>CM017582.2:8682126-11319381 GCA_007844105.2 Rhamnella rubrinervis | reverse complement strand
CCTCCGACAACTTCCTCTACTACCCCACAACTTCCCTACTACTTTCAAGAACTTCCTCAGACACCCTCCTCACAACTTCCTACTGCCCGACAACTTCCGCACGCCCCAGAACTTCCTACTGGCCCCACAACTTTCCCCGCTTCCCCGGACAACATCCGACCTACTTCGATAACTTCCTACGGCCCTCCCACAACTTCCCTTACCGGCTCCTCCCATTAACCCCCAACGGCCCTCCCGACAACTTCCTCCACCCATCTCCTACTACTGCCCCACGCACTTTCTACTTACCTTCTAACAACTTCCACGCCAACCGGTATCCTCCTACTCTTACCGGTGGTCTCCCAGCCTCCCACAACCTCCTAGGCCTTCCAAGAACTTCCCACGGCCATCCTGATAAATTCCTACTTGACCTCCCGGCCAAAGTTCCTCCTACTAGCCCGACAACTCCTACTACTGGCCCTGGACAACCCTCCTACTCTCCGACAACTTCCACCTCCTACTTCTGGCCCACAACTTCCCTACTTCAAGATCTGGCCAACTTCCTACTACCGTCCTTGCAACTTCTTAACTTCCTAATGGCCCTCCTCGGACAATCCCCTCATACGGCCCCTGACAACTCCTACCTCCAACAACTTCCTATGGCCCTCCTCGGGCCAACTCCTACGGCCTAAGAATTCTAACCTCGACAACTTCCTACGGCCTCACACAACTTCCTACCTCCTGACAATCCTCCATATTGCTCCTCTGACACCTCCTACCTGCCTCCAACAACTTCCTAAGTGGCCTCCGCCACCTCCCTATGGCCTTCCTCCACCTTCCAACGCCTCTCCGACAACTTCCCTACTGCCCGGCCACTTCCCTACTGCCCTCCGACAACTTCCCCACGGCCCGACTCCACGAGACCACGGGCCGCCCCACAACTTTCACGACCTTCCAACTTCCTACGGGCCCCTCCTCGAGAACTTCTCCTACTTCTGCCCCTCCTCAATAACTTCCCACGGCCCGACAACTTCCTAGGGCCTTCCCAAGAACTTCCTACTACCTATCCGGCAAATTCCTACTACCCTCGACAACTTCCTACTGGCCCCACAACTCTCCTCCTACCTACTGCCCCATTAACCTCCTACCTCCGACATGGTCTTCCTACGGCCTCGACAACTTCCTACTGCCTCCAACAACTTCCTACTCTTCCGATAACTTCCTACTGCCCTCCTCACAACTTCCACGGCCCTGACAACTTCTTATGGCCCCTAACAACTTCCCACGCCCTCACAACCCCTACTCTGGCCTTCCAAGAACTTCCTACTCGGGCCCCGACAACTTCCTACTGGCCCCCTACGGGGACATCCTTCCCTACTTCTCCTCACAATCCTTCCTACTGCCCCACAACTTCCTACTCTCCCATGGCCCCCTCAGACACCTCTGACATCTTCCCTACTCCTGACAACTTCCCACGCCTTCCAAGAACTTCCTACTCCGACAACTTCCTACCTACTTCCAAGAATTTCCCCCTACTCTCCAGACAACTTCCTACCCCGACACCCCCTACTTGCCCTGGCCAACTTCCTACGCCTTCAAGCACCTCCTACGCACCCTCCTGACAACTTCCTACGCCCTCCTGACAACTTCCTCCCAGAATCCTCCTACCTAGTCCCACAACTCCTCACACGGCCCGACAACATCCCACCTACTCTGGGACAACTTCCTACCTCCCACAACTTCCTACTTCTGGCCCCACAACTTCCTACCCACAACTTCCTACCTACCTCCAACAACTTCTACGGCCTTCCAAGAACTTCCACGGCCTCCACAACTTCCCTACAAACTGACAACTTGTTACTTTCCAAGAACTCCTACGGCCTCCCACAACTTCCTACCTACCTCCGGGACAACTTCCTACCTCCCACAATCCCTCTCCTACTAGCCCCAGAACCTACCTACCGCCCCACAACTTCCTACGGCCCCTCCGACAACATCCCCGGGACCTCCCACGGACAACATCCAACTACCTCCCCACAACTTCCTACCATCCCATGCACAACTTCCTAACACTTTACTTCTCCCACAACTTCCTACCTAGCCCTATATAACTTCACGTGCCTCCATAACTTTCTACTCAGCCCGACAACTTTCTACCACGCCTCCCGACAACTTCCCACGCCCTCTGGGACAATCCCTACTCTGGCCCTCCTGACAACTTCCTACGTACCGGACAACTCCTCCTACTCTGACCTCCGACAACTTCCTACTCTACCTCTGACAACTTCCTACTCACGGACAACTCCTACCTACCCCACAACTTCCTACTGCACTCATTAACTCTCCCACGGTCAGTCCTTAACGACTTCCTACCTCCATTAACTTCATATGTACCGGACAACTCCCCTACTCTCCACAACTTCCTACCGCCCACACTTCCGGATGGCCTTCAAGAACTTCCTACTTGGCCCCACAACTTCCTACTCTCCCACAACTTCCCCACGGCCATCCAAGAACTTCCTACGGCCCTCCAACACCCCTGGGCCCTGACACCCCCTACGGCCCTCCTCACAACTTCCTACCTGGCCGGCCCCACAACTTCCTACCTCAAAACTTTCTACCCCCTCGACAACTTCCTACGCTACTGGACAACTTCCTACCACTCCAGGACAACTTCCTTCCAAGAACTTCCCCCTACGCCCCTCCAACAACTTATTACTGCCTCCGACAACTTCCTACACTACTTCCCATAACTTCTACGACCCTGACAACTTCCTACTGGGCCCCACAACTTTCTACTTAATTCCCTCCACAACTTCCTACTCTCCCCGGACAACTTCTACAGCCCGACTTCCTACTGCCCGACAACTTCCAATGGCCTTCCAAGAACTTCCTATGTCTCCCACAACTTCCTACTCTGGCCCCGGGACAACTTCCTACCTCGGACAACTCCCTATGGCCTTCCAAGAACTCCTACCTACCTCCAACAACTTCCCCTCCTACTTCGCCTCTTTCGAAACTTCCACGCCTCCGGACAACTTCCTACCGCCCCACAACTTCTTACTACTTCCAAGAACTCTCCTCCTACCTACCCTGGACAACTTCCTACACCGGACAATCCTGTCAAGGCCTTCCAAGAACTTCCTACTGGCCATGAAACTTCCTACTCGGCCCGACAACTTCCTACTACTGACAACTTCCTACGCACCACAACTTCCTAATGCCTTCCAAGAACTTCCTACTTACTTCCTCCACAACTTCCTACTGCCCCACAACTTCCTACTGGCCCGGCCAGCCTCCTACTTCTGCCATCCAAGAACTTCCTACGGCCTCCCCGGCCAACTTCCTTCTGGCCCTCCGACAGTTTCTACGGTCCACAACTTCCTACTACCAAGCCCACAACATCCTAACACTCTCTGAGCAACTTCCTACAAAATTTCTGGACAACTTCCTACTCCTGGACAGCCTTCCTACGACTGACAACTTCCTACGCCTTCCAAGACCCCCCACCGATAATTTCCTACTTCTGGACCTCCGACACTTCTTACTGGCCCACAACTTCCTACTACTTTCAAGAATTTCCTACCAACTTCCTCGACAACTTCCCTACCCATCAACTTTTTACTTACCAGAACTCCTACCTACCGGCCATAACTCCACTTCCACTGACAACATCCTACTCTGCCTGGGACAACATCCTACTCCTCCCACAACTCCCTACTCTGGCCCCACAACTCCCTACTCAGCTTTCCCATAACTCTACTTGCCTCCCCACAACTTCCTACTCACTGACACCCTTTTACTACTGACAACTTCCTACTCTGGCCCGACATCCCCACGGCCCTCCTGGGCCAACTTCCTACTACTCTTCGGGACAACTTCTACTACTTACAACTTCCTACTCCTTTCCCCATAAGCTCCACGACCACAACTTCCTACTGCCTCGGCAACTTTCTACGCACTCGACAACTTCCTACTCTGCACTCTGGACAACTTCTTACGGCCCGACTACTTCCTACTCTCCGACAACTTCCAATGGGCTCCTCTCCGAACTTCCTACAAACTGAGCAAATTCCAACTACTTCCTTCATAACTTCCCACGTACTGGGCCCACACAACTTCCTACTCACTGTCTCCACTTCTCCTAATACTCACTGACAACTTCACATACAGCCTCCTGGACAACTTCCTACTTCTGACAACTTCTCAGGCCCCTCCGACAACTCCTACTAACTCCCATGGCCTTCCCAAGAACTTCCAACGGCCATCCAATAAATTCCTACCACCCCGACAAATTCCTACTCTCCCTGACAACTTCCTACTGGCCCCACAACTTCCTACTCTGGCCCTGACATCCTCCCCACAGCCTCTGACAACTTCCCACGCTCGGACAACTTCACGACCCTCCAACAACTTCCTACCTACCTTCCATCAGCTCTTCCTACACTCCTGACAACTTCCCTACAGGGACAACTTCCTACAGCCTTCTGAACACCGCCCTACTACTCTCCTGCAACTTCCTGGCCCTCCAACAACTTCCCACGACTCGGGACAACTTCCCTACCTACCGACACAACTTCCTACCGCCCGACAACTTCCCCCTAACGCCTCCCACAACTTCTTCTTTGTGCCCTCCGCTAATCCTACTTGCCCTCATAAACTCTCTACTTCCGGCCCCCTCCTCACTAACCTCACCACCGTCCCCATTAACTTCCTACTCTCCTGACACTCTCTACTCTGGCCGGACACCTTCACTACCTCTGGACAATCCCTACCTAATTCCTCCAACAACTTCCTACGCACCTTCCAAATGCCTTCCTCACGACCTTCCAGCTCCAAGACCTTCCAACAGCTTCCCCACGCTTCCAATCACTTCCTACGACCTTCCAATAACTTCCTACGGCCTTCCAACAACTTCTTAGGGGCTTCCAATAACTTCCTAAGGCCTGCCAACAACTTCCTACGACGTTCCAACGACTTCCTATAGCCTTCCAACCACTTCCTACTGTCTTCCAACAACTTCTCACGATCCTCGACCTACTTCCTATGGCCTTCTAATAATTTTTTATGGCCATCCAGCAACTTACTACGGCCGTCCAATAACTTCATATGACCTTCAAACCGCTTCCTACAGCTTTCCAACAACTTCCTACGGCCCTCCAACAACTTCCTACGGCCCTCCAACAACTTACTACGGCCCTCCAATAACTTCCTACGTCTTTCCAACTATTTCCTACGGCCTTCCTTTAGTGTTCAACCATATACAATTTAATGATTGAATGAATATATAAAAGAAGTGGCACATAAGAATTCATCATACATACCAAGGCACTTTTTACTTGACTTCTATTTTCCAATTTAATTATTTCTTAAAATATGCATTATGTCATTTGGTTTATCTCTGTACCCAAACCGAACTCAACCTCATCCTTAAATTGTTTGTTATGTCATTTGAATATTCATTGGACAATAAAGAAAATAATAATAATAACTATAAAACAGTTATTAATTTTTTTATAAAAAAAAACTCACTTTTATTTTGGAAGCTTATATGTAAACTTTCATTTTTATCCAATTCTTTGTAATTTTTTCATTCGGATAAAGGAAACTAGCGAAGGCGGGGAAAGCTCGCCGGATGAATTCCGGAGGAACTTTCAGCTGAACTTTTCATTGTTTGTTCCACTTTGTTTCATTGTTATCCTGTACATTTGTTTTATGAAAACCAAAAGTAAAATTATTATGAATCTTATGCAGCATTTCAAACTTGGGAATGTTTCCAATGGATCATTTTGTGCAATTCTAAACCCACCTCAAGTTCTTTTCCTCTCATTATTTTATCTCTCATGAACAACACTACATCCAATTAGAGCAGTTTTAAACCCCGAATTACGATAAACTATGAGAGAAAAAAAAAAATAATAGAAAAGAAAAAATATGAGAGAATATAAAAAAATATTTTATTGAGAAAACTTGAATAAGAAAAAATAAGCTGCTAACAAAATAATACACAAGTGAAGCGTTGAAAAAAGAAGAGAAAAAAAGCACGCTAGTATAGCATTGAAAAAAGAAGAAAAAACAACAAACTAGTGTAGCGTTGAGAAAATAAGAAAAATATCACGCTAGTGTAGCTGGAAAAAGAAGAAAAAAAATATACAGCTCTACATAGGTCTTGTGACTATATAGTATTTATAGAGGAAATACCATCTAAACCTAATAGAAAACCTAATAGGAAATAAAGCCCTATTTAATTAAACTACCTAAAAAGAACTAAAAAATTAAAAAGATAAATCCTAAAAATTAAAAATTACAAAAAAATAAACTCTTCACTTCCAACACTCCTCCTTAAGATTCTTCTTGAGTAAACCCTAATTTGTTGCAGAAAAAATTCAAACTCCTCATCTTTAACATCTCAAATTCCCTTTTAAGGGTTATCAATTTGACTGTCTTCACCCTTGTGCTTCCTTCAAAATCCTCCTTTAACTTATCTCATGTTTTCTTGGTTGTATCACAATCAATAATTTTTGAAAAAATAGGATCTGACAAAGCAGCATGAATTCAAGATAAAGCCTTAGGTTTCTTTGACTTCTCCTCTTCATGTTGCCTAATTTGATTTAAAGTTGGATTTGCTACCAACGGTGCAGGATCAGCATCACTCAAAACAGATTCTCATAGACCAAGCACTTTGAGATAGGATTGCATCTTGACAACCGAAAACTAGTAGTTTTCACCATTAAATTGTGGAGAAATGGAAACACCAAAACTAGAAGACATATTGAAAAAATTTAAAATTTCTCTCAAATAGAAAAAAGAAAACAAAATTTCTCCCACAGAAAAAACACAATCCCTTAAATCTGAAGGCTCTAATACCACTGTTGAAAAAAGGAAAAAAAAAAAGTATTGCAGAAGAACAAAGATAAACCCTCAGAATTACGATAAACTATGAGAGAAGGAAAAATAATAATAGAAAAGAAAAAATATGAGAGAATAGAAAAATATATGTTATTGAAAAAACTTGAATAAGAAAAAATAAGCTGCCAACAAAATAATACGCTAGTGAAGCGTTGGAAAAAGAAGAAAAAAAAACAACACGCTAGTATAGCATTGAAAAAAGAAGAAAAAACAACAAACTAGTGTAGCGTTGAAAAAATAAGAAAAAATATCACGCTAGTGTAGCGTTGAAAAAAGAAGGAAAAAAAATATGCAGCTCTACATAGGTCTTGTGACTATAGTATTTATAGAGGAAATACCATCTAAACCTAATAGGAAATAAAGCCCTATTTAATTCAACTACCTAAAAAGAACTAAAAAATTAAAAAGATAAATCCTAAAAATTAAAAATCACAAAAAAATAAACTCTTCACAAGAAGAATATCACATATGTTCCAACACTCCTCCTTGAGATTCTTCTTGAGTAAACCCTAATTTGTTGCAGAAAAAATTCAAACTCCTCATCTTTAACATCTCAAATTCCCTTTTAAGGGTTATCAATTTGACTGTCTTCACCCTTGTGCTTCCTTCAAAATCCTCCTTTAACTTATCCCATGTTTTCTTGCCTGTATCACAATTAATAATTCTTGAAAAAATAGGATCTGACAAAGCAGCATGAATGCAAGATAAAGCCTTAGGTTTCTTTGACTTCTCCTCTTCATGTTGCCTAATTTGATTTAAAGTTGGATTTGCTACCAACGGTGCAGGATCAGCATCACTTAAAACAGATTCTCATAGACCAAGCACTTTGAGATAGGATTGCATCTTGACAACCGAAAACTAGTAGTTTTCACCATTAAATTGTGGAGAAATGGAAACACCAAAACTAGAAGACATATTGAAAAATTTAAAATTCTCTCAAATAGAAAAAAGAAAATAAAATTTCTCCCACAAAACACAATCCCTTAAATCAAGGCTCATACCACCATGAAAAAAAAGGAAAAAAAAGTATATGGAAGAACAAAGATAAACCCTCGAATTACGATAAACTATGAGAGAAGGAAAAAAATAATAGAAAAGAAAAATATGAGAGAATAGAAAATATATGTTATTGAAAAACTTGAATAAGAAAAAATAAGCAAGCTAACAAAATAATACGCTAGTGAAGTTGAAAAAGAAGAAAAAAACAACACGCTATTATAGCATTGAAACAAGAAGAAAAAACAACAAACTAGTGTGGCATTGAAAAAAGAAGAAAAATATCACGCTAGCGTAAAAGTTAAAAAAATATGCAGCTCTACATAGGTCTTGTGACTATATAATATTTATAGAGGAAATACCATATAAACCTAATAGAAAACCTAATAAGAAACACATAAGGCACTTTTTACTTGACTTCTATTTTCCAATTTAATTATTTCTTAAAATATGCATTATGTCATTTGGTTTATCTCTGTACCCAAACCGAACTCAACCTCATCCTTAAATTGTTTGTTATGTCATTTGAATATTCATTGGACAATAAAGAAAATAATAATAATAACTATAAAACAGTTATTAATTTTTTTATAAAAAAAAACTCACTTTTATTTTGGAAGCTTATATGTAAACTTTCATTTTTATCCAATTCTTTGTAATTTTTTCATTCAGATAAAGGAACTAGCAGAGAAGGCACGGGCAGGAAAGCTCAAGCCAGATGAATTCCAGGGAGGAACTTTCAGCTGAACTTTTCATTGTTTGTTCCACTTTGTTTCATTGTTATCTGTACATTTGTTTTATGAAAACCAAAAAGTAAAAATTATTATGAATCTTATGCAGCATTTCAAACTTGGGAATGTTTCCAATGGATCATTTTTGTGCAATTCTAAACCCACCTCAAGTTCTTTTCCTCTCATTATTTTATCTCTCTCATGAACAACACTACATCCAATTAGAACAGTTTTTAAAACCCTCAGAATTACGATAAACTATGAGAGAAGGAAAAAAAATAATAGAAAAGAAAAAATATGAGAGAATATAAAAAAATATTTTATTGAGAAAACTTGAATAAGAAAAAATAAGCTGCTAACAAAATAATACACAAGTGAAGCGTTGAAAAAAGAAGAAAAAAAAAGCACGCTAGTATAGCATTGAAAAAAGAAGAAAAAACAACAAACTAGTGTAGCGTTGAGAAAATAAGAAAAAATATCACGCTAGTGTAGCGTTGAAAAAAGAAGAAAAAAAAATATGCAGCTCTACATAGGTCTTGTGACTATATAGTATTTATAGAGGAAATACCATCTAAACCTAATAGAAAACCTAATAGGAAATAAAGCCCTATTTAATTAAACTACCTAAAAAGAACTAAAAAATTAAAAAGATAAATCCTAAAAATTAAAAATTACAAAAAAATAAACTCTTCACTTCCAACACTCCTCCTTAAGATTCTTCTTGAGTAAACCCTAATTTGTTGCAGAAAAAATTCAAACTCCTCATCTTTAACATCTCAAATTCCCTTTTAAGGGTTATCAATTTGACTGTCTTCACCCTTGTGCTTCCTTCAAAATCCTCCTTTAACTTATCCCATGTTTTCTTGCCTGTATCACAATTAATAATTCTTGAAAAAATAGGATCTGACAAAGCAGCATGAATTCAAGATAAAGCCTTAGGTTTCTTTGACTTCTCCTCTTCATGTTGCCTAATTTGATTTAAAGTTGGATTTGCTACCAACGGTGCAGGATCAGCATCACTTAAAACAGATTCTCATAGACCAAGCACTTTGAGATAGGATTGCATCTTGACAACCGAAAACTAGTAGTTTTCACCATTAAATTGTGGAGAAATGGAAACACCAAAACTAGAAGACATATTGAAAAAATTTAAAATTTCTCTCAAATAGAAAAAAGAAAATAAAATTTCTCCCACAAAAAAAACACAATCCCTTAAATCTGAAGGCTCTGATACCACTGTTGAAAAAAGGAAAAAAAAAAAGTATTGCGGAAGAACAAAGATAAACCCTCAGAATTACGATAAACTATGAGAGAAGGAAAAAAAATAATAGAAAAGAAAAAATATGAGAGAATAGAAAAATATATGTTATTGAAAAAACTTGAATAAGAAAAAATAAGCTGCTAACAAAATAATACGCTAGTGAAGCGTTGAAAAAAGAAGAAAAAAAACAACACGCTATTATAGCATTGAAACAAGAAGAAAAAACAACAAACTAGTGTGGCATTGAAAAAAGAAGAAAAAATATCACGCTAGTGTAGCGTTGAAAAAAGAAAAAAAAAATATGCAGCTCTACATAGGTCTTGTGACTATATAATATTTATAGAGGAAATACCATATAAACCTAATAGAAAACCTAATAAGAAACAAAGCCCTATTTAATTAAACTACCTAAAAAAAACTAAAAATTAAAAAATAAATCCTAAAAATTAAAAACCATAAAAAAATAAACTCTTTCACAAGAAGAATATCACACATGTTCCAACAAAGTCATTTCTAGTCAGTTTTTGTTTCAGGCATTGGAAAATAACTGCATTCTGTCTTTAAGAAACTTGTTAATAGAAATTTCATGCTGAATGTGTCCTTATAGATTGCCCTCAGCATGTTCAATTTTCTCAACGGAAGATAGGTTCCTAAAATTTGATTAAAATAGAAGTGACAACATACTTTGCAATCCATCATTATGCTGATGTTGTTTGCTGTATGTATCTCTTACATTAATTCGTCTTCTTACGGGCTGGAATCCTTGCAGTAGATAGAGGCAACAAAGTTGTTGAACCAGTAATTGGAAGTGATGGTTAGATGGTTTTTGGTTACAGTACTGTGCAAAAATATTTGATGCATTAGTATTTGGCTAATATAAAATGAATTTCTTTCTTTCTTCTCCTTAGGAGTTGAGAGGCCTGCAGTTGTCACTAAAATGAACTTGACAATATCCGCCGACCATCGTGTTTTTTATGGTAAAGTTGGAGGTACATAGGCTAGAAATCTTTTAATTCCAAAATAGAGATGTGTTTATTTGGATATGGATAGTTTTGTGTTTTGTGACGACAATGAAATCAATCACCAGTTTAAATTAGTAGGCTTCATCATAGATATTATAAATCTTAACAAACTAGTTTTGAATGAAACTAACAAGTTATAATTACAGCAATCATATTATGAGGAAATAGCTGAAACAACAGTAATCAGATACTAATATGCCCCTCCTTTTTGGTGGTATTATTCATTCTCTAAAATATGATACTATGAGAAAAAAACAAATCAGGCAACTTTATTTATTTATTTATTATTTATTTATCTTTACTGAACTGACTAAGAGAATGAAAGTGAATTTAGAATGTAGACATTCTTCCTTTCAATTGCTTGCTTTCAATAGAGGGTTCCAGTGTTTAAATTTTTTTATTTTTTTTTCCATCTCGCCTGGCCTGTTTAATCACTGTCGATTATAGAGATGTTTATCAGCATAAGCAGTTTACTTTTGTTCATATTTTAGCTTACATGGTAGTTTATTTTACAGCCGCGTTCCTCTCAACTTTACAATCAAACTTCAGTGATATCCGAAGACTGCGTTTTAATGGAGTATCCATCAAGGACCTGAATGTTTAAACTTATGAAGAAGCCATTTTTGTTTTTTTGAATTTCTGCTGGCACATCTGATGTGAAATTTTGCATGAATTAGTTTTCAAATTTATGTTCCCTAAAAAGGGGAGTGATTTATGTATGAATTAACAATAAACACTAGTAACTTTTACCAAAAATTTTCCCCTTTCATTGTACAGCCCTCTTTCGAAAGCTAATATCGGTGGTTAGGTGCTCTTGTAAATATCAATGTTTCCAAGTAATAGTTATCACCAACAGAGTATACCTTACTTGTGTCTGAACCTGGATGAAAGATCATTTATAATGATCGTTTTGCTCCAAAACTATTTCCAACTTTATTTACAAGTAAACCCTTTTATTTTGTTTGCTAAAATGATGAGGATCTCCCCTGTTCTAATACAGGTAAACATTTTTACTTCCTCTCTAACTTTTCCAACCTCCAGTCATTAACTCTCCGAGACTTCCAAACAAACCGGCAACTCTCTTTCCTTACCCGTTTTTTCTTCTACTCTCTCCTACTCTCTTTCACCTCTGGCCATAACCCCAAGAAATTGAGATTATTTTTATTTCGCTTTCTTCATGTCTTTCTCACTCTCCTCGCCTACAGTTCCAAACCAACAACCTATTTAATCATTCCTTTATCTCCGTCACCTTCAGCCATAGACCCACTATCTCTTAACTTTCTTTTCTTTCTTCTCTCTCACGTCCAGAATAGAGGCGAGTGAGAGTGGAAGAGTGGGAGGCAGGAGAAGAGAATTTGGGTACAGTGAGTGAGTAGATGGTTTGTCAGGAGGTGAATAAGAGTTGTGACAGGAGGTAGAAATTAGAAAAGAAAGAGAGGTAAGAAATACTAGTAACACTGCCACAGTTTCAAACATTACCTTTGTGAATAGCTGACTTCTTGTGTAGAAAGGCTGCATCACATGTAAAAAGAAATTTCAGTAAATTGCAACAAGACGAAAGGTTATTCAGAAGCCATAACTGAAACCAAATACATCTCAAGTCAACTGATATATTACTAAATTGGTTCCCATGCAAGCTGTGCATCACTTAAAATCCTTAGTTAAACAGGCAAAAGCTGCTTTATCAAAAACTAAGATGAGGACATGAGAAAATAAGAAAGAAGGAAAGAAAGCTTTATATTTTCAAAATAAAGCTAACAGTAATTCATTTGAAAGAATATAATTAAGAAGTGAAGTTACATCCAAAAAGCCACCACCCATCTAAACTTCATTCTATGTTTTTCTTACATAAGTTCTTTCCTCTTTCTTTTTTCTTTTCCAGAGATACATAATATTACTTTATTTTAAATCATATAAACCACTACAATAGTTAATGCAAACAACCCAATGAAGGAGCTCAAAGTAACTAATGCTACGTCAAGTGTCTAGGCGAAGTAGAGTTCAGACTTATTGCCTCGAATGCAAATTAATGTAGCTGAAAACACTAGTAAGGGAGCTCAAAGTTACTAATTCTAACAATACAAAGTTCTACTGTGACGAAAAAACTTCCAGCAATATAGCTCATAACCTGGTGCAACATGATAGAATGAAACATGTTGAGGCTAATGGACACTTCCTCGGCGAATCTAGAGAGTGGTGCAATTGTTAGTTCTGTACACCATTTTTGTCAACAAGAATCCAAGCTTATTGATGTTCTCATTAAAGGACTCTCAAAGAAATAATTTCAATCGATCAGAAGAATGCTGGGAATGATGAATCTATAGACCAGCTTGAGGGGACTATTGATTATTCCAGATATAAACTCCTGTGTAGCTCGTTTCAATAAATAGTTTACGCTATTTTAGGCTAAGCGTATAACAGATTTTATGGAATCTAATTGTGCAAGTGGAAGATTTTCCATATTCAGTAAATTGTTTACATAGTTATAACTTAGGAAAGTCTACATGTTCGTAATCTTAGCATTTATTCTTTTTCCAGAACCAGTACGGATTGGTGTTTAGACAAAGGAGATCCTATGTGATTATGTTTAGAGGGAATACCAATATTTAATCTTAATGTTTCCTCGCCTTTATAGATGATCACTAGCCGAATGCCATGGACAAATCCTTCAATTTCTAATATGTGAGTGAATGGGAGTTTTCTTATTTGAGGGGACAGTTATAATTCAAATAGGTATGATACAGCAGTTTGGAACCAAGATCCCTCTAAAGCTTTTACTTGTAAATCTCTTCAATTTTAGATTGAAAACTCTCCTCCTAACTTTCGAGCTTCATTTTACAATTTTAGAAGCTAGTCTGCCAACAAAGATTGCGAATTACAATCATCTCCTTTTGTTAACCAGCTTGAGTTGAATGACATAATATTATTTCTTGAGCATTTCAAAAAATTTAAATGCCAAAAAAACAGCTCTATTCTGTTGGATTAATTGAAGTACCCCTTACAGCACTGCTTAAAATAGGAGTTATTTTAATTGCTCTAAAAGGAACCTTGCTCCCTATATATTTCAACATTTTTTTTTTCCAATTTAAATATATGGACCTACTAGATAATTATACCTGTGACTTAAATTAGAGGCAGGCACCATATCGAGAGGAATTAATAAGTAAGCATAATAATTAGGAACATCCATTTTAATGTAAGTTGACATAACCAACTTAGTGGGATCCCTAACGTTTTTTTTTTTTTTTTTGGTAAATAAAACTTGCATTAAAACATCGCACAAAAACAAGCTTCCAAAGAGATAGGCCTCTTAGGAGCCAAGCACGGACAGCTCTAAGAGCTTAAAAAAACACCCTAACACAGACAATCATTGCAAGCTAAAACAGAAAAATAAGAGGGCATCCCCTCTAAATTCAACACATCAAAACTCAAACTAATAGAGTTGTTAAGAGAATACTTAGCAATAGAGTCCGCCAGTTTATTTGCTTCACGAGCTTCCCAACTCAGTCCAGTTAAACCTCCTAAAACTGTCCTTGACGTTAAGGCATAAATTGTTAGGACAACATACTAGATATTTAACACATTACTTGTAAAAAGGCAACTCATACGGGAGGAAATGTACAAGATTCACAGAAAAGATCTTCACAAACACATGATTCTTGAGACATGATTCAATGTCTCAGGATGGGTACATTTTTATCTCAGAGATACAATTTCATAAAGTGAAAATTGGCAACTAAATCAATACATACTGCTTCAGTACATCCAAATAAAAGGCTGACCAAAGACTTCCACTGTAGAAATGCTTAAGTGACTGCCTCCTCTACATTAATTCCAGATGCATATAAATATGACAGTTTTGATAATAAAAGAATGTTCTACAATATAATTCCGCACATAACCAAAATGCTATGAGTGCAAATTGCAGCTCCCCAAGAAATAAAGTCTCAAGAACCCCCCATAATCCATCATCAGAATGCTTTCTAACAACTGTGTTTTAACAGATCAGATCAAACATATAGCCAAATTAAACATGGGTCAATAAAGTTAAGCAATATGCATTAAAAAACTTCTATAGTACTTACTTTACCAAGATTCAAGGAAGTAAGTTCTTGCCCATCAATTCCTCTTTGTTTGATAACAAAGGGAATTGATGTATAGTAGTATCTTGTCAACAGATGTTGAGAACTTACCAACCTTCAATTACTCATTTAGAGCTTTCTCCATTGTCGTTTTAGGAGTATTTTTACCCATCATAGATTGATTTCTCCTCCAATGGGTTCTGTCAATGAAAAAAATCATTAATAATATATCTTCTGCTTATGACCAACTTGCTATTGCAATGCAAAACTTTTTTTGGTTTGGCTGTATATACTCCTTAATTAATTTTCACCCCTCACAAGCAAACAATATAGGACATGAAAAACTCATGAAAGGATGGTTAATGGAACTAACAGAAAGATACTTTAAAACATAAATCTTACTCTGTTTAGCTAGCTCGTATATTCAACACACATGTTCAATGTAATAACTCCAAATATCCAACGAGCATCTACTGTAAATGTTAGTTATAAAAGTAGTTTGACTAAAGGAAGATTCAATAATCAATGAAAAAATGCATACCAAAAATCAAATTATCCCAAAAGAAAGTGAAAAGAATAAGAAGGAAGTTTGACTAAAGGAAGATTGATTTAAGATGCATTGATTTAAGATGCATTCATCGTCCAAAAAACAAGTAAAAACATTGAAAGAAACTTTTGATCACAATGTCAAGGAAATTAATCATATGTAAAAACCTTGTAGTTATTAATACATACCAATCCACTCTACGATGCTCTTTGTAATGTAATTAGACAACCGCTTCCAATGTCCATACTGGTTTAAATTATCAGGACCAAGATGTCGGTCAAATTCCATATTTCTGACCTGCTCCACAGTATCTCTCTTCCTTGATGGAGAAAGGCAACAGAAGGGAAATACAAAAGAAAGAAGCAAACAATATTATTATTTAAAACAATCTCATATCATAGACTTATCTTTAGAGCTTTTAGCAAGTTATATATGTGCATTCAGTGAATATGTTGCATAATCTAACATATGTCTCTCCCTAATTTAGAGGCATAAATACAGTAACAAAATAAATAACTTGAGGTGCAAAGTTCGTTCCAAATTACAATGTATGTCAGACATCAATAAAAGAAATAATAAGCAAAATGAAAGTGAATAAAAACCTCTTCTTCTCACACTTTGACTAGCTGCCATTCCTCTTGTTGATTCCACTTACGAACAATAACCTGTTGCAACAGTCACAAACTAAAAAGGTGAGTCCTGATCCCAACTTCCACTAACACAGAAAAGAAAACTACTCCAAAAGAGTGTTTCCAAAGCCTTACCTTTCAATATCTGTCAAGATGGTCCATGTTCTTCTGGTTTGTCTTCTTCCATTTCATCTTTAACATCCCTGTATCAACAACAATCACAAAATTTCACATTTGAATGAGGTATAACAAACTGAAACCCTTTTCACAGTTTTTATTAAAAAAGTAAACCTCCCAATAGACAGATGTTCAATGTCACAGAACAATTAACAAATTGAACTAAGTTGAGCGTTGAGAATAAAGCTCCAGCCTCACCTGATATTGACAGTGTTCTAATTGAAATTCGTTCACAACCCAGCTAACATACATCCAAGAAACTTAATTACAAGGAGACAAATCCAACTATTAGGATGATTTATCTCAACAAGATGATACAGATTATATAAATTAACTTCCCAGGTAAATACAAAATGTATTTACATTTCCATGTCTAAAAGATTAATTCAGATTAATTTTATTTCCCCTTTAATCTCAAAGAATATCCTAACAGTTCATAGTTGGCTTGAAAAGCCTGTCATGAGCACAAGGTTCAAAAACATGTAATCTGTGATGAGAAGGCCATAAATTAAATAAAAGTGTCAGCAGACAAGGATAATAAAAGGACCTAAGTAGTTTTGGTAAACTCTCATGTATGCAACCGAAAGATGCTAAAACAAAGACCTTGTGGTGTTGAGTTCTCAGGAAGTTCAATTTTAAGCACTTCTAAGATAAATATAGCCTATTAACGAAACAATATAGCATGCCCAGAACAAGGAGATCCTGTGGGAACAATAAGTCACCATTACTGCAGCTAATTCTCTTGAGACAATTCAACCATTCGCATAACTTACACTAAAAAAAAGAGACCATCCTTCTAAAAGCACAAAGACAAAAAGATAAAACTTGAAGGAAAACGCTAACTAACAATGGCAAAACCACAAAACACTGTACATTACAAGTGATACCCAACAAGGCTTTTGAATATGAAAATTCTCTAAACATACCTCCTATAACACAAATCATTAACAAATTTAAAAAGCCACGAATATCATATGAAAAAACAATCACTAACCTTCATATATTAGTGGCTGATGCATCCAAGTCTTCCAATTCATCCTCATCAATCTTATAAAAAGGGTATGCCTATAAAAAGATAAGTATATGTCAAACTAGCATAATGTCATACTAAAATGATGAGAAAACAAAAAAATATATAAATGCAGTCAAAATCACCACTAATTATTATCTGGCCTCTTAGTTTGAAGTATCTATGACTAAAGAAAGTTTAATAAACCCAATTTTTCATCATTCTATTTAAAAAATCTAGAATTTTAATATCCAATACCTTTGGTCTTGAAACCGCTTCAAACGAATGGAAATCGGGATTATCAAAGTTTGGCAATTTGAGAACGGCAAATGCCCCTTTATTCTTGAACCTATGCTCTGTTGTCTGCATGACAAACAAAGCAGCATTAAAGATCATGACTAATGGTTTGTTTTAAACAATAGCACACTTAACTTACCAAAGATGCAATGACAATTCATTGGATAAGAAAAATTGCAATAAATATGCATAAGTCCATAATACCATCTCAATTTCATAAATGAGGTTTCATAAATGCTAAGCAGCTTGAAACTTAAGCCTTTTGCTAACTATCAAGCTACTCATTCATGAACATTGAAAACTATACACAAAATATGGTAAACAAGATGCGAATGGCTCCAAAGTCAACCTCAACAACATCAAATTATTGTTAAAACAAAATACAATCACAACATACCATTGTTAAAACATCACTTAACCATTTATCATCTTGGATGTATTGCACTAATCTAAGTATATGTTGAACACTTATAGAGAAAATGAAAACTAAACTAAGAAAACAATACTAAACATTTGACAATCTTGATTATACCTGAAACTGTGGATAATCTGGAGCACTAAAAACTGTAATTAGTTTCCCAGACTCCACTTCGTGGTCTATAGTGAAGCCTTTATCCATTCCTGCAAAGCCAGGTCTTCCAACTCTTGCTTCAGGACCTTCATGAGATCTAATAATCAACTGGAATGACAACAATAATGAGCAACCTCAAGCTTCATATTGTGGAATATGAGACCATATTAACAAGAAATTAGTCAACCCGACATTCTAACCAAGGGAATAGGCATATCCTCATTAGAATATATCATCAACACAACACCCAATTGTAAAAGAACAAGTTATATTTTCTTTAATCACAGAAGATTCCAAAAAACATGAGTTGTAGTTTCAAATTGAGTTTCTACAGACTTGTTAAACAAAATAAAGTTACCTTGAGATTGTTTTGCTTCAAGAACATCTCAGTGCAATTTGGACCCCAAAGTAAACCAACGTTTCTCTCGTCATTTGGAAAAATTCCATCCCTCATGGTCGGATCCGACCATAATATGTCAGTAATTTGAGGATCCGAAACTTTTGTTCTGGAAATTGTAAGCAGATCATCCAAACAACCAATAGATAAAGGAGACTTCAGACTCTTACTTTTTACACTACGGAAAAGCCCTCCGTGTGCAATATAGACCCTTCCAAAAACAATCGATGCCAAAGGTAGAGCATTAAAACATTTTATACATCTATCATAAGCAGTCTGACCTTGATTTCCTCCATACTTTGCAAGGACTTCATTTTTAAAACCATATCTTGAAGTGCAATCTTCAGTTTCATGGTTTCCTCGATTAAGATAGACTTTTTGTGGCATGAAGACCTGTGGAAGAATAAAAATATTTAAAAACATTTAATGTCCAACTACACCACAAGAGATAGACATGTACGAAAAAAATATATAAAGTGCATGTAAAAAAGAACCATACCTTGAGAGCCAATAAGAACAAGAGCGTCTCAAGACCCCAAGCTCCCTTATCAACGAAATCACCATTGAATATAAAGATCTGATCTTGGGAGGGAAAGCCAGCATTATTCAACAGAAAAAATAGGTCATGTAATTGGCCATGGAGATCCCCTACCACGACAACTGCACTTGCATCTAATTTATAAGGATCAATGCGAACACAATTGACCTCCTGCTTGAGGATTCTTGTCGCAGCAGAAATTAATCTATCAAAAAGACGCCTTGGGAATACAGTAGGGAACTCAGAGGGTGTCAAATTTCTCGTAGACCAATCAAACATTTCCCTTAGGTTGCTAATCCACTCTAATGTCAGGTTAGAGTCGCGAGGCCAGGATAACATTTCTGCCTTTAAAGGACATCGCGAAACTCGTTCATCAATAGGAGTGGCATCACCCGGTATATTTGTCGAAGTGTCCATGGCATCACCTCCCAAATTCACATCCTGACCATCATCCAACCATCATCAGTAAATAAAAAAAGTGTCAAGCATACATAGAACAGTTAATATTAAGCAGTAACTTCACAATAGCATATTAACTAAAATATTGTTTACTACCTGAACATCTGGTTGTGATTGCCCCCAGGACAATGACATCATCAAATCAACTTTGGTTAACAAAGTTGTCATTTGACCCTCAAGACGAGATAATATGACCTCCACCGAAGATCCCTACATTAAAAAGTAATTATCAAATTTAAATGTAAACCTCAAAATTAAATGTTTACATAACACTTAACATACAATCAATACATACCTCCTCAGGTACAACACGTGGCGATGTTGAGGGCACCATACAATCAACTTTGGCTAACACAGTTGTCATTTGACCTTCTAGACTAGATAATCTGTCCTTCAATGAAGATCCCTATATTAAAAAAGTAAATATACAATTTAAACATAAACCCCAAAATTAAATGTTTACAAAACACTAAACATACAACCAATACATACCTCATCCGGTACAACACGTGGCGCTGCTGGGGAAGACTGCTGCTGTGATGTGGAGGAAGGAACCTTTGCCCGCGTCGCTCTCTTGCATGCACCACCAACCACCTTATCATATTTCCTTTTTTTGTCACTACCGCTGGTCTCCTGTGAAAGTGCAGCAGCCCCATCTTCCTCTGCACCATCATCTGGAGGGGTCTTATCTCCAACTATGGTATGCTTTAACATGCCAACCACCTCATACTGCATACAGAAAAAAAACAATAATTATAATAAGTAAAAGTACAATTAAAATATATATATATATATATATATATATATATATACAAATACAATTGCATATAAAATATTAAGTATACTTACTTCCTGTCTTGAAAAAAATTCCTCCAAACTATTGTGTTCCGGATTCCTGGTAACAGTCCAATTGAGAATCCAAGGAGTTTTAATCTCCTTCGACTTCTCTCCATAAGTTAGAGCCAACGAAGGGATAGTCTCATATCCCCAAATCTATTAAACAAAAAAATATTAAATCTTAGTTAAAAATTTGCAAAATACATATAAACAATTAGTTAACAAATTTTAAAAATTAGTAAAATAACTTACCATAAAAGCTAAAGGAAACCCCAAAAGGGTGTATATATGAGACGGTTCGAGTAGTTTGTCGCAAGCCGAGCGCAATGACTCAACAGTAAGCCTGTACGACAATGTACCCCATGGATATGATTTGAAGATATCAAAATCTTCTACCATATCCATGTGCTCTTTGGGTACTGGGGATGTATTCTCCCTCTTCAATACAACACCTTCTAAAAAAAATAGCACTGCTAGCTTCAATCTATCGTCATCGTCCATAAAATTTGCATTCTTAAACACTCTCTTTAGTGTCAAGAAGTCCACCGTCTTCTTCCCACGAAAATACGTATCGTAGATCCGGGAATGCCCAGCTCGTCCTTCAAGTGTGGGAAGCTCCCCACACCGCAAGCCCGTAATTATCTCAAACTCTCTCTCGGTAAATTTAACAATTGAACCATTCAAATCAAATACCATCTCATTGCCAACACAGACTTTAAATAAAAGGTGGTTCACAAGGTGTCCACTAAATTTCAATTTCTCCACCTCCAGAATCCGTCCAAAAACACCTCGAAACCTTTCCATTTGGTATTCACTTAATTTTTCCTTAATCATCGAAATAGTTTCATCCAGATTACAATGACAAATAACTCTATTTTTAATCACTTGTGAATCTGAAAATCGTCTTACGGGAGTCATTTTCCTATAAATGAAAAAGCAATATATTTTAATATCTGGATATAATATAATAACAATAATGTAATAGGTATGTTTATATATTACAGCAAAACATTTCAATTCACAGAGCTTCACACGAAAAAAAAAAAAATGAAACACAGAAGATTTAGGAAGAGAAATACCTACCTATAGGCTTCTGGCTTCTGAATTTGGTGCAGGGGAGAGGACCTCCAAGCGACCTCACACGCTCTTTGAAAGGTTTTTTGACAGATTGCCTTGGTCGGGATATGAATCCCTCTCTGTCTTAGTCGACTAGTTCCCGACCGACCTTCCTGTTGAAGGTAGATGCCCGTGAGTCAGAAACAACCCTTTTAGCCGAGCTGTGGAACTAGCTGAATGTTGCGCCCCTTGCCTTTCTTACTAGAATTCCAGTTAGATAGGCGACGAAAGTCTGGACACGGCGCGCAGGGCTCATGCTGTCAAAGGGTAAAAAGAGAGACCGTGACGGCTGAACTTTCGTTGAGTGACCAAGTGCTCGCCGGGTTATGGCTCATGCATGTGAGTGTGTCAAACGAAGGCCCACAAACTTTTACAGAGCTTGGCGAGTTGAGCCTCGATGTACATTGCAAAATTAAAAATTGTAAGTAATTTTGTCAAATATATACTTGTGTTTTTAATTAATATTTATTAACAAATAACTCCACTTAGTAAATTCGATACCCCATAAAGCAATATAATTGGTTTGTTGCCCAAAGCCTTGGAACCATGGCTTCAGATGGATTCAGTGCTGACCAGCATTGAAGATAAGTGCTTTATTAAGCTTTGATTAAATTCAACCAGTGATTTTTATGCTGTTTGTTTATTTTATTTTACTCTTTTTTACTTTTCTTTTCTATGTTTCATTTAAATAATAATTATTATTATTATTATTATAAATGGATCATTTAATAAATTTGCTTGCAAGAATAAAATCAACTCCTCTCCACTTCTACAAAGACTTTAATTAAATAATAATTCACAAAATGAATTGAATTTTGTTCTTCTCCACCGGCTAAGAGCATTTTCGATAGATTATTAAAAGTGGGTGACTGCTACTCATTTTTTACATTCCAATAATTTTTTTTCTTTGGACAATTTAGCACTGACATTTCTAAAGACTTATATTCATGAAGTAAAAAAATAAACCTATTATTTTATATATAAATAAAAGCCTATTAATATTTCAATATTATTTAAATAGGTTTTGGATTTACCATCTTAATTTTTCAACAGTAAAAAAAACTATTATATTTAAATATATTCTAACTATTTTAATTTCCTACAGTAAAATTAAATAATATTTATATATCTTCAAAAAAATTTAATTTTCTAAGTAAGAAAATATATTAGATAACATTAGTGTTCTAGGTGTACTTTAGTTTTAGTAAAAGAATCAGGTGAAAGAATTATGAATAAAAAACAAATGAGAGTGGAAGATGTTAATTAATATATATTTTTTGTGTACTTATCAAAATAAAAAGGTAGTAAACAGGAAAACATTAAAAAAAAATAATTTACATGAACACATGAATATATAAACATACATGTATTAAAAAAATTTAAAACAGTTCATCATCTACAAATTTTTTTATTTTTATAAAAATATTCTAAAAGCAATTAAATCTTAGAATATATATAAATTAATAAATTAAAACAAATTATAGTCATAGATTAATAAATTTGATTAAAAAGTAAGGTAAATAATAAAATAATATTAAAATATTAAATTTGGCATTATTTGATATTAGCATCTTAATTTACTAGTTGAGATAATATATCAATATCAAAATAATTTTATTATAATATTTGCTACTGGAAATGCTCCAAACCTTCTAATTTGCTAAAATGTCCCACTCTTGAAAGTAAAGAGTTATACGGAAGTTTATATATGAAAATCCTCCTCTTAACTACAAATTGCACCTCCAAGAACAAATTAATTAATGCATATGCTAGCTAGTAACCCTTGTGTTCTAGTTCTACTTGTCCCTCAGTTTACAAATTAAATATTATTCTGGGTACTAGCAATAGCCGCCTATAGATTGAGTTTGAGATCTTATTTTATTTTGTTGATTTTGCTTTTTAATCTCTGGACGAGGCAATTCTCCATAAAATGTATTAGCTGTTTATATACATTAGCGGTTACAGATTGATCATGAAATATAAAATTAATTTTTAATCTCACTCACTACAAAACATTTTTATGACAGATTAATTATGAAATAAAAAATTTATTTATTTTACCAGAGAGACGAGGGTGAAACCGTGAAAGACCAAATTAAGTAGACTAGAAAATAAATCATGAAATTTTAAATTAATTCGTATAAATCATGGACTTTGCTTATGGTTAAAGCAAGAGGGTGTTCCTGAAAGTAATGCGACTGCAATTGGAACTTTAAGGTATCAAATAAAACCGAGGATTGTTCCCAAAACGAGGATTGCCTTTTTCTCTCTTTGCCAAGGGATATTAGAAGAAAAAATGTGACCGTGGTGCATGCTAATTCGTTATGCCACATGAAAGGATTTCTCGTCCGAAATATAAAGGATTAACAATAATAATAAATATTACATGAATCATAAATGTAAACTACATTTTATATTTCAAAAGACAATAATTCAAATCAGCAATCGCATTCTGTCAGATAAGCAATCAATAAGCCAAATTAGAACTTTGCATTATCATGTCTATACTTGACTAAAAGACTAAAAAAAAGAACACTTCAGCTTCAAAGGAATCAGAAAATTCAATGCCCCAATTTTTTTTTTACCAACCAACCAGGAAAGTAAGTAAAATCCAAAATTTCTCACCAGTCGCCATGCACACACAAATGCACATGAAGTTGTGCATGAAACTGCATCCAACCATTCGATTGTAACCCACAATCCAACAGTAATTTGGCGAGTTTAGGTACGGAGAAACGCCACTGTGGCGACCCGCGATCCTACAGACCCACCAAACTCAAATGTTGGATAAGAGCGAACATGACCAAGGTATTGAAATGGAGGGGTTTCTCTGCAATCTTGGTCCTTTGGGGTCTCAGTTTCCTGGAACACTCCAATACTTCTTTTATTAAAACCTTCCACTTCTTGCACCAATTCATCTTTCGTATTGTTGCAGGATGTGATCACCTATGATAACCAATCGTAAGCAAGAGAAAACCAACTAACTAAAATCTAAATAAAGATACAAGGTAAGTAATAATAACGACATAATAAAATTAAAACAAAAGTAAACAGATTTCCACCAATAACTTGAGGAATGAACTCCCTCTATGAAATTCAGGGGCTGTAAATATCATGAAAAAGGAGATCAAATCAGATAATCTTGGGACTTGATTACTTAGCAGGTCTTCCTATTTAAACTTTCATTTATTAACAGACATGTCATCCAATTGCACATTTATTGTCTGCAAAATGACAGAATAATTTATGCATGTAATAGCCAACAGGTTCACAGGAATTATTTTCCTTGCATAATTAACAGTTACCACAAGGGTTAGAGATGCTTACTAATATTCCTCCGCGAGCCACTAATCTAGAAACTGAGTCCCAATACATGATCCTGTATATTATTTAGAAAATACAAAGTCAATCACTCCTGAAAATAATGTTCAGCCATTGGGTGTTAGGAGTAAAAGAAAACTTAACACTAATTACTTTTAGAGTAGCACTAGAGTTCCTCAACAATATAGTATAGGTTTGCTTGATAGGTTGACATACTTAAGGAATATTGAAAAATCTTATACATTCTGTAAGCAGTCAATTAGTCATATGGATAGATAGATTCTTTTCTCTTTTTAGGCTAAGATTCTCTGTTACACGGAAACAGTTGAATGATTAAGCCTTCTTCCTTCTTCTTCTCCTTATTCTTTTTTTCTTCTCTCAAACAGAAAAGAATATGATGTTTTTCATTACCGCTTAATAGGGCCATCTGGGTGCAATCCAATTGCATCTAAGGTTCCTTTATCCATGACAAGTTGAAATTGCCGTTCCAGCTTTGTGTCAAGAACATCATCAACCTTGATAACCAAAACACAATCAAGTTTTCAAAGTATTTGGGAGAAAAATGTAATTAAAAAAAATAAATAGACATGGTACATTTCAGAAGATATAAATGCTACTCAAACAAACACAAGAATTCAACTTATCACACGCACTTTATCACTCCACCTAACAGAAGCTAGCAAGTTGAATAAGAACTGTTGTAACTATCAATTATCTTACAATCACCAAAAAAGAAGCTCCCTCAGATTGCAATAATTATGAAATTAGATCCTACGAGATTATGCCACAAAATTGAATGCTCATCATTTCAGACCTTAAGAACATGATAGACACTTGTTCTGGATTGCAAAAGATGAAGCACCAAATAATTTCAATTTTTATAATTTTTACTATATGGATAAAATGCAGGATTAGTAGGGTATTCAATATCCACAATATTACAAAGCTACCTACACTTAAATGTGTTCAAATCTATGATGCATAAATATGGATATGAAATAGGGGTAGCATACAATAGAATATATATATATATATATATATATACACAATTGTTGAAAAAGTAGAATACAACATACCAGGGATATATTAATAGACATATGGAATGTGTGAGTCTTTGTACGTGTCTAGGTAATATTTCTCAAAATTGTTGACTAATTCAGAGCTATAACTGCAGCTTATAAATCTTAAATATGACAGCTCATTTCTAAAAAATAATAATCATAATAATGATTTTCACAGTGCAGAACTTGACATCAGCTGACATATTTAAAATTCATATATAATTTTATCAAGTGGTTTGGTACAACTTATCTTCTGTCAATAAGACAGCATTGCAAGAGTTATAGCATGAAAACTTTCCTCTTATGCTAGGACATTTATCAGATACAATCTTTTTCTACTAAGGCAGACAGGAATCAGTTAACCAACAGCTTAACACAAAAGGATCATTATTAGTGTTTCTGAGGTTGAAGTGTCAGGTTTACCCAAACAACAGCCCAAAATAGTCGCAACCTTAGATTTGGTATCTACTCCATTCTGTTACTATCCAGAAACAGAAAAACTTTAGATAGAAATCCAAGATGAAAATAATAATATACAATTAAAGGAAGACCCTTGCAGCAACCGAATCTGGTATCCTTTCTATCATTTTATTCTGGAGGTGAGCATGAAGAGCATTAAAATGATTTAGGTATCTGATATTAAGATCCAAATCGATATTATCATCTCATAGAAACAAGGACTATATAGAGCTTTCTCCACAGGAATCAGAAATTAATAAAACAAAATCCATTTTACAGGATACTGGACTATTTCACGGCACAAATTGTTTCACAGAAGAAAGAAAAAGCTACATAATATTAAAGAAGTGACTTTTTATTATTCCATATATTCTGAAAGTTTGGACATACCATGAAACTAATATTAGCAAACCCGTCACGATGTGCAAGACTTTGAGCAAGGTCAATAGCTCCCTCACTATAATCAGTTCCTGTTAAATCAGAGAATCTAAACCAAACACAACAAAGATTTTAGTTAAGTTACTATCAATCCCCCAAAAGCTTATGTTCTTACTAAGTAGGTCCAACTATTATGTTGAGTTCACAAATAGACAATCAATTCACATGTAGCCTGTCTAATAAAGGGAAATATTGAGCGAAAAGGGAGTTACCAGGATTCAAGCATAAGACGAGCTAGATATGATGATCCAATAGTAATACCAAGTTACCATCAACCCCCAAACCTTAAACTATTATAAAGTGGACCCGACTACGAATATCAAATTAACGCAAGTTTTACTCATCATATGGTTCCTAACATTAAGAAAAGAAAGGAAATTGTACCCTGCAAAAAGTACAATGTAAGAAATATTTTATTAAACCTAGTCATGTGAATTGGGGAAAAGCTACCAGATGAGAGGGGCAGGGATGAGCATTTTGCACCAAAGAGTAATCACTTGTCTCTAGAAAAATCTCTTTAATGTTCTGTTGGTTCTTTGAACCATAGCACTCTCAAATTACAATAAATGTAATAACCTCAAGAGTAATATAAGTTGAGGCTATAATACAACCCCATTACACATGACATTGGGATTCAAAAAGCATTTTAGAACCTGACCATTCTTAGAAAAGAATTAATGCCTGAGGAAGGAATAGTCTATAAATCATTTTGGACTGACTTGATGCATTAATCTTTCCAGACTTATTATTCCTGACTTGGATGAACAGCAGTGGTCAAGGAAATTCAGCGATTATTAACCAATTCTACATTATAAGGTAAGAAAGGAAAAAGCAAATATAAAATAGGATTGAGAGAAATTTGTTATAGAATTATATGATTGCAGTCTTGATGTTTCTAGTCATGGTTTATATTCAAATAGTAATGTCTTTCTTCACCGACAATACTGGTAACAATGTTCTCTGTGGTCAACATGAATTAATGAAATTATAAACAGGAAATAACTTAACTGTGAGAAAGAGTTTCATGCAAAAGCTGTATTCTTTACCATTTCTCTTCATGCATTCCAGCCAGAGCACGTGACAGATTGATGCAATAAAAAGTTCCCTTTTATCTTTTCCAAGCACTAAGTAGCATAAAGGCTCAAGTAAAGAATATGTCCAGAACACCTACTAAAGTATCAATACATAAGCAACCCTAAATCTTTGATCAACAATTCTTGATACCCTGCTATATCCTTCTGAGAGTTTCCACAGGGTCGTAAACAGCAGTTACAACATTCTTAGGGTAGTAGCATAACACCTTTTCAGACTAATTCAGCATAAAAATACAATAGACATACACACACACACACACACACATTAAAAAGAAGAAAAAAAGTGAATTCAGCACATAAAAAAGCATACCCCTGCTTGGCGAGTTCTTGAAGTAGTAAACCATTGCCAGTCCCAACGTCAAGTACACTCCAAGTAGAAAGATATTTATCACCATCTTCAACAGGCTCAGACTTGATATCATCCAGAATGTGACCTTGAGAAATATCAATGCACAAGCTTTTGGTCCAAGAGGCAACAACTTCCATGACATCAGATCCAAACCTACAACAACAGAGACATGTTCAGTTAATGACTTACATTTATGTAGTCATAAAGTAAAATACAGGAAAAAAGGGAGGGCTGGTTCTTATCCAATATCACATAGAAAACTTATGCAAAACAAATTTTTTTAAAAGGGGATTTTTCTTTTTCCCTCTCCTCAATTAGATTCTGATTATGAATAGTGAATATCAAGAAATCAACAAAGAAGAATAATTTTTTGCCTTATAACTCTATTTAGGCTAGCTTATCATACCATTCTAAAGAGTTTCTTTCTTTTGCTCAAGTTTCCATCATAATACTAGGGTCTTCATGTACAAGTATACTCATATAAAATGAAATGTAGAGAAGGGGTAAGTAGGCCAGCACATGAAAGTATACCTACATAGACACCTTCTATATGCCCACAAGTCACAACATACAAGGAAACCATAGCTGGAAAATAGCAAACCCAAACCCAACCCAGAGCTTACCAAACTTCACCAGCATGGCCATGTTCACGAAAGTTTGCCAACTCATCTGCATATGCAGAATCCCAATAACTTTGCAGACCTAGCATTGATGTCTCTGTTTCAGCATCTGGTTCATCCTTGTCAGAACTGTACACATACACACCGTTTAAAACACAAATATACCATGGCCGAGAATGCCAGAAAATCACAATGTTATTCTTTCCCAATGATTTAGAGTACAGTGTCTAGACTTTCAACATTCTCATGTAATCTAATACTCAAACGACAACGTATGTACAATCAATTTAGAACATAGTTAAATATTCAAATTAATCCAACCTGCCTTTACAATCACGAATTTCCAAAAAAAAAAGGAAGACCACATTCTCATCATCCACAATAGGGAAAGGCCATGAATGATTTTTAGTAAGTTCAAATACTTACTAAAATTAACATCAAAATACTAACAAAGTTCTTTGTTGAATACAATCCATTTCACTGTAGATTAAGCCTAAACAAGGCAAAAACAAAACAGTGCGAAAACCTAACAATTCAAGTACTAAGAATTCTAGCCATAATTATCGCGCTCCTCACTTCTATAACTTTCAAACATTTAGTCACAAAACAAACAGCCAGAGAAAAATCCATGCGGAGCAACCTGTAATCGGATGCGGCACGGAGGTTGCCGGCGGAGAGGGCCTCGGCGGCGTCAGCATGGCGTTGGTCGTCATCGAGGGTGCTACCATACTCGCTTTTGATGGACCAGGAATCGGCAGCGACGGAGCGATCGTCGTCGGAAACCAGATCAGAGGCAGCCGGAGCAGCTCGGGTCTGCTGCTGCGGGTGCGAGAGGTCTGAGTCCTCCGGCGGCAATCGGATTCCGGCCATTGTTACAGCGAAAGAAGGTGAAAATGAAAAGCGAAGGGGGGAGAGAGGGTTTCAGGAGAAATGTGTAGGGGAACAGTGAGAGGAAGGAGATCTTCTCAGGATGAGCAGTCGTCGTTCTTGGGAACTTCCGGGTCTGGTTCTGTTTGGATTTGGATCCACTCCACTAGCTTCTCGGATCATGTTATTGGCCTCTGCTTAACAATAATGACGTCAAAATTTTATATGTTTTACAATTCCAACACCAAAATAATTTTAAAACAGTTTTTATTTAGTAGAAAAACAATTGAATAATTTTTCTTAATTAACAAATTAATAAAATCGAAATTAGTTATCAAACTAACTATTTTTATATTTTTAAAGAAAAGAGAAAGTAGAAAAAAAACAAAAAACAAAGGTGTCATTAAGCCAACCCTTGTAGAACAAACAAAAAAAACAAATTATTAATTATTTATTTACTCTATTTTATAGATTTTATTTTATAAATTGTAACACTTTTTAAAATTATTGGGTCTCAAGTGTAATTCTGTCGAACTGTACGGTTGTAAATGAAAATTTTCATGAATATTCTCGTTAGAATTATAATTTTTTGGACCAAAAGCAAATTTCCTTTTGTTTGCTGCCAAATCATCCTCACCGCCTCTTGCAGAACCCTCTTCAGTCTTCACTCAAGCTCTTTGCAACTCTTATCACCTTGCAGCAACGACGCCGGCGGCTCCTCGCGGTAACTGTCGATGGCCTTCTTCTACCTCTGACCCTCGTCGTGTTCCCTCATCTCTCCTCATCTCTCCTCCGTCATTTCCATTATCATAGAGAAAGCAGAGGCTGAAGTTGCAGAAGCTCCTTCCTTTGTCTTGTCCCCAATCCCCAAGGTAACCCCTAACTTCTATAGTTCATATACATGTTTTTCTATAGGAAAACAATTGGTTTGTACTCATATTGTGAAGTTTAGCGGTCTGCACTCAACTGTGGAGGAGTTGCGGCTAGAAGTTGTAGTTGGCTTTAATATTATTGTTATTAATTTTTAGGTTTTGAATTGGGAAAAGTATTTGTTTGGTTCTGAAGAAAACTCTAGAAAATAAAAGGAAAAGAAAAGTTTTGAGGAAAGAATTTGTTGTGAAAGAGTAAAACTTGAGAGGTTTGTTGTACGTTTTCTGGAACTTTGAATATTGAAGGTTGCTTTTCATTTTCGGGGTATCAGTTGCTTGTTTGCAGTCCTGTAATTATGCAACTCTGGAACGAAGCGAGGTGTTCAAGCGAGTGTGTTAAATTTAAACAAAAAGAAGAAACTGGTTCACTGTTGTAGATTTAGTGATGGAAACTGGAAATAGTATATGCTTAACCAATGCAAAGTAGTTGGATTGAATCATATTTGTTTGCACGAGTTGAGCTGGATTTATATTAATACACGCAATTAGTTTCTAAAATTGAGTATTTAAGGACAGCATCTGAACTATAACATCTGAATTTCTGTTTGTAAATTGTTTGTTAAGAGTCTATTAAAAATGTATGATATGACTCTGTTGAATTCATTGCAGATGCCCAAATGGGATGTGATTTTGTCCCTTCCTGTACAGAATCCTCCAACATTAGAGTTTTCTTCCGATGATCTTGTGTGGTCGAAGGTGGAAGGTTGGCGTGACAATTTAGATAGAATTGCTCTAATCCCCTTTGCCAGAGTGAATGATTTTGTTAGGGGTGAATCCTCGAACAAGGACTGTCCAACTAGATTTCATGTTGAAGCAAGGCGGAGGCGGAGTCCAACAATGCCTTATAAACTAAAGGTTGATGGGATTCTTGAATATATACTGTAAGTTCATAGTGATTCCTTTAGTTGTTTACAGTGACATTTCCTGCTTACTATCAGCTTAGTTTATCCTGTTAAAAATGTAGGTATTGGTGTTCCTTTGGTCCTGATGACCACAGGACGGGTGGAGTTGTACGGCCTAGTAGGAGTACTTATGTGCCAAAGAAGAAAAATGCTGGTCGTCCAAATACCAAGAGAGGTTGCACCTGCCACTTTATTGTGAAACGTTTAATTGCTGAACCTTCAGTAGCACTTATCATATACAATGAGGATAAGCATGTGGATAAGAAAGGGGTGCCATGTCATGGTCCACAGGACAAAAAAGCTGCTGGAACACGTGCTTTATTTGCCCCATACATCTCAGATGATCTTCGTCTTCGTGTATTATCATTGTTACATGTGGGGGTTTCTGTTGAGACCATAATGCAGAGACACAATGAATCAGTGGAAAGACAGGGTGGTCCATGTAATCGTGATGACCTTTTAACCCATCGGTATGTTCGGAGACAAGAGAGAAACATTCGGCGTTCTACGTATGAATTAGACACAGATGATGTGATCAGTGTCAGCTTGTGGGTGGAAAGTCATCAAAGTAATGTTTTCTTCTATGAGGATTTCTCTGATTCAGAACCTTTCACCTTGGGCATTCAAACCGAGTGGCAGTTGCAACAAATGATTCGATTTGGTAATCGCAACCTTGTAATCTCTGATTCAAGGTTTGGAACAAACAAATTGAAGGTCTGTTTTGTTCATATAACCTAGTATTGTTATTTATCCCTGTCAATATCATGAGGAATTTACTGACTTTTGTTGATTTCTTCAATTTAATCCAGCATCCAATTCACAGTCTCCTTGTTTTCAACCCTGACAACAAGGCCATCCCAGTAGCATGGATAATAGCCCCACGGTTTGCAAGCTATGATGCCTATAAGTGGATGCGTGCTCTTTACAATAGAGTTCAAACAAAAGATCCTACATGGAAGTTGGCTGGGTTTATTGTGGATGATCCTCTAGCTGATGTCTATACAATCAGGTCAGCTGTTATTCTATCGTTCAAACTCAAAATGTTCCTTTAAAATGTGTGCCTATGTATGGGGCAGTCTTGAAATGGTCAGGAGGTGCCCCAAATAAGGCAACTTACATGAGGTGTTGGGCTCATCAATGGGCATGCCTCCTATGGATTAAAAAATTAATTTAAAAACTATTTAAAAAGCACACATGTGAGATATATATATATATATATATATATATATATATAATCCAATTTCTTTTGAAATAAAGCAAATTAAGCTAAGCTGATATTGGAAAAGAATTGGTGTAAAGTTTTCTCAACTTCAGATCTTTGGACTTCAACTGTGAAAGGCTTGGAGTTGCTTATTATTATTTATATTCTTTTAATTATTTAATATAGTTTGTAAATATAAAAATTGGAGTCCCCAAAAGCATATGGTTCAAGAATTGGGACAGCTTCATGTGCACTTAAATGCTTCACATTGCACTCTCTTTTGGAAGCACTGTTTTAAACTGATTAGAGACTTTTATAGACACCTAATAGTATTTGTTATAATATAAGTCAACAGATTGTCTAAAGTAGCAGTTATAGGTAGCCAATGTCATGATTACTAGCTTTATCTTTTTACAAAATATTTATCTTTGGCAAAGTAGGAAGTGTAATCTGGTAGCTGATGCCACAGCTAAGATAACTCTAGTTTCTGGTTGTTGTTTTGAGGTTGATGAGTTCTCGGTGGAGAGCCTTCCCTCTTGCCTGTTAGTTTCTTTGTTTGCTGACCAGTTTGCTGGTTGCTTGTAACCCTTTGGGGTTTTTTTTTTGTGCTCTAATGCAGTTTTTGTTTTACCAAAAAAAAAACTAATGAGGTGTGGACTGGGTTGTTGTTTCCCTGGATATCAATGCACAAACAGAAACCTCTTGACTCTCTAAATTCGTCCATTTTTTTCTTGCTAATGATGAGTTCCTGATGCTCATTGGTTCAGATTCTCTAGTTAATGCAATAAGTCTTTGTGTTGCTTAAGCTGCTTCACCATCTAGCATTTGAACCTTAATGCATATATCATTCACTACGTAAAGGATGTCTAGAATCAAAAAGGCTTGCAAATGAATCTTTCTGGGGTTTTTGAACGCTATTCTTGAGGAGTTCTTTTGCATTTTGTATAAATAAGCTTGTATGCAACTTAGCTTAGTGGAACAGGCCATTGGTTCTTTGCGAATCTGTAGCACTATGAAGCTGTAATATTCTTCCTATGGTTTGAATACTTTAATTGAAGCTGAATAAATATGTTTGTCTGCTTTATTTTCAGGGATGTATTTCAGTGTTCAGTAATGATATCCTTTTGGAGAGTCCGCCATGCATGGCATAAAAACTTAGTAAAGAAATGTATGGAAAATGATATGCGAGTTGAGATATCTAGACGACTTGGGCAGATAGTGGACAAAATCTGTAGAGGTCAGGGAACCATCAATTTGTTTGAGGATTTTATGGAAGATTTTGTTGACGAATCAGATTTTATGGATTACTTTAAGGCAACCTGGTATCCTAGAATAGGTGAGTAGAGGTATTTATTGTCCCATGAGATTATTTGGCTACCAGTATTTGGCAAACCGGATTGGACAAAAAGATTCTGATTTTTTGGAGTGAAAGATAAAAATTGGTTTTGTGTTCTATTGATTTTATATTGGTGGGCCTCTTGTTTTATTGGTTTTACTAATCAGAACTTTCTTTTGCCTTAGGGAAGTGGATCACTTCACTGCAAACTCTTCCTCTTGCCAGTCAGGAGACCTGTGCAGCAATGGAGTTTTACCATAACCAACTGAAACTTAGGCTGTTGAATGAGAAGGAACCTTGTGTTTATCATCGTACTGATTGGTTGGTTGATAAGTTGGATACTAAAGTGCATTCCTACTTCTGGCTGGATGAATATTCTGGGAGGGATGGTTTTGCACGATATTGGAAGGAAGAGTGGGTGAGTGGTCTAACATCTTGGCGCAAAGCTTTGAAGATTTTGGATTCTGATGTAGCCATGGATGGTAGATGTGCGAAAGTTACAGACCAGCTTGATCAAGATAGGGTGTATGTTGTGTGGAACCCTGGTTCCCAGTTTAGCATGTGCGACTGCAATTGGGCAGAAATGGGCAACATGTGTGAGCATATGCTAAAAGTTCAGAGTATCTATCGCAAAAATAAATCTGCTATGCCATCTATCAGCCTATTGCAGTATCACCAAGCATTGATGAACATTCTACACCGCCCGCCCCATGATTCTTTGATTCGTGATCATGCTGTTTCTTTAGCCGTCTTTGTACAGAAGCATATAGATGAGCTGGTTGATTTAGAAAGCTGCAATACCATTGGGGATCAAGCAGTTTTTTCTAATGCACATCAATCAGTGGTGAATGAGAATTGTACAAATGAAGATGTTTCTCATAATGAGAATGGGTCAGGGGATGGAAATGATGCAAATGGTGTGGTGAATGGCAAAAGCAGTGGAAATGGTATTTCCAGTGAGAGTGCGGGAGTAGAAATTGCTTGTGCTGAGATGGATGTTGACCCATCATCCATATGCATTTCCCCACCTGGGTTACATTCTGTCGATGAGGTTGTATCTAATGGTGTCTTCTCAGAAAACAGGGAGAAACTTATGGTGGACGCAGAAAGTGAACATTTCTCTTCCAGAAGTGACTCTCTTATGGACCCCAATTGTTTTGAAGAAGATGTCTTTACTAAAGACACTCAAGAAAGCATGATGGATGTGGAACCACTTTCTATTGATATCCCTCCATCGACCATAGAGTTTGTGGAGCAGTGCACAGTGGCCCATCAGAATGATGTCCATACCCTTGACGTTGAGCTCACTGGTATTTCTAATATGGAGGATGCAAATACCCTATCTTACAAAACTTCCCCATCTATATCAATACCAGATGAGCCAAAAGGGGTTGAAATGGCTGAAACTGCTGGTGTCATTAAGGCAAATTGAGTGAATGGAATTTGAAAGTGACTTGAAAGCATGTTTAAGTTCCTGTGGTTATGTAGACAATCTAATTGCATTAGATGGGACTCGCTGTTACATGGCCAATGGCACTCTTGCTCAAATTGAAGGCATTTGGCAGCTTATGGTGGTATAATAACACGGAATTGATGCAAAAATGCTCATCTGCATCAAATTACAGAGGTACAATCTATTCTGGCTGAAGCTTGTGAAAATGGATGCTAATTCTCATCATCAATATTTTTAGTTCAAGCAACTCTATCTAAACTGAATAGATTGTTCATTTATGTTAACAGCTATAATGAGATGATCAGTCAGCCAGAAGCTGTCTCTGGTTTCATTGCTACTGCTGTGAGAAATATCATTCGAAGTAAATGAGACTGCAAAAGACCCTTTTGAGATTGGTGTCTAACAGACATCAGGATGTGCTGGTGTACACGTAGTGGTACAAGACCTATTGGTTATTTCTTCGTGTAGATCTCTTTGATATTCTAAATTTAAGAATTTATACAAGTAATTGTATAAATTACTTGGACGATTATTTTACAATACAAAGACAAAAAAAGGAAAATTTAAAATAGTTTTATTTAGCAGAAAAACAATATTCAACACTCTTATCTTGAGAATAAAGAATAGAGATTTATTTTTTTGTGCAACTTTTTCTGGTAAGCTGATCAAAATGCTTTATCAGGTAAGCTGATCAAAATGCTTTATCAGTGATCTTATTTTTGTATTGTATGCCCAGCTAATCCCCTTTTGAACAGGCTTAAAGCGTACATCAAATGCAAGACTGCTCATCATCTCTCTCTGAGCAGTAGGGTGGGCATGATTATGATAGAGACGTTGGGTACCCAAGTCACTTCTTATTTCTTTGAGAATTGCGTACCGTGAATCAAAACGTAACGCAAAAGAAGTGAGTGACCAAAACATGTAATAAAAGTAAATATATATATATATATATATATCCCATTTTTGGGTAAATGACTATAGGTTAATTGATTAATAAAGTTAATATCAATCCATTTCAGCAGATGACAATAACAATGCTTCTGACATAACAAAGTTATATATATATATTGAAGATTACTAACATTTAGGCTTTAAAAAAAATGCTCTTCATTCTGTGCTTTAGGATTGCGAAAAGTAAATGTGGGCTTAGAATAATCTGAGAGAACGATTTATTATAATATTATTCTAAGAAAGGGAAATAATAAAAAAACGAAGTCGGACGTCATGCCCAAAAGCTTTCTGTTCCTTGACATAACCGTCCCTTTTCCCACCAAAAAGACTAGTCTTATTGCAAAGAATCAGCAGGTAAACCGTAAATTCATCCTCTCTCTGTTTGGTTTCTCAGAAACCCTGTGAAGGAAAAGAAAAGAATATCTGATAATTGTTGTTCCTTTGTCAATCTCGTTTCTCAGCATACTTCCACATTCTTGGAGACCCAATACAGAGCATTAGGTTCATTTACTTGTTTCTCTTCATCTATTTATTTTTTTATTTTTATCATTTTTGAAAATTGACTTTTGGAATAAATAAATATAGGGTTTGTTGAGGATCAAAATGATGAATAAAATGAAGGAGGGAAACTCTTTTGATGATTTTGATATGCAAAGGATAGGCAAGTTTTTGAGCTTTGCTTCAAGGGGTGACAGAATTGGACTCAACCTTATGTTGATCAACGGCACATCTCCTGATGTGCAGGACTACGACAACCGGACTGCTTTGCACCTTGCAGCGAGTGAGGGCCATGCTTCCATTGTTGAGCTTCTTCTTCATTACAAGGCTAATGTTAATCTCAAAGATCGATGGCAGCGTACTGTAAGTGTTAATTGTCACTGAAATTTTTATATTCTCAATACATTTATTTAATTTATATTGTATTGTACTTGTAGTTGTTTTTCTATCTATTAATGAAGCTGTTCCCAAAAGCTTAAGCTGATAGGAAGTGGGTCCAATTGGTCATTTATGTTATTCTCGACATTTAGAGTAGATACTTTTAAGTATTGAAATATCGAAAATCAAAGAGATTTCATTCTTAGTACATCAACCTATAGAATTTCATTAAATCTTTATGAAACTTCTTGTGGTTTTTCTTTGTCGCGAGTAAGTCGTAGTTGAAATGTGAGCTTATACCTCTTTCATGTTCCTTGAGAATCAAATTGCTTATGATTATTGTATGACACATAAATCCTTTACTTGCACATCAAGAAAATGGTGTTCTACGGAAACTGAAGCAGTACAGGAGGATGATCTCTCATTGCCATAGTTTCATTTGTGGTCCAATATCCAGTTCGGGAAATGCTAAATTCTGTTATGCTAATTGTCAATCTGTAATTGTTTATGGGATTGAATCATTGTATTCCTCATGCTTTGTTATGCTTTTATTTTTCTCGGAATTATAATTGATTTAGATGATCTTCGCACAAAAATGAATTTCTTTTAGTAATATCTCTCTCTTCTTCTGTACACTGGTAAACAAAGTTAGAGAAAATCAATGGTTTCCCAGGTTTAAAAAAAAATGTGTTGTAATTAAATGAGGTAATTTAAATTAACTGTGTCGCATGTCTAACCAACCATGTATCTTATTTTAATATCTGAATAATATCTTTCTATCAAGAGTCAAGAGTGCCCATATTCATAGTTTTCTTGTTGATTTTAGTATCCCTTTAAGAACTGTAAGTTTCAGAACCATTGATACTATATTTGTTCAATATTAAGCCTCTGACAGATGCAAGACTCTATGGACATCGAGATATATGCAGGATACTGGAAGTAAATAGAGGCAAGGATTTTATCAACGACCATCCGATGGTAATTAAACTATTAATTACTCTTATAGTACAAATTGACAGTTGAAGAAAGTAATTGCTGTCTGTTTTCTTCTTAAATCAAAATTGTTTACTATGTTTTCTTATAGAATGTTTGAAGTATGACTTAGTAAAGATGCTTTTTCAGGTGGGATTTTAAAAATCATATTTTATAAGCAGTATTTGGTGCTTTCATTTGCCATTTGAGTTTCTTTTCCTGAATATATATGCTTATCATTTCAAATTTTATTCATTGTAAATGTTTACTTCTTTGTGACATCTAATCATCATATTGTCCCCATTATCCACTGATCTTTTTTCCATGGTAAAACTTTAGATTGTTTACCATTTTTCCCATCATAGTTCAATAACCTTATATATTTGAAATTTTATATTACATCTAATTTCAAGAATATTTCTATATATTTCAAGTCAGTAATCCTTCGTAGTGATGAGGTTAATTCTACAGAGTTCCTATAGTAACATACTAGTTTTTATTTTTTGCACAGACAATACGGCATGAGCAAGATTCAAATGAAGTAAACTTCGACATTTCGGACCTACACATGCAGCATTCATCATCAGTTGAGCAGGTATACCCAAAAAAGGGAGAAAATAAGAAAAGAAAGATGGAAAGTAAGCAAAACACGCAGAGATATATTAAGAAACGAATGTAGAAAGAAAGCTAAGATCAGTGGCTGTAAACTTAACTTGCTTTCATTAATTATATGGCGGCTATATGGCTATATTGCAGGGGAGAGAAACATGGGAGGCCATGGTTTTCTGTATAAGAATGAATTGTCTTTATTTTGACGAAGAGCTCTGAAGAGATTTACAATTAATACATCCAATAAACATTTTCTGCATTGATAGTAATTTCTTCCATGTGAAATCAATTTATAACACATATTCTTGTGCTGTTTACTTTCCAGGGTGTTTTTGGTGAATCTGAAAAGGTTAAATGGCTTGGAACCTGGGTTGTTAAAACTGTTTTCAAGCGACAAATATTTCATCCTGTGAAAATGTATGCTGGATAAGAACAGTCAATTAGTTTGATTTTGTGTTTGTTGGGATTATTGGAAAATGTTATAGAATATATATTGCTTCAATCTTTATGCAGGATACTTTCTGCTAAGGATAATACTCATCTGAGAGAACTCAGGCATCCGAATATTTTGCAGTTTCTTGGTTCAATTGAGCAGCAAGATCAGATGATTCTGATTACTGAGTATCTATCAAAAGTATGTCTTTCTACGAAATAGTTGCTTTTTCTTCTTTCTTCTTAGGTTTCTTCTCTGATATGACAATATCTTCATTTGAACCATCTCCTTGCTGTGTTGAAGTGAACTTGAGAAATAATTCAAGCGTTATCGGATATTATATTGAAGCAGGGTTAGAATGCTCGATTTTATTTTCTTGTTCATATATATGCATCTATTTTTGAAAGCAAGGTTGAATGGAAAAAGGAAGCCACTATGAGTCAACATCCTAATTTTTTCTGGCATGTTCATGTCTTTCTGGTCATTTCCATCTTTCAGTTTGTAATTTCTTTTTCTTTTTTCTAGGGTAATCTGGAAGATATTTTAAATAAAAGAGTTCGACTTGACCTGCCCACTGCTCTGCGCTATGCACTTGATATTGCTAGGTATATTATTCTTTGTTATTTTACACTTGCTAGATTTGGTTCACAGTGATTTCATCATCATATTGTAAATCCTTCTAATGTTCAATGTGAATATTATGTTCTACACAGCAAATTAGTTAGACTAATCATATGCAAAATTTTCTGTTGTTTTCCAAACTAAAAATATCTTAATCTTAGGTCTGTTTGGTATATATCATTCCTAGAGGGATCTGAGATTCCATGAGAAAGTTTAGTTTTTGAATGTTTGTGTAATTTTTTGCTGAAAGAAAATTTCCTGCAAGAGAAATCAATTTTCTAGTTGTGGGAAACTTTGATTGAAAATGATTCCCTCAATATAATTTTGTCATGGCTTCTACATACAGCCAATTAGATCTTAACAAGTTAATCAACCATGGGCTTCAAATAGAATTTGATGTATGTCTTGCTAGTAGCTGTTATGAAATGAAAAATGGTTGATCCATGTGTTAGATACACATCTCCCTGCATCTCAACTTCTCAAAAAATTTTAATCTTTCTTATTCATGCAAATTGGTTATTTCATTGTTACTTTTTTTTTTGGTGAATTTGTTTCATTGTCACTTGTTTATATCAAATAAAGACATATTTTTTAATATCTAGAGAATTCACAGGGGAATGAACTATCTTCATGAGCACAAGCCCTTCCCCATTGTTCACAATCATTTGGATACCAGGTTAGCATTATGTTCCAAACTTACATTCCTCTTAGTTCTATCATGATTCTGGAACTGAAGATAATTGTACAATCATTTTGCATGCTAGTTCTTTCTATTTCTATATACTGTCTCGGTGTTAATCTGTAAGTAATGAAAAACACCAGACACCCCCATCAGATTGAATCATTTCATTGTGTTCTTTTTTTTTTTTTTTCTTTTTTAGCATAAGAATTAAAGTAAACCTCTATAATTCATGGATGTTGGAACTATTATCGTGCTAGGTACAAGTTTAATCTTTTTACGAGATGGAATCATTTTATTATATTTACTTACTCTCAATGATTTTCATGAAAGAGTGATTTCGTTAAATATGATCATGTGAATAGCAGTGCATCTCTTTAAAGACATTCCATGCTGGATTGATTTTTTTTTTTACCTTCTGGTGCACTAATACCAATGTAGAATGATTTATTTTCAACTATAGGTGAGATATTTTCCGTTTTATTAATAATGATCGACATTAGCTTAAGATGTTTGATGAGTTATTTTTTTGGTTTTGGAACAAAGAAACTTGTTGCAAGATGAAGGCGACCACTTGAAGATTGGCGAGTATTGGGTACAGATGTTGTATGAAAGAATAAACCCAAATGAGGACAACCGTAAGTAGACATCAAAATGTTGTTAACCTTATTATTTTACAACGATAGAAGAGTCACCAAATTTTGGATACTCAAGGATGTGTCATTCTTGTATTTGCTTACATTGGTCCTGCGTTTTTACATTAATAAGTCATAATCTGTCACATCATTTGGTATCCAAGATTAAAATAAATGGAGTTTGTGCGTGTAGTATTATTCATTATTTTATATTATTATTTTCATTGTTCAATCGTTTTCTTTTGATAGGCCAAGTAAGTGATAGTCTGAGCTTGAGTACTAATCCATTGAATGACACCAAGAAAGACATTTGTTCATTTGGTCACATATTTTATCAGGTACATACTTGGATATGTTAAACTATTAAATAGTATAAATAGCCTCCTCAAACTATGTCAATAAAAAAAAATAATAATAAAATCCTTAAATTATGATAGTTTGTGTCGTGACATATTGGACCTGCTTTTAAATTTTATTAATAGAATAACATTCTATCTTTTTGAGAGAGTAATATCCTTCTGTTGTACCATTAATCTATATCTTAAATTACTCATATATTTTCAGTTTTTTATAGAGCAAAAAAGAAAGAACTGCATGATTAATTTATATTAGACATGGAATAATTAAAAAAAAAAAAGGGACTGATCAGAGAAAAAAGCGATTATACTTTACAGAATTTGTGTTATAATACTGATAGATTAGACTAAGAAAATTATCGAAGGAGGTCCAGTGGACTTTCACTGCTGTACAGTTTGAGGAATAATAGAACTACTTAATAATTTCAAGGAATTTTAGGTATATTGCTTATGTATGTAAAATAGTATTTGTTTCTCTCCCAAATTATTATATATGTTTTGACATATTACTACAGATGCTAGAAGGAAGGCACTTACAGACCAATGTGAGCTTTGACTTTGTGCATCTTGAATCAATTGATTTCAAACCAATGTTTCTTGTAAGCCGGTGTTCGAAAAGAATCAAAGAGTGAGTATGCTTCAGAGATTTAATTCTTACTTCTTGTTAGCCTTCATTTTTTTCTCTTCCTTCTTTTATTCATTTATTGGAAAGCAGAATTTCTTCATTACTTTTTGGGTGAATATGTGAAATTTTTCTTCTAATGCAAAATACTAAACAGCAGTTTAACCAGCTTCACTGTACAAGTGGTGGCTGTCTATGTGAATGTGTTCAGACATTTAACGTGATTGTCTTCTTTTCTTTTTTAATCATTTGACAAAATAACATATTATGATTATTACTGTGCTTTTTAGATCTTTACTAATTTCATGCACATATGTTAGATCTTAAAGATATAACGATAGTAATTTAGTGGTAGAATCTAAAGCATGCCCTTAGAAATAAATTAGAAAAACACTTTATCTGCTTTCATATGAAGCCTGAAAAAGTGCCATTTTTCAATAAGCAAGATGCCGTGACATCAGTGGGCAACATAGTAGAATATATGGTCCCTACCTTTTGGTAAAGTAGAAAATTGTAAAATGATTGAATCTTCTAAGTTCTATCCGAGCTGAATAACTGTAATGGTTGCTCAATTGTCTATGGCATATTGCAGAAATTATCATCAGGAACATTATGATAACAATCTGTAAGATATAGCTAATAACTGTTGCAGACCTCGTCCCAGTTCGTAATTTAAAGGGGGCAAGCTAACTAATCATATTAGAATGCTTATTTTGGTGTCCCATAAACTGGTTTAGACTGTTGGAACTATAGTTAATATTGTTGATAAACTATGCTTTGATTTACATTGCCAATAACATGTCTGGACTTTAAACAAAATGATAGCTATTTTTCAGCCATCAAAGTTCTACAACTGTTCTCGTGAAAATCCATCACGTTTAGTTAACATCTTGCCAACCTGTGTCACTGGAGATTCAAGTGTGATAGAGCATTTTGTTCCACTGCACTGTGTGTTGTATTGAATTTGTTTCTCTTTCCTTAGCTTTTTGTGCATGAGTTTCGCTTAAAAATGTCGGTATTTGATATATGCAGGTTGATAGAGGACTGCACAAGTAAAGACCCTTCACAAAGACGACCATTTGATGCTGTCATTCAAATCTTAGAAGAAGAATCTCTGACACTTGGAAGAGCTGCATGTCCTGTTTGTTGAGTTCTCTTCAGTACAACACCTTTGATGGACAAGACCAAGTGCTTAAAACTTTGCATTCAGCCTGTAAATACACTCTCTTTTATTTTATTTTTTTCTGTTAGTGTTGGTTGATTGTAGTGCAAAAAGACATGGATTGAATTTGTTCTCAATTCTGATGTTTGGCTCACAAAGCTTGCTTTGGATTGGAATTAAATTTGCAGAACGGATAAGTATACTAAAAAAAACATTGTTCTAATAAATATTTTTAACTAAGAGGTTAACAAATCCTATATATACACCAATATACAGATTTATATATTCATACGTGATACATATATATAACTATACTTTGAAATGATTTACTAAATTCTTAGCATATATTAAACTTAGACCATGTTTGACATGGCTTCTGAGAAGCCAAAAGCGGCTTCTGATAGCTCAGTTCTTCACGAGAACTTTTGACTTCCAGTAGAGTTTCCAGCCAGAGCCAAAAGGGTGGCTTATCAGGAGGCTCAAAAGTGCTAATATTTTTAAAATATATAAATCCACTTGAGAAAACTGATCTATCATTTAAAAATATACATATATATATATATATATGTATCAAATAATTTTCAAAAGGAATATATATACTAAACTTTTCCAAATTATTTGATACATATATATACATATATATATATATATATACTAAACTTTTTATTTCAAAAAGGAATATATATACTAAACTTTTAAGTATTTATTTTTCTTCATCTTTTAACAATAAAAAACCAAAATTAAACTATGATTAATAATATTTATTACCTCCACATTTCACTTGTACTTTTAATTTAAACATTTTCACAGTATATTTTTCAATATTTTTAATATTATTAAATATGCATCTTGTGAAATTTTTAAAAAATCAATCGATCAATCTAAATTGTTTAATAGAAAATTTGATATAAAAACCTATTTCAATACGCCCATTAAAATATAAAAGTGAATTTATTTAAATTAAAAATACAAAAACTGTATTAACATATATCCTAAAATATAAGGACGAGATTGTTAAAGTAAAAAATACAGAGCCCATTAAAATAAAATAAAACACAATTTTCAGAACAGTGTAGCTTCCATTTGAAAAACCGCAGCTTATTTACCGGCTCTAAGCGCAGTCTTTTGCAGTAGCTTCGCACCCATCAGCTGGATCGTAGCCTCTTCTTCAACATAAATCAGTTTTCAGGTGAATTTTGCCCTTATATATCTTTGCTTATTGTTAAACCTTTTGTTTCATCAGTAAAAACAAATGGAAGAAACCAGAAAGAGGCTTTCATTTACTTTCTCTTTCTTTATTGAGTGTTACTGAAACTGTTTCTTAGTCCATTTCTATATATTAGCTTAGAGAAAGGCAGAGATTTGGGTTGTTGGCATGGCTTTCCTCGGAGGTGCAAAGCGTTCTCTTGGTACTATTCTCTGTAATAGGGTGCTGAGTGGTAGCTGTAATAGTACTAATACTGCTACTACTTCTGGGCATAAATTTTCTACTTTGGTTTCAAAAAGGGTTTCTTTTGCTCAAGCCACAGAAACCCATGTCTCAGTTGCTCCCAATTTTGCCAATCAGCCGAGTGGCTTTGTTCCTTACCTTAGAAGATTTAGTGTCGAGGCTTCTTCTGCTGACCAAATGAGTCTCATAAAGCAACTGAGGGAAAGAACCAGCGCTCCAATCAAAGACGTCAAGGCCGCTCTCGTTAATTGCAATTGGGACATTGGTATAAATCCCATTCTTAAGATTTTTCATTTTTTACTTTTTTGGTTTTGGTTTTTTTAGTAATAGTTTAGTATGAATGCAGAGGCTGCTCAGAAGGACTTGAGGAAAAGAGGGAAAGTTCTGGCATCAAAAAAGTCATCCCGAACAGCTGCAGAGGGGTTGCTGGCACTGGCCAAGAATGAGAGCAAGGCTTGTCTTGTTGAGCTTAACTGTGAGACTGACTTTGTAGCTAGAAACGAGATATTCCAATACTTGGTTAGTATGGCTGACACCACGCCTTTCCTTTGTTGCTGTATTCCATTTGATTTGTAGTTGTAATTGTGATCTTCTTTATCTTGTGAATCAACTTTGATTTTATAATTTTATTCTGAACTGACAACGTATTTGGCGCTTCTACAGTTGTATCACTTTATTATCTTTATTATTTTTACAACACAGTGTGAAAGAAAAAATTGTCAATAAAGTTGTTCATGAGTTTGTCTTTTCATCCTTGGTCCCATAAAATGATTCATCCATTCTACTGCATTTTATTTTAACTTATTGTAATTGTTCGTGACATATGCTTTTGCTTCATGATTTATATTTTATTATCATTATTATAATTATTATTAAAATTTTTGTAGGCTTTATCTTTGGCAAAGCAAGCTTTGCTAGTCAATAACACTTCTCAGCCAGGAATGTTTCCTGTTGGACCTGAGAATTTTGAGGTAAAACTGTTGTGCATTATCAGGGTGATTTATGAATTATACTTTATCGTTGTAGGAGAAGTGTCAGTTTCGCCCATAGTAATTCTCATCATTCTTTATGTTGTATCAATTCAATTAATCACCTTCTTTTGTTAAAACCAGGTAGGTAGTTGCCTACATAATATGTATTTATTACTCAAATATCATTAAATGGATACATCATTGAACAACTTCAATAAATTTTTTTAACGATACCCACATTAAAAGCTCATAAAGGCTTTTAGAAATATTGTTATAAGTTGGCAATTAAATTAGAATATGAGCGCTGAGAAGTTTTCTGTGGGAAGGTAGTGGAGTGGAGTTGGATTTTAAAAACCTATGATATTGGGAAGTGGTATCAAAGTCTAAAATCAGATGATGTTAGCAATGTAACGAAGATGAACATTCAATTGCTTTGGAAATGGTTCTGGAGATTCTCTTAAGAAAGAGAATCCTTATGGTGCAAAATTATCAAAAGCTTCACCACTCAAATGGTTTGGAATTCATTATTACTAGTAAAGATTCCTTTGGAAGTGCTAAAAACTATTGCAGAATGTTATCCTTTTCTCTTTGAAGTGTGCAAAGTGGCTGCTGGGGTTGAGCCCTAATTCATTCAACAGTATTTTGGACTAATTCAATTCCTTAAATATCTTGGTCCTTTAACTTCTTAAGAAATATGAATGGTAGGGGATTTGTTTTATTGATGAGATTATTCTTGAGTAAAACATTATGGATAACAGAATTTGGACCTTGGATTCTTCTTTAAGGTTTTCTCTTATAGACCTTTCTTGGTTTCATGATTGATAATCCTCCAGCTACAATGTGTGTACCTCCCTGGCTAATACGTAAAGCACGTTTTCTTCCATCTGTATTAATGTCTTTTTCTTTTCTTTTTTTGTTGGCAGAACTTGACATTAAATCTTGAACACCCAAAAATTAGTGGAGAAATAACTGCTCAAAATGCAATTACTGAAGTTGCTGCTATGATGGGGGAAAATGTTAGACTTAGAAGGGGTTATGTGATGTCTACATCTTCACGTGGTGTTGTCTCTACCTACCTTCATACTAGCCCCCAACCAGGTATTTATTTCAAATTCATTGTTTTCCCTTTCCTAAAGTTTAACACATTATCATGCACTCACCTCACACAAACAACAGTTTATAAATACGTTATCTATCTTTTATAGTACTCACTTTGCATGACAGAGAAATCATTTTATTTGGATAAAAAATGAAATTTGTAAATAAAAGAACATTCTGTTGAATTAACACTATTCCCAAAAACTTAAAGTATTAGGAGTCTGTACATGATCATTTATATGATGAGGAATCCTTAATAGGTCAAAAACTGAAGCAAAATAGAATAAACTAGCATTGCATCAGTTTTACCGGACAATATATCCTTCCATCCGAAATTGTGTGGAAAGACCATTCAATACATGAGTTTAGGTTTTAATTGTGCCAACAAAACAGATTGTACATCCAATAAATGATACAGCTGAGGAAACATAGAACAATTGGTACACCAACTTCTGAAAATCTTCCCAAAATTTAAGCATGTCACCTATTCCCCCACCTTAAATTTAGTAAGAGTCAAGAAAATAAGAAATGCATGAGAAATAACTTTCCTAGGGTGAAAAAATTTGAGCTAACAAAATATCTTGATCATTATCTGTTTTATCTTTTTACAGGTTTGGGTCGAATTGCTGGAATTTTAACTCTAGAAGTAGAGGATGGAAATTTACAATTGGATTCTCTCCAGCAAGTTGGGTCAGAACTGGCCATGCACGTGGTGGCAGCAAAGCCTTTATTCTTAACAAAGGAACTTGTTTCTTCTGATGCATTAGAGGCTGAACGCGAAGTTCTTAAATCTCAGGTAATTGTGATATCCATTTAGCTCTAATAGTTGCTCTATGTCAAAGGAGAATGGCTGTAATTGGTTGCACTTGAACAGTGTGCAATTATAACTAGACTCATTGATAATGATAATTTGATTGTCTTTTTTTTTTTTGGGTGAATTAATAGTTTGATTGTCTGTTGTTTATGAAAATGCATAATATTATTTCTTTATATGGGCCTTCTTAGGATAGGATCTTGACATTTTATGAACGAATCATTTAAGGAGTAGCTCCTTTCCTTTTATTTTATTTTTTATTTTTGTGTCCTATTATAATGATGGTATAATTCTGATTCTACCCATTCCTAATCAAATCTATTGAGAAAATTGGAGGTTTCTTTTCTAATTTGTTTCATTTGCCATCCAATCCCAAAAGCTTAAGCTGATAAGAAGTGGGCATTGACATTCTGCTATCCCTATAAGCCCTTAGCTTCTTTTTCTATTTTTTGGTTATTAGAACCTGCCCGACACACTATCAAAATTGAACTTCTTCTATAATGGACTCAAGTTTAAGTGAAATGAGTGTGCTAAGGTGGGCCTGGGTGGTATAGTATAGGAAAGATTACTTGCTTAGGCTGTGGCTTAAGAAAGCTTCATAAATACACTTTTGAAAACTTCCAACAACAAGATTCAAGTGCAAAACTGCTTCTCTAACACCAAGGCCTCTTCAACATTTGGAAATAAAGTTGGGGCCTTTTTCAAGAAAAGAGATGGCTACCCAACATGGTTTTCTATGGGTTGACCATTTTCGTGGAGGTCAAGTAAGGCTTCATGCTTGACAAGGAATGAGATCCTTGTTGATGTTTGAAGGGGGAAGGGGGCCTGGTGAACATTTGCAAGCTATTTTGAGTATGCTCAAGCGGACATACCTGAACCAATTTTAGTCCTAGCGATAGAAGGCCCTCTCTAGACTAGTGTCTTGTCTGTTTAATGACTAACCAGACACCTCCTACTGCTAGTATACTATTCTTCAAGCTCCTCCAAAAGTTGAAACATACATTTTAATCTTCGATTTGACTTGTATTGGATTCTTCTTTTCTCTTAAGTTCATCAAGCATTTTGCTCTTGAATACTTTCATTAGAGCTTAAGGTAATGGTTTCCAATTTTAAATCTTAGCCCTAATGGTGAGAGGATAATTTTAATTCACCAGCTATGAAAACTAAATTTATAGCTATATTTATCAAGACTGTTAAATAAAACATATTTAAGAGAGTAGAATGCCAACTTGAACTCATATTAACACATACTGAACTGCCCCATGGGGATGGCTTGTGAAATTAACCTGATCTCCCACAATCCTTTGTTTTATGTGGGCGATGTTAAGGTCAATGGGAGCATTATTGATTAAAGAAAAGGGAGTTTATGTTGCTAATCTTTAGTACTTGTTCCGTTTAGTAGCACAATTAGGCATTATTTGCTATGGAGCAACTGAAAACATGTTCCTCTTATAGAGGGAGAATTAGGATTCAGTAGTAGTAATTGCACCTTTGACATACATCCACTACTTGCTACTGCCGTCTGAATATATATTTTTGGTCAATGTTATACCATCTAGTTGCCCTAATAAAGTATTTCTCATCCTTTTTTCTTTTAATAGGCTGAAAGCACTGGGAAATCTCAGATGGCCATAGAAAAAATGGTAGAAGGTCGCTTGCGTAAATACTATGAGGATGTGGTTCTTATGGAGCAGAAGTTTGTTAAGAATGATAGTATAAATGTAAAGGTATGTTAAGTAGCAGTTTTATGATCTTTCAGATATACTTTGATGTCACTATGAAGATAAATTTTTGTTCTTCTGAAAAATTTGATCTACATGGTATGGTTAAAGCTAGAGGAGACTAGAACCTAACTTGTACTGCACCCACCTCACCAAAAAATGAGAAAGTACAAAGAAGAAAAACTAAAAATGAGAAAAATAAATTAATTATGTACTTGCATCAAAATGTTGCAGATTAATCTCCCATTTTGCATAAGAGCTAAAATGAAAATCTCTCTGTTCTACACATAGTAGCTAGTCTTCCAAATTATATGGTGGCCAAGAAAGGATGATATCATAATGGAAATTCTAGTTTTTGATTAGTGGATATTTCTTTTTGCACCTTGTCCTTGCACACAAAGTGATACAAACATACCCATGCATACTTACATGTTATTAATGATGAAATAATTTATATCAGGACACAATGTAGCCGTTTCCCAAAGACCATCTCTCTGAGTGTCGAATCCTGTATTTATAGCTATTACACTAAGGTTTTTTCAACAATGGAGTTATACCATATTATTTGCCTATAGAACAAATAAATGTAACATTATAAATATGCAGCATGATCAGCTTCACCTTCCACATATTCTATATACTATGGTATCTGTTTCCATAAGATGCACAGATGAATACAGGCAGGCAACTTAAGTGTTTGCACATTCATGATGGGTGCATTTATGAGTTTTTATGTATGAATTATACAGTGCAAATGTTGACCAATGCTTCGAACACTATCCTGCAGGCAATAATAGACAATCTATCTAAGGAAGTTGGATCAACTGTGACAGTTGGGAGCTTTTTCCGAATGGAAGTTGGGGAAGGAATTCAACGGTAGAGACTTTTCTCTGTACTAACGTGGATTTTGTGATGCCATTATAGTAAATCTTTTGGTGTCTGAAGTCCAATAGATGTGTTAAAATTATATCCATAAATCTTGTAGTAATAAACTTGCCTTAAACTTTTCCCAACAAAGGGCCTGCACGTACATCCAATGTGATTGACAATTTGTAATTTGCAGGCTAGAAGAATCATCACAACCTTTGGCTCAAGCTGTTTGATTTTGAGGTATTGCTGACTCTTCATGCAGGAAACTAGTTAGATGGTGTTATAATCTTTGAAGATGTTATTGCTCAAGATATGTGGACTTTCTTTGCCATTGAACATCTCTTTATGTTCTCGCCGTATGCATTTTTTCGCACTGGCAGATTTTTGTTACAGCGATGCTATAGTGAGGCCTCTTTGATTAACTTAAGCGGACGATGTTCTTGGATTATGAATCACTATACTTGTGATTTTTATTTATTGATATTTGTCTCTTTTAGCCAACTAACAGAAACAATATATTAAGTTCAAGAAATTGTAGTGAAGATGCTTCTATGAACCTGCTACTTATACTGAGAATATGAGGATCCATTTCACCTGGAAATTCTAGGATTGGCTTCTTTTTTTTGGTGGAAATTCCAGCCCAAATCAAGGTGTCTTGGAATACCATCCCCCAACTTGAAACGGGCCTTGGAGTAATGCATGTCTACAATCTTAATTATACCCCTCCAAACATTTGCAGCTCCTGTAGGTACATCTTTTTCAGATTTATTTCTCTACATAAATTGAACATATAAAACTTTTTATTTTTGTTTTTAAAATCTACGCAAAACATTCGATCAAGTTTTTATTTATTTTTTAAAATGTAATAGATATTTGTATATTTCGATCAATTAAGATTGTAATTGACATTTGTATATTATTTTTACACATTCAAATTATAAGATAGTTTTCTGAAAATTGTAGATAAAATAGTAACATTTCAACAAAAATTAAAATTGACAGCAGTTTCCTTTTTGGTAAAATATAAAAATATATCTAAAAAATGGGGAAAAAAAATAGAAGGGTCATTTTGCGGTAATAGATAGTAAGTTTATTTGATTTTATATACCAAAATGGAGGAGGAGCGAGCCAATTTTAGAAAGTGGAGCCGGACGGATAATGCAAATTTGAAATAGAAAGTGAACAGACCAAGAGGGACACGTGGTGTTGTCCGTTGGATCATGTATGACGTGTCCACCTGGCATTGACTTCTTCATTGTACTCCTCTACGCGCCCTCTTTAATTTGAAAATTGAATCGCACAGACGCGGAGGCAGACCCAAGCAACGACAACGGTTCGCAAAAAGAAAGCAAATCAAATCCAAATTCTAGGGTTTCTACAGAAGACGAAGAAGAAGAAGAAGAATAATAAGGAAAAATGGATATGTACGAGAAGCTAGAGAAGGTAGGAGAAGGCACATACGGGAAGGTGTACAAAGCCAAAGACAAAGCCACGGGTCAATTGGTGGCTCTGAAGAAAACGAAGCTTGAGATGGACGAGGAAGGCATTCCACCAACTGCACTACGCGAGGTCTCTCTCCTCCAAATGCTCTCTCAGTCCCTCTACGTCGTCCGTCTGCTCTGCGTCGAGCACGTCGACAGTCGCAAGCTCGTCGACGGCAAGCCCAAACCAGTCCTTTACTTGGTGTTTGAGTACCTCGACACCGACCTCAAGAAGTTCATTGATTCCCATCGCAAGGGACAAAACCCCAGGCCACTCCCTCCTACCCAAATCCAGAGCTTCCTCTACCAACTCTGCAAGGGCGTTGCTCACTGCCACTCCCATGGCGTCCTCCATCGTGACCTCAAACCCCAGAACCTCCTTCTTGATAAGGACCGAGGCATACTCAAGATCGCCGATCTAGGACTCGGACGCGCCTTCACCGTCCCTCTAAAGAGCTACACTCACGAGATCGTCACCCTCTGGTACAGAGCTCCCGAAGTCTTGCTTGGCTCTACCCATTACTCTACTGGCGTCGATATGTGGTCTGTTGGCTGCATCTTCGGTAAAACAATCATCTCTAAACCCTAAATTCCGTCCATTTCCTTTTCTTTGGATCATTGAACATTTCCTCAGTTTTCACCGTTGCTTGAATGATTCAATCGGTTTCTTCTTTGCAGCTGAGATGGTAAGAAGGCAGGCTCTGTTTCCTGGAGATTCTGAATTCCAGCAACTGCTTCATATTTTCAGGTGCACTACCGCTAGAACTAGTTCTCTAAATTTCTGCTTATATGGAACATTAGGACTAGATCTAGGTCATTAACAATTAACAGTATGCTTAGTTGTTTACCTGTTTGATTATTTTCTGTAGAATGATTATATAATCTCTAAGTTTTCAGGGCTGCATTTGAATCTTTTTTTCACTGTCAAATGACAATCCATTTGGAATTCTATCTTGAGGCAGGCTACTGGGAACACCTACTGAGAAGCAGTGGCCTGGAGTGACTTCTCTAAGAGATTGGCATGTGTATCCGCAGTGGGAGCCTCAAAACTTGGCACGCGCAGTTCCTTCTCTTGGACCTGAAGGAATTGACCTTCTATCGGTAATGTTACCTGTTCTTGAACTGCTACTCAATTGTGCAATCTTCTAATACATGGTTATTGGTTGCCCTTATAAATTCTAAATTTTATTTACCTTTTTCCACTTAACTCCACAGTCATTGAGTGGAGTAGGACTTGAATTCTAAGTAAAAAGTGGGTTTTGACTTGAATGTCATTTTGAAAAGCCAAGAGATTGGAGTGCAAGTCATCAAGTCAGTCTGTTGTTATGTGTCTACATAGTAGCCATGAATAACACGTTAACCAACTGGGCAAAATTCTAATGACACGAGTGGCAGATTTCAGGAGCTGTAAAGACCTGCCTACAGCTCCAACCACTTTGCTACCTCTTTGAATTTTTATTTATTTATTCATTATAATAATCCATTAAGCATCACATACTGCTTATTCATTCCGTACATGTATGGCTAATAAGTTCTACACAGATATTTATCATCCAATGCATGAACATATGGTATGAAATTTTGTACCAAGTAAATTAGTGCTTGATTGGCTGCATGGTTTCACAAATGTTCTCAGTTGATTGCCGAATTATGACCCTTCCTAAGTTCTATGTATGTTCTGGTCCCAATTTTATTTTCAATTCAATGACTTTCAAAGAGAGTATTTAGTTTAAAATTCTTAAAAATATTCATGTAATCTTTAAAATCTAGAATTCTGTATGGATGGAATTTAAATTTTACTTGTGTTCTAATAAAATTAGAATCTAAGGGCACTTATATCTAGTTTTTTGCAATGTATCCAAGATGTAGTTATTGGAAATAGTCAGCCAACTCATTTAAGAATAAGAGCTATGCGTAATCCATTGGCAATTGGTTGGTGAGTTTGAGACTCACTCAATGACTTTGATCCGAATTTTTTGGAAGGTTTGATCCTGTCACAGGAGAATTGTTCAGTCTAGCAAATACTTTATCAGTGGGCCAAGTATTTGCAAGTTAACTAAACCAAGATCTTCCGCCAAATGTTCTATGATTTTTAGTATTCAGGGAGATTGAGGAGTCCAAATGAACTTGCCTTTGTATATACACTTGGAATTTTATTTGTCTTGAGAATTCATATAATATATGAATGCCAATTTTCATTTGTTTCTCTCATGTAGGGAATCTAATTCACATTTATTTCTGAACATTAACTTGTGAAACATAATATAACAAGTAGTTCTTGATCTCTAAATTTTAGCTAGTATAAAGTTGTAAATTTTATTGCTTCTCTATTGTGTAACCAGTAGTTTGCTCTGCTGCAAATGAGAGTATGAAACTGTGACTTATACTTCTTGACCTCATCAAATATTTAAATCTTTGAGTACATGTTCGTTGTCGAGTGCGTACATGTGAACTACTTCTACAGTTGATGTGCAGAAAGCATAAAGATTTTTGTGATGCTTAGTAATTAATATTTGTATTTGGAAAATGCAGAATATGCTTAAGTACGATCCAGCAGAAAGGATCTCAGCCAAAGCAGCACTGGACCATCCTTATTTTGACAGCCTCGACAAGTCTCAGTTCTAAAGTCTAATGGCCGCGAGTCCAAACACAACCTGAAGTTTATTTCTTTAGTATCACAATATAGTAAAATGTGTGGAAGTTGGAGCTTGCTTCTTTGCAGAAACCAACCCACCCGTCATCATCTTTCTGATTTGAACCATATCATATGAGGTTTGCAACTTGCATTTCCCTCTTTTCAATGTTATTTGGTTAATGTTTCTCGAATGTTCTATGTTTCCGGTTTGTGCCTCGTGCTGTAATTACATATAGAGCAATTGTATCCTATCTAATTTGCTGACGGAAAAGGGATGTTTGTCTGTTGTTGAGTTTTCTTCCAAATATAATAAATAGTTTTTGCAAATTATCCCATAATAATCATCTTATAATTTACTTCGAATCCGAATAAGTCACTAATTCACTAGTTATGTTGACGACTCACAAGGTAGTTGATGATTAGTTTCTATCTTATTATTTTTACGCAGAACCTATTGCTGTTTAAGCAACTACATCACCAGTGTCACCAATGGTGACTTTTTACATTTGTGATACCATGACTACACGAGTAGTAAATTAGACTTGAGGTTATTATATTGATAACTCTTTGTTTTTTTTTTTTTTAAAAAAGAACTCTTGTTTTAATTATTTCTACCTCTTCTTTTCTTTTTTTCCCTTTTTTTTAGTACTTGATTCCATATTCCAACATAATAGAGTATTATAGTTATATTATTTGAGATGATATATAAAACACAAAAATGATAATGAAATAATACATTTTAAAATTTGTAAATTCTCATAAGAATTTTTTTAGTACAATAAAAGTTAGAAACATAAAAACCCGTGATGAAGAAGACGCACAATTAGATAAGACCCCGTTATAATATAGCAATTTTATCATTAATTCAACAATCGATTAGGACGGCATGCACATGATAAAATAATTACAATTGGCGATTAAAAACACCAGGTTTTGTCTGTATGGAATTATATATGTATTAAATTTTTATTTTTATTTTTGGTAAATGTATTAAATCTTTATTGATTATTCATTTAGTGCTTAAAACACATTTTAAAACACAAAAACCCGTGATGAAGAAGATGACATACAGTTAGATAAGACCCCGTATTACCAAAAAACAATAATAATAATAATAATAAAATTAGATAAGACCCCGTTATAATATAGCAATTATATCATTAATTCAACAATTGATTAGGACGGCATGCACATGGTAAAATAATTACAATTGGCAATTAAAAACACCAGGTTTTGTCTGTATGGAATTATATATGTATTAAATCTTTATTGATTATTCATTTAGTGCTTAATAATTAATTTGGAGCATATAATTAAGACGTTTTGTCGACATTTTTAATTATTAATATATAATTGCAGCAAAATTTCATGCTCAAAACGCGTGATCGTTATCTGACTGAATGCGATCACAAACAATTCTGTGGTGATTGAAAATAAAATAAATAATTCTACTTTTTTTTTTTTTGGGTACGCGAAGCCTCGTCACAATTTTACTTTCTTCTCATATCACTTGGCAAAGAGAGAGATAAAGAAAAAACGATCCTAGCTTTGGGAACAATCCTTAGCTTTATTCAATACCTTAAAATTCCAATTCCAATCACAAAACTTTCAAAAACACCCTCTTGCTTTAACCATAACCAAAGTCCATGATTTATACGAATTAATTTAAAATTTCGTGATTTATTTATTTATTTTTTTTTCGGAAGATTTTCAAAAGTGAATTACAAGTTTACTCAATTTGGATTGAGGACCATTAAATTTTTTCCCCCTTCTTTTGTAATGGTTAAGGACGTGGTTATTTATCTTCAAAATTCATTATTATAAAAGAAGATATATACATGAATAAAGATTACTCTCACTAATCATCATCTCTCTCTAACCTTCCATCATTCAGGTTGCAATTAAGTTTGAATAATGATTGAGGTCTGATTTCTGTTGTCAGAGTTTGCAATACAAGAGGTGAGACTGGTAAAGGATGTTAAGAAAGAAGTTTAATTACAGTCTCAAATTAAGCGAGCTTGAAGATATAAAAGTCGTGTTAGAGGATGAAGAGCGGAAACAGCAGGACAATGCGGGTGTTAAGTGTTGGTTGGATCAGCTCAAAGATGCTTCTTTGACATTGATAAGGTGGTGGACGAATGGAGCAGAGAAGTTTCATATCCAGAATTTAGAAACAAATGGATGAAGAAGAAGAAGTTGATCATAACAAAGCTCTTGACGAAGAAGAAGGTGTGCTTTCCATTACCCTCTTCTTGCTTCTGTCTTAACCAACTTAAACAAGTTGGTATTCGCCGTGGAATTGCTCCTTCAGATCAAAGAAGTTAATTAAACATCAGATGGGATTGCTATAGAGAGACGTGCATGATTACTCTCTAGAATCAACAAAAGCTCTTCCAAAGAGAATACAAACTACCTCCTTTGATGAGATTAGAATTCGGGTTTGTGTTTCGGACACATTTGATGAGATTAGAATTGCCAAAGCAATTCTTGATGCACTCAAAGTTAGTAGCCAAAATTTACATACATTGGAATTTTTATTATTATTCAAATCGTATAATTAATTAACAAAGATAATATAATTAATTAGTATCTTTGTTAGTTAATTAGAAACTTCTCGGAACACTCCATTTTATTAGTTTCATTAGCCGGCCTGCTTTTAAAATTATAAATTAATTCAAGGTGTCTTCAAAATCATAGTCATGCCAGACAAATTCCTTGTAGAAGAAGAATGCTATCTTGTATCTTGCTTCTCTGGACCCATCTCTTCAAACCATGCAAGCACAACCTCAAATATATATATATATATATAGATAGATAGATAGATAGATAGATATATTATCACATTCCCAAACAAATATGGCTTTTTCTCTATCTTCTTTCTGTTCTGCAATCAAGCCAAAACCTTGTCTGAAGCACAATAGAATTGATCATGCAGCTGTGAAAGCAAGAGCTCAAAGCTTTAGGGATGAAGGTACGTATTTAATTAAGATTTCTTAATCTCATGCAAACGCATGAGATCACAAATGCAAACTCATTTCATGATCAATAATTTTAATTATTATATTTTTAATAAATAATTGTTGTGTATATATGTACACAGGGAGGTATTCAAATTCAAGCAAAATGGTGGATGGAAACATGAGGGTTTTGAGAGAGAGAATGGAGGTTGTGAGAATCAAGGAGAAACTGGAGAGGTGTTGCAGAGGCCAATTGGGTTGGAACTATGCACCCAATTATAATTACAAGCTCAGGAGAGACACAGGGTTAATGAAGACGGTTGAAGTTGCAGGAGTCATTGGTGGTACTCTTGGCTTCACTTTCTTCAGTGCCACTCTTCTTCTTTGCTTTTTTTCTCTCTTTGTCAATCTCAATCAAATTTATTAAAGTTAGTTTGTCATCAAAATTCAATGTCTAGCTACCACTGCACCTGACTTGTTGATCAGATCACTTCCAAGTTCCAAGAAAATGTACACTTCTATTATTATTCTTTTATTTAATTTAAGTTCCTTTTTTTTTTTTTCATGTTGTTTAGTTCTTTGAGTAAAGAATGTATTTTCTGGAGAATGAATTTGAAGTAAACTATTTTAAACCCTTCTTCACATATATTGAAGTACGTTGAAAAATTCTGTTCATTGATTATCATGTACCATATCATGATCTTTTTGCAAATTAGTCTTATTATATGTTTGGAGTTAACGTAGAATTATTAAGGGGAAAAAACGATGATGAAGTATTCTATTTTCTAAATTAAGAAAAACAAATTGAGATCAATAATTGAAAATTTTATTTTTCATTTTAAAAAAAATTAATTTTGAATTTCCAATGACAAAGGGTGACAATTTTACGAAGAATTCGTATTTTGTTAATTTTCTTTTCTTTTCTTGATAGAATTCAAACTCCAATCATAACTTTGATTTTCCTTATAATAACAATAATCAAAATCAAAATCACTTTCTAGGTTTGATAGAAGCTCACGAAACGTTTGATTAATGATAATAATTATATTCTAGCAAAATACCAAATGCTGAGTGACATGTTTTAAAATATTAATATTTACAATACCAACTATTGAATCCAGCTGTGTAATTGAGTAGAGAAAAAGAGGTGAGCAAATGTGAGGCTTCCATATATATATATATATATATATATATATATATATATATAGAAAAGCATGCTATACTATACAAATTTTCTTTCCAAATTACTTACAAACTTTGCTTTTGCCAATGGGGCTCAACTTGAAAACTCCATTGTAGAAATTAGCAAATAAATTATATGAAATAATAATAATAAAACATATTTATCTACGAAATATGAAAAAATCAACAACTATGAAAACATACATACCATACATCACTAAATACCTTACCAAATCAGCCATCTGTAGAGTTCCACAATTTCTAATAATGGGAAAGAGAGCAGGGGAGAAAGTGTGAGTAAGTGAGAGGCTTAGGTGTGAGGGCTTGTGTTGGACTCGGGAGAGTGACAAAAATGAGCTGCAATCAAGCCCAAACCTTTTCTGGAGCACAATAGAATAGATCGTGCAGCTGTGAAAGCAAGAGCTCAAAGCTTTAGGGATGAAGGTATTTAATTAAGAGTTGTTAATCTCATGCAAATGCATAAGATCATTAATGCAGATTCATATATATATATATATATATATATATATTTAATAACTGTTGTGTATGTATATTTATTGATTACATCCCTTTGTCCAAATATTTATAACATTTACATGATATTATTCATTTAATTTGAGTTAGTGATGGAAAATGTACTTTTTAGCATGATATATATATACAAAAATGATATTCTGGATTGCATTGTTTTGATGGGTTAATAATATTTAAAGATATTCTGGTAATTTTATAATTTAAAATTTTGAATTAACGGTTGTGATCATTAGATTTACACGACTGATACATCCCTGTTTCTGCTCATCAATTACGTAAATTTTATTTTTTTGCGATCATGAAACAACCCAGAAGCACTGCATCTAAAAAATTTTAAATTACTGAACATCAAATTGAACTTAAATTCAAGTGCTATGGACACAGGTCAGAGTGTTACTATCATAAAATCCATTATGCCTAATGATTTGCTTGAAATTATTTCAGTGTCGAAGTTTTGTTTTTTTGCATAGAAAAGTAAAAATTATGCATTAATTTTTCTGACATGCATAACTCATATATGTTTAAGTTACGATCTCTTGACATATTATTAGATACTTGACACATAATTAGATATAGGCAAAAATATAAATAATTAATATTCATTATCTTTTCTATCTTTTGTTTTCATTAGGCCCGTGTTAATTGGTAGTTCATATGCGTTAAATTGCAGTCACATAGTATATTATTAAATATGTATAAAAAAAAATCACATAATATACTATTAAATATGAATAAAAATATAACTATATAATAAATATTACCTTTTCATTCTCTTTTTCATTGAATATGGTGTAAATTGACTGATTTTACTTCTGATATAAATTATACAAACTACGTAGTTTAAGATATAATAGTATAATAAAAGTCATTTTATATGGTGTATATATGGTTTTCGACAGTGGCAGTTCAAATTCAATTCATATGCTTACTCACAAAATCTTCCTACCTTCTGATTTTCATGAGAATTATTTAAAAGAAACGTAAAAAGATCATGGATGTAATTATGTATGTAATTGGATTTGGAAAGTACATTATGGAGAGAGAGAGAAAGAGAGAGAGAAAACAGAGAAAATATAAACAATTATTAGTTTCATAAGTATTTGATTATAAATTTTGCAAAAGGGAAATAAAATAAGAAATATGTACACACAGATCGACAATTATGAATTTGAACTTTCTTTGAAAACATATTGGTAACTCTTCTGTTTTAATTATTTCTCCTTCTTTCTTTTTAGTACTTGATTTCCATATTCCAACATTCGTGTATGCTTGTTATTTTCACAAGAAAATTAGGGACCTTTTCTTCTTGAAATCACAATCAAAATCTGTCACTTTTCCCCAATCTCAGGTTCACAAATGAGACTTCCATCTCCTAATTAATTGTTAGTACGTCACAGACTTTTTTTTTGGTGTGAGTACGTCACAGACTTGGTGTTGGACCGTTGGTTATATTATATACTAGGTCTTGGATTCAAGGTTCGCAAGTTTTGGCTTATTCAAACGTATCCTATGTGACCCATTCATTGTTTCTTGTATAACTCTATAAATGTTAGAATTGGAGTAGTTACAAGGCTCATGAATCTTTCAACAAAAATTTTTTGATTCAAATATTTTTTTAATTTTTCAATCTCAAAATTCATTATGGTTTTCAAAAGTTCTTTTTCATTTTAATAACAAATTAGAAAAATTGCTACTTTGATTTAACCATGATTAATGACATTGTATTACTAATTAACCATAGTTTAACAAAATTAATTCAGTATTATTGTTAATGGAATCCCTGATTAATAATAATAATAATAATGACTTGAGAGAATCTATATGGAATTGCAGTTGGATTTCATATGCAGCACCTGACCCTCACAAGCAAACTACAAAGGAAAGTGATGGCATAAAATAAACCAACTTACAAGTTTGTTTGTGTATATAAAATACATAATTATAAATAATGATGGGGTAGGGAATTGACACATTAGGACTCACTCACAGGTATATGACCGTCTTCCTCCTAATTGCCTGTGGAGTTGCGTTCAGGCAAAAATGAGATGTACTCCAATAAGAGTGAGTGATGGCCATGCCTGTCTATGAAAATGGACAAAGGAGCTTTAATTTTGTCTCTTCTTTTTTTTCTACTAATAATTTTTTGATTATTTATTTATTTTTAAAACTTGTCTTTAATACCATTAACATGACTTAAGAAATAACACCTATTATTTGACAAAAATAAAAAGTATAGTTAATGCCATCACATAAACCTTTCACACACACACACACACATATATATATATATATATATATATATATATATATATATATATATAAGAAGCCCATCTTTTCTTGTCATTCTTAATTCTTATTAACATGATCAGCCCGTTGTTGCCATTGTATCATATGATTTAGATTGAATGGTGTTTGGCGTAAGTGACAAAAGCCATCATTGTTATGACATTACTTTCATTAATATATAATTTACTAATTTCTCACCTATATTAAATTAAACTCCTCAAAATTTTAAAAATAATTTTAAAATAATAAGAGAGAGAGAGAGAGTAATAATATGCACCGCCGGAATATTAAAATTCAGAGCTGATGAATATATTACATTTGCAATATGGTAGCCGTTGACATAAACATATACATTCATTTTTTTTTTTGGGTAAAAGAAAGTTAGTAGGAAAGAGTGACGTGAAAGATTAACAAAAAAAATTGAAAAATCAAAATAAAATGAATAATGTGAATTTTGGTGACTTTGGAAGTGTGACATCAACATTACAAATCCGTGACGCAGCAGGCATATGATGAGCTGCATTTACTCGCATTCTATAAAGTATATAAACTTAACCGACACCGCCACTACATCACAATTCTAACTTCCAAAATTGCACTCATCCAAACAACACACATTCCTCTTACTTTTCAACCACAATTTCTTCTATATTTGTATATAGTCGTCGATATGGTAGCTACAGTAGGTACGAGCATCCAATTCACACATAAATAATAATAAATATTATATATTTATATTTTTATCAATATTACTGATAATATATATACACATCGATTTTTGAGGTCAATATTTTGAAACCCACATCGCGGTTGGTTTCCTTTGTATGCAATTTTGTAGCCAAAGAAATCACAATGCAGATTGCTTGGTAGACAAATTTCTGAAAAGCATCACCACCCCTTTTTACTAGGAAATGATTAAAAAGGTTCATGATAGAATAAATGTACCTTTTTTTTTACTTTGGAATATAGAAAAATATAATTGAGATCCCTAATTTATATATTCAGATTAATTGAAAATGAAAATTTATGAAATATATAGAAAAAATAAAAAATCGCTTGTTGTAGAAGGTACAACCATACAAGACCTGAAATTAAGGTAAAGATCGCAATCTGAACTGTCTCTTGAAGGCTACGCAAGTTTTTATTGCTAATTTATTATTTGATTTTTAGAAATTTATCTCATTAATTTTTGACATATGTCTTTAAATAGACATGAACAAAAAAAAAAAAAACACTAGTAATTATTAAAATTATGCACTAATCTAGACAATTGGATAACATAGAAATTAATACGCGTATGATAAGATGTAATTGATCATTTTTTTCCCATTACACTCATTATTATCAAAAAAAAGGTCAATGAATGATTAATCATAAAAATATTTAAATTGAAGCTTCAGTAAGATTATTAACCTAAAATGGTCCTTGCTTAATGCATAGAATATTTAAATTGAAGCCTAGTAAGATGATTAACTTATATATATTTTTTTAAAGAAAAGGTTCTTAATTAACCCATGAAATATGCAAAATTGAAGAAGGTGGTAAAGCTGAAGATTTCAAATTATACCTAAAATATAATAATAACAATACTAGAAAGTGGGTCCTACAAGCACTTCAAATCTGACTATTTTATGTTATGGACAGGAACAGCAGCTTCCCATATTATTTCCTTTTGGCCCAACGCGGATTAAACTCTTAATTGCACCATGTCAAACCCAATCTCCAACTGGCTCTCTTTTGTATATACAATCTTATATATTAATTCACATAATTATATTTTTATAATAAGACTTTTCATTCACTCCCTTGCTTGTGTGTGTGCATATATATATATATATATATATATATATATCTTCTCCTTCTTCTTCTTCGCTCCCAAATTTCAGATTCTCTCGTTTTCTCTGTTTTGTGTGAAAATGGGAAACTACATTTCGTGCACCTTATCAGTATCGGTGAGGAAGCAACAATGCAGGAGCACAAAAGTCATCTTCCCAGGCGGCGAAGTACGGAAGTTCTACGAGCCCATGAAAGCGGCGGAGCTCATGCTAGAGAAGCCCAATTTCTTCCTCGTCAACACTTGCTCTCTGCGAATCGGAAGTAGGTTCTCTGCGCTCAACGCTGACGAAGACCTCGAGATGGGCACCGTCTACGCCATGTTTCCGATGAAGAGAGTCAATTCCTTGGTCACTGTCGGGGACATGGGTGGCTTGTTAATCACGGCTAACTCAGCTTCTAAGAGGGTTTACGGTGGGAAGGTCGGGGTATTGCCTGAGTCGACCGGCAGTGAGGTGGGTTCTAATAATTCGGAGAATGTTGATGATGATGGTCGCCGGGAAATGGATATGGAGACGAAGTTAAACCTGGAAGATATAGAAGAGTTCTCGACGCCGGAGTTCAGGTATAGGATGTCGATGTGCAGGTCGAGGAAACCATTGTTGGAGACCATAGCAGAAGAACCAGTTTGGTCGAGGTGATGACGATGATGGACACACGTAGAAGTACCCGACGTGACATAGATGAATCATTTTAATTATGAGTTTTTTTTTTTTTAATGAATGGAAATTATTATATAATTATGTCAAAAAAAAAAGTTGATTATATAATTAAAAAAAATTCCCTTTTTTTTTTTTTCTCCTTTTGTTTGTGTGTAGAAATTAGTACTTGACATTAATTTAATACTTTTCTTCAATCACAGGCCAAGGGGTACATGGAAATATCATTGAATTTGAGCTGTTATTTTTGCGCTCTTTAGCTCTCTGTGGTTGTATTAGATAACCATATGACGAGCATTAAAAAATAAAAAGGGGAAGTATCATTAACAGCCCTATTGTTAATGATTTTAATTAATTAAAAACTTAATTTTGAATTAGCTAAAGTAATTATAAAAAAATTAATAATGTATTTATGGATAGACTTTTTTAGTAGCCAAAAATAAATTATTAAGTAGTTATCTTACAGAGTTCTTCTAAAAAAAAATAGTAATAGAGTTATTAATTTAAAGAAATTAGAAAAAAAAAATGCAAAAAATAGTAATAGAGTTATTAAATTAAAAAAAGTAAAGTAATAGAGCTGTTACCCTCAGGACTGGTAATAATTATAAAAGCCTCCCTAAGAAGTCCAGCGGATTTCTTTGTACGTATTCGTTGATTTCACTACCCACCGCCGGCCGGAAACTCTCTTTCCGTGCGGTACTCTGTGAATCTCTCTATCTATTTCTTCTCGGTTCTGCAGCATCTCGGCTAGAGTTTGTCGACCTCTCGGCGACAATTTTCTTTATCAGGTATTACTTTCTCCTCTCAGCTAGCCCTCCCGTCTGTATTGCAGTTGAAACTTTTTAATCACTAGTAAATTTAATTGAAAATTCGTATGAAAGTGCGTATTTGTTAGAAAGTTTCTAATGCTATGCTGAATTTGCGAGATGATGAAATTTAGGGTATAAAATTAAATTTTTTTTTTCAATGAAATTATCGTTGTTATTCCGAGCTTTCTAGCAGAGGTGGGTTCTCTTTTCTTTTCCTTTTTCAGTGTTGTGTTTGTTTCATTATATGTGCAATCCGTGATAATGTTTGAGTGAATTACAAAATCTTAAATTTTGAAAGTATAGCTTAAAATTTGATGATATTAAGAGGGAAATTGTAGAGCTTATTGTTTAGTTGATTGAGGTTCTTAAATAATCTTTCTTTTTTAGTAACCCTATATGCTGATTTTTTTAATGTAAAATGAGTTGTATATTACTGGACAATGGCTAAGTTGCAGATGTGATGAGCTTTGGGATTTTGTGGGCAGCAAATGTGTTTGCGTACATAATATATTTATATATATATAGTAGAGTCCGTATAGCTTACATATTCTTATCATGTTTTTATTTATTTTGGTGTAGCTATAAGTCCAGAAGGAGAATCCACTGTCAAAGATTTACATTTTCGTCCATGATAGCTATGTGTAATTTTTTAAGTTCTATTTCACTTATTTAGTATTTTTTTTTTTCAAATGATCATTTTTTGTTGTTCTATGAAAATTTGCGGTGCAAGTCTCCATTCATCATCTTGCTCTGCCATTGTCATCTCAGCATAAATTTGCAGCCTTGTGACTTTTGTCCTGAATGATCTGGAGAACTATTGTTTGAATTCTTATACTTTGGACATAGGAACAATATATCTAACTTATATGATTTTTGCAACACGAATTTGCAGCTGTGAAAGTTTTTGGACTTGGAAGTTTAATTTCTCCCCTTATACTGGAGGAAAATTCTCGAAGTTCTGATTTTGGTTTGGCAAAAGGAGGAACAACATGGTTGGATTTAAGAATCGGTACATGGTGGTGGAGGTGAACTTGAATCCTAATAGAGACCGTAAGACCGACGACCCAATAATAATAACCCCATATAATGTAGCTAAAGCAATTAAAGACAGCATTCTCGTCAACTTCGGGGAATGTGGTTTGGCTTCTTCACTTGGGTCCTTCCAAGGTATTCTAAATTTCACCAACCCTTGGTCAGTATTTCCAATTACAATGGTAATGTTTAATGATTGGTTTTCTAAATTTGATTTCTTTCTGGTTGGTTGATCGGTTTCGCTTTGTGTAGTCAAGTATGTGAATCACATTACAAAGCTTTGTATCATTAGAGCCTCAAGGGATGAGTATCAAAACGTTTGGTCTGCCATTACAATGGTTCGGAGTATTGGAAATTTCCCAGTGTCAATTTACTTGTTGGACTTAACTGGTAAGTCATAAAACTGCTCTGTTTTTGCTACAATCTTGATTATGCTTTAGTAAGCAGTAGGATTAGCATGAAAATCTTGTCAGCTAATTGAAAGACCTTTTTTTTGTTTGGTATTGGTGGGGATACTAGGAAGCATCAAAGCATGTAAAAATGCTGCACTAAAGTTTGAGGAATTGAAATTTGGGCAGCACAAACTTGTGGCTGGAGCTCATCTACCAGCAGATGTTAATAAGCTGATGCAAGACTACCTTGAGAGGATTAAAGTGTTGGAGCATTGAAAAGTGTTGGGAGTATTGAAATTAGTGTATCTTATCTCCATAGTTATATTGACATTATCTGAATTGTCTTGACCGGAGAGTTAGTGCTTATAGTCTTGATGCCTTGCTGATTTTGCCATTACAATCTCTCACAGAAGATATTAGGATCCCAACATATTATCTGTTCTCACTTGACAAACTATGCAGAGAATAATAATTTTATTAAGCAGATGTATTTGACGCTTGACTGAGAAATCTTTTCTGTTTTGATCATTTGGTGTATTGGTTTAGAGGAGTTTTAACATGAAAGAAGAGAGTTTATTATTATTATGACGTCTCTCTTTCTAGCTAATTGTTATTTTTCACATTCTTTTGAGCAAAGACAAATTTTTTGTTTCCCCTCACAGAGTATATGAGCCAAAAACAATTCATAGCCTTACCAAGGACTCCAATGATACAAAGTAGAAACTAATAAATTTGGAGGTATAATTTCTAAACGTTAAATTTTTTAAAATCTATTACGTATTTTTTTTTTTTGAAGGCTAAATACATCTTTTCTATTGTTTTCTTACAATTTATTATTAATAACTGAAATATAAATAAAAATTTTTGGGAGCATCACCACATAAAAAGATAAAAAAAGAACTTGCATATAATAGTGAACTTACTAATAATCGAACAACACCATCTTATATTATATGAACCAAAATGAAATTTGTGAATACCAAACTATAAGAATACAATACTTGATTTAAGGCAAATATTACATAAAAAATAATTTATTATATTATTTTGGTATTTTTGGGTACTAAAAGCACTTTCCAGTCTTCCCCATTCCTTGTTATGTAAGCTTTGGCGCCAGAGTCTCTAACCGCCTATTCTCCCTCTCTCTCCATCAACCTCCGACTATGCTTCTGTTGTTTCCTCTCCCTAACCACACTTCCATGGACTCCTAGAAACCCTAACCCTCGATTCCTCCACACTCTTCCTTACTGCCCAAACGTCCTTCTTCCACCAACCTCCACCTCCACTCTTCCTCTCTCCTTTTCCCACCACTTTCCCTCAATCCAAACACATCCCAAAAACCCGTTTCGCCGTCGATGCTTTCCGTCATGCCGGTGACCATTCCGTCTCTTACTTCCTCTCCCACTTCCACTCCGATCACTACACCGGCATCTCCTCTAATTGGTCTAAAGGCGTCGTCTTTTGCTCCCAAACGACCGCTCGGCTTCTCATTGAAGTACTAAACGTCTCTTCGCTGTTTATAGTGCCGTTGCCGCTCTGTGAACCCGTTTTAATTGATGGGTGTGAGGTTGTGCTTGTCGACGCCAATCATTGCCCTGGTGCTGTTCAATTTCTGTTCAAAATTCCCGTGTCAAACGGGAAATTTGAGAAGTATGTTCATACGGGTGATTTTCGGTTTTGTGATTCGATGAAATCTAATCCGTTGTTATTGCAATTTGTGGGTTCGGATGCAGTTTTCTTAGACACGACTTATTGTAACCCGAAGTTTGTGTTTCCCTCTCAAGAAGAGTCTATTGATTATATTGTTAGTGTGATAGAGAAAGTTGGTGGTGAATATAATGGTTCAATAAGGAATGTGTTGTTTCTGGTAGCTACTTATGTTATAGGGAAAGAGAAAATTTTGCTAGAAATTGCGCGTAGGTGCAATCGTAAGGTTCATGTGGATGCTAGAAAAATGTCTATCTTGAACATTCTGGGGAGCGAGGAGAGTGGGGTGTTTACAGAGGATGAATGTGGAAGTGATGTACATGTTGTTGGGTGGAATGTATTGGGTGAGACTTGGCCATATTTTAGGCCTAATTTTGTGAAGATGAAGGAGATTATGATTGAGAGAGGGTATACTAGGACTGTGGGTTTTGTTCCAACTGGGTGGACTTATGAAGTGAAGCGCAATAAGTTTTCAGTGAGGACGAAGGATGCATTGGAGATCCATCTCGTACCATATAGTGAACATTCAAATTATAATGAGCTTAGGGAATATGTTAGGTTTCTGAAACCAAAGCGTGTCGTTCCTACGGTGGGCTTGGATGTTGAAAAACTTGAGAGCAAGCATGTTAATAAAATGAAAAAGCATTTTGCTGGGTTAGTTGATGAAATGGCCAACAAGCAAGAATTCTTAAAGGGTTTTCATCGAGGTTGTGTTGAAATGAGTGAAGTGGTCGATAAGGATTTCAGCGATTCCACAAGCGAGGGTTTGCACCAGGGGAAAGAGGCAAATTTATCTAATATGAAGGGTGTGGAAAACAATGACGTCTGCTTTGTGTCAAAACAATTATCACCTCTTCAAGAAACTGATTCACAAAATATGACTGATGAGAAAATTCTCCAGGAACTTCATGACTGTTTGCCCACATGGGTTACACGGGACCAGATGTTAGATCTGATTGGCAGCTCGGGTAGGGACATTGTTGAAGCTGTTTCTACATTCTATGAACGCGAAACAGAGTTTCATGAGCAAGTCTCTGGTTGTAAAGCTTCTACTTCTACATCCCAAATTAGCTCACTAGATGAGTGTGCAACACTTCTGAAACCTAATAACATTGAGAGTGTGCCTTATGTGAAAATTGGAATTCCTTTAAGTAAACAAAGTGAAGACTATAAGTCTCGCAACTCAGGAAATCACCTAAGAGTACTGTTTCTCCTGGCAGAAAAAGGAGGAATATTGAGAATAAGCAAAACAGGAAAGTCAAAATGAAGTCCAAATTAGAAGCAAGTGGTTCAAAACAATCTACAATAACAAGGTTCTTTGGTAAAGTTTTGCCTGACGGTTCAAAAGGTGCTGAAAGTGGTTCAAAACAATCTACAGTAACAAGGTTCTTCAATAAAGTTTTGTCTGATGTTTCACAGGGTGCTGAAGATGAACATATGAATGAGAAGAGCCCTAAAGGTGAAAGTTTGCCCTGTGTTGCCACTAAATTGTATGGGGATGAGATTGATCAATTTATTCAGGTAATAAATGGCAGTGAATCATTGAAAGCATATGCTGCCACCATCATGGAGAGGACAAATGGGGATATTAATAGGGCACTAGATATATATTACAATAATCCTGAAAGTAGACTTGGTGAGAATGAAGGAGAGATGGCGTTTGGTAGGAAATTAAGTCAATCCCAGTGTGAGATCAACAAATGCTCTTTCGGCCAAAAGAAATTTGTGTCAGAGAAAAAGACAGCTGACTTTTCTATGCAGATATTATCATCAGAGAATGCAGATGCAAATTCTGTAGCACTACCACCAGAAAAATACAGTCCTGTAGAGCATGGTTGTAGTCTATCTAGTTAGAGAACTTTCTTTTGCATATTTAAATTCTAATTGATGTTGAAATTCATCTGCAGCGTGCTGGATGGATGGACAGCCTGCTCCATATTTACATCTTGCACGAACTTTTGGCCTACTTGAGGATGAAAAGGGCAAGATTAAAGCTACATCTATGCTCTGTAATATGTTCAGAAGGTATAGTGCTTATTGTTGTATATTTCTGTAGACCTTTTAATGCTTTTTAACTTCTTCCCAATGTGGAGAATTTATTGAGGCTGTTGTGGTCATTAGCTAAATACAGCCTCATGTGCTTCCTATGTTTCTTACCACAGTTTACTGGCCTTATCTCCTGAGGATGTTCTGCCTGCAGTATATTTGTGTACAAATAAGATTGCTTCTGACCATGAAAATGTGGTTAGTCAAATTCCTTCTGTAATCTTTATCTATGGTTTTCAATCCTTGTATGATAGGTTTTGGAACTAATATATCGGGAACTCAAAAGATCATCTATCCATTTCTCTCATATACACTCATATAACGTGTACACACACACACACACATTTTCAAATATAATTTTAATCAATTGATAGGTAAGGTTTGACTGCTTGGAATTTTACCTTTATTTTTTTTTTCTTTTTCAGTAAGACTTTTTTACCCTCTAAATGTTGCAGGATTGAAATCCAATTGTCAAACTAAACAATATGCCCATTTATTTGTTTGTATCAATAGGCTTATTAAAAAGGTACATTTATTTGGATACTATGTGCATATATAGGTGAATTAATATTCTTCATGCATGAAGAACTTGAGTACTTAACCATTGACACCGTTACCTTCACCCAAAAGGATTGTTGTTGAAATATATGAAAATGAATAAAATAATGACTAAAAACTCAGGTATAGTAGATAAAAATTTGAAGGAAATGCTGCATACACCTCTTCGTTTCGATTAACGATTTATATAACTTTTTACAAGAAACATCAAAATGGAGAAACAGGCGATTGTCAATTTCTCATGATATCTGTACATTATACCCCAGTTGATAGAAATTAACACCTGAGGTCTCCTTTTCATGTTTGTGTACATGGCATGTTATTATTATTATTATTATTGACATTATAATTAAATCACTCAAGATGGAGGTTTAGAGCTATGCCTTTGGATCTTTTGTTGTATGACATTTTCATTTCTATCTGTGCTGTCCTCTGTTTTCTTTATGCTCCTTGTACTCAATCGACTACTGCAATGTGAGACATAATTTCTTCCATATTTCTTTTTCCTTTTACTGAACAAAATTTCTGGTTGTTATCACAGATCCCTTATCCCCACAACCTAAGAAGATAAGCCCTCATTTATTGAAAATAATGCAGGAATTAAACATTGGTGGAAGTTTGGTCACCTCTGCAGTGGAAGAGGTATGTGGGGCAAGCCGGTCCAAAATAAGGGAGATGTACAATGATTTGGGTGATCTTGGTAGGAACATGTCATTGTTAGTTTTGTTCTATTTTGATTACTGTTATTTCCATTAATAGAATTTGATAGCCTAGAGCATATTAATGTTAAAGGTGATGTTGCCCAAGCATGTCGACAAACACAGAAATTGCTTGCCCCTCCTTCACCACTTCTGATAAAAGATGTATTTTCTGCACTGCGAAATATAAGGTATGGCTAATCCAGTTTGGTTTTTTGTTCATAGTCTATCTATGATATAGGGTATTTAATCTATTAGTGAGGTGCAATTTTTAGGTTTAGGCAGAGAGGTGTTATCACAATCTTCTTTTTGGTACTTGATGCAACTTTGGGGTAAAAAGGTAAAATAAGAAATGTTGTGTGATATTTTAATTTATTTGATTATAAATATTAAATTGTAACTCATTGAATCCAAAAACTCAGGTCATTAGTTTTTACTACTATATTTATAGAATAACTTCTGATTTTTGTTTTCTTATATACTGAATTATTCTAAAGTTTATAGTGGTTTAAACTTCACCAAAAGGGTTGTGCTCTTTTTTGGCCTCAAACTTGTCTTCGATTGTCAAATTGGCTAAAAATGAACACATCATGAAATCATTTTCTTGCGTTTGTGCATAATGTTGTACATAGAGAATGTTTTCCTAATTTTCATGCTATTCCATTAGCAAAAGTTCCAGGAACCTATTCTAGATATCATTTTACTTTGAAGAAACAAACCATATTGGAAATCCCTTCCATGGCAAACAAACCATATTGTAAAACCCTTCCATGGCATTAAAGTCTATATATATGTACATAATTTTGTGTTATTTCATCTTTATTGTCCCCACTTTATCATTTTGACGATAAAAATCAGGCTCTGGGAATTTTTCTCTAAGGCTATTTGAACATAATGGAAATAAATTTTGGGCCTTTAAACTTAAAGAAAAGCCAAGCTTTTCAATGTTCTTGTCATGGATAGATAATTGCATTCGTGGTCAATTTCATATTTGGATGAACCATTTTACTTGACCCTAAGACAGATTTGATTTTGGTTGTCTGTTTTTCTGGCTGAACTAGTTTGCGTAGTTTTTAATTTTTAATTTTTGTAATTTTTAATTTGTGTTATTAAAGAATGATATGCTTTAATGCTTTGGTTATGTGATTTACTTAGAGAATGCAAATTAGTAGTTATATTTTAAGTTTGCTTATGTAATATTTATCAGTGTTCAAACAGGCAGTGGAAGTACTGTGCGGAAGAAGAACCTTATTGTGAATCTCATGCGTTCTTGTAGAGATGGAGATGAAGTTTCTTGTTAGGACTTTGGTAATATTCACACAGAATTTTGGTTTGGTAGTGCTGCTTTAATAGAACAACAGATGTTATATCTATTAACATGTACTTTCTATCAGGTTTATGATGTTTGCATCTGTATGAGAAGTTTGTTTGCTACATTGAGTGGAAAGAGCCTCTATTAATCAGTTTTAAACACATTAATATTTTGTTCTGGGGCCTTTGTAATGCATGTTTTTAAATTCCTCGCCTTTTCTTTTCATGGCCTTTTCTTTTCATGGTTAGGGCTGAAATTATACATATATATTACTGTTAGATATCACAGAGGTCTGTTGATGGGGTTATAGGCTTGTGATAGTCTTCAATTGTCTGCAATATTTCTGGTTTCTACCAGCATTAAGTTTTACCTTTTTCCTCATTTTCCGACTTTTACTTCAAATATCTCAAGCCAGCAGAGCTGAAAGTTTTTTATGGAATGTCATACTCCTGCCTGAGCTTTCCAGTCAACCAATCCCCTATTTCAGTAACATCTCTTTCTCATACTACCCATCCAATCTAGATGTACAAGATTTAAACTAGTTGCTGAAGCATGGGATTCATATGTGTTCCTTTGTATGCATACATGTGTTTGTATGTTTGTTGGTCTTTCATTCTTCTTTGTTATTGATTTTCTCTTAAAATTTGTATGATATGTAGTAGAATGCTTATGCTGTGTTACTTTATATTGTGGCTAAACTTATTAATATGTGACTATTTTAATTGACTGTAGAGTTTTTGATGTTGCATTTGTTCAGGTTAGGAACTTACGGATTGGAGTGATGATGAAAACTGTTTTGCCTGCTCTGGCTCAAGCAATTGTTATGCATTCCTCCCCTAACTTTCACCAAGAAAGAACAGTGGACGACTTAAAGGAAAAGCTTCAGGTTTTATATGTTATATTTATAATGAGTTTCATAGGTGGAAATGATTTTTTCTTTTTATTTTATTAGAAATTTATGAGTATATGGTTAGACGTACTTATTTTCTATAATGCATGATTACTAAGGTTTTCTGCTACTTATTTGAACTTCCTTTACTCTTCAGTGCCTTTCAGCAGCTGTAGTTGAAGCCTACAATGTTGTCCCCAGCTTGGTAAATATTTGTGTTTTCCATTCAAGTTTGTTGCTTATTTATTTACTTTGTCCTTTTACTTGGTTTCTTGCAATTAACTTTTCCCAATATTTTCTACCTGTATAGCACATCTAAAGGATTTGATCTTTCATACATTTTGAACACATGTTTTTGGCACTGAGAATTTTTGGTTGGAAGGTGAAGAAATTGATAAGTAATAAGAATGGAATTGTGCAATTTACTGCTGATAGGAACTGGGTCCTACTATGGGTATTGAGTTAACATAAATATGACACATTAGCAATCCCCCTTACTTTTAGGTCCACCCAGTAGCTTAAAATGATATGCAGGTCATACCTGTGCCAGCAGTAAGCTACTCGAGTTACCAAGATTCAAACACAACTTGTAGACACTCACTAAAGCTTTTGACTGATTCTAACATAACATATTGGTGATATAAATGCTATTCAGTTACTATTACACCCATTTAGGCATAAGTGCTTAAATGCATACTGCATATCAATGCACCTGATTTTTATGGAAAACAGCTTAGCATGCTTTATCCCTGACTCTGAACACAAATTGGCACTAGAGCATGGGTTTGAGATGTTTCCTGAAACATGGTTTATATGAAATTTATGTTTCTTGTTTTAGTAGTAGTTATCCCATGATGTCTGATGTACGGAATGTGATTAATTGTAAGCAGGATTTGGTCGTTCCTTCTCTCATGAACAAAGGCATTGGATTTTCTACATCAACCTTGTCAATGGTTCCAGGAATTCCTATTAAGCCAATGCTTGCAAAGTAAACTGATGCTTTCTATAACTTCTTCTTCATCCATTTTTAAAATAATAATAATAATAATAATTGTTGTGGTTTATTGTTGTTGTCACTTTCATGTGGTAGAATTACAAATGGTGTGCATAAGCTCTGAAGCTCTTTCAAAATAAAGCATTTACATGTGAATATAAGTAAGCCACTCTTATCTATTTAATGCTTTCTGTTTTGTTTTTATTTCATATTTTAGTCTTACAAATCATCTCATAATCTAGTCACATATTGAAAAATGCGACTTGAATAAAAATAGTAGTTATGTTGGACTATATTTACATATAATTTCATTACATTTTCTGAAAATTTTGAGACAGGAAGTATCTCTATTAATTGACCATCCTGAAACTTTTGTTAACTTTCATGTTACAGGTAAAATTAGATTATTTCACTTGTTCTAATGGTCTTTGTGCAAGTGATTGCAGATATGATGGTCAGCGTGCCCAAATTCACAAGTTAGCAGATGGATGCGTGCGTGTGTTTTCGCGAAATGGGGATGAATCAACATCAAGATTCCCCGATGTTATTAACATAATTAAGGAATCCTGTAAACCTAATGTAGAGACATTCATTATAGATGCAGAGGTAAGACCTTATTGTTTTTAAGAGACACACAAGCATAAATGGATTTTTACTTGAAGTTTTTGGACCTACTTTCCCATTTTTGGAGGGGAAAATGGCGCAAGGAGTTGAGCCATGTCTTCCCATGTTTATGATTGTTTCTTGTGGTTTCAGGTTGTTGCAATTGATAGGAAGAATGGCTCTAAGCTTATGTCCTTCCAAGAACTATCTTCACGAGGAAGAGGAGGCAAAGATACATCAATCACATTGGATAGTATAAAAGTTTGGATCAGATGTCTTTCTATTTTTCTCTCCCTGATAAGAAACATAATTCTTTTGATAAAAATGAAAATATAAACTATTCAAGAGAATGAGAAACTCTGAATTAGAATTGAAAAACATATGTCATCTCTAGTTTAACAACTAGTAGAATGGTAAATAACAAAACTCATTTGACTATGACGCCCATATGGAATCCAAAAGCTTAGTAAGATTCCATAAAGAAACAATGTTGGATCTTGTTTATGGAATGAGAAACTTAATATTACTCCTTTGATATGCTCAATGTTTCTCAAAGAGTAAAGCGGTAATCATTGGAGTGTTGTGAGTTTATCCTAGAGAAGAGACTGCAAGTCTGCAAATTACCATATCTTGATGCTATTGCATGTTTTGTTAATAGGAGAGGATAGACTAGGTAATAAGTTGTTAGGTTGTGGATCTATGTGTATGTGCTATTTGAATTTCCTCTAAAAATGAAAATATTGGTTCATTATCTATATGTCCAAAATGATTTTAATATATATATATATAATTTTATCATTGTCTTCATCAAATCTTTCCAATATCAATATTCTTATAATTATATGCATCAATATTTCCTTTAATATGGATCAATAAATGTGTCTGTCAATATTGATACATCAATGGTTACTGTCGATGTTGATATATTCATTGTTGCTGTTGATATTGAAACATTCATGGTTGCTTGTGGATGTTATTTTTGCTTTTCTTTCTTTTGTTTACTTATTTTTATTTTTGCTCGTTTTCTTTTGCTGAACTTTCTCCATCTGTTTCAAATGTTTATTTATGTGCAGGTTGACATTTGTGTGTTTGTCTTTGATATCATGTTTGCTAACGGACAGCAGTAATTTTCTTAACTTCCTCTCCATTATGTCTAAATGGTGTGAAATATTTGGTATCAAAGGTTTAGCTGTGTTCTCTCAAGTGCATAAGTTTTAGATTATGACTGACTCTGTGAATTGTCGAATGTGGATTCAGAATTTGCAACTGCTATTCTCTTTTCTGTTTTATAACCTATGTTGCACCCTCCCTACGCTTCCACCGCCATTAGTAGAGGTCTTGAATGGTTAATATTTAATTTCACACTAAACTGATTTCATCAGTTAGAGAGTTTTGAAATGTGATCAGACTGATTGTATGAGAAAATTAAATCAGTTCAGATGGGTGTTCTTCTGTGGTTTATTACATGTTAATAGTTTTAGTTGTAGATGAAATAGGGACTGTAATTGTAGGGAGGGGGGGATGGAGAGAGTCGACTCTTACTTGTACAGCCTTATAGTGTCATTCCATGTTATCAGGGTGACAATGCTATTGAAGAGTCTGAATATTTTCAGTATCATTTAGTCTCATAGTCAGAGATCATCAAAGTTGTATAAATTCAATATTAGCTTTCCTTCGTATTCTTATAGTTGAATTTGTGGCTTATTTTTAAAGTAAATGTTGCTAAGCTAGTTGATATTTATGACAGGCTGTTGGACTTTCCTCTACGCCAAAGGCGAAAATGTATGCATCTCTATGCGTTGTTTATGGTTTTATCTTGAGAATGTAAATATAATACTCTCCTCATTGGTGGGTGCTTTTCCCCAAATTATGCAGACTTGGAAGATTTGTTTCATGGAGAGAAGTTGGGACACCTTGAATATGCAAAGGAAGTGACAGTAAGTGCTTCATGGTTACATCTTCTTACAATATTTTATTATTTTAGTCAGTGGTTTTACAACCTTTCTGTTTGTAGGTTGAAGCAGAGGATGCTTGTTTAACCAGTGAAGCAACATTAGCTAAGATAAGCTCTTTTCTTGAAAATGCATTTCTCTCGTCTTGTGAAGGTATTATGGTTAAATGTTTGGATGTTGATGCTGGATATTCTCCATCAAAGCGTACTGACACGTGGTTAAAGGTTAATGTTATCCAAACTTATTTTTTCACTTGAACTACCTAAAATAAAAAGAAGGCAAGAAAACATTAAAGTTTGATTAAAAATTGTTTGATTCCTTTGTAGGTCAAGCGAGACTATGTTGAAGGATTGAACGACTCTCTTGATTTAGTCCCAATTGGTGCTTGGCATGGAAATGGAAGAAAAGCTGGATGGTAAGTACAATTTTATCTGCCATTTGCCTCCATTATTTATGAGATAGTTCGTATTTTTTCTGCCATGTTTACATGGAAAAATCTCACCTAGGCGTGGAATCATTTGAAAATTTGAACATAGAAAAAAATCATAATTGTAAAAATGTTTGTTTATGAAACAATACTAAGCTCATTTTTCAGAGCAAGAAAGTAAATATAAAAATTTAAAAGCTGGCCCTGCCTTGTTGGTTGTGATATTTACAAAAGGTTCTTATGTTGCAGGTACAGTCCATTTCTCATGGCATGTTATAACCCTGATACTGAGGAATTTCAGAGCGTTTGCCGTGTCATGTCTGGATTCTCAGATTCCTTTTATGCAGAGGTAATTGTGGTGGTTGTTGACATACATGGTAGTTTCTATCTATATTTGTGTTATTGACTATCTAAGATTATATATACAATAAGAGAGAATTAACAGTCCTTAGTAGTTTGAACAAAGGATTTTTGTAGTGATCTTTATTTTTCTTGGTTGTCATGTCATGGTGGTTTGATCATTTACAACATGATAATGAGGGAGGGAGCTTATTAATGTACTGCAGATGAAAAATTTCTTTTCTGGGGACAAGATCTTGTCCAAAAAGCCACCATATTATCGAACAGCAGAGGCCCCTGATATGTGGTTTTCATCGGAACTTGTATGGGAAATTAGAGGTGCAGACTTTACAGTGTCTCCCGTTCATGAGGCGGCGATAGGTTTGGTTCATCCATCTCGTGGAATTTCAATCAGATTCCCACGGTACATTCGCACCGTGTCCGATAGAAAACCAGAAGAATGTAGCACAGCTGCTGATATAGCCGAAATGTTTCATTCTCAAACTAGAAAAATGGATGTCATGGCTGGCTGAAGATTGGATATAAGTTTTTGAGTTTTGTACATAAGGTGCTTTTCACTTCTTGTGGTCTCATTGTTACATACAGTGTCGGGTGGATGATTTCAGTTCCCAAATTTTGGAATGTGCAGCTAAAAGGTAATTTAGGAGGCTTCTTTTGTTAGTGGGTTTCCAGGACAGTGTATCAATATAAGTTTACTGTGAACAAAGTATGATGGTAAACACATTAATTTCAAAAGGAATTATAATAATAAACTTTGAGTAATTAATTTTTTAAGTTGGGTGGTGTTGTTTATTATTATAATTAATTAATAGGGGAACTAATTAAATGACAATCCAATCTAGCTGTATAAGGTATAATGGTTAGAATTTTTCAGAAAACCATTTCGTGCAATTACATAATATTACTAAAAGTTATCCCCATAAAACGAATTAAATTATTAGTCTCCATCATCATTCATTACTGTGTTTTCAAATATTTTGGCAAGTAATTTTTGTGTAAATTTTTTTAAAAAGAAAAAAAAAATATATATATATATGAAGTTTAAACAGCAGTATAATCATTTGTTTTTGGTGTATAAATTTGATATAATTAATTTCATCTTTTCATGTTATGAAATATAATTCCATTTAATTACGGAAGAAGGACAATCTTCCAACCCTAGCACTTGCAGCGCACGTGTTAACTACACAATCAAATCTCACTCCAAGCCGGGAACTGATCGTTTTCGTTCCAAAACTCCCGCCAAATCTCTCAACCGGCTAATGCCGGTTACTTTCCGTCCATTCCCGGTACCCCAAATCCCATTATTTATTTTTTGAAATAAATAAATAAAATAGACAGTGGTGTGACCCAATCCCCTAAGATAAAATAAATATTAAAAAAAAAAATTAATGTTTAGGAAAAACACTTTTTGAGTGTTCATCGTTTCGATTTTGGTGTGTTTTGGAAGTTGTTCTAAAAATTTTTTTGTGTAGAGGATTCTTGGAATAGATGAGGGTTCTGGAAACTAGGGTTTCGATAGGTTCGTACTCGGAACTATATGCGTGCTGCACAGTGTCTTCAATTTCCTTAAATTCAAGGCAATGAGTGCGGTTAGCATCACAAACGTGACGGTTCTCGATAATCCAGCGTCTTTTTTGACCCCTTTCCAGTTCGAGATATCCTACGAGTGCTTGACTCCCCTCAAAGACGGTACTTTTTTTTCTTTTATTTTCAATTAATTTTGCTTGTATTTCAATTTTTTTTTAAATTTTTTTTTGAAAATTCAGGTGAGTTCAACTTTAGGGTTCCCGTCGTTATGATTGTTTTGTGTAGTAATGTAGAATTCACTTATACAAATATTTGTGTTTCTGTTGGGAAAATTGTGCATTGGGTTATGATCCTTGTTGTTTGGTTTCTGAGAATTTCAAATTTACAAGACTTCCATTATGCACGTTAAAGTGAATGCTTTTGCATCATCGGAATTCTATGCGTGCCCAGTTTGTTATTGTAGTTTCAGAAATTTCTTTCAGATTTCTGTTGCATATGCTGTTGCAATTCTGAATATTAGACCTTTAAGGATAAGGAGATAAGAATTTCAGTTTTATTACCAATTCACATCCTTGTGGGATATTGAATTTCCTCATTCTGCATTTTTAGTCGTGTTAGAGCGATAGCTTTCATGTTATGTTGTTTTGGAGTCGTTTTCTATGTTCTCTCTCTCTCTCTCTCTCTCTTTTCATATGATATTTTTAGTTGTAATTCTAGTCTATCTATGATATAAAGGTAGGTTTGATCTTTGATCCTTGTGTGCTCAATTTATCATTCCAATCACATCTTTTTTCAGCATAAACTTTTCCTCTTTATTCTTTTCTTTGGTCATTCTATGTATCCATATGGACCTCATTCTGAAATTTACAGAGGTAACATTGATCATCAAACAAATACAGCATCATTAAAGTAATAAGCATGACCATCATAATATTAACGTAAAGTTCTCATATCCATGTTAGTGTTTCCATCATTGTACAACAGCTATATTGTCATGATTTTTAGTTATATGGTCATCAGTAGTGATAGAAAAGATTTGGGTGTGATATGCATTTGAATACCACATAATTTTCCTTCTTTGCTTTTTAAGTGTGTGACTTAGTGGTTAATGTGAGGCCTGCTTCTGATTGTGGCTTTAGTTGAATGGATTTTTAAAAGACTCTGATGAAATTGGGAAAAAATATAACCATGTGTAGCTCGCTGAGAACTGCCTTAGTGGACTAGTAAACTAAGGTGGTTTATCTTTTGTCAGAATGTTGGACTAGGCAACATAGCACATGTTCTGGTGATAGGTAATTGACATAGTTTAACCATATCCACATTATACAAAACTCCCTCCAGAGAAAACCTGAGTGTGATCAGTGAAAGATTTTGGAAGTCACAGTGTTACAGCAACATACGTCTCTTTTGTTATAACAATTGACAGAGAGAACTTAATTCAGCCAAATCAGTTATCTGGCCGTACACTGTTTAAGCAACCAACTAGGATAGTTAATTCTTTTTAGGGTTATTAAGTATGTGACTTAGCTAGTAAAAAATTATACATAATAGTCCTTTATTTTGTTTGCTTTACATGTTTGTGCAATTCATTGTTAATAGGTTTCTTTCAAGGGTTTTACATGAGGATGCAAAGGAAAATTTTGAGATGTGCAGTAAGGAAGTCATGCCTTTTGAGCTATTCAGTGTAGAAGGTGTGCTACTTGTAGCACACTTTTCCATAAAGAATTTGCTGATTGACACAACAATTGTGTCCACCCATATCAGACATTCAGTTGGACACTGAAAACAAATTGTTCTTTGATGGATTCTTGTGTCTTGTTTCTGGGACTTTATGTACTTTTTTCATTTGGGCTCTTGTGTCATGATACTTTGTGACAATAGCTATAGATCATTTTGAAAAGTAGGAAGTGGTTTGAGCAAAGTCCACATATCAGCAAGAAAGTGGGATGCGCTAGCAAACCTTGGATGGTATAAGTACATATGCTCCAGGAATATCTTTTTATTCTTTTTGATAATTTCCTCTATCTACTGTTCCAATTATCAAAATTTTGACCAACTTTGCCTTCATTGATTTGGTTTTATTACTCGGTTTTGATTGAGCTTGTGTTACTATCTCACCTGAATAAAACAAACTCTACTCCGTGCTTTAGTAAAATTTGATATGTTTTATGGTCCATCCTACTGTATCAGCTCATTCTCTTTCTGGACTTAAATTGCTGCCTACTGTAGTGATGTCAAGTTTACTAATAACAATAAGTATTTTCTCATCCTTGTACAGATTTGGAATGGAAGCTCATCTATGTGGGATCTGCTGAGGATGAGACTTATGACCAACTGTTGGAGAGTGTACTTGTAGGGCCCGTGAATGTTGGAAACTATCGCTTTGTATTACAGGTAAACCTTTAATGGTTCCATTGACATTCCATTTGTATGTAATTTCAGCTCTAATATCACTATTTTGGAGATTTTGTAGGCAGACCCTCCAGATCCATCTAAGATACGTGAAGAAGACATAATTGGTGTAACAGTGCTTCTGTTGACGTGCTCTTATCTTGGTCAAGAATTTGTCCGGGTAGGGTATTATGTGAACAATGATTATGATGATGAGCAGCTGAGAGAAGAACCTCCCACAAAAGTCTTAATTGATAGGGTTCAAAGAAACATTTTATCTGATAAACCCAGGGTTACAAAGTTCCCCATCAATTTCCATCCAGAGAACAATGAGAGTGGAGAACAACTCCCTCCACCTGATGATCCTTCTGAAACAGATAGAAACGGAGAACCGGCTGCACCAGTTGAAAATCATACAGAGAAGCAGGGTTCTTAGATTTTGAGATCATAGGAACTTCTTTTAGTTTTCTGACATCAAGTTCTCTTTCAAGGTACATATTCTGCTTCTCATTTTCACCATGGTTCATCAAAAACTTGAAAGTAATGTTGGCAATGCTTGAAAAGTATCATTAGGGGCTTTGAGTTTTGGCCTCTTACCCAATGGCTATAGCGGCATTGGTTAAGGAAAGTTGTAGAGTTCCTCTGTATTATTATGATCTTTTGTTGTTAGAAATTAGAAGACTTTTTCTATGAGATTAGTAGGTTGTACCCTGAACACAATTTAAGTTTGATTATTGGACATTTAGATTTTGTTAAATAAAAATGTCATTCTGCAAAAAATATATATATATATATAAATAAATTGAAAAGGTTGCCGTTAGTTTATCAAATTTTAAATATCAAATTATGTGACAATCACCATCTTGAGAGGGTTAACAGATAGCGTGTCCGATCTTCTTTAAACTCGGATTTGAATGGGTCTTTTTGTTTCCTACCCATAATCCTATCGATGTGCACTATCCAATTTGATGTGGCTCGACCAGAATTTAAGGCATACAACAATTAGGGTGTAGACTGATATTCTTGAATAACAAAATTTTGGAATTTAATACCAAAAATACATCATCTCTCCAAACAGTGGAGAACATGATCCAACAAACAGTTAATCAACGTCCAATTTGTAAGGAAGAAGAGATTACAAAACTTACAAAATTGTAAAAGAAAAAGTACCCACCATATCCAAATACACCACATCAACTAAAAGAACTTTAGAGGATGTCATTATCTTCGTCGGAGTTTGGTAAATACTAAAACTTCATTTCTCACAAGTTGAGCAGAATAAAAAGACTTCTTCAGTTTTCATGCTTGCGCCTTTTCTTGGTTGGGTTCTCTTTTGATTGCCTTGTTTTCCCTCGTTAGAATCATGCTTCTTATCCTGTATATCAAAATGAACTTTACAAATATGCCTTTAAAACTACATGGAATCATGCTGGCTTGATGTTCATTTACCTTCTTTCTTAGCTTCTGTCTCCGTGCATGTTGTCGTTGCCTACCTCCTCTTTTTTGTTTTGGTTTATTCTGGCACAAAAGAGCATGTAGATTAGTTAATCGTATAGTATATCAGATTCTCTATCTGCTTGTACTTTCTACAGAGTTCCAATGTATATTAGACCAACCTGTGCTTTAGCAGCAACTTGAGCATGCTGCTTTGCAGGGGTCTCTTCATGAACAATTTCCCCATCACTGTTGAGCATAGCCTTCAGTCTACCGTCATTCAGTAATTTCTCTGAGCGAGCATGTCTCTACAACAACAATACAGTTATATTTCGCCACTAAATGAAAGGCCTTAAAAGATCACATACAAATGCTGATAATTCTCTTCAAATTCAGGATGCAAAACACAACAGAATAAAACCATTGAAATCCCTATTCTTTAATGTCACTAGTAGTTGGGAACCCAAGGTCCTCCACAATCAATGGACTGCATACCTATCCTATTCTATCAGATACAAGCAATTTTATGGATTTTATATTTCCAGGTATCTAAGGTTTCGGGCATCAAAAAGTGCCTCAGCAGATTCATTTAGGTTTTGGGGATATGAATTGGCAGGACCCAACCTGTTGATCCAAGTTTATGGGAAACTAGAAGTAGTTAAAGTAATGATTACAAGCAGAATCGTTTAGAAAAAATTATAGGATGGTGATGACAATATGTAAAGAATGCACAATTCCTTCCAACTTAAACCAGTTATAATGAACTTCTGAAGTGCATTATGTTGATGCTCATATTTATATAGATATATATAACATCATATGTACCAGTTGAATTCAACATCTAAACTGAAAAGGGAAAACAATTACATTCACAGAGTTGCAGATAAATAAACAATCTAGCTCTTTAATGCTTAATTGAAGATTAAAGGAAGGAAGAAGGAATGATAAAACGCTGGAAATTAAATTGTTGATAACAGTTTAATTCCAAAAGCGATAGAAATATGTCGCATGCCTTACCTTGGATTGAAGATGAGTTCTCATTGTCTTCTCATTCAAACAGACAATTCTAGGGCATAATCTACACTTAAGAAATGGCTTGCACTTAAGGACACAGTCTGGAAGTTCTCCTGGTAAGGAGTCATTTTCCTCCACGACGTTTGACTGTTTGTCCAGTAATTCAGAAGCATATTTACTAGACAACTGACTGTCAAGAAATATCTGTCTCCCATTTCCAGTTCCAGCATCTTCTTCATTAACTAGTAGACCCGATATAAAGAAAGTACGTCAAACATTAGAGAACACATAATTCTTAACAAATAAAAGCCAGTTCATAACAAATCCCCACTTTATAATTCTTTAATAAGTCGTTTAGTGATTATGCTAGAGAGTTCTGTTCCAATAACATATTATACTCGAAATCTCCACTTTGTGACTATTGATGTCATCAAGGCTAGTAATAGTTACAAGAATTAATAACACCAACCTCTTCCAGGTATAGTGTAAAATAACAGTAACTCTCTCTCTCTCTCTCTCAGTTTTTTTTTTCTTTTTTTCTTTTTTTTAATATAAAATTTCTATCATTGTCACCTTCTTTCTATACATTGCCATCTAGAATTGGAAAATATAGATTCTTCTACAAATCAAAAGTATATATTCCCAAATGCATCAATAAATTCAATACATTCACCCATCTTTGTAGTCCCCCAATTAAAAACCCAACTAAGATAGCTCTAATTTATGTCACTGCAATTCAATCTGAGAACATATTTTTCACCAACTATCCAAAACCCATAACTCATATCTTCTTCTTCATTTAACTTTCTACGTAATGCAGCAGCAATTCAAATACAAGAGCAAAAAAAAGGCTACAATCCCAAATGTCAGAACCTCCATTCTAAATCCAAAACAATCAAACACATAGAACACCTACCTGTATCTGAGGATAAACCACCATCAATCACATTTCCTGAGATTTCCTCACTCTCATACCCAGAAGAGGTAGAGCAAGATTCAGCTTCGTCTTGAACCTGTGCTACTGAAACCTCATCGTCTTCTGATTCTTGTATTTCGGAGTCAGAGAATGAAGAAGAAGATGACGATGAATCGGAGGCTTCCTCATTCCGGTCGCCATGTTCCTCCCTGTAGAATCGCCGCTTTATCATCGCTGATCTTACAAGGCAGTTCGCAAACCTACCTTCGCTTTCTCAACACTTCACACACAACAAGACGAGTCTCTTCCTTTAGCGTTTCGGGTCCTGAAGCTATGGGCCAGAAACCCGGATTCGGGTCAGATCCAATTCCCTGGTGCTTCTAATTGCACCACGCTTTAAACTTTATACAGTCCTCTTTCAACATCAAATTACCATAAACAAATTTCGGTCCTTTTTTTTAATAATATTTTTTATTTTTTAAATTTTTTTAAAGTTGTGTTTTTGTTCTTTTTCTCTAAAAAAATTATGAAGGACTTTTTTCTTTTTAGTACGTTTACTTTGGGAAAAATAAAATTATAGCAGTTCTTTTTGTATTTTAAGGGTTAAATTGGTTTTTTAAACCAAAAAATTAAACTAAATATGATTGGTTATACATGAAACGAAGCTAAGAATAAAAAAGATTGTCATATGAGGTGGAGCCAGAAAATCATCTTTTGGGGACAATGAAGATATACAAAATAAGAAAATACTCATTTTAGGTAGTTGTTAATGAATGATTATTAAAAATACCATTTGAGAATTGAAGTACCTATTTATATCTAAATATTATAAAATAAAATTATAATAAAATTGAAAAAAAAAATCAGTGTAAAAAGGAATCAAACAACAAACACTTATATAAATAAATAAATAAAAACAAACAAATGCAAAAAGAAATATTACAGATTTTGATAACTGTTACGTAAAATTTACACAAAGCATAAAAGATAAAAACATAATTACTTCCCATTTGGTGCATAATATATTAAATAAATATTTTCTAAAAACTTAAGAAATTACCTTATACCTAAGTTTTAAAAAAAATGAAAAAATCTTGGGGAATATCCAAAATTCGGAGTTGATGAGCAACAAAATTGAAATAGAAAGGGTATCACTGTAATTTCACAAAACAAAAAAGTATTTTATGATTCTATTTTATTTTTTTCATAAAAAAAAAAGTTTTTTTTTTAACATAGAAAAGGACTATTGCATTAAACGCAAAATAAATATCTAATAGGATACTATAAAGCAGCACAAACCTGCTCAGTTAAAATTTTATTCAAAACATAAAAAAGAAAACTCTCAATTGAAAATTTATCCACAAATAAAGAACCAAAAGAAAGGAAGTGTTTGATGAAACAGCAGGTTCAGGTTCAGGTTGAGGGTGATGATCGTCAGCTGGTTCAGGTGGTGGTGTGGCATTTTTCCTGTGAGCAGCTGCTTGGAGGACATGACTGTAATTGCCTTTTTCCATGAAAAGCTGAGCAAAGTGGTGCTTGCAATACAGCACTCCATCAAGAGCTGCGTATGATGAATGTGTCAGTGGACACCCTCCATGAGCACACCTGAAGCATGTTTTGTGGTAGCATTCCCCTTCAAGTGTCACCTACACATAAAAAAAAAAAAATAACTAATTTTTCTCTCTCGTGATGAGAGCTGAGGAAGTCTAACTGGTTTTCATACTAGCTTGACTACCTTCTCCGGCGGAGTTGCTGGACACAGATTTCTCTTCTTAGACGAGGGTTGTTGTTCTCTTGTGGTATGGAGTCAGGCTCGGTAAAGGCCCTAAGTTTAGGGGAGGCTTTGAAATCTCTATCTTTAGAATCAAAAGATGCGGAAGCTACGCAATTTACAGAAAAGGTGTTGGTTGGTAAGATATTGTCTTCTAAGATCTTCAGACGGTTTAAGCTAATGGATATTGTCAAAAGTGCGTGGCAGCTTAAAGGGCGGATCCAGGTGGAAAAGCTGGATGAGAATGTATTTAAATTTTCCTTCTCTGTGAAGGACGATAAGGAAAGAGTTTTTGCCAGGCGTCCATGGTCGATTGATGGAGCACATATTATCTTGAAAGAGTGGCCAGTGGAAATGGCTTTGAATGACATTGAGTTCAACGCATCTACCTTTTTTATGCAGATTCATGGCTTACCACCGAACCTTCTGCATCCTGGTGTGGCTGCTAGAATTGGGAATCAGCTAGGTGGATTACATGCATCATCTATAAGCTGCAGATCAGTGATTGCGCATAGGTATTTAAGGATTCGTATTGATATTCAAGTTGACAGTCCAATTCCTGCAGGATTTTTCCAAGCAAGAGGAAATGGGGTAGAAAAGTGGGTCCAATTTAAATTCGAGCGACTCCCTGTTTTTTGTTTCAAATGTGGGTTGTTAACACATGTAGCTGGAAGATGTAAGTTCTCGGAACCAGCGACCATAAAAAATTCAAATGGAGTGGTGGCGAGGTTATACGGGCCATGGCTCCGGGCAGAGGTGGCCGGAGGAGTGTTATTTATCAATAGCACAGTTACAGAGGAACAATGTTCAAATTTGGTAGATGAGACCACAACTTTCAGTAGGATGGTGACTAGGCCCACGCAGATACCAAGGATGAGGGATACCGGAGAGGAGGGGGCTAGTGGAACAGAAGCTGTTTTGTCAGACATGGAACCATTGAGTAGACTGGAGCAGGTAGAAAGTGATAGCTTTGAAAGTATAAGGGCTACGTGCCCTGCGATTGAAACCCTACACCTTTCTATCAAGGAAAGATTTTCGGGGGGAGTGGTGGACTTCAAACAACTGGTGTTGGAAAAGGTCAGAAAGCAACATTATAGTGATGTGCAGCTAAGCGAGTGGGCTAGGAAGGGCATTGAACTACTGGCTATAGCAGAGAAGCACCGTAGGACGAAGATGTCAGAACTAAATCTTTCAGGTTTGGAAAATGAAATCTCAGACTGGTTAGGCTTGGGCCAGGGGAAAATTAGACATGCTTTTCGGCTTCTGAAGCCCAGCCCTAAAGAGTCTTCTAGCAAGAAAAGAGAGGCCTTTCTGGTTCTAGAAGGTTCGTATAGAGGCGGCCTAATGGGCCCAGTAGGTGAGTCTTTGTGGGACACTGAGGAGGTGGGCCTGGAGCTATCAGTTAAGGTTCCAGGAGGGACTAATAGGGGCAGCCCAGCAAGCGAGGAACCCTCCGGCTCATGTTTCCATAGTGGGGGTGGAGAGAGTCCTGCTAATGAGATAGGACACACCGAGCTTGCAGAGGTAGAGATACAAGTTCAAGATGAGTACGCTTCCCCTTCTTCTTTTAATCCTGGGTGCTCAGGTTCTCGTTTCTCTACTCGCTTGGCACAAAAGAGGCAAAAGAAGAAAAGGGGGACAGAAAGGACCTCAGAGGAGAGAGATAGAAGGTCTAGTGAGCAGGTCCGTTATTACCAGAGGAAAAGCGGACGAAGGAGCTCACATGCGGCGGATGTTAACAAAGGTGGTGAGGATTTTCTGGTGGCCGAGGAGGCGGGCCTAGTCAAGCCCCCCCCTTGTCCATGACCATGCTGGCGTGGAACTGTAGGGGACTGGGCCGTTCAGAGGTAATCAATGAACTGGTTGGCCTGGTTAGGAGATGGAAACCTGAATGTGTTTTCCTCTCAGAGACGAAAAGTTCGAGGGAGAAATTAGAAAGGCTGAAAAGGAAGCTAAAATTTGATAACTGTTATGTTGTGGAAGCAATAGGGTGTGCTGGGGGAATGACTCTTATGTGGTCCTCAAATATAAATATTGAGATTAGTTGGTCTTCTGCAAATTTGATTGTGTTTTTGGTTACTAATACAGAGGGCTCTGCTATTTGGCAATGCTTCAGTTGTTACGGCCCGACTAAGTATAAGGATAAAAAGGATTTCTGGTATAGCTTGGAGCAGATTATTCTGGATTGCAATATGCCTTGGCTTCTCATCGGTGACTTGAACGAAATTATAGAGAGATCGGAGAAGTTTGGTGGTAGAGACATACAAGGAAAGCGTTTGTTCCTTCGAGATTTCTTATTGAATACTGGGGGTGTGGACTTGGGGTTCTCCGGTAGGAAATTTACTTGGATGAATAACCAGGAGAGGATCATTAAGGAACGTTTAGACAGAGCTGTGGCAAGTACTAATTGGTTACATCTTCACCCGAACCATTCGGTTTTGAACTTGGCTATCACAGAGTCAGATCACGCTCCAATTCTGTTGAGGCCGAACTTGAGTAGGCAAAAATCTCAGCGTCCGTTTAGATTTCTGGAAGCCTGGACCATGGATGCTTCTAGTAATCTTATAATTCAAGAGGCTTGGAATCAAGAGGTCACCTGGGGGATGGAATACAGGAAATTCAATTTTCGTCTGGACGCAACTACGAAGGCTTTGAGGTGGTGGAATAAGAAGAGTTTTGGGCAAGTTCATGCAACCATTGCGGCCTTAGAGGATGAACTAAGAAGCATTCAAGAAAGAGAAGATAGGGGTGGGGAACCAGATGCCACGAGGCAATTTATTATTCTTGAGGATTTGCGAGTGCTGCGAGCTAGACAGGAGTCCATTTATAAGCAAAAATCTAGGGAACTGTGGCTTTCACAGGGAGATAGGAATTCTAAGTTCTTCCATGCTTCAATCCTGATTAGAAGGAAGAGGAACAGAATAGAGATGATTAAGGAGGGGGATTCTTGGATCACTGCTGAAGAGGACATTAGAGACTATTTTCTGCGGGAGTTTAAGCTTCTCTATAATTCTGACATCCCTAGGCTGCCGAATGACTTGCATGAGTTTATTAGGCCTAGCATTTCGGATACAGACAATCAGGAGCTATTAGCAATTCCTACAGGAAAGGAGGTCCGTGATACTGTGTGGGAGATGCATCCCCTTAAGAGTCCTGGCCCTGATGGATACTCTGGATGCTTCTATAGACATTACTGGAACGTTGTTGGGGATCAGGTGGTTAGACTAGTGCAGGAATGTTTCATCAGAGGTCAAATTCCAGCGGTGTTAAATAAAACTCTAATAGTTTTAATTCCGAAGGTGAAGGGTGCCTCTAACTTCAATCAATATCGTCCTATTAGCCTCTGCAATTTTAGTTATAAGATTGTGGCTAAAATTTTAACCTCTAGACTACGGAATTTTCTCTCTGATTTGATTGCACCCAATCAAGGAGCGTTTGTTAAAGGTAGATGGATTGCAGAGAATTCGATAGTTGCTCAAGAGCTTGTTCATAAGGTCAAGAAGCACAAGGGGAAAAATGGACTCATGCTAGTCAAAATTGACCTGAAAAAAGCCTACGATCGCCTCGAATGGAGTTTTCTGGATGTGGTGCTTGGAGCTTGGGGCTTCAATGGAAAATTTCGCAATTTCATTTACAGTTGTGTTAGTTCAGTGAGATATAGCCTTCTGCTCAACGGCAGTGTTTATGGTGAGATTGTTCCTTCGCGTGGTCTCCGTCAAGGAGACCCTTTGTCTCCTTACCTATTTATATTATGTGCAGAAGTCTTTTCTCGTATGCTTTTTTTTCATGAGAGCAGAGGAAGAATTCAAGGTATCAAAATTAGCAGATCGGCACCAGCAATTTCCCACCTTCTGTATGCAGATGACTTGCTGCTTGCTTGCAGGGCAAATGCGACTAATGCGACCAATCTGAAAAACTTATTGGCCAAGTATAGTCTTTGGTCCGGTCAGCAACCAAATCCAGATAAGTCTAATATCTTCTTCTCCCCGGGAACAAGTAGGGTCATGCGGAAGAATGTCAAGGAAATATTAGGCTTTAAGGAAATGGGAGTTGGAGCTGTCTATTTGGGGAACTCTCTGTTGTTTAGTCGTAGAAGGGCTAAGGAATTTGATAAAGTTAAAGAGAAAGTTTACCTTCGTCTTGAGGGTTGGCAAAGCAAGCTTTTATCAGTAGCAGAAAGAGCCACTCTCCTAAGATCAGTAGTTCAGTCTATTCCTGTGTACTCTATGTCCACATTTCGGTGGCCACTAGAGTCTTGTAAGGCCTTGGATTCTCTAGCTATGAGATTACGGTGGGGGTGAAAGGAAACATTGGAAACATCGAATTTGGGGCTAAGGAAGTTTCAGGAGTTCAATTTAGCTTTGCTTGCAAAGTTGGCTTGGTTTATGGCCAAAGGTGAAGACAAGCTATGGGTTACAATCTTTAGTGCGAAATATCTAAAAGATTCATCTTTTTTTGGTTGCAGTCCTCAGCGTGGGGATTCTTTGGTTTGGAGAGGCATCCTAGCAGCTAGAAGTATTATCCAAGGGGCCTCCTGTTTTAAAGTAGGAAATGGTCGTAAGATTAACCCTTGGGAAGACCCCTGGATACCATGGTGCAGCGATTTAAGGCCTTCTATTAAAGACAATATTGACCCTTCTAATTGGAAATGTGTAGCTGATTTGAGATTAAAGGATGGAAACGATTGGAATAGGGAGCTGCTGTTGAACATTTGTGTCCCGGATTCTGTTGAAGCTATCTTGAGGGTTGAATGGCCTTTAATCCAACATGACGACAAGCTTCTATGGATAGGAGAATCGAATGGAAAATTCTCTGTTAAAAGTTGTTACAGTGAACTCATTAAATCCAGGATTGTCACAGCCAATCCAATTTGGAAGTTACTTTGGAAGTGTAAGTTGCATGAGAGATTAAAAGTTCATTTATGGAGGGTGTTAGCTAATGCTCTGCCTACTCGTGAGTTGATGGCCAGAAGGCTGGGCCATGGGGATTCGAAATGTAACATTTGTGATATAAAGGAGGAATCGAGTTTACATATTTTTCAGGATTGCCATCTAATAAGGCTACTAGCTTTCGGTAGCAAGATGGGAGGGAAAATGGATCACTGGAACTATGAGAATATGTACCAGGTGGTGGATAGATGTTTGAAGCCTTCGGCTACCAGTGTGGATAGGAGGTCAGATCATGAATTTCAGATTTTCTGGGCTACACTGTTCTATATGGTGTGGCAAGCTCGTTGTGTCCTGTTCTTTGAAGGGAAATTAAATATGTATAAGCTAGTCTCTCGTTTCAATGTTGCTCTGGAGGAGTTCTCTTCGGACAAAGTAGGTGAGGATGGAAAGTGCTATCCAGCTTCTGTGTCGTCCCAGATCAAATGGAGGCCGCCTCCTTTAGGATGGATCAAAGTTAACGTCGATCGCGGCTTTCTCGGAGAAGGGTCGGCGGCCATGGTTGTGAGAAAGACGACGGAAAATTATTGTTTTGTCTTCTCTGTGAATTCTTGCGGGAATCCATTTGAAGCGAATTTGGAAGCTTTGAATTGGGCGACCTCTTTTCTTTGAAGAGGGAACCGGAAGCAAGTCGCGTTGGGAAGTGGATGCTTTGAAGGTGGTAAAGGCTATTAAGTCGGTGAGGAGCCAACAAATTGGTATGCTTTTTCAGGTGCTTGAGTTAAGGAAGCGTTTTGAAGCTTACATTTGGGTTTAAAAGCAAAGTAGAATTAGTAATTGGCTGATTTATTAGCTAAGCACTCTCTTTCTTTTGGTGTTTGTTTGTTTGGGGATGAATACTCTTGAGAGCATCCCTCCTGCTATTTTGGACTTAATTTCTGGCGGGCTTCTGCTGCTTTGTAAGTCCTTTGGGCTCTTTTTTTTGTGCTTAATGCATTGGTCCTCTTTATCAAAAAAAAAAAAAAGAAAGGAAGTGTTTGGCTGCTATGTCAGCCATTACATTACAAACTCTAATTTGTCAACTTAAAATCCAATATGTCTGAACAAATTTTTGCCTTAACTCCATTATTTTGTGAAAATTAAATCAGCAAGTTGGTTCCTCTTCTGAAAAAATGGTTGTCACCGCCTCTTTGGCATTCACCTCCCAACAGATATATTTCTATCCACACACTTCAAAGCTTCCAACTCCATTTCAAAAGAAGACCTACAGTAAGAGTAGAAGTAAGGAACAACAATTTCTCCTCTGCATCCCTAGTCACCAAAGCTGCTGCTGATCTCTTTTGAAAGAAAAAGAAAAATGAAAAAGGTTATTTGAACATACCTAATACACTCCAAATCTAACATAGTTAAAGGTGACTTTCAAGAAACACTAGCTGGGTATCATTTTGCAAGACAGTTTTTCATTTTACAAATAGAAAAATGTATATAAAATATGTTCGCTAGCTTTATTTAAACTATAGGATATGAAAAATTAAAAAAGGAAAAATACAAACTTTAAAATTATAGATAAGTTTTGAGAAATGTAATTGATGTTTCATATGTTTTTGGAAAATATGGGTTAAAAAAAAAGGATAAATATTATTTATGCTTATCTCACCAAACAAAAAATAATTTGAAACGCAATTTCAAAACTCTGCATACACGAAATTCAATTTTTAGTTTTCATTTTACAAGATAGATCTATGAATATGATTTAATTTACTTTTAAACTTTGATAAATAATTTTATTTATTAAATAAAATAAAAAAATCATACTAACATATTAAAAAATATTATGTACCTGAAACCGTCTAGATTCAAATATATTCAGTATTGTTGAATATCATAGAAAAATTATTAAAAGAATAAATTTATTATTTTAGATAATCTAAAATTATAAAATTGAAATAAATAATATCTAATCTTTTAACACAACTCTAAAATTGAGATATTGTTTTTCTTAAAAATAAAAATAAAAGAATATCCAATTCAGCTTTTGATACATTGTTTCTTTATTGGCGTGCCAACCAAAAAGCAATACGTTGTCGAATTTGATTTGGCCTACGAAACGAAAATCGCCGTCACCTTCCCCAGGCAACAACACCACGTCACCACCACCACCACCTCAATTCTATCCGTAATTATAGCCTCACAACGAGGGTACTGCCGTCATTCCATAATTATAGATAAGCCTACTCTTCCGGTCTCACTCATGCCTACAAAAACAGACACGTCTACTGCATTTTTCATTACCTTATTCTCCAATGGCGGACTCGGACACTAAAGCTCCAAATTCACATGCCTCCCAAACCCTCATCGATGGTAACGTTCTGGCTGCCAAGGCCTTGGCTCGTTTCGGTGCCGATCGCATGTTCGGCGTGGTGGGTATCCCCGTCACCTCCTTGGCGAACCGTGCTGTATCACTTGGCGTTCGGTTTATTGCTTTTCATAATGAGCAGTCTGCCGGGTATGCAGCCTCTGCATATGGGTATCTCACCGGCCGTCCCGGTGTCCTACTCACTGTCTCTGGCCCCGGCTGTGTCCACGGTCTCGCGGGAATGTCGAACGCCATGGCCAACGCTTGGCCTATGATCATGATCTCTGGATCCTGCGATCAGAAAGATTTTGGCCGCGGCGACTTCCAAGAGCTTGATCAGATAGAAGCCGTGAAACCCTTCTCCAAATTGTCTGTAAAAGCCAAAGACATCAGGGATATACCGGATTGTGTGTTCCGGGTTATTGATCGTGCCATTTCGGGTCGACCCGGAGCCTGTTATTTGGATCTTCCTTCCGATGTGTTGCACCAGACTATTCAAGAGTCGGACGCTGAGAGCTTATTGGACGCTGTGGCCGAGAGTTCTGAGAAGAGAGAAGCGGTCTTTAGAGTGTCGAATTCGGACACTGAGAAAGCGGTTTCATTGCTTCGAAATGCCGAGAGGCCTTTGATTGTGTGTGGGAAAGGAGCGGCTTTTGCTAGAGCTGAGGACGCGTTGAAGAACCTCGTGGAGAAAACTGGAATCCCATTTTTGCCTACTCCTATGGGGAAGGGATTGTTGCCGGATACACACGAGCTGGCGGCCACGGCGGCGAGGTCACTTGCCATTGGTAAATGCGATGTTGCTCTTGTTGTTGGTGCACGATTGAATTGGCTGTTACACTTTGGTGAGCCGCCGAAATGGTCCAAGGACGTGAAGTTCATTTTGGTTGATGTCAGCGAGGAAGAGATTGAATTGAGAAAACCCCATTTGGGTTTGGTTGGTGATGCGAAACGGGTTTTGGAATTGATCAATAAGGAGATTAAGGATGACCCTTTTTGTTTTTCTAAGTCTCATCCATGGGTGGAAGCTATATGGAAGAAGACAAAAGAGAATGTGTTGAGAATGGAGGCTCAATTGTCTAAGGACGTTGTGCCTTTTAACTTTTTCACGCCGATGAGAATTATTAGAGATGCTATTTTGGGAGTGGGAAGCCCTGCTCCAATTTTGGTTTCTGAGGGGGCAAACACAATGGATACTGGAAGAGCGGTGTTGGTTCAGACGGAGCCGAGGACCAGATTGGATGCAGGGACTTGGGGAACAATGGGAGTTGGTCTGGGATATTGCATTGCAGCTGCTGTGGCTTCGCCTGATCGGCTTGTGGTTGCTGTTGAAGGGGATTCTGGATTTGGTTTTAGCGCAATGGAAGTTGAGGTATGTTTCCTCATGTGTTCATTATAGTACATACATAAATGCTTATGTTTTAGAAAACTTGTCTGCTATGCATGGCCATGTTTAAGATTACTTGTCTTCTATGGATGACGACCTTCATTCATTAGCAAACCTAACATAACGTTTATGTTTAGGTAATGGTTCCATTAAGTAAATGAACATTGCTTGCTGGTAAAAGTATATGCTTTTCAAGAAACCGTTTTGTCTTTAAATGCATCGGAGAAGTTTCTTGGCTATCAGTACATGCTGTTTCTTTTCCTCGATTAGTCATGGAGATGACAATAAGGTCCTAGGCTACACTCAATGCAAAGTGACATTTTGCAAGGTCGCTTTTATTTGTATTAGTTATTTTCTTGTGTTCTAGATTATCTCTCTGCAAAATGGGTAGATGAACCTTGTATTTGTCTTTTGAAAGTACTTCCTTTTGCGGTATTGTTACTAGTAGAATTACAATATCCTCATGCTTATCATTTTACTTAATTTTCATCACATATTGCCTTTTAGAAAATTAGTAATTTAACTTAAGATCTAGGTGTTATGGAATAGCTTATGCAGCTTACATATAAAGATGCTTCATCCACTCTTTGATCAGTAACTCTTATGTCATTTAATTGTAAAGATGTTGCGCTTTGAATAATTTGTTCAGACGTCTTATAGATGACAATTGAAATTATTGACAAAAGTATTGTCTTTATAGGAATTATTTTCTTTTTCCATATCAACAATCAAGTTTGATTGTTATCCACTATTGCTAATGTGTATGATTGACCCCTTTAAACATTTCTACTGTGCTGCTAATAGTTTTGTCTATTCATATCTCTTCATTGGGTCTTTTGTCCTGCGACATATATTATATTATCTCTTGTGGTTTTCTAATGAACTGCTCAGTACAAAGAGTTTTACGTGGCTCACACATTTTCTTGAATCTCCCAGACCTTGGTTCGGTACCAATTGCCTGTTGTTGTGATTGTCTTTAACAATGGTGGTGTATATGGTGGTGATCGAAGGAGCCCTAATGAAATTAGTGGACCTTTCAAAGATGATCCTGCTCCCACTTCTTTTGTCCCAAGTGCCGGATATCACATTTTAATTGAAGCTTTTGGAGGCAAAGGTTATGTAGTTGGGACACCCGAAGAACTCAAGTCTGCACTTTCAGAGTCTTTCTCTGCACGAAAACCAGCTGTTATAAATGTTATAATCGATCCTTACGCCGGTGCAGAAAGTGGGAGACTGCAACACAAGAACTGATGTAGCCACATTCTAATTGGTTGATTTGGTTCGCCTGCTTTCTCTACTCTCCTAGTCAGCGTGTGTATTGCTGTTTAATAATATGAAGTTTTAAAATTTAGCACTCTATAGTTTTCCTTTTGTCACAAAATTAGAGCACCACGCATAATATTTGCTCATTTTATGTTGTGTGCCTTGATAGTATTGAATTCAATGACATTGATTAAAGGGACTGAACCCTTTTGATCTGTCCTAGTATTGTGTTTTATACGATTGGAATGTCTTAAAATTGGAGGATTAGAGCCTTTGAAATACATGTAAAAGTGGAGGTTGAAATGTGTAAATGACTAAATATTTGAGTGCTTGCATGATTTTCCATTAGCCTAGTGAGTGAAAATTTACATCCTTGTCAACACAGATCTAGTCTCTACTGTATTTTTTGCTGGCTCAGACAAGTATAAACATAACTTTCCTCTTGTCTTTCCAATGATAGCATTAACCACTGAACCAGCACTACTAAGACCTTCATTGCGAGGCAAATAGAGAAGTAGGGAGAGAGAGTGTTATGCAATGATATGTATTCTCAACCTACCGAAGCTATCACAAGGAGATAAGATTTTGATTAACCTCCCTTGAAGTTATTTATTTTATTTAAGTAGTTTAATTTGTTTGAATAGTTTCTAAGAAAACAGAGTAAAACAAATACAGGGGCAAATTGAAACTGGCTAGGGTGAAACTTGAAGGGTGTGTTTTTTGTAATTTTCTCAAACTATAATAAGGTATTACTTTGGGCATAGTAAGTCTAGCTACTAGTTTGAAATTAAATTCAATCATATACATATCATTCTATCAAACATAATTAATTTAATGCATTTTATTGAAATTAGTCGGGTCAGTTTAGAATTGATCCGTTTAAGAACACTAATGGGCCAGTACTGAATGAAGTGGTGGCTTAGTGTTTATTTTATTAGCTACTCACCCAAAGAAACAAAAAACTAGCCGTTTCAGCACGCAAGCGCGCTTCGTCGTCCTCTTCCTCCCGATTTTCTCTCACTCACTCTGAAACCCTAGAACAGCAAATTCCCGTTTGAGCGAATTCACGAAACTGAAGACTCTTCCTCCTTCTGCTTCTTCTATAAGTGGAAGTAGCCGTTTCAGTACACACGTTTCCTCCTGATTTTTTCTCACTCTGAAACCCCAGAACTAGAATATCCCATTTTGAGGGGATTCACAAACGTTGAAGACTCTTCCGCCTTCTTCTTCTTCTTCTTCTCTCTCAAATTATTTCTCAACTTGGAAAGCCATAAATTCTGGAAAATCCGATAACCTTGTGGAAAGGTATAGCCGCCTCTGTCTCTATTTTTGTCCTTTACAATCGAAATTAATTTCACCACCGAAATTAATTAATTGTTCGTAATTTTTTTCTTTTACTTTATTAAAAATTTATTTACTTTTTATCGCTGGGTTCTGGTAATCTGTTGCCTTCTAACATTTTCTCTGCATATGCATATATATATATATATATATATATATATATATATATATTATAAGAAACCCAGAAAGACACAGGCTTTGGATGCTTATTTTTAAAAAAAAGAAAAAGAAAAAAAGGCTTTTAACTTTTGCATTTCAATATTTGCAGATATAAAATATCTTCAACCTGTCACCGGCGCCAAGCTCCCCCACTGTTGCCTTCAATGGAGTGCACGACTTTCACATTTTTTTGTTTTGGCTATTGTCCCGGTTGTGTTCTTGTTTCTTTGTGTTTGTTATGGTTCATGAGTAAGGAGAAACTAAACCAATTGAGAGTAAAGCACAATCACCCACTTCCCCCATAAAATTCATAGATAAGAGGATCTAGAGCACTCCAATAATCTTAATCAATGTGCCACACCATAAAGATAAAGTCTAGTCACTTTGTGTTTCGCCTCGGATTTTTGACACAGTCACCAATAGTACTGATTGAAGGTATTAGAAGGCATTGTTCTTCTACTTACTCCACCCATTAATATCCCAAGTCCAAGTTGGTCAGAGAAAATGGCCTCACTTCACAAACCCACCACCTGAAACTGTCTATGTCTCTCCAATGTCACTGACCACATCACTCACTATTAGAGACCTTTTATTGGTCTTGTATCATCTATCGTAGAGTGTGTTGCTGTAGCTTAGCTTCTTTGGCTTTTTGTTAAGTACCACATACCTTTGCTCTGAGTTTGTTGCAACCGTGGTTACGTGAAGGATTTGCTTAATGGGTTTGATATTCTCTTTGCTGGCTGAATTGGTTCAAGGTTAGTTCCACCCACCTCACCACCTTCTGCCTCTCCAAACACTATTTTCCAGCTGAGGTATGTATACTCTATTTCCTTACTTATTTCAGTTCATTTTTAGTGTTTTCCTAACATATTCTCTTTTGGAGTTGGCATTCTGATCGATATATTAAATGCATTTGGAAAGAAGAAAACCTTTAGTTTAATTTCGTTCCCTCATTTAAAAAAAGAAAAAAGAAAAGAAAAAAAGGTAAACTAAAACTAAAATATATATTATATGAATTTGCATAAACTAATATTCCCTCTTGGAGGTTTTTTGTGCTTAATGCAGTCATTATTTTACCCCAAAAAAAAAAATATATATATATATATATATATTATATGAATTTACTACTGTGTTTTCCTATAAATAAAAAGTTTTAAAGTATAAACGAATAGCACTTTCTATTTTGTTATTTAATTCTTTTGGGTTCAACGTTTGATAGCACAAATTTTTTAGTATTTATATATATATATATATATATATATATATATATATATTTTATTATTATTATATTATAACAACTTTTTTAATCATTAATTTCAGTTAAGTAGATAACAAGATGTTCTTGTCGTAAAATGTTATTGCAATAGTTTTATTAATTGCGGAAATTATGTTTATACAATCTAAAGTGTGTTTGTGTTATTTATAAAAAAAATTGATATTGTTTCAAGTTTATTTTCTCTCCGAACTTAACTTATGATGAAGAACACGATTTCCAAATAATTGCTAGTTTTTCAAGGTTGATAAAGGATCAAATATTCAAAGCGATTGAACTTTTTCTTTAATTTTGCTTTTCTAGGTTTTTTTTTTCTTTTTTAATTTTTTTTCTTTTTTAATTTTTTTTCTTTTGAAGGGAGCGAAATTGAAAGGTTTTGTTTTTTTAAATGCATTTACTTAAAAATTTATGACGTTAACTGAACAATAATATACAATACTTTAATATAAAATTCAAAGCAGTTTTTTTTTTTTAATTATTACTAGCTGCATTTAATCAAGTAATATTAATATTTAAGATATTATTTTTAAAAATAAATAATAGAATAATGCTTTTTAACAGAACTATGAAGACTTTTTTTTTCAGAGACTATACATATAGAGATTTAATTTTATTTTTTTTAATCATATACTTTAACAGACTTTTTTTTAGAGATTATATTTGATTTTTATATTTTTTAAAGGGTTTTTATTATTTTTTTAATCATATGTTTCAGCAGTATATCTGTATTAATTTTTCCCAAGTTTTTGGATAATATATACATAGAGTATTGTAGCACTAATTTTTGAAAAAACAGATTTCGTTCTTAATTGTAATACGATATTATATTAATTAAAATTGATCATATTATAGGTTTTTTTTTAATCAATTCGTTGATATTATAACACATTAAAAAGATGTTTTGTCGTCATGAAAATATGTTGATTTTTTAATTAAAAATGAAAAATATAGATCAAAATTGACATCACTTTTAATATAGATGCAACAGGAAGATAGGAAAAAAATAAAAAAAATTTCCAGGCTCAACTGGTTTCCACTGCAATAAGAAATGGATTTTGAAAGAGTTATTAAAATGCTATAGAATTAACTTACATAAACTTTGTAGTGTTGATCGGAATGCCAAATTCAAATGATGAATATGATGGGGTGCATGAAAAAATTGACTGAAATGGCTTTGGAAAAGTATAAACAACACCAATGTTGAAGAATCGGTTTTTGTGGGGGGTGAAATGGCGAGGTGTGAGAACCTATCTAGAACTATTTCAGACTGATGGAGAATAAAACGTTTAAGCAAATTTTTTCATGACGATTATGGCTTGCTTCAAGTTTGGGATCAAGGAAGTGAACGTACCAAATGAAAAGCCCAAGAAACAAAGGTTACAGTGACATTGCTTCGCGAGAGAGAGAGACCGATAAATGGTATCTTATATGAGCATTGGCAGTGACAAAGGAAAGTTGAGACTTGAGTGGTTGGTTAACTTTGACATGGTTATTTATGGTGGGAGTGAGTAGAGAGCAGCCAATTTCTAGCCTTTAATGATGTACTGGTTTGTGATATTGTTGAAGCTCACAGCGAAGACAGTGATAACTGAAGGTGGTGTGGTGCAAAATCTGAGGCTAATTTTTAGGGGGAGATGCTGCACCTTTTTTAATTTTTGGTAGATCATCTTATGACGTAAACGATGAAGATTGTAGATAGAATTGTTTTGTAATAGTGGTTACAAGACCAAGCATTGCTATGTGTGGTGAAGACTCCGTATATTAGAAGCTTAATCGATTGGAATTTCGTCAAACACATACACAATTACAGTGGATGAAGAACTTAGCATAATGGAATGAATTAAGAAACTCAGCATAATAGAGTTCAAAGGTGTATGTTAATCAAGATCAAGATTTGTGTACGGTAGCAAAGTGTTAGGTATGTCTTAACAGTTGTGTTAATCAAGAAACTTAAACAAATAGTGCGTTGATTGGGATGTCTTAACAATTAACCATCATTATGATTATGTATTAGGTACCTTTGATATCTACGAACAAAACTCTAGTACTCAGAGTCTGCAACTCCGCGTTGAGATAGTGCGTAGATAAAAATATTAATGAAATATTAGGTGACACCATCCAGCGGGGGAGTTTCGACTGGAGTTTTTCGATATCTACAGTGTCATTGTACGAGTCAAAGGAGGCTAACTTGACATCGAAGTAGTCATAAAAAAAAAAAACTTGACATCGAAGTCCTCATCTGGTCACGTGCTTCTAACAAAATAGATTGGGTTTGCTACGTTTTGTCTCATCTCTACTCTCTCATCCTTCCTATGTGTGCTGTTGCTGTATGTTTATACTAATTGACAATATAATTACACTCTCTGTCAATGATTTTGGAAAAAATTGGGAAGATGAATATAATTGAATCAAATTGGAGTTGTGTTTAGAGGAGAAAAAAAAATATGCAAGTATTCCAACTCAAGGATCCTTGAGTTGGACGTTTGAAACTCAAGGCTCGTTGAGTTGATTATGCGGAACTCAATGATTCTTAACTGTTTTTTTTTTGGTTAAATTAATGATTCTTAAGTTAGATGAATAAAACTCTAGTTTGTGCTAATAAAGACATTATTTTCTAAACATAAGAAAAATAAATTAAACCAAACGCAAGTGTTGTCAGCGCAGGCAGGACAGATTGCTCCGTAAGAGGTACTCGAAAGGATACGTGTGTGTGATGCTGGAACGGGTATGTGTCAGGCTAAGTTTTCTCTGATTAGTAATTAAATATTTACAAATGGGCATCTGGTGTGAACAAATTGAACATTAAAAAAAAAAAAAAAATCCTGAATCAATGGCATTTTATGTTATTTATTTATTTTTGTGCTGAAACTTATATAAAGGATTTTAATTTTTTTTATTATTATTGATAGGGGACTTTGGTTTATCCAAAGTACCATACATGTGATCGAATCCGGATGACGATGGAATATACACTTAGCTTTATCATTAAACTAAGTTATTGTGTTATAAAGGACCTTAATTTGTTAGAGCTTAAAACTACCAAAAGATCACGTGTATATATATATATATATATATATATTTGGTTGTTTCTTTGACTGATAATTGGTCTCCAATACAGATGTTCCAGTCGGGGCTTTGTGCCCCATGCCATTTAAATTATTTTTGCCCATTTTTCATACGATTAAAATTTTATTATGAAATTACTAAGATAACCTTAGGCCATACAAGATCAAGGCACCCAGAAAAGAAAAACATGAAGAAGCCTTCCAGTTAAGCAGTCCTTTTTTTGTTGGGTTATGCAATCTTTGACCCTTAGTCATACAATTAAAAACATTATCATATAAAACAAATAATGATTCTATATATTATTTTATATCCTTGTGATTGCCATCTCCATAATTTGCCCATTGCATTATTCAATAGCACATAGAGCCATATTATATATATATATATAAATCCATTAATTGGATATATACATATGTAAGAGTGAATAAAGGGAGATCTTGAAAAGAAATGGGAAAGATGAGTAGTGAAGTTGAGAAGAAATGGATAATGACAAGGAGTGCATTAGTGGGAGAGTTGAAGAAGGAGGGTGTGATAGCTGCTCCAATGGTTGCAGTTGGTGTGTTGCAGTACTTGTTGCAAGTGGTTTCAGTGGTCATGGTTGGTCATCTTGGTGATCTTTCTCTCTCTAGTGTTGCCATTGCCACCTCTCTCACCAACGTCATCGGTTTCAGTCTTCTTGTATGTATTACTTCCTTCTCATAATTAAGCTATATTTCTTTAGAATTCAGATTATTCGTTTCAGTGCATGTCTCTAATAGATTATAGTTATCATTTGTTGTATAGTTGTTATTTAGTTCTTATCTTTATTCCTTTGTTTTAGGTGGTAAATATGCTAGTGCAAATTGTCTTGCACTCTGTATAAATTCTTCACACAGTAATGAATGAACTAAGCCATTCTCTCACATATTATATTTCCTATATGGTATCAGAGCTTCATTTGCTACAAGCAACACACATTTTTTTTTTTTTTCTCATTGTCCTTCTTACGTGATTCGCAATTATGGCTTACGAGACCTCTGCAAATCCCCACTGTTATTCATCCCGGTAACACCATCTCCTTCTCTTCATCTACCATCATAGTTATCAATGCAAATATGATGCCTTTTCCCCTTACGAAAGACAACTGCGCAGCCTGGAGATCCCAGTTTCAAAATCTGCTCTTTGGTTATGATTTAGTGGGCTTTCTCGATGGAACCAATCCATGTCCATCACCAAACCTTGTCTGTTAGACAGCAACGGGCTTTTCCTCATCTGTTACAGGAACAGCCGCATCATCTTCCCCAAACTCAGATATTATATTTCCTATAGTCTCTTTATTTGTCCCTCGACACTTTTTTTTTTTTTTATGTGCATATATAATGGAATGCGTAGTTGTAAGAACGCCTAATTGACGTGTTCATTGAAAATGTACTATTCATGACATATAAGAACAATAATAAGAAATGTAAGGAGACACGTGATCATGACTAATAATATGTTTGTTTATAAACATAGAAGAGTTTAGTATTTTAATAACGTTAATATTGTAAACCGATATTGCTAATAGCTTCTTGCACCGGCTGAAGTGGAGAAACGATGGTAAATGTGCATGTCTGGTCTAGTTTATGACTCTACGTATTTCCTTTTTGGCCATGCTTAATTATCAACTTGCCTTTAACTTCTAAAAAAATATCAAATTGGCTTTTGGGTTCAAATTAGGGCATGATGTTCACCATATTACGAGGATATATTGACTACTAAAATATATGGGTCTTCTGGTCTCTGCCACTACGTACGTTACGTTGAAGAATTAGGGGTCGATTCTATTGGCTCTTCTTATATCAACTTGGTTGGTTTTATATTCTAGTGCATGGATTTGGCTTTATTATTAATTTACGGTTTTAATAATTGACCAAAAGAAGTGAATAAATAAATACACTGTTTTGATCAACGCAAAAGCTCAAGTTGTTTCCTTGGGGTTCCAATTTTCCAATCCATGTCCCTTTTGTTTAACATTCAACGTATTTTGCTTCTCTTTCCTTTAAATTAACATTAGCTCTTCCCTCAAAGCTTCATGAATTTTTCTATGAATTAATGATCTTTGTTATTTTATATTTGATGAAATTAACCAAGTAATAAATAATAAGTGTCCAACTATAATTCATTTTTGGTAAATGTGGGTGGCAGTCAGGAATGGCTGGTGGATTGGAAACGCTATGTGGGCAAGCTTTTGGAGCAGAGCAATACCAAAAACTTGGAACCTACACTTTGACTGCCATAATCTCTCTAATTTTGATTTGTCCTCCACTTTGTATCCTCTGGATGTTCATGGAAAAATTCTTGACTCTTTCAGGCCAAGACGCTCTAATCTCATCCCAAGCTCAGTCCTACTCTATGTGGCTTATTCCTGCTCTCTTTGCTTCTGCAATTCTTAAACCATTAACTCGCTATTTCCAGTCTCAGAGTTTGATACTTCCAATGCTCTTGACCTCCTTTGTCATTTTACTTTTCCACATCCCTAGTTGTTGGATTTTTATATATAAATTGGAATTAGGGAGTCATGGAGCGGCCATAGCCTTTAGTTTATCAACTTGGCTGAATGTGATATTACTAGGGTTTTATGTGAGGTACTCTACAGCTTTGGAGAGGACCAGGATTGCATTTTCCAAGGACGTTTTTCTTGGTATTGCAGAGTTCTTTCGTTTTGGTGTTCCTTCTGCTGTAATGGTTTGGTAAGTTTTACTTTCTTTTTTCTCTATCCTTAAATTAAGGAAGGGTGGATAATATTTTGTGCCCCCAACTATCATATGTTTTGTACTTTGTCCTTTTAAACTATAAAACTCACACTTGTCGAATAAATTATTGATGTTTTGTCCGGACCACACATGAATTTGACGAATATACACAATTCATGTGACTTTGTTACAAAATTGCTTTGTTCTATTTTGTTTCATTTTTGAGTAATGTTTAAGGCTTCATCAGAGAAGATTACATGATTGAAATGAAAAGAAATACTTAGAGGGAAGTATTACAAATGTTTTTGTATTTTGGGGGCAGAGTGAAAAAAGTAATAGTTTGAGGGGCCTAAATTGTTAACTACTCAAATTATTATGATTGTCCATTTCTGTTCTTTCTTTCTGTCAAGTACTAAGATACCCTTTTGTGATGATGAAATTGGAATTAGTCTTAAATGGTGGTCGTGTGAGCTGCTTACTCTGCTTTCTGGTCTTCTACCAAACCCAAAGCTGGAGACTACAGTGCTCTCAATATGGTATGCTTTCATTTGATGAGTAATTCTATACTTGCGTGTTACCAAATTAGCTTAATTTTTCAACATCTAATTATGTAACAACATTTAAAAATCTACTAGATTTGGACTCTATACAAGCAAGCAAGTAGAGAAGTTTTTTTTTTGGTGAGAACAAGCAAGTAGAGAAGTGTCAATCAGATTGGTGTCCAAAATTTGATACAACTAATTGGTGCTCATAGTATATTACATTTTTTTAAAGATTCAGTTGGAAACATTAATCTGATGTGCTACAATTACTTTCTTTGTCAAGCCTTACAATCTCCACTTTGCACTTCACCATAGCATATGGATTTGGAGCTGCTGCAAGGTGACCTCCCTGTGTTTACTTTTTTTTTTTTTGTAATAACTTTCTACATGTATATGACACTAAAGGGTTATGTCTACTTCAAATTATACTTGAAAGTACTCGAGTGTCGAACGAATTAGGCGCCGGTAATCCACAGGCGGCTCGGGTGGCTGTTTTGGTAGCAATGCTTCTTGCTGTGATAGAGGCAGTGATTGTGAGCACCACCCTCTTCTGCTGCCGACATGTGTTGGGTTATGCTTACAGCAATGGGAAACAGGTGGTGGATTACATTGCAGTCATGACTCCTCTGATATGTCTCTCAGTTTTCATGGACAGCTTACAGGCTGTTCTTTCAGGTTTATTTCATTTTGTCTTACTACTATATCATCACTTTCAATTTTTTTTTTATTATCATTTTTTTTTTTTGCGCTTATATAGGTGACATATAGTAGTATGAACATCTAGAGCATCTCCAATGCTCACTTAGATTGCAATGCGACATGGAAACATAGATAGAGAACTTGTAAAACTCTTCCCGATGCAACTCCAATGCTCATGCAGATTGCAATCCACCTTGGAAACATAGATAGAGAACTTACACAACTATTTCCAATGCAACTCCAATGATTATGCAGATTGCAATCCACCTTGGAAACATAGATAGAGAACTTATAAAACTCTTTCCAATCCAATAATTTGTCAATTTATATAACGGAGACTGAAAGTTTTTCAAACTCTTATGCCATGTAGATATTAATTTGTGTTGAAGATGCTCTTAGGTCACACTAACTTTTCAATAAGAGAATTAGTTGATTTTTGTTTTTCAACACTAAGTATAATTAAATTGAGAATTTTATTTACTTCTTGGGATTAATAATATAATACACAGGAGTAGCTAGAGGAAGTGGGTGGCAGCTCATAGGGGCATATATAAATGTGGGGGCATTTTATTTGATTGGACTTCCACTTGGTGCTGTACTTGGTTTCGTGGTGCGTTTGAGAGGCAAAGGTCTTTGGATTGGAATTGTGATCGGGTCGGCTGTCCAATCAACTCTGCTTTCTCTTGTCACTGCTTTAACGAGTTGGAAGAAACAGGTAATTAAACACACACACACACACACATTTATAAACTTCTAAACTCCTTTTCACCAAAAAAAAAAAAAAAAACTCCAAAATTCCAATGTCTCTGTCTTAAGTATTGTTTGTCCATGCAAACTTTAATACTTACCTTGTTAAACAATTTATTTGACTTTGTATGTGTGTGTATTGCAGGCAAATAAGGCAAGGAAAAGGATACTCTTAAATAGACCCTGTGAAGATATTGAATCAAATTGAAAGAGTGCAGGCAATCCCTTGCAATAATAATAATAATAATAATAATAATAATAATAATAAATGTAGATTAATTGAACAAAGAAAGAGGAACAATTTGATAAAGTAATTAACCAGTATTATGACTAAAAGCTCAATGAAATTTGCCATGTATTTTGTCTAACATTTTTATTCACTTTTTCATGGACACCTTCTTTTAGATTGATTTTCATTTTTTTGGTACTACTATCAACTTTTCATTTAATTTTTTTTTCTTTTGCTTAAAGCCTTGAACAAATAGTACGTTAATTGGAGTGTCTAACAATTAACCATCATTAGAATTAAATTCACTACCAGAACCAAAATAAAAAAAAATAAAAAATAAAAAACATTACACATCTACATGCAAAAAACATATATAGCCTTACAATTCGACAAGCAACACTTGATATTTGCGGTCTAAAAACTGAACCTAATAACTTTGATATTAAAAATAATTACTTTTGATGAAACTAAAACCTTCATATTAAAGCTAGAGGTGGTATTAAATTGCAATTTAGGAAGATGCTACTATATCTTCTAAAAGTTATAGCCTCAATCATGTAAATTTAATTATTTAATCCCTACACATTGGACCTTACTTTGAGAATTCTTAATAATATAGGCTTACCCTTGTGTCCGATAATGCCCTGCATAATGCTCTCTTACCTAGAGAAATGCCTGCATTATTCTATTCCACTTAGAATAATCTCCCTTACAAGGCACATTTAAGAAAAATTGAATGCAGAACCTCCAACGCTGATATCAATTGATGTAAGAAGACGAAACTATCTCTTTCAAAAGCTATAATTATTAAGAGTAGTGCAATTTAATTAATTCTATTAATCATGCTAAATTCAGAGCAATACTCTTTAGCTCCAAAATTTACTCCACGCACCTATATATATATATATATGTATATATATATATATAACACATAGCTCCATAAGCGATTCTGGAAAGAGTGTTTGATTTGTAATAAGCATGCATGCTTTTCTTATTATACACTATTGACCCATTAGTTCTAATAATCCATGATAATTATGGATGTTGCCCTTTTAAAGCCATGAGAACTACCTTCCCAAATTGGAGCTTAAATAACAATTTATATTATGGTAAAATGTTTCTAATATAGTGCACCATCTTGATCGGACCTAATGATGCAATTTTTCACCCCCCTAATGTTTTTTCTAGTCAAAATAATCACCCCTAATTTTTGTTTATGCATTTTATTTAACTCAATCGAGTCAGTTCGTTAGAAAGATCCGTTTAAGAAATCTAATGGGCCAGTTTTTGAATGAAGTGCCAATACAGGCCCATCTACCGCTAACTCACTAGAGCCCAAAAGAAAAAGACAAAGGCCAAGCCCAGTGATACGAATCCCGAATACAAGTCAAACTAGCCGTTTCAAAAAAAGGCCAAGCCCAGCGATACGAGTTCCGAATATAAGTCAAACTAGCCGTTTCAACACACAGGATTCCTCTTTCTCTTGCTTTTGATATTCTCTCACTTCGAACCCTAAAACCAGAAAAATCCCATTGGGGAATCCACAAGGCTGAAGACTCTTCCGCCTTTTTCTTCTTCTTCTATGCTTTAAGCTGTAACCCATAAATTCACAAAGCTGTACAACGCTTCTCTTCCTCTTCCTTCATGATTTTCTCTCACTCTGAAACCCTGAAACCTGTATTCTCAACTAGGAAAGCCATAAACTCTGGAAAGCGGAGAACTTTGTGAAAAGGTATGGCCGCCTCTGTCTCTGTTTCTGTCCTCTGTAATCAAAGACTTAAAAGACTCATATTTTCACCCCCGAAATTAATTAAATGTTCCTAATCTTTTTCTTTTTTGTTTAATTTTTTTTTTTATACTTGTGTTCCGGTAATGTGGTTTGCCTTCTAACATTTTCTCTGCTTCTGCATCCCTTTTTTTTCAAAACCCAGAAAAGACACAGACTTTGGATGGTTTTTTTTTTAAAAAAAAAAAAGAAAAAAAAAAGATTTTAACTTTTTATATCAATATTGGCAGATATATATAATATCTTCAACCTATCACCGGCGCCAAGCTCCCCTAATGTGGCCTTCAATGGAGGGCTCGGCCTCACATAGTTATTTTCTATTTTTATCTTTGGGCTATGGTCCCGGTTGTGTTATTGTTTTTTGGTGTTTGTTATGGTTCATGAGTAAGGAGAAACTAAACCAATTTGGAGTAAAGCACAATCACCCACTCCTACCATAGAATTCATAGATAAGAGGTTCTAAATCCCTCCAAAAATCTTAATGAACGTGCCACACCATCAAAATTAAAGGCCAGTAACTCTGTGTTTCGTTGATTATGAGGTTTTTGACAGTCACCAATAGTACTAATTGAAAGTATTAGAAATCACTTTTCTTCTACTTACTCCACCCATTAATTTTTTTCTTTTTATCGTTGTGTTCTGGTAATCTGGTTTGCCTTCTAACGTTTTCTCTGCATCCCTTTTTTTTTTTTTTGGGTGAAACCGTTGGTAGACACTGACTTTGGATGTTTTTTGTTATAAGCTTTTTTAACTCTGTATTTCAATATTTGCAGATATATAATAATCTTCGACCCATCACCGGCGCCAAGCTCTCCCAGTGTTTGCCTTGCCTTCAGTGGAGGGCACGACTTCACATTTTTATTTTTTGGGCTATGTATTCTCATTTCTCTGTGTTTGTTATGGTTCATGAGTAAAGAGAAACTAAACCAAGTTAGAGTAAAGCACAATCACCCACTCCTACAATAGAATTCATAGATAAGAGGATTTAAAACACTCCAATATTCTTAATGAAAGTGCCACACCATAAAATATGAAGGCTAGTCACTTTGTGTTTTGTTGATTTTGAGGTTTTTGACATAGTCACCAACAGTAATTGAAGGTATTAGAAGGCACTGTTCTTCTACTTACTCCACCCGTTAATGTACCGAGTCCAAGTTGGTCAGAGAAAATGGCTTCACTTCACAAACCCACCACCTCAAATTGTCTATATCTCTCCATTGTCACCACCATGCCACTTACTATTAGAGACCTTTTATTGGTCCTGTATCTCTACCGTAGAGTGTGTTGCTGTAGCTTAGCTTCTTTGGCTTTTTGTTGCGTACCAGATACCATGGCTTAGAGTTTGTTGCAACCTTGGCTTCGTGAAGGATTTGTTCGATATTCTCCTTGCTGGCTGACATGGGTTCAAGGACAGGTCCACTCACCCTCATCAGTTTCTGCTTCTCCAAACACTATTTTCCAGCTGAGGTATGTATACTCTGTTTCCTTACTTATTTCAGTTCATTTTTAGTGTTTTTCAACATATTCTCTTTTGAAGTTGGCATTCCGATCAGTACGTTAAATGCATTTAAAAAAAAAAAAAAGTTTAATTTCATTCCCTCATTCTCAAAGAAAGAGAAGAAAAAAAGAAAAAAGAAAAAAGGAAAAAGATGAAGCTAAACTAAACTAAAATATTATGTGAATTTACTAATGTGTTTTCTTATAAATAAATGTTTTAAAAGTATAAACGAATATTTAAGGACTTATCTGTTTCATCATTTTATGCTTTGGTGTCAATATTTTGTACCACATATTTTTTAGTTTTGATTTATTTTTATCATATTATATGAGAACTTTTTATATGAATTTACTACTGTGTTTTCCTATAAATAAAAAGTTTTAAAGTATAAATGAATATTTAAGGACTTTCAATTTTTTATATTTAATTCTTTTGGTCTCAATGTTTTGTAGCAAAATTTTTATAGTATTTATTTTGTTTTATTATATTATATTATGACAACTTTTTTTTAATCGTTATTTTCTGTCAAGTATACATGTAGATGATAAGTTCTTCTTGTCGTAAAAAGATATTTTAATAGTTTTATCAATTGCGAAAATTATATTTATACGATCTGAAGTGTTGTGTTATTTATAAAACAATATCATTGTTTTAAGTTTATTTTTCTCCAAACTTATCTTATAATGGATAACAAAAATTTTCAAATAGTTGCTAGTTTTACAAGATTGATCAAGGATCAATTATTCAAAATGTTTGAACTTTTATTTTATTTAATTTTTCTTTTCTTTTTAGGTTTTTTTTGAAATATTCTTTTCTTTTTAAGGGAATGAAATTGGAATTTTTTTTCTTAAATGCCATTTACTTAAAATGTTTGACATCAACTGAACAATAATATATAAAACTCAAATAATGAAATTCAAAGTAGCTGTATTTTATTAAGTAATATTAATATTTAATATATTATTTTTAAAAATAATTTTTATTATAGACAATGTATGAATATATTGTTTTTGTCCTTTTAAGGGATTTTTGACTCTTTTTTTAATTCATATACTTTAACAGTATATGTGATATTTATAAAGATTTTTTTATAGACTATATATAAAGATCTGACTTTTATACTTTTTTAGGGATTTTTATTATTTTGTTAATCATATGCTTCAACAGTATATCAATATTAAATTTTACCCCATGTTTTTGATATTATATATAGTATTGTAGCGCTAATTTTTGAAAAATAAGTTTTACGTTTTCAATTGTAATACTATTTTATATTAATTAAAATTGATCATATTATAGTATTATCAATTGGTTGATATTAAAATAAAACAAAAGATGTTGCTTTTCTAAATAAAAAGTATTTAAATCAAAATTGGCAACGGTTTTAATATTAGATGCAACAAGAAGATGGGGAAAAAAAAATTCAAGGCTTAACTGGTTTCTATTGCATTAAGCAATAAAATGGGTTTTGAAAGAATTATTAAAATGCTATAATTAACTTATATAAACCAAGTAACATTGATCGGAATGCCAAAATCAAATCATGAGTATATTGGAGTGCACAAAAAAATCGATTGAAATGGGTTTGGAAATAAGTGAACAATACCAACGTTGAAAAATTGGTTTTTATGAGGGTTGAAGTGGTATGGTGTGAGAGAACCTGTAGCCTTTTGGATCCATCTTAGACTCGTGGAGAGTAAAATGTTTAAGCAAATCTGTTCACAGAGATTATGGGCTGTACCAAGTTTTGGATTATGGAATTGATGGTACCAAATGGAAAGCTCAAGAAACAAAGCTTATAATAACACATTACTTTGAGAGAGAGAGAGAGAGAGAGAGAGATCAGTAAGTGGTATCTAATCCGAGTAATGGCAGTGTGACAAAGGAAAGTAGGGACTTGGTTTTGTGTAGCTATTTTTTTTTGTAACTTTGGCATGGTTCATGGTGGGATTAAGTGGAGATCAGCTGATTTCTAGTTTTTAATGATGTACTGGTTAGTGGTATTGTTAAATCTCACAACAAAGACAGAGTGGCAATTGTGAGATGGTGTGGTGCAAACTGAGTGTCTATTTTTAGGTGGGATGCTGCACTTTTTCAATTTTTGGTTGATCGTCTTGTGATATACACGTTAGAGATTATACATGAACAAAAGTAGCTAGCTAAAGTTTTACCAAAAAAAAAAAGAATAGTAGCTATCTAAAGTGGAATGAAAACTCGAAGTACTACTTTATTCATTGTACATCAATAACTGTTTTGTAAAATTGATATTGACTACTGGCTTATTATTTATTCATGTACTGTATGTGAAAGACAATATAATATAAGCTTGATCAATTGGAATTTCATCAAACACGTGAACAATTATAGTGAATTTAGAAACTTAGCATAACAGAGTTCACATGTAAGAAATTATGTTAGTCGAGATTCTTGGACATTAAGGATCATCTTAAAACTTAAGCACATAACAGTAGGCATCTTAAATTCATGACTCAGTATTGGAAGTCTTTTTGTAATTGTGAAGATAAAACTGCATGATTCACTGGAGCATCTTAACAATGCTCTACAATGAAGAGTATTTATTATTATTTTTTAATAAAAAATAAAGAGTAGAGGTAAATTTGTTAGATAAATCCAATACTCTATTATATTTTTTATTTTGTTATTTTTAATAAATAATTATGATTTATTCATTTTATTTTTTTAGTTTATAATTAAATAAAATATAATTATTTTATGGAGTGTGCAAAAGTAATGTAAATAGTAGTTGAAAGTTGTGCAATATTAAATAAAGAATGGTTTGACTTTCTATATTTGAAGAGTTAAATTTTACATTTTAACTTAGATATGTAATATAAAGAGTTGTTGCATCTTTTAATTATTTGATCTCTAAAATATAGAGTATAAATAATATATAGAGCCCATCCTCTATACATGCACTCAAGAGAAATAGAATTTGGAACTTGTTATAAATAGCTTTTGTACAAATCTAGATCTGAAAGCTTTGAAAAGGTACTATTTTGACTTGGAGGCCATGATTTCCTCGCGTCTAATATAAAACCGTGTTTGGTGGGTGAGAAGTTTCTGTTATTCGTGTCATGTGTTTTTCATTAAAGGTCCATTTTATGTTTATTTTATTTTTTGGTTTCTTGGTAAGCCACCATATGTGTACATATATTATATACATATGGACTGGTAATAAATTGCCACCATATATATTTGGATGACTAAAGAGGAGCCAAACACATTTTTGACCGAAAAACTGATACGATTGGTGATGCATGGCAATGGAAGAGGCATTGTTGGCAGAGAGCTGTGACTTGGGGAAGAAATGGAATAGTAGTGCTTTAATGAAGGAGCTGAAAAGGCTCATCTCCATGGCGCCGATGGTGGTGGTGAGTGCGTCTCAATACCTATTGCAGGTGGTTGCAGTGATGATGGCTGGTCATATAGACGAACTCTCTCTCTCCGGTGTTGCTATCGCCAACTCTTTCACCAATGTCACTGGCTTTAGTGTTCTTGTAAGCTTCTTTCTCTCCTTCCCTTTCTCAATCATTTTTCTTTCGCCTATACTAATATTTTTCATCTACTCTCATATATCTACTACATGCATATTGTTTGTGTGTATATATATATATATATATATATATATATATAGCCTATATATATAGCTCTCTCATATTAAAACGAAATGGGTTTCTTCTTTTTTACACCAAATCATTATCAGAGCTACTAAAACAACATCAACTAATCCATATCATGGAATTAAGTTGACTGATCATTCTATTGGTGTGTGCTTAATTATGGTGATTGTGGCCTAACATTTAGGCCTCAAATCCCTTTAATTAAATAAATCCCACATATAATAAGATTTATGTCCTTTGTCAGCTTGTGCAAAGTCAATGAGAAATTTATTTACTCATCTTAGTTTATATTAATTCCAAATCTCTAAGACCGTCTTCTTGAACTAATAAAATCAAGCAGTACACTCAGGTTAATTACAGCACATACAGTTCTACTCTTTGATGGTGAACCATTGAAATTGAAAGTAAAGTGTCGTTTATAAAGATTATCTTGTATATATTTAGTTTAACTTTGTGTCACAGTAATTCACTGATGAATAAGTTAAAAAATTTCAATTAATTAAACAGCTTGGAATGGCTAGCGCATTGGAAACATTATGTGGGCAAGCTTATGGAGCAGGACAATATGAGAAATTTGGAATGTATATGTACAGTGCTACGATTTCTCTTCTTTTGGTTTGTTTGCCAATTTCCGTCCTCTGGATATTCGTCGAGAAATTGCTTATATTAATAGGCCAAGACCCTCTTGTCTCTCATGCAGCTGGCAAATACTCAATCTTACTCATACCTGCACTATTTGCATATGCTATTTTCCAAGCAATGCTTCGCTATTTCCAGTGTCAGGGATTGATATATCCAATCTTGATAAGCTCGTGCTCAACTTTGTGTTTCCACATGCCTGTTTGTTGGGCTATAGTTTATAAATTGAAACTAGGAAGTACTGGAGCAGCATTGTCCATATGCTTATCCTACTGGTTGAGTGTCATATTGCTTGGCTTGTACATCAAGTATTCTTCCGATTGCGAGAAAACCGCGTGGCGTTTTCGATGGAAGTGTTCTCCAGCATAAAGGAATTCCTTTGCTTTGCCGTCCCTTCTGCTCTTATGGTCTGGTAATTTGTTCTTCTTGGCTACTTAATTCAGTGACAAAATTAATTTGAGTCAATATTTGATTATATTTATTTACATGTTGGATATTAATTATTATGTACAGTCTAGAATGGTGGTCGTTTGAGATGCTTATATTACTGTCTGGACTTCTACCAAATCCGAAACTAGAAACTTCAATACTGTCGATTTGGTATGCTTTTTTGTCAATCTCTTTTCCTTATGTGAGTATATTGAATCAACATGGAAATTATTGATTCTAATTGATACCAGACATGCACATCTATGTCATGAGCAGCCTTACAACAAGTTCATTGCACTATTTCATACCATATGGGGTTGGTGCTGCTGCAAGGTACGCTTGCAACAAGATATTAAAACAGACATATATGTGCAAAAATAAAAAATAGTCATAGTTATTTATGAATTTGTGTAGCACTTGAGTCTCGAACGCATTAGGAGCTGGGAATTCAGAGGCGGCTCAGATGGCTGTTTTTGCTGTAGTGGTGCTTGTGACAATAGAGGCAGTCACTATGAGCACAATTTTCTTCTGCTGTCGCTCTATTCTAGGATATGCTTTCAGCAACATTAAACAAGTTGTGGATTATTTCGAAAGACTAGTGCCGTTGCTCTCTCTTTCCTTCATCATGGACAGCCTATTAGCTGTACTTTGTGGTATGTTAATTTTGAAGCTAGTTTCATATATTTTCGATCATGAATAAGTTATACATTTTTTAAACTATGATTGGGATGCAACAAATGGTAAAACTATAACTTATAAGACCAGACAAATTAGTCAAAAATTTCTCTTAGATTTAAATAATTAGGCACTATTCTTTGATTCTATTACTTGTGGTTTGAATCAATTGCATAGGATATGTTGATGATTTGTGTTAGGCGCTTGTTGAGTAAATTTGCTATTAAATTTAAGTTTAATTTTATTTACATCTATTTCTTATATTACATCAGGGATTGCTAGAGGATGTGGGTGGCAAGATTTAGGGGCTTATACTAATCTGGCTTCATATTACTTAGTTGGAATTCCAATAGCTATTGCATTGGTTTTCTTCTAAATCTAAGAGCTATTGGCCTCTGGATTGGAATCTTGGCAGGCTCTATCGTACAAGTAGTATTGCTTTCCCTCATAACATGCTCCACAAATTGGCAAAAACAGGTGCTGAGACTAAAATATGCTTTTCAATTTTAGGTTTGTTTTGTTTTCAAATGTTTATGCTGTAATTGTTTTAATTAAGATATATATTAAACACTTTCAAGTACTAAATGGTGCAGGCAATGAACACAAGAGAGAGGATTTTAAGAAGGCAACGATTGAGAGTGCCTTAGCTTAGACAAACAAACGAATATGTAATTTTGTCATTTTTGGGGAAACAAAAAAATATTGTGATTTGAGAGAGTTTTTTTTTTCTTTTTTGTTTTCTTTGTGAGAGAGTATTCACTCTTTGCAGGTGAGATTTGAGTTTTAAAATATCATTAGGCGGCCTAACACATGATTGTAGAAATCAGACAGAAAACAATTCAATGACCAATAGTGCTAAAGTGTTAAATTTAGAGGCCGAAGTGTTAAAAATAAAGTTTAAGGACCGGAGTACAACCATGACTGTGGTTTAGGGAATAAAGGAGTTAATATCTTATTTAAAAAAAAAAAGAAAGAAAGAAAGAAAAAGTTAGTTATAATATTAAAAGAAAAGAAAGAAAAAATGAAGTATAATTAATAAAATAAAAATTCAAGTGAGAAATTTATGACATTAAAAATCTATTTGACCTTGCTACCTTTGATTTTACCTTCTAGTTTTTGGTGCTTTTTTTTTTTTTTTGGCAATATAGTTTTTGGTGCTTGGTCCACAAAGACATACTCACTTATATCTTAGTTTGCAGCGCATTATTGATTCTTTAAACATTTGTATGTATTTATAGCTTAATTAATAAGAAGTGATGAATATAATTTTGTAACATAATTTTCCTCCCCTATGAACTACTTGAGTCCTGACAATGAAGGAGTCATATCAAATTAATGCACATGACTTTTTTGGGGTAATAAATCAATGCGCGTAGCTTTCTGCTAAATATATATATATATATATATATATATATATATATGTGTATTCACTTAACTTTGTTTTGGGGTGATAAATCAATGCACGTAGCTTTCTGCGCCAAATATATATATATATATATGTATTTACTTTGGTCAAATTTGACGATTACATACCAAGTGTCAATTAGTAGATTATCAATATATATATATATATATATATATATATATATATATATGTATTCACTTAACTTTGTTTTGGGGGTAATAAATCAATGCACGTAGCTTTCTGCGCCAAATATATATATATATATATGTATTTACTTTGGTCAAATTTTACGATTACATACCAAGTGTCAATTAGTATATTTCACCAAAAAAAAAAAAATGTTGTGGTCCACATCAAAAAAAAAAAAGACCAAGCACCAACTTCTGTACTTTTACTAAAATCCAGCTATAATTTTACAAACTTTTTCCCATTTTATAGCTCTACTTTACATCTGTCTTAATATTAATGGGCATATTGTTGCAATGATTAAAGCTCTCAATTTATTTACCTTTTTCTGGGGTTTAATATTGTAAATTTGTAATATTGGCTGTACCTCTCCTTAATCCTGTGGAATTTTTACATTTTCCGCTTTGACTTGTTTTCATCGTTTTAACGTTTCGTTAAACCTTTTTTGACTAACTGTAGACTCCACATTAAATATGACTGAATTTGGTTGGTGCTTTAATGGCAAAATGGTACTGTTTATTTAGTTTTTGAGAACTGATCGTAAATACGGATCCATCACTTGCTCACATAATAATTGGCGGGTGGTTATTAATTTTTTTTTTATTCTAATAGAAAGTGGATTCTAAATGTTTAATGTTAATATATTAATACCCTTCACGTTAATATGGAACTAAGGGTGATTATATTAGTCACGATAAATATCATTATTCTTAAATTTGATATATGTTAATTTATCAAACGGAAGCTCCGTTTATAAATTTTCATTTTCCGTTTGGTCATCTATTCTATATATAAATATATATGCATGTATAAAGTGATCAGAAAAGCTATAGTCAAACACATTTTTGACTATTATTCATATAGCACTGTGAGTTACAGCCATGGAAGAGGCACTTCTGGCGGAGAAGAGCTGCGAAGAGAGGCCGACGACGTCAAGGAGGAGTTCATTAACAGAGGAGTTCAAAAACCTGATCTCCATGGCTGCTCCAATGGTGGTTGTGAGTGTGTCTCAGTATCTATTTCAGGTTGTGTCGGTGATGATGGCTGGACATATTGACGAACTTTCGCTCTCCGGTGTTGCTCTCGCTTCCTCTTTCACAAACGTCACTGGCTTCAGTTTTCTTGTAAACTTCTCTCCCCATTGTCATATATACACGCACACACACCAAAGGCTGATCTGTATTTAAGCTTCTATTTCACACTAGACTTTGTTTTCAAATACCACTCTGCTATATGCCCATAACCATGAAAAACTGCATCAAATAAGAACCATAACGGCCTCTTAGATTATATTTAGTAGAAAATTTTATTTATTGATCATTTCTCTTGTTTGGTGTGATAGAAAGGAAAAAGAGCATGAATCATTCATTTAAATGTAATTTAAAATTGTTATCAGTTATCGAATGTTAAAGGGGCTTCTTTGAGAGAGATGGAGGCGAATTCTCCTTATTCTTCCACTACTCCTTGCACATAACATGTATTATTTAGAGCAGTCTGCAGCATATACTTGAAACCAGTTGAATGATTATGTTGGTGCAATGGTGTTGTCAGTGTTGATTAAATTCATAAAACCAGGTAATCAAATCCCAGTGCAATCATATTTCTGTGCTTGTCTATTCAGTTTAGTTAATGAGTTGTAAGTAGTTTCATCTTAATTAATTAGTTCCAAACCCCTAATTAATAATTAATTAGTTAATGAATATCTTTTCTAAACCTAGCTATAAGAAGGGCAGGTCCACTCAGGTACCTAATAGGTAGTCTTATTTTGTAACTTGTATAAAATGGCATTTAAAAAGAATGAAAAGCTATATGCGAAACCATATCAATTTAGATTCACCAAAATTTTCGACTCAGATTTATTCAAGAACATGTTATTTCTTTTTGTTAGCTTTTATTTAACTAATCAACACAATAATTGAGTTTAACTCAAAAATTCCAATTAAGCATGCAGGTAGGGTTGGCTGGTGCATTGGAAACTTTATGTGGGCAAGCTTACGGAGCAGGCCAATATCAGAAATGTGGAATGTTCACCAACTGTGCTATAATTTCTCTTATTTTAGTTTGTTTTCCAGTGTCTCTTCTTTGGATATTTGTTGAGAAACTACTAATATTGATTGGCCAAGACCCTTTGATCTCTCATGAAGCTGGAAAATACTCAATCTTGCTCATCCCCGCACTCTTTGCAAACGCTATTCTCCAATCGTTGATTCGCTACTTCCAGTCTCAGGGATTGATCTTTCCAATGCTCGTAAGCTCATGTGCCACTCTATGTTTGCACATACCTGTTTGTTGGGTTCTAGTATATAAGTTTGAACTGGGAAGTACTGGAGCTGCAATGTCTATATGTTTATCATTTTGGTTGAATGTGTTATTCCTTGGCTTGTACATGATGTATTCTTCGAATTGTGAGAAAACTCGTGTTGCATTTTCGATCCAAGTCTCGGGCGTTAGAGAATTCATTTGCTTTGCTGTTCCTTCAGCTGCTATGGTTTGGTGATTCCTCTTCCTTACTTAAATATGAAATGTGATTTTCTTTGGTAATTTATTTTCCTTGTAATTTCAACGCTTTATTATGATGCTAATGATCAAATATATAAATATATAGTATTGAGTGGTGGTCATTTGAGCTGCTTATTTTACTTTCTGGGCTTCTACCAAATCCAAAACTCGAAACTTCAGTCCTTTCAATTTGGTATGCTTCTATAATTTATAATGTCATGTGAATAAATATTGAAGTACCATAATTAAATTGGATTGGTTCTAACGGGCAACAACTATGTGAACAGCCTTACTACAACTTCATTGCACTATTTCATACCATATGGGGTTAGTGCTGCAGCAAGGTATGGCCTGCACATGTACAAAAAAAACCATTTGTGTGCAAAATGCATATTTTGAATGAAAGAGCTTGTACTGACATTTTGTATGTAGTACTCGAGTCTCGAACGAATTAGGAGCTGGAAATTCGCAAGCGGCTCAGAAGGTTGTTTATTCAGTGATGATGCTTGCAGTCACAGAGGCAATTGTTCTTAGCACAACTCTCTTCTGTTGCCGCTCAGTCCTTGGATATGCTTACAGCAATGCTAAGGAAGTTGTGGACTATATTGAAAGGCTAACTCCCCTGCTTTCTATGTCCTTCATCATGGACAGCCTAATGGCTGTGCTTTCTGGTTAGTTTACTACATCCATGTACTTCAATTTTCCATCATAGATTATAAGTGCGCAACTGCGCGTTTCAGTTTTTTCAATTACTTTCATCAAAGACCCTCAATTTGAAATTAACCAAAATGAAAACAGAGTGTCTCAATTGAGAAATTGTAAATATTAATCTCACAGTTTGAAAATATTCGAGTCTTAATAGAGGACCCAAAAGTATGATTCTCTAGGATACATAATTTAATATCTACATAAATAAAGTCTTATTGGTGTGTCTTAGAGCATTACTTGGATACAATACCATGAAAACAGTTTGCGTATAGTTTGAGTCTCAAGGACTTGCAAGTGAATGACATAACATATTTAACCCAATTGAATAACTTCTCTTATGCTATTTTATTGGAAGCCATTCTACTGCTACTTAATTAATTTACATAACACTATTCTTTGATTGAATGTAAATTACACAATTAGTAACTGCATCTACTTCTTTACATATTTACAGGTATTGCCAGAGGATGTGGGTGGCAACGTTTAGGAGCCTTTGCTAATCTTGGTTCATATTATTTAGTTGGGATTCCAGTAGCTTTGATGTTGGGTTTTCTTCTAAATTTAAAAGGACTTGGCCTCTGGGTTGGAATATTGACAGGGTCTACCACACAAGTGGTACTGCTTGCCCTTATAACATTCTTCACAAATTGGGAAAAACAGGTCCTGATTGATCAAATGCTTTCCTTCTACTACTTAATTTTAATTTTTTTTTTTTTTGGATTAATGCTGGTATGTGATGGTCGAATCTTAAAAATCTTGATGTTGTAATTGTGATCAATTAAGTTGATTACAATGCTTCGAATACTAAGCATTTTTTTTTAATATATGGTGCAGGCAGTCATGGCAAGGGAGAGGATATTTAAGGAGGCAAGCGATGAGAGTAGAGCTATAGTTTAAACAAAGTAACAAAATGTAATTGAATTTGTTTGGTTGGTGTCTCCGAAACAGTTTTTTTTTTTTTTTTTTTAATTTATGGTTTTAAATGTACCATTTGATAAAATATAGGGAATCTATTTTTGTTTCTAAACTTTGGGGATCACAAGCACTTTCTTCATTATGGATTTACTAACATAAATTCAATGCGTAATATTAGCATTTAATGTGTATTCTCTCATTTTTCAATTATTCAACCACTTCATTTTACCAAGTTCAATTTAGTCATTTTACCAAAAAAAAAAAAAGGGTCAAGTTTAGTCAGATTAATCGACATTTTCATTCAAAATGTTAGAGCATCTTCAAAGAGTGAATGACCCAGAAAACACATGTACATTTCCATTCAAATTGTCAGAACATTTCAATTTTAGTCAGATGCTAATCGAAATGACTTCATTGCCTGTTCCATCCTCTTGTCTCCTCCAACGAAAAATTGCCACCTTTATCTCTAAAATGTTTAAACTAACGACGGCGACCATCATTTCTTTTTCTTAGTTCTTGATCTTTCCAATGGTTACCACCTCTTTTTTTTTTTGGTGAAAAGTAAATGCATTAGCACAAAAGAAGACCCCAAACAGAAGGATTACAAAGTAACAAAGGCCTGCTCAGTCATAATCACGTCCAAAAAACAAAAAGGGAGTTCCCACAGAGAGAATTCATCAACAGCAAAAACACAGCTATTTGAAAGAGAAAATTTAGCTACCATATCAGCAAGGCCATTGACTATCCTAGCCTTCCATGAAACCCTCCAGCCATGTTTAAAAAAACAGTTACGAATATTACAGAGTGCATGATAGGAATACCATCCAGCTGAGTCTTCATTTGAGGTAATAGCTTGAAAGACTTCCTTCGCGTCTGATTCCCATTCCACTTGTCTCCAACCACAGTTATCCGCATATGTAATAGCCCAGCTAAGAGCCTCCATCTCCGCATCAAAAGGTGAATTACAAGTGAACAACTTAGAGGCCAGATACAAAACCTTACCTTTATCGTCCCCAACCCCCATCGCAGCTGATTTGGCTGACGAAAGCAGCATCCACGTTAACTTTGATGAACCCTTGCTGAGGAGGGCACCAGCATACCGAACTAGGAATGTTAACTGGTGTAGTTGGTTGCTCTTTTTTTTTTCCGGCTATAGTGAACTCCTCCGCTGAGACATTTAGCCTCCTAGTTAATTGATAAATATTAACTCCACCTTCAAAGAAAAATTTGCACCTCGCAATGGTTACCACCTCTCGTATAGTTCTTGATCTTTCCAATGGTTACCACCTCTTGTGTACCTCTTTGTGGGATTTCGTTGTTCTAAGTTGGTTTAGGAAACATTGGAGCAGTTTCATATTGGTTGAGTGTGATTTCACTCGGATTTTACATCAAGTATTCTTCTACTTGTGACAAAACTCGCCTCCGGTTTACCAAAGAAGCACTACAACACATCGGAGAGTCTTATCCGCTTCGCAAGCCCTTCTGCTGTAATGGTTCGGCATTTTTCTTGTTTTTATAAGAAACTTGGTGTTTTCTTAAAGAGTTGTTTCTTCTACATGCTTTTGTTATTTTCTTCTATAATTGAGAACTTCAATGATTTCATATTTGTCAATCTTATTCTTTGGTTGAATAGTTCCAATTCAAAAGTCTGCAATTTAGATAACGAAAACAGGGTTGCAACTTGGCCTTATACGTATCAACAATTAAAATCTTTATATACCCAACAATCTAATCTATTAGCAAGAAGCAACCAAATATTATACATATATCAATATAAAAATCATAAAATGGTACAGCACATAGTTATTGCCTCTTAGATCTACGAATAAAGCACTAAATTGGAGCAGGGTACACTGAATACACACCTCTTTTTGGTAACTCACTGAATACACATCTTATACATACATGACATGTTATTGTGTATACCCTTAAACCTAAAGTTGAAATATATAAAACATTACAGATTGCCAGATCCCTCTATTGAACATCACAAACGGCTTGCCCTGCTCATAATTTGTAGGGCATCATCGTATTCATATAAGCACGTACCTAGTAATTAGGGGTGGACGAGGCCAAGCTGGAGATGGTCTGTAGGGATCATAAAACTCTGGAGGAGGAGGACCCGGTGGACCAGGAGGAGGCGGTGCATAAAATGGTTGTGGCGGTGGAGGACCCGGTGGATGGTGGGGGTGAGGTGGGGGTGGGGGTGGTGGTGAATAGTATCCAGGACGTGGGTGAGGCGGTGGCGGTGGGCCACCTACATATGGAGGTGGCGGTGGGCCATCTACATATGGAGGTGGTGGTGGCGGAGGCGGTGCAAAGGGGTCTGGAGGAGGTGGTGGTCCTGGTGGACCTGGTGGTCCTGGTGGAGGATGATCATGGTGGTGTCTACGGAAAGCCATAGTTGTGAAAAATTGAAGTAAGCGGATGCAAAGGTAGGGGTTACAACTTACAAGTGGGGAAATTTATGTGTGAAGGTTGAAGAAATGGGACATTGTTTATAAATCATGGTTTTATAAGGACATTGGTTTTATAAAATTCTAGATGCAATGCACTAAAGTTTGCAAATTGGACTGTTAGTTGGAGTTGGACTTTTGGATCACAACGTCGTTTCCCACCATACACTTTCCTTTCCGTGTCACTCAGAAAGCACTTTTGCGCTTGCACACTTCAATTTGGCCAAGTGTTACGTTTTGGGTCAGGTCGGTTCAAGTCATTGGGTTGGGTCAAAAATGTCATTCTCAGCTATCTTTCTTTAAAAATAAAAAATAAAAAATTCATGTTGTTTTGTGTTATGGGCTGAGCAACGATATTAATGAAACCTACAAGTAGTTTGATAGGGGCCTTGATCCATGTGACAATTATGGAATGTAATTACAACAAAGTCATATTAATTTACAAATATGATAGCTAGGCCAATGAATTGTAATTAAATTACCATAATTAATTAAAAGGGTATTCTTAAAAACAAAAGAAAAGAGATAATAAGCTTGGTGATTAAATTGAGACATAATCAAAAGTAGAGAGTACTTTTATGTAATAATTTCATAAATTAGAGTGAAAAAACAGGAAGAAAGATCCAATGGATAAGATCAACAATTTCATTCAATATACTAGTAAGAAAATCGATTAAATACTACAGATGAAACTTCTATGGAATTTTAATTCGAGGAAAGCCACTGAATTATTGATTGTGCCCTCGACGCATATTGATCTTTATATTTATAATTACAAAAATAATTGCCACATAAGTACCATGTTAATTAATTAGCTCGGTCATTAATTAGACCTTTTCTGTCCAGAAGGAAAGCAAGGCTCGTCATGACCATGAGAAAAACAGTGCAAAAAAGAAAAAGAAAAGAAAAGAAAAGGTTCAAATCTGAAACCAATTCATGCTGCTTAGGTTCCTAGGCCAGGGAAGAATTGGCATTATACATGCATGGCTCAAAGAAAAGATAGGAAATAGAAACTATAAGTACATTGGATTGAATATGTAAATCTCATTTAATAATACACCACTAAACGTCGATGACTAAACCACAATTCTCTTGAGATATATATGTAAATATATCAATATATTATACTAGCGATATCAAGAAGTTACTGCATCTGACAAATAATATGGCAACGCGTTGCTTCCTTCTATTTAGAATTTGCTTATCTTTTACTAAATCGTGGATCAATAATATATTGCTCCATAAACTGTGACATGTCAGTTGGAAAAATATATAGATCTATATGTATATGTAGTTTCCGCATACCTCTAAATTCAACAAGCTGCATCTCTGCATATATGACATTCTGATCAATATAGACAAATCATAACAGCAGCAGTGCTAATTTAGGTCATATAATTTCAACAAAATATAAACAATAATAATTACATATTTGTATTTATTTAGTTTATGGTTTATATATGATCAAGTGGTTCTCCAATTTTTGCGAAGAGTAGGTGCCATGTGCGTGTCTATTAGTATATATACTAAACAATATAAAATTTCGTTAAAGAGATATCTAAATGGCTGGTAAAAGAGAAGCAAGCAAGTAGTGAATAATATGTGTATATGTATATATATGTCTGTGTGTGTGTTTGCTAGGCAGTTAAAATAATGTTTTAGTAAAGGATGGAAGTGTGGAGGGCTGGAGGGTGCATGATGACAGAAGAATAGAGAGCACAAAGGAGTGAGATGCTTGAAGCTTCCTTTGCATTTCATCATCTGTGCTCTCTATCTTCTGTCAGCAAACTTCACTATGCCTCCTCCATATATATATATATATAATACACACAAACATAAACATATATACATATATATATATATATATATTAATAGGAGATCTACACCATATATAATTAGGGTAATTAAACAAGATGATCAGCTTCTAATGGTACTTTCTAAGCCCTTTCTTTCAAAAAGCTAACCATGCTTCATAATGTATAGGAGGAGAAATCTGAGAGATAGAGAGAGAAGGAGAAGAAGAGGAAGAAGAATATGAGAGTTGTGGGATGGTGTAAGGGACTTCCCAAAGATCTATACTTATAGGGAAAAATATGTGCGTGTTGGCTGTCGTGTATGATGTAGCCGTTATTCCATGAGATATACTAATAATACGCGGTTGAAAAAGTTACCACACATCAAAATTTAAGATATATATCTGGGAGATGTACTTTAATGGTCTTGCCATTTATAGTAAATTCATTAGTTTGTATCTATTTAACCAATCAAAACAACAAGAAAGCTCTAGTTCCAATCTGTTTTCTTTTAGTCAACATTATATACGGATTAGATAACTTATTCTTATAATTATCGCTTACATGCATAAATTGGAAAACACGCACACATAATAAAAGAAGAGAGACTATAGATGAAACAGAGGTATACCAACCAATCAATAAAAATACAATTGCATGCTTTAGGAAAAATGGTTGTTTAAGTTGGCATCAGAACCTTTATTTTTCAAAATTTTGGCATAAAAATGATATATATATCACGCTTGGGAATCAACATGCGGCTCATGGGGTACACACCAAGCCTGAAGATGTTAAGTAGATAAATAATATATTCCATCTATTTGAGGTCCAAGGAAAAGTGTTCTTTATACGATGGTGATAATTGTTCAATGCAGAAAGACATTAAGTTAGATAATTAAGCAACCATCGTTTGTAATCACTAAAAGGAGGACAATGACATGATTATCCTACTCTCATTTATTTTTAAACAAGCGTTATTATTATTGTGTTAATGATGAATATAACCTAATCATAGTGGAATTAATTTTGTTAAAAAGTATTTGTTGTTTGATATACATTGTTGACCACATTTCTAATCGTTTGAGCTTTTTGAAACCAATGGCAACTTAACAAATTGATTGGCTATACTTTGAGACTGATAGGGGACTTTAATTAGCTTGTATAAGCCTAACTTTTTGAAATATATATATATATATATATATATATATATATAGGAAAAGATCAGATGCTTGTATAAGCCCTCAAGTTGGTTATGAAGTAGTCCATGCATGGTCGACATATGTGTGGGGAGAGGGAAGCTGCCAGACAAAAGATAAGGCAATGATGCAAATGCAAGTTGCCAAGAAGCATGGAGAAGCAATAGCTAGCAAAGATAGTTGAAGAATCCCCCACCGCACAACCCTTATCTTACGCTCAAATTTTTGGGACATTTTTTTAAAAATTATTTTCTAAATATTTACCATATGTATATATATATGTACGTTTATATGCTTTGCTATATCAATATCACTACCACCGATCCCTCCACCTGTCCTTACCCCATAGCCTCACTATTTTTCAACCTGTCTCCAATCCCATAAGTGCGCATTTCAAGTCTTGTCATTTCACTATCTTATTCCTCTTTATTCTTTTCAATATTAACTGCCTAGATTTGGTTCACATGCAAAGTATTAACGCTAAGTTTTAGCTCAAGTTCAAGGTTTTTTAGTTTCTTTCTAAATAAACTAAATATATTTTTGGATCACATTATTAGATGTGATTGATATATATATATATATATATATATATATATATATATATAATACTTGTTATATCCTTTTTAAGATGCAAAATTTCTCTTTGAATAGAACACAAGGATGCGCAATAATCGACTCTTTTTATTCCAATATTATTCAAAGGAAGATGATGTGAGAAAATTGTGAACTAATTATGAAGTGGTTGCTTATGGAAGACAGACAAATTAACAAAAAAAGCATTCAGAATATATAAGAGGAGGTGAATGAAAAAGGACATGAAGGTGAAGATCAATCACTACAAATAAATGAATGTGCCAAGCACATAAACATTTATATGAGTAGCTACAATGATATATGATGAAGACAATAAAGGAAAGAATAAAATATATAAGAGTGAGAGTGGGCTTATTATTGGTGTCTGTCTTGTTATCTTTCCCAAACCACTAGCATGCATGACAGTCAATATTCCTAAACTTATCTTCTTTCGGAGCATAACTTTTGGATTTTGTTAGATTGTGCTTTCCTCATTTGGATCCACTCTATCACCTAGAAGCTCCCCCAATTGGACCAATCTACACCACTTTCCACTGAAATCTAAAGAGAACTTTGACCAAAGAAAAAAGGAATCTGAATTGCTCACTGGACAATAGTTTGTATTAAATATAGTTTTTCACAGCTATTTTATTAATTTCTTCGCCATTTTTCTATTATATTTATGTTTTAATTGTGACTCAATAATGTGAATTCTAATAGGGTTTTTTGCGATGCTAAACTTTTCCCGACTTTAGACATTAGTCATTCATGAGTTTTGGTTCCATAAGTCACTTAAACTTCAATGATAGAAGGACAAAATGTCATTGTCATTAGTTTGAACTACAGTACAAACCGGAAAAAGTTTCCCGAGCAATGGTTCTTAAATTAAAGGGTTAAATACATATTTTTGTACCTCTAGTTTGACTAAAATGCATTTTAGATACTTTCTGTTTTCGAAAATTACGAATTGAAGCCTCAATTTATAAGTTGTTTCATTTAGCACCTATATGCAGTTAAATAAAGATATTGGTTTTTAGTATTTTTTTTTTTTTATATAAATAAAAGATTGGAATAACAGTGCACAAGAAACCACACTAACAGAGAAACTACACAGAGTCAGTTCCAAGACAATCAAGTCAAAATTGCTTAACAAAATCACAGGGTAAACTAACAGAGGAATCATCAAAAAATAAAAAAATTGAGGGACACGAAAGACTGCTTAGCAATAGATATTTGTTTTTAGATGCAAACTTTATATCCATTTTTTAGCACCCTAAATATAAAACAAAAAAACATTAAAAAAAAAATTAGAGAGAGAGAGAGCGCTATACCGGCAGTTATATTTAACAGTATGATACTAAATTGCAACAACTTAGCCCCAAATTGTAAAGTTTTAAAATAGAAGGTATATATAAAATTCATTCTACCCCTATTACGGAGCTGAATCTTTATACTAAAATGCATTTAACCTTGTATTAAAAGTTTCATAATTTCTTACACATATATATTTAGACCTAATAACTAAACATTGAACCCTATGATTAAGATATAAGGTAAAAGATCTATATTTCTTCTTCTCTTCTTTTACGTTCTTATTGCAGCATTTTAGGTAGAAGCACATCATCACAACCTTACTTTGCTGGAGTAGCACAACCAACCTGGATAGGTATAAGTTCTTTTCTGTTTTTCAATTTTAGTTTACATTCATTGTTATGCTATGCAACCAACTCTTTTAGTCCAAGTAATTTTTTGTTTTCTTCAATGATGTTTAGGTCTAGTAGATACAATCACTGAATATATAATAGGCAAGTTCCGTGTCTATAAACATTCAAAAACATTAGAAATTTTACATATCAGCGCCATAGCTAAATAATATTTGTGTTTTTAAATTAAAACACTATTTTAGAGGAAAGTGATTTCTAAAAAGTTCATGCCACTTTTTTATTTTTTATTATTTTTTTAATTATGTTGAGTTAGAAAATATTTAAAATACTTTATTTTTTATTTGCTAACATGTCATTTAAGATGTATTTGAAATTTTAAAATTTAGCATCTCTAATATTTTCCTCATGATTAATACGAAACAATAACATTCCATACACAATGTACACTCAATAACACTGATAAAACACATAAAAAAAAGAAACAAAGAAACTAATTAGCCTTTTTTAAACACGATGGATGGAAAGTTACTTGTACTGTCTTCCACTCTTACTTCCTCAGGTCTTCCTTTGAAGCAAAATTGGAGGCTCTGAACTGGGCAGCTGCCTTTGCAGAAGCTGAAAATTGGAAACAAGTATGCTAGGAGATAGATGCCTTAGAGGTTGTTAATTCTGTCAAGGCTACTGAAGAGCCAACAAATTGGTATTCATTCTATACGATGTTAGAGTTAAGGAAACGTTTTACTAGGCTTGACTGGACTTTAAATTGGCAGAATAGAGCTTGTAATGTTGTGGCTGATTTAACAGCCAAGCACTCTCTTTCCTTTAATTGTTGTTTGTTTGGGGATGAATTCTTTATAGAGAATATCCCTCATTGTATTCCGGACATTTTGATTGCTGAACAGGCTTGTGCTGCTAAATAGGTCCTGTGGATCTTCTTTTTATTGCTTTAATGCATAAGTCCATTTTTACCAAAAAAAAAAACACGACCAACCCAGAACATTCAATTTAGTGAAAGTGACAATAGTTTTGCGAATCGGAGATGATTAGATATTTGTATAGTAAAAATTTGAAAAATACTCAAAATAAATAATAATAATAAATTGTAGCAATTTTCATATCCACATTACAAGTATTGGGTAGGAATTTGAACGACTCCTTTCGGCCACATAAACTAAATCCATGTTCGCCGCTTGTCCAAACCAAGCTCCAACAACCCATCCCTACTCAAAAGCCAGCTTCAAGGGGTTCCATGACCCTCCAATCAACACGAAGCCCACATCAACGCCGCACCCTAACCCAGCCCAGCTCCACCTTCAGTCCCAACACCATCTCCTCTGCTTCCCGGCTGTGTCGGTGGAAAATTCTTTGACAATTTTGTGGTTTTTGTTTTTGTTTAGTTTTTGCTATTCTTAGTTTGAATATTAGTTGGAATTTGTTAGCTGAAATTAAAACATCACATGAAAACGGCTAGTAACTATGTTATAAGAAAGTTGAGAGCTTGTCGGAGAAAGTTGTAATACGGCGGTAGGAGCTTGTCGGAGGGCCGTTCCTCCTCCCGTTGAAGTTGTATGGAATATTAATATTTGTTGCATCAATAGCCCAAAACCTAACTATGTTATATTTGACTGTTTGGTTGTTGTAGGTTATAAAAAAACTGAGATTATTCTACCTAACTCTCTCTCTCCTTCTAGTTTGAAATAAAGGTCTCTGATAAAGAAAATTGAAATCAGTATGCGGAATTTTTAAAAACCCAGAGTTTATATGAAAAAATTTGAAACTTGAGAGGAGTTTATACAGCTTTACCATGATAACAATAGTATACTCTTACTTTATATTATTCAATTCCCCAAATTCAATTTTTTTTCCTTTTTAATTTCCATACTATTGTGTCTGTCTGATTCTCTTAAAACAGAGAAAAAAATTTCAGTTCATCACTTTTTCAATTTTGCAGCTTTCACTGTTGTTTGTCCTCTTGGCTGTATTATATTTCACTTCCTATGCAATTCTCCAAAACAGATAAAAAATGAGACCTTCATTTTCCTTTTTCCTTCTTCTTTTCCCTTCTTAATTAGCGAATCTCAAAACCTCGATGGCTGGTGGGTTTTTTCTCATTCAAATTCAGTTTTATTAATTTGGGGTTTTAAAAAAGTTTAATTGAATTATTTTTTTAGTGGGTTTTCCTCTATCAATTCTGAGAGTAACATAATTCTGAGTTATAACAATTCATAGCTCTTGAAGTACTTGCACAGATCTATATAGTTCATTCATTTTTACTCATGAAAAGTTTGAGGAATATGCAAAACCTTGAAAAATAAAATAAAAATTACAATATATATATATATATATATATAGTGGTAACATGTCTAAAATAGAATTCAGAGACTTGTTTATAGAATCAGAAACTGTTCTCAGTGTCTTATACGTACCTTGACTCAGAAAACTGGATTTTGTATAATTTTTATGTTGGAATAGAATTTTTCTACTCATGTATATATATGTATTATTTCTAAGGATTATGTAATAATTAATTGTCTACTCATCAATCCCATTGGCTACAACAAATCAATCAAAAGAAAAGAAGAAGAAAAGAAAGAAAGAATAGTTTTAGACCCTTTGCAAGATAAGAAAAATTAACAAAAATAATATATATATATATATATATATTTTTTTTTTTTTTCTGCAATTCAAAAAATATTTCATTATGAAAATTATTATTTTAGAATCGATTGGAAGATAAATTTTTTTTTTGTGAAAAGTCCAAAATATCATACCCTTACTCTCATTAATTTCTCCTTCACCTACCAATAAATATACTTAAAACACTGTATATATGAAGTATATCAAAATTTAAATTCCAACTTCGATTATATTTTATTGCGTCACACCTCACATACATTAACAAAAATTAATATGTAAATGAATATCAAAGTAAAACATATATAAATATAGGTGATATGTATATACCAGCTTAATCGGCAAAAAGATTTGGAAGATGGTGTTGTAGGTAGAGATGGAAGGGAAAGGGAGGAACCGCTGGAAATCATCGGAATGGGCGGCCTTGGGAAGAAAATAAGAATTTTCTTTTCTCTTTCTGCTAATATTTTCTTTCATCCCAAACAGCCCATTCCTACAACTTCCAGTAGCTCCATCTCCCTTTCCCTCTTCTCAGTCTTCTTGGCCTTCACATCATTAATTTTTCATTTTAAAGTTACTATATGTAGCATAGAGACCTTGAACCTCTATTTATATACAAACTAATGAACTGTGAATCACTTATACGTCACCAGCTACGCACTAAAAATATGTTTTGCAATTTCATCCTTTTGTTGTTGGTAATTTGACTCACAGAGGCTTTAAGTTTGAGAATTTTATTACCTTTTCCAAGTGAGAGTGTACAAACTCCAACAGTACAATGATTAATAATTTAGATGCTTTTTGGTACAAATTCATTTTTGATATTTTATTCGTTTCGATTTGTGAGGCCTACCACCACAACCATAAATCAAATCAAGCACCTGATTTGAGATAATTCATAGTTTCAAACGTGAACAGATTTAATTTTTGGTACGTTAAAATAATTAGTGATACGTACGCAGTTTAGTAATAAAAGAATTTATGTGCATAATCATATCCCAACACTTAATATTTAGAGAAAAAAAAATTGATGGCGAGAATAAAGATAAAAACTTGCTTGTAATAATATTATCTTCCACATTAATTAATAAAATTGAAACAAAATAAATAAGTACCTAGACAGAGTTACTTGAGATCTGTATGCAGGTTAGTTTCATCAAATTTATTCGACAACATAGCATATTGGACTGAAATGGCACAAAAACAATAGTCTGGGGACGAATTGATATTAACCCTAATGATATAATACCAAAACTCAAGGACCCAATAATAAATTTCAAATAGATCAAGGGTGGAAAAACATTTTAAGGATAATATAAATGCTTGAAATCTGACACATGACACAGCCATGGGAATAATGGAAAAGAGTTAAATGAAAGATAAAGTCAGAAAGATTCTTGCGTGGGAAAGAAGTTGGACCGATGCCTAATCCAGGCTTTCCACGAGGCTCCACTCAACTTTACTTTTATTTTGATTATCTTATTAGAGTCTTCATGCTCTTTCTCGTGGGAAATACAATTAAAATATAACCAATTCATATTGCCACTAATAATTCTTGTAAGTACACAGCTTTTTTTAAATTTTGATCACTTATTTTAGTGCATGTACCCTGGCATGCTTATTCACTTTGCCCATAAATTAACAATGAGACATGTAAATAAATTGACTGTTAGGGCTGAGATATATGATCTGATTTTCGATTTTTGTATCAAATAAAGTATTTTATTTTAGCACTTTGGTTTTTAAATATATATATTTTTTATATTCTAGATATTTGGGCACTTGCGGCGCCTGTGAGGCAAGAATGAGTAGATGACTTGGTTATTTCTCTTGTGTGGGAGGATTAAAGTGCAACATTGATATAATTTAGATAAAATAAATATTTTTTTTTAAGTTACTTTGTGAGAAAAAATATATATAGTAAATAACAAATATTAAAACTCTATACAAGTAATATCATTTTAATAGCAAAGTGAGAAAAATAGATCTGTAATGACAACTTTGGGTTTATTTATTTACTTATTTTTTTAGATTTTATCTTCAAAAATCTTTATAAATATTAAACAAAACATTTTTGATACCTACGTTGCAGTTGTTGTTGAAAACTTTTAGGTCCTTCAGAGTCTTCCTTTTAAAATGAGCGTGAAAAACACTCAAAGCCAATATGTTCCATTTATGGGTCTATGTTATTGAAAGAAAAATGATTCCACACACAAAAGTTTTCTACACTGTGGGCTCCATCGTTTTGAAAAAATCGAATCCACTTTTCATCCAAATCCTTGTATATATATATATATTTACAAAGGCATTTCGATTTCGAAGTTCAAAAAAAAAAAAAAAACCTTAGTTTTAAAATAAGCATGGCGGCGAATGTGTTTGGCAATCCCATAACTGACGTAACTCTAAAGGGAATGTCAGAGTACATAGGCAAGACAATAACACGAAGAGACCGAGCCCATGTTGCTCTGGCAATGAAAAATTCGGAAGGGAAAGATGTGGATGCTCAGACGTACGTGGAGAATTTGAAGCGGCAATGGGGTGTTGGAGTGTCCACATTGTGCCTTGTTTACAATGCTACTGGAGACACCATTACTTACATTTGGGGTACAGATTGGTACGGCCACATCGGTCCCTCACCGTACCCGGTGAAGATTCAAAATGGCCAATGGGGTGCGTTTCTGCATGTTAAAACGCTGGACAGGCCACTGGATCCTGTGCAGCTGTTGTATATCGAGGCCTAAATGGTGATGGCGAAAGCTGTGATTGGATGTTCGGTTGGGCTAATCCATGGAATAGAGCGCGGCGTAACAACGCTGTAAGTTAATGTAATTCTTGTTCCAATTTCATTATGTTGAATTACTTACTGCTGTTTCCAAAAGGTTAAGCCGTTTCTTCAATTTAATTCAATTGATTATTTATTTTATAACTCAAAAACATTCCCCATATGATCACAAGTTGTAGAATTTTATGTTTAAATTCAAATAAATCCTTTACTCATTTATACTCCCTCTCTAGTGAATGATCCTTCATCTCTTGTGAGAGATGCTTAGTTATGTGTCAAGTAAGCTGTTGATTGCGTGTTAGTATTTGGATTTAAATCTAATTAAAGATCTAAATAAAATGTGATAACCCTTAGAGGATATGCAACTTGTATTTGCTTTGATCCATCAGAGTTGATCAGGAGGTTTCCAATCAATTAAGCCTTCAAAAGATTCTCAATTGCTAGATCTCAGGGACTGTACCATGCTAAACTCTTCCAGCACCGTCTTAAATAAAACAATCTGGTGGTGAATATTCCCATAACCCTCATACAGTTTTGGTTTCTGAACCTCCAAACACTACAGTACAGGCATGCCAGAAAAATAGCCACCCACTGATCTTGAGTTTCATTATTTCGCCCTAGAGAATGCTTAAAGCACATCCCCACCAAATCTTCTATATATGTTACTAGAATTCTATGTATCGATCTTACAGCCCCGTTTACTACCAAAAGCCATGATCTAGACTCAGTTTCCAAACCACAAAAAACAAGCACATATCATCTTGGCCTATGCTCTGAGCAATTTTCTACCTAGTAGATAAAACATCCGCCACAATCCTCCGTAAATGGAGTTTTAATCTCTCATGCAAACGAGAGTTCCAAATTTGAGACCAAATAGGGCTTGCTTCTCGGTGAAATCTATCCCCATTCCCTATCATATAAGCCTCCTTAACAGAGAAGGTACCTGATTTGTTCCCTATCCATAACAACCTGTCATGAATCTGCTGCTGAGGCCAAATAATTCTTTTGATTGCTTCTATTGTGTCCTGCTCACAAATCTCCTTGAGAAGGTCTGTATTCCAATCTCTACCATCTTTCATTTTGAGATCAGCCATTCTTCCCCATTGTGAACCATCGATCCCTTCTTTTGTTTTGGGAATGAAATTTCTCAATCCATGGGATCCATGGATCTTCCCACGGATTTATTGATAAACCATTACCCAGTTTGAAACAGACACCCTTTAGGAGGCTTTCTCTCGCACTAAGAATATCTTTCCAAACCAAATAGTCTTCTCTTGAAGCTTGTACTTGAAAAACTTTTCACTGTGCAAGTACTTGGCCTTAGTAAATCCGTCCATAGGCTTCTGTCGCCCTTTGTCATTTCCAAGCCAATTTTGCCATATTGAATCCTATATATATATGGGAATAAGAACCAATAATTATCTTTCTTTTTCTTTTTTCACCTTTCTAATTATAATGTCGTTCAGTATAATTTAGCAACCTTATGTAGGAGATCTATATATATATATATTATATTAACTAGATGTTATTTTTGGTAGGCGTATACTGCAATTGGTGAAGCTGGCGCATTTCAGGATTTGTACGGAACGTGGCGAGATGTCTTTTTCTGGTCTCGTACACTGCGCGTCATGGAATGGATGTTCCTCAACTGCAACGACTGGAAGCTTCACTTCACCGCTGTTTCAGGCAACGTTGACACTAGAATGATGATAGACAAGCGCCATGCATTTGCCTTTTGAATAAATTATGTGTGTGTGTATATATATTTAATGCAAAGACTCTTCAATCAAAATCGTAAACCATCACGCCTAAATTAGACTTTCGGATTAATGCACCTGGGCTGAGCTTAATCATTAATCCAGTCTAAATTATATAAATCAACGGCCTAATGAAAGTTATATATGGTGGTTTTATCATCAGAACCATGACCATTACTATATCTATATGTTGTAAATAAAATGTTGTGATGGATCACTTGGTGAAAATCATTGAGATGCTTTGTCATGTGGTGGATTTTGAAAGTGATCAAGTACATTACTATATATGTAGTAATGCAAATTTATGTCCTTAATTAATATTCTGTATCTATTTTCTAGTCCAGCTAAATGAAAACTTGGATGAGATTAATGATACATGTATGCACGTAGTTTTCCTAGTTAGATATACATATATATATATATATATATATATACACTCACGTAATTTCTGAAACACTTCATCCTTTAATTCGAATATAAAAATTCACACGTTCCTAGAACAATCTATCACATGGAATTGTCTGTTGAATTATTCTCAAGGGACCACAAAGATTCACATATAGTCAATTGTTTCTTTTGTAATGCGAACATAACTGAGGGTATACAGTACCAATAAATTTTCTTCAAATTAATCGAGTACATGTCACACAAAGATTAAAATAAAAAATAAAAGATTTTTTATTCCTCTTCAATGATCTTGAATTTCTGCGAGGAGCTTTGTGCCAGACTTCTGGGCCTTTAATGTTTTCATTTTTTTAGTGAAAAATAATTTAAATAATAATAATAATAAGTTTTCATTTTTTAGTAACTGCATGAAAAATGAAAAAACAGAAAAAAAAAGAAAAAAAGGAAAAAAGAAGAAGTAAAAGAAGCATTTACCATGTTCTTTAAGTGGGGTCTATGTCTATGATTTTGAAAGAAAAGTCGATTCCACATACAAAAAATTCCATACACTATGGGCTCCATCGTTTTGAATTATCAAATTCTACCATACATTTAATATGTGTTTTACCATTAAAAAATAGAAATCTTTATATGTAAATATTAATAAAAGCATTTAGATTTCAAAGCAGCAACAATAAAATCATTTTTTTTTGTAAACAAAAGATTAGTAAAAAATCCCAAAAAACATCAGCCTGCTCAGCCATGATTTTGTTTAAAATACAAACAGAAAAAGAGTCTACAAAGAACTCATCAATACCAAAAGTACAATTATTTGAAAGGGAAATTTTTATTGCTGTGTCTGCCACTTCGTTGCTGGTCCTGCTTTTCCAAGCCAAATCCAACCATGATGTCCAAAAATTTTTGATACTGCATATGAAAAACTCACGTGTTCACATGAAATTTTTTATGATATCTACAAATACGACGTCATAACTTGTAAAGAGATATTAACAGCGGACATCATCCCTTATAAATAATCTTTTTTCTTGTAGTGATGCTCAAAAGTTTATTGATATGAATTTGATTTATTAATCTATAATTTAGTTTTTATTAGGGTTACAATAATTTAAAAAAGCAGTGAACATTGTCTCAAACCCACAACCTTAAAGGTTCGTGGGTATGAACGACATGACTTAGTCAACAATTTAAATAGAGAGGATGTTCATACTTATCTATCAACTTTGATTAGTTCATTAGTATATGAAAATTTCACAGTGACATTATTTTTGGACATTAAAAATTGACTCAAATAAGAATTCTTATTGCAATCAGCTTAATTAGAATCAACATTTTCATTTTGAGTTGCAATTATTTAGCAAATGATTTAGCCAAAATTAGTTCAAATAACGGAACTTGAGGTAAGAAAATAGAACCAAATAGTCTAATGCAATAAAAGTTCTATTTGCAAACCAATTTGGGATTTATATACACTCATCACCATGTAAAATTCGTTCAAATAAAAAAGATCCACCCTTTACTATTTATTTCTCTTCCACAAAAAGGGCTCAACATGAAAGACGTTTGGAGTTGAGATTACCAAATAAATTATTTCATCTATGAGTTCATAACATAACTAGATTTTGTTGTAATATTTTTACCCATTATTTTTTTGCTTTGAAGTTTTGGAATTTTTTTCCCCGGATAAATACATATAAGTTAAGGGATTAGGAATTTTAAGTTGGGGTTATAAAGATGACCTAAGGGTTAGATTTTTCAATTATAATTTTATCAAGGATTATAGAATATCTAATTGAAGAAATTAAGTTTCATAAAAAAAATAAAAAATAAAATAAAAATTGAGCTTAAACAAAGTATTATAATTGGTGAGTTTTTCTCCTGAATAGGATTACATATTTATGGTTGAGGAAAACTGAGAAAAATATTGTAACCATGCGCTGTATGGTGTATTATATATATATTTATCGAAATGGTAAAAAGTTTCCAGTTTTAATAACAGTCAAGTATTAAGTACATATAACTAAACCACAACGCCTCATATATATATATAGGACATTAATTAATTTTCATTTATTTCATATAACTTGAAGTGGTCATTTCCACCACATTTCGATAAACCTTTTTCCCTTCAGCTTCTTCCTCTTCCCTCAGCTAATCCCAATACGGATCCAGTTTAGTTTTGTTCACTACAAGATAATAGCCCTAGGTCAATTATATACGGGAACTTTTCTATTTAAATATATATATATATATATATATATATGTATTAATTAAGCATGCTAATGTTCTTGTAACCTATGAATTTATATTATATATATGTAAAACCTTTGTGCTCACCTAGGAGGAAATTTGAACTGGAAAGCAGAGGCCATTGATGGATCATACATGAACTGCTGAGGAACTTCTTGAACCATTGGATTAACCATATCCTAATGAATATCATACACACTTATAATTAAGATGCTAATATTAAAAATAACCATTATAAGCTACATCATATATCAAGGTTTCAGAACAATATCACTTACAGCACTAAAGTTCATCTGAGGATGATTTAGTGATTCATGATCATCAGGACGAGCTTGGTCGACATTGCCAGCAGAGGTATTAGTAGTATTTTTTCCAGCTTCCTCTTCCTGATAATGAAGCAGATGAATTATTAATTTCAAATTATTAATTAAAGTTAACGAACTAGTAAATAATAGTATATATACCTTTTGAGAATCATCATCATTCTCATCCAAAGGAACAACATCGACCAAGAAGTCGAGAAGATCATCATTACGAATCGCCCTAGCAATGTCATTGCGCTGCAGGGTTCGCCTCTTACATCCTTCAGTTTGCAGCCATGAACGGAGTGTAAGCTCCATTATGAAGAGCTCACAGGCTTTTGAGAACAAGATTGGTGTCTCTGAGCTGATCATCTGAAAAAGACACTTACCAAACATGTTTATATATATAAGCAATACCATTATAAAAATATAAATATCTTAATGTTTTTGATCTGTCCCTAATTTTTCTTTCATTCTATATGATGCCAAATTAACACATTGCTTGGCCATGTATTAATTTTTTTTTTCCTTTTCAGAAAAGAAAAAATATAAAATTGTTCATTGAATAAATAATTTTCTATTGTTAAAACTAAAAAACGGACTTTTAAGTGGGCGAAACAAGAATTACCTTAATTACTCCTGACTTTAATAAGGCATGGTTGCCAAGTAACCCATCAAAATAAATCGACAAAACGGTATAATATATATATGTATATATATATATATATATATATATGAAATTATATATATATATATATATATGAAATTAAATAAAGGGGACAAATTAAAGTGCAAACCTTTACATCTCCATCGGATTTCATTATCCTTTTGATCCTTGCAAGAGGTAGTTGATTCTGACTCTTCGTCACTGTATAATATATGTTACATTATGACAAATTAACAATTAAATATTATATTTGTGGTGGGAAATATATATATTAGTGACTAGAAAATTGGTTTTGAGTTGGTATGGGAGGCTGCATCACATTAGATTGTGGCATGGTAAATAAAAACCCAATAAAAGCACATAAATTCTTTTTGTTGGTAGAAAAAAAAGAAAGCACATAAATTCTACAAGTACATTGATTATACTTAACACAATTAGTCACATCAAGGGTAAGGAGGATACATATCACAATCAAAAATAGGAAAATTAACAATCAAAGAACACATAAATAAAACCTGAGCCGTTTTGCATTTCATAGGATTGTTGATTCCAAAACAGCCGTAAATTATGCTTCTGAAGTCGTTTGAATTGGGACTCGCTAGACTCTTCGGTATCCTATCAAACCAAATGGAAAAAGAAAGAGGATAAGAAAAAAAAAAAAAAACACACACACACACACACACACACATATATATATAAGAAGTTGTCAATGACAAAATTAGGAGATTTTATGAACAACATGAGCGATAACTAGGAAATAAAGCTAAATAGCTAAACCTGATTTGTGGTTTGAGGGGGATAAGGCAACATGAGAGAACCCATTGGCATGAAGTTGGAGTTTGAAGATCTGAAATTCCTGGACTGCTTCATATCCATCGATAGCTTGGCCTCTCTACCACATTTTTTTATGTGGGAGAGACTGTGCCTTTAAATAGAGTGGAAATGAATATTTGTTTATACTCTTTTTGGGTTTTTCGCCTGGTGGAATAAAAGGAGAAGATGGTGGTGCAAAAGAATGAAAGAGCAATAAGTTTAAGCTCAGGAAAGGGCAATTAAAAAATAAGCATTTAAGTTTTGAGGTAATAATTATCATCAACTTGGGTATTAGAATGTGGTGTAAATCATGGAAACAAAATCCTAGTGTTAGCACTATTCAACATACCTTATAAATCAACTTCAATGTCTTGTATCTTGATACACGAGCCAATACCATTTTTAAATTTCTACATTTTAGTTGTAATTATCTAATTTCAGATAAAAATGACGAAGGAAATTGACCACACGCGCCTGTCAAAGTTTCTACGTTTCATGGTCTGAAGTCAAATATGTGTTTTACTTGCCATTTCGACCAGCGCGTGTAAGTTCCTAATTAAGCTTTTAGACCTCAAATTTATCATGGAGGACTGATTGTGCATTCAATGGACTTATAAAATGTTTGTAACTTGATCCGACGAAGAAGAGTTTAGCAAAAACTATAAAGATGGTAGCAAATGATGGTCTCAGCCACAGTGGATTATGTGAGATAGGTGTTCTTAATCAATTACTTAAGACTCCAAATTTTACCATAAATGGATAGATGTGTATGTTGTCATTAATTGCCCAGAAAAGAATCTGATTCTCAAAAGAGGGTTTGGCTCCTCTTGAGCATAAATCCAATTCAATTCTAGCTCATAAAGCATGGAAAGTTTTTCTATATTACTCTTTGAGTGCCATAAAAATTAATTGCACCACAACATATGTCTATTTAATACCAAATAAACAGACAAATAGTCATATTTAATAATAAATAAAACTTAATTTGTTTCTAGCTAGAGGAAGATATTTTTTAACTAGCTCCTATTTTGTACATCAACCTTATATTAATTGGCAATCAATAATTAATTTCAGGACAAGAAACAAAAGGGCTAAATGAATTTTAAAAGAAAAGAACACAAAAATAACATGAAAGCTCTCTAGCAATGGTAGCATTTAAATTTGTTTGCTTATGGAGGGGTTAAATTATTCTTTTCATTTGTGACTCATGCATGGATTTGGCTTTTAATATATTTGAAGATGAAAATGAATTTTGTTTTTAGTTAAACTTCTTTGCATGCGCTTTAATAATTGTAGTGAGACACGTCGTCAATTTAGCTTGTAGATCTTGGGGTTTTCTTTGTTACGTGTTGAAAACCACATGCAAAAAAAGTTGGTCATGCAAAGTTTCAAAACTTTATCTTCTTATAATCCGGACGGCAAGACACATATCAATTTCTTTTTAAATTTAATGTAAATAAATTTGTTATTCTGTAAATAATGCATCTTTTGTTGCTGTGTATTATAGATTAATTTAATAATTAAATTTCTATGTTAACAACAGTTGCACCATATATACTTGTTTGTTAGGAAAAGAAAAATCGATATTCACAATCCAGTATATATTATAAATTAAATTCAAATGGAGACCTTTGAAAATATGAATATTTAGCAAATTAGCCCTTTAATTAATATTTCAGTCATAATCAAAATTGTACTTCTACATTAAGAGTTTGGAATATCCAATATAAAGATAGAAAGAGAGAGATAGAGATTGAGATATAAATTTAATTAATCTTTAATTGCATGTGTCTAACTTCATCAAAATTATGAACTAAATTTTGAGAGCATTAATTCATATAGCGAAATTATAATAAAATCATTGACATTCTTTTCTCCTTATGGATCCAAAATGCAAACATAATCTAAAGATAACAAAAACTTCACTTGGTGGCCGTGGTCTTTGATTTTATTCATGAATTCAATTTTGCTTCTGTTTTGTTTTGTGTTAGGCTGCTTCTGAACAAGTAAATAATTAAAATTAAGTTAAAAGTAAAATTCCAATAGTACAAGAAAACATTAATTAAATCTATATACTTTCTTAATTATTTGTGTTGAAATGAGTACAAAGAAAAAAAGAAAAAATTCCAAATGTTTATAGTAGAATGATCATGGTCGTCTTAAATAACTTCAAGATTGGATAAAAATACTAATTAAATAAAGTCAAGATCATTTGATATTTACTAATAAATAAAAAAAACCATCTAAAAACCAGAGGAAAAGAGGAAGCTAGGCTATTCCATAATTAGAAAATGATAGTTTTCATCATCAGAGCTAAAAAATTCAAGACTCGTATATATTTTATTATTGTTAATCATATAAAAATACTCAAGGCTCTTATATATTTCAGTATTGATAATCTTACATACTAAATTAATTAAATGCGATATATTACTTGAAAATGGTGATAATCTTATTACCTGTGGAGCTCTCATTTTCGATTTTTCTTCATCTCGTCCACAACTTCAACAAATTGATTTTGCTCGTCGATCGTTATGTGGAGTAAATATGGCGATCGAGTGTAAGCTTTGATCCTCCTCCCTCTTACTTAGATTTTTGAAAAGTTTTACAAAATTCAGCCTACTCATTATGCTGTTGTTGGGAAAATAACACCATATATACAACTTCTCAGCAACCTAAACGCAGTCGTTTTATATTTTGGTATCAATTCGTTTAAATAATTAAAAGAACAAAATTTGTTTGCAGTTTAATTCACATACGTCGATTAAACAGTGTAATCAATTGAATATATCGAATATATAATAGGTAATTTATTTGTTTAAAGAAATTACGAATTCAATCCACTTCAAAAATGACACAAATATTTTGAACATAATTCTTGCTTGACACCTAATAGATTTTTTAAGTCACATTCACGACACAATGCATATTTTCTTACTTGAATCTATTGGCTCATAGTTGATATAAATGTAAGTAGTACTTTTATTTTATAAAAAACTTTGGAAAGGTAATTATAAATAATCAATTGAAATTGAAATCCATCTAATAATCTAATTGAAATCAATTGAAATTTTATAGAAGATAAAAATTGTAAAACTAGCTATATTAAAGTCACATAAATGTGTCTATGACAATAAATTAATTGCTTATGATTTAAAACTTCAATATATATATATAGTCAATTAACATATATATCATCTACAATAATCAATGCAATATTGATTCCTTATTTAAACTTCAATATATATAGATATATAGTCAATTAACATATATATCATCTGCGATAATCAATGCAATATTGATTCCTTTCGAATCTTGGTTTTGATTACTAATTTCTATTGAAGTCGAAAAATTATTAATATATATATATATATACACGCACACGCAGAGTCACAGACACACATAACAAACTTGGAACTAAACTTTGCGTGCAAGCGCAATATCAACTATCATCATTGCAAAAGCTGGAGGATTAGTTATGAGGTTGCTACACCCATTCTCTTCTTGTGTACACCCCCTTTTCTTCAACCAGCAAAAACACAAGTAAAATTCTGATTCACTGGAGCCCCATTTCCACCATACATTCACAGCAATGAACCATTCACTGCTAAATTGAAGTTGACAAAAAGACAACTGAGGAGTACTATAAACGTAGCCACCAAATCAAACAGTTGCAATTTCCCAAAATCTAACCCTATGCAAAAAGCCACATTTGCCAATTACAATATTACTTCTATCAAAACTAAACAAATATTCCATGTTTTTCATTTCCCTTATTTATCTTATTGTTATTCTTATACCATATTTCCCCCCATACTTATTAATTCCTTGTTTTTTTGGGTCACCTTAAGCAATAGTCTATATACATTACATCCGTGAATATTATATTCCAATGAAAATTAACCAAAGTGAGAGAGGTCCAAAGTCCAAACCCTAAACATGTATATGATATGTATCCCCAATTGATCAATTAGTGGTTACCCAGCTGCAACTTCTCCTGCTCGGTGAGCGAGTGACGGAAATGGCACCGGTGACCGTATGGGCACTTGTCTCCAGCGAGTACCATCCTGCAGACTTCGGTCTTGTAGCGTGGGTGCCTAATCACTGGTCGAAGCTCCTTGATGCCGTGAGCGAACTGGCAGTGGTCTCCGTATGGGCAAGTCCCAGTGTCCTGCCATTTGTTGCAGAGCTCCGTCTTGAACATTCCTTGGTTGTAAACCTCCATTTCCAAATCTGCAGCTGCTTGTTCTTCTTCTTCTCTCGTCACTGCACCATTACTACCCACCCTCCTGGCACATAAACTTTTTGCTGCACACCGCCATATACACACACACTCAGTTCAGAAAACTAATCCACTTATTTTTATTTCTAATTTTAATCTTCGTTATTACGAATGAATATTCCTAATTTAAAAGCAAAAAAATAAAGTAAACTATTGACATGCGAATTGGATAACGCACCGTTCCAGAAATGAGTGGACTAGGGACTCGAGGCCGAATAGCGGTACGACTCGGACCGTCGTGGCTGGCACTTGCAGGACGGCTCACCTTCAGATAGCCACTGGATCGGACCGAGATGCTCTTCGGGAGGGAGATTCTCTCACGATTCGGCCGCCTTTGGAACCGGTTGTTCTCCATCACGCTTGTCGGACTGATATTGGAGACCTCTTCGGAACCATGGCTTTCAGGAGCACCACGTCCGATGTTGAGCCGGCGAAAATCCTCCATGAACGATCGGTTGGGATGCGAAGAGGATAGTAGGAAGCTCTGGAAGCTACTCTGAGAAGAGAGAAGCTTGACGAGCTCAGTGTTGGCGGATCTGAGTTCAGCATTCTCGCGCCGAAGGAACTCGACCTGCTTGGCGATTTCCTGAAGGTGAGCGCGGCAGAGTTCGAAACGGTCACGAAGTTCCTGGCACTCCAGTATAAGGCAAGCCTGGTTGAGACGCTGTTCGGTGACTGCAGTGTCATCGTCGCCGGAGGACGAAGAATGCGTCGACGGAGTGAGGGACAGCGAGCTCGGAAGTGGCAAGTCCGGAGGAAAAATCGCGCGGTACATCGATGCGAAATCGGCACCAAAATCTCTGTTCTCTAGTGGAATGGCTGGAAAATTGGAATAGGTACTGATCTCCGATAAGGCTCGTGGAGGTGAACTCGGAGAAGCTGTGTAGTTCTCCGATAATGAGAAGAAAATGAGTCCGTCTCCATATCCGAAACGCCACTGAAAACCACAATTACACAACGATCAAAATCAAATTCTGGAATTAAAAAAAAAATTAGAAAAAAAAAGAAAAACCTATGAAAAAGAAACACTACACGATTCGTTGGAAACTTTTTTACGCACCTACGAGTTGCAGAGCAGAATCGCAGAGAGAGAGAGAGAGACAGTGAAGCTACGAAGGAGAAATGAGCTCCGTGTGCGTGAGACTGTGCATGTAAATATCAAAGAGGCGGTGTTCCATTGGAGTAATCCGAGGCCGTTGGTTTGCCGGTGCTCAACACGTGGAAACTTGTGATTGGGAGCGTGACAAGCAGACAGAGATCGAGAGCGTCGCTGCTGGGTAATTCCCTCCAATGAGAAAATGAAAATATTTTGACTCCCAAAAACAGTTAGAGAAAGCGTAACAGAATTATAGTGAGAGAGTTTCCACGCACGCACTCTAATGCCTACTGTTGAGGTTGAGAGGAATATATAAATATATATATATATTTATATGAACAGAAGTTGCAGTTAGGGTTGTTTGGTGGGTTTAAGGGGACGTTTGGCGTAGGATTGAAGTCTGTGAGGCGGTGGCAAATATACGAAATGGTTGAAGAGTTGGATTACGACAAGCGTTTTACCTTGTTTAAGTAAGGTTTTTTTTTAATAATTTCTGTATTTTTTCTTCTTTTTTTTTTTTCTCATTGTTTGCTTCTTTGTCACAACTTTAACTAACTCTATGGCCCTCTTTTTTGGTACCACTTCTTGTATAAATATAAAATTCATAAAAACCCAAAAAGAAAATTATATAAATTAATTAAACAGAGAGCAAAAAAAAAATTAAATGGAAGATTTATTTGATGTGTGTAGCTTGTTGTGTAACCAACAACAACCGGTTTGAAAATAATTAGACAAATGTTGGGTGTTAGTTTGATGATGTTGAAATCAAGTGTGGAAATCATTACAGATTCTAAAATTGGGCAAGGAATAAGGGATTGATTGATTAATATGGCCATGCAATTCGACCAAACTTGGTGTTTTGGTTGCCAAAATGTTACTGCTACTCTTCATCATCATCATCACGTACACAAAACTTTTATTATACGTACGTAGTGAAATTGATTATTGGTATCAATCTATATATTATATTCATTATAATTAACCTGGTGTAAATATATGAGAGAAGAAGTAATTTTGTAAATTGCAGTTTTTATATATGCGCATTAGGTTCATTTTCTACTTGGGGAACTTTGTATATATATGGGACTGCTGGGGTGAGTACGTCCTGAGAGTTTCAAACGTTGATTTATTTTAAGAGTTACCAAATGTATTATATATTTACTTGTTAATTATTATAGTATATTGTCATAGATTATTGAATGCACGTGTATAATATAACTGTATGGTTCAAAATTAATAAAAATGATATATATTTTCAATTCAATTTCATTTTGAACAGAGTTCTTATAAAAGAAAATAATATAATTAAAGTTATCTTGAGTCATATGTGGTGTGAACAAGTACATAGATAAAAATAAATTATAAATGAACTAAAAAATATAATTTTGTTTTGGTAAATCTAAAAATCAAAATGTTGTTACTGTTTTTTCAAAAAATAATAAGTTTTTGATAGTTAATACAAGTAATTTACAAAAATGGGGTTGTCTAAGTGAAGTTTTTATATATACTGCTTGTTTTGAAACACAAACTCGAAAGACAACGGGCTGGAGTACCTGTAGATGGGTGGCTCAGTTTATTTAGAGCAGACTTCTTAGGCCCAATATTGTATCCTTCACTAGTCAGTGGTGATGGACCAACAATTCTGTTGCAGCAAAAATCCGTCAAGTTGTCTACTTCTATTCCTCCATTCAAAACGGGTACTAAACAGTGTTTATGAAAACTTGAAACACAAATAACATAGAGAAGCTCTTATCACCGATGTTGTGGTATCGTTTTAAAGAGACATTTAACCCCTCAGGTCAACAATGTGGTATCGTCTAAAGAGACTTAACCGCTCAAAGCAGCGATGGCAATCGACTCCAGTAAAGTTTTTGATAAGGAAATGGGCTCCTAGGTCTGGTTCTCTACAGGATACTTATGGATTTAATGACCTTGAACCACGAGCTCATCATGTGCCACCAACCATGTCTCTTGTAGTGACGCCTAGTAGAACGTGGGATGTAGGGGGTGGCGGGTCATATGTACGCATGCGCAAGGTTGCGAGGTCACACGCTGGCTTGTCCTGGGTGGTAGATGTGAGCTATCCACATGATACCGTTGATTAGATGACTTCCTTCCCAAGCAAAATTACCTTCCTCTTCAAGTAAGGGTTCATTTAATATAGGAAAGGATGTGGACTAGGGCCTAAATTTGACCAGTGATTATATAAACCAATTTATTACATACAAACAATGAAAATAGTTGCAAAATTTAAGGCAACAGTTGGCGGGTTTGAGGTTGTCGTCTTTAATTATAACATCCACAGAGGCGTGTGATCCTTGCAAAATTGCCTTGTCGAAAGTCAAACTTTGACTAAATTTCACTGCCTTTATTTTTTTTTCTTACTTTTCTCATGAACAAATAAGATTGATCTAGTAGTATATCCCTCGTAGTTTCATCCTCGGAGTTTTACCCATATGATCGTATATTCATATAAAGCTCTTCTTTGTAGATTAATTAAAATTTATAAACTTAACAAAATATATATATATATATATATAGTTTTTCTCATGGACCTTCCTTTTTTTCATCTTTCTCCCTCATCTTCTCTATCTTCAAACTTTGTTTCAGAAGAAATAATATAAAAGAAGGAATTATCGTAAAAAATAATAAATAATAAATTTTGATACACTGTGCATTCCAAATTATGGATATGCAAGATCTGAAATTATGAAAATTCATGAGGGAATAAACAATTACTCTGAAATGTAAAAGAAAAAAAAGAGAAAAAGAATAGGGTACATGATAATCAACATATATATTGGGCGGTTTAATTGGCAGCGGTCGATTGATGAGCAGCACGAGACGCTGCGAGGGCCTTATAAATTTCGAGAACTAATCTCTCTTCAACTTCACTGCCTGAATAAACAATAGCATCTACTTTTCTTTCTCTTGGGATTCTTTTTGTGCCAAAAGCATTGTTGTTATTCAATTGGCCAACGTTACCAGCCAAATTGAGCATCATTTCCATGTAAGCATTCTTAACCTTGGTGAACAGCTTCAGTGGCGCTGAACTAACCGCCCTCAGAATCCTCAACTTTGGCACAGCTTTGATCTTCCAGTATCTCTTTCTTTCGCCTCCTCCGAACCTTGTCACCTTCACGTTCTTTCGGATTCTTGTTTCGTCTTCGATACGTTGGTAGCGTCTTCTTCTCCAAATTCTTTTTAGGTTTCCATAAGATTTTTTGGGAAGCAACTCCATTTTAGAGAGAGTGAGAGAGAGAGGTTTTTGGTTTACCAGGTTGAGGTCTTGGCTTTCCCTTAAATAGGAGGAATACATGTCGTGGTGTTGAAAATGAAAAGTAGCTAGCTAATTTTGAAGGGGAGAAAAGTCATAATAAACATAGCCAAATGCATGAGTCAGGTCAACAAAAACGGTGTGACAGACGACTTATTTATATAATTAGCACAACAATAATACATATAGGTCCATCATTAAAGCTTCGGTTGTTGAAATTCAAAATACTATATAATAATAGAAATATGGGTTTTATATATTATGAGCAGTGGAAATCACAGTCCGCGTAAAGTATAGATAATGTTAAAGCATTAACAAAAAAATTATTATTAATGGATGAACAAGTAATTGGAACCAGAATGTACGGACCAAGTCCATGAACACTATGTATGACTACGTAATTAATACATTGAATTTTATATATGTTGAATTTGGTAGTATAATCACACGGAAGCACATAGATAAGCAGGTGTTATAATTAGACCGCCAGGGAAACAAAGAAAAAAAAAAAAAAAAAACAAGTCAAAGTGTGTATTTAATATTTGAGTATGATAATTAGGTTGTAGCTTGTGGGCATGGGCATGGGAATGGCGTGCCTAATTAAGAGGTGGTTTCTAAGAAAAGAACAAAACGTCCCTTGAAAATAATTCCATGGCATATTAATTCGATGGCGGGCCGTGATGAAATAGGCGGCAATAGTTTGACTGTTTTTTTAGAAAAAAAAAGGTTTCAATATGAGAATTATTAGCTCAATTTTATTAGGAGATAAAATTTTATTAGCTGCTCTAACTTTATAATCCTATAAAAATTCAGAGTAGCTAACCTTATCTCCTAACAGTTACTCATTTATTCGGTATTTTATAAAATTAAATACGTCTTAATAAAAATTTACCAAGACTCAGACTGCAAGTCTAATAAATAAATATAAAATTCGATCGGCACTTGGTCACACCTACATGCGCAATAATTTGACTGTTGGGCATCCGTGAGTGTGGACGCTGTGGTCTTCGTGTCCATTAAATTAGTTGTGGCCGTCAGAACACACACACATGGACACAATGAGTGTGTACACACGTTTGAATTTCTACTCCTGGGATGTGCAACAAAAGCCAGACTCACGTGTGACTCGTATGAGTGAGTCACTCAATAGTTTTTTACTTATCCTGTTTTCCTTCACTCGGCGCCATGAGAACCAAATCTAAAAACCTCAAGGGGGACACCGATTTATTCTGGATTAGGAGAGTGAACAACTTCAATCGGAAGAGGAACAGCCAAAACCGATTCCCAGTCACCGAGTTTCTCCACCAGAACGGCCAGAAAGCAGAGGATACGGCGTTGGGGCCCGGAGGTGGAGCTGGGCTCGGGTGCGGTGTTGGAGTGGGGTTCGGGTTGGTTGGAGGGTTTGGGTTCGGTGGCTGGCCGTGGAACCACTTGAAGATGGTGTTTGGAGTCGGAATGGGTTGTGGTGTCGGGTTGGGAATCGGGTTTGGTCAAGGAATCGGGTATGGATTTAGCTTGGACTCTCTGCAATCTTATCTTTCTAAACAGAGTGGTTCGGATTCTAACAAGAGGGTTGTAATTTGGATATGAAAATTCAAATTAATACTGTTGTCAATTTCACTAAAATGTTCTTAGGTTGACGATGATACATTGTAGTGGGAAATCACTGTATGCCATAATCTAGAATTTGAAGTTTTTAGAGTCTAGTAAATTGGTTGTTTCAGATTGTTGTTCATTTTATTTCTTTCAATAAATTATTATGTTTTAGACTCTACAACATATTGTTTTCAATGTATATTTCCAAAAAAAAGCTAATCACAATGTTAAGTTATTGATACAATATTTAACATTAATCACAATTAGTACTTAAGCTATATTGTTCCACACCCAGTACTTACTTTATAACTACCACACTAAAAATGAAATTTGGAACCAAAGTACTTAAAAATTAACTATTTTCATAACTCACTGATTGATACAATGGTGGTGTACAGTGCTTGGGACAAAAAATTAAATTTCTATTTCATTCAACATAAGGCATGCAAATATGAAAATCACATAATATTTGAGACCAAAAAAATAAAAGAGACAGCAAATCATAACCTAAATGTATGCAAAAATGTGAAAACAATAAATACTATAATATTAAATTAAATAACTAAAAATAACTAAAAAGTAAAAACCATATAAACAGGAGTGAACTAAAAACTAACTAGAAACATGCATTAAGTAGATAAACAACAAACAACTAGTCCTAAACTCCCCTTAGCTAAATATTGGTAATTGAAATAAGAAAATTAAATAAGCTGTCAAAGCATGTTATTCTTAATTAAGAATTCAAAGATTTCATCACTGAATCGAATCCCTGCATCAGAGCCATTCATTTGTGATGGAATACCTGGAACTGTCGGATGTTTCATCAGCGGCATAGGATGCATCATCTGGGAATTATATTGGCCATTGATCATATCGGAATTAATATTAGACGTACCAGCATTCCCTAGCATTTCAACCGTTGACCCATTTTTGAACATATTCCCTAGCATCCCAGCCGTTGGATCACCAAAAACGTCTGGATCATACATAGGATTAATATTATTGTGCTGATTAAGATCAACAATGTGAGAGCTTGACGACGCACCGTTTTGATCATAGCCACCACCAGTAATATTAGAGCTCGAAGACGCACAGTTTTGATAGCCACCACCAGTACCAGTACCAGTACCAGGACCAACTTGATCATTGTTATCCATGAACATCATTGGATTAATATTATTGTTATTCATGGCTGCAGGGTTTGAATCGAAACGAGGAAGAGGGATCTGCAGAGGCAGTTGTTTCATTTGATCCAGCAAGACTTGCAGGGGTAGTTGTTCCATTTGATCCATTAATGGATTCAGAGAAACTGGCTTTACATCCTGAAAAAGTTCATGCACGTTATTAAGATTATTATTCCAGAAATTCAAGCCACCGTGATGAGAACCGCCATTAATGGCCACGGCGTTCTTCATCAGAACTTGCTGTTCTTTCTTCATCTCATTCATCTTCTCCGTCTCCTCGATCTTCGCGTCCAGCTGACTGAGAAGTACACCCAATTGGTCCACCGACAAGGAGTTGATGAAGTCGTCGGGAATCGGGTACTTGTCGGCATAATAAGCCTTACTGAGTTTGGAGATCTCCTTCTCCATCTTATTCTTGCGGTCCATTAAGATGTCGGAGAGAGTGAAGATCCTCTTGGGAGGCTTGTACATGGTCTGTGTCTGGAACCGTTTGATGATCCGAGCGACGTCGTCTTTGTTGGTGGGCCAAGTCACGACTTCTCTAGGCCGTCCGTTCTCATCTTTGGGACCGTACATGATCATGCACACGTCGATCCCACAGAGAGTTGAGAACTCGTAGCATTTCTTCAGCATCCCATTCTTTCTCTTCTGGAATGTTATTTTCCTGGACCTTTCATTGGCTATGAGTTCCATGTTCTGTTTTCCACGACCCATGATGCTTTTTCTTTTTTTTCTTTTTCTGATCTACCAAACAGAGAGTAAAGAAAATTTCGGAGCTAGAAATGAAGTAAAAATTAAGATCTGTTCTGAAAGAACCAGAAAATGAGAAAAAATAAATTGAAGGAAGTGTGTTCCTTCTTCTTAGAGAAAATAAATTTTAGGGTTCTGATGAAACTTTTAGAAGAGAAAATGGGTCGTCGTTGATTGTTTTGCAAGTATCTCACAAATTAGACTGGCTCGTAATTTCCGGTTTTCTTCGTATGTGGATAATGAAAATATTGGATAGTTTTGAACTTGCCGAAAATTAGTCTCAATTGTGATCTTTGTCATTTATTACAGTATCTCGGAAAGAGATTATAAGAAAACAGAGTCAAAGTTTATTTGGATTACAAAATTCTCGGCCTATGTTATGGCAATTAGTAAAGGAGACGCGTAGGTATATATATATATATATACACACACACACACACACATATTATATTATACGTCCACCTTCCATACATATGCATGCATGCAAAGGTACTTTATAAAAAGAGAGAGACATTTATATATAAGACAGAATCATTTAATTAATTAGAGTGAATATTACCATTTTGGAAACGAAATCCAAAAAAAAAAACAAAATTGCAAGTGAATAGAATATGAAGAGAAGAAGAAGACTGGCAGTGATTTTAATGAACAAATATATATATATATATATATATATATGTGTGTGTGTGCGCGCGCGCGCTCTTGCGCTTGTGTGATGATGAGGAGGAGGAGAAGGAGAATGAATTTCTTTTTACATTTATATTTGAATTAAAAAAAAAAAACCTTGTTGTCTATAATATGGCCCCAAATTAAATTAATCTTTTTCTACCCTTGCTTATCAATACTATCAAATCAAATTATATATATTTTTTGGTAGAACAATCAAATTATATATGGTTAATAAGAGTAGCTATAATATCTACTTTTAAATTATTTAAAATATGTCTGGTAAAGGTAAAGTATAACATACACATTACACATACATTACTTCATATAATGCTATTAACAATTAAAGTTAATGTTAATTATGTCAATTGGATCCACTCTTTTTTTTCTTCTTTTTTTCTCTAATTTAGTGGTGAGGGATGACCGGGCTAGCTTGCACGCACCTTTAACTAATTTCTCTCCAGTCATCAAAGGCAGCTATCCACGATAAAAAAGTGATTTTAGACAAGTTCTACAAGTAGATATTAAATTTTGTCCTGATTGAAGGTCAATGAAATAGTACCGAGGCATAATATACCATGAACTGTAAAGTTTAGAACAAAATATATTATAGAACTTTGAAGTTTAAGAGATGAATATAATACATGTTCATCCAGCACATGTTTTAAGAAGCATATGCCAAATGTTTTGTTGGAGTAAAGAAGCAAGAAATACTGGTACAATTATCTCCTCCCAGATTCCAGTTCTTCCAATGTTGAAGAGGAACCATCATTGGTTAGATATAGTCCCATGAATCCATTGCTTCTTCTTTCCTCTTGCTGGTTCTCATCTTGAGCCTCTGAGGCTTGCTCGTTGTGCACATTCGTTGTATTCGGCGATTGTGTGTTTCGGCGTGACTCTTCCAACACCCGAAAATATGCATATGGCCCCCAACCTACAACAAAGTTAATAACATTCTCAGAAAAGGGCAGCCTTGATTTTAAAACTAACAAAGAAAACTTGTGTTAATAGCAACGCTTTCGAAGACAGAATGCGATAGCTTGTTCTATATAATACGCCAGACATACAGCCTCAGATACCTAGCTAGCTAGTGGTGTGTCCGGCCAAAGATGAGAAAATAAACTTTCCTGTCCCGTTCAATAGAAGGTTCTTCCTTTATCAGTCCTCACAAGGACTGATTACTTGTATCAAGATGTTACAACTAAGGTCAAGCAGGTCAGTTCACATGAACAGATAATGTTATCATTTGAACTAAAGACACCTATAGTGGTAAATCCTTACATCAGATTTGAAGAGAATGAACAGAGGATAAATAATAATTATCAGCACATGTTTTACTCTTATAACAGCAAAAAGTTAATAAAGGCTCCACTTAATTTCAGTAGGATACCAATTTCTGCTTTCAGAAAAAACCCAACCAGCTCTTCACAAATAAGAGCTTACCTTCATCATGATAAGGGGGTGGAAAGAACTGCAAATAGCAGAATGTAGCCACTGTGAGGCCTGCACAAATGTATCACGAAAGTCAGCCGAAATAATAGCAAAGAGAAATTCGCTAAGCTGCTAAAAATGGCCAAATGAAATTTCATCACAGACACAAACCTATAAGACCTCCAGCAAACACATCTTGCCAATGGTGCCAGTAATCATCCACTCGAGAAATGCCAACAAGTGATGCAACGAGTAAAGGGAGAAAAACAATGCATAGTTTTGCAATGTGGCCTCCGCGATCAAACACCTTTATTTTCCCAGACAAGTAAAGAGAAAGAAAACCCAGACCAGCAAAGGAACCTGCATACAAGGATAACATGTCAGGAAAATTCAAGTAATTTAGTGGACCTGCCATGAAGTTAAGTTAGTGCTAGGGCCACGAGTTCGGCCAACTTTTTCTGTAACATTTTATCATATTCAAATTCCCTTAATTTTATCAACAATTTACAGCCATTTTTTCAATTTTCTGTATGCATAAATACTTGATGATTACACAGAAATAGAGATTTAGTACTATTTACCTGAAGTATGCCCACTGGGAAAACTCTTATGGCCCTCCCTTATTACACTTTTATCACCGTGGCATATAACATCTCCCCATTTATCATAAACCTGAGAAGCAACAGTTATTAATACCATAGTCTGAAACATGGGTTTACTAAAGAAACATCGGATTCTCCTGCAAACATTATAGAACCGTCAATCTGGAAAGCATACATCCTTTCCATCTGGAAAGCACTGCCAAAAGAAGTCTGGCCGAGGACGACCAACTGCATTTTTTATAGATACTGTGATAACCGCTGTTACTAGAAAAGAGAATAAGAGACCTGCATTAACAAGCAACTTTCTGTCAGGCTATCATCAATTTTATTTTTATAAAAAATAATACCTCAGCTTCTTTTGTTTAAGAAATCTTCTCTGTAATAAATCAATATGGACACATAATGTCATTACCTAGTATTGCATGATGAAGATCATACACATCTCTTCTACGGAAATAGACCACAAGAAATATCACGATAGGCAACAGAACTGCATACATCTAATCCACCAAAGGACAAGAAAAAATGGAAAAAGGAAAACAAAAATATTATCATAAGTTCAATACTCAAAGAAGTCAGTTTGCAGATATAGGAATATAATTGGATAACAATGAGAAAGGAAAACTTATGATTACAAAATAGTGGTAAAAGAAAACTTACAGGAACAGCCCAACCAGGCACCGTGTTATCTTTCAAGGGATATCTGAGATCAGACATCATATCTTTCCCAACAAAGCGATAAAATGGATGGATCACATATAAAATGATCAGAATTATGACAAGAAGCATGAGTATCAGCCAGTCGTGCATGTGTGTCCTTGCAACTGTGATTCCATGGGACCTTACAGTATGTGAACCTAGCGGAACTTCCTGCATTCTATTATGCTGAATCAAAGTGGACATCAAAAGTGTTAGCTTTTCTTGATGGTGTTACAATAGAAGTTGAAACATACGTACAGTGAAAGACAATTGCTTAAATGAAGAAAAAAGATAAAAGTAACCATCATTTTCTATAAATATCCTATCAAATAAATAGATAAACTGCATAAAATAAATAAGTAATTTAGGATAGCCAATTCAACAGATTGTTAACACCTCCATATATAATAAATATGAACATCTGACACTTCATATAAATAGCTACCACCCACATCTGTGTTAAGGAAACAAATCAAGGGATGATTGAGAATCAAAAACAATCCCTATGATTAAGTTTCCAGATGAAGCCGAGTCAAATATTCAATCTCCATCGACCAGGACACATGATCAAGGCATTTCTTAATCAGTCTCCATTAACTAGCACATACATGCATTCATTTGATAACTCCTGTAATTACTCATACAATTATGCCTATGATTATGCTCTATGTAAAATCTATAAATAGAGCCTACTGTAGTTGTAGACATTCATTCAAGTTTAATAGAGAGTAATGGAGATATTTGAATTTCTCATCTTACTTCTTCCTTTTTCCTTTTAAAAATTTCTTCTATCTGGAGTGATCATTAGCAATAATACTATGGAACTAATCCAAATTGCAGCGGGCCTGCAGAAATTACTGAATTCTGATAACAGAGACAATAAAATAGATAGCAACATGTATAGCTCTCAAGGTTACACAGTGATAGAAGGACAAGCGTAGAGCGGCATAATCTAAAAGCAAATAACATATATTCTGCAGACAGATGCCAAATAAATGTTCTTTATATATGGTAAAGGTCAATATTGCATTTCTTACATTTAATAATATGATTATATAGTATTCACCAAATATAATATATATATATATATATATATATGATTATATAGTTATATGCCCGATAAAAAAACTAGGGATACATATAATTTTGTCCCTCTAACCATTATATACAATTTTGGGAACCTAGTGAGATGGGAAAAGTCAGCAATCTGTTCATGTCCTGAAACTTGAAAAGAGATTAATAAAAAACCCTCTGTTCGACCTCATGGTTCTGAAGTACCAAGATCCTTCAATCTGAAATAGTCGAAGGCACTGCCTTCCATCAGCTATTGGAGGTAGGTGTTAAATACCAACCATCACTTGATAACCTATATATTGCCACCAATAGCACTTCACTCGTGCCAGGCAATGTATCAGGTAGCTCCATCACATGCTGGCAAAAAGACACATACCAGGAATCTTCTTTCTTATGCATAAAAACTCGTCTTAGGGAAATAATAAATTTCACTTCAATCTAACTTAATGCTGAAGCATTCAAAGATTAACCAAACACTCAAACCAATATGCCATGGTGGATAGATGGGTGGGCAAAAAGGCCCATGGTGTAAGCTGCCACCCTTCCTCCTCACCAATAAGCCATATAAGCAGAGAGCAGGCAGAAGATAAGAAGGTCCTTATACAGAGTGTCAACTAAGAAGTGAAGGAGCCATGGAAATGGAATATGTAAACTTCCCTACATCACATTATACTTTTCATATTATGTTGACACTAGAAATATATGTAGATCAATTCTTGAAGAGAGAGGAAATACAAAGAATGAAATGCAAATGAAGGAAAAATTACACCACAACGTGTACAGAAAAAGTTCAGGCTGTTTTATAAAACCAAAGAAACCCCCACTCGTGAAACTGGACATTTTAAATATTAAAAAAGATACCTCTTCATTCTTGTGTTCTATCAATGGAAAGTCAATGGGTGGGAACCAATTACTAGTAATTGAAGATGTCCCCTGCCTCTTGCCTGACACATCCTAGATAACCCCAAAAAAATTAAGCTTCAGGGATTAAACATCATAAAGAGTCCCTTAGTTTATTAAATTTATTATGAAATTAAAATACCATATTGTACAGCAGTCGGCAAGTGGACTCACATTAATAACAAGAGTCTAGAGACAGTAGGTAAGCTTTTTGGTAATATATTTTATTTACCTCACGTCATATTTCTTATTTGTTATACAGAATCATTGCATAACCCACTCTAGCTTTACACTTTATGGTTACAAGCACATGGAATCCTTAACAAACAATCAAGTTTGATTCAATAATTATAAAGGTTCAACAAATTTCTCTCCCATTTACACAGTTAGGTTGTTGCCATCAAACCCAAAAACTTAAGCTCTTAGGAGGAAGTGGACTCAAATATGTATATCAAGACAACACAACAAGGACTAACACTTCCCATCATCTGTAGGCCAGCAAACAACAGCTGGAAACAAATATAGGCAGAACACATGTACACAAAAAAAGTTACTAGAAACAAAAGAGTCACTGGGATTCGAATAAGCCAAATAGAAAAGCCAAAGCTTTGATACCATATTAAGTTACTATGAATCACAAAAGCTGGATCTATCACGAAGTGAACCCATATATGCATATCAAACCAACGAAAGACGTTAAACCATGATTTTTCAACACTTTACTTGAAGAAAATTTGCCCACTTACAGGTTATGTCACATGTATGATATTCTAAAGTGCCTTTTGCACAACGACTTTAATACATTAAACATAAAATCTTTTTCCTTCCACCTTTAGGAAACCTAAACTTGAGTCTTCTTCTGACCTTAGCTCCCCATATAACTACAGCTAGGCAGGAATTTAAAACACCTACAAGTTTTGCAATTTTGAAGGCTCAATGACAGAAAGGTACTGATACATCTTAACCAACAATAGAGAATTTGTATATGTTCATTACGACCTTTTACAATATAGTTTTTATTATCATAGGTAACTAAGAAATATATAGGAAAGAAACAGTAACAAGAACCAAACCACAGGTTAGGTTACCCAAAAAGCCAAAAGTAACCTAGACAAGTTTACTGATATGTAATTCATCCCTAACCTCACAAAAGAGATAAATCAGAATGGCGCTCCCTGTACCTAGTAAATATCTCTTTTTACGTAAAACACTTTCCTAACTAATGATTCAGAGGGAGCTACAGAATCTAGGTTAGGTTACCAATATTTACTACTCCCTAGCAGATGGTAGTCCAGATCATTGACCTCCAACATGATACAGTTCCACTTCAAAGCAATAATTTTAGAAATCTGGAATTTTCTCTAGTTCTTCTTTTACTTGACATATTTGAATGCTAAATAACAAAAGGCAAAAAGCAAAAAAAATCCAGAAAATTGTCAAAATTTAATCTCCATATTAAACAACCTTATGATATACGACATGAAGCGTCCCAAACTACCACATCCACATCCAGAAAATTGTCAAAATTCAAACAACAATCTTGTGTCTATCACAAAGTTATAGAAAATATTAAGGACTAAAAGCCTTGTAAGAATAGAAAGAAAAAGAAGACCCAAAGAAAAAAATAATTCTTTAATCTAGTTCTAGGTTAGTAGTATCCATCAGTCCTAGAAAGCCCTTTTCTTCTACCAACAGAAGGTAAAACATTCGGTGCCACCTTCACTGGAGAAACGCCACCAGGGAAAACATTAACATTATACTTCGGACAAAAAGAGCCAACCCACAGAGGTTTTACTCATATACTTCTGAAATAAGCATTCCAACAAACACTCGAAAAGCAAAAAAAAAATTTTGAGACAAGTATAAAACCCACTAACCTGAGAACCACCACTAAAAATTCTAAGTCGAAAAAGAGATCCCAGATCCAACCAAGCCATTGTACAAGCAAAGCAAAAAATATACTGTATTTGAACTAATGCTACGTTGAATTTACTGGTGTGTGAAATGGAACCCAGAAAATGGCAGTATTGATAAATGGTGAAGCTTCCTAGTTCCTTTTCGTGGTTGTGACATATAATTCATGCGTGTTATCCAAGCCACAACAATATTTGGATGAAATGGGTAGCAGTGATATGGGACCACGTGGAGATGTGGATAAAAAAATAGAATAAAACTTTCGAATATACAGAAAGGCAAAGTCACAATTACCTGAGAATAAAAGCTATGGTTCTGGGTCCTTGACATCTGATGGGGCCCTATTTGAAAAACCGAAATGAGAGTGTGTGGTGAGTATGTCTCTGTCAAAAAGACGAGAGCTTTTCTCACCCTCCGACGAAGAGAAAAAGAACCACACGTTTCCACAGACGTGCTCAGCCGAAAATCATGACGGTAGCTATACAGTGTTTTATCAACAAAAATGTTTTAGTTTTGGCTGTAGATTTGAATTTTCCTGAATTTTTCTTTTTTTTAGTGCGTCACTGTGAGAATTAAGGCTCAGCAACCAGTCAAAAGTTTGACCAATATGTTATTTTATCTAGTAATTTAGAATTGTATATCCGTATTTTAATTGCTTTAGTCAATTTCTTATGCAAATTATATTTGTGATATTTTTATGCTTAAAAAATTGATTACTTCTATAATTAGATAAAATTTAATAAGTCAATTATATAAAGTTGAATTGTTCAAGATTTTTTATTTTTATTTTGGAGGAATTGTTGAAGAATTGAGAAGACCTAAATAAAAAAAAGAATGAAAATTAAATAAATAAAATTGGATAATTTTATTAATTATTTAATTTTGAACAAGGCTATGCGTTTTTTAATAACAATAATAATAATGACAAACAAAACAATATATGCTTTGAAGATTAAAAATAAAATAAACACCATATATGCTTTTTTTTGGTCGGGCATAGAATACCATATATGCTTTTTTGTTTTTTTTTTTTTTAAGAAATACCATGTATGCTTTGACTATAGCATTTCTCATAAAACTTAATTCCTTCATGTTTTAAAAGAGTTTATTTTATATTTATCATTACTTGAAGACATGCACATGGTGGTTGGCAATATATTTACTGTAGCAGTTGGTCAAATTTATATGATCCCATATCCAACTTATATCTACCATATAAATATGCGTTTAAGGGTTTGCTGACCGAATTTTTATGGGTGCTGCTAATGTGGGCGACAAGCCCGCCTTTTTTTTTTTTTTTTTTGTATATGTTTTTTTCTTGTCTATTTTTTATGTATAATTTTATATTTTTTTTGTATTTTGTATTTTGCCAAACTCCAAATATTCTATACATATATATAACAAAAAAATATGAAATTATATATAAAAAATATATTTAATAGATAAAAAATACAAAAAAAAGAAAAAAGGAAAGAAGAAAAAAAGGAAAAAAGGTGAACTTGTCGACGTCACCCACATTAGCAGCACCGGAAATTTTATATGCTAGAGTTAGGTTCGAGCCTCATAAAGTTTGACACGTATTTATAAGAGTTAGATGTTCAAGTTCTAATAAATTTTATTTATATTTTAAATGTATTTAATATTGTTGAAATACTAAATGAAAAAGGAACCGATAGAAGATAAGTGCTACTATTTAAATTCTCACGGAACTTACAAAGCAGATAGGGGGTGCTATTCAAATTCCTAACTTACAATTCTCAAGTTGAGTTTTTTTTTTTAATTTATCAAAAACAAATCTACAATACAAATATATACTATTTATAAACATAATTACTTTCCCACTTTCTTTTTTCCACAAACCAAAAATCAAAATTATAAGACAACCCAGAAAAAGTCCTAAACTGTATCACATTGCATGAATTTTATCAAATACATTGCACTCCTCCCAAGCAAAACAAAGAAAAAAAAATGCACAAATGAATACAGAGTACCTCAAAGACTCACGGTATTATCAGAAACTACATCAGAAATTAGAATGTGATAAGACGAATATATGTAACACTTAATTTTGCTTCTTCAATGAACTTTGGATCCCTTGCCCAAATTAGAGAGCGTGTGGGAAATTGTTTTAGAAGCTCAAAGAACCTTACCATTTTGATGTGTACAAACTAAATGGACTTGGCTAAGCTTGATTCTCATATGCTAAGCTCAGCTTGTTGGATGGAGTCAAATTGTCGTTTCCATTTCCTTTCCAAGTTGTTGGTGTCAAATTTTCATTCCTTTTCTTGGGTTTTCTAGGCAATGTGGTTGCATTCTTCCCCCATTTCTGTCTCCTGCTTTGTACTTGATCTCCATCAATAACCATCCTCTTACCAGAACTTGACCTCTTTGTTCTATATGCTTCTTTCTCTTCTTCCAATCTTTTCTCTCTAATTTCTCTCTGAGCCAAATCTATCTTGATCAAAATGTCCTCAGTAGCCTTTATAGCTTCAATCCATGCTTGAGAAGCTGCAACTTTTTTATTGGCAATTTCTTCGGCCCCAGTCGAACACCCTTTCAAGTAATCGTATTCAAACTTTGAGATGGTAATTGAGGAACTATTCTGAGGTTCATAAGCTCTAGTTTTCATGGTATTCTCTGTAAGATATCCCATGGCTAAAGCTTCCGACGATTTCACTACTTCGAGCTCTTCCATGGCGGCCTGCAATTGTCCCTCAATATAGCGTGTCTCAAACTCAGCGTTCTGAATCTCTGCTTCCATGCTCACTGATTCTTTAACTAGAAGTGCCTTCTCTTTCTTTGCGTTCTCTGCTTCTGCCTTGAGATATTCAAGGGTCAGAGAGAGATTGGTTTTCACAGACTTGGCCTTTTCTGCGGTTAGTGACACAACTTCCAACTTGGCTTTTGCTTGAAGAAGCTTCGAGTTTAGATTTTCAACGGTTGAGTCTGGCTTCTCTTCTATTTTCTTCAACTTGCTCGTCTCAGCCATGACATGTTTCAGCTCATTCCTTATGATATCCATGGAGGTCAGGTACTGAAAGCCTTCTTCTTTTACTAAAGCCAATTCCTTCTCTGCTGCCTCCAATTCTCTCTCCAAGTCCTCTTGTCTCGGAAAATTTGCATCCATACCCTCCAAGCTATTGCTTTTCGTATCGAATTCGAGTTCTCTTGTGTGTTCAAGATCTACAAGAATGTCCTTCAGTTTCTTCTCGGTTTGCTCTATTTTAGATGATATTTGACGGCCAGACTTGCAGAGGTAGTTGTTCCATTTGATCCATTAATGGATTCAGAGAAACTGGCTTTACGTCCTGAAAAAATTCATGCACGTTATTAAGATTATTATTCCAGAAATTCAAACCACCATGATGAGAACCGCCATTAATGGCCGCGGCGTTCTTCATCAGAACTTGCTGTTCTTTCTTCATCTCATTCATCTTCTCCGTCTCCTCGATCTTCGCGTCCAGTTGACTGAGAAGTACACCCAGTTGGTCCACCGACAAGGAGTTGATGAAGTCGTCGGGAATCGGGTACTTGTCGGCGTAATAAGCCTTACTGAGTTTGGAAATCTCCTTCTCCATCTTATTCTTGCGGTCCATTAAGATGTCGGAGAGAGTGAAGATCCTCTTGGGAGGCTTGCACATGGTCTGTGTCTGGAACCGTTTGATGATCCGAGCGACGTCGTCTTTGTTGGTGGGCCAAGTCACGACTTCTCTAGGCTGTCCGTTCTCATCTTTGGGACCGTACATGATCATGCACACGTCGATCCCACAGAGAGTTGAGAACTCGTAGCATTTCTTCAGCATCCCATTCTTTCTCTTCTGGAATGTTATTTTCCTGGGCCTTTCATTGGCTATGAGTTCCATGTTCTGTTTTCCACGACCCATGATGCTTCTTCTTTCTTTTCTTTTTTTCTTTTTCTGATCTACCAAACAGAGAGTAAAGAAAATTTCGGAGCTAGAAATGAAGTAAAAATTAAGATCTGTTCTGAAAGAACCAGAAAATGAAAGAAAATAAATTGGAGGAAGTGTGTACCTTCTTCTTAGAGAAAATAAATTTTAGGGTTTTGATGAATCTTATAGAAGAGAAAATGGGCTGTCGTTGACTGTTTTGCAAGTATCTCACAAAATTCTCGGTTTATGTCATGGCAAGTAGTGAAGGTGAAGACGCGCAGCTATACACACACATATATTATAATATACGTCCACTTTCCATGCACATGCATGCATGCATGCAAAGGTACCTTATAAAAAGATAAAGACATTTATACATAAAACAGAATCATTTAATTAATTAGAGTGAAAATTACCATTTTGGAAACGAAATCCACAAAAAAAAAAAAAAAAATTGCAAGTGAATAGAATATGAAGAGAAGAAGAAGACTGGCAGAGATTTTAATGAACAAATATATATATATATATATATATATGTGTGTGTGTGTGCTCTTTTTCTACCCTCGCTTATCAATAGTATCAAATCAAATTATATATGGTGAATAAGAGTAGTTATGATATCTACTTCTAAATTATTTAAAATATCTCTGGTAAAGGTAAAGTATAATATACACATTCCACATACATTACTTCATATAATGTTATTAATAATTAAAGGGAATGTTAATTATGTCAATTGGATCCATTCCATTTTTTTTTTCTTTTTTCTCTAATTTAGTGGTGAGGGATGCCAGGGCTAGCGTGCACGCACCTTTAACTAATTTCTCTCCAGTCATCAAAGGCAGCTATTCACTATCAAAAAGTGATTTTAGACAACAAGTTCTATAAGTAGATATCATAGCTATAGACAGATCTAAATTTTGTCCCGATTGAATGTCAATGAAATAGTACTCGTATAAATCTGATATATAAGAATTAGTTGAGATACTGTTAATTAACCGAGGCATAATATACCATGAATTGTTAAGTTTAGAGCAAAAAAGATTATACAACCTTGAAGTTTAAGAGATGAATATAATACATGTTCATCCAGCATATGTTTTAAGAAGCATATGCCAAATGTTTAGTTGGAGTAAAGAAGCAAGAAATACTGGTACAATTATCTCCTCCCAGATTCCAGTTCTTCCAATGTTGAAGAGGAATCATCATTGGTTAGATATAGTCCCATGAATCCATTGCTTCTTCTTTCCTCTTGCTGGTTCTCGTCTTGAGCCTCTGAGGCTTGCTCGTGGTGCACATTCGTTGTATTCGGCGATTGTGTGTTTCGGCGTGACTCTTCCAACACCCGAAAATATGCATATGGTCCCCAGCCTACAACAAAGTTAATAACATTCTCAGAAAAGGGCAGCCTTGATTTTAAAACTAACAAAGAAAACTTGTGTTAATAACAACACTTTCGAAGTCTGAATGTGTTAGTTTGTTCTATATAATCGCCGAACATACAGCCTCAAATACCTAGCTAGCTAGTGGTGTGTCCGGCCAAAGATGAGAATATAGACTTTCCTGTCTGGTTCAATAGAAGGTTCTTCCTTTACCAGTCCTCACAAGGGCTGATTACTTGCATCAAGATGTTTCGACTAAGGTCAAGTAGGTCATTTCACATGAACAAATCATTTTATCATTTGAACTAAAGACACCTATAGTGGTAAATTCTTAAATCAGATTTGAAGAGAACGAACAGAGGATAAATAATCATTATCAGCACATATTTTACTCTTACAACAGTAAAAAGTTAATAAAGGCTCCACTTAATTTCAGTAGAATACCAATTTCTACTTTCAGAAAAAACCCAACCAGCTCTTCACAAATAAGAGCTTACCTTCATCATGATAAGGGGGTGGAAAGAACTGCAAATAGCAGAATGTAGCCACTGTGAGCCCTGCACAAATGTATCACGAAAGTCAGCCGAAATAGCAAAGAGAAATTTGCTAAGCTGCTAAAAATGGCTAAATGAAATTTCATCAGAGACACAAACCTATGAGACCTCCAGCAAACACATCTTGCCAATGGTGCCAGTAATCATCCACTCGAGAAATGCCAACAAGTGATGCAACGAGTAAAGGAAGAAAAACAATGCATAGTTTTGCGATGTGGCCTCCACGATCAAACACCTTTATTTTTCCAGACAAGTAAAGAGCGAGAAAACCCAGACCAGCAAAGGACCCTGCATACAAGGATAACATGTCAGGAAAATTCAAGTAATTTAGTGGACCTGCCATGAAGTTAAAGTTACTGCTAGGGCCATGAGTTCGGCCAACTTTTTCTGTAACATTTTATCATATTCAAATTCCCTTAAATTTATCAACAATTTACAGCCATTTTTTCAATTTTCTGTATGCATAGATACTTGATGATTACACAGAAATAGAGATTTAGTACTACTTACATGAAGTATGCCCACTGGGAAAACTCTTATGACCCTCCTTTATTACACTTTTATCACCGTGGCATATAACATCTCCCCATTTATCATAAACCTGAGAAGCAACAGTTATTAATACCATAGTCTGGAACATGGGTTTACTAAAGAAACATCGGATTCTCCTACAAACATTATAGAACTGTGAATCTGGAAAGCATACATCCTTTCCATCTGGAAAGCACCGCCAAAAGAAGTCTGGCCGAGGACGACCAACTGCATTTTTTATAGAATCTGTGATAACCGCTGTAACTAGAACAGAGAATAAGAGACCTGCAGTAACAAGCAACTTTCTGTCAGGCTATCATCAATTTTTTTTTTATGAAAAAATAATACCTCAGCTTCTTTGGTTTAAGAAATCTTCTCTCTAATAAATCAATATGGACACATAATGTCATTACCTAGTATTGCATGATGAAGATCATACACATCTCTTCTACGGAAATAGACCACAAGAAATATCACGATAGGCAACAGAACTGCATACATCTAATCCACCAAAGGACAAGAAAAAATGGAAAAAAGAAAACAAAAATATTATCATAAGCTCAATACTCAAAGAAGTCAGTTTGCAGATATAGGAATATAATTGGATAACAATGAGAAAGGAAAACTTATGTTTACAAAATGGTGGTAAAAGAAAACTTACAGGAACAGCCCAAACAGGCACCGTGTTATCTTTCAAGGGATATCTGAGATCAGACATCATATCTTTTCCAACAAAGCGATAAAATGGATGGATCACATATAAAATGATCTCAATTATGACAAGAAGCATGAGTATCAGCCAGTCGTGCATGTGTGTCCTTGCAACTGTGATTCCATGGGACTTTACAGTATGTGAACCTAGCTGAACTTCCTGCATTCTATTATGCTGAATCAAAGTGGACATCAAAAGTGTCAACTTTTCTTGATGGTTTTACAATAGAAATTCAAACATACGTACAGTGAAAGACAATTGCTCAAATGAAGAAAAAAGATAAAAGTAACCATCATTTTCTATAAATATCCTATCAAATAAATAGATAAACTGTATAAAATAAATAAGCGATTTAGGATAGCCAATTCAACAGATTGTTAAAACCTCCATATATAATAAATAGGAACATACAACACTTCATATAAATAGCTACCACCCACATCTGTGTTAAGGAAACAAATCAAGGGATGATTGAGAATCAAAAACAATCCCTATGATTAAGTTTCCAGATTAAGCCGAGTCAAATATTCAATTTCCATCGGCCAGCACACATGATCAAGGCATTTCTTAAGCAGTCTCCATTAACTAGCACATACATGCATTCATTCGATAACTCCTGTAATTACTAATACAATTATGCTCTATGTAAAATCTATAAATAGAGCCTACTGTAGTTGTAGACATTCATTCAAGTTTAATAGAGAGTAATGGAGATATCTGAATTTCTCATCTTATTTCTTCCTTTTTCCTTTTATAAATTTCTTCTATCTGGAGTGATCATTAGCAATAATACTATGGAACTAATCCAAATTGCAGCGGGCCTGCAGAAATTACTGAATTCTGATAACAAAGACAATAAAATAGATAGCAACATATATAGCCCTCAAGATCACACAGTGATAGAAGGACAAGCACAGAGCGCCATATTCCAAAAGCAAATAGCACATTCTGCTGACAGATGCCAAATAAATGTTCTTTATCTATGGTAAAGCTCAATATTGGATTTCTTACATCTAATAATATGATTATATAGTTATATGCTGGATATAAAAACTAGGGATACATAAAATTTTGTCCCTTTACCCACTATATACAATTTTGGGAGCCTAGTGAGATGGGAAAAGTCAGCAGTCTGTTCATGTCCTGAAACTTGAAAAGAGATTAATAAAAAACCCTCTGTTCGACCTCATGGTTCTGAAGTACCAAGATCCTTCTATCTGAAATAGTCAAAGGCACTGCCTTCCATCAGCTATTGGAGGCAGGTGTTAAATACCAACCATTACTTGATAACCTATGTATTGCCACCAATAGCACTTTGCTCATGCCAGGCAATGTATCAGGTAGCTCCATCACATGCTGGCGAAAAGACACATACCAGGAATCTTCTTTCTTATGCATAAAAACTCATCTTAGGGAAATAATAAATTTCACTTCAATCTAACTTAATGCTGAAGCATTCAAAGATTAACCAAACACTCAAACCATGTGAGATAGGGGACTTGCTTCTGGGTAGATGGGTGGGAAAAAAGGCCCATGGTGTAAGCTGCCACCCTTCCTCCTCACCAATAAGCCATATAAGCAGAGAGCAGCCAGAAGATAAGAAGGTCCTTATATAGTGTCAACTAAGAAGTGAAGGAGCCATGGAAATGGAATATGTAAACTTCCCTACATCACATTATAATTTTCATATTATGTTGACACTAGAAATATATGTAGATCAATTCTTGAAGAGAGAGGAAACACAAAGAATGAAATGCAAATGAAGGAAAAATTACACCACAATGTGTACAGAAAAAGTTCAGGCTGTTTTATAAAACCAAAGAAACCCCCCACTCCTGAAACTGACATTTTAAATATTAAAAAAGATACCTCTTCAGTCTTGTGTTCTATCAATGGAAAGTCAATGGGTGGGAACCAATTACTAGTAATTGAAGATGTCCCCTGCCTCTTGCCTGACACATCCTAGATAACCCCAAAAAATTAACCTTCAGGGATTAAACATCATAAAGAGTCCCTAAGTTTATTAAATTTATTATGAAATTAAAATACCATATTGTACAGCAGTCGGCAAGTGGACTCACATTAATAACAAGAGTCTAGAGACAGTAGGTAAACTTTTTGGTAATATATATTTTATTTAACCCACGTCATATTTCTTATTTGTTATACAGAATCATTGCATAAACCACAATAGCTTTACACTTTATGGTTACAAGCACATGGAATCCTTAACAAACAATCAAGTTTGATTCAATATTTATAAAGGTTCAACAAATTTCTCTCCCATTTACACAGTTAGGTTGTTGCCATCAAACCCAAAAACTTAAGCTCTTAGGAGGAAGTGGACTCAAATATGTATATCAAGACAACACAACAAGGACTAACACTTCCCGTCATCTGTAGGCCAGCAAACAACAGCTGGAAACAAATATAGGCAAAACACATGTACACAAAAAAAAGTTACTAGAAACAAAAGAGTCACTGAGATTTGAATGAGACCAAATAGAAAAGCCAAAGCTTTGATACCATATTAAGTTACTATGAATCACAAAAGCTGGATCTATCACGAAGTGAACCCATATATGCATATCAAACCAACGAAAGACATTAAACCATGATTTTTCAACACTTCACTTGAAGAAAATTTGCCCACTTACGGGCTATGTCACATGTATGATATTCTAAAGTGCCTTTTGCACAACGACTTTAATACATTAAACATAAAATCTTTTTCCTTCCACCTTTAGGAAACCTAAACTTGAGTCTTCTTCTGACCTTAGCTCCCCATATAACTACAACTAGGCAGGTATTTAAAACACCTACAAGTTTTGCAATTTTGAAGGCTCAATGACAGAAAGGCACTTATACATCAAAACTTGCGTAGGCTCAGTTGGGTTGTGCAGGTGCAAATGAGAAAGAGGTAACCCAGACCCATCAGCGTACTAAAAGTTTTAAGGGAAAGAGAAAAGTGATCTACAGAAAGTGAATAAGCTTAGAGAGAACTTACCAACCCAGAGTCCTAAGATTACAAACTTAACCAACAATAGAGAATTTGTATATGTTCATTATGAGCTTTTACAATATAATTTTTATTATTATAGGTGACTAAGAAATAAGTAGGAAAGAAACAGTAGCATGAACCAAACCACAGGTTAGGTTCGCCAAAAAGCCAAAAGTAACCTAGACAAGTTTACTGATGTGGAATTCATCCCTAACCTCACAAAAGAGATAAATTAGAATGGCGCTCCCATTACCTTGTAAATATCTCTTTTAATAAAAACGTAAAACACTTTCCAAACTAATGATTCAGAGGGAGCTACAGAATCTAGGTTAGGTTACCAATATTTACTACTTCCCAGCAGATGGTAGTCCAGATCATTGATCTCCAACATGATACAGTTCCACTTCAAAGCAATAATTTTAGAAATCTGGAATTTTCTCTAGTTCTTCTTTTACTTTACATATTTGAATGCTAAATAACAAAAGCCAAAAAGCAAAAAGCCAAAAAAATCCAGAAAATTGTCAAAATTTAATCTCCATATTAAACAACCTTATGATATACAACATGAAGCGTCCCAAGCTACCACATCCACATCCAGAAATTTGTCAAAATTCAAACAACAATCTTATGTCTATCACAAAGTTATAGAGAATATTAAGGACTAAAAGCCTTGTAAGAATAGAAAGAAAAAGAAGACCCAAAGAAAAAAATAATTCTTTAATCTAGTTCTAGGTTAGTAGTATCCATCAGTCCTAGGAAGCCCTTTTCTTCTACCAACAGAAGGTAAAACATTCGGTGCCACCTTCACTGGAGAAACGCCACCAGGGAAAACATTAACATCATACTTAAGACAAAAAGAGCCAACCCACAGAGGTTTTACTCATATACTTCTGAAATAAGCATTCCAACAAACACTCGAAAAGCAAAAAAATGTTTGAGACAAGTATAAAACCCACTAACCTGAGAACCACCACTAAAAATTCTAAGTCGAAAAAGAGATCCCAGATCCAACCAAGCCATTGTACAAGCAAAGCAAAAAATATACTGTATTTGAACTAATGCTGGGTTGAATTTACTGGTGTGTGAAATGGAACCCAGAAAATGGCAGTATTGATAAATGGTGAAGCTTCCTAGTTCCTTTTCGTAGCTGTGACATATAATTCATGCGTGTTATCCATGCCACAACAATATTTGGATGAAAGGGGGACCGCGTGGAGATGGGAATAAAAAAACTTTTAAATATCAGAGTCACAATTACCTGAGAATAAAAGCTATGATTCTTGGTCTTTGACATCTGATGGGGCCCTATTTGGAAAACCGAAATGAGAGTATGTGGTAAGTATATGTCTGTCAAAAAGACGAGAGCTTTTCTCACCCTCGGATGAAGAGGGAAAAAGGAACCACACGTATACACAGACGTGCTCAGCCGAAAATCATGACGGTAGCCATACAGTGTTTTGTCAACAAAAATGTTTTTTAGCTTTTGGTTATAGATTTGAATTTTCCTCAATACAATGGTTAGATTTGAATTTATTATTTTATCTATATAATTTTATTATAGTTCAAAATAGTATATCCGTATTTAATTTTTCCTTCAAAATAAGGGTAGATAAATTTTGAATATACGGGTGTTATTAAAATTTAAATTCCAACTTTCATAATTAAATATATAAATTCCATTAGTTTTATTTATATATTAAATGTATTTAGCATTGTTGAAATATCAAGTAAAAGTAGAATTATTAGAAGATAGGTGCTATTATTTTAGATTCCTATAGAACTTGCAGAGCACAAAGCATATAAAAACTATATTATTCAGATTTCTAAACTAATAACTCTCACGCTGAATTTCTTTTTTCGTTCATCAAAAAACAAACCTACAATACAAATATATACTATTTATAAACATAATTACTTTCCCACTTTCTTTTTTTGCAAACCAAAAATCAAAATTATAAGACAACCCAGAAAAAGTCTAAACTGTATCACACTGCATGAGTTTTATCAAATACATTGCACCTCTCCCAAGCAAAATAAAGAAGAAAAAAATGCACAAATAAAATTGGAGATGAATACAGAGTACCTCAAAGACACAGTATCATCAGAAACTACAGCAGAAATTAGAATGTGGTAAGACGAACTTACGTAACACTTAATTTTGCTTCTCCAATGAACTTTGGATCCCTTGCCCAAATTAGAGAGCGTGTGGGAAATTGTTTTAGAAGCTCAAAGAACCTTACCATTTTGATGTGTACAAACTAAATGAACTTGGCTAAGCTTGATTCTCATATGCTAAGCTCAGCTTGTTGGATGGAGTCAAATTGTCGTTTCCATTTCCTTTCCAAGTTGTTGGTGTCAAATTTTCATTCCTTTTCTTGGGTTTTCTAGGCAATGTGGTTGCATTCTTCTCCCATTTCTGTCTCCTGCTTTGTACTTGATCTCCATCAATAATCATCCTCTTACCAGAACTTGACCTCTTTGTTCTATATGCTTCTCTCTCTTCTTCCAATCTTTTCTCTCTAATTTCTCTCTGAGCCAAATCTATCTTGATCAAAATGTCCTTCTCAGTAGCCTTTATAGCTTCAATCCATGCTTGAGAAGCTGCAACTTTTTTATTGGCAATTTCTTCGGCCCCAGTCGAACACCCTTTCAAGTACTCGTATTCAAACTTTGAGATGGTAATTGAGGAACCATTCTGAGGTTCATAAGCTCTAGTTTTCATGGTATTCTCTGTAAGATATCCCATGGCTAAAGCTTCCGACGATTTCACTACTTCGAGCTCTTCCATGGCGGCCTGCAATCGTCCCTCAACATAGCGTGTCTCAAACTCAGCGTTCTGAATCTCTGCTTCCATGTTCACTGATTCTTTAACTAGAAGTTCCTTCTCTTTCTTTGCCTTCTCTGCTTCTGCCTTGAGATGTTCAAGGATCAGAGAGAGATTGGTTTTCACAGACTTGGCCTTTTCTGCGGTTAGTGACACAACTTCCAACTTGGCTTTTGCTTGAAGAAGCTTCGAGTTTAGATTTTCAACGGTTGAGTCTGACTTCTCTTCTATTTTCTTCAACTTGCTCGTCTCAGCCATGACATGTTTCAGCTCATTCCTTATGATATCCATGGAGGTCAGGTACTGAAAGCCTTCTTCTTTTACAAAAGCCAATTCCTTCTCTGCTGCCTCCAATTCTCTCTCCAAGTCCTCTTGTCTCTGAAAATTTGCGTCCATACCCTCCAAGCTATTGCTTTTCGTATCGAATTCGAGCTCTCTTGTGTGTTCAAGATCTACAAGAATGTCCTTCAGTTTCTTCTTGGTTTGCTCTATTTTAGATGATATTTGACGGGCCTTCTCTTCTCTCTCATCTTCTTCAACATTGTCTGTCTGATCTTTCAAAGTCTCAATCCTAGCCAACTGCAATGGCTTTTGCTCTTCAATTTCATTCTCATTTTCCTTCTTGATTGGCTTCTCTGCCTTCAATTTCTCTACCAACACAGCAGCCATATCAAGCTTGAGCAAACCCAATTCCTGCTTCACAACTTCCAATTCCCTCATAACTTTTGTATATTGATAATCATCCATATCCTCATCACTCACTATTTGCTCTTCACTTGGCCTTGATTTCTTTGGTGTTTCAATCTCTTGTATTTGTGCTTTTGCCTTGGCTTTTGATGCTCTGAGCTGCAATGGAGATAGATCTTTCATTGTCTTTTCTGCATTAGAGAGCTTGGATTCAGTCTGGGTTCTCAAAGAGCCTCTGGCTTTTCTGGTCTCTTTGAATCCACTTATGCCTCTCCTTTCCATTTGGATTTCTCGTGCATGTGAGTTGAAATCCTTATGAATTTAACACAGACATAGAGAGAAGAAAATTAGCCAAAAAGGAATTCGAAACTGTATTACTATTACCTGGTGTGAGTGTGTGGTAAAAATTATGGTAAAATGGGAGTTTCATTGTGCTCCTGAATTATACCTCTGAGTTATTCATATTGGGTTTCTTCAGTGAAGGGCTATCTTCCAGAATCCTTCCTTTATATAAATTGATGGTGATTGGACTATGCTTAATTCAAATTGAGCTTCTAGTTTCACAACCAATTAGCCATTAACAATTTAACCAAAAAAATGAAATACAAGCTATAAACAATGTTGTAGTATGGATTGCTTTGACGAAGCACAAGACATTTTGCAAATGTACTTCATTCATGGATCTAATGCAAGCGGGTTTCTGTCACACTCCCACCCTAAGCATCACTACTGTGATTAGACAGCAAACCGCATAAGCTATAACATCAATTGCCATACCAATCAATTAAGTACTACACAGTGCAATAACACCTACTATGGTTTCCTAAATAAAGATATAAGTTAATCAGAGTTAATAAAAGCGTAACATATAACCTAGGTTACATCATTATGCCAATTATGAACTACTAGAGGTCTGGAAATCTTCCACAATCATGCATTTCATCAATGGGGTTGAAACCCCTTCCATATAAAATCTATACATATGAAAGTTTATGTATATGCTAACAGAATTCCCTAGAACCTTAGAAGTCCTAATCAAAGTTTTCCAGATTCAAACTTGATTTCAAATATAATCAGGGAAAAAAAGAAGAAGAAGATTTAATGTTTCAATTTTTTCTATGAAAACCGATGCAATCCATTCTAGAAAAAGAAAAGAAGAACGTACATAAAGTAAAATATGTCATTGAAAACTATAATTGCTCCCATGGGGACATATGAGAAATTTTTCTCCCTTTAAAAATTATAAAATTTATAAACTTTAAATTTAAAATTTAGGGAATTCACACATACCTGATACCTTGAACTATGGTGATCAAAATTAGTAATGGGACTTTGGTTGGATTTGTCACTTGGTATGGAATGGCTTGGATGATTAAGCAACAAGTTGTAGCAAGTTTCTTTTATCTGTTCTTTTATATTTGGGGTATGTTTATTTAAGAACAAAAAGAAAAAATTAAAAATATTTCACAGTGAAGCTTCCTAGGCATTGCCGGCCATACATAGTTACATTTGACAAATTAGTTCTTGCTCCTTATTAACCTGCACATGTTACTAAGCACACCTATGTAATTTTCGTACAAAACTAAATTGCAAGCTCATTTCATTTGCATGCTTTTGTTGTATAGAGGAACCCAGCCAGCCAAGTTGGATTTGGAATCACTTGGCTTCTAACTTATACCAAAATGTATAAGAGTTTAAAAATTACGTGTTTCCCAAGCAATGGTTGGTCCCATATTATAAGTCGGAAATTAAAAATTTAAGTTATATCGTCTTGAGTAAATTACGCTTCCAATAAATTTTACACGAGAAAGCCGAATTGCATACCCACAAGAACAATTTATTTATTTTTTTCCTCTTTGTCGCATGCCTGAGAAATTCAACATATTATCATGTATATTTAATGCCCTCACTAGGTTCACAGTGTCTCAAACACTCAACCTAGAGTCTCATTGTTCTTTAGGAGAAATTTATTTGACCTGCATTTACAAAAAAGAACTCTTTCAAGTGGTCAACTCCAGTACAAAAACCATGTAACAATTTGTTTACTTCTAGCAGCTCAAATGTCTTTCTAGTTTCTCTTACCGCTGAATAACTTGGCAAGATTCAGCACTACCTTTGTTCTCTTCTTAATGGTGATATGTCGAGCGGATGGCGAGGCAGATTTTCGAAACTTAGCTCGCTTGGATGGAGTCGAATCGGCACTGGTTTTACTTAATGGAGTCACACTGCCGTTGCCTTTCCTTGACGGAGTAAAATTGCTGTTGCCTTTCCTTGATGGAGTCAAATTGGCGTTTACTTTCATGGATTTTCTAGGAAATGACAGTTGCATGTTTTCAGGCAATGAATTCTTCTCCCGTCTTCGTCTCCAGTTTTGTAACTCTCCTTCAACCATCCGCTTTGCAGAATTCGACCTCGCTATTCTAAAGGCCTCTTGTTCTTCCTCTATCCTCATCTTTGTTATTTCTCTCTGAGCTATATCTATCTTTATCAAATTTTCTTTCTCACTGGCCTTTATAGCTTCAACCCATGCCTGAGCAGCTGAAACCTTTCTATCAGCAGTTTCCTCAGCCCCAACTGCATGTCCAATCAAATACTCATATTCAAACTTCGAGATTGTAATGGAGGAATTGTTATGCTTAGGTGCACAAGCCCTTGATCTCATGGCATTCTCAGTAAGAGATTTCAGATTTTCAAGAGCTAAAGACTCCAATGATTTGACTGCTTCAAGCTCTAGCATGGTGGCCTGTAATCTTTCCTCAGTTAAGTCTATGTTAGACTCGGTGTCTTGGATTTCTGCCTTGATGGTTGCAGCCTCTTTAAGTAGAAGATCTTTTTCTTTGTTTGCAACCTCTGCTTCTGTTTTTAGCTGTTCAAGGGTGAGCAATAAATTGGATACAATTGATCTAGCCTTCTCCTCGGCAGCAGATACAACTTCCAACTTAGATTTTGCTCTGAGAAGCTTTGAATTAAGATTTTTAACAGGTAAATCAGACTTCTCTTCTATTTTCTTCAGCTGACTTATCTCGGCTGTCACATGCTTCAGCTCATTTCTTACGATATCCATGGAGGCCATGTACTGAAAGCCTTCTTCTCTTACTGAAGCCAATTTTTTCTTCGCCGCCTCCAACTCCTTACGGATTGATTTTAACAAAAGTGAAGCATCCAAGTCCTCTTCTCTATGAAAATTAGCATCCGAACGCCTCAAGCTTTCATTTCTCCGAACTTTCTTGTCCATTTCTTTAACTAGCCTGAGTTCGTTCTCTAACACATCAATATCAGTCAATGTGCCAGCCAATTTGGATTCAAGCTCTTTAGATTGGCCAATCATCTCAATAACTTCCTTCACTTTCTCCCTAGTTTGTTCAATTTCACATGAGAATTGATTGGCTTCCTTTTCTCTTTGAGCTTCAATATCTCTGCATTCTTTTAAAGCCTCAATCCGAGCCAACTCCACTAGCACTTGCTCTTCATTTACCTCCTCAATCTCTTTCATGATTGCTTCCACAGTTCTCGAATAAGATAATATTTTTAAACCCAAGGCCTCAGTTTGCTTCTCTTTTCGTGATTTCTCCTCCGAAACAGCAGCCATATCAAGCCTAAGCGTACTCAATTCTTGTTTCACAATTTCCAATTCCTTCAAAACTTCTGCATGTTTAGAATTCTCCGAAACCCCAACAGCCAATGCTTGTTCTCCTAGCCTTCTAGATTTCTTTAGTTTTTCAATCTCATCCTTTTGCGCTTTTGTCTTTATATTTGCTTCTCTGATCAGTGAAGACAGATCTTTCATTGTGTCCTCTGCATTAGAGAGCTCAGATCCAGCCTGAGCTTTCGAAGAGTCAGCGACTGATCTCATCTCTTTGTATCTATCTATGTCCCATCTTGCCATATGAAGTTCTCTTGTTTTTAAAATGGAATTCTATTGAATTTTGTAGAAAAAGAAACAGAAAGAGAATATTAGCAGAAAAAAATGGAAATCGTTTCACCATTACATAATATATAAACTGAAATGGTGAAAATGTTGTAAATAGAGAGTTGTAGTGATTCTGAATTTCACCTCTGAGGTGAACATCTGGAATTTCTTCAACGAAGGGTTGCCTTCAAGAATCCTATCACCATAAGAATTCATGGTTGCTTTAAACAATCTGATTTTTCTTCTATTATCAAACTCATCTTTATTCATGTGGACCTGCTGCACACTTAAGTCAGACAAACCTTCATCTTTATTAAAATTGAAACAGCCTCTACAAAAGCTCATTCTGTTGCTTTAATAAAGCATAGGGTACTTACGGCTGTACTTTGTTCACTCAAAGCAAGCATTTTTAGCAACCAAAACTGCATAAAGAGAAACAACTACTAGTTTATGACTTGAAATTTAGGGGCACGAGTTAAGGTTTGAGCATATCCTTACAAGTCTCTAGTTAAGCTGTTTTTGGATGAGTGAATTTCTTCCTTGTTAAAGCGAGCCGGTAAGTTACTTTCAAAGGTTAATCCAGGCATCTGATTATTCATTTTGTGACTTTTGAATCCTGTTTTTAAATTTAACAAAATAATGTCCTATATCGGAAATTCTTAAGTATTGCTTTAAGCCCCACTAGCTCAGGCGTAGTTGAGTCCGAAAGAACCCATTTTCAGATTCTAGTTTTGAAACCTGATTGATTAATACTAGAAATTGACTCTTTGCCCTCTAAACATTCCACTTCCTAGTGTTTCCCTTCACTTGCATAATACAAGTCTATTCCGGACTCCACAGATAATATAGATGGAATAGCAAATAGGCCCTAAGACCTAATCGATTATTGGGCACATCCACAAGTAATATAAGTAATATAGACCAAATAGCAAATAAGCCCTGCCACCTAGTTGATTATTGGACAGAATATTCCTATATTGAGGCCATTTTTATTATTCACCAAAAGTGAAAAAGTTCATAGAAGAACAATTAAAAAGGTAACTCAATTTCAGAATGCAATAGAAGAATATCAAGGACTAAAAGCCTGGTGACAATAGAGAAAGAAGAACTAATTCTTTAATCTAGTTCCAGTATAGTGGTATCCATTAGTCCTGAAAAGCTCTTGACTCTTCCTATAAAAAGAGAGGCACTCACAGCTAAATCATTGCTCAAGTAGAAGAAAATTAAATGGAAAACACAAACCAAAACTGAATTACGCCAAAGAAAGGTCAAAATCCAAAGTGTCTACCTGTATGCTTTTGCAATACCCATTCCAAAACACACACACTCAGAAGCTAAAATATTTAACATGCAAAAAATAAAAAATAAAAAAAAAAAAAAGAAAAACCACTAACCTGAGAATTTTTGCCACTGAAAATTCCAGGACGAGGAAGAATCACAGAACCCACCAAGCATTAAAGGAACAGAGCAAAACCAAATGGGTACTTAAAAAAACTAGTGAAGAATTGAATTTCCTGGTGTGAAAAAAGAATGATAAAAACCCAGAAAATGTGGTTGTGGCAAATAGTTCATTTCCACACCACAAGAGGATTGGGATAGAAAGGTAGCAGTAAGATAAAACTGTGGAAGAAAATTTGGATAGGAAAGAATGGAAGCAAATTTGAAAATACAGAATATACAAAAAGTCCCAGTTACCTGAATTTGAAAAGCTATGGTTCTTGTCCTTATGGCAATCAAAATTAACAATGGCATTGTATGGGACCCAAGTTTGGGAAACTGAAAAGAGAGTGTGTGGTTGAAAAATATGTTGCATGGTACTGAAATGAAGGAAGGAAGGGCATGCTTGAGAGCAGTGAAAAAGCACTACTTGGCGTTTTGTGTTGAAACAGTCGTCGTATTCAGGGACAAAGCACCAAGGCCCAAGGCCAAGCACCAGAGCCAACCAGAGAGACGGTTAACATTCAACAGCTTTTTTTTTTTAACTAATATTTTAATATATTCAATGATTTACACCAAATTGTTTGATCAAAATTTAGATGTTAAATGACCAATTACTCTTATATTAATGTTTTAAATGAAAATTATGAAATTAGAGTATGTAATATTATTCAATAAATATTTTGTTCACGTCTGAATTCTTTTAATGTTTTAATCATAAATTTGTTTTTAAAACTAAAATATTATTACTTAATTTTATGTTGAGTATTTAATTAATAATTTTTTTTTTCAGTTAATGGGAAAAAGGGTGTATCTTGAAAACAGAATAAAATGCAAGAATATTCTTTTAAAATTTGAAAGAAAGTGTAAAGTATTATTATTATTTATTTATTTTAGTTATCAATAATAATTAATAGTATTTGCTTAAATTGGAAAATTTCAGGTTGTTATTTATTTATTATTGGGAAATAATCATGTTTCTCCATTTGAAAAAAGAGAAAAAAAAATATAATAAAAGGCCATATAAAAAATATATATTATACATTGAAGTGATAGGTCAACGGTCACCTCGTTGATGGTGCAGCGTAGTCTCGCTCACATGGGAATCCAAATCCGGTGTCTAAGGTGCAAAATGATCCTGATATTACAATGGACTCAAGTAAGGAAGACCATCCAACTGTTCAACGACCAGGTGTAGTCAGTAAAATCAACGGCTAGGAAGATGAAGAGCGTGGACAATGATACTAGAGCATAGTACTGAAACCCCAATTCCCTCCTACTCAGCAACGATGTGATCATTGTTTGCCATAACACAGGCAGAGGGAGATCTAAAGCAGAGAGCTTCTTCTTCTAGTTGTTATTGTTGTTCTTCGTTAATGGCGTTGCAGTGAGAAATTTGTGTTAGGGTTCTTGGATCGGAGCTCGATGGACGTGGAGAGGTCGTCACTGTGCAATTGCGTGGTGAACTTTCTGCTGGAGGAGAACTACTTGTTGACGGCATTCGAGCTGCTTCACGAGCTCCTCGACGATGGCCGAGACGATCAGGCTATTCGCCTCAAACAGTTCTTCTCCGATCCCTCCCAATTCCCTCCCGATCAGATCACTCGCTTCAACTCTCTCCGAGGTACCAACCTTTTGCAAACATTTTTTTTTTCTTTCTACATCCTATATCCATGGCTATGTCTGTATCTTTGTTCTTATTTCTCTGCATTTCGGATTTGGTTGAGATTTTGCACCTGTGATTGTTTCTTCCAAGTGTGCTTTGTTCTGTGTTTGCTGAAAATATTCGGTCAATGTGGGAAGCGACATGTTTGGGTTTTTTATTTCTACTCAAATGGCATTCGAGCGCAGAGTTTTTCATGTTTACTTGTTTTGTTTTTGAATCATTTTGTTGGTTGAATAAAGTATTGCTTAATACCTCTATTGGAGGTTTTTGGTTTTTGCATTCCTGGGAATTTAGAATTTGGAATTCAAAACCTCAGTGTGCTACTAACTTGGTCATAGTGCAAGCCTCCTTAACAAATTTATTCAGTAGCATATGGATGTAAGAGTAACAGGCTTTGATGCTAAAGGCATTAGTTTTTAACTTATGGAAATGATAAATGATGGATACGGTAAACGTAAGAAATGAAAATAAAGAATTGAACATGAGATGTGTTGTGGATTGCAGTGAAGGGAACCAATCCCATCATTTCATTCTTTTACTAGAAAGAGGAGAATCATTTTTCTCTTTGCCTTTTTTCTGTTTTTTGTTTTTGGATCATAATTACATTAAGATGAGGCATTTTCTTTTTATTCGGAGTAGCTGGAAATGCTTCTAATTATAGAACAATCTATAAGTATGAGATAGGCTTTTGGTGGTTCAACTTTAATATAGAACAATAGAGAGGAGAGTAACGATGGTGGTCAACTTGATAATGTACCTTATGGATTGGAATTTGTTGACAACTTGAATCCTTGAGTTCGTTTGATTATTTTGATAAAATAATTCTACATCACATTCCTTATTGATTATAGGTATCAATCATGACATTCAAAAAGAAGAAGGGAAAATGATGTACATTATGATCTTATAAGAATAGGCAATCTCATTTAGTATACTATGGTAAGATGAAAGCTGGGAAAACAGTCATTTTGTATGTAGTGTTTGAAGGCAAAGTAATGAGCAGTGAAGATCTTTTTGATAAAGCTAAATACTTTGCATCATTTTGGGCTTCTACAGACAAAGCTTTCAAAGATTTTCCCTTTTCTTTGATAGTTATAAACCAGAAAGAAGTCATGGGTTACCGGAGTGTTTCATAGTTTTATTGTCATAATTTTCATTTTTCTCGTTGTAACTGTTCATGAGGATTTCTTATCCTCTATTTTGTCTTTTGTATTGATTTACTATCAATAAAAGTTTGTTTCTTATCAAATTTTTTTTTTAATGTAGTTTTATGGAAGTAACTAGCATGTATACCCTACAGCATCACAATTAATATGTTAAAGTGAATCTATTAAATTGAAGGAACTGCACAGCTTTGCTTTAAATGCGGCCAGAAGATGAAAAAAATTGCTACCATGGTTTTTGACTTGATCATAAACTGAAAAACTTCAACGTGAAATATTAAACTGGAGTTTATCAAGGAAGTATGACTTCTAATACCATGCATGAGCGAAACTGAAAATAATTGGTTTTAAAGGCATATTTTGTCCCCAGCCTAAATATTAATTGAGAGCAAAAGGAAACATTAAAAAGACCAGGTTTTTCCTTCTTAGGGTCAGCCATTAAAATAAATATGGTGCTATGACTCTTTGCCTCTCTACTGTACATTGCAACTATAATGGGTCCTTTAAATAATATTTCCAAAATTCTTGTTTATAATAATGAAGCAGACTTTCCAGGATCTGTGTTCCCAAGAGTGAAGCAATTTCTGAGCTGAATCTTCTCTATTATGTTACATAATTGACTTACAAATGTCTGATGTAGTTTGTTTTTTAATAATTGAGTCTGGGATATCCAAACAATTTGATGATAATATAATCCATAAAATTTGATTATTCTTTTCATTCATTTATTGGTAATTTGATAATTGGAACTAACAATTAACCTTATATTTTGATTATATCTTCAAACTATAGCATTATAACGGTTCTCATATCTTCCTTGTTCATTCTTGTAAAGTAGTTGCTGATCCTCAGAGTTTGCTAGAGGAGAAAGAAGCAGCAGAAGAAAAATTAGCTATAAGTGAGTATGAGTTTCGTCTAGCCCAAGAGGACATTTTGAAACTGAAGACTGAATTGCAGAAGAAGGCTGAATCAACTATCAGTCAATTAAGTGGTATTTTCCATGTCTTTGTCTCTTTTGAACTGGTATTCCCTTATTTATATTAGCCTTTTGTATGGCGAATCTTCCTCTATCTGCCCTTCAATATCATATGTTTATCGTCATTGCACTCGTTTAGATTGTGCATGCTGTATGGTTCATGAATCAGTGGTGGCAACTGTCAAGTTGTCATGAAGAGCTGTCTTATAATTAGATGCACTAATAGCAAATTTATTGTGTATATGAAAAGGACACCTCTTTCTATGCATAAGTAACCTTGTGGGAAATGGTTACCCATGGCTGTTCATTGTTAGACTGGAATTCAGTTTTTAAGAAAGCATAACAATTAATGCATGAGCATATCAGAGTTGGGGAACATACATTATTTTGGTGACTAACAGTCTACAGTCATAATCAGACCCTGCAAAATCTGGGACATTGTAGTTAATACTGTAGATAGATTATGGTCCTTCATTATGCACTTCTATTATTTTCTGATTTTCTTTCATCCTTGCTGCCTTTAGAATCAAATACAGATGTTCGTGTAAATCATGCACCAGAATCTCTGCGGCAGAAAAGAGATACTTCCTTTTCTGATTTGGGCCCTTTGAAGGACAATGAACGTCGGGATCTTAATTGTGCTGTGAAAGAATATTTGCTTATAGCAGGTTACCGGCTAACTGCTATGACATTTTATGAAGAGGTATACCACATTACAAATTCTTAAATGTCTCTTTTTCTCTTCTTATTTGATTCTCTGTTTCTTATATATCTTTTACTTTTGTTTAATATATGCATAAGATAAGGAAGACTCACTTTTTGCAGGAATATGCATTTTCCTTACTATTTTTTTTGTACCTTTATCTTACCTTTATTATTTTTATTTTTTTCATGTGTGCTTTTTATTATTTATTCATTATATTATTTAGTGTGTTTTGTCCATTATTACTGAAGTCTTTAAGTTAGTTGAGAAGCCTACCTACCATTTGAAAAGTTAATGCAAAAGCTTAAAAAAAAAAAAAAAAAACCAAAAACATAAACAATATCAAAAGGGCCCTTAGTTTTGACATTCAGTTTGGAAAAATTTCTTTTAAATATGTGGAATTTCATATTTCATTTGTTTAATGAGATTCTCACATTTTTATTGCAATAAATAGTTCATTGAAACTAATTATAAGCTATTATCTTGCATTCTAATCCATCAGTTTTTGTCTTGCATGGACTTATTTGAAGGCCCATGAAATTTATGAAACGTTATGTTTCAGTCTTAACCTGTTCACTAATGTTAAAATATTATTACATCATGTTTATGCTTTCGTTGCAGGTTACAGATCAGGACCTAGATTTTTGGCAGAACTCACCCGCATGTGTACTTGATGCCTTGCGCCATTACTATTACCAGTATCTTTCATCCACTACAGAGGCTGCTGAGGTATTGTCTGATGCATGGGATTCAGTAATTTTGTTCTTTATGTAAATTATGACTTATAAGATGCTAAATATCTGTCATTTAAACTGTCCCTCCTCAGTCCCCTTTTATTTTAATAAATAACTTCTTAAATTGAACACTATTATTATGCTTCAAGCCAAGCTTGTTGGGAAAGGGTCACCTGGGAAGGACAAAATAAACATCTTCTTCTCCTTTCAATAATTTTAACTCTCTAGTGGACCTCATTTTTGGTTTCCTACTTTTGCATTCTCTCAAGCCCTTACCTGATATTTGTATGACTTATATGTCCCTTGTAGAGCAGAGTACTAATACATCAAAATTACTGGACTTTAGCTTTTGTTATACTACTAATTAATAAAAAGTGGTATGCTATGTTATATATTACTAAAGATTTTAATAGAGTATGCTGTTTTAGAGTCATTTCTGTAGATTTCAAGGAGTAAAGATTTAGCATGATGATTTCGACCTCAGAGTTCACATATGCATTTATGTATTAATTGGCATTGTCTTTTTTGATTCTATGATCCATATTCCTAAGCTCATGTAAAACCTGTAACAATCACTGTTTTAGAATAGGAGTTTTCTTTAACTCAGTGAAGATTGCCATTTGTGGATTAGGTTGATTAATTCAAGATGCTGACTGTGATCTACAGTCTTAAGAATAATAACGATAATAAATTAATGTTTGAGAGCTGATCCTTAGAGTTGTGGTTCTCCATTTAAGTTTTACTTTGATGAATAGTCTATCAATGGTTCTATGGTACGTTTGGTACACATATTAGATGGATAGATATTCCATAGGATTGGCTATGATAACGTGTGGTTGGTTTTTTATTCCCAGAAATATTTATTCCATTGGAAGCTAATCCCCCAATATAAGGAATATAGATTCCTTTCCAAAACCTGAGTAGTTATTCCTTCATTCTATTGAGGATAAATCTCAAATATAAATCTTATAATTCTAATAAATTTGAATGTTAGAAAAATATTTTAACAACGTATATGACAAAAAATATAGTTTAAAAATAATGAATAACTTATTTAAGTAAACTAATATTTTTTAAAATTAAAATTATAAATAAAATGTAAATATAAATAAATATTCTCTGTCATGATAAACAAAAAACGTTAGATAGAATAAAAACTTAAGTAAAAAAAGTATTTACTAAAGTAACATTATATCTAATTTATTAACGTAACCAAACAAATGAAGAGGAATAATCATTCCCTTCCCAAAAAAAAAAAAAAAAAAGAAGAGGAAAAAAAAGAAGAAGAAGAGGAATTACTATTGATTTCCGTCATCTTTTATTCCCATGAATAACTACTCTTATTTTATCAGTAATAACAAATCTATTATCTGTGCACCAAACATGTACTAGTGTTTCAATGTTTGCTTCAGTTGCAAGATATTTTGTTTTAGGTACTTAGTCTTTATGTTGTAAATGAATAAAGCTCTACATGATTTTTATGGATCTAAAAGATTTAATGTTTTAAATCTTTATTAATTAGGGAATTCTCCTATAACATTTCTTCTGTTCTTCTTATACTGTACTTTACTTGAACGAGAATTCCTCCTCTGCTGCAGGAGAAAATTGCAATGCTTCGGGAAAATGAGGCACTACAGAAAGAGAAAGAGAAGCTGAATCATGAAAAGGCGTGCTTAATAAAAAGCAAAGATTTAGCTGATGGTCAAATAAGTGCATTAACCAAATCCTTAGAAACTCTTCAGAAGGACCTTAAAGATAAAGAGAACTCGGTAATTACCTATCTGCTACTATCTGAGCTGCAATTGAGCCAAAGCTCATATTTTAAAATTTAAATACTACTTGTTTTTTTTTTGTTATATATTTATTCAGGTACAAGATTTAAAGCAATCCTTGGAGCGCCAAAGAAAGGAGCTCAATGATTGCAGAGCTGAAATAACTTCACTGAAAATGCACATTGAAGGATCTCGTTCTGGGTGGAATTTAGCAGCAAATGATGTTGATCATGCACAAGCGGAGTCCCTGGAAAGATACAAAGAAGAAATTAAATCCCTGCAGATGGAAATAGAAAGCTTAAAAGCACTGCACACAGTTGCTACTGGTTCTGTGAATTCTATCAACTCTGAAAAAGAGTCAATTCATGCAGAAGAAAAAGTTGTTGAGATACATGAAGATAAAAATGTAATTTCTCAGTTGGTTGATCCAGCCCTAAGAGTTGCCGACACTGAAGATGCTCAACTAGCTACTCAACCTTGTGATGCCAACAGGGATAAACCGGATCAACTTTCACAAGGGTCATTAATGAGTTCTAATGACAATAGTTTCTTGGAGAACAGTGAAAGCACCTCCAAACATTATGGTGAATTATCATCAGAAGATACTGGGTTACCCTTGAAAGAAGACAATCTTAATGTTGAAGCTCCTCCTGAGAAGACGGCAAGTTCCTTGTACTTTATTTCAGTCAGCGGAGAATTGAGTACTGGGTTGAATCATAAATAATCCACCTTTGAATTTTAAAATCTTTTAAAGCCTCCTAGTTATGCGGCTTATGCATTTGGAATTATTTGTTGTTGTATCCATATCTAAAATATGGTTAACATACTGTACAGGGTGTGGGGACCATTCAAATCCTAGCTGATGCCTTGCCCAAGATCGTTCCTTATGTCTTGATCAACCATCGAGAGGTTGGTTTTGACTTTCCTTGATGCCTTTTCTCCTTTTTTACATCTGTAAGAATTTTAATGGAAGGTTCTCATACTATTTTACTTTTTACTCTCAGGAGCTTCTTCCGCTAATCATGTGTGCAATTGAGCGTCATCCAGATAGCAGCACTCGGGATTCCTTGACTCACACATTGTTTAATCTAATCAAACGTCCAGATGAGCAACAGAGAAGAATAATAATGGATGTAGGAATAATAAATTTATGGTCTGACTATGAGATAGCTTTACAGTGTTTATATGGTGCTGAATATTTTTGAATTCATTTCAGGCATGTGTCACCCTTGCTAAGAATGTGGGAGAGATGAGAACAGAAATAGAATTGCTTCCACAGTGTTGGGAACAAGTATGTTTCAGCCGTGTTTTGAAAGGTAGCTTTCTGCATCCATTCTGCCTATTGTGCATTAGTTTTCATTTTGTGGGTTGAATGGGTTGCAGATAAATCACATGTACGAGGAGCGTAGGTTGCTTGTTGCTCAGTCGTGCGGAGAGCTTGCTGAATATGTCCGGCCTGAGATCAGAGATTCTCTTATTTTATCTATTGTTCAACAATTGATTGAGGATTCTGCAACTGTGGTCCGGGAGGCTGCTGCTCGTAATCTTGCCATGCTGCTACCACTCTTTCCAAATATGGAGAAATATTTCAAGGTCAGCCTCACTAAATATGCTTCGAGGCTCCCATGGAGAAGAATTCTGACTTGACAGAAATGGCTACAATGTAAGCTCTAGAACAGGTTGATGACACATGGTCTAGGGAATGGAGCCTTTTCACCTTAGCAAAACATGATGACTAAAGAAGAAGAAAATATAATAGGAAATAAATACATGTTTCTCCAATATGTCATTTTTGTTGTATATAGGTTGAGGAGATGATGTTCCAATTGGTCTGTGATCCATCTGGAGCAGTGGTGGATACTTCTCTGAAACAACTAGTTCCTGCAGTAATAAAGTGGGGAAACAAACTAGATCACATTTTAAGAGTTCTGCTGTCGCATATATTGAGCTCTGTGCAGGTATATTTGCTTCTAACCAATAGTTTCTTATTTGTGAATGGAAAATGTATGTTTTGTGTTGTCAATTTATTTTGCTATGACAATGCAGCATTGCCCACCTCTATCAGGGGTTGAAGGGTCGGTGGAGTCATACTTTCATGTTTTAGGTGAGCGAGAACGCTGGAATATTGATGTTTTACTTAGAATGCTGACAGAGATGCTTCCTTCAGTGCATGAGAAAGCAGTTGAGACATGCCCATTTTCCTCTGTTTCTGACACATCTGGAACATTATTTTCTACCGCTATGCTTGAATTATATGCAGGGTATACTCTACCTTCCCCTTTTAGATTTTTTTTCTTATTTTTCTTTTATGCTTACTCTTTTATTTTCCATGAAACATAACCTTTAGGCCTTGAGATACTGTTATATGAAATTTGATAATTTGGTTTTATAAATGCTCCTAAGAAATTTAATATCTGGCCAGGGGACATGTTCAGTGGCCTTCATTTGAATGGATGCATGTCGATTGCTTTCCTGATTTAATACAGTTTGCCTGCTTGCTCCCTCCAAAAGAAGACAATTTACGAAATCGAACTACCAAGGTATCTTTGCATTCGTGCTTCTTTTTTGTTTCTGCCCGTCTATCAAAAGTGCAATTATTGTTGTTTCTAATCTAGATATTGGTTGTGCAGTTCTTGTTGGCTGTTTCAGAAAGCTTTGGGGATTCTTATTTGGCACATATAATGCTCCCTATATTCTTGATAGCTGTTGGGGATGATGGTGATTTGACATTTTTCCCTTCTTCCATCCAGTCTAGAATCAAAGGTAGTGAATTCTCAAACTTTATATGATTCTTTCTTTTCATGATCTGGTATTAATTGTTTCTTAAAATATCAGGTTTGAGACCAAGGACGATTGTGGCTGAGAGACTGGCCATCATGTGTATCCTACCTCTTCTATTGGGAGGTGTTTTGGGTGCTCGTAGCAAGAAAGAAAAATTGGCAGAGTACTTGAGAAAGCTATTAGTTGAAGGCAATTCAAAGGCGACACAGTTGACAAAGAGCAGCATTGAGATTGTTGATGCTGTCCGCTTTCTATGGTTTGTAATTATCAAACGCCTCTCAAAGCTTCTTGTTTGTAATCATTGTTTGACTGAAAGGACTTTTCCATGATGCAGCACCTTTGAAGAACATCATGCTATGATATTTAATATTCTATGGGAAATGGTTGTAAGCTCCAATATAACTATGAAAGTCAGCGCTGCCAATCTGTTGAAAGTCATTGTGAGTTTAGCCATTCTTTTGGAATCATGAATTATATTTATATCTTATGATAACAGTAACACTTATATAACTTCATCTATTTTATAGGTTCCATATATTGATGCAAAAGTTGCAACTACACATATTTTGCCTGCCCTAGTTACTCTGGGTTCTGACCAAAACCTTAATGTAAAGTATGCAAGCATAGATGCTTTTGGAGCTGTTGCCCAACATTTTAAAAATGACATGGTATGAAGTTTCTCATTCTACTTGATAAAATAGTAATCTTAAGGGAATTAGTTTCTATGTATTTGGCTGAGCAAATTCAACATTTTATCAGATTGTTGATAAGATACGTGTTCAAATGGATGCTTTCCTTGAAGATGGATCCCATGAAGCCACCATTGCAGTTGTTCGAGCATTGGTGATAGCTGTACCGCATACAACAGATAGACTAAGAGATTATATCCTTAAATTTCTTCCTTGAATCATTACTTTTTGTACTTTGACACTGTCTTAGGTATATGTATAGATTTCAGTAATTGTGAAATTCTTTATTCTTCCAAGTTCAATCCATTTGGTTACCCTGCTTGCTTCCTTAATACAATATACATCTTTTGTCCAAGATTTTCCAATTTACATCAACAGCAATTCCTGCAAGTGATCTGATGCGTCGGCGGGAAAGAGCCAATGCATTTTGTGAAGCAATTCGAGCTCTAGATGCTACAGGTTTGCTTCTTGCACGAACAATATGCTATCAATTTTTTTCTCATCTCTCTCTCTCTCTCTCTCTCTTTCCCGTCTTCTATTTGCAAGTCAGTAACTTCACTTCAGGGTTTATTGCACATTGTTTGATGTCTATGTTTATATATTATCTATTGTGTTTTTGTAAATCCTAAAAACTTGTTGATTATGTATGCTTTGGGATATGTATGGAATGCATGGACACTTGTCTTTCTATTTGAAATACTGATCTATCAAATATATTAAAATGGCTCATGTCAATTTGTGTTGGGAGCATGTTAGTCTCGAGATAGAATTTTCTTTTATTTGCCTGCTGTTTAAGTTTTTAAATCCCAAAAGCTTAAAATGCTAGGAAGTAGTCTTTCATATGCTGAACGATAAATGATTGGAAAAAAAAAAAAGAAGAAAAAAAAAGGAGCAAATTAGCTCAAAACTATGCTAAAGAAATGTTTTCTGCTAAGGGGCCAATCTCTCTCTCCAAGGACTAAATTTATAAATGTTTGAATATTTAAATTTGCAAATATATGTCCTAATCTTAAGGCTCAGCTACTTGACGGATGTCTTTTTATAGTAGAGGAGAGTTTTAGAATCTAATGATCATTACCTTATACCAATCAGTTTCTTAGAATTCTTGGCTGCTGCTGTTTTAACTTTAATGTCTTTGATGCTCATTCTCATCTCTCACTCATGCAGATCTTCCAGCAACTAGCGTTCGGGACTTCCTCCTACCTGCCATACAGAACCTTCTGAAAGACCCGGATGCATTGGATCCTGCACATAAGGAAGCCCTTGAAATTATGATGAAGGAAAGATCAGGTGGAACTTTTGATACTATTAGTAAAGTGATGGGTGCTCATCTTGGCATTGCATCATCAGTGAGCAGTTTCTTTGGTGAAGGTGGGTTGTTGGGCAAGAAAGAAAGTGTGGAGCCGCTGCTGCCACCATCGCCAGAGACAGTTGAGTCCCCAAGGTCCACGACACTACCAGCAGCAGCAGCAGAGGACACTAGATTCAGGCGAATTATGAGAGGAAATTTCACAGACATGCTGAGGGCCAAAGCAAAGAGCCAAGAAGAATCTTAGATCAAACGAAGTCAGCTCTATATTAGGCACGGTCAGAGTATGTGTTTCTCTCTTTGTGCCTCTCAGTTGAAGATCATTTTGTTTTTTTCATATTTGAGGTTGTCATCCATCAAACAGCAGGAAAACTATTCATTCTTTGTTTTAATTTCTTGGTTTCATTTATTAGGTAGAACAGAAGATACAAAACTAAGAGGAAAAGGAAAATAAATTTACGTCTTCATTTTTTTTTTTTTGGTAATGAATAAATTTACGTCTTCATTGTTTAGGTGTTATAGCATATAACTTTATTGAATTGGCTGGTCAATAGAATTATTTTGATTTTCAGCATATTGATTGTTGATTATTTAGCAATGCTGTATCCAGGCTGAGATTTTTTGTTTTTGCTTGTCTTTCTTTATTTTGTAATAATAGCAAATTTTTTTATACAAAATTTACAATTATTACGGTCTAAAACAAAACATAGTTTTGGACAAGTTATAATTATTGATCCTACGGATAATTTTTGGCATAATCTACCAAATTATTGAAACCAAGACTTTCACTTGCTAGTTTCATACCCTACGTTAAATTACACCGTGGTCCTGCATAACTCTAAATTTATACCAAATGACAAACTGTACTTGCCATTGCGTGGAAAATATATATATATATATATATATATTTAGACACGTGTGGAAATTTGAGGAATATGTCACAACTGTCGGTGGTTGGTCCCCAATAATAAACAGCCAAGAGATTTATGACATTGTCTTTCCTTCTGAATAAATGCTTTGATTGCTTTGTAAGTACGTCTTTTCCGTGCTCGTGACTTTGTCCTTGCTGGGGGGTCCAAACCTTTGCATTCTGCGCCCACAGTTTTGAAGAGGTTTGATGATTAGTCGTTTTCTGTTTCTTTGCTTTTTAATTTTTTTTGGTATACATTTTTTAATCGTATAAAAAGTAAGGTTTTTAAAATGTGTATTTTATTTCTATTTTTAAATCATAAATATTTAATTAAATAATAAAAATTAAAATGCATCGTATTTTCTCTATCTTTTCCTTAATTTACTTTACAGTCTAGAACAAGCAATCGTTGCAATAATAACACTCATGTTCTTATGAGTTTTGCAGATTGGTTTTTGTGTAACATGTATCTACCATAAATGAAGTGTAATATTGTGTATATTTTGTACATTAACTTCGTATGTAAATTTTATACAAAAAAGGTTAAATTACAAGGAAAAAAAAAAGGTTTTTACTATAACTTTCTCATATTGTATTCTTATTCGCGTAAGAGTACCTTTAAATATCCTCTTTTCTTCTTTTTTAAAATTTTTTTTATTAACCTTTAATTACTTTTACCTCCATTGAGACACGTTTAAAATATGAGGCAGTTTATATTAAAATATAAAAAGAACGATGAGCTTTGGCTCTGGCATGGTGGAGGGCACAGCACCATAAAAGAATATGCTTTTCACCGTGTAAGATAGCACTCAAGCTCACAATCTGTAAACAAACAATTCCTGCTTTCTATGGTCAAAAGAAAAATAAATATAAGAAAATGCCAGCTTTAATTCCTGGAAAAAGTAGAAATTTGCATAATGGTAAGCTCTCAGTCTCTCTATCTCACACTCATTATGGCAGCTCGCTTTAATTCTCTATCTGAAGCCACATTACCTTAACAAATGACAACTAGGTTACTAGAAGCTCTACTACTGGTCTGAAATGGCACCTCTAAGTGCTGCTCTCTGCACATCAGCTTCTTTCTGTTTCTCACATCCCAAGCAAATAACTTTCAGTATTAGCTCACGACCCCGAAAACCATTTTTCAAAATTTCTGTAAGTGCCAGCTCCTCCAATGGAAACGAGCTTATGGCAGTGTTGTCGGAGGTGCCTTCAGCTGAAGCGACTAGCTTTGGGTTCAAGAACTTGACTCAGACTTTCTGGGTTGATGTACAGAGAGCAGAAGAGAAGCCATTGAATGTTAAATTACTCGATGGATTACAATTAGATTTAGGGTCAGCCCCAATCAAAAAACTGGAAAATGTGGCGATTAGAGTTGAGCTGAGTAATGGGTGTGTAGGTTGGGGTGAGGCTGCGGTCACCGGGAAGTCACAGGCAATGGCTCTTGCCAAGGCAAAGAAGGCTTGTGAGTTCCTGCGACAGAGTTCACCAATGACTTTAAATTTGGTTCTTGAAGAGATTGCCTGCATTCTTCCTGGCCAAGAATTTGTTTCTGTGAGTGTGACAATATTAATGCAGTAATAATTTTATCTATTTGTAGCTTTTCCTTTCTTCCTTTTTTTAGAAGTTCGAAGCACATTGGTCCATTTCTACATAATTGACCGTTGAGTGAATTTCCTAGGTGTCAAGGTGCTTGAAGTTGCATGAGATGTTTCTTCCGATTCTTTGGATTCCACATATTTCTTGAATTTTATTTAATTTTAGGAATAATTGTACTTGATCTTCTTTAACTTCTATTTTGTTGAATGCAAGAAATCAAGCATGTTCTACACCAGTTGCTAGCTGGTATTCAATTCTGAGAATTTTGTATGTTTAAGGGGTGAAGTATGACATAGAAGTTGATATAATGTCATGCTTCTCAGAAGCAGAGATTCACATCACTCAATCAATTTGACATTTTTGCTTATTTATATCTTGAAAAAATTAAACAAAACAAAACCTCCAATTGTGACTAAATTTAAATCGCAGTGCTACTCAGTTCTTCTTGTTACGATCTTATATAATATGTAGTTTTTCTCTAGGATTCCCTAGTTGGAGCAACTTCTAAACTTCATTAAGCTGTATATGCCTGTGTTTGAAGGTTAGGTCAGGAGTGGAAATGGCATTGATTGATGCAGTTGCTAATAGCATTGATGTGCCTCTGTGGAGATTATTTGGTGGTGTATCAAATAGCTTGACCACTGCTGTAACCGTTAAGTGCTGCATTCTCACAGGAAATTAATTTATCTCCTTTTTAATCATATGGCAGTTTAATTATTATGCATTTTTCTTTTTTGGTCTAATTGGCCTCAAAGTTGAGTTTAGCCTCATTCATCTACAGGTTCCAACTGTTTCCCCAACTGAAGCTTTAAAATTGGCTTCAGAGTTACGTGAAAAAGGATTCAATACCATGAGGCTTAGGATTGGAATGAATTTATTTGCAGAATTGGAAGTTGTCAAAGCTATAACTGTAACTCACCCTGGTTGCTCATTCATCTTTGATGCAAACGAAAAATGCACTTGCAAAGAAGCAATCACGGCTCTTGAGAAGTTGCATGGTGAGGGTCTATATTTTCAATATATATCCAATAGCATGCATAGTCATTTTACACTGATCTTTATCTTAGCTTTGTTTATATTTCGAGTTTCAATTTTTCTCCAGTAAGTAACTTGTATTGCTGTCCCTATAAGCGGATATGAGCGTCAGCCCTGTTCTCTTTGAACAACCGGTTCACAGAGATGACTGGAAAGGTCTTGCTGATGTTAGTAGCATTGCTAGAAACAAATATGGAGTAACTGTTATTGCAGACGAAAGCTGTCAAACTTTCCATGACATTCAAAAAGTTATACAAGAAAACATTGCAGATGGAATTAACATCAAACTAGCTAAATTCGGGGTTCTTGGGTCCCTCCAAATAATCGAGGCTGCGAGAAAATCTGGCTTGAAACTTGTAATGGACAGCATGCTTCAGACTAAACTTGCAACAGGCTTTGCTGGTCATTTGGCTGCAGGGCTTGGCTGCTTCAAGTAATTGTACTTGTGCTCTAGTTGCTTTTATTTTATTTGGCAGAGATTTAAACAGAGTTGTACATAATTCATTTTGCAGATATGTAAATCTGGATGCACCATATATGCTGTCAGAGGATCCTGTTGTTGGAGGCTATGAAGGTAATTAAATACTGAAATGAGTTTGGGTTATTAGGATTGCGCCAGCATGTCGTCTGTTTGATAACTCTGCTTTCTGTATACTAATTTTATGTTGCCCAACCTTTTCTCCGTATAGCTTCTGGTCCTGTTTACAACTTCACTAATTCTAGAGGCCAAGGAGGTTTCCTCAAATGGGACATTATTGCTTGATAAGACAATTATTTCCTCGCTTCTTTTGGACTTTTGGGGAACTATTTATTTGGGGGCCGTTCGTTGTTTTACTTCTTTTTAAAGCCTTTCCCTTAATTAATTGTATATAGTTTGATTAGTTTTAAAATGTTAGTTAGAGATTATAATAACGTATAACTCTTTTCAAATTTAATTTTTGTTGCAATTAATATTCGTTCTCATGTAAAGAAAATAATTACATAAAAGATCCAACTGGTTTTGTGCATACACATGAAAGTTTGAAAATTAATCTCTAGAAATTTCAAAGAATAGGCATTTTATAGAAGAAAGGACATCATTAAAAAAGTAAAGGAAAAATTTATATAACTTTTAGATTTTTTAAAAAATTATATATAATTTGCAAATTAAAAAATACATTAACATAATTAATTTTTCCTACACAACAGTAATGCAAAATAGTTTAACTTCTTTGACAAAGAAAGAAAAGAAAAGGAAAAAGCTTAACTTCATTATATTCTTTTATGGGAAATTCAAATGGTTAAAATGATCATCATTCATGTGTAGCATAGAGAGTCAATCAAGGCTAGTGTTTAATATTTCCAATCTCCAATTTAATAGGTTTAAAAAAAGAAAAAGAAGAAGATATTTTTGCTTCATCAAAACTGTCTTTTAATTGTTATTAAGTTGGAAAATGAGAAACCAACCACCCATTAGACAGTAGAAAAGGGACATACTTCGAATTCCCAGTGTAAAGAGTTATTAGATGAGATATGTAACTGTCCAAATTTAAGAAGTTTGAAAAATGAGTCCATTGTATAAATCATGGGAAAGAAGCTGCTGGTGAGTCAATTAATATTGGGGGTTGTTTCTTTCATAATTTAATTTTAGTTACAAAGGAAAAATAAAGGGTTTTGGTTATATGTGATCCTAGCTACTCCAAAGACTAACAATCTAATTTATTAATTTCTATAATAGTGCAACTTCCATTGAGTGGACGCACACACCAGTCATTATAACTAATGGTCCCCAAAGTCATTTACGACCCTATTAGCTACTGATATATGTCATTAATTAAACACATGGAGATGCCATGAGAGTAAAATTATAGTAAGCTAATGGTCTCCCAAAGTTGATCATTATAAAGTTTTTTTTTTTTAATTGTAATAGTAAGCTATTTTTTAGTGAGCCCAATGACTAGTAATCAGTGAAACTTTTGGACTTGATTAAGATAAAATGTGTTTATATTAAGTGAAACAAAAATTACAATAAACACATTAAAGAGAGTTGAGCTTTTAATTGGCTAAAGTTTTTTGTTTTTTTGTTTTTTTTCTTTTTTTGAGAGACTCAACTTTATTTTTTGAACTATATATGATGAAACTTTACCATAGAAAAGAATTAGAAAGTAATTATATAGTTGAATACATTGGGATTTGCAGTACATAATTGAAATGCAATAATAATTAGATATTTCTCCAAGGCCTCCTCGATCAATATTATTCTGCATTATTGGTAAGTGGTAAATATTATATGCCACTTGGAATCAATGGTAAACAACCTTTACTAAGCTCTTCACCAATTAATTATATATATAGATTCACTTTAATTTATGCTCAATCTCAGTTTCCAAATTAACTTTTTATTTTTCCCTACTCTAACCTACGACATTCAAAATTTTCTATTAATGTCAAATAGAGAATAACAGGTACAAATATATAATTATTTGAATTATTTTTTCATCACTGTTTGAGGGACCCACAATAAATAATAAAGATTGAAGTTCCAGTCGGTTCCATGATTTCACATGTAAGAGATAAAAAAAAAAAAACAAAACACAAATCAATGGTTGATGTAGCAACACCACACACTAAAGTGATTAGTCGAGCATTTAAGTGACCCATTTGGATAATGATATCGTACTAAAATCCACATCATGTCATCTGACTCCTCATCAACAAAGCTTGACTTAAATGAAAAGAAGCTGTTAATATAGTTACGAATTCTTCATTTTTAATTGAATTATCAATTGGAATAGAAGAGAAACAAATATAGTGGTTTATTGCGCAAACTAAATTTTTGCACCTTTTTATTTGATGAAATTTTTTTAGGGTCAATTTCTCTTTTGTTTCAGACTCTCTTTTAATAAATAAGCTAGACTCAATTTGTTAATTCCTTATGGGCTTTTGGTGTATTTTATACATTAGAATGATTGATTTAGAATTTTGAAATTTTTATGGAATTTATTAGTTTAAAATCTAAAATTCAAATTTACAATTCCAAACGCAACACTCAAGATTTTTTTTTTTCTCTTTCCATTTCGTCTTGAATCCGGTGACCCCACCACCACAAATAATTGACAAAATCACATCAGTGGGTCACTCAAAATATATAATAAAAGGGAAAGAGTCGCATCGATTTAGTATGGCTGCAATGTCAAACACAAAAGGAATTCACATTTGGAATTCACATTTTACCACTAAAATGATGCACACCCTCTATAAATAGAACAATAGCCCTGCTGATCAATTACACCACAAAAACCTAGCCTGCCTCAAATTTCTATATATTTTTGTTGTTAAAAAGAATAGAAAGATGAAGATCAGCCTGTCATACCTAGCACTCTGTGCAACGGTGACGGTGGCGTTGATGCTTCTATGTGACACTCGCATGGCGGAGGCGGCGACATGCAGCGCCACGCAGTTGAGTCCATGCGTAGGGCCGATCACGTCAGGGTCACCGCCATCGAGCTTATGCTGCAGCAAGTTGAAGGAGCAAAAGCCATGCCTCTGTGGATACCTCAAGGATCCAAATCTGAAGCGGTACGTCAGCTCTCCTAACGCCAGAAAAGTTGCATCCGCCTGCGGAGTTCCTTACCCTAAATGCTGATTCTGCCTTCATATATATATATATGTATGTATATGTATGTTGTTTCAGCAGCCTAGCTATAATATAATATTTATATATATAATCCAAATGCAAAACCTATGGTTTTCCACTACTAATAAGCTTTTCAGCTTATGAAATATAATGAATAAACTTTACTTTGCGTACCGATGTTTATGTGAAAGGTCTCCTACTGAGAATTGTAATGTGAAAATTAATTACAGTCACAAGCTAGCTAGCTTTGCAACAAATATGATTAATTCTCATGCTTGGTACATTAATTAACTCTAAGATTTATAAATACTCAGGCTTCCCAGGAGATATAAGTAAAAAAATTTGATATTGCTTAATTTGTTTAATATGAATATGCCTATCCATGAATAAAGCACTCAAATTAATTTATGTTTAAATGGCATTAAACGTAGTATATATAATGGAATTTCACTCACGCGATTAATAAATCTTCCTTGAAAATAATATTAGTAAAAAAAATGAGTACCCAGCATTAGAAAGTTCAGTGCACTGGAAAAGTTCTATGTTGACAAGTATGTGTTTTCTTCACTAGCAATTCTAGATCTGTTCTTCTCATTAGGTAATGGTTTTTTATTGGTTTGATCTCATTTCATCATCAGTCGAGGATAAGATAGGTGGCGTACTGCATGCGATCACAAGCCACACAGGTGTCAAACAGTACACCATGCACCGACAAATAAACATCCAATCCAAATTAAAGCACCGCTTCATTTGCTGTAAGGTTTCTGGAAATTTGACAAAATAATTTACATAAAATAATTCTCAATTAAAATGTTTCTCGCTATGAGCTAAATCCTGCTAAACAATATTGACAGTGAAAATTATGATAAAGATAGCCACTTAAAATAAACCAATCTGGGGAACATTTACTAAGGTCTTAAGGACTTTTATTTGAAAAATCAGTGACTACGTGCATTTGGGGTTTTGACTCTTTGATCTCATCGATTGCGGCCCATTTTTCTATTTGTATGAGGTAACACTGTTGAAAATATTTACAAGTGAAGTGATGCATATTGGGTGGAGTGCGTGTGGACTTTTCAAATTTTATGAATGTGTTGGAATTTAAATCCTCGTATTAGATGAGGACACATGTCTATGCGTGGATGTGACAACGACTTTCTGTAGAAAGATTTTGAGATTCCAAATGAGATGGTGCCATCTCATAATTTTTTTTTCTTTTGTTTTTTTTTTTTATAAATTTTTACTCCTAAAAAATGGTTCAACCAACCAAAAAAGAATATTTATAATTAAAAAAAAAAAAAAAAAAGGTTTTGGTTTTCTTTCCCCACCTAATTGGGCTAACAGCATATAACATAGTTAATTTTTTTTTAAAATTATTTTCTTCTTTTCTTTTTAGCAGACCAATATATATTTGTTGCATGTACATATGAAACCAAAATATTTATTTGGAAAACCACACAGAACCAAAAAAATTTAAATAAAGTTAAAAATTTTATTGGGTTAACTTTAATTTTAAGGGAAACAGAAAAAAAATTAAATTAAATCAAAACGCAACACAGTTTAGCCCAATTTAATGTTGGAGCCAAAATGAAACAATTTTAAAAACTGAGACATCAAGTTAAAACTTCAGGCACCAAATTGAAAACTTTTGAGGGTGGAGGGTACTGAAATGTATTTAACCGTAACATATGGACAAATGTTTTGAAAACTTTTGAATTTTCATGATAATCAATTTAATTTTACCAGCTGTTATAATTAAATAAATTACGATTTATATATATTTAGTTATATCTAATGTCAACCACTAAAAGACCTACGCACTTCAATCTGTCTATTTTGGTGGGGGAGGTACAAAACAACTTTTTCATAGACACGATGATGAACTCCACGATCCCAATATTAGCCTACCATTGTTTACCAAAGCACTCTTTCTATATTCATAAAAAAAAAAGAAAAAAAAAAAAGCACTCTTTCTATATATCAACCCTGAATTCCATCCAAATTAATTTAATTCCTGCCCAAAAACCCCTCCTACTAAATCCCCAATCTCTCTCTTTCTTATGTCCAAATTGAAAATTAAAAATCATGAAGAACAGCAATATTACTGTTATGTCACGTGTAGCAATATTGTGTTTGGCAGTGTTTGTATAGTGTTCTCAGGGAAACTTGATCACATGGCTGTGGCAGCACAGTTATGTAGTCCATTGGAGATGGAACCCTGCTTATCGGTGATTGCAACGGCAACACGGCCTTCGAGCATTTGTTGCCGAAACTTGAGGGAGCAGAGGCCATGCTATTGTAGTACTTCAAGGTTCCAAACCTTGAGCGTTCCATCAACACTCCTAGTGCCAGAAGGATTGCTGCCACCTGTGGTGTTCGTTTGCCTGATTGTTATTTTCTTTAGTTAATAATTAGCTTCAAAAATTTCAGCCAGGTTTAAACGAAAGAGAAACATATTATTTTAAACCCTTTTGTCTATATATATATATATATATATATAGTAGAATACCAAAAATAATGTTTGATTTAAATTTGAAAGTATATTGTGGAAGTGTGTGTTGGTACGTACTATGTAGTTTGTGGGTATGTGAATTGCTGCAAACCCAGCTTGTTTAGCTATCCAAACAAGGGCTACCATTTGTTAATTCTCTGATTAGTAATATATACATGTGTGTGTGTAAATTTTTCACAAACAGTATAAAACAACTCCACCAAAATTTCGAGGATAATCGTACTACTTGAATATATAGTACTTTTTTCAATTTTTTTTGACAAGATTAATTATTTTAAAAAAATCTTTTCAAATCTTCAAAAATGTGTAAAAAAAGAGAAGTCACCGGATCACATGGTTTGGGGTCCCCTCATCAAGAAGCACAGCAACGTGTTTTTTAGTCTAAATAAATTAGCTGTGCAATATGAAAAATCATGGTTAGCCCCTAGTATCGTCATGCACAAGCAATTTATTTTATATGTCTCGTGTACAATGATATGAATAAAATATGAAATATTAATATTAACTCTAATTATAACTCTAATTATTAATTAATTTGTTATATAACAAACTTGATGCAACAACTATACTAAATAATTTAATGTGAAAGATGGTTAATGATCAATCTTATTCTAATATTATTGAAGGTATAGAGGAATTCCATGTGAGAACCTTATAATAATGTATAGCACAATAGCACTGCGACAACATTATCAGTTTACATCCAAAACTCCCACTGTAAATAGAACTAATAGCCCTAACCAAATATTGCACCATACAGAGCTATATATATATATATATATAGCTATAGCCAGCCTTTCAATTTCATATGCTTATTTCTCTCGGTTGTGAAAAATACAAGATGAAGAACTTGTCTTTCCTTGCACTCTGTGCCGTGGTCACTGCAGCTGCTGTGCTTCTCAGCAACGCACGCATGGCGGAAGCGGTGACATGCACTATCACAGAGTTGAGTCCATGCAAAGCGTACCTCACGTCGTCGGAAACCCCGTCGTGGTCAAGCCAATGCTGCATCAAGCTGAGGGAACAGCAGCCTTGTTTCTGTGGCTACCTCAAGAAATATGCAGCTTACAAGCCGTATCTCAGCGATCCTAAAGTGAAAAACGCTGAATCTTCCTGCGAAGTTACTATCCCTAATTGTTGATTCTTGGTACTATTTCTTGTACTGTACTTGTTGTTTGCTAATAAATGCTAGCTCATCAGCAGCCTCGCTAGCTAGCTATGTTTATGTATCCTAAATAAAAACCTACATATATGGTTTTCCTACTTTTATTATGTACTACTACTCAAACTTGATGTAATATTTAATATTACATTTTATGTGTTCCAAATCCAACGTCTTATTATTATCACTTTAATATTGATGGTATGGATGAAGTCCGTATGAGAACCTTATAATTTAGTTATTGATGGTATTGATATAGCGTAATGTTTTCCAAAAATTTATATTCCAATTGGTTTATGCAAACATTTATTTGTATGAACTTTTCATTTCCTTTCATTTTTTCTTTTTCCATGAAACCATTCTAATATAAGTTAAGTTATAATAAAATCCTTTTTTTTTCGTTAACTTATACACATCTAACCAAAATATTGAAACGATTAATGTAAAGTGTTAAATACATTTGAATACCTTTTGGTTTCAAAATTTTCAATTTGGTGCCTCAAGTTTAAAAAATTTCAATTTCGTGCTCTCAAATTTCAAATTTGTTTCAAAATTTAAAACCGTCATGCTATTTTGGGTACTCCAACGATCCTAACCTTGGACGTTCCATCAACTCTCTCAGTGTCAGAAGGGCTGCTGCCACCTGTGGTGTTCGATCGCTTGCCTGACTGTTACTTGGTTTAATTAATTATTAGCTTTTGAATATTAGTTCACTTTTCCTTCAAATTATAATCCAATGTATTCCAACAATACGACTAACTGCACCTGGGGGTGTGGCTTAGTTGAAAGGAATCCGATCATTCTATCACACTCGCTTGTAAGAGTTAGGTTTAAGTCTTGGCAAATCCCACTATTATCTTATATGTACTCAGACTTACTTAATATGTCAGGTGGAGGGGGATCTGTTATGAGTGTGAGATAACTCCTTTAGACTCCGAAAAGGTTGAAGCAGCAGGAAGACCTTATCCACTATCAGAATTCTGAGCTGATGAGATCCATATGGAAACCCTTTTTTATTCATAAAAAAACAATAAGGCTAACTAGCCATAGCTCTATACAGTCACCTTCCATACATATAGTAAAATACATAAATTTCTTCCAGGTTTAAAGCAAAAAGAAACAAAAATATTTTAAACCCGACCTTTTGTCTATGTATAGTAATATACATAATATGTTTGATTTAAACTCCGAAGTACATAGTGGGAGTTATGTGTTTGTACATACTTCGTAGGTAAGTGAATCACTTCAAAACCTAGCTTGTTTAGCTCTGTCGATGTGGAACAATTTTTGAGATTTGAAACCAAGAAAATTGTTGTTTTAAAGCTACATTGAAAATTGTTCTATAGTGTGGCCAAACAAGGGCAAAATTTTGCTGTTGCTCTGCCATGTAAAATATGTAAATTTTTCACAAAAAACTTGAAACAATAGTTACAACACGGCGAAAATTTCGAGGATAATCATACTATATATCTGCATAGTACTTATTTTTCCAAATTTTTTACATTATTTTTTTCTATAAGAAATCTTTTCAAATCTTCTAAATCTATAACAAAAGAGGTCACCTGATCACATGGTTGGTGTCCCTTCACAAGGAAACACAGTAACATGTCTAATTGTCTATTCTAGATGATTAGCTTCACAAGGACAAATTTTGTATTATTAATCCCAAGTTCCTAACCCAATAGCATGACTCGTACGCGTACAACGATATGAATAAAATATTGATATTAATATTGAATCTAATTATTAATTTGTTATTTAACAAATTTGATGCATCTACTATACTAAATAATTCAACTTGAAACATGGTTAATTATTAATCTTAGGGATGCTGGCACCACTACCTTATTTACACTTTGTTACATAAACTTTTGTTTTTGATATTTCTGTATCTAAACTATATTTTTAGTTGCATTGTTAGTACCATTTCATTTTTCTATCTATTTTTATCAGAAAACTATATGTCCTAAGTACATGAGTTAAAAAATAAGAGTAGTTTTGGTTATTTTACTTGTAGAGGAACCAAAGCATAACAATTATATAGTTTGGGCAGCAATAGTGTAATATTCGGTTAAAAATAAATAAATAGAAAAATATAATTGTAGGAGCCCTCTGATTGTCACCAGTTTAAGTGTAAATGTTGTAGTTTGATTCCTCTTATAAGTAAAATGATAAAAATACCCTAATTTTATGTCATTTACGGTAAAATTAAAATAGACTGAAAAATAAGAAAAGATAATAACAGTGCAACTAAAAAAAATAATTTAGACATTTACCAAAAAAGAAGATAATTTAGATACCAAAATATAAAAAATCAAAGTATATATAGCAAAGTGCAAGTTAAGGTATATTTTAAGTAGTGTTGATGCCAATATCCCTTAATCTGATTATCATTCATTCTAATATTATTTTTTGGTAATAATTCATTCTAATATTATTGAATGTATAGAGGAATACCATGTGAGAATCTTCCAATAACAACACAATAGCTCTGCCATTCTGCTGTACTCTGACTCCATTTTAAGTTGACATCCATAACTCCCTCTATAAATAGAACCAATAGCCATAGCCAAATATCGAACCACACAAAGCTAGCTAGCCATCTTTATAGTTTCCCCGTCTTCTGTTAATTAATACAAGATGAGGAGCCAGTCTGTCCTAGCAATCTGTGCAGTGGTCACCGCAGCTGCGTTGCTTCTCAGCAACACACGCATGGCGGAGGCTGTGACATGCGAACCCAGAGATTTGATCCTTTCATGCCAACAGGTGGTCCAGTCACCGCTATCACCGCCGTCTCCATCGGGCCCATGCTGCGTCAAATTGAGGGAACAGAAAACTTGTTTCTGTGGCTACCTCGAGAAATATTCAGCTATCGTTAAGCCGTATCTCAACGATCCTAGAGTCACAAAAGTTGCGTCCATCTGCGGAGTTACTATCCCCGTAAATTGTTGATTCTCAGTACTATTTCTTTTACCCTTTGTGTGCTAAGAAAATGCTAGCTCATCAGTAGCCTGGCTAGCTATGCATTTGTGTCCTAAACCAAAACCTATATATGGTTTTCGTACTTAATCTATTAATTAAGTTCCTTTTTTATTTTATTTTTGGTAAATTGATTTATTTAGTTCTACTACTTAAACTCGATGTAATTTCAATATTACAATAAATTTGTTCCATTATAGGATCAAATCCACTGTATTACTTCTAGGACTTCATACAATATGTTTACCAATGGATGTGGCTTTGTATTATTAGCTTAATTTGGATTCACTTATATGTTATTCAAGGTTCGCACATTACCTATCTCTGATTTACATGTTTGGTTTCATTTGTATTTTGGCTTTTCATTATTAGTTTTTGCTCTATGTATAATTTGTTTTGTTCAAAGTTTAACTTAGACTTTAAAATTAAATCTAAATAAAAAATAAAAAAAGGGTTTGAAATAATTTTGAGAAAAATGACTAACAAGTTTCAAGTAATTAAATAATATACAATTCGAGTGAAAAAACTAAAAACTAAAATAATAAAACATAAATATTACAAAGCGGGCAGATTTTATTAATTTGTTCCAGTAATTAATTTGTTAATAAAACCTCGGTAACAAGTTCGTAGGCACATCAGTTTAAAGGGCATTTTTTTAGGTGTGGCCCTGAGCCCAAAAAAATTTAATTTTAAATACTTAAAACGCATATACTTTCTATATCTACAAAGACTTAATTCAATAGTCAAAGCTTTCAAGTTTAAGAGGGAGAAATTCTCCTATCAAGTAAGTTGATCTAGCTAATAATTTTAACATAAGGTCTTTAATCCCAACCCTTGGATTCGTGCATTTGAGTTGAACAAGACTACTTATACGATCCAAATACATTAATCAATTGCTCTTATTAAAGACATATTGTCAAAACTTTGATCAGGTCGACGTGAAACTCTTAATGCCATGTCTCTCATCTCAACTCTGTTGATTTCTTGCACATGACCTGGAACAGATCACCATGTTTTCAGCTTAAGTGTAAGAATCGATTGCTGAGATGAGAGATCTAATTACAAACCTTAGATGGAACATATATATATATATATATATATATATATATATCACAGTTTTTTTCCTTTCTTTCTTTTACATAATTATTTGCCTGCTTAACTAATTAACATAAAATTAATTTCTAGATTCAAATGAAATTATGTTTGATTTAAAATTCATTCATATTGTGTGAGTTTGTGTTTGTACGTTTTAGATAACCAATTTGTCGTCATTTCTGTATCGTATGTATATATACACTTCAAACAATTTGAAAATTTTATACTTTTTTAGAAATATTGAACTATGTTAATGACTGAAAATATAAATAAATAAAATTAAATTATTTAAATTAGAGTTTTTATGTGATAACATAATGATTCAACCTTTGCCCATCTGAATTCTGATCTTCCCTATTCCAAGAGAGTTTCAGACTTTCTTAAAACAAAACTCTAACAACATCAAAAGTGAAAAACTATCAATTATTTTTTCCTTTTACAAAATAATATGAAGTGCTCGGAAGTCAAAACTCAAAAGTAAAAAAAAATAAAATTACAACATTATAAAATAAATTTTATTTTGACCGAATTTTAAATTTCATTTACATTTTCTTTATATATTTAATTCCCTATACATGTATATTTAGCCTCAAATTAAGCAGCATCTATATATACAAGTATATTGTTAACATCAAGTAAAATATTTCTTTCATAAAAGTTTACATCAAAGTTGTAAAGTTGTGAAAATAAAATCAAAATTTTCATGGAAAATACAAAAATTCCATAGAAATTTTTTCACAAAAACTAGAAGCATCACCACAAAAATATATTTAACTGGAAAATATCGAAAATTTCAGTTGAAAATATAAAAAATTTGCAAATTTTATCTTTACACAGGTTTTCTTTTACAAAATTTTAGATTTTTTGTCTTGAAAATGTATAACAAAAGAAAGCTCGCATGATTACATCTTTGGTGTCCCGTGATCTGGCAGCATGCCAACGTGTTTTGGATCTAAACTATCGTGTGTTGATGACTGATGAGGAACATGAAAATTTATGGTTCAATTATAATCATCCTACCTAATTGCTTGCATGATGCACGAGGAATATATTTTATATGTATTGTGTATAATGGTGTTATGAAAATATTTATAACAGAAATGGTAATTTTGATTTTATTATATTTATTCTGAAACACGCTTAGTTATTTATTAAGATTAACATTATCATTCTAATATTGATGGTAAAGATGAAGTCCATGTGAGGACCTTATAATTTATTTATAATAATAGCACAATATATTCCATAACCCGCTTTATAAATAGAAACAATAACCCTAACCAGATATTGCGCCACAAAAAGCTAACTGGAAATGTGGAAAAATGCAACATAATGAACCTGTATGTCCTACCAATCTTTAGTATCATGATTATTATCATCCTAACCGCTAGCATGATGCACAAGCAATTTATTTAATTTGTATTGTGTACAATGATATGAATAAATTAACTATTAATATTAACTTCAACAATAACTCTAATTATTAATTTGTTATAGAACAAACTTGATGCAATAATTGTATATCTAAATAATTTAATGTGAAACATGATTAATTATTAATCTTATTTACATCATTATTCTAAAACTATTGAAAGTATAGAGGAATTTCATGTGAGAACCTTATAATAATATACAGCGTACAATAGCTCTGCCCCTTTGCTGTACTCTAACCCCATTATAAGTTGACATCCAAAACTTCCACTAATCACTATAAATAGGACCAATAGCCCTAACCAAATATTGCACAACACAAAGCTACAGAAATCAGCCTGCCTTTTAAATATCATTACCATTTCTCTCTTCCGTGGTGAAAAATACAAGATGAAGAGCCTGTCTTTCCTGGCACTCTGTGCAGTTGTCACCGCAGCAGTGGTGCTTTTTGGCAACGTACGCACGGCTCATGCGGTGACATGCACAATCACAGAATTGAGTCCATGCCAAGCATTCATCACGTGGCCGGTTCCCCAATTAGTATTTAGTTTAAAATTTTTCTCCATGTATTTTTTGAATGCTGTGTGGTTGCACGTCTTAATTCACTTCATAAGTTACACAGAAAGTGTTATGGGAACTCAAAAATTTCATGGCTAAGTAAAGAGGATATAATATTCTATTAATTAAGAAAATATGAGAGGGTTAAATTTAAATAAAAATTATTATAGTTAAAAATAGTTCACCAACATAATTATAAAATAAATATCAATAAAGTGATAAAAAGAAAATGGAAACAAATTGTCCAAGAATGTTTAAAATTAAAAAGGGTGCGATTAATTATAGTTTTCTCTTATTTAATTTTGATAAAGTCATTAATTAGATGATCTTATAACACCCCTTATGTTTTCGCGAGTTTTGTAAACTACTCCTTTTATTTGTTTCAATTACCTAATTTTAATTTGTTCGAGCGTCACGTCTTTGGTACACTATAATTAATTAAAACTTTATGTATAAAATCATCAATGTTTCACACATTCAATTGACATATAAAATTTTTAAAAAAATAAAAATTGTGTACATGGTGAATAAGAATTCCACAAAATATATACGCCAAAAATGTTATCAATCTCAATGCACACTGCAATAATGTTATGATAATTCCACAGGTGGCATCAACGCATTGATGGGCCATCGTCAACTTCAAAGTCAACGTCAACGTCAATGAATATTTGTGTGTGTGAAGACAATTAATATACGTATATATATATATATGTGTGTGTGTGTGTAGTGACAAATAAATTAACTTAAATCAAATTGTAACACAGTATAGCCCAATTTAATGGTGGAACCAAAATGAAACAAATTTAAAAACTGAGACACCAAGTTAAAACTTGAGGCACCAAATTGGAAACTTTTGAGGGTAGAGGGTACTAAAATGTATTTAACCCTAATATATAAACAAATGTTTTGAAAACTTTTGAATTTTCATGATAATAAATTTAATTTTACAAGCTGTTATTAAATAAATTACGATGTATATATATTTAGTTATATCTAATGTCAACCACGAAAAGACCTACGCACTTCAATCTGTCTGCTTTGGTGCGGGACATACAAATCAACTCTTTCATAGACTAGATGATGAACTCCACGATCCCAGTATTAGCCTACCATTTTGTTTACCAAGGCACTCTTTCTATAAATTAAACATGAATTCCATCCAAATTTATTTAATTCCTGCCCAAAACGCCTCCTACTAAGCCCCCAATCTCTCTCTTTCTTATATCCAAATTAAAAATCAAAAATCATGAAGACCAACAATATTAATGTTATGTCACGTGTAGCAATATTGTGTTCGGCAGTGTTGATCACAGTGTTGTCAGGGAAACTTGATCACATGGCTGTGGCAGCACAGCTATGTAGTCCATTGGAGATGGAACCCTGCAAACCGGCGATTGCAACGGTGACACCTCCTTCGAGCATTTGTTGCCGAAACGTGAGGGAGCAGAGGCCATGCTATTGTGAGTACCTCAAGGATCCAAACCTTGATGTCAACACTCCTCGTGCCAGAAGGGTTGCTGCCACCTGTGGTGTTCGTTTGCCTGATTGTTACTTGCTTTAGTTAATAATTAGCTTCATAAATTTCTACCAGGTTCAAACGAAAGAGAAACATAAACATTTTAAACCCTTTTGTCTATATATATATATATATATATATATATAGTAGAATACCAAAAATAATGTTTGATTTAAATTTGAAAGGATATTGTGGGAGTTTGTGTTGGTACGTATAGTTTGTAGGTATGTGAATTGCCGCAAACCCAGCTTGCTTAGCTATCCAAACAAGGGCTAACATTTGTTAATGCTCCGATTAGTAATATATATGTGTGTGTAAATTTTTCACAAACAATATAAAACAACTCCTCCAAAATTTCCAGGATAATCGTACTATTTGAATATATAATACTTTTTTCAAGTTTTTTCGACAATATTAATTTTTTTTTTTTCTTTTTCTCCATGTCTTTTTTGAATGCTGTGTGGTTGCACGTCGTAATTCACTTCATAAGTTTCGCGGAAAGCGATATGGGAACTCAAAAATTTCATGGCTAAGTAAAGAGGATATAATATTCTATTAATTAAGAAACTATGAGAGGGTTAAATTTAGATTAAAAAAATTATTATAGTTAAAAATAGTTGACTAACATAATTATAAAATAAATATGAATAAAGTGATAAAAAGAAAATGGAAACAAATTGTCCAAGGATGTTTAAAATTAAAAAGGGTGCGATTGATTATAATTTTCTCTTATTTAGTTTTGATAAAGTCATTAATTAGATGATCTTATAACACCCCTTATGTTTTCGCGAGTTTTGTAAACTACTCCTTTTATTTGTTTCAATTACCTAATTTTAATTTGTTCGAGCGTCACGTCTTTGGTACACTATAATTAATTAAAACTTTATGTATAAAATCATCAATGTTTCACACATTCAATTGACATATAAAATTTTTTAAAAAATAAAAATTGTGTACATGGTGAATAAGAATTCCACAAAATATATACGCCAAAAATGTTATCAATCTCAATGCACACTGTAATAATGTTATGATAATTCCACAGGTGGCATCAACGCATTGATGGGCCATCGTCAACTTCAAAGTCAACGTCAACGTCAATGAATATTTGTGTGTGCACTACAAGAAATTTTTTAATTAATCACGAAAATGTTATTTACGGATTATTTTTTTTGTAACTAAAGCATATGATTTTGATACGAAAAAATATTTCGTAACTAATAGGGATATATGTACTGCAATTAGTCATAAATAGACCTTTGTTATTAAACGTTATACAAAAATGCCACTATTCACTTTTGGCGGTAACTTTCCCTCCAAAATAATGCTCACATGGCATAAAAAATTCTTATCAGTTACAAAACTTTACACATAACAAAAAAAATTTTGTTCACATTATCATTAAGCGACGTCGTTAGGGTCAATAACCTGAGATGGAAATGGCCTTCACATGTATTGTTCATGAGTAATTCCAGTTTCTCCCTGTCGATCCTCTTGATTTCCGGTGTAGTTCGCGAACTCATCCGTCGATTGGAAGCTTGGATTCTTTTTTAGAAAGCCTGCAAGTTTTCTCTTCCTCTTCATATTCCAACCTACATCGCGAAGTCATCCGTCAATTGCAAGCCAGATTTGAAGGTGTCAAACCGTGATTCTTCATTGTCCTCTGTTGTCGTGGCCATTTGTCAATAAGGGAATTTTCCTCTTAAATTTCAAGTTTTTATACTTAAATTTTTAGGATTTGGTTTTTAGAAAATTTTGGGGGTTTTGATCTTAAACTTGTTTGGGGACAGAGAATGTATAGACCGATTTACTCGTCTTTGCTCATTGTTCTTCACGTCTCTTGTCATTAGATCTGACATCCATACATCTCCCGTCAAGCCTCCACCTTCCTCTTCCTCCTCATCCTTCCCACTCCCTACCAAATCTAGTTCTAGCGCTCTTGGCTTCTTACTCTCGGTCTCTCTCTATCTACCAATTTTTGTGGCTTTAATTTTTATATAATTTCTGGGTCTTGCTTATTTCTGTTAGGGTTTAGGTTTTTTGGACATGTGATTGGTAGGTCTTCGGCGGAATTGGGATGTGTGCAGTCGCTTTTGCCACTCCACAGCGCCGTAGCGGCGGTGAGAATGATGTCGTGCCTGAGCACAACCTCGAGGAGTTGCCGAGCGATCTTATAGGGTACACTCTGCTGCACCTCTCCCGAACTCTAATATGAAATGAAATTTTCTTTCTTTTTAACTGTGAGTAGCTTTTGCTTCTCCTAAAATTGAATTCACCATTTTAGTTGACTGCAAGTTCATGCTTTCCAACGCTTTTCATATGTATTCCTGTTAGCTTGATTGGGTTGTCTCTGAACATGTAGATAAATTTCAATTATTCAGTGAAGAAGTTGGTATTACATTATATGAGTCAATCAAAATGTCATTTTTTTTCTTTTTAGAAAAGCAAATTTCTTTTTAGAGTTTACTCTAGAGTAAATTTCTGTTGAATCACAGCAAATTGATGTGATTACCAAGGATAGAAAAACATTTTAGAAAAGCAAATTGCTTCCTAGAGTTTACTCTGGAGTAAATTACTGTTAAATTGCTCTAAAGTAATACACAAATGATTGGATCAATTTTATATAAGAAAATGATTGCTCTGTGCTAGCTCTCTCAAAACTCCTTTTGACTTGGTTTATTTTTTAGTAATATTATTTTCTAAATGTGGTTATTCATGAAAACGTCATCCCACAAATTTATATTCCCAGATATAAACAAATAGGGTATCTAAATTAAAGTTGTAGTAATCACATTATCAATTGGTTCTTCTTCTTGTTTCCCACTGACACATCCTCCGTTGGAACCATTGCAATATTCTTTTGAAGTTGATATACTAGCAGCTTTTGACCATTTGGAAGCCCGTTACAGAGAATAGCTCAATAAGAACTACGACATAGTGGTTGAAGGGCTACAATTCCTTCCCTACAAATATACCAGGAACTCCATACAAGAAAGCGCTATTGGTAAGTGTTGGATATATTATAATAAATAATCAAATGGATTCCAATTTGGTTGGTTTTAATTAAAATCAATCTAAATATATAGCTAAGAAAAAGGCTGAGTAAGATTCTGAATGATATAACATGTGAGAAGAAGGAGAAGAGGTTACTTGAAAAGGATCATTAGGTTGCCTACTCAACTCGAAAGGATGAAAAGGTCAAGTCTTGGCGATGAGCGGATGGCGGATAACATAATTGGAGTGCTTTTTGCTCAAGACACTACTGACCGGTGTCATGACTGGATTGTCAAGTACCTTCACACGACCCAAAACTTCTAGATCAAGGTAATATTATATTATGTCCAACTATTGTTTCTCACTTGGTCCTATCATCCGTGGTTTCTAGAATAAAACCCCTCCAATTTTTTTTGTTTTGTCTTTTTATTTCTACATTAAGATAAATATTCCAATATTTACATCAATTTGTGACAAATATTGTTTAATTTGCAGGTTGAGCGAGAGGAGATTAAGTAAATTTAATGAGGAAAACAACTTGCCGTTGAGATGGGCATAGACCAAAAATTTGCCAATTACTTACAAGGTATGAATGACCTACATGGACATAGTTGTTTCAAATTTACAGCAGCAATATGTACCACTTTCGCCTACATATATATACTTGACAAAACATATTTAAGTTAACAAGAGGAATTAAAATTTATTTACTCTATCGGGTTGTTTTAGAATGCTGGTGTTGGAGGAATGCATAGTTTATAGGTTTTTTGTTAGTTTGTTTATTTGATAATAAGGGTAAGATGATGCATCAAATGGATGCAACTGAACTTCATGCATCAAAAATTTTGTAGTTCATTAAGTGGCAGTTTGACACAAGCATGTTCACATGTAGAAAATATTTAAAATATGTGTTTTATTACAATATATTAAATGAGTCTTGTTTTTTCTTACTATTTTTACATTTAGATTAACTTCTGCTGGCTGCTAGACTTGAATAATTTATATTACTGTTTCAGTAATATTTTTGTAAGCTGGTTATGAAGTTTTGATTGCTTGATGATGTTATGAAGATATCTATGATTTTCCATGGCATTTGCTTGGATGAGCTCTGAGTAAGTACACCTCAAAATTTGATGTTTGTGTATTAGCGTTGAATGATCATAATGTGGATTTTCTTACTAAACAATTGTAAAAATATTTAATTTTGATTTAGAACAATGAGCAAGAGTAAAAATATTTAATTTTGATTTAGAACAATGAGCCATAATGCTCTATTGAATATGGCCATTTACTTTTATTACCTGTTACCTTTAAATTTAGTTTTTGTGCGTATCTTCAAATGTTTTAATGAACATAACAAATATTCCATTGCTGATTCTTTTAAGACCTCTTTGTTGTGTACTTGCATATAGTTGAGAACTTGGTAAAGAGAAAAGAGGATTGCTTTTACTAGTGTCAAAGAGAAACTTAGAACAATTATTGTGAGGTTAAAGTAGAGATTTGGTTGATAACATTGTCACTTTTGGGTTGAAGTTGTTTCATCTGTGTCTAGGAAAGAAAAAAAAAACTACGAATTTATTTTGTAGTTGGTTAAATATTGTTATTTGATTTTATCCTTTTAATATATTTTATGTTTCCTTAGACCCTCAAATGGTGGATAACTCATGTATGTATGTCGTGTATGTGTATGATATTAATAAACAAAAGTGGCAATTGATTCCCCTTTCTTTACTTTGCTTCTTGCGCTACTCATAAGCTTTGAACTGAAAAGGGAAAAAGTAGTGATGATACATGATTTACATAGAAAAGCTAGTGTTTGGAATAACAAATTACTAAAAGACAACAATATGAATAAGTTTGAAAACTGAGTTGTGGTTTAAGCGGTGAAAGCTAGGTGAGTGGAATATATATTGTGAAGAGATTGATAAACTTGTAAGTTGTGCGAAACTTGGAAAGTATATCATCACCTTTGTAATCATTGCATGCATTGTTACATTTTAAAAGTTCCTTCTAATGTTGCATGCGTCGGTATGTTGAAAATGTAAATGGTTGTTTGGGCTACTATATTAAATTTGAAAGCAAGATAGCATTATTGACCATGAGGTCATCAAAGTTTCGAAGGGAAAGAAATTATCGCTCGATAATTTTAAATTTTACTCTCATTTGCCTTGTATGCGAACTTCTTCTCATCATTTTACACGCTTGTTTTACATCATCTCCTCTTTTACAGGCCACAAAGAGTGGGTGGCGAAGTTAATGTTTTAGGAGTTGTTGAACATCCAAATCTTGTCAAACTACTAGGCTATCTGTGAGGATGATGAGAGAGGGATCTGCGTCTGCTTATATATGAATACATGCCCAACAGAGTGTTCGGATCATTTATCAAGTCGGTTTAAGGTATCATTAATATTAGGCCTTTGCACTGTGAATTGAACACTCAATTAGGCTGATTAGGCATGTTTGATGCTTAAATATATTAAGCTAAGTGTTGTATGATCCATGATGTTAGCAGACAATGTAGATGATGACAATATTTTGGTTTATTAATCTAACTAGTCTATATATTATGCATTGTGTGATTAATTTATAGTATCTAGTGTCATATTATATGTAGTTGACAGGTATACCAATATTAATTTATTAAAAATTAATTTAATGAATTAAATTGGATATTGTACAATTTTTAGAAGAATAGTTACAAAGACAAGTGTAACTATTATTAAGTACTTATATATTTTTGTTGTAACTATAATACAAATACTGACAATATTAAGCGTTTGTAACAAATGACATGTTTATCGTAATTGTAACTTCTTATATATCAATGACAAAAAAGAATCGTTATTAAAGATACAAGAGATACAAATTACATTTCTGTAACTAAAAAGTTAGTTACGAAATTCATAACCGTAGCTAGAATTTACACATGAATATAAAATTGTAACTAATATGTAGTTATGAATTGTGATTTTGATAATAATTAATCAAATAACAACAAAAGAGTGGTCGTAACTAATAAAATGATTTCGTAATTAAATGCCAATTTGATCAATATTTTGGGTCCAAATTAGTTACGAAATGGCTATTCAGTTATAAAAAAATTATTAATTAGTAACAATATTTTTTATAAGTAAATCTATTGTTACTTACAAAACATGTGTCGTAACTAAAGATGCTATCTTTAGTCACGAAATGACAATTTTCGTAACTTATTACTAATCTGTTATGGTCCTTTAGTCACGAACGATCCACGAAAAAAATTCGTTGTTATATGATAATAAGGTACGAAAAACCATAACTAATTAATTATCAGGTACGTTTTTTTAGTTCGTGACTAATTCAAATTTTTCTTGTAGTAGTGTGATGACAATTAATATACGTGTATATATATATATATATATATATATGTGTGTGTGTGTAGTGACAAATAAATTAACTTAAATCAAATTGTAACACAGTTTAGCCCAATTTAATGGTGGAACCAAAATGAAACAAATTTAAAAACTGAGTCACCAAGTTAAAACTTGAGGCACCAAATTGGAAACTTTTGAGGGTAGAGGGTACTAAAATGTATTTAACCCTAATATATAAACAAATGTTTTGAAAACTTTTGAATTTTCATGATAATAAATTTAATTTTACAAGCTGTTATTAAATAAATTATGATGTATATATATTTAGTTATATCTAATGTCAACCACGAAAAGACCTACGCACTTCAATCTGTCTGCTTTGGTGCGGGACGTACAAATCAACTTTTTCATAGACTAGATGATGAACTCCACGATCCCAGTATTAGCCTACCATTTTGTTTACCAAAGCACTCTTTCTATAAATTAAACATGAATTCCATCCAAATTTATTTAATTCCTGCCCAAAAACCCCTCCTACTAAGCCCCCAATCTCTCTCTTTCTTATATCCAAATTAAAAATCAAAAATCATGAAGACCAACAATATTAATGTTATGTCACGTGTAGCAATATTGTGTTTGGCAGTGTTGATCACAGTGTTGTCAGGGAAACTTGATCACATGGCTGTGGCAGCACAGCTATGTAGTCCATTGGAGATGGAACCCTGCAAACCGGCGATTGCAACGGTGACACCTCCTTCGAGCATTTGTTGCCGAAACGTGAGGGAGCAGAGGCCATGCTATTGTGAGTACCTCAAGGATCCAAACCTTGATGTCAACACTCCTCGTTTCAGAAGGGTTGCTGCCACCTGTGGTGTTCGTTTGCCTGATTGTTACTTGCTTTAGTTAATAATTAGCTTCATAAATTTCTACCAGGTTCAAACGAAAGAGAAACATAAACATTTTAAACCCTTTTGTCTATATATATATATATATATATATATAGTAGAATACCAAAAATAATGTTTGATTTAAATTTGAAAGGATATTGTGGGAGTTTGTGTTGGTACGTATAGTTTGTAGGTATGTGAATTGCCGCAAACCCAGCTTGCTTAGCTATCCAAACAAGGGCTAACATTTGTTAATGCTCCGATTAGTAATATATATGTGTGTGTAAATTTTTCACAAACAATATAAAACAACTCCAAAATTTCCAGGATAATCGTACTATTTGAATATATAATACTTTTTTCAAGTTTTTTCGACAATATTAATTTTTTTTTTTCTTTTTCTCCATGTCTTTTTTGAATGCTGTGTGGTTGCACGTCGTAATTCACTTCATAGGTTTCACGGAAAGCGATATGGGAACTCAAAAATTTCATGGCTAAGTAAAGAGGATATAATATTCTATTAATTAAGAAAATATGAGAGGGTTAAATTTAAATAAAAATTATTATAGTTAAAAATAGTTCACCAACATAATTATAAAATAAATATCAATAAAGTGATAAAAAGAAAATGGAAACAAATTGTCCAAGAATGTTTAAATTTAAAAAGGGTGCGATTAATTATAGTTTTCTCTTATTTAATTTTGATAAAGTCATTAATTAGATGATCTTATAACACCCCTTATGTTTTCGCGCTCCTTTTATTTGTTTCAATTGCCTAATTTTATTTTGTTCGAGCGTCACGTCTTTTGGTACACTATAATTAATTAAAACTTTATGTATAATATCCTCAATGTTTCACACATTCAATTAACATATAAAAAATTTTAAAAAAATAAAAATTGTGTACATGGTGAATAAGAATTCCACAAAATATATACGGTAAAGATGTTATCAATCTCAATGTACACGGCAATAATGTCATGGTTAATTCCACAAATGGCATCAATTCATTGATGGGTCATCGTCAATTCCAAAGTCAGCGTCAACGTCAATGAATATTTTGTGTGTGTGATATATATATATATATATATATATATATTATATGTATGTGCAGTGACAAATAATGTAGGTGGGACCTACTTCAGTAGAAAAATGTCCGTTGACTATGAGGAACCCACTAATCGCACATTATAAGCCCACCATTGTTTACCAAAACCGAACTATCCTTGAAAATTCGTGCCCAGCCCAAACAAAGTATTCACCTCCTCAATCCTCACCCCCCCACTCTCTCTCTCTCTTTTCCAAGATGATGAGGGGCAATTTGTGTCGTATTGGATTAATCTGTTTGGCAGTCACGATTTTGTTTCCCGGGAAACCTCAAGAATCGGTGGCAGCAACGATTTGCAGTCCGAGGGAGCTCGACACCTGCATAGCGGCGATCGCAACGTCGACAGCGTCGCCGGGGATTTGCTGCCCGAAGCTGAAGGAGCAGAGACAGTGTTTCTGCCAGCACCTGATGGATCCAAACCTTGGGCGCGTCATCAATTCTCCCGCCGCTAGAAGAGTCGCTGCCAGCTGCGGGGTTCTCTTGCCGGATTGTTACCTGCTTTAGGGATTATTAATTATAGCTGGTTTTGTTAATTAACTTGGAGGAGTGCGTTAATTCATTAAGTACAAGGTTATTAATTCCACAGCTAGCTTCTTAATTACATGAATTAGTTTTACAATTTCTTTTGTTCGAAATTATGGAAATACCACACTCTAAGTTTTTTTCGTTTTATGATGTAATTTCAAGACTGTCTTTTGGTTCCTTCCTCCATTTTTTTTTTATTTTTTTTTTGAGGTTTGGAATAGGGGTGAAGATGCAAGTAAAAAATTATAGAATCATTTTGAATTTGGTGGATTAAATAATTTACTCTTTATTTTATTTTTTTACATATATAAAATTTATGTAAATTATGATTTAGCCCTCTTACACTTCAATTTTATATATTTACCCTATTTTTTATAGTTTTTTTAGTTTGAAGTTTGAGAAAAATGGCAATGAATTATACATAAATATTCTCTATGGAAAAATATAAACTTGAATTAAAGGTTTTCTAAGAATTAATTGAATGGGAAAAAAAAAAGGTGAAACATGTACAATTTAAATGTTTAATAAATAATTTTGTTTCAAACATATATTTTTTAAGAAACGTAAATGTCAAATGTTCACACATCTTTAATAAAAATAACATGGTTTTACATTAAAAATAAAAACCATCATGTCCATAATTGACCTATTTAATCACTTCATGAACAAAACTAGCAATAGTTGAAACAAATTTTTTAGTCAAACATGCTTAGATAAAAAAGTTACCAAAATAAAATTAGAAAAATGGAAAACAAAATAGAGATGCTTGAACATATTTGGTAATCCCGTAGTTTTTGGTTTTTCATTTTCTGTTTGATTTTATTTTAAAAATAAAAATTTATTTGGTAAATATTTTTCGTTTTTCATTTGTTCTTTATAAAAATATGTTTTACATTTGGAATAAAAAATCAAAACTTTAAAATTTCATTTTTATTTTCCGTTTTTATATTTTTTATTTGGGCTGGTTTAAAAAAAATCAAAAACAAAAATAAAAATGGTTATTTTTTTAAAAAAAAAATAATTACCAAATAAATTGTTGTTTTTTTCTAATAAAAAGATAAAAATAAAAAATGAAGGCGGTACTAATGAATAATGATTTGTATTAAATTTTACAATTCAAATAACATGGCTTCTTAAATTAGGATTGACAAGGAACAAAGTATGTCATTTGATTTGTGAATTTACATAAATTATGTGAAATATCAATACTCTTAAATATCTTAAAAGTATTGAGTACTCTACTTTAATCTCTCTAATTTTTTTCTCCTTAAAAAAGATTATATTTTAAAATTAGAATAATGCATTTCATTGTAATTTATATATATTTTTTGGGTAAATCCATCACAATTTATATTTGTATATAATGATATTATTATTGGTTAAGAACAACATGTTACTAATAAAGTTAACAAATCTATTAAAAATAAACAATAAAAACATATCATATTATTGCATTGCATCACATGTTAAACAATATATCTTAATATTACATTCTCTCCATAAAAATTTATAGGAAATTGTGAGTGTGATGAGTATTTTTAATGTTATTATGTTAATTGTAGCAGAAGCACAACATGTCTGGGTGGTGTAGTTGGTTATCACGCTAGTCTCACACACTAGAGGTCCCCGGTTCGAACCCGGGCTCAGACACTTTATGTATTATTTTATAATATTATTATTATTAGTGTGTAAATATATACACATAATTCCTTCTTACATTAATTTGTTGTTCTCTTTTCTTATTTTTTTTTATTAGATATTGTGTCCTTGTTTTTTTTACATCAATTTTTCTTTGTAAATATATAGACACATAATTACTTCTTAGTTCTTACATTAATTTGTTATTCTCTTTTCTTGTTTTTTATTAGATATAGTGTCCTCCTTTTTTGCATCAATTTTTCTTCATAGATGTGTAATGCTTTCTTGTTAAAAAAAAAAAAAGAAAAAAAAAATCATCTACATTAGATATCACACATTATGTACTTAAGCTATTGTTTCTTTATTGTTTCTTCTCAAATTTGTCTAATCGTGGATGCATTTGATCAATTGATATATGATGAAATTAATAATACATGCATATCTCATTAATAACATTATTATTCAATTTTATTTTAAAATATTTATTGATTAAATTGTGGTAAGCATACAATGTAAAAAATATTAAATGCATTATTTTCATGATAAACGCTTATTTGATGGTTCTAGTAAACCCAGACAATTAATTAAGTTGGATAAGTTCGCCACCTAGTCCTGCCAGCCAATGGAAGCTCCACATCAGATGTAAATTCAAATAGAGCCTACCTCAGCTTTGACCATTTTTGTTTTGTATGGATTTGCTCCAAGATAACTACTGACACAAATGTCACTCTGCCCCACTTATTTTGTCAAACAAACTCTCCCCAAATTGCTGTTCCAATTTTATTTTTATTTTTTAAAAAAAGTCTCTAGGAATTTGCATGCATTTCCACATGTCTTAGTTATCAAATTGAGTACTCTACTATGCATAAACTATATATAAACACTATGGCTCAGTTCTAGTAAAAAAAAAAGAAAAAAAAGAAAAAGAAAACCCTATTCTTTAATTTATCGTGATCTCTTTTAGAATATATTATGGTTGAAATCTTATCAAAATGGAATCCATTTGGCACCCATGCATATAATTAATTAAGAAGTAGCTGGGAACTAATTGACAGGATAAGATATCCAATCAGCAGCCAGCTACATTTTATTATATAAAATAAATAAATCGGATTATTAGTGAATAAATAAATATATTGTTTAGTAAACGAAGTGTTCAATTTGGAAACAAATAAAATGTTTTAATTCGTCGTCGGTTTTCAACAAAACACTACGAAGAAATTAATCTTTAGCATACGCGGCGCCAGGTTTTTTACTTTTTTTTATTTTTTTGCTTCCCACAGTTAGCCTCTTCTTCTATATATACACACACAGAGTAGATATCGACGCAACACAAACCAATAGCATCTGAAAAATCAATCACCGTTTTAATAATCTGAACCGCCATGGCTTCGGATCTCTCCGTGATCCTCCCTCGCGTTCTAATAGTCTCTAGGCGTAGCCTTCGCAAGAACAAGTTCGTCGATTTCGTCGGTTCGTTTCTCCTCTTCATCTTCTTCATCATCAATATTGTTAATAAATTTCTCGGACCCCATATGATTTTTGTTTTTCGTATATATATAATATATGTATATATATGATCTGCAGGTGAATATCATCTAGATCTTATAGTCGGGTACGGTGCAGTACCAGTTATTGTTCCCAGAGTTTCAGGCGTCCACATGCTTTTAGAAAGCTTCGAGCCAATCCATGGAGTTCTACTCTGTGAAGGAGAAGACATCGATCCGTCTCTGTACGAAGCCGAAGTGTCAGGTCTCTCACCAGAAGAGCTCGAAGAAATCAGGAGGGTTCACACCAGCGACACGGCAATCGACAAAGAGAAAGATACAATAGAATTGCGCCTCGCAAAGCTGTGCTTAGAGAGGAACATACCCTATATGGGAATATGCAGAGGCTCTCAGGTTTTAAATGTTGCATGTGGTGGCACACTTTATCAGGACGTGGAGAAAGAGCTCTCCAAGAATTGCAGTGAGAGAGTGCAACACATGGATTATGATAATTATGATGGGCATAGACATGTGGTGAAGGTGGTGGAAAATACACCTTTGCATCAATGGTTTAAAGATTCATTGGAAGAAGGCAAAATGGAGATTTGCGTTAATAGTTATCACCATCAAGGAGTTAAGAGATTGGCTGAGAGATTTGTACCAATGGCTTATGCACCTGATGGTTTGGTTGAAGGGTTTTATGATCCTGATGCTTATAATCCTGAAGAGGGTAAGTTTATTATGGGTCTTCAATTTCACCCTGAGAGAATGAGGAAGCCTGATTCTGAGGAATTTGATTATCCTGGTTGCCCATCTGCCTATCAGGTATATTTATATATCCCTAATCTGTGTTTTTCATTCCTTTTTTGACACAGAAATTATAACCCAATTAATAAATGTTCTTTAAATTGGTTTATTTGAATAGGAATTTGTCAAGGCAGTGATTGCTTATCAGAAGAAGCTCAACAGCTCCAAGTCAGCTCCAAAGGCGTTGAAGCTTGATCAAGAAATGGAGAAGAAAAGAAAGAAAATAGTCAGAAGTTTCTCAATTGCCAAGAATATTTACACTACTGGCAGAGGGATGAATGTAATCAAAGAATCTGAACTTGAAGTGGGAGCTGATTTCCTTCAGGTGTTAGTTTGATATTAATAACGTTAATTAGTATTGTTGATTGGTAAACTAATTATATATATAATATAATATTAATATGAATTAATGTAATATATAATAATATTTGCAGTCAAACACAGCATTGAGTTTGCAACAAGAGAATAGGTTAAAGCAAATGGGAGCAACAGTGAGGAATGGAGGTTCATACATAAAGAAATTGAAGTTGAATGAGGAAAGAGAGACATTGGCAAGGAATGTGATTGGGAAAATGTCAGTGGAGCAATTGTCTGATCTCATGTCCTTTTACCACATGATGGTTCAGATCTGCGCGGAAGTGTTGGAAAGAAAGCTAAATGGCATTGTACATGACCTTAATTAGCCCTGCTTTTTGGGCATCACTTGCTTTTGTCGTTGATGAAAAGGACTTGTTCACATGAATCGTGGGAATTGCTACATGGGCTAGCTTCTCTGTTTCAATGTCTTTCCTTTTTCTTTAATGTCATTTCCACCTGTTTGTTTACTAAGTTGTGAAAAAAGATGTAAAGTATTTCTCTTTTGGTTTACATGGAAATAAAATAAACATTAAGATTTTATCATCAATATCTTTTCAATTTTATATATTATCTATGTTTTATAAATATAATATATATCTAATTGTTTTAGATGTATTTTTTTATGGGCTGAGATAAATAATAGTAGATAAAAAATAAATTATTTATGTAAAAATATATTTTTGAACATGTTAAAAATATATAACATTTAAGATAAAAATATATTATATTTATAAATTATGAGTAATTTAATATTATTTAAAAAATTTAAAAATATTAATGTCAATTTTATAATTTAAAATATAATTTAATTTTATATATAATTTAGAAGTTATAAGTGCAAATAACATTAAAAAAAAAGTACTAATTAGTGGTTTCATGGCTCACATTAACCCTACAATGGGAGTAGTACTTGAGCTACTTTGCCCTTTTGGTTGGAGTAATTTCAGATCCTAAAACAATGATAGCGGTCCAATTATACTGTAAAAAGTTATGGGAAAATTAAAAAAGAACTGGTAGAAATTGATTAATTAGATGCCAAGTGTACGTAGTATATGTCTCACTATCAGTCACATGTGGAACCAAATTAGAGCTAACAGCGATACACTTATGAGAGGTATATGAGTGAATTTGAGAGAGCTGTTTGATTGCTTCTTTGGTCGAATTTTGCCCTGACTATTTCTTCCATCATTCGTCACAGCCATATATAAATCTGCTGGGAATTTTAATTGCATGCCAACAACATATATAATTCGGTTGGTTGTGAAGGTATATGTGGCATAGAAGTGTTAAATGAAGTTTTTTAGTCCGAATTAATGAAGAGAGAAATTAAGCCCAAATATTCACCCAGAAACCAAATTGAAAAACCTTAGTTGTATGTGAATGCGCAAGCACAATCATAATGCTATTGTTATTAATTGTTTCGAAAGCGTGAAAAATGAACATGGTTTTGACTAGGTGCCGCATTGATTTTCATATATTAATCCACACACGTACGGCTGGGTTTTCAGATGACAAGCCAACCCTAACAAAGTTGCTTAGCTTCACTATGATAAATGCTCAAACTGTCACACTGTATCTGTAGCTTTTAAACCAAAGTAGATTAAAACTTTTATAATTTTTACATGTAAATTTTATTTTACATGTTTATCAAATTAATTAAATTGAAATGGGGAAAGGGTGCAACTTCTATAACCATCCCTAACTCTCACTAATCACTTTCTTTATATGTGCCTGCTCCTCTGGTACCTCTCGATGACCGTCACTGCTTCCTCTTTAGCTAGTTGCATTTGTATTGTTAACATACACTCCTTAACAAAATAGACGATAACTTTCTCATTAGACTTTTTAATTATTTCACATTTTAAAAGAAAACCTAAAAAAATAATTATATATGATTTTTAGGAACCCATCTCTTATATCTTCCCAATTAAAATTTAACTTTTTATCTAAATTAAATTAAGGTGTCAAATTTTAATAGGAGAACAGAAAAGAAAATATGTGATGTAGGTGTAATTTTTTAGGATTTGAAGAAGGATGGATTGGATTCCCCTTTTTATTTATTTTTTTCTCTTAGGATAAGGTATTTTGGAATTTCATAGATCCCTTTTTCTTGTAACTATTTGGGGCCTAATACGTTTTAGATTGAATATTTGGGCTTAATATGATTTAGATTGATTATCTGGGCTTTCGAGAATGATGGAATAATCCACCTCCGTGGTGAAGCTTCCGTGTTAATTTCAAAAAGCACATCTGGGTCCTTGATTAGACTAGTCTTGCAGTGAGAAAAAAAAAAGTCACAAATTTAAACATGGAAAATTTTACCTCATAGAAATTATGTTTGCTATGCAACATAATTAGAAAGTCACAGGCTGTGTGAACACCTACCGTTGTAGATATTCTACATATAAATGCTTATAAAATGACCTTATTAGTCAATTGAAATGAAGGAGACTACTGACTAATAAATAAGTACCTAAGGTCCAAGCATTCACACATTTTTTATTTATTTAATTTGTGTTATCTATACATATAATATGACGTCCTTTTTTTTTTGTTTATATGGAATATAATATGACGTCGTTCATTGTAAATATATCCTCCTAATCTGGCCGTATTGCACCCTTCCAGTTGAATAAAAAAATTTTATTTCTAACTTATTTTGTAAAAACCACAAAACAGTCAAAAGTGATATAAGTCTAAACCACCATGACTACGCAAAGCTCCTTCAAAGTTTGAATGGCCATTAATTCTCACAAATCTCAAATAATAAGAAAGTTTCTTTTTCCACTGTCCTTTTTCTAATCCGCATTTTTCTCAACCACCACCAAAATTTTCCATCTCTCCTGCTACAAAGTAAAAGTTTCATACGTTCGTTGTTTTTTTTTTTTTTTTTTCCTTTTTTTAAACAATTTATTTTGTTAAAACTTTGTGTTTCACCAAAGATCTTACAGAAGGCATTGTAGTATCAAAATCTAAAAAAAACTCCCAGTCTTCAATGTATAAGAAAAAAAAAATCTTGATTTTGAAAAGGTCCACAATAATAAGCTACATGCATAATAGTGATAAAGAGTCAATGATTAGGTTGGTAGAATTTGATAAACAAATACCGGTTGGTGCGAATAAAATTTACAATTATGTGATATATCTTTGCTTTTTTGGAAATTATAACTCACAAAATTAAATAAAACTTTAATTTTTTTTCATTTAAAAAATGTTTAAAATAGCTGGGAACGGGCCAATTAATGTTAGAAATTAAGTCTATCCTCAAGTCAACTAAACGTCTTTGAAATTCTAGTACTCAGTATTTCTTTTTATCACTTTCCTTGAACAAACTTAATTTTCCATGATATATATATGTTCACTCAGTATTATTCATCCAGAGATTTCATTAGCTTCTCCGCTTCAATCCAACCTCTAGCTACTACTGCAAATGAATTCCAAGCTTTACCAACCTCATCATCATCTTCTTCTTCTTCCATTTTCTTTGTTTCTTCTTTTCATCAAGTTTCTGCCATGTTCGAGCTTCGATTGGTACAACAACTGCCGTAACCGGTTCAATTGCGGAAACATTACCAACATCGATTACCCTTTTTGGGGAGGCGGTAGGCCGGAAGGTTGCGGTCACCCTGACCTACATCTCCTATGTGAAGGAAGCCAAACAAAGATACATATAAAGGATGTGAAGTACAACGTCTTAGCCATCGACCAAGACGCCCAGACACTCCAAATCTCAAGAGATGATTTCTGGGATGGGTTGTGTTCTCCAAAGTTCCCAAACACCACATTTGATCCTAATCAATTCGAATATAGTCCAATCTTTGGTGAAATTACATTATTTTATGATTGTGCGCCTGACCCACCTTGGAAATTCTCTTGCCCTGGTAGGTCTGCTCATAAGTTCGGCTTCATAATAATTGGAGTCACCACTTGGACGTGCAAGTCAAACCTCAAAGTTGGTATTCGTCGGAGTTCTTTTGATCATATTATGGATCCTTCAGCCATGCTAGAGGCACTGAGAGAAGGGTTCGAAGTGAAATATAAGATGGTGGATATGGGGTTATGTGGAGAGTGTACCAAATCCAATGGAGTTTGTGGTTATAACTGGGATACCAAACAACCTAATTGCTACTGTGCAGGTCATTATGTATCTACTGGGAAGACATGTCCTCTTCCTTCATCACCACCCACAGGCCAAAAAGCAGATGATGAAATAGGTACAATCCCAAATTTCTTTCTTAGTGTGCTATATTTTGTTTTTACTTTCAACTTCAATTTCTGAGTACATCTTAATTAAATTGCTTGGTTCAACTCAATTATTGCTACTTAATTAATTGGGATGAGTTGGAAATGCATACATAAGGCATGCATGTGCTCTTTGTATTTACGGAATTTTTCATATTCTTTTATTGAATTTAGGGAAATGTTAATGTTTTGGTAGTAGGGCTAAATTGAATATTGAAGCAGTAGGGTGCGTAACTAGTCCTCAAGGTAGGAAAATTGAGAGTGGTAGTAAAGAAACAGATGTACCTAAAAGCTATAGGAAATTGACTAATTAATGGGACCAAATATCTACCTTCACTTAATAATAATAAAAATAATAATAATAATAATAATAAGCTGTTGATACTAGATGGTAACTTTATAAACTAATCAATTTATATACCTGTATATATTATTATACATACATACTAAATAAAATAAATAGTTGATATGTTTTCTCTTATTATTTTCTTTTGCTAGAAAATATGTTTTCTCTTATTCGTTAAGAGTACTATGTATAATGCCAAACTTATAATAATTTTTCTTTAAAAAGAGATATGATAATTTGAAGACCAATCAACGTTCTAGTCCTTGGAAAACTGTCTAATTTGAAGCTGATTACTCTTTATCAACGCTAGTAATCTTAATGACTTGTTTTTAGTCTCTTTGCCAAGGGACTAGCTAATTCAATAGAAAATATAAAATCCTTTATTATTACTAGATATGCGGGACCACCACAATCAAAATTCAAAATTTATTGATTGACATCCAATAAGAATTAATTAGTAGAAGAATATTTGCAATCTTCCTTCATGACTAGGGGCCGTAGATTTAGGGTCAACTAATTGTTAGTTTTTTCTTCTTCTAGGGGTTAGATGGCTAATCACTCTCATATTATAATAAACTACTGCTAGACTTTTCTGTGTCTTATTATTAAAATCTAAATTACCACGAAAATAATCATATGTATACAGATATTGATAAAGACATCACAATGTTAATTTTGCAAATTTATTAGAATATATATGATTTAATTTTCTTGCTTTCCTACTAGGAATAATTTATATTATTTGGTGGAAATAATATTTATGAGCTACAGTGCTTTTATGTTAGTTTTCTATTCCAAGTTTGATGGATCGTAATTTGTTTGCATTTGGAATTGAAGTTTGCTAGGACCATAAATTTACCTCTTAAGTTATTTTGGACGTATGTATACGTTCTTTCAAAATTTTGATGACTATAGTTTGGGCCTATATATAAAATGATATTCTAACAAACGTTAAATATACTTCAACTAGCTAATTGGACTACATAAAGAATTCGATCATTGATTTGGAATTAATATAATACAAACAACTTAGCTATAGTCAAATTAATCAAACATAGCTTTAACTTAATTGTTACCCTTCTTCACCAATATTCAATTCTCCACCTCTTCATTGCTTGAATCTCGTTCAAAGTTCAGATATCTTCCTCTGCCGGCGATCCACGGTACATTAACTGTGGTCGACCATTTAACTGCGGACACATAAAACATATGAAGTAACCTTTCTATGGATCAAACCGTCCAAACCACTGTGGCCAGCCCGAGTTCCATCTCACCTTCCAATAAGAGAATGCCCCAAAGACTCGACGAACACTTGGAGAATTCTTGGTATGAAACCTTACTGTCCGTGCTCTCAAAGTTGCTAGGGATGACTTGTGGAACACCATTTGTCCCGCGCGTTTCACTAACACAACCCTCGACTTGTCACGGTTTTGTTATGGTTCTGGGCTTAGAAACGTGAGCTTATTCTATGGGTGGTGCAGTTTTATAGTCCCCGTACTAATGACATCAACGGTACGAACATCAACGCGTACATGTGGACGAGAGAGATATGGATTGATCCAAGATTGGGGATTTGTAGTAGTAGTGTTTATGTTCCAGTGTTCGAGTCGGCTACTCAGGCTGTTGATTTGAGAACGAAGACGATCAGTGATGTTTTAAGATGAAGGTTTTGAGTTGAGGTGCGAAATAGGTGATGAGGATGAAAGTGAGAAATGTGAGAGATCAGGTGGACATAGTGGGTATAATTCTACTGGGATAAGCTTCGTTTGCTTGTAGCCACACTAGATGTTCTTTAATTCCTATATTGGAAACTTCAATCTTCAAATATAATACTCCCTCTCAGTCCTCAATTTTTTTATTTGTGAAATGTGAATCTTGGTGGTGCGTGTTGGGCATGCTCAGATTTGATTACTATTAAAATTTAGTAGTCTTGAACGTGTGGCTAATATACTTTTTTATTTGGAAGCCCACTTTAATACACACAGCCAGTCATGAGGTAGACAAATGGTATTTCGTGTGAAATTAGCTTAAATTTAGTCCTGTAGAAATGTTACTGAGCCACATAGTTAAGTTTGCATTTGACCGCCATTCCCAAAATGTCCCAATAGAACCTTCTCTTAGAAAATGAAATACAATAAAATAACTAAAAAAAAGGAAGAAAAACTCATTCCATGCTTTCTCACCTTATCAGTATCCTTACGTTGCTTCGTTGACAAAAATTTCATTGAAAATAATCAAACACCATATTTCGTCTCCTTACCTTGTCCACCGTCTCATCTCTTTTGTGCCACTCACAAAATGCATCACCATCTCTCCCGAAACGTCTTCTTCCTCTTGATGGTTAGTAGTGTAGTACTAATCTTAATCCATGGCCCATCATCTTCCTCCGCCGACGACTACAGCGACTGTGGCAAACTTTTCGAATGCGGAGATGTCTTGGGAATAGGCTATCCATTCTGGGGTTCCAGTCGGCCGAGCAAGTGTGGCCACCCAAATTTCCATCTGAAATGCATCGATAACGTTCCACAGATCTCAATCTTTAACGAGGATTATCTCGTGCTCCATATTGATAACACCACGCATACCATCAAAGCAGTCCGTGCCGATTACCAGAGGGATGTTTGTCCCGGAACAGAATTCCATAACACCACCATGGATACCGGATTATTCAACTATACATCAGCTACTGAAGAACTTAGGCTGTTCTATACATGTAGCTCTGTCCAGCAGTTTACTAGTGTTCCAAACCAATTCGATTGCAGCGGTACCGTGAATTACTTTTTTACACATGACCAAATAGCCGGACAGAGTAGCTTCCAACCAAACGGAGTTCAGGTACTCCTTGGAGATTGTGAAAAAAATGTGTGGGTCCGAGTTTTCCGATCAGAAGCAATGATTCTACAAGTTACAACTGGGTCAAAGGATAATCTGATAAGAGCGGTGAGTGCTGGGTTCAATTTGAGTTGGAATGCTAATAACACTTTGTGTGATGATTGCCTACGCAATAATAACCGGTGTGGATACAAACATGCTTCAAATCAATTCGCTTGCTATCTTCCAGGCATAGGCGAAGGTACGTATGCGTATGTATGTATGAATGAAATCATGCATTTTTTCTACTTCTTTTCATTCCTTTTTTATCATTTTTTCTTTTGTTCTGGTTCAAAATTGCTAATAGATTTCAACAGTCTAACTTAATTGGTCTAGGATTAGATTTGATTAAATTTTTGGTTTCTAGGCCTAATTACTTCTTGTAGTTCTCATTTCAATACATAGGGGCGCTATTGCAATTTAGAGTTATTTTAACTTTTTTCAGGGCAATTTAGAGTAATTTTTAGAGTAATTTAAAGTAATACTTTAAATTATTTCTTGTAGTTCTCATTTCAAGTTGGCGTGTCAACGACCCCAACTTGATCAAGTATTAGATGTTCAAGATTAGCTTAGCTCATTTGAGAAAACTTATGAATAGCTTGGCTTCGCTTGACTTGGCTCATTAGGATATTGAGCTTTGTTATTGGACTATTATGCATATAAATCATACATAGTTAAGCTACTTGAGCTTAATTGAAGTTTTGTTGGATATATGCACATATAGCTACTATACGGTTAGAGCATAAACTCTAATAATTATAATTACATATGGACCATGTAATTCATTCTTTAATAAGTAAAACTTTAACTTTTTAAGGGATAGTGAAGCGCACATATATAATTGCAGTACTTAGACCTTTTCTTCGCTTTCACTATAATTGATACCACATTTTTAGAGCTGGACTTAGGATGACACTTCTTGCTCATGACATATACATATGTGTGTGTGTGTGTGAGAGAGAGAGAGAGAGTTGATTAAGTCTGCCGAAAATTGCCAGTTTCACATATGTGTGTGGGTGTGCCGTGTTGAATATGTCGCTATATATGTAGGACCTCTAAATAGTTTAAAATATTGGTTATTTGGGAACCGTTGAAATATTTCTACCAAATTGTTTTAAGCTGATGGCGTTTCCTATTGCTCCCTACCCGTAAATGTAAGCGAAAATACTCTATGATTAATTTCTAGTATTAAAATCTCTCAAACGTGATTCTTAACTTTCCTAGTTCGCTTCTACCCATCTCACCATTTGACAAGGAAGCTTCTTGCTACATGAAGGTGGCTGATTTTTTGGAATTTCGTGGAGCTTTGAATTAGTATATATATATATATATATATATATATAAGCATTATGTTTGACTAAGTCACGTAATTAAGTTTTGTTTTGACCGCAACTGCCAAATTATTCAATTTCCAACAGAACCTTCTCTTTGAAATATATATTAAAAATTCAATCCCCCACCATTTTCCCTATTCTAATGACGCGTGAGAAAAGCAATTAATACCATATTTCATCTCCACCTTGTTGTGGCTTTTTCACCAAATCTCTCTAGCTCTTGTCCTCTCACACTCACAAAATGCATCCCTATCTCTCCCAAAACGTCTTCTTCTTCTTGATGGTTACTGTATTGATCTTCATCCATGAACCATCATCTTCATCGGCCGATGAATACAGCGACTGTGCCGCAGATTTCGAATGCGGAAACATCCGTGTCGGGTATCCATTCTGGGGATCCGATCGACCAGAACACTGCGGCCACCCAAAGTTGGAGTTGAACTGCACCACAGGAGACGTAACGGTGATCACAATCTCTTCCGACACTTACAGAGTGCTTGATGTAAATGAGAACGACCATACGCTCACAGCTGTTAGGACAGATTACTGGGACAACGTTTGTCCACAAACCGAAACAGACCTCCGTAACATCACCTTAGACACCTCCATTGTTAACTATACAACACAAGGTTATCAAAGCCTAACGCTGTTCTACACATGTACTTCTCAATTAGCTTTACCTTCTTCAAACCAGTTCAATTGCAGCAGCGGATCAGGATCAGAAAGTACCACTAATTACTTCTTGGCCGGAGAACTCACCTTGCCTCGAAACGCTCCATATGCACTTTTGCTAACAAGGTCCGGAACATGCCAGGCAAGTGTGGTACTACGTATTTCCGAGACACAAGTAGAGACTTTAGAATCACAGGCATCAGAGGAGAATCTGAAAACCGCCATTAATGATGGGTTTGAGTTGGAGTGGGATGCCAATAACACTTTGTGTGATGAATGTCAAAGCGATAGTAGTCGACGCTGTGGCTACAGCCTTACTTCTGGTGGATTCGCCTGCTTTAGTAATACACAATCTCAAGGTATGTATACGCACGCATTACTCTTTTTAATTTGGTTCAAACTATAGGCTTAATTTCGGAACTACGTACTAGTTGTTTAGTTAGAATTATTAATATGAAAACTTCCATTGAAAACCATACCAAATTGCAAATTAAAGAACCTTGCACTTTGTGTGTATCAGATTTTAAGTAATCTGATTTTAGGCTTAATTTACCATACCTTCATTAATGGACTGCAAAACCAGCTTTCACCATCTTTGATTTGGTCTATTGATTTAACTTTGATTTGTCTGCTTAGACTTCATCAGTTTCAGGCCTGTTTATATAATTATATTCTTCCTCTAGCTTGTTCACATTTCTCCTATAGTGGATCGCCAAATTCTACCTTAATTTGTTTTTTCTATGCTAATTTTCAATTAATTATTTAGCGCTGGTTTTTAATAAGAAGCTCTACAGACAAATAAAAGAGCATATTTCTAACAACTGCATGCCTCTTTGTTATTTATTATTTTTAGTATTATTAATTAAATTTGGTAGCTTGTAGCTTGCATTCTTAAGAACAAAAAATCTGTTTTTTTTTTTTACCATATATATTTTATTTAGTAAACTGGGCGGCCAACGTGTCAATACATTTTTACATGTTTTTCTTACAAAGAATTTGGTCTTTTGTGTAGAGAATTTCTCCAAATTTAATTTAATTATTTAGAGACAAAAAAAAAATAGTTCTCAAAAACACACCTCTATTGAAATTTCCTTAAATGAAATAGAACAGATCGAAAAACGGAAAAAGGGTACTATATATACATAAAAGAGTTAATAAAATTGTTCTAAAATTTTCTTCATGGAACTGATCTCGTTGCATAAAATTTAGGTTCAATTAGAAAAATGTAGAATAAAATTACAAATATATCAACAAACCCAACAAAATTAAGAAGAAAAAGAAGAAGCAAAAAGAGGATAAAAACATAAATGAGAGTAAAATTAGAAAATACAAACCGAATTGCAAATAGTGTATACCTTTGTTATAAAGTACATCTAATTTTAAATCCCTTTAGCTAAATAAATACTTTAAATAACATGACTATAGGATTGTTAAATAAAGAGAACAATTAATCCTACTTGTTAAAAACTAACTAGGAAGCCACATTTTCATCTTAGAAACTAGAAAATAAAAAATAAAAAGTTATTTTGTAATTGGACAATCGGAAACTTCCACGAAATTTGAAAAAGTCAATATTATAATAAACTTTCTGATTTTTTTTTAATCAAAAATCATATACAACCAAATAATATTTTGATTATTGATTGAATAACATTAATCAATTACGGTTCCATATTAAACCATATCATTTTCTTTTCTTAATTAAATTATATTGACGCTCCTTCTAGATAGAATTAGTCAATCTTATTTATTTAAAATTTATATATATATGTATATGCTCCTGCGTAGTTGGTCAACAAAATTCAGCTAATGGAAAATGACCTGTTCAGATGCTTTCTTTTAGGTAATCTAAATCATTTTAGATGAACCAAATTGAGAATTGCAAAGATTGGGACCTTCTAATATTGTTCTTTAATTATGGGGAAATTACAAAAAAAATACCGTCTTAATTTTAACTCATGTTTCAAAGTTTAGGGTGAATATTTTCTTCAAAAACAAGTTTAAGGGTCAAATTGAATCATGAATGAAAGTTTGAGTGAGGTATAAATTTTGGAATATTACATAAATTATGATACTAAAAAAATAATGATAAACTGTTAGTTTCTCTGTTGAATTTGAGGATAAAATATTTTTTAATTTAATTTCCCATGAAACTTTGAAAACCTACTAACCTGCCCAAAATATTTAGCATTCAACATTCAACCCATTTAAATTGACCCACTTTTAAAACGAACAAAAGGGTCAACATCAGCTGGTTGTTGAATCATATTGAATTGTAGTGGCTAATCATCTTTAATTATTTAATATGTTTTTATTATCATAATACAATTAAATTAAATTGTATTGGATAATTGCATGTCGCTCACCTTCACCATCTCCAAATGGCAAATATTATTTTTAAAAACTCCAATGCCCAGTCAAATCAGAAAAAGAAGTCAACGAAAGGTAGCCGCCATTCTGACTCTTTCCCGCGCCGCCCACGACCCTATTACGACATGCCATCTATCGCTTCCTCACTTTCCCAACCTCTTCCCCGATGCACTCGATCCCTCTCTCTCCGACCATCACCGCCTTAGTCCTCCTCTTCTCCTCCTCCTTCTTTTTCTTCTACGTCGACGTCACGACGTCGTTTCCTTCCAATGAAACTCTCTCCGAGTGTTCCGAAACCTTCAACTGCGGGACTCTTCGGAATGTCTCCTACCCCTTCACTAGCGACGACGGCCCGGACCACTGCGGCCCGCCCGAGTTCCGACTATCATGCCTCGACGACTTTCCGGAGATCACCATCGCCTCTCTGCGTTACCGAGTCCGTCGACTCGACCCCTTTCGTCGAACTCTGACCCTGGCTCGGTTAGACCTCTGGAACGTCACCTGCCCCGATAAATTGATAAACGCCACGCTCGGCTCCACTAGTGTGTTCAGGTGCGGTGAGAACAATTCGGACCTGACCATGTTCTACGGCTGCAGTTCATTGTTCCTTAGGAATAGAAAACCCGAGAACCTGTTTCATTGTAATAACATGGGTTCTTTCAGCGACTCTTATTTTTGGTTGGGTCAGGTTCCGGACGACTTGTATCTCAGTTTAGCTAACTGCAGTGACAGTCTTACGGTTCCCATCCTCCAAAGCATGGCGTCGAATCTTGTCAAGGGTCGGTCTCTGCTCGCCGAGGCCTTGATGGGTGGTTTCAACGTCAATTATAGTCTTCCCAACGACGGTAAGAGCCTTGATTCAGGCGGGCAATGATGGGTTATTTTGAGTTTTTTCTCTTGTGCCGTATACAATGCTCTTGATTTGGTGATTTTTCTGGTTAATAATGAGTTGTCAAATGTGCTACTTTCCTGGATAAGTTGATTGCAGAACTGGCTTGTTGTTTGGTACTTTGTACCAAATTTTTATTTAAAACTCTAGAGCTTTTGTAGGCACATTCCATTGTGATTGGGGCTTGTTTCACTTCGTCTTTTTAATTCTTCGGTTGATTTCATTGAATTTGGTCTTCTCTTGTCTATTCTGGAACGTGCAACTCTGTTGCATAGTTCGTCCTTGTACTTTAGTGGAATTAGGAACTTAAGTTGTAAACATCAATATCTACAAGTTCGATCTACAAGATTAGGACAGAGTAGGAAAATAATTTTATTTCATTTTAACGATTATGTTAGTAGTCAATTTTTTGAAGACTTTTGATATTAATTCTGTGAGTAATGTGGTTCATTTTGTTGATTTGTTTACTCTCACAACTAAGAAAGCGACTTTTTGCAACTTGATGCTTTTCATAATCTCTCTTGACCATCGGTAATTCACTGCACTGGTTAAGTTAGTGGTTTAATTAATACATCATCTTTCATATGCTACTTGATTAAAACTGCTAAAAAAAATTAGAAGATTATTTCAATTGTCATTGGATTGTATGAAATCTGCCTCATAAAAACACAGTTGCATGGTCATCAGTCATCAGCCATGCCATTTTCCCCCCAGAGGTCGAAATTCAGAGGATAAAATGGGGATATATTTTCTTCTGAACTACGTTGTGTTAATGATATTAATAAGATATGGACCATCTTTTAGCAATTAAGTGTGTCTGAATCAGTTCCATACGAGAGAGGTTCTTACATTTTCTCATCATTACATAATATATGCATATAAATTTCAGTTCTGGCTAATATGTGATGCTATGAGTAGAGTAATACATAACAATTCATGCATCCAGTGCCCGTGCTTCTGTAGCGACCCCTACAATATAACAAATCTTTTTTTCACTGGTTTACAAATCTAACAAGTAATTCCTAGTTTGATTCCTTGGAGATTTACGGTCTTATAAAATTTCTTTTTCTCGTTTTCTAGTCTGCTTATTTTTCATGTATGCTATCTCTTTCTCTATCCTGGGAGGTCAACAATCTGTCCACAAGTTCTAGAAAGAAATAGCAATTGATCTGATTTGCAAGCTCAGTTTAGTCTTCATCAATTTTGTATCCTGGTGATTCACCATTTTCCAATTAATATTTTAACAGATGTAGCAATTCATATATAGCTGATATATCTTCATCTCATTCTTTGTTCCAGGGGGAAGTAGTAAAATATCATTGGGAGCAGGTAATGTTTCACTTCAGAATGACATGTAGTGTTTTAAATCGGATCATCTTCGTAGTATGAAAAGATAATTTTGAGAAATATTTTGTTTCATGTTCAGGCCTTGGAATAGCAGGTGCTTGTGTTATTGGTATTTTATTGGGAGCCTGTATTTTCTTTATCATACAAAAAAAGAAGAAGCGGGCAATTGAATCTAAAAGCAAAGATCTCCCCACGCCCCCTTCAAGCAAAAGCCTGCCTACTACCTCGATTAATTTCTCTCAAAGCATTCCTTCATATCCCTTCTCTAAGACTGATCTTGAAAAGGGAAGCACCTATTTTGGAACTCAGGTCTTCAGTTACACTGAATTAGAGGAAGCCACTAATAACTTTGACCCTTCTAGAGAACTTGGAGAAGGAGGCTTTGGCACTGTTTATTATGGTAAGAAAATAATTTCTTTGGAGTTCTCTATCATTAACCAATTTGTCACATTGAACAATTTGTTATTACATTCCATAAAACACTCCTTGTAATTGTTTTGATCAGGCAACCTCCATGACGGCCGTGTAGTTGCAGTGAAGCGCCTTTATGAAAACAATTTCAAGCGTGTTGAGCAGTTCATGAATGAAGTTGAGATTTTAACCCGTTTACAACACAAGAACCTTGTGAAGCTTTATGGATGCACCTCAAGACGAAGCCGAGAACTTCTCCTAGTTTATGAATTCATTCCTAATGGAACAGTGGCTGACCATATTCATGGAAAACGATCCAGCTCTGGTTTGCTCAGTTGGCCTGTTCGGTTGAACATCGCCATAGAGACGGCTGATGCACTGGCTTACCTGCATCGTTCAGATATAATACATCGTGATGTCAAAACCAACAACATTCTCCTAGATAACAACTTCTGTGTCAAAGTGGCTGATTTTGGTTTGTCACGACTGTTTCCCAATGATGTTACTCATGTTTCAACTGCTCCACAAGGAACACCTGGCTATGTTGATCCAGAGTATTATCAGTGCTACCAACTCACCGATAAGAGCGATGTCTATAGTTTTGGGGTGGTCTTGATTGAGCTTGTTTCATCGTTGCAAGCCGTGGACACCAATAGGCAGCGGCTTGATGTTAATTTGGCCAACATGGCTGTTAACAAAATCCAAAACCATTCAGTAAATGAGTTGGTTGACCCTTGCCTTGGATTTGAAAGTGATGATGCCATAAAGAAAATGACAACAGCTGTGGCAGAGCTGGCATTCCGTTGTTTGCAACAGGAGAGAGACATGAGGCCTTCCATGGATGAAGTGGTGAGGGTTTTGAAAGCAATCAAGAACGAAGACTATGATATGCAGAAAGCAGAAGTTGTGGATATTAGGACAGACGAAATCAGGCTCTTGAAGAGTATGCCTCCACCGCTTTCACCAGATTCTGTTGTCGTTGATAAATGGGTTAGCAGCTCTACTACAACTAGTTCTTTTAGCACTTGAGACATCTTTTTTTTCTCTCCTTTTTTGTTGGCTCCAATTTGATACTAGGTGGTAAAAGTTATTGTATACTCATATTCTACATGTGAATAGGTTATCCCAAGCGTGTGGTTGTTTCCTTTTTTTGGCTCACCAGGTGATGCAAATTAGGCAATTTGCAAACAGAATGAAGCTGTCAGCACTTATATCATATTTGGGCTGTATTATACGCAAAAGATTTAGTGTTTTGACAGACATGTACCTTATGAATATTGATGATAGTTTTTCAAGTGCATTGTTTAATACTCTCTCTGTACATAACAAGTTTGTTTGGTTCTTCAATGATTTGTTTTTGTGTTTTAAGAAATTGACGGAAAAAAATATGGTTGTTGGATACGGCTAAGTTGACGAGTTGCAGTTGTGATAATCCTGAAATTTTCCTGTGTTGTGTTTTTGTTTTTAGGAGATGAAGATGTTTAACAGAACACTTTAACCCAACTCATGCTGATGAGGAAGGAGCAGACCTGAAGAGTAGTCAGAGCAATTGCGCACCAGTTTATAGCTTTGTCTAGCTTGTAAGTGAAGGCACCAGAATATGGTGGTGATTCCTTAAGAAACATTAACAGTCCAAATTCATCGATTGGAGATCTACGACATATAGGAGCCGTCAAATATATTATAAAAAGCCATTGTACTGCGGAAAATAGGGTGTATAGTTTGTATACTATGTACTTCTTTAGAGAAAATTAAATGTCTTCAAAATCTGTTTCTTTTTTTTTTTTTTCCCCCAAAGATTTTTAAAATGAAAATAGAAACATAAAATTAAACACTAGCCACGAAAGAAATGTCAAATCAAACAACATTTCTTCATTTTTCAGGCCAAATGGGCCAAAAAGACAGATCCTAAACTCATAACTTGGTCCTACAAACTCAAGTTGGTCTATACTATGGGCTTTTTTTCTTTTTTTTTGTGAGATTGGTTAAGGGTTCCAAGTTAAATGAATTACTTACTCTACTCCCATAAAGAATAAGATATAAAATATATGGAGGAGGGCATTTATCTTAGTAAAATAAAATAAAGAACATATAAAAATAGTTAAAGAAACAATACTTGAATTTGTCAAAGAATTAAAAATTTTATTGCTATATATTTAAACGAAGAATATAACCACATGATATAAAAATTAACTACATAGAGTTGGCCCAATTAATAATGGGAGGTGCTCATTTTCTTTGTCAATCAGAATTCAATTCCTATAGATACACTTTGGAATATGTTCACAAAAAGAGGAACATGGCACATCCACATTCCATGTGAGATTACAAAAAGATGAAGATGATAATTTTGTGGTATCTTTCTATGAATCCAACCTAAGATTATTTATCCTAAGAAATGTGCAAACATTAATGTTCTTTTTTTTTTTTTATCATATTAAGTGTATATGCAAATATAGACAAAATACTTATACAAAGACATAGTCAAGCCATGCGTACCGTTTAGCTCATCTAAACTCCAAAATCAACCCAAATTTGGGTTCGACTCCTCTGTCAAATTTTTTTTTTTTCTTTAAAAATAAATGAAATAATTTTCTAAACTCATAAATTGGGAGTGATCCCATGGAGCAAAGTGAAGGTTGCAAAGCCCTTAGACGCTGCCACGTGTAAGCTTACCGGTTTCGGTAGACTGAAGTAGAGAGCCAGCACACTCGACAAAGGACTCACCTTCATTATTATTTTAATTTCTCAAGAACCCAAAGAAAAAAAAACTGTCCGTATTCTCCCGATTATTCTTTTAATTCATAATTTGTTTAAAAGCCCCACTCCAATCCCTCCCTTTCTCTTTGTCTTTACCAAAAGAAAATGCAATTCACAGCCATTTTCTCTCGCTCCAAACACTAAAGCTGAATCCCCATGGCCTCCTCAGATCAGATCTCACTTTCTCTCTCTAACAAGCAACAACCGCCGTTTCACTCCTGAATTCAGCTCAAGCCCTTTCGAATTTTCCTCTCTCGGATTGTACGGATTACTCCTTAAAATTGATGGCGACTTTGCAGAAATTCAAGCTCTTGGCCACCCAATGCGCCGTCGCAGGGAGCCCCTCCCGGAGCCCGACGGCGAGCCCCGTCATCCACCTCCGCCGTCGTAAAACCTTGCGCATGCTCCTCAGCCGCCCCGAACGACGCCGTGTTCCTCGCCGAGGTACCTCCTCGGAGATTCGGGATATCGACGGCGACGGGGGAAACGGGGACGACGACGATCAACCGGAGAAGAGAAAGGAGGTTAGGGTTCGCCACAAGCTGAAGGATCTGTTCGTGTCGTCGCCACCGCCGCTTGATGATAAGAGGGGACAGGAAGATGAAGAGCGAGGGTTGTTGCCGGCGTCCGGGAGTGTCGTTGTCGGCAGTGGTAGATTCGGTGGTGGTGGTGGTGGTTTTTCGAACCGGCGCGGTGGAGGAATTGGGTCACTTCGGCCTGTAACGGCGGCGTTTCGGTACAGATTTCTCAGACGAGCTTGGCGACCTGTTCTCGTTACCATCCCTGAATAGAAAAAATCATTGTGAAAAAGAAATGTACGGATAATTCGATAAAAAATTTTGTTTAATTTTATTTATTTAAATATATATATATATATATATCTATTTTTCTTGTATATTCTCTAATAGAAAATACGAATTTTGAATTTCTTTTTTTCAAAAAAAAAAAAAAAGATGCTATACGTTTTGCCGCCGTATTTACTAACGTGCACCGCCTGATGGATAACGTAAGCCTTCTAATCAGGACGTAACGGTCTCTGCGACAGAAAGGGCCACGCAACGTGCGGTCTTAGTCGGTACATGTTAGCATCCGTTACTGTCTAGCCGTATATGGGCGGCGCATTTTATCATCAATAATAGAACGTACGACACTAACTGTTCTTAGTAATTTTCCTTTATTTCCATGTACGACACACCATTTACTTTTGATTACTGTCAAATTCACCATTAAAATTCTTTTTATTAAAAAATAAATATGAAAATTGAATAATTGAAGCAAATTTCTATTATAAAATGGGTGGGGCTGGATCAATAAAAGTGCTACAGATCATGAGGACAAAGGTATGCAGAAGCTTATAATTTTTAATACATAAGTCTGTCTCTCTATTGCAGCATTTCCATGTGTTGGTGCTCAGAGATGTTTCATTATTATGCTTTTAGGAGGGCTTGTATGGAGTACAAAAATGGTGTACTTGTACTCTCTAAATCCTAATACATTGGGACCCAATTTAGTATACTTTTTTTAGTTTATACATAAATTAGTGTTAATTGGGTTTGCTTTAAACTTGCACGATTTGAGGATTTAAATCATGACAGGAGCACCAAGATACAAATTTAATCATTCTAAATCATGTTGTTATTTAAATATATTACATACCAAAAAAATTAAGGAGTTATTTGGCCTTATTTATATTTGAATAGACACTCACATTTAATTTATGTCTTTTAATATATTTAATTATTTTAGAGATTATATTCGAATTTTGATAAGTTTTATTTGTATTTTAAATATACTTAGTTTTATTAAAATATTAAATGAAAAAAGAACTTTTAGAAGCGTGAATATATTATTTCAGATTTTTAAAAAATTATAAAATTAAAATAGCAAATAGACTCTATCTTTTAACGGATTATCTATTCTCATATTAACATTTTTATTAGTTAAAAAAAATATTCATGTTGTTTATGAGATTTGATTGAAGTGCATTTTCTCAGAATTTATATTTATATAATATTTTATTCAGTAAAATTTCTTTAATTATGTTGTTTAGTTAGTACTACTAGCACCTAGTAATTTTTCAATGCAAAACTAGTGACACATTATTGTAGTGAATGCTGATGGGTAGATGGGTCGAGTGTGCTATTACACCCAAAATTTTCTTCCTAGGATTTTGCTCAAATTAACAAGTCAAGTTGCGTTAGGTGAGGATTACCATTCAAATTTGTTAGAATTATTGAGTCTCATAAATGCAACTCTAATTTTTCCCTAGACCTCTAGGGGTGGTTAAGGTACTTACTCTTGAGTAAGTTAATGAAAAGACAATCATGAATTTGACTGATCAGAGAATACGTCTAAATGCTCTGATTTATGCCCATTAATTCTTGACCAACGGCTTCAAACTATAAGCCACGAATTGAGCCCTTGTTGAGCCAACGTGAGGAGTGCTTCGATTTCAGTTCATTGAGACTCCTCTTGTTTGGTTCTCCAGCGGATTAGAGGTTGTTCTAGCAACATTCAAATAGAACAGAGATGTGTTACTATTTAGTTGCTGTCTCCTACCATTTCTATTCAAAAATAAATAAAATATATATAGAGAATTAGAGTAGATTTTACAATAGAAATACAAGTATTTTTTCTTTTTCTTGCTGTCGGATGATGACTAAACTCTAATTGATTAAATACCCAGTAAGAATTCATCTTCCACCCCTCCCAAATATCAATTTGTGTAGCTGTGTTCCATAGAGTACAAAATGCACCCATCGAATTAGCATATACATGAAAGACGTGGCCCAATAGGCACATATTGACATGAACCTTTTTGTATGGAAGCTGCAAAAGAGACAAGTTTTGGCAAAAAGCCCAGTGTATTGGATACTTCCAGACGGCCGCTAGATTCTTTCCCACTCTATACTCTCAGTACCTTCTCAGAGACAAAACAACAAACACATACGGGGCTACGCAGCTTCACTTGTTTGTATTGGAGTATTGGAGTTAAGCAAATGCCTATTTTGTGCAACAGGGTAATAGGAGAATCTGTTTTGCCTTATCTACAATTCAATGCCAAAAAAAAGTTTAAAAATTTAAAAAAGGTATGCAAAGAAACAACAAACCCCACGTGCTTTCAAAAGGCAAAAGAATGAAACAGCTGTAAATTAATTTAACCATATTTGACCAAACCCAAAAGTTTTAAATGGGCTTAGATTTTTGGTTAAGATATCATTGCTTTTGGAACAAGAAAATCAAATAGAGGAAAAAAAAAAAAAAGTAATTGAGTGGAAATTTGTTTCTACCTCATTTGTGAGCTCTTTTGGTGTCATATATACATACACAAATACTGTGTCGGTCATTAAGCTTCACCACTTGAAGTGAGCAATTGTTGCAGCTGACACATGACATAATAGTGTGCGTCTGCATGCTGTTACCTGGCAACTGCAACAAAATCATACCATAGTTTAAAAAACAACAATGCTCGGCTTACTGAATAGATTTTATCAAATTCATTTACAAAGTAATATGACAACGACGTAACAAAATATTATTGCTTCCGTTTAGGATTTATTTAGCTCTTAGATATTGTACGTGTTATGTATGTGTGCCTGTATCTAAGACATTGTTATTGTGCTTTGTATATATGTGTTATCCAATTTTAATAATAGGACTAGTTCCTAGTCCTTTTCTCCACCAAATTTTAAAATCGTTCATAGATTTAACTCTTTCTAACATACTGGAATTTTATATGAATCAGCTAATTTAATAAGCCTACAATGTTGGGTGGGATGAGAGGTCTTGTCGAAATTGGTTGCACAAAAGATTTTCAGAAACCGAAAGTGATTGGGTTGCTTCAATTTTTTCTGGTTATTACTTATTACCGGCCCACTTGCATTTGTAGTGTAGCTTTAAGAGAAGTCCAAGCTGACGTGGTTGAATATTAACCCACTAATTTATGTCCGACACTTGCAAATAGTTTATGAGAGTGTTTCCATAATTTAATTTTTTTTTAAAAAATACAAAAATAGTTACTTAAAATAGGTATTATCGGTGGGTGTTACTATAATTATCCAATTTACTAATGATAAAATAAAAAATCAAGACCAACTGATTCATGGTCTGAGTCCAACATCTCATCATATGATCCTAGAACTTGTCTGCCAGGTCAAAATGCATGCTTTCAATGAAATAATATTTCAACGGACACGCTCCATGTTTTCAGCTGTCATATTGCTGCGCTCTTCCATTTCCACCATATAGAAATTGAACTTAATTTGGTAATTATAATTCCTAACTTTTTATAAAAAAAAAATTAATTAATTCTAATTCCTACTTGAAAACCAAAATTTCAGCTTCATTTCCTTCATAATTCGTAACAAATTTTGCTGGGTCTTACAAATTGGGATTAGTCATATATAGAAATAGACTAATTAACATATATAACACCCTATATATATATATATATATATAATAAATATGAGTGGATATTTTATTTATTTTTTCCCTTATGATGCAATTCTTGGATTTTCAAAATATTCCTCATCTTCATTTCTTACCAATTCCAAAATGATTTCTTCACAGGCTGACATGGTCTGCTTTGTCAGCTCCTGGGTTTTCAGAAACTTTGTCAGATTATCAGCCATCAATTTTGCTTCCACACCTAAAATCCTGCAAAGAATTGTGACCGGAAAATAACCTGTCAGGAACCATCAAATTTTTCTACTATATTTTCCAAAAAAAAAAAAAACACTGTTTACCAATATTAGAAAATAACAAAGAGGCAAATCCACAGAAAACAGTATACGCAATATCCCTTTCTTCTTTTGACCTTATCTTAGTGAATAATTAAATGTATTATAATATTAGGTAAATAATAATCTGACCTCATCTTAGTGAATAATTAAATGTATTATAATATTAGGTGAATAATAATCTTACCCGTTGAGTTTGCAAGCTAAGTTTGACTCCACAAATTGCTGTGTGCTACGCAGACCCAAACTATCACAAACCCTAAAGTAGCTGGTCTCCTGCAAATAGTGTTTCTGATGATGGTTTTCTGCCAAAAAGAAGTCAGAAATATCAAGGGCTAAGATTTTGGTTACGATCCTCTTGTTCAGCTTCATTTGCCTCCTGATCTTCGACTCCTGTGCTTGCTTTCTCTCTTCTTCATTGCTGCAAAATATTGCAGATCTCTGGTGTGTTCCTACTCCAAAGTCCTATACGTACAAAAACAATGTTATACATATATATATATATATAGCTATATATATGCCTAGGGAGATAGCTGTAGATCATGGATCCTTACGAGGTAAATTTTGTTGGTTGGATCATGGGTTTCCCAGAAGAAATCACAGAGAGATTTGTATGAGATTTTTGTGTTATCGTAAGTGACTTTGACGGCTTCAGTGTGGCCAGTTTTTCCTCCAAGAACCTGTAAAACTCGAACATAGCTTGGGAATTAAAAAGAATTTTATTTTTTCTTTTTCATAAAAATTTGATCTCTAATATTAATTTTGGATATTAATTTACCTCCGTGTAAGAAGGTTTTCTTAGTGTCCCTCCACAATATCCAGCTGCAGTTTTGACGACTCCATCTACTCGCCCAAATGCAGATTCCAGAACCCAGAAGCTGCCTGCAATAATTCACGAATTACTAGTTTAATTAATTATATATGTATGAGACCAAGAAACTCATGCAAGAAGTGAAAGAATTAGAGAGACACCTCCTGCAAGGACTGCTTGACGTTGGCATTGTGCTGGAATTGCACTCACTGATGCTGTTTGGGAGTTGGGAAAATCATCAGAATCATGAATGGTGGACTTGGGGAGTAATTTATACATTTGAGTAATTGAGTTGAAACTTAAACAAAGAATTTTGCATAAATAACCCAAGAAATAAAAAGGGGTCGCACCAATATCATCAGGATGATCTATATATGTAGAGGATCAGCAATCTCTCTCTCTCTCTCTCTCTCTCTATATATATATATATATATATATGCTGTTTGTTTTTTCTAATTTTATTTTTTTGGTGAAATTGAATAACAATAGTTATTATTTTTGGTGAAAGGAATAGTTAATTATAGCTGACGAAGTATGAACAGGTAGGAACTTTCCTCGCTGCATGTTGAATTAATTGAGGGAGCTAGCGGCAAATGCAGCGAATCACATTCGTCAGCATGTTGTAAGATCTGCTTATTTAAATTTTAAACTCTGAACATATTGATTTTTGAGGCCAGTAGCTCTCTTTTTTTTTTTCTTGGTAAGAAAAAAGTTTAGGTGAAGAAGGGCTTATAATAGTACTTAACATAATATTTAGGTACCAAGAGGGACTGCTGGTAGAGAAAAACGAACCTGAGCTTTATTGATGAAGAAAATAATCTTTACTAACTCAAACAGCTCTTATTGGCCGATAACTTCCACTTCATTATGAGATATTATATTAAAAGATATTCATAATTCATTATAACTATCTATTTTCTTGGAATTCATATACATAAAGAACAAAAAATGAATGAGCAGTGCTATAGGCTTACCAAAACTTTTTTATCATATTAATTTATTTGTCAAATAAATATAACCTTATAAAAGAAAAGTGAACCCCCGTAATAAAAGCAAATAACTTGCTGTCATTATTGCCACGTCATTTGGTAAGGCTAGTATTATTGATTATTAAGAGAGTAAACTAATTGATATCAAATAATATGACCAAATTAACCCAGTTGATATAATTTAATTACATGAAGAAAGGTTGATGGAAATGTTTATGGTTCATAAAATAATAAATTCCAAACTTTGTTGTATAAAAAGTTTGTCTTATTGAAGTCATGAAATGATTCTCAAATAAAACTGAAGTAAAAGAAAGGGCTTTTCAGAGGAAAGAAAAGCAATTATATAAAAACTAAGCACTGCATTTGGGGCTGTGGCCTAGTAGTAAAAAAGTCGATTAAATTCTCACACTTATTTGTGAGAGTTACTGTTTAAGTTTTGGTAAGTCCCTATCAAAGCTTCAGGCCTATACTTAACCTTGTTAAATTTTAAATGGAGGGAGAATTATTAGAGTGGACTTTCTACTCTAGACTCCTACAAACTTACAAAATTAAAACAGTAATAATATCTTATCTTCTAATAAAATTTTAAGCTAATAATTTCCAGATTAGATTTTTTTTTTCATATAAATATATATATAAAACCTAACCATCATAATAAAAAAGCACGAGTCATGTATAAAACTGCTTTTCTGTACAAAGCTTACATTCAGACAATTATATTTGGACAAAATAGAAGCCCTCGCTCTTACTTTATTTTATCTTTTGTGACTTTACAAGTGTTGGAATGGACCTATCTTTGAAGTGCTACACGTTGCAATCTTTGGGCATGCAAGATGCTACATGATAGCTTATAAAAAAAGAAAACATTGGCAAGCCCAACTTAAGGTCGGACCCAACATGAACAGAACTAATTTTAATCCAACATTAAACTACAAAATAAATGTATATTCTTTTGGTTGCTTTAAGACCTTAGTTTTACATTCATCCTAGGGATAAATCTTATGAACTCCCTGTCAAAAAAAAAAAGAAAAGAAAAGAAGCTTAAGATTAACTCCTAGGTTATGCAACGCAATAAAATAAAATAAAATAGATCCTAGATTATTAGAATAATTTTATGTTGAAATTTAAAAAAGAAAAAGGAATTTTAAAAAAGGACTGATGTTTATGTCAAAGTTCAAGGTAACATTATCTTTTAAAAACGTAAGAACTAAATTGAGATAGAACTCAAAAAACATGGTTTTTTTTTTGGTCTGTAAAAGTTTAGTTTGTCACCTGTGTAAGCTTAGCTTGGATTAATATATTGCAGTTCTAGGCTTCCTTCTAGTTTATTTAATTAAAGGACTGATCTTTCATCAATAGTTCAGTTAGGATCAATTTTATCAAATTTCAACAAAAATTAATTAAGAAAATATCAATTTGACATAATATCAGAGTTCATGGGTACCATTAGGTAATTTTTATACTTAATTTATAGAAGAAATAGTAGAATATAAAACATTCATAAGAAAGAAAGTTTAGCCTAACAGTGACAAAAAATTTTAAAAAATTGAAGTCAATTTTAAAATTTGTTTTATCATCCTATATTTTAATTTATTTTCTTTTTTGGTAGTGGCCAAAATGGTACATCAAATCTATCTTTAATTTTCTATCATTTGTTTTCTCTTGTTATTTTCATTTTTAAAATATATATATATATATATATAAATCCAAGGCATACCAATGCTGAACTTGACCTTTGAAAATCACAAAGTATACAAGTAAAGTATATTACTATAAATGACCAAAAAAAAAAAAGTATAAATGAATTATAATAAAAACATTTTTAAAAAAAACTGTGCATTATATAACCCTCAAATTCAATAATGTCCAATAGAATGTCAAGGAGAATCACAACATACAAAGTGCAAAGGATAATCTAAAAAATATATAACTTATTAAAGGATCAAAATGTGTTCCTTTTTCTTTTTTTAAATCTGAGCCATATATATGCTCATCTTTCACTTTAATATTCCCCCACTATATTGTATTATTCAATATATAAATAATTATATTTTCCAATTAAAAAGGAAAAATCTAAAGAAAAATCATTGGATGGCAACCAAGGTCCACGCCACATGCCTGATCTCCATTTGCTTCAAACTTCAATTATAAAAGGGAGTTTATCGAGGGATTTAATTAATAGGATCTCCGCGCGTGACAGGCGCGTGGGATAAGCATCAACCAATTTGGTAAAAGCACACCATAACATGGTTTTGCCTCCTCCCTCACTCACAGAGCAGCCTCACATCACATGTTGCCCAACCTACGTATGACCCTCGCACACTCCTTCTCCCACACGTGGAACACTAGCCATGACACATCACCTTCAGCTGACACGTCAGCAATCTAATCCCAATTTGTCAAATTTTAGTTGCTATGCAAATGCTTGCCTGTGTCGTATCAATGATAACCTTCTAACTCAGCTATTAAGATTCTTATTTACCCAAAAAAAAATGCAAATTCTTATATATCATGGAAATGATCTCAATTATAAATTTAACAAATGCATAAAACATCAGCATTTGGATTTACAATAACTAAGATCTATTGTATTTTTAAATGTCTCTTTTACATGTTTTGTTAGTGTTTTTAATCGCACTTGTATTTTATTAGAAGCAAGTTTTTTCATGTGGATTGTTATAATAATACTAATGTTCGAGAACGATCGTATTTAGATTAATCTGATTGCTTAGCTGATCTATTTTGTTAGTACTTTTTTTTTTTTTTTTTGAATTGATCAATCTAAATGCAATTCGTTTATTAAACGAGTCAAGATTATTCATCCCACACTTCTACAGTAACTCATTTAATGAACATATAACACGATGCAACATAGTTATTATGTTTATTAAATAGCTTTTGCAATCTATAATTTGAAATTTATCTACTCATAGAATTATTTATTTAAAATAAAATATTTATTTTAAAAAATTAAAGATGATTTTAAAATTTATTTAATTTATAATATATATTTTTTATTTTACGTCAATAATAAATAAGTAATTTTATTTTAAAATAATTATAATGTGATGAATTATATTCGACACACTTATTTAAATGAGTTATTACAAATTATACGAGTTGGTTAAAAATGATGTATTTAATAATTATATTAATTCGAAAACAATATATTTAATAATCATACTAAATTAGTTGACCTTATAATAATTCCAAACATATCAATTTATGCTCTTTTTAAATCAACATAAATTTCAATTCCTAACCACAATTGCAATAATACTACTTTTAAAAGGATAATTAGTGATTGATTTCTATCAAAATTATTTTCAATGTTACATGAAATTCACCGCCACTTAAACAGCTGCATCACTAATATTCTCGAAAGTACAAATTTTGTTCAATTTTTTTTTTGATGATGAAAACACACCGCTTGGTACTAAAATGGAATAATAAGGCTAATACGATCCAATCAAAGATAATTGGAAAAAATAAGGCGGTCCCACAAAGGTGAAATTATTAAGACCTACCGGTGGATCTCACATATGGGGGCGTAATGTACAGAAATAACGTCTTCTTGCCATACACAGTAGTGGGCAATCATATAAAGTCGCCGTCACGGAACAATACCCCACTCTCTCTCTCTCTCTAAGCAAATGAAATCCAAGTCTTCAACGTTTAAAAGATTGATGATTTGATTTGTTGGCAAAAACACTTCCACACGCACCTTCACTTAAGTCCACGCGCCACCGCCACCCACTTCTCCATCACCACCTTCTTGCCCCACCCTCTTCTCTCTATCTCTCTCTCTCCAAACTTTTGTCCTCTTTCTCTTACTTTCTCTTTCTTTTCCTTTCCTTTCTACTTTCTCACTCACTTTCTTCTTTTTTCCTGAAATCCAAACGAGAAAAAAAAAAGACTCTCTTTCGCTTTCTATTTTTAAGCTAAGATCTAAAGGAGGAGGAGGAGGAGGAGAAGAAGTTGAGTATTGGAGGGTGGGATTGGGCTTTATGAATTCAGTGCCTCTGATGAGAAGAAGATGGGCGGAGTTACATCGTCAATCGCCGCCAAATTCGCCTTCTTCCCGCCGAATCCGCCGTCGTACAAAGTAATCACCGAGGAGTCGTCCGGTGGGAAACTCATAATACCTGAGGTTCCGAGGAGGGGCGATGTTGACGTCCTCAAGCTCAGGACTCGTCGTGGCAATGAAATCGTTGCAATTCATGTTAAGCATCCCAAGGCTTCTGCTACTTTGCTCTACTCCCATGGAAATGCTGCTGATTTGGGACAGATGTTCGAGCTCTTCGTCGAATTGAGTGCTCGGCTTCGCATCAACTTGATGGGGTAAATGCTTCTCTTTCTCTCTTCTTATTGAAGTAAGAAACTTGATGTGTCTACTGGGCTGAAGCTCCAGTTTTGAGCTCGATTGCTTGATTTGCTTTCTGGGTTTTGAAATTGTGTTCCAATACGATTGCTATATCTGGTTTAGTCGTTTTCTAGTGATTTGGAATCCCAACTCTTATGGGTAGTAGTGTTTTTGTTAGATTTTCCGTAACTTGTAATAGCCTCTTCTCCTACTTCTTTTTAAATTGTTCTTTTGGGCTGTGAAATACTGTAAACGATCCGAATTAATTGAAAGCTCAAAGCTAATAAATCTTTCTCCTATTTTATTTAACTTACGGCAGCATGAGTTGCATACGAATTGAATTATCACCCAAAAAACAAATTCTTTAGCTTGACTCGAGCAAAGCTCAACATTGAAAGAATTTGATTTAGCTAATTTTAATTGCAATAGGTCGAATTGACTTTGTGAAAGTCATCTTGAGTTTATGCTCCACTCCAATTTAAGATACACCATTTCAGATTTTAATTATCAAACAGCTTATGTTTTGTTCCACTAGTAATTAGCCAAGATAACAAGATAGTGTTTATGAACTATTAGTCTACTGGCAGTATTAATAAAAAATCTTAAAACGTGACACTTGTCCTCTGACATTAACATTGTTCTGGTGGTGTTGCCGGAGACTAATAAATCCACAGCATGGTAAAAAATTATGAGTTAAACATCATAGCTTAAGATGTTGAAAAAATTTCTGAGCAATAAATGACGAGTGAATATTTCTTCCCCAGCTCCTCCCATTTAAGAACCACAAACTTGTATGTTCTTTGATATGCTCCAATTTATTTCTAGGCTCTTCTATAATCCGCTAGGTGCTTTATAAGGGGTGGAATTTTTCTTTTTTTTACAGATAATGTGTTTATTATATAATTCTATTTTAGAATTATATATCACAAACAAAAGATAAGCTTCAGTTACTTCTTGAATCTAGATATAATAGCTAGCATTGGTCTGAAGCATACTTGAAACAGAGAAGTAACATCTTTATTAATGCTTTTCTAGCTTTGGTTTCCAAAAGAGTAGGAGGAGTATCAAGTTATTTCTATTTCTTCTTATGGTTAATTGTTATGTATTTATTTTTACTGCAAGGATAATGAATTTGTGATGTCCAACCAAAATATATAGACATAGCAGTCCTCTCCTCCTATTAGGTCAAACACTCATAGTGTCTCATGAAATAGCACCCATGAAGCACTGAATCTTTCACAAAGTAATCTTGATCATGCATGCTGTTGAATTACCACTAATCGCCATAATCTATATAATCTATAAATCAGAATTTTTTTTAGTTATTGTTTTTTTTTTTACAATTTTCTTGCATACATAAAAATGTCTTCTACTAATATTTTATTTTTTTAATTGGAATAATCTAACAAAGTTTGTTTCCATGTAATTGTAGGTATGACTACTCTGGCTATGGACAATCTACTGGAAAGGTTAGATGCATACATAACCTGTATCACTAAGATATTTATTTTGTGGATATCCTTTTTTGGACACATGGAATTTATCTATCATTGCTAAATGAGGATTTTTTTTCATCCGTAGATATCAAAACTCGAATTTGAGTACAATAACATCAGTTGTATAACCAACATCACTATCATTGACTTATTTATTATATTGGCCCATACCTTCCATATTCCTAGTGATGTAGGGTTATATAAGAATTAAGAAGTATGAAATTTGTGTCTCTGATATTGTCTCCAGCTGTCACATTTCTTATAAAATTTGTCAGTATTACCAAATACAAAAACCATGAAAATTATGTTTGATCAGATCCATGTTTAACTACCTAGGTTTCAGTTTAAAATCTCTACATATGTCATGCAGAATTAATTTCTTTATAGAAAATATTAATTATTTTTAGTAGATTCTATTTTGATAAAGTCAATAAAAGGTTTTCCACATTTTATAGTTTCTGATTTTCTGTATGGTCAATACCAGTATAACATTATCAAAACATGAACCATACTACTTTTTAGTTTCACGTTTTGATGATTGATTAGCTGAGAATTTGTTTCCAAAATCTTCACATTTATTTATTTACTTTTGTAACTAGAGAGCTTTTAACATGTTAAGATTGTGAGACCACAGTATAGAATCTATGGCACCAGAGGCATGGCAATATTCAGTTTTTGTGAACATGATGAAATGTTGGAACCTTTCTTCCATATGAAGTCAAATGATACAACAGAGTCACTTTACTATGTTCAGCATGGGAATTCCTTTGTTAACTCAAATTATATGTGAAGCTCACTTAGTAATGGTACCACAAGATTATGGAAATGTCGCTAATGTTCCATTGTGCTGTAAACAACTGTAAACTGTGGCAATTTTTTTGTTCCAAGTTTTTGAGTGGTTGTCATCAATTTGTGGTTTGAGATCCATTACACCTAAAGGCATGGTATTGCTTCCAGAGCTTTTGTGAATATCACGACATGTTGAAAGTTTTCTAATATATAAAATACAAATGATACTGTGTTTGGTTTCTCCATGGTTATTATTTCTGGCTTTTCATATCTTCAAACAAAAGGTAGATGTCAATACATCATTGAACCTTTTCTGTACCAAGTGAACTTCAAATGTATTAACTGAAAACAGGAAATTTCTTTGATTTGGCATATTCAACTCCTACATTTCATTACATGGCAGCTCTGTTGTAGAATTAATTCATAATTTATTTTAATTTATTTATTGAACATTCTTTATAAAATATATAATGATTCTTTCTTTATGAAACAGCCAACAGAATGTAACACGTACGCAGACATTGATGCAGCATATAAATGCCTCAAGGAGCAGTATGGGGTTAAGGATGAACAATTAATATTATATGGTCAATCTGTTGGTAGTGGTCCCACAGTTGATCTTGCATCGCGTTTACCAACCTTGAGGGGTGTGGTTTTACATAGTCCAATTTTGTCTGGTCTTAGGGTGTTGTACCCTGTCAAGCGGACATATTGGTTTGACATTTACAAGGTGGTATACTCTGTAGATCCTCCTCTGCGTTCTCCATTTGATAGACAGGACTGATCTTATTTCATTTATTCTTTTTCTCTTCCAGAACATTGACAAAATTAGTATGGTGACCTGTCCGGTTCTGGTTATACATGTAAGTAATATCTCCTCTGTTTCAATTTTCTGTTCTTGTCATCCATCATCTCTCTCTTGATAATTGTGAGAGAAATTTGTGTGATAGGGAAGAAACATCCACATGAATTCCTTTGGTACAAAATGGATACAGTTTTGTTGTACACAATGGGGGTTGGGAACTTTACAAGTTTTATTGCATGAAATGATTCTAGTTTAGTTGAATCTACCATTGCAAGGCATTTCAATTCATGGAAATAATCATAAGAAACTACATAGCAATTAATTAGGATAATGTGTCCGAGTAGGAATCTCTATAACCATAAACCATTAATCAGTCACAACAGGAAAGTACATGACCATGAATCAGGAAAATACATAACAGGACGAAAATGTTAAATAACAATCTGAACTTGGAATTCATACTTAGCTAATCTGAATCCACATCTGATGATTGTTTAGGTCTAAGCGAGTCTACAAGTTATTGTAGATATATTGGAAAAACTGAAGCTTGATGAGCATTTATCTGATGTGTAAGATCAGCCAATCATGGGTTTTAGTAAACCAGAAAGTGCCATCATGCTGCATGCTGAATTCTTTCCATAATGTTCTGGATAGTGCTATGATTTTGTTATTGTAGATATATTGGAAAAAATGAAGCTTGATGAGCATTTATCTGATGTGTAAGATCAGCCAATCATGGGTTTTAGTAAACCAGAAAGTGCCATCCTGCTGCATGCTGAATTCTTTCCATAATGTTCTGGATAGTGTTATGATTTTGTTACTGTCAGTTAATCACATTACCCCTGAGCCTCTTTTGCATCCTGGAAAATGAAAATACTACAGATGCAAATGAGTGATAAATTCTTTTGGTTCCATGCGCAGGGGACGGCGGATGAAGTTGTAGATTGGTCCCACGGGAAGCAGCTTTGGGAGCTTTGCAAAGAAAAGTATGAACCCTTATGGCTTAGTGGGGGTGGACACTGCAACCTTGAGCTTTACCCAGAATTCATCAAACAGCTAAAGAAATTTGTACAGACCCTCGGAAAATCAAAATCAGGCGGCACAAACACAAATGGTCCTAAAAAGAGTACAGTAGAATCTGACACAGAGAGCAAACCATCTGACTCTGGAGCATCAGATACATTTGAGTTGGGAGCTGATGTTCCAGAAGTTTCTAGAAACAGTTTAGATAGTCGACTTGAGAAGTCTAAAAAGCCAAACAAGCCTGAGAAATCTCGGATGAGCACTGACCGTGTTGACAGGTTTAGGCGAAGAAAGGGTTTAGTGTGGTGATCATTTGTTAATTACAACAGAGAGATTATTGCTTTTAGAATAAGTCATGGGCGCTTATACTCAAGAGGGAGGTTAATCTATTTCTGCCTCATATTTAATGATGTATCTTTTTCTTTAAGGGAATAGATTATCTTTGAGTGTGTTTTCTTCCACATAAATTTTATTTTTCATCTGTATGTATAATCACAGACTTAAGGAGGCAATCTTGCATTTAATATTTCTCATGTAAAATTAGCCTTGGTTAACACATTTTGGTCCTTGATTAGACTAGTCTTGTAGCGGGGGGAAAGATAATTATATAATTAAACTTTGGAGAATTAGAAAGTCACAAGCAGTGTGAACACTTAACACCTATAGTTGCAGTTTTTCTACATAAAAATATTTATAAAATAACTATATAAGTCAATTGAAGTGAAAGAAAGCAACAAATCACTAATAAATAAGTTTTTTTTTTCTCCACTGTCCTTTACACATTTTTCTTAACTCAATCCCCATCATTTTCTTTATACTATTTTACCAATTAGAAGGCATGTATGTCTAATCTATGCATAGTGGGCGCCCTATTCAGCACTATGGGATGCCCTTGCATAACTTCCTCAAGTATTTGCCATACAACCGGCTCTTTTTTTTTTTTTCCAAATTTTACTCTTGAAAACTCCTATGTTCGATGTAAAATGTTGTAGCTCTATTGTAATTTCGTAGGGCAATCCACATCGATGTAAAGTGAAGGACCTGCGACATACAGAACGCCAAGAATAATCAAACATGTTTGCGAAGCAGACTTAACGAAATCGTCGCTTTTGGACTCCAGCTATATTTGAAAATGACTTATAAACCTTATTATGACCGTTCGTCATTGGTTGTCCGCAAATTCCATTATCAAGAAGTAACAAGTGTATCCACGGCTTCTTGTACCAAGAGAAAAGCAATTAATACCATATTTCATCTCCACCTTGTTGTAGTTTTTTCACCATATCTCTCTAGCTCTTGTCCTCTCACACTCACAAAATGCATCCCTATCTCTCCCAAAACGTATTCTTCCTCTTGGTAGTTACTTTATTGATCCTCATCCATGGACCATCATCTTCATCAGCCGATGAATACAGCGACTGTGCCACAGATTTCGAATGCGGAAACATCCGTGTCGGGTATCCATTCTGGGGATCCGATCGACCAGAACACTGCGGCCACCCAAAGTTGGAGTTGAACTGCACCACAGGAGACGTAACGGTGATCACAATCTCTTCCGACACTTATAGAGTGCTTGGAGTAAATGAGAACGACCATACGCTCACAGCTGTTAGGACGGATTACTGGGACAACGTTTGTCCACTAACCGAAACAGACCTCCGTAACATCACCTTAGACACCTCCATTGTTAACTATACAACACAAGGTTATGAAAACCTAACGCTGTTCTACACATGTACTTCTGAATTAGCTCTACCTTCTTCAAACCAGTTCAATTGCAACAGCGGATCAGAAGAAGAAACTACCACTAATTACTTCTTGGCCGGAGAACTCACCTTGCCTCGAAACTCTCCATATGCACTTTTGCTAACAAGGTCTGGAACGTGCCAGGCAAGTGTGGTACTACGTATTTCCGAGACACAAGCAGAGACTTTACAATCACAGGCATCGGAGGAGAATCTGAAAACCGCCATTACTGATGGGTTTGAATTGGGGTGGGATGCCTATAACACCTTGTGTGATGAATGTCAAAGCAATAGTAGTCGACGCTGCGGCTACAACCTTACTTCTGGTGGATTCGCCTGCTTTAGTAATACACAATCTCAAGGTATGCATACGCACGCATTACTCTTTTTAATTTGGTTCAAACAATAGGCTTAATTTCAGAACTACGTATTTGTTATTTAGTTAGAATTATTAATATGAAAACTTCTATTGAAAACCATACCAAATTGCAAATTAAAGAACCTTGCACTTTTTGTGTATCAGATTCAAGTAATCTGATTTTAGGCTTAATTTACTATACCTTAATTAATGGACTGCAAAACCAGCTTTCAGTATCTTTGATTTGGTCTCTATTGATTTAATTTTGATTTGTCGACTTTATCAGTTTCAGGCCTGTTTATGTAATTATATTCTTCCTGATGTTCACATTCCTCCTGTTGTGGATCCCCAAACTCTACCTTAATTTGTTTTTTCCATGCTAATTTTCAATTTATCATTTAGGCAACTAGCCTGGGCAGACAAATAAAAAACAGATTTCTAAAATCACTTCTAAGTTCTCACAACTCTCTGCTGTGAATTTTTTTTTTTAATAATTAAATTTGGTAGCTGGCATTCTTAAGAACAATTCTTTTTATTTACCACACACACACACACACACACACACACACACATATATATATATATATATTTTATTGAGTAAACTAGGCGGCCGAAAGGGTCAATAAATTAAACATTTTTATATGTAATTGGAAATTTATTTTACATTTTGTAATTGGAGAATCGGAAACTTCCACGAAATTTGAAAAAGTCAATGCTATTCCCAAATAAACTTTAATTTCTGATTTTTTTTTAAAGAAAAACTAATATTCTCGTTTTATCTAATAAAACGAGAATTGCATGTGGAGTTAAAATTGATTATAAAGTAGCTAGAATGTATTAAATCGTATTATCTAAATAAATTCTTTAATTATATAACATAACTATAGGACTTTTTAATAAAGAAGACATTAGGAATCCTACTTGTTAAACTAACTGGGAAGCAAATTTACTCAAAATCATGATAGATTAGTTTGCATGGGGATCATCCAGTCAAATATATTTTGTAATTGGACAATGAGAAACTTCCACGAAATTTGAAAAAGTCAATATTATTTCAGAATAAACTTTCTGATTTTTTAAGCAAAATTAATATTTTGATTATTGATTTAAAAGCTTCCCATAATAAACCATATATATCATTTAATTATATTATATTCACTCGCCTTCGAGATAGAAATTAATCAATCTTATACATACATACATACATACATACATACATATATATATATATATATATATATATATATATATATGTTCCAATCTCTCCTCTCACTTCGTCAACAAAATCAGGTTAATAACTTAAGTGTGATCTGATCTGATTCTTTCTTGTTAGGCAATCTAAATAATTTATAAAACTTCTTATAAATATTGAAAAGATCAGGACCTTTTAATATTATTCTTTAATTAGGAGGGAATTACATAATACCATCTTAATTGACTTCAACTCATGTTTCAGTTTCATACTAATATACTTTGACCCTAAAATATATTTTTCAAAAGTCCTAAAAAAAAAATCTATTTCTTGACATGTATAGAAAATGACGAATTCATATTTACCTGACAATATTTCATCTCATCTTTGTTCCAGGGGAAGTACAAAATTATCAATTGGAGCAGGTAAAATTACTTCAGAATAACGTGTAGTGTTTTAAATCGGATCATCTTCGCGGTTTGAAAAATAATTTTGAGAAATAATTTGTTTCATCTTCATCAGGCCTTGGAATAGCAGGTGCTTGCGTTATTGGTATTTTAATGGCAGCCTATGTTTTCTATTTCATACGAAAAATAGAGAATGTATAGCAATGGTGTTTAGGAAGGAAGACAAAGCAAAGGAGTTTGATGTGGAAACATTCATAAGGAGTTATGCATCATTTGCCCCAAAGCGATATAGTTATTCAAATGTCAAAAAAATGACAAACTCATTTGCAAAGGTGATCGGTAAAGGAGGATATGGTTGTGTGTACAAAGGAACACTACCTGATGGTCAGCTTGTTGCTGTAAAACTTCTAAAAGACTCCAAAAGCAATGGAGAAGACTTTATTAATGAAGTTGCTAGTATTGGTAGAACTTCTCATGTTAATATAGTTAATCTTCTTGGATTCTGTTATGAGAGGACTAAGAGAGCCTTGATTTATGAGTACATGCCCAATGGATCCCTGGATAAATTTATATTTAATCAAGAATCTGTGAATGCTACACGTTCCCTAGACTGGAAAACCTCGTATGAAATTGCTCTTGGCATTGCGAGAGGACTAGAATACTTGCATCGTGGCTGCAACACAAGGATATTGCATTTCGACATCAAGCCTCAAAACATTCTGTTGGACAAAGATTTTTGTCCAAAAATATCTGATTTTGGTTTAGCTAAACTGTGGCTAAACAAGGAAAGTATTGTATCAATAATTGGTGCTAGAGGAACTGCAAGATACATAGCACCTGAAGTATTCAGTAGGAATTTTGGTGGAGTGTCTCATAAATCTGATGTCTATAGTTATGGCATGTTGGTTCTCGAAATGGTTGGAGGAAGAAAGAACATTGATCCTTTAGTATCTCATACCAGTGAAATATACTTTCCCTATAGTATTTATGAAGATGTTGAATTGGGAAATGATTTAAGGGTTTTGGGAGTGACAACAGAGGAAGAAAAAGAAATATCAAGGAAGATGGTATTAGTGAGCTTTTGGTGCATTCAGACAAATCCATCAGATCGACCACCAATGAGCAAGGTAGTTGATATGCTTGAAGGAAGCCTTCAATCTGTCCAGATTCCACCAAAACCATTCTTGTTTTCTCCTCCAAGGTCTCCTCAACAATCCACAGAATCTTAAGAATCAAAGTATTTATTTGTGCACAAATGTAGGATCTTGCAATACTTATAAATTATCTCTTTGCCGAATTTCCTATTGCTTGAGTAATTTAAGCAGTAGTTTTGTGATTGTATTTGAGATTTATATGCTTGCTTAGTTTGCTAATGCGAACTTGTCGAAAACGTTATTACATGGTAGAATAGTTTGCTATAAATAGCATTAGGTTGGTGAAGAAAGAGTCAGAGACAAACCTCAAAGTTTGTCACATATGTGCAGCTACGAAGTCATATGTGACTGGTTTATAGCTATACCTCATTACAAAAGCCTTTAGGCACAAACTTTTAGTCTCTGTGGTAAGGAGGGGAGATGGATCGTCAATTGTTCTGTATGAAAAAACTCAGCCTCAGGCCCAACAGAATTTTCTTTTAATAGGGTTTAGCCCACAAATTCACATATTTGGGAAGACTAATCATGCTATTAAATATGTGGCTTAAGATCCAGAGGCGCTAAAATATGTGTGATAGAAAGTTAGGAGAAAGAAATATCTTAGAGGATCAAAGTGTAAATTGGGAATTAAAAGTATATAAGCTTGTAATACTAATCCACCCAGTAAAAACCTTTTCATGTTGAATACTTTTGTAACTTGATAAAATGACCCTGTCAAAATGACAAAAATGTAATGTTTTACCAAAAAAAAAAAAATCAAATGACATAAGTATTATATCCTTGAATCCTAACTTTGTTCATTCTTTTCTTTCTAAATTATCACACTTTTCTTGTTTTGCCTCCAAACTGCAAAATAAAACGGAACCCCTTTCTGTAAAAACAATCCATTTCACACAGAACTTTACGCAATACCATGTCTAGAAATTACATTATAGAAATCCCTATATGTTTTCTTTCTATGGAAATGTTATCTTTTCCTCGTACATTTATTTTTGTTAAAAAAAAAAAAAATCACATGTAAACTGAATTTAATATTCTGAAAGGGAGTAATCGTGTAAGGCACTTACAGTGAATTTGAATTGAAGGTCATCTCAATTCAAATTCTGTTCATATAATTAACATCATCTCCTAACTCTGTGTGAACACTGAACACCTATAGTTGCAGATGTTCTACATAAAAATATTTATAAAATAGCCATATTAGTCAATTGAAGTGAAAAGAAGAAACTACTCACTAATAAATTATAAGAACCTAAGCATCCATCCAAGCATGCAGCATTTTTTAATTGTTTTTAATTTGTTTTATCTATACATGTAATGTGACGTCGTTGATTGTATATGTCCTATTCTGGCCCGTATTAAACAGTTGCAATTGAAATATTTTATGTTTTCCAACTTATTTTGAAAGACCATTAATTGTCAAAAATCACAAATAAAAAATAAGTTTTTTTTTTTCTCCACTGTCCTTTACCAATACACATTTTTCTTAACTCAATCCCCATCATTTTTTATTATGTTATTTTACTAATTAGAAGGCATGTACATCTAATCTATGCAAAGTGGACGCCCTATTCAGCATTATGGGATGCCCTTGCATAACTTCCTCAAGTATTTGCCATGCAACCGGCACTTATGTCCAAATTTTACTCTTGAAAACTCCTATGTTCGATGTAAAATGTTGTCTAATTAAACCCCGAATTACAATTTGGAAAAGCTCTATTGTTATTTGGTAGGGCAAATCCACAGATGTATTGAAAGTGAAGGACTTTCAACAATGACAGAACGCTAAGAATAATCAAATATGTTTGCCAAGCAGAGTTCCACAAAATCGTCCCTTTTGGACTCCAGTTATATTTGACAATGACTTGTAATCTCATTATGACCGGTCGTCATTGGTGGTCCGCAAATAAGGATAAGGTATCACCAAAAAAAACATAAGAACCCGATCAAAATTTAATTTTTTAGCTAAAATAAATTAAGGTGTCAAATTCTAATAGGAGAATAAAAAAAAAAAATACGTTGAAGAATGATGGATTGGATTCCCCTTTTTATTTATTTTTATCTCTTAGGAAAAGGTCTTTTGGAATTTCATAGATTTTTTTTGTAACTATTTGGGGGCTAATACGTTTGAGATTGAATATTTGGGTTTAATCCGATTTATATTGATTATTTGGGCTTTTGAGAATGATGGAATAATCCACCTCCATAGTGAAGGAGACTGATTATTTGAGAATGATTATTGGATTATTTGGGTTTAATCCGTCGTAGATGTTGTACATATAAATCCCTGTAAGATAACCTTATCAGTCAATTGAAATGAAGGAGACTACTCGCTTATAAATAAGTAACTAAGGTCCAGGCATTCACACATATAATATGACGTCCTTTTTTTATGGAATATAATATGACGTTGTTGATTGTAAATATATCCTCCTAATCTGGTCGTCTTACACACTTCCAATTGAATAATTTTTTTTCTAACTTATTTTGTAAAAACCACAAAACAGTCAAAAGTGTTACAAGTCTAAATCACCTTGACTACGCAAAGCTCCTTCAAAGTTCGAATGGCCATTAATTCTCACAAATCTCAAATAATAAGAAAGTTTCTTTTTCCACTGTCCTTTTACAATCCACATTTTTCTCAACTACCACCGAAATTTTCCATCTCTCCTGCTACAAAGTAAAAGTTTCATAAGTTCGTTTTTTTTGAAACAAATTATTTTATTAAAACATAAACATTGTGTTTCACCAAAGATCTTACAGAAGGCATTGTAGTATAAAAATCTTTAAAAAAAACTCCCAGTCTTCAATTTTTAAGAAGAAAAAAAAAACTTGATTTTGAAAAGGCCCACAATAGTAAACTACATGCATAATAGTGATAAAGAGTCAATGATTAGGTTGGTAGAATTTGATAAACAAATACCGGTTGGTGCAAATAAAATTTACAATTATGTGATATATCTTTGCTTTTTTTGGAAATTATAACTCATAAAATTAAATAAAACTTCAATTTTTTTTCATTTAAAAAATGTTTAAAATAGCTGGGAACGGGCCAATTAATGTTAGAAATTAAGTCTATTCTCAAGTCAACTAAACGTCTTTGAAATTCTAGTACTCTGTATTTCTTTTTATCACTTTCCTTGAACAAACTTAATTTTCCATGATATATATATATGTTCACTCAGTATTATTCATCCAGAGATTTCATTAGCTTCTCCGCTTCAATCCAACCTCTAGCTACTACTGCAAATGAATTCCAAGCTTTACCAACCTCATCATCATCTTCTTCTTCTTCCATTTTCTTTGTTTCTTCTTTTCATCAAGTTTCTGCCATGTTCGAGCTTCGATTGGTACAACAACTGCCGTAACCGGTTCAATTGCGGAAACATTACCAACATCGATTACCCTTTTTGGGGAGGCGGTAGGCCGGAAGGTTGCGGTCACCCTGACCTACATCTCCTATGTGAAGGAAGCCAAACAAAGATACATATAAAGGATGTGAAGTACAACGTCTTAGCCATCGACCAAGACGCCCAGACACTCCAAATCTCAAGAGATGATTTCTGGGATGGGTTGTGTTCTCCAAAGTTCCCAAACACCACATTTGATCCTAATCAATTCGAATATAGTCCAATCTTTGGTGAAATTATTTTATTGTATGATTGTGCGCCTGACCCACCTTGGAAATTCTCTTGCCCTGGTAGGTCTGCTCATAAGTTCGGCTTCATAACAATTGGAGTCACCACTTGGACGTGCAAGTCAAACCTCAAAGTTGGTATTCGTCGGAGTTCTTTTGATCATATTATGGATCCTTCAGCCATGCTAGAGGCACTGAGAGAAGGGTTCGAAGTGAAATATAAGATGGTGGATATGGGGTTATGTGGAGAGTGTACCAAATCCAATGGAGTTTGTGGTTATAACTGGGATACCAAACAACCTAATTGCTACTGTGCAGGTCATTATGTATCTACTGGGAAGACATGTCCTCCTCCTTCATCACCACCCACAGGCCAAAAAGCAGATGATGAAATAGGTACAATCCCAAATTTCTTTCTTAGTGTGCTATATTTTGTTTTTACTTTCAACTTCAATTTCTGAGTACATCTTAATTAAATTGCTTGGTTCAACTCCAATTATTGCTACTTAATTAATTGGGATGAGTTGGAAATGCATACATAAGGCATGCATGTGCTCTTTGTATTTACGGAATTTTTCATGTTCTTTTATTGAATTTAGGGAAATGTTAATGTTTTGGTAGTAGGGCTAAATTGAATATTGAAGCAGTAGGGTGCGTAACTAGTCCTCAAGGTAGGAAAATTGAGAGTGGTAGTAAAGAAACAGATGTACCTAAAAGCTATAGGAAATTGACTAATTAATGGGACCAAATATCTACCTTCACTTAATATGAATTAAAATAATAATAATAATAATAATAATAAGCTGTTGATACTAGATGGTAACTTTATAAACTAATCAATTTATGTACCTGTATGTCCTATGATACATACGTACTAAATAAATAAATAGTTGATATATGTATTCTCTTATTATTTTCTTTTGCTAGAAAATATGTTTTCTCTTATTCGTTAAGAGTACTATGTATAATACCAAACTTATAATAATTTTTCTTTAAAAAGAGATATGATAATTTGAAGACCAATCAACGTTCTAGTCCTTGGAAAACTGTCTAATTTGAAGCTGATTACTCTTTATCAACGCTAGTAATCTTAATGACTTGTTTTTAGTCTCTTTGCCAAGGGACTAGCTAATTCAATAGAAAATATAAAATCCTTTATTATTACTAGATATGCGGGACCACCACAATCAAAATTCAAAATTTATTGATTGACATCCAACAAGAATTAATTAGTAGAAGAATATTTGCAATCTTCCTTCATGACTAGGGGCCGTAGATTTAGGGTCAACTAATTGTTAGTTTTTTCTTCTTCTAGGGGTTAGATGGCTAGTCACTCTCATATTATAATAAACTACTGCTAGACTTTTCTGTGTCTTATTATTAAAATCTAAATTACCACGAAAATAATCATATGTATACAGATATTGATAAAGACATCACAATGTTAATTTTGCAAATTTATTAGAATATATATGATTTAATTTTCTTGCTTTCCTACTAGGAATAATTTATATTATTTGGTGGAAATAATATTTATGAGCTACAGTGCTTTTATGTTAGTTTTCTATTCCAAGTTTGATGGATCGTAATTTGTTTGCATTTGGAATTGAAGTTTGCTAGGACCATAAATTTACCTCTTAAGTTATTTTGGACGTATGTATACGTTCTTTCAAAATTTTGATGACTATAGTTTGGGCCTATATATAAAATGATATTCTAACAAACGTTAAATATACTTCAACTAGCTAATTAGACTACATAAAGAATTCGATCATTGATTTGGAATTAATATAATACATACAACTTAGCTATAGTCAAATTAATCAAACATACCTTTAACTTAATTGTTACCCTTCTTCACCAATATTCAATTCTCCTCCTCTTCATTGCTTGAATCTCGTTCAAAGTTCAGATATCTTCCTCTGCCGGCGATCCACGGTACATTAACTGTGGTCGACCATTTAACTGCGGACACATAAAACATATGAAGTAACCTTTCTATGGATCAAACCGTCCAAACCACTGTGGCCAGCCCCAGTTCCATCTCACCTTCCAATAAGAGAATGCCCCAAAGACTCGACGAACACTTGGAGAATTCTTGGTATGAAACCTTACTGTCCGTGCTCTCAAAGTTGCTAGGGATGATTTGTGGAACACCATTTGTCCCGCGCGTTTCACTAACACAACCCTCGACTTGTCACGGTTTTGTTATGGTTCTGGGCTTAGAAACGTGAGCTTATTCTATGGGTGGTGCAGTTTTATAGTCCCCGTACTAATGACATCAACGGTACGAGCATCAACGCGTACATGTGGACGAGAGAGACATGGATTGATCCAAGATTGGGGATTTGTAGTAGTAGTGTTTATGTTTCAGTGTTCGAGTCGGCTACTCAGGCTGTTGATTTGAGAACGAAGACGATTAGTGATGTTTTAAGATGAAGGTTTTGAGTTGAGGTGCTAAATAGGTGATGAGGATGGAAGTGAGAAATGTGAGAGATCAGGTGGACATAATGGGTATAATTCTACTGGGATAAGCTTCGTTTGCTTGTAGCCACACTAGATGTTCTTTAATTCCTATATTGGAAACTTCAATCTTCAAATATAATACTCCCTCTCAGTCCTCAATTTTTTTATTTGTGAAATGTGAATCTTGGTGGTGCGTGTTGGGCATGCTCAGATTTGATTACTATTAAAATTTAGTAGTCTTGAACGTGTGGCTAATATACTTTTTTATTTGGAAGCCCAGTTTAATACACACAGCCAGTCATGAGGTAGACAAATGGTATTTCGTGTGAAATTAGCTTAAATTTAGTCCTGTAGAAATGTTACTGAGCCACATAGTTAAGTTTGCATTTGACCGCCATTCCCAAAAGGTCCCAACAGAACCTTCTCTTAGAAAATGAAAAAAAAAAAACTAAAGAAAGGAAGAAAAACTCATTCCACGCTTTCTCAATCACCCTATCAGTATTATTACGTTGCTTCGTTGATAAAAGTTTCATTGAAAATAATCAAACACCATATTTAATCTCCTTACCTTGTCCACCGTCTCATCTCTTTTGTCCCACTCACAAAATGCATCACCATCTCTCCCGAAACGTCTTCTTCCTCTTGATGGTTAGTAGTGTAGTACTAATCTTAATCCATGGCCCATCATCTTCCTCCGCCGACGACTACAGCGACTGTGGCAAACTCTTCGAATGCGGAGATATCCGGGGAATAGGCTATCCATTCTGGGGTTCCAGTCGGCCGAGAAAGTGTGGCCACCCAAATTTCTATCTGAAATGCACCAATAACGTTCCACAGATCTCAATCTTTGATGAGGATTATCTTGTGCTCCATATTGATAACACCACGCATACCATCAAAGCAGTCCGTGCCGATTACCAGAGCGATGTTTGTCCCGGAACAGAATTCCGTAACACCACCATGGATACCAGATTATTCAACTATACATCAGCTACTGAAGAGCTTAGGCTGTTCTATACATGTAGCTCTGTCCAGCAGTTTACTAGTGTTCCTAACCAATTCGATTGCGGCGGTACGGTGAATTACTTTCTTACACATGACCAAATAGCCGGACAGAGCTACATCCAACCAAATGGAGTTCAGGTACTCCTTAGAGATTGTGAAAGAAATGTGTGGGTCCAAGTTTTCCGATCAGAAGCAACGATTCTACAAGTTACAACTGGGTCAAAGGATAATCTGATAAGAGCGGTGAGTGCTGGGTTCAATTTGAGTTGGAATGCTAATAACACTTTGTGTGATGATTGCCTACGCAATAATAACCGGTGTGGATACAAACATGCTTCAAATCAATTCGCTTGCTATCTTCCAGGCATAGGCGAAGGTACGTATGCGTATGTATGTATGAATGAAATCATGCATTTTTCTACTTCTTTTCATTCCTTTTTTATCATTTTTTCTTTTGTTCTGGTTCAAAATAGCTAATAGATTTCAACAGTCTAACTTAATTGGTCTAGGATTAGATTTGATTAAATTTTTGGTTTCTAGGCCTAATTACTTCTTTTAGTTCTCATTTCAATACATAGGGGCGCTATTGCAATTTAGAGTAATTTTAACTTTTTTCAGGGCATGCACCTACAGAAGTTAGGGGTGTCAACGACCCCAACTTGATCAAGTATTAGATGTTCAAGATTAGCTTAGCTCATTTGAGAAAACTTATGAATAGCTTGGCTTCGCTAATTGAGCTTTGTTATTGGACTATTATGCGTATAAACCATACATAGTGGCTGCTTCTTGCTACATGAAGCTTCTTGCTACACATCTCACCATTTGACAAGGAAGCTTCTTGCTACATGAAGGTGGCTGATTTTTTGGAATTTCGTGGAAACAGAACCTTCTCTTTGAAATATATATATATATATATATTAAAAATTCAATCCCCCACCATTTTCCTTATTCTAATGACGCGTGAGAAAAGCAATTAATACCATATTTCATCTCCACCTTGTTGTGGTTTTTCACCAAATCTCTCTAGCTCGTGTCCTCTCACACTCACAAAATGCATCCCTATCTCTCCCAAAACGTCTTCTTCTTCTTGATAGTTACTGTATTGATCTTCATCCATGGACCATCATCTCCATCGGCCGATGAATACAGCGACTGTGCCGCAGATTTCGAATGCGGAAACATCCGTGTCGGGTATCCATTCTGGGGATCCGATCGACCAGAACACTGCGGCCACCCAAAGTTGGAGTTGAACTGCACCACAGGAGACGAAACGGTGATCACAATCTCTTCCGACACTTATAGAGTGCTTGGAGTTAATGAGAACGACTATACGCTCACAGCTGTTAGGACGGATTACTGGGACAACGTTTGTCCACAAACCGAAACAGACCTCCGTAACACCACCTTAGACACCTCCATTGTCAACTATAGAACACAAGGTTATGAAAACCTAACGCTGTTCTATACATGTACTTCTGAATTAGCTTTACCTTCAAACCAGTTCAATTGCAGCAGCGGATCAGGATCAGAAAGTACCACTAATTACTTCTTGGCCGGAGAACTCACCTTGCCACTAAACGCTCCATATGCACTTTTGCTAACAAGGTCTGGAACATGCCAGGCAAGTGTGGTACTACGTATTTCCGAGACACAAGCAGAGACTTTACAATCACAGGCATCGGAGGAGAATCTGAAAACTGCCATTAATGATGGGTTTGAATTGGAGTGGGAAGCCTATAACACTTTGTGTGATGAATGTCAAAGCAATAGTAGTCGACGCTGTGGTTACAACCTTACTTCTGGTGGATTCGCCTGCTTTAGTAATACACAATCTCAAGGTATGTATACGCACGTATTACTCTTTTTAATTTGGTTCAAACTATAGGCTTAATTTCGGAACTACGTGCTTGTTATTTAGTTAGAATTATTAATATGAAAACTTCCATTGAAGTACCATACCGAATTGCATATTAAAGAACCTTGCACTTTGTGTGTATCAGATTTTAAGTAATCTGATTTTAGGCTTAATTTACCATACCTTCATTAATGGACTGCTAAACCAGCTTTCACCATCTTTGATTTGGTCTATTGATTTAACTTTGATTAGTCAGTTTAGACTTTATCAGTTTCAGGCCTGTTTATATAATTATATTTTTCCTGATGTTCACACTCCTCCTATTGTGGGTCCCCAAACTCTACCTTAATTTGCTTTATTCTATGCTAATTTTCAATTAATTATTTTAGCTCTGGTTTTTAATAAGAAGCACTACACTCTACAGACAAATAAAAGAACATATTTCTAACAGCTGCATGCCTCTTTGTTATTTATTATTATTAGAATTATTAATTAAATTTGGTAGCTGGCATTCTTAAGAACAAAAATACTTTTTTTTTACCATGTATATTTTATTGAGTAAACTAGGCGGCCAACGGGTCAATACATTTTTACATGTTTTTCTCACAAATAATTTGGTCTTTTGTGTAGAGGATTTCTTCAAATTTAATTTAATTATTTTGAGAAACCAAAAAAAAAAAAATTCTCCAAAACACACCTCTATTGAACTTTCCTTAAATGAAATAGAACAGATCGAAAAACGGGAAAAAAAGGTACTATATAGACATAAAAGAGTTAATAAAATTGTTCTTAATTCATGGAACTCATCTCGTTGCATAAAATTTAGGTTCAATTAGAAAAATGTAGAATAAAATTACAAATATATTAATAAACCCAAAAAAAATTAAGAAAAAAGAAGAAGAAGCAAAAACAGGATAAAAACATAAATGAGAGTGAAATTAGAAAATAAAAACAGAATTGCATGTAGTGTATACCTTTGTTATAAAGTATAGCTAATTTTAAATGTCATTAGCTAAATAAATACTTTAAATAGCATAACTATAGAATTTTAAATAAAGAAAACAATTAATCCTACTTGATAAAAGCTAACCACCACCGGCTTTGTCCTCTTCTTCTTCTACGTCGACGTCACGACGTCGTTTCCTTCCAATGAAACTCTCTCCGAGTGTTCCGAAACTTTCAACTGCGGGACTCTTCGGAATGTCTCCTACCCCTTCACCAGCGACGACGGCCCGGACCACTGCGGCCAGCCCGAGTTCCGACTATCATGCCTCGACGACTTGCCGGAGATCACCATCGCCTCGCTGCTTTACCGAGTCCTTCGACTCGACCCCGTTCGTCGAACTCTGACCCTGGCTCGGTTAGACCTCTGGAACGACACCTGCCCCGATCAAGTGATAAACACCACGCTCGGCTCCACTAGTGTGTTCAGGTACGGTGAGGACAACTCGGACCTGACCATGTTCTACGGCTGCAGTTCATTGTTGCTTAGGAATAGAAAGCCCGAGAACCTGTTTCATTGTGATAACATGGGTTCTTTCAGCGACTCTTATTTTTGGTTGGTCAGGTTCCGGACGACCTGTATCTCAGTTTAGCTAACTGCAGTGACAGTCTTACGGTTCCCATCCTCCAAAGCATGGCGTCGAATCTTTTGACGGATCGTTCTCTGCTCGCCGAGGCCTTGATGGGTGGTTTCAACGTCAATTATAGTCTTCCCAACGACGGTGAGTGAGTTTTAGTGCCTTGATTCAGGTGGGCAATGATGGGTTGACAACTTTTATTTTTATTTTGAGCTTTTTCTCTTGTGCCGTATACAATGCTTTTGATTTGGTGATTTTTCTGGTTAATATTGAGTTGTCAAATTTGCTACTTTCCTGGATAAGTTCATTGCAGGACTGGCTGCTTGTCTGGTACAAAGTACCAAAGTTTTTATTTACAACGAGCTTTTGTAGGCAAATTCCATTGTGATTGGGGCTTGTTTCACTTCGTCTTTTTAATTCTTCGGTTGATTTCACTGAATTTGGTCTTCCCTTGTCTATTCTGGAACCTGCAACTCTGTTGCATAGTTCGTTCTTGTACTTTAGTGGAATTAGGAACTTAAGTTGTAGACATCAATATCTACAAGTTCGATCTACAAGACTAGAACAGAGTAGGAAATAATTTTATTTCATTTTAGTGTTTATTTTTGTAGTCAATATATGAAGGCTTATGATATTAATTCTGTGAGTAATGTGGTTCATTTTGTTGATTTGTTTACTCTCACAAATAAGATAGCAACTTTTTGTAACTTGATGCTTTTCATAATCTCTCTTGACCATCGGTAATTCACTTCACTTGTTAAGTTAGTGGTTTAATTAATAGATCATCTTAGATATGCTACTTGATTAAAACTGCTAAAAAAAATTAGAAATTTTTTTAAATTGTCATTGGATTGTATGAAATCTGCCTCATAAAAACGCAGTTGCATGGTCATCAGTCATCAGCCATGCCACTTTCACCCCAGAGGTTGAAATTCAGAATATAAAATGGGGATATATTTACTTCTGAACTACGTTGTGCTAATGATATATATAAGATATGGACCATCTTTTGGCAATTAAGCGTGTGTCTGAATCAGTTCCATACGAGAGAGGTTCTTACATTTTCTCATCATTACATAATATATGCATATATATTTCAGTTCTGGCCAATATGTGATGCTATGAGTAGACTAATACATAACAATTCATGCATCCAGTGCCTATGCTTCTATAGTGACCCCTACAATATAACACATCTTTTTTTCACTGCTTTACAAATCTAACAAGTAATTCCTAGTTTGATTCCTTGAGATTTACGGTCTTGTAAAATTTCTTTTTCTCGTTTTCTAGCCTGCTTCTTTTTCATGTATGCTATCTCTTTCTCTATCCTGGGAGGTCAACAATCTGTCCACAAGTTCTAGAAAGAAATAGCAATTGATCTGATTTGCAAGCTCAGTTTAGTCTTCATCAATTTTGTATCACAGTGATTCATCATTTTCCAATAAATATTTTAACAGATGTAGCTATTCATATGTAGCTGACATATCTTCATCTCATCTTTGTTCCAGGGGGAAGTAGCAAAATATCAATGGGAGCAGGTAATGTTTCACTTCAGAATGACATGTAGTGCTTTAAATCGGATCATCTTCGTGGTATGAAAAGATAATTTTGAGAAATATGTTGTTTCATCTTCAGGCCTTGAGATAGCAGGTGCTTGCGTTATTGGTATTTTATTGGGAGTCTGTATTTTCTATATCATACGAAAAAAGGGAGAATGTATATCAAGTAAAGCAATGGTGTTTTGGAAGGATGACAAAGCAAAGGAGTTTGATGTGGAGACATTCATAAGGAGTTATGCATCATTTGCCCCAAAGCGATATAGTTATTCAAATGTCAAAAAAATGACAAACTCATTTGCAAAGGTGATCGGTAAAGGAGGATATGGTTGTGTGTACAAAGGAACACTACCTGATGGTCAGCTTGTTGCTGTAAAACTTCTAAAAGACTCCAAAAGCAATGGAGAAGACTTTATTAATGAAGTTGCTAGTATTGGTAGAACTTCTCATGTTAATATAGTTAATCTTCTTGGATTCTGTTATGAGAGGGCTAAGAGAGCCTTGATTTATGAGTACATGCCCAATGGATCCCTGGATAAATTTATATTTAATCAAGAATCTGTGAATGCTACACGTTCCCTAGACTGGAAAACCTCGTATGAAATTGCTCTTGGCATTGCGAGAGGACTAGAATACTTGCATCGTGGCTGCAACACAAGGATATTGCATTTCGACATCAAGCCTCAAAACATTCTGTTGGACAAAGATTTTTGTCCAAAAATATCTGATTTTGGTTTAGCTAAACTGTGGCTAAACAAGGAAAGTATTGTATCAATAATTGGTGCTAGAGGAACTGCAGGATATATAGCACCTGAAGTATTCAGTAGGAATTTTGGTGGAGTGTCTCATAAGTCTGATGTCTATAGTTATGGGATGTTGGTTCTCGAAATGGTTGGAGGAAGAAAGAACATTGATCCTTTAGTGTCTCATACCAGTGAAATATACTTTCCTTATTGTGTTTATGAAGATGTTGAATTGGGAAATGATTTAAGAGTTTTGGGAGTGACAACAGAGGAAGAAAAAGAAATATCAAGGAAGATGGTATTAGTGAGCCTTTGGTGCATTCAGACAAATCCGTCAGATCGACCATCAATGAGCAAGGTAGTTGATATGCTTGAAGGAAACCTTCAATCTGTCCAAATTCCACCAAAACCATTCTTGTTTTCTCCTGCAAGGTCTCCTCAACAACCCACAGAATCTTAACAATCAAAGTATTTATTTGTGCACAAATGTAGGATCTTGCACTACTTATAAATTATCTCTTTGCCAAATTTCCTATTGCTTGAGTAATTTAAGCAGTAGTTTTGTGATTGTATTTGAGATTTATATGCTTGCTTAGTTTGCTCATGCGAACTTTGTCAAAAACGTTATTACATGGTAGAATAGTTTGCTAATAATAGCATTAGGTTGGTGACAAAAGAGTCAGAGAAACCTCAAATTTTGTCACATATATGCAGCTACGAAGTTATATGTGACTGGTTTATAGCTATACCTTATTACAAAAGCCTTTAGGCACAAACTTTTAGGCCCTGATTGGTATGAAAGAGGGGGAGGGGGAAGGAGTGAGGAGGGAGAGGTTGAAGGAGTGAGTGGATTGCATTAATTCTTTAGGTTGTTTGATATGATAGGAAGGAAGAAGAGTATAATGGATTAAAATGTAATTAAAAATTTATTAATTAGTTATAAAAACACTCCTCCTCCAATCCTTCCAATATTGGAGGGAGTGTTTTTAATGGATTTGTCATCCATCTCCAAACCCATTCTCTTCATTAATCCCTCCTATCAAACAACCATTACACTTCAAATTCCTCCACCATTTTCTCCCTCTCCATCAACCCCTCCACAAATCCCCTCTACCAAACAGAGCCTTAGTCTCTGGAGGGGGAGATGGAACGATACATATATATGTCGTGTGAAAAACCTCAGCCTCACGCCCAGCAGAATTTTCTTTTAATCGAATCATGTGTAAAAATAATTAAATCTGAAAACTTGAAACCAACTTGTTGGCCTTGTCCGTCAAAATGCAACCCCACTACCCAAAATGTCTTCTTCCTCTTGATGATCACTATTGTAATCAACATAACACATGGACCATCATCTTTATCCGCAGACAAATACAGCGAATGCGGCTGACTCTTTGAATGCGGAAATAGCAGTGTAGGTTATCCATTCTGGGCCACCCAAAGTTGAGATTGAACTGCACCGGAGAAGCAGTACATGAGATGATCACAATCTCTTTACCTCAAGGTTACAGAGTTGTTCAAATCGAAGAGAGCGTCCCTACGTTCAGGGTTGTTAGGGCAGATAACTGGAGCAGCCACATGCCCTCCAAAATACCACCTTAGACGACACCATAGATGCCACCGTCCTTAATAATTCAGCTACTCAAGTCCTGACGTTGTTCTATAATTGCTTTTGGCAATGCAAGAGGATTAGAATACTTGCATCTTGGTTGCAACACGAGGATTTTGCATTTCGACATCAAGCCTCAAAACATTCTTCTGGATACAGATTTTTGTCCCATTTTGGCCTAGCTAAACTGTGGCAAAACCAGGAGAGTATTATGCCGATGAAGGGTGCAAGAGGAACTGTAGGATACATAGCATCTGAAGTATTCAGTAGAAATTTTGGTGGGGTGTCACATAAATCAGATGTGTATAGTTATGGGATGTTGGTTCTTGAATTGGTTGGAGGACGAAAGAATGTTGATCCAAGAGTGTATCATACCAGTGAAATGCACTTTCCTTATTGAATTTATGAAGATGTTGAACTGGGTAAAGATTTAAGAACTTTGGGAGTCACAACTGAGGAGGAAAAACAACTATCAAGGAAGAAGGTGGTAGCTATGCTTCAAGGTAACCTTCAATCCATCCAGATTCCGCCAAAGCCAGTTTCGTCTTCTCCTGCAAGGTCTCGTCGACAATCCACAACATCTTAGTAGAACTTTATGCTTAAATGCTTCACACTTGACACTTTCCTCGTTGTGCATAAGTAGGTTAAAATTGTAAAAATTCAAATCCTTTGTTATTGTATTTGGTTTTTTTATTTCCCTCTTCCTAATGTTTTTGTAACTTCTAACTACATACTATTTGTGCATGATATATGCACAAATAATGTTTTGCAATTGCATTACTTGGTGCATGGTTGAAACTTTTCTTCCTACTTTGATTTGCAATTTTACAAGAACAATAAACGAAACAAAACAAAAAACACAAATCGGAGAATAATGAAGAATGAAATGAATTATGGAAATGTAGAATGACAAATAAAATGTTCTGTACAATTCTGAGCAGTATATGGTTGGAACAAGGTTATGAATGCTAATCATGAAAAGAGAAGCTTAAATATATAGTAAATGGTGTTAAACTGTTAATTGTGGAACTTTCACTAACACAATAATGTGAAGAAAGTGGTCAGGATTGATTAAGTTCGTCACCACCCAAGTGAAGGGTGTCTCCAATTTGGGTTCAATACCTTGGATTCGAACAAACTTAAGTTCACCCTCAACAGATTGGCAGCAGGCGCTCACATATTCACATAAATCTTCACCCCCTTCTTTGGTCCTAGTGTCGCTTGCATCTTCAGTGGAACCCCTCTGCTCATCTTCCCCTTTTACACTTGATGGTTCCTCATCAATCAAGAAATTTTCGGGAAAATACTCCGGCAGAAGGCTTTTCAGTGCATCACGTAACGTGAAGCATTTACCTACAGCGTAAGAAATTTGATTATCACCAATCAAAATAGAATACGGCTTACAAGGAATAATATAATGTTAGTGTTCAAAATGTCGATAGCCATAAAAATTAACTCCTTGTACTGATTTTACATTCAGTTTCCTAGCACAAAACAAATAATGAACTAAACAAAAAGATTATTTTGTAATTGTACGTATTTCACATTTATATAATACTGCTCTCTCTGAGTTCCCAAAAAAAAAATTTGCTCTCTGTGTGTGGTGTTTATATCTAAAATTCTATGATCATTATCCACTACTAATGTTTAACATATACATATTTCATGTGCAAAGCAAGTAACTTCGTGTTTTGTGTCCATGTGTGTCCACCACAAATAAACTAAGGTGACATTTTCCTTTCTGGACGCCACAAAATGGGCTCTATGCTGACGAGAAAACGTTTAACCTACTGTACAGTTCTAAGATAAGCAGAGAGTATAAACAAGTTCATCACATTCACAAGTATGTGTACTCTATACCTGAAAGAAAAGAGGGCTTTCTTACCTTCTCCTTGGATCTCAATAGCGCGGTTGATATAAGAGATTTTCTCCCAACTATCAACATGTGGTGCATCTTCTAAATCATCAATATCCTCACTAACAAACCGAACATACAGCCGAACTGGAACCCTACCTACCAAAGTTTAACTGATAAGACATTTTTTCATAAAATAACAGTAACAGTAACAGTATTTTTATTTTTATTTTTATTATTATTACTAATAAAAAGTTTCTGTGTAGACAGGTACATTCTAGTAAATGAGCCTGATTGAGCATATATGATGTAAACAAATGGTGTACGGTGATACATGGCTTGCAGTAGGGTGTTGGTGGGTATTAGAGGTACCTGATATTGTATGGAGGTGGCAGGAGGTACAGAATAGGTTTGGAGTTGGAAGCTGGGTTATTTGGAGAATAGAGGGTGGTGCTGAGGCAAAGGGATGCTGGCTGCTAAGGTTATCAAAACTTAATAACTTGCATACAAATTGAAATGAGAAGTCACATCTTGTTCTAACAAGCACTTAATCACATACCGTCCCACTATTTGAAAGAAACAACAAAATTTCAACATGCTACTCAATGAAGAGTTTCAAAATTGATATGAATCACAATCCATAAAATAATAATTCGCTCACCAATCTTGACATTCCCAGTCGCATCAGTCTCACCCAAACTTTGCCCAGATTTTGATGACTGTAAATTTGATGTTGCTGTGTATTGATTGCCTATTATTCCAAGCTTGAGTTTAGATGAAACCCGTAGGTAAGCTTCCAAATTAACTACAACAAAATGCACAATGGAATATAACCAATATTAACAATCTAATTGAAAGTAACAGCATCCACAATCACAGCCTAAATAAAGTCAGATTAACTACTTTAATAAAGGATGAGAATTTGTAGAATATGATTGAAATGTGTAAAAACACTGATACTTATTAAACATGAGCAGATATTACTATAGCCATCTACATACACTCATGCCATTTCATAACCAGCAAAAAATGTTAGAAGACATACCATTTAAGACAGAGCGCCATAGCTCGACCTGATCAGGTTGAGACATGTTCATTACATTCTTGCAGTTTCCAGTAATTATATGTGCTGCCTGTAGTCATAATTATTGTCATTAAGAGCAAAAGAGGGCGAAGAGAAAATGAATTTCCTTGTTCTATATTCAATAGAAAAGACTACACACATATACATAAAAATGAACCCGGCTAGTCTTAATAAAAATGCCTAAACTACCCTTGTAGCTTAACAATCTCTTCAAGTTGGAAAAAGAATGACAATAATTTTTCTGACAAACAGCTTTATTAAAGAGATCAGTCAGTTACTTCTCACATTTGACATTACATATTTCCCTTGATCACAATCTATGAGTATAATGACAATCTACATACGTTCTTAGAAAATGGGATTATTGGCTATGCATGCATACAGCATCTCTGACTATCGCATCCGCCCATCAGTTACTACGAAGAGAAGAAACAAAAGCAGTGTAAGCCATACTACAATCCTCTGCTTTTCTACAATAATTGGTCACCACATTCAAGTTCTTCTCACATGACCAGATTTCCATATGATTGCGACCCTACCCAATTAGCATCAAATAAATTATACAAGATCTCACTCCAATAGTTCCTCTCTTTAATATTTAAGGATTCATCATATTGCCTCCTAACTCCTAACATATAAACTTAGGATTTTCCACAAATTGGTTTTTCATTCCACAACAATATAATGTTTAGTCAAGGACTCAAGAGTCACGACCATCAAGTTACAGTCAAATACATAATTTACCCATAACGCTTCAATGTCTCTTTTTATGATGAATCTTCTTATTTTATGTACCATCAAACTGTCTGTTAGGATCCATAGGTGTATAGGCAGGTTTCGATCCTAACATATGTATCTTTGTAATCCTGCACATACTATCTTTGGGATAAACTTACCTTTTTCATGAAACTTAGAAACACACAAATTTTAGAGAGAGAGAATCCTATAGTAGCATAAAACTAAAAATTTATTCCACTGCCACTAAGCCACCACAATGCACAAAGCTTCCCCTCTATTGTAAAAGATGTCATCTCACAAAACTAGATGATTCTTTTCCATTTTAACTAGGACAAAACCTTCATATAAGTTCGTTAATTATAGAAAGGGTTAGTGGGTTAGTCTTGCAGTGCTATGTTGGAAGTGATTTTGCTCAGTAGCGCTTATGTTAGTTAGTGCCATTCTGCCATTCCCAAAAAGCTTACAACAAAACACTATGGAGCTGGCAAATTGCCTCATAAATACTAAAATGTCTGTCTTTACACTTCTTGTTTGAAAACACCATTCCAACCCATCTAAAAGAACAAAAGAGAAAATCTGAAATATGAATAAAGAAAAGGTATAATGATGCTACAACTAAGGGTTACACAATACTCTCCAAACTGAGTTCATCACAAATAACAGAACTCCATCAGGCTCCTTAACCTTCAAAATTTATGTCGTAGAGTCTTTATCAACCTCGTCTCTGTTGATGCTGAGAGTTATGCTGTCAGAAAACTGGGATATTCTATAGAAAGGGTTTTTTGGAAGTTTAGCTCCCTTAAACTTGTAAAGGGCTACAACATTTAATCGGGGTTTAAACTAAAAATTCTTTCCTATTACGCATAAGGAAAAGAAGTCCACGATACTAATTGGCCTAAAAAATTGAACCCCAAAATGAATTTTACGCCATAAACTCTTTGTCATCCTCATTTCTATTGATGTTGAGCAGAGTGGTACCATCAGACAAGTGCGGTAAAGAGTTTCTAGGAGGGCTAGGTCCCTTAACACTTAAAGAGGGTTATCGCATTTGATAGGGATTTGAATTAAATGTATTTTCCTGTTACTCTTTATACTTTATAAGGTAAGGATGTTCTGGCTGATTAACAGTGAAAAAGCTGGAAGCTTTAACGTGAATATAAGGTTCACGACTGATTCAAGACTATTGATAATTTATAGCTTTGTCTAATGATTTGAGATTCAGAAAGGAAAGGGAAGCAGAAAGATGCGCCATTGAGGAAATGCAAAAGAAAAGGGAAAAAAAAAAAGGTCTAGCAGTTGATCAACTTTAGGATGAAAGCTTCTGGATTAAAAAACTGATAAAGGAGGAACATCAATCAAAAAAGAATAAAACACAGTTGTGATCAAATGTTTAACATTGTGAAGTAAATAACTTTTATGAAAACCAACTAGCAGGTCTTCGACAATAGTAACAGAATACAACAAAACATTGAAAGATGACAATAATTATCTTACAAATAATCAGGCTCAACAATTAAATGATGGGGGGAGAGGCAATTAGTTCTACCAACCTCTTTCAACGAGTTGATAAAGCTCCACTTTATACTTTCTTCACCTTCGCAAGGGATTAATATACTTCCTGGATATCCTCTAAAATGTACCTGTAGAAAGAGTAAAAAAGATCCAATTTGATTTGCCAAATAATCCATTATCAATTAAATATCTAAACATCACACAGAAGTCAGAACTTCATGCATAAATATAATTAGAAACAAAGACCAAAAAAAAAAAAAAGGTCAACACAGTGCCACATTGACACTCTTCTAACTCTTTGTTTTTCCCGATTCTAATTTTCTTACTAATTCAAATTTGAGGAGGATCTGTTCACCATTTCACATTTTTTGACCTTGTAAAATTACCTTTCTATCATTGTAAATAGAAAATGTGAAACTGGGTCCCCTTACCCAATATCTCTTGAACCTCCAAAGTTATCCTTAAGTTTCCCATTCAAAAAACATAGAGAAATTTCGCATATCTCAAACAGACATAAATCCACATTCTCCATCTCTCAACAAATTCTTTTGCTAATTCCCAAAATTCCCCGTCAACAAAATCATATGCTTTCTAAAAATCTATTTTCAAAACAATACCCTCTCTTCCTTCTATTCATTATTCAACACTCCAATCCATTATAAATCAAAGCCACATCTAAAATGTTTCTTCCTTTAAAAAGCAGAACTTTTTGTTTCCAAAATGATATCCTCTAAAAGACAGAACTTTCGTCCTTAAATTTATATAAACTAGTAAGTAAACTAATAGGATGAAAATTAACTAAACTCCAAAGATTCTACGTATTCCAGTATTATAGAAATAAAAGTAGGGAGGTTACATTTCATCCTGAGATTAGTCAAAAATACTAGTCACATCACTCAAAATTAAGGTAAGGATAAGAAAAGATATAAATTTTGTACCGTCAAATTCCAAGGTCTTTCTGGTTCTGCAGACAGAAGATCAAATAAAACTCCTGTTGGTATATACCTACAGGACACAAGAACAACTTTCAACCAACAAATAAAAATAAACTTCCATACATATATATACATATATATACGAGGACAAGTAAACTTGTGTTCTTGTGACACAAATGTAAGTAGTCAGGATCTACTAAAGCAAGGAAGTCAGATGCTATTATGATAAGAAACCTACACAACCTAAGACAACAGTTTCTCAATCCCTTAGAATACAAAATCTAGGAGGTCCTTGAAGACCAGAGGGATCAATGCCCACAAATAAGCAAGAAACTCGTCAAAAGGATGTCAATATCATCTTCTTTATCTTCAAGACTTTAAATGCTCCTTTCTTTCCATACCCCATAAGACAAAGCCATTATCATGCATCTGGTCAGTACTTTACCCCTTTTTTCCTTTAGAAACTCCAATGTCATGAAAAAAAAAAGTGAGAGACAAGATTGAGGTGCAACCAAACTACCTTTTACAAAACACAACAATCTACTACATACATGGAATAGGACAGCAGGTAGGAAATGAAGTTCAATAAGTGATATAGCCTGAAAGTGGTTAATTCAAATGCCATAGGCGTTTCCAACCGCACAGTGGTTAAATCATTAGGAACAGTAAAACCAAAGTCGAGTAGGGTTTATCCAAAAGCATGAACTAATTTCCCAGTATTGAAAGTAATTTAAATATACAGAACAAACAATACCAACCACTTCAGGGGCAAGCCATTGTACTCAAACCAAATAGTGTCTGCTCCAGGAGGAAGTGTACCACTGAAGTGGGGCTTAATAAGAGAAGCCAACAGAGGTAGATACCCTATCCGAGGAGCTAAGATCTGAAACAAGAATTTTAAAAATAAAGGAAAATCAAAACGTATGGTCCAAAAATGAAAAAGAAAATAGATTAATAAAAATTTAAAGCGCTCACATTTTCAAGATTGAAAGAACATTTACATGACAAGCTAATATAATATGCTCATATCTATTCCTTGATCGCATTCATCCCTCGGTATATATATATATATATATATATAGATAGATAGATATATAATGCCATTAAGTTACTGTTGAGAATTACAACAAGGGCGAGTTCTGATCATGGAAAAAAAAAACTCAGTTTTGGGTTTGAATTGTAGAATTGAAAGGAAAAGCAACAGAAATTGCGAAAGCATACATACGAGAGCAGGTGGAGGAGCAGGGACAGTGGTGACTTCGGATTCATGGAGATGAATCTGCAAAGGAATAGCCCCTTCCCAAACCAACTTCTGAGCTTCCATTTTCAATTGTTGCTCTCAGATCGCCAACGCTTTTATTTTATTTCCCAACTCGCCGATTGCTTGCTCTACTCTTCTTCCCCACCAACACCCCTGCGGCCATTGCTTTTCCTTTTTATTTTGTTTTTGGATTTTTTTTTTTTTTGAGGGAAACGGAATTATTTTATTATTTTAATATTAAAAAAATTCAAGAGTTGCAAATATTTTCCAATAAAACAATAATTTCGTTTTGTGCAATAACAGACACACACACACACACACACATATATATATATATATATATATATAAGCATAATTTTTCCATAAGAAAATATCAATTTAAGATACAAAATTTAAAGTCTACCCACAAATACACAATTTTAAAAAGAATATATAAAGATAAATCTTAACAAAACACAAGATTTTATGGTAATTATTTCAAATAAAACTGTTCATTAATTAATCATAAATGTTTATTAATTATTTCAAAAATATATATATTTTTATGGTAATTTTTAAAAACAATCCGGTGATAAAAAGTCCATTGACAAAAGTTATGGAAAATAAAAAATAAAATATGATTGTATATATAAAAATATTTAATAATATTAGTCCTGTAATTGAAAAATAAATTCATTAGGAAATACTCTCATATAAATAAAATGTTATAAAAATAAAAACAATGTTCTTTAAGGGAAAAACATAATTGCAAAAGAGTAGCCAAACGTATCGGTGTCGAATTCGTTGAAGGCAAATAAAAGTCAAAGACCCGGATAGCCACGTGGCGGTCTGCCCCTTGGCGCCATGGTGATCGCAAATTCGTAGTCACTCAGGTCCGGTTCGCTGCTGCTGAGCCGGTTTTATATGTCATGTTCTCAGACACATTTTTGCAAACACGAAGAACACGTACTGCTGTTGTTACGTTCCTTTCAGTTTGCCAAAAAGAATGGAAAATCCTTAATTCAGAAGCCATTGAAGGACCTCTCTATTCAAACAGTCCTAATCCCTAACCCTGTTGTCAAAATTTCCCACTTCTTCTTTCAGACTTTGTTACCAATAAGAACAATACAGAGACGTTGATGTGGTGGGCTTGGTGGAAGATCTGACGCCCAGCTCCAGCTCCAGAGATCAGAAATGTTGGGAGCGCTGCAATTGGGAGTCTTGGCGGCTTGTGTGGTGGTTTTGGTGCCCATGGGCATGGCTGGTTGGCATCTCAGCCGCAACAAGATGCTCTTCTTCAGTGGGGCCCTGTTTATCACTCTCGCCGTTGGCGTCCACCTCACCCCTTACTTTCCCTCCGTCACCGACTTCGTATCCACCGTATCTTCCGTTGTCGTCATCGACAACCGCCGCACCTGCATTTCCCTGCTCCACGACGTCGTTTGGGATGTCACCAAGAGCCCCGGTTTCAGCACTCTCAATAACAACTCCGTGAATTACGACAAGTCGTGGGGTTGGACCTCTTCGTCCCGAGTTTCTGCTTGTGAGTTTCAGAAGTTAAGCCGGTCCGACGCGTCCGATTTGCTGAATGGATCATGGGTTGTAGTTGCAGGGGATTCTCAGGCGCGTTTCATTGCTCTTTCGCTGCTAAGTCTGCTTTTGGACTCGAAAGACATGGAGTCGATTAGAGGAGATCTGTTTAAGCGGCACAGTGATTATCAGATTGTGGTCGATGAGATCGGGATGAGATTGGATTTCATTTGGGCTCCTTATACATCAAATTTGACCGATTTGACAATGGGGTTCAAGCGAAATCGGAATTACCCGGATGTGTTGGTGATGGGTTCTGGATTGTGGCATATGCTTCACTTCACAAACGCATCGGATTATGGTGTTTCTTTACAGTTGCTGAGAGATTCTGTGGTTTCTTTGTTGCCAATTTCTCCAGAACGGGGCACGGATGGACCTGTGGCTGGTTCTGTTCCGGTTAGATCGCCACACGTGTTCTGGATTGGGATGCCAACATTGATAAACTCGATGCTCAACACGGAGGCTAAGAGGGAAAGGATGACTGATGCAATGAGGGGTGCATATGATAGACAGCTTCAGAAAAGTAAGATTTTGCGTCAATCTGGTGGCCCTCTTTTGATGTTGGATATTGAATCATTGAGTTGGAATTGTGGGGTTCGATGTACAGTGGATGGAATGCATTATGATGTACCTGTTTATGAAGCCGCTGTTCAAATCATGCTAAATGCGCTGCTTATTGAATCTCATCAAAAGCTTTGAAGGACGGAACTTGATTTCTTTAACTTTTCTTATATATGTTCGGCTCCAGTTCGAAGGACGGAATATGGTTTCTTCAATATATTTAGAGCTTTATCAGAGGTCGGATTCTTCACTATCTTTTGTTTCTGGGCATCACATTAACTCAGGGTAGAATTTTTGTTATACTAGTCATATGTTGGAATTCTTTTTTGTTACTTAATACGTGTATGAATATTCAATTTTTACACTATCATTTTTAGTTCGGTTCACATCCAATTTTGATGCGAGGCAATTGATAAGTGCTGTATAAAATGAAAATACACCTTTCATTTTGTTTCCTTTTTGGGTTTCTACGTTCCTTCTGTATAACAACTCAGTCATAAAGATTTTGTTAATTCGCTTCTGCTTTTGTAGTTGCTTTTAGTTTAGAGCTGAATGCAAGCGGCTTTGTTGAACATTTCTTGGCTGTTTACCAATTTATTTGTCACTTTTTCATCTCCTCTGTTTTATTTTCTATAAAATTATTGTTGTGTTCTGAATTGAATATGAAAGTGGTAGCTTTTTGTATGAGGTTCTATTTATGTGCCTATTTCGTCTTCCTTGGTGTAATACATGTTTGGCTTAAGTTAGTGGACGTGGAATTTGTAACATTGTGATGCTAGTAATATGTCCTTTTCCTTCTTGAAATTTTCCTATCCCACATCAAGTATTAATATGGCTCTAGTGGGAGGCATACCAGCCACAAGCTGTACGGAATCTTTCTATGTCTTTCTTCTAGTTTTCCTTTTCGTTCAGTCTCCACTGAGTTCACAGAATCACAGTAACTCAAAAACATGAGGTAACAAGGGAAACCTCTATACTTTGGTTAGTGAAATAATATAAAGTTCAAAAAATTCTTAAACACTATTGCAGTAGCACAATGTTTATTTCGCAGTGATGTTTGTTAGTGCTAGGCAGTAGGCATTTGGAAACATAATTTCATGATTTTTACACACTTATCTAGTGTAGGTATTTTTTCGAATAAATTAAAGAACAAGTAGAAAACAGTAAAGATCTCAAGAGTTCTAAAGATGGAAGCTACTAAAGTTGCAAGAAAAAACTTCTTTCAACATTTGGGGAGACATCAAAGACTGGAAAGGATTAAGTTGAGTTTGAAACAAGTTAAAATGTACTCACTTATATTGAATATTGTCCATAAGGTTTAGCTAGTGATCTCACTTTTAATTTAAGTGAGAAAAGACAGCTGTGACCAAGCCTGGAACATGAGCTTGGTTGACCAGCTTGTAGGATTTTGAACTCTAGGCTGAACTTGGAAAATCTAAATCGATTTTGAGTCATAAAATTGAATGGGCATTCCCATGTATAAGGTCATAATTTTTTTCCCCCTCAAAAATTGAAATCGAAAGTGTATATCTTGATATATGATCTTTTGCTAGCATATCCTAGCATAGACGGTGAAATGTTGCACTTCCTGGTTTGGGTAAGTACTAATCTATTAGATTTTGTTTTTAAAAGGGGGAATTCAGAAAATTTTGCCGTTGGGCTGAGAAATAGACAAAGTGGTGGAGACCAAGATGGAACTTCAATATCTAACTTAGATGTTAAATTTAAGAAATACATGATATTCCAGGATTCTATGTGATTATGTTTAATTGTTTGTTTCCTCGTTTATTTAGTTTCTCAGTTTACTTGGTTTCTTTGTTGAGCTAGTTTCCTTTTCAGAGTCGTTGTTTCAGTATAATATGGTTCTTTGTATCCCTAAACAATGAGACATCGTTGTTTTTTGAGCTATAAGCATATCATTCCCCACTCGTTTTCTTTCTCTTTTGGCCTCTTTCCCCCTCCTTGGTATGTAATTTGGTTACATTTTAACTTCCCTTGAAGCTTTTGATTGTCTTAATGTCTATAGATGTTTATTTTAGCTTTCATAATTTCTCCTCCTTTTTCCATTAGTTTAACTCCTACTGATATAAGGCCTCATCCATAAAAAAGTAATCTTGATGCATATTTTGATTTTCAGTCTTGGAGCTAGCTCATGTATAAATATGAACAATCTAATTAACTCCTATTTGGTAATTCAGAAGCATTCTGATCTCTCAGTTTGTGAGTGGAAAGTTCTAGGTTCTGTTCTTTCATGTCTCCCAATTAGCATCGTTGGTAATAGGAAATTAATTACTCAAAATTGCAAGTCTGTTATATGAAGATCTCTTCAAGAACTTATTATTTGGAGTGCATTTTCTTTAAAGCTGTTATTGATACCATTATATTCCACTTCATTCAAGCTGTTCTTTATACCATTCATGTTCACTGGACAAATGTGCTGTCCTGTTTAAGCAATGATAAAGGAAACATGGCCTGAACCTGTAAGTATTGTGGTCAAGGAGGCTTGTAGATTGAGATATGGCCTGTTCTTATAAATTTCAATGCTTATTTGTGTTTTATCGTTTTTGGTGTGGACAAATAAGATCTGCTGATATACCCAATGTTTCTGGACCATCTGCTTTAATCAATTGTTAATGGTTCAAGACCATTTGACGATCGTGAAAATGTTGAAGGTTTTGTCTTTTTCTGAGACTTTGGAAAAGTGATTTTGGCTTATATTGGAAAAGTGAATTTGGCTTATATTGTCGGCCATGTGAAGTATATGTCTAAGCATTTTGTTCACTGGTTGACTGACACCGGGAGTGGCAACTTTAACAATGAAACAGGTCTGAGTCTTGAGAAGTTAACCAGGTTAAGCTGTAAGTGAATTGAGGCTGAGATTTCTCGCAGTCCTGATACTTGGTGTTATGTTCACGAGCAGGTTAGATTTCAGTATTGGTTATGTTTGTTTGAGGAGTCGATGCTTATTGTAGTCGTGTAGTTTTATCCATTTGTTTCATCTAGCTCATCCTAGTTGATTACAGTAGTTAATTTTTACCCAATAAGGTGCTTATTATCAAAATGGCTAATACTTAGCGAGATTGTTCCTTCATTATTTGACCTGTGTAGAGAACGAAGAAATCTGATTACTGATTACTTCAAAAAAAAATAAATAAGGGCGACAAGACTTGTAGCACTGATCTTTTTTCTCGTATCATTAATAATAGTTTCAACCAGATACCTTATACACCATGACATCATTTGCAACTTTTAACTATTTCCCAAACAAGAGACTACAAAATAAGAGGCACTTCTTACAACCTCTTCCACCCCAATTGGGAGAGAAAACCTGAATGGTTCCAGTTCCGACGATATTTCTTCTGGGTTGTGCTTTCAGGATTCGTACTGCTTAGCTTCAAAGGTTTGCCCGAAGCTCCAACTTTTGGGTGCAACGTTGTAAGATGTGATTGTGACACCATCACTACTTGTGACCTCAAATGAAAGAGGTTGATTCTTTAAATCAGCATTTATGTGCCAGTTTTGGCCCCAATTCCGTCCCATTGGAAGCCAACCTGTTCTTGAACCCTTGATCTTCACTGCAACTACATCTCCAGCACCGGCAACATTGCTAATCAACACTGAAACAAAGATACTTGCCCCGCTGATTGTATAACGTATTCCTCCCTCCTTTCTGCACTTGATTCTGTTGCAAACCAAATTAAAAAATAATAATAAGAAAAATAATTTCTTTCAAGGAAAAGGTCTGCATTAGCTTGAACTATGATATAACTTTCAACTCTCTCTTTTTTGCTTTAGTATGAAACAACAGATTTAGGGAATTTGATACACTTCAGTTTAGTCATACAGAGCACGATTTCAGCAGTCAAAATATTTACCAAAATGTCCCGATCAATATAAATCCAATCTCATTGTCAGGTTTAGTTGTTGAAAACTTCAGGAAACATTTTCAATCAGAAAACAGAAGCAACCCCATAAGGTATATGCATAATACATTTCAATCTTTTTGTATCATTTTCTGAGTTATTTCCTTGAAGAGAAAAAAAAAATTCATTTCTGGAGCCAACTTTGCATCAACAGATCACCGACAGATATTAAGGTACGTGAGAATCACAAAGAAAAAGAAAAAGAGAGAAAATAAAGCAGGCAGTAGGCCACACGTGTAAAAGAGTAAAGTAGAAGAAAAGAAACAAAAGGTAGTAAGCTAACCAAATCCAACCCCGGTAGGTAGCTATAGCTTGGAATCAACCTCACGTAATCAAAATAGACATCATGACTTGCTCAAAATCCATAAAAGCTTACGAAAACAAAGGAAGGTGATGGAGTAGAGCAAGGAGTACTGTACAAATACGTACCTTCGGTACTGGACCGGCATGTTACCAGCTTTCCAGATAGCGATTTTCTCAAAGGCCTCAATTGGCAGAACGAAATGCTTGTTAGGAGGGTTACAGTGGCCCCCACCCTCCGGCGTGAAACCATAGTTCGGCGAACAGAAGTTGGTCGCCGTGACGATGATGGACGTTCCGGGAATGCACCATCTGAGGTCGTCGACGCACCTGAGCTCGTAGCAGGCGCCGCAGATCTGACCACGCTCAAACAAAGCCTCGCTGAGCCCCACCGTCGCCATTCCGTAACCCGCCTTGACCAGGTCGCCGTAGCCGCACGCGCCGCCCACCAAGTCGCGAGGGTCGGCTGCCGCGTAGTAGGTGGCGCGTGCGGATCGCCATTCGGTGGACCAGGTGGAGGGTTGGGGAAGAAGAAGAAGAAGAAGAAAAAAGAAGAAGAAGAGAAGTGGGAAGTGACAGTGGAAGCTAAGAGAGTGAATAGTACAAGTTTGAGAACTTGGATTTGTAGAGCTGCTTGCATCTTTTCTTTCCCTCTTTAGAATTAGAGAGAGAGAGAGAGATGTAATTTAAGCCTCAAGACATACAAACTTTGAAAGAGAGTGTGTGACAGTGGAAGTGGATGAGTAAAGTTTTGATTTTTAATTTTGTAATAATTATGTTTTCAACTTTAAAGGACAAAAGTGATTCTGGAAAATTACTTTACTGCACTTATCTCGTTTCAATAGACAATAAATTTATCTTTTTTTTCAAAAAGAAATAAAGGATTATATGTTAATTTGATAACAAATAAATTATTTTCTCTTTCATGTTAAACCCTCTAATATTAAACATGTAAAAATAATATTGTTAAACAAGTTTTGTTTTGGTCAAAATTATAAAACAGTAAGAGAAATTAGAAGTATTTCTTTCCTTTTCGGTTCTCACCTTTCGTCCCTCACACTTTAAACACTGTTCGTGCACATAAGCATTCCATGCTAACTATGCCATAGTAGACATGTTCAGTGAACCACCGTTAAACAATTCATGCACAAAGCTAAAATTAACACTTCAATTTCAAGAAGAACAAAATTTCTTAATACAAAAATTGGAGCAAAGGAACGAAGGAATTCACAGTAAAGAAAGAAAAATAATTAAAGAATATCAAAAAAGCAATAATAATAATCCCAAAAGAAGATATTAAAAACATACAACAACATCAAAAAGTACGAGTTGCCTTGGCCCATTGGTAACACAGTACACTCGATCTTAAATTCGACCAGGAGAAATCTCCCCCCATCCCCTAATGTAAAACTGCGACAAAAAAAAGAAAAAGAAAAGAACATCAACCAAAGAATGGCAAAGCTACAAAAATGGCTGGCACTTTAGCGCCCAATTTGTTCCTTATTCTAAACCTATACCAACATCTAAACCAACTATGTAGTCTTATACCACTGAAAAATAATATACCACTACAAGCACCACAACTTACTAAAAGGACTTATTGCTAAAATAAGAAACTACTACTATAAGCAGAGACATGTTCTCTTTTCTTCCCTCTCTTCCTCAGTTACGGTTGAGGACTTGGAATCTCCCACTGCCAAACATCTTTTGTAGGGGTAAAATCCTTTTCTTAATTCAGAGCAAGTTGGTTTTGAACTTGGTTTTAATTGGCAAGCTGAATCCAACTCTTTTTCCTCCTTAGTATCTGAATATTTATCATCATTTTCAGATCCACTGTTTGAACCAGTCCAAGACCCTTCCTTTTGATCAACTTCTTCATCTCGGTTTTTTCCGTTGTTAAAATTTACAGATCCTTCCCTTTGTTCCTCCTCATTAATGGGCATGAAATGAAATGGCAAACCCCTATAAAAAGACCACCATGGTAGAGTAGTTGCAGCACCAGATATCACCAGGTTAGAGCTTTCATTCCCAGGACAGTGCATGAGATGAAGGGCCATATGTAAATGCTGAGGCGAATGGCTCCAAGTATGCTCTACATTTCGGATCGAAGATTCTGTAGCCGCGACATTCCATGCTAATCTTTCCACATGTTTCTTCTCATCATGGACATTGGGAGACTGTGCTTTGCAAGTGTCCAAGGTTGGAGAAGATGGTCTCTGGGAATCTGTGACAAGCACAGTCCTTCCAAAAAGCTTAAGGGTCTGAGTGGGTGCTTTCTTAGCTGAAGTTTCTCTAGTAGAGACCTTGTCCTCCAAAGCAACAGTTGTTGTGGCTAATGAAGTTCCGGCACCATAAGAAACAGGGGATAAGCTACCATTTTGGGTGTTTGAATTAGTTGAATCCGATCGCATTACAGATAATACCGACTTTGGAGACTGGTTTTCGTGATCAGAAATTGATAAGTTTGGAGATGAAGACTTGGTTGGATGCCTTGCGATAGAGGTTTCTTTGTGTAAAAGTTTCCGAGGGTAAGGATGCACAGGCTTTCGTTTCGGTCGAGGAGGCGGGATCTCAAGAGGCTCTACCGAGCATGTGTTGTGACCGTCTTGATCTCGAGAAATCTACAACACAGAAGCACAACAATGGAGTAAGAAGACATATCATTAATAAATGAATGGACATTTCTACCATATAATAAATACTTGAATAAGACCAAACCTTGGAGAAAAATTTTTGGGCATGGCTTCGAATTTGAACAGCAGTCTTTGTACCCACATGTTCTAATGATAGAAACAGAATGATTCATTCAGTAAAATCGAACAACAATGTGGAATATGTGCTGGAGTCTATATGTTTTTGTCATATTCCAAAGGTACCTTCAATCTTTCTCCAAGCTCTACCATACATTTTTAAAGCTTCAAGGAACTTTTTATGCTCTTCTTCTGTCCATCGTTCTCTCTGTTTTGTGATTGTGTATGGTTTCCTCGCCTATTGGAACCAATAAAAACAATAGGATCATAAATTGGTAAAGGAAAAAAGAAATTCAAACACCAATTATAGAAGGAAAAGAGTAAATGCAAACCTTGGGAGGATAGTCATTTCCACAAGAAAATTGATCCTTTAATTGCAAATCAGCAAGAGTGTGTGAACTAGTACCTCCATTGTGATCCTATATCCAAAAGTGAGATCAAATTGAATTAATAAAAAAATTCCATATGCTTCAACACCACCATAAAACTCCCCTATCTTCTCTATTTAATAAGTGAATCATTCAAATTCAGAAATATTCTATTGTCCACCACCACTACTGTCTAATAATCGAATCCACAACAAGATCTCCTTTACTACCAAAAAGTAACTTTAATACCAAATAAATGGAAAAAGTTGTAGTGCGTCAAAACTCTACAAAATTTTTAAATTCTCACTTTAGTTCAAACCCTTCTGACTATATATATATATATATATATATATATAGCAGTGGAATTAAATTTTACAACTGCAAAACAATATATATATATATATAGACATATAATAGGCAACTTTTAATGATCCACTGGGAATATGCATAAATAACTGGAAAATAGCTTAGAACAAGAAGTTCTTATACACATATTCACAAACACAGAGTATAATATATTACAATTACACTCATATATGAACAGCAAACCCTTTCTACTCCTCCCAAAAAATATATATATTAAATAAAAAATATTGAAATCTTTTCTTCGTGTCTCACTGTTGCTCTCATCTCTCCAACTCAAACTGTAAGGAATTCCGGAGCTTGATGTTAAATTGACTGCAACCTATGAGCATGATTTACAAAAGTAACGCTTTGGAATATTTTCTATATTTCAGAAATTAAACCTATTTTTGGCAAAAAAAAAAAAAAAATTCAATAAATATGCTCTTTTCAATAAAAAAAAGAAAAATAGGGAACGAATTTTACACGACATCTCAATAGTATACCATAGAAAGCACCGGAAAATCCTTGGTTTTCCGACCAACAGAGACAGCTTTTTCTGGTGGAGAAGGAACACAGAATCCAAGCCTCTGAAACGTATAAATATCCTTCTTCAAGATCAAACGAGGAGAGAGAGAGAGAGCTGGAGACTTGGATGTAGAAAACTGAGAAGAAGAAGAAGAAGGAGGAGGAGAAAAAGTGTATGAAATAGAAAAGAAAAACAAAAGGCAAAAAATTGAAATTAAAAAGACAAAGAAAGCAGGGGATGCCACGTCAGACTCTAGTTCTTTCTCTTTTTTGGTTTTTCAGGGTTTTCCCAATGGAAATCTTCAGGAGTTGATGGAATCTTGTGGCTCACATCCGAAGTGTCCACTGACACGTGGAGTTTGCTCGCATTGTCTCCTGCTTTTTATTAGGCATCGTGTTTTATTTCTGTCCCACAGATTCAACCACTTCTAGATAAAAATAAAAACCAGCCCACATTTTGATTTTTGACTCCCGTTTTTCTTGGTTGGCACGTTTTTTAACCCCCCAAATAAAAAAATAAAAAAAACACTAATTTTTCACACTTATTTCGTTTTACTTCCAATTAAATTTCCATAAATATATATATATATATATATATATTTCTAATTAATTTGACAAGTAGACAAGCTACGTTTGCACTAAGCAATTCCAATTACTTATTTTAAAAAAAATAATTGAATAAATAATAAAGGTATTATCTATAAGAGAATGATATTTGTGAAATATCTATGGCCTCTAAAAATAAGATAGAGAAAAAGTGAGACAGAGAAGGACAAGGTAGGTCAAGAGTTGTGGATAATGGGATTATATATTAAATAAATAATTAAGTTAATTTAAAATTCCACGTGTGAGGGCGTAAATGGTTTGGCAGCAAAGTGCACTGGCATTCTGTAGTTGGGAGTCTCTGTCTACGATCGCTAAACAATGCACGCCATAAATTTCAAAGGGGTATTTTTGATATAAAAAAAAAATTCGGTGATAAAGCGCCACGTGTAAAGAACGTGGAAGATCTCAGTCAACATTTCTAGAAGACCGAACGGGACGCTGGAGAGCAAATCGGCTCATGTGTTTCACTGGCTTTCCGACTTATTTATAGGATCATATGCTGGATCCGTCTGTTTTGGGCTTCCTTTTTTTGTATTTTTAAATGGGCCTCCATTTTTCTGGGCTTTTTGTTAAATATTTAAATGGGCTTCTAACATTCCAAATTCCTTTTTCTTTTTCTTTTTTTTTTGAATAATTTTCCAAATTCATTGGATTTTCCGAATAGAAACAATTACATCACACTTTATTATATGTGCTATAATTATCTGGATATCTCCGAAGAGACATCTATTATATCGCACTCCGCATGTGTGTCACCACATATTAGGTAATTAGTAAACATCGTAGCATAAAATATTCATCTCAATTCTCACCTAAAGATTAATGACCGTCTCACCTGTTATTAGGAGTGATGGGAAAGGGGAGGGTGAGGTGAGAGAATGAGATTGGATTGTATAAATTTATATTTTATAGGTTATAAAAAGAAAGAGACAATTAAATATTTTAATTTAATTATAAATTTATTAATTAATTATTACAACTGTTCACTTATGATATTTTCAATATTATATAGTTTGATTTGGAGAGATTAAAATGAATTCTTTATTCCTCCTCCATCTAAATAATTATCATACTTTTAATTCTTCTTTATTGATCTTTCCCCTCCCTCGTTCTCTCCCACTAAATTAAAATTCATAATATATTTCTAATATTATAGAGTCTGATTCAGAGGATTAGGATGAATTCTCCATCCATCCAATCAAATAACTATTATATCTTTAATTTCTTCTAATTGATCATTAATTTTTCTCAATCTCTCTTACCCAACAGAATTTATAATTAATTAAATTTTAATTATTTTCACACGGTTCACACTAAATGAGACAACTTTTAAGATAAAAAAAATCATACTATTCACCTGCGAACTTAGGTCACCTTCTTCTTCTTCTTCTATATATATATATATATATATATATATATATATATTTCAAGCCTCTGTTTGGCCTCAGTTATAGCGTCACACATATCTAATATTTAATTTAATTTTCTTCCTATATTAAATAACGGAATAAAAAATATATGATATGTGATCTGAATTTTTATCGTACAAATTATGCATGTTTATTATTACTTTTGTAGTACAACTACTTAATATAATTTATGTTAAAATATAAGTGATAGTTATAAATACAGTATATATCAATTCTAACTAACAAAAACTTAAACAAAATATATACCGTCGAAAAAACTTTATTCTTGCATAAAAACGTGATAATGGACTGTATTAACGTGCCTGAAAATTTGCCTGAAAAAATGAATCCATCAATTTCAACGTTGAGGTGGAAAAACCAAAAAATTCGAGAAGAGTGTGAGGTGGCAACGTTGCGTGAAAGAGGCGCCACTCTTTTCTGAGATTGGAAGAGGCCCATAACGTCATATTCGCCTGCATATTCTCTCAATCTGGCTGTCTAGGCTTCGACACCCGTTTCAACAAAACCACACGCACCACAGGTATCGGATCGCTACCTGTTTTTCTTTATTTATTTATTTTGACACTCTCACTGTTTGACATTCACAAAAGTATCTGTTTGTCATCACCATTATATATAAGAATACATTAACGCCTTTGCTCGACTGCTTTTGTATCTCCATTCCCAGTTAATCGGTGCAACAAAAAGCTCTCTTTGTGCTTCTCTCAGTTTCTCTCTCTAGTATTGGAGCTTTGTGTCGGTTACAAATGGCTGCTGCTGCTGCTTCTCTCAGCCCTGCAGATTCACAGAAGCTCTCTAATCTGAAATCTTCTGTGGCTGGACTTAACCAAATCAGGCATTTTCTTCTACTTCGATCACTCGTACCTCACAATTCAGTTTGTAGCTGTTCAATTTTATAGATTTTGGATTCTCAATTCCGTGTTTTGATAATCGGATCAGTTTGTTATTGTTCTTGTTCCATCGGATTTTGGTGTTTCGATTGCTTGCTTCTTGTGGTTTTTTTCATTTCCGTATTGGGCGGGGGAATGAGATCTGAGGTCTAAGTTTTTTATTCTTTTTTTCAGTGAGGATGAGAAGAAAGGATTCATCAACCTCGTTTCTCGCTATCTCAGGTAAATTGAAATCATTTACTTCTTTCGTTGGTGATTTTTCTTTACGCCGTTTGTTTGCTGAGAAACTGGCCAGAAAATGAAAACATTTGTATCTGGTTCTCTTTTTATCAATTTAAGGTCCAAATTATAGTTTCTTAACTGTTCCGAAGGATAATATTAGATGACTCATTACTCTTTCTTTCTTTCCCTTTTTATTTTTTATTTTTTATGTGATCTTATGCAATAAAGCGGCGAAGCTCAGTTTGTTGAATGGAGTAAGATCCAGACACCTACTGATGAGGTAGTCGTTCCTTATGACAGCTTGGCACCTGTTTCTGATGGTAATGAATCGAAATTTCTTAACAAATTTGCGTGCTTTTAGTGTATATTTTAGCTTTAATCTGCATATTGGATGCTCCAAGTTTTAAAATCATATGGAATTATTATTTTCATTTCAGTGGCTCTCTCTCTTTTTAAGGGAGTTGTTGATCTGTGTCACTTATACTTGAATTTAGTGTCCATTTCCTTTTAGGGGATCACCAACTCAACTCAATTTTTAAGTGCAGTCGTGATATGCCCTTTTTCTTTACCAGTTTGTGTGACAAATAACGAATGTTGAAATCAAAAGAAAAATTTAACAGCTTAAAAATGTAACAACTGAAACTTTGGGGATCAATTGCAATACAATGCAAAATACATGTACTTTTATTATTTCTGTATACATGTCTTGTGATGAGCTTATAAATTTTTAATCAATACAGATCCTGCGGAAACCAAGAAGCTGTTGGACAAGCTTGTTGTGCTAAAGCTTAATGGAGGCTTGGGGACAACAATGGGATGTACTGGACCCAAGTATGCCTAAGATAATTTCAAGACATCTTCTTTTGTTGTTTAGTATTTTGTTTTAAGCCTATATTGAAATGCTTATATTGTCTGTCTTCATTAGTAGTTCTACTTCCCTTGTCTTCCCTCTCTCCATCCTTTTCTATCTTTCCACCCTACCAAACACACACTAAAGCATACAGAACTTTGTTCTATCAGCGGTCATACAATAGTAGGCTCCAATACGTAGCGGCTTCACTTCTTTCATGGATATGGATAAGGATATGGTTTAAAATAGATCATGTATATATAAGATCTGATCCAATCTTACTAAAATTCAATGGCCATATCAAATAGATTTAATGGTTAGAATTTGAGTTAAATTCCTAAAAAAGCAGTTATAATTGGATGAAATATGAGATAAAGTAGGTTTGTTCCAGTAAGACCCAAAATCGTTGCAAAATATTTGATTATCATAAAATAGTCCATGCTCGTGTAGGTTTCTATAGATAGCCACTTAAACAAAAGATGTAAATTGTAAAAAGGTACTCCTTCCATATTTTTTCTAAATAACGAAGTTAGGTTATACAATGCATGGATTTTTATTGAGAACTTCGGTTCAATCTTGCATTTATATATGTATTTTTATTTAGGTTCAAATATCAATTTTATGTTCAGGCTTTGCAAATTCACATTGATATGGAGCTAATCATGAAATGCATTTGTATATACGATATATCATCTTCTCATGACTTCACTGATCAATGTCTAAATAATTTTTGCCTGCAGGTCTGTCATTGAAGTTCGCAATGGATTGACATTTCTCGACTTAATTGTCATTCAAATTGAGGTTTTGACTCTCTCTCTCTCTCTCTCTCTTTTCCCCCTCCCCCATCATTTTATATTTTCTTACCCTTTTCCAATTATTTGCAGAATCTCAATTCTAAATATGGGTGCAATGTTCCCCTACTTCTAATGAACTCGTTCAACACTCATGATGATACATTGAAGGTAGATGGTCTTTAATTGTACATCTTTACTAGCTTTTTAGTTTTGTTGTCCACAGCTAAATGAGTTTGAGAACCTTATTGGTTATTTTTTAATAAAAGTATAAAATGTAATGAGAGTTTAAAGTTGATAGGCTTATGGAAAAATCTTTTGTTTACTATGTTTTGGAAAACTTGTTACATGGTGAAATCTTAGATGTTTTCTACTCAAAATACTATTGGAAGCTTTAGAACTGTGCACTCAACATGCTATTTTGCTGTTTAAAAATTAAATTTTGTAATTTTACTCATGAACTAACTATTCCTTATACTGTAGATTGTCGAAAAGTACTCGAAGTCAAATGTTGAAATTCATACTTTTAATCAGGTGATGTAGGACTATATCTATTAGCTGCTTTAGTATACTTATAAAGTGAAAATAAAATAAAATGAACTTATACTTCTTCCCATCATAATTGAATTCATTCAGAGCCAGTATCCTCGTCTGGTTGTTGAAGATTTTTCACCCCTTCCATCGAAAGGAGTGACTGGCAAGGATGGATGGTATGATTTACTTTTAGTATTTTGCTTTTACATATAACCATCTCATCAAGCTTGTAAACTCTTGCTTTGTTGCACATGGATCACACACAATTTGTACCACTTGCTCTGTGATTTAGTTTTGATTAATTACTTGTTTCACATTGATATACATATTCTTGGATCTGGTTTCATGTTTGTTCTTATCTCTAGTATCTTGAAGAGTAAGTGCATTTTTTTATGCATATCTTACATAGTATGTTTATATTTGACACTATCAAAAGCATTTTCCAGTTATTGTTGGATTTTATAAATGTTAATGCTAACTTTAGTCCAAGAAAGCAGTCAGTCACTTTTGGTGAATTTGTACTGGACATATCTATGACGTTCTATCTGTTGCATTTTTAAATTAATTTTTATACTTTGAAACTATTAGAATATGAAATAAATTCATAATTCCCTAAAAAACCATTTTCGTAGTTAAAATTTGACATTTTCTATTGACTTCTTGTTAAAAAATAAAGTGCAAATGGTTTCTGATTTCCTGTATTTATGATTGCAATTAAATGTTTCTGAATGTTACTGGTTGCTTTCTTAGATATGACAAATGGCCTGTAATTGGTAGTGACAATGTTAGTTTTTATTTATTCTAGTTTCACATAATGTTTTACATATTTCAAATCATGATTATTTTATCAACAAAGGTATCCTCCGGGCCATGGTGATGTGTTCCCATCCTTAAAGAACAGTGGAAAACTTGATGCATTATTGTCGAAGGTTGGTACCGATTCATTTGTGATCATATAATTTCTGCCCATGCTCTGAATTTTCATCACGTCTTTTATGCCACCCTTTCACTCTTTCCATCCCTTGCAGGGTAAGGAGTATGTGTTTATTGCCAACTCGGATAACTTGGGTGCTGTCGTCGACTTGAGTATCCTTATCTTCTTTCTTATTAACCTCCTCTGATTTCTAGCTCTTAATTTTTAACTGATTTTCGTATCCTTCTGCGTTACTTATGCTATGAGAATACTGCAAAAAATAAAAAACAACTCTTTTTAGCAGTTGTTGTTGTACTTGACTCAATGCAAACAGAAATTTTAAATCATTTGATCCGAAACAAGAACGAATATTGTATGGAGGTACAGTAAGTTGATTGTTATTTAGTTTTTCTGCCATTAAAGTTGTTTCTATATATATGCTTTATTCTTGTTTATACAGGTAACACCGAAAACTTTGGCTGATGTGAAGGGTGGCACTCTCATCTCTTATGAAGGAAGGGTTCAGGTAAATAATTTTCATCCATATTGTTAGCTGTCTGTTGTATTATGTTGGCTTGAATGGCTTGGTGCAGTTCCTATCGGCTTAAGATTTTCTGATTGATGGTAACATGAAATCAGAGCCTAATTGTCTAACTGGTTTTATGTTCATCTTAGGCTTTTTAGATTGATGATCATTTATTTAACACATTGAGCAATTTTTTTCTATAACCTCTTTTGCTCCATCAGAAGTTTATTCAATATTTTAATCTTGACACTAGTTCAAACTTGACCTGGTTATTCACAGCATTGAAAGATATGCTGTGAATTTGACATGTTCTGGAAGACTGGAAATTGCATAAGTTTTTTTTGGCCTGGATCAGTTGTTCTTTATGTCTTCTTCTTAATATTTTGCTCTCTAGCTAATACTACTTTTTCCTATGTTGTAATATCGTAATACGTCCAGGAGGTCAGACATTTTGCTATCTTCCTATTAACACTCAACCTTAATGCTCTTTCCTAGTTTGACATTTTTTTACTTGTCAACTTATAACATTTTTTCTTTTCCCCCTTCGGGGATGGTCTTTTGCAGCTCCTCGAAATTGCTCAAGTCGCTGATGAACATGTAAGTTATGGTTCTCTTTTCTGTATCTCTTTTCCACCTTTATAGCATGTCATTGAATTCTCAGTATGGGTAGTGTTTAGTGCCGTATGTTGCTAAACTTTGACTTATTACATAATTGAGGCACCATTGTTGTCAGAGATGAGATTTTGCATACTGAGACTTGAGTAACTAGATTTTCTGCTATCACCAGTTACGTAGGAAGTTAGATTGGTAATGGAAGGGAAGAGACCTAAGAGAAAAGATTATCTTCTTCTTATGGTTTATACAATAAGGAGAAGCTTGAATTTCTTCTTGCTTTCCTTTTCACCACTTATCAAAATCTGTGGATAAACCACAAGTTTGTTGCTCATTTTTTATTTATTTGTTTTCTATTTTATTTTATTTTTTAAAATCTAAGGCTGTTCTCTATTACTATGTTTCTCATGGTGCTTTCTGATTTTATCACCCCCCCTCTGAATTGTTATAAATTCCATGAAATGATGAATTGCCTTGAGGTAATGTACTATGGTGCTGCCAGCAAAGCACTCTGGTTAACATTGGCACATTGTCCTAGAAAAGTCTTTTTTGCTTATTTTTAGTTGATGCTAGGTGCTGCACCTAGTGCCTTGATACAAACAGACTGTTTTTACTAAAATGAGTTGTCGTAGTTTTTCAATATATGTGGAGATTTTTATGTGCAATGTTCTCTTTGAAACAGGTCAGTGAATTCAAGTCAATAGAGAAGTTCAAAATTTTCAACACAAATAACTTGTGAGTCATTTTCTCAAATCTTTGTGAACATACTTTGATTGTTTACTAAGAATTATAAATCACTCAGGTGGGCGAACTTGAAGGCAATTAAAAGGCTTGTGGAAGCTGATGGACTTAAGATGGAGATTATTCCAAACCCAAAGGTATATGCTTCTCCTTTAGAAAGGTGCCTGTTTCTTGTTAAGTTGTTTGTTTTCTGATGAGTAAATTTTCTTATAGGAAGTGGAAGGAATCAAAGTTCTTCAGCTAGAAACCGCGGCTGGTGCAGCAATAAGGGTAATCACAGTACACAGATCAGTTTTGAAAACTTTTAAAAGTTGAAACTTTATCCTTTAATCTTTAATTTTAATTATTCTTGTTGTGCCATCCAGTTCTTTGATAATGCTATTGGTGCCAATGTGCCTCGATCTCGATTCCTTCCAGTGAAGGCAACTTCAGATTTGCTACTTGTCCAGGTAACCATCTTTTTTTGATATTTGGTGTGGGATCTTATATATTATTTGCGACATGTATAACACAACTGTTTATTCTTTTTTCAGTCTGATCTTTATACCTTAGCTGATGGCTACGTCAGCCGGAACACAGCTAGAACAAATCCTGCAAATCCTGCTATTGAACTAGGGCCTGAATTCAAGAAGGTGAAGTATTTTATTTGTATTGATATAATGCTTTTTATATGGTTGCTGCATTTTGATTAAGATGTTGATCTTTTATTATCCTTCTGCAGGTTGGAAATTTCTTGAGTCGATTCAAGTCAATCCCTAGTATCATTGAGCTCGATAGCCTGAAGGTCTCTGGTGACGTGTGGTTTGGTTCTGGAGTTGTTCTCAAGGTATTATATGTGCTACATAGACATGTCATCTATCATCGCATCACTAAAGAATGACAGCTATTAATTGAAAATAATTCTTTGTTAAAGACATTGAAAACCCGTCTATTAAGAAATTTGTTCTCTCATTGGTTTTTCATATGGCAGCAAATTAGGATCTTTATATATATATATATATATATATATATATGTTTTTCTGTTAGTAACTTGGCATTCTGGTGTTCCTTTCTTTTCTTTTTTTTTTGGGGGTAAAGGGGAAAGTAAACATCACAGCAAAATCTGGCGTGAAGTTAGAAATTCCTGATGGAGCTGTGCTCGCAAACAAGGCAAGACACTCGATATTTAGTCCATTGACGTTGCAGTGAGTGGGTAACAAATTTTTATGTGCTAAATTTATGTTGCTTTCTTGTGCAGGACATAAATGGCCCTGAGGATTTTTGAGTTATTTTGCCAGAAATGTGTTGGAAGGACATCGTGTGTTCATGTTGAAGACTACTAGGTCGTTTTTGGTTGTGTAATGCTCGTGTATTCTGAGAAAGAAAATAATGCCGGAGGTTCCTTGGCATCATTTTGTGTCTAAATTTTTGGTATGCTTGTAGCGCAACTAATTTCGCCATTTTTCTTGTGAAATTTTCATGCCAAAGTAAAAAAAATTACGCTCCGTCGGTGGCATGTTTGATGGTTTTATGAGGATGTTTCTTTTTTAACAACTACATCTGACCTTCCCCATCCCTTGAAACAAGAGGTTTTTTTTTTTTTTTAATAATGAATTTCTACACTACGTGTCTGGGTGACACCGGATTTTAAGCGTCTAGTCTAGTCTCTTCTACGGTTGTACCCAAACAGTACAGGTCGAGAGTTTACTTAGTTAAATATACACACACACACACTAGGCTTTTATGGATTCTATTAGAATCCTTAAAATGTTTAAAACTGTTCAAACAAGTTAAGCGCCTTAGGAAATTGTTCTATGAACTCAGGACCTCTTTAGATTATACCCTGATGGATCATATTTATGTACATAGGCAACATGCATTTTGGAATTTACGACTCATTGCTAGAAGCGAGTACGATTTCAAAATTTCAATTATTTTCTATTCGAGTTGTATGGTAGTGATAATTAATTAGATCTTTAAAGTCCTAAATCTATCAAAAATATTTGCATGAACAAAGTATGCTCAAAATAAATCAGTGCGAAAGCCTCTATCGGATCATAAGATGGATCAAGTGGTGAGTGCAGGTAGATTAAAGATCCATTTGATCGTGTGTATAATTGTTTTTTCAAGACTCTTGAATTATGATTTTACATGGAGATGGAATGGACCAGGCATATTCAAACCTCAGCTTGTGAACATAAAAAACTGGATGAAGCTTAGAGTGCCATCGACATACCTAACCCTCACAAGCACAATATAGAATAATGTGATTTTAACTTCTTTTAAAAAAATGACATATTATATACATTTCCTGAGGCACATATGTGAATCCGTGAATTTAAATCTTTAAATGGTTTTGTATTGAGGAGTAGTATCCCATACCCATAACAATTAAAAAAAAAACTAACATAAACTGTAAAATTTGCTAAAACTGAGAGCCGATCTGATGAAAATATATTTGTTTTTGAAGTTGCTGGAGATAAATATAATTGAGTTGAGAGTACTGTTTGGGTGGTGGTGCATAGCACATGGCAATTGGCAGATGTAAGTGGAGGACATGGAAAGGGTAAGAAGTTAATCGAACACGCAGCAAAATGATGTAAAGAAGATGACAAATTTAGCAATTGTGGGTTCACGGGTCACTTACTGTTCAAACACAATTTTAAAAAAAGAAAAAAAAAAAAAGAAAGACAAAAGTTAAGCTCGCTGCATCCTGACAATGAATAATAATAATTCACGCACCACTCAAAAACACAGCCTCACACCTCCAATCCCAGGCTTCCAAATTTCCATAAACCTATTTCGTCTCTACCTAGCTAGTGACCATAACAGTGTCAATGTTTGTAGTAGGAGTAGAACTGAGCGAGTGAGACGGTTCTGTTTCTTGTTTGGTTTAGCTTAGCGGTACATACATACATACATACGTACATATATATATATATATATATATATGGCCTCGTCTTATATTATCTTCTTCTTCTTTCTGGGCTTGTTTGGCTGCGGGTGTATCGTAGGAGTAGATGCGGATTCAACGCCTGCAGTGAAAGTGGGAAACATTTCGAAGGTAGAAGATGCAGTGAATTTCCATATATATTACGGACGGACATTCAAAGTCATAAAAAATGTGGTTGATGGCAATAGTTACCTTCTCATACAGGTACATGTGTATATTTTATGTGTGTGTGTATCTATTGCTTCTGCTGAGTAATGGACTTTTATAATTATTCTAAAAATTGTGTTCTTTTAAATGCTTGTAAATAAATTTTTACAGGATGATTCAAAGATGGCAGGAAGGACAAAGTATTGCACTTCAAGAATCAAGTCCTTTCTCGTCCCACTCGCTAATTATTCTGTTGATACCCAGTTCTTTCCGGGTACACATAATAATCACCACCTAATTATTAATTTTAGTTTTAGATTTTTTACCTTAACCATATATATATATATATATATATATATATGTTTTAGATGAAAGAACTATTAAAGGGTAATAACTATTTTCTTTTTTGGATGAAATTTCAGTTTCATTTTTTGAGGTGAGGACCAGCTGCTTCTGTAAGTTTATGTTTCAAAATATTTGGGTAAAATTATTTTTTGAGATTTCTTAATTACTTGTACTACAATGTATATATATGTGGTTTATATATGCAGCTCCTAGGGTTACTAAAGAGCTTAAAGGGAATGACTTCAGACTCAGTGGCTTCTCAATGCATAATGAAACTGTATGAAGGTGGAGAAATCCAAGTAATTAATAAAAGTGATCCGCAACAATTTTCACAATTTGGTGCTCATTTTATTAGTGACACTGATCAACCTCAAGCTTGTAACTTTGCTTCTTTTGTTCCTTTTGGGGAAGATAGCCCTTTGCAGGTAATTAATTAGCCACATATACAACTAATTATCTTCCCCAAAAAAAAGAAAAAGCAATTTCGTAATTAGAGTTTTAATTTATTATGATAATTGTTCTGAATGATAAGAGAGCTGAATGGATCAAGTACTTGGGAGTCTTTGCAAACCTTGAAGATAGAGCAAATCAGGTCTATAATGCAGTAAGCCCACACCCCTTATTGAAATTTCACCTATATATATATATATATATATATATATATTTTTCAATAGAAAGTATCTATTTTTATTTATCTTTCATATATATATATATATATATATATATATATATTGTTGAGAATATTCAATAATACTAGAATCATCACTAATTTCATTTAATATTGCATGCAGGTTAAAGAGAATTATATATGCTTGACTAATGCATCTTCGAACAGGACATCTTTCAAACCAATAGCAGCTTGGATGGCATATTCCAATGTATTATTTATTTCTATTTCAATATTTTTCTCTAAAAATAAATAAATAAAATGAATTGAAGAAATAGATTGTGTAATATTTAACAAAAAAGAGCAATTAAATCAAATTGTATTTCATTCATTCCAACATATACATGATCAGACTTATTATTATTAATAAAATTGAAATATCCTCCTTGCAGGGTCTATGGTCGTTTACTGAAGAAGCGTACAAGTTAAAGGTATACTTAACTACTCACCGAAAATAGTTGCAATTTTTATTTATTTTTTCGAATGAAAAGTGATACATACATATATGTATATATATACAGAATTAAGTGCCATTAATGAAATTATTATCAATATTGGAGAAAGGGTTTGGTTCTTATAGTTTTACTTTATTTTCTAATTTATTCGTCCATTGAGTAATTAAACTTTGGGAACAGTATGTGGAAGATGCAGGGGGAGAAAATGTGGACAAATCAATCAACAAGATGACCTATAACATCTCCAATTCTGATGATTTGGAGCAATTTCATGCCATTTTATGTGTAAGTTTCTCATAATATTATTCATGAATGTAATTATTTCATGGATTTTTATGTCCTCTCAATTAATATACATTATATGTATATATATGTATATGTTATTGACTAAGCCCCTCAATTACTTAACTTTTAATTTGGCTTCATGTGTAGACCGTGGATGTGATAATAGATGAGACACACAGTTATGATCCAGTGGGCTACAATTTATCAACCTTCCTCCAAAACGTAAACGTTGAAGACCAAACTTGTTTTGCTTTTGTCACAAACAATAGCTTATGGAGATTCGACAAGAGAATTCATAACTCCACTGCTTTGGGTACGTAGTATTATATTTATATTTATTATATATTAATTTTGGTTTTTGTAATGCTACTTAATCTGAACTTTGCATGTAAAGACTGGTACAATGGAGCAGTCTCCCAACCACAACTAGTTGTAGCAGATCTTATTGAGGCATTGTTTCCCACAGGAAATTACACTACTACATACTTTCGGAATATTGCAAAGGTGGGTTCATATTATATAGAAATTAAATATTTGTATCTCATAAGGTTTTAAATTTATAATTCTTAAATATATTGCAATCTCAATGTGCAGGGTGAAGGAATTATAGCCATTGGATCTGAAATGTGTGATAGAGATGTATCTATGGCAATGGATCCTACCATAGTACCATGTACGTAAACTTACTATGATAGAAATAGGAATTTCCCATCCATTACTCATGACCAAAAAAAAGAAATTTGTTCTCCAAATTTTTTAGATTTTTCTCCATCTGTGAAAGCAGTGCTAGTGAGGTTTTCAAGTGCATGTAACATTTCAATTTGGCAATTGATTAATTAATATTTGTAGAACTTAAAAATACCATTGTTCATAACACTTTGTTTAAGCGAGAGGGCTATAAATGTGGTTTTGATTCATCCATGTTGTTCTATCAAAAACAAATAAAACAAAAAAACAAAAATTTCAGTTATATTTAGCAATGTCATAGGTTAAGCTGTTCTATGTAGTTATATATACTGATCAAGCTACACAAGTTGTTTTTTTTTTAAATTTATTTATAACAACATAATTTTAAAAAAGGATAGGTAGAACATCTAACAACTAAAAGAGCAAAGTATGTATGTAGGCATTACTAAATACAACTGCGGTGCTCTATATACAGTTCGAGTTCGCAGTCTTCAAACATAGAGGATGATGAGCTCTTCATTTGGTCGCCATGATGGTGAAAAAATGATTTTTCCCCAAAAAAAAAAAAAAAAACGAGAGAGAGAGAGAGAGCAGACAACAGAGACTAAAATATTCTTCAAAACATAAGCCCTGCTGGATTTTTGTTCCAAGACAAGTAGGAGGGATCTCCTAGTGGCCTGCATTAACACCCAAAAAAAAAAAAAAAAAGATGTTCAATTTCGATTAAATGACCGATTATAAATGTGCTTAGTGCAAGTGAACCATATTTTTGCAATAAGACCAGTGAAAATATATTTTACAAGTGCAAATTTGAAGCCAACAAAACAAAGTAGAGAAAGAAGCTTCCAGTGAATTCATTAAAGAATGAAAGCCAGAAATGTAGATATGTATATATATATATACTGCCATAAAATTTCTGAAACAATGCGACCCTTTCCTTTTTCCCTAAACCTCTTGCTTTTGTACATTTGTATAAATTTTTATTGCAACCGAGTTTAAGATGATAATTTGATAAACAAAACTTTTAGCAAAGTTACTCACCTTGGCTTGACCACGTACAGAAGTATGAAGAATATAGCAAAGGAAAAGCACAATCCACCAACTGAAAGGTATGCGACTCCTAGAAAATCATTCTTACCACCAATCCAACTAGTGGTTGAAAGAACCAGCTTCTTTTTGCCATCAAAACTGTATGTGTTATAATTGTTCTGTATTTCAACTGTTATTACATCATTAGCTTCAAGGTCCACCTCTAGCTTCCCATATATCTTTCTGAAAGTTGGCAGCGCTGCAGCTCGCATCCAAACCATAAGGTCGGTTTGTTCGCTCAACTGTTACATGCAGAACCAGTATCCTTTTAAAATTTCAAATAAAAAAGGAAGGCAATTATGTATATATATAATATCACAACCAAGATAGAATGTAGGTGAAGTTTAGTTACAGGAATGCTTTCATTCAGTTTTGCACCCCCAATCAAACCAGAACTCTGAAAATTTTTTGGATAAACATCAGAGCCAAATCTATGTTCCCGGTCACTCTTCCATGTAATGCCCTTTTGGTAACATCAAGGCTTATTGTTTTCACTGAAAAACTATAGGTGTCATTGAACAAACTCCATGCAATGAGGCCACAGGGAACAATTAGCGTATTATTTGCAGAATCTTCAGGTTTACACGCATCAATATCATCTTCATCCACCTTGCTGCGCAGCTGTTTGTCGCTTCTACTTTTAACATATCTAGAAAAAATATTCCAAATTCCAAAAATCAATAAATATGTATACATCAGAATTTAAGAAATATACAATGTAAGAAGACAAAAACAACATATGGAAAATTTTATGACCATACTAATATGTCCCAAATCCTATGAAAAAAGCAGGTAACCCGATAGCTATAACTTTACTATGCTAACGTTTATACCACAAAGGTAGTGGAAAAGAAATCACAGTAATGTTCTCACACTTTCAAGCAGACATATGAATTATACCATGAATTTTAATGCATTATTACTTTATAGCGTATTATAAAGGAAATGTCACGTGCCCCAACAATTAATTGACTGTATTCCTCGGTTTCTTGTTGGACCTTTATTTCTAGAACTTTGGTCCATCATCCTATCCTCATTATGTTTATTGCTCATTGTTGTCAGAAAATAAAGAAATACTGCTTTGAAACAAAATAATAATAGCATAAAAAAAACAGAAATTTTTATAAAGAAAAATTTAAAACCAAAAACAAAGAAAACCTTATAATTACAAATATGTAGAAAAATAAAAATCCAAAACAGAATAGCAAGAGAGAAAAAAGTTTAATAATATTTTAAAAAATGCGATTGAGTTAAAGAACATTGTGTATGCTTCAAACTTTTAACTATTGAAAGAACATCCCTATTCCTTTAAAATTAAAGCCCCTTGTCTCCCAGGACAGTTAAAAGTTACTCGTTTGGCACATCAACTTTTTACATTGAAAAACCATGGAATAACAGTGAAATGATCTAACAGTCTAGGCTGTACAATAAAACTGATACCACTGAAGTAACTTACCAAAACGTGCAAATCCACAGGTGTCATGCACAACTGACACTTCAATTATCAGTGTTTAAAAATTTTCACAAATTCAAAACTCCTAACTGCATAGCCAATACCAAATGGTCAAACATGGCGGTTATAATCACACTGAATCACTCGTTTAAAGATTTTATCAACATCATATAGCTTTTAAAGCTTTAACAGGGTGCAAAGTACCTTAGAGAAAAAAAATATTTCCAAATTAACTTGGATATATTTAAACTCAATTTGCATTTTTAATATTATACCAGCCCATCTTAAGCCAATAACACCATAAAGCCTGTTGTTCACTAGTTCTAAAGAGACGTAATTATCAAACACAATTCAATTTTCTCTTGGATAGACAACAAGCCAATTGGCCAAATTAATTACAAAAATTCTATAAAGAAGGCACAAGAAAAGAAGGTTTTACATACCGACGATGATTCTGAAAGAAATTTTCAAGCTGATAATAGACAAAAATTGGACTTCTCATTTGCTTTGGAACCTGAAATAATATCCAATTAGTGCGTATTTTCAGAACTCAAAAGTGATAAACCTCGGTAATCTGCATAACATGGAAAAGAAGTCTAGAGCCTATACTTGAACAAGTACACAAGTGTTAAAAAGTATGTTGACTCACAATCAAGTTCCTAATACATGACTTGTTACTTCCCTGGTTTTGAATATGTTCAATCTTCATGTTTTTGTTGTAATTGGAAGGAACGCAAGCATCATCATAGCGATCAACAATTTCCACAACCTGCATGCCCAAGAAAGCAAGCAAATTTCTTGATCACTATTAAAGAATTTCCAATGACCAAACATCCAAATAAGCAATACATTGAAGGGAATGAGATACATTACACGCTCAGATGCAAACAAGGAAGAGAGGCCAATAGGGATGAAGATAATGCCAGTAGTGATAAACAATGAAATGACCTGACATTCATAAGAGAAATAACATTTAAAAGAAAGAAAAAAAAAATGAAACAAGAAAAGGGTCTGGATGATGCCAAGAGAAAAACAGGGAGTGGCTCAGAAAATAGAATCTCTACAACTGAAAATTAATAATAATAATAATAACAGAAATAAATAAATAAAAATCCAATAAGATACACAATAGCCCATACCCATGCCGGTGTTAAAATTGGTTTGCAGGCAGCTAGCTCTTGCTGTGAGAATTTAGAATCTGCAATACAGAAAAAGGAAAATAAATAAATAAATTTGAGACACAAGAAATATGCAAGAACTCGAAAGTAAAACCAAGAATGTCCCGAAACACACTGTAGCAAAATGTTCAAACCAGATGCGAAATAACAGGAAACAAAAAAAAATCAAGAGCATTTTGGTGGTCATGCAATTGGTTTGAAATAAATTGTACGAAAATCTGAAACATATTCATGAAAAATAACCAGACGAAACAACAAATAATAACAAAGGAATGCTTTTGGTGGTCGGGAGTGCCAACATTTAGGTTTCCTGGAATGCTTTTTGGATCCACCAGAACTAGACGATCCTTTCTTATCCATCTCCTAGAAATTTTCAGTCTCTCACTTTCCTCCCGCTGAACGCACACAACAATATGGATGAAAATTTTACAAAAACGATGGAGGATTTAGTTTCATAAAAATCAAAACCACACACATTCCCCGAGAAGCAAAGGAAAAAAAAAATGAAACTTGGTAAAATGCAGGGTGTTTGATGGGCGAGAAAATGGAAGAAAAGGCCAGAAAATAGTGGGAAAGAGTAATGAGGAAATGCGAGGGGACCGCATCTGGTACCCAAAATGTAAACGTAGTGAATTGCCACGAGCGTAACCGCCGGACTTACTGTTGGCAGTTGGCACATACAAGTTGTTGGTGCTTATCACCTGAATTTTCCCCTACGAATACCACACACATTTTCTCGGGAAAGTGACCCTCCCTAACAGGCTCTCTCTCTTATTTATTTATTTATTTATTTTTTCAATATATGCCTCTATAATTTATGAAATTATCTAAACGTTCATTAAGTTTTACTTTTTTAGCAATATTGCCCCAGCCGTTACAATTTATTGAAAATTTAACACGTAGACTTCTAAAAATGATAGATGGCACGTCCAATTGCGCATAAAAATTAAAATGAAAATTTTGATATTCGTTTTTATTTCATTTTTTGTTTAAAAATTATATAAATATATCTTCAAATTCACATGAGGTTTATCTCTTCTTGGAAAGTAAAATATTGAAATCAGATTCATCAATATAAAATAAAGTATAAATTATCTTCTTCTTTCTTTTTTAACTAATTTTTAATTGCTTGTTGAGTTTTGAACAAAAATTTATAATGGCTATTGATTCAATTGGTGCAAATTAACATTTAAAAAAAATAAAAATAAAATAAACCTTATTGTTGAACAAAATTATGGTATTTTCAATTTTCAACATTCAAGCTATTATTTTAAATTTTTGCTCTGTAACTTTCCTCTTTAAGTTCTCATTCTTTTGAGTTTCCTTTTCAAGTTTTGCTCTTTGTGTTATGGATCTTTCACACTATATTTCAGGATTCTATTAATATTTTCTTGGATCAGATTTTTTGTAATAATAGTAAATCAATTACATGCTTTTATTTATTTATTTTTGCAAAACATCAGTTACATTCTTGTAAATGCAAGATATTGAGCCAACATAATCACATTCTCACTTATTATTATGAAACTGATGTGAATGAATAATATTAGCTATATATATATATATATATATATATATATATGTTGACATTATAAATGCAGTACAAGAAACTTTGAGTAGACAAGAGAGCAACTGTGCTGTGCTGTGCTGAAACCACTGGCATTGGTATGGCCATCAAGATGCAATGTAAAAGCTGTGTTATTCCATGTCGTATATACCCAAGTTTTTTAAGCTCCAAACAACCTGAGGATCAGTGTGATGAGAATTGCTTAGAGTTTTACTTTCATGGCTGCAGAGTTTCAAAATCAAAAGAAGAAGCTGACTTGGGATGTTTACTTAGTAGCAAACGGGTTAATTTCTTACCTTTGCAATCGAGATTGTGTGCGTCTCGTGCTACACAAAATCAAAGATGCAAATTAGCTTCTAGTGAAAATTGGATTTATTCATGACATATATGCATAAAACCAGTTGTTGACAGTATATTAATTATAGTTTTTTCATAATCATATTAAAACACATGGTGAGTGGATATTATTCACCATATATATATATATATATATGTATATATATAAATATATATGCCTTTAACCCAGTTTTTATCTCACAGTTTCAATTTTCTGTATGCAGATTGTTTTAATGAACAAGAAAGAAAATGCATGGAAATGGAACAGTTTCATAGATGATTTATTTGGGGTACATAATTGAGCATGGAATATTGCTGCAATAAACTAATACTTGCAGGGGCAAGGGAAATGGATAGGGATTTTAGCTTCCTTATTTACTATAATTTGGGTTACATAGTATTATATATTATTAGAGTGGTTTAGGATTACTAATTATCTTGATTTGTTTTCCTTCTACTTATTAATTAGAAGTAATATTTAGATATTGTAGTATCACCAAGTACTTATCCATGAAGATCTCCGATCACTATATAGTTTCAAGAGAAACATGCCTTAGTGATTGCTGTGGTTTGGCAGCCGGCTTTGGAGGCGGTGGCGGTGGCTGTGGAGGCTCCTCACTTGGGATAGCAACATTCTTCGCCTGTAAAACAGTTGAAACGTATTAACATCAAAGTGATTAAGCAGTAAATCGTATTCTGAAAGAGAGATGACATACCAGGTTCCTGAATAGGAGACTATAAAGCATGTGGATGTATTTTTGCTTTGCCTGCTTGGGCTCCTTGTTCAACTGCTTCCAGAAATTGTATATGCAGCCCATGTTCAACACCTTGTTTGCATATATCTTCCAGGTGTAGCTGCAAAATAGCAGAAAAATGTCAATGATAATGCTGTCTAGGATTCACTCTTAATCTAAGTTTTATACCAAGGTTTTTAATGGTTGTGTTGGTAATTAATAAAGTAAAACCAAGATAAAATTAATCTTAGCCAACCATTTTCAACAATTGTCAAGTGTTTCTAATTCGCTGAAGTTAAACGCAGATGAAGTTGTTGGAACAAGTTTGGAGATACGGATTTGTGTAGTTACCATTCATTTATGCGATCCAAACCCTCAGTAGAAAACTTGTTCCAGTATGTTGCATCACTCTTGCACTTCTCAAAGAAATCAGCAATTTTGTTGCTTGCTTCGTCTCCATTGTTGGGATCGATATGGAAACCTGAGACCCCATCGACGATGATTTCAGCTGGGCCTCCTTGGTTGGTTGCAAAAGTGGGTAATCCACAGTTCATAGCCTCTATGACTGTAAGACCAAATCCTTCAAATAGAGCAGGTTGCACAAAAGCTCCCTTGGTGTCTGCAATGAACCGATAGAGCTCTGAATTCCGGCGCTTATCAGTCTGTGCTGCAATCCATCTGATCTGACCCTTGAGTTGGTACTTTTCTATCAATGCGTGCATTTTCTTTATTTCTGACATTTCTTCCCTGTCTTTTGATTTAGTAGGATCAAAGAAGCCCCCAACTATCACAAGGTTAACCAAATTTCTGAGCCTCTTGTTCTTCCCGTACCATTCAGTCAATCCAGTAATGTTCTTCACAACATCAAATCTTGCCATTGAGAAGATGATGGGTTTCCTCCTGTCTGCTAGATGTCCACTGTTTTTCGTAGCAAATGATTAGGTAAATTAGATAACTTGCAGACAAAGTAATGTCTCATTTGCATTCAAAATGAAGGACTTGAAACCCCAATACTTACATGTGTTCATCGTTATCATTTTTACTATAAAGTAGCTCTTCAATGGCAGCGTTAAATACTGTGAATCGCTTTTCTTTCTCAGTGTAAGGGAAATAGACAGATTGGTCAGCCCCAGGTGCAGCGATGTTGAACTTTGGATCAAATACATTGATGCCTGAAACCACTCTACAGAGCCCCGGTAGTGTAAATGCAGAGTGGCTTTCATACTGTCCAGGTCTCTCTTTGCTGCAAGTACGAATATATGTTCATCAATATGCATGAATTTCAATTCAGCTGATTAACCTTTGTTGAGAAATTCTTAGGGGGTTAATTCTCTCTCTGTTTGGTAGACAAATTTAGGCCAAATTCAGACCATGAAAATGAATAAGAAAATGGAGTTTTACTGATCATTTCATTACATATATATTTCACTTATATCAAACTAGCAAAAAAATTTTTTCATTAAGATTCTAACCTTCCGGCAATTTCTTGGTATGTGCTAGCTATCACAAAATCTGTTGCGTTCATAGAAATTGTATCGGCCATAAACTGGCATGAGAAATGATACTTAGGGTCTAATTCTTTCCATTTGATGTCTGAATCTTCATACTTGGTCTTCTCTAAAGCATGAGCAATGGTTCCCTGTATTTAAAAAGCATATTTTGGATGTAAGAAAATGAACAAGAAAAAAAGTATCATTCCTGTACAATATAAGCCGATTCATAATCAATCAACCTGAGTTATCCCAAGTTTGTTAGCCATGAGTGATGCAACCAAATTCCCATCACTGTAGTTTCCAATAACAAGATCTGGCTTCCCTTCCAAGATGTCAAGGATCTTGGTTGTAGCATCCTAGTGAATCAAAAAAGAAAAGCATATAACTACGTTAAAAAACCAGGAAGCTACTCAAGAACAAATATTTAGTTAGTGTAAAACTTAAGAAGAAGAATGATACAAAACATTGATGCTAAAAAAACTTGCCTGAGCATATCTCTCAAGATAAGGATAGATATCGAAACGCGAAACCCATTTGTTGAGGATCCCTTTTTCTGTCCTGAATGGCACCCTAAGGATGCTAGAGTACCTGGTGCCTATGATGTCTTCCAACTCTTGGTTGCATTTGGTACCCTTTGCATCAGGTATGAGCCTTGTAACCTGTTTACAGTTAGATAAGGTTGCGATTACTTAGAACTTTCTTAATTGGGCAACCATTTTTTTGGTTTGCTTTATGAAATTTATATAAAACTTACCACAAGAATTCTTGGTTTGACAATAAGCCCTTGTTCCCTGATCCTAAGTAGCAGTTCGTCTTCAAGAGCTTTCACTTGATCAAGAATGTAAACAACCTTTTTTTTTTTCCCAAAAAAAAACACAAAATTTTCAGTTAACTCATTGCTTGGTTGAAGACCCTTTTTTTATATATATGTTACCAAATTTAGAATAAACCTGTCCGCCAGTGTCCGGCAATCCAAGGACATTTGCTTGGCCAAAGTAACCATGAGGAGAGAAAATAACAATGTTGAAGATTGTAGGAAGCCTGCTGAAAAAGTTCTCCATGTTGAAAGGGTCAGGTGCTTGTAGTACTTCTGACAGAGACCTTATTGTATCTTTAACTCTTTCTGCAGTATTTCCCCATCCTTTCTCAAAACCCCACTCCTTAAATCTGTGAAAATAGTTCTGGTGTTAAATAATTCAAAGTGTTTAGGGTCTTCAAAATAAAAGTTTGAGAAATTAATAGATAACTATTTCACCTTAAATCAAAATTTTGATATGGGGTATCCTTGGGAAGACCTGATAGGTAAACTTCAGCTACTATCAGTGCCATCTGAAGCTTAGATGGAGTGTTGAGGGATTCATTTATCATTAGTTTCTGCAAATTTAAAACAAAGAGGGAATTGAAAACAAAAATCAATCATTTAAGAAGGAAATTAAAATTCAATATTTTGTGTATTAAATTATTTGGTTCATGAATTTTATCTTACTTCTCCTTGATGACTTAGTGATAACAAGTAATCCACAAGAAGCTGTGCATTCTCTAATCTCCCACTTAACTTGGAAGTTATGAACTTGGAAACAAAACTGAGCCCATTTCCAATTGATGAGGACAGGGTTAAGTGAGGAACAGAGGGCTCAATTGCCCCAAAATCCACCTCCAATGCATTTTCATCATTTGCCCTGCAAATAAAAAATAAACTTTGTGGCTCTCAAAGACTTTGATGGGTGGTATCTAATTCATTACAGCAACATAGAGCATTTAGATTTTTATTTTTATTTTTATTTTTATTTTTTTTATGCTTGACAGAAATCAAAAGTGGATGAAGAAGAGAAACAAAAGGAGCAAAAAGTTAAGTCAGATTAAGAAACATATAATACCATTTTGTATCATATAGCATTTCTTTGAATTTCAGGTACTCTGTGGTCGAGATGGCTTCCACTTTGAGATCCTCAGAGCTAACTTTAACAAATTCCCAGTATCCTGGATTTGGTCTTATGGCAAAGGCTACATGAGGAGGAACAACAACTGCTTCCTGCAAAATTTACAAATAGCCTCAATGATGTCAGTAAGTCCATATATAGACACACATACATACATACCATAAGAAAATAAAAAAGGTGGGTTCAATATGACATAATTAATGTAGAAAGTACATAGATAATAAGGACCAGACCTGAGTAGAGCACAATATATAGCCGAGTACACCATCCAAGACATGGCTCCTCTCAACCCTGTCATCTATAACGTTCTCCATTTCAGCCATTAAATGTTGAAGTTTCATTATCCTCTTCCCCTTCTCAATGTACTTAGCAAAACACCTCTTCATATGGTACCGGCTTTGTCTCAGTGCGTCCGGCATGCTGTCGGCTATCGTGTCCGACCTCTTAATTGGCAGTGGCGTAGTACTCGCTGCCATATATGAAAAAAAAATCGTTTTTTCGAATTCTAAGAGAAGAGGGAAACAAAGAATTCGCAAGTATATAGTTTTTAATTTGCTATGTGCTTAGGTACCTAAATTTCAGCGTCATTTTATAAGAGGCTAAGGACTAAGGTTACGCACTTTACATGTGTGTGTGTGTGTTTGGATGCATGGCTAATTTCATCAAAATTGGTATCTAACTTGCTTTTGTTTTCTTGTTTTTTTTGGGAGACAAATGGGACCAGAGAGAAGGTGCATGGAGAGGAAAAAGAACATTCGAAAATTGAGGGGAGTCACAAGAGAATGAAGAGAAGTGTGCATCAAAAACCAAAGATAAAAAGCAAAGGAAAGAATCTTAGATTTATATGAAAGAAGAGAATTTGAGAAACATAAATATAAATTTTATATTGTTTTATTTTACTTATAAAACATAAATATAATTTCTTAGTTTGAGAATGTGTCACGGAAATAATATATAGTACAATTCTTTCCTTGTAATAATATATGTTTAGAGAACAAAGAAAAAAAAGAAAGAGGAATGTGGTATCTTCACGGCAAGAGACGGATGAACAGAGGGTATGAATTTGGGAATCTACATGGGTTTACGTCAACTTAATCGTCACGCCATTGTTTGGCCACCTGCCCGACTTAGCCCCTGCAACTGACCAAGTCCACCGGCCATTTCCACCTTCTAAAAGCCTCTGCTCATTGTTGTGCCAATTGTCATTTTACCCTTTTTCTTATCGTTTCTCTGTTCTTTTCTTTTCTTTTAGTTTTGGATTTTGTTGTTGATGATGATTGTAGGATATCCTCACGTTTGAATTTGTGACGGTGGTGCGGAAGAAATTGTGCATTCTTTTATACATTCAACGTGCCGTATTGTGATTTGTTAGTGGTGAAGAAATGTAAAAGATTAAGATTCGTTAGATTGAAAGTATTAAAATCATAAATTATTCACGCTGAAATTAAATATCAAGGAAATATTTGATAATATAATTAATTTTTATTTTTAATTTTTTTTTTTGAATTATGTGTAATTTAATTAATTTAGAGGTTATCTAAAATTTATTAAATATTAATTAAACTACTCAAGTAATTTTTTCTGCTAATATTTTATTATGTTTGAATTTTAATAGAAATGTTAGGATTAAAATAATATAAATATTAGGGCTTGAAAGTAATTAAAATAATGTGTAGGTTAATAATTAAGGATAAAATCGTTTTTATAAAAATATTAAAATTATTTTCAAAGGGAAAGTTACTTTCCCTAAGAATTTTAAATTTTCTATTAGAACCAAAAGATTATATTAGCAATTTCTTACGTCAGAGGAACTTAGTTTTTAATGGTATGTTGGATCCACTATCATGCCATGCCAACACGCCATGGAAAATGGAATTTTCATCAATTCAAATCTTTTGTCAAAACTAATTAAGTAATTATACATTTAAGTTCTTAATTTGTTTTTTTTTTTTTATAATACTAACTTGCATTAAAGCACCGAATGAATATAGCAAAACGTCTCCTTATAGCAAAAATGTTATCATCGCATGTATTCCACCTAGTAGGTTCCTCTTTAGAAGTCACTTTCTTCGCTGCCTCTTTTGCATCAATCTCTCAAATGGCACTCCCCCAACCACAAAAGAGGGCATACTCTGTAGCCCAATTTAAAGCTAAGAAATTATGTAGCTAAGAAAATGAGATTTTCTTTATCATCTGTCACTACTATTATTGCTGCAAAACTTCCATACTTATAAGCTGCATCATGTTGATTTTGATCCAACCTTATGAGGAATTTTTCAAATTGTTTAGAATGTTTCAATTGTTGCGCACAAATCTACAAATTGTTACAATTTACTACCAAACCATTAAATATAACTAACTGTTTTAACATGTTAAAATTGTTAAAATTTCTCTTCTTTTTTTTCATATAAACTTAATAAATAAGCTAGTAGAATTTCCAAAAACAAAAATATAGGGTTATAGAGTGATTTTCCTACCATATATTGCAAATACGGAAGAAAGTATGCTCACAGGAACATCCGCCGTACATGTGGCATAACGTCAGCCCACAATCCAAACGCCTAAGAAGAATTAGGGTTTCGAAGTGCGGAGGCCAAGGACTCGGGGCTTTTAAATAGCTTCACTTGGCTTAAACCCTAGCAGCTCCGCCATTGCTCTCTCTTCTTGTATCTCTCTTAATTAGCCATGTATGTAGCTTTTATCGTTGGCTATGCAAAACTTGCAGAAACAGAGCTGTTGTTGTAAACGGCGCGTCGATTAAACTGATTACCGGCGCTCTTTGCGTATAGCAGTGAGCGTTGCGTATGAGCCGACGCCATAGCTTCTCCGTTTTCTGCGAAAACCTTAAGGCCATTGTAGGTTCTTCGAGCCAATGCCTCGTCTTTTCGCCGATTCGGGAAAATTTTTGAAAAGTTTCTTGCTTTTTTATTTTTTCTCGGAAAATTTTTGAGGAAGAATTGGAGATGAGGATTATTTCCCCAGATGACCGACGCTGATTATACTGTGCTTATTTTATGTTTCTCATTCATCTGAGAACTCAAGCCAGAACTCTGATCCGTCTTCCCCTTTATTCATTTTTGTTCATAATTTTATATATATATATATATATACATATTTATATATATATATATATATATTTTATTTGTTCCTTGGATTGTTTTGTTTGTTGGATTACTGGGTGTTATTATAGTATTTGATTTGAGTTTTAAAGGAAAAAATTGATGGAGGTGATGATTATTTCCCCAAAAGATCGAAGCTGATTAAACTGAGCGACATTAGTTCTCTTTTTTCAGAGAGACCAAGCCAGAAATCTGATCCATCTTTTATATCCGCAATTTATTATTTATTTGTTTATCAAATTTAAATCCTTTGTTTGTTATCTTTTTGTCTATGCAAAATAAAATTTGCAATTGACATCACTGCAAATAATTTTGAATTTTTACTTGTATAGTCTTTTGGAGTGTCTGTTGGAGCTTTGGTTGCTGGTTGTTTTGTTGTTGATTTTGTTATTTGGTTGGCTTTAAACTGGCTTTGAAGTGAGAAATTATGTATGCTCTAGGGTTTTCTTTTTAATTGGCTCGAGGGAATTAAGTCATTTGGGTGTAAATTGGAGGAATGTTTATGATTTGAGGTGATGATTATGCTTGTATTGGTGATGGAATTGTGTAAACATATGTTAAATGCCAAAATTAAAGACCAATTAAATGTGCTTGTGCAATATTCACAGCTTTAATCTAATCCAGCAGTTGCACAAAGTGGCTCCTAATGGGAGCTTTGTACACTAAACACATATTATTAATTGATGGTAAATGATGGAGGTGATGATTATTTCCCCAAAAGATCGAAGCTGATTAAACTGAGCGACATTAGTTCTCTCTTTCAGAGAGACCAAGCCAGAAATCTGATCCATCTTTTATATCTCTTATTAAAACCACCCTCATTAATGAAAGATATTTGATGGTTTCTTAAATCCTAATTTGTTTTTGATTTTGAGAGCGGAAGATTTGAATTATTAATTTATGTTTTTCCTCCTCATAGGGATTGAAATGGTTCGTCTTGTACGAAGTTGCTTTTTGTTCTAAATCAATTATAACATAACATAGGTACATGAACATCAATAGCGAATAAAGTACCCCACTCTTAATCTAATAGACACATGAACATGCACAAATTCATTGTGGTTGATATATACCCCCACGACTTTAATTTCATACGCTACATGCACAAATAGGTATTAATTTCCGTTCTTCTTCGCAATGGCAACTAAAGGGAAGGAGCTTCAGCAACTGGTAGGTGGCAACACAACATGTTATTTAGCATAATAGATATTACTAATTAAGTATAAAGATTAATTAGGGAAGCCAGCAATCTTCATAAGCTTCTTCCAAGCAGGTCGGCTTGAAATGTCCATCCACCAAGCATTCAAATTCTTCCTCTCAGTCACAAGGTGCCCCATTTTAACTTCATCAGTGAGGTACCTAATAGCTGGAAGATGACTGAGATCGGCCAAAGTGAAAGCATTTCCAGCAAGATAGTTGCTCTTGGACAGTCTCTCCTCGTACGCGTCCAGCACCTTCTCCAGCTTCTTCTCGCAGGTGTCGACCAACGCCAAGTTTCCTCGCTCCCCCATTTGCGGTTGGATCACCAGCTGAAGAACCAGAGTGTAAACCAAGTCATTGAAGTTGTGTGCTTCTACTTCTAACCACTGATCTACCATGGCTTTCTCTTCTAATGTAGTTCCCAGTAGATTTGGTCCCTGGTTCGCGTACTTGTTTGCGTAGTACCTTATTATTGCCCTGGACTCTGCAAAAACAAATATATATATATATATATTTTACACATGTGGGAGAGCAAGCCATGAACAATATATTACATGAAATTCAAAGGCCTAAAGTTCAGAACCCCTATTTTTTATTTTTAAAATAAAAAGGTAGGAACTATACCAATTGCAAGTAATACAAAATGTTCCAAGTGATTTTTGAAGTTACCACTAAGATTTAATCCAATAGACTTTTGAAGAGGTTGATTCTACTACAAGACGTACGTAGTGTCCTCTAAAGGACAAATAATACAAGATGTTTGAGAAACAACAAAAAGTAAACACATGATTTGCATCATATACAGTTACGAAATTTGTACAAGTACACAAAAGTGTAAAAATAAAAATATATATGTTAATTAGTAAATGGTCTAGATATAGTTCATAAAATTGGGCCATGTATATTGCAGAAGAAATTTGTATGTCAGATCAGTGGTGACCATGAGCATCATATATGCTTCTTACCAAAAAGCTTAAAGTCTCCATCTTCAATGACTGGAACTTGTCCAAATGGCTGCACATAATTAAGAATTTAGACATGATTAATCTTGCATCTTATAAATATATAAATAAAGAACATATATATATATATATATATATATATAAGTAGTACTTGGAGTAAGAGAAAGTCAGGTTTCTTATGGTCTCCAGCCTGAAGAACAACATTTACAATCTCAAACTCCACATCCTTCTCCAGAAAGCAAGCCAACACCCTCTGTGAGCATGCCGACCTCAATGTCCCATATACTTTCACCGCCATTATTCTTCTTCTTATTATGTAATAATTATCAAACTCTCTCTATTGCTACTTCTATTTTACACACATACACCACCCACACGCACTATATATAGATAACACCCACATATATGGTACAACTTAAGACATATAAAATAAAATACAAATCTTACAACTGTACGGGGGTTATCACGCGACACTTTACCCCGCTGTTATAATTTTTGAACAAATCGGGGGTTGGATCACGTGCCATATATGCCTCCAAGATCGTCACTCGTCATGGTATGGTGGGTGAGTAATTGTAGATTGCCCCGCACCAGACTTTGACTGCTGAGTACCAAGAAATTTTTCCAACCGATGTGGCATATTATTATCCGTCAACACATTAATATAACATAATAAGTACAAATAAATTTTATAATAAATACAAATAAATTTTAAATGAAAATCACTTATACATTGCTATATGTGATGCCATGTCAGTTGAGAAATAAAATTGAAAAATTTATTGTTCAATGGGAAATCCTAGTTTTGAAGATTTGTGGCTGAGTCAACTTTATGTATTGTAAATAGTTGATCTCATGCTTAAGAATGTTTGTTAGTATATTTCAATTATTAACATTTAATTAAAAAGATAATTAATTTTTTTGAAAAATCTTTTGTTGTAATTATTTAAATGATATTTATACTTGTATGTGTCATCATGAACTAAGTAAACAAATAAATTATTTTATACTACTAATTAAAATAAAAATATATTTATTTTTATCATAACCCATTCTCGCACGAAACTATATCCAATCATCCTCGCAATAAACCAATCTAATCCGAGCTGAAGTACTTGACCTTCATCTTCTTGCATGCAGAGTTTTATAGTGTTCATTACCATTCTCATTGCATTAACCATTGTTTTTCCATCAATAATCACAAGCTTACATGATTTCACTCAATCTAAACCCATAAGCCAACCAGTAGGTACATTAAGAATAATTTCAGCGTCCTATGTCAAGTCCGCTTGTACTCCTTTCCTTTCAAATTCTCTCCTCAAATATATAAATAAATAAATAAAATATATATATATATATATATATATACAGCGTCTTCATGACTTAAACTAGTCTAAAGCATAAGCAAAAGTAAAAACTTAAACTACAATTCAAGCTATGAAATAAATTCCAACAAACAGCTTCAACTCAGGAACGTCATAAAAATCTCATAACTTGAATCATGAACTACAATCTATGAGAAAAAAAATACTACTATAAAGAATCAAATAAGAAGCTTATGAGAAATTCAACATATAACCTCGCATATTTGTCTTCTTTCTTATCTGAGTTTGGTGCCTAAACATACTCATATAGAGCTTCTTTTAAGTTATTAAAAAAATTGCTCTCTTTATTCCTCGGAAACCTTGAAAAAGGTATAGGATAGAATTATGTTATTAATGCCATCCATTCTAGAATCTGTCTCAAACTCAGGGTCAATGTAAAAGAACACCTGCAAAAATACGCGCAGTTAAATAGGATTTTTTTGCTTGCAAGGCAAAATGAGATGAGCGCAAGCAAAGATGAATACTTACAGGCATGTCAATCTGCTCCCCTGGTAGAAGACGCTGCTCCTCAAAGCAAAAGCATTGTATTTTATTGAAGTAAACTGCAGCCTTTATGGAAAAAATAAAGTACATAAGCAAAAAATAAAAAGGTTAATAGTAACTGGAAATTAGTAGTAGAGTTTGAAGCTCTTCAGAATAAAAACATATCTGTTTGTGATAAAAGCTAACAACATTTGTTCACTTCTATTTATTTAAGTGATAAGTCCAGGAACACTAGGGAGATAATGCATATTTAAGCAAAATCTAACAAGCACACCACCCGACTGACCAGTTAGAAAAAAAGCAGTATTGATCAATACCTTCATAGGGGTCACATTGTATGTAGAGATACCAGTTATTGGAGCTGAAGATCGATTTTCAGCAGTGTAAAATGCGAGAGCACTTTCTCCTGGCTTGACCCTTACCTTTAGGAAAAAAGAATTAAGCAGAACATTAGAGGACTAAATTAAAAGAAAAACCAGAAAACAAACTGACATAATTTGTGGCAAAAAACCTCTCTTTGTGTAGGAATAAATTTCCAAGGCATTCCATCCGCCACATCAGCATTGAACTGCACCACAATCTCCCTGCAAGGATAAAATAACTTAAATCCACTCTTGGAAAGCAAAAGGAAAAGAATGTAACAGATCTTGGAAAATTACATCTTCTATAAATGTATGAGCAAACCAAGTTCAATTTACAAACTAGGATCACTGATGTATAATTGTTTAACACTGATCAAAACTTCCATTTCTTTTAGGAAAATGTGCTGATCAATTTCAAAATGATTATAAAAGGCTAATATGATCCATTATATCATATAAAAGTCTCATTGTTTATATCTTGAATTTTCAATGATCCGCCAAACATGAACTGTGGATACTTCTCTAAGAGGACGAGATTAACCTAATCAAGGCACACACTTAGATCCAAGGTGAAAGCTGAGCGTGCATCTTATGCAAAAGTAGGATAATGAAATCCTGGAAAAAGAGACCAAGGTCAGGAGTTCATACAGTTCTATCTAATCTAATTAAAGGTATAAATCAACATTCATTTACAGGTTATCTTCTTTCCCCTCCCTACTGTCATGCAGAACATCTTGGGGGCCAGGAAAACAACAGTATAGAAGTCTAAACAGAAAAGACAATAAACAAACTGAAGAGTAGAAAACAATTAAAATGAAACATGATTGCTCCTTGTCAGGTAAGGAAATAAAAAATTGATAATAATTGCTATAAAAACCAACGAAAATGAGCTCCAGTAGTAGTTTAGATATCAAAACTTCTAGTTGAGAAAGAAAACAAACAATTATGGGATTAAGAAGACAGAAGATTAAAGTCATTCCTTTAAAATCAAAAAGAAAATAAAAACGAGAACAAGCCTCAAAACTCCAAAGCAAAAAGCACACCTATTAGTGACTGTTCCATCTTTAGCATGCCGAGCAATCTTTTCTTCAACACTCTACAAGATAGTAAGGTCTTTACATAGTAATAAGCTTGAAGGAAAAAATAGAAAAGATGATTACTAAAAGCAATCATACGTTAAAACAGAAAAAAAGAAAGAAGCAAGACTATTTATTCCCAAATGTTCTTCATGTCTCTTTAATTCTTACCTTTTTTTCATGATTTCTTTTCTCAAAAGACTAATTATTGGACGCATTTCCATTTTTTATGTTTAACAGACAAACATTTTTGTATTCAATATTGCCTCTCTGTTGGTATACGAGGCTTACTTTATCAATTATCTTTTCCCTTTTGTTTGTTAACATATCTCCGACTTTAGCTACTTACTTGTGTATAGGCCTTTATTGTTGTGCTAAACCAGGTGAGCCAATATGCCAGACGGTGTGAATAAGCATACCAAGTTTCCAAACACAAAGTGACCAAGGGTCATACCAGATAAAATAATTAAGAATGAATAATAACGAAAACCAACCATATGAGCAACATAAGAGATATTTCACATGGTTCACCAATATGCCTACATCTACAGGACTGGTGGTTGGTTTACACTGTCTGAATAAAAAATAATAGAACTATAACACTCCACCACTCACTTTTCAATAATGTTTTAATCCCAAGCACAAATGATATCCCAATCTCACACCATCATTCAGCTATAAAGTGTTCTGCAAAAAAAAAACACACACACACACACACTTTTCTTGTTCTTGTTTGATAAACATCTTCTGTTTCTTTCTCCATCTTTTTCCTTCTTTTATTTATTTTGTTTTATTTTATTTTTTACCATTCTTAAAAATAAAAAAATAAAAAAAGAGAAGAAAAAGAAAAAAAGACCTTTCTATTTAATGGCTTCGTAACTAAAAATGAACGAAGACACATTGATTTTGAAGTATTCTGCTATATGAGTAGCTTCTTAAGATCCTCAATGTGAACAGTGCTATACTAGTCCATTCTATCGAAATCGTGCTCTAAACGACGCAGCTAATAATCACATCTTCTCTAGCAACTACAATGTCCCATTTTCCTTTTTGGTCTAGTTTCATTTCTCTTTACTCTATCCACTTCATCAATCCAGCTTCCAAACTATTTACATCATTAGGTTTTACGCACATGATTATACCATTTCAGACAACTCACCCTCAACTTCATGCCATTTGGCTCTTATTTATAATTCATTGATTCTGCCATAGTCCATACTTGGTATTTATCTTTTTCTTCTTCCATTTTGTTTCTACTTCCAAAAGCCCATGCATAAAACAAGTTAAATTCTAGACATTAGAAACTAATCAAACCAAAAAATAAACCTAGTCATACCTCCCGACGCTGGACAGTGCCCCCATAACCTGTAGCTTGGCAAAATCTTCTATACAGAGGAACAGCAGCATAACTACTTCCAACCATGAAAAAAGTTAGCGCACTAAGGTACAGAAGCATCTTTCGTGATTTCTTTTCTCTTGAAGCTAGAGACACATAGTGATGCTGAATTCTGTACAAAGAATTGGGCCTCCCAGTATATTGTGAAGCAGAGGATGAAAATTGAGAATTCTTGGTAAATGAACTTGTATTCAATTCACGCATGAACTCCAAGCGCCACATGTTATTACTACAACTGCTCTCATTTCCATTATTGCCTCTGATGAAATTGCATCTCAACCACCCTAAGTCCTCACGTATGCACCTGGATCAAGAACAAAATCATTCTTATGGCATAAATCCAGTAAACAAGCTGGGTTGTAAGAGATAGCAATAATCTGTCAGGAGAGAAGGAAATATGGTTCTAAGAACATTTTGGAAGACCAATATTATTTGATGTAAACAGCTGTAAGTCTTGGAAAAACTAGTTCATGTATTTTGAAGCAGATTTATGAAATTGTATCCATTGTTAGCAAGTTAACATTTACTATGAAAAATGTAAAGCCTTCAGAACTCGCAAATTACAAAATATCAAATTTTGCATAAGAAGAAAAAATAACAACAGGAGATGTCAGTACCATGATACTGTTACCTGGATTCAAGAGAGTCCAACCGTAAATTTTTAAGGTGAGGCGATAGATGTGCCCTTCTACAAAACGTTGTCAACATTTTGCAGAGACACGATTCCAAGATATCACAGTAATTTCAAGGCATCTGCCAGGAAACAAACATACAAATAAGTCCTAGTAGAATATCATTTACAGTTAAAATAAATATATTGTTTTCTTAATGGACAGAGAGAAAATTTATTTGTTCCATGACAAATACGAAGATCAAAATTTTGATCGAGTTGAGATTATTATTTTACAAAAACTGAAAGCACCATGAACCTCAAAATTATAAATGGGAAAAGACAGAGAGATTTCCCCTCAAATGTATTAGTAACCAAAAACCACAAGATAACTATTTGCATTTAGACAAGTACAAAGTTAATGAAAAGAAAACGTAAAACTAAGAAAGATTTGACATTATCCCCATTTCATTTATTATACTAAAGAGCATGGAATCAGTTGCAACTACAAAAACGAATTGATACAGCAGAGAAACAAATAAAGAACCCTAGAGAAAGTGGGTGTTTTGTGCATAATTGTATTTGATTTTTTTCCTCTTTAATTTTAACTAAAGTAGTTAAGATTTGACTTCACACAAACGAAAACACGAAACTTGATTTATGGGTCAGTTCACTACTAATGGAAAACTCATATGTTATTCTTTTATCTCCTTAAGGAGATGTAGAACGATACCTAATTTCAATCTCTTACGCATTTTGGACAATATTACAAGCCGCTAAGCAAATCAGAGGCATGAAAAGGTCATGCCCAACAATTAAAAGCAACCAACCAGAGCAGAAATGAGTTTCTGTCAATTAATTATTAAAACAAAAAAAGTTTAAAATTAGACAAAATTTACTTGCTTTAATGGAGAATGAAACAAAGTAGAGGATTTGGAATAAACTAGCAAGTTCACGTTGCCAAAAGTATAACAAAAATATATGAAAGTTAAATAGCTAGTGCAAATATGGAGGATGATCCGCCATTATCGATGATCAACTAAAACATAAAGGGAAAAGAAATACCTGGGTTTGTAGGGAATAGAGCAGCAGAAGAAGGGATATCGAGAGTGATGAGAAGTTGCAAGCTGCAGCAAACGTGGCTGCGTAAGAAATCACTTTTTTTTTTTTGATAAAAAATTGTTTTTTTTTTTAAAGATCTGTATAAATACAAATAAATAGTGAATCTTTTTAATTAAAACATTTTATAATAATTTTAAAATTTGATGCTTACATTTTTTTTATAAATAAAAAAAGATGTTGATATAAATTTTATCGGCAGATAATTTTTTTTTTACTATTTTAATTGACAGAGTTTAAAATAACTATTTATATTCCTAATCCATCTCTCTTTATCAATATATAAGATTAAATATATTTAAAATAATAACAGAGTTACAATATTAATAATAAGTTTTTATTTTATGAAATTGGTTTGATGAGCTAATAAACTATTTTTCAGAGAAAATATTCAATAAATTTTACATAATGCAGAAATTTTTGACAGCTAAGTTGACTAACAAAAGGGAAATAATAAAACATAAAATGAAAAATTTCAGTGACAAAATATGTGATCTCTCTCTATCTCTCTCTTTTTTTTTTTTTTAAATAATAATTGATTAATTGTCCCATTAATAAAAATAAACCCCTAAAATTCGTCCAGACAATACCTTAAACCCCTCAATATTTCTAGACCTTACCAGACTCTTCCTTCAATGGTCGCACCGTTTAATTCTTGTCTCTCCCACTGAAATTCTTAAGAAAAAAACGTCTCAGAGATTTGAAGCAGAGAAGAAAGAAAATAGCAACCAACAAAGGCCATGTTTGGGGTGGTGTTTCCAAACCGGAGCTTCCCAATGGACATCTCAGCCTTCGCTCAGATCGACACCTTCCATTGGGTCCTCGACATGAACACCTTCGTCGGTGAAGCTTACGATCAAATCCGCGAGATCTGCATTTTCCTCTTGAACAATTTCACTCTCCCACCTGATAAAGCCCTCGCCGTCTACATCCAATCTCCGGGCTCTCCTTTCCTCTTCTGTGGCGCAGTCACAGTTTCCCGTCCGTCGGCCGTCCTCTCGATGCCATGGCCGGAGCCTGGCGGTCAGCTTCAGCTCACAGCCGATGCCGCGCCGATCTCCGCAAAGATCGGCGTCTCTGTCGAGGACCTTGCGTCGTTGCCGTCGCTGGATGTCGCCGCCGAGAGGAGGATTGAGCGTTTGGCGATGAAGGTCGGAGAGAATCTGTTCAATTTCATGCAGTCCTTCTGTGGAGTGGATGGGAGCAAATTGATTGTGCCCATGGATATTTTGGATAGATGGTTCAAGAAGTTTCAGGAGAAGGCCAAACGCGACCCTGAGTACTTGAAGGGCTTCATTTTGTGAGCTTTTTTTTTGTCTGATTTTTTTTTGTCTGGGTTTTTCATGTTGCTGTAAGTTATGGGTTTGAGAAATTACTACAAATTAGGCAAGAAAATAGAATGGGTTTCTGCTGAATTTAGTTTATTTTTAGTCTTTCTTTGAAAAATCTTCACTTGAAACTAAAAAGAAAGATTTGAAACCAGAAAAGAAGAAAGCAATCAGAAAGTCTTTTCCTTGACGATTGCATTTTTCTTTTATCTTAAATGCTAATTAAAAGTTCCAAGTTTTTTGTTTCCCTTAGGATATGAAATTGGAAATATGCAAAATGTTTAATTTGTTCCTTGGAGCAATTAGATAAAAGGGGTTTAATGGTTTTTATTAAATCAAAAGTAGAATTCTAAGTACTTTGCTTCACAAATTGCTTACTGTGGAGTGTGGAAAGAGAATGTTGTAGAAGCTGCTTTCTAGTAATTGTAACGCACTCTGTGCATGCTCTTGATTTGATTGTAGGCTTTTGCTTAAAAGTTTCATGTTTGATCAAACATTTTGTGTTTTTTTTTTTTTGTAAAGTTGAAACATTCTGTGTGGTTGAGGCAATAAGAAAATTACTGCATTGTGGGTTTTGTATATATGAGCTTTGGCAAACTAAAGTAGCAAGTACTACTCTGGTATCCTGACTGTTGTTTAGCTTGGAATCGAAGGGAATCAAATTTGTTCGCTGATGTGGTAGCCAAGTACACATTTAATTCTAATTGCTCTTTAACTTTTGATGAATTCTGTTTAGGGACTTTTCCCTTAGTTGCTCTTTAATTCTAAGCCCTTTGGGGCTTTTTGTGCGTTGTTGCTTCCTCTCCTTTGGAGGTTTTCTCCATGCAAGTTTCTTATCACCCAAAAAAAGAAAAAAGAAAAAAAGGGAAAACCTACTTGTACATGATGTTGTTGTTTTTGTACACCAGTCTCTTTCTGCAAGAGAGTTAAGTTCGTTCTCTTCCCATTTTTTATGATGATTTCAAACAAGGCAATGGGACAGAGAGGTTGATAAATGAAGCTGAAACTATTCCTCACATAATAGTTGTATGGTACTGCCACACAATAAATCTGGTTTGCATAATAATATGCCAAAGGATATGACTTCGGACACAACAGTGTATGAGAGAGATGTTGATGCTGCCAGTAGGAAAGAAGAGGCCAAAGCTCTTGACTGGGCTTCTGACATTGCCTTTGAACAAGGCTGGAATAAGATCGTTTGGTTAAGTGAATCTCTAACTCAGTATTAACGCTATTAACGACTTGTGTGAACCTTCAGTTTGGGAGTTATGGTATGAATTATTAAATATTAGACGCAAGGTTATGGGGCAAAACTGGAAATTCACTTGGATTAGCAGGGATCTTTAACAGTTCTGCAGATTTGTTAGCAAAGTTTTCGTTTTGAGCTCTACGGTTTTTTATTATTTTTTATTTTGCTTCTGTTCAAGTTCCTTTCTTTCTCCAAGCACCAGTTACAGGAGGATGTTCTGACTGAGAGCTTTGATTTGCAAGGTTATTCTTTTGGTAGCCTCCCCTTCGTGCTCAATACAACTCTTATTATTATTAAAAAAAATAAAAATAAAAAGGAAAAAGCAATTTATAAGAGAGAGGCATAGAGGCTAGAGCTCAAACAACTATTAACAGGATTTGAAAGTATCTATGAAGGCTCAAAATCCCAAATAATATCTTATAAGGTAAATTGATGGGGAGCAGGACATACTAATTCCTTTTACCCGAAATTTGGTAATGTGCTGGAGTGCGGAAAATTTCTGACCTTTTTTTTCCAACGGGTAATTAGAAAGCAATGGAAATTAATGGTTTCACATATATATATATGTATATATGTATATATATATATCTGATGGCTAAAAGACAGAAACGTTTCTAAAGGACCACTTTTATCTTTATTAGGGTTAATAGAGTACTAAGAATGTAATCAACTATGGAGAAGAGTGTAAAGGCAATGGAGTTGTTGTATGAAAGATAATTTAAGACAGCAAATTGTGAAAGCCATGTATGAGAGGCTGAGAGGCAAAAACGATCAAAATAAGTTAAAAATATATATATATATCAAAATAAGGCAATGGACCAGACTTACATCATTGTCCAAACCGATTTATTTGTTTACTCCTTGAAAATGACCATAGAGCTGTACCATTTATTATTAAGGGCTTAAAATTTGCAAAGGGTTTTGGGGACTGGGACTTGGAATGACACAAATTAGCTCTAAATACATGCTTTAAACAGCTATAATTGTTCAAGCATTGTAATTCATCCTAACCGTCTATTATAAGTTACCAAAAGAAAGTGTTACTTTTTCAAGCAACTCTTTTAATTCTCTAAATATATATATATATAGTTTTTAGAACTTGTTTAATAATATAGTTTTTTTTAAAAAAATTTTTTATATATAATTTAGTTAATTTAAAAATTAATTAAAATTTATTAAATATTAGTTAGACTACTTCGTTGAATAAGAATGTGAAAGAAAATGAAAAACATAAATAGAAAATGAAAACACTCTCATTCTATTTGTATTTTTATATTTTTACTCGATTGAATAATCTAACTAACATTTAACAAATTTTAATCTAACTTCTAAATTAATTAAAATTAAACATAACTCTCAAAAAAAAAAAAAACTAAATACTAGAATAAAAAATAACCATTTGCCCTTGATAAAAATGTTCATCATTTTTATATAAAAGCTCCTATCAATTCAAAACTAGAAATTATTAGTCCTCCTCATTATCATTATTATTATCTTTTATTCAAAAGCTTTGAATAATTTGATTTACTCCCATTCTCATTGGACACAGACGTGGCATGCATGACATCTAAATCGTTACTAAATTAATAATCTCGAGCAAAGCCGCAAAGCCAAATAGTAAAATCCTACGGTTTAGACAGCTCCACGTAAGCCACTGACGTATACACGTCATACTCAACCCAAACACATTTAATAATATGATTAGTAATATTAGTCACAGTTTATGACTCCAAATCTGTACACCTCATCTCTTATCTCTCTCTCAACAACCTCGTAATAAATCCGATTTATTGTTACGAAAACAAAAAATAAAAATAAAAATAAAAAAGAAGAAGAAAAGAATAAAAGCGGCTACAGAAGACTTGGATTAGTGTAGAAGAAGAAGAAGCAGCAGTGGTAGTCCATTTGATTCTCTAACGCACACAGTTCTCTCTCAGAACAAAGAAAAATGGCAGAGAAGCCTAATGGCGGTGTATACGTAGAGGTGGCTGAAAACGACGGCGCTTCGAGCAAACCGAATCGCAGCGATGAGACCCTCTTTTGCGTTCTCTGCCGTCTGATTTCGTCGATTATCGCTCCTGATCCATCTACCCTCGGTGATACTCGTTTCCTGCAACGGATCAAGAACTCTTTGGCCGAGAATGTTCCTCTGCTTCGCCAAGCTTCCAGGAACACTGCTAGAAATGTTTTTCTCTGGACTCGTAGGGGAAGTCCTCTACGAGCCCTCCTTGTTATCTCTGTGAGTCTTTACTTACTTGCTTTGACTTCTCCACTGCAAAAAGTTTTGAACCTTTTCTTTGTTTTTATTAGGTGGGTTTTTGAGAATTTATATACCTAGTAAGTTTTTATTAGGTGGGTTTTTGTGTGATATTTTGTTAGATTTGGATTTGATTGCTGAATAGAGTTAATAGATGTTTGTCAGAATTCGCAACAGATTTGGTTATTTTGTTGTGAATTTTCGATAATATGATCGGTCAATTGATCTATTATTATAACACATGGTACTGAAAATAATTTTTTGCTTTTTTAAAGTAATCAATAATGATTTTTAGTTTTCTTGGTGTATTTGATTCGTTTATTAAACGATTATGGTTTTTCTTAAAAAAAGAAAATGAAGAAAAGAAAAACAATTATGGTTTTCCTGATATGACATGCACAATTTTTCTTTTGTTCTTTTCTTGTTGAAGAATTATTTACTTGGTTCTGATCTTAAGTAAAACGACAAAGTAAACTACCTTGTATAGTTTCATTTATTCAATTCCAAAATTTCTGATGCACGTCTTCAGTCACTTACATTTAATTTGACAAGAGAAACGAACTCATAAAAATTTAATGATTACAACTACAGCCACCTAAATATAGTTAACTGCTTTGCTTAAATCTTCACAGTTATATGGTGATATTTGATATTAGGAGGTTTAAATGGAAATCAATGGAAAATTGATGTTGCAGATGATCTCGTGTGATTAAAATTTATTGCTTTTCTGGATCGAATCCTCCAGGTTTCAGGATTGGTTGGTGATTGAGCTTGATGCAGCATTAGCCTTCCATATATTAAAATTTTGCAGAGTAAAATTTATTGCGTTTTGTTTAGTGTGATTATAATGGAAATTAATAATACTGAATCTTTTAATCTTTTGTTTTGGATGATCTTTTACTCTTTAACTGTTTGCTCAAAGGTTTGGCGATTTGATTCTTGAGAATGAACAGTTTATACAAATAGTTCTGAGGTTAGAACTATATCCAAACTTGAAACTTCCTGCATGACCTTACTTTAGCAGAACAAACACTTGGCAACATCACAAGTAAAAATAATTATAAGACCGTATGCATTATTTTAAACTTGTATGACCTCTAACCATTCAGACTTTGAATCCTGTAAATGCTGCAACAGACCTGAACATTAGTGGTATTATCCCATTTATTTTCCTTTCATACATTCCAAAGTCAAAATTCTCTGGTTTTGGGGCCAACTTTTAACATCATGCTGTGCTGAACCTACGAGTTTTACCTACCTCTAACCGTTTTTTGCTCGTATCATTTTGTAGTCTCAAAGTAAGGTTCTTTTATTTAAAATATTTTTAATTGAGGCATAGGTTTTGTATTAGATGTGCCCGTAGGGTGTCATGTACTAGAAGTAGAAGAGAAAGCATCATCATGGGGATCCTATATGATAATAAAGTGTCATTCTTCTCGAGACAAAATGTTCTTCTGATTTCCTCCTTAGTTTCTCATGACAAGTTTTCTTTCTCCTGCAGGTTGGGACAATAACTCTTCTTGCCTTGACAGGATTGCTTGTCTTTATGCTTTTCTTTGTGGCGGCAACTTTCAATGCCATTATAATCTCTCTTCTCATGTCTTTGGCTGCTGCAGGAGGATTCTTGGCCTTTTTCTTTGTCTGCGTTACAGCTATATATATTGGAGCATTATCAGTTGCCGTGTTTGTTATTTCCACAACTACAATTATTACGATCGTAGCAGTTCTAATAGCTACAGGTAGAGCTATATGTTACTTTTTCTTGTTACTCAAAAGTTTATATGTCCTTTATTCTATTTCATTTGCTTATTAGTTGTAAGTACCTCTGATTGTTGTTTCTGAAATGTGAATGTTCTATAACCAGGTCATAAAATTTGTGGCTTTAATGATGATTTATGAGACTAGGAGACAGACTAATTTAATAAATAAATAATTAACTTCAAACCTAGTTGTCAGCTTTATGAAATATGGCTTACTGTTTTATTATGATGTGGGAATGTGGATTACCTAGTTTACCTGATTTGAGGGTGATTTCTTTCGGAAATCACTTGAGGATTCATGTATAACTTTGCTGAGTTTTCTTTACCTTCATGCGACTTATAGACCACTTCCACATCATTCAGCGTTTGGATTTTTCGTCTTTATGCTTTTGTATACATGTACATTAGAAATGCATTAGGTCAACTACTTGGTGTTTATTATGTACAGCTACACTGTCATACCATAACAATTACTGAAACTGAAGGTTGTGTGACCTTTTTGGATGAGCTTGTTACCAAACTCATTACCTAGGAGTTGTTGCTTGGTTTCGTGAGACTGTAATAAGAATAAACTTTCCACTTTCCATCCATCCATGGGTTCTTACTGCATTTCTTGCCATAAAAAACTAGGTTGGATTGGTTTCTTTTGGACTGTGTGGTTGGCAACAAAGACAAGTGTGGGATTTGCTAAGCACACGCTGGGCGCGACTGGTTCAGCAATTTCAGCTTACTCTACCGCTAGACATGCTCGCCGGTATCAAGACCCAAACAAGATTTCAGATTGAAAAGGGTGAGTATAAATGGAGTCCCTGTATGTGTAAAAAATCATGTGTCTTGTATAAGTTGCTGTGCAGAACCTTCTGGGATTTGAGTAGTCCGATAATGGTGCTGCTAGATATGTTGAATTACTTTTATTTCGGTTTTGGTTTTTGGTGAGCTTGGTTTTTTGTATTTAGATTAAGAGCATAAAAGGTTGTCCACTACTTTTAGTGAAGATAACTGAGGTTGTGGCCTCATAGCTGGTCACATCTTACTGTACAGTGTTTGCTAGTTATTTTATCATTCCCATATAAATCAATGGGCTTTGCTTATTCTTCCTCTTTATTTATATATTTATTTTTAATATATATTTACTGTATTCTCTGTTTCTCTATTTTGCCTATTTCCTTCCCTACTGGTGTTTGCCAAAAATGGATTTTCTTTACGTTTGGAAGTTGGAAAACATCCAACATTTCTCAGTCAGGAATTTTCTAGATGCCTTCTGTGGAATTAAGTACGCTGGTAGGCTGGCTAAAGAACAAGGCCACCAAGACCTTTGTCCAGGAACCCATTTAAAAATTGGCACAGCAAAAAATCTATTTTTTAAAAGAAAAAAATTTATTTACTACAAAAAATGTGTTTTGTTTCTTCATAAAAAAAAAAAAATGAAGAAGAAGAAAAAAAAAAAAAAAAGGGAGAAAAAAAAAGGGTAGTGCTTTTGAGAGGCTCACAATGTTTTCTATAAGTGGTCTAAAAAATGAAAATTTGAATATAAATATTCTTTTTTGAATGTCAAATCAAAGGGAGAGAGAATCAAACTCACATTTATTGGAATTTTTTCCAGTTGTTTTCATTTAATAATATATAGCTGTTAATGTAACCCCATGACCTAAAATGAGAAGTAAAATAGTAAAATAAATGAAATGGGTTATAAGACATAAATATTCAAAAGGAAAATAGATGAAGCTATAATATTTCGCGATTGTTAAACAAATATTAATTTGTAATTTAATACAAAAAATAAAAATATTGGTTCTCTCTAACAAAATTTATCTATTTTATTTTTCAAATTTGGTGAAGATGCTCTTTTAGTTTTTCATTTGATAAAAGATATTCATTATTCTAAAGAGTGATATTGAACATATTTAAATTTTTTAGAATGTTAAATTATATTGATTATGTATGAGCTAATTGTTTTTTGCTCTATGTCCAGGCTCAAATAAAAAATAATAATAATAATAATTATGTCAATTTTAATCTAATTTTGGTAGGACTCAAGTCTTAAAGAAAAAGAAGTTATAGACCTATTTTGTATTTTTATAACAATTATTTTAATTATAAACTTAAAATCTTTAAGGTCTAAAAATAAAAAGTAAAATTCTTTAACATCTAAAACAAAAGAAATTTAGTAAATTATTATACATTAAATATTTTAAAATACTATAGTTAATGCTGATACTTTACTCCTGGGTATCTAACTGTATTCCATTCTTTGAGAAAAATAACAAAAGAAAAAATAGCTAGCATGAAATTATTATATTTTATTTGAGAAAAAAAAATACTTGATTATCTTTGAACAAAATGAAATATATCAAATTGGTTCATGGATATATTGCTGTTTTGCTGAGCATCCAATATTCATTGATAGTTAGTATCAGTAGGTTAAGGCGACTCTTGCAAAACAATAAGATAAATTACATTACTTTGACAATTAATAGTAAAGTAATATATATATATATATATATATATATGAATTGGTGGGTTCCATGCAATGTGCTAGACACAACTAATATTAAATTAAAAATAAAAACAAAAACAACCATGTGGATAAATCAATGAGACACCTAATGTGTAAAAATGAATGCCTCAACACTGATGGGAAGCTAGCAAAGCATTATCCTAATCTATATTTATAATACGATTTAGGCAATTATAAGAAGGTGAAAAATTATGAACATCATGAATATTAGAAAAAGAGACCTCGTCCAACCGCGAATTAAATTGTAAGATTAATTATATAAATTATATATATCTCATTGTGTATGTAAATTAAATTTCTCTTCTCATCACATGTCCTTTCATTTCTCTCGAGTACGTACTACAATCACAGCAAATAACTCCAGGACTATAAGCTTTTGGCAAGTCACAAACGACCCCAAAAAAAAAATTGTATATATGTCCACTCTCAAATTGACTCAAGACTTGCTTCATCATAAAGCCACAACTATCACTTTCTCACAAAACAAACACCCTTCTCCCTATTAATCTATATAACTCTACTCATCACTCATCGCTCACCATTATCATAGAAAAAAAAAGAAAAAAAGAAAAAACAAATTAAGAAAAAAGATTTGGTGACGTCCAGAGATAGAATTATTAATCTTGTTCTTTGCCGTGCCATCCTGGTGTGCCTAGTGTGAACTCCAAGCTTGGGTTTTTGCCCTCAAAATTAACCCCCAAATAGCTCTTCAATCTTGTTCTTGTTGAGTCGCAGTCCTATATATATATAGATAATAAATTAAATTAATTAATTCAGTTGGCTCTTAACTAAATGTATAAAACATATATAATACCCTTATATATGCATATAATATGTGCATGATAGCATTTATATGAATTTTTAGAGATTTAAATAGAAAGTTAAAATATGTAGTTAAAATTTTAAATAGATCATGAAAAATGAAAATATATGTTACAAGTGCTGGTTTTTATACCTGAAATTTGTGGCCAGATCTTTGTTGTGGTTGAGGGGATGTTGGTGTGATCCCATCCACATCACTAGAGTTAGTCTGTGGCCAGGCTTCTCTACTGCTAATTTCGTTAAAATGAAAAAACAAAAATGAGAATAATTAATTTAAAAATAAAAGGTTAAAAAAAAAAAACGAAATGTATTTTTTGCATTTTGTGCTATAGTATTCTGCTTCATTTGTTTGTAAGAAGGGAAACCAAGTAGGAAAATGCAAGAATGTATCTAATATATTAATTCACAAATTAATAATAACCACTTCGATAAATTAAAGATTGCAAAATAGAAAAAGAGGGGGAGAGACACAGAGAAAAGGAGGCTTTAGGGTTCTTACTGCAACTGTTTAGAGTAATACAAAGAGAAACAAAAACAAGACTTATATAGCTAATAATCTAATGCTTATAAATAAATGAACTAAATAACAAATATATAGAATAATTCTAGCGCATTCGAGTCAAACGCCAAAGAGAAAATGCATCTGTTTAACTATAAATATAAATAGACTAAAATAAGGTCAAATAGCTTATGTAATATTGTAATACATTATTGTATGTGTCATTATGACCAAGCACACATAGTTATTCATAGAAATAGAAAAACATCCCTAGCTTGGATGCTTCATTTGCTCAATAAGTTCTCAAATTAACTGAACAGAAGCTGTAATATTTCTGGTTAGAAATTGGTGGTACTAATATCTTATTGGTGTACATATATACAATATGATACTGGATTTGCTTCTTGATCAGCGGCAATTAGTAAATTAAATAACTTGTTGGTTAAAACTAGGGATTTAACTATAAAATCCATTCCATAATAAGTAAATGTGCATTTGGCCAAGTGATGTATAATAACTTTTGTACGGTACTCAACCTTTTCTTCTCCCAGTCTTAATTCCAGTTATATATGTTAAAAAGAAACATTTCATTTCCTCCTAATTAAATAACCAATGAAATATTTTAATTTCAACGATCCTAACTAATATATTTGCATAACGAGAAGTTCTTAATTAGCTTACACATTAATATACAGAAGCTTCTAATTAAAATGTTCCATTATTAATCCTCATCGAACACCTAATACACGGGACTTTGTTTTAAATAAGTGTGTTACAATTCATAATGAAACATTGTGTATATCAAGCTTTGAGCATATAGGAGCAATTTGCTTAAATACTATTTTGTTTGCAATTTCTAGTTCCTTTTACTTTCATTTCCATATATATATATAAAATTTAAGAATGACTAAAACAACATAAATGAATATAATATTCAAAGTATTCTATCGTACAACTGTATGGAGATGAATTAGGAAATTTTTGAACTATTAATGATAAGAGAAATGCATCATACATGTAAGCTCATCTTCTACAATATTTGGCTAGTGCATGGAAGTGGTTTATGGTTTGATTAAGAAGGATGGTTCTACAAACTGTATGAAGGGTTTTTAATTTTCTTTTCGAGAGAAGTAATGATACCTTAAGTTATATAAACAATAAAACACACAAATATAGACTCTTTAAAATTGTTTCCGTTCTCTAGTTAACTTTGTGATAGTCTCATCAAATTACCATGAAAATACATGGAAACAACCACTAAAAAGATAATTAGATATATACCCTTTGAAGGTCTTTTACTGATCGACCAAAGATTGCCTCAGCTTCTACTTCAAGAAATTAAAAAAATTCTATGCCTTACTTGGATTAATATCGTCTAGAAATTAAAAGAATCATTATATAAGGGAGATTTGAAGCTAGTGTTATATACTTTTTATATTTTTTAAACTTATATCCAAAAACTAGCAAGTTGGAATATATGTTTCTATACCCTATCATTACACCGAAACTCCTACTTTAATTTTTTATTTTTATTTTTTTATAAATGAAGGGCATTCAAAAAAAGAGAATAAAAACATTATAGCATCAAAATATAGACAAATAGATCGTCTATACCGTAAAGAAATCCATGCACGTACTTGTATTATTATTCCTCTAGATTTAATTTGTCCCTTAAAAAGCTAGCTTACCCCATGATTTGAAAGGAAAATAATAATAAAAAGAAAAAGAAAGAGAGAGAGAGAGAGAGAGAGAGAGATGGCTCAGGTGGGTAGGAAAGAAGAAAGAAATCAGACACACGAAACGCTAAGATGACAATCTTGATGGAAGTAGGTTCCAAACAATGTAGGATATATACTTTTGTATATAAATATATTATATTAATTAATTGTTTGTAGGAACATTAAAAAGAAAAGAGCACTTAAAGTGAAGGAAGTGAGCTTTTTGGTCATATATGCAGTCTCCTCGTGGAGAGAATAAGAACCAGAGTTTAATATATAAATATATATATATACACACACACACACACACACACACAAACATATATACTGACAACATTAACGTACTTATATATTATAAATATATATATCTATAAGAAAAAGAAAAAGTGAAGCTGTATTGGGCTGCTTTCTCTTATCCTAATTAAGGATTTGATTGTTTGTTTAGTTTTTCTTTATAAAAATCCATCAGCAAAGCTACACAAATCTCATTCTCATGTCAAAGAAATGGAAAGAAGGAAAGAAGAAACCAAACAGAAAATAAAGCAGATTAAAGCTGCTGAGGAGGAACCCTTTTATTCTCCAAAAAAATCAATATGATGGACGTGGGTTTGCATTTCTAAGCTTGTAAGGTACAACACAACACACCATGCAAAAGCAAAAGAAACCACTGCTGCATTTACTCCATATATATATATATATATATATGTATGAAAAGGTGTATATGTAACATATAGAATGAGAATGAATTTGCAACATCAATCACAGAGAGAAAACTGAGAGGAATTACCTTGAAGAATTACTCCATAGTACTGTGGTACTATCCACATCCTGTTGAGAAGACCGATCGGACGGTCCTCTTTGATCCAAGTATTGACTACGTAGACCACGATTGGCGCCACTGCCAATTGGAGACACATCATCTTCCCCAGATCCATCAGATTGGCCTTTCAAACATAATCAAAAAGGTCCAAATGAATGAATGAAAAGCTAGCTAAGGCTGTCCATGCATGCATACACTATGTATAATATAATTTATATGTATTTGATGTATGCATGCATGCATGGATGCATTATTTGCATATCTTTATACTATAGTAAATAAGAAAGGAAGGGGTTAACGTTAACGTTTTTTCAAATACGTGCGGTGAAAAATGAGGGTGTGGTGTGGTGCGGTAAATAAGAAAAAGATAAGGCTGCTTAAAAAAAAAAAAAAAAAAGGCTGAAGGCTAAGCAATACGAATTACCTGAAGAAGCTGCAGGTTTGTCAGTGGTCTTAACAGTTCGATACATCTGCAAAAGTCATTGGGAACCAATATATTTTTGCTTATAAGACATTTCAACGCTTCAAAACAAAATCAAATACATGCATAGGAGTCTTAACACCACCATAAATAAATAAATAAATAAATAAATAATTAATTAATTATAATACTCATTTATTAAGATCTCTAGCTCATTCTCTCTCTCTATCTGTTTCTGGGGCTTCTGTGACGGTCTTGGTTTCGTCATTAATCACGAGGTTGATGTTTGATAAGGTAGTAGTAATGGAGAGCTATATTATTGATAAATGATGACTTACTTTTGTCTGTTATCATTCCCTCTAGCTATTTTGTTTTTTTCATTTATATTTTTTTTTCTCTGAATTAAGCAGAAATTGTCTGTCTGGTCTGAGAAGTTTACAGTACTCAATAGCTCACTCACTCACTACTCTCTCTTTAATTTCCATTGGCAACCGTGCCCGGTGTCAAAGAGCTAGCAAACACCGCCCCACATGAGAGAAATTTAAGAGAGAGAAAAGAGAGAGAGAGAAAGAGCTTAATTTTGTTTTTCTTCTTTGTTAAAAAAAAAATACCACTACACACCTACCTGTAAGTGGCTCTTGACATGAGCAAGTGTGAGATCTTTGACATCCATGAGCTCAAGAACTGACTTTGGAGTAGCTCCTGATTAACCCAACTTTTCAAAAATCAAACCCACAACAAGAAGCTAGGGACACTTAATTTGCAGAATCTAAATTTAAAACTTCAATACATGTAAAATCATATGCAAAAAATATATAGCAAAAGAAAAGAAAAAGAAAAAGAGAGAGAATATATTGGGTAAATTAAGATCTTTACTTTCATGGCCACCAAGAAGCTCAACAGCATGAACAAATCGAGCATGGAGAGTGCTTGTCCATCGCATTCTTGGTGCTCTCATACTCCTCTTTGTTGGGAGCTTCGGCATAAATCTGGCTCTCATCATTCCATGAGAACCCACGTCAGAGCTTCCTCCTCCGTACTGATTATGGTGATGATGATGGTTATGGTGCAATTGGTGGTATTTGAAAGCATCCGCTGGGACTCCATTAAATCTTGTTGATGCTGCTGCTAAACGATATGCCGGCGAAGACCCATTAGGCCCTCCCGAGTTCAAAATCGACATGGGATCCAAACCTCCTCCGAAGTAAGGTACTGAATTTGCTGTTGCTGATGAGTGAGACGACAGAGATGTGGAACACAAATTTGATGAAGAGGTATTAGATAAAGAGGGATAAGTAGAAGGAGGCATTTGGCCTCCATAGAAACATATCTTATTGGTAGGATCTAATTTGTCTCTTGTAATATTGTCTGCGGTAGCAGGCAAAAATGGAAATGAACGATTGTGATACACTGGAATCCCTTTGATCGGCTTCATAGCTTCCGACGACACATCCAGTAGCGAAACTCCTCGATTTATGTGATTGTAATTAGAGTGATGAAGAAGAAGATGGTGAAGGTGATGATTTTGTAGTTGTTGTTGTTGGCAAGGAGTACTATTCCTTTGTGGTTGTTCTAATTCAGCTCCGTCCATGGTGCTGAAACTTCTACCCAAAGAAAGCTCAATATGTGCTTGTGAATCACTTCTCAAGGACGCACTGTTACTGCAAGCAGTGAAATTGCTGTGCGGTTCTCTTCGGCTCGAAAGATCGAAGCTGCTCGTCGTATCCGGTGCCGTATTAATGGAGTTACAGATTGTTACAGACGAAGTATTGGGTGGACTAATGTGGAGAGAAAGATCGGGAAGTTGGGTTGAAGAAGGTTCAATGTAAATCCCTTCCAAGGGCATTTTCTTTTCTTTTGCTTTCTCGGGATTCTTTGCCAAACAAGTTTTAACAGTAGAAGAGAAAGAAGGAAGCTTGAGAGAAAAGCGAAAACAAAATTAACAAGTGGTTCTTTTTATCTTTTTCTTTGTTTAAGAAGCTCCTCCTCATGGGGTTCAAGAAGAAGATATTTGAGTTTGGATTTTCTAGGAATATTTAGAAAGCCATGAAAGAGCAATAAGTTGGTAACTAAGAGAAACAACAACTCAAAAGGGAGATAATAAAGCAAAGAAAGACTGATATCTTCTGGAACAAACAGACATGCTCACGAGAGAAAAAAGAAAAGAAAAGAAAAGAGAACCAGAGAGCCAGAGTTAGAAGAGGGATGGTTTTTCTTTTCTTTCTTTTTTCTTTTTTTTTTTTTTTGTTAATTAGGCAAATGGAAGAAGAAGAAGAAACAAAAGAAAAAAAATCAGAAAGTCATGGAAAGGAAAAGAGAGAAAAGAAAAGAAAGGAAATAAGGGAGAGTGGGATTTGGGAGGAGTGGCTTTTCCTCGAGAGTATATCTCGGAAAATGACACTAGAAAGAAAGAAGAGCAAAAGGCTTATCTCTCTCTAGTCAAAACGAGCAGCACAAAAAAAATATGGTTCACTAATTTGGATTTGGGCTTCCCCGGAGACGACGGGTTAAAAAATTATAGTGAGAGAATGACACCCTCCATGTATAATTCTTTTTCCCCCACCCTCTTCGCTCTCTTGTACTATCTACTATCTCTATCTCTTTCTCTATGTATTATATTACTTTTTTATAAATAAATAATTCAATTGGGGTTCAATTCTATGCCTAAATTGGCAGGCTAGAGGCTCACATAATAGACGTACTTACATATATTTTTTTATTTTGTTGTTTCAAATTCTAGGGAGATATTGAATTTCTTTATTATTATTATTTTTTGTTTATATATATATTGAAAGACCCATTGACCTTAAAGAGAGAGAGAGAGACCCACAAAGGGTATTTTGTTTGCTTGCTTGTGTACACATCGTAAACCCTAATTCCACCATTATTACCCTTCTAATTCCCTCCTTACATCCTCCCAAATATTCGCTTCTAATCTTTCAACAGCAACCTTGTCTGGCGACTGGCTTCCCGGGTTTTATTATGTCTTCCTCCACATGGTCCTCCAAAAATTTCATTATCCTCATTGGCTGTCTAATTGGTTTTCAAAACCCTAGGTTAAATCATACATTAAAAAGCTTATTGCATTTTATGGGATTGTTCAATTTAATATATTGGAAACTAACCCTCATATATGTATCCAGTTTTACTCACATAATTAACAAAACCATTTTAGCTCTTTGGGAAGGGGAGACATTAGGAAGCAACTTAACCCAACACACTTCTTAGGTGTGTGTTTGGATATAGTGCATTTAATGCGAGAATTGGGTGTAGTAAATGCTGTTTGGTTTTACTTTCTAGGAACACGTTTTCTACCACCCAACTCTCACCCGAAATAAGAGAAAAAAACAGAGACATTGTAAAATATAATTATATTACATATATATATGTACAGAAGAGATATATATTGATCAGTTGTGTATTGTTTTTGGTGCATTCCTTTTCCAACATGTACAGAAGAGAAAAGTATTCTTCCTACTAATGCTGTATGGGTTAAATGTAGGAAAGAGCTTTGATATGTATATATACTTTCATTGTCTCTAATCCTTGGGGCATGTACCATTGACAATTACAACACCATGCAATATTGCCATTACTATAATTACACCGAGCTTTTTTTTTACGACAAATGATAGCCGTCGATCCAATGGCCGAATCATAAATTTCAGCGGTCGTGATGAATAGTACAACTCTAACTAACAATCAATTAACAACCATCTTCAACCTCTAATTTGGTCTTCCCATATACATAATTGCCCATTTTTCAAAACCCTAAATCTGTTTGTTTCATTGGTACAAAGAAATATATATATATATATATATATATACACACTTGGAAAGAATAAATGTCTTGCTTTCTTGACAATACTGTCCCATCCTTCATCATATTGCATAAATAGGAAGAAGGTTATTTAATTTTAAAGAGTAAAAGCCAAGATAAAGGGTGTAAAGAAGATCTACTATAGAGGGCAATACTTGCAGGGTCAGCAACAATATCTAACTCTCTCTCATAGCATCATATAAGTTCATGTTGTTTTGACTAGAAGGGCTTAGTATTGGGCCTCGAGCTTTGGTTGATTTATTTGCCTTAGAATGCACTAGTTTCCTCATATGTATATATATATATTGTATATAAATTAATTTTTTTTGGCCTTTATTGCTCTCTATTACTTACATACACATTTACTTTGAAGGGTATTTTTGTCAGAATATATGTCTTTTAGTAACGTAGACGAAGCAAACTGAGTCCTTGATTTTTTTATTAAGGATTACCAATCTTTCTGAAAGAATGATATTGATGCTCAACGTAAGCATAATTTGTTTAAATCCGAAAATCTATTTATAGTTTCAAAAAGCTTGAACCCAAAGCAAAAGCATTTCGTTTCAAACATAATGACCACCCACGATTGATTTTTTTAAAAATATTTTTTAATTTTTGAAATAGAATTGAACTTTTCATTAACTCAATTTTGTACAGAAATCAGCTTTCAGAAAAGAAGCCAACCAGTTTGGTTCCTCTTCTTCCAGCCAAGTTACAAAAAATTTTATAGATAAAGCAAATCTAACTAATTCATGAGCAACCTTATTAGTGTTTTTAGAAATGAAAATATAAAAAAACCGAGTAAATCATTTTAACCTATCTCTAAAGAGATCCAAACCTTTTAATTAAAAGTTAGCAATGCAACCAAAAAGGTGTACAGAAACAATAAAAAGATTGACCCTTTGATAAAAAAGATCATGCACTTGTCAATTATAGCCTGTGACCTTCAAAAATTTGGAAAGAAACAAAAAAGATGTTCAGTAGTTTTATTTATTTATTTAACAGCATATATATGTTTATATCTATAGGTTTCACATGGTCTAGTTTCTTTTTGCACCCATTTCTTTTTTGAGTTAATTGCAAAATCGCAATCTATACTTTGGACCATGGATGTCCCAATTTGATCTTTAATCTTTTTTCTAAAGCAATCTCATATCTATTCAATTAAAACTTTCAACGTGGTAGTTAGAGTAAGAAAAAGAATAATGATGTTCTTGGTCTCTACGGCTCTAGTACTTCTACAACTTAATATATTAAAACTTATGATGTCTTATGATCTTATGATTATGCTATATATATATACTTATTCTTCTTTTTAAACAAATTGATAATTTTTCATTTTTCCTATGGAAATACATTGTGAAAATCAAATTAAATAATCGGGGTCTTTTCAATTGCTAGTTGTTCTATATGTAATTTAATTATAAGTATAGGAAATTAACACGTTGAGGTTGATATTAATTGTTGGCATGTTGCATGCTATTCTTAAAGAATGACCTTCAAAGGTCGCCTATATATATAAACAATATATATATATGTGTGTGTGTGTGTGTGTTAAAAATGGTAATACATTAGGGTAAGATTTGCCGCAAAAAAAAAAGAAACTATTTATTGTGGTATGCTTTCTTCATTTTTTTGTTCGCATTTTTTTTACAATAAAATTACTGAATTTAATATGTATTGGTTAGAATAAACCAGCTATATGAGTGAGTTTATTTTTTACTCCCTTTTATGTGAGAAAACAATAGCTTTTCTCATTATGTTGTTCCTTGGGGGACTAGCTTTTTGAATGTTATTAGATGGAATTTCGTCATACTTTGACAAAAATAAAATAAAATAACAGAACTTAATAAATGGATTATATATATTGTAGGATCAATCTCCAATTCAAGGGTCATATTGCTATAATTAAAAACTATCATTATTATTTTTTTTTTTCGCTTCCTTCATCTTATTCTTCTTCTAAACAAAATTAAAATTGATATTTGAGGTTAGGTTTTCATTCAAATTAAGGAAAGGAAAAAGAATTAAATAATAATAATAATCGAAACGAGGTATCTTAGGTTATTGGAGAAGTCAGGGAAGACATACAGTCAACCCCAAACAACTTAAAAAACCTAAGCCAATTTTAATAAATAAAAGATAAAAAAATACAAGATGGAAAGATAGATAATAAAGCAGCTGTTATAAGAAACAGGACAAATGAAGTAAATAAAAAGATCAATCACAAATCCGATGTCGCAATCTGTAGTTTTCTTGGACGATCCGGTTTTCTTTTAACCATACTTCATAAATTCTGATCTGTGGTGTCAAAGACTGATAAAAAGGTTCGTACGTTAATCTACGCCCCTGTTAAGGTCTGTATTTTTCTTGGTCGCCTCGGTTTTCTTTTAACCATATTCCATAAGTTTTCATCCGTGGTTAATAATAATAATAATAATAATAATAATAATAATAATAAAGTTAACACGGTTAGCCGTGCTCTAGTGATAATAATAATAATAATAATAATAATAATAAAGTTAACACGGTTAGCCGTGCTCTAGTGATTGGATACTAAATTGCAACAATTTGTAAAGGAGTGTACCAATTGAAACCTTTCAAATTTGAGGAACTAATTAAATTGAAATCTTTTAGAATTAGATAGTTCAAAAATGCATTTAACCCAAAAGTCTTATTATGTATGTTGAATCTAGTTTCCAAAGAAAAGTAACTTATGAATACAATATAATATATACAAACTCAATTGCATTTGAAAAAAAAGAAGAAGAAGGTGCTTTTAAGGCTTCCATGCATGGATGAGCCACAAGAGCTTTGCAGGAGGATTTAGGACTAAAAGTCGGAAACACTACACACAGTCAACTTTCATCAGAAATTCCCCAAAAATTAATCATAAGGTTATGATTAATATCTGACCCAATAAAAAGATTTTGACACATGTCTCTCATTTATTGGTCGACAGTTTGACAAGAATGTATGGTGGAGAATATGGAATAGCCCTGCGTACCATATTGTATACCTGTCTAGTTAATTGGCATCTGCAGGTACATTTCTATTCTATATAGTCTTTACCATACAAAATGATGCTTTTTCATTAATCTTAAATCTCCATCACTTAATCTGCTACTGCTTGGTCCCACATTTGGCCCTTTATTGGGAAAAAAAGAAGAAGCCAATTATTATTATTGTTAATATTTTATTTTATCTTCCGACAACAAATTTATATAAAGAAAAATAAAGCCCATTAAATATTAATTGATTATGCCCATCGCATAAGGCTGGATTTTGTTATAGATGGGTCCTTCATTTGAGGTTTACTTGATATCCAAAAAATAATAAGAAAGAAAAAATTCCTTCTTACATAATTTAAAAAGATGATCAAAATCATTACCTTATGCTTAATTTTTATTTGCTTTTCTTGCCCATGCATATGACTTCCAAACAAGGCTTCTCAATAATTTCCATATATTAATTTCTCCTAATTCTATTTGATTTGTAAAAGACACTCAAATTAGATATTCAGTTATATACATTTGAAATAATTTGGAAATTAGAATAATTAGTGATTTGCTAATACTAAAATATCTGGAAAGTCGTGACCAAATTGACAAACATTCTTTTAAGCTTTTTGGTGACAAATTAGTAGGCAATGACGACAAAGATTTTTTGTTATATTGATCAGGCTCTTAATCACCTTTGCCCCACCTTTGGTTGTAAAAGAAAGATGGATAAGTGCATTGTTTAAGAGGAATTTCACTCCATCTTGAATTGTTAATATCCACCGTACTCCATCTTGAACTTGAAAAGAAAGAAAGTCGTGGGAGCTTTTGGGATACCAATTTAGTACTGGTAAAAGGATCTCCAACAGTCAATTAGTTTATAGTTGGTAATTCTTTATAGAGAGCTTATGAGCTAATGATAGAATATTTTTATTCATGGACATCATCAATAATTATAGAATTTGAGTGAGTCATCCCAAACTATGAGAAAAGTCAGAAACCCTAAATCTAGCCAGCTTGGCTATTGGTAAGTTTCTAAGTTGGTTCTAACAAGTCAAGGAAGCCAGTCTGATAATTGACAAACTGCCTTATTTGATTATGTCGTCTACAAACTGCCTCTCCTTATTTGATTATGTCGTCTATTGATCATGGCTGATCAAATCCTACGAGAGACTGTAAATTTATGAATCTTGAGATTATTCTAGGCCAAATCAAATGGGTCGAACTTGCTTATCAATCTGTTGGACCTACAAAACCTAATTCGATGCAGATTTATCTCATATATATTTTTCTCTTTCTTCAATTAAAATCCAAATATTTTTTTGTAACTACTTACTTAAGAAATATATGGAAAACCACATTGGATTTATCCTATATCTTCTTGTTTAACTGTGTTTCCATTTTGATGGCGAATATAAGGAATCATTTTATTAGAAAAATCAAGTTGAATCAATTTTGAAATTGAATGTTTGTCAATTTTATCAAATTCTAACAAAACAATATAAGAGTTGGGGCCATTTGGAATCACAATCAATTTTATCAAACTCCAATAAAAATAATTCTCAAATTCCAATAAAAATTTTAAGAAGGGACGCTATGATATTACGCCAAAGTTCAGTGGCAAATTTCTTAAAAAAATTATTTATTTATTTCAATGTGGAAATAATGATCATTCTTGTATTATTATTATTATTATTATTATTATTATTATTATTATTATTATTATTTTGTTTTTTAAGTATTTGAGAAAAAGTTTGCATTATGTTTTTATACAAAAACTATTTCTCTATATTTATTATTACTTGTAAAAATTTATTTTTTATTCTTTTTGCAAAAGAAAATTTTAAAAATTACATTTTCATCCCTAAACGATATCAATGTTGCACCTTTGGACTCTACAACATGTGTAAAATGACCAAGCATGTGTGAAATGACTGAGCTCTTTTTGAATTTTACATCACATACAATGCACATGCCACATCTATTACAAATTAAATACAAAAAAAATAAAGAAATAGTAAGGGTGCAACTCATAATATAATTTAGGGACCAAATTGCCACAAAATAAAATTTGAGGACTAAAGTGCAAAATGGAGCATAGTATAGGACCATTGATGCCAATATCCCAATTAATAAAATAAAATAAATTATCATTATAATAGTGAATTTAAAAGAACATTTTTTTTTTTCATTTTGGTCAAATCAAAAGAACAATTTCTGCCTTTGGCATTTACTGCATGGCCATGTTAGTTAGGACCATTTTCGTTTATGGTAATTTACTCCTCCTTTTAGTAGTAGAAGAGCAATTAATGGTGTTTGAGTATGCAAATCGAACTTCTTTTAGATTTTAATGTGTATTCTTTATCTCCCTCTCTTATATATATATATATATATATATATATATATATATCTTGTCAGATGACAGCTCAAAATGAAAAGAAATAAAGAAGAGGCTCGGTTTCCAAGCAATGTCTGATTAAAACTATATAACATGGAAGCAGAGTATGGTCATCTGGTGGTGAGACCCTCTTATGTTCTATCTCTGATAAATATAAATTTTCACATTAATATGTGATGTAACATTGTCTATCAAAGTAAGTGATTCAAAATGGATATAAGCTATTTAAAAACTAAAAAATTAAAATTAAAATTAAAGATCATATCCTTTTTTGAAGCTCAATCTGAGCAACAAAACCCACGTGTCAAAAAATAAAGAGAAACCACTCATTAACCTTTTTCTTAAAATAGTTTCACAAGGAAACGTCTAGTTCCCTTATTCATGGGTATCTTTTAATGCTCTTTTTCATTCTTTCATAATTCTTTTCAATTTGGTTGCATTCGTGCTTAGAATGGCAATGCTTTTGCCTTTTGGAAGTGATTGGACACTGCTTCTATGAAAGCTAAACCTTCGTTTGGTAACATTTATGTTTTTTATTTTTGGTTTTATAAATTTTTTAAATTAAGTGTAATTTACTTAGCTGAAATCAATATTAAATATACTTTGTTATTATTGGTTAACTATAAATGTGCCAAAAAAAAGGAACAATGAGTCACCTTTTCAAACTATTTTTTATTTGATATATATATTTTTTTCATATTTATAGTAAAATGAAAAGATTAAAAAAAATACTAAATCTAACTAACATAAACTAACCTTCAATTCAAGCAAATAACATACTACTCAAGTGAAAAAAAAATTAAAAAAACAAAAAGGTTTATCAAATGGGCTTGAAGGAGTGGAAATTACTTGCTTAATTTTGAGAAACAAAGAAAAATATATCCACCCTTTTGCTATACATGCATATAAGTAAAGTAAGGGCATAATCGGTGCGTAATTACAAATTTAACATACAACATGTGATTTTTTTTTTATCTTATGATTGAGAGGTTGGTTTTAAACTATTAGAGAGCGAGTTCCACTATATACATACACATATATATCAAGTTAAGAATACTATTATGAGTTTCTCGACACTTATCCAAAAATAATAATAACATTATTACTAATACTAGTTTTTTTTCAAGAACAAATTTGTAGCAATATTTTTATGCTTATGGATTCTTTTATTTCTGTAGAATGAAATAGCTAAATGGTATATATTGATTTGTTAATTTCGAAGGGTGCATGTAATTAACATTTTTGTTTACACCTTATACAACTTAAATCCCATATCAAGATATATAATATGAATTGCCAAATCCTAATTTCTTGTATCTAGAATGAGTTAATCATTGTACTATATATATAAACTTAATCATATTAGAGAGAGAAGAAAAAGATTAGGTGTTTGAGTTTGACTTCTTAAAAATTAGGTATAGAACTTGGACGTGCTCATTTTGGTACTTGTATTATACTTGGGGATTGAATTCCAGCTAGTAGGCCGTTTTGCTAGCAGGAAAACATTTATACATTCCAGCTACACACATGCTTCTCTTACATTAGAACACTTCAAGGACGTCATAATTATTTATCTCTACAGTACGTATATATGCTTTTCTTCATATATAAGTGTTTTAATTTAGTTAAATATATATAGGTTCTATTCAAGGAATTTACATTAACCCTCCTCTTTTTTTCCAAGTTTAATTTGCAGGTAGATCTTTGTATTTCTATAAAATACCAAAATCACCCTTTAAATTTCATTATAAATTAAACATGCATAGACAGGTCGAAAATTAGGACCAGACGTTAAAGATACATAGGCGGATGAATATATGCCAATTAATAATAATTTGAAAACTACATTTATTTTATTTTTGTAGGAATAATAGAATGAAAATACTTAATTTGATTCCCAAATACGCTTAGCTTAATTCAAATTTTCTTCTACTACAAGAAAAAGGACTCGTATGTTTGAAGCTGGAGTTGAGAGTTACACATCTCAACCACCACTTTTGTACCATTTTCAATGTGATGGGGATGTTTGGTTTCTAGCTTTTCAGGAGTCTTGTTTGTCTATAGAAAGCAACCTTTCCGAAATTTTGTGACTATACAAATATAAATAATAGCTGGGTTTATTAGAATTTTGATTTTAGGAACAAATAAATCCTAGTAGCTAGCCACATCAAATATATATTCTTTATGAGTGTAAGGTTTAGTCTAATTCCATCTAGCTAGGACTAGCAGCGGCAAAAGGGTATTTCCTTCTTGAGAAGGCATAAAAAAAGGGTCCCAATTGCACTTCTCAATGTCCCAAAACATGTGTCAAACCCATCCAAACCAGTGGAACGACAGTGAAGCATCACACAGCTCCAATATACAAATAATAAATATATAATATTTAAAATATGGTTGTGCTATCAAAGCAATAACAACTTAATCTTAAGTACGCTATTTTGAATTTGGATGTACAGGAGGGTTTTGTAAAAGTGTGGATTCCTTTCATGTATGTTTTATTTTTGAGACTGATCATAGACTCAACCTTTCTACCGACTGTATTTTAATTATTAGAAGCTTGAGCTTTGTTAGGCCACCACCTGTGTCACCAATTAATAATGTGACACCATCATTTGCTATTGACAAAACAATAAAATCTAGTAGTAATAAGTGAACTTTAAATATAAATTAATATATATAAGTGATGTGTTAAATTTTTATTAATTATAAGTACTATACATATCAGCTCTTAACTAATAAAAATTTGATATATTATTTTCAACCGGCTTATTCTAGAAAGTATTGTTTGAATTTTAGGCCTTGTTTATACTTTTCTTTTAATTAAATTAATTAATGAGTTAGGGACAGCTATACAACAACCGTGGGATGTAAAAAGTATTCATTCATTTAAAAGATGGGACACAAGCACACCACCAAAGTCGTTGAAACAGCAGATGAGGGACCCAATTGGACCAACATGGAAATGAAAAGTACGGTAATAATTGATATTAAAAAAAAAATTGAAGACAACTAACAAGCTGGGTATGCACCTACTAATACAAAAAAAAAAAAAATGTTAACTTTAATTTTATTTGATTTAGTTTAAAAATATGAGTTGTCCCTTAAAAGGGATAATTTCTAGTAATCTGATTACTGTTTGATCATAAAACTAGTCTCTATTGTCTATATATATACACACGTACAAAATTATTTTTTTATACATCGCTTATATATAATAAGTAATGATAGAGTTATAATTGGCTAATTTACACAAGATATAATGAGAATAGATATAAAAACTAATCAATAATATAAATTTATTCTTTATCCATATTTAATAATATATAACACTTATATTGCTCATTATATATATATATATACACATTTCATAACAATTGAAACTTAATTATTTCCCATCACAAGAACAGTCATTATTAGTGGCCAAATTGTGTGTGGGTAATTGAGATACATTGGTCTGAAAAAATGGTACATGGAATTTCAATTAAATTGAGAACATAAAAAGGAAATTAAAAAATAATAAATAAATTTGGAAAAAAATGAAAAAAAAGTGACGAGGGTGTACAAAAAGCTGTGGCATATATGCATTGTCAATTGGGAATGTACAATGATCCAAAACATGACAATATACCATTCCCCATATACCGTACGTTCACAGCTACTGATGTATCATCGCTGTCATGGGTCATTCTTTGTCCCCATAATTGACCTATGTCATATCCAATCATGCATGCATGGAAAAGCTCTTATACCCGTGTTCATTTTGTGGTGGAAATTTCAGTGCATGTCACACTTTATTAATTTCCTCAAGGAATACCAATATATCTATTTAATTTAAATCTAAGCTTTCTATAGGGATTAGTTACCTGATTAGGTACATACTTAAAAAGCCAGCTAATACATAAATTAAAGCAATCTCTCTGTTCTCTAAATTTCTGTATTTGGGCAACATTTCTGACCGATTGATTTATGTGGTGAATTATTAGACTCTTTTCCTTCATATCTTACATACAATAAAAAATTAGCATATATATGATAGAACAATCCTTAGCTAAGCGAACTAAATTATAGGGAATATACGAAAAGGACTACTGAGAGGATGGAGTGCCATTTCATTTCATGAGGTCCATATCCCTCTCACCCTTCCACACAAATATTGATCAAAATAATTAAAAAATTACAATTAAAAATATGTAAACCACTATTTGGTCCCCTAATTTTCTTTAGGTGAGTCTATTTGGTCCCTTAATTGCAAGCACTAAATGCTAGAAGAAAAAATGTCAGAGGCACAGTACTCACTGAAAGGAGGCATTTCTTTATTGTGAATTATATCAAACACGTACATAAAATTGTCATAAAAAATTAAATTAACATAGGGAATTGAAAAAAATAGATAAAGTGTAAAGCAAAACAAAAAGGAGACTAAATACATAAATATCCCACTGGGTGACTCTGAGTATGTAAGAAATTATTGAGGTAATGATGGTGGTGGGAGAGTCAAAAGAAAGATGGACGTTGGGAACTGAATTTTAGAGTGAGAAAGAAAATGTGATGGAAAGTTGCAAAAAATGTTGTACCTACATTTAAAATTTTACAAAACTTTTCTTTTTGAAGAAAATTTTTCTGGGATATTTTATTTTCCGGGAAAGTTTGAGGTGATCAAGATTGAGGGAAGCTAGATTCCCGGAGACCATGTGAGAGGCTATGTGGTCAGACTCAGATATGAGTCAATTTTTGCAACGACTAAAAATTATGAAAACCCATAAACAACAATATATATATATTCATCAAATTAATAATATAACAAAATATTATTGCACGGGCAAAGAAAGAACAAAACCAAGATACATTTTATATATAACATTATTTTTTATTTTCTTATCCTTGTCAATTGGGTTTGTTTTAAGTGTATACTTCTCAAAGAATATTTTGGAGAATGAAAGTCTCCGATGATTCTGCCCCCACCCTTTGACTCTTTCACTCGCTCTCTTTCTCTCTGATCAACATTCTTGCGGGTCCATGAAGCCAACATTTTGCAGATCTTCAACAGCTGTCCGGCTTAAATCTTTTACGGGAATATATATATATATATATATATACACACACATACACTTACATAGCTTTAGGTTTTGGCCCCATTGGTTTCCTGTATAGTTGCACAAGTGAGGAAAATGTAGCAGAGAGATGAGAATTCTTTCACCCAAAGAAAGAGAGAGAGAGAGAGATGGGAAAAGAGCGAATCAGCTTTCACGATTCCCAAAAACTAAAGAGAAAAACTTCATGAGAAGGTCTTGGTTCTGTTTCTGGTTAGTGATTTGGTGGACATGTTTCAAATTACTGTCATTTTCATCAAAACTCATCATCATCATACATGTCACAGGAAGTAAAAGCATATATATATCTTCTTTCCGAAAAGTGATTCATGTATATCTTCATTTCCTTTCTGTGTTTGTAGCTCTTTTTCTTCTTCTTCTTTTTTTTTTCTATTTTTATTTGTTTATTATAAATCTATATATTGCATGGAGGAATATTTTCAATCTGTCCTCGTTTTTCTTGTTATATAGAATAATATTATTGATCACAAGTTTTGAATTTTTAGAATTTTCACAAATAATTGCATCCTTTAATTAATTAAAGATATGAAAAGCTGATGGTGCAGCTACCACATAGGTGTTGTATTATTTGTATTCATCATAACTTGTGATGTTATATATGATATACCCAACATGCAGGTCCATATGCATATATCTTTGAAATTTACAAATTCAGAATTAATTTATTTCTATTTTTTTTTAGCTGACATGACCCCACTTTATTTTTTTATTTGGATGTAAAAGAGTAGCCAAAATCCACAAAACATGCTAGTTATATAATATATGGACTTTGAATCATATTAAGAGATTTGAAAGCATTTTCTTAGAATTGTGGCTGTTTCTCTAAGATGAATATTTATTTGTTAAAAGTCCACATCCAGATGGGAGAGTCATTGCTACCACTATTACAATAATTCATATATATAAAAACACATTTTAGGAAAAAAAACAATTGAGTTTGTAACTAAAGTTGTGAACTGCGCGTAAAAATTGGTCTGATCAACAAGTTGTTGGAATGCTGTCAAATTTCATGAACAGAAAATGGATAAACCCTGTATATATTTTATATATGCAAATACATATTTTTTAATTAGGGCCAAATGGGTTACTTAATTATAATGAACTTGACTCATTTTGTATATATAATAGATGTTTAATCAAGTAGTAGCTCCCATATTAGATAAGGAATAGTACTATTAGCCTAATTGAGATTAAGGATGAAAGAAATTCAATTAATAAGAGAAAACTATTTTTTTTTCAGTTGGTTTGAGATAGTCTTGGAAGACATATTTACTTGCTCTTGCATGTTTCCTAACTTGTCTTGTTACTATAATTATGACACATTATCTAAGCATGGAAAAAAACCTTATACTGTTGAAGTATATACTTTTATACCATTTGAATGATGTCATATAATGTCACATCAATATTTATGCTAATGAGACATCATTCTAATGGTACAGGATAACCAAAGTTTTTTTTCCCTAAGCATACAGATAACTATGAAAATTGTAAGGAGACATGCAAAGAAACAAAGCATTAGTGGGTTAAGTAGTTAATATGTTACATAATGTATGGAAATATTGTTACTAGTTAATATGTTGAATTTATTTTATTTTATTTTATTTTTGAGTTTTAATGAAGATATATATATATATATATATATATGCATGTGACTTGAATCTGGAACACCTATATAATTAATGTAGGTGCTTGGTATTTTGATGGAGGTAGATCATATAGTCCTAGCTAGCTCTATATATATATATATAGAGAGAGAGAGAGAGAGAGAGTTAATTCTTCCATGGATATAATTAATACTCAAGTTAGATGCTTAAGGTTTTAGAATATATTAGGTATGCTTAATTAAAGAGTCGGGTCGGGGGGCCAGGTACTACACTATATATAGTACTCTTGGAATCTGCCAGTAGAGAGATTTGGCTTTAATTTTCATAATTTTTTGTAGGGTAAAGCTGCAGGAGCTATATTATGCGCTCCCAGAACTTTTAATATTCGTCTGAAAAATTTAAACAAATATGCTTGACATATATACATACATATTTATATATATATATATATATATATATATATGCCATTGCTAATGAAATTAAACTATCTATATAGGTCCACCAAACCAAACAAAATTGTCATATGGTCAATGATGTATAACAATGCATTTTTACCAATCACGTGGACTTTAATTCACAGCAAAATTGTTTTCAAAGATAATTTAATTAGAGCCCTTTTAGTAACATTTTTTTTTCTTTTAAATTATATGTAATTTGCTTAGTATAAAAGTTAATTAAAGTTTAATAATGTTAGTTAAACAAGTATAAATATGAAAGAGAAAAGAAAAACACAACTTTCATTTTCTGTTTGTGTTTTTTCTTTTTTCTTTTTTATTTGTGTTTTTTCTTTTTCATTTTTATTTGTGTTTTTCCTTTCCTTTCACATTTAATAAAAATAAAAAATTAACAAATTTTATTTAACTCTTAAATTGAACAAATTACACATAATTTAAAAGAAAATAAATAAATATGTTATCAAACAGGTTATACTACAATGAAAAACTCATCCAAATAATTTGGAGTAACAGCAAGTGCCAACTCTGAATCACTTTTTTTTTCTTTTTTTTTTTTTTAAAAAAAAATTTAAAGCTAGAGAGAAACCCCATATCCTCTAAACAGCCCTCAATATATATATATAAAATGGTAATATTTTCTGCCTGATTTGATTTCTCATAAATTAAAGGCTATGCATGGATGGATGATATGCTTATTTAATTTGCTCACCTTTTTGGAGGTGTTGGGATTCTAATTCATTAACTGTAGATTAATTAATATTGTTCAGAAAGCATTAATTTGACATTGAATTTATGCGCAAATTGAATTCATTGTTAAGACATTCAGGATGAAATATCAGAGATCAAAGTGTAGATGGTGCATTTGTGTCCATGGAATCTAGTGACACTAGTTCTGAGTTTTCACGTAGTTTTATAGCATTCAATTAAGCTTCAACAATTTCCAATATTTTGTTATTAGTTTTCTGGTGTCATCATTAATCTACAAATCAAGGTTGAAATATTTTGTTGACAAACACAACCTAATACATCATGATTTGATTAGAGGCATGCCTAGGAAACAAATTGCATAAACCACACCTTTTTTCTACGCATACATAAGTTGACTATTCAGGTTACATAGAGCTTCATTCAGTAGTTGAAAGTTGCACTAGCACACCGTATTTTATGCTTGTATTTGTTGCTTTTAAGCTTCCAGGGTTTAACATGCTCAATTACCTTTAGTTTGGGCCCATTTCGACAGATGTCCTCTAAAATCATTTATTTTAATCAAAACCTCCTATTTTTTCAACTTATTGCAATTGAAGACAAATCCCCAAATTGGGTGACAGAATAATGAGTGCGCAATGTCACACGTGACCAAAATTTGCAGTCGTTGTACATCCGAAACGACTTCGTTTGGCCCCCCTTTCGTCTCCTAAAACAGCACCACGCTGAAGATTTATAGTGGATATATATATATTGATATAGATATAGATAATATTTCATATATTTTGGCAGTGAAAGTTAATTTGATGATGAGTCGCATTGCGTTTACAGGAGATAGAGGACTTCCATTTTCATACAAAACTAGCTAATTAAATCAAATATAAATGGACCACCAACTTACGCATGCAGTTCTATTTGAATACGACCGGTCATATTCCCATAAACAATTATTTTTGTGGGTTTTTTCATTCCTGCCCTACATCAATTTTCTAACCGAAGAAAAAAAAATTTAAAAACCAATTTTTGTATGAAAATTCGAAAGCTATTTTTTTTTTTTATCGTTTTTATAGTATCTGAAAATTATTCAACTGAATTTTTGTTTTTATTTAAAATTTTGATGTATCTGCAGTACTATTTGTATAATTTGGACTATATGCTGATCAAATACTACTGTGGAGTACCTTTCAACCTTAGAGAAGGGCCAGAGATGGTTTCTGAAGTAGCTAGCTAGGGTTTCAGTTTTATTACTTTATGTTAATGTTAGGAAATGAAGATAAGAAAGTGGGGTCTAATTATTTCATCCCCTTTGTTACAACCGAATATAATGAAGGTGAAAGACCACCACCAAAAGAATATGTACGCTGCAGCACCCCATAAACCGACATTACAAACCCTACACACACCCTCCTCTTTTTACTTCCTTATAAGTTTTAGTACTTTTTTTTGGTATATTAATCTGGTTGCTATTTGGAAACTTCATTTCATGGTTTTTTTGTAAATTATATTGCTGATCTTAATTAATACTCAGACTTGTAAGCATAAAGCTGGTGGTAATTATATCATTCTCAAAAAATAAAATTTTTTATGGTTGTATATATGTATTATATATTTGTATAGTCAGCAACACCCTTCTGAAATTTTGAATGAAGTACTGGTCAAGAGAATTTGACAATTCACCATCTGCAATAGGGCCTAGTATATATATATATATATATATATATGAGATAAAATTATGTTACGTAGATTCGAAGGTATATGTATGGAATTTTAAAAGCACATGGTTTTGACTTTGTATTCAAATACACAACCTTGTGCAATAGACTTTTGTTTTGTAATGGTAGGATCATAAAGAAAAATATGTATCTTATAAATTCAATTGTTTGAGAGGCATTTTGTACGTAATCAACAGAGAGTTAAAACCTACACAGGTTGTTCCCTATATAAAGATTTATTTTCTTGAACTGAGATTTGGTCATATAAAAAATCCATATGGCATCTAATTATATAAATATATACCTCTTTGAAAAATGAAAGTAGATTATGTGCATTAATAATGTATATTACATATATACATATAAATAGTTATAATTACTATGAAGACAAGGCAAATAGTTGATCACTTGAAAGACGCAGCTGGGGGACAAGAGGTAAAAAGGAATAAGCTTTTCATGCAAATGAGTTTTATTTTCCCAGCTTTTACCAAAAAAAAAGGAGTTTTATTTTCCCAGCCAAAACTAATAGTGAGAAAGAAAAAGAAAAAGAAAAGTCCATTAGACACTACCCCTCTTATTATGCATTGACATGTGGAACAAAGTTGTACACTTTGAAGTTGACAAATGAATATTATGTGTGTATATATATATATATGAGAGAGAGAGAGAAAGAGTGGTGAAGATCAAGAAAGAAAGAAGAAGAAGGGCCATTAATACCTCGAAATGGGAGAAATGAAATGGGGGTGTAGAAGCAGAAGGATACAGGACTTTTATGGCAGAACAGAAAAGATAGTCATGATGTGAGAGGTGAGGAAATGATTTTCTAATCGATTGCTTTATGATTGAATGAAAAAAACAAATAAATAAAATGTGCATTAGAGAAAGAGAGAGAGAGAGACATAAAAGAATATAGCTATAACAAAGTAGTAGTGACTGAGAAAGTTGAAGGAAAAAAAAGTCTTTTTTTTTTAAAAAAAAAAAAAAGCAGCACTTTTTTTAATTAACTTTTCTTTCTTTTAGTATTATTATTATTATTATTTTCTCTTTCTGACAACAAGAAAAGTGAAAAAGAAGAAACTATTATGAGGCTATGATATGCATATGATATGCATGCATTAATGCAATGAGTTCGATGCATGTCTTTGTCTTTGTTACATTGGATTAGACATAGACTAGTGGGTTTTGTTTTTCAGTTAAATATATTTTACTCAGAGAGACAGAGGCTAGTGGGTATTATATGTATAGTAGCAGTTCTATATAGGCAGTGAAAATGAGGCCAAAGTGCGCAAGAGAATGAGAGCAAATAAAAAAAGCAAAAATAGGAGCGGGCTTCATGCATATTTGTGTGTGTGTGTGGCTGAGCTTTCACATCATGCCCTTGTTAAAGGACCTTGGGAGAGAGAGAGCCTGACATTGTCCTTCACAAAAGTTGCTGACCATATTGTCTGCCTCGCATTTAAAGCCCTCTATTTTTATGTACTATACTTTATCTAGTTATTTATTTCTAATATATAGCAAACAAATATTGTATCATGTGGACCCCATATTCAAATTCAGACTTACTTTTACCAAGCCTATTTATAAAACCAAATAGAAATGAGAAATATATATGCAGCTAGAGTCTAATGCTTTTCATAAATTACTCTTCATCAACTTCATACTATTTAATTTATAAGGTGGTGGAAAGGTTTGGCCAAATAGATGATGTCCCACATTTTTGCTTCTAATATTCTCATTAAAAAACTTAAATATGACACTGAGAGCGACATTTCTTTTAGAGTAGTTTATACTTATTTCCTTCTTTTTTTATATATATTTTTTATTGTTGGGGGTTTAAATACATTTAGAAACTTGCATTTTAAGAATTTTCCTTAGATGTAAACTAAACCTACTGTTTCATCATAACAAGGATATATAGAATGCTAAGAAAAGCGAAGCTTTAAACACAATTTGGTCTAAAACAACCTATATATATATATATACACACACACACACACACAAAGCTCAAGCCAATTAGCTCTAGATTTTAATTTTAAAAGTTAAAGGGCTAAACTTATAAGTTGAAAGTGAGGTAATCTACAAATTAATTGAACATCGTGTTTATAAGTTGTAGATTAAGATTCCATTCACAAAGAAAGAAAAGAAGAATGATTTGGCTCTTTCATGTATGCTCAATTTGGCCCATCATAAGTTGCATATATATAACCTAAAATTTACTCTTTTAATGGACAGAAAACCCTCCCAATGATATTAATGTCTCTAGAGGTTGAAAGCATGTTTCCAAAAAGTCTTTAAATTTATTGACAATTACCATTGGATTGAATATATGTATATATATATATATATATATAGAGAGAGAGAGAGAGAGAGAGATAAATAATTTTTTTTCTTAAGATATAAATTGCCATTTATATGTCAATATACATTCATGTAAAAGATTTTAGCCCAAATTTTAGCCCAAAAAACTATAAAAAAAAATGGTTTGCTTGTAAACATTTGGGCCATAGCCCAAACTAAAATAGAGTCCAAAGATCTTACGGCCCTTATCCATTTATGGCCCCAACTAAAATAGAGTCCAAAGATCTTACGGCCCTTTTCCATTGTAAAACAATGAAAACAATCTCTCATTTACCAGCCAGTTCTTGCCACGTACACTAACAAATGAAATAACAACAGTCGTTCGTGATGATACCCCTAAACACTCGCGCGTGGTACGTCTTCTTCAGAAGATCCAACTCACTCAGTCTTCAGACTCTCAACGCGACTACAAGCCTGAAGCCCCAACATCTTAATCTTCTCGAGAGGGTGCGCGTGCTTTCCACGTCCCGCGACCTTAGGGAAGCGTTTTATCTCTTCTATACGCTCGACACTCCTCATCGCCACCAAACTTACGCCACTCCCTTCCGTGCCTGTGCTCGACACAGTTGCTTCCATGAAGGTCTGTCTCTTCACCGTTTCATGGTTGCTCACAACGGTGCCAAACCTACTGACCTCTTTGTTGCTAACCATATCATAAATATGTACTGTAAAAGTGGTTACTTGGACTGTGCCCTGCGGCTGTTCGACGCAATGCCCGAAAAAGGATAAATAGAAAATAAATGTAGGACTGATATTTCCAGTATGTTGACGAGGGTTTGTTGACGAGGATTCTTGATCAGTCATGATTGGTGATGAGAGAGGTAAAAGATGAATTATTTGAGATGGAACAAAATAGCGAGGTTCTTGCTTATTGCAAGTGGGACTCTGATACCATTGAAAGCTTTGATAATTGGAGGGAAAGGCTTGCTTTTCATTACTCTGTATTGAATATTATATACACTTACAATATGTAACTAAACGATTTACACTACCACATCTGTACCATAAAGAGAGGGATAGAGATATACTACAGTTACAAATATCAATTCTACATTTGCTTTCTATTTATCCTTTTCAATGCCGAGTAGAAACCTTGTTTCTTGAACTGCTCTCATGTCGGTACACTACCATCCCAATGAGTTCGCTTTAATTTGCTAGCGTGCTTAGTTCATGTAGTGGCAGCGATGGTACATGTACTTGCTTTGAAAATGTCTTGGGACGCTTCTGTTTTGTTGCAAATGCCCTTATTACCATGTATATATAGCAAAAGTGGTGGTTTTGGGAATGTTTTGAGTGATTGTATAAAAGAGGCTTGGACTTTAGTTTTTAAGAGAATGGACTTTCAGAAGCTTGGATCTTGGAATTCCATGATTGCAGTGTTTCCGTTTCATGGACTTGGAACTCAAGCTATGGATCTTTTTATCCAAATGCAACACGATGACATTGGTTTAGACCGTGCCACGTTACTCATCATTCTTTCATCCTTATGTGGAAGCAGTGAGAATGATATTAACTTGTGCTTGAGATTTTGTCTTCAGTTGTACTGTCTCACTGTGAAAACTGGGTTAATATCAGATGTCAAAGCGGCGACTGCATTGGTTAAAGCTTATTCAGATCTTGGAGGGGATATTCTCCATTATCGCTCTCACTCACACACACACTCACTCTCTTTGTTTACGACTGGCAAATTGGTGGAGATTGATTGTCAATTCGTCACCGAGCAATAAACGGTCTTGAACTTTATATTATTCTAGGGGTTAACGTCATCTTAATTTCTTTGTTAATTGTATATGAGTTGCTACCTTGCCTATTAAACGTCAGCAATTGTCCTCTGGTTAGGATTGATATGTCTCTCTCTTCCCTGTGCTTGTGTTAGCGTGTGCTTGTGTGTCAGTAATATGGCCAAGACCCTTTCTTTTTATTCTTTGCAGTAGATTTTTTAGAGACTTTAATGTTGTAACTCGTAGCATAGCTAATGGGATTCAGATACTTGTCCCATTTTTTGGTTGTTCTTGTTGTTGCTTTTGAACGAAGATTATAGCCAAAAACTTATATTAATTGTCCTTTTCTACCTTCAAAGCGAAGGTCACAAATGAACCACGTATCATCCAAGCCTTGTCATTTTATCAGTCGTCACTATCCATTTTGGTCATCATCATCATCTAAACCAAAACCAACCAATATTTTATTCTAAACGCTTCCATACACCACTACCTCCAGATTCTAATCAAACACATGTAAAAGCAGAGTAGAGCAAAGAGAAATGGCTGAAACCCCAACAAAAGCAATTCGTTTTGGCATTATAGGATGTGCCCAGATTGCTAGGAAAGTGATCCGAGCCATAAACCTCGCTCCCAGAGCCACACTCTGTGCAATTGGAAGCCGGTCCATCGAAAAGGCCCAGAAATTTGCGATTCTCTGTGGACTCTCTGAGACTCTGGTTAAGGTCTACGGGAGCTATGATCAGGTGCTGGATGACCCTTGTGTGGATGTGGTTTATGTGCCCCTACCCACCAGCCTTCACTTGCAGTGGGCGATCTTGGCCGCCCAGAAGAAGAAACATTTGCTCTTGGAGAAACCAACGGCTCTTGATGTGGCTGAACTTGATCAGATCTTGGAGGCTTGCAAATCCAACGGTGTGCAGTTCATGGATGGGAGTATGTGGCTGCATCACCCTAGGACTACCAAAATGAAGGACTTGATCTCTGACTCCACCCACTTTGGTCAAATTAATTTTGTAAGTTCCAAAACTCTATACTTCACTGAGTTTACTTATTATAACATCTTTTCTTTTTCTTTATTTCTGTGTACTTTATATAATCTTTTGTAATTGCTTTAATTAATCCAATAAATGGTTTTGGTTCTATGCATGATATGCTTTCTTTTGTAGATTTGATGTTGTCTAATCCTCTAAATTTATAACGTGGAAAATCAAATTCTTCTTCCCATGGATTTTCTTTTATGGTTATTATTATTTTCAATAGGATTCTACCCCATAGTCTCTTCGTGATGCTTTTTCTCTCCTCCATTCTTATGAACTTTTTCTACTTTTCATTGTGGGTTTTCAGTCAAATTGGATTATTCTTTATTTTTTGTTATCTTGTTATCAAAGGCTTCTAGTATCAAATTTAGATGAGGCATGAAATTTTTTAATATATATATTTTTATTCTCTCTATTTTCATTAAAAAGAAAAAAGAAATACAGGCAATGATGTAATTTAAAATTAATAATACACACTCATGTCCTCTTTATATTCTGTCGAATTCAACTGGATGCCTCTTTTTTCACTTTTCTCACTAAAAGCATTGTTAATTTCATAATTAAATTTCGAAAAACCCCTTTTTTGTTTGTCAACTATTATAGAAGTTAGGTACCATTTTCCTAAAATAATAATTTCCTTCTTATTTGTTTGCACATCTATTTTCTCATTGGATGACTATTTTGTTGTTCTCTTTAGCTAACCTTAAAGAGTACTGAATGGTTTCGTGAATTTCCCAAAACATGTTAGAGAATGCAAATCCAAAACCAGACTCTTTCAAAACAATACAAATTTTCAAAATAAAATCTTAGATGGTGCTGTAAATTTGGTTGTGTACTTCATAAGAAGAGCTTACTATTCTCATATGCATGGAATTTCTTAAAGACCCTTATATATTTTTTTTTTCTTCTGGCCTTAAGATTCATAGCACATCAACAGCTTCAGTGACGGCAGAATTCTTTGAAAGCAACATAAGGGTAAGACCAGACTTAGACTCTCTTGGTGCGGTGGGAGCCCTCGGATGGTATTGCATTGGAGCAGCCTTGTGGGCAAAAGACTTCCAAGTACCATCTCTAATCACTTCCTCACCAGATGTCACAAAAAACTCAGCAGGGGTCACCCTGTCCTGCACTGCTTCCTTAAATTGGGATGACAAAACAGTGGCAACCATTCACTGCTCTTTCCTCTCCGGAACCACCATGGACTTAGCCGTGTGTGGCACCAATGGCACGGTCCATCTCAACGACTTAGCCATCCCATTCCGGGAGGATTCTGCAGCTTTCGAGTTCGTTTCTGGGGCCAAGTTTACACAGCTCCATATTGGGTGGACTGCAAAACCTGAGGAACTGAGAGTGGATTCTAAGCTGCCTCAAGAGGTTTTAATGGTTGAAGAGCTTGCAGGGCTTGTTGAGGGCATTAAGAAAAATGGGCATTCACCTGATGGAAAGTGGCCCGAGATTAGTAGGAAGACACAGTTAGTGTTAGATGCAGTCAAGAAATCTATTGATCTTGGTTGTGTTCCTGTAAAATTGTAAATTACCTTGGTGGCCTCCAATTGCCCTTTAGAATTTTCTAATAGAAAGTTTTTTCTTTTTTAACTTTTTTTGGTTGAGAAAATATTTTGAGTAGTACTACATCTACATAACTGATATATATATATATATATATATTTATGTATAAATTAATAATTTCTTGTGGGATACACCTTCAAATATGTAACCACAATACTAAGAATTACTCATCACTACAATATTTAAAACTTTAAAGCAAAAAAAAATGGAGAGAACATTTAAGAATAGAAAAGAAAACATTGCCAATTTGTATAAAACTATAAATGTTTTCCGAAACTAATTTAAATATATATATATATATATATATATATATATATATATATATTTGTGACTAATAGTTAGAATTAAAAAAATAAATAAATAACCACAGGAATTATTTTTGGAATTGATTGAGAATAATTTGTAGCTCCAGCTTTTAGGTTTATCAAAGCCCACAGTCAATCAATGGAAGGTAGAGAAAATGATTCCCGCGATTTCTCTCTCAACGAACATAACCATCTCAACTAACTTAACTGTAACTTCAGGTCCCGTTACTCAAAGACACAACAGAAACACTCCAAAATTGCTTCTCAAATCTCTCGCTAAGTCCGGTGAACTAGACGAAGCTCTTCGCTTGATCGAATCCTGGCCGTCCAAATTCCCGACGACCGAGCCGGACGTTGATGCCTTTCTCTCTTCCTCCATGCCTGTATCTCCAGAAGGTCATTTCTACATGGTCAAAGACTCTACTTGCAGCTTCTTCTCCACAGAAGCAGAGGGAACTTGAGCCTTCTCAACAACCCCGCCTTGAAAAGCAAGCTTATTACCCTCTTCTCCATTTGCGGCCGAATTGATGATGCTTGCGGCGTCTTCGAAGATGGGCTCGAAGATGAGCACGTTCCTGAATCGGTTTGGGTGGCCATGGCTATTGGGTATTCGAGGAATGGGTATCCGGAACGAGCTTTGCTTCTCTACTGTGATATGCTGCGCCGGTTCATTAGGCCTGGTAATTTTGTCTTCTCCACAGCCTTGAAGGCATCGGCAGACTTGTTTGATTTCCGGTTTGGTAGAGCTGTTCATGCCCAGATTGTAAAGTCCAATGAAGAACCGGATCAAGTGGTGAATAATGCTCTCCTGCGATTGTATGTGGAATGCGGGTGTTCTGATGAAGTCTTGAAGCTATTTGAAGGAATGCCTGAACGAAATGTTGTTTCCTGGAACACTTTGATTGCTGGTTTCGTTGAAAAGGATAAATTGTTTGATTGCTTTTATACTTTTAGGAGGATGCAAGGTGAAGGAATGGGCTTTAGTTGGGTCACTCTTACTACAATCTTACCAGCCTGTGGTCGAGTGACCGCACTACATAGCGGTAAAGAAATACATGCCCTGATTGTAAAGTCGGCAAATAGACCTGACGTCTTTGTACTTAACTCACTTATGGACATGTATGCAAAATGCGGAGCAATTGATTACTGCAAAAGAGTGTTTTGTAAGATGCAGAGTAAAGATTTGACGTCTTGGAATACAATGCTCACAGGGTATGCAGTGAATGGGTACATGGAAGAAGCAATGGAATTGTTTGAGAAGATGGTTGAGTCTGGCATCAAACCAGATGGCATAACCTTCATCGCCTTATTGTCTGGCTGTAGCCATGCAGGGCTTACTGATGAGGGGCATAGATTTTTCAGAAAGATGAAATTGGATTATGGGTTATCACCAACTGTTGAGCACTATGCTTGTTTGGTAGATATCTTGGGAAGAGCTGGTAGAATCAAGGAGGCACTAGAGGTAGTCGAAAACATGCCTATGAAGCCGAGTAATAGCATATGGGGATCATTACTCAACTCATGTCGCCTCCATGGTAACGTTTCTCTCGGGGAGCTCATCGCAGAGCAGTTGTTTGAACTTGAACCAGACAATCCTGGAAATTATATTATGCTCTCGAACATTTATGCAAATGCAGAGATGTGGGGGAGTGTGAACATGGTCAGGGAGATGATGGAGAAAAAGGGAATCAAGAAAGATGCCGGATGTAGCTGGATACAAATAAAAAACAGAATTCACACATTTGTGGCAGGTGGTGGTTTTGAACTCTGTAATTCACCTGAGTTTAAAAAAGTTTGGAGTGAATTAATGGAAGCTATGCAAGACAATGGATACATCACCGACACAAGCGTTGTACTGCATGATGTAAATGAAGAAGTGAAAGCCTTGTGGGTTTGCGGACATAGTGAGCGACTTGCTACTACTTTTGCACTCATCCACACTGCTGCTAAAATGCCAGTAAGGATAACAAAGAATCTTCGTGTTTGTGTGGATTGCCACTCTTGGTTGAAACATGTTTCCAGCATAACAGGGAGGGTGATTGTTTTGAGAGATACAAATCGCTTCCACCATTTTAAAGAAGGAGCATGCTCTTGTAACGACTATTGGTGATAAGACTTGTAGAAACATATTTTTTTACAATTTTTGTCAATTCTAATTACCCTGATTTTAGAAAATTTCAAAACATACATAAGCTGTGTTTTTAGTTAATTATTGCATCTGATTAATAATAATAATATGTGAGACCAAAGTATTAAGCTGTGTTATAAGTTAATTATTTTATCTGATTAATAATAATAATATGTGAGACCAAAGTATTATTAAAATGTGAGACCAAAATGAATAGATTACATGATTGCTAAAATATAATACTGAGGATTGCGACTCTTGCTATCGTAGCATTATGTCTACTGATTACTGCTGTGGAGGGCATCCAGAAGCTTAGAAGCACAGAATAGGCTGTAGCTACGTTGAGACCACTAAAATCTTTTCAATTGCGATGGCGGGGGCGGAGGTTGTATTTTCTTGTAGTTGAAGTGGTTGTGATGGAGTTCTCCCCAACTTCTTCTGGAACTTCATAGTCAGGATCTTCTAAAGCATTCACATCTTCTGGTAAGTCGAAATCAACCCAAGAAGACCAGTTTGCATCACTATCCATGTCCCATGACAACTCCTTTCTTTGCATGCCATTAACCTTGTCAATCAATGTTTGAAGCATCTGATGGTTCAGCATTTCATAGTCTCTGCATAATTCGAAAGGCATTCATTTAGGTGCAGAATCTATGATGTTTCTATTTAACTTAAAAGTTCAATTTTGTCTGAATATCTTTGTTTTTACCTGTATGTGCAAATAGCATGTATAAAATGAACAGAAGCTAGCAACGCAAAGGTTGACCTGACAAGATTTATTATCCACGTTTGTTGTTCAATGTCATTTGTTGTGAACCGAAGTATAATAACTTCTATGAAAAATGTCACACACAATCCTGTGAATGAGAATTTTGTCAGTGAACAATAAGCTAATGGAACATGTAACTAGTTCTGGATCTGGTTCTGATGAGATATGATAATATGCATACCAAGATAAAGCCAGGGCCTCACAGTGTACGTTTGCTTCGTACTAGTGAACATATAGATGACAAAGATTGATATGGAGTATATGAAGAAAGCTTTGATCAATCTTGATTCAAGCAAGATAGCATTATGCAAAGCAAATAGCTTGTCTAACGCAAGAAACATGCTTGCTTGCTTCGATTCGAAGGATTCCTGTAAGAAGAAATTGAAATTTAAAATGAGAAAGTCATAAAGAGAAAAATAACCTATGCAACAACTTTAATCTAGAACACTAGCAAAGAAAAGAAACTGAAAAAAAAAAACCCTAACCTGAGCGGCTAATATTGATTTTGAATTATCCATCAAGTGATCATGAACTTGCTGAAGCTGTCTTTGCCGCTGTAGAAGCTCTTCTTGTTGCCTATGGCCATATTCAGCTAACCGTTGCAGAGTGCTCCTGTGAGTAACAATGAATTCAGAGTTGTCTTTAGCTAATTTCATTAAATTGTTTCAACTTACCTGCTCTCTTCTAATGCTTCAGATTGAAATCTGGTTAAAAACTCAAGATCTTTGAGTGCAGTGGTTTGTCCATCTAGAAGTTGTTGCTGCTTATCTAAGGACACTCCGGCCATACTCCCAATATCATCAGCTTTGCTTTGGAGATAATTCATCTTCAACGACATTAGGTCTCCAACTTTAGTTATCTCCTCCTCTATTTCAACAGCCTCGTTTCTTAAATTTCTGATTTCTTGGCCCAAATCGCTGTATGAATCTTGAAGCATTTCCATCCCTTCTTTTAACTTTTTATTCATTTCTACCTGCCCTTCTCGCAGCTCTCCTTGAGAAGTTGTGATTTTCCTGGCTTCCTCGTAGAGTGTTGCCGACTGCTTGGACAAAACATCAATATGATCTTCCACATTCTTTGTTGTTTGAGCAACTTGCTGCGTTCGAACATCAATGGAATTCAAAGAATCATAGATTTGGTTTGAGCCCTTCAAAAGATATTCTGATCTCTCTTCAATGGTTTCCAATTTCTCTTCCGCATTCTTGGCTGAATTTCGCAGATCATTTACCAGTCTCTCTGTATCACGCTTGAAAACATGAGCCCTGGCGATGGTACAGAAGCAAAATTCTAGTTAGCTTCTTTTTAAGTTTGAGAAAATGAAATTAATGAATTTCAATATGATTAATATACACTAAACTGTAACTGATGACAGATGGAGTTGGTTTCGAGGTAGAATTCGAGATAAACTTTGTGCTCATATTCATTCAAATTTTTCAGGCACTTAGATATCACAGATTTTCGGTCGCAAGAAGGGAAAGGAAGCCTGCCAGAGTCCTTTTGAAAGCAATCACTAAGATGCCAAGCCAATCTTGATCGTTTCTCGTCAGCCGCCAAAATCTCCGAGCACCCGGAAAACAGATGTCTGTAAGCGTTTTGCCAGCAAGAGTTCAAGCTATCCAAGTTCTTCTTAGCATTCTCTACCAGCCTGATTCCCTTAGGGTCATCGAAACCTTCCATGGAGAATTCAGTAACCGAACCACCACCAACCAAAGAATTCTCCAAACCAGAAGGGTTACCACTGGAGTGAGCCTCCTGGAAGTAAGAGAACCAACTCCATGACTGGCATTTCGAAGAAGCAAACATCAAAATTACCAGAAATAGAAGACGGTGGTGATGACCCATTTGAGGTTCTTATATAAATCTTGCTATTCTTCTTCAGTATTAATCTCTAAGCAATCTTATAAACCTGCCTCACATATTCCAGACATATTCCAGAGTTACTAGTTATCAATATACAGGCAGAGAGAAAGACTTGGAGTCCAAGAAACTTTACAAAAACAAACAAAAAGAAAAGGATAACTTTATAAAATCATGAAGACTGCAACTTTTATCATAAAAAAATATATATGGGAAAATGACGTTTTGAATTTTTCATATCCAAATTTTCTCTACAATTCATGAAGGAGTAGTTTATAAATTAATAAACTAATTCTAATACATATGAGGTTGGTTGATGTATTACTAAAACGTCAAAGTCGAAGCTGAAAGAAAATCAGCAAAAACAATTCCTTGCCGTGACAGAAACATGGAAAGCCAATTCGTCAAGCTTGCTAATGGTACCAAACAAATTATAATCATATATCCATACAAAATAAAACCGAATTGTATAATTTTCAAGTTACAAAAATAATAATAACAGAGCGAGAGGGTAACCTTAGAGATGACGAGAGAATTTTCAAGTTTAAAAAAAAAAAAAAAACAGAGCGAGAGAGAAACCTTAGAGATGATGAGAGATTAATGTTTAAGTGAGAGGAGAGTCTGTGTTGAATTGAGTTTGTGTATGGTCCTGAGTTTGACGACCAAGAAACGAAACAATGCGACGTTAAAGATATGCCTTGTCGGGAACAAAACAAACATTCAAAATAATAAACTAATTAAATAATTAACTAAGATCCTAATCTATGGTTTCTATAAATGAAAAATTATAAGCCCAAAATAAAATTATAAGACCCAAAACTTATACTTGCCTAATTTTTTCTTCTTAGGTCTGATCTTTCCTTTCCTTCCTCTTCTAACCTTAAAGTAGGTTCAATATTTAAATGGGCCTAGGTGCTATATGTCTAATTAAACACCAAAATACATAAAATTCTAGATTAAATAGTATATTTAATCACACAGGCTCTTATATCAATTGAATAATTGAGCAGCGGAAGCAGGATCACATATAATTAAAATATATGATTTAATCTATTAAACAAACATAATCAATTAGATTGTGCATTATGAATAGGCGCAAGGACGAACATATTCAAATCTTTGAAGTTATTCTCAAGGTGCTAAAGCACGTGTGCACTCAAATCACTACAAGAATAGATACAGTATAATTAGAAAAATAAACTGAAATCACTAGCTAAAATTTAGATTTCTGTCTCTAGAGAGGCACTGAAATCATTCTTCAGGGTTGCATATTATATTTATAAACTACAAACTTTTCAAATCCTAATAGAATTAGGAAACCTAGTAGTTATTGGGCCTCCACATTTTAAAATTCAAGTCCATATATGGGCCTTTTATTCTCTTAATGGGCTTGCATGTATAGCAAAATTCAACAATATCCATCAAAAATAAAACCGAATTATATAATTTTCAAGTTACAAAAAAAAAATTAAAAACAGAGCGAGAGAGAAACCTCAGAGATGGTGAGAGATTGATGTTTGAGAGGAGAGTCTGTGTTGAATTGAATTTGCGCATGGTCCTGCATTTGACGACCAAGAAACGAAACAATGCGACGTTAGAGACGTATGCCTTGTCGGGAAATGAGAAATAGAAAGGACACGGTGCGTGTTTTTCTCGATCAGGCGCGTCCGCGCTGGCTCATGCAGACGAAAACGGAAAGTCGTAATATCATTGTTCAAATTACCATTTTAACCTTGTTTCTTGTTGAATTTACTGTGGGCCCATCAAGAACATCACTGCTTCTTAACCCCAACCAATAACCACATTACCGGCCCAAATTAATATATATATTTTAAAAAAAAAAAATTTATTTTTTTCATTTTGTTTGCCTTTTGATATTGGCTGAAGACCCTCTTTGAGCTTTTATGTTACACGTTTTCTTTTTTGTTATACAACTTGAAAATTTTTCATCCAGATTACCAAAAAGCATTCTAAATTCAAATGGTTTATGTATTCGACTGTCTCATATTAACTTTTCCAAAAATCCCTGTGCTGCATTTTTTGTTGGTATTTTTGAGTTTTATATAATTTACAATGGTTGGTGTTTGTCATTGGTATGGCTGTGCCCACCACTTATTTCATCCAAGAACAGCTGTAAATTCCTTAGAGAAAGATAAAGGAAAGGTGACAAAACAAACATTCGAATATGAACTATTTAGTACTACAAAATGAAGAACATAATTTGTACTACAATAAGCAAAAGGAGCTCCAAAAGAATCCAGAGGAGAGAGCTCTTATACACTGACAAACACAATAAAAACACCAAGGTGATAATTAGGATTACAGGAAAAGCAGAGCGAGAGAAAGAGAGAAAAGAACAATGGAAAGTGTACGAATCACAGCCTGCAAGCTTGGCTAGCTCATGCATAATGTCACTGTACAGAATGAAGAAGAACAAAACAGAAAATATGCCATAGCCAGATCCAAAAAAGCAAGCAAATCCCCCTCTTTTTTTAAAGTTTCAATGTGAGATCTGGTGTAGAGTTGTCTATGTCCACAGTTGGTGTTGTCTTCACCTGATCTACAAATTCTAAATTCGAACTCCCAGTCAGTACAAAACTCGGAAGAGTAGTATTATTCGTCTCAGAAACCTGCCGGAAACTACCAGGCCATAACAGCTCTGCCTCGTCATCCTCCAAGAAAATTGGTACCCCAACATAACCATGTTCAAACCTTGCACTGCTTCTAATCTCGGGAGGCCTCATCAACGGTGCAACCCCATTGTGCACTGAAGAGTGTGCTTTGATTCCAAGGGACCTGAATGAAGATCCGTGAAGATGCAGAGATGCAAGGCCTGCATACTTCTCGGAGAAAATACTCATTCGCATAGCGCGTTTTGCTAGTGTCCTCTCTCTCTTGTGTGCATTTTGGTGTCCACCGAGTGCCTGAGAGCTGAAGAATTTTCGCTGACAGTAATTGCACGAAAACACTCGTGGTATGGCAGCTGTAGTGTTGTGGGATGAAGGTTCATTGCTACTCTCACTTGTGCTTGACAATGAGAATCCCATTGAATCCCTTCCCCCAAAATCCTCATTATTGAAGTGGAGAGTCAAGTCAAGGGAAACCGGCTCCAACCCAAGCTGACCTGCTGTGGGATTTGTGAGATTGGAAGAGTTAGTGAGGCTCTCATTGGATGACCCCGCTGATGTTTCTTGAATTGATATGTTGGATGCAACTTGGCTGCTAACGTCGGAATCATTTGCTAAGGAGGCCTCCACTTCAAGGTCGAAGATCGCTTTCATGATTTTGGATCGTATACAAGTAGGTGAACTATGAGATTGTTTACATTTGAGACATGAAGATGACGCAACCAAGTCCAGCCAGTTTAACAGTCAATAAGTGGAGACTGTCCTATAAGTTACGAGAACAAAGCACAATTGTCAAGTCAGAAAAACTTGGAAGGGAAAAAAAAAATACATATATATATATATATATATATAATAAGTTGAGAACACAGAACTTAGCATTAGAAGTGTGATGATCATGGAACTTAACAACGATTGAACAAGCGGAACAGATTAAAACGATAAGAAAAACCTGAGTTCATTTTCATGCATCCCTTTTGAAATTTGTTTTTCAAGATGTTGAACTCTTTTCTTTTCCTTTTCAGGGGTCAAAGATTCCTACAATTTTATCAGTAGTGAGTCTACCATTCATATAGCATATAGATCCTAGAAACAATTATGTTGCCTACAAACAATTACATAAAGGCATATGACAGACATATGATAGAAGTAAGTATGAAGAAATGCAGTAGGAAACTGAAAAAATTTCAAGAAAATATACAAAGGCGTTATACGAGTCTTGATATTGTCATACCTCAGAGAAACAAATCAGCTATAATTTAGGAGTTTCTCGAGGCTTGAAACCCATGCTTGGCCTGTGTTTCATGTAAGTTTTAGCAAATGGTTTAAAAAACCTAAACATGCAGTTTCATAGAGCCAGAAAACAAAGTGATTAGTGACCCAAAACATCATATGCATATTGGTTCAGCCAATAACCCAGATGCATCCAAAAATTTGATTTGCATTCATTTGTCTGTGTTACATTGTAGAAAAGGGAAACGTAATTAAATATCACATCTTGCATATCAATCTAATAAAGTGATGAAGGATGAACTTTCTTGAGTCTCATTTGTACTCCGTGGAGTTCCAGAAAGGACTAAATTCAAACAAGACTATATTAAGTGAACTTCCAGTTAAAGAAAAGACTGAAAACACTGGAATCGATGAAGGATGAACTTTCTTGAGTCTCATTTGTATTCCTTGGAATTCCAAAAAGAATAAATTCAAACAAGACTGTATTATGTGAACTGCCAGTTAAAGAAAAGACTGAAAACACTGGAATTGGGTTTGATCTCTCTTAGTTGGTGGAATACTAGCCATTTTTACTCTGGTTTTGGCTACAGTTCCTATGATATATGGAAAATATTAAAATTGGGTTTGATCTCTCTTTTTTCCATGGATATCAAAAATTTTATGAAAGTACAATAGTATGTTTCATTTTCTGCACATTATAATGACATGTTTTAGAAAAATGCAGAGAAAATTAAGACATAGTAACTGGAATAGTAGCTTACCATTTACCATTCTCTTTTGATAAGTTGATTGCTCTAGGACAGACTAGATATGGAGCAGTCAAAAAGTCTGTATGATCTTATTAGAGAACTGCACAAAGTAACCAGCTTTATGGTGATAGGGACTTCAAATTACTAATCCATTCAATTATTTGTCTGTCCCACAGACCACCTAAAGATCAAAGAACTTTAATTCCCTCTTCTTGTCATTTCTTGTAAATTCATTCTGATCCGTGCTGATCAGTGAGAGAAAGTTATAGATTCTTGTTACATAGCAAAAAAAAAATACCCAAGCCAGGTTCTCAGGATAACAAAATAAAGGATTAACAAGAAGATTAAGCGTTTAATTAGAGCAGTCACAAACTTCATACTACTTGAGGCCAATCCATTTAGTCCATACAAACACCAAAGCATAACAATGGCAACCTTGAATTAGAAATGTAGATATAGACCAAAAAAGACCTTGCATAGACAGGAATAGGCATATTGTAAGAGAGAAAAACACAGCTCAAAATTTTGAGTTAAAGAAAGAGAAAGGAAGCTTAAAGCATATCTCAGAGATTCAACAATATGCCAATATCATGTTACCCTGTCTTAGACATATCAATTAGAGTGAGCTTTACAATTACAATCATGTATAAATGAAACTCGAGTAACTTATGTATTAGGATTTAGTTAAACATGAAAAGCTTCTAGCTGTATAAGAAAACCAGAGATTGAACTTAATTATGACAGTTTGATCTGTCGTAATTTACCTAGAAGCATGTAAATTTTACCATAGTAGCTCATTGAATCTCAAATAAGCCAAAATTATCGGGAATAATTCGTATCAGTATTGAACTTGTAGAAGGGGTAAGAATTTTTTAGATCCATATAATATACAGATCCTAACAATCTTGATATTAATGGTTAGTGGCCTGATGAGGGAGTTAAAGGAAAACTGAGAAGTACTGAGACCTTATCAAACTATATCAGAGTACCAAGAACTAGTTATTGATAAAAGACATGCATAAACGTATAGTTTCATCCTAATCCTAAATTTTGTCTCCTTTTTTCATCATTTATATAAGAAGAGCATAATTATGAGTAGCATAAATCTGAACTATTAGAAGTTAAACTTAAAGAGGAGGCTGGGAAGGCATTCAGCAAAGTCATAGACAAAATAGTGAAACCCCGAAATCCTTCAACCGTTGAAGTAGAAAATTTTATCATCACAAGCAGCACACAAAAAAAAAGAAGCAGAACATGAGCCCAAAAACGACACAGAAAACCAAAACTGGAACACATATAGCACCAAGACAGTCATAGAAACAGATCATCAAGTAGCTTCTGAGCAATCAGAGAGACCATAAAAGTAAAAGAAGAAAAGGTAGACTAAACAAGATTGTAAAAAGATTACGAATACATCGTACCCTCTTCAAGATCAACTAGAACTGGCTAATTAGCTCCATTCACGGTGCTTGGAAATTTGCAGACATAGAAACTGGAAGTGGGTTTTGATCGTCCAAAGACAAAACAGTGTGTTTTGTGTTTGAGGTTTTGTTGGTTTTGGCAGAGGGAAACAAATAGAGGGGCTGGTGAGCAAAAAAAGGATTAGTAGAAACAAAGAAAAAGGAAATGGACAAAGAGAGAGAGAGAGAGAGAGATGGTGGGTATTTGATGTTTAATTATGGGAAAGCAAAGGTAAGAGAGGGAGAGAGTGGTGGGGTGGGGGGGACAATGGTGGGACGTCAGAGAAGTCAGAGAAAAAGGTAGTGTTGTGTGTGTTGTGGGTTGTGCTGGGATAAATTTAACAATGAAAAAAGGTTATGGGACATATCACAATGCTTCTCTCTCAGCCAAGTCTATGTTGTACAAAAACAGCTTTGGCGTTGATTTTTGGTCCTTTTTCCCAAAACAAAACAACTGCTAACACACAAACTACAATTGGATAGTAGTAGTACATACACTGAAAGAGAAAGATGACGAGGGAGAATTTTACATACATGTATATATAGTACTATCAAAGATTCTCTCTTCCATTCACTAGTACTGTACCACTTTCAATTTGGAGTACTACTGTCTTGTGATGTAATGAAATATAAATGATATGGCAATTGTTAATTGGTCGAAACTTACAGCGATACCCCCTTTAAGGTTTAAATTATGTGTGTTTCGGATAACTCCACAGTGCATGGGGTCGGAGTTTCATTACATCAGATTCACCGTCACCTTTTTCCATTTGCACGTTGATCAGCGTAACAAATAATATATATAACTACTACAATGATCAACAGCACAGCATGGCATTGCATTTGCATATATGGGCACGCACATAAGGCCATGACAATGTGCATGATGTATCTGTATTATATATAATATGTCTAACAACACAATCCACTAAAATAATATATATATATATATATATATCGAAAGGGTAATGTTCTTTACACCAGTAGTACGTCTGCTTCATTTTGGAGTTTAACTGCTAGCATTACATGTCCTAAAACTACATTTTTATAAAAATTAGTATTATATATTTCACCTTAATAAACAAACCAAAATAAGGACAAATGGAGGGAATTTGGTACAATTTAACCTTGCTAAGTTCGGGTATGAGGCACATTTATATATCCCTGAGTTTTTGATAGAACACGTACGAGCAACGTGGCTCAGCAGAAATAAATTATTGTTTTAATACTTTGCGGATTCAAAATTATAAATTTGAGTATTAACAATCTCTGTTTGTTCTTATTACTTCTTAGTGCACTCATTTTCTCGACCATCGATGGAAAAAAATTATTAAAGATGTAAATTTTCTATCTGAGATTCTAAAAATGCTATAAAGATTAAATATCAATAGCTTTAATTTTTTAATTTCTAATAGATTTTTAAGCTAATAATTCTCACTAAAAGCCCTTATTTTACTTACCAAAAAAAAAAAAAGCAAACACACAGGAGCTCATCCCCTTAAGTTTTCAACAAAAACACAAGCTCATATTTATTGAATAAAATCTACACACAACACCATCTGAACAGTTTTAAATACATTATCCTTAATATAATTTCATACATACTTATAATGGATTCTTTTTTTTTTTTTTGGTAAATAAATTATGGTGGAGTACTTAAATATTATTATTGTTTTCGTATTTGTTAAATTAATTCAAGTTTTTGCATGTCCAACAATAAAGAATAGGGACAAAAGTGATCATAGTGAGTATATTTGATAATGATCTCGCGCGTTTCTCCTTTTACATATCCAATCGTTATTCATTTTTATGGTAGGGTGTATGACATTATATATATATATATATATATGCTAAGCCAACGACATTATTTTATGTAAAAATTCACATCAAAGTAAGTACATACATGCTAGAAATTTAGAACCGTCGTCTAATTCTTTCGGATCTCGGAATGAATAAATTTTTTTTATCTTTTGAAGAATAATCTAACACAGAGCAAAATAAAAAATTGCACAAATTTAAAAGAGATAAAATTTAATTTGATTCGTCCACTAATATAATCCCTAACCATAGAAAAGCGAATAAGTCACTCTTCTTCCTCTCCTTCTTCTTCCATATTTTCCGAACCTTTCTTTGACTTGCGAGACATGACATAGATATATATATATATATATATACATATATATATATATATGTTCAACTATAGAATTAATTACAAAAGCAGAAGTTTCCATTATATATCCTAGCTTATACTTCCAACATCTCCTTAATTTGATTAATGAAAATGGTGTCTGAACATTTTAGATAGCACCGATAGGCACTAGTAGCTACTAACCTTTAATTAATTACTGCTTGAATTATGGTGTAGTACTGGTTAGCTTCGAAAAACCAGCCAAGCAACATTAATATACGCCCCAATGCATGTGATAATGGTATTACACAAAACAAAAGCATATATTAAATCCCTTCACGATCCAAATCTTAAACAAATGAACAACTTCCAATGACAACGTGTTTTGCCACACCATGGGAGCTAAAAAGAAAAGCCAAATATGTAAGCACACAGATCCTCAAAAACCAAAGAAATTTTTTTTATCAATTAATTAATCAGAGTTCCTACTTATCCTCTATTGTATTTGCTGACTTAGCCTATGCCAAACATACCCAAAAGCATAACCTTATAGGCTTATTAGGGTATAGCTAGCTCCAGTCTAAGCACATGTATAAAGATGATTCTTTCTCTTTAATCTCTTTGAATTAATATAAAAATTAGAGTGAGTGTTGTTGGGTTGTGATGAACCAATGCAAACTCGACGTATCAACACGCTCACGTGAGCTTTGAGAGCTTCAGCTCTGCCCAATATTTATGCAAATATTTTGTACAAGAACAATGCGATTAATAAATTTAAAAAAAAAAAAAAAATAGGGTAATGAGCCAATTGCCCTTTTCTTTGTCCACTCAAGTACTTGACTCTTGGAGATTTAAAAATACAAAAAAACGAACCTCATTTTTGTATGGATTTGTTTTTAGGTTAAACTTTTTTCCCACACCTGGTTGCAGAGGTTTACATAATACGGTACAATTAACACCAAAGATGAAAATAAATAAATAATATTAGGAAGGCTCTCTTCGTTTTAGTCGCTGCAATTACCGACAGCTTCACATTTGCGCCGCTTGGTTTGCTTCCCTAGAAGCCGCTATGACCTATTTTGTTTCCAAACCCCAAGGGACTATAGTAGCCAATTAAACCCCCGCACCTCCACCTTATGAGAAATGAAATCAGCCTTATGCCTGGACTGTTTTGATTATAAATATTATATATTAATATACACCGCCACATGGTACTACATATATAGAGAGAGAGCTATGGAACTTTTTTTTTTGATAACTAGAGAGCTATGGAACTTGAACATTTGCTATGCATGGTCTTTATAATATATATTTTAAGGTTCTAATTATTGATAATTATACCCTTTAAATTTTTAGATGTATAATATATTCTTCCACCACGGAAGTGACTTCCTTTCTTTATAAATTATTCTCATGCTTTCATTGCTTTAAAGTTTTAATTAATGTAAACATGTGGCATATATGCTAGATTATATAGGATCCGATGTAAAGTGGTATATGCCCCCTCTAAACCATAATTACCATACGCATATTTATCTACATGCTTTATTATTATTATTATTATTATTCTCAAATTGGCATATATATAATACGTTTACGAAATAAAAAATGGAGAAATGGAAATCTTTCTTGAATCTCCATCAAGTTTTTGGATTTGGGTAATGGGCAGCTAGCTAGGCCATGTTTATTCTAACATTTTTAATTGTGTTTATTTTTACAGTTTAATAATTAGGATTAATTAATTTAATTTCTTAGCTAAATGATGATTACAGCTATTGGGAATCCATTGGCATCCACAACTTTTTGACTTTTGGATCAAATATGTATATAGTCTAAGCTTTAAAAACTCATCATTTTTCAACTCTGCTTGGCCAAACTCTTATATCTATCTCCCTCTTTTATTCCCAATATTTAACGTGAAAATTTTAATTACAATTCTAAGATATTGTAAACACAAGGTCATCATCATTAAAGTTATGATTTAATTATAATTTTAACTTCAAATTAAAGTGCCTAAAAACCTTGTCTTTGATTTTATTTGATTATATATTATTATTTGAAAGTTTTATTTTGGTTATTTTTGTGACTTGAAATTTGAAATGAATCGTTTAATTAGTTTAAAATTTATATAAAGAAAAAAAAAATGGATGACGACGAATCTTCATTTATCCTAAATAATTAACATCTTTAGTGTAAATGGTTTCTGATTAGGCATCAAGCAAAGTTAAAAAATGTTGCAGTACAAATATTCAGTCAAAAAATAGATTATGAAATTTAACATTATTTGACTGATGATATGTATGGTTATAATTTATCTCTTTAATTGAATTGTTGAAACATTTTTTCTTGAACTCCTTACCACAAAAAAGGAAAAATAAAAATAAAGAATCTGGGAAATATATATCCTTGTATACAGTAAAAGTAAACCATAAATCTACGCATTAGATTTCATATATATGTATATATGGGTGGGGGTTTCTATATGTATATCCATATAATGTTGGACATAATCATGTCATGCCTAATATGTTTGTCCAATGTTCAACAATAATATATATGACCATGTAATGTGATATATATATATATATATATATATATACATCCAAGTGATCAGACGTGTGAAGGAAATTAGTTATCCATTTTGCTTGGTCTCCAAATTCAGTACTAAACTAAGCTCATTGTATATAATCAAAGTGGAAAAAAAAAAAAAAATGAAAGGCAATTAATTATAATCAAAGCTAGCCCATGTTACACTAGCGAATCAGTCCAGGAGATACACATTGGAAGGACCCATCATGTTTTTCAGTAAGGCTCTAGCTAGGATTGTCCCACTACATATTTAAGAACATATATCTTTTGTTGTTTTAAATGGAATTATTAACATTTGTGACTTTATAAAAATAATAATAGCAAGTATTTGACAGCATTTATATTAATAGAACCTATTTCTATACACAATTACTTTTCTTAATATTTTAAATAAATATTACAAGGGTATTCTCACAATTTTATTAAATTATGAAATATATATATATATATGTATGTATATGTACACCATTTGCCTATAAATAGAAGACTTTGGGCCATTTGCCTAGAAGACTTTGGCCATCTTAGAAGAGAACGCTCACACAACCAAAAATTGCCACACTTACTAATTTTGCATTATGCTTCAATGTTTTCTGGTTTTAGAGTTTTGTTCTAGGCGTCAGTCTTTGGTTCATTGTTTTCCATTAGATTTCAGTCTCTTTAAACCTGCGTCTTAATTAAGACATTTCGTTTTAGTCAGAAAATTTAATTAATTATTATTCAATCTTCAACAGAAACCACCCAGATGGTCGATTCAAGCATGTTAATGTATAATTCACCACAATTTTAATATACAAAAAAATATGAAAAAGAAAAGAAATAACAAAACGAAGAAAATATAAAGGCATATTTTTGTTGGCCATATATGCTTTTCTGCTTTCCAAAAATTGAATGTGGTAACCGCGTCAGCTATAATATTATTTATGCAGATATTCCAAAGTTTATTGTTTTTAAAACTAGGTTTTTGTAGGACTAATTGAACATCATGGCCCAACTATAGCACTAAGGAAAAAAATAAATTAAACACATATTCATCACAGAACAAGACAATGAGCACCATCCAGAAAAGCTTGGAGGCTCTTCGCTTTTATTTTTATTTTTTTTTATCTTATTATTTTCTGAAGTTGACAATTTGAGTTTGACTTCCAAGTATGTATATATTAAAAGGGTCAAAAAAGAAAAGAAAAGAAAAATAGAAGAAGGGGTAATTAATAAGTACTGTTACACTTTGAAATTTTCACAAGTATACTTTAATCTTTGGCCTAAAATTTTTTCTTAATTTCAAATCCATGATTTTAAATAAACTTGCAGTTAAAAAACATTGGAAAATATTTATATTTAAAAATACTTCCATTAAAATTATTAAAAAAAAATAAAAAAAATGAAGACAATATAACCATTTTAATTTTATTATGGTTGCTGGTCCTGCATCAATCACAAAAGCCCGATTTGGAAGGCCCAGGAAAAATGCTATTTGCAGGCCATTTGGACTGTATACACACTCTTCTAAATTGGTCGAGTCCATTAAAAATCTCTTTGTACATTCATTTTCTGTGATTTTTTCTGTATACACCCACCTCAAGTATCCGGAAAACACATTTATACAATAATATACGAAAATGGGGTTTCAACCTAATAATTTTAAAATTCTATAAATAATAAAAATACACAAAAAGTTTCTAAAACAATCATATCATAATAATTTCTTTGTCCAAATAAGTAGCTTCTTTTCGGGCTCTCTCTTCCTTTACTCCAGAGTTTTCTAATTATATCTTCTTTATTTTTTTATTTTTTTCAATTGAGGAAGAGAGTTCCAAAGGATATGTATGCTTCATAATTATTTCTTATGTTGTATTCATAAAGTTAAGGAATAAGCGAGTGTACGACATAAAATCCTTTTCTTTGAAGAATAAATAGCTTTCAGTGGTATACAAGTAAGGGGATAAACCACCATCCTCGCATTAATTATATGCAAACTTGCTTTGGGCTTCTAATAAAGCTTTTAACTTAGGTCCCTTATAACGATCTTAGTTGTTAAATTTTCCAAGAAACTTAAAATACTTTGTCAATAACACCAATTGATGTGCAATGACACACAATATGTTATTTATATTATATTAGAACATATTAAATTGACGACCCGTAACATATCGATGTACTCACGTATCAACATATACGTGTAAATTACTTATTTGCGCTGAAGCATTACCCATATTCTGTATGTATTAGGATAAGAAAGTCCTCTTAACCATAATAGAGAAAACAAATGCATAAGTGGGTTGCAATCATTAAACTAAATTTCAAGGTTTGACACTAATCAAGGATTACCCTAAAAAAAAGTATAACAACTTTTATTCATATATATATATATATATATATATATTTTACTTTGTAAGATTTAAAAGATACACACAAGATGGACCGGTTCGAGGAAAGAAAACGAAGGCAGAGAGTCTGATATGTCCCGTCCACTTTGTATCCAAACCTTTAGTATAAAATTGATACAAAAAAAAAAGGTAGCAGTTGAATTGACGTAGTTAGTGTTTGGTGTACTTAGAGATAAAACAATAATGATAATATCTACAGCCAAGCGCTGAAACAAGGCCATGTGGAGGTGCCTGCTTTTGTACATCAATCATAGCGTAGACTCCTTCCCTCTGTCTGCTCTCTTTACATGTGCCATCTCCCTTGTACACCTGTGCTTTGCCCTGCCCTTCGCTACACGACACTTGCATTGCACATGTGTGTGTGTATATATTAATATATAATTGAACTTTTTATTATTTATTATTATTATTATGGAATTGACCTTTTGAAAATGTGATGAGGTCTACGTTGATTATTATTAGTTTATAGATAATTGACAATTTAACAGACTAATAGATTTTGTGTCCGAATCTTTGACGTGCAGATGGTGATAAAGACGTCCATGGTCTTCTTGGTTAAGGGCCGCAGGCGTACAGCAATCAATTTTTGACGTTCAGCCACGACTACAACCCATTGGGTTAATCTAAAGATAGAGCTCCACCCAAGTGCTGGCCAGCAAGCAGGTGCAAAGCTAAGCTCATCCCACAGCCTTACAAAGGAGCGGTTTCTATTTATGTCCATTTTCGAACCCTGACCAGGAAAGGGTGGAATCATAAACTACGTATATAGTTGGCCAGCTGATCCTTATTACACTCAAAAGAATACAGTAGTTTTCTGTATTCAGCAATAACCATTGATTCATGCACTCAAAGGTACAATGCAAGTGGAAGGAAATTTTATAGGTATATGTTTTTTTTTTTTTGGTAATAATTTTATAGGTATATGTTAATGTGAAGATTTGAATATTAACATCTCTGGCTTGTAGAGTGTTTCAGCCATATTCAATTTTATTTAAATAACGATTTATTAAATAACTATCTCTTAACTTGATTTATGAAATAGCGATTCTCTTGGGACAATTTTTATTAAAAAAATAAATAAATAACCATTGATTTATTTTGCTGCTTACATGAGATGTACCGCACGTATACATAAAGTGCATTTTGCGACAATGTATATACGTGTATGTATACAAATCTTGCCCCAGCTGCTGCAGGAATCACAACTCACAAACCATACGGGAAATCAGCATCACATCCAGGCTTGGCTAATTTTCTTTTTCTTTTTATTTTAACAAGTTTTTTTTTTTTTATGGCTTTTATGACAGCCTTGGCCTTCAAGGTCTGTCTGTGGTTCCCACACCCCATGTGCATGCCTCAATTACTGCGCTGTGCTTTGCTTCTCCTTTCTCATCTTCTTTCTCTTTACTTCTCTGCAACCCATCCTTTCTATCTTCCCCTTTTTGTGTTCTTTTTGGTTCTGGGTACTTGAATGAATCAAGCTCCATGTTCACTCTCAACCAGTTCATGTAATATGCAGCTAAGTTCTTGAAAGAAAAAAAAAACCGCTCTCTGCTGCAACACTAACGTTTTGTAGTACCTTCAACATCCATATATATATATATATATACACATACATATATTCTCTGCAAAATGAGGAAGAAAACCCATGTGGGGTTCAAGCTTCTGACCATTTTTCTTGCTGGTTTTTCATTACTCTTTCTCTCTGCAAGCTCTCAAGCGAGCTCAGGTGATGATGCTTCGGTAATGTTAGCTCTCAAGAAGAGCTTGAGCCCCTCGGAGTCACTCGGGTGGTCTGACCCGGACCCGTGCAAGTGGAAACACGTAGTTTGCTCGGCGGAAAAAAGGGTCACTCGGATTCAAATCGGACATCAGGATCTTCAAGGTACGCTTCCTTTGAATCTTCAAAACCTTACTGAACTAGAGCGATTAGAGCTTCAATGGAACAAGATTTCGGGTCCTCTTCCAAGCCTAAGTGGGTTAAGCTCATTGCAAGTCTTGATGGTTAGTGACAACCAGTTTAGCTCGATTCCCGGTGATTTCTTCAATGGCTTGACTTCGCTTCAGTCCGTTGAGATTGATAACAACCCGTTTTCGGCTTGGCAAATCCCCGAAACTCTCCGAAATGCTTCGGGGCTTCAGAACTTCTCGGCGAATTCCGCAAACATTACGGGGAAAATATGGGACTTTTTCGGCCCCGAGGCGTTTCCAAGTTTGAGTATTTTGCACTTGGCTTTCAATAACCTCGAGGGTGTATTGCCAGCGAGCTTTTCTGGGTCTCAAATTCAGTCACTGTGGGTTAATGGGCAGGGAGTAGTGGTAAGCTTGGGGGAACCATTGATGTTCTTCAGAATATGACTCTCTTGAAAGAGGTTTGGTTGCATTCCAATGCATTTTCAGGTCCATTGCCTGACTTTTCTGGTTTGGTAGATTTAGAAAGCTTGAGTTTGAGGGATAATTTGTTTACTGGTCCAGTTCCATTGTCATTGATGAATCTTAAGTCACTGAAGGTAGTAAATTTGACAAATAATATGCTGCAAGGATCAGTTCCAACATTTGGGAGTGGGGTTTCGGTAGATTTGTCTAAGGATACCAATAGCTTTTGTTTGCCCACTCCTGGCCAATGTGATCCTCGAGTAAATTCTTTGCTTTTGATTGTGAAATCAATGGGTTACCCACAAAGGTTTGCGGAGAACTGGAAAGGAAATGATCCTTGTGCAGATTGGATGGGGATCACTTGTAACAATGGCAACATTACTGTTGTTAATTTCCTGAAGATGGGTCTAAAAGGGACCATTTCGCTGGAGTTTGCTTCCCTTAAGTCCCTGCAGAGACTGGTTCTTTCTGATAACAATCTTACCGGTATCATTCCTAAAGAGCTCGCCACTCTTCCTGCTCTTACTGTGCTAGATGTGTCAAACAATCATATTTATGGAAAAGTACCTTCTTTTAGGAGTAATGTGCTTGTGAATACCAAGGGTAACCCTGATATAGGGCAGGATAAAAGTAGCTTTCAATCTGAAGGAATGCCATCTCAGAATTCGACGAGTCCTACTAATATTGCTTCAGGAAGTGGTAGTAGTACTGGACATCCTAAAAAGAAGTCTTCAGCTTTAATAGGAGTGATCGTGTTTTCAGTAATCGGGGGTATCTTTGTGATGGTCTTAATTGTGTTGTTAGTTTTCTGTGTGTGTAAAACAAAACAAAAGCGGTTAAGCAGGGTACAGAGTCCAAATGCGATGGTGATTCATCCTCGTCATTCTGGCTCTGATAATGAGAGTGTGAAGATTACTGTTGCAGGCTCAAGTGTTAGTGTTGGCGCACGTAGTGAAACTCATACACTTCCTAGCAGTGAGGCTGGTGACATCCAAATGGTTGAAGCAGGAAACATGGTGATTTCTATTCAAGTTCTCAAGAATGTTACAAACAATTTCAGTGAAGAGAATATATTGGGGCAAGGAGGTTTTGGGACAGTGTATAAAGGGGAACTACATGATGGAACAAAAATTGCTGTAAAGAGAATGGAATCAGGTGTAATAACTGGGAAGGGGATTACAGAGTTTAAGTCTGAGATTGCTGTTTTGACCAAGGTCCGGCACCGGCATCTAGTTGCCCTTCTCGGTTATTGTTTGGATGGAAATGAGAGGCTTCTTGTATACGAGTACATGCCTCAAGGAACATTGAGTAGGCACCTGTTTAACTGGCCAGAGGAAGGACTGAAGCCACTAGAATGGAAGAAAAGGCTGACTATTGCTTTGGATGTGGGAAGGGGTGTGGAATATCTCCATGGTTTGGCGCATCAGAGTTTTATTCACAGGGACTTGAAGCCTTCAAACATTCTTCTTGGAGATGATATGAGGGCTAAGGTTGCAGATTTTGGTCTTGTGCGTCTTGCTCCGGAGGGTAAAGGCTCAATTGAAACTAGAATTGCTGGAACTTTTGGATACCTGGCGCCAGAGTATGCAGGTACTTGTTTTTGTTATTCATGACTTAACATTTTTCTAGGATACTTCAAATCATATTTAAGCTACAAGTTCAATTTTTGCAAAGAAAACCAATAAGAAAAGTATGATAAAGGTATCAGGTGGATTTGGATATATCTACCATTATGAGCAAACAGTGAACATTAATATCACACATCAATACGAGATTGTGAACTTTGGTTCTGAGGCTTCAACTCTTATTAAGCTGATTTAGTTAAGATTTAAATGAAAAATGGTTTTAGATATTGATGAACTCGTATCTTATGTTTAAGTATTATATTTGAATGGTGATGCTTTGTTTCTTTTTTTTTTTGGTCTCCCTAAAGCGGACTAAAGATTTACATCCTCATCTATTCAGCTCTGTAAAAGAATAGGTGTGGAAAAATCACTGATAAAGTAAAAAAGTAGGGTGGTAGACTGGTGGTAATAAGATGCATTCTAGTAATTTACTGCCTTTGACTATCCATAGGGCTTAGAGAAATAAAAGCCACTATATGATCACAAGTATATTGTGAAACCAAATCATTCAAATAATATCAGATCTGCCAATGGAACAGTATTGCTCGGTCTTTTAAACTAACTTAGAATAAACTAACAAAAGTAATTATTCTTTGTTCTTTTCTTTTCTTACTTTTAGTCCTACATTACTGGGAGTCACCCTTTCCATTATCTTCGCATCTTATAGAAAATTAGTGATACTAGTGAAAATTTTCTACCTTCAGTTATCAATTCTAACATAAAAATTCATCTGCTTCCTATGTGATTGCAGTTACTGGCCGCGTGACAACTAAAGTTGATGTCTTCAGTTTCGGGGTGATTTTGATGGAGATAATCACAGGGAGAAGAGCTCTTGATGAAAGCCAGCCTGAGGAGAGCATGCACCTTGTAACGTGGTTTCGGAGAATGAACATTAACAAGGACATGTTCCGCAAGGCCATAGACCCAACAATGGACATCAATGAGGAAACACTTGCCAGTATTAGCACAGTCGCTGAGTTAGCAGGTCACTGCTGTGCAAGGGAACCATATCAAAGGCCTGATATGGGTCATGCTGTCAATGTGTTATCTTCTCTAGTTGAGCTCTGGAAACCAAGTGATCAAAACTCAGAGGACATTTATGGCATTGATCTGGAAATGTCCTTGCCTCAAGCGCTTAAGAAATGGCAGGCTTATGAAGGTAGAAGCAACATGGAATCGTCTTCTTCGTCGCTCCTTCCCAGCTTAGACAATACTCAGACAAGCATACCCACACGCCCTTATGGATTTGCCGAATCTTTCACTTCAGCAGATGGGAGATGAGAAAGTAATTGTCTTGTTGTAAATGATGTTTAGTGGGTGGTTTGAATGGTATGTTCATTCTTTTTTTCTTCCTACTTGCTGGTTCTTTTATGTTGTTTCTATTTTTTTAAAATTTCTCTGTGCACTTTCTCTAAACTTGTCATGTTTTGGCCTCATTCAATAGTGTATGACAATTATCTCAGAATTGTAGTTGGGATATTTATCACTTTGTTTTTGGAAGTTTCTCAGAGGGTTTCTCAAGATTGGCTTTCACAAAACATTTCTATTAATTTGTAAGCATTTTTTTTTTTGGTAAATATTAATTTGTAAGCATAGCTTGAAATTATCTCGAGTTTGATTAATTTATGTGTCTATAGAGATTAGGTCCAATGATTGTTTGATTTAAATTAGATTTACATTGGATATCTGTCTAAGTGTGCTCTTAGTTCTAAAACCATCCATTTTGAATAAATATAAATTATCAAATTGATAGGTTGCATATAGTTTAATTGAATTTATACAACTGTACATGTAGATATATCATTTTTTTTCATTAATATAAAACTATGCCGTGCACAATATCCATCTTTTGGTCAAATAACGAAATTTAATAAAATCATCGTCAACCCATATTACATCAATTGAATTCCACCTTGTGGTACTGATTTAGCAGTAATTATAGCTATAATTGAATTCTTATAAAAAAAGTCCAGAAGAATTGGATTTAATTTTTTTTTATTAACTATTGACCATCGACTCTAAAAAACATGTCAAGGACTTTAAATGGACATATGTTATTATTATCTAGTCCCTTTTATTATTATTCTTTATTTTTTCATTTTATAAAAATAATAAAAGAAATTAAAGCTTTGAAAATTAAAGCTTTAAATTTGATAAGTATTATTATTATTATTTAATAGTCAATTGATAAAATAGAAAACATGATGAAAAAAGACAAAATCAGCAACATAAACGTTATTAAGAATATGAATTCCTATAACGTTAAGTAAACATTGTAAGAAGATCAGCAACAATGTGCTTTCTCTCTATACAAATGAGTAACAAGAATCAATGTCCATATTAATATAAGGGTAAATTTCATTTTTATTTTTAATTTAGCATAACAATGACTTGCGGTTTTAAATTTTGCCTAATTTGTCTCTTTTTAGTAAAATGAAAATTGATTTTATAGCAAATGGTTGTTGTGGGTCCCCAATACATATGGTCACGTCCTATTGGCTGTGAATTTGTACAATATATGCTATATAATTCCATCATGATTTATAACATTTTCAGCAAAAATAGTAAGGGTTATAATAATAAATTTCTAACACAATTTTTTCAGCAATGTTAAAAAATTGTTTAGCTATATAATATTTATTTTTTAAAAAACCAAAATATGTAAATAATTTTTAATTTAGTGGGTGTGGGATGTGGTGGCAGAAGGAAACGGAGAGGTCAGGTCAAGTGTTGTACAGATGTAGCTGTCAGCTCAGCTTTACATGAAGTGTCTCCCTCAATGCCCAAACGGTCATTACTTGAAGGTAATTACCTCATGTCTAATAATTTATTTTAAAATATTTACTTATTTATAATTTTATTTAAAATATTTATATATTTTATTAAATATCTAAAACATTTTTATTTTAATTGTAAATATAGTTTGATGGTAAATAGTTTATTTATAATTTGATAGTGAGTTTCGCTGCCTAATAGCGAGTAAATTAAATAAATTAATTGTGAACTATATATATAATAATAATAAGTGGCTTATTTGACACTTAGTGGCGAGTCTCACTGGTTGGTGGTGAGTTTTTCTGATGATGAATGGTGGTGCGTCCGTTGGTGGTGGAAATCTCAGTAATAAGCGAGTTTAAAGTGAGTAAATCAGATAAACTAGTTGTGAGTATGTATATAATAGTGGTAAGTAGCTTACTTGTCACTTAGTGGTGAGTTTCACTGGCTGATGGCGAGTTTCACAACGATGGTGATTTCATAGTGCGGTGGTGATTCATTTCATGAATCTCGTGGGTAAAGAGAAAAATAATAAAATTTAAAATAAGATATTTTAGATAAAAAGAATAAATATAATAGAATTATAGATGCGTTGATATTTTAGAATAAATTATTAAACACATGGTCATTTAGATCAATTACCCTTACTTGAACTGCCTATAGGTCCTCTTACTTACACAATTTACTATTTAGGCAAGCCTATCCACCAAAATTATATATATATATATATATATATGTATATATATACATATACATATATAGGCAACCCTTTTGTCTGCTTTGCTTGCTTTTTATTGGGAAATGCTGCTAACGCATTTTGTGGTGTCCCATTTTATGTATCCATTTAAAAAAGAAGAAGAAATAAACTATACTCTTTTTGCCACTTTGATACCTATTTGTTTTGTTTTTGCATTAAGCCCCCTAAACTCTACATTTTTGCACCATTGAGCCCTTTGCCTTTTTATGTTAATTTTTTAACAGATCAAACACTTCATAGTGTAACACGTGTCTTTTTAACTCTCAGTTAGTCAGTTCTCGCCTTACCAGTGTTTGATTTGTAAAAAAATTAAACAGAAAATGCAAGAAGTCCCAACGGTGCAAAAAAAAAAAAAAAATTTAGGGAGCTTAATGTAAAATATATATATATATATATATATTAAAGTGCCAAAGAAAAATATAATTTAGTGTGTGAGAAAAAAGGTATATCAAATCTAACTCAAAGATAATTTCGAATTGTCAAAATATTCAAGAAAATAAATATATAAACAAATCACCGTTTACATAGACAACCGGTTAATGTGGGTTTGCTAGTAAACAAACGAATCACCGGCGCTACTTTTTTATACCTAATAATAATACATTGATTTGTATGTTATTTTTTTGGTTAACTTATTAGTTTGTATTATTTTAAAACACATTACTGTTTATTTAAAATGGTTAAGATTATTTTAAAAATATTTTAAAATATATATTTGCAAATATTTGTAATTAATTTTCCATCCAAAGGAAAACAAAGCTTCTTTTTTTTTTTTCATAAGAAAGAAAATCTATAATATATTAGTAATATTATAAATTCCAAAATTTCATGGCTTTTTTTAAAATTTTTTAAACTTCAAAATTTCATATGTTTGGAAAATAATGCAACACATAGGTCTCCGTTCACAAATTTCCTATCCATTAGATATTAAAGCCATACAAATCAGTATCTTAGGTATATGCGTAAATTGACAAAAAAAAAGAATATATATATACACGCACGATAATGATTGGGATACGATAATATCCAGCTTGTATATTCTCGAACCAGGATCGGTGAAAAACAAGGCGTGTTGCCAAACACGGCCAATCCGTGTGGCGGAGAAACACGGAGAAACACACGGACAATGCCTAAGGAGTCACACACGTCCAACAGTTGGCAGTTCGGTCAGTCACTTTGACTCGCATTGATTAAAAACAAACCCACATGCATACCCAGTCAGCCGATCGACCTTTGGCCGACTAGCAGCAGCTGTTCAAATATTCAACGGTCAACATTCAAATACTACAAACAACGTACCGATCTACCTTCTTTGATTTTGAACGTTTCCTGCTTAGGACCTTTTAAGTACTTTGACCCTCGTATCACATATACGTTATCTATATGTGTTTGTGTGTGTATATATATGCCCATCATATTCCCTCACATTCCCAAGAAACAATCGTACATATTCTATCTGCTTCAAACTTTGTCCTCTCCTAAAACAATTTTCAGTACTCTTAAATTACAAAGAATGATTCAGTCATGGAGGAGAATAAGAGGCAAGAAAAACAAGAAGGAGAAGATCTTGTTGGGTACCGACCTTGCTGACATAGCCGAGATGGTTACGATTCCGATGCATTTCCGGTGCCCGATTACTCTCGATCTGATGAAAGATCCGGTCACTTTATCGACCGGAATTACTTACGACAGACAGAGCATAGAGAGGTGGATCGAATCTGGAAACCAGACGTGTCCGGTGACGAATCAGGTTTTGAAGAGCTTTGAGGCGATACCGAACCACACCATTCGACGGATGATTCAAGACTGGTGCGTCGAGAACCGGTCAAGCGGCTTCGAACGCATTCCTACACCGAGAATCCCCCTCGCGTCCTTTCAGGTCTCGGAGGTCTGCGAGAGGATTGGGTTCGCGACTAGGCGTGGCGACAGCGTGAAGTGCCAAGAACTGGTGGAGAAATTGAAGGCTTGGGGGAGAGAGAGCGAGCGAAACAAGCAGTGCATGAACGAGAATGCAGCTGGGTACTTCTTATCGGCCTCGTTTGAAGCTTTTTCGAGCTCCTCATCAATGGAGAAACATGTGGGTTTGTTGGAGACGATCGTTTCGGTATTGCCGTGGATGTTCCCAATTGGTGTGGAGAGTCAATCTCATTTGGGTTCTTCATCGTCTTTGAATTGTATGGTAGGATTTTTGAGAGGCAAAGATCTTTCAGCGAGGCAAAATACAGTTTTAGTACTCAAAGAGCTTCTTTCTTTGAACCAAAGCTATGTGGATACCTTGGCTGAGATTGAAGGAGGTGTTGAAGCATTGGTTGGAATAATCAAAGAGCCCATTTGCCCAGCAGCTACAAAAGCTTCTCTAACTTCGATTTTCTACATGATTTCTTCATCCAAAAGCAGCGAGAAAATTAGCTTGAGATTGGTGGAAATGGGTCTGGTTTCTTTGCTCCTAGACATTCTTGTTGATGGAGAAAAAGGTGTCTGCGAGAGGGCTTTGGGTATTTTGGATGGGATTTGCGATTGCAAAGAAGGAAGAGAGAAGGCTTATGAGAATGCTCTAACGACGCCGGTTTTGGTCAAGAAGCTCCTGAGGATATCAGAGGTGGCCACAGAGTTCTTGGTGTCTGTACTGTTGAAGCTCTGCAAGAATGAAAATGGTGGAGATGATAAAGGAAGCGTTTTGGTTGAGGCTCTTCAATTTGGTGCTTTCCATAAAATTTTGGTTATCTTGCAAGTTGGTTGCAACGAGAGAATAAAAGAGAAGGTCACTGAGTTATTGAAATTGTTCAATCTTCATAGAGATCGATTGGTCTGCATTGATTCCTCCATGGATTTCAAGTACCTCAAAAGGCCATTTTGATTATTGATTTAGGGAGCCAAAAGAAAAAAAAAAAGAATCGATTTTGTTTTCTTATTTTCATTTTCTCAAAAGAATGTGATAGAAAAGTTACAAAAATGTACAAAGATATACATACCATACACAGAATATTATATACCATTCAATGTTTCAGTAAATTAATGGAATAGTACATAGACAATTCATTCTTGATTCTTCCTGTGTTTTTGTTACTTTCAGTATTTCTGCTCCAACACTTGCTCATTCAACTCTCTGTGTAGAACTACATCAAAAGCTAAAAAATAAACTCTGAGCAAAACTAAAAATGCAATATAAATTGGTCAATTCAAAATAAGAGTAGCAAAATTAGTAGACTTCATATGCTGTAGAAAACAAGACTTGGTAATAATTGGAGACCGATCATAGCCTGCTTAGCTCTCTAGAATAGTCTATTATTTAAAATTGGTACAAAATTGGTACATCAATAGTATAATTTTTTGGTGGATTTGACTTTTTCTGTTTTTATTATTTTTCAATTATGGATTAAGAGCAATGGACGGGGTTGAGATGGGTTTGGTCTTTAGCCCACCGTACTAGTTGAGGTAACGTCCCTACAAGAAAGAGAGAGTACATTACATGGTCATGCACTCACCACTCACCAGTCTTCAAATTTGTTCAGCAATTAATATTAGTACAGAAAAAGAACGTCATTTAGTATATTTGTTTGATAAAAATAAAATGATACGTAGTCTTTATGTCATTAAACTTAAATGTTAAATGCACAATTAGACATTATAAGTTGCTCACTAATATTTACTTTGATACTCTTTATAGGACATACTTGTTCCAAAATATATGAGGAAATTATATATGTTGTCCAGCATTGCTTAATCTGAAGAATTTGAAGGTGAAGATATCTGACCAGGTTAGCAAAAATTCAAAAGCACCGAGGGAGCCTTTGTTGTGGTGTGCACCTTCTGTGGAGTCTGTTGAAATAGAAGAGGCATATTGATGGTAGTAATTACATGTTAATAGAGTATGCATGTAGATTGAAAGCTTTAGTATATAGCTGGGCTTAATTTACACATTTCAATTATTTGAAATCTTGTGTTTGATTTTTCTATTTAATTAACATCATTTTTTTATATAATTAACATTATTACTTGAGTATGAGTGAGATATATTCTGATTAACAGGTTGATGGTTTATGGGAAAAAAGTTTTCAGACACAGTAATTACCGTCTTCATGCATTTTGCAAAGCCAACAATAAATCCATGAGTTCGTGTATAATCCATGAGCATGTAGTTAGTGTTCTTCAACCATTTTCCGAGCAATGAATGCATAGAATATCGTTTTTTTTTTGTTTTTTTTTTCTATATAAAGATTTATTATAAACTAAGAAGATTAATATTTAGTAATAAAAATGATGAATAAAAGAGTAGATGCTATATTGGTTTAGTACAATTAACTGTTAAATGTGCCTATATATATATAATATAATCACGTTTTTGCTCGTATTAGCGTTTCATTTGTTATTTTTGTACGTAGAACAATTAGTACATATGCTCATGAAATTGAAGGCTTTGTTTACACATTTGATTTGATTTTTATTTTTTTTTTGTTTCTTTTCTATTTTAAAACTATAAATTAACCAAGAGCCTCTTGATTCTGAAATTGTTACTCAAAAGGGTGATAGTTTGCTTATGGGAAAAGGTTTTCACAAACAAATTAATAATTGGCTTTTGCGATATTGATATGAAATTATTCAACATCTATTATTCCTTAAGCTTGTTCTAAAACTAGGAGAGCGTTCAAAATTCTGCACATTGGACTAAAACTACTTATCAATTAACATTTGAATCTAAATTTGAGGAGCAAAAAAGTCTTTACTTGGTTAGAATTAGTTGTTGATTTACATTGAAGGTATTCAACTTCTGGAACCTTAATTAAGAAGTTCTTCTAGAGGACACTGTTAATGAGGATAAGTGGAAATTCTCTTAATGAAATTTATACTTAAAATCAATTAATGAGTTAATAGTTGATATCTAGTGAAACAGAAAAAATAGTAAATTACTATATATATATATATATATGATTTTTTTTCTGATATATATTTTTTTTCATTTAATGTGGTTAAAATAATTGAACTAAAACTCTCCATAATTGCCCTAAAAATTTATAGCAAAAATGAGCATCTTGATGTACTGTCTTCTTTTCATGGAAGGGTAATAACTAATATACAATAGTAATACGTTATAACACTTTCGTTTTATTCAATGAAATGTGTTATAAATTATAACAATATTAAATTCTAAAACAGTAATAAATTGTCAAATTATTTATGGAAGTACCAAATTTGACACATCTCTTTGCAAATTATATATGGACCTCGATTTCATCGACCAACCCAGCAAAATTTTGGTACCTCACTCTTACATATTGATCCTTTAGTACCACAATTTCTTCATATACTCTCCAACTAAACAATTTTTGGCAATTCTTTGTGTGTGTGTGTGTGTATATATATATATATATTTTTTTTGATTGTCAAATTCCTCAAATAGGATAATGAGTCCTTCTTCCTCTATGTTATTAGCAGACAAACAGGTATGAAACCAGCCACTAGAGCACTTTACTGCTTTCTTAGATCTTTTGGATTAATCCATTTTAAAAATATAATAGTTCCCTAGTGTTAAATTAGTGCTCGAATCAATTCCTTTTCTCAATAAAACAACATAATTAACTAGTTGTATTATACATAAAATTAATTGTGAGATTGCAATACTTATTCAATTATTTTACTAAATTTTATTTATTCTATTGGAAAACTATGTGACCTTCTGGAAATGTGATTGACAAAATTGAATAGAACAAACTTAATTATAATTTAATTTTTGTAGGTTGGAAAAGCAGAACAAAAGCAACCAGAATGGCTAAAAGTGTTGTTAGGAAGAAGTTTTTTCGAGGCATGTTTGGATCACCCAATAAGGAGGAATGAGTTAAATAAATATTGTGTAAGTTGTAAAGAACCAGCTTGCCAGTATTGTATGTCTTCGGGTGCTCATCGCCATCACAGGGTTCTCCATATCTATAGACATGTCTATAAGGATGTCGTCTCTCTTTCTGCCATGGATAACTACTTTGACTGTTCTCAAATTCAGGTATTTACATTTGCTCCTTTAACCAAAATTTTTAATTTTATGGATATATAATTAATTTCCAAATGTTACCTCTCTATTTAATTTGGGTTGCGCCTGAATTAATTTCGTCTTTTAATTAAGTACTTTATAAAATATATGTCATATATGGATGATAACGATATAATTTGAAATTGACTCCATAACATACAAATAGATAGCTTAGACTATGTTTAATCAGGCTTTATTGGAGCAAGATTGAGTAAGAAATGTAAGTAAAAATTTTATACTGTGTTCTTTATTTTTCAATCAAATTGATTAGACAAGAAACCTTGGGGGGGATTTATGGTTATACTTGTTATATAACTAGGACATTAATTATGGATTATACATGCTTTAGTTTTTTTTTTTTTACTATATTAATAATACTAGAGCTACCAACTCATTTATTAACTTGTTTACAAAGTGACAATTCTATTCGAGTTTACTTGTATCTTTTTAAGTTTTATTATATATTGTTAACAATAAGGAATATATTGCTCATTAGATCGTAAATGAGTTGGTGGCTGTTTTATTTTTTAGTGAATAAGAGTTAGTGACTGTAACACAGTAACAGTTCTTATTGATTACAATTATATTGAGCTTGTAGCCATACAAGTGCAACAAGAGAATGGTGATAGCATTGAATCCTCTTCCACACTCTGGTCAAACTTCAAATGTTGGGGGATCATGTGAGGTCTGTAAAAGAAGGTTAACTGAACCTGACCTCTATCACTATTGCTCTATTACTTGCAAGGTAATTGGCTAAATTAACTTTACACACACACACACACACACACACACACATATATATATAATATGTATATATATCGTATATTTATGTTCGTATATATATTCATTGAAGTTTCAGGTCATGGCATTTTCGAGGAAGTCTAGGGATTCACTAAGCCCTACTGTTCTTTCCATCCATTCCTCAAATAAGGAAAATCAAAGAAATATTTTAAAACCAGAGAAGCCAATGCACAAAAGAAAAGGAAAACCCTGTAGGGCTCCTCTTTTCTAAAGCTAAGCCTTATCAATGTATTAAGGTACTTTTTTTTTTTTTGGGTAAATTCTACCAAGGTACTTGAATTGGTATGTCCAATTCTTTGGTCAATATAACAATATTGCATGCATGTTATATGGATCGTGACTAAGTATGGCAAAAGTAACTCCAGAAAAATTCACCATCCAAAAATAATTTTAATCTCTTTCCATAACACTAATATTGACTTAGTTAATTATGAAAATAAAACCTACTACAAATTAGCCATTCACTCTCTATTCCTAATATCTAAGTTTCCAAAAAAAAAATTAGTACAGCGACCAAAAGCAAAATAGGACTACCTTTGTCTATAAGTATATTTTAAGCAGTCCAAGAATACAGTATTCTCTACTTACAAATTACCCCCATTCTAACCGCAAATGAGTGAGGAGAACATACTTCTTGAGATGTAACATCATATTTTTCAATTTATGTATACATGCTTTTCAGATTCATTAAGAGGAGATATATATATATATATATATATATACTTTTTAAAAAAAAGGAAAAGAAAATGAGAGGGTGATATATAGCCAAAATCCCAATGACAAAGCACCAAAAACTTCCCCACCAAAACATTGAGAAATTAATTAACAAATCGAAAAAGCAAGCTTCTTCAAATGCAAGAAACTTCGTTTCCTTCACCTTCAAGGAGCTAGTTGAATTAATTAATTGGTGGGTTTAGTAAGAATGCTTAGTACTGAGATTAGTTGCTTAATTAACTGTTAGTGACTGTCTTACAGTTAAAAAGGGTATCTACTATTTGATTAAATATTTGTATGAAAAAGATGGGTTTGCTAATTAATTTGTTATCTAGTGGCCCTGTTAATCAAAAACTTCAATTTTAAGCATTTTTCATTTGTTAGTAACAAACATATTGGGAAATCATCATGACCTAACTAACTGCACCTATGACATTTGGCTTACCCCTTAATTAATAAGCCCATAATAATCTATTAGCTAATTAATTTTACTCCAAATTGAATCAAACTCAGTTTGGCTTTGTGTGTCTCTCTGCTGGTTGGCTAACGGCTTCAACAAGAAATATTTGAAAGCGAAGGGGTTCATATATAGTCGTTGGTCTTTTTGTGTTTTTTCTTCCGTGGAGTTCCATCAGATTTGGAAGAGACTGTGACTTAAGCTTTGGTGTTTAAGTAGTAAGTCAATCTTATGACCATTAATTCAAGTTATATTTCTACGACTTTGTGGTAAGCAAATCCTCATCCCAAGCCTTGTACAAAAGTAACAAATAATTGTTGTTCAAGGAAAATCCTCATTTTAAGCACTATCAAAGTAAACAAGAAATTTTATTTATCTAATAAATTAATGTCATAAATAACCAATAATCAATAATGTGTTTGTCACAAAAAAAACGATGTTAAATAAGTCTTATAATATGTTCAATAAGAAGAGCTAATTAAACTGCAGAACTCTTTGATTAGATAGAAGGGATGTGTGTTTGGATAGGTTAATTAGCGTAGAAGGCCTCCAACATAATTTACATATTAATTACACCTCAATCTACTTTCTTTTCTACTAATTAATATTTCAGAATTATATGAAATGCATGAGATCACCATGTAATAAGCAGAGTAACTAGTCTAGCTGTATGAAATGTGGAAACTTTGAGGTTAATTAATTGTGCTAATAAAAACAAGTAGTAGTAATAGACGAGAATTGAAGGAACTTCAATAATTAGAAGCATTGTTGACAATTAAATGCTATGAGAGGGAGATTTAATCAGAAAGTTTGGTGCACAAGATTGATACATGCATGCCCATTATTGAAATCTCTGTAAGCAATATTAGCTGGTGATGTAGCAACAGACACTAAAAGCTCCCACTGAGACAGTTACCAATCTCCAAACTTCAGACACTACTAGCTACTACTTCAAATTTTCCCATTTCCATCCTCTATATATATCCGCACACAATTCACTCTGTAATCACTAAACTTATATCATACACATCCAATAATATTATTGGAGCAAAATTCGAGAATCATCATATATGGAGAAAGCAAACACCAAATCTGCTCTCAAGGTTGTAATATAGTACTAGCTAGCTTAGCCTAACTTAGCTCTTCTTCTAGCTAATAATGAACTTACTTCTGTTTCTTCTTCTCTCTTTAATTTACTAGTACTAAGAATAACATTTGTCGGTTTTCTTTTTTTGTCAAGTTTGTAAAGACTGCTTCACAGTCTGCTGCTTCATGGAGTTCCAACTCTAGAGTAATGGTGAGCTATTTCTATTCATTTTTTCATAGCCTCAATCCCATGCACAGTAGTTTCATGGGACTTTTTTTTTTCTTGACGGTGCCATTTCTATAACTGTGTATCTTACTTTTTAAGAAACAAACACGAAGAGAAAATGATGTGGTGGTCTTGGAGATGTAATGGGAATGTGATATATATATATATATATATATTTAAAACTTGTTTTTAATTAGAGTAAAAAATCATCACAATAGAAATTGGAGGAATTGTTGATTTTAGTGATGTTCTAGGTTGATTCTAGTGAAGTATATATATATATATATATATAAGTTGGAGAAGTGGCATTTTCACTATACAAAAACAGCAATAAACTATACTCATTTGTGTTTAAACTTTTTTGCTAAAAGAGTATAAAAATTAACATATATTTCTCACAGACAAAAGATGAGCTACTCAAAGATCGAGTGCTTTTTGACAGATCTAAGGTACACCTACTTTTAATTAATTAATACTATAAATTTTATTTCTCTTTCTCTCATCATCTGTATATATACGCACTTATACCAAAAAAGAAAATCTATATATATACGCGCACACACATGGTTATCAGAGCTCTAAAATATTCTCATCTCAGTCTTCTCAGAAATCACCTCCAAAGGAAAATACAAAACCACAAGATTTCAAACTTCATACCCAACAAAGAGCCTTGAAACGAGCAATGTTCAACTACGAGGTGAGCGATCATGATCAGCCTCTAATATTTACTATTTTCTTTCCTCCCAAACAGTGCCGTTTTCTTTGTCAACAAAATGGTTAAAATTACAGGTGGCCACCAAGCTTTATCTCATTCAGCAACAGAAAAAACAAGAAGAGAAAATACTCAAGGTGAGCAAATATTATACATTCATATATATATGTATAGAGAGAGACACAGACACACCTATATGTGAGAGCACATTGTGATTGAATTTTGATGAGTGTGGAGCAGATGATAGAAGATGAAGAGATTCGTTTGCTGAGAAAGGAGATGGTTCCAAGAGCCCAATTAATGCCTTTTTTTGATAGACCTTTCTTTCCACAGAGGTATAGATACATATATATATATATATGTACATTTATATAGGACTACATATATATATATATGGAAAGTAAACGAAAATTAAATTAAATTAAGAATATTGGATTAATTTAACAAAAATAATGCAGATCAAGCAGGCCATTGACAGTTCCAAAAGAGCCAAGCTTCCGCATGTCAAGCAAGTGCTCAACCAGTGTTTGTAGCAGTGGTCTCTACAATTTCCAGCAGAGTCAAGCTCATTAAAATTAAGCCACCTCCCCAGATTTAAATAGCTTCTATAAATATGGTGTTGTCATTGCTTGCTGTAAAAATAATCACTTAGTTTTTACTAGCTTTTTCCTTTCCTTTCTTTTCTTTTCTTTTCTTTCTGCTTTTGATGTAATACGACTACCCTGCACGCTGTGTGGCATTTGTAGGCTTCTTGTGATGTTTTAGTCATCCTTTTAATTTAGGGGAGTTTCTACTTAGCCACTTTTCTATATATAGTGAGAAATAAAGAGAAATGTATCTTTGACTAGTTTTCAAAAAAAAAAAAATTACCATGTCAGACTCTTATTATTATTATTATTTTATATATGCTAATGAAATCCCATTCACCTTAACCAAGACTGAAATTAAATTCAGAAAGCCATATATTAATGGAGCATATATATATATATATATATATTTTTTTTTTTATTATTCATCAAAAAAAAAAAAAAAAACACTGTCCTGCTTATTCTTCACCGACCATATATAATTAGCTAGGAACATCTGGAATTTTAGTATCTTAATCCTTGGTTAAAGTTTTCTAATAAACTCCTAAGTTTCATTTTTTTTTATGATACAAATACTGATGTAAACGCACATGTTTTTTGTTTTGGCCTTTAGCTGTGAAGGACACTTCTAAATTATTATTATTATTGTTTTCCATTTTTTAGATTAGGAGTGATGAGGTTTAGATATATAAAACACAGGTTTTAATCATTTTTTCAAAAAAAATATATATATATATATATATACATATAAACATACATGATTAGTGTTGTACAAAATTTTTTTATCCAAATATGATACTGATTCATTAACATAACAAGCATAGTTTTAAAATCGAAACACAATATGTTGATTTCCTTTACCTTTTTTATTTTTTATTTTAAAAATAGGAATGATATATATTTTTATATTAATATAGTTATCTATTTAATATAGTAATATTTTATTATGTTGCAAAATTAATTAAAAAAATCAACTTACTTAGCATTTAATTTGTTCTTCATAATTAATATATATGCATAATTAAAATTCTAAAGTTTTCAGCAAAATATGAATAAAATTACAAATTACCCCTTCAACTTTTAGCATTGTGTCAATATTTGCCCCCGCAAAAAAAAAAATGTTAAAATTACAATTTTTTGGCTACAAAAATGATGGAAAAATGATTTTTTTTTTTTAATGGAAAAATGAATCGAAAACCACATTGGACGTTCAATCAATTTGTCAAACTCTAAAAAATATTATAAAAATATTTGTGAGCCTTTTAAAAAATATAATAATAATAATAAATAAAGGAGGGAGGGGTATTATCGTCCAAAGGAAAAGGAAGCGCTTACATCTTCTCCCTCCCACGGCGGCGAATCGATGGTTAAATAAAAAATGGAAATAACAAACGCAGCCTTAAAAACGCAACCAGTAATTAATCAGTAAACGACGTTGCTAGGGTTTATATATTTCCTTCATCAATCTCATCTAGTTTCTTCCTTCAAATCCTTTGATTTGCCGCAGTCTCTGTTCCCAATTGGTAAGCACTCCTTCAATTTCTTTGTTTTCCAGCTTCCGCTGTTTTATACGCTTTCGTTTGAATCTGCTGCCTGCCCTTTTTGTTTCCGCTTTCTCTTTTCCATTCTTTTGATTTTAGGGGATTTCAAGTTCCATTTTTAGTTCTCGAACCAATTCGGAGGTTGTGAATGGCCGTTGTTTTGGGGAATTTATCCTATTTGCTTTTAGGGTTTTGAATGTATTTAATGGTTTTTTCCTTTTACTTTCGGAAAATTGCTTACTTTTCTGCTTTGATAATTGGTTTAAGCTTGGTTGGTTCTCCATGTTTGCAAAATTTCTTCTTTTGTTGAAAGGGTCTCCTTTTTCTTTTTCTGTTTCTTTTTTTTTTGCCGGGGGGGGGCGGGGCGCTTTGTTTGTTATTCGTTTTATCATCTTTCTATTATGTGATACTAAGTTCGTGTAACTTCAATCAGCTTTACTGATTGGGTTTAATGGTGAAAATTAGGGCATCCTCCCTTCATTCCCGAACTATGAGAGTTGATTGATTACATGTGCTATTATTTTCCCCTGGAATGTTATTTTTAAATTTTGTTTATTTTTTATGTTAGGTCTTTGTTATTTTTTTATGGGGTTTTCTTAATTGTATTCGTACTGATATTCTGAATGCTAATTGATTCTTTACTTCATCGTTGCAGGAATGGGTTTGTGATACTTCCATTGTTCTTTCATTGGACATGCGTTTCTGATAAATCTACATCAATTCAATACTTTGAGAGTGGGTCTGCATAATTTTTTTTATGACCCATTATGGAGATACAGACTTGTGGAAAACCTATTGACTCATTACTAGAGAAGGTGCTTTGTATGAACATTCTATCTTCTGATTACTTCAAAGAGCTTTACCGCTTGAAGACATACCATGAGGTGATAGATGAGATTTACAATCAAGTGGATCACGTCGAGCCATGGATGACTGGAAATTGTCGTGGTCCTTCAACTGCATTCTGTCTTCTCTACAAGTTTTTCACAATGAAACTTACTGTCAAACAAATGCATGGGTTATTGAAGCATGAAGATTCTCCATATATAAGAGCGGTATGTATTGCTGATTTCTTTTGCTTTTTAGTAACTATTCTTTGTCAGTTAAAGAAATAGTAGTCTCTGTCTTGTGTCAAGAGAAAAAGGAAAGAAGGTAGAAAAGAGGGATGGGCTGATACTATGTGCATCTGTTTTCTTAGATTCACTTATATAAATTTTTGAATTTTGTATTTATTTGATGTGTTCTATTATATCATTTTCGTGTTGCTTTTTTTTTTTTTTTGCTTGAATTATTCATGTTATTGTTTTATTAGGAAATATTATAGATATAAATCATTTGAGCAAAAGCATGCGTGTTGGTATTAGTTGTTCAATTATTCTTAGTAATGGTAAACCAGATTGAACTAAAAGAATTAAAAGAGTGAAAATTAGTGTTTTCTGGTTAACAAGCATCTAGAAGAAAAAAATATCCTTGTAGAGTGGATAGGATTTGAAGTGGAGTTCTTACTCACTACTTTGTTGATGATATTTTATGGATATCTTGATTGCATGATAGAGATGGATGACAAGCTGCCAAGAATTTAATGTGCTTGTTAATGTGTGCCACTAATGACAAAAATTGTGAGTTTATTTTAATTTTTTCTTTCCATGCCATTTTATATGAAGATATCATGAGCATGACAATGTTACTTTGCTTAGCAGATAAATCCAAGTTGGAGTGTTCTTGTTTCTTTGAGTTGCTAAGATTTTTTTCATTCTCACTATCACATAAAACTGCCTTTTTTTCCTTAAGAGATATCTTCAAAAGCAAGGTTTGATGTGTCCATGATCTTTTCTAATTGCTGACTCTTTTTGACTCCCAGCTTTTCTTTTATATATATTTGCAGACCAGATTTCCTTCATGAGAGGCAAATTTTTTGTCATCTTGCCATTATTTTTCTTTCACTTTACCTGATTCTTGCTTAGGATTTCATAAACAAGAACTAGCATTTGTTTGTTCTAATTTGTCAGACTGTAAAGGCATAAATTAAGGTTTCAAGATATTTGCATATTGGATTTTCTTTTTTCCTGCTTTAATATTTATTCATATTTGTTAATGTAGGACTTAAATTAATTTATTGTAGCTTTGGGAATGTTATTTTCTTGTTTGACTTGTTATATGGTGTTTGCAGGTTGGATTCCTCTACTTGAGATATGCCGCAGATCCAAAGACTCTATGGAATTGGTTTGAACCGTACGTAAAAGATGAAGAGGTGTGTAGATCTTTCTTAGTTTCGTCGAATGACATAAAATTATTCCTTTTTCTGCTTTCTTTTTCTTTTTCTGGCTTCATTTAGCACGTCTATATTCTGAATTCAACCAATACCCGAGATATGGGGGATTAACTGTTGTTTCATCTGCTTTCATATATATATATATATATATATTGTATTTTTAGATTAATCCTTGACTAGTACGTATTCATTTTGCTTTCTGCCTCAGAAACAACTAGATTGCTTTGGGTTGTAGAAAAAGGATTTGAGTAAAATGTAATAGTAAGTAGGATATCTACTGAAATAGAACTCTGCCTGTTCATGTGCTATCTAATCACTTTGTATCCAAGCTTCAAAGTTTGGTTTCAGTACCCCTTTAAATATAAGTTTTTAACTGATCCATTTCTCTTGGTTCTAAATTCTTTTTAAATGTACGTTTGGAACTGAGAACTCTATATTTAAGTCTCACTTCAAGTCAAATATAATTGGAGCTACTTCCTAATCAAATTGGGAAAAGCCTATTGTCCATTATAAACTATCAAGTAGCTGGCTACTATTGCATTTGTTGATGTTATATTCAAATTGGTTTTCATTTTGGTTGGTACTCTTAGACTTTCTCAACAGAGATGGATATATGACTTAAGTTGTTCCCACCCTCCTCCTAGCCTTAAAGGTTAGTTGTTCTTATCCCACTTTGAGACATTTTAACCCTTTTTTCTTACTAATCTGTTCCTGTTATCCCTGTCATAAATTTAAAAGATGCTTAGGGTTGTATTCTCGTTCATTTAGAAGATTATTATCTTATTTTTGTTATTATCTTTAGTCTTTAATTGTTAACATATATTATCTTTATTCAGCGCATGCTTTTTGGGTTGTAAATACTTTGTTATTAGCTAATTATTTTTTCATTTCACCTTCTTGTCTGAGCAGATTAGTACTGGACACTTTTGTGAATCTGTAGAAATACTGACAGATGGTGTGACTGATAACATTTAAGTAATTCATTAATATATTATAATCTCGATATTGTATTTCAGGAACTCTTTGTCATTGCTTTAAGATTCATGATATTTCTTTTCAGGAATTTTCTCCTGGATCAAATGGTCGCATGACCACAATGGGTGTGTATGTGCGTGACTTGCTTCTTGGACAGGTTAGTTGTATTCAATGCTGGCGTGATTTGTATATTTGACTTAATATGTTACCTGCGTGAGTATTTGCTCTACTTTTCATTTATATATTTTCTTCTGCTCTGAGAGTAAGTTTGGTTTTATATCATAAGTGATAATTCTCAAGATTTTGGTTCATATACTGCATCTTTCGGTACAGAATTGAATTTCATTGAACCCTAAGATCATGTTTGGAGTTTGGAGTCCATTAAGGAAATGGGATAATAATGGATTTTTTTTTTCTTTTTCTCCTTCTTGGATAAAAGAAAATTCTGGAAAAATAATGAAAGAAATGTGGTATAAAGAGAAGATAAATTTCTTGCATTTAGAAATATTTTAACTTTCCAGAAACCATGTAAGGGTTTCTCTATCTCCCTCTATCATTTATCTCTCTTTTTTGTTTTCCATTCCCTTTTGGAATCGAAGCACACCATATCGAATTGATTATTGAGTTGAGCTCCCCATGTTTTCTCACCAGCATCTACAACCTAAATGTGTTTTAAGAGTTCTAAACTTTCGAGTTATGTTTCTGTAGTACTCTTGCTTAGATTTAATGTCCACACTTTGTTACAGATGAATTCCAGATTTTATTTTCAACATAAATTTCTGTAGTACTCTTGCTTAGAGTTAATGTCCAATACTTTGTTACAGATGCATTCCAGATTTTATTTTCAACGTAAAAAACTGTTTGGGTGTTCATTTATTTGTTGAGTTTATAGCTGGGATTAGATTATTTTATCCTCCTCGCCTAATGGCAAGATTACCTTTGATGGTGTTGATGTTTGTTGATGCTTCTAGAGGATAATAGTTGGTCCAATATCAGTCAGGATGAACTTTTTTCTTAAGCCCAGCTGGCACATATCACAATGAGTTCCACACCTATTTAAAAGAAATTAGAATTTTCTCTTAATTGATGTTGGTGAGACTCAACACTTTTACCACTAATAAGGAGTTCCTCTTGACTGATGACTGATGATGTCTTCTCTGATTTTGTAATTAACCATGTTGCATATTGTTCTTATATGTTTCCGCATGGTTTATGGTAACGCTTTTTAAGATATCCTATTGACTGAGCTTTACTTGTTGCATTCATACGTTTTAAATTTTTGATACGTGCTTTCAATGTTTACCTTGGTTGTCATGAGAATAATGTAGTATGGTTGTAATATTGCAGTATTACTTTGATACCCTTTTCCCACGCATCCCTGTACCTGTAATGCGCCAGATTGTAGCTAATCTGGAGAAGATGAAGCTCCCTTCCAAGCATACTGGTGTGACAGGGGATACTACACGACATGGATCTGATGATACTGCCCGTCGTCCCCCGTCTGTAAAAGCTGCACTTTCTGTCTCCTTTGGTCAGCGTGCTCCTCATCGTGCCTCAACAAGGGACTCTTCACCTGTTCGTCGTACCATACCACCACCCTCTTTTGACAAAGGCAGCAGTGATGATCTACGAAGCAGGCGCAGTCAGAGCCGCGATTATTCTGACAGAGAATATTTAGAGAGAGATAAGGAAAGGGATCGGGACAGGGACAGGGATAAGGACCGTGAAAGGTACAGGGACCGAGATCGAGACAGGGACAGGGACAGAATTAGGGACAGGGACAGAGAGCGGGGGAGGGATAGAGATCGTAGTTATGATCGTGATCGTAGTTCCAAATATACAGAGCGGGAAAGCCGGAGGGACTATGAGAGGAGTAGCCGTGATGGTAGTAGGCATTATCGTAGTAGGAGCCGGAGCCGCAGTCGAAGCCGGAGTTGCAGTCGGAGCTTGCAAGCTGGCCTCGCCCATCATTCAAGCCCACAAAGAGATGTAAACACTGACAGGACTTCTGCATCTAGTAATCTAGCAAAACTTAGGGACCTCTATGGTGACGTAGCTAACCAAAAAGAAGGTGGTTCCAGTAGTAATAGGTTTCCCGGGAGCAGTAATGGTGGGGAAGAGGTGATTAGACTCGGTGGTTCTACTTGGAAATAACTGAAAGAGGTTCAGGTTATTCATATTTATCAGATGTGTCCGTTGAAGTCTTCTGCGGGATGACAAAGTGTTTGCATCAAGAATGCATACAAATCGTGAGTGTTTCTTCATTTACGCTCTGAAATCTGACAAGACAACGATTGATGAACAATATTCTGTCTCAATATTCTGTCTCACTGTTGCATGTATCTTAGATGTTTCTGGGTACTTGCATTTTAAAATTTTATTTGGTGCCTAATGATTTCACATCTGCATCAGAGACGTTTGTATTATTAAAACGAATTATTACTTAAATGAAACGGTTTGGAATATCATAATTTCCAAATTTGAATGGGGCTAATACTAACTGCCTGAATAACATTACTTGCTCTGAAAATACCCAAGTAGAGCTGTACTGCAAGTCTGTTATTCTGGCCTGGTGATTGTGCTGCCAACTTTTGCAATTCATGGTATTGGATTTTAGTAAGAAATCAGTGCATTTGAATGAGACGATTTTTTGTTTTTACTAAAGCTAAGATTCGCGCTCAACAGGTGCCTAGAAATAACAAGAACCACTATCAAACTCCTTTCACGTACTCACTGACATTACCATGTTGTGTAATTACTATGAGCAGGTTTGGAATTTGCTCGATTCCAATGCAAGTTCAAATGTTTGGTAATTTTTATATACGTATATATATACCTTGAATTGTGAGGAATTTGCTTGATTCAAACGCAAGTTAAAATTTATTAGTCTTTTTAAGAAAAAAATAATCACTAAATCAAAAATACTTGAGCAACCTAACTACAAATTCTAACCTAACCTGTAAACAAAACAAATTACACATAATTCTAAGGGGAAAAAAAAAATCAAATTCCATCATAAGCCAGTTTTCGGGCTTATAAACAAACGAATTCTTTGATTAAACGAAAACTACCTGTCGTCCGCAGAAGATTTTTTTTTTTAACCTTGAATAATTTTTATATACATATATATACCTTGAATTGTGAGGAATTTGCTTGATTCAAACGTAAGTTAAAATTTATTAGTCTTTTTAAGAAAAAAATAATCACTAAATCAAAAATACTTGAGCAATCTAACTACAAATTCTAACCTAACCTGTAAACAAAACAAATTACACATAATTCTAAGGGAAGAAAAAAAAAAATCAAATTCCATCATAAGACAGTTTTCGGGCTTATAAACAAACGAATTCTTTGATTAAATTTTGTTAAACGAAAACTACTTGTCGTCCGTAGAAGATTTTTTTTTTTTTTTTCTTTCTCAATGTAGAAAAGTTAAAAAGGATAAGATATTACAACGAAGCGTTCTAATGCCTAAGCAACCCCTCCCATCCATCGTAGAAAGCAGCAACAATATGATATGCAACCCTCCTCTTTGAAATACTGATCTTCTAATCGTATATGATCGGATAAAATTTACAGGCAACAAAGATTTTACTTTGTTAACTAAATGTCAAACAAAGCATGGTACAAGAAAAATGTGCTAAATCTCTCAACCTCTTTTTGTTCTCTAAAATTTCACTTGTTTCGAGCCAGGCATCATCCATTCCATTGATCAAAGTGAAGATATGAACTTTTGAATCCTTGATTGTGCCCGCTCTTTCTCTTCTAGCCCATCCAAATCACCTATGTTGTCATGATACTCCTGTGATTCATAATTAACATCAATACTTTCCATGGGTACTAGGCATATTGCATACAAGGCATGCATAATAGGATGCAACAAGTGAAAAATGTTATCTACAAAAACCTAATATAATCAATAGAATTCTACATATCATTTCTCAAAATAAATTTGGACATGACAACAGCTATGCCACCAGCATCACACAAAGAAGAATCCAATAGTGTCAATATCATAGGTCTTAAATGATTTTGGCTGGAAATGTGTCCTCATAGCTAGTTAGTCTCGGCAAATCAAGCCATGTGAAAAGTAACAGGTAGACCAATCTGAATGATGGTTCAAAATGAAAGCAGTCAGAAAACACATGTACCTGAAGTATATCCTTAATATCATTCTTAGAAAGTTTTTGCTGCTTCAGAAGAAGTTCAATGCGTGCTCTCATTTGATGGTTCCTGCAAAAAGAACAAACTCAAACAAACAGAACTAGGGTCTACATGCCACATAGACAGAGAGCACCTCTATATAACTGAAAAATGTGTTCACGTGTGCACGTGTAATTTTGATGAAGGGACATACTCGGAGCACCAAAGATGACCCAAAATAATAGCAATTAACTGCAAGATCAATAGCAAGGTTAGGATTTATTTACCAAAAAAAAAAAAAATAGCAAGGTTAGGATTTTAAAAGATAACAACATTTTGATCAATCAAGCTAGAAGATGTCTTTAGCATCAAGCTGGCTATTTATTCCGAGAAAAATAGCCAAGAAGCTTTAGCATCAAGATGTCTTTAGCATCAAGATATAATGACATACAATTCAAACCCTCAAAGTGGAATCTTTTAAACTAAAGCCAAGAAGCTCATTAGCAAATTCAAACCTTCTCTGTCTATCTTTCCAGATAATTTTGTATATTTGCTTTTTTTAATACTAAACTATCATACATTCAGTCTATTTACAGCATTGGGACAACCCAAATGATAATGACCATCTGTGTTTTATACCAAGTCCTAGAATCAATCAGGAGTTGTCAATAAATCTTCCAACCCCTAATTTATTATGTCAAACAAAAAGATGAGAAAAAAAAGAAGGAAAAGAATTGATTCTGTACAGTGGCTCTTATGGCTGCATTTGTTTTTCTTAATCTACCATTTATTTGTTTCTTTTTATATTTTTTTATTTATGTCATGATCTCATTTTGGTTAACAAGGTTTAGCAAAGGTCTGCACCGACCTTGAAAGTAAGAATAAAAATCAAATTTAATCCAGTTTTAGCTCAAATAAAAGTAGAACCACATAAAGATAAGATATTGTTGTAGAAGTATATGAAGTAATAATATACGATTAGAAATTAGCAATATTAGAGTCTTTAAAAAGGGCACTTATTATAGATGTACATATTCATAGAATTTAACGAGGCATAAGAGTATTAAAGAATTGAAGTGTTTCTATGTTGAATCCTCGGATAATAATTATATTCAACTCTTAAAAGAAAAAAGAAAAAAATTCTTCCTTTGGGATTTCACATGATATATCTAATGGAACCAAACAACCTGCATTTAAACCTTTCTCATTCTCTGAAAACCATTTCTGTGTGCAAACATTCATAGTAAAACTGGCAAATGAATTACAATAACAGACTCAAACCTGAAGAGTGTAAAGTCCAGATTCGAGCCTTCTATTGTACTTTTCTTCTTCATCCATCTACATTATAAATGAGAGAAATTATCTTTCACTGGAAAATATAGCAACTTACAAAGCTGGAGAGTGAAAAATTAAACAGAAGAGTCAACTACCTCTAAATAATCAAGTTCAAGCTGCTTCATCCGTTCAGTTTCTGCTTTCACCCTTTCAGAATATCTAATAAAAAAGTAACAAAACAAAAAGTGAAAAAGGAAAAATTGCAACCTGTAAAAGACAATCATTCCTGAAATTTAAAGAAATTTAAGAAATAAATGAGCTCCCCCACCTCATATGGAGCTCCATAAGCCGATCTATCTTTTCACACTCATTCTCCACAAACTTACTAAGCAATCTTTCCCTTCTAGAACCCCTCATAATTCCAGCTGGAATGGGAAGATACATCAAAATTAGTGGATATCCTATCATCCTAAAGGGGAAAGACAGCAGCTGCTATCTTGTAGGATGATGTTTATGGATAAGTATGAGAAGGATGCTTAATTTTCAATAACCGACTGAACTTATACAGATTCAAAAGCTAGAGATGCATCTGATGCCATTTACAAAGTAAAATGAAACCAAATATATTAAAGGGTGTAAGTTATGCAAATACACAAGAAGATTACCTAACCATTACAGTGCCCCGTTAACCAGAAAGAGAGAAAGTTAAAGTAATCATGGCCACAATGATAACGACAATAAAGAAAAACTAATAGACTTCAGCCAATAATTTACATGCTTGTACATACTGCTACTCATCTACTTTGACAACTATAAATTAGTCGAAGCACCTATGACATAATCAGTCAACTGCAGAAAGAATGAATGCACTGTACTGATGTTTTGCAAAGTGTATCTGCTTGTTTTTCAGTCTAAAGTACATTTATGATCTTTTTCTTTGTACGAACATCTCCTATTCCCTTTTAACATACCATTTGGTTACTCGAATTTTAAACTTTTGAAGCTGATGTAGTTACTACTTGCATTATCAAATTTAGTGGGCCTAATATACATACATTTGCTTACCACATCAATTACCGTCAGCATATTTTGAAGCCATCAAAAGAGCCATGGTTGTATGTAATATATGATACAAACCTTTTTGGACAAAAAACTAAATCGATAATGATATGATGCTTAGTTTACGTGCTTTTCAAACCTGAGTTCAGGTTGTACTCAGAAAAAAGTTATTTTGATTGGTCCATAAGATGTATTCAAATGGTTAAAAAGACAGAACAATTTTTAAGTCACAAAACAAATGCAGTCAATAGATACTACATCCACATAGATTTTTTAAATCAAAGGACAATAATGTTACAAGGGATAACTTAAGTCTTACTGATTATCAAAAAGGAAGATAACAAAGTTCACAATATATTTACACCAACCACATAAACTAGTACTATGTACAAATGCATACAACTTTACTTGCCTGCTTACCAAATAAAGAGGCAATCAGTGAAACAATGCGCTCTTCCAATTCTTCATGATAACGCTCTTTCTTGTTCTTCTTATTAGTAGGAATCTACATTGTACAAATTATAAATGTTAATTTAACTATCTTAAATTATGAAACGAAGATTGCTAATAGAATTTTTGTGATACAACTCACTCATGACGACCATAAGTTTGACAGTATCCCTAGTTCAAACTTGAAAGACATTAATCAGAACAAAAGGAAACAAATGGTTTCAATAGCAAGTTGACATTCAAGAAGAATTTTGCAGTTAACCCTTTACTATTAGCATAGAATTTTGTCCAAGAAAGAATCACAAGTTTGAACCATTTTCTTTACACAAGCCTATAATAGAAAACTTAAACGCATACACCATTTTCCCCCCTTTCAGAATGCAAAGGTTATTACTCTATGTCCAGCATGAAATTATACACAACTGAAATGTCTTAAAGCAGAAGCTGACTATAGCTGAACAACTCTTGTAGTTCTTTCTGTGACTTCTTCTTCTTCTTCTTCTTTTGTATAATTCTAAAAAGCACAAACCTTTACCATTATGTAGGACAATGGAAATTTCTCTCTTTTAATAACGAGAATAGGGAAAAAGTACTTGCCTTACCCATAAATGCGGCAAACGCCGTCTTCAACCCCAAAACATCAACAAAACGTTCGCAGGCAGGCGGGTACTTGGTCATGGCAAAATCGAGTGCTCTTATGGCCGACCCATAAGCAGACTTCTTCTGCTTCATGATGATAATCATCAACTCCACACCTTCAGCCTTCACAAACCTCTCCTTGTTTTCCAATGGCATCAATAAACAGCACAAGCAATCAAACAAATTCTCCAACATCTCATCCTCATCAGGGTTCTTAGGATCCTTGGACTTGTACATGGCCACCGCCTGAAGCAGCACATCAACGCCATTCATCTGCCCCAACCTTTTCTGATTCGCCGTGCTACTCTGCAGCAAAATGGCCAGTATTTCAGACGCGTACTGCTTGTTGCTGTCAAACTCCCTAACCCTAATCTTCCCCAGCAACCATTTGAGCAACTTGGTCCTCTCGCAAACCAATTCCGCCACAGTCGGCTTCACTTCAATCAGATTCTCGATGGTAGAGAGCGTGCTGTACACGGCGGCCATCTCATCCGGGTCAGTCTCAGACAGTCTATGCAAGTTCTGTACCAACAGCTCCAGAACATTGTTCTCTATCAGAGCGTCGACGAGCACACGTGCCGGCTCGTCGTTGTCTTCGAGAACGTCCTCGTCCGTCAAGTCCTGGAGCAATTGAACGACAACGATCGCAATATCGGTATTGTCGTGCCCAAGAAGGTTGAGAATGGAGGGGATTGTGTTGAGAGCGACAAGTTCCGGATAAAGCTCGGGTCCTCCGGCCAGCACCTTGAGCTTCTGGAGCTCTTCATGGAGCTCGATTTCGGAGTCGGCAAATCGGTCGGGCTGGTTCGGGTATTTGAGCCGGGCCGCGATGTTTTCCTTAAGTCGGCGCTCGAAGGAGAGGACCAGCTTCTTTAGGGTTCGGAGGTCCAGCATTTCCACTGCGTTTTGGGATTTCTCGACGGCCTCCAAGAGGGAAAGGTCGAATCCGGCGTCGTTTCCGTTCGGCGGTTGCGATGAGTGCGTCGATACGACATCGTCTCGCTTGCGTTTCGGGGCATGGTTCCTAGCGTCGTCGACTTCCATTTGTTCCGACTAATTGAGCTTTGCAGCGTCGTTTTCTGCGGTCCGACCACAAGGGTTTCCTCGACGTGCTCGGGCAGCCTTTTACATTTTTTGTTTTATATATTTCGTTTTTTATTTACACATATTTCCAATGCAATAAAATTTATATTTTTCTTAGGTGGTAATTATTATTTATTTGAAAAAAAAAACCCATTTTATAATTGTATGATGTTCAATCATCACAGCAATCATTTGTTATTAAAATATTTTTCAAAAAAATAATTAAACATAGGGTTTAGGTTATAAACGTGTTTAAAGCTTAAATAGAAACTAATCAGGCACCATCATATCATTGTTTGATAAATATGTTGGTACCATTAGTATTATTGGTTGTTAAATACCAAATTATGGTTAAAAAATACAGTAAAAGGCAAAATTAAAATTAAAATTATTGCCCAACTAATACAGAAGTCCACGCAATACTTCTTCTTAACAAGTAAATATCACTACTAATGGTATTTATTTGTTAGCTACGCAAGCTTTACTAGGCTTACGAGTGACTCCACAGTAATCAGTGCAACTTCTAATTGCTCGTGCTATACATGCATAAAATTGTTGAAATTCAACAATTGGAGGTTGGTGAAATTTGTTGTCCAGTGAACTAGGAGCTTCATGCTCTGCTTCTACCACTACCTACTAGTATTGCAATAATCACTGATATTAATCCAATTGTAATCACTAAAACTCTATAATTTCCACCAATTGGGTGGTCACCCATCATTAATCCAGTTTCTCTATTGAAAATTTTTACTTTTTTTTTTTTTTTGGTTTCTAATATTTATAAAGCTTACAAATTAAACTTTTTGACTTATATATGGAGTTCAATTCATATGTTTGCTTGAGATGTTAAATAATGTAAATTAGATTTTAAAACGTTTTGCTATATATAAGAAAATATGCATACTACTTTTTGATAAATCATGAGGGGTTAATGATTTTTTATGTGTATTGAATGGACTTTACTTATATTGTTCAAGTCATTTCTTTTATTTAGTTATTTGTAAACTTGCCTTTAAAATAAAATTCCAAATAGCTGTCTTATCTCTTATCAACCCACCAAGCCCATGAAATAAAAAAAAAAAAAAATCATTTTAATTAGGCTAACCCATGTGGACTTAAAATGGATCTTGGGCGTATAGGCATACAATCTCTTGGACATAAACTTATTGGCCCAAAATTGTTCATAACACTCCAATAAGGTTCTACCAAGGCCCATAGCACATTCAAGCAGATCAATCATCATGTAACATCCAAGTCAAAGTTCCAAAATTACCCCTAAGAGGTATCCCAATGAGGCCCAAATATAATTTAGTCTTTAAACTTTCATGAGAAGTGGCCCTCGCTGGAAATTTATCACTTTTAGATATTACAGTAAACTCTATATTTTGAAAAAAAAAAAAAAATTTAGAAGGAAAACTTACCCAATTAGGAAAGCGTGGAGACATTTTTTTTTTTTTTCTCTCTCGTCAGTACTATTATGATTTCTAAATTAGAAGGAAAGAGGAACGTGACTCTAACTCACAATTCAAAATATACATATATATTACTGTACCATCTCCACTCGTATTATAATTTTTAAATTAAAAAGAAAAAGAATGTGACTCTAACCTACAATTCAAAATATCCGTACTAGAGATATGTCACTAGATTAACCTCATTCATCTGAAAAAAAATATTTTTTGAATCACACCATAATGTCCATAAGAAAGAATGTGAAAAAGATAAATGATGATGGAAAAATAAAAAAATGAGATAAGTAGGAATCACATGCATCATGCATGTACAAATAAATTAATACTGGTGGAGGTGGTCGGTCACCTTCACTGTCAATTAATATAAGCCAAGAATGGCAACAAACCTAACTCGCTTTATGTAGTGGTCCAAATATGCGTAAATTCTCTATGGTATACAATTTCTGATGGTTTTCTTCAGAGGACTTTAAGACATGCTGCAATTGATCCCCTAGACTTACATTCATATGTATATGTATATATAAATGCTGAATTATGAATTTCATGCTTAATGAATTAAAGCAAGCACATCATGCTCACGTATATACATTTTTCTAATAATTTGATTTCCATCTGGCTACCATTTGATATATTAAATGTAACCAACGCGTAACAATAATTCAACATGTATATATATACATATATAGCTGTTACACATTTAAAAATTGAAATAAAACTATGGAGAAAATATATATATATATATATATATATTCTGTGGTTTCTCTTGCTTTATCTAATTATTACTGCAGACAATTGAATAGCTAAGCATGTACTGCCACAAATTACACCAGCTCATTTCCAGGAGATATATAGGGGAAAAAAAAAACCCAATATATCCAAATTTTCAAATATATATGGTCCTTTATCTTTACTAGAAATACAGAGGCCACATGTATTTTAAGCCATTGTCTTATACAAAAAAAAAAAGAGTTTTAGAGAAATTGGTACGTACACAAGTCATATATGGAAAACTTATATTTGCTGAGAAATAAATGTATTATGTACGCCACACATATATTCAAATTATATATGTACATGTTGATAGCCTGACGCATGCTGGAAGCATTAATTCATTTTGATAAGATTGGAAGTACTTTACGTAACCATCCAGTCTATTACTTGCGTACATTTTTCGTAGCATTCATTTTGATAAATGCAATGGATTTCATTTGTTATGGTACATTTTACGTAACATCCAATCTAGCAAAGTATAGTAACTAACATTTAAGGTTTTTTCTTTTATAAGAAAAATGTGCGAAGCACGATTCATGTGTATGTGTACTTTGGACTCACAAAAATAAAATTGGAATCTCATCATATATATATATATATATATATATATATAAATGCTTTAGTATACTATATTACTCATACATAATGAGCAATACATATATAATATTTTATTAAATATGAACAAAATAATTTTTATATTTATATTTTATTTTAATTATATATTTATTATCGCTCATTATATATTATATATAAATAATATAATATATTTAGAGCATTTTTCTCTCTATATATATGTATATTGTATTTATAGAGATAGCTCAAACGAAAAGTATGTATGCATAAATGCATGTATGTTGATCATAGTTAAGAAGTCTGACAAAAAGAAAGAAGGTGATAATTATAAAACTCTTTAACCTGTTGTTTTCGTAACTAATCCTTGCGATGATTTACTGCAAAGGATAAAGCATCTATGCATCAAACTATAAAAATAATCAATAAACTAAATATATATACACACATACGTGATTCGCTTAGATACAAAGTCTTCATTAACTTTAGTTATCACTAGTAATCCCAGTTAATTAAAATTAATTATTAATTTACCATTTGTACAGTTTAAAATTACGAAAAGAGAGCTAGAAATATGTTTAAGCCAAGTATGTACAAAACGAATTGCACTACCTCCATGAATTGACTGTATATATATATATATATATATATACATATGGTTGAGTAGAAACGTGTTTTGTACATATAAATCATGAATCAGAGTCAAAGACGGAAAAATAAACTGAAAAAATGTGAAATACTTTTTCAAAATAAGATACTTGTATCACTGAATGAGGTTCACTTGCTATTTTAAATTTTAGCATATTATAAGCATGTAAAATAATGGAATATTTACAACACCAAAAGCTGCTATAATGTTGAAAATATAAGAATTAATTGGGTAAACTACACTTTTGAAACTTCTAGTTTGCCCCCAATTTCATATATGGCACTTTAGTAGTAGTTCCTTCTTTCTTTCTTTCTTTCCTTTTTTATTTTTTCAACTGAGACTCTCAATTGCTAGTTAAATAGAAACCATCAATTGAAAAAAAAAAATGAAACGAGAGAGCTGAAATATTTGAAATTGAGGGAACAACTAGAGGGTGTACTTAGCTAAAATTTAATTTAATAGTTTAATATATATCTTAAGTTAAAAGAAAACTACACTCCTAAAACATTCTAGTTAATATCTCCCACTACGTAACACAATTTATTTTACAATATAATATGCATTTATTAGTTTCATATAATGAATTAATTAATTTTATCAATTTACATATATTTCATCGATCAATTAGGATATGCTACATACTTGTGTAGGAACAGATGAAAAACTTTATTCATTATTTATAGGATGTGGATAATACAATATTGCAATTCATTAAGGTTTACTCCTTCTTAAACAATAATTACTCAGAGATTAAGCTAATTATGAATTTTCAAATTTTGTGATATATATATATATATATCCTCGTGCAACAATTGACTTAATAATTGTTGATCATCATTTGTGTTTTTGTTTACATGGAGCTAAAGAATTTTCATCATTTCTTATATCTGTATGCTCGTGCAACCATTAAGTTAATAACTATATATTATTCATCATCACTTGTACGTTTCTTGTGTGTACATAAATATATACATATATATATATATATATACATATATACATATATATATATATATCGATCATCATGCAAAATTAACTTAATAAATATTGATCATCATTGTGCTTATTATAGGGAGATAAGGATTTAATATAGACTATAAAGTAAACATATATAAATACTTTCATTAAAAAAACACACACACACACACATGAATCCGAAAATTAACATGCAGGAAACATCATTATTAATTAATTCAAAGTTTGACAATATGTTCATATGCATTCACATTTTCTTATATATATATATATATATATATGATATTCACCTTTGACAATTGAAAACAATGCGCTAGGCTGCTAGCTAGCTTTACATGTTAACTAATCATGTGTTTCAAATTATTACAAAAAAAAAGGAAGAAAAGAAATTCATGTGTTCCAAATCGTAGACAATGAATAGTACTGACAAGCTACGCACCTACAAAGCAGTTTTCTTTTCTTCTGCTTTAATTAATTTATGATACTCATTATTGATTATAATTTTCTTTTGTATTGGATTATATATATATATATATATATAGATAATAATGTTAATGTACTTCAATATAAGACATCGTTATAACAAAGAGAAAATTAGGGTGGTGTTGTTTGAAATGGGAGGAAACTACTCGAAAATTCAGGTAGTTTCTTTAATTAACTCGATTAATACGTACAGTTATTTCTCATTAGATTTAATTTAATTGTACATTGATGTTCGTAACTATATACACGAAAAGTATCTTCTGAAACTGGTACTCTAGGTCAACATATATATCTCACTTGTATTTGATGTTACATTTGATTTTTTTTTTTCAATATTTAAACTTTACTATATATAATTATAATATTATTTTTAAAATTATATATATAAGTATTTTTTAAATAAAAAAATGACCTTAATGTAGATCTATAATTTAGTAGGAAATTTTATAATCCGATATGAGTCTAGAACCATTGACTCACACCCCTAATAAATTTCCTTCAATCCCTAACAGATTCTCTTTCATTTTGATTTAGTAAGATGTATACACCCTTACATACCCCCTTTCACACTAACTTGACAAGATTAAGTATACATGAGATAATAGAGTAATTTGCAAGATTTAAACCACAACTCTCGCGAGCGAGTGTGATAAAATGATCGATTTTCTTCTATTAGATCACACCCCAAGTGCATATATATATATATATATATATAATGCTCCCATAGATTGCTCACATATTCTACATTAAAAAGGGTATAATCGAAAATGATTCGCTCCATATAATTAAATACATAATTATATAATTATATGAAATGACTTTTTTGCTCCCCTAAAAATGCCCCACGTGTTGGATATGTGAGCAATGACAGAGAACATTTATATATATATATATATATACACACACACACACAATGATATAATAGGAGAACTCGCCTAATTCAGCATGAACGTAAATATTTTTTTAACTGTGAAATTTTTAAGCTTGTTTTGTTCCCAATATTTTAACTTTTTAACGAGGTTTTTTTCCTTGCATTCTCTTCGTACAAGTTAAAAAATTTTACCTTTAAAAAAAAAAGTTTACTCTCGTATTGCATTGGACAACTTCACCTATTATATCATTATATATATATATATATATATATATAGCAACTTTATGTGTAAATCAAAATAGTATAATAAATATGTGAAGTAATTAAAGGGAGAATTGGAAAATTTTGACCCACAACATAATTTAACATGTCAAAATAAAATCATCTTCTTTTGGACTATTAATGGGGATGACATTGAATTTTTTTTTTTTTTTGGTAGAAAGGGATGACATTGAACTTGAAAATTAGGTTTTCCCATAAGTGTTTCCATCATATTAATTTGTAAGGAAAAGGAACGGGTATAACTTTTTAAATGTATTATATTGATACCAACTATTTGATGTGCAGAAGTCAATATAGCGCATTCCTATAAGGCTTCGTTTATACTTTTTTTTTTTAGTGAATGGATGGAGTTGGTAATTTTAAAAATATATGCACTTCATGGCGAATTTATTCATTCTAAATATCCATAAACTTTTTGCTCAAAATTAAAAAATAAAAATAAAAAAGCCATAAACGTGGACATCATTAAATAAATGTGAGTATTGGTCATATCATTTTGACTTAGGTAGAATAAGAGGTTAATTAGTAGATATAAACATAAATAAAATTGTTCATTTTCACTTCATGATGCCATAATTAAAGGTTTAAGCATGAAAATTGAAACTTTTAATTAAGAAACTGGGTTAGTGTGCATGTGTATATAATCAAAATTAATATCCTAATTATAATTCTCTTTTGATAACTAATATTAATTTGGTTATAGCTTCTTGCATTTTAATACTTCCCAACCACTCTCTCCTTGTTTTAACAAACCTCTGTATGGATTTTGTCTTTGGAAAGCGACAAAGCTAGCTTTAGCATTCCAATTAAAGTTCTTGTCCATGCTGAAATTGAACGTTAATTATTAACCACTATTTAATTTCGTTTATATTCTTTTAGATGGAAATTTTTTTTAAAAAAATAAAGCTAATAATTTTTTTTTGTGGGCATAAATATTTGTTTTCTTTACCATACTCAGATGAAATTAATGGATTATAATTAGGTAATTACCAAAAAAAAAGGATTATAATTAGGTAACATTTTGTTCCTTACTTTTTTTCTTTATTAGAGACTGGCCGTCTTACTCATTTCGCAACAAAAATAAGCACTATTGGCCAAACACATAAGAAAAATAATATATATAAAGCGATTTTGTTTTATACATGCTTGGTATCTTCCTAGCAATTGTGATCAAGTTGGTGTTAGACTAACATACCTAATTCAACATGACCTTGAAATCAACTAGTCTCCTATTATATATATATATATACACACACACATAGAGACAGGGATAGATACAGTACTATGTATTTTGTAGGAAGATACCCTTCCAACTTCTTATTTATTTATATTATAATTTCAAAATAAAGCTTCTTTTTCAATCAACTTTTCAAGACTTGCACTTTGAAGAGCACGAAAGATAGGTAAGCTTTTTCCCATGCCAAACTTTCTGGGTCACTAGCTTCTTTTACTGAAGACTAACATTATAAATACATACACACACACACACACACACAGATATATAGAAAATTATGCAAACATTTCCATTATTATATATTAATCTCAATCATTCCCTCTCCCTCTTCTTTATTTTTTTTTTCTTTTGTCCATGGTTGTTGTTGTGGACAAAATGATGGCCTACTCGAATTTAAAAGAAAAAAGAAATTAAATACTAGCGCTTACTTTTTCCTTTCTATTCTTCTTTCTTCTTCTTCTTATAATTTTTTCTTTCACCACCCATTGAGGTTGGAAATTATTGCAAAAGATAAATAGAACATGTATCTACTAGTAGTTAGTGAAGGCTGTGTGGCCCAGCCAGTTAATTATACATAAAGAACTATATTATTTTCTTTTCTTTTCTTCTTTTTTCTTTTTTCTTTTTCTTTTTGGAAAGTGAACGCAGTGCTATTCTCAAAAAAATGAAAAATGATATTAATGAGATTGAAGTTGGTGTTTGAATAATGAGAATTCAAAAGCATGTGTCTCACAATACATTCCAATATAGCAATTTCACGTGGAAACAATGTGTCCCACATGGGGATGTAAACGTCTTTCTACTAGTTTCTCTCTCACTTAACTACTCACTCTTTGTTTTCTTCTATTTGTGTATGTATGGTATATATAATATCTTAAAAACCCAATATTACCTTTCACACCTCTACCTACTAATGGGAACTTGTCGCTTGTACTTCAATTTCCCCTTTTCAGCTTTCTATATTTCCTTGACTACTCGAACTTTCTGAACATTTTCTTTCTTCTTTTTTCTTTTCTTTGGGGCCTTTGCATGTGACAGTAATTTCTTTGTGTAAATACGAATCGTTTATTCATTTGATTTTTTTTGTTTCCGAAAATATATAAGCTAGAAGATAGCTACCTTTTTATACTATTACATCAAACCCAATCTTTTACGTATGACAGTTTTTTAGATTGGTGACTTCATTAATTTGATAGCTAGCGAGGTAGTATTATTTTACTTCTATTGAGTCTTTTAATTTTATTTTTGGCCGAATTCAACCTTGCTGTATCATTGGGAATTGCAGATTCAAGTAGTTCATGCATGATGGATTCAAATTAATTTCTAAGTTTTGTGCACGTACGAAATTGTACGTGTATATATATATATATATATATGTATAAATTATTTATCCTTCAAATTCATCGAATCAAACTTGAATTGAAACTAGTTTTCTTGTATCCTGAAACTGGTTTGAATCTTCGAGGTGAGTGTTTAATATATGATCATTAAATAGAGATTATGAACCATAATTTATCTAGGGATCTTCATTACAAGATTAATTCAATGTGTATAAATATGTAGTAATAGCTACTAGTACGTGTCAATTGATTTTCTAGAAGTTAAGACATCTGATAATTAAACTACAGTGTCAACTCTGGTTTGGATCTCGTCAACTACTAATTATTAATGTAAATGATTATGCAACTGATCAATAAGATCGATGCGCGCGCGCTATATATATATATATATATATATATATATAACTTTTTATATGGAAACGATAATCCAATTAAAACCTCAGGGCTACGTAAAATACTACTATGGCTACTGCATGGCTGTTCCATTAAGCTTCTATCCAATTTAAATTAATGGTGCATAATAACACATTAATTTGTATATTTTGATTAAAGCCAAAAACTAGTAATTAAAATTAGAACTAAAGAAAAATGGTTTATCCCATTTCTTTTCATATATATACTACAACTATTTTGAGGTTTTATTTTTATTTATTTATTTTGGTGAATGAAGGCATTTTGAGGTTGAAAACAAAGCCAATCATTGGTTTAATAACTGCAAGTAAATGTCAATAATTAATGAATTTATAACCATTTCCTAGCAAACAACCAAATCATGGCTACCTGGTCAGCAATATTAATATTCTTTATTAATTTGATTCTCTTTTCTTTCATTAATTTTACATTCTGTAGAGGCTAATTAAAAAGAAGATAAGCTTCTCCTTTTTTCTTTTCTTTTTTTTTCTCTGTAATAAATGTGTTTTTAGAAATGTATCTATATGTTGAATTATTGACATTAATTTACCATGTATATTTTAATTTACCATGTATATTGGTTATCATATATTTGTGTGCAGTATATATACGTATACAGTTGGAAAAAAAAACTACTATATAACTTATTTAATGTCATTGATTTGTAAGTCCTTATATAAATAAATAAATATATATATATATATATATATATATATATATATAACAAGTAGACTTTGTTAATTTGACTTTACATTATTTTAAAGTATCGCTAAATATTGGACAAAACTTGAATATGTATACATAAGTATTTGTTAATTACACACTTGCAAATCTACGTAGACATATATTCTTCTTTAGTATTACTTGACATATCAACTCAAAATGAAAGAATCAGACTTGCATATTTACAATTTTGACATCCTATTCATGGATTAATTTCATTGACATCCTATGAGATTTGACATAAATACATATTGCTATCCTGCTGTTAATCCAACTTATGCTAAAATGAACAGTCAAATAAGGATAAACAGGACTTAGCACATGGTAATTATGAATGAATGAATTAAAAGAAAACATGTTTTATTTTTTAACTTAATACTTTTATTTTTAATTAAATATTTTTTCTTCATAAATTGTATATTATATATATATATATATATATATTAAAGTGGAATAAATTTTATTTGATTAACTTGTATATGCACTAGTTTTGAGTAATTAATTCATTTGTATAAGGTCAATATTTAATTTAATAAAAACCTTACATTCTAAATGAAAAATAACAATTAACTTTTTAAGTATGAAATTCATAAATATAATATGGTGAGTAGTAAATTCATATTCATATAATTTCCAAACTTATGGTGACTATAAGTGTATTTATATAAATCCTCAAGGAGTTAAAAGGGTAATTCTCCCCCTATTCATTTATAGTAGCACACACTTGCATTACGCGTAAATCACATATTATAAAATTAACTAAAAGAGCAATCACAATATGTGTATATATGTATATATGTATATATGTATATATGTATATATATAATAAATTCCTATTTGTTATTAATAATAAATATTAGTGACACTTTGATAAGAGTGGAGAGGTGAAGCTGCCAGCTCTTTACGCATTAGCTTTGGTACCAAGAAGTATACGTATAATATATAACTATCACAAATTGGCTTCACTAATTAGTTGTAGTAAAATTTAGAAAAATCAAGAAAGAAACGTCAACGGTCTTCCATGTATCAAAATCTCCAAAGCGAAAACATCACAGCAATTTCCCGTCAAATTTCCATACAATTATCAGGCACTCTCCAGCCTATTTCTTTCCCGCTAGCTCCACTCTTAATTAATTTCCCTATATAAACTCCTCCACTACCACTCACTCTCTCCCAACCTCTGCCTCTCTCTCTCTCTCTGTCTCACAGAGAATCTCTTTCTTGATAATCTACTCTAATATTGGATTGAATTAAACCATGGATTTGTTACGAAAGTGTGACTCAAACTATGTCCCGCTCACCCCATTAACTTTTTTGAAGAGAGCCGCTGCGTTTTACGCAGACAGACCATCTGTGATCTATGAAGGAACACGTTTCACATGGAAGCAGACCTACGAGCGCTGTTGCCGATTAGCCTCCTCTCTCCGATCACTCAACGTCGTCAAGGACAATGTCGTAAGTGTCTACCTCTCCATTACCCATCACTATTTCCTCTGTTTTATCTCTGTTTTTTTGTTGGCTTTACATTTCCAATGGTTCTTATGTAATTGTTATGGTAACAGGTCTCTGTTTTGGCTCCCAACATTCCGGCGATGTACGAGATGCACTTTGCGGTGCCGATGGCCGGAGCTGTGCTTAACACGATCAACACCCGTCTGGACGCTAACAACATAGCCACCATTCTCAGGCACTCGGAAGCCAAAGTCTTCTTCGTCGACTACCAGTTCGTTCCCTTGGCTCGTGAAGTTCTTCGGATCCTGATGTCTGATGACTCTGCATCTTCGTCGTCCATGCCTTTGGTGATTGTCATCGATGACATTGACAATCCCACCGGAATCCGGCTCGGAAAGTTAGAGTACGAGAAAATGATTAGAAAAGGAAATCCAAGTTACAACTTCGAGGTTGAAGACGAGTGGGATTCAATCGCTTTGAATTACACGTCAGGAACAACCTCTGCGCCAAAAGGAGTTGTTTACAGCCACAGAGGAGCTTTCCTAAGCACTCTCAGCCTGGTTATGGGTTGGGAAATGGGAAACGAACCAGTCTATCTCTGGACTCTGCCTATGTTCCACTGCAACGGCTGGACCTTCACATGGGGAATTGCCGCCCGCGGTGGGACAAACGTGTGCCTCCGTAATACGACGGCGTTTGACATTTACAGAAACATAGCTCAACACAAGGTCACACACATGTGCTGCGCTCCTATCATCTTCAACATCCTCCTCGAAGCGAAACCAAACGAACGCTGTGAGTTGCCATCTCCGGTGGAGATACTCACTGGAGGAGCTCCACCGCCGGCGGCACTGTTGCAGAAGATCGAGCCTCTCGGGTTCCACGTCACCCACGCTTATGGTATGACGGAAGCCACCGGACCGGCGTTGGTCTGCGAGTGGCAGGCAAAGTGGAACAGACTTCCGGCGGAGGAGCAGGCTAAACTAAAAGCCCGACAGGGAGTTGGAATCGTGACCATGGCGGACGTCGACGTGAAGGACTTGAAAACGATGAAAAGCGTGCCTCACGATGGGAAGACCATGGGAGAGATTGTGCTCAGAGGAAGTGGTATAATGAAAGGGTATTTCAAGGACGAGAAAGCCACGTCCATGGCGTTCAAGGACGGCTGGTTCTTGACCGGAGACGTCGGAGTTATACATGCCGACGGGTACTTGGAAATCAAAGACAGGTCAAAGGACGTGATCATATCTGGAGGAGAGAATATAAGCAGCGTAGAGTTGGAGAGCATTCTCTACAAACATCCAAAAGTGTTAGAAGCCGCGGTGGTGGCAATGCCTCATCCTCGGTGGGGAGAGAGTCCCTGTGCTTTCATCACCGTGAAAAGCAACTCCACCGGAGTTACAGAGAAGGAGATTATGGCCTATTGCCGGAAAAACATGCCGCATTTCATGGTTCCGAAAAAGGTGGAGTTCTTGAATGAGTTGCCAAAGACATCGACAGGGAAGATTCAGAAGTTCGAGCTGAGAGCTCAGGCTGTTGCTTTGGCTGCTGCAGTTGCTTCTTCCCACCACAGCCATGGCAGATCTCAACGACAACATCCTCCTAGCGGTAATGATCAGCAGCAGATTATGGCCATGTCCCGTCTCTGATTAATTTTCTGTTTTTACGTCAATAATAAATGTGTACAGTGAAAAATAAGTGCTTTTTAATAAATAATAAATAAATATATATACAGTTTGGAGTGGGGGCTTTGTAATTTTAATCGCAAATTTTGTAGTGCGAGAGACTTTAATTTTGGGGAATTAATTTTTGATAATTAATTTCTCTAATGAGAATTTTAGAACTTGAAAGTAATAAAAATAAACTGTCTTGAAAATTAAGGGTAAAATTGTATTTAAAAAATTATACATGACTAGGTCGTCTAAAAAATGACACAGGAAACCACCTAGAAATTTGATATTCAAGGCAAGGGTCTGTATTTTCCTCATCTTGAAAACTATCTGAAAATTTTCATTTCATAGAGAATTTCAAATCCTTACTGACTTAGACATTTGAAATGTCCAGTAAACCAAGACATCCGAACTCAGGCGGAGAAAAACAGCTGCTCTTTAGTCAATCAACTCTCCCCTGGGTGTTTATACCAAAAAGAGAAAACTATCCCGTGTATATAATAAATTTAGCCTGGTAAAACTGTATATATTTCAACCTCATCTGATTTAATCAAGTATATAGTATTTTAGATAGATCGGATCCCCATAAAAAATATATATATATAAAAAAAAAAAAAACCTATTACTGGGTGTTTGCTGCGCAATATCTGATAGCATTATCATTTTTTATTGGATTGATCTGTAGGCCATGCTAAGACAAATATAATAACATTCTGACACAGTCCTCCTGGATTATTATAATGTGGTTGGTACCATTATTTATTTATTTAATATAAAAATAAAATATTTTTTTTTTCTAAAGTAATATGTAAATAAGTTTTTTAATACAGTGAGAGATTGAGATTGAGAGCCAGAGCAAGAGCATCGAGTGTGAAAATGAAAATTTTTCATAAATATTTTATTATATTCTAAAATAGGATTAAATATAGTTCAATCCTAACCAATTCTGCAAAACGTGCAAAGTACCTTTATTATAACAACAACAAAATAAAAAAAAAATTGTTTAATTTGGTTGCCAATAAAAATTTTAACTACCATTATTTGAGTTCTCATTAGCATGCAAAGAAAGAGAAGAACCTCGCATGTTTTCCTACGCCATTCGTGAACAACGAAAGACCAACTCAAAACATATGAAGGAATATTCCCTTTGGAAATTGCATTAACTAAATGTTAGATTTCTTTGCTGACTAAATTAATTAATAGTCGGCGCCAGGTGTGACAACGACTCGGCTAGCGTTGTCTGTGTCAAAAATATTCTAAGTTCAAATCTTCTATCTAAGAAAATTCATGCTTTGGATGGAAATCCGGATCATTTATCTTTCTTTTTTTTTGTTATTTTTTTTAATCTCCAATTAAAATTTAGCACGCAGTTTGCTATCTAATTTATTTTTATTTCATTTGGATATAATGTATCAAATTATAATTGAAGATAAAAAAAAAGAGAGACAAATAATCTGGACAAATAAATTCAGTGATTTGTGAATGTTATTATATATATATATATAGATGTTATTATTATTATTTTTATATAAATGGGAAGTGCCAGATCAATATAGGTAAAACAGGATTAAGTTAACATTATTTCTTCTTCTATTTTTGTAAATGATTTACATATCCCCTTTTTTATTCTCCGGTTAAAATTTAACATCTCACTAAATTAAATAATAAATATTTATCAAATTTTAACTGAAGACCTAGAGAAAAAAAAAACAAATAATTTAAATTTATTCCGATAAAATAATTCAACGCGTCACAATTAATTACTCTTTATTTATTTATTTTAAATTAGCTATACGGAATGACTATTTCTAACTAGATAGGAACAGCTATTCCTAGGAATAAAAAAAATTAAGGAATTAAATAGCTATTCCTGTCAATGAGTTTGGCTACAATAATGTTTTAATAATACAGTATGTATTGGAATAAAAAAAGGAAGTGTTCTACGTTTTCTATCGTCCTATCTTTCTTCATCTTCTTTCTTTCTTTCTTTTTTTCCTTTTTTTTTTTTTTAAATCTTCATCCTTTATTTGTTATTTCCTCATCCTCTTCCTTTCATAGCAATTTTTCTCCAAGAAATACTTTTTTTTCAAACTCATCCAGTTGAAATTTTGTGATAGAGACAATGAAAGAAATAGAATAATAATAATAAATAATAATAATAATAATAAACTAGTTTGAAGATTAAAGCGTAAGAAAGGGAAGAAATTAATTTTTATGAGATAGAAAGAAGCGTAAAGAAAAGGCTAATTATTTTGGAGACAAAGCATCAACGCGAGGAATACGTATTACACTCTAATGAACGTGCCCTCTTCAATCTAGAAAGTCCATGCTTTGGACACGCAAGAAGCAAGTAAATAATTAATTTGTTAATATTATTTTAAAAGGTAAATAAAAAATAATAATTAACAATCACGTGGTCAACAAGTTAACCTTCAATGTTCTCAGAATTTTTCTAGGTCAACAATATTCTAAGAATTTTGAATCTTCAGTGTAAAAGCCCACGCTTTGGACTAAGTAAACTACAATTAATCTATGAATACTACTTGAGAAAAATAAGAATATTGGGGGGCATGGCTACAAGTACAACGGGACAATTCAGGTGTTTATGGTCATTATCACTTTCGTATATGGGGGCAACACGGTCAAATTATCCCCCCTCTAGTTTCTTAACTTTTGTTTTATATATGTATATATATTTTTTTAATGTAATATTACTTTGCACTGGCATTATTAGTTTAATTACATACTTAACTCAAAAAAAAATTTTGACGAAAAAGAAGGTTAAATATTTTTTTATGAAAAACTATTTCTCCTACCATTGTAATTTGTGTCTTTTTTTTTTAACAAACGTAATTAAGTTGAAACAGAAATGAATTGTGATAGAGTTATAGTGAAACAAAAATTAAATGCTATTTGCAAAAATGAAAAAAATACATGGGGCTAAAATGATATTTACATTATATAGAATTGTTGTAAATAATTATGAATTTTTTAAGATTATTTAATATAAATGTATATACATAGTGATTTTTCGAAATTATTAAAGTTTGTATAAATTTTATATATATACATATATAAGTTTTTTTTTTTTCTTTTCAGCATGCATGATTTTACTGATTAATCAAAAAAATTGACTTCATCTAAAGTCATTTCCAACTAGCTGCCATTTTCTGATTCAGTGCTTGTTTGTATAGAACATATTCACCAAACAAGAAAAACAATTAGATTTAGTTTAATTAAATTTCCATACATAGTAAACCAATTGATAGAACGCAACGTACACCCCTGAGATAAATTATTTGCCCAAATTAAAGAGACATTTGGAAAAGTTTTTCACCATTATTAACTCTCTCAAATTCCTATTATGTAGTACTACTCAATAATGTAATAATGCTGGTTGGGCAATCATGATACATACAAGCCTCACCTTCAGAACCACTACATATTCAGATATTCCTGGATAAAATCATCCTATCAATTCGTTGAATTTTTTTTGGCTCCGACATTTCGTATTGGGGAAAAAACCAATAATTGTACTACCCTTGCATAGGCTAAGATAATTAGACCTAAATGGGACACTTGCTTGAATGCACACTCAACTATGGTAGCTTTTTTTTACCGCTTTACACCCTAAATTATGGTAAGTTTAGCACCGGCACAAACTAAACTATTTTATGTTAGTTTTTTCTTCTTTTTTTTTATCAGAATTTACATGTGAGTGACTCAATGGGTAGAAGCATATGCAATCACATGTATTCCGCGTGGGGTTCAAAGAAAAATAAAGTTAAAGCTCTAGTTGATTGTAATTGTGGATGTTACATTTTTATTTTTTTTAAAAAAAATAAAAATTTCAAGATCATCAATTTAGAATTTTATTAAAAAAGCGAGCATAATTATTATTTTAATTTTATAATTTATAAGAGTTTAAAGCAGTAAATTCACTCCCTTAATAATTTTATTTCCACATAATATTTAATAAAATTGAATATATTTAAAACTTTAATAAGAACTTATTAAAATTTAAATTATAACTTTAATAAATAATAAATAAGTACGAAGACTCGATCAACTTTTCAACTATTAAATCACATCCAGATGTGGAATTTGCATGCCTTTGGATTGCTTATTGAAAATTTTCTAAATCTATTATGTAATTTATTTCAATGTACATATGATCAACTACTACCTCATGAGCGCACTCGTTGTCCATCTATATGTCCAATCGATGTGAAATTTATATATCAGAAAAAAGCTTTGTATAAATATAGAGTTGATGTTAAGTTGAGAATAGTAGTGTGACTAAATATCACCTGGGAAACTACAAATAAACTGTTGACTAACAAAATTACAGATTTTACAATAGATAGAAAAAATAAGTTATTCCAATTGCACTCATGAGAGTCATTGTCATGTCTGTCCAATGAGATATTGCTCGGTAAAGTTGTACTCCTTTATGTAGTTCAAAGAACAGAGATGTGGAATATACAATAATTAAATAAATTAGTTTCTCAGCCATCCACTAAAAAAGAAGAGGAGGAAGAAGAAGAAAAATAAGCTGTCTCTCATATAAGTCTAATTCATAAATGCAGAGAACAAATTTGGCACCTCCAAAAGATCCACGTATTAAAGCAGCCTAGCCAAAGGCACTGCCTTCTTCTTCTTCTTCTTTGTTTTTTCCAAAGCAGCCATCGCAATCAACTTTTGATCCTATCTCCATTACTGAAAACCATTTTTGTTGTACGTTCGAAATACATTAATTCCAAAGACGAAGAATAAGAAAAAAGGTAGTGGAGGAAAAAGGAATGAACAAGGACCATTTGGAGCAAGACAGAAATTGCAAAGAAAAGCATAGCAGCGAGAAGCAAATTAAATATGTATGAGAAACCCAAAAACAGACAATTCGTGAAAATGAATATGGAATCATATTTTGCAAAAGTGCCTTTAGAAAATTATTTTGTATAATAAAAATGATAAAATAATATATATATATATATATATTTTATATAAATTTGGGTTGGTGTCCGGTAAAATATTTTGTAAAATTAATTTTTTTAGTTATCTTATCTTTATCCTACACCTTATCTCAAAATTTTGTCATAAAATTTAGAACATTGGAAACGCTCTGAAATCGTTTCCAAAATTAACATAGACTTTTTATATCATATCTAATATTTCTAAAAGGGCTATTCGTAAAAAAATAGCAACGGACATATCTTATGTGTTTTTTTTTTTTTGGAAATTATAAAATGAAAAATACATTTTATAAAACGGTCCATTGAAGTCAAAAGCAAATATGATTACCATTCGAGATTAGTATTCCCATCCACTCCTCTTATCTCCTCTTTTTTTCTTCATCCACTTCTTTATTTATCTTCTATTTGATAATTTTAAAAAAGAACAAAAAAACAAAAAACAAAAAGTATGCAACACCTCCAAAGCAAGATTCAATTCCGTTTACTTTTACCCCAAAAAAAAGATTCAAAGCCTTTTACAATTATTTTGTTTTATTTTTATTATTTTAATAAATCAAAAAAAAAACTAGTTTTTTAATTCCTTCCTTATTCGTGTTTCGAGATTAATTAGCGACACGTGAATTTAGTCACTTAATAAAATCGAATAAAACTTAAACATATATATATATCAACTTATAACAGTAGTTCAAGTAAAACATAAAGAATTCACCCAAAAAAAAAAAAAAAAACGTTTCGACCAAAACAAGAAAAAGTAAAACATAAAAGATTGTGTAAATCCTACCATATAAAAAAGACAGTACTTATTTATTTTATTATTAATGACTCGTTGCCTCACGTCATGTCATAAAAACTGTTGTGTACGAAACACAAATTTTCCGTTTTCGTACACTATTCATTAATATATACATATATATGTGAATGTGAATACACGACAAATGTATACAGTCATGGACAGTTTGGCCAATATGTAAACACAAAGTCACAGACACATATAATGCCATGAAGTAATAAAGCCAAAAAGGAGGTTAGTGTCCGAAGCTCCATTATAAATAGTAGACCACAGTCATGAATGGCTGACACCTACTCATCTGCTCTCAGCCATCACTTTATTTTTATGAATAGAAAAGAATTTCAACGTGGATAGATGTGGATCTGCCCGTCTATTCCACCCGTCAACTGTTCCTCACATTTATATGTGCCTTCATATGGTCCTTTTTTTTATTTGGTTTATAAAGAAAACGATGACTAAGTTGCTGATTTAAGGATTGCGGACAATAAGGTAATTTAAGCTCTAATTTTTTTTAATTGAGAGCCCCAGGTTCACAAGTCATCTGTTATGGAATTATGGAATATGAAGTTCACATGCATTAAATTGAGCCAGCCTCCAACCAAAAACTGTGTATGGACTATGATTGAAAGTTGTTCTTTTTTTTGGGTTTAATACACTTTCGATTATGGGCTTTTTAATTTTTTTTTCTTTTTTTTTTTTCATTTGAGATTTTTTAATTTCTAATTTAATTTAGTCAAGGGTAATTTTTAATTATACAGTTGTATTCAGGTAATACAACTGTATAGTATAAAACAAAAGTGTATGCGAGTATAATATGTAAGTGTATACCAGTAAAAAATATCAATGCATTCGAGATTTATAATCTGAGCATAGTTTTAAAATTTTGACAAAGATAATAATGTTTCTTCGTCTTGTATAATTTGAACAATACAGTTATGTTTTATTTCTGTTTTGTTTTGTAAGATTTCAAAGATCATAGTCTCTGTTTAGCCTGTCTGAGTTTTGTTTAGGCAAACTTTTATTTTTGTTGTTGTGCTGTTCAATGCAAGATTACTTTCACCATAAAAATAATTTGAAGAAATAAATGGGGAACCTCAACTGAAAGACGAAAGAAAAAAAGAGTACCTTAATTGAAAACGGACTAAATTAGAGCTGGGGTTTTAAAGTGTAATAAACCCAACTTTTATTTTTGGTATTTTATGTAATTATATATTTTCTGAATTATTTTTCTAAATTTTATAACCAAACTTACTTTCAAATTTTTCAATCATCATTAGGAAGTCTGTCCTAAAGGATCAAAATTCTGAATTATTTCTCTAAGAATTTAAGGAAGTGGTATTTAGATGCACCAATAATATTTCTATCGGGTACACACCTACTTAAATTAGTCGATCCTTTTAGTTATAGAAAAGAACACTAATATGAAATTATTTGAACAAAAGATTTAAAATTGCAAAGACAATGTCTAGCTTTGTAAATCCATCATCTACTACACAAATGACATTAAACAATGTTTGCTAAAGTAAACTTTAACACGAACACATACATCTCACACAAAATCCTAATAATTTATTTGACAACACCACCCGTACTGGTGCATGGCAGGTGGTTGGATCTACAAGTAGTTCACAAATTCTGTGCGAAGGAATTATAACATAAATGTTGAACCTTCCCTCTCCTATCCAACTCATTAATTTTCACTTCTTATTTACTTATTTTTTCTATACATAAATATACCCTTCCAGTTATTTTTAAAAATTGTCTTCTAAAATATCTTTGATTTTAAAACTAATAATAGTAATAATAATAACTCATTTTTGGCTAGATATATATATATATATATATATATATCAATTGCTTGCATAAATTGAGAGAGACATACCAAACTTAACCAAAACCAATTGTTTTCAGAAGAAAAAAAAATAAAAGAAATTGTTGCCAACTCACATTACTCAACACATCAGCCGGATAAGCCATTGGAATTCCCATATTTGCTTGGAAACTGAAATGATGGGTTTTGTTGACTTTTGGATACTTTGATGTTTTTTAAAGAAAGGCCCACAATCCAAAACTATGATGGCCCATTTTAGACCCGGAACTATGATGGCCCATTAGGCTGCCCAATAAATAAACAATGCCGTACAGTCCAGCATTCTAAACGGGCTTAATTATTGTACTACCTGAGTTACTAAATGGAATTTTTTTTTTTAATGCCATACCTCTCTAAGGAGACAATTTAATGTATTTAGCTTTTTTTTTTTTTTGGGAATTAAAATTGTACCAATTTTACCTAACTACCCTTCCTATATTAAATATAAGTAATAGTTAATACATCTTTTAGCCATAGTAAAATTTGTTACAAAGACATTCATTTCTATCCGTCCGTGTAATTATCAATCTTGAGCTTCCAATACGTGGTCATTTGGGCTTTTATGAGTATGTGATTCTTATTGGGTTTTAATTTTTTTTTTAACTTAAATGAGTACTATTGTCTTATGATTTTTAAAGAGATTTTTATGCTTTGATTGGGTTTTAAGTGATTCTTTTTTAATAATTTTGTGACCAAATAAAACATAATTGAATATTTTATACACTTTGTTATAGGGTCCATATGAGATCGGTAGAGTGTCGATGTGCCACCTATCCTCCGCCCACATAGGTTGATGGGGGAGTTAGTGTGCTACTTATCCTCCGCCAATGTAGGTCAGTGTTCTTCAACAACACTTAATGGTAAAAAAGATGGTTATTGTAATTATATATTTCATTTATCTTATATATTCACTGTCGTTCTAGATTTTGATTATTTGTTAAATTTACTATGATTTTGTATTTTTACTTAAATAAAAATGAAAGAATCAATTTTGGACAACTTGATAAATAGAAAATTAGTGAAAAAACTACAAATACAAATTTTATAATTTTATTAACTGAATTACCTGGTTGAATATATCCTAGAAGAGTAATGGCCGGGATATTTAATTACAGTGTAACGCAAAATTTATTATAATTTCTTTTTTGGACAATGCAAGATTATCTATCTATAATTCATGATGGATTAATTTTTATCTTTCCATATTTATAGGTAGATATGTCTTAAAAGTATTTTATATCAAAGTCCTTCAAGTACTTAATGACGACGTACGCCTGCTTATCACAAAATTCGCACCCTCTAGATTTTCATTGTTTAAAAAGAATGTTGAGAACCATGCATAATAATGATCATTTCTAAGGTGAAACACAATTTATAGGTGCTTTGTTGAAATTATATTAATTAGTTATCTAAAAAATTATTTAGATTTTAATTTTATTTGTTTATGTTGGAAATATGAGTGGGCTTTGATACATATTACATATGATGATGACAATACTAAGAGGTAAAGATATTAAACACAACAAATAAAAATTATAAGTAAATTGAACATGCGAATCTAAATGGGTGACATAACTCTTAAAAAGTAATAAAATATTCTTTTAATAACACTTCTTAAATTAATATTTGAGTTGAATGGTTTAAGTTTAATTATACACCACGTACTTGTTTATACGAATACTTCTAATGTACCATGAACTAATAATTAATCTAGCACACACATCCATTTCATAGGAGTAACTTAATTTTCTCCTTGAAATTCCTTTAATTTCCTCACTGTTTTTCTATTTATCTTTCTTTCTTTCTTTTTTATTTTTCATAATTCCTTTTAGCATCCAAAAGTACAGTTGAACGTCCATACCCACATAGTTGGATTAGAATCCTCTCCATTTCATAGGATCAATTTGGTTACAGGAATTAATGGCACATCATATTACATGGATCCAAGGGTTCAATTTGTGTCAAATCATTTTGTTTAAATAATAAAACTATGTTGTGCATTTCTTCATAACTCCCTGGTATTTTTGATATTATATTTATATATACCCGCGAAGACTGATGACAAAATTCCACGTGCAACAATTCAATCTATGTCTGAGAATCTTAATTTTTAAAGGAACAACCTAAAATAAGTTATCCTGGGAATCAATTATTCAGACCAATGCCAAACTTTTGGCTGTATTGCATTCACGCGTGTAGGCACATGGCATTCTTATCATGTTTGTCTTTTTCTCTTTTTCCTTTTTCAGCAGCCTCAGTGCGATTTCTTTCCACTTATTTAATTCTTTTTTCTTTTAATTTTTTTTATGAGAAAAACAACAATTTATGTTGCTGCAGGAAGAGCATTTTTTTTTTTTGGTAGAAACAAGAAGAGCATTTTCAATTCTACGTAATGTCTAGAAATACCAAAAGTATATATTATATTTGTAACAATCTTATGCTATTCTCCTAGTTCATAATGTGTGTGTATATATTCACGTAATGTACTAATTAGTATTCAAGGCAGACTCCATCGTAAGGCTCTACAAGCTTATAATTAACATGAATACCAATAGAGAGGAAAAAAAAAAAATACCAACTTTTGAAAGCAAACAAACAGATTGAATTTCTAGGCTCAGTACGAAAAAAGAAAAAGTTTAGACACAAAAACCAATTTTTTCTCACAATTAAATTTTGAAACTTAAAATTTTTCTCGCTAAGATCATTTTCAGCCACAAATATTAAAGATATGTGACAGGAGGGCATATCTACAAGCCAACCCCACATAAATTTTATGGCTGAGAAAGAATATATGACAAAGCTGAGTCAGTCAGAAATGATTATTGTAAGATAATCATTATAACTATTGACAAAAACAAAACAAATTGTTGCAGAAAATCAGAGTCTCCAATATAATTAAGTTTGGCAGATTGCATCCATTGAATCAGCACAAACTCAAGAAAAGTACAATGGAGATATTATAATTATTAAATTGATTTTTGTTTTTTTCATCCAAAAACTAGAGGTAGCTATAACTTTGGCAGGTGTGAGTATCTTGGTTGGCCTGGAATCTATACATTCCAAACACAAGACGCGACTTTTGAGAAACCTTTCGCGACCTCTGATGTGGTAGACAGCCAAGACAATAAATTATCATTCTATAATATAATTTAAAACAATTTTTATATATATATATATATAAATATGTACAATGTGATGTAGTTTATTTTTTTTTACGACGGATCTGTTGTCTTCATATAATAAGTTTGTATTAGTTTTTTTGATGAATAATAAGTTTGTAGTAGTTGTCTCTTGGAAGAAACGAAAGGTAAATTTGATCCATGGATCAGCATTTTTTTTCCCCAAGTATATTACCATTAATTTTAATTTTCTGTTTTCGTCTTACTGATTTTCTAATATATATATATATATATATACTAAACAGAAAACAGAAAATTAAAATTAATGGTAATATACTTGGGGAAAAAAAATGATGATCCATGGATCAAATTTACCTTTCGTTTCTTCCAAGAGACAACTACTACAAACTTATTATTCATCAAAAAAACTAATACAAACTTATTATATGAAGACAACAGATCCGTCATAAAAAAAAATAAACTACATCACATTGTACATATTTATATTTTTTTTTTGCTTTCAATTTTATTTTATTGACAATGTAACTTTCAGGAGCCCAATATATCAATGATTGCTAGCAAACAGACAATTTTTCTCATCAGAATAGAAATGTCACAACTCACAAGTACATTCAGCAACTTTTATGGTTTTAGTTTTTGGTTCGTAAATGCATGTAAAACATTTTAGCTACCAAAATTGCCCCCCAAAAAAAAAATAATAATGTATTTTATGGTGTTATGTTTTTATCACATGGAGAGCATATATAAAAATAACGATGATGATGACAAATAATAGTAATAAAAATTGAGTAGAGCCTAAATATGGTGAAGAGCTAGGTCTTATACATGAAGTACTCCCTCCTGCTATATACAATCAATCCTGGTTAATTAATTACAGCGAGTGCACTTACAATTTCATCAGCTGTCATTAAGTAATTGGATATGCTATCGAGATTCTGTGCTAGATGCTTATTTTTATTCTGAGTATAATATTATTCCACATGTTCTAGCAAAAAGGTGGTCAATCTTGTTTACACAAGTGAAAAAAAATAAAATTAGTGAGACTTAATTTGTAGCTAAACAACAAAAAGTTGATCCAAGTACTTAACTATGTATAAATTAAGAGAATCCGACATAGATTAGGTATTCAACACATCTTACTATCTTGGACAAACAACTTTTCACCAAAAAAAAAATCTTGGACAAACAACAGGTACGTAGGTATGTATAGTTGGTCTTTGAACCGCAAATAATTGATTTTTTTTTTGGCGAATACTGTACATGATTGATGATGATGCAATTTGTGTATTTAGTACCTTATGTTTCCTAGCTACCTCTTAATTATTATGGTGGATGACAAGTATTCTTCAACATGAATGGTCAATTAACAGGCAAGATCACGACAACACATTTGATGTACATATAACAGCATTTAAAATGAATCTAACTTGGATCCTGATTCTTGACATTAAACAACCAGTCCAAAAAAGGAATATTCACAAAAAAATTTTAAAACATTCATCATGAAGATGATCAATAATTTCTTTTTCAGTGTGGGATCTAAAATTAATGTTTTACAAAACGCAATGCATTTTAGGGAACTGTCAGAAACATTTTGCCTACTCGTTTGGACCACATGCATGCATTTTAATTTAGGCCATAGAAATGGCATCTAATTTTTTTTTTTAATTTTTTTTAACTCATATAAAAATGTATTTTGACTGGCTAATGCATATACTAACGAGCCGATCGACCTCACTCATTCACATATATTAATTACTTTAAAAATAAATACATATTTTATGTATTATTGGGAATGATGATAATAATAATATTAGCAAAACATTAATAATCATTATTTGTGTGCGTGAATACATTTTTATATACATGTTAAGCAAACCGTATGTACGTATAATTAATTAATTTCTGAAATGGAAACGTACGTACAAGTTACAAGAGGGTTAAATTTAAATTTGGACCAAATTGTACTACAATAATAATTCCTTATTTTAATCGGATAATAGATTAGATGGACATCAATTATAAGAAAGTCGTTCCAAAAGTTTGGCGTTTCAAAAATATACAGTACTGATCACCATATTACAATTTATTTATTTTGGCATCTTTTAAGACATATATTATTATATGGATTTCTCGTAGTCCTTTTTGCCATTTGAAATAAGTTGAAGAAGCATGTCAATTTTGCTTTTGTGTGGACAAAAAATAATATTATAATGATATTTAATTATTTATAATTAATTATAAAGATATAATTTATTATAAATAATAGACATTCAAATAAATTTTTAAAAAGATTGTTAAATAAATTAAGATGGTTAAAGTTTTTAAATTTTATTTTCTACGCCTTATAAATATAATATCTGATAATAATATACATATATCTTATATTATTCATTCTCAGTCTAAATTATTTTTAATGGATTAAATTAACTTGAATACAGACCACTGTAGTTTGTTTTTTTTCTTGCAGGCTAATAAATAAGATCGAGATATTAATTTTAACTATATATCCATCGACCGTGTAAATTTTTATATAAATAATTTGACATTAAAAGTACTGTCAATCTCTCTGTATTTTGCATCGAAGCCAAATGGAGGCCTATCAGCAAAATTCATCTCATGCAAAGCAAAAATAAATCCTTCTAAAAAGCCGGTCATCTTCTCAAATTTCAGTCGGTGATCTCTACAAAGCAGGCGATTTTCGTAAATTCGCTTATCATATTCCTCTGCAAATTAGACCACACGGCTTGTACCAAAAGACATGGGGGGCTTCGAGCAATAAAGCCCAGCCACTTTTTCATCGAAAAATTACCGAAGAGCACTGACATTCAAGATTTCCCGTCGCCGCTACCAGCTGGGTCTCAGTCCATCCTTTTTCAGAAAATCAAGTTGCAGAGCCGGTATTTTATATAATTTCTCAAGCATAGACAAGTCGATAGCATACCCACAAAAACAGCTACCAGATACATCCTCCGTAGCCGGTTAAAGTTTGGCATCTGCATCCTCGCCATGCGTTCTTCTGGCCGGCCGCATCATGGTCGAAAAAAGGAAAAGAACAAAAAAAAGAGAGCAGCTTTCAATTAAAGGATTGGGACCCACAATTAGGAATAAACAAAAATATTTTTAAAAAAGAAGATGGTAATAGCGAAAGGATGGGACCCGCATGCAAAAAAAACAAAAAAAAATGAAAAGAATGACAGGAGGAGGCGGGCGGCAAAAGAAAGGTCAAACAAAAGGAAAGCTTTGCAATAATAACGTGGGGCCTACAAAGGAAAAAACGTGGATCCCACAAAAAAAAAATATTTTAAAAGAGGCCTTCGCAGCCGAGTAAACTGTAGCTACCAAAGAAATTGAGCGTTTTATCGTATATATTTATGGAAGTTATAATTTAAATTTTAGTAAATTTTATTATTATTTCAGATGTATTTAGTTTTATTTGAATTGGTAAGTGAAGGAGAATTTATTAGAGGACTGAGTCAGTTGCTCTGTATTTTTATAGGTTGCAAACTTAGAACAGTAAGAAGGTTCTACCCATTAACAGAATCCTGAGCTGATGAGATTCACATTGAGATCTGTTTTATTCATAAAAAAAACTAGGTCTTTCACTTTTATTATATATATATATATATATATTTTTATAATAAAAAAGGACATCGATATGGATCTCATCAGTCTAGAATTTTATTAGTGGATAAGACTTTATTGTTGCTCCAGCTTTACAATCTTTTCGGAGTCTAAAGCAGTTAACCCACACCCCCTAACAGATCCCCCTCTACCTGGCGTATTAAGTAAGATTGAGTACATCTGAGGTAATAATAGGGCTTGCCAAAACTCAAACCACAACTCTTATAAGCGAGTATGATGGAACGATCGACTTTCTTTTCACTAGACCACACCCCCAGGTACATAACGAATTTTATTGGAAGATTATTTTACATATTGGGGGGCCTGAATATATCAGACATATTATCATTAAAGATTATATCACATCCAGGATGCATTATTTACAATTAGATTTTTTTTGTTTAATCTAAATATGTTTTTTATTACAATTAGAATTTTTATGTGGATGCTTCTGCTTATGACACATACTATCTGCAAGTTGGATTTTACCAACGGACGCAGTTATTACACATATTATATGTAAGTTGGATTTCACCAACGGACGCATATTTATGATCAGTTATTGTATTTTTTACTTGATTTTAGCATATTTATTATCAGTTATTGAATTTTCTATTAGATCATAACATATATTATTTGCTTTTGGATTTTTTATCGGATTTCGATGTTTAAACCTTACAAGCAGCTGAAAATAAAACATCTACAAATCATGCGATGAGTGCCCATATTAATATTGTGGAGGATTTTTGTCTAAGATTTCACCATGCGCACAGTTAGCAAGGATGACAAGTTAATCTATATGCTTAGGCGACATTCATAAACCCCAAAAAATTATACTTTCCATGAGGGTTGGTTCTAACCCGGACAATTTAATTTGATCATAATTGAGATATGGATGACTATATAAAGGTCAAATATTCCGGACGACCTTTGGAACTATTCCACCATGCATAACGAATAGTTCCTAATGGATAGAGCAATCCGAGTTATGCAACGGATTGACTATCCTCACTAGTCTTTTTGGCTCTTTGGGGGCATTCTCCCAGTTCGAAGTTCGAATTGGATGACCTATCAACATGATTGAAACTATCCGATCATGCGTAAAGGATAGTTTTTTAATGGACAGAGTAATCCGAGCTATACAACAGATGAACTCTCCCCAGTATAACTTTTTCGGCTCTTTGGTGGCATTTTTCTAGTTCGTAGTTCAAACTAGATGGCTTAGAACGGAGTACATAAACAATTTAATTACATCAAATTTAAGTAATTAGCACGTGATTTGGTCAACCTATAATCAAGTTGTTTGTACAGCTCGAACAACGCAATCACATCGGACATTTGCTTAGTTTCTAAACCGAAGTTATTATTCGCTTTGAAAACTGGGGGGCTAATTGTGTAGACAAAAAATCACACATTGGATAGTATTTAATTATTTGTAATTAATTATAAGGATATAGTTAATTATGAATAATGGACATATAGAGAAATTCTCAAGGTTACCAAATAAACCAAGACGGACATGGTTTTATAAACCTTAATTTCTAAGCCCTATAAATACAATGCCCGACGACGGTATGCATATCTAATACTATTTATTCTCAGTCTAAATTATCTTTGATGAATTAGACTGATTTAAACATCGGAGGGTTTTTAGACCGACGGAGTCCTGCTAGTCTAAGGCCATTGATTTTTTTTTTCTTGCAGACTAATCGGTGAGATCGGAACATCAATTTTGACTGTATAAATTTTTATATAAACAATTATAATATATATATATATATATATATATGTATGTATAAACAATTATAATATAATATATATAGAAGTTTTGCTAATAGCCTTTTCCCTTGACAATAACGAGGGTAGAAAGTACAGTATTATGGAATTTCATATTATGGAATTTTAATGCTTTAATTATGATTTACCTATTGAGAGTTTTATTGGGTTAATCAAAGGTTAGTTTATAATTTTAATATCGTGTTAACCTTATAAATGACGGACTTGTATATGCCAAATTGTACGAATCCAACAGCTATTCAACAGATATTGGTAATTTTAACATAAGATCAATTGATGAAATAATTATATGTATAATTCTGAAAAGAGAACCACAAATCTGGATCCTTATCTTGCAATTAGAAAAATAATATGTGAGAAATGGATCTGAATATATTCCTTAAAATTTCCAGAGAGTTTAGATTTGTATGCATTCATAACAATTAATTTCTTGAATGTTAATATTTCAAATCCCAAATCTTAATTTTCTACCAAAAAAAAAAAAAACCCCAAATCTTAATGGAAATAATAAAAACATTTTGTACGTCCCAATTATGACGTCGGGCGCCAATAGTCTCCAAATTTAAGAATAAAAATTAAAACATTCTGTATCAATGTCGCAACAATCATAATGTGACAAACAATTTATTTTGACTAATTAAAAAGCAGATAATTATTGAGGATTTCAATTAATTGTTCCACCACAAAATGATCATACTACACTCAACACACTCCCTTTTTATCCCACTGGATCTAGTGGGTTGGTTTCTCTCCCACCAAATTAAATAGAAAAATCATCTCTCTCTCTCTCTCTCTCTCTCTCTCTCTCTCTCTCTCTCCAATATTATATCCATTTTATAATTCGTTTGGTAAAGTATTTTCCAATGTAATTAATAAGTTCAATTAATTAATTTTACCATGATTTAAACTGAAAGAAACTTGAATATAGATCCTTACAATAATCCAAGTTTTAACAGTACTGAAACTATCCGGGATACACATATCATATGTAGCTAGCCACTCGTTTCTATTTATTTATTTTGTTTTCTTTTTTGACATCGAGGATTGGAGGATTCGAACTCGAATCCATCTCCGTCGGCATTAGTTTATAATTTATTAAAATTTAAATAGTACTGAAATCGGATAACAAAAAAAAAAAAGTTGGTAATAGGCATTAGGTCTTTTATTATTTTTTTTGGTCTTTTATTAAGTCTTTTATTATTACATTTTAGCTCTGTCGGACGTAGCCACTAGTTTATAATTTATTAGAATTTAAATAGAACTAAAAATGGAAAATAATTAAAAAAAAAAGTTGGTAAAAGGTATTAGGTCTTTTGTTATTATTATCATCATCGTTACTTTACTGAAAATGAAAAACAATAAAAAAAAGTTAGTAAAAAAAGGTATTAGGTCATTTATTATTATTAGCATTATTTACTTTTTGTTTCGTAGTTGGTCCCTGTCAGAGGGCCTTTGTTTTCTTCTCCGGTGCAATTTTATATTTCTACTATTAATAAAAACATCAGATGCTTTCAGAGTAAATTCACGTGATACACAGCTCTCCCTGATGAAAATCAATTACAGTTTTTTTTTTTTTTTTTGGTCAGACGAAAAATCAATTATAGTTTGAAGACATATCTTTTGTGATTTAGAAATTATATAAATTTCTAATTGAATTTCATTTTGGTTTTTTTTTTTTTGGTTTTTTGTTTTTTATGCGTGTCCAAATTGAATGAGAGAAGTTTAGCACAGGGTGAATATGAAAAGGCACACCAATTTTCATCGTTCTTCTCATTTTATTCCTAGTACTTTTCTGATAAAGTCTGAATTATATATGATTTTTGTTTTGAATTTTTCTATGAAAAATAATATTTATATAATAAATTGACAAAATTTCGCTTGCCCATTTCCTTGCTGGTTCCAGTGATGTGACAGAGCACTTAAACAAATCGCTAGGTATGTTCGGAGAAGTGGAGTGAAATAGAATTATATAATATTATTTTTATAAAATAAATAGGGTGTATTATATGATATATGAATATATATTTATATAAAAAATATAAATTAAATTATATATTATTTTTTTAAATTTTAATTATATAGTATTATTTAATATTATAATATATTAATTAAATTATTTTAAAATTATTTTTATATAAATACAGTAATTAATATATATTAATACAACACTAATTAATATAATATAGCCTATCAAATATGGCCTAAATTAATAAGCTAGTCATTTTTAAATAATTGACCAAAAATATGCGAATTGTTAGGTGACGCGTCTAAGATTTAGTTCGCAGGCTGCATTGCCAGCCGTAGGTCAGTATTCTCATTTTGATTGATTTTGGTATGCGTTATGCCTGGAGTCTCATCAAATGCATCTCTCTGCCTGCGCTGTGTTTCTCTTATAATTAACTCGAAAAACTAGTCCTCTTCCTCTCTTTCACTCTCTGATGACACAGTGAGACACACTGATACTTACCATCACACTTTCATTGTCATCAAGTGCGTCCCTCAATCATAAATTCTATCCCCATCGTTCATTCTCTCTTAAAGCTAGCTACCTCATACTGTGTGTGTATATATATATATATATATAAATTGCAGAGCCATCCTCAATTATAATTGCTGAAATAATATGCATGCTCCTGTATGTTTTTATGGATGACATTGAATGGCTTTGGATTCCTCGTCGCCATGGAATAGACTGAGACCACTGCAAGAGATTAAGGTTCAATTAGAGAGGAATTTGGTTTTGGAAAACCATGGTGGATTTGTTATTACGCATCAGTTCCAGTATTACTACTGGTAAGCTCATCTTCTGTATTTTCATGGAATGCTATGCTCATTTTCAGGACCTCTATATACGTAACAGAAAATATGAATATATCTTGGCCTTTTAATCGGAGACTTAAACGATACTTTAGGATCTCAGTTTCTGAATTTATTTATTTTTTTTTTTTATGAAGTTTAAAGTACACAGCTTTAATCTACGGTAACAATTACTGGATTACTAAAAAAAAAAGAAAAAAAAAGAAAAAAGAAAAAATCCAAAAGGAATATTGCTTTTTTTTTATATTCGTTAAAATGCCAATTATGTATCATTCTGTGATTACCTGGATGCCATTTAATTTTGAAAATAAATATATGTATGTGTGTGTGTTGTCACGAGATTCACGACGATAATATTTTTCATGTAAAACAAATTTGTGATCAACTGAAGATTGTGAGTGATAAAAAATCTTCCCAAAAGTTTTGATTGTTATATTAAGTTATTTATCTAGAAGGTGGAAAGATGGTTTTTATTTTCGTAATCAGAACTTCATTACAGCAATAACATAAAAAAATTTGATTACTGATGTGCTATTTTATGAATCTAAATCTACATTCCATACTGAATATATTAATCGTGACTGAACATGTAGTCTAGAAAAAAAAATGGTGAGGAGCCCATTAATTTTCACACACTTGTATATATAGATGCTTATCTTAAGAATTAATGAAAGACATATATTCTCTTAATATTTTATTGGAGATTTTTCTACATTTTGTAGTCAATGTTTATAGTGAGAAAAATAGATGGATCCCTAACAGTATGCAACGTGTGACAGATTTTAAGCTTAATGAATTTTGGACTGCATGGCTGCAACAAAATTCACCTTGCTTAAGGGAGTACATTAGCTTAGCTGTGCAACTCCTTTTTGTTGGAATCATTTTACTTCATTTCGTAAGAAAGATTGCTGGTCGAATATGGAATCGAAAAACAAAGTTGGCGGATCACCAAGGCACAGAAAAGTACCCGAAGAACCGCGTGAGATTCAGCACCAGTTACAAATGCTGTGTAGCTTGTTCTCTTTCATTGATGGTGGTTCATGGCACAAAGCTTCTGATATTGTTAAATGGAGGCGGGACAAATTGTAACAATAAAGTTCAAATATATTCATCGGAGACTATGCAAATGGTGTCATGGGCAGCATCATCGGTTGCACTGTACATGACTGTGAGCAACAAGTCCATCAAGTTCCCTTGGCTGCTAAGAGCATGGTGGCTTTGCAGCTGCATAATGTCCATTTTCGGAGTGGCTTTTGATTCCCATTTGAGAATTACAAGCCATGGAAACCTTAAAGTTCTAGACTATGTTGAATTCCTCAGCCTCATGCCATCCACTTTGCTCTTTGGTTATTCGATTCGAGGGAAAACAGGCATAGTTTCGGATGACAGAACAAATGGTATCACTGAACCACTACTCAATGGAACTAACAAAAAGCATTTAGAAGACACAAGAGAATCTCTGTATGGACAGTCTACTCTTCTCCAACTGGTCACATTCTCTTGGCTTAACCCCTTGTTTGTTATTGGAAATAAAAAACCGCTCGATCAGGATGAAATCCCAGATGTTGATATCAAAGACTCTGCTGCATTTTGCTCTCATTACTTCGACGAGTGCCTCAAGCATGTTAAGGAGAGATATGGAGACCCAAATCCGTCAATTTACAAGGCAATCTATGTATTCATTAGGAAGAAAGCAGCTATTAATGCAGCTTTCGCTGTGACTTATGCTGTAGCATCATATGTCGGTCCATATCTGATTGATTACTTGGTAAGGTTTCTGACTCATAAGAAAACTGAAAGCTTACAGAGTGGTTACCTTCTTGTTCTAGGCTTTTTGGGCGCTAAGATAGTCGAGACAATAGCACAGAGGCAATGGATTTTCGGGGCCCGCCAGTTAGGTCTTCGACTTAGAGCTGCTTTGATATCTCAAATATACAAAAAGGGATTAGTTCTGTCATGCCAATCTCGCCAAAGTCACACAAGTGGGGAGATCATCAATTATATGAGTGTAGATATCCAAAGAATCACAGATTTCATGTGGTACTTGAACATGCTATGGATGTTGCCTATTCAAATTTCCTTGGCAATTTTCGTCTTGTACAGGAATCTAAGTTCTGGGTCTTTGGCTGCACTAGCTGCAACTTCAATGGTGATGGCCTGCAACATACCACTTACTAGAATCCAAAAGAAATACCAATCTATGATTATGGAAGCCAAGGACGATAGGATGAAAGCCACCTCAGAAGTTCTTCGAAACATGAAGACACTAAAACTTCAAGCATGGGACAGCCAGTTTCTTCACAATCTGGAAGCCTTGAGGAAACTAGAATATAATTGGTTATGGAAGTCACTAAGACTGGCAGCTATTTCAGCTTTCATCTTCTGGGGATCACCCACCTTTATATCTGTGGTGACTTTTGGAGCATGTATCCTGATGAGGATTGAACTCACAGCTGGGAGAGTTTTATCAGCTTTGGCCACCTTCCGAATGTTGCAAGAACCTATATTCAATTTGCCAGACTTGCTTAATGTGATTGCACAAGCAAAAGTTTCAGCAGATAGGGTGTCTTCCTACCTCCAAGAAGATGAAATTCAACAGAATGCCATTGAATATGTTCCAAAAGACCAAACAGAGCTAGAAATTGATATCGAGAATGGAAAATTCAGTTGGGATCCTGAGTCAAGCATCCCAACTTTAGAAAAGATAAACTTAAAAGTAAGGAGGGGAATGAAAGTGGCTATTTGTGGGACTGTAGGTTCAGGGAAGTCTAGCCTGCTCTCAAGCATTCTGGGAGAAGTACAAAAGATATCAGGGACAGTGAAGATTAGTGGCACAAAGGCTTATGTTCCTCAGTCCCCATGGATATTGACAGGAAATATCAGGGACAATATTTTGTTTGGTAATCAGTATGACGCTGCCAAGTATCATAGAACAATTAAGGCATGTGCTTTGGTGAAGGATTTTGAGCTATTCTCGCATGAGGATCTGACGGAAATTGGAGAGAGAGGGATAAATATGAGTGGAGGTCAAAAACAAAGGATACAGATTGCTCGTGCAGTTTATGAAGATGCTGATATCTATCTACTTGATGACCCTTTTAGTGCTGTTGATGCTCATACAGGAACCCAACTCTTCAAGGTTAGTTTCTTGAGAATTACAATGCTACTCACCACACAATATGCAAATTATCTCTGATTTTGGTCTTCTTTTCAAACATTCTTCTCGATTTTCCAAGCTCAAAACAACATCCAATGGAATTCTTGTATTGATTGTATTTCTATTATACGCCCCTTGCAGGAATGCCTGATGGGAATTCTCAGAGAAAAGACAATACTTTTTGTTACCCACCAAGTTGAGTTTCTTCCAGCAGCAGACCTCATTCTAGTAAGCAAGACCCCTAAAACTTTTCTCTCCATTCTTTAGTCTTCTTTGATCTCTCTTGTAAGTTTCCAGGTACAACATTCCCTATACAACCAATAACACAGACTAATACAACTAGAAAATGATGTTCAATCATGCTGCCAAATCCCAACAGTGAATATATAGCACAATTTAGTACACTTGGTTCATGCATGAAATGAATTTGAAACTGCTTCATTTATAGAGGCACCTCATGAATAATTAATTTTGAGTTCATTAAATCATAATCTATAAGAGACCGACTAATGGCACATATGCTCTTGGTTATCCAGTTATGACCATCCAATTTAAAGAATATTTTGAAGGAATACATACCACATTGGAAGTAACATAGAATTCAACAGGTGATGCAAAATGGAAAGATCACACAAGCCGGGAGATTCGAAGAACTTCTGCAACAAAATATAGGATTTGAAGTCTTGGTTGGTGCTCATAGCCAAGCTTTGGAGTCAATCATGACAGTTGAAAATACTGGAAGAACAATATCTCAAGACTCAACAGTTGAAAATGAATCCAATACAGATCCCACTTCAAATGATGAACTTCTACCCATACGGCATGAATCAGAGCATAATATCTCCCCTGATATAACAGAAAAGGTAGCAAAATTGGTGCAGGATGAAGAGCGCGAAAAGGGAAGCATTGGAAAAGAAATTTATTGGTCCTATTTGACCGCTGTAAAAGGTGGAGCCTTAGTTCCATTCATTATTTTGGCACAATCATCATTCCAAGTACTGCAGGTTGCTAGTAACTATTGGATGGCATGGGCTTGTCCTCCTACAAGTGAGACCGAGCCTAGACTAGGGATGAATAAGGTTTTATTTGTTTACGTACTACTTTCTGTGGGAAGTTCACTCTGTGTCTTGTTGCGAGCCACTCTAGTATTAAGGACAGGACTTTGGACTGCCCAAAAACTCTTCACAAACATGCTGCATAGTGTACTTCGAGCACCGATGGCTTTTTTCGATTCAACCCCAACTGGAAGAATCTTAAACCGGGTATGATTCTTATCTATATGTATTTAATTGCCTATATATATGCACTTATCACAGTATAAAAATTTATATATGTGTTCATACTTAATTTCTCGCAAAGAGCAAGTCTAAAATGAAAGAACATTAGCTAGAAATATAAAGCAATGAACAAAAAGTAGTCTGAGACAGGAAGATATATTCTTAAGTTTCTTTTGTACCACACTTCTCTAGATTGTGAAATTTCATGTGTGTACTTTTTTGTGTATGTGTCTTTCGAATTGGAGAATGTAATTTTCAGTGATGAACTTTTAATTATTTTATCTTGCAGGCATCTACAGATCAAAGTGTGCTAGATTTGGAACTTGCTAACAAATTAGGATGGTGCGCTTTCTCAATAATACAGATTTTAGGGACCATTGCAGTGATGTCACAAGTAGCATGGGAAGTCTTTGTCATCTTTATTCCTGTTACAGCAGTTTGCATATGGTACCAAGTAAGGATTTGTTCACTTTCTCTTCTAGATTTATACCAAAAGTTGAACATGAAGAAAGCACAAAATGAATACCAGCACCTTCGTTATCTATAGCATTTGAATAATCAAGCTTAACATGTATTAAGAACAATAACATAGATTAGCAAGCATATATAGTAACCAATAAACATAGTAAAATTCTATGAGGAAAACAAAATGAACTCATTTCAAAGGCTGTGCAACATAAAGAAAGTAAGGTTATTGACTAAATAACTAATTATCATTTCAGCAATATTACATACCAACAGCTAGAGAACTTGCCCGACTAGCAGGAATACAAAGAGCTCCAATCCTCCATCACTTTGCTGAATCACTAGCAGGAGCAGCAACAATTCGTGCTTTTGAACAAGGAGATCGTTTCACCAATGGAAATCTTTGTCTCATTGACGACCACTCCAGGCCATGGTTTCATAATGTGTCTGCAATGGAATGGCTTTCTTTCAGATTAAATTTACTCTCTAACTTTGTTTTTGCCTTCTCATTGGTCTTGCTAGTGACACTTCCAGAAGGAATTATTAATCCAAGTGAGTACCACAGATATTCTCACAAACTATGATTCCTTTACTAAAACTAGAGGTTATGAATGTATGTGTTGTTGCATATTCATTTTTATAAGAATAATTAAGTCTTAACAAATATAAACTAGTTCGTCAATGAAGGGATAACTCATTATATATTGGATCTTTTACAGGTATTGCAGGGTTGGCAGTCACATATGGAATGAGCTTGAATGTTCAGCAAGCTTCAATTATATGGAACATATGCAACGCAGAAAATAAAATGATTTCAGTAGAAAGAATTCTTCAATATTCAAAGATAACTAGTGAAGCACCCCTGTTGATTGAAGAGTGCCGGCCACCAAGCAATTGGCCACAGGATGGAAAAATTAGCTTCAAAAATTTGCATGTAAGCATCTATTCCAACATAAACATTGACCAAAAAGAATTCAGAATTATTGTCACCAAGCTCCAATTAATTATATCATTCAATATGAATTTGAAATTTTTAATCCATTATCACTGATTCCATACAGTTGCAAAAAGGTTTATTAGTAAGTGGTATAATACCTTTTGTCACAAAAGCACATCTTCCCATTCAATTATGCATTTAAATTTATCTTTTCATGAACTTGCTGTATATTGCAGATTCGTTATGCTGAACATCTCCCATCTGTCCTGAAGAATATTAACTGCACATTTCCTGGAAAGAAGAAAGTTGGAGTTGTAGGAAGAACAGGAAGTGGAAAGTCAACACTCATACAAGCTATTTTCAGGATTGTTGAACCCAGAGAGGGAACCATTGAAATTGATAACTTGGACATATGCAAGATTGGTCTGCATGACTTAAGATCTAGGCTAAGCATCATCCCACAGGACCCATCAATGTTTGAGGGAACAGTTAGAGGAAACCTCGACCCATTAGACCAATATTCAGATAGTGAAATATGGGAGGTAGTACTTATCTCCTATCAATAATTTAACATCATCCAAGAACTAAATAGCTTATTAGGTGTTGAAGACTAAAAAAGAAGAAAAATATTCCAAGGAAGCAACACGGATCGGTGTAGTAATGTTTTTTCTTGAAATCCTTTTCAGGCTCTAGATAAATGTCAACTGGGTTGTTTAGTACGTGCGAAAGAAGAGAAATTGGATGCCACAGGTGGAATTCATTACGTTTTGTATACTTTGTGAAACAAAGGATTTGTCTTCTATACTAATCACTGCTAATAAATACTTACATCTTTGGCAGTGGTTGAAAATGGAGAGAACTGGAGTGCAGGCCAGAGACAATTATTTTGTCTTGGGAGAGCCTTATTAAAGAAAAGCAGCATTCTTGTATTGGACGAAGCAACAGCATCAGTGGATTCTGCAACTGATGGAGTGTTACAAAGGATCATTCGTCAAGAATTCAAAGATCGAACAGTAGTCACAATTGCTCACAGAATCCACACAGTTGTAGATAGCGATCTTGTTTTGGTCCTGAGTGATGGTAAGTGTGAAAGCATATGCAAATTATTTCTCGCATGAAATGCAAAGATAGAAAACAAAGCTAAAAAATACAGTTTCAAACTACACTTACAGTCATAGAATTATTGATGTTCGAGAGCTAAAGTAATTTTTCGTGCAACAGGACGGGTTGCAGAATTTGACACACCAACCAAATTGCTCGAGAAAGAGGATTCGTTCTTTTCTAAACTCATAAAGGAGTACACAATGAGATCCCAGAGTTTCAACAACTCAGCAAATGATAATTAATAAGAAGGATTATGATAATGTGTAGTATGCTAGGATCATAACTTAATTGGCAATACCATAGTAGCAAATAACGATCTCTTATTGATGTTAGTCTATTTGTTACTTCTCTAGAGATCAAGAAATCATTATGTAGTCTTTATGATCCAAAACTTTGTTGAAATTTAGTCTTTATTTTAACCTCAAAATAAACCATGATATTTTCCAATGCCTTCAATAAATCATTAAAAAAAACCTGTGAGTTTACATTGTAGCTCAAAAAATATAAGCATTGTTTTAGGATATGCCTAGTCAGGTCTCCTACACTTACAGAAAATTTAGATTAATCAGTTTCATAAATTTATATACCTGGAGAACTTTTCTCGTTTACTGTTTAACTGAAAATGTCCAAATATAAAAACGAAATCATTTTCATCTTAGCTTTTGAAGCAAATAATTTGATTTCAGTTCAAGAAATTGCCACCGACTCTTTTTCGAGGACCTACCTGAAGTAAATATTTCCACGAACTGGAAGCCAAATTGTTTGCTACTTCTCAACTAGTCCACCTCTTAAAACCGGTCAAAATCTTTTTTAATCCAAAAAAAATAAAGAAAAGAAGGTGGGTAATACCCATATCAAAATATTAGTCTTACATGGATATCGCTAATATGAACTCAAACCAACTGTTTTTAATTAAAATTTAACACCTCAATTTACTTATTTTTTAAAAAAATTTGAATGAGATTTCAAATTTTAATTGGGGAACAAATGATTTGGTTTTATAGGAAAATTGCAAGTAATATGGAGAGCAAAAAAATTGTGCCTTCTATATATATAAATGTTTGAGGGGTCATGTACAATTAAGTCCAAAATTCCACTTGAAACAAGTGCCGACTAATCCCACAAACGGGAAACATAACAAGAAGAAAATGATATGCAATTCCACAGACTTAGAAGAGGTAGTGATTCTTGTTTTCCTTCTCATTTCTGCAAATTGTTAATGTCTTAGTCCACCTTCCATGTCGGTGATCATCAAATCTTCAACAAGCTGATCCTAGGAAGCCCTTGAATACTAAAAGGTAACTAATAATTTCATCCATTAACCACCACTCTGAGCTGAGAACTGAGGCGCTCGTCCGAGAGGTATTATAAAGTCCTTCATAACCTCATACTCTTCTCCACTTATTTGGCCACCATCCAACACCTATTTAGGCAAATCACCCAAAAAAACCCAAAAACTATGATTAACACCAAAATTTTCACTAGGTCCAAGGACATTCAAGTTGCTAATATAAAATCAGACAAGCATATACACAAGTATTTATTGAAATATACAAATTGATCTTTAACGGTCAAAAAGGTTACTGTAGCAAGTTTAGATTGAAAATTCGGTGAAGAACATCTTGTGTGTTTTAACACTTCAATTACTTTTTAACATTTCTAGAATTCCAGCTTCCATGAGTTTACACACTTTCCTTTGGAGATGGTTGCAGACAAGAAAGCATTATTTTAAATAATAATAATAATAATAAAAACATTAAAATGCAGCATGCCACGTTAAATATTTTTCAGTATCTCCCAACTTTGGAGCGTAATATAATACCATTTGCCATTCAAAATACCAAATTGTTTTACCATGATCCATCTAGAGATTTAGCTTACATGCAAATATGAGACATACCTACTTCATGAAGCACTATTTATAACAAGAAAAATAAAATCAGATCTTGGGGCTTTACCTTGTGAAACATCCTTCTATTAGTCATGTATGGAGTTAGTGCAGGGACCCTAGAAACAGAGAGTGCCTCGACAAAAAGAAGAACAATCACTTGCCATTGCTTCATTCTGAATGCTGGAAGCGCATCGATGAAAGACATTGTATCCAACAAGTGCCCCTGCATATAAGCATATTAGTCACAGTCCAATCATAAATAATCAACCTACTTGTGGGTAATACTACTATCATACTCAACTAGAAATTCTTATAATACAAAATAAAAATTGTTAAATTGAATAATGTTTAATAACTTCAAAAATCCATGACAATTTTGACACCTCAACATTTGCATACAATTAAAGTTGCAGTCCAGAAAACTTATCACCATTGCATGAAAATGGCTTTTACAAAGTAAACTTAAAAGACTAAAAACTATTCATTCTCAGAATAATATAACTACTCTGCATCCCAATAAAAATCTAAGATATGTAACAACTGCTTTATTTAGTAAGTATACAGCACCAAATCTTGCTTGAATCACCCAAATGAGGAATATGAAGCTAACATTGCATCAAAATAAAAGCAGGTTATAGACTAAGCATAAAAGCCTTAAAGAAGGAGAAAAAAAAAAAGGCTCCTAGAGGAAAATGTTATAACTTCGTCAACCAAAAGACTCAACCACTTCATTGCTAATTCTCCTCTAAAATTCCTATACAAGAGGCAACCAGAGAAGTGCCTTAATCTGATTATCCATTATAATTGAAACAAACAGAAAGCTTCAGAACAATACCATTCCTTGCTCTAAGGTAGATATTGGTATCGGCAGCCTGAGGTCAGCAACAACTCCAGGTAAAGCTCGAGCAAGAGAACCAGCCAAAGTTTGCTTGATTTCAGAAGAACGACCATCTCCCAAAGTAATCTTTCTGGGATACTCTCTCCCATTAACTGATAGATACTCTTCATGAAGACTCTCATCCCTCCCATATATATAAGCCAAAGTGGATGACGTCATCCATGTAAAAAGGGCATTCCACATTGTTGCAAAAAGTGATAACTAAAAGATAAAAGAGATTTTTGTCAACAATAAAAAAACTAAGATGGCATAATAATACGAAAAGGGTACTAAGGAATTACTGTTAAATTGAAACCCACAGGTGTCGCATCAAACCAAGAATCCTCAGAGTCAAACAAATCAGAATGCATTCCAGGCTTTCTTGGCCACTTTAGAGGAGCTTCTTCTGGTTCAGAAACATCAGAATCCTCCAAGGACTCCTCTTCATCTGCATCCTCTAGATGTGGCAATATTATAATTCCAGCTTCAGAGACTGCATATTAAGTTCAAGGGACACAGAAGAGAGACTTAGTCAGGAAAATTAAACAAGTATTTAGACCCAAAAGAGACTGAATTGCACATCAAACACTATGTATACAGTGACATACTGGCATCAGTAACATCAGATTCTCCAGAGGCGACAGCTTCTGATGCCTCACCCAATGCTAGCGCACATGCCTCTGCTGATGCAAAACGTAACATTTCATCCTCATCTTTGATGTCCTTACTGTCTGAAATATCAAGAACTTCTTTAGTATCTCCCATTTCTCTAATCTCACAACGATTTCCACTCCCACTGCTCTCAATCCTGTTACTTTCCCAAGTAGGAGAATGACTAACTTTCTCTGCTCCTGACGGCATAAGAGACAGTTTGCCCATACCGAATAATATGTCAGGATCTTCTGTCATATCTTCTATTTCTCTAACTTCACAGAGATTTCCAATCCCAGTGCTATCAGTTTTCTCATCAGCCCAGGTAACAGAGCGACAAAGTTTCTTTGTCCCTGAAGGTTTCAGAGAGGGTTTGAGGATTGCTTCTGCCTTCTCTAATTGGGATTCCTCTTCTGCTTGTCCACTGCTTACAAGAGAACCACTCTGGCAAGAAGCTGAGGTAGAAGGCAATCCCTGTTCACCAAGCTCATCTTTCGAGACAATTTTACTACTTTCCCCTTTTAATTGTCTTGCTTTCCTTTTGAAATCATTCCTCTTGCTAATAGATGATGTCTCCAATATAGTGAACTGATTCTCCACATCATTGCAACTCAAATTCCTTTTTGGTTCTCTCAAACTGGTATCAACACCAGTCTCAGCTAAGCCCGACGGCATTTTGGAAACACTATATTCATCTTTAGTGATTATGGTGCTCATGAAATCAATCTCATTGAAAAGAAGATCTTTTGAACTACTTATCTTCGTATTGTTAGCTTTGGACCCTGCAGAACAATCCCAGCTCACTTTCATGGCCATTCATTAAATATTTTTTTTAAAAAAAAACCAAAAACTATCAAAGAACCTAACTAAGTTTTCTCGATTTCCTCAATACCTACAATAGATTCTCTACAATATCTACAATCCAATGGCTTCAGTGGAACTCATTAAAATGCATAGACTGAGACTGAGAGTTCAAAGTTAAATACCTTGTTTGGGACTGTTTGAGGAAACTTGCTTCGATTTTCGCTCTCTCTGCGGAACATAACCTTCAATTGCATTTGAGGGACCAACCCACTGCTCCAAGGGCACTTCCCCACTATGGGTGTCTGTCTTCTCCTCAATCTTCAATCCAGATAACCCTGAATCCCCATCTTTCCCTAAACCCACTTCACCTTCCAAACCCGAAACCTGAAACAAGCTCAAAACCGCATGAATCTTTGCCGAATCCAACACCGAACACCTCTCTTCCTTCAAAATTCCAGAAAAGGCTCTGCTATTGATGAGACAATCAGAAGAGCAATACATATACGTCTCGTGGAGGTCATAGACTTTGTGCTCCTTCAGCGAAATACGGTAGCGACCCTTCCGGGGCCGTTCGGAGGGCAGAGGATTGGAGCAGAGAGGGTAGCCACAGATATTGATAATGGAGCGCTCTGTGATGACGTCGTTGTAGTCAGAGTGAGACATGAGAGAACCAGCAGCAAAAAGCTGGTTTTCATTGTGAATGCCTTCGAGGAGGGATAGTTGAAGCCTGTGGACAGCGTCTGAGACAGAGATTGATTGCTGATCCTTCGCCATGTTGAATAAACAGAGACTGATTATTATTCCCGGAAATTGAGACTTACATTAATGCTAGAAGAAATAGAATCAATAAACAGAGCCAGGAATTTCATAGCACTAAACTAATATAAATTGCAAATAAGATGCCCAAGAAGAGAAAACTGTACCTGCTTTGGTTGGCCATTTCTACCACCAATAGTTGTCACAATTATATGCCCTGTCTCTGTCCCATTGCCATCAACAACTGTGCCTTCCATTTCCTAAAACATAAAGGAGGATTGTGAGTATTCGATGGAGAACAATCAGTAGACCAGATAAATACAAGAGTACAAAAATTACTACAACCAAAAGGAGGAGGAGAAGTATTAAAACGATGGAACAACATACTTTGACATCCCTAATTTTCATGTCATTCATCTCCTCAGGCAACTTATCAACACCTATAGTATGTCCACCGGGTGCTTCTCTCAAACCAGTAGGTGCCATCCCCACTGACGCCATTTGTTGAGAAAGTGTTCTAGTTTAGTTACAGCTTCACCTTCATAAAACAACCATTTACCTGTTCCAATCAAATAAAATATATAAACTCAAATTAAAAAAAAAAGATATCTTCTCCTTTTTTTTTTCCATTTTACACAATCAACAGCTTAAGCATCCTAAAGCTCTATAAATTACAAGTTCCAACAAACCATAGCAAATTTTAAAAAATAAGAACAAACCATAGCAAATTTAAAAAAAAAAAAAATACCTACCCAGCCTCAACCCAACAGAAGTAAATACTAAGAACCCTAAACACCAAATCAAGCCGATCCAAACACACAAAACAAAAAGTGATCAGAACCACCAAATATTTCACCAAAAACAAAAGAAAAAAAGTTCTGAATAAAAGCAACCACAGGAGAGCAATGAAATGAAAGGAAACATACAGCTCGAAGAAGAAATTCAGCAGATCAAAGAGGGATCATCTCGACACAAAACTTCAAAGGAAAATCAAAGGCTTCGATCCCAGATTTTTGGCGCTGCCAGAGACAGCGAACTCTGCTAAAATCTCCTTCCTTTCTTTTTCTCTCCTTTGGATTGTGTCCGCGAGAGAGAGTGTGTTTTTTGGGTTTATTTTGGCCTTTTTGTGCTCTGTGTGCGTGTTCGTGCGGTTGTGTTCTGATGCGCTGGTGACACTCACAGACGAGCCTTTTAAATTATTAGCCCCTTTTTTTTTTTTTTTATTCAAACTCCAAATATAAAATATTAATTAACAATTAATTATATAAATTTATATATAAAGAAAATTAAATCCTTCTTTTATTGTTTTTGTTTTTGTTTTTTTTTTTTTTTTTTTGGAGTTTTAAAAGGTTGAAATGAGATAATTTAATTTGTAAATTATATTTTTTTTATTTTGAACACCCTTCTGATTGGGCACACCCACCCACACTCTCATTATCTTTATAATGCTGGTGGTATAAAGATTTCTTTTACAAGTAATGGAAAAAAAAAAAAAACCTACTTTTTTTATTTGATTATTAATAAAAAAAAATAAAAGAAATAAAACAATTTTATACTATTTATAAAAATAACATTAGCAAACCTCTCCCCTCTGTATAAGAATCAAAGGTTTGTGATATAAAAGTCAATAAAATTTCTCACATAATATTAATAATGATAAATATTAAAAATTTCATTAAATTCTTTTTTTTTTTCTTTTGCTCTTTTTCTGTCAAAGTTAGATGGAAACGAATTACATTAAAAAAAAAAAAAATTCCCTCATTTTCTTTTGTTTTTCTTTTGTTCCCTTTATTTTTAACAATATAAAAAAAAATGTTATTTCATTTCTTCTTTTTACTCTCATATTTTATCAAATCAAACATAATGTTAATCTTCACAAAAGTACTTCTAATTGTTTTTTTTTTAATTAACTTTTAATAAGATCTTTAAACACATTTTTATTGCTAATGTAAATTATGAAATTATTGATTAAGGATCTTCTGATATTCTGTGCACCCCCTAACTTTTTTTTATAATTTTTTCACATAAATTTATATTAATAATCCATATTGTAATTTTTTAATCGATAGCTCTATTTGAGAAAAATAAACTCAAATGGCTAATGCGTATTAATTCCTTATATAACATCAACAGCGTACATAAAATCAATATAAAATTTTTATACTTAATTTTTCACTAATAAATATTATAAAAAGTTCAAGAAGCTCAAGAAGAGCTCGGAGCATTGACATGATCCAAATTCATATTTTAGTACATTAGACTTTGTGCCAGTTTAATAGAGTTATGAACCACACAGTACAATTAACTTTATCCTATTCCATTTTAGTGACAATTTAATTTACTGTTTACCCAAAAAAAAAAAAACAATTTAATTTATGAAAATTTATTAGTTCAGCTTGCAAGTTGAACTGTATAATTTCATCAGCTTGTTGATTAGTAGCGTCAGCTAATTGGTCATAATTACAAAAATATTATTGAGCATAAGTAAAACAATATTAATTAACTCATTATTCTAACTTCCAAAAATTTAATATTTGTGAATTTATTGGCAAATATTTCCCATTTAAGAATAATATAACTACTCTGCATCCCAATAAAAATCTAAGATATGTAACAATTGTTTTATTGAGAGAGTATACAACAGCAAATCTTGCTTGAATCACCCAAAAGAGGAATATGAAGCTAATATTGCATCAAAATAAAACAGGTTATGGACTAAGCATAAAAGCCTTAAAATTGAAACAAACAAAAAGCTTCTGAACAAAATTCATAGGGTTGGAACTTCGAAGCCTCAAAATCAATTGGCCATCAATAAATTCCCGCTATATATGTTATAAAAACTAACAACTGTCGAATAAAGGGTTCAAGAAAATTAATTTTAGAACTTAAAAAATTTATTTTTAATTTATATCTTATCAACTCTAATAATAATAAAAAAGAAGAGATGTAGAATAAATTTTAAATTTTATGTCGTTTTTTTTAAAAAAAAATTTCGTATATATAAATGTATATGTAGAGGTTGGCTAACACTTAAAATTTGACTAAAATTTAATTTTATATGTATATATATATATATATATATACATTGGCTAACATTTGACTAAAAGATGTGGTTAATCTGAAACAAAATAATAATAATAATAATAATAATAATAATAATAATAATAATAATAATAATAATAATAATAAAATAAATAAAATATCAGGGGACTGTAGTGTAATTTAAAAAAAAATAGAGGGATTATTATGCAAAAATGTTCAAATGCAGGGGCGAAATGAAATTGACCCTTACATACATATGATCTGGTAAAGGCTTTTTAAGCAATATATGTTTTTATTTAATTGTAGTATTTCTCAATCATCAGAATATGATGCTCCTCCATCTTATTTGATTAAGTTGCATGATTGATCTTCTTAATTGGTCCCCTAATTTTCTCCATCTTTAATTCTTTCCTTTTTTCTTTTAGATATTGGTTTATGTGTTTTGCTTGTATTTTACCATGTAATTAAAAAGAGGAAAAATACATATAGAAGGAAAAAAAACCAAAATAATTAGAGACAATTAGGTACCATTACTATAAATCAATAACAATTATTATTAATTTGAATTCATGTAACATAAAAATACAATTATGTTATCTATGTAATGATGTTATGGAAAGGCTGAGTTAGACCATCCCAATTAACAAACTAATGTTAGAAAAAAAAAATCCAAATAATAAAACCAGGAAATTAAAATCAAAAGGTAATGATATTGTGGTTAGCCCACATGGTACAAAGAGCCAAAGAAACTGTAAGGAAAATCCCTATCTTCTTCAAAAACACAACAAAGCCATTCTTATTCCCACCACCTCTTATGTTAAGCACTGAGACTTTGTCTTCTGATGATCTGTTGCACCCCTGCATTCCATTCCAACCTTTCAATTTCTCATTCCGATCCAAATGTTCACCAAAGCATATATAGTGCATCAAAACAAGTGCAAGGCTGCAGATAATGGTGCTTGCTATTTTCCACCATTTCTTCACTGTTTTATTGGTAACTTGTATAGAGAAAGAACCTTCACTAGTACTACTTTGGGAGCTTATTAGTGTATCATCTTTCTTCTCTACCAAGAAATTGTTAGCAAACACTGGGTTTAAATGAACCTTCACTGTCTGAGAAGGCTTTAGTTGGTGAATGAATGTCTCAGCTACTTGACAAGTGGAAACAAACAGTCCATGGTTAACTTTGATCTCCTCCACAACCTCGAAGCTCGGAGAGCTCGAATAATCATTCATATTGCTGTCATCAATGAAGTTTTCATCTGGGTCGCCGTTGATGAACTCGAGAGAGAAATCGTTTGTCTCCGTATCGTTGAATTCCTTTGAGTTGCTATGATGACCCGCTGATGATTCACCTATTGATGATGACCATCAACCACACTATTCTTAGTGAAAGGAACATAAAGAGATTAAAGAAAAAAAGAATAAGTACTGGATTTTGTTAGAGAACTAGGTGTTTGCTATTTACCTTGAACTTCTTCATGTTCCTCTCTTCGAAAGTTTGAAATGTTATCAAATGGAATTATCTTGTGCTCTTCCATGAAACTCTGTGGAATGTGTAAGAAAGAATGTATATATAAGTATGTATGTATATATGTATGTATGTATAAGACAAGCATAATTATATTAGTTTGTGTCTGTAAAGTATACCTTCTCTCCATCTTCATTGGACATGCCCACCCATCTCAGGTTCTCAATCTTCCTTTCTGTCTTGAATTCATCTTCCAAATCCGTGATCTCTATCGTCCTCTTATCTGGATCTGTCCATGATTTGGCCAAATATCTCATAGAATCCATCTCATCATTTAAATGATCGTTATTATAGTGAGTAGTAGTACTACTATCTTTGCCAATCATGAATGTAAAATCATCAGCTACTTGATGACCATAGTTTCCTCCCCATGCAGTACTACTACTGTCCCCATAGTTGGATTGATTTATGAGTTCCTGAGAGACATGAGCAACTGAAAGAATCTCCTGCAAGATATCAGTTTCATTCGGGTTTTCATGACCGGTTGATTGTAGAGTACTCATCCCAACTTGAGGAAAATCTTCAACCTCTAATGGAGGAAGTGAGAGCCGGTGTTGTAACCTTGCACATTCTAATGCAATATCAACCTGCATGTAGATCAAGTGATTCATTAATTTTCCTTGAAATCAAATTAGAGAAACATATATATATATATATGTATATAAATTGTACATAATTAAGATGATTACCTTAGATGGAGGGTATGAAATATTGCTACCACAATTGGGAAATGAAGGATTTGTATTGAAGTTAAAGGGGTCTTCGGAAGGGAAATGAGACGACCATCTTACATGATGATCTCTTGATCTGTTACCGAGATGATGAGCATGATCAAGTGGTGATCTGTTGATGAGCATGGTAGGCGAGCAAGTGTCGGGTTGCATTTGATAACTGGAGCTCTCAATGAAATCGTCACATCTTCCATCAGAATAAAGTTCAATGCTAGATGAATGATCACTGTTGAGATGATGACGATGATGATGTTGATTTGTGGTAGTAGTACTAGTGGTTGCATAAGTCTCTCCAATCTTTGGCCCTGTTGCGCTCTTCTTGAACACACGACAAAGCGCGTACGCATCCTAAGCATAAATAATGTACAATATAGTCATTAAATTAAGGTATATGAACCAAAATTTGGCACACCTCTTCGAACGAAAAGACAAAACCAACCACAATATAAAGCCTTGAAATTATATATATGTACTCTCTTTTTTTCTTTTTTCTTTTTTCAATTTTCATATATAAGATTTTTTGTGTTTGGAAAGAAAGAAAGTAAAGTGTGTGTATATACCTGCAAGCCAGAATTAGTTTCACACTCTCTCTCATCAAGACGATATTCATGCATAACCCAATCAGTTCTAGCACCATGAGGTGCTCTTCCTCGGTAGTAAACTAGGGTCTTTTTCATGCCTACAGAACGCGTCTGAGAGTTCACTTTTCGATCTTTCCCCGTCGCCTTCCAATATCCAGCTTTGGTTGCACGATTAGTTCTTGATCCATTCGGGTATTTTCGATCTCGAGGACTGAAGAAATACCACTCCAGATCTTTGCTTGGTAGTAATGACTTTCCTGCAATGTTTTCAATTATTTAGTAAGTTGGTTAAGCTTAGCAATTGACTAATGAAAACAAGATGGTTTTTTAATCCAAATTTGAGGGTAATTTGTAACACATATATACCTCCTCTGCCTATATATATTGTCAATTCATAAAAAGCAGATCGGATATATTATGCTTCATTAGTTTTTGTGAGAATTATTTGTTTTCATAACTGAAAGCCAAAAAAAAAAAAAAGTGCTTTTCTAAATATTAATTGACCGTGACCAAAAAGAAAAACCACATAAGATGGGACATGACGAGCAATAGCAAAAATAAATAAAATAGAATGAGATATAGGCATGATTGGTGCAAATATATTGAATATAATTTGAGTGTGTTATACCTAGAAATTATAGGTCGAAGGCTAAGAAAGAAAAGGACAATACGTACGTTTATTTCAAAAACCTTGTACGTGAAAGGTTTTGAGAAATTGTTTGTTTCAAGGCCTTTCGCAAACCTAGAATCTCTTGGGAATCTATATCTATTTTTTATTACAATTTAAAAAACCTCAAGAATTCATTTATATATATTTATATGGGTATATGTATCTCTTGTAGACAACGCAATCCTTTTCTTTTTTTCGAAGCTTTTTGACTGCTTCGGTCTTACATTTTTCTAGCAACAAATCTTCGTGTTCACAACAGGAACCCTAAAGACTGAGGGACCATTTCTATCTTGGAGTTCCAAAGTGCTTTCCTTTTAATTTGTTTTTTTCTCTCCACTAACAATAATACAAGCTGAATGGAAAATACTTTTAACATAAAAAGCGTACATATTTGACTAATAAAGTGCATTCAAAGACTAATCTAGAGGCAAATAGGGCAATAATTGAGCCAAAAAAAAAGCCTAGGCGTAGTTAGAAGAGTTTTAAGAGCTCTTTATTTTGGTCACTAGGGGACAAGTCAATTTTCTTAATTATTAATGGGTAGGATATGTTTAAAGTAAGGAAAATATCCTTTGCTTCATAGGAGTAAATATCTGGCTTATTATGGATTCCTTCGGTCACTCTTTGGACCCAAACCAACGTAGAAAAAACTTGTTTAAAACATACACAAAGGGTGAATAAGACACTGCTCATGAAGGAAAAAAAAACTTAATTCTTTTTCTTCGGTCGAGAACAGGGGTTGTTTATATAATAGATTAGTAAAAGAAATGCCTAATCCAACCAAACTAAGACCTTGAACGAACAATTTTTCAAAAGCAAAAAAAATAAAAAAGACAATTTTTCTAATATGGTGATAAGAAAAAACGTACCTATATATTTACATGCATGTATTTATTTATTTAGTTTTTGGATGGAGCAAGAGAAAGACATAAAGAAGAAATGAAGAAAAAGGTTATAAATATATATAAAACAACATATATACCTGGTAAGTCCCAAGGCTCACACTTGTAAAGATCGACTTCAGGGATGATCTCTAAATCGATCTTACGACCATTGATCTTTTTTTTGAGGTAATAAGCCACAAGTTCCTCATCCGTGGGGTGGAACCGAAAACCAGGAGGCAGTGAAACAGGTGCCATGTAGTATATAATATATGTTGGTGTGTATGTATATATATATATATATATATATATGTATATAACCTGATCAGTACGTATGTACTTTGAAGCTTCTAGCCCTTGTTAACTAGCGAGAAAAACTATAACTTGAAAGCTAGAGGATGAGGACCACCCTTTTATATACTTGGAATGAAGAGAAAATTCTTATCCAGATCAGCCCTCCAAAATCAGGAACACAAAACCTAGCCTGCATGCATAACAATCAAAATCAATAACCTCATCACCAGAAACTACAAAAACAAAACCAAATCAACAAAACTATTCCTTATTCACCCTATACATGCTATAAGCAATACGAAAGAGAGAGAGAGAGAGAGAGAGCTTCTACGTACATGCAGATTGGGGAGAGAGAGAAAAAAAGAGAAGGGCAGGGAAAGAGAGAGAGAGAGGTGGGAAGGTGTTGGAATGGCTTGGTGGGTTTTGTTAATAAGAAGACAAAAAAGAAAGAGAGAAAACAAAAAGCAAAGCAAAGGCAAATAAAAGAGACCGTGGCTTGGGCTGCCCACCCATAACCCCACCTGCCCCTCGCTTCCTTTTTTGTTTCTGCTTTTACTTTTTCTACGATCGCAATCAATTTAATGATTCTTCTTATCGTTTTTATGAAGCTTAAACATTTCACATCTCTCTATCTCTCTGTTGCTCAATCAAAATATCCCATGCTTCGTTATTGTCTTTACTAAGAATATTGTTTACGTCCACGTGTCCATCTCTCATTAGATGCATTGCCCGTCTTTTCTGCAAACTCTCATGAGAGTATCTACGTAAACTGTGGAAATCAAATTTCGGCGGCGTTTTCTAACTCAAGCATGTGTATGTGAATGTGAATCGTGAATTCTCTAGCGAGCTCTTCTTCATTTATGTAGTTCCTCTCTGTAACATTGATCATGTTTAAGGAAAGTTATTTCTGTTCACTATCAACTTTTATTATCAAATCCTCCTTGTTAGATTTTGATAGCTTTTAATGATTGAAGATGCGATTCATATATACATGTTTAAATCCCTTATTTAAAAATTTAATGTATTTTGAATTAATGAAATTATCTTCTTTATATATTGACCAAATTCATCGGTGATCATTTATGATCCAAGCTCAACAACCCAACCAAGCAATATTTATAGAATTAGCAAGGAAAATAGAAACTGTATAAATGAGTAAAGACATTGGTAAACATCACAAGGAAAATAAAGACTTGAGTACAATGTACAATTATACCACGTCATTTTGTTATGCAACAACTAATTATCACATGCCACGTAAACTTAACAATCAATAACCAAGCATAGTGTAAACATAAATTAAGCACACGTGAGATATGCGTTTAATTGCACCACATCTCATGTACAACAGTTGTGTATAACTTTAATATTTTGTTCTCAAATCCTCCATGTTGGATTTGATAACTTGATTTTGGATGATAGAGCTTTTAATAGTTGAAGATTGATTCATGAACATATTTTAAATCCTTTGCTTAAAAAATCTACATCTAGCAGAATTAATGAAATAATCAGCTTCAAATATTGACCAGATTCATTTGTGATCATTTATAATATATATATGATTTCGGCTCAACAAAATCCAAGCATACACAGAATTATTAGGGTGAAAGAAAATGAAGGTCAAAGACTCTTGAGAATTTGTAAGAGCTTGATTCTGGAAGCTCTTATATGGAGGTCAAAAGTTCTTTTGACAATTTATCCAAACGCTCCTCCCAGAAGTTGCTTTGAGTTTGAATACAACTTATGGCCTTTTAGAAGCCATGCCAATGGCCTTATTGTTTTTCTCAATAAACTTCCTCACTTAATTACAATTTAGCTAGCAACTCTATTTTTTTAAAAAAAAAAAAATTCAAATTCAGAACTTTTTTCATTGTTATATTATTTTGTTAGAATTAACTTGGCTGCTGAAATTGTACCAAATATTGAAACAATTATTAGTCTCCAAAGCTCACTAAGAAACTTGTTAGCTCGCTCTTAATATATATGTTTATATATATATATATATATATATATATGTATGTGTGTGTGTGTGTGTGTGTGTGTGTAGGTACAGACAATGAATATATGAATAGGGGGTGGTGACCACCTCCGTAGGCTTATTTGTCAGCGAATACTTTTGTTTGCTTTATGTTCGATTCTTTCCATTAGCGGTTTGAAAGGCCAACGACCAACGGAAAGCATTAGAATAAAGCTATTTTGATGAACATCGGTACATAAATACTATGTGCTTATATGGCAATTTATGATTGTTTATTAATTAATCTTTTAATTTTTTTTATGAATATTTTCTGAATTATACACAAGATTATAAGTACTCTCTAAACAATAGAAATACACTAATACTTTTTAAATTTTAAAAACAATTATAAATTGCTCTCTAAATTATAAAATTGTCACCAATACCCTTCAATTTTTAAACAGTAGAATTGATATCAATACCCTTAAACTTTATAAATAATAACAAATTATCCTCTAAATTATAAAATTGATACTAATGCATATTGAATTTTAAGAATAATTGTAAAATGCTCTTACTCATAAACACAATAAACACAATGTACTTTTACCTTACACATAGTACTTTTTAATTGTTTAGAAATTTTATATTTTTGCATGAATATACAATGCAAATTTATTTATTTTTTCACCTATTGCTAACAATCTCAACCTTTAACATAAATATATATATTTAAACAGCTAAAAATATATAACATTTATGAATGAGAAGTAAGTTATAATTATTTTTAAAGTCCGTATTGACGTTAATTTTATAATTTATAGAGTAATTTATAATTATTTTTAAAATTCATAAAATACTGATATTAATTCTATAATTTACAACTATTTATAAAATTTAAAAATATTAATGTTAATTTTATAATTTAAAATAATAAATTATAATTTTATATAACTTATAAACCATATTACAATATTATATATAATTCATGGGCATTAGTAAAAAAAAATCCTTAAGCTTTTATTTAAACACTAATATGAAAAAGTGAACTAATATTTAAAACCAGTGGATTGACGAGTGGCACTTTTGAAAGCAGTATGAACATCTAGTGGAACAAGTGAAAAGATTATGGTCCCCACATGTGGGGTCAGATTTTGCTGAAGATTCCACGTGGCGCAGCAGGATGACTTGTAAGTTTACTCATCCATTCCCAGCAACCACCACCTTCCAATTCCATCCATCTCTCTCTGCTTTCCTTTTCATCAATTCATGTTTTGGTGCTTTTCCCCTTTATGGGTTTATACTCCTTTCTCATCGATAATATAATAATAATAATAATAATAATAATAATAATATATTATTATTATTATTATTATTAAACATGATTATTTTAAGCATATGAGATATGGTTCGGCAAAAAAAAAAAAAAATTAAATATTTCATTATACTTATTTATGAGTTATAATTGAGGTGTACTTAATTTTATTAAATATTATATGAATAAGAATTTATTAAGAATATAAATCAGTTTCTCTAGACTATTATAGAATTATAATTGAATAATAAAATCTTTAATGAAACTTTTTTTTTATTAAAACAAAATGATTATTTTATAAAATAAATAAATAATGATACGGTCTATGTATTTTGTGTTGTACCACAAAGACAAGCAAAGTACGTTGAGGGAGACCATTCAAAAAAAGAAAGGAAAAAAGAAAAGTGAAAATATATACAATAAACAAATCATGCAGCATAACTTCATAAGTACTTGTTGGCCTATTTTAATTTAATAATTAAACAAACATTGCCGAAAGAAGCAAAACTATTTATTTATAATTTCTAGTTATTCTTTTACCATTCATGAATATTACCTATACATTTTTATTCAATAATTCTGCTCATTCTAATTTTATTTTTATAACCAAAAAAAACTATGATTTCAAATGTGAAAAAAAAAAATATATATATATATATATATAAACTATCATAGCAATTGAAATTTTACTGTGCATATAAACAGATGACAAGGTTGGAAACTAAATGATTTTGTTGTAATATAAAATGACTGGAATTCAACACCCCCTAGTGTCATCCTTATTCATATATAATTGCTCTTCTGATTTATGTACACTTGGATGCTTCCATATGAACATCAACTGATTAGTATTTTTCCTGCCAACAAATTTACTCCCAAAATCTATCCCCTACCCAGCTAGTTCTAGAGTAGAACAAGACCTTCAATATTCAACAATTGGGCAAGTAAAAATTAGCCCTTCATAATTTGCCTTTGGTTTGAGTTTATGTATCCTTCTATGCCGTACTTCTGGTACATTAGCACTTGATTCTCCTCCCACCACCGCTCTGCTTCCTTCTCGGAGAACTTCTTACGGCTGCCAAACAAAGTTAACCAATTCAGTCTAGGTTATGTTGCACAATAAAACATAACCATGAAGTAAATAATAATAATGGTAAACTACACTAGAGTAACTTTGTCTAAACAATGTGCCTAATAATTGTCTTATTACTTTAATGCAAATATGAAACAAATTCAACAAGAAAAATTAGGTACCTAAATCTCACTCTCTTGAGAGCCTTTTGACCATTTGGCGAACTAATGAAAGTGATATATACACCAGGCTCATATTGTTCCACCCATTCATACTTTGATGGTTTGGTTTCTTTCTGCTCTGATCTGCTACCGTCGACGCGTGTGCCTCTCCCATACAAGGATTTGAGTGTATCAGAGAACACCATAGGAGAGTTAGACATAGTATCTACTTGTTTGTCATTTGGTATTTTAACTTCGGGAGGCAAATTGGTAGCAACTGATCTATGGCATACACTCAATAAAGCAGGGGTATCTACATGCACCGGTATGCTTTGAGAAACATTTGTATTGACCCCATTTTTTGCTTCTCTTCCGGCAGACACTTTCACCGTCATTTTCTGTAGCTGCAGTAGTAATGTGTATCAGAGATATGTTGACACTTATTCCAGGCAACATCACAGCATGCAATTTTGAAAAAAGATAATTAGATTTTCAAAAGTAGTCAATGACTTTCAGAAATGAATGGCGATATAGATCAAACACAAGTGGAAATTCCAATGTTAGGTAACAAAACCTTTGAAATCAAAACTGAAACCTCCCAGAAGCCCCAAGATATATGTCAGAGAAACAAAAAGTATTCTATCAAACTAATAAATGACAAGAGATGAGAAAATTACCCTTAATTGCAATGCTTTAATAATCTCCTTCGCTGCCTTACACGTTGCAGCTTCTTCTCTTGCAATTGCCCATGTTTCCTCGATTTTTTGTTGACATTCTTGTATCTTCTGGCTTCCAATCTGACATTTCCTATCAAGGCTTGTTGCCTTTACAAGTAAAAAGATTTAATAGATGAGAACGCATAACCAACATAAAAGCATTATACATATGGGTGTGTGAATAGAAATATCTTTGAAGAATTCTTGAACACAAACAATAGCAGCTAAGAAAAACAGCAAACAATTTGAGACGAGCTTGAAATCTCATGGAGCTATCAAAAGCCTGACCATGGGACAGATTCCAAGTGTCGTAGTACAAAAACTTGGTACTATAACTCAATCATATTGGCTAATACACATATCTTTAAAACTAGATAAAGTAACTTTAATTTCACATTCAGTTTTTTTCGAAAGATATATTTTTCATTACAAACAACTACACCTTCGTGCAGAGCTCAATCCAAGTTCTAGTCAGCATTTTGTCATTTTGGAATTTCCCATTACATGATTTGTGATTGACCAACAGTGAACAGTATAAATTTTTTGTTTACTTCAGAACTCTAATTCTATGTTGAAATGGAACTTTAGAGACATATCTACCAATTATGTGGAAAACAGATTTGTCACAGTCAAATGCTAAAAAGCAAGTCATTAAGTAGCTTACGAACTTGGGGAAGAGAAAAGAGAAAAAGGTTGGAATTACCTGAGCTCTCAGCATCTGAACTTCTTGAATAAGCATATCATCTGACAATGACATGCTTCGCTCTGTATCAGTGGCACTTGATAAATTGGAATCAGAATGCACAGGGGAAACAGAAGATAGTTGATTTCTGGATTGATGCGCAAGTGCTTCTGAATCTTCTCTGCGATGTAATTTAAATAGAGGAGGGCATGGAACTTGCCCCCATTGTGGCAGTCCACTCAATAAAGTTGGAGAAGAATCTAGATTTTGTTGCGTTTCCCCCAGGTCCTTCATTGCCATCCTTCCATTTAACTGGATTTCCTTGTTAGAAGACAGTTTAGCTGAAAATAATTGACCATATTTAGGAGTTGCAGCTCCCTTATTTTCTTTCTCTTCTGGTAATGCCTTCTGTTCAGTCAATGGTTGCTTCGTGCCATGATTTTGTAGCTTCAAAACCACACCTGGATGTGATTTACCTTCACATCCTTGTAGATTACTGAAACACAGATCACAGACTCGAAAAGGCTTGCTTTGGCTAGGCGCCAGAGATGCCCTTACAGACTTCTTACTACTACATGCATGGCAGAATAGAAGACCACAATTGTAGCAGTTGTGCATCTTCCTCGTAAACCCGAATGGCAGTTTACATCCACTACAAGTGGATTGATCAGTAATGGAAATTGATTTGTGTAAACAGATTGCAGCTGTGCAATTCGATCCACAAATAATGCTTTCTACCTGCCTGTCTCCTAAGGCCTCCACAAGAGTTGGAGAGTTTCGATCCTCAATATCACCTAAGCCTAACTGTCCATTTGCACCCCTCCCCCAAGTATAAACACTACCCCCAGTTGTCAAAACAGCAATATGATATGAACCTGTTGCGATTTCCTTAACGCACTCTTCTATAAGTTTTCCTTCCACCACTGTGATTGATTTATCTTTAGCCTGTGGCTTACCTAACTGCCCATGTACTTGACTTCCCATTGTATAAACTTTACCTTGATTGGTAAGCCCAACAGTCATCGTCCTTCCACAACAAACTTGAACAAAATTGTGGTCCACAAGTTGTGCAACACATGTTGGTAGAAGCTTCTTTTCTTGATCAAAATGTCCAAGCCTTTTTTCATCTCCATCACCCCATGTAAATAATTTCCCACCAATCACATTGAACTTGTAACTATCAACTATGATTTCAACAATAGCAGCTGTGTGCCATGAACCACATGCAACAGATTTTACCCACAAACCCTTGAGAGATTCGACCTCTTTCGGTTGAGACACACTTTGGAGATTCCCATGCCCCAAAACCCCAAAAGTTCCATCTCCATAAGTAAATAGCTGCCCGGAAGTGGACACCATTGCAACATGCCATTCCCCACAGGCAACACTTGATATATTTAAACCATCCAAAGGACCACCAGAGATTTTACATGGTAACCACCAACTCCTATTTTGTTCCTCACCCATTAAAGTAGCACCACAAGAAGTGTCACCCCATGTATATAGCTCACCAGAATTTGTCAGAGCACATGTTTGGTTTTCACTGCAGGAAACCAACTTTATTTGGACCCCATGGAGGGAGTCAACCAGTTTGGGGTAGCTCATATTCAAGTTAATTCTGTTCCCAAGCTTTCCTCGACTGGCTTCACCCCAGCAAAAGACTTCCCCTTGTTTGGTAACTAAGGCAGCATGTTTGCCACCTAAAGATATATTCTGTATATCCAACATCATAGTGGATTCAAGTAATTTAGGCAACAAGGCATTCACTTGTATCCCTTTGTGGTTAACAGCTCTATTTCCAGAAACCTCTACAACCTCTCCTATTCGTTCACCCCAGATCATGACATCCTTCAAAACATTTCTAATTTCAATTTGTGGAGATCCAAGAGTAGGGGTAGTTAATCTTTGAGTATGAAGAATTTTTTTATCATATTCTGCATCAGCATACAATGGTACACCCTTCTTGAGATGATGTGATGCAATATATGGAGAATTTGGTATTGAGAACTCATCTGCATTCTGCGTAGTTGATAGTGCTGTCTCTGATGAATAGAAGTTTTCGGAAGAATATGATAAGCCATCAGAAAGACACCTCTCAGAAAGCGACAGAGTAGGACTCCCACATACACTACGGACCTTTAGAAAAACAGATGAACAGATACAAATTGCAGTCATGAGCAAGTTCAAGATACATTGTCATAATCAGTTTAACTAGAAATATTTACTTATAAACTTGAGTATTAACATGTTCCCTGACATGATATAAACCATTAATAACATAATAATTAAAATGGTAAAAGAGAAAAGAATTTTGATCTCTTTACTAAATTAAATACGATTATAAATATCAGCAGTCCCAAAGAAAGATTGCTGTGGCAACCTGAAAGAAAGCCTTCGGAAAAGGATGGAAGAACAATAACTTGAGAAAAATGATTGAAACTCATAAGAAATTGTTCACCCAAAGAAGACCTATAGATGCATCAACATCCAAGTAAGATATTAAAGTTAGAAACAAAAAGAAAAATAGGAACACCTACAAGGATGTAACTAGAGGCAGTGGGTAAAAGAAAATTAATTATTCCGAGTATAAAAGATACTTATAGAACAAGATCAAAGTCATTGCTGGGAGTGATAGAACAGAGATCCTTACATTGAATGAAATTGTACATGCATTCTAGCATCTAAAAACGATATGCCCTTTTTAAAATAATATTTTTTATAATGAAAAACAAAGACAAAGAAGAAGTGAAAGTTGTAAGCCTAGAAAATGAGTATCATCGTCATTTGGCCGAACCAAAATGTAGAAATGATTTATTTTGAATGGACGAAATAGGCAACCAAATTCTGCAAAAGAAAATGAAAATGAGCATGTGACAATCTAAACAACTCTATACAAGTATACTTCAATCACTATAAGATTCTAGCAAGGCATAAGAAAATGAATATTGAGGAAACCGACAGAAAAGTATATTTCAATAACCTGGCAAAATGGGTTGGCATCGTCCAAAAGTCCAAGTTTATTTTTTCTCTGAATGACACCGGCTGGACTATTGAGACAACTTTGTACTCCTCTGCGACGACTCCAACTGTTAAATGGTCTAGGTTGGTGACAAGAGGATGTTACAACTCTCAACCCTAGTATCCAAGAATCAGCTTGCATTTTGTCCTTGCATATCTATGTAGACAAAAAAAAATCAGAAATTAATGAAGCTATAGATCTTATCTCATGAAAAAGGTGAGAATAAATAAAGCAAAGCAAACTGATCATGCAAGTATGCAACAAACATACTATTACCAGATCAAGCGAGCGTTCTCCATTTGCATAGATAAGCGAAAATGACTGATTTTCCTTTTCTGGTTGAAGTTGCCTCTGGAAACTAACCTGCGACAAGAAAACATCATTATCCAAACACCATTTTCCATAATTGAGGCATAAAAAAACACGAGTTGACATAATACTAGTTACGTACAGTCTTTTGCCCAGGAATAATCTTTGTGACAGAGCTTAGTCTCAATTGTCTCTCATTCTTTCCTGAATACCAAATCAAAAACTTCTCATCCTGAAATGAAGAAACAAATTGAACTTTGATCATATATTCTTTGTTTTCCATCTATAGAAAGAAAAAACACATAAAGCAAAATAATAATCGGATGATTAAATTGGCATAAAATTCACTTATTCATTTGTGAAGTTTCCATCTGCAAGAAAAAAGTGAGAATGACCAAAAGGGAGAAACCATTTAAGCAAAGTGAAATATGAATAAAAAATAAAGATACAAACCTTTGTAAACTTTTACTCACTTGTTTTAAATTGAAAGAAGGGAATCATTGTACTTGTAAAGGTTAGAAGCAATTACAAAACTCAGTTCTTTCCTTTGTTACATATTTCATGGTATTCTTAACCACAACACACTTTTCACCAACATGTTTAATGAATGCTATTTATCAATAGCATGAGATTTAACTGTCCGATTAAATGACAGATAACTACATGAAAACAATGTTGTACTCTGTAGTATCAAGCTTGATGCTCAAACTTAGAATACCAGATGATTTGCTGTTTGCATCAACTCCACTTCAAAACTCAGGTTCTTTTCAGTTTTAAAACATAATCCATAGTTCATACTAGTCAAGATTTCATTATTTCGTTCTCCATTCATGGAGTTAGTTAGTTAGCATGGTCCATCAAATCTGTAAAAAGTTCTTATTTTCTTGATAGACACTTCCCATGCTGAATATACAGAGTCTGTGATGGTTCAAAAGCAGAAATGTATGCAATCCAACATACATTAAAACCAACTATTTGCAAAGAAATGCGAGGTTTATTTATTATAGAATGAATGTGTGAAAATTTTCAATATGCTTACAAAGAGTTTTGACTTGATGATGAAAAAAAAAATTATGAAATATTCAATTTTGCTTTTATACTAGTAGTAGCTCAAATGTGCAATGGGTTTTACATGAAAGTTAAAATATACACAGATTACAGATTACCGATCAGCGGCTTATCAAAGATTATGCATAATAGGCAGCACCAAAGTAGCAATTTGCAAGTTGACCTTAAAATATCTGCAAGTTATGAAATTTTCTCATAACTAACAAAGAATAGATTCTGTCATATACCCCTACCATTGAAATCCTGAAATGGCAGACCTTGGGCTTCCCACTCCGCCGACATTTCAAGATTTGTGCACCCTTCTTTATGGAGGTAATTGCCTGCACACTCACAAACAATTTTTTTAAGGGATACAAAAGACGGCAATTTCCTATATAATTTAAAAAACTCTTAACGTTGTCTTAATATCTTTACATAAAATAAGTGATTATTTTAAGGAAATCCTATTATATTGATCCCATGAAGAACCTGTTCATATTGATCATCACAGAATTAAGGTTCAACAAAAATATAAATGCCAAATTATTTGAACAAACGCAGAGTATGAAAAAACTGTCATAAGGAAATCACTGCTGGATTTCCTTATGAAAGTACTTTTCCTTATGAAATTACAAATAGCATTCGATCTGTAATAAACTTTGGCTCAAACCTTAAAAGAATGAATTATTATGTTTCATTTATAAAATAATCAATTGCAAATTTGACAAGATACCAATTTAGACACTATATCCTCAAATCAGTGACAACTAACTCATAAACACTCCCAAAAACAAAAAATAAAATAAAATAAAATAAAATAAATAAAGCAAAAACAAAAAAAGACTCTTAAGAAATATAACCCAAAGACAAAGCAATGCTATATTCATGTAAACAAAAGAAAAGGCCTAGAGTGTTTCATCTTGGTATAAAATCACAGAAACAGCTTAAAAAGTCAGAAAATGGACATCCTTTGATGATTTATTTATGACCAAATTACAAATGACCAAATTAAAAATACATAAACAAAATTACACGTTATAATTACATTGAAAAGGGATAGTATACACCTCTCCAGCCAGATTACAACCAAAAAGACAAAAAGTGAAAAAGAAGAGCCATGATTAAACAATTTGAAATTGTATCAAATGAAGAAACACAACGTTCTGAAAAAAAAAAAGAAAAAAAAGAAAAAGAAAAAGAATACATCAAATTAAACCATAATAGAAACGCATAATTTCTTCAACAACAAAAGAAGTAAGAGGAGGAACATAGAAAAAATAAATAAATATATAAATAAATAAAACAGAACAAGAAAAAAGAGTACCTGTTGAACAGCTCTGTCAAAGGGAAGTGGAGGTAATGATTCTTCTTCACCCATTGGGTTTTGAAGGCAAAAAATGCGATGAGAACGGAAGAGAGTGGCAGTGGCAGACAAAAGAAGCACAAGAAGAAAGACCCTTTGGCTTCCCCCACAAAAGGGAACCTTAACTACAGAATCAGAATGTGTGAGAACTACTAAATAATAATAATAACAATGCACTCCTTAATTCTTCTTCTTCTTCTTCTTCTTCTGCCTTACACAGAGACCAGTTTACAATTATAATATAAATAATTAACTTATAAAGAACATAGAAAGAGAAAATAAAATAAAAAAGAGAATTTTTCTTTTCCGTTAATGGGTTTTCTTTATTTCTTTTTTCTAAAAGACAAAAAAAAAAAAGCATAAGAATTTCTTATAGTGACTCCGTTTTTTCCATTACGGTGCCTCTAACTTCGTAAGCTGTGCAGAGACAGAGAGAGAGAGAGAGAGGAACGGGAAGAGGTTTAATACAAAGAAGAAGTAGACCAGAACCCCATATATGCACGTGTACAACATATCACAACCTTTTTTAAAATTTTAATCCTTTTTTTCTTTTTTCTTTTTTTTCTTTTTTTGTAATCTATTACTATTATGATTATCACATGCTCTTTTGTCTTTTTTCTCTCTACATTTTTCTAATGCTTTTCCTTTTAGCTTTTCAATTTTTCTATTACATTATTTAATCGTCTTGATTTGATAGAGTATTTATTTTACCTTACTTGTCTTTGTCCTTTAGAAGACAATTTGGTAGTAATTGCATGGGAATGAGCTTTCAATGGAAAACTTTTTTAATTATTATTCTATTAGCCTAGCTAGTCATAGCTACTATAGCTGTGTAGTGGTAGTCATTTCTTCTAGAATAGACACGGCCATTGCATAATTGTAGGAGTTTTAGATTAATGTTAGGAAAACTTTGACAATGAAATCTGAAATCAACCATGTTCTTCTTCATAAATTGACATCATTCCTAATTAATTGAATAATTGGTACAATTTTTGTACTCATCACTAACCATTTTGATTCACCAATCATGGCTATATAGTTTTGCCATAACTTTTGTTTGCTTTAATTGCTTGTGATCGGTGAAATTTGTTTTCTTCCTGCAATTTTACTATTTCCATTTTAATGGAAATTGTATATTATCCATAATAACATAATTAATGTGATTACTAAAATGAAGGAGCTTTTCTTGGAATTTCGCTTTTATGATGATGTGTAAAACTTGTCTTTCTTGTTCAAAAATAATATTTTAGCTAATGAAGTGGTTTTTTTTTATTTTTTGAGTCAACTATGTATGTGGATCTTCTTTATTTTCCATATATAAATAAGAAAACATGTTATATAAATAAGCTGGAAGCTCCAAGGAGGAGCCGACTAACTGGTTTACATATCACAAGTTTTTGAAGCCAAGGAATCGATTCAATTGTTAAGATTTGGATCTTCAATTGGCAAAGTAGGTTATATACTTAACAGTCGAGCATTTCTTTCTTTTGGTTGTAATTTGTTGATGGATGAATTTTTGATACAGAATCTTTTTTTTTGTATTTTGAACTTGTTAATAGCTTAGTAGGCTTATCCTGCTATATAGTTGAACTTATTTTTTATACTTAATACAATAGTTCTATTTACCAAAAATAAAAATAAAAAAATCTATGAGTTTTTTACACTTTTTTTTTTTTGTCAAAAAAGAAAAAATTAAGAAAAAAAATGAGAAGAAAAATCTCTTAAAGTCGAGACATATGATTCCTAGCTAGCTTCATATATTATTTTTCTTACTTCTTAAATACCAAAAAGCGATACTTTCGATTACTTAGGTGTCAAGGCACGCATTCCCATGATTTTATGATCAAATTCTATTAAGCTCTACGTAGGTTTCTAGAATCAAAATGAAGGGAAACTTAATTATAATTTATAAGAACAATAATTGATATAAACATATACCAGCGACGCACGCTTTGTATGTATGCAATACTGGTTTTGCCAAAAAAAAAAAAGAAAAGTTATGGGGAAGGAGGTGGTTGATCAAACTTTGCCAAGAATAAGAACAAGTAAATTGAAAATTGCATATGTATGAATCATTGTCCTAAGGGTTTGATTGGAATATGTTGGACTGCTGTCCTTCGCATTTCACTGCAGACTTGAGGAGACTTGCAAATTATATACATATATATATATATATATATATATATATATATATATATAGTCAAAAGTAGTTGGACAGAGGCTGTTCATGCACCAATATTCTTTGTCTTCGAGCGCTGTATATGTATATGTATAGTCAAAATGAGAGAGAGATAGAGTGTAATATAAAAACATATACATCGAGAAGCATGTAGATGTGTATCTTTAATTTCAAATATGTTAGCTTTTCCAGGGGGTTAAGTTCACAAAATTGAAGTACAGCCTGAGATCTGCAGTTTGCAGCCCACGTAGGACCCTTTCTGACAGTTCAACTTGACCTAATTTTCAACTTCTTTTTAGTTCCTATTGTTTTTTAATCGAATTTTGCACTTCCTTATCTGGCTATTAAGCAAATAAATTATGACTTTTAACAAATTGTTAACGATAATGACATATGCTAAATTTAAATTCAAGGCATCGATAGATCGATCTTGAGGCTCACCTAGATCTGCAATTTCTGACTCATATTAAAAAAGAAATTGTAAATTTGGCCAAGCTATATGTATAGGTGGGCTTTGTTTCCCTCGTTTTTAACATTGTATAGGGTAGTTCCAACTTCCAAGTTATCTTGTTTCGAGGCAAGGCTGTAAATTATTGCACACATTACATGACACTCTTCCAATGTTGTATTGTATCCACCAAAAAAAGAAAAGTAGATGATAATGTACTGAATTCAGCTGTTGTGAAGAAGTTAATTAAAGAGCAAAACTATGATCATCATCAGCATGGTAAATAATTGGGATAGTAATGTTTTAATTAAAAATAATGGAGAGTGATTAAGGTCATGTGTAGCACACTAGTATTTGTATCTTGCATGCCACTGCTAGCGCCTAGCGAACCCCAATGGCCAACTATATATTATTCTTTTTTTTTTTGGCTCATAAACTATGTATTAATAGTTAATTTCGTGGGCTGCGCATCCTTCCCCTATAGTTATATATATATATATATATATATATATATATATATATATATAGTGGCTAGCTAGTAATAGCAAGTCTAGAACCAGAACTGCATGCGTGCGGACTCTTACAAATTTACACCTACGTAGTGATATATTACATCTCTCTCTGTCTGATATATATATATTGTATATTTTTAGCAAATGAAATAAGCCAATAATAAAGGTAGGGATACGAACAAGGTTGGCATTACACAATATTGTATTATTGGCTTACATTTACTTAATTATCTATACTAATATATCAATCAATAATGTTATGCTAGGAAAACAAAATTGTGAATATTTTCTTTATGCCCGTGGCTTTACTGAATTATATAATGGGATAATTTTATCGTTTTATAAATATATTTAAATTTGACACTCTTTTAATTTAAGGATTGAAGTGGATTATAAACCATGTATACATTCCGCAATTTTGGGCCCTGTGGTAAGGATGGTTTTAATCTGGTCCATATGTATACATGTATCGGCAGAGGAAACATGTGGGGCACCAAAAAAGGGAAGGCCAATAGGGACCTCAAAGATTTCCAACAATCCGTTGCCACACCACCATGCACATACTTGTAGATCAATGATCGTCTTGGACCCTTTTTTTTTATTTTTGTTCTTCTTCATGAAAATATTGAATATATTTATCTTAGCTTTACTAATTAATTATTGGATTATCATTGCTCGGTGAGTTCAATTTCTATTTAATATTCAGTCCTATTGTTTCCAAAAACACAAATTTGTAAGAGCTGAATCGAAATTGATATACTTTAACACGAAGTTGACTTTACTTTTCTATAAGCTTAACGTCTGACTCAATTAACATGAAGAAGATTATCATAATGATGAACTTATTTGCACCAAAATGCATGGGAAAGATTGAAGGCAGATGTATTTGTTGTATCCTCGGTGTCCAAATGCCTTTCGAGGCAAACACTGACGCTTAATTACAAAACATTTTGTGACAAGTGTAGGCTGTACCATAACCAACTGATATTGTTGATACAGTTGACAGCAATCACTTGGCCAACCCCCAGCTCTATGTCTATGTCCAGGCATTAATCTTAGGATAACGTGCATAGGGTTTGCTGGGGTCACCCTAGTCTTTCCCTCCTGTCTCTCTATTTGGATTTTTCTCATTCACTAATTGCCCTCCCCTACCTATATACATTTCAAACGATGATTAATAATTTAAATGCAGAGAATAACTGCTGTGTTTCTGACTTAATTTCTATTCCTTCGTTGCCTTTTTCTTTCTTTTTTCCCTAATTCTTTTATTGTGTTTTGTTCAACACCCTGCATGCATGCATGCACCTTGGAAAAACAAATATTATTGTGAAAATTCTGTACCTAAAAGTTAGTGTTAACCTATCTATGAGATAATATATGTTTAACAGGGTTAGTTTAGTTGTAGAAATTGGGATTTGGATAAACCTATATCTATATGTCGGGGGAGAGCTAGATACGTCATGAGTGAAGTGCTGTGTTTTCAAAATGATTGGAAATATGAGAAATGCATGTGCAAGAAAAATCCAAAAGTTGATTTGGAAAGTATATATATATATATTATGATTTTTCTTTGTCATATAAATATGCTGGGACTCTTTGTGGATATATGGAGACTCAAACACACACATATATATATAATATAGTTATATATTCAAGTATACGAATAACTTTAACTTTGAGAAGTTAATAATGATAATAGCTCCTTGTGAAATCATATTCACATCAACCACCAGGGTGGAACTAAGTATTTGGACGCGTAATGTTATACCTAAAAAGAATGATAGCCATTTGAGCTTAGCTCCTATATCTATCTGAATTATTAGATTTGGGTTTCATTACCAGTCCACTCATTGACAACTACCGTACACTAGTTTGATCAATTCTTGTGACGTCTATCAATTAAAGCTTTCACCACTTTTGTCTAATACTTTTACATTCTTCTTCTAAGAATATGATTCCTTAAGAAAGTTGTAACCACCGCTACCTAATTCCAATATACAAATCCACAAAAGCAAAAGGGTTTAATTTGTTTGACCATATATATACTGAGAAATTAAACTCTACTTTTTTTTTTCTTTAAAATAAATCAAATAGTGTATTGAATTTTTCTGGTTTTGAAATAGGAATCAATTTTTCTTTTTAGTATATGGTTAAGCAACTTTAAATCATTAATTATCACATTTATAGTTATCTGCAAAAAAAAAAAAAAGGAAGATCATTAATTTTCGTGAATATGTTACATGGAAAAAACCTGAAAGCTTGTTCAAATTTTAAAAAATATTTTGTTGGTTGAAATATCGCCATTTAGCATAGAGCCAGGTCTCCCTCGTCTGCAATGCAATGTTATCATTAAAATCAAGTCATAGATTGCGGCTGATTAATTATATATATGACCAACAAACAACAGCTAAAAAAATAAAAATTATTATTATCCTTTTTTATTTATTTTATTATAATATATAAATAAATTTTTATCTTAAAATTTTTTTAAAAAAATAATTTTTATTTAAACTCAATTACTTTGTCAGAATTAATTTATCAATGAAGTATGACTTGTTAATATGAATTGTTTTTCAATAAATTCGTTAAAATTTTAAAAAATGTATATATATGTTTATTATCCTCGAGGGTATATATATATACATGCAATCAACAACAGCCTTCGTGACCATATGCCTTTGGAAGATGGTACAAAACATTAGGTTTCCCTTCTTGACAAACGCTATCAGACACCCTACAAAGCTGTTTCTTCACCCACAACCATATGCCTTCTACTTAATTGACAGCTTATATACATATACTCAAACCCTTATGCCTCAGTCATGGGGTAGGGTCCATTTGAACTTGTCTGGTTCCCTAATCTTTAAGAGCATCATCTCTTTCACGGTTTATGCCCCCCACATCAAATTTTCAATAAAAAACAAATCTATTTATAACCAGTAAAATATTACAAGGAAAAAAAATTTGCCAAATATTAAAGTTATTATAGTCTGTTCTATCCCATTTTCAGTACCCAAGATAGCAATATAGCATTTAACTGAATTCCAAGCTATTTATGTTTAGGTTTTTAACCCGTTCTAGCTAAGAGGAGAAGAAAGTTGAAGGGTTTGTTCATGTGATGAAATTAAGTGGATCTGATCTTGGAAAATGGAAAAGATGATATGTCAGATTTATTTTCATGAGAATGACCAAAGAAGTTTTTAATATAAGATGGTTAATCAATATCCTTTAATCCTTAATGTATATATATTGTTTTGATTGTTGGAAATTGTACTCTAACAAATACAAAGTCCAATTAAAGGCGGAGATCCAAAAAAAAAAAAATTGAAGGGAGAGAAAGAAAAACAAGAACAATTATTATTCTTTCAATCCAGCGAGAAGGAAAGGTTTGAAGATAACTACTAAACAAAGAAAGCGAGTACAAAAGGGACCAAATAATAACATAAAATGAAATCCCATAATTAGTTTATCAAACTATGGATACTTCACTGTTTTATTACCTTAATTTACCCCACTTTTTTTTTCATGTGCATACCTAGTTTTATTTCTCATTATATACCTAGCATGCTATGGCACATAATTTGGTACCAAAATTTTGGTAACTAATATATGGTGCACGCAAGTGGTCATAGATATTACTTCTCTTTTTTCTTTTCTTTTTCCCAAAAAACATTCGTTTAGCAAGCTCTCTATTCAATGCCTTGACTCTTCCTGATTGAAGCAACAAACTCATAGACCTTTTCTGGGTCTGGAAGAACTTTAGCCACTGATTCCCTTTGGTTGCACCTCTTGATCCAATCTGATAATTTAGGGCAATAATCCTCAATTTTAAAGTCCCCAATTTTCTCATAAGCAAGGAACCAATTGGTTAATGGAATTGTTAGGAGGTCAACAAAACCAAAGGCCTCACCAGCAAAGAACTTTTTGTCCCCCAAAGCTGAACCCTCCAGCTGTTTCAAAACCTCTATGAAATCTTTCTTTGCCACCTCTTGTGCTTCTCCTGTGCTCCTCCATATGTTGGTGCCAGCCTCAAACACCTTCCACACCACCCAAAACTAAAATGTAACCACTAGTGAATTTTACACCACACACACACACACACACACACATATATATATATATATATATATATATATATATATATATATATATATATATATATATATATAATTTGGATCTAGCTTTTATTGAGTTGGACAAGAAATAGGCTGTCTCATTGAAACCCCTTTAGATAACCTTTTTTTTTAGAGGTTAAGAAAGAGATCCTCATAGTAAGAACCTATCAACCAATAGACTATTTGTCTAAAGTCCAACTTTATGACCAAGAAGTTGTCAGACATGTTTTCAACTTTTAGTCCCGACCTCCTCAAATGGTGGGGTCTAACTAAAGCGTTTTGCCCCATAACAAGTTAACCTTTGAGACCCATTAAGTTAACAAATGGAACCTTAAACACATTAAAGAATTAACTTGGATAAAGAAAATTTGACACGACAAAGTTCGTTTCAACACTTATCAGATCTACCTTTTTTTTTTTTTAAATAGTTTTTCTTTATTTTTGTTTTCTGTAAAAACTTTTTTGACAGCTTTTTTTTTGTCAAAAATTAGTAAAATTAGAAAAAAGTAAATAAAGTTAGTAAGCTAACCTTTTTGTCAATGAAGTCAGCCCAGAACCTGGCTTGAGCAGCCTCATATGGAGAAGAAGGAAGAAGTGGTGGTGAAGGCCAAACAGTATCAATGTAGGCGACAATGTTGGTGGACTCAAGGATGGGCTTCTTGTTATGCAGCAAAACTGGAACCTTTTTGTGAATTGGGTTGGAGCTCAAAAGCAATTGGCTTTTGCCTCCGAATAGGTCTTCTTCCCTTGACTCATATTCCACTCCTTTTTCACGGAGAACCAGCTTGACCCTCATGCAAAATGGACTTGCCCAGCAATCCAAAATTACAACTTCTGATCTCTTTGACATCTTTCTTTGTTGTTTGGAATATCACTTTCCCTCTATACTACTTTGTTGTTTGTTTGGCGAGAAAATGTTGAAGCAGGGAGAGGAATTTATAGGAAAAAAGTGGCTTTCAATATCATTGATGGATGGAGCTTTCAATGTTTCTAACTTATTTTGGCATTGGAAAAGTGGCTGAAAATGCTGTCTTACCATATTGTTTAGTATTACAAGTGTAATGACGTTGCATATTTTAAACATGAATTTTGTCATAGGGTGTAGATAGTATTCTAACCAATAGCCGGCTAGGCGTTAGCTTACACAAAATCTATCTTTAATTATTTTATGTTTGTTTTCTTTCTCTTAATTGCTAAGCCTACATCGATCTTGTGGGAGTAAAGATGTTGACTCCAACTATTAAACCAATTCCATGGTCTATTTGGTTTCATCAACAATAATAAATAAATAAATATATTATTTACTTGGTGCGCGTGCAAGTAGTATTTCATTTTAAAGTACTATTCATGTCTTTCAGAATACATGACTTTTATTGGCGAAAACTTTCAGAATACATGACTTGGTCTCACAATCAAGTTATGAATTTATGGGTAATCTTCCTTCTTCTTTTTATTAATTTCCTTACATTATTTAGTATGGTTGTGTGAGATTTATGTTGGTTTTTTATTTGTTAAATATTGGAGTACTTTACTCTGTTAACCAATGCTGTTTACGCTTTTGAAATATATATTGATATTCTCTTCAAATATTACTGTGAATTAATAAAGTATAGTTGTCAAAAACATAATTATTAGAAAAATTATTTATGCAGGAAGAGTACTATTTGTGTTATAAATTAGTTTATAAATGATTCAAAAAAAAAAATGTGTACAGGTCGAACTTTTTTTTAGTCCTAATTGTGCTTTGTTCTATATATATATATATATATATATATAAGTGGTTTGTATTGGAGAGCCAGCATCTTTATGAGTTCATTACTTAATTATGAGATCACATGCAAATGCTTTTCCACCGTTAACCCAAAACAATAATAAATATTATTATTATTATTAAATACAAGTGATTAAATAGGTAGGTCATTAAAATATGAAGCTTGTGAAAATAAATAGATATGTAAAAATTCACTTTTACCAAAAAATAGATATGTAAAAATTCATAATAGGGGTGTATAGTAGCTAGGGTTGGTTTAAATATTGCTGGATTTATATCATTGAGGAAGTTTGTTGAGTTTACAATAAGAGTAATCTTTGAACTTCTTGGCCTTATATTTGGGAGGGTCTTGTGGGCCAACCAGTTGGGGCAAGGGTCCCACAACTAACTCCGGTGGAGGCTCCAAGAACACTGGCCATGACATCCTTGTCTTTTCTTTGTCCACTGTAGTCCTATGCAGCACACTCTTGTATTTCCCATTGGTTGCAATCTGTCAATACAAATTAACTTACTCATTTCAATTATAAATTATATACAATTAAGCTTCATTTTGATCGTGCCCATATCAAAATCCATTGGTCTTTTGCACAATTTAAACATTTTAATGGTTAACAAGTATAATAATCATTGAATGGTTCCATTTAAATTTCTTTATTCCAAAATTGTAACAACCATAAAACTACGTGCTATTATATCAATGAAGTAAGAGACAATTAATGTGAGTAAATGTGAAATGTTTCAATATTTATTAATAACATTGATTATTTAAGAGCTATTGAGAAAAAAGAAACTATTAATGGACATTGAATACCTAACTACCAAATTAACCTGAAACTACTGAATCCATGACCAAACTTAAAAACCCTTTTTTTGCTAAAAAAAAAATTAAAAACCATTTTGCTCCGTTAGACAGACAATGAAATATTGTGACAAGTGACTATTTATAACATAACGTTGGCGTATAAATTGTGTGTTACTCTAACTCTTTATCACATAAATAAAAATAAAATAAAACTAATGAATATGGTGCTACTAGTTTTTTATTTGGCAGTTGCTGAATTACTCCACCAATTTTGTCAGCAATTTATGAAACTTGTAATAGATCTAATTGAGAGAAAGAAAAACCAAATTAAGATTCACATTGAACTAAGACAAAAAAAAAAAAAAAATTACCTCAATCTGGTCACCAATGTGGATGATAAGGGCATTAGGGATGTGCTTGGCATCAATCCAATGGTCATCTTTAAGGACTTGGAGACCAGGGACTTCATTAGGCACAAGAATAGTAATGGAAGACAAATCAGTATGAGCCACAAGTCCAAGTGCTAGATCAGGACGTGGACATGGTGGATAGTAATTGATTTTCAGCATATATTCAACCTCATCACCTCCTAGTGCTTCTTTCAATGCATGTCCTTCCAACCCTAATCCTAAGGACAAGTCCCTAAACAGCTTATCTGCCACCTCTCTTAAGTACTTCGCATACTCTTCGTTACCCTCTCTGCACCCAAAAAACAAAATGCCAACATAGAGAAGGGTCTAACTGATAGTTTTAATATAAATTCTTTATTAAGAGCCATTGGTAACGACCCAAGTGCACGACGCAAAGACCCTGACTAAACACGTGATATTGAAACTATTAGGTCACATAATAAGAGACGGACTATAATTTTAGAAAATGAAGCAAAATGTGTGTTTAAGAAAACCTGTAAGAAGGAGGATTATTGGGCCAAAACTGGTAGTTGATGCGAGAAGGAGGCCAAATGCGATGAAAAAGATGATCAACCCATGATTTCTTGCCCTCGGTGTCTTTTTGAAGCCTGGTTCCATAGCCTTCCATGGACTTAGAATCAGGTGGCTTTGCATAAACCTCTTTCTCTTCCTGTGGGAGCTGAAAGAATTCTTTGCCTACTCTCTGTAACTTGCTTATGACTTCACTTGGTATTCCATGATTCACCACCTGAAACATACCCCAATCACGGCTGGCCTTTGCTACGAGACTCACACGGTTTCCTTCATTTGGGTCGCTGAGATCAATGGTGGGGATCTCCGGGACTGGACCCCGGAAGGTTGTTAATGCAGGCTGTTCTTTCTCTGGCCTTATGAAATCTGAAGGGATTGAATCAGAGCTTAAAGATAAAGAAGCAATGGCTTGGACCCTCTCTACCTCCATTGCAGTAGCTTAATAATAATATGATCTTCTGTTTGATAGTTTACAGAGGCATTTACAGAAGGCAATGGGTGGTGTTTGGAGAAGGTACGAGGAGATGGGTTGGTGCGACGGACTGAAATTACCCGAAAGACAGCGAGTGTAAACTACGTTGATGCACACAATGTCCACTTTTTGCAGCAACCAACCACGCATACAACGTGGGCTGTTCGGGAGACTGGTCGTACAAGATCATCTCCAACCATGAAGAGGGATGATCGCCAAACATAAAAGAGGGATGGAGAGCATCTTTCGTCAACATTTACATATAAATAGTGAAAAGCTTTATTTAAATTTAACGGACTCTTTATATTTTTATTTTTTATTTTATTTTTAAATTTTTTTTTATTTTTTTATTTTTTATTTTATTTTTAAATTATAATTATTAATTAGAAAGAAAAATATTTTTTCAAAACTAAATAAAATGATGAATAAAAATTTTAAAAAAATAGAAATTTGTATTATATTAATTAAAAATCTAAGCAGATAGTGAGTTAAATAAAAATTCTTTTAGATTTTTATTTTATATGGTAATTTTTTAAAATTAAGAGTCTAAAATATATAAAGTGCCTTTTAGTGCTCTCTAACCAATAAGCTAGCTTTAAATTTTCAATACCTCTATACATGTTAAAAAATAAAATAGAGAGAGAATACAAAATCATAGATAGAGTGTGATTTCATCATAAAATGAGTTTTGTATATGTTGGAATTTTTGTTGACTTATTGTACTTTTGATATATAATATCATTTATAGTAGTCAAGGACTTTTTGAATATTTGAAAGAAATAAAAAATACTGTTTGTGCAATATTAGAAAAAGCAAAAAAGAAATCAAATAATTTTAAAAAATAATAAGAAGAAGAAAATTAAATAAACCCCGAACGTTGTAGCCCATGGTAGGATAAATACCTATTATATACGACACACGATAACTTGATCAGTTGGTAAAATTATGTGCATTTTCTATTACTATTTAAATTCGATTAAATGTATAGTATCTTGGATATACTAAAGACCCACATTAAAAAAAAAAACACCTCTTATATAAGAGTTCAACACGTGAATTATGAATTTTTAAAATAAAAAAATATTCTATATATAAAAATATATTATTTGTATCTCAATTTTATAGTACCATAGAGTAGAAGATAAAATCATATATTTTTATATTCGTGGTGTAATAAAATGTGTTTGGTTAATTAGCATTGATTTGTTGTTTTGTTAATGTTCGAGATATATATCAAATTGAAGAGCACTAAATATGTCTAAAATAATAAATAAATTTAGAAGCAGTTAAAAGAAAAATGTTACTCTCCACCATTCATTTAATGGCAAATGACATTAACACACCGGCATTGTTTCGTACAAATTAATGGTGAGGGGCGTACCATAAAAGAAATGAGCGGTCCACAATTCATAGGAAATGGGCTGGACTTTTAGTTGGATTTCATGATGTAGATACACATGAATAAATTTATTGACAATTTTATATTTATTTATATAAATGAAAAATAACTAATTAATATATGTCTTTCACGATTATTCACGCTTCCATATAATTCTTCTTCTTTTTTTCTTTTTTTCTTTTTTTTTTTTAATTTTGGGATGTGGGATTTGAATTTAGAACATTGCCAAGAAAATAATGATTTTTCACCATTGGGCTGTCAGAATCCATATCAAAGAGATGGACCAAATATTTTGATGAAACATAACATATGAAAAAGGAATTTCCTTTTTCATATGATCATTTTCTAATATAATTTGAAGAAAACTTTATAGTAACAGGTATACATAAGTTGTGGAAACACCATGGTATATATGAAATTGATAAAAATAATTAAATGCAATTTGATATTTAAAAAAAAAATTATTTCATCGTATAAACCCTTCTCTGGAATAATTTTAATTGTATCATGCATAAACTGACGCATATTCTTAATAGTAGACACTATTATCGGTTCCTTCTCTTCGGCCATTTATCACTTTCTTCATGCACATGTGTTGGTTTCAAATTTGACTCAACAAGCTTCTTTTTCTTAGAAAACCCAGAGTTAAATTAAAGGATTAGAGATGAGTTTTGATTAAACTCAAAACTAATTAGTAATAAAAGACAAAAAAAAATCAGTAATTAGAATTGCAAATAATTTGGTCGACCAAATTTTCAACGATGTGAATCATGATCACTTCGACTTTTGAGACAGTGTATGGTCATGAATGGACTGTAAAATCAAGATCACGCATGTGTGGATATAAATACCTAGTGTTTGCCTATTTTCGGCTGCTATATATTGCCGTTGTCTTGGTCCATTCGATCTCCAATTTCATTGGCACACCAATATTGGTATATATATTGACTGAATCTTGTTATTTTATGTCAATTAATAAATATATATATATATATATATATATATATATATATAAAATTAAAAAAGTTAAGAGAGTATGTCCCAATACTTTTTTTTTTTGGTAATAAAGTATGTCCCAATAATATGTTCTTTGTGGGTATGGAAAATGCATGTACTGTTAAAATTATTTCCGGTTGTCCTAATTTATAATAACATTATGGCTTGTTTCAATAATAATAATAATAATAATAATAAAATGGACATTCGAAACATATTAATCATCCTTATTGTCTTGGCCTAAATTATGCGTACATATGTTACGTACTCTGACCTTAAACCAAGAAGCAAATTAATCACATAAACAGATCAAACAAAACGTATATAATTAATAAATAATAATCCCACCCCAAAACTATAATAATACATACAAACATACATCCATGCTGCATTGAATAGATAAAAATGACAATATATAAACCATAATTAAAAAATATAAAAAATATTTAAAATAAATAAATACAAAATACAAAGGCCATATAGAGATAGTATACACATATCAGGTGTATGGGGCATCAAAACCCAGGTATAGACTCCTCTAGCTACTATCTTTTTCTAAAGAATGGCTGAAGAAAAATGTGAAAAATCAAAAATGATATAATAGATAATACGAACAATCAAAGAACAAAAACTAATACAGCCATATTATTTGTGTGTGTATATATATATATATATGTTTATAGCCTCAACCTGAATTTACAGCTACTCTTCTGAATACTAATTTGATTGTTGGCCTCAATATTGTTGACCTCCAGGGTGCACCTGACCCTAAACTTCAACTTTGGCAACTTCAACTTTCCAAGCTTAATCCTCACCGGCTGATTAACCCTAAGCTTCAGAGGAACGTGTCCGGTGGTCTGCTGCTCTTGTTGTAGCGAACTCAAAAGGCTCGTGGCGTTTTGAGTTTGTCCGGACAACCGCACGATCAGCTCCGTCGTATTCCGGTGACCCTGGTAGAACTTTGGCAGAGCTCCCTCACAAAGCTTGGTCTCTGTGTACAGCACGCTTATACGGCTGCCACCTTCGTAGTAGATACCGATCTTCTTGTTTGGATTTCTGGCCGTGATCGTCACGTCGAAAGTGGCCGACAAGCTCTCATCGTTGCCGAGGGTGAACTGGGTTACCTGAAGCCCGTCCACGGAATATTTGGGAAGCTTTGGACGGAAAACGAGGAAAAGGATGCCGACGGTGATGGCGATGAGAACAATAAGGATGAAGATTAGTGAGAATGTCCAGCAAAGACATTTCTTAATGCAGCTTCTTCGTTTCTTTGGGGGCTTCGAGTGTGTTACAGGTATTGTTCGCCGGGGAGGAGCTGGATATTTATCGGCGGGATTGACTTTGTCGGATTTGGTGGCTCCACGTGGCACTAATGGAACCTCTGGCGACGGAGCTGACGGAGGTGGTGGTGCCTCAACATCGCGGTCGTGGACTGGATGGATTCTCTGAGCATCTGCCATTGTTGACGATCGATATGCTGTAAATTCTCTTCTTCCTCCTCTTCCTCTTTTGTTATTCTTAGTATTAATTTTCTTTTTTGTAGATGAATATGATAAATATATATAGAGAGAGAGTTTTGTTGGTAGGAGTAAGAGATGCTTATAAAACTTGTTGTATAGATAGATATAAATAATAAAGATGGTTTGCAGCTTCTTTTGTTGACTTCTTGTGGTTAGAGAGGGTCAGCTTCTTGGAAGATTGTGTACAAGAGATTTCACATATAAATATATAAATAGTATAAACCAATTGTATTCAACATGTGCAAACTCAGCTTTATATGCTACTTTTTGTATGTCAAGGAACTTTCGTGGGTTGGTTAATTTCAAAGCCTTTTACGCGTTTATACAAGTATATATATATATATTTACCCAAAAAAAAAAGTATATATATATATATATATAAGAATTCAAAAAATTTATTAAAAAAAGAAATATATGAATTCAAATCAACTGTTTTCCTCCCTATTTTTTCCGATAAATACTGAATTGAATGGACAGATAAAAAGAGAGAGAGGGAATGGATGATTTGAGCTTATTTATGTGTGTGTGTCTATATATATATATATATATATAATGTAGTAAATATATTGATATGTGTGGAAAAGTTCAATGCACGCATGGAAACATGCCCGTCCCGACGGGTCACGGCTTTAATTAGAACAAGAATTATAGAGCCGTATTACTCAAGAAGCCATTTCAACATTTATTTGTATGAAGTCAAACAAATGTCAATTTCTTTTAAATTTATTATTTATTTAAGTTTATAAGTTAACCATATTGTTGTATATGTACATGTATATATGTACTTATCCTATCTATGAGGATACTTGATTCTGAAGACAAACAAATTATGAAGGGAAACCCTTGTCGCCAAAAGTAAAAGAGTGACTGCAAAGGGAAATTTCCCCTAAAAAAAAAAAAAATTGTAAAGGGGAAATGTTTACTTACAAGATTAATCAAAGGTTTTATGAAATTTAATAATTATTTTCAATAATGGACTTGGATTGAGGCATGAAATTATAGAGGGGTGAAGCACAAATTGTGAGAAACCTAAGCATGTAAGTTGGTTGATTATTATTGTTAGTAGGGCATGCATTTCAATAGTGGGTAACATTATTTGCAACTATTTCAACGTTTTTGGATTCTTCTCATGCTTTTAATTATCAAAGCTTCATCAAATTCAAAACTTGAAAATATGATAGATGTTGCAAGAAAGTCCAATAATTGGAATAGATGAGTTTCTTCTTTTCACAATTTGAAATATGAAATAAGAAAAATCAACGTTTTTAATTCTCATCCAAATTTACACAATAAGTAGTATTAATTTCGTAATTAATTATCATCAAATTATGTTTGAGAATCTATAATCTTGCATGGAAATATTCATATATGAGGGGAAAAAAATCAAATTTTTTGTTTTTCCTTTTCTTTTGGCAAATTTATTTATCTCATGAACTGATTTGTTAATTATTTAAGGGTATAATACAAAGTAAATTAAAACTTTTACCTATAATTAAATTCTATCTACTTCCATTAGATAAAATTAGTAGAAAAGTCAAGTATTTTTTTTCTCCTCCATCCTTTTTCCCACTTGTTAATGTTCTCTATATTAATAAATTCGTGGAGATCGAATTTCTAAAGTATTAATAGGGATTTGATTTTGTCACTGGGATTAAATAATAATAAAGATTAAAGAAGATAAAAGTTAACAAAAAAATTATGAACAAATAGAATAGAATGAAATAAAATAAAAAGCAAGCATCTTTTTTTAAAAAAAAAAGAAAAGAAAAAAAGAATGATAATCAAATTGGCCTTGATACATTAATGCCTCTGAATTAATTAGAAGGTTCTAATAGGCAGATTAAATACAAATAAAAATTAATTAATCTGAAAGTGTCTCACATGGACAATTGACCAAGTCATGGCTGTTGCCTTCAATGACTTTTGCAATTGCTATCACACGCTTCACCCAACGGCTCTATTCTTTATGATTTGTAAAAGCGAAGGCTTTTTGTTAATGTCATACTCAATGACCATATGCTTATCTCATCTTTTATGAAAAAAAATAATTATAAAAAACTTATTAAATTATAAGTAGGTGAATTAATGGCTATATTAGGTAGAAAAAAATGGTATTTTGTTGAGCAACCTAGTGGCATTTTTAGGCTGCAATGTCTTATATATATAATGTGGTTTGACCATGTAGTCGGTGCTTTCATATTGTTTTTTTTTTTGATGAATCGGTGCTTTCATATTGTACTTGGCCCATGAGATGAAATCACTAATAGAAATATATAAAAGTCAAATATGATATAAGATATTAAAAGTTAATTACACTTTATATTTAATAAAATTTTCATTAATTATATAAAAATTTTCTCTCACATCAATCATGTCCTGCAATCTATGCATAAATTCATGTAATTCCTTGTAAGAACCATTTCTTTATTTTATTTTTTAGGCCATTCTTATGCAATGTGAACAAATAAATAAATTCAGTCAATTTCATCTGTTAAAAAACCAGTCAATCAATCAAGCCCCAAATCGCAAATTCACCCAACAAAAAAAAAAAAAAAGGCCCCAGAAGCCAAATCCCAAGAGAGGTACTATGTTAGATGGAGTTATTATAAACGTGAGCATATGGGATTTTATCCTTTAGATTTTACTACTATATACACATATGTATATATATTAACAGGTCTTATTTGATTTTTTTGTGTATTTTTTTTTAGAGGAAATACGGAATATTATTTCTATTTGAAGTTTATGAAGATGTTATAAGAACTTGAAGTGAATTTTATAGGCTTTTTTAAGCATTGAAATTTAGAATTATACAGTCTACTTTACTTATATTTTCACTAAGAATATCTTTTATCGCAATTAATATTCTTGAATTATAAGGTCAAATTATACTCTCTCTTTTTTTCATTTATAATCTTGATTTTTAATTTAAAAAAAAAATTGCAGCGACTCCCCATGTAGTTTCAATTCTCGTACTCGGAATTTATTTCACAAAAAAAAAATTCTCGTACTCGAAATTATATGTCTTAAATTTTAATTGGGAAATGACATTAAAATACCCTTTGTCATTAAATAATCTTTTTTTCTAAACTCAAAAAAATAGTATGAAAAAATATTAAATAATATAAAAATAGTGAATACATGTATAAATTTGTCACAAGAAATATTAAATAGTGAATACATGTATGATACAATACAGTACAAACATAGCTTTGTAGTGTTTGGTAATTTAGTATTCATTTATATATTTCTAAAGCACACTCATATTGGTTGTGTGGTGGAGATAGTTACATATCACAGCTTCGAATCAGTCGGAGGTTCACTGGATTTTGTACTTGGTTTCTGTAGAACAACAACATGATAAAACAATCAAGAAGAGCAAAATCAAATCCAAATAATTTTAAAAATAAAAGAAAAATTAGGAAATGGGGTGGTGGTCGTCAGCTGCTTGTTTCAACAATTATACAATCAAAATTTCGCAGCCAAATCGGCGTTATGTGGGAATCAGGAAAGCCAACAGTGGCTCTGTCAATCTCCAATTCTCTTCTTCTTCAACTTCCAGTTGTTTCTTAGTTCGTGGGATTGGATTCAGAGATTTTTCCTGCAAACCCATTACTTACAAGACCACCAAAATCGCCAATGGTACAACCTCCGGTACTGAAACTGACCCCCAAGAATCATCGTCACTTGCAGACGTTGATTGCGTCGGGACAGGTCTCGATGTGGAATGCCTCGTCTCTTCTCCTACTTCTTCTTCGGCTTCGTCGTCGTCGTCATCCTCCGAACAAACCCAAACCCAAAGTGAAACCCAGAATCAAACCCAACAGACCCTTTTACCTGTATCGCTAGAAGAAGCGTGGGAATGGGCGGTGTTAGTCTCTCCATTCTTCTTTTGGGGTACGGCTATGGTGGCCATGAAGGAGGTGCTGCCAAAGGCTGGACCTTTCTTCGTCTCGGCCTTCCGTCTCATTCCTTCTGGTTTCCTCCTCATTGCTTTCGCTGCCTCTCGAGGCCGACGCTTTCCCTCCGGAATTCTTGCTTGGTTTTCCATTGCAGTCTTTGGACTCGTCGACGCTGCTTGTTTTCAGGGGTTTCTTGCCCAAGGCTTAGAGAAAACGTCTGCTGGTTTGGGTAGTGTAAGTTAGCACTTTAGGGATTATGGGTCTCGTGGCATTTCAACAATTTATATAGGAATGATCATATTTGAAGAGACTAATAGCGATAAGTAAATAAAAGCTTTGTTATTTCATTTGGCATTTCAAAAGCTTTTATTGGCTTTGGCTGACTTGTTAAATACATTGCAGGTGATAATTGACTCGCAACCTTTGACAGTGGCTATACTTGCATCCTTGTTATTTGGAGAGTCCATTGGTTTTGTTGGAGCTGTAGGACTTGTACTTGGTGTTGTAGGATTATTACTTCTCGAGGTGAACCTTTGATTCCTTATGCATTATTGAAATGTGTTTCTTTGCATTCTGCTTTCATTCATTTTAATTGCCATATTTCGCCGTGATTTGGCCATCAAGATAATTCTCTGACTTGTAATTCTTCAATTATTACTAAGAGCTCTTATATAAGAATATTCACTTCTTGCTTGGTAGAATAAGAGCTCTTATACAGGAATATTCACTTCTTTCTTAGTAAAATTGTTATTTTAAACAATTTATATGTAGCTGTGTGCTTTGGAAGATTAATGAAACGATTTCCTATCCATCTCTTATGGTGTTTTTTGTTGTTGCGTATGAGTTGACTAGTTTGGTTGTGAATTCTTGAGATGTCTGTTTAATTGCTCAGTTTGAGGTGGGTCGAGAGAGTGCGTTATGTTTTGGGGAGTTTGTTTGTGAGTACTTGAGATGTTGCTTTAATCCCATGGTTTGAGGAGGGTACAGATAGAGCGCAAATTTCTCATTGACAATCTGTCGAATAAACAATATTTCATCCGGTTAGAGGAAGTGTGATGAAATCAAATATCATGAACATGGCTATATATGCATCTTTCTGATGAATGAAGTTGGCAAAGGTGGCCAAAAGAGTCTTCCTTCGATCCCGATCTCCCGTGACAATTCGCAGAGTAACTTGACGCCTTTTCTTGTGGATACCTCTAATAATAGTTAAAGCATCTAGAAATAGGATTATAATTTGTCTTCTCTCTTCCATTTAGTGCAATGTTTGCTTTTGGGTGGTTGATTTCAATTTAGGTGCTGTTTTGGATGGTTTCTCATCTTAATTAAAGTTATTAATATGAAATTCTCTGTCAAACTTCTGAGGCAAACATAATCAGGCCATTCTCTGTTAGTAGTCACTTTTCCTAAGGTTACATAGGAAATTGTGAATAGCTTCAGTATGACAGGCTAAATCATTCATGTAAAGAAAACTTGTATGTATTTGTATTTGGTAGTTTATTAAAATATGCTTAATATGTTGCTGTCATCTTTTCTTCTTTTCTTTTTATTCTGTTTATTTCTACTTATGTTGAATTGATTTGATTTCCTTCAATGATTTTCTTGGATGGAAATGGTTGAACAATAGAAGTGTCTCATGGTTTACAGCCTCTCCTGTAGAAAATAAAATTTTTGAACCTATTGATTTGCCCGTGTGGCTATCGTATGATTTGATGCTGACCTTTTTGTCTACAGGTACCTGCACTTGCTATTGATCAAAGTAACTTTTCATTGTGGGGAAGTGGTGAGTGGTGGATGCTTCTTGCAGCTCAGAGCATGGCAGTTGGTACAGTCATGGTTCGTTGGGTTTCCAAGTACTCTGATCCTGTTATGGCAACTGGATGGGTAAGTTTTATCTACTCAAGTTTAACTTATTATATTTCTTACTACCTGAATTCATCTTAGATTTGTTGATTGGACCTTTGAAAAATTGATCTTCTATATTGTCATTTTTGTAGTGAGTAAATGTAATGTTACTTAATCTTCTCAATAATATTGAAGTTTTGAATGATTCATGAATGTTTGAGAAATATTCCCCGTCTCTTTCAAGTTTTTTGGTTTAATTTTCTTTCCATATCGAAACTAATTAATCGACAATAAGACAATATTCCCATTGTTGATAAAGTATGAATTTGCTTAGCTCTTATTGTTCTCTTGTAATTGATGCATCTTAGTTGTTAAGAGAGGTGATTACCTTAAGTGCCTTTTCAAAATTTCTTATTTTATTTTATATTGTCGTTCTTTTCTTTTATTTTTATGGTTTCCTTTAGGAAAATTGACCTTGTTAGTAATGAATGCTATTTTTTGTTGCAGCACATGGTTATAGGTGGTTTTCCACTTCTTGCAATCTCAATTCTTAATCATGATAATGCTTTCAGTGGTGGTCTTGGGGAGTTTACAACAAATGATATGTTGGCACTCCTGTATACCTCTATCTTTGGAAGTGCTGTCAGCTATGGGGTATATTTCTACAGCGCAACAAAAGGTCTTCTCTCATTTCTTACTATTTTTTGTTATTTCATAAAAAATTCACTAATCTTATTTTTCTCATCTTGGTTTATTTCCATTATAGAAATCCCTTGTTCCATTTTACTTCAAATGATTCTTTTTAAATGTAGTGCGCTGCACTTGATGTTTGCATCTCCGAGTTACAGATATTCACAAACTGTTTCCCACATTGATTTTTTAAGTTCGACTTGCTAATGCATTTCAGGTAGCGTGACAAAGCTCAGTTCCCTTACATTTCTAACCCCAATGTTTGCTTCAATTTTTGGGTAAGGCTCATTCAACCATACAGAAAAAAAGAACATAATTGCAATATTGTTCACTATGTGAATTCAGATACTTTTTTCATGGAAAGCATTAAAGTATTCCCAATAAATTACCGATGGATGATTCTTCTAGCTTATCTAATTTAGTAAGTTTTCTTTCCCATTGTGGTTCACTGAAATCTAATCACAGGTTTCTGTATCTCGGAGAAACTTTCTCACCGTTGCAACTTGTGGGTGCCGTTATTACTGTGGTAGCTATATACATGGTTAACTACGAGGGTAGTGTGGAATGATTCACTGTGGTCAGAAAAAGATGCTTGTAAGCATAAACTGAAAACACTTATGAGGCTGTTTGGAGACCTGGATCTTCTTTAGCCTCTACCCTCTAATCGGATGTATAGAGTAATAGAGATGTATATATATACGCACACTGCTGGAAACTCACATCGAAAGGAAGAGAGCATAAATACAGAATTCTTAGTTTCTTGCCATGCATGTACTAGTATTATGGTAATTATTGGGTCCAAAGTCATGCATGTCACATGCACAGAGCAGAATACATTTCACTAGGAGCATCAGAGCTGACCTTCAAGCCCAAATAGCAAGTAGTGGTTGTAATCTCAGAGGCAAACCTTGATTTTTATTTGTATATGGGGAGCAAATTTTTCATGGTATTCAATAACTCTGTAATATTCTCTGTTAAAACTTGAATCTGGGCTTGTCCCTCTTCATCTAGTTTGGCTTTGCAACTTTGGATGGTCGATTTATGTAATACTTTAAAAGGAATGAACATACACGTTTATATTTTAATTTCTTTTTGTTAATGAATGTTCATAAACTATGGAGAATTCACAATGCAAGCAATGAAACATGAAAATCAATGGCTTTTGATTTTTTAAACGAAGTAAAATTAAAAAATGGTTGCAAGTTTGCAACTCCATGAACAACTGAGATAAAGAAAGAGAGAGTTCTCTTCCTCTGAAAATCCAACTAAAAACCAGAACAAGTACGAACTAAAAATAGTAACAATCACTAACTAGTAACTACTACTACGTGGATGCAGCAGCTGCAACTACAGGATTCGCATGAAGACCTTTAATGGAGGAACCAAGCCTCCCACGCCCAATCCCACCGCTTCTTCTCCCACCCAATCTCCTCCAAGCTTCCTCTTCTGCTTCCACTTCCACCATGTTCAGGCTCGTCGGACTCTTCCCACAATCTTCTCTGGTGTTTGACCTCGAAGTCCAGCAATCTGTCGAATCAGCTGAGTTTGGTTCCCACGAAGAAGACGAAAGGTTCCAATTCAGTTGTTGTCCACCAACACCCACGTAGCTGTTGCTTCCGGACGATTCTTGGTCCTCCATATCTGATGCTGCTCCTCTTCTCACAGTCACATACTTGTGGAAGCTCGGCTCAGTCAGATCGTCGTTGCCGATTACCTCTGATTCCACAAATGGGTCTTTCTCTGATATGTTCTTCCCGAGAAAATTGGCAACCAGTGAGTAATTGTACCCATTGATCTTGTCGGGTTGGTCGGCCGGCGGAGGTGGACTTGTTCTGTCGTCGGAGAAGGCACAGGAAAGATTGGAACTTGTGGTGGAATTGAGGTCTGCGACAGCTTCGAGGATAGAGCAAGCTTTGCTCACACATGGAGGGAGTGACACCACTGTGGTGCTGGTGTTCTTTTGGTGGAAATTCTGGATGTCTTCCAGCAACAATCTCGTATAAGATGGTGTAGTTGGATTCAAGAGGATTTCAGGGTTGAGGTCTAGATCTCTGGATCGTCTGGAAGATCTAGATCTTGTCAGTGATTGAGGCTTCAGACTATCAGTCGCTGTAGTAGTTCCTGCCATTGGAGGCTGGACCGGAAGGTTCATAACCTTGCTGCTGTCCATTGTGCCTCTGCTACTAGTTCTGTAGCTATTAGAACCTTGAGGGACAACAACGTTCATGGCCTTGTTCATCTCTACATTTGGTTTCTGCATTTGAAGGATGATTAAGCAAATTAGCAATTTAGACACAAAATTTGGTTAAAATTTGCAGATTTTTTCAGCTTGCTTACCTGATTCATGGGAACAATGGAGGGTTCTTTGACATGAATTTCTTCTTCATCGGTTTCTCTTTTGAATTTATTTTGTGACCGATTGACATTGTTGTCGTTGTTGTGTGGTTGTGGATATTGAAGAGAGTTTGGATCAATTTCACTCAATGGGTTCCTTCTATAAGGAGATTGCTCTGCTTTTCTCGAGGAGTTTCGGCTCAGTGAAGGCTGCTGTTGTTGCTGCTGTTCGTTTGAAGCTTTAGCAACGACGGAGTTTGCTCTTGAAGGAGACCGAGCACGAGGTGATGCTGCTGTTCTTGAACCCGCCATTGCTGCTTGATCACCACCAACGTTTCTCTTCACTGAAATCCTCTTGACTGTTGCATTTGCAGATTCTCCATTGTTGTTGCTCTTGTCCATGACCAAGGAAGAAATGGAGGCCGGGACAGAGACCATCTTCCCCGGCCTATTAACACCAGTGCCGGAATTACCACCATTGATGGTAGTAGCAGCACCAGCAGCATTGGTTGCACCGGAAGGGGTATTGCCGGTCTCCGATGAACGTCTTCCCGGAGATCGACTAACACGTCTCTCTCTGCTACTGGATCTCTGCTGGTCTCTTTCTCTGCTTGGGGTTCTCCTCCTGCTTTGAGAAGAAGGAGAGGCTCTTGACGATTGGCGAGTTCTTTGTCTGTGGCTATGGGGTTTCTCCGCCCCCATTCCATCACCCTCAAATTCGTTGTTTTCACTCTTATCTTCTTCTGCGGCGATGGCGGCGACATTGTTATCGCAGTGGTCAAAGTCGTAGCTCCTCTTGGAACCAGAGTACTTCCTTCCTCTATCACAAGAAGCAGAAGAAGAAGCAGCTTTACCGGAAGAGCTCCGGCTGAGCCTTCCACACTGTATGAGGATAGCGTCCACTTCTTCTTTGGTACAGCTGGAGGTCCTCACACCCACTCCCATGGCTGCCACAGCCGGAACCTTGTTGTCCAACAATTCAACAGAATCTACATCAGTGGTGGAAGCCGAAGCAACAACCCCATCAGTTGGTACTACATTTTCCCGGGGAGGTGGGTTTTTGGAATCTCTGTCTCTACTACCCTCATGACTCTTCCTGTGTTTGATGACGAAGATCTCCTTCTTCACCATGGTCGCTTCATCTTCAGCTTGTTCTTGCTTTCCCTGCTGCAGCGTCGCCGTTGCCTTCTCAGGTTTCAGCTTCGTTCCCGTCTCGGTGTTGTCGGGTTTGGACTTGACGCTGTTGCTGTGCTTACAATTGTTCGGATCCGCCATAACTGTTGCTGAAGAAACAGCAACGTTTCCACAATCAGCAGCAGCAGCAGGAGGAGGACAAGAGAAAAAAGAAGAAGAAGAAGAGGCTTTCTTCTTGCTGAAACAAGTACCCATTGTTGCTTGTGGTACACAGAGAAGCAAGTGTTTGGAGGAAAGGAAAGTGATGAGAAAAATCAGAAAGAAGAGATTTTGAATCAGAAGAGTAAGAGATAAGAGAGGATTGTGAATGTGAGTTGCCCAAGATCCATTTTTTCCTTTTCAAAATGGCATTTGATTTTGGAGGTTTCCCATTTTCATTTAAGGATGAGAGAGAGAGAGAGAGGATTTCAAATTTGTGAGGGAGGACAAAGGGGAGGGAATATCTGAAGAAATAGAGCCGTTGGATGAATTTTTGTGTATTATCTTTTTCTGACCCTACTCAGTACTGACCCACCCCCCACCCCTCGACCTTTTAATATTACAAATTGTTTAATTAGTTTTAAGTATTTTTTCTTTTTTTTCTTCTTCTTTTTTTCGAATTTTGGAACCAATTCAAACTTGTTTAACGGCTATATTGGCTCGGATCCTTGTTGGGTTTCGGGCACCCTTTTCAATTTTATTCTCGAATCTTAAAAAAATAAAAAAACAAAATGGTTATATTTGTCTTTTTATTTTTAAAAAAAATTTATAAATATTTTTGTGTTTCATATTGTTTGGTTCTAATTCAGGAGGTATATTGTCAGAAGTAGTTGTCCTAAAACACCCACCAGCGTCACGTCCCATGTTGACATCTTTGAATAAAAAATTATATTGTTATTTGTATATATATATTGTTCATATATATATATATATATATATATATTGTTGCTTGTGTGATAAATTATATGTTACTTGTGGACTCCACATGGAATCTATACTCATCCAAAAATAGAAAATAGAAAAATTGTAATGATTGTTATGCTGTTGATGCCAAAAGAAAGCTATATAAGTTTGACTATGAATATCAATTTCTATCATTGTTACTTGAAAACTAGACGAGGATGTCCAACTTAATTATTTATTTAAGATGAAAAAGATTTTAAAAAAAGAAAAGAAAAAAAATATATTAGAAAACATAAAGAAAAGGAGAGATGGGAAGCCTGGTACAAAGAAAAACTATAGGAGATTTGAAAGGCGGTGATGATTACAATAATCAAAAAGTAAATACAATAATTAATTAAGCAGAGCTAATGTTTGGAGCATCCTATAAGAAGTATCCGAGGAAGAAAAAATTTAAGTAAGATTGTATGTCATTTTGTGTGTTTGTGTGTCTCACAAATGAGAAACTAACCAATCTAAATGTGGTATAAGATGGTGATTTTCTACTCATGTAGTAGTAGTACATCAACCTTAATTAATTTTAAGCTATGCTATGCATAATATATAGTACTAGTGTAAATTACTTAATTTTCGAAAGTATATTAAGCAATATTGATTAATTTTAGACCAATTCCTTCGTATATGCTTGGAAGAGCATGCATGAAAGAGAGACAATATGACATATAAAAGCATATGCATATACATGGCTACAAAGTTGAATGAATATAAATCCTATATATATCACAATGGTCAATAAGCATTTTAATCAAACTACATTAAAAAAGAAAAAGAAAAAAGAATTGAACTTATGGATAACAAAATATAACATTATTTTCTCAAAAAAATATTATTATTCATCACAAGTAATAAAATATCAGTGATATTACTGTTTAAGTTTCGTACACAAAGTAAAAAAATAATTTCAAAATAACTTAATCATCAACTATCATATATGTTGACATATGAATATAGTATTTGTCATGATAAAATATTTGGTTCATAAGCTTATCAAAAGTGATGCGGCTAATAAACAAGTTAGGCACATCAACAGCACCTTATTATCAGTGACAAACTAAAATTTGAAAAGAAAAAAAGAGAAACAACATGCTTCCTGATCAATGTCAGCGAGATAGGAAATGAATTTGGAGCGTCAAACTGCTTGGCTTCATTAATTGTCAAACAAATGAACAATCTTATTAAGACCATGTATAGGATCATGGGGATTAATTATATTTATATGCCTTGATATGCTTTGGGTCAATGGAAAACAAAAATGAAACAAGGACAATTATATTGACCATAAACCAACCAACTGAACCAAGCTAGTTCTTGTACGTAGTCATAAAAAAAAAAATCTACAAAAAAAACTTTGTATCCACAGCACAGCAAAAGTTGTGGGCCTTGTGGGTGCTTATTCTTTTGGGTTTGGTAAAGGCCTTGTGGCTGCTTGATGATGCTTAAAGTGGGCATGGATTGAGATGGTTCACAACTCTAAACCAAACCAAAAAACCAAACTTGTTAGATATAACTTTTTTTTCATTAATTGAACTAAACCAAATTGTTCATCCTTCTAATCAAATTAAACCAAACTCAGCAAGCAATGATCAATTTTTTGATAACGCGGCTATTTTTTGTTTTTATTTTTAGTTTTTTCCTCTTAAATTATGTATAACTTGGTTAGTTTATAGGTTAGTTGAATTTTGTTAAAAGTTAATTAGACTACTTTATTAAGTAAAAATGTAAAAACAAAAACAGAAAATGAAAACACCTTCAAAGTATTTTCATTTTCTGTTTTTATTTTTATATTTTCCTTCACATTTTTAGTCCAATTAACATTTAACAAACTCTAACTAACCTATAAATCAACCAAATTACACATAATTCAAGAGGAAAAAACTAAAAACAAAAATAAAAAACAGTTGTGTTATCAAACAAGCCCTAAGGGATTTTTTTTTTTTTTTGATTGACAAATATAATAATATCTAAAAAGAGTTAAAGTTTCCAAGAATTGTAAATTGCAAATTATGTGAAAATAGCAGAAAGCAAAAAAAAAAAAAAAGCGAAAATGGAGATGGAGCAGCTTCTCAACATGGGGTTCCCCAGCGAGTTAGCCGCCCAAGCCCTCGCTGCCACCGGCGGCAAGTCCACCCTCAAAGCAACCGAATGGATTCTACACCACCACAAGTCATCCACCTCCGGCGCCGGCGCCGTCAGTGTCACCACCGGCACCACTACCCCTTCCAACAACAACGCCACCAACACCAACACCAACACTAATCCATACTCTGCTCGACCTGTCCAGCCCAAACTCGACCGCTTCTTCAACTTCCACTTCAAATCCTCCATTGATTCTCCATCTCCAACTCCCACTTCTACTCCGCACCAACTCCTTGACGATGATGACCTAGACGACAACGTATCTGCTCCTGCTGCCCATCTCGCTAAGCGTCCTAAACTCCCAATTCCTCCATCCAAAAGCACCAAGAAACCCATTGCCCACGAGCTTTTGTCCGAGCGTGTGCGGCCTCGGACCCTTGACGACGTCGTTGGCCAAGACCACCTCCTCGGATCCAATTCCTTACTACGTTCCGCCATCGAAAGTGATCGTCTTCCTTCCATTGTCCTCTGGGGTCCGCCTGGAACGGGTAAGACCTCCATTGCCAGAGCAATTCTCAATTCCTCTCCTCGCCCTTCCTCCTACCGCTTCGTCTCGCTATCCGCCGTTACGTGTGGAGTCAAGGATGTGAGGGACGTGGTCGATGAAGCTCGAAAAGCTAGAAACAACGGCAATGGCATTAACAACAAGGGAAAGAGAACGGTGCTGTTTGTGGACGAGGTTCATAGATTTAACAAGTCCCAGCAAGATTCTTTCTTGCCCATCATCGAAGATGGAAGTATTGTATTCATGGGGGCAACTACTGAGAACCCATCATTCCACTTGATTACGCCATTGCTGTCTCGTTGTCGAGTTCTTGTTCTTCACCCATTGAAGCCTCCTCATCTTGTGCAGCTCCTACGGCGGGCTGCCGATGATTCCGTCAAGGGATTGCCTGTAAGCGCGGGAATGCCAGTCCATGTAGATGAAGAAGCCATTGAATTCATTTCCTCCAATTGTGATGGTGATGCTCGGGTGGCACTCAATGCTCTGGAAATTTCTGCTACCACGGCAGCTGCGAGAGTTAGCAGAGCAGTGCCTACGTCGCAGTCGGAATTGGAAAGCACAGTGGCGTCAGCGGTTGTGACTATGGAGGATGCCAAGGAGGCATTACAGTGCAAGCATCTTGCTTATGATAAAGCTGGAGAAGAGCACTATAATCTTATCAGTGCGCTTCACAAGTCCATGAGAGGAAGTGATGGTGATGCTTCTATTTATTGGTTGGCAAGAATGTTAGAAGGAGGTGAAGAACCTCTCTACATTGCACGCAGACTCATAAGGTTTGCTAGTGAAGATGTGGGTTTGGCTGATCCATCAGCTCTAAATCAGGCTGTAGCTTGCTACCAAGCTTGCCATTTTCTGGGAATGCCCGAGTGCAATGTGATTCTTGCACAGTGTGTAGCTTACCTTGCTTTGGCACCGAAATCTGTCTCTGTCTATCGAGCCATAGAGGCTGCACAGAAGGCGGTGAGGGACTCAGTTGGACAAAATGAGGGTGTGCCACTTCATCTGAGGAATGCGCCTACAAAGCTAATGAAGGAACTTGGGTATGCCCAGGGCTATATTTACACTCCTGATAATCCAACTTCCACACAAAGCTATCTGCCACTATCACTTCAAGGGCGCAAGTTTTTGGATTGGCCAAAGAGCGATGGTACTCAATGATGAGAGCCAACTATATTCCTGATTGGAATTTTTGAGGCTAGAAAGCTATGCTGGTTAGGCACTCTTTAACTTTTTCCTTTTTGTAGATTGTATATCTTGTGTGCTTGACTTCTTGATAGAAATGGGAAGCACTTCTGTTTATATTTATGATCATCATATGGGAAATGATAGAAATAGTGAAAGGATTTAGTATTTTTATATTGTGCATGTAAAAGGGTAACATTCACGGTAGTTGCTACCCAATTTTGGAATGAAATTAAGTGTTGTAATTTCTATAGTTGTGTATTAGTATTGGATCACAAATGTGTATGTTTAATTCCTCAAAATGAATTGCTCTTTCATTTTACGAAATCAATATCTTGTTTCGCATAACTTTTATGGATTTGACTTTACACGAAACAAGATATTGATTTCGTAAAAAGTTTATCAAATAGTTCTTGCAAGGTACAAGGTTACAAATTTTAGAAACTTATATGCAGGATCAAAAAGGCATTCTGTTGTGCTCCCTTGTCACCATAGTTCCTTTCTAGTCTGTTGTTTAGAATTAAAGTACTGTTGTAAACAACTGAGGAACTATGGATTCATTATTTCACTCCAAGAGAAGAAAAGGATATTGAAAGGAGAAAAAGGCACGACAGCAAACTTTAGGGATTGACAGTGATTATGAGTTCACTCAAAGATATAGTTTATTGAAGGAACTTTGTAACTGTTAACATCCTTTCCCTGTTTGCTTGTGCATGGTAATTGATTAATGCGACTGCACACAAACTATCAAAATTTCAGCCAGGTTTCCATCTTAATTTCTTCATATCCTTTACATTCGTAACTTAATTTTCTCTCTTCATGTTTCTTTATTGCTTATTTTCTTTTGGGATTTAGTGAGTTTTTGCTAAAACAGAGAGTTCCTTTAACCGGATTATCTTATTATAAAAAAATCTGATTTCCGGAGATTATAAGGTTGTAATCAGGAGGTCTCACTAAAAAGTAATTCAGTATGTGTGGAAAAATATTTGAAATAGTGGTCATATCTAGGAAGTAGATTCAATAGTGAGATTGCTTGTCTTCTGGATTCCTGCCTCTGACAAATTGGTTAGATTTCTAAGCTTGCTTGGAGTAGTGGATTCAGCTGGAGTGCCAATGAATTTCACTCATGGAATAATAGAGGATCAAAGATTTCAATATTTATTAGGGAAGTTTGAGAGGAATATAGTAGCGAAGGAAACTTGTCATAACTTTCTTAGCCTTACTAGTTTGTATTTCAAAGTCTTGCTACTTTTGTCGGTTCTATTGTTTAGCTTCTTGAAATGATTGGAAATTTGGATTTCTTCTTGTGTGATTGAATGTTTTCTGTTAATCTGAAGTGACACGATACGACACTGGATTACTCTCAAGTTAATTGGTCAAATCGATCAACATTGTGGTTATGTTCATTTGGATATATGTAATCTAACAATTATTTTATGCAAATATAGATTTTTCTAATGTTCCGTTCAGTTAATTGTATAATTTTGTATGTTTTTGTTCCAAAAGTTTGCTAGCAATATGCGAGCATAATTGCTTGGAGTTCATAATAATTTTTTTTTCCTTTTCTGCTTTTAGTTGGAAGAAATTTATATTAGTTTGCTTGCTGTGACATTATTGTATAAGGTTTTTACACACACCCTTGTTGAATTTCATTATCATTTTTTTTCCTTTTTTTTTTTTTCCAATGGCTATGACATAACTCTTGAGCTGTACTCTAATAAAAGTTTGAGAGATGGAGATTTGAAAGAGTAGATTAATGAACTTTTATACGTTTTTCCATGTTGCATAGAATTAATATTGTACTTGTGCTTCCGATGCAATAACAATAACATCTAGTCCAAAAGAATTTAAACGCAGCAATGGTACATAAAATACAACTCGACTAACGCTCATTTGACATATTCATCTTTCCTTTCTAATTTGATTATATAGATTATCAGCTTTCCTTTAGCCAGGATAATAATTTTGTCACAAATTCTAATTTCAGATGGTAGCTCCAAGCGGTAACATTTTCCCGACTATTTCATAATAATTTAACAAACTATCAACTAGGGAGGATATTGTAACAGCAAAACAAAATGGTATGAGTAGGCTCTATAGTACTACCTCAAATGTATTACAAGCCGAGCAAAGAATATACAGTGCAGTCATACCAAATCTAGACTCGATGCAGAACTTGGGCTTTAATCCACAGCCACGACCAAAATGTTCAGCATGTAGCTCTGCTAGCCTCACCCTTAGCAGTTCCAAATTAGCCTGAAAGGTTAATTTAAAGTTAAAGCAATTTATATAACATGCTACAGTTAGAACTTTGAAAATGTTGGAAAGGAATACGGGCCATTATTAGAATGGAAAACAATGATTATAAGTAGGTATAAGAACATTAGGACACAGTAAATTAACTGAAGTAGAGAGCAACACCTCGTTGCCTTTGTTGAGCTGAAGGTCACAAAGAGTGCAATATATATGATTGTAGTTCTCTTGCAGCTCTCCTTGCTTACAGATTGGGCACCAAATTACCTCATGCAACTAGCATTGACATCACAGAATTCAATTAAACTCACATTTTTATTCCGTTTTCACTTTATACAGAGAAAAAAGCAAAAGATCATTTAATTAATTAATAATCGTAGCAGTAGCATATAATGAGCAAATCATATTTCTTTCATATAATCAATAATGCTTATATTCAGATAACCCCTCGTATTTTTAGTGTCATGATACCTGCTTATCCTTTAGTTGCATATGCTCATAGACTGCCTGAGCCAAGTATTCATCTTCTTCATCTTCCCATGTTTCAATAATATCTGGTTCTGCAAGAAGTTAGAGTGAACATCTATGCTCAAAAGAATGAATTACACACTAAGATAACTGGAGAAACGCAGATCAATTTGATCATCCTAATAATGGTCAACATGTCTAATAATTTTCTAAAGAAAACTAAGGAGAAGAGTACAATGTGGTTCTCAGTTAAGATCATCCCAAAAGTAGGCATGGTACGTAGAAAATCCAAAATTTAGTTGTGGAATATTTGCTTTGATGTTTCAATATTTTGCTGTGATGTTTCCTGCTTACATCAGCCATCTAGATATGGTGTTTCTTGTATTGCTACTGCTTCTTTTTCTGAGTTTAGTCTGTCCACAAGCTGGAATTTAACTTTTTTGAAAATTAAATCATAAGGAGACACAAATGGCTTGGTTATGGAATTTGGTTTATGGGATTGATCAAAATGGGGAGTTATGTGGCCTTACTTCCATATATCATGTAGAGTGCCTTGATCATTTGTTTCTATATTTCCAGGTATAACTGAGGTTGTGGTTTTCAGTTATTTGGAGGTTCCTGGTTTATTCCTAGAACTAGAAGTTGCAGTTCCTTATTTATTGAAGGTCCTTATGGATTTGGATCTAGTAAAAGGGCTAAGCCGCCAAGGTTTTTTGGAAATGTGCATCTATGATCCACCGAGGGAAATTTGGTGAGAGAGAAATTCTAGAGTATGTGAAGGAAAATCAAAAGCTCAGAATTTTATGTGGGAGCGGGACAGAATTCAATTCTAATCATCATTATGGCCATTGTTAGGTATCTACTTCTTTTTAAAAATTCTATGTTTATATGATATCTAATTTACAAAATGCTAACAGCTAAAGCTGCTCAAACTTTTGCTAGTTACTTGTTAACAAGAAAATTCTTCAATCGCTTGACAGTCTTGAGACATCTCCTGCAGACAATGAATTATTCCCATATAACTAATTGCTATGAAAAGAGCAACCTTGTTTCACCTTTTCTAGTTGATTCTGCCTTCAGGTCATCATAGAAGATCTTTTGCAATTCTAACAGTATTTCTTCACATTCACCTTGATAAGCATCATGAAGACCATCGTATTCCCATAAGATATCATTTGTATCAGGAGAAGAAGTTGCCATCTCCAAACTGTCATTTAATGGAGATTCCTTCAATTTTTTGAGTTCATCTGAAACTATGTTTTGACAAGCAGATTTGATCATATTCTGCAAGCAGGAGATAAAACTTTTCATTCAATAGGAGATGTGATGTACAAACAAATTTTACATTGATAGACCCAGCTCATAAAAGAAGAGATGCCACGTACATAGAAAAATGAAAGTAACAGCTTAGAAAATACAATCGACCTGGAGATGAATTTAACTGCAAGAATTGGGGGATGCGTAGTGCAATACAAATTATACAAGAATATCAAGATACATGACATCAAGTTGGACCCATTATTTTTAAATAGAAAACACAAAGAGAAAGTACTGCTCAATGAAGCTTGAGGGACAGTAGAGATTTAGACAGGGTAAGGGAGCAAGTACTGCTCAATGAAGCTCAACGGATATTAAGAGATTTAGAATCTCCAATGACAATTATGAAGACTTTTGCTGCACGTAAACGGACACAAGACTAATTCCCTACAGTCTGAATTTCATGTTGCTAAAACAAACACACAGAAATACATATTGGTTGTCTACCTAATAATTCGATTCACTAATATTTTCAAAACTTTAAAACACCTAAGTAATCCATAAGCTAAAAGATCTATCGGTTAGTTTCTGTGAGAAATACATTGAAACCAACTTAATCACTAATCACATGCAGCCCTTCCGTTTGGTGAGATAAATCCCTTTGGCTACCAGAAAATGAAGTTGTAGTCAATTTCATACTCCATAGGCACCAAAAAAACCCAAGCCAATTGCCAATCCCTAGGAAAAAACATTCCATAACTCCAACTTTTGAAATTAAAGCGTACAGCTCTGACCTTGAGTCCAGGTTCCACAGTTAAAAAAGTATTTAAAATTTTCCACTTAGTTCGTACAAGCTTGGTCTTTTAACAACCAGTAGTACTTTTTTTTTTAATTAGACTAGAAGAACTTTAACATCACTCAAATCTCTCAAAAATTAAACTTTCCATGTAATGAATAGTATTGTTTGGGAAGGAAAAAGAAACCAACCAAGGTTGTCTCAAATCGAAATGCATACTAAAAGGATCCATTATATAGAATCAGAACGCAACAAAAGCATCAACAAAAAACAAAACAAAACATTCAATCAAAATATCATATACACACACGTACATATCCAAAACAAGAGAGAGAGTGAGAGAAGAACCTTGGAATTGTGGTTGAGAGATTGAGAAGTGGGCATCATTCTCATTTTCCAAAGCAAGCGACTTCTGTCTTCTCTGACCCTCTTGTAGCAGTTTTCTCTGAGCTAAAAAAAAAAAAAAACAAGCATTCACACTTGAACATTACAAACAAATTTGAAATTTTCTACAGCGAAATGAAAATCCCATCTCACCACAGAAAATGGAAACGTACAAATAGGAAATGAAAATCCCAATGCAGGCATCGAAGAATTTCTAATAGAAAAAAGCGAATGAGTAAATTGAAACACCCAAATAGAAGACATTAGTTCTTTTTTCAAAGGAAGAACCTTTCGTTTCCAGTTGTGATGATTATTGAAGTAAGGATGGGGTTTGAGAGAAGGGCGTGTTTGGATTGCAGTTTTAGTGGAATCAGTAGGACCTGCAAGTTCTCGGCGCCCCTCCGTTTCCCCCTCCGGCAATTGATTCTCTCCCTCCGCTTCCATTTTCGGTTTTCTCAGTCGGTTCATTCACCAGCCCTAATTTCAAAATCAGCTCCGCTATCACTGCCCAGCCGATTCGTGCGACCGCGTTTCGATTTTCGCGGCAAATTCGTGACACGGAGGGCAAATGTGACATTTCATCTTCAATTTTGTAGCAAATAATAATATATTAAAAATTTATGTAGGAAAAGAAAAAAAATAATGCCAAATTAATTTTTTATGGCGTAAATCAAAACTTTACTTTTTTTAATCAATTTTGCTTAATATATATATATATATATATATAATTTTCTAATAATTTGATATTGAGGTGGGTGTATACAGTTTGTCCTTGTGGTGTATCTAGATGATTATAATCATTCTTTTGCAGGCATGAAATAGAAAGGACATGTGGGGCCAACAATGCACCTGCATGCTACAATTGCCACGTGTATTCCAAAAAATAAAAATCCAAATATTTAAAAATGGGAAGGAAGCCAACGGTCTAAATTGAAAAGAACTCAATTTTGGAGGGGAGGGTGGGGGGTTAGAGCCGTACAGTTCTCTGGTTTTACGCGGCGCCTCGTGTTTCACAGCTGAGAGAGAAGAAGAACGAAGAAAATTTTGCGAAGAAAAACCATGATACTCCCAAATTGAATATTCTTTCTTTGCAAACCCTTGTTTCCGTTTCAAGCACAAACCTTGATGGTGGGTTTGTGTATGAAACGCTTCCCAAATTCTTGATTCCCATATTTCTTACAAGTGCCAGGTACATTCTTCTTCATCTTCCAATCATAATGTACATTCTCTGATTTTGATTTCCATTTGCGTTCCTTTTTATCATGTGGGTGTTTCACTCCTATCTCGAATATTGTTGTAGCAAAAGTATAATTAGTCTTGTGGATTAATAATTCAATGTGTATTTGCAATGGTTTTCTTTTTTCTTCGGCTTCTTGATTGTTTTGAACTTCAATCTGATGTAGTTTCTCTGTTATGATTGGTTTTTCGGTTACATAATCTTTCTTGAGTTTTTTTTTTTTTTTTTCCTTGACAAAATTGGATTCATGAGTTTGAGATATCCATTTATTAAATTGTTGCTTAGATATAAAATAGGAATTTGGAATGTGAAATTTCGAACTAATGATTTACTTCTCTCGAACCCTGATAGAACTAAAACTGAAGGAAATGACATTAAAACTCGATTCAACCGAACGAAATTCTTTTATTTCTAATCTAATGGGGTTGATCCATGTATATGTGTATGTGTGCGTGTGCGTGTGCGTGTGCGTGTGCGTGTGTGTGTTTTTTTTAATCAAGTTATCCATAATGTCTTCGTATCATAGGACTTGAATTTCCCCACGTCCTTTATACCTACCATGTGCGTTTTTCTAATTGAAGTTTTTATGTTACTATCTATACCCTGTACCTAATAATGTTTGCTTCAATTCCTTTAAAAGTTTTAGCTTAAATATGGTTCTTGATTTGGATTGTTGTAGATTCCCTCTTTATATTGTAAATTATATGAGGGAAATGATTTATAGCAAATTTTTCATAATGCTTCCTCGATTAGACTCTAAATTGTCGAGTACGGAGATATTTGTGTCTGGAGACTGCAGTTTTTGTCAAAATGTTGCATGCTATTATTATGAACTTAAAAGTAGAGCAATGACAACATTAACTAAAGTCCACTTCTACATGATTACTATTTTCTTGTGCTTTCAGGTACCTTTCTAGATTTGTCTTGCTTTCAGTTAGAGTTTTTTTACTGAAACTTTTTCTATCGGTATAAGCTATTCTTTGCTCATAGTCACAATGTTTGGGTTTATGAAATCACCGGGAAATAAGATTTCTAAACAGAAGTCAGTGGACCCAGGATTCCCAGCTTCAAACTCTCACAATTCAGATTCTGAAGATGCTAATAAGCGCACTCTTAACCCTGCAAGACGAACTTCTTCTGAACCTTTACCAGACTATGACAACAAACCCCGGTCTTCAGCACCGAAAGACAGATACCAAAATGATTTCCGTGATTCAGGAGGGTTCGAAAACCAAAGTGTGCAAGAACTTGAGAATTATGCTGTTTACAAGTCTGAGGAGACAACAAATAGTGTTAACAACTGCCTCAGGATAGCGGAGGACATTAAACAAGATGCAACCAAGACCCTTGACATGTTGCATCAGCAGGGTGAGCAAATCACAAGGACCCATAATATGGCCACTGATATAGACAAGGATTTGAGTAAGGTAAGCATATTTTATCAATTGTAGTTGGATTTCCTGTCATGTTATGTGCTAACTTATGATAGTTCTCAAAAAAGAAAAGACTAGAATAGAAAGTTTTATCATGGTTTGTTGTGGATGTGATTAAGACCAACATGACTACTTGGGTGGCTTCTTATTCATCAAAAAATACATACACTGGTGGAGATCTAAAGAATGTCAGATCCATAAATAGAAACTTGATTAATTAGTTCGCATCTTTTAGGTATTTGTTTACGGTTAGAATTTTAAAGATATTTGATTTCCTATGTAGTTTTGTCTTCCTTAATTTGTTACCTAGTTTAACTGTGCATATTTAATTTTTAATTAGAATTGTTCCTAACTTTAAAAGATACAGTTGATTGAGTATTGATTAAAGTTTTCTGAATTCTACTCCCTTTCTTCCTCTTTATCTCCCTCAATACCTAATTTCCTCTCTTTCTCTTCTCTTATTCTGGTCCTGCATCAGATGAATTAAGGAATGCATAATGAGGCAAAACTAATGTACAAAACTCGGGAACTTTACTTCCATTAATATTACAGAAGTCTCCTATTTCTATTATTGAATTCTCTCTCCCTTTCTTTCCCTTCTCCTTTGTATCTCTCTCTCCTTATTTCTTTCTCTTTCTCTCCTGTCTATTCTGATCCTGCATCAGATGAATTAATGAGCACTAATGCGGTGAGACAAATGGACAACAAATCAGGATCTCTCCTTCATATGAGTTTATCCTTATGTTATTTCCTGAATTTATTTCAAGTGGATTTTCTTCATTTGCCTATATTTTCATTCCTATAGTTGTTCTTATTTCCTGGATTTCTTATATGTAATTTCTGCCATCCTTTTGCTAAATCAGGGTGAGAAGCTTCTAAATAATCTTGGGGGTATTTTTTCCAAGCCATGGAAGCCAAAGAAGACCCGAGAAATCAATGGACCTGTTATAACAGCTGGTATTCTTCTAATATCACTTTTCCCAATAATCTCGCTGCAATTTTTCTAAAACTTGAATTTTCATGATCCTTACTGTGTGATTGTTTTTTGACCCTCGGCTGAACAGATAAACCATCCAAAGCAAGTGAAAACCGATACGCGGACAGGGAAAAGTTGGGTTTAGCTCCTTTGCCCAAAGGACAATCTCGAACACCTCCTCCTGAACCCACAAATGCCTTGCAGAAAGTTGAGGTTGAGAAGGCAAAGCAAGATGATGCTCTTTCAGACCTAAGCAACATTCTAGGAGACTTGAAGGGCATGGCCGTGGACATGGGAGGTGAACTTGACAGGTCATATCTTTTTGCTCTCATTCATAACTTATGTGCAAATTCAGTTCAACTTTCAAGGCATTTTTTGCTCTTATTTTCAACTTGGCAAACCCAGCTTTATTACAAAATGCTCGAACAAAATTCTCAGCTACAACACTAAGATTCTCATGAAGTTATGATGTCTCCTGTTTCATGGATGCAAGATTCTCATGATGTTTCTTGTTTCATGGATACCATCTATCATCATTTTTCTTGTCTCTTAATTTTCATTTTCCATAAATTTTCTTTTTAATGTTAATTTATGTGATTTTTCCCAGTAGAAGTATATAAACTTTTCTCTCTGATATTGTTTGCGTGGGAACATGGGAAAATGCAGGCAAAACAAAGCTCTTGATCATCTCTCAGACGATGTGGATGAGCTGAACTCTCGAGTGAAAGGTGCCAATCAACGTGCACGCCATTTGCTTGGGAACAAGTAAAAAAATCCATGAATTCATTTTTTTTTTCCTTTTTGGGCAGAGAAAGAAAGAGTACCCATTGATTTTTCACTTTAAATCAATGGCTCGCTGCTACAATTGATTTTAATTACCAAAACATAAAAACATAAAATTGAGATTTGTTATTCTTTCCCCTATTAATTGTTTCTTTTCTTCTTCTTCTTCTTCTTTTTTTTTTTTTTTTTGTGCTTTTGATTTTGTATGAATTGAATTATTTTCTCTGCATCAATAAACGCATGAATTTTTTGTTCATACAGTTCTCTCTCTCAAACACACACACAGAGCTGAGTCCTTATACAAAGCTGGGACTCCCTCACTCTTTTTATTGAATTGGGTTTAAAATAGTTGGTTTTCTTGAGTGGTGATGGCCAAGTGGAAGTGGACACATTAATCCTGTAAAATGAGCAAAGCTTGAGATGGATGGACTAAAATAAAACACCCTTTAAATTAATAGAACTGTATAAATTGATTAGCCTTTTCATTTTGTTCCTTTGTGAACGTAAATTTGAAAGGTACAATCTCAAAACTCCACTATGTGTCTCCATAGACATTCAAAATGAACCAAAGTTTTACTCTCTCTCTTTTTCTTTTTTTCTTTTTTTTTAAATAACCAAAATGTTTACTTGAATTAAGCATTTTTTTAATTTATCTTGTTGGACCAAAATAAATAAATATATATATATATATATATATATAATAACAAGAAGATGAAATTACCAAAAAAAAAAAAAATGGAAGACGATGGATAATAAAAAATGGAGAAACATCAGGAGGAAAGGAGGAAAAAAGAAAGAACTGTGCAGGATGAAAGGGTAAAAGGGGCATTTTGTTTTTGTTCCCCTCGACCCTTAAGTCAACTTTTGGTCGTTGTTGTTGTTTTTTTTTTTTCAAAATTTTTAGAAAGTTGAGTAGTTTTTCATTGTAGCCTAATCCTTGGGTATTCTAAAAATAAATTAAAATAAAATCTTTTGGTTTTCATATAATAATAGAAAAATATGAACTTGAGGTGTTAAATGAAGGAAAAAATTTTTTTTTTTAATAAAAATCAAAACTTTGTGGCAATTTGAGGTCTTTGGTGGGTAGTGTGAATTTTGCTCTGATTCACGCAGAGACCCACAGAGCCAAAAACGATAGAGATGCTGGAAAACCCTACACCACCATCAGCACAACCACCAGCAGCAGCAGATCCAGCGGCGGTCGTACGGCGCTATGCTCCTCCCAATCAAAGGTTCTCCATTTTGAACCTATAAATCTTTGTATTTTTGTTTTATTCTTTTTACTTTCTCTTATCTATCAAAATGGGATTTGCATTTTAGGAATCGTTCTCTCAACAGGCGCAAATCATCAGGTAAAAACCCACCCTTTTATTCCTTCTCTTTCCCTTGATACCCAATTTCTCATTTTTATTTATTTATTTTTGTCCCTGTGGAGCTTCTTACTCGTAAGTGAATTATTGTTATCATATATATGCCTCGATTACTTTACAGAAATGAGATAATAAAGGGTAATTACAGCTCATTAGTTCTTATAAATGAGGAAGTACATTGGCTAATCTGCTGCAGAAGTATAAGAAAAGGGTAGAAACAGATTTCTAAAATAACAAAAGAGAAGGAACGTAGAAAAGGGTTTCTCTTTTCTTAGGGAGTACCTTGGCCCTGGAGGCTGACTGAAATTTGAAAATTCTTCTATAGGATGCATATAGAATGAAAATGAAGCTGCAAGTTGGACAGAGCTTGTTTAGAAATGAAAAGGATGATTTAACAATGGGAAGTAATTTAAAATGAAGCTTTGAAGGGAAAATTATTTGAATTAAAATCTAAGTAATGGCTGAATTGAATAGGTTATGGAAAATGAGTACACTTGCCGGGTGGTTAGAGAGGTTTAGTAATTGATGCTTTTGCTGTTGGGGTTCATTGGGTTGTGTCCCAACATTGTGTTGGGAATTTTTCCTCATAGATATTGTGAGTTTGTGGGCAAGTTAACAATGTCTGTATGATGGTCCCATTTTGCATTTTCTAGGGTTTGTTGAGGGAAAAAGGGAGGATTTTTTGGAGTTGAAGAGTTGAAACACATATCCCTAGGCCTCTGTCCCTTTGGGCCATTGAAATGAGATGTTTATTGCTGATTCTGTTTTATATTACTTTGGTAAGTCATATAACTAATATATGTGACAAATGTTGCAGATCGCTTTGACCGAGCCAGCAGTTCTTATGTGAATGATGTAGAAAAGAATCAAGTTACTGCTTCAAAAAATGTTCCTGGTACAGATCTGGGGGATGTAGGCAGCAACAGTCTTGTAAATGAGAACCCTCATGCAGGGTTAATAGCTTTAGAGGGGTGTTGTAGCAGCGAGGCTTCTCAGCTCTTGAATGATCGTATGTTTCTATAGCAATTCGTAATAGGAAAGTTTTTTTTTTTTTTTTTTCACTGAGAGTACTTGGTCTCTTGATGTTTTGGACGACATGTGGTTTTAAGTTAACATTCTGGCTTGGGTATCTAGTTGAAGATATTGATCATGGTTATTGATATATTAAATTAACTTTGAGTGGGTTTTGATTCCCAAAGTAGTATTCAATTTGCATTGTGTTTTTATTACAAGATATACTGTCATTGCAGTGTCCTTTCTAATGCCTGTTTTGTCTAAAATAGGAGGGATTTGTAGCTGTTTAGGAGTAACTTTGAAATATGATTATTGTTCTTCGAAATTTTGAAAATGTCTAGTTATAACAATCTTAAAATGAAAAGCATGTAAATCTTTCCCCTGTCTCTCTCTCTAATATCTGACCTGAAAGTATCATCTTTGGAGCAAAATGAAGCTTTTCTTTGTGCATTGAACATTGCGAGCAGTTTATGGGATTAACTAAGATAGAATTTGAAATAATTTCTTTATGACTCATTATGAGGTCTAAGATGGTATGATAATTGCCTGACACTTGCAAGAATTTTTTTTACAACCTGTAAAACTTATTCATGTGTTTTCACAGGTTGGGAAGCTGCAATGCAATCTCTCAATGATTCATCCATTGACTTATCAGGTTGTGAAAGAATTTCTAAGATTGTCTAAAGCTTTATAATGATAATCTGAAACAATCGTTAGTTGCTAAAAGACAAGTTCTTGGTATCTTTCATCCCTTATTACTAAAATTATCATTTTCATTGCAAAGTTTGCACTTTAATGTGAAAGAAGTACACTCCCATCCTTATTTTCTTTGCTATAATAGAACTGGTAAATTCACATACATGTTCATACGCATACATCTACACGTGTGTACAGACACACATTCACAGCAAAAGAGAGCTTGGAAAGGCAAGAGAAGTAAATTAGCAATTCAAGGTAGAATATAGTTTTATATGTCTGTAATAAATTGATAATCAATATCATAAACCAAAATTTAGTTTCAAAAACTTACTTATAAAGGTTGAGCCAAAATATCGTTATGGCATAAACTTTAAGGAAACCAATTAGAATCTTTAGCCAAAATTAAATATTGATACAATAATTAGAATAAGGATATCCTAAATAATCATAAATAGAAAGAAAATAAAATAAGCATTATTAGTACCCTTATCCCAACTGCCTAAGGCTATAAAAGCCATCACTACTATTATCCTCATCAAATGTATATTTCAGAAATTTTCGCTTTCCTTTTTAAGATGGAAAGACGAATGATCACTGTTGTTTATTTGGTTTACTTTATCTGATAACCTTTTTGTGTGTTGTGCTTTTTGTACTTAATCCTCTTTTTGCTTTGTTCTTACTCCAAGTTCTCTTCCTTCCCATAGTCTATTTGGCAAGTTTTATTGTCCCATCCCCACCAATGTTACTGTGAGCCAAATAAATTTCAGTGACTAATACAAAGGAATGAAGGTGTTGCTTGATCATTGGTTAAGCATGTTTTTATTGTCAAACTCATTTAAGGATGTATGGAACATGCGCTCTACCTTTTAGAATTTTGTTCAAAGTATTTCTAATGTATGGCTGGTGGATTTGCTTTGTGGTTTCAATACTTCAGAGAGACCTGTTCTGTACTCGGGAAGTGGTGCATCGGCATGGGGTCACTTCAGATTTCCTCATCAGGTGAACACTAAATTTCTCTCTCTCTCTCTCTCCCGGTCGCGCCCACCCCGCCCGGGGAAAAGTTATACTATCTGATTGCTTCTCCTCTGCAGTTTATGGCTCCAACAGACAGTACAGGGTCTCCTGGCTCACAAATGGACTTCTTGGCTGAACTTCGGCGTGCAATGTTGAATGCTAATGCCAATTTTGATGCTTAGAACTCTCAGATCACAAACCATAAGGAGTTTGAAAATTTGTATGTGGATTCATAGATTACTCTTTGGATACCAGGACTCCTCTACTTTTAAGTAGAAATGTTGTATGTATTTAATTTACAAAAACTCTTTTTATGTCCAAGTAGTTATGCCCATGTGCTGACTCTTTTTATGTCGAAGTAGTTATGCCTTTGTGTTATTGGTGTAGCAAAAGTATGGGTTCAGCATCTACACAACACATAAATGTGATACTTTACTGAATGTTAGACTAAATTTGATCAAGCTGATTTATTAGGTGCTCAATGAGCTTGAGCCTGTACTCTTGAAACAAGCATGAGATTGATTTCTTTTCTTTCCAAAAATTTGCTATAGGTTGGTTGGTTTATCATAATTTACGTAGAAGAAACAATTCACCTGGCTCACAGTAGAACATGTGTGAGAATATGATATCACGAAAAAAGCTTTGATACCCTTGGAGTATGCACTTTTGTACCATTGGGATGATGCCATGTAATGTCACATCAGCATTCATACTTTGATATCATTTTAATGATACAGGAGTACATTTTTTTTTTATACTCTAGGAGTACCAGAGTTTTTTTCATGATATCACAAAGGCAATTCCAGACTCCATTGATATGCTCATTACATTATATATTTCAGGATTTTATTGTAAAAGTTCAAACAAACAAATCCATAAAGAAGGAATCCAACATATTTCAGGTTGATTTGAATCTACCATTATGTTGAAGTAAAGATTCTACGAAAGGGAAAAAACAAGAGACAAGGACAAATGTTTAGAAGTAAAATTATGTACTACAATGATATTTGTTCTAAATCAGAAACATTCACAGAAAGGGGGGTTCGAGTCCCATCCCATTATCAAAACCTCCTCAGTCCTCAAGGATCATCGTGGTCTTGAGAACCGCAGCATCAATTTACAAAAAATTCAGAAATTTCCATGACGACCCTGATGTAACTTAGCATAGAACTCTAGCTGTCCCAGACTGTTCACACCTCTGATCTGGCTTGAGAGAGCTCTTATAGTCCTCCACTTCTCCACAAATCAACCATTAGAAAGAATTGTTAGTTTGTTCCGTGCATAGAGGTATCACTTCACCAGGAGGCACTGTGGAACTTCTCAGTCATCAGACTCGCTACCATCACTCATCTCAAACTCCAATCGTTTAACCAAAGAACATGAGTTGAGAATTAACTCTTTTCCATCTTTAAACCTGCAGAGAGAAACTGCATTTTTCTGCTTACTTGGAGAAACCCCAAGATTACATGAAGCCATGACAAGGCGTTTCCCTACTTCGGGTCTTTTAAAGTTAAACCTTGTTCCTTGACCAGTTTTGGTTGAAGATCGTAAAGGAAACACAGTTTGGGGACCTTTGGTATCGAACTGAGGAAAGGAATCAACATCTATGGTTGAGCATTTATCATCTGTTTCTTTCAGATATTCTTCACAATTGCAACCACTTTGAATGGCTTGAGATGTTACCTCAGAACTTGTAGGGCTTGCTAAACTGCTCTCTTCATTGGAGTATGTAAAGTATCTCTTAATAATACTAGAAACAGATTTTGCTTCTATTGACATCTCACTCGGGGCCTCCACAACTGATTTAGAAGAAGCCCATTCCTCTATAGGCTCAACTATTTTCACAGATGCACCGTAATCATAAACATTCTTGGCAGTCAGAACTGCAGTCTTATCATGTTCACCAAGGCACTCAATCCCATTTTCATTTTCTCTGTCCAAGAAACAATTTTTTCTGACTCTCTTCTTTATCTTCTTTTTCTTTGAAAGATTTAGAGGTCTCCGTGGACCTTCTAGTGGAGATTCATGACACTGCAATTCCTTTTCTCCAATTTCTTTTCCCTTGCATTCTGTATTGCTCTTACCAGGGTTTGATTTATCATCAACTTCCATAGATATGAAATGAGGCAAGGACGGCCTATTGCAATCAGCCAAACTTCTTGCTTCTACATGAAGAAACCATGTTCCTTTCACTCCCTGGAATGCAAACTTCATGGGCATTGATTCAGGCAGGTGATAGAAGCATGATTTTTTCTTTACCTACCACACAACAGAAAGCTTGACTGAAAATGCAAACTAATGATGAATGTACCAATCAACATCAAGAAATAGAACAACTAAGAACCATACCATCAGTCCATAAACTTTGATTTCTCCTGACTCCGGGAAACAATTGAGATGCACTCTCTCAAGTTCCTCTACAGAAAAGATTCAACTCCATTAAGATTTAGTAACTTCTAAGCACATAATCAACCAAGAAATAAGAATACAATTTGCATAAAATATGTATTGGACTTGTTGTTTATCTTACTTTCAAAAGTCAAACCTGTGAATCATTCACATTTCATCACATGCTAGTAAAAAATTAATTGGCAGATGTAATTAAGAATGATAATCAGAGTCAAAACCCAACTAATCACAACGATACCAGTTGGCCAGAATTTGAGGAAATGTTCAATCATTCAATCAGCTATCTTAATGTAATGGAAACTTTCATGGCATTCAAATCACCAACACTTGCACAAGAAAAATAAAATCCAGAAAATTATGACCTCAGAGAGAGAAAAAAAGAGAGTTTAAACCCATTACTGGGTTAAGAAACATTTCAATGGAAAGACATATTTCTGCTAAAACTAATCCATAAAATCGAAAGAAACACAAACACGCAAATAAAACATAAAAATGCAATCTTTTCCAATTGGGTCTTTTGGAAAACCAAAATGCTGCAATGACCCAGAAATATTCATCATATCATCTTCCAAAGACAACATCCTTGTCCCAAAAATAATAATAAAAATCAATTTTTTATCAAACAATATAAAATGGGTAAACATAATGGAACTTAACAGAGTCTAATGAGAATGGAATTTGTTTTGAGCTTTACATTTACATGATGTGCTTACTCTTGAAGTCCGCTGCTGTGATATCTGGAGGAACAGCCATGGCTAGCCGAGTACCCAAGTTGGTATTGGTGAAAACTGGCACTTCCATTTTTGAAGCCATTGAGGGATGCTTTGGACAAGGACTCTAAATGGCCGCCCCTCGCAACCCCAAGCTCCGGAGTTGCTTTCATTCTTTCCACTTTCCAGAGAGGGTGTGAATGTTAATGTCCAAAAAAGGGAGGGTGTGAAAGTAATTTTAGATTTTCTTTTGGAAATTAATATTGTATATATAAAAAAAAAAATTATCAAAATTTACTTATTTAATGCATGATTCACGTTATTATATGAATTTTTAATTGCTTGTTTATTGTATTTATGAAGTCAGTAACTCTAGATTATAAATCTTCTAATGTTCATTGAAAGCATGACTTTAAATTCTTCATTTCAAATAAATTTAAATAAAATCTATCATATGATTAATAATATATATTGAGAGAAAGAGAATGCATAAAAAATATAATTTAACAGAGCTAATTAAAGTTATTCACATAAAGTTAATTATAATACTAACTAATTTTTAAATTTCTTATACTTTGAATATCTTAATTTGATTATGATTTTCTTTAAAAAAAAAAAACTAATGGGCTAGTATTTATCCATAAATTTTGTTGCAATATATTTGTTATATATATATATATATATATTGGTTTTTTATTTGAGCTATAATACTATTAAGTGTAATTTTAATTTCCTTAAAATACTATGATTCTAAATAAATTATATCCAAAATGAAAAACAATTATTATAACGAACAGATAAAATTGTCATTTACGATTAAATGCGTAAATCCAGATCCCAAACTAAACAAAACAACAGTGGACGTAGAAAGGAAGCAGAAAGGCGTAAGAGAGGAGAGCGAACCTTAGAGACGAAGGAAAACGATTCCCCCAAACCATTTCATTTGCCCTCCTCGCGCCACCTTTCGTCTTTCTCTCTCTGTTCTTCAATCCCTCGGGATTGAATTGAAATTTCCATTTCCAAAACGCAAAACTTGCAGAGCAGAGAGCATCTTAGCCAGGAAAGCTACAGAAGTGAAAGATGGGGTTGTTCTCGAACAAGATCCAGAGGGACCAACTGAAGCGTGGTGATCACATTTATTCCTGGAGGCACGCCTACATCTACGCCCATCATGGTCTTCCTCTCCTTCTCAAGTGTATCATTTCATTTTGTTTTATTTTTTCTTCTTCTTACGATGATAGGTTTACACTTAAAGTACATTGATCATAGGATTAAACGCAGATTTTAATTTATGGGTATTGCTTTAATTAGTCGTTTGCACTTAAACTATATTAGTTGTAGGATTACACTTAAACTATATTGGTTATTGGATTAAACACAGATTTTAATTTATGAGTATTGCTTTATTTAGTTGTTTACAGTTAAACTATATTGGTCATAGGATTAAACGCAGATTTTAATTTATGGGTATTGCTTTATTTCGTTTCCGGGTTCTATTTTGATACCCAAAAATCAGTAATTGAATTCACAGCTTTGCTCTTCCGTTTTTCTAATGACTTATGTTCACTTTTATTGTGTCCCATTTTGATCTGTCAGAAACACTTCAGTTTATCTGTGGTGGACGATAAGTTTTTGGCTTCTCAAAATTGAATATCCTGAATTGTTGACCTTTATTTAATTTAGCCACAGGTGTGAATCGCCTTGCATTCTAATTTGGCAAAGATCTACTATCTTCTGTGTTCGTATTTTTTGTTTTCTTTCTAAGCTTCATTAGTGTAGTGCTTATCTTTAATGTCTTTGCAAGGTTACATGTACTCATTTCCATAACAATCACAATAAAAATGCTACTTGCGTGTCACATTTTAGCCACTTTCTATAGGAACATATCTCTGTGTGTGAATATTGTTTGTGGATATTAAATGCCACTGAAATTCTATTCTTCGCAACTTCTCTCCATAAAGATTACATTTTGTGTGTCTGTGTGCTGTGAGGTGTCAAAGATGGTTCTTTTCTCTTGAATTGCTCTATTACAAAGGATCAGAATACACCTGGAGGTTAGAACTCTTGTGCTGTTCTTTATGAGTTGAAACAGTTGACAAGAGTAACTCAAAGGTTGTCTCTGCATGACATCAGAAACAATTTAAAAAGGAAATGTTAACATCTCATATCCCTCTTCATTTTTTTTTTTGGGTATACGTCATACATACACAACCATATACATATTAATTTCTGGAGGTCATACATGCACAAACATATACATGAAGTGTCCCATAAAATATTATTGTGAGGTAGGTGAATTAGTAGAAAACTCCTAGCACTGATATCCTGGCCCTTATTCTGCTATTTTGGTGGAGGACAAGTGGCACACAAGCGTAGCATCTTTGCTTAGATTGTTTGCTGACATAATTATTTGTTTGAGACCTGAGAAAGGGAGTTATTTTTCTGTCAGACAATCCTTCTGTATTACAAGAGTGAAATGTTTTCTTTGAGATGGAGATTAGACAACAAGATTCATGGAGTACGAAAGACTGATCTCAAGAACATACATGATTACTTTTTGTTTCTATTTTTGTTAGTGTTAAAATAATCTGTGAGAAAATGTGATAGAGGAGGAAACTGCCTATCATTGGAAAGGGTTGTAGTAAGAGAAATGCTTGTGGAGAATAAGGACTTACGGATGAGAATATGAGTATGCTTTTCCCTGTACCATAATTGTGGGGGCTTAGAAACGTTTTCAGTAGAAGTAAATGCTTCCATTTGAGCTTAGTCTAGTAATGGGTGACAAGTTGCTTAGAAAGTTTAACTGTTTGGGTAAATTTTTACTGGATTTAGATTGCATACCCAGTAGTCAGTTGATGGCTAGTCCAATTTAGTGGTCACGGTTTTTTTTTTTTTTTTTTAATGTATGGGATTAATTGAACAAGCATTTGAGAAGGTTTTCACTTGGACAGTTCAATCTCTCTCTTCCCTCCACCCCCTCTTGAATGCCTGACAGTTTTTTGGTGCTTCACAAAGCTTATTACCATATGACGAGAATCTGTCTGTTACTTGTAGTATGTATATTCTGCTATGAATGTGCCACCATGGGATTTGCTTACTTGCCTTCTATTTGACCGCAGGTATATATGTTGGTGATGGAAAGGTGATCCACTTCACTCGAGGAGCAGGCCACGAAATTGGCACAGGCACTGTGTTAGATCGTATTATATTCAGCTCATCTCCATCCAACCCTTCAGACAATCCCTGCCCATTGTGCGGAGATCAATCAAGGCTTGATGGCGTGCTCTCTTCTTGCATAGATTGTTTTCTTTATGGTGGAGAGCTCTATCTCTTTGAATATTCTGTTAATCCAGCAATCTTTCTCGCCAAACCTCGAGGTGGTACCTGTACCCTTGCATCCACTGATCCACCTGAAGATGTCCTGCACCGTGCATTTTTCCTTCTCGAGAATGGCTTTGGATTCTACCACCTTTTCAAAAACAACTGCGAAGACTTTGCTATATATTGCAAAACAGGCTTGCTAATATGCACAAGCATTAGTGTCGGCAGGAGTGGGCAGGCAGCTTCCTTCTTGGCGGCCACTAGCGCTGTCATTTCTTCTCCACTCCGATTCCTGACTTCTAGTTTTTCTGGTCTGGCGGCTGTGGGTTATGGCATGTACTGTGTCAGTAGATTGGTTTCTGATATGGGAGTTCGTCGTGATGTTGCTAAAGTTGCAGTTGAGAGACTTGTTGATCATGATGCTGCTAAAGTTGCAGTTGAGAGACCTAAAGTTGCAGCTGCGAGACTCATTGATCATGATGCTGCTAAACTTGCAGTTGAGAGACTCGTTGATCATGATGCTGCTAAAGTTGCAGTTGAGAGACTCGCTGATCATGGTGCTGCTAAACTTGCAGTTGAGAGACTCGCTGATCATGATGCTGCTAAAGTTGCAGTTGAGAGACTCATTGATGGTCCTGGCTTAGTGTCTGAGGCTGCGACTGAAACTAGCAAGGAAAATTAATTTCTTAAAGACCTGGGCCAAAGCTGCCTGTTGGTTATTGTTATAAGCAAACATAAACTATTCCGTCCATTGTAAGTTTGATAAGGCCTTTGTTTTATCTGTGAGTTGTTTATTACTGTTGGCTCCTCTTGAACCATTCATGGAGTTGTAATGGCCCTATGTCTTCTTTGAACTAATATTCATGGGGTCGTATTATCCTTATTGTCTTCTTGAATTGTTTGTTGATACACTACACCAATTTTTCATGTCTTTGATGTGAAAAATGTCTTGTAATTTTCAACTTCGTTTTGGAATCTATTGAGAGATTGAAATTCCATGCATAATCTCAAATTTTTTGAGTTCAAAAAAAAAAAAAATATATATATATATATAACAAATAAGATATAAAGAGCAATATATTCTTTCAATTATTAAATTAAATTAAGAATAAAAAATGGTCTTTAAATGTTTTTAAAATAATTTAGAATCATTTATAATGGTCAAAATGTGTGTTACGCGCTTGCTGGTTCTGAAATTTATAAAAAGAAGTTGATGGTTAGCCGCCCGTTATTCAGGGAGAGAGAGAGGGAAAGACAAAACCAATCAGTGGATGGCAATGGCGAGGCGAGCTGGAAGCAGGAGCAAGAACGAGTCGGTGTTGACCCGGTCGGTGAACAAGGTTTTTGGATTTCTGAAATCGGCGGAATTTGAGATCCTATTCGTTCTCTTCTTCGTCATCGCCTTCCTCATCTTCAAAGATCTGGTTGGTCTTCCTCCGCTTTTTGTTTCATTTTTGATTCTGTGATTTCAGATGCCTATTGCTTTGTGAATTCCATGCAGATGATAAAGATTGTTGGAAGCTGTTGAAAGTTTTTAATTTTTGGGCATTTGATTAGCAACCTTCAGTAAATAAGGATTTTGTGCGATCTTGAATTAGAGAATAATTCCAAACACTGCTTTAATTTGAGAATTGGGATCCTGCGTGCTTTGATAAGATATAGGCATCTTATTTCTGATATGCTCTATGTAGTTAAAAATAGCTCTGGAAATGGAGATTTTCCTATGGTTGGGTCGTTCTATATGAAAGGGAAGGATCAGAGGGGATGTATAGGCAACCAAACCTGATGATGGTCCATTGAAATTTTGCCTTTACCATTGCTTCTCTTCATCCATCTTTTTTTATTCATGGATAACATCCTATAGAATGTCCTAATTCCTACAAAATGATGGATCCTAGATATACAAAATGATCATCCTTTCCCAACTAACTAGCTAGATAATTAAATTTATTTGCATTCCATATACTTGATTTTAATTTACTTAAATCTAAAACCCTTAATAATATAGGACATTCCTCAAATTTAGAAGTATATATATGCATCCAGCTTATGCATATAACTAGCTTATAGATGGGCCATGGTTTAGAAGTATGTACATGCATCTAGCTTTGAGAGCAAAATAGTGGACTTGGCTTGTCACTTTGCAGTATGATCAACACTAGCTGCTTAACTAAAAATTGTATCTAGGCTGGGGCTCCGCCCATACAAAGCAAGTGGGTGCTGAAGATTCCACTTATCCTGAAGCTTGCCTTAAGCTTAACTAGAGTGTAGTATTCAGCGCTAGTGCTCAATTGAAGCAGCATCTAAGTACCGAAAGGAAAGAGACTAATAGTGGATGTCAGGGCCGAAATAGAAATCTTCTTTCTTTCTTTCTTTTCTTTTCTTTTCTTTTTTTCTTCTTTTATTATTATTATTATTATGGTTGGGTCTTGAAGGAAATTTCCCAACCTAAATCCTTCCCAAACTGGCATTACATCCTTTATTCATAGCTAAAGATCACGAAGATTGGACCCATTGTCTTTCACAATACTCTGCTAGATAGGAAACAACCATCATAGATACGCAGTGCTTTCAGTTTAGAACTCTCTGGCTGATCCTCACTCCAGTGTTCCTCTGATCTATCAGTGTTTCGCTCTCTTTTAGGAACCTTTGCATCGTAGTCATTTCAACAACACCGGTTCATCATGGGCAAAAAATCAGCACTGACATCAAAATATCAACCAGAATTTAGCTATAAATCTTCATAACCATCATTTATCGTGACACCTTTGTATTTGGAAACATAGTCAAAATAATGCACAAGCAACAAGCACAAAAAAACAAGTAGAATAAGTAACGATGGAACTGTAGGAGTACTGTTCTTAGTAATTTAGCTGGTATAAAAGCAATTTCTTAGTTAGGTCTTATGTTATTAGTTCCTGCATTAGATTACTTGGATTTACATAGATTTAGTAATGGTCTGTTGAGGTTTTAGTATTGATTTATTTTTTTCTTTTGATATGTTAAATGGTTTTGAGTTCATAAACTTTTTAATGGTTGAATGATGAATGGTTTCGTATGCAGACATCAAGGCCAGAGTACAATCAGATCCTTGTAAAGAAGCCAGATGCAAGTTATTGGCCTTATTACTAGCTGGACATTGCAGGGTTTGGTTTCCATAAACATTTTGTATATGGTTGCAGGGCCCCATAAAAAATGCAGTCCCAAACAATTTTTATTTTCAAATACATAATAACTTTTTTAATTTGGTTTTTGACTAAAGTTTTTATTTGTTATATATATATATAAAAGAAAGACTTAATTTAAATGTTCATAATTATATTGTCCAAGTGTGATTCTAACATATTAAATGTATTTTTCTCGTCTTAAATTGACAAGTGTCATTCCAGTATATTGTTAAATTAGTTATTCCATCACTACGTATTAAAAGATGAGTTATTTTAAACGGTAAAAATATTATCTTTATATGTACATTTAATTATATAATTTAATCATGTACTCAAATGTTTAATGCCATTTTTTTTAATAAATTGATGTGCATATTCTGTAATTTAGATAATTACAGCTTGTGTTATCTCCAAATTAAAAGTCCTCACAGTCGAATCGCTTTTTTAGTCATTCAATTAATTTAATGAGATTTAGTTTAATTGACACCAATAAATAATAAATTTTAATTTGAAATAAATATTTTTTTTTCTGACTTATCTCTCTTTTGCAATGAATTTATATGGAAAATTAACTTATCTTCTTTATTAAATCTTTTAAAAAAATTAAATTGCAAATGATAATTACCAAAACCACTTACTTTAAAAGCATACTAAATTTAATTTTTAAATCCTTTATTAAAATTAAAACTTTAAGTAAATGTTATTGTTAGATTATCTGATTCCTTATAAATCTTATCAAACTCTAATAATTAAAAACATGAATTAGTGTAAAGTTTTTTACGAAAATAAAAGATAAAATAAGAAATATATATATTTTTTTTTTCAGAGAAGAAAATGAAATTATTAAATATTTTAATAAAATGCAAATTTTTTTTTTTGTTTTATTTTTTTTATTCTTGATATTTGGGGAGTTTGCGGCGTCCGCAAAGTCCCCATTTTCATCTACCGCCAGCAAAGGAAGAGAAAGAAAGAGGAAAGAGAAAGAGAAAGGAAGCTCTGTCTCCTCATCTAGCAAAGAAGCCATGGCGTCAACGAGTCAACGCAACCTCATCGTCGTCTTCCTCCTCTCGATCTCCGTTCTCTCCGTCACCGCAAGGCCCTGCAAGACCTTCTTCATCTCCTCCTACTCGTTCTCCCTCAGGGAGCCCTCTTCCTCCCGTTCCTCTTCCGCCTCCTCGGGATTCGTCACCGTCTTCACCGAGATCCGCCAAATCAACTCCGCCAACGTCGACGCCGTGCTCATCGAAGAGGAAGAGCTCGACGATGCTCGCTTCCAGCGCCGCCCTCTGCGTCTTCCGCTCCTCCCCTTTACCTCCTCGACGGCGTCGTACGACCTGAGCTCTCTGCGCGATCGCACCAAAGACATTCTCAGCGTTGTCGTCGCTCTGCTCTTCGGTGTCGGTTGCGGCGCTCTCACTGCCGCCACCATGTATTTGGCTTGGTCCCTCTTCTCTAACCGGTCCGATTATCATTCTTCTTCGTTTGGAGACGACAGCAGCGACGAAGATGATTTCAGCCCTAAGAAGATGGGGTACGTCAAGATTCCAGCCCCCGATTCTGTGCCTGCTCCGGTGCCTGCCAAAGAAACCGGGGTATGAACCCGAATTGGTAAACACCTGTTTATATATGCGAAGTCCGGAATTTAAATGTCGTATGGAACTAGAAATGATGGAACTTTGTGACTCTCATTGTGGATTGATGACAAATAATCAAACTTTGTACGCTGTGGTCTGTATTCGTCAATTACGTTGTAATTGCCTCTTTCTCTTTATATATATCTCTCTTATAATATATCATCTAATGCTGCTTTTGTAATGTTTTCATATTTGCTCTACTTATTTGGTCTTTTTTTAAAATTATCTATTTTGATTATGAGTTTGTATTGGGAGATTAATTACCCTGATTGAATGTGCTGAAATTGCGAAGAATGAATGCATAAATGATTTTCTTAGAGGATACCATGTTCAAATTTACTATTTTCTTAGAGGAATCCTTTTATGCAATGTGATTAGTAGTTTCATTACTTGCTTAAAAATTTGAGAATATAGCCTTTTCTTATATCTATGTTTGACCCTTGACACCATCTTGCAATCTTACTACTGGCGTTGGTCTCTTGCTTTCTGTATAGGATTTACTGTGCTATTCAACAGTGTCTTTTGTGTTTGGTCTTGCTGTAAATGTAGTTTTTTGTGTTTGGTAAGTAGGTCATTACCACATGCATAACCCGTATATTTGATTTGAAAAGTGAGCTTTGATAAAGGCAAGCCATTTAATTTTATGTATATTGTTTTATGATACTAGCAGCCCAATGTAAACCATAAAGGCATTTAATAAGCAAAGCACCTGTTGAAGTTGCATATTTGAAGGCTCTCTGAGAGCTAATTGATTGCTCGAAATGTTATAGGAAAACAGTTGGGATTAAAAGGTATTAAAAGAGGTAATAGTTGGTCAGATTTAGAGGTTTGTTTGTGTTAAAAGGGATAATCTTGCTCTGTTCTGGAGATATGAATGGTACCCTTAAACAGTACCTTAGAAATAAAAGTGCTTAATTCCAAAGTTAGAGATTAATTATTGGTGGACTTGGGCTTTCAGGCAAGATTTTATAGTTTTGATGATTGCTTGAATGAGAATGAAATATGACTGAAGTAGTTAGAAATACTAACATTATAGGAATTAAGAGATAGAACAGCCTATAGGCGAAAAAGTTCATTCCATCTCCTGAAAGTTAAAATACCATATAGAATTCCATTGAATATAAAACTTTGAAAAATTTAAGTAGAGTTCACATCTTTTCTGTATCGTAAAAGAATCCAAAATCAATATATTAACAATAACTAGAACAACCTATTAGAGATGCCAGTTGTGCTTGAAGCTGATTTTGTAACATATGTTTTATGTGATTATTGATGGTTGTGCAATGGGCATTGAATCTCTTTTCCTCCAGGCATAAGCTTGTTACCTAATCTTTATTTTACTGATGTTTGATCTTTTTCTTTCTTACACAAACTACAAATCCCTGTTCAAAATCCCTTAATACTTTTCTTGCAGCAGTTTGCTTTTGCTGCATCTTTTCTGCCTTAGACTTGTGTGAATTCGTATTTAGTGTGACAAAGTTGCTTGATCTAATTCCTGGTTTTTGTCCATTTTTTAAAAATAAAATAATAATAATAGTTTGAGATTCTGTCTACTGAAATACCTGGATATTTGCTGAGAAAAAAAGTTGCCGTCACCTGTTCAAGAACAAACCCTCCAAACTGAGAAAATCGAGCGTTGTGGTGTAGCAATTAGTCACACACAAGAAGTTTCTTTCAGTAGTTACCATAACTTCAAATTTTTAATGCTTTGAGTAACATTTTTATGTCATAGTTCATCATGGCATATTGTAAGAGGCAAAGAATATTAAAGTTCACAAAAGATCAGGTCTAATTTGATTAACTCAAAATAAGATAATCTAACTACTATAATTTCAAAATTGGATAATAACAGAGGTCTCTCTTTATATTTTTTACTAATAAAAATTCGTCTATTTAACAGAAAAAAAAAATCATTTGGTTAATTACTACTCATAACATTTATGCTTCAAAATAAGAGTGAAACAATGGATTCTTTTTTATATATTAAATAATTATGTTGGGATATGAAATTCCATGAAAAGAAGATACAAAACGAACGAATGTTTAAGAATTGTATTTACCAAAAAACTGTTTAAAGAATTTTTTATAATAGCTTAAAAGTTTTTAAATGGAAGTAAGATGTAATTTTTTTTTATCAATTCATTGGAATAAATGATGATTAAATTACTCAAAAGGCATATTAGCTGGTAAAATATTTTTCAATCTATAATTAATTGAAAGAAAAGGAGGATAAAATATAGTATTTTGAAGGGGTAAAAGAGTCTTTTAAGTGTTACTTTTAAATTGTGGGCTTGGGACATGGTTAGTAGCTCAAAAGCCCAAATAGGTTCAAAGCCTGTCTTCTAAAGTACCTTCGTCCCGGCACTACTCTCCGTCGGTCTCTTTCTCCGTCTCCGACAATACTAAGAAACGATGGTGTGGGGAATCTTTCCCGTTGATCCCCTTTCAGGTAAGTGCTATGCTGCTCTTTAATCCTCTCACTTGCTTCCGTGCTTATTGTTTGGAACTGCATAAAACCTGTTTGTTTGTATGCCTGTGAGAGAATTTTATCAAGGAACCTGCTTGTAACAAATGACATCCTATGACGACGTAAATTGTTCCACTACGCATTTCAATTTTTAATTCATTTTCTTCTGTTTTTCTTTTGTTCCCAACAAGTCATTCGCATTTAGTGTGCCCAGAATATTTGTCACTTGTCAGCAATGTCTCATGTAAGAACAAGCTTTTGCACCGCATTAGTAACCATGACTTTACCTTCCTAGATGCGTATTTAGGCAAGCGCAAAATCTCTCTCTCTCCTTTTTTTTTCTTTTTTTTGTTTGGGGTTAAAAACTGTTGTTTTTTGTAATTTGTTTTTGAATTGCTTGTACAACATTCACTAGGTAGAAAACAATGTGGATCACGGTTGGCAATTGTGAGTTTGGAAAGTCCTTACACTTAACCAAAGTATTAGCTCATGTAATGGCTGTTAATGTACTGTTCATATTATCATGGAATTGCAAAAGTATTTTGAACAGGGTTCCCGCCAAGGTAATGAGTAAATCAAAGACTTACTGTACGGTGGAAGCCCGTCCCTAAGGATGGCATGTCTGTTCTCAGCAGTTTTTTTTAGGAGGCAGGCACAATAGAACTTCCTAAAGAATATTCTAACCATGGGCTATTGATCTGACATATTCTAGCGTCAGGCATGCTTTTTATAGGTTCTCCTTGCTATTTTCATCTTCACTACTGATGGGCATTAATCATTCCTGTTGGACAACTTCTATAAGTGGGTTATTATATAGTGGCTTGTCATGAACTCAGATGAATTCCTGTTGTCTAGATTGTTGGTTTACTATGTTTACTTCTGTTTATCTTTTGAATCATATTTTTAGAATATACTGTTTTGTTTTCACTTTTGTGATCATCAGTTATGATTTATTGCTGTTTGACAAGGTGTGTGTCATCTGATAGGTGAAAATGAATACTATATCTTTGCAAAGGGTTTGTACAAAGTGGGTCGAAAAGGTAACACTTTTTGCACTTGTCTACAACTTTTTTGTTGAGTACATAGTAAAAGAATATGCTTACTGCTTAGTTCAAAACAGACTAAGATCTGTAATTTTCATTTGTTTCAATAATATTCATCTATTTATATAATAGTTCATTATCGTGGAAAGGCAGGAAGTAGCTATGCTTACCTTTGCACAAATTTGTTCTTGTACAGATATGATTCTTAAGCATATTTATCTAATACTTCAAATAAATTGTAAAACTCATAGATCTATTATTTTCGTTGACTCATTAATATAAAGGCAGTCTTGTTATTTGTAAGTTCTATGCAAAGCAACAAGATATATTATTCCAAAACAGAGAAAGAAACTAAATAAAAGTCCTAAGAAAAGGTTAATAGAGACAAAACTCCTTTGGAATTAAAAATTGGAGAGGATCCAATGATATGCTTTAGAACTCACTTGAAATGTTTGTTAAAGTGTGTTGCATTGGCTTGCTATACATAGCTGGATCCGCCTCTTGAAGTTTAATTTTTGGAACTGATGATCACTTAAGATGTTATGTAAACTCTAGTTGTCTATTTGATCTTGTGTCCATTTCCTAATAACTAAATTTTTTGATAATTTATTGTTCTACATGTTTAAGACCCTTTTTTACCTCATTATTGGACAGACCCACACATAAAAGGAAGTGTAAAGTGTTTGTTGTGTTGGTTCAATATACATAGTTGGATACATTTTCCTATTAGCTTAAGTTTTTCAGATTGATTTTAACTTAACAATTGTTTCTTAATAACAGTTTCCTCATATGCTTTCAGAATTGTGTACAATGTCTATGTGGCAGTTGGCTTGGTATACATATATGAACGCTGTTGTTCTTGTAGGTTGTGATATAATTATTACTAAAGACAAAGGAGTATCTCGGGTCCATGCAGAAATATTGGTGGATGTAATGACTTCCACTATCCCCTTGTCTCAACCTTCTCTCTCTTCATGCAAAGTTCTAATTAGGGATTGCTCAAAGTATGGTACATTTATTAACAAGAACTTTGGCTCAATGGAGAAAGTTCATCTGTTCCCAAATAAAGAAACCACTTTAAGAGATGGAGACCTGATTTCTTTTGGAACCGGCAATGCAACTTACAAGTAATTTAAATAATTTAATGTATATTATCTTTTGCCTTTGTTTTCTCTAAGTATGGAATTTTTCTGGAGCATCCTCAGGGAGTGTGACTGTTTAAGCTCAACATGTTCACATCTTTGAGAACTCGCATCGACATGAACATTTTGTTGTACTCTCAGTTCTAGCTGGTGCTGGATGGATTTAAATGTAGTTACATAGGTTGAAAATGACATGGTTTCTAGCATTCCTTATTATTTATTTATCTTTTTTCTCCTTTTAGTCTGTTCTTAAACTTCGAGTTGTGGTTTGCTTGAACTTAGATTGATTGATAAGAGAATTTTATGGGAGGGTAGTGGGTAGGTTTTTTAAAGGGCATTTGATTTCTCGGGCAGTAGAGTGCAAGGTGAAACCTAAGTGTTTAGTTAGTGAAGTATTTTTAAGTTTTACAGGATTTCTCATCCTCTTGAAATCTTGCACTATCTTACAGTTAAAAAATTTATGTTCTTTTCCAAAGAAGAAAGAAAGAAAGAAAAACAGAAGAAGAAAAAAAAGTAACATGATTACACTTTCGTGTTGAAAAAAACAAAAATTTACATGATTACACCAGACATGCACTGCAAATTGTTCCACTTATATATGCTTATACCTTGTAATGCATGTCTGGCAGGTTTTCTTTTGTTCCGATCATTTTCTGGTACTGCTGCTCGGGGCCCTTCGAAGTGAATCATCCCCTTCGAGACCAAATTTCATCAATTGGTTAGTGAGGAAGACAATTTTTAGCTGATAGTTCCCACATGTAGTTTTGTTAAAATGTTCTTATGGTTGCATGTGCAAATGTTCTCCTGATTTGGATTTTAGTCTAGTTTTATTTATGTTCTGTCTGTTCTATTGGCTTAATAACATAGTTGGGTCATTTTCCAAACATTTTAAACTTTTGTCATTGATGCCAACTTAACATGTTATCTGAATTCAGGTTATCTGTCTGGTTATTTTCCAATTTTTGTGGCCTCTGTTTTTGATAATTTATTGTTTGTACATGTCAGCTTGCCTTGTTTCTGGTTATTGAATATGCTTACATTTGAGGGGACAGAAGTGTTAAATGCATTTTGTGTTGGTTTTATATGTGTAATTGGGTTCACTTCTTAACAACTTAAACGTTTGGTGTTATTAGCCTATGTTGTGTGAACTTGATATATTTTAGAATTGATAGTAATTTGACATGTTATTGTAGATTTGGTTGTTATCTGGTCTATTGTTCATAATGTTGACCCTGGTAATTCATTGGACAGGTCCACTTGTGAGGGGCTTTTTATTACATAATATACATAGCCGCTTATTACCTTAAGCAGAGTGTATTGATGTTAGATGAATTAGAGGCAGCCCTAGATTCTCATGAAGCTATTCATAATAGTTTTGGGGCTAGAGTTGACAAAAATGAGAGCAATGGTATTTCTATGTGAAGGTGTTACCTTGAAATTCGCTTGACTATTGAACCATGGTTTAATCTTGTAATTATAGCATTCAATAACACTAGACGTTGTTCCATGGGTTTCATTTGCTTCATAAATTTAATCTTTCTAGTCCTTTGGAGATCTAAAGTTAGCAATTTGCATTGAAAATATTGCTACATCACTCTATGGACTTCTTTTATAGTCGGTATGTCATGATTAAATATTTGTCTCTATATGTACTGAAGTGGGGCCCAGAGACTTAGATGCTTCTAATTAACATCTTGGTGATGACTCTTTGGGTTCACTTCCTTGTCCATCTATATTGTCTTCAATAGTATTCTGTGCTACAACTGGAAAGATCAGGTTGTTTTGCTTGACGCGGTATATTAGTCTTCTAAAATTCTACTTACTCTTTGCTAATTTCTATGTGCTTTTGTTAATACTACACTATTGAATATTACTGAATATTTGTTTTCTTGTAGGTGCTTGTATTACCCATAGTTTTAGTCAAGAGTGCACACATGTGCTTGTTGATGAACCCATGCCTGTGAAAGAAGACCTACTTGATGCTATTGTGGCAAAGAAACCTTGTGTCCTGAGTAGTTGGGTCAAGGTAAGAAATGCTTAAGATCCGGATTTGCTTCTTTTGGTTTTATGTGGAGGATTTCTCATCCCCTTGAATGATTGTGTTGTAGTTCCATATTATGTATGAAAGTTTAAAAAATATAGTTTTGCGTCTTCCCTTATTTTTTGTTTACTGATTTTATCTGTTTTATTTAATTAGTTTCCTTATTGGTATAGGGCTTTAATTTAGGTATTGTACAGGTAAATTGCTTAGTTTCCTGAATTGGATATACAGCTACTCAATAAATACCTTGTCAATTGTAACTAAATCAGAATATGAATGACGGAGTTATTCTTCATGTTATCAGATCTAGGTCTATAACCCTTGTTTTTATATCCACAGCGCCACAGCACTTCAAGCTATGTTTTTTATTTCCAGCAGCTATTAGCATTATCATGCTGCATCATTTTGTAACCCCTTCTTTTCCTGCACCCCTCCCTTGCTGTGCAACTCTTTTCCACAGCCTGTAAACTCTCAGGAGCCTCTTGTCTACTACTTCAGCCTTTTGAGTAACATGCATAAATAAATTATTCAGAATTATTGTCTTAATATGCATAATAAATAATTTGATTGTCTGATTAAGACCTTGTATTTATCTCAATGATAAGTTCTTTTTTTGAATTTTGTAATTTGTTACCTTATCCTGCTTTTTTATTATTACTGATTACAATAGTTTATTTAGTCAGTTGCAGAGGAAAATATTCGCACTGAAATTCCTAGTTGCAGTAAGTAAGTGTTGTTGATCTTTTTGTGTTTTGTTACATTCATGGAATTCCTTGTAGGTTGGCATTGTTTATGCTAATTAGAGTGTCAATTTCATCATCTTAATCAGCTATTCTCCAACACTAACAGTGGAAGGAGTATCAGTAAAAGTTGCAGATCTCAAAACTCGTGAAAACTGTTTGAGAGGATACACTTTCGTGCTGGATTCAATAGACAGGGTAATGTAACTCCTTTGATCCTTTAGAAAATTATATTTTTCTGTAATAACTTACATTAGTTTAATATGGCTATGGTTCAATTGATAATTAAAATTGAATCTGTATTTATTTTGGCATATGCTTAATTCTTTTACAATAAGACTCTAACAAACCTTAAAAACTTTTGTGCATGGAACTGAAAAAGTTTTTCTAATCGTTAACTTCTTAAGGTTTGGGTACAAAATAGTCAAAATCTAATTTAAATGTATAAGAAGAAAAGAGGTTTCTGGGGTTTTAAGCAAGGTGACTCCTTTGCATCCTTTATTATTTACACTGGTGGTGGATGTGCTAAGTGACTTGGCTTAATTGCTTCTAATTATTGTCTTGTGTAAGGTTTTGAAATAGGTTGAGAGTCAGTGATGAGCTCCTTTACTATTTGTGGATGAAACTATCTTCTTTTTGTTAAGGAACAAGGGAGAAATACATGACATTGTCTTTGAGGTAATATCAAGAAAGTATTTTAGTGCTTTCATTCTAAACCATCCAAAACAGTTGAAAGATTTAGGCTTATGAAGGTGTAGAAGAATCATCAATCAAATTATGAAACAATGATTTGCATGAGAAATTCAAAGGGAACAAAGATACCAAGAGTGATCCCTTTAAGTATTCATTCTTGAAGGAAAAAGAGGAGTTTATAATTCTTGTATGGAAATCTCTCTGGGATTGTATAATCTTTGAAGGAGTGCAACGTTCTGTAATTCAGGAGAATAGGAAACGGCTGATATAGTTTAAGTTTTTTTTTTTACTTGAATGATACAGTTTAAGTAAATTTTTATCTTTTGAAATGCTTTATGCCATAAGGAATGGGATAATATAGCTTGTTGAAGAGGGGGTTTTATGATCATCTGCTATTGTTCTTCAATTTTATACTTGTGTAAATTGCTTTAACCTAGGAATGCTATACGTCCTCTGTACTTTCACTACTTTTTTTTTTCCTTGTAAGTTTTAGTTTCTTCAGAGGGAGAGAGAGGATTAGAAAAACCTAGTTATTATGGGATAAAGGAAAAATTAGCTGATATGAGATGGGTAGTATAGAATTAAATGTATTAATGTTATAGTGGTTGGTCAAAATATTTGTAATTGGTTAATACTGAGGGTATTGACGCAGTTTTTTTGTCATTATAATGCTTTCAACTTTTTCATTAAGTCAAAAGTTACAGCATGGTTCATGTACTTCTAGATTATTTCACATTCCTGTATCTGTAAATTGTAAAACTTACTCGACTGGAGAATTTGGTACATTTTCCTATGCATGCTTATATATATAAATCCCACACAGATAGCATTAACAAATAGTTTATAATAGAAATATGTATCTTATGAACTTGGGAATTATTCCACAATTATAAAAGTTTAATTCTATGGGTGGATGTGGTGGATAGCTCTAACAAATGTTTGCAATACCTACATTCATGTCTAAAGAATTAATAAGGATTTTGAGAACATTTGAAATGATTGTTTTGAATTTATATTTTTATCTGGTTATGTGCTATTACAGTATAAATTTGGAGTCCGGTTGCAGTCTTTACTGGAAGCTAGTGGAGCAAAGACTCAATCTGTTGATGGGATTAGCTTAAGCAGCCAAGTATGCAGTTATCTATTGTCTAATGCTTTCATTTTTTGTGCTTCAGATTTTTGAAACTTGCAGCATCATTTTATTTATGTTCTGGTTCTAGACAATTTACATTTCCATATGCTAAAAAAAGTTAAGATCTCCATCCCTCTTCATTGCTCAAAATTCACTGTTTTTGGTGGATTTGTCCAATCAACATTGTGCATGGTTACAAATGTGTTGCCAACATTGGAGAAATAATTTTTCTTCCCCCCACCCTCCCATTTCAATGTTGGTATTTATATGGTTGTTAATTTTATTATTTCATATTCCTGTCCATATATCAAGGATCTATGCTGTATTGTAGTTTTTCCCGGATAGTAATCTTGCCCCTCTTAGAGTTTTCTCCCTAATTACATAAGTTTGGTAGCCACATCCCTTAGCAAAAGCTTACGTAACTTGTAGGATTACAAAATTCTTATTTTAAACAGTACATCTTTGCTCCATCTTGAGTGTGGCTTGCAGGTATCATTGTTGCTGGCTTATCTTCTAACTGTTTTGAAGCTATTACTTGCAGGGACCAGATCATGAAGATAAAAATCGCATTGTTTGTGTTCTCCCTGAAGGATATGCCAGGAAGATTGACTGCTTCACTAAACTCAGTTCAGTTTCTAGAGTGAATGAAATGGACTTAATTTCTGCTGTTTTAACAGGGAAGTTGGATCATTCTGTTTTGGTTTCTCCTTGTGGTAAGTATTCTTACTAAGTGTGCCTTTCTGGTACAGGAATCATGCTTGTGCAGATATTTGGGAAGTAATAAAATTTTAACGAGTTTTTCTTTTTTTTTAAGGAAAAAAATCAAAAGAGGTTTGATCATGTGAGACGAGTCTTAGGATTGCATTATGTGAAGAGTGAGTTAATTTTGTCTAAGAGTGAGAAGACCACCTAGATTCAGGGTGTTCTGTATATTAATTAATTCATGTCCTCGTTTGTTATTCAGAGCTTTCTGGGATAAAGTTTAGAGAAAATTCAAAAAGACTTTCTCTGGGGTGGTTTAGGCATGGGTTTAAGTTTGAAATACTTATAGCTTCACTGTCAATGTACAAATTTAGACCTGTGTAAAATGAGTAAACCGAACCATGCTCTTCTGGGAAAATGGCTATGGGACAATAGGCTAAAATAAACAAATAAAATAGAGAGAGGACATGGGGCTAGAGTTGATGTGGTTGAACTAGTAATAAAGAACATGACCACATCTATGACTGTACTTGAGAAGATGGCTCTAGATAAAGCTAGATTCACACAATTGCATCATGAACTAACTATCCAAAGCTTTTGTATCTGACAATAGTTCTCTTGACATTTTTTTCTTATTGCTATTATTTTTAATTTCATTGAGAGCAACTAATAAATATATGATCATCTCCATTTCTTTGGCATAGAAAATTAACGTATCTGCATTCCTGTTCTGCAGTACTTGTGTCATCTTCATGCTCCACAGATGATACAATTGTTGCAGATTCTGAAGAACAAGAAGTAGAAACAGCCACATCAGTCCATAAAATCACTGCTGTGTCCTCTGAAGAACCTATTGAAACTGTTGCTAAGATTGAAAAAAAAAAGGATCAGACCACTACCAATTATTTTACAAGCTTTAGGCCTACAACTGCAGGTGGTGGTATACCTGCCATAAGAGACAGAGTTGATGAGCCCGAGAGTGGAAATTCAGATATTATTTATACCCAAGATCTATTCGTACGAGATATAAACATGCCTTCTACCACTACTTCTACAATCAACTTTGAAGTTTTAAACTTCAAACGCTTCAGGAAGGTAATTGCATCAGTTTTCTCAATCTCAGTTGATACCATGCAGTAGGGATTCCAGGTAGACCTAGCCATCAGCAATCTTCTCCTGTCCATAACTTATAGTTTACTAGTCTGAATATACACACACACACTGAGCCTTGTTTATTTCGTATGGTTTTGGGTTAAAACATTTTTTTTTTTTCAAAGACTAAAATTTGTGCTGTCTATCAAGAAGAGGTTATATGGCCAGCTCTTGTTTTTCCTTTGGCATGTTCGAAGAATATTTTATCAAGCAATGTTTATCGTTAGGTTGTTCAGTATACGAATAAGTTTAGTTGTTATACAATTATATGAATCCAAATTTAAAGCTAATTAATCTTGTTAAAAGAAAAAATGTTGAGGCTAGTAGAGGAATAGAAATCTGAGCTGTATAAATTTCATTTACTTATGTCAGTGAATTATTCAATTCTGTTTTTTTGCTTATGAAAAACTACGTCGAATATATACTGGTTGAGCCATCTTGGCTAGTGTTTTTCTCAGTTTTTGCTTCTTTTTCTACTTGATTGGAAACCAAATGAATTTGCAGAAAAATACACAATCAGGGAATAGCTTCAACAATCTAATTCCGTACTCCAAGTATCCATACAGGTAAGATCAGTTCTACCAAGATTCTCATTTCTGTATGGAGTTTAAGAAAACTGTGAGGTGAATGATATGTTTACATTGTGCTTTGTTTGGTGATCATGTAGAGAATCTGAGTATAGGGATGAGGAAATTGCTGAGTCCGTGAAAGAAGAGAAACGGAGAAAGAAAATGGAAGCCATTGCCGAAGACTTGTTTAACAATGAAAAGGTATGTAATTTTTTTGTTGTGTGCTTTTTTCTACCTAGCTGAGAATTGGACATCCTTGAGAGCTCACAGCTTACAATCTACTATTCTATTTCGACCTTGTAGGGGAGACAACGTGGTAGAGTTGGTTCTGTACGAGGACTTCTTAGTCATGGCTAACAAACAACAAATTCTTGATTACTATTAATCTGCTTTTTCACTTCGATGAAAAAGTAATTAAAATATATATATATATATACAAATATATATAAAAATTAAAATACAAAATAAATCATAAACAACATATGAAGGTGGTGAATGGTTGCTCTTCTCTTGTTTATTTGCCTCTCTTCCGCTTCAATTCCACGCTATACTCGAGAGAGAAAAAGTAGAACATTGAATTGGTAGAATTTTGCCTCCTTCCAAAATTCTAAACCTAATCAAATTATTTCTTACCAGTTTAAGTTAGAAAAATGTTTTAAAAAAATATTTATATATTCCCGTCCAATACAGAGCCATTTTATTAAATTTTTAAAACCAATTAATATAAACTAGGGATCGGAGTTCTTAAATTCGTTTTATCTACAATTATTATATTGAGTATTTTTTATATGAATTTTTCCTTTTCAAAAAAAAAAAAATGAATGAAATATTTGTTTTTTCTTCACCAATGGAGTTTTCAAAACAAAAACAATAAGAAATAGTTTTCAACCGTGGATGTAATCCAACGGTTTGACAGCAACTGTAATAACTATATATTCCTCTTACTCCCTAATTCCAATATTATATGTTTGTGCATGGATTGCATCTAATAAGAAATATTAAGGTGAGTCGAAATAAGAACAAGGTAAGAGACCATCGTACACTTCTTCTTTTTCCTTCTTTTTTTTCCGTAAACTAATAATAATTAAAAATTTTGTATAGAAAATCAAAGAGAATGAGCAAATAATTGGAATTAAATCAAAGAGATATTAAATATTTTTAATTTGTGACATGATTGTAATTATGATAATTATAACTTCATAATTTTACTTAATTTTTTTTTTGTCTTAAATTAATAAAATAATTGGTTTATGGAGATTGGGAATTAAAAGTTTTTTTTTCTTTTTCTTTTTTCATTTGTTAGTATAGATATAGTTTTAAATTAAAATCATAATCATAGATTGAAGTTGTGTGATTGATTTAAGCAGGAAAAAGGTGAAAGCATAATTGAAGTGACAGTGAGTACAAACATTGAAGATTCAACCGTCATGTGTGCTCGTATGGACTACAATTTTATATTAGAATTATAAATTATATGAAACAACTTGCACCATATAGACTTTATCCAAAATTCTTCCTTTCTCTTTCTATATATATAATCATACATCGGTATCTTATGCGAAGAAAAGGTCTTCATCACCAAGGAATAAAGTGATTTTCTACAATATATACGCATAATATGTACATGAAAGAATATTATGAGAGTCCCATCTAGGGCGTTCACGAACCTCCACCTTCTAGAGAATCCAAAGTTAAAACACTAATGCGTGTGTGTATATATATATACATGTAGGATACATATTATGGTAAAGAAGCAGCAAATTAAACGACCCTAGGTAGCTAGCTTATAAAACTTTCACATCACGTACTGCATTCAAAACCATATATATATATATATTTCTAAACTAGGCAAAGATCGTATCTGAGATATCAATCATGGCCAAGCAACGCACTGTTGGAATCGGCATGGATTACTCAGCAACCAGCAAGTCAGCCCTCCGATGGGCAGCTGATAATCTCATCAACGCTGGAGATCGCATCATATTAATCCACGTTGAGCCACCCAAAGCCAGTCATTCCAGGAAGCAGCTCTTCGAAGATACTGGATCACGTACGTACTTCATCATATGTACATACATATATATATATATATATATATATATATATGATTCTGATCAAGTCGTTTAATTAACTTTTGGTGGGTTTGCAGCGTTGATTCCTCTGGAGGAATTCAGAGAGATAAATTTCTCAAAGCAGTATGGACTGAATAATGATCCGGAGGTGCTTGATATTCTTGATACAGTCTCAAGGACCAAAGGGGTATTTCTTATTAAAATTTCTCTCTCTTCTTTCTTTATTCATGTGTGTGTGTGTGTGTGTGTGTATATATATATTAATTAATTATTTGAAAAAAAAATATTAATTAAGTGGTTAATTTATTTGCATGGTTGTTGACGACGAATGAATGAATTTGCAGGCAAAGGTGTTGGCAAAGGTTTACTGGGGTGACCCAAGGGAGAAGCTGAGTGACGCTGTGGATGATCTCAAGCTTGATTCTCTTGTTGTTGGAAGCAGAGGCTTTGGACCCATCAAAAGGTGATATAAACTTGTATTTCATTTTACTCTACAAAATGTAATCCCCCAGATTAGATAATAATTATTAAAATGACAAAATTGCCCCCCTCCCCCCAACACCATAATCCAAATTCCAATATGATGATGATGCGTCGTGCATTGATACATATGGTGAGATGATAAATTATATGTGCAGGGTGTTGCTGGGAAGTGTGAGCAACTACGTAGTGACAAATGCTCCATGTCCAGTTACTGTGGTCAAGGGAACGCCATCATCCAAATCATAACACACTCTGCTTCTTGGACGCCAAATTAATTAGGGCCGGACGGAAAAACACATATTCATCTCTCTCTATATATATATATGCTGGATGATAATTAATATTGGAGGGTGATGATATTAATTTGTGCTTAATCGTCTTTGATTTTTCTTATTATATATATATATATATATATATATAATTGTATTCTCTAATACCTAAAGGAATTGGGTTTGTGTTTGTATAATTATGTATTCTTAATTCAGCTTTTCAAAGATATTATATTTGCTTTCATTTCCAAAATTTTATGTGGTTTATGATTAATGTGAAAGATTAATGCAAGACTTAATTAATTGACCACAAATTAATTACAAAACATCTTATATGTATTGTTTAATATTATAATATTATAACATAACAATTAAATTATTTTTATATATATATAATAAATAATATAGATTAATACAATTTAATTAATACAATATAAATCAGTATAATACAGCATATCAAATATACCCTTAAAGTCTATGTGTGTCACGTAACGAAACAAATGGAAAAGGAAAATGACAATTAAGAGAAAAAAGAGGATTAGAATAATTAAACTATATGCTTGTAGCCACAATTAATTAATAATTTAATTGAGGAGTCAATCACGCAAAAGAAAATGACAAAACCTCTAACTGTTAACTTGTATCAATATTCTAATTTCCACCGCACGACCCTTTCTAAATGAAGAATTTTCAATTACTTGTCAAACTTCTTAACTAACCATTCTCTTTAAAAGCAGTACTATTTATCACTACTAATAATTAACACCGTTTATTTATATAGCAATTATTGATTAATTATTAAATTTTTTTATTCTAAAATTCTAAAAAAGTGAACTCTAAATTGCTAATGACAATAATTTCTTTTCACATCAGCATCGGATCCACTAATAATCGTCATTGATTATGACAAATAATTTTGTTCTTCTCCTAACTTAACACCTAATCAGCTTATGTGTTTGCCAGCTCTTACTTGGTAGGTTTGAAATTAATTATTGTGGAGCAGGTTGCCATGCATATATATATATATATATATATATATATATATATATGCAGTCTACCCCATCAACTTCTAGATTTTTCAATGCTTGCTTTTGGGACACCTAGCTGAATAATGCCTCCTGTAAAACTCATATCTGTCCAAATTAAATGACAATGACGTAATAATTAAGTAGCTTCTTTTAGAAATATCATAAACATATATTTCTATCCAAAGCACATTTGTGGGTTGTTTCTCCTAAAAGTATTTCGAGTAATAGAAATTTGGTTTGAAAATCAGTGACCATGAATAGTATATTAAATCAACAAAACTTGTGAAATTAATAATAAATAAATCCCACCTGTTGAATAGTAGTAGTGATTAACGTAATTAATGTACAAAAGGAACCACAGGAAGGTTAAGCCCAAGATTAAGCAAAACAGCCCAGAAGAGGACTATCTTTCAAATGAGTATTAGAATCTTTGGAATCAAATTATTAGATTCATTGCTACACATATTAATGGAGAAAATCAATCTTAATACAATCTTCCAGCAATCTAGCAATTAAGTTCATTAATATATATATATATATAGAATAAAGCTCATAATATTATATATATTAATTAAAAGTAGAAGTTTTAAAACAAATTAAACAAAACCAAAATTACTCTCCCCACGGCAAATAAATGGAAGGACGCAGAAGTATAACAACTCAATGCATGAGAATAACAATAGCAATAACAGTACACATTCACTTGCTGGTACATAATTGATAATAATACGAAGTTGTTAGAATTGATATTCAACACACTCCATTGGTCTTCTTGTCCATTACAAACTTCTTCCAAATGGTAGTGATCTCCCTCTGTGTCTCAAGTGGAGTTTTCTTGGCAACCAAACCACCATTCTTCTTGACCTCCTCGGCGTTGATCTTGGCCGGCAGCGTGTCGAGTTCTTTCAGAACCTTTTGAATATCAACCACGAGGCGCTCAGCCAAAGTGCGAGAGAAGTCTTCTCTGATCACAACGCGAAGCACCGTGATGTGCTGAGCGTCCGGTGGCATGGTGTAGGCCGGGACAATCCAGCCGAAGCGGCGGAGCAAGTGGGAAACCTCAAACTCATCGTGGCGCTGGTTGTTCTTCAGTGAGAAAGCTACCAATGGTACTCCATTGTCCTTTGAGACGATGTTGAAGCGTCCTGTCTTCTCCAATCCTTCTTTAAGCACTATCATGTTTTCCATGCAGTTTTCCATCACATTCTTGTATCCCTGTAGGCCATTATAAGCGGACAAAACTTTTATCCTTATTATATATAATTAAGTTGATATTAGTAATTAACTCTTAAGTAAGACAAATAATGTTACAGCTACATAAAAGTCTACCACCACCAGCTGATATATATGGCAGTTAACCTGGCAGTAGACTGATTGACAATTTAAATGTAACCTTATAAGATATAAGTGGAAGCTAATAAAACATTATTGTTTCACTTGCCATGTCAATTGGTAAAACAGCTTTTTGGTAACCTAGCATTATTATTCTAGTTTTTATTGAATTAAATTCATAAATTGATTCCGACATAGCTAGTTTTAAAATTCAAAATTTAGAGACACAGTTATAAATAATAATCATTGTCAATGTTCACAGTGATCACTTGCACTAACCTCATAACCCAAGCGAATAAGTTGATAGTACTGAGCAATAACTTGGCTAGAACCTGCATTAATCAGAAGAAGCTAGGCAAGCATAAATATTCAGAGTTGCGACAATATAAGATAAGAAAAAGAGGATGGTTTTGAAAGTAATTTTGTATAATCATATAATTAGTTATATTTAGAAATATATATATATATATATATAGGCTGCTTAAATTATATAGTGTATATGAAGGCACGTATATACCTTTAGAGAAGTTGAGAGTGAAAGTGGGTTGATCAGCACCAAGATAATTAATATGGAAGATGAGCTCATCAGGCAAGTCGTCTTTGTTCCTCCAGATGACCCACCCAATTCCAGCATACACTAATCCATACTTGTGTCCGCTCACATTGATGCTCTTCACCAACGGCAGCCTGAAATCCCATTCCAGTTCTGGGTACAAAAATGGTGCTATAAATCCTCCACTCGCTGCGTCCACATGGATTGGAGTCTCCCACCTACAATATTCGATACTTACATTACATATATTACACATGCACATTCATATATTATTAACATGCATGCATGCCTGCAAGTTTATGTAAGCAAAGTAATTGTACTCTGCTGGACGTGTATATATAAATGTTATATAATAGGATTTTTGGCACTGAATCATACAAATAGTTGCAAATTAATCCACAGCCGAGTAATGGTGTTTAATTTTATAATTTAAGAGGTAATTTGCAGCTTTACTTGTAATTTAAGATGCAAAAACATAAAAATATACCCGGTTTCCTTGTTCTTGATAGTCAAGAGGTCGTTGAGGCGCTTGACATCTTCGAATTCACCATTGAGAGTGGAACCGAGTATTGCAGCGACACAGATGGTGTTTTCATCAACCATTTCCACAGCTTTTTCAGGGTCCATCACATAATAACCATCCCTCAGCTTCACTTCCTTCAACTCCACCTCAAAGTACCTAGCAAATTTCTCCCAGCACACCTATTTCAAAAATTAATTATTAATTTCGTTATTTACCAGTTTGATTTAATTGATTAGTTAAATTAATATACACTAATTTTGTACAGCTACAGTAATTAATGCGACTAATGCGTAGCCTACTTACTTCTGTCGGATGCTAATGGCTTTACTTGTGGTTTAATTAGCTGACAGAGTTCACACGCAATTATTTTTATTTTTATATTTTTTGCCGACAATTGCTGAGATATCATTGACTTATCTGTGCCCTTTATATCTGTCTAGCTTGCCCCCGAAGTTGTATGGTTGACAGAGACATGCAGTAAGGTGTAGAATGAAGGTACAATATAATAATGGAACAATATGTTCAATCTCATCATTAATACTTTGGGGCCCACTACAATCCACCAAAAAAAATGTTTAATATTTAATTATAGGCAATTTTTTATTTTTATTTTTAAAAATTACTAATTAATGAATTCTCTAAAATAAAAAATAATAATTAAGAGGAATTCAAAGAAAAATAATGATGAAATGTACAAATAATAATAATAATAATAATAAAGAAGAAGTGGGCCCAATGGGTGATGTGGCAGTACCTGGACATTGGCTCCGGTGACGATGTTGGGCTTGTCGAAAGGCTTGCCTTGAGCTTTCATTTTGTTCTGCCATCTCCTCTTGAAGGCCAAGCCAGCCAACATGATGGCTTCGGAGGACCCCACAGTTCCAACTCCCACCGCCGTCTCGGATTCCCCAAGTGGCGCATTGAAGAGATGTGCTATCATGTTGACGCACCGATTCTGTTTTTGTTTTATATTATAAAAATCAATTAATTAATTAATTAAGAAATAAAAATTAATTAGCACTCCACTCGAATATATATTATAATATTCATATAAAACTAGCTTCAACAACTCATATGTACTTTATTCTCTATAAAAAAATTAAAAAAATATAAAATTAGAGCAACCAAATGTACTTTGATTCATTAATTAATTAAGAATCTATTCATCAAAAAAAAAAACTAATTAATTGATTCTTTTTAATCATGCACCAAAATCACCATTGCGTATGTATATTATAATATTCATATAAGACTAGCTTTAACAACTCATATGTATTTACTCTCTATAAAAAAAAAATTATAAAATTAGACCAACTAAATGCACATTGATTCATTAATTAAATAATTAAGAATCTTCTTTCTGTTATTTTCTTTTCTTTTAAAAAAAAAATTTGAAAAGATGACCCTCCGTTTTTGCTTGTTCCTCTCTTATTTTTTTTAATACTATTTTGTTTGAAAGTTTATTCTTGTGGTAGTGGTATTATAATATGTTTTCATATACGAATGTTCTATATATTTTATATATATATATATATATATATCTTATGAAGCTTTCAGATTGGAATTAAATTTAGTCTTGACAACTTTCTAAAAGTGGGACAGCCAGCTTTATAACACCAAATTTAATTCCAACAAATAGTCCAAAATATTGAAAAAAAAATATATTAAAAAATGAAAAGAAGGTGATAAAATAATTAATTATGCGTTTAATTAAGATGATCATTAATATTAATTTATAAACAATGAATGAAATTATTAAAATGAAAATTATGAAATTTTATGAGAAAAGAGTGAGTGAAAGGATAATATATATATATAGACAAGTGAATAAGAAATGTTATACCAAACAAATTAGAAAAAGGCACGTGACTTAATATATTAGCATCTTCGGTTTGTGATCTTTCGGGGAAAAAAAAATGAAAAAGATAAAAGAAGAAGAAGAAGTTAGCATGTCATGTCTAGTACCACCACTACAATACTCAACAAAGAATAAGGCTCATTATGCTTATTATCATTTTCTTAAAAAAAAAAAAAATCTATGATCATTTTTTGTTTTTGGTAATAAAAAATCTATGATCATTGATTAATAGGGTTCATAAAATTCACATTTTTATACCCTAATTGATATAATATTTATAAGAAAACAACATTTTTCTTCTAATCTATATATACACTAAGTTATCCTTTATGAAACATTTTAAATGATAAGGTCAAAAAAGAAAGAAAGAAAGAAAGAAAGATCTATAAAGATATTGTCCATCAAAACCCACATACCATACAAGGTGTATTTTTTCTATTTATGATGGCTAGCGTTACCCCCACAAATATTGATTGAATAGAAAGTGGCCATATACCCACGCATTCATTGGATTAGAAATGCAAGGAACTACGACTGACACGTTGTGCTCCTTATTATATATATATGTATATACATATATAAAATATATATATATATATATATATATATATATATAATAAATGTACTACTAGCCTAAGCTATCTGTCATTAATTTGCATGTCATTTTTAGTACTACTATTCACAGAAAACGTCGTCGGTGATTGATCTTGAATTTTCACAATTTAAGTTGGACTACTAGTATTCCCATTTATCGTTTACACAACTATTCCATTCCATTTGTAGTTAAAAATAAAGCCAGCTAATTTACCAAAAAATAACAAAAACAAAGACAGCTAGGTGCTTTTGATTTAGAGCATAAATCAGTCGGTCAGTGTGATTACTAATCCAAAAACCCAAAAAAAAAAAAATTATATAAAAATCCAAGTGTCCTATTTAGCACCGTTGATTTAATAATTTCCGAGAAGTTAGTGGAAGCAGATTCGTCAACTTGAAGGTCGACAAAATATTAACTAATTAAAAAGTTGATTATTAAACTTTCTAAAAGCAAAGCCGACCATTGCGGGCACAGCTCCCGTGGTCCCCACCTTTCTTTTTCATTTTTTCGAGAATTAAGCCCAGTGGACCACGTCAATCAAGGCCTCAACGCCGGTCATTGACAAAACATAGACTTTTCACATCGAATGCAAGGCAAGCAAGACTTTCTGGAAATCACTTATATATAATATATATATATATATATATATATATATATATATATATAAATTGTATTGGCTAGTTGGTTCTAAAATATTGTTAAGAAAATCAAACAAATAAAATCTCTACCATATTTGTGAAAATCAAATAGAGAAAATTAAAGTCATTGATTATTAATTTTTAAGTTATCACATTAACTTCAGTTTCATTAATTAATTAATAATTAATAAGGTAGGTGCCAAGTATCCAATCAAAGAAGCCTAGATATTATAATTTTTTTTTTTTTAAATTGAAATAGTTTTTTAAGGAAACATCATGAATAGTTCAAAGTCAGTCACCTATTGATTAAAAAGCCCCCCACCAGATAAACCTTACTTAATATGCTTTAGTTTTAATAACAATTATTAATATTAACAATATTTAAAAAAAAAAATGCTTGTAACTGTAAAGACGCGCTTAGCACCGAATATGTTTTTTTTTTTTTTTTTTAAATTAAGAATAATTTTATTGATCACTCAGAAATTTTTAACATAGTTATATATAATCTTAAAATTTATTAGTTGACTTTTCAAAATTTTAAAACTTATTAGTTACCCCTCTAATATTCAATTCAATATAATTGGTTTCAATTTAAAAAACAAACAAAAGACAGACCAACTTCATGCTAACTACATGAGAAGCAAGTGATGAATCTTCAAACAAATAGTGAGCAGTGAGATTTTCGTGACTGTGTCAAACACCGCCACTATATTTTGGAATTTTCTAAAAATAAGAGAAATTGAATTTAAAAAAAAAAAAACTGAAAAATAATATAATCAATTAAATCTCTCACACACAATTTTATTCTGCTCCTGAATTTTCTTAAAATTAAATTTAAAATGTAATTAAATAGAAATTTTGATTGGGGCAGAAAATGCATGTATATAATTTATGGTGAAGAAAAGAGGAAAAAAAAAAAAAAAGTAGGACATGCCTGGAGCTCAGTGGTGACAGGGTACTCATCCATGTCGACGTAGTTCTTGTTAATGGCGGCCATGATGAGCTTATCGCACTCCGGTTCCATCCACGTCGTCACGAACGAAGCCAAGTTCAGCCTCGGATTTCCGTCCAGCATCAGCTCGTCGTTTATGATCTGGTACGCCGCCTCCTTCGGTATCGAATTATCCGGAATCTTGAACCTGTTCATCATCACCACCATGCAAATATTAAATTCATCATGATTTTCCAATCCATCAAACGGACCACAAAATTAAAGCGTACCTTGGAAGACAGGTTCGAACATAGCGTGAAGCGAAGGTGGAGTGTACGGACTCATCGGAATCGGAGGCAGCCCTGGAGAGAACCATTTTTGTTAATATCAGAGTCTGAATCGGGGTGCGAACTGTGTGTCTGTGTTTGGGTGATGAGAAAATGCTGAAGAGATGGGCTTATATTTATATTAGGGAATGTTTTACATCTTCACGAGGCTGCCTATTGGTTAATAATTAAGTAACAAATTAAAAAAAAATATATGGAATATATAAATACTAATCCTTTTTGTCTTTTATTAATTTTAATGTCAATTTTTTACCCGCAGTAAATATTAAATAATAAAAATTTGGTCAACAATTGGCTTCCAATTTTAGCCCCCCAGAGCTGACTGCTTTTAGGATTATTTTCCTTTCATAATAAATTGAACGTGTTTGGACAGCAATTGTACATGCACCGACTTCTATTTAATTAAAAATTAATGTTTTTTTTTTGGCCAAGTAATTAAAAATTAAATAAACTGAACGTGTTTGGACAGCCATTGCACATGCACTAACTCCGCTTTCATTAAAAATTAATGTTGTTGTTTTTTTTTTATTAAGTAATTTAACATTAATGTTATAACTGTAAATTAACCTCAAGTTCTAGTTTGAAAATAGTTCATGTGACTGTAAATTTGCTTGTGGGTTTATGAATGTTCAAAACAAAAAAATTTAAAATTGAATATCTAGGGGTTAGTGAGTAGAACGTTGGAAAATTTTTATTAGGAAACTAAACCCAAAAGTCTACACAAGTTGAGGTCTTTAAAAAAAATAAAAAATCATTTGAATACTCTAAAATTTCTTCAAAAACATTTTAAAATTTATTAAAATTTTTATTGAACACATCCTTCAATTAATTTGGAGACTTTGTTTATTATCATATTGAATACTCTAATTTCTTTTTTAAAAGAAAATTCATATTCAAAACATCTCCATCTCTATCGTGCATTCTTACTTGGCTTTGATTGACATAATTTTTAAAACCTAAAAAGATGTTTTTTCAATCTCAAAGTAACTTTCGAAAGTGTCATGAACAATTTTTTTACAATTGCTTCCAACCAAGATCATTGAAGCGTGAATTCTCCGTCAAGTTTTTTCTCTAAGAAAACAATTGAATTTATCACTTATGTAGTATACTCTTCTATTACATAACAACTAAAGTAAATATCACAATTAATCTCATTAAATCTCTTTTTACACAGCACAGTGAAAAAAAAAAAAAACTTAGCTGTAAAGCTTATATTATGTTTATCTTCTTCTACAGTATTTCCAGGTGGAATCATTAATTTGTAGACACTATGTAAGTTGGGCTTGGTGTTATTAATATTCTAACAAGTTAACAATTTTTACCATATAAGTTTGTTAACAAATTTGAACTCTTTATGTGCGACAATTTGACTTGTTGGTTAAGTTACATATATACTTCACTATTATTTGGATTCAATTATATATATGATATTTTAGATAAATCAAAGTCTCTTATAATAATAATAATCTTTTTTATCAAACTATAAAATAAATTAATTTTAATATCAGTAATGTTAGGTTATAAAATAAATTTCTCAATTCACATGACAATATATTAGTTTTTAACAAAATAAAAATTAATTATTATATATAATACCATATTAATTGGAATATAAAATTGAAAAATTTATTTCTATCTATAATTTTTTTATATAAAAATTTATTTATATCCCTGCCTAACTTTATTGTTTTAGTATCATGCTTTAAAAATTTGAATTAAATATTTTATCAAAAGAAAAATTAGCTGTAAAGAAGTGTTTTGAAAGGTACGACAACGTGGACATCTTCGAGTTTCCCCATCCATCATTGGGCCCCCAGTCCCTATCGGTCGTAAATTACCTGTCTTTATTTTCTTTTCAGAATTAAATTTTAAAATAATGGAAATATCTAACTGGAAAAACGACTCATGAATAGTGTTTATTTTCTTCCTACAGCTATTGTAAAACCATTTTTAATTTTACAATTTTATTTAATAAATTTATAATTGTAAATATATAATACCAAAAGAACAAAGAAGTGAGAATGTGGTCTAATAAAAAAGAAGTCGACCGTTACATTATATTTATTTGTGAAAGTCGTTAACAAATTCTGTTGTTGTCTCAGATTTATTCAGATTTATTTAAATCGTCAGATGAAGGATATCTATTAAGGAGCTCAGCTATTTTTTCATATTTATTCAGATTTATTTAAAATGCCAGATAAAAAAGATTTATTAGGAAGCTGAACTATTTACTCTAAATTTTCATAAGATAAAGCTGTTTTTATTCATAATAATAAGGAAAAAGCTCTTAAAAAACAAAGTGAAGTAAATCCATCTATTTATATTCTTCTTAAATAACACAAATTCAAGGGTAAAAAATTAAAATAAAATTTTTAAAGACCAATAAAAAAAAACGCTTTTTAAAAATGTTAAAGAAATCTAATAAAAAAAATTATATTAATAGAAGGCCTAAAATATCCTTCGTCTGGTGCGAAACGTGCCACCCATTAGGATTATCCTTGAATGGTATTTTAGTAATTACGTGTTTGATACTTTGCGGATTATGTAAGGAAGACGATCGTCGCGATTTCGTAGCCGTTGGGTTTTAGGGCATCCAAACGTCTCTGCAACTCTGGAGGTCTATGAAGCAGTGAAGCTTAACGAGCAGGTCCACAAAGCAGGCGAGGCTTACATAAATATGAGCAAGCTCAAAGGCCCATTGTACCTCATTACAGCCACTGGCCTCACTATCCATATCTACAACTCGAATTTTTTCTCTTCTTCTAACGATTCCTCTCTCGTTTCCCCAAACTTTCCCGAGAAAATTCGTACGGTGTTCCATGGCGTCCATCGCTCCTCTCGCGCAATCTCTTCCGTCCGTTTCTCACACTGCATTATCTAGTCTTTGATATTCTATTGTTAGCTGGCCTTTTTATAATGTGTCCGTGTAAATTTTGGTTCCAGATTGCTCTCGTTGCTGCGGACTACAAGTATTCTTTGCGTGGACTGTCAGAGGACTCTGAAGATTATCGTAAGAAATTATCTGAGGTTAGACGGCGTAATTCAATCTATACTCTGATTTGGTTTCCGTGAAATGTTTGGAATATGGCCCGCTTTAAATTAAAGTTGCGATTTTTAAGCGTCTTGATTCTTGGGTATCCAGAAAAGTTAATTTGCTTCATATTGTCCATGATTTTGTAGTTGTTTTGTATTATCCAATTTATTTGGTTGGGATGGGTTGTGTATCTTTCTGAAAGGAATGAACTTGTTTCATTTTTCTTCCATTTTAAGAAAACCATATGATCAAGCAGTTGTTAATTCATGCAAATAATTGCCGGCGAAGATTACTTTTCAAAGTCAACAGTCTATATATGAGTTGAAATTTTGGTTGCATATGGGGAATGGATTTAATACTTTTGACAATTTTAGTGATATGGGATTAAAATTTTGGGGTTTTAAGAAAATCGGTATGTGCTACATTTGTTCTAATATCTTAACTAGGAGAAATAAGTACTATTGAATCTCATGCATGACAACAAATTGGATGATTTCTAAGGCAATGGGTAAAGAAAGAAGGAGATGAGAAGATGAATGGACCAATGTAAATGGTTGTATTGTCCGCATTAAATTTTGGAGAGTTGGGGAAGAAGGAAAAGAATAAGATTTGCAAAGTTGCTTATGAATGAAGGAAGGAACACATTATACCTTTCAGGTTGCTCTGAAATAAACCACTTATAGTGGATGAGGAAGTAGTTGTATTTTTCCATGTTTTATAAAATCATTGAAAAAAATTAAGGCGACACTTAAGGTGACCATGCTCAGGAAGTGAAATTTATTGTTACTTAAGAAGATGCCTGTTTTATTTCTTTGAAATTGTAACACTATTGAAAGAGAAATAGAATTGACCGTAGATAGTATGTTTGTTAGAAAAAAAAAATACTATCATGAGTCTTTATATGGTTAATTGGTGGTGCATTTAGGTACATTCACGCTCAGCCAAGAGAATTTTGAAATTATGTGAGACCAATAAAGGGTTTTATGTGAAAGCTGGTCAGTTTGTTGCTACAATGCGACGGGCTCCAGAAGAATACACATCAGTTCTTTGCTCATTACAGGATCAGGTCTGCATGAACTCTACATTTATTTGGAGGCAATTTTTATTTCTTCTCATACATATTTCTATGGATGCCCATCTAATTGGTCATCTGGTAATTTTTCTGGTCCTTAATGCTTCAGGTGAGTCCCTGTCATTTTAAAGCTATTAAAGAAGTGCTAGTTCGCCATTTGGGAAATGATTTGTCAGAGATGTAAGTTATCCATTACATTTTCTGGACGTGTTGCATTCATTTCTGTTCGATTAAACATTTATGTTTGAAGTTTAAGTTATATGATTGTAGTATCCAGTTGATTCTTTTAATGCTGTGTCAGTTGTCTAGTTGATCCTTTTGTTATTAGTAGCCTCTTGAGTCCTAATTCATAATTTTTTATTGTGTTTGGAGGTGAATTATAATTTTTCTTTGGGAACCCACTCTTCTGTTTTCTTATAAAGGCTTTTCATCACATTCATGGAATTGCAGTGAGCAGCAGTTTGTCTGATAGAAGTTGGAACTCGCTTTGTCATTATCTTTCTGGTCTTGTCATGATTCTTGCATATAACAATATATCTTGCCACATCCCTATTCTAATTTTCTCTAAGATTTCTTATCTTTTTGTTGTTCTATATTTTTTTATCATTTAGTGTGCACTGTCTATAGATTTTACTTGTTAATGAATTGTTAAATGTAGTTTTGGTCCACAACAAATAATGTTGACGTACTGCTCACCCATCATTGATGGTAATGAAAAGTCCTTATTTCCTGAAGGCTTCTATGGATTGCTCTTTTCATTTTCTCATCATCCATAATGGAGATAAACAAATCACGTTAAAAATTTTGTGAGAGACCCTCAAAAAAGAGTTAATCATATTAAACTTTTAATTAAAATTAAAAATTCTCATGTGTGCTGGTAAATGTCGGAAAAGTTGTGGATTAAGTTGTGCATGTTAAATATCCTTACAATTACACAGAGAGGGCTTCAAAAATTACTTTTTGTGGGTTTTATTTATTGGGGTTCTTTCTTGGAGTGTGAATGTTCTTTTCATGATGATTCCTTAGTTTTTATAAAATTTCAAGGTTATGGGGAAGGATAAATCTTCTTGTTCCATAATTTGTAATGATAGTTCAAAACCAGGATGGAAGCACATTTAATTTCAATCCTCCACTGCTTTGAGCAGGCATCTCAGTAGCCTTTCATTGGTGGTAAAATATGCCTCGAGAAACTGTATTAGCTTCTCACTTTCCATTCTCCAGAAGTGAAATCTTGTACTTGGAAGGTCACATCTTTTTTCCTGACATCAGATTTATGACACTTGATGAAAATCCAATAGCCGCTGCATCAATTGCACAAGTACACCGAGCTGTTTTGAAGGATTGTCGAGAAGTAGCTGTCAAGGTCGGTTAGTGAATTAATAGTGGTTAAAAAATCCTATTATATTCAAGTTATGTTGTAATTTTTTTAATAAAATTTTAATTTTTGTCCCAAAATTTTTGTTTCATAAATATGCTATTTTTCAACTTATATATTAATTAGACTTTTTTAAGGAAAAAAAGAAAAAGTAAAAGACTAGAGCTCATACGTACTAATAGGGAGAAGAATAATATAGAGGACGAAAAGTGTGAATGTAGAAGAATCGGGTTTTCATCACTATGATTCAGGTTGGCAATTCCATGATGACACTTTGCTTTAGATTAGAATTGAAGTTTTTATGACGAGTGTTTGATAATATGTGAAAGGATAGAAAGATGAGAGAAAACTGTACTCTATTTTTAATTTAAACATAAGGTAATACAGGGGGTTTATGAACTAGTTATGTACAAAGCTTAGTAACAAATTTACTCAACTAACCTTTAAGTAGTGTTTAAGTTTACAATATATGACACCCCAATGGACCAACTTAGGACTTTCCTTGATTTTACTGATCAGACTTGCAACAAAGACTATTTTATAGTTGTTAGGTAGATGAGTTTCTTGATAAGGCTCTTCTTTCTTTTTTATCTTTAAAATTTCACTATTTGCATATTTAACTGCTTATTAGGTTGTGTACTAGTGTAGGAGTATCAATAGGTTTTGATCGCAACATAGATTTTCCCATGTGCTACCTCAATACCCAAAAAATATCGAAGTTGCCAAGTCATTTGTTGAAGATAGTAGCCCATCCAATAACGTGATTGTACATTTGGCCCAAATAGATTATAAGTTGTTTCAAGTCCTTTATTTGAATAGAATTAACTCTTCCCCTCACGTGTAGGCCCTTTAACAATGGGGTAGAAATTGGGCCTTGCATGTGCAGCACAATAAATTAACAAAATAGGGTTGGCAGGCTTTGTTACCATGTTAATTTACTTTGAGTGACTTGAGTAAAATTTATCCAAAGTATTGTATTTGTTGAAACATATTTCATCACTAAACAAGGATTGATATAAGTGAATAACTAATTTCTACTGGTTATGTGGAGTACAGGTGCAATACCCTTGGTTGGAGCAGCAGATGAAGATGGACACAACAACCATGTCTTTCGTTTCGAAGTCCATTGAATGGGTTTGTGCCAAATGTTGTAACATTTAATGATTTATGCTTGTTGCTTATTATTAATGTTGTATATTTTGGATTTTTAAGTAAAGCTTCTATCTTTAATAATATCAGTTTTTTTCGATTTGATGTTATTCATATTCTTTGATGTGATCTCAAAGTTCTTTCCCTGAAGAGACAAGGCCATGCACATTCAAACTTTTTCACCCTTTCCAATGTCTTATTGAGTGTTCATAAATGATATTCTTTGGTTATTTGGAATTGTACACATGGTATAATTATATACATATGAAATACTTTCTGTATGCAATGGCTTGTTTTGAATGTAAATGTTATGTTTCTTGTTGAATGATTTTTTTTTGCTTTAAAGGTTTTGTAATATATAAATATCTTTTTCCTGTAGTTTTTCCCAGGATACAGGTTTAGATGGCTTGTATCAGAATTTATGGAGGCTATATCTCGAGAGCTTGGTGAGTTATAAAATGTCATTGTTAGTTTTCTATCTATCTGTTGGAAAGTAGTGACTAGGTGTCTAGGAGTACATATTATTATGTGACCTGTATTGTTCGTATTTATCTTAGTCTACTGTATTAATAAGGGTAAATCTGTAATTACCTATTTTGTGTTGTCTATAGCCTATAAATAGGAGTCTTTAATTAAATTTTATTTCATGAATGAGAATTGAATCAATAACGATTCTTTTTCCACATCATCTCTAAAAGTTCACATGGTATCAGAGCCAGGTTAAGTTTGTTACCGTCCTGTTATAAACCCTAGCCGTTCTGTGATAAACCCTAGCCGTTCTGTGATAAGCCCTAGCCTAGTGGTTGAGCCACCATGTCAGATGTTACATCAGGATCAACCCCTTATTCCAGCACCTCCTCAAAGTCGACAGATTTTCAGATCCCCAGCGCCGACTCCAATTCTGTACAGATCACAAAGATTCGACTGAATGGAGATAATTTTCTACGTTGGTCTCAGTCTGTTCGTATGTATGTTCGAGGGCGAGGTAAAATAGGGTATTTTAATGGAGAGGTGAAGGCACCTGCACAAGAAGACTCTAAGTATGCTGTGTGGGATGCTGAAAATTCCATGATTATGTCATGGCTTGTGAATTCCATGGACGATGACATTAGTCCAAATTATCTGTGTTATTCTACTGCTAAGGAACTCTGGGATAATGTTAGCCAGATGTATTCCGATATGAGTAACCACCACAAGTCTACTAGATTCAATTACAACTTGGTGAGATTCGCAAGGAGAAGAAACTGTCACCAAGTATTTTAACAATCTGAAACGGTTATGGCAAGATTTGGACATGTTTAGTGATTATGAGTGGAAATCACCGGATGATTATAATCACTACAAGAAAGTGATAGATAGTAACCGAATATTTAAATTCTTGGCTGGTCTTAATATCGAGTTTGATGAGGTACGAGGAAGAATAGTTGGTGACACCTCTCCCATCACTCGTGGAAGTATTTTCTGAAGTTAGAGGAAGAGAGTCGAAGAAGTGTCATGCTTGGAAAGAGGGGAACTGGTGAATTAGTGGAGAACTCGGCTTTGCTTACTGCAGATGCAAATGCAAGTAAGTTTACTCCAAATCAATGGAACGGTCAATGGAAAAAGGATGAGAAGCCTCGTGTGTGGTGTGATCATTGTAATAGACCACGCCATACCAGAAACTTGTTGGAAACTTCATGGAAAACCAGCAAATTGGAAGAGCAGCAAACCGGTGATAGAAACAACCAAAGGACACCTCGCATATGAGGTCGACACCAATCTCTTTACCAAAGAACAGATGGATCAACTTCTGAAATTGTTCAAGTCCATTCCGTGTCTAGTATTCCTTCCGGTTCTCTTGCTCAAACAGTAGTAATCCAAGTACTTTTTCTTGTTCTTTGACATCCGCACCATGGATAATTGATTCAGTGCATCGACCATATGACATCCCTTTCCAATTTGTTTATTTCTTATGTGCCTTGTTCGTAATCGAAAATCGGATTGCTGATGGTAGATACTCTCCCATTGCTGGGAAAGGCCTCGTTAAAATTTCTGATAATCTTGTATTACAATCTGTTCTTCATGTTCCTAATCTTGCCTGCAATCTTTTATCGGTAAGTAAAATTGCCACAGATTCTAATTGTCGTGTCATTTTTCCGCTTTCGTGACCGAGAGGAAGATGATTGGCGCTAAGATGGCGGAAGGTCTTTACTACTTTGATGACATTTTTGCAATAATAAACAAGCTCGTGGACTTAATAGTATCGGTTCAATCCCTAGTTTAACAAATAATGCTTTGGCATCGTAGACTAGGACATCCCAAATTTCTACTTAAGACATTTGTTTCCCAAATTGTTTAATGGAATTGATTGTTCTTCTCTTCAATGTGAAGTGTGTTATTTATCCAAGAGTCATCGAGTTCCTTACTCTTTAAAATCATACAATGCATCAAAACCATTTTATTTAATTCATAGTGATGTGTGGGGACCCTCAAAAATTACTACTGTTTCTGGAAAACGATGGTTTGTGACTTTTATTGATGACCACACACGTTTGTGTTGGATATATTTGATGCATGAAAAATCTGAAGTAGGGAAGTTGTTTAAGAATTTTTACAACATGATTGAAAATCAATTTCAAACCAAAATCAGCATACTTAGAACTGATAATGGAACTGAATTTTTTAATCAGTTTTTGGACCAGTTTTTAGCAGAAAAAGGAATTCAGCATCAATCAACTTGTCGGGATACTCCCCAACAAAATGGTATTGCAGAGAGGAAAAACCGACATCTACTAGAAGTAGGTCGTGCTTTATTGTTTGCAATGCATGTCCCAAAAACTTTCTGGGGTGATGCGATTTTAACAGCCACTTATTTGATAAATAGGATGCCTACCCGAAGTTTTACAATACTCTGCAATGTCTAAAAACTTTTTCCCCTACTCGGATATTTTTCGATATTCCATTAAAAGTCTTTGGTTGACTGTCTTTGTTCACATCCCACGGCATTTGAGATCAAAACTTGATCCACATGCAGAAAAGTGTGTGTTTCGGTATGCACCTAATAAAACGGATATCGATGCTACAATCCTACAACAAAAACCCATGTGAGTATGGATGTCTCTTTTATTGAAAATCAGCCTTTTATTCCCCAAAACCTCTTCAGGGGGAGAGTGTAACCGAAGATCAGTTTTGGGAAACTACAAATAATACCATTTCTAATTTCATTCCTATGGATTCACATCCAATCCCCTCGGTCTTCGAGTGCACTGCCTTGAGTGGTATTGATGTTGTTTCCCCAAGGGTTAATGTCCCACAAACAGGGGGAGAATTACTGCTGAATGGTGAAAACCATCCTGAGCCTGAGCTTCGGGTTTATAAAAGAAGGATTGTTCATCGAGATAGTAAAGATCAACACGCAATCCAAGAGCAGAATCAATCATCATCCTCGCAAGTTGGTCCTTTTCCTGATAATCCAGGTAATTCTCCTCTTCATACATCAATTCCTTCTACTGTTGTTACTCCAAGTCATGCTATGTCAGAACTAGATGTTCCTATAGCAATTAGGAAAGGAGTTAGAACTCACTATGCATCCTATTTCTAAATATGTGTCCTATCATAGACTCTCTGACAATCATATAGCCTTTGTAACTACCATGTCTCATGTTTTTGTTCCGAGAACCATTCAGGAAGCCTTAGGAAATTCGGATTGGAGATTGGCTGTTTTAGAAGAGATGAATGCTCTTACAAAGAATGGGACTTGGGATGTTGTTGAGTTACCAAGAGGGAAAAAACCTGTGGGGTGCAAATGGATATTCACTGTCAAATGCAAGGCTAATGGGAGTGTAGAGGTATAAGGCAAGATTAGTAGCAAAGGGATTTACAGCATATATGGGATTGATTATCAAGAAACTTTTGCTCCAGTCGCAAAGATTAACTCAATCCGAGTATTAATCTCTTTAGCTGTTAACCACAATTGGCCCTTGCACCAATTAGATGTTAAAAATGCTTTCTTAAATGGGAATTTAGAAGAGGAAGTGTTTATGGATTTGCCATCTGGATTCGAGGACGAGCTTGGAAAAAATAAAGTGTGCCGATTGAAAAAGTCTCTATATGGACTTAAACAATCCCCTAGAGCATGGTTTGAAAGATTTGGAAAGGCAGTGAAGAGTCTTGGTTATTGTCAAAGTCAAGTGATCATACTATGTTCGTAAACACTCAAAAGAACAAAGAATTGCAATCTTGATTGTTTATGTGGATGACATAATTTTGACAGGTGATGATAGTGTTGAATTAGCAAGGCTGAAGCAGTTTCTTGCTAATGACTTTGAAATTAAAGATCTGGGTACTTTGAAGTACTTTCTTGGGATGGAGTTTGCAAGGTCAAAAAAAGGCATATTTATATCTCAAAGAAAATATATTCTTGATCTCCTTGGTGAAACAGGTATGCTTGGGTGCAAGGTGGCCGAAACACCAATTGAAGCCAATTTGAAACTACAGCCGGCCAAATCTGAAGAAATTGTGAATAAAGATCAGTTTCAAAGGTTGGTTGGAAGACTAATTTATTTGTCTCATACCTGCACATAGCATTTTTGTTAGTATGGTAAGCCGTTCATGCATTCACTGTGTCAAGAACACTTTGATGCGGTGTATAGGATCTTGAGGTATCTAAAAGGGACTCCGGAAAAGGTCTACTATATGAAAATCGTGGTCATCTTCAAATTGAAGCTTACAGATGCTGATCAGGTGATGTGTTATCGATAAGGTCAACTTCGTGCACACCTTTGTTGGAGGCAATTTGGTGACCTGAGAAGTAAGAAACAAAGTGTAGTGGCTGAAGCGTGTAGTGAGTTTAGTCTGCTGCTCATGGAATCGTGAAGTTTTGTGGATTAAGAGACTCTTGAGGATCTAAAAATTCCTTGTTCTTTGCCTATGAAGGTTTATTGTGATAATAAAGCTGCAATTTCTATTGCACACAATCCAGTTCTTCATGATAGAACAAAGCATGTTGAAGTGGATAAACATTTTATCAAAGAAAAGATTGATAGTGGTTTGATTTGCATATCTTATATTCCGACTACTGAGCAGGTAGCAGATATTTATACAAAAGGGCTACATCAGAAGCAGTTTAATAATCTGGTTTGCAAGCTGGCAATGGAGGATATTTTTAAACCAGCTTGAGGGGGAGTGTTGGAAAGTAGTGAGTAGGTGTCTAGGAGTACATATTATTATGTGACCTGTATTGTTCGTATTTATCTTAGTCTACTGTATTAATAAGGGTAAATCTGTAATTACCTATTTTGTGTTGTCTATAGCCTATAAATAGGAGTCTTTAATTAAATTTTATTTCATGAATGAGAATTGAATCAATAACGATTCTTTTTCCACATCATCTCTAAAAGTTCACACTATCAGCTTTGTAACTGGTGAAAAATTGTACAAATGTCCATGCATAACCGATGCTCATAAGACCATGGCTGAATATGATTGAGATACTGGCATCATTATTTTATTTAAGTTGTGTGTATAATTCTGAATAACATGACCTGAAAAATTGATCTTAGTCATTTTTTAAGCGTATGAAGATCATAATAGCTTTTTTCCTCTAATGGTTCTTCACAGACTTTGTTCAGGAGGCTAAAAATGCTGAGAGAACTGCTAATAACTTCAAAAACAATAAGATGGTGAAGGTTCCTCGCATATTTTGGGTATGACTATCAAGAATTACTTGGTTAATTTTTATTGTCACTGAAATAGTTTTATGATCAGTACTTTTGACTTCTTTTATTTCTGAATCCAAAGTGATATATGTCAAAGCTCTTGGCTGACCAAAATATGTGTCCAGGATTTGACAACAAATCAGGTTCTGACTATGGAATTTTGCAGGGGGCATAAGGTACTAGCTTGTTTGATCTGTCTCTTACTTCCTAGCAGCTTAAGCTTTTTGGAGTTATGGCAACTAAACATGATATCAGACCCTGGTTGTCATATCTAGACTTGTGTTTAGATCTTCTAACCACCATCACTATTAATTTATTATTATTCATGTGTAAGGCCCAATTTCTGTTTATTGGGCAGGCTGTCTGTTGTGCTAGCTTTGATGTACATAGTTGCATGCACTTAACAATTTAAGTTTTTGAGAGCATTGGCAGCTAAACAATATTTATTTCTTGCAGATATTTCATTTCACTAGTCTTCCTTTCCTTGAGTTCTTTCTGCTTCATTCTATCATGTAGCATATGATACTTGGCTTTTAGCTTTTGATTTTTTTATTCTTCCTGACATGGAGTTGATTACAATTTCAGGTTGATGATGTGGAATATATGAAGGAAAGGGGAATAAATCCAGTCAAGGTTGTTTTTTAGAGCTCATTACATATGTGTTTTATATTGTAAAAACTTGCAGATAATTGTGAAATGTAAATTGCATGTGTTCTTCAGCTGAAAAAGAACTGAATTAACTTAATTTTCGCTGTTGTGTTTAGCATGGTATGACATTATTTTGTCTGAGCTTGACCCCATACTAATGGTTGTTTAGGCTTATGGGTGGCTGTTAATTAACTTGTATGTTTTTCAAAAGCTTCATAACAATGGGTATAGGAGCATCAATGTATTATGTTTTTGCCATGCTTCTATAGTAAATCTATAATACAAAAATTAGTTGATTCCGGCAATAAGCTATAAGAATCTTAAGGTAATATATAGTCTACTCATGAGAATAACCTGAGCTTAAGTACAGTTGGGTGAGCTTGATGAATTTTCTTCTCAAAACATGAGCTTAAGAAGTGTTAAAACTGATCTTGCATCTGGTTCACTAGTAATACGGTCAAGCCCGCATGCACACTCTGATTAAGAACGCAACTACTCACAAGTGTTTCAGCCCTTAAATCTTATACTCTTAAGTATAGATTCTCAGTATAATCTTTTTCGTCATTTTCTTTTGTGTTTGGTATTAAACCTTAAAGCAAGCTTAATAATGAACAGTTTGTTTAATCAGAATCATCACTGATGCAACATTGAAAGATTAGGGAAAATTATTGTTTGTTTAAACTTTTGCTAATTATTTGCTAATTTTTTATTTGAAGTCATGCAGGTTCATTGTCTTGTGAAACAAATATTCTTAAATAAAACTTGGTTAGTTTGTTATATAGGTGGCAAAAGCATTGGTGGAAGTGTTTGCTGAAATGATCTTTGTCCATGGTTTCCTGCATGGTGATCCACACCCTGGTAATATATTAGTTTCTCCTGAAGGTCGGAATGGCTTTTCATTGGGTATGCTCTGATTGATTATCAAGGTTCCTACTTTTCTTTACAAATGTTGAATTATTGCTTGTAATTATACTTTGTCTAATGAGATTATTTATCGTTTTCCTTGTTATGGATATACCATGCAGTTCTTCTTGATCATGGAATTTACAAAGAATTGGATGAAGGATTTAGATTGAATTATTGCCAGCTTTGGGAAGCTTTAATCCTTCTGGACTCAAACAAAATACAGCATTTGGGTGAGCAATTTGGTGTTGGAAAGTACTCTAAGTTCTTCCCGGTCATATTTATGGGAAGAACAATTGACAGGTGATTGTTTTTCCTTTTAATTCACAAGTAGCATTCCATATTGGTTCCCAATTGCAGTCTTCAGTAGACAAATTTCATGCATCTCTAAACTTGAATGCTACATTTTGGATTCTTGATTGATGATGATTTGTAGGTTTTCTTGCATATTGCAAGTCTCCTTCAAAGTTAATATGGAAAATGATTGAAGGAAAAATGAGAAAGCAAGTGAAACTGATCAGGCGGAAAATTAGATGTGGTAATTGATAGTGGTGGCATAAAGTAATTCAAAAACTCTTATTTATCGTGGTAAAAAAATGCCGGGAATGTTAAAGCCTGTATTTTTATATATTCATGTACTTTGGTCCTATTTAAGAAGTGCTTGGCATGCATCCAGGTGTCTGGTTGTAAAAAAGGACATGCTCCTTCATCTTATTTTTCTCTTTTTCATTTACAAAATATCATGGGGGACGAGAAATCCTCAAAATTTGAAAATCCAATTAGAACCCTAGCCTTTGTTAATGATGCCCACGGTGAAGCCAAGATCAAGATCTTGAGCTTTCCTTTGAAAAGTCCAATGACTGATTAATGACTTTTTTAGAGCGTCTGGATATTGTTTTTACTAAAGCATGCAGGAACAGGTTCTGTATCTATCTTATACTAGATGCTAGGATACATAATACTATTGATTTAGGATTCATAAATTCATGTGGGCTTTAATCCTTGTGTATATTCCGGGACATTTTCTATGTGCTTGCAGCAAATCAGCTCTTGGAAGTGGAATGTCAGTTGAAGAGAAAAGGAACCTAAAGCAGGAGGCAAAGTCTGTAAAGATGGAGGACATATCTTCATTCATGGAATCTCTGGCACCTGATTTTTTCTTAATATTACGCACCGAGTAAGAAGACTAGCTCAAATTTTACAAGATGCTCTATTATTTATTTTTTTACAATCTGCACCCTTTGTTAATGTTTTCTTCACTTCCAGTGGGCTGCTGAGGGCTGTCATTAAAAATTTGGGTGCTCCGCATCGGGACAGGTTGCTTGCCTATGCCAAATATGCATTTCAGGGTCTCTCTCTGCAGTCAAAATCTGAATTTGGTAAAAACTAAATGAAACATTTTATTTTAATTTTCACTGGTAGAATTTTTCTTTCCCTTTTGAGATTCACATGTAAAAGATTGTTTTTCCCGACTGTATGGCACCTCTCTAATGGTGCTAAAGACCTAGAACTGATAACGGTGGAGTGAATCCATGAATTTTCAATTGAGAGTTTTCGAACTATGTCAACATTTTCTGAAGAAAAATTGACAATCTGTCTTTGATCCTGCTTCTGCTTTCAGGTTTTTCTATACCCGTCAAGTTCTCCAAATTGAAAACTAATGCGAGGTACCTTTGGTTGAGGCTTGTTCTTGGTACGGATACGTTATCACAATTATCTTGTTATTTTATAACTTATAGCCAATGAAATCGTAATGACATGAGTTTGATCCAATTGTAGGGTTGATGGACCTGTCTCGTCGGATATTCAAGGTCGGGGATTTCCTGTACATCTTGTATGGAAGCTTTAGTTGTTGCTTTTCTGCTATGATTTCAATCCAACTGGAAGACTGAAATTGAAATATCATATACAAGATGGAACAATTGTAAATCAATTCTTGAACATTGAAAGGTTTGGCCATAATATAACATACAAATGTAAAAGCAGTGGCCGAAGAATGCAGAGACCATTCAATTTTGTCAATAAGTTAAGAATTTAGTCATACATATAAGAATAGCTGGAAAAGTTTTTATTTTTTATTGTCAGAAACGCAAATGACTAAAGTGAAAGATATAAAATGGAAATTGAAATAAGAGTGAACAAAAATCATGAGCTCTCTGACATATAGTGCACAAGAAAAACCTAAACAGTTTAATCAGAATCATGAATTGTCTCTAATATTATCCCCTCACGACAACGACAATCCCCAGGGGGCCTCTTTTACCTCTCCCCCAACGAACCACTAATTTTCTTTATTCTCCAGTAAAATCCCAAATTAGAAAATAGCCCTCATACTTAACTTTCCCCACCTGGCCCTGCAACATAAACCACAACTCCATCAACTTTCATTCATGTACGTCAAAACAAAGAACCTATAAGGAGAATGAGTGAAGGACACAACATATTTTTTGAAAAGAACGATCCAAACGATGCTCGTATTTTTCCATAATGCGTGAAGTTTTCACAAGAATAATTTCTAGTTTATAGCACAAGTAAATAATCGTTCAAGTACATTTATGCTTAACCAGAGAGTCTTGCTCTCAGTTCTGCCGCTACAGCATCAATGAATTCCTCAGTATTCAGATACTGGCCCCTGGAAACCCTACATTGCAAAAGAGGACACAAATCATCAGTCATGTAAAAAAAATCTCTCTCTCTATCTCTGAATCAGGAATTGTTACAGCCATTCCAATCGATACTCACTTAGATCCATGGATAAGTAGAGCAAGATCCTTGGTCATCTTCCCAGATTCAACGGTTCCAACACAAGCAGCTTCCAATTTCTCAGTGAAATCCAGGAGTCTGGCATTGTCATCCAACTTTGCCCTGTCATGAAAGTTCATTTCCTATTCAATATGTTTAAACAGTATTTTCAAAAATCACCAAGTTTTTAACACTCAACTACTTTTGGAAAATCAACTTGATAGATACCTGTGTGCAAGGCCTCGTGACCAAGCAAATATAGAAGCTATGCTGTTTGTACTGGTTTCACCTCCCTTCTGGTGAACCCTGAAGTGCCGGGTAACTGTACCATGGGCAGCTTCGGCTTCTATCGTCTTTCCATCAGGGCATACCTAAATCCAATCCATACTCCACTAAGTGAGAACAAGGATGCACGTGGAAAAATATTCTTGAAGTAAATTTCACAGGTGTGACAAGAGCAAAAAGAATACAGGAGAGCAAAAGGAAGATATATTAAATCCATAAAGCAAGAGACTTGAAGTGTCCCATACCTATGTCAAATATATAAACAAAGATGGAAAAAGAAAGAAACTTTTAACACAGAACATACCAGGACAGATGTCATCAATCCAAGAGATCCGAATCCTATAATCATGCAACCAGATATTACAGATCAAATAAAGTAGGAAGTACCCAAATGCATATTCCAATACCAAAAAACTAAGGCAGCAATCACATTTCAATTTAAGGTCAAAATAAAATAGTACATAATAGCACAAACTGCAATTCACTTCTTTATTTCTCCAGGTCATTAGAAATACCTTGAGCTAAGAAATCACTCTGTACATCTCCATCATAATTCTTGCAGGCCCAAACATAACCTCCTTCACTCTTCACCGCATAAGCCACCATATCATCAATGAGACGGTGTTCATACCTTTCAATTACACAACAAAAAGTTAGTGACAAACATCCATAATGTCATAAACATCAAGTTAAATCAAAATTACATAGATCCTCACCAGATGCCTGCAGCCTCAAACTTTGATTTCCAGTTAGCCTCATAAACTTCTTGGAATATGTCCTTGAATCTTCATTAGTAAAAGAAACATGAATATACTTATCTTAAAGAATAAGACATGAACAATGGAAATTTTTGAAAAATTGGCTAAAGAAACCATCTGCATACCTCCCATCATACTTCTTAAGAATAGTATTTTTAGTGCTAAGATAAAGTGGCCATTTTTTCTGATAGGCTGTGTTCATAGAAGCATCACCAAATGCACGGATGGACTGCAATCTCATACCGAATATAACAGAAGAAAAAACATCAGTAATTCGCAGGAATCAAGAAATTAACTTTGACAAAACTACCACGAAATTAGCAGGATCAAACCTCATCAGTGTTGTACATGGATAATGCTACTCCCCCAGCTCCTGTAAAGTTGAAAACCTCTAGCTCTGTCTTCTCACCTTGTCCTTCTGGTACTGCATAAGGTTTTAGTAGTTTATTGTACACAAACACTTTTAACAATATAATCAACCATTGATAAAAATTAGGGAAAACTGTTGTGTATCTGCAGTACTTTTACAATCTCAATCCAAAAATAACCGTCAGAAAACCCATGGAGTCGTGTCTAAATAACAGAAAGAAGTTTACCAAACACCAACTTCAGTTTTCCAGCTCCTTGAATGACCGCATCAGTTGCTCGGTATTGATCACCAAAAGCATGTCTTCCAATGCATATCGGTTTTGTCCAACCTGATATCAACAATAATCAGGCATAGGTCCACCACACCGACAGTTTGTAACTATGTAAACACATTGCCAAATACAATACCTGGGACAAGACGGGGCACATTTTTGCAAATGATAGGTTCCCTGAAGACAGTGCCTGCAAAAAATGGCACCATCATATGTAATGTAAACTAAAACATTTGTTGAGACAAAGCAAATTACGGGTGAAATTCACTAACCATTCAAAATATTCCTAATGGTCCCATTTGGACTCTTCCACATGCTCTTCAAGTTAAATTCCTTCATACGAGCTTCATCTGTCAATCAACACAACCAGATTACACATTTTGTCAAATGACAGTGTTGATGAAAATCACTATACCTATACAGGTACAGATGGTTCAGGAGTTCAGCTAGTAGTCAAATGCTCCCTTCCCCAACAAAGTCAGTCATGCATACCTGGGGTGATTGTAGCACATTTAATTGCTACATTGTACCTAAAATAAGAACCAAGCGTCAGGGTGCAGAAATACAAAAACGAAAAGCACCAGTAAAGGTATCCTAAAGTACTCTAATTTTGACAAAAGACAAAAACTAAATTAGAGATGTAATGAGCATACTTAAGAGTAGCCTCCGCACTTTCAACAGTAACTTTATCATCAGTGGCATCGCGATTAGGAAGGCCAAGGTCAAAGTACTTGATGTCCAAATCCAGAAAGGGGAATATAAGCTGCAGAAGTATAAACCATAAAGTTAAGCATATAACAATCAAAATCTTTAGTAGAAAACCATAGAAGACACATCACGAGCACTAGTAGTAGGAACATTAAAGCACCTTATCCTTTATTGATTGCCAGAAAACCCGAGTCATTTCATCTCCTGTATCATTAGATCCAAAGAAGCAATGTATCAGAAAGAGCAAATTTTAGGCTAAAACACGGATCAAACATTGCTGCAAACCTCAAATCCTATTTGAAATGGTGTAACATTTTTCCACAACATCCTCAAAAGATAATACAAATTGTTTTGAAGTACCCAATACCCACCAAAAACTGTTCTTTCATATCATCACGTCGAATCTATCTAAATTTTCATCATATCATCAATTATCACGAGTAATCAAAACAAAAACTCGGCAAAACACTAGTTGACTCACAGACCCATATACATTTTTTTCCAGTTCGCATTGTGCATTAAAATGATTAAGATATCCAAAAAATGTTCAAAAAACATAAACCATACAATCCAGTTAGAAAATATTCTTCAACAAAGAAAGAATTTTTTCCCAGTTACAACGTTATTTATTTGTATTTGGCCTATTGGGTATACAAATTGGATCTAATTCGATCAAAATCTTTTTACGGAAGCAAACTTCTGGTCATGGCCTAAAAACTGGGGTTTTCTCAATTATTTCACTGCACAAGTAAATCCCAAAAAAAAAGGAATAAAAAGTACAGCGCACCAGAATCCGTAAAAGGCCATATTTTTACGTACGATTATGAGAGATTCTAATGGTAACATTGGAATCAGAATCAGTTTAGGCCATTGGAGATCGAAATGGAAGCAAGAGACAAAGAGATATGCAAGTAGAGGATCAGATCACGGAAAAGAAAAAGAGAAGGAAATCTCACCGTCCATCTCGACGATGGGGTTGGCCACCTTGATCTTCTGGAATGCCATATTTGCTCAGTTTCTTTGTTTCTCAGGGAACGTGAAGGATTCGCAACTCTATATAAGCTATGAAAAAGCGGAAAGAGTTGCTGAGCGCCTCGGTTCTTGACTATTAGCTGTTGACTGGTGCGACAGCCATGTCCGTCTGATTTCTTTTATAGCGCCACATTTGGCCGGTCGATCCCACATCCCACTTTATCCGCCTTTTTCATTGAAATTACGAAATTGCCATCATTTATTATTATTATTATTATTTATATAAAATAAATACCATGCGTTATCTTATTTATAGCTTTTTTTTTTTTTGGTAAATGTACTTTATAGCCTTATTTTCTCTAACATTTTTTTTTCTTGTTACACGTGGGGGTGTGGTCTAATCCGACCGTTTTATCACACTCACTTACGAGAGTTGTGGTTCAGCCATGCTCCATTATTGCTTGGTGCTTCGGTATTGCATGTATGGAGGGATGTTAGGGGTAGGTCACCGCCTGACTAAAAGATTATAAAGCTGAAGCAGTAAGAAGGCCTTATTCACTAATAGAATTTTGGGCTGATGAGATCCATATCGAGACCTATTTTTTTTATCAAAAATTTTTTTTTTCTTCTTCTTTATTTTTATATTTTAATTTAGAAAGTACCATGTAAACTCCACCTAATAATTTTAACAGCATATGTCTTAAATCTGAATTCTTGATTCATTCACTTCAGTTGGATAAACAATTAGAATCAACCCCCAAATGCACGAGTCTAGTAGCTCTCAAACATCATGACTTATAGTAATACACTTTAGTCACCTTATGTGTTTGTGTGACATTAAAATTTGTGTAATTCATCAATAAGAGAGAAGTTTGAGCTGAATGGTATTAAGGTAAATACAAAGGGCAATTGTGGGCAAATGAAAAAAAGAAGAAATGCAGTGCATGAGGATGATGCTTTTTCCATTATCATTCACCTAATATCTTCACCTACCTTCTTTCCAATAAAACCATTATATATTACAATGATTCTAAATGTCACCAGCTTCCGCCAAGTTCATGCTGATGATAACACATTGGCAGAAAGTGAAAGGACATAATTAATATGTCTTCACACCAAAAGGAGCTATATAATTTACATTGTTAATATATATATATATATATATATCTATTTCATATAAAAAATATTTATTACTAGTATGTTTTGGGGGTAAAAAGACTGCTGATGTGACAATATTGATTCATACTCAAGATTTACTTTTTTACATTGTCAGCTAATAATATATTATTATATCTTTATATAAAAGTCTCGTACTGATAATGTTCACGTAGAAGTTTATTTTTATTTTTTTTAAAAAAAAGTTTGGTATGTACCAAAAAATTTCTTGCATTTTCTAGCCTAGAAAGTCTAATAAAGCCTAAGCTTTACTTTACCTCCCAAAAAAAAAGAAAAAAAAAAGAAGAAGAAGTAGAAGAGGAAAATAGAGGTTTGGAAGCATCACTTCAGGAATCCATCCTCTTCCACATGAAAACAATCAATAATAAAATGATTGAAGTTGAAACCAATAAAATAAATTAAAATTAACAAATAAATTAAATATATTTTAATAAAAGTCACGTGGGCCTTACAGTCCAAGGCCCAAGAAATTTTGACAGGCTAATATACTATACCTTATTAATAATGCATATTACATTCCTTATAATATTTGAATGTTTTGAGTGAAGAATTGGATTTTAAGACTTTAAAAATGTGAAAGAGTAATGGTTTTGTGACATTTGTCTCTTTTACAAAACAATTTATATTGTCTAAAAATAAACTTATATATATATATATATATATAATTTTCTATGTTGTTTACATATCCTACATAATAATGATGTGATATAGTGTATTTTAAAATGGGCATTAAAAATGTATTATATATAATTAATGTATTTAATTAAATATAGCGAGATTATTTTTAATTTTAGGCTATGTCATGAGCAATATTACCTTAGAGTGCATTTCCCGTGTGTATATAAAAATGCTCTAATATATTATTTTATTTATATATGATGAGCGATAGTAAATATATAATTGATCAATTTATATAAAATTTAATAAAATATAAATATAAAAATTAATAAATAATATTAATTTATATTTTTATTTAATTTTAATAAAATATCATACATGTGTTACTCATGAACGATGCAGTGTAGTCAATTGGGGGGGGAATATTGAAAGAAGGTAATTATTAAATCTACGGCCGGTAATAAAATCTGTGGGCTGGTAATGAGTTGACATTCATTAATGAGAAAGAAGTGCATGAATGGTTTCAATTTGTTTTCTTTTTTGACCTTTTGCTCCCAAGTCTACCAAAATTAGCATTTTTCATTTGCATGCGCTTAATAATTTTCAGATAATGTTTGCATGGCGCATGCAGAAAATATTGAAACCACGTGTCTTTTTTTTTATTATTTGTCCAACACTAAATTTTTAATTATTTAAAACATGTACATATATATATATATATATATATATATATATTCTTTGTGAATTTTAAATTTGAGACCTTCAGTGAACCATGTGAGAGAATTAATAATATTTGAGAACTATATATTAATTAATTTTAACTATAACATTCTTATTACTAAACAATTCTTCACATTTCTTAATTACTTGATACAGTATTAATTTGTTTTTATTATAATAAACTTGATCCTGGAACCAAGTAGACTAAACTTGACTAAGAATTATTTGTCATTAATTATTTATTTCATTTATATTCTCCCTAGTTGACTTGCCTATATATATACATTCATATTTTTTATTATTATTATGTCTTTGATATATAATTCATTTGGCTGGCCACTGATATGTGCATCTAATTGCTTCTACTTCTTATTTTATTTTTGTCAAGTGCACATAATTGGTTTAATAACCCTTTTTTTTTTTTTTCTTTTCTCTTCAGATCAATTCAAATTCCGATACAAAGGAAAATGAAAAGCATCAAATGAAAAATCATTCAAGCTTTTTATCATTTAGTATTTCTGATTTTTTTTTTTTTCATATTTATACGTGAGTAGTATAATTATCAATAAAAATCTATAATTATATTTATAAAAAAACTAAATATGTTACCAAATTTACAATCGTGACATACTATTTGTAACTTTCAAATTTTTTTTAATAAAGTCCAAGTCGGTGAGATTGTTACCTTAATTATTTTTTATTTTTTTTTCTCTATATATGTGTTGGGATCCTCTAAAATTTAGTTCCTTGTACCTTGACAATTAATTAAAAAACTTTCCAATTATGTAGTAATTAAGTCAAATTAATTCCAAATACCAAATAATGCACCTATATATAATTCAAGAAAAAAAATTTAAAAGGGATATTTAACTTATGATGATAATAATAATAATAATTTATCACATTCTTATTATTGTAACTAAACCAATTAAGGTTTAATTGTTGAGACAAAAAAATTGGTTTAGACTTTAGTACAAATTTATTATACATAAATAGATCAATCAAGTTAACAAGAAGGATTTATGTTGTGGTAATGTATATAAATTATAAATTTTAATGTAACTAAAGTTGATGATAATTATTTATCAATTAATTATCTTAAAAATCACCTAATATTTCAATTAAATTGTCTCAAGTTCCCAATAAAAAGGATGATAAATTAAATTTTATAGTAAAATTTATTTTAGACTTAATGTCTTCTCTCTTTTATAAATACTTTGTAATTAGCTGTTTTACATTAATTTGGGTGTGGAAGCCTTAAATGCACAGTAAATCAGATGACATGGCATGACACCTGGGTGGATTACATGTCAAAACTAAGGTGGATTCTTTTGGGCCCACAATTTTAGCTAATCATCCTTGTAATGGAGATTATTTACACAGAATACCACTCGGATATTAAAGTTTTTTTTTTTTTTTTTAAATATATTTGTTTCCCTCCTATTATTTCCAGAGTCAAACGCGTGACTGTCCAAGTGTGAGAGGGTAGAGGACTTGGTTGACCTTACATCGCATCCGCCCATTTTCAATAACATATAAGATGTGAACCGTTAGATTAACTTTTAGTGGGACCCACAACACACAATTTCTTTTATTGGTCAATTAACAACCCAACTGGCCTTTAGTTATAATATTCTCAGTACTATTTCATTAACAATATAACTTTTTTTTAAAAAAAAACCTCAAAAAAAATTGTCTCTCCCATCTTCTTCATCCTATACATGCACTGGTAATTTATATATTAAAAAGAAATTCAAAAAGTATTTTTGATTTTTTTTTTCCCCAATAAGACTTTTTCCATCTTTGGCAGGTATAGCTTTTCCTTGCGTACAACGTATCTGATTTTCACTGTATTTTCGCCACCTTTACCTATTCTTCAGTGGTCTCTTACATTACATGTATACGAATTTTTTATTTTTTTTTTCAGTTTCATTTTTATGTGGAAAAAAGAAAGAAATCACAAAGAATTTTCCCAGAAAATCTAAATTCCAGAACCAGGTACGCACCAGCCACACTTACAGACATAAATTTTATCTCTTTATTGGGTTAGGTTTGGTGTTAATTTGCTGTCCTTATTTGGAATTTGACCTATGGAGATTTAAAATAAAAAAGAAGAAGAATTAAGAAGCTATATATGTTATTTTTATATGTATGTATGTACATATAAATCACACGGTTTTATATACGTGTAAACATGTATATATTATTTTAATATGTGTATATAAATCACTCCAAGGGGAGTTCATATTCTGCAGAGAAAGCAAAGCAAAGGTTGAGTTGTTTGGGTGGCATTCTCACTCTTACACTCTCACACACACTCTCTCAGTAGCAGAGAGAAAAAGAGAAAAATGATGGAGTTTTCAATAGGAAGTGGTGGAAGTGAACAAGAAGCTTCAAATTCTAGGAAGGGCAAGAAATCATACCACCGCCATACCACCCACCAGATACAGCAGCTTGAGGCGTAAGAGATATGAAAATATATATACCAGCTTTCTCTCTTACTCATGCACTTCCTTAGAACAATAACACACTTTTTTTTTTTCTTTTTCTTTTTTCTAATAAAAAAATAACAAAATAATGCAAGATTCATTTCTTTTAATTAAACTTGATGACATGGGTTTTTTCTTTTTTCCAAAAAATTAAAAAACTATTTTATTCTGTGTTGAATTTGTATTTGAGTTTATCAACCTCTTTTCTTTCGTCAAGCCGATAATATTCCTTCTGATTAAAAGAGACTATTAAAAGGAAAAAAAAATGGGTTTCATGCATCTTTTGTCTCTGTAAATTAAATGAGACTATTTTCCTTCTCATTATACTAATTAGTAAGAAGGTTGTCATAAGGGCTGAGGTAATTTGATGCTCTTTAATTTGACTTCATTTACATAAATCAATTATTAACTGGGTCTTTTATTATCTCGTGTAATTTTTGTTTTAATTTATATACCTGATCACTTGTGCAATTAAAATTTTGATTTAGTTTGTTGTTATTGTTTTCCTTGATGGTTCGTCACAATAATTTTCTTCTGGATATGACAATTCAAAGCAATATCTGATGTGTGTGTGTGTGTGTGTGTGTTTTTTTTTTTTTTCTTTTCCTTGTTACGGGTTTGTGTTGTTTTCAATACGAAATATATAGTGTAGCTTTCTTCTCTCAATGAGATTATACATGCTAATTTTTTTGTTGATGGAAATAAAAGGTTTTTCAAGGAATGCCCACACCCGGATGAAAACCAGCGCCGTCAGTTGAGCAGAGACCTAGGGCTTGAGACCAAACAGATCAAGTTCTGGTTTCAAAACAAGCGCACTCAAACCAAGGCGTGTGTATATATATATATATATATAATGATTAAGGTGCTGTTTGCCACTATATTAATATTATCCTTGTGTACTTTCAGGCCCAGAATGAGAGATCAGACAACACAATTCTTCGTGCCGAAAACGAGAGGATTCAATGCGAAAACCTGGCTATCAAGGAGGCATTGAAGAACGTGATATGCCCTTCCTGTGGAGGTCCACCTTTTGGAGAAGAAGAAAGACAACGAAGTTTGCAGAAGCTTCAGCTAGAAAATGCCCAGTTGAAAGATGAGGTTGATTTTCTGGTTTTAGGTTATATATATATATATATATATTAAAATATATGTAAGTGGTTTTTTATTTTTTTGCAGCACGAGAAGGTATCAAACTTGCTAGCCAAATACATAGGGAAGCCAATAGAGTCAATAGCAACAGTCCAAGCAATTCCATTGGAACTATTATCACCTGGAAATAATTCAATGAACCAAGGAATAGGGACTACTACTCCTGGCCTTGATCTGGATCTCTCTTCCGGTGGTGCTCATTCATTTGGAAACTTAAATAACGGTGCAAATATTCCTACTTACCATTTCAGAGCTATTCCTGATTTGGAAAAAGCACTTATGTCTGAAACCGCCACTGGTGCAATGGATGAGCTGGTTAGGCTTCTGCAGATTGATGATCCTTTGTGGATCAAATCTCCGGCCGACGGAAGGTATTCTCTTCACCGAGATACCTATGATAACATTTTTCCCAGGGCCAATCACTTCAAAACCTCCAGTGCCCGTTTCGAGTCCTCGAAAGATTCAGCTGTGGTCATCTTGAATGCTATGCATTTGGTTGAAATGTTTTTGGATTCGGTCAGTATATATTCTCTATACATGAATTCTTATTATATATGTATCAAATAGCTTGCAATCTAAGTCACTAATTGAAGTGATTTATTCCTATTATTTTTTGCAGAATAAATGGTCAGATCTCTTTCCTTCAATCATCACTAAAGCTAAGACAGTCCAAGTTCTTGAAAATGGAATGTTGGGAAGCAGAAATGGTGCACTGCAACTGGTACGTACTTTTACATAGTCATCTAATTTGATTTATTATTAAAATTTGTATGTCTTATTTGCTTATATATAATTAAGTTTCTTCTAAGTATCTAAATCAACAGCAATTAGTATTGTGTTTGTAATTATATTAACACAGATGTATCAACAAATGCACATGCTATCGCCTCTTGTGCCGCAAAGAGAATTCTATGTTCTTCGCAATTGTCAACAAATTGATGAGGGAGTGTGGGTCATTGCTGATGTTTCTTACGACTTCTCTAATGTCGACCCTAATATCTCCCATTCCCGGGCATGGAAGCTTCCTTCAGGATGCTTGATTCAAGAAATGCCTAATGGTTGCTCAAAGGTATGCAACTCCAAAAAAAAGGAAAAAACCCTAATTATATATAAGGCATGCATTACTGCTAGCTACTACATATAATGTGTGGTAGACGTACATTAATTGGTGCATTAACTTAATTTATTAATTTTTTTTTACAGAAATCTTGTTTCACTCGTTTTGTCCCAATATTAGGGGATTCTATTTACTTTCTAGTATATACGATATTGTCACATTATTATTTGGTATCTTTCAATTGATAACTTTAATCTTATTATCTTTCAAAATCATAAGATGTGAGTGCATTAATTTGTCGTTTATGGCACATCATATAAAAAAAAATGCACCATATTTGCTAAGCTATGTATCACATATTGACCGTTTGATGGTTGTGAATCTTGCATTCCTACTTCTGTAATCAATAAATACGCAAGTGAATCATTTTTTTCATTTATACTATGGTGAGAGACATGGCGTTATTCGATGACACTTTTTGACATATACTTTCTAGTATTGTTGTGATTATCGAATAATGCTATATGGGTTCCATGTATATAAATTTTATTGTTGTTTTTAAAATTATCAATATTGGTATATAAATTTTATTGTTGTACTTAAAATTATCAATATTGGTACCTGATATTTAAGTTCTATTATTTTGAAGATTACCAGGGATGGGCTTGAATATCAAAAGAAACCTAGCTTACATATATGAAATGCTAAAATGTCTTTCTATTTGGAAAATAACCTCCATATAACACTATGAAACCTATCTTACCTATCTTAATCCCACCTTATTAAACAAATTAATGTCAATACTTATTACCGAAAGAGAAGACCCTTCCCCCCACCATTTGACGAAGCTATAAATTTCTCTATGGTGAGTGCTTCCTCATCAATGACTTGCATCTTTCACTGGATTTGACTCTTCTTGTTCCTCTTCCTCAACAAGCTCTTCTCACAAAATCCTAAACCGTCATTATTATATCTATCTTCACAAGAAAGTAGTGAAGAAAAGGATTAATTGAATAAGAAATATTTGAATATTAGCGAGTAATTACCATGCGGGAAGAAAATTTTAAGAAGTTCTTGTGCTTATACCTAATTTAATATTTATTGTATTGTATGTGCACTCATTTTAACAGAAAACATAGAGTTGATCGTTGTAAGTGGGGAGCATCACACACGAAATGTTTATAACTCTAGAATAAGAGTACTATTTTATCCTTTAATTAGCCTTATAATCAAGAACTGTCTCAAAACATGTAATTAAACTATATATATTTGATAGGTTACATGGGTCGAACATGTGGAAGTGGATGACAAAACTCAAACTCACAGACTGTATAGAGATTTGATATGTAATACTATAGCATATGGTGCTGAACGATGGGTTGCTACACTTCAAAGAATGTCCGAAAGAATCGCTTACTCCTTGTCCGAAAGTGCACCGCCTTGTGAATTTGGAGGTACTAACGATGACTCTAATCGAAAGTGCATTAAGCTAGTAATTAATTGATTCACTAATATTGAAACACATGTACGTGTGTTTAATTTGATGATTGAATAATTTTCAGTGATTGCTTCGTCTCAAGGTCGCAGAAGTGTAATGCAGCTTTCTCATAGAATGGTTAAGAACTTCTGTGAAATGTTGAGCATGGCTGGCAAGTTGGATTTCCCACAGTTATCAGAAGTGAACAACAGTGGTGTCCGGGTCTCGGTTCGTAACAGCATAGAAGTAGGCCAACCCTGTGGCCTGATCGTCAGCGCCGCTACTTCTCTTTGGCTTCCTCTATCTCCCCAGACTGTTTTCAATTTCTTCAGGGATGAGAAAAACCGACTTGAGGTATCTGATCTCTAAAACTGACCGATTGATATTGTATTTATTTGAACATAGAAAACTAAACTTTTTAATACCTCCTAGTTTTGTCATATCTGTCAGTGGGACGTCCTCTCAAATTCAAATCAAGTGAATGAGATTGCTCATATCTCTATTGGAGCTCATCCGGGCAACTGCATTTCCATTATAAGGGTAGGTCCATACACCAATCTCGAATTTCTAAGAGGTGGACTAGAATTGGGTTATGTATTTTAACGTCTAAATCGACGTCTTATTGTGAACTAGCAGCCTTTCATACCCACAGAGAACAACATGGTGATGCTTCAAGAAACATGCATAGACTCATTGGGATCAATGTTGATATATGCACCCATTGACATACCAGCTCTTACTATGGCCATTAAAGGTGAAAACCCTATTACCATTCCAGTACTGCCATCTGGATTCATCATCTCTAGTGATGGTCGTTCTGATCATAATACTACTACTTCTGCAACTCCTGGGTCGTCGGTTTCGAGCAGTTCAAACAATGTCATTGCAGGCAAATCATCTAGTAGTAGTGGCTCACTGCTCACTGTGGCTTTTCAGATATTGGTTTCGAGTCCTAACGCTAGCAAACAGCTGAACATGGAATCTGTGGCCACTGTGAATACTCTTATCAGCTCAACAGTCCAGAGAATTAAAGCTGCTTTGAATTGCTCTAACTTGGATTGATCAACCAGCTATGCTACTAGCTCTTGTTGCTACATAGCTTGTGTAACTAAACTATGCTGCTTATGGATGATGTACTTATAAAACCCTAATTGTTCTGCTTAATTATTCCGTAGTTTCAGCATTATATATGTGAACTTATATGTCTAATGAGGTCATCGTACTAATTAATTTGTTTGAATGGTTGATTAATTACTTATAAATCCTAATACATTGTTGTAATTACATTGGTTCCACATAGTAGGAATAATTATGATTAAAGCACAACTAATTTTTAAATGATCACAGATTAATCCTTATACTTTCCAAATATAGCTAAAATTTAACGTAAAGTTAAATTTTTCTTTAAAATGACCTCGCGAGTATGAGCTTCACCACATTTTATATTTCATTTTCATCCATCACCATTTTGTTTGTCTTCCTAATTTTTTAAAAAGATAATAATAAAATTGCTGGTTTTGACAAAAAGAATAATGAAAGGCTGAGCAAAGCACCATTAATAACATTCCATAACATACATAGAAATATAACTAATTGGGCAGCAGTAAAAGTACCATTAATTAACTTCTATTTATTTAAGCAAAGATACAAATTGTTTTGTTTCAACATTTACTACTTTTTTTTTCTAAACTCGAAACATATTTTTAATCCATGAAGAACAAATTCCTCAGCTAAATGTCTGCCAAACAGGACATCTACATTACTGATGCAAAGGGTGAGGCATATAAGGGGGAGTTTTTACACAATAAAACAAGAAAAATCCTTTTAAAATTGCACTCAACTTATAAGTTTCTGCTCATAGAAACACTGGTAGGCAGTGTTTTCATACCATAAACTTGCACTCAGTATTCAAGCGAGCCATAAGATGGAAGGCCGGGAAGATGGTCATGACCTTCATTGCCGCCCGCATTTGGGCTGAAGGATTCCACTGCTTGCTCACCCATCTTGTGCACGTCCTCTGGCGAAAGTATCTTGATGTACCAGACATTATTCACGAATGCCCTGCATATCGGAATCATAAACTTTGAGTGCACCCAAAAATACATATAAAAAAGAGAAAAAAAAAAAGGGAGAAAAGAGCAAACAGTCACATGAAGGAAGCTACACAATTGGATAATCATCAAGAACAGTTCCCCGAAAAAAGAAAAAAACTGAACTGAAGGAAGAGAACATGCTCCACTTCTACTACAGATAGTCTACAAGATTTACTAAAAGCATCGAAAACTATATTATGTCATTTAACTGATCAAGGACAACGCAATAAAATAAGGGGAAAAGCTATCAAAAGTCAGCCATTTGTAATTGAACAAGTGCTTACTCCCAAGGGTCATCTCCAAGGAGAAGCACATCATTCTCCCTGTCGACGAATACAAGCTGCCAGCCTGATCTAAGAGGGCCTTCTAACTTTCCCTCGATCCCAAACATCTGCGCCAGTTCTTCTCGCAGCTCAGGGTAGCTGCTGAACCGGGAGATGTCCAGTGAGCGACCAACCGAACCTGATTTATAAACCTGCACAAACAACAGAGGATCATCCAGCCAACACCACAAGGCAAACTATGAAACTGATAATACAAAATCACAACTTACTGCAGCTAGGTGCTCACCTTGACAAATGTACGAGCAGGGTTTGGGTGGTCAACTTGTTCTGTACCATGCAATGACTCAGAAGAGTCTTGCATGCTATTATACAGAGAATTCCGATATCCAGAATCCCCTAATGGCATTGAGGATGCATCAGCATTGCTTGAAGTGGCAAAACTAGGCACTATGGTTGGGAGTAGAAGTCCTGATGATTCTACATTAACAATATAACGAGTAGGATTCTGAGAATCTGAATTCGAGTTTTCTGGCTCGACAGTGGTTTCCTTCCCAGGATATGGTGGAAGTGACATTGAGTTGGCAAAAGCATTGACCGGTTGATGTGCATACTTAGCAGTCCAGCATTGTTGGGGTAATTGCTCAGGCAGTAATGATTGACCAGCCCTTGCTAAGTTCAAAAGATTGCCACTGCCTTCAGGACACAGTGAACCAAGTACATTCTGTCTAGGGGTAATTGATGCTGGAAACTTTGTGCCTGAATCCAAGAAGTCTGTTTTGGGGAATGTTGAAGAAGGCACATTCAATTGCTGCCTTTGATGCAATTGTTCACTTTGGACCTGAAGTGCATCATGATAAGTGTGCTGCTGTTGCTGGGCCTGCTCCTCCGTTTGATTGTTAAACTGTTGTGGCAGAAGGTGCTGCGACAGGTTCTCAGTTGAAATGTGGGTTTGCGTCTGTGGCATATTATGAGGAATTGGTTGATGCTGAAGCTGCAACAGTGGATTCTGGCTCCCCGACTGCTGAAGATACTGGAAAGGCTGCTGGACGTTCATCATTTGTTGTCTTAAAGGATCTCCACTTCCTACATTCTGCAAACCAGCAGCCAACATGGCATGGTACTGCTGACCATGATCACCACCAATCATAGTCGGATCCAGTCTCTGCTGCATCCAAGGAAACATATTAACAGCTGGAAAATTTAGGGAGTGAAGACCTTGCTCACCGGTAGCCCCCCTTAGCCACATTAAGCTATCATCTCTGTTATCTGTAAGAACACCATAGAGAGAAAAATAGCAACAATAATAAGAATTGGGAAGAGTGACACGCAATGTGAAAGACAGATATTTAAATATGCCACAGAAAAGATAGGTTTTACACAGTAGTTTGTTTTTATTATTAAGCACATTTGTGAGCAGAATTACATGAGATCAAAGAAATTGCCAAGTTATATGAACCTACAAGCTACATAAAACAAAAACAAAAAACAATAAAATGCATTTTACAAAGGAAAAAAAAAAAAGACCTATGACCATTACAGAAAGAACATGAATTCTCGGGCAAGAGAAAATCAAGTTTTAAAGAGACAAATGTTTTCAAATACTACTTTGGACTGCATGTCAAACACTACCACCAAGTTACCATCAATGAGAAAATCAACTTTGAAATGAAAATTTTGACTTTAAGCAGAAAAAAGTGACTTTGATGTCGAAAAATCGACATTAAGGTGAAAAAAATTCAATTTTGGAAAATCAACTTCAATGTGGGAAATTGACTTTACAATGAGTGAAAATTCGACCTTGATGTGAAAAATCAACTGCGATGTGGAAAAGGGCTAAGTGAAGGTCAACACAACAAATTAACAGAAACTGGAGTTAGAAGGATCCAAACACAAGAGTCCAAGACCTTATTGATAACCATGCTCTGATGCCAGTTTAAGTTGCCATTGATTCCAACAACTCAAGGACAAAGGAACTTGACTCACCTACTTATATTAAGTTAACACAAACATATTTTAATGATGTTTCACATGTATTCCAATTCTCATTTCTCTGTTTTACCATTGATTACAAAAAGTTGGTTTTCTGGAAACAAAAGATTCCTAAATATCTACAACTATTTTATAGAACAAAGTGAATGTTGGAACCAACTCTTTGACCTAACCAAAGCTAAAAACCTACAGTGCTTTTTAACAAGGAAAACATTAACTTGACGTCTGAATGTCTTACTGAATCAAGCAAATTTGACACAATATATTAACCTCAATATCAAAAACAAATGAAAGATAAAGTGCAAAAACTTTGAAAAATAGCGGGTGCTTTCTCATTAGAATGATAACAAACTATTAACACAAGCATCAAGCAAATAAATACCATGCATAGATGATGCCCCGGGATGCCAAGGGCGTTTCAGTCTAAGTGGAAACAATGACGGATACATTGGAAAAGTTGTTAGAGGTTCAATTTCCCATAATGATACCCTTGGCTGCCTTTCACCCGCAGTTGACTCATCCCAACCAACCTACAATATAACAAAAGTTACAAATATTAGTTAGGTATAATCAATGTCAGAAAAAAGCATAAGCTCCCAGCTTCCATTACCAGTTACAGAATTAAAAATATTCAAAGTCAATAGTGTTAAATAACCACATTTCCAAAAAGCTTAAGGTGTTTACAAAGTGGGCTTAAATATGTAAATCAAGCTAATTATGCTGTAAATCAAGACAATTATGCCTTAGATTTTGACCTTGTAAACAATCATTGAACAATTGAACTTTGACTATATTATAAAAGATATAAAAAATCTGGGGATAACTCTAATCTAGGTCACTTGGTCAAACATTCAGAAACTGGAAATAAAAACAAAAAATCTGAAAACAAAATTATTGAAGATTCTTTCCTCCTCAAGAAGAAACCTAGATATCCATCATGCAACTACATTAATAATGAGTGTGCATGCATGAGTATTAATGTATACCTAAGTTTGTAAACCTAAGGTAGATAATGCTTTATTACCTTGATAGATCGCCAGTGAGAATTTGGCCAACGAACAGTATCCAGATCACTTATGCCAGTTATCGTACCCATGTACCTGACAAGTTAAGTCTTCCACATCTAAATACAGGATAAATGCGTATATAACACTGCTACATACATGGTAGAGACTACAGCCAATTGGCACCATTATTGGAAATAAAAGGACAAACTTATGCTGCAATAAACTACTTGCATCAAGAGGGAATATGGATGTACATACTCCTAACCATCACCATGCAACAAGTAAATAAAAAACTTTAAGGAGCATAACATAGTTATTAGTGATTATTTATAAGTAACCTTAACAGTTGATCTGATAATACTTTGTAATACTTTGTTGACTTATTTTGACTATCTGTATTGATTACTTTTGTTTTCTTGACTTAGTTTTAGAATTTAATGTTATTCTTTTCGGTTTATTCTAGAATTCTACAGTTAAGCAACAACACTCCTAGTTATTGGCTTCAGTGGAAGGAAATCTTTTATTATTACTAGTACTTTGTTTTAATTGGTGACCTAATAATGATTTCATGTAATCTTGGTCATAAAACAGAATAATTTGCGAGTTCACAGCCATCCAAGGTAGAAGAGTAGTAAAAGTGGCATGAAATCTAGATTTTCCATAATAGGTGAATAAAGGCACATGACGCCATTAAGAAGAAACAAAGGAGAGAGGAGGAGAGGTCAGCCACTCAAGAGAAAATAAGAAAGCGAAATATAGAGTAGAAGAAAAAGATGTTTGCCAAGTGGAGAGGAAAATGAGGATGAGAGAGAGGGAATAAACTTAGGGCTGAGACACAAAAGCTGCTGAAACACAACATTACTAAGATCATCCCCTTAGTCATCACCTTGCTTGCTACTGATTTGTTGTCTCACTGCCCAAAACCAATATTTTTGTCATTGACCAAAAGGAACAAAACTACCAAAGTACATACCATAAACCATCATATTACATTAAGACTTTGAAGCCACAGCCCGACCACAACCACAAACCAATGGTAGCGTACAACATTTGCAAATCCAAGCCCAGCCACCATTATACATATAACAATTACATAATCAAGAACCTACAACCAACTATTGAATCCCCAAGATTGATGCTGCCCCCTGGTTTTCCTTCCAACCACTACCATGTCCAGCCATCATCAATGAATTATGCTCGGCAAGTTAGGCAGAGAATGGATCACTGGTTTTGGTGTGTTGTCCCGCATGAGTGCTAAGGTTTATTGCTTCACTTCTTTCACCCCTCTTTTGTGCCGGCTTATGGGTCTAACTCACATGTTTTGATGAAGGGAGTGTCTTGTTTCTAATGTCTTTATCCTCTGTTTTACATGTCTCTCATTTTCTAGTCAACCTTTTACATGTGGATCAATCCACATAAAGCTCATACCTGTACAGTAACATTCTTTTCCTACTTATTGAATGTGTCTTTTAAAATTTCTCTACAAAGAAAACTATTGGTAGTGGACATGCAACCAATAGTGACTATTAACTCGAAGGTCTGCCTCTTTCTCTTATTGTTTTGTTAAATTATTTGTTTAAACAGAACTAACGGATGGGACATCTTCCAACTCGAATTCTCCAACCCATGTGTTTTCGCCACAATGAGTCTAAGTGTCGAGCTTATGAACTAGGTAAAAATCACAAATCTTCTTTTCCAGACAAAGTCGACAAGCATAGTACAATCCATTTGATTAAGCCCATTTAGATATTTGATATCCATGTCAATTTCCCAAATATACAAGGTTATAGGTAACTTTTCAATTGTAAGAATGCCTTTGAATTGTTGCATAAACTTTGTGATAATAATAACATTCTTCAATTCAAACTTCCTATGTAGCATCACGGGCAGCCTACATATTCCTTCAGGCTTCCAATGGATTCATACAGGCTTCTGATGGATTTATACAGGTTTCCAAGGGATTTTATGCGCTTCCAATGAATTCTCTGGGCTCCTAAGGACTTCCAACAGATTACTACAGGTTTCCAATGGATTCCTACAGGCTTCCAATTGATTCCTACAGGCTTCCAATGGATTCCTTCGAGTCCTACAGATTCCTACCGGCTTCCGATAGATTCCAACATCCTATGGATACTTATGGGCATCCTACCAAATTATTACACAAAATAGTATTGTAAAAAAAAACACACACACACACACGCACACTTTTTGAAGGTACCTTGGGCTATTATGTTTCATATGAATGCCTCAAAATGCATTTGGGCAGATACAGTACTTAAAACAAGATGTCTTCCCTCTGGTATTTTGTACTTGATCCAAATCCGTCCATTTAACCTTCATTTCTCTGGTGTCTATTTTGCTCATAAAAGTATTGGGTGTTTCTGATAAATTTTCTCCTAGAGTCACTAGAGTGTATATAGGAGTAATCTCCGACACAAAAATGATACCGATGTTATGACCTAATTAGTAGCAAGTACATTGTTAGTGCTAATGTTACATTCTTTAAGACCAATCTTTACTTCACTTATGGTACCTTACCTTCAAGGATCAGCACACCTTCAGTTTTTAACTCCTGTACCAATCCTTGTTCATTCTTTTGGATGTTCTCTTGGACCCACACCTACAACTTTGAAATTTTGCATGTAAATACTCACATGAAGATGCAGATGGGTACTAGTGAACCATCAACACCACTACCCACATCTTAACTGTTTCCAACTAAAAAAGACTTACCTTAGTCCAAACCACTGTCCCTTTCTAAATCCCACCAAGATTTCTTAGTTAATCTAGCTAGAATCTTACCATGCTAGAGGAAATAAATGCCTTAATATCTTGAGGCACGTGGAAACTCATATAGTTGCCAAAAAGAAAGGAGCATTGGTAAAGAAGCTTGTGATGACAATCAGAGCACAAGTTGCAATATACACCGCCAGTAATCCTACCCTTCAAGAGTGGACTAAGCATAGAGAAATTCATTGCACTTCATTCTTTAAGTAGTAAAGAAAGGAGAAATAATGACTGCATATTGACATTTGGAGATCAACTTGGTGCCTGTATACAAAAGTTTTGTCCAAAATTTTACTTTTATATGTTTGTTTCAAGCAGCATAATTGTAATATTCATATCCAGGTCGAGGACGAGCGTTAAGAATAATGGAATTTTAGGTTTTCGACTATAGACTACTGTAGAGGCCTATATATATTTGTGATTTATTTCCTGATTTTAGGTGAATAATAGGTAGTCTTCTTCTTCTTCTCTCCTTTTGTCTCTATAACAGTTTTGCTAAATTCCATACCTCCACAACCAACCCCCTTATTTCTAACTTAACTCCATTCAGAACTGACCTTCTAAAAATAAAAAAGATTAATATCAACTCCATCAAAGCACTGATTACATGACAAACCATTAAGTTTTCATAACTTAAATGAGCATTTATAGAGAAATTAAATGGGTTTATCACATGATTGCAAGAAATAATTAGTGGCAACAAATTGCAAAAAAGAATATAGCAATTTTACCTTCGGACACTTGACTCTTCAGTCTCAAAAAGCATCCGAAATCGCATCCCAACTGAAACACGGGTGTGAAATACAGCTTTAATGTACTTTGAAAGGGGTATGACAAATTCAGATGGACTAGCCCTGGAAATAATGAGTACGTAAGCAGAAAAGGTACAAGAACTAATGTGGAAAATATTTGAAGATTATTTGTACCTTGGGTTATAGAAGACTGTAAAACAACTATTAGTTGCTGAAGCATGAGCAGCAGCAGCAAGAAGTCCAATGTGCATACTATCACTCGATAAAACAGATGATGGCATCACAGTTTGTGGTCGAGTGGCACGGCGAATCCCCAAAAGAAGCTGATTTTTTTCATTCCTATCAATGGTAATGAACTAGTTTGTAACACATGATTCCACATGCACCAGTTAAAATTCAATACAAGAAAGGTGAACACATGAAGATACCAAATAAAAAGAACAGAATCCCCCGCAACAAGTCTTTTGGCACTAACAAAGACACTCCAGCCTGTGGTAAGAAGATGACGTTTCGGCTGTCCTGCAGTATGAGCAAAGAACAGAACAGTCAGCTATACAGGATATCATTGGTAACATTTATCCGTAGATCAGATCAACCAAAAAGTAAAAAACATGCAGGTACTAGCACAACCAAGTTGAAACAAGCAGTTTTAACAAAGAAGTAGATCAGTAACTTAATTAATGGGAAAAAAAAAGAGAGGACAACTTGGTATACCACAACAAAGTTTGAATGTCAAGGAGCAAACAAAAATATGTGCTGGATTTTACCATATCCCATCAAATTAAATTTCAACCTGAAGCGCCAAATTGAGAACTACTAGAAAAAGCTAGTAATAGATTCTACATCGATGTTCTCACAAGCCAAACTTGATGAGGCTTTAATTCCAACTAATTGGGCTACTTATACAGATACTTCATTCCTGAATTAACCCTACTCCAGATCATATTCGTTGTTTAGATCCTTGTGTTCATCCTAGTTCACAACTTCCTACATGACAATTCTTTTCCTTTCCCAGCCCCTTTTCACACCTTCAACTTAATCAAATTCCTCTAACCTATTATGGCACCTAATCGCACATAATATAAGACTAAGATATCCACCCATCTTATCCTCAATCAGAGTCCTCCTATCGTAATATATATCATATTTTTTCACTCATTTATTTAATTCTCATCTCAGCTAAACTTGTTTCAAACCCATGATTTCTCTGCATGTATTTCATCGAATAATATTCTAAGCACACTTCTGTATTCCATATATCCAGCTCTAATAATGCAGTTACTGTAATTCTCCAACTCCTTAAAAATAACGAACCAAGATGCTAAAAGCTATCATGCCTTGACTTTCAAACTTTCCTACTGCCACATCTCTATTTCTAGTTTTATTAAATTTCATTTATTACATTTAGTATTAGTTCTGCTTAACCTAAATCATTTTGAATCTAGAAATCTCCCAGTTTGAACCCCTGTGACTAAAAATTCACAATTTAAACTTCATACCTTATATTGGTCACCACATGAGAAGAATGGAATATAAACTAATATTGGCCCACCCCAATAGCTTTAACATTTTCGAAACTATGATTCTTTGACAATTATAAGTGATGTAATTACTTGCATGTAATTATTGTCATTCTTAACATTTCCACATTGTCCTCATGAGGACAACCTAGTGGTTTATCCACTCTTCTTCAAGGAAAATGTACTGTGATCGAACCTTATCAAAAGAAAAAAATTATACTTCACCATTGACCATGTTAAATTCTTTAATCGTTACCGCCAGTGCCAAAATTGGTTTAGTTATTGTCATTATGGAAAAAGAAAACATAGTAGAAAATTTTAGTTTTCTCAACCCCAAACAACCACAAGATAAATTCTAAAATATAACAAGCTCATCAGGAACACCATCAGTGGCTAAATAATCAAAATCCTACCTCGAAATATATGCCTAAACTTCCACTCAACATCATGGAGATCCCTTGCAATAAGTTCCTGAGCTGGCGGCTGTTGTGTGAAATCCTTCATGAAAATGTAAAACAAAAATTTGTCAGCATTCAACCATACAAATATAAATGAAAAAAAAAAGACAGGATCAAGCATTGGAGGGAGAAACTACCAGTGGAGGGAAAACCTTCTCGGCTGCCCGACGAGGAACAGAGAACCCTCCATGCGTACTAGTGTCACTTGCTGTCAATGTCTTGCAAAAGTAATTTGTTGGCTGTTTACTTGGAATTCCCAACTCCATAGGAAGAAATGTATCCTTCTGCTCTTGCTGTAGATACCATTGACAAATGAGATTAGAAACTTCATTCAGTACACATTATGCATAAATAGTTCAAAACTATAGCACATTTTTAATTCAAAACTAAAGAAGACATTACCGGTGTCAAAGGTTGTAATGTCAGCTGAGCATATACTTCATCCGTTTCAACATCTGCCTGCAATTTTACGAATATCCCATTTCAATCAAAAGAACTACATGGGTTTTTAACTTTTTCCATAGATAAAGCAAGGCATAGAACCTACATGCATCGTGACATTGTGGAGCTGACAGAACAACTGGGCTGGCAAACTCGGATAATTTGGTATGTGCCCATCAACTTCTTTGTTTGTAGTGGCAGCAACCTAAACAGATCCCATTTCATTTTATTTACTCAGGACTAGAATGACAATTACAAAGTCTCCCAAATCCTTTATTAAACAAAGATTGCAGAATTTAACTTTATGTAAAACATATTGACATATGAGGAAAAGAAATAGAGAAGACCTGCTCACTGTGACCCTGAGGAAAGTAGACCACACGAGTGCCAGGGGTTGGAAGGGACACGAGCGGCCCAGCACATGCATGCCAAAGCTCCGAATTCAAACACTTCTTCTCGCCTCCTCCTCCTATGATCCATCCATCATTAACATTTAGTTTTCTATTTCTAAGATATTATAATAAGATTGCCCAAGTAACAAATATAGATAAACAACTCCTCCATGGATGACAAATGCTCAATATTTAATTAACTCTAGTTTTTAAAAGAAAAAAAAGAAAAGAAAATGAATATGAAAGGGACACATGATACTTACAATAGATATTACAAATTCCCAGCAAAATATAAAAGAGGGAGGGAGAGAGAGAGAGAGAAAAAGGAGAGAAAGAGATGTACAGGATACCTTCATGATCCTGCTGACCCAACCCTGATGTTGAAAGCTTCATAGCAAGCTTTTCTCACTTTCTTTTTTTCGTTTTCTGGGTATATCTTTAATATTCCTCAAGTCAAAAGACTCAAAACCATACAAAAAATAAACCTAATTTATACAGCAATGCTCACCCATATCCAACCTAACAACATGGACCGTAAATTTCAAGCACAACCCATTCCACTCCATAGAGCAACCTACTCACCGTCTGCTTCACGCCACGACATTTCTTCACCATACTCAAAGAGATCCTTCACAATTCAGTAGAGGTATATATCCCTGTAATTCTGTCCCAGTAAATTCAAACCCCAAATAGTGGAAAGGGCTCCCTCCAAAGACGTAGCACGCTCTTCAAGATCACCATGGATGAGCTCAGCAAAGCAGACACAGGACAGGGAAACAAAAAAAAAAAAACCCAAAACAAAAAGAGAAATAAATAAATAAATAAACGCAGAGCTAGAGTAAATGAAAGCCTTCGCCCTTTTGTAGCCTATCACTATCCATCGATTCAGACCCGGTAAGAAAGAGAGAAAGAGAAAGATTTTGGCTTTGAAACTCACAGTGAAAAGAAAGAAAGAGAAATTAAAATTAAAAAAAAAAAAAAAAGTTAATAAAGAAAAGAAAGCAAGAGGGCGTTTTCCGTCTTCTAAGGGGACCCGACCGAGCTGGACCTCACAGCAGTAGAGTGAGAGCGAGGGAGTGTGTCAGAGTTGTGGGAAACTCCAATCTGAGACGTTGATGGGTTGTACTTGGTGAATCCTGACCCTTCATTTTGGAACTGATATGACAGCAGGCATGTGCCACCATTCCTCAGTGGTCCTTGTCAGAGTACGGTTCTATGTTTTTGTTTATTAAAATTAACATTTTTTTTTAAATTATTATTATTTTTGTTTCTTGGGAGAGCTGAGCGTAGATATTTAGTATTACACACTCATTGTTACCGTACACATCGCCGACTTGGCACCTGCACTCGCTTATCTCTCTCCCACGTCTTCCAGGAGAAAGTCTTTTCCACGCCATTGCTTGCATGCTTTTTCTTTTTCTGTATTTTTTTCAACCACGTACACCACCTCTGTATGCCTATAATTTTCACGTTAAGATACCTACATATATATATATATATATACACACGCTATATGTATAGGTCTTCCTAATTATATATGTATTTACTGGTTCGGAGGGTCCAAGAGCTACTTGGTTACAATGATCGAGCCATGATGTTGTTCCCTGCTAAATTTTTTTAAAAAATAATTAACGAAGAGTGATTTCCACAATCAAAATGAAACCCCATGATCTAGATTTGTCGATTTTAAGTGGTCTTTGATTCAATTCACTTCTAATGTAGGAATTGACCGTTATCTTTTTGAGATTTTGAATTAAGCGTAATGATGGGATTAATGACTTTGTTATTAAGCATGATAATGCAACTAAAGAATTGCTTTTGAGTTTATTAAGCATGTATAACTCTCCATGGCCCTTGTATTTTGTGTAGACAGAAAGAAAAATATTATAAAAGATTTTCCACTGAATCCAGTTTTAGTAGAAATATTTTGTTTTCTAATATGTTTTTGACTCGGCTTAACAATGTTCTTCGACAAGACCAATGATGGTTTTTCTTCGACGTAGATATTAATTTGGGGGCTTTGGATTAACGCATTTCACACGTACCTTTCAAGAAATTTAATGTCTTAGATTTTGTTGTTTTTGACTGATATTAACTTTATGTGCTTCATTCAATAATTAGTTTTGACTAACTAAGATCATTAGAATCTAATCAATTTTGTAGCTGAGTTGACTTTAAGATTAAACAATCTGATCTCGTATCAACCCCTTCTTTTTTAAGAGAAAAAAAAGAAGAAGGGAAATTCATTAGATCTTCACTGTTCAATTATATTTCCACTATTCATTTGTATGTGTTTCGTGAGAGTGATAAATCACACCTCGCCGGAAACTGATCACAAACTATTTTTTATTTTTTGTTTTTCTCACATAATAATACTTGAATTTAACGTGAGTTACGAGGTAAAACTTGTCAGATTTTGAGTTACAACCATGAATTTGATCTTGATGTCTATCAATTTTATCTGTGTATTGCTATATATATTCGGTACGTGAGATTGATGAATGGGTTTGATTGGTTTTAAATTTATTCCAATTTCTCAGTGACCAAACAAGCTACAAAATTTCACCTTTTGTTTTGTAATTTGAATTAGATTATAGATGGACCGAAAACCCCAAACCCAATCCACAACCGGGCGAGGTGTAGACTCTCCTTCAACAAAGCCTCAATTTTTTGTACATTTTCCTGTGGCTGAAAATAGCTGTTTTGTAAATTGAAATGTACTGAAGCGGGCGTTACAGACAAACTACGCAAAGGTCTGCCAAAAATGGCTGCAGACCTCCGTTCTCAGGCTCTCCTCCTATCCACAACAACAGCCATTCCTAAACGTTGCCAAAGCGAAGCCAGAACCAATTCCTGCTTGTCCTTCTTGTCCTTCAATGCACATCCACTATCTTCATCCTCCAACTCATCTTTTCAATTTTCCAAACTCCCCTATTCTTTTCAAAGCTCTAAGCTTGGACCCAGGTTACCGGTTTCTTGCCAGGCAGCCGGAACCCAGTCCAGTACTGAAGTCTACGCACTTGAATTCTCCATGAAAACCGGCCAGGACCGTCTGTTAAAGGTTCTTTCCTCGTTGTATTCTGTTTATATGGTTTTCTTTTTGATGGGTTTTTATTATAGTTGTTGTGGTGAAGTGGGTATGAGAGTTTTGTTTTGGCGGTTTGATATGCAGGTCCCTATTTCGAATATCAGGAATTTCTGTATTATTGCGCATATTGATCATGGCAAGTCAACTTTAGCAGATAAGCTGCTTCAAATTACTGGAACTGTACAGAAGCGTGAGATGAAGGAGCAGTTTCTTGATAACATGGATTTGGAGAGAGAGAGGGGTATCACAATTAAACTACAGGTTTGTAATCCATCCGCAAATTCCTTCTAGTTTTTACTGTTGCTGATATTTATGGTAATGATGTTCATGAAGATCATAATTTAATATCCCTCTACATATAATGTTCTCTTCCGATAGCTCTTTTTGAATGTTTTATTTTAAGCTGCTTTTGTGGTTTGGACCCAGCTATGTTTATCAAGCTTTACACATTGTTAACAATGATAAATTGTTTCCTTTCATGGAATTATGTGGGGACTGTTCTTCTTTCCCTTTTATTTTCCTTATAGACTAAAGGATTTGAACTTTCAAGCATGCAACTTTTTGGAACATAAACTAGTGGAATGAACACTCTTAGGAGACATGACTATAAATCTGCTCTTATAGACAGAGTAGGAGTTAGATAAACAGAAGTTCAAATATTGTAAAGAACTGTTTCCGGCTTATGAGTCTTGGGTTTGTGGCGGGGGCACACGCTTCACCTACCTCCCTCCCAATTTTCCCTTCCCTTCCCTTCCTCAACTTCTAGGGGCAGTTAGGCTTGGTGCCCCTCCCTCCCCCATTCCCCAACTTCTTCGTTATTCAAGTATTAATTCATTTAGAGAGTTAACTTTGATATTTAGTCCATCTTATGTTCTAAGAAATCCAGCCCAAGTGATCAAGCTCATGGCTAAGCTGTATCTCCCATTGGGTGATATATAATAGTTCACACCTGGAAAGTTTCCTTGATAACCTGAACAACAAATTCCATGGAAATCCAGCTTTTTTTCTTGACTTGTCTAGATCTAGAGCCCTACCAATAGTCCATGTCACAGGCACGGCCTGTTTTTCCAACTGGCCAATTCTCCTACTGCCTCATTTTTTTTTTTTAATTATATATATATATATATATTTTTTTTTTTAAATCTTTACCATGTCACAAGTGGGGGCAGGGAAATCAATTTCATTGCCCAGATACTGTCACTATATGCCCTTTAATACCGAGTTGGTCTCAGTTGGTTCATGGATTAATACATGCAAAAGAATTTATATTTTTCTTTAAATCGTGATTTTCATTTGATTATGGTTACCTATGTTTAATGTTTAGGAACTCAACTTATTTACTTTTGATCTTTGTGGCAGGCAGCTCGCATGCGCTACATGTTTAAAAATGAGCCCTATTGTCTGAATCTAATTGATACTCCAGGGCATGTAGACTTCTCGTACGAGGTATAGTATGCATGTTGCATATTAGATACTTCTAATATGAGTTTGTTTATGCATAGTATTTTACTTATGCATACAAATGCACCAACTCCAAGAAGGTGTAGAAGTGAAATCAAACAACAATTATTTATTATTAGTGGGCTTTACATCATCTACATTGAATCCATCAAGTGCAATGAGAAATACCTTGTAGTTGTGCAAGTGCTTGTTACCTTCTATAGAGGGGAAGTGCACTGCAGCACTGTGGTGTATGTCGCAAATTCTTAATTTGTAGTTAGGTGCTTTGAGTTATTAATTTGAGAGTTCATGGACTTGATTAAAAAAAATATCTTCCTCGTAAGATTAATTTCTTTCATAGAAGGAACAATGTATGTATTACTGTTCAGAGATATTGGTTTCTTTAAATTATTTTTCCCTAGTCTTTTTCCATGAAAAGATGCATAATTTCTTGGTTTTAAGCACATGGAAAACATGTGTATCAATGAAGATTCAATTGTTAGCTGGACTTTTAGTATATGGTAAGCTTGCTTGTCTCTGTGTTGCTGTGTGATGATTAAAACAGAGTTAGGAGTCCACTGAACACCTTTTCTGTACTTTGAGGTGGCTTTTATGAAATTGGTTGGCAATGATGTGGAAATTCAGCAGTAGTTCTTAAATTTTGTTTGCCGTTGATGATTAGCATGTTTTAAGAGTTTTTGGGGAAGTTAAAAAGTAACTGTTTTTTGGAAGTGTGCAATGATGACCTTATTCTGGATAATATGGCTGGAAAAGATGAGAGGCTTTTGAGATAAAAGATAAGATGAGAGGCTTTTGAAGATAAAATTTAAGTGTGTGGTCTCTATAATATACAAAATTCAGTGTATGGCATTTTTATGGGCATGTTACTTCAAAGGAGTTCATAGACATGCCTATCTCTGAAACCTTTCTTAGTTACCATGAATCTCAAAAGTTGGAGCTGTCAGGAAGTAATCCAGCTTTGAATATCAAGCCAACAAAAAAGAAACTAAAAGTATGAATTTCTGAGTCAATTTTCATATCTTTAAAATTATTCTCGTACTATATTTCATTTGGCCTATGGAAGATGAATTAAGCCTACTTAAAATTGAAATAGTTGATTTTTTCACCACTTCCTCTTCTAATCTCATACTTTTGGTGTGTCTTTTTAAAATTTTAGATTTACTTAATTTTTTTTTTCCTTTCACTTATGTTTAGGTTTCTCGATCTCTTGCTGCTTGTGAGGGTGCTCTCCTTGTTGTAGATGCTTCCCAGGTGAATCTTTTATCATCTTTCTATATCTTTGATTTTTTGGTATACCATCTAAATGCACATTTCTTACACATGCCCTGTTCGTGTAATATTGATATAAACTATATTTCACTTTGAAGATACATTGACCGTCTTCAAATTTTACTCACTCTATTGGCTTTATTACTTAGTAGAATGTTTTATTATTTTTAAGGGAGTGGAAGCTCAGACGCTAGCCAATGTTTATTTGGCCTTGGAAAACAACTTAGAAATCATCACTGTAAGTAGGTCAACTTGTTCATTATTTTTTATTATGATAATTCATAATAAGTTTTAATTGTTTGGTGTAATGGTTGCTCCATTTTTAGAAGTATTGTGTTAGCATGCTTTCATTTTAGTGAAGATTATAAGTTTTTACTTGATACTGTTATGATAAATCTTAAAAAATGCCCAAGCTACTATTATAAAATTTTTTTGGCATTCTTTACCATTTCTCTCTTCCTTTCTCATTTTCAACTCTTACCTACCTTAATTTTCTCCAGTCAAGTGCTAGATTTAAAAATAAATAGTTAGAAGCAGAGATGCATTCAAGGCCTTCAAATTTGGTGATTTGAACTTCTTTCACAAAATTTTGTTGACAGTTTGCAAATTTTATGAAATCTGCGAGTATTCGTGAAATTACTGTTTATAGATTCTATATCCAGAAGCATTCACTTTTTCTTTGCCTATTAAAAATCTGTTGACTACTAAAGATAGATGAAACAATGCTACTATAAATTATGTATGTGTTTGAGGGTGTGATAAGACACTGAAAATCTCTTGGTTACAGGTTTTAAACAAAATAGATCTTCCAGGTGCTGAGCCAGATCGTGTTATCCAGGAAATTGAAGAGGTTGTGTGTAATGTTTTTCTGATTTATATTTTCTATGGCTTTACTTAATGCATGTCATGGATACTGGAAGACTTAGTAATTGTTTAGGTCTACGCCAGTAAGAAATTCTACTCACATCTTGCACCGTTTGAGAAGGGCAGATGCCTCCTGTGAGCTCAGTGCAGTCCAATTTTATCTACTATTTATTTATTGATAGGAATACATTATGCACTTATGAGGAAAAAAAAAAAAAACTGCAAACATTAAAGAGGATGAGTAATCCTCAAAAATAGTAAAAGACTGAACTAAAATCTACACCATGTCCCTCCAATTGAACAAAATTAATAAAGTTGGAATGTTTAATCTCTTTTGTAGTGGATGCCCATAAAGAAGCCCAAAACTTGATATGATCCCAAAAGAGTCTCACAACTTGAATCCTCTCTCCAAAAACCTTACAATTTATTTCCAAGGATATTGTCCAAAACAAAGCCAACATAGCATTTTCCCTGTTTTGCCACCCTCAAAAGCTTTAAATTTACTTGTCACTAATACTGAACAAGAACGAGGAAATACCCAAAAAAAAACCCAGCTTCCCCTACCAAGACCAGAATTTAATACCCACCTCATAATGAAAGAATAAATGCTCACTACGCTGGCTGTATTTTTTACATATCAAACACCAAGAAGGAGAAACACGAGCATATGATCTTCTCTTCTATGACATATCACAAGTATTTTGCATTGTATTTATTTAATACTTCTGACATAGAAGTATAGAACATCTAACTCTATGTTTGAAATAGAATAATTTCATAGAGTAATTGGTAATAACTAAAAATAACTTCTAGTGGCTGTCTTACTTTTTGTACTTTTGTCTTTTAGGATCATGGTACCCACACATGTTCAACGTCCCATCTGCATTGCTAAAGTCTTGCTCTCAAATATTTACTTTTACAGATGCTTGAATGCTAAACTCTTGTCCTTGTAAAATATTTTTATGGTTTTAAGTTGCTTGTTTTTAATTCTAATTTTAATTCCTCATTCTTCATTGTTTAGATTTGAACTATGGATACACTCAATTCACCCAGATCATTGTCATATGAGCCAACCTTAGATCCTCTATTACCATGTAACCTTTTTTTTTTTTTTTTCTTCCCCTATAATTCTTCTAAAAGAAAAATGAAATAAAGGCCTAGGAGTTCTGTTTGAATATTGGTGCTTTTCTATTGTACATAATAATACTATGAATGAGAAATATAAAAAACATGCATTTTATTTTTGTTGCATTTGAAAAAGTATATATATTTTCCCCCCTATAAAATTGTGTTTCTTCTAAAAGAAAATGAAATAGAGGCCTAGGAGTCCTGTTTGAATGTTGATGCTTTTCTATATTACATAATAATGCTTTGAATGAGAAACATAAAAAACATGCATTTTGTTTTTGTTGCATTTGAAAATATATTTTGTTTTTTTTTTTCCCCATCTAGGTTGTTGGTTTGGATTGCACCAATGCAATACACTGCTCAGCGAAGGTTGGTTTTTTATAATTTTTCTAAATGAGCATGTGAGTTAGATCTATAGTCATGGTGTAAAGGTCCTGGAGAATTTTAGTAGTTTTCACTACAAATCTGTTCTTTGGTGGTGCTTTGCTCATGTAGGAAGGAATAGGTATAATTGAGATTCTGAATGCAATTGTTGAAAGGATTCCCCCACCTCATGATGCTGCTGAAAGGCCTCTTAGGGCTTTGATATTTGATAGGTACATAAGCTGGCTCAGCCATCATCTTTAAACTCAATATTAATGATCAACATACTAATCATTTTTGTGAAATCATATAACTTATCTTATACTTTTATATTATTTTTCTTAGATCTAATTGAGTATTATTTTACATATAATGGTTTGATCTGCATATACAATACATACTAGTAAGTTATGTTTAATTAATTAGATCAATTTGAGTCAATTTCGGAAGCAAGTTGTTATGACACCAACCTATTTAATAATTGCATTTAAATGTGTTGACTCAATTATGGTCTTTCCTAGGCTGTTATTTTCATGTTGTCGTGACTCATTGTACATGATCCTTTGTGCATTGTTCTTCCATCTGTGGTTATTACAATTCCCGTGCTAATGCAGATATGGAAAATGAAAATTAGATTTATATTTTATTGTTTATTTATTTGTGCCCAACGCCCTTTTCTTTGGATGGAACTGTTGTTATCCCATGAAAGTAAAAAAATTCAATAAATTTGCTTTAAATAATTTACATAAACAAGTCCTTGGATTAGCAAGGAAGTTTATTTCTCTTTCCAAAATACTTTGCCTTATGTTTTTCTTATCGTTGTTGAACCAATTAGAGAAAGTTTTCTGTACTGTTTAACTAAATTTTCTTGTTTAGTGTACTTTTATGATTAAATTAAATATATTTCTTTTTTTTATTCTTGTGCAGTTACTATGATCCATATAGGGGTGTGGTTGTATACTTTCGAGTCATTGATGGAAGGATAAAAAAAGGCGATCGGATTTATTTTATGGCTAGTGGGAAGGTAGAACATGCTGTTGAATTAGTTTTCAGTCAAAGTCTGCGTAACTTTAATACTATTTTTTTTTTAATTCTATATTCATAACTTTATCCGCTATTCTTTATCATCAATCCTAAAAGCTTAAGTTGTTATGGAGTTGCTATGTATATCAAGTCAACCCACATGTCAAAATATATTAAGACTTCCTCGTATGTGAGTTTGCTCAAGAACAATGAACACAATGTGATCCTTTTAAAGAACAAAAGAAATTACGGGAAATAGGGGTTCATTAGGATTCAAACACAAAAATGTGTTCGTTGGCTCAGCCCCAGTGGTTTCTACCACTGCGGACACACCTCCAGGTCCTGGGTTCAACCGGGTGAAATTTCACAACATATAAACTCAACATAGAGTAATATGGAGCTGTGCTTGATAGGTTGATGGAAAAAGGAAAATTGAGGATGTAGATGTATAATGGAGGAAAGAGTGTTGAACCGTATCTTGTTAGAGAGGATTCAAGGTAGAACAAAAATTGAGGGGAGAGAACCCATTGGTTCACTTTAACTATCCATTCAAAATTGGGGAAGGGTAGAACCTGTTATATATGTGTGTGTGTGTCCCAAGCATATGTGGCAAGTGCTAAGAATTTACAAGTTTAGAATCTAAAAACCTAAATGTGAAGTAGTAACCCTTAGCACTTGCACATAATCATCTCTCAAGATAATTTGGGAGATTGTTCCAAGAGATCAAAACCATAAATATATGCATATATATAATCAAAATCCTATGGACAGTTAAAAACACTATCTAAACTCAACTTTAACAAGTAGTGGTAAATCATGAAACTCATTGGGCAATGATGCTCGTAGTGAAGCAGAAAACTTAAGATGATTCCATGGATAATGAAGATCTTGAACTTTCCTTCAATAAGTCTTCAATGCCTTTCCAGCTAGATGGTTGAAAAGAGAGGCACAATAGTACATTTCTGTAACAATTTACCCCTTTTATTGCATTTGACACTCTTGAAGGGAATAGTACGTAATGATTTATCCAATGGAGGATATACCCAATACACCTGACTTCCTCTAGCAAGTTGAACCACAGCTGCATTGGATTATCACAGTGAAGGAATAAATAATTAATGGTAGCAACTTGATATCTGCATGTCAGACACCAATTGGGAAAAATGCTAAACTGAGGTCTCCTTTTGTTGCAACAATTCTTGTGTATTAATCTTCCGAGTACCACAAACCAAGCAGACACTTTAATCTATCATGGCACAATTCCTAAAGTAATGCTTATTTGTTGCGTGGGAAGTAATTGAGCAAGTAGAATGTGTTCTTGTGGTAAATTTCTAATGCCTTTTCTTTTCTCGAGGTAATTCTAACATCATTTCTTGACTGCAGGACTATTTTGCTGATGAGATTGGAGTTTTATCTCCAAGTCAGTTGCAAGTTGATGAGTTATATGCTGGTGAGGTAATATTCTGAATAATTAAGTTTTATGGATCAGGTTTTTATTATATATATATATATATATAATATATATATATATATATACATACATACATATTTAGTAATAAACAAAGCTTTATTAGTAATAAGTCTCTTCAGTACATAATTTGTAGTGGATAAGAATTCTTTGAGGAATAAAAATATCATAAACTTAAAAGAAAAAGGAAAACCCTAAAGCCAGCCTGCATCATTATACACAACATCTTTCCAACATAAGTGCAACATTAGAAATAGATAAAGTCTCTAAAAGATGATGTCCCATCCCAAACAAAGCCAAGAACTTAGTTCCATCCTTGATTACTTTTTAAAATGACTTGTTTGACAAGTAATGCTTTTTAAGGATTCATGGTCTTGCACTTCATATTTTGTGGAGAATTTCAAAAAACAGGTAGTCAGTTTTTCACATTCTGCCTTGTTGCTTTCCAGGTAGGATATTTTTCAGCTTCTATACGATCAGTAGCTGATGCAAGGGTTGGGGACACTATTACTCATTATTTTAGAAAAGCAGAAAACTCATTACCGGGATATGAAGAAGCCACTCCGATGGTGTTCTGTGGCTTGTTCCCTGTTGATGCAGACCAGTACTGTTCTCTTGATAGTCTCTGAATTTTTAGAACTATATATTGGATCTTGGTGCCCTCCAATACTTTAGCATCATTCATTTACATGCTTCATTGGCAGATTCCCTGAGCTACGTGATGCACTTGAGAAACTTCAGCTTAATGATGCTGCTTTGAAGGTTAATATTATAATTAAAATGCTGAATTGAAATTTTAGCTGACAATTTATCATATATGCTCACAATTTTATTTCTTTCATGATTTTTTTCTACTGTACCAATGGGTGGTTGTGTTAAAATTTCTAGGATTCATGTGGAATTGTGAATACAGAAGTTTACTTCTCCTAGAAGATATATGTATTTTTCCCTGACACTTTTTTGGGTTTTTATGATCAACATGAAATAAATATGATTCACTTGACTGTTGCAAATAAATTATTACTATTTTGGGGTTTTTTTTCTCCCCCTTTTTTCCAGCATTTATGTCATTGGTTGTAAGTTGAGTTTTCTTCAGTAATGGCGTGGGCAACCTTTAATTTCAATTGAGTTAATTTTCTAGATTCCTAAATCTTATATGCATCATGCATGTGACAAACTGATACCGAAAAAACTATTCCTCTAATTTATCTGATCAAAACTATCCAATTAATAAACCTTTCTGTTTTTTAAGGCTGTTTCATCGTTTATTATTTCTGTCACTTGCTCAACAGGGTATTATCTTTTTTAATATTAAATCTACCCTTCGTGTGGTCTCTATTAATTGAGTTAGTGGATTTTGACAAATTACACAATGTAATATTGCTTTCTCATTTTAATTTCACAGTTTGAGCCTGAAACCTCAAGCGCCATGGGTTTTGGCTTTAGATGTGGGTTTTTGGGCCTTCTTCACATGGAAATTGTTCAGGTCTGCTCTATTTCTGTGGTATGCCATTTGTTCAGATATAAAAAAAAATATATAGAAAATAACTTGATATACATATTGAACCAACTTCCTAACAAATTAAGCTTTTGGGAATAGTGGTAATTCGACACCACTTATGTTCTAAAAGTGGTTTGACTGTTTTACAACTATTGATTTTCCCATTTCCCATTCATTGAGATGCTGATGGACCATTATAATTTATGTTACAGGAAAGGCTTGAGAGGGAATACAATCTGAGCCTTATAACTACTGCTCCAAGTGTTGTATACAGAGTGAACTGTGTAAATGGTGATACTGTAATTTCTTCTCAATCCTAAACTCATTTCTTTTGTTATAATTGATGTTCAAGAATGTGAACACTGGGATCAAGAAATCTTTAATTTGTTGCACTATATATAGTATTTAAGGAGAAAGAAAATGAATCATAATGATCTGATTGGTAACAAAAGTTTCCATTTTTACTTTATGATCATATTATTCTTAACACTGAAAGTTGTGTTGATGATAATTTTTTCTTTTCAAATTGATTTCTTTGATGTGACATTTTCTAACTGAGGATTTCATTTGCTTTACTTTGGTTTTTGCCTCCTTTATATGCCTTGTATGGATGTCATGTTAATCTGATAGTCATGTTCTATCTTGAACTTCTCAAAGGTGGAGTGCTCAAATCCATCTTTACTTCCTGAACCTGGAATAAGGAGGTCAATTGAGGAGCCTTTTGTTAAGGTTAATGCCTGTACCTGTAGACATTTTAAAAATTTCTTAAGTATTTGGTAAATCCAGATAAAACCCATAGCTCTTGGTGTTATATATCATCTTATGTTGAGAGTAAGACATTCTTTTTCAACACTTGGCGGATTTTATGTGTTATTTACTTCAAACCCATGTGTACAGATTGAGATGCTTACCCCTAAAGACTATATTGGTTCGCTCATGGAGTTGGCTCAAGAAAGAAGAGGAGAGTTTAAGGAAATGAAATATATTACCGAAAATAGAGCATCAATCACCTATGAATTACCCTTGGCAGAGGTGATAATAATTTTTTAATTGTACACCACTGGTCTTTATCATGTGACTTGTTAATGTGTGTTTGTGCTGGCATGATATACATCGTTGGGCCCATTTCTTTACACTTTTTCTATTGATGTTAACTAAATATGATATTAGATCTCAGGTTGTCTAATTAATTTATTGCTGTGAATGTGTAGGGTCTGAATTCATTTTTAGTTATTGTGTAGGCCTACACATGAGGAAGAGTTTTAGATACATGAAGTTGGGATCATCTCCTAAAAGCTTAAACTTTTGGAATTGATTACAACTTAACTTCACATATGAATCCCTCTTAAACTAATATTAGGTATATGTTGTGTCCGTGAGATATTTCTAAGAACTTTATTGTGTATGTATCATTCATGTACATATAGTCTTCTTACTTCTTTCCTCCATTTATCCTTTTTGTTTTCTCATTGGACAGATGGTAGGTGATTTCTTTGACCAGCTGAAGTCTAGAAGTAAAGGTTATGCCAGCATGGAATACACTTTTGTCGGGTAAGTACATGAATTATTTGCCATCTATATTATTATAGGAAAGAAAACATGCAGCTTTGGATGGTCCAAACTTGCAAAGTCTATGGTCATGTGTAAGTTGTAGTATATAGTAACCCAGTACAACTTATGCCAAAGGTGGGCATGATGGCCTTCAAAGAAAATGTTCAACAAGCATCTCTGTGTAGAAACAATTATACTCATTTCTCTCCCTCTCTCCAGGTTGTAGAGATGAAAATAGTGGTAAAGTTTGCCTCTCACTGAAAATAGGATAAGTTCCTTTTGCAGGTTCAGAGAAGAATTCCCTAGTTCTTTTTTGTGTTTGATGAATTTGAACCATATTTTTCTCTACTGCATAAATCTCTGGATTTGATATGCTGTAACATAAAATTTATCAGATGTAGCATTCAGCAATTATGATAATTCGTCCTCAATTAGTATTAGCATCCTCTTGAACAGTTATAATATTTGTTATACTAAGTCCCATAGTTAAACATTTTTCGTCATTTAAAGAGGATGCCTTTTTTATTTAAGCAGAGGATATGCATTTTTATCTTCTAACGCCTCTCTTTTCCTCTTATGGCAAGATGGAAATTCTTACAATCTATTTCACTGCTTTTCAAGGAAAACAATATTATTTCAGTTTTGTTATTTCTCACTTTGACTTCAGGTACAAGGAAAGTGAATTAATAAAACTTGACATTCAAATTAATGGTGATCCAGTGGAACCATTGGCAACTATTGTGCACAAGGATAAGGTAATACTGAGTTCTTTCTGACTATTATTATTGTTATTATTTTGTTTCATATATACTTGGGGTAACCTTTGCAAATTTTAAAAAATTAGTTTGGAAATAGTTTAAAACCTAGAAACCTTTGACTAACCTACCCTCTGCCTTACCAATAGGATATGAAACCTTTCTTCACATTTGGAATTGAACAGATAATATCCATTTCATACAAAATTCTTCTCTTTCTTGGCAAAGAACAAACATTGTTACTATGTGTTTTGTTGGCTTTATATACAGAGTTGAGGACCACTTTCTAACAGTTTCAGCTTTCAAGAATTATTGTAAATTAACTCTTGCTTGTCTGTTTGTTCTTGTGTTTTAATCAAGGTGACCCTATTTCTAGTAATTAATTGCTTATGCACATGTAAGGTCTCCATTTTGTTTCGAGTTATTGCGTTAGTCTACATGTGATGTGATGGTGGATCTATAGTTTTGTTGGCTTCACATACGCAGTTGAACCAACTTTCTAACAACTTAAACTTTTGTGATTATTAGTTACTTGATAAGGTAAAAGAGTTATCTGTCCTGTTAAACCTGATAGAGAGCAATGTTTTCTTCCTTGTTATTGTAGAATATTCTTAAAAGATTATGGTATTACTAAATTGTGACCTATTTTCTTAACCATATTTGCCACCAGAATAACGCAAATCCCATTTGACAAGCTTACCTTTGACAGAATTACAAAAGTTGTAGGTTTACTTTTGATTGTCAGAGATCGATCCCAATCTTCATGTGTATAGGCTTTTACCTTCAACCATCCATGTTTAGAAAATAGATTTCTTTTCTTGAAGAAGATTTCAAAATCCTCAAGCTGTAAAAGTTGCCTCCAGACATGGAGACTAGTGTGTATTCTAATTGGCTAACTACCCGACAACATAGTCTAGATCAGGATTGTGTGAAGGGCGCTTAAGCTTCCAAACAAACTTTTGATAATTCTCAATATCAACATTGCCTTCTTTGTTTTTCAAATCTTGTCGTTTAACATCTCTGGAAGAAGTTCTAACAAGTACTTTGTCTGTGAAATAAATATACTTTTCTCTAACCTGGCAACTTCTATCCCATGAAAATATATACTCTCTTCTGATACTTTAATTTCAAATTTTTGACCTATGTATATCATTGACTCGAGTATCATTCCTAGTAATGGGAATCTCATCATTATGTGCAATGAATACTGCAATTTTAGATTGAGAATAGTGAATAAACAAAAAACTGAAGTGATAATATGTTAAAATTAACACACGCATGTATCTACACGTGTTGTTTTGTAAAAATCTATTTTATATCCAATGATACGCTTCAAAATTATGAATATATTAACATTAACACCCTTGTATCCACACATGTGGTGTTTTGTAAAAAATGTATATTTTGTATCATGTGCTACTCTTCTAAATAAAACGTAACACACATAATAAACGTAATCTTTTCAATGCTTGTTTAGAAAAATGTTTAAATATGGACACATTTGGTGTTTTCAGGCATATGCTGTTGGTAGGGCTTTAACACAAAAGTTGAAAGAGCTCATTCCACGACAAATGTTTAAAGTTCCCATTCAAGTAAGTTTGTGCACCTTTCTCTCAGCAATCTGAAACGACTATTAGATTATTTCAAAGGCCATGATTATGCAGAGAGCAAGTTTTGGGCTATGGCTCATAGATCTTATTCTGCAATTTTTTTTTTTGGTTATTTGTTTCAAATAATCTCCTATTGTTTTTATCTTGGTCCCTCTGCGGTAAAATTTGTTTCTCTTGTTCATCTAGCTACTCTGACTTTCTTGCAACATTGTACAAATTTTGAAACAGGCATGCATAGGTGCTAAAGTGATTGCTAGTGAAGCTTTATCTGCAATGAGGAAGGACGTTTTATCCAAATGTTATGGTAAGACATGAATCTTGGTCTTTTTAGTAGTTGGTATTATCTTCAAAGCCTATGTTCATATTGGAAGCATCTTGCTGTGACTTTACTTGCTTTAACATCACTTCTGTAAGTGTATTGAATTTCATGAAAAGGTTTATATAATCGTAGAACCTCAGTCCTTTTAAATCTTTTTGCTTTTTTTCTTTTCCTTACTTTTTCATAATTCTTTTGCCTTGTTCGCATTCTTACTGATCATTTCTCTTGCACTTCATATTCTTATAGGTGGTGACATTTCAAGGAAAAAGAAGTTGCTTAAGAAGCAGGTTTAATTCTTCGTTTTCTTTTTATTGGTATATCATAGACCAACGCAGTTAATATTCTAATTTCGCAAGGATCAACAATGACAGGGGGAAATAAAAATTTAGCATTCTAGTTCTTTGCTATTTGTGCTCTCCATTTAGCAAACCATGAAGTAGAATTGTAATGTATTATTTTAGGATTACTCATAATTGCTTTTCTTTGTCTTTCTTTTTTACCCGCAGGCTGAAGGAAAGAAAAGAATGAAAGCTATTGGTAAAGTGGATGTTCCTCAAGAAGCTTTCATGGCTGTTTTAAAACTTGAAAAAGAGGTCTTATGAGAGAATTGACTTTGTGACTTGTAGATTTAATACGAAATCTTGTATTATGATAATAACCTTACAATGGGAAAAAAAAGAAAGAAAGAAGAGAAGCTGAAGAAGTTTCAATCTATGTTTTACAGAATGATTGGTTTTTCACACTTGTAATGCTGCTAAAGCCTTTCATTTCTCTTATTCCAAAGTTTGCTTCTATAGATCTAGCTGCGTCAGAGTAGGAATATTCAAGAGCTTCTGGGCATGGTGTTTAGTTTTCTTATTTCTTATTGTCTTCTCTCTTTGTTTCGTTGAGACTGATCTTTGCCAAAAAAACATGTCCAAGTGTATATATCTATGTATTTGGTTCATTAGGCTTTGCCTATTAGCCACAACCAGTCAAGTGTTACACCAGCAAATATACCTCCTATAAGAAATAACACCAGCAAGTTTCCCAATGCATTTTGCTCAGGCCCCTGCAAAAAAGTTAATCCGCATAAATCCAATTCATACATTGACCTAAACTACTAGTTTTACTTGCAATGCAAGTTAATGTAGTGAACAAAACAAACCTTGTAACCTTTGGGTGCTGATGTAAAAACGCATACAGTTAGGTAACCATTGGTTAGGCCTAGGAACGATGTAAGCATTATCATCCAGCCTTGGTCACCATGTTTGGCAGTGAAATAAAAAGCTGGCACAAATAAGAGACGAGACTGAATAGCAATCACCAGTCGTTTCCTGGATTTTAACTTGAGGAATTTCAACACCGGAATGTATCTTCCTATAAAGTCCCACACATTGTACATTGTGATCAGAACGAGTGCGTACCTAATGAATATTTCAACCACATGTATATATCAGAATGTCATCAAGGTGTTTTAACAAAAAAGAGCAAGAAGAATGGCTGATTATGAATGAGATATACACCATGAACCTAAACTGTGAGATCCGGCATCTTCGGATAAAAATCCGGGAAAAATCAATGAAGTCTGCACATAAATCAGAAATATATCAAGTATATAATCGATGTTCTGAGATAACAATTGTTTGCTGCTTAGCCGTTCTACTACTCTATTTGGGTCTTCCTCATCCTGCACAAAAAAATGCTAGTATGTTAGATTTCAGTTCTTCTTTGTAACTTTATATAAATTGGAACATACTCCTTCAGATAAATTCTGTATGCCACCAGCAGCAAGGTCAGCGGAGACAGTTTTCGATCCTTCTGAAGCGGCCTTGGAGCGGTAATACTTAACAATTGGCAATCTTGGGAAGGTAAATGCATACAGAATTACACAAAGAAGCTCAAAGATTGCAGAGATGGCAAAGAAAAGAACTGCATTATTGGACAGCAAAACATAACCAGTGTTGAGTAAAAATTAACAGATATTTTGTTTACCACAACTAAGTCAGCTTTTCTGACAAGTAAAATGGGAGTTGATGAACATACTGGCTCCCTTGCGAAGACCATCCTGGGAATTCTCAAATGCTGCCTTTGTAATTAACCTCAAACCGGAGGTTACAGCTCCGGACGCAGCCAAACCAGCAAGGAAAGACTAAACAAGTTTAAAACAAAGAAAAGGAAAAAAAAAAGAAGAAAAATTCAAACACACACAGAAGTAGAATCGATAAAATATGGAAAACAATACACAAAAAGGGAAGACGAAATTACTTAACTTGAATAAATTCAGTGGTCATGAAGGAAACATCTCCAACCATTCCACCCTGAACTTGAGCATTTGCAACTCCAAAGGCACAACTAATGCCACAAATTCCAATAAAAGTTCCAAGACCTCCTTTACCAGATGTTGCTAAATCCAACTATATGGAAGAATATGATAAATTAGGAGATAAAATTTGATCATCTCTGTTGCTCACTACATAAAGATCATGGTACAATGCACTTACAACCAAAACCATAACAGAACCCAAGAACAACAGCATGTATCCAAGCAGGTTTCGTCGTCTGGTATTGATCTTTGCCTCGTAGTATGCCAGTATTGTAAGTGTTCCAAGTGCAAATAGCTGATATACCAGTGGGAGAACCCTCGACGAGTGGTATTTCTGAACCAGTGCAAAAAGCTCCAGTCACAAACAATAATATATGACGGAAAAAAAAAAAAAGTTGTTCTTGGCTTCAGAAAATTCACATATATACTTGCCGGGAACAAGAAAACGTAATAATCTTCTATTGTAAGCATGCTGTTCCAAGCAAACAGGCACCCATTTCCAAGAAGCCAACACACTATCATTGCACTTAACTTCCCCTTAAGAGTACACAAATTTGTATTAGAAATTTCTTTGGTAAAACTCAACCACAATTAGCTGCAATTTCGATCACCGTGATTAAGTGAAGCAAAAAGAGTACTAGTCACAAACCTCTAGTCTGCCAGGAGCTACATTTTCATGATCAAGATTTTCCATATTCGTTGAGGCCTGATTACCCGGCCCCTGTAACAAGTAATGGCTTTATTAAGTTTTCTCTCTTCCGCTTTCTCAAGGACAGAATTTAAACAACAGAAACAATAAGGTAAACTAAAGAAATTGATGCTATATATACTCATTATATATGCATCAATTAAATGAAACAGTTAGCCAAAATAATAATTAAAAAAAATTATAAAATGTTTAAGAGATATATATAGGTAGGAGCTTACTCTCTGAAGAAGGTCAGAGTATGCGTGGAGATTGGAGAAGATGTTAGAATATCTGTATTTTGAGAACTCTTAATATATATAGCCAACTAGATAGGTGGTTGAGCTTGCAATATTTGATGGAATAAAATACACACACACACACTCACACACACTCACACACACACACATATATATAATATTTTTAAGAAAATGCCATATCACTAATTTAAATAAGTTTATTATACATATCAAATTTTCAATGAACCCTAATGCGTGAAGTTCAAGCTTTTAGGCCCGGCCTAGTTTCTTAACCATTAATAGGAAATTAAACTACTCAAGCATCAATCATAACCTACGTACGAAACACGCATGTCGTCTTCAATTGTCTCCATCGCACCTATGCCTGTCTAGTCATCATCCAGTATTTAATTCCTCAAATTCTTTGACATTTATTTACAACAACAAATATCTTCTTCATCTTTTTTTTTTTGGGTTATGGAGTCAATGATGGTTTTATGAGTATATCATAGTCAATATTGGTGTTACATCTTCTAATTAATTAATTAATCAATTCATGATCAAAATTAGAAAAGATGGTGAGAAAGAAGACAATTTAATATGGAAATGGAAGCATGTACGCCTTTTAGAGCACGCATGCATGCATGCTAACATTTCTAGTTTCGGATATGCATGCAGTGTCTGTACGTACTACCATCTGTAAGGAAATTATAAGGACGGAGACGTAGTGTTTTTTTTTTTTATTTGGACTGGAGAGAAGAACATAGCTTAGTTAAAATGAAGGACAGAAAAGAGGAAAACAAAGAAAATGGTACGTGTAGTTAGAATGGTCTTCCTCAAGCCATTTAGCCATGGTAGTTAATAATATATATATATATATATATATATATATATGGGTTTACATGTATATTTTTTTTTGGTAATATATATATTTATATGTATATGAACATAGTATATGTATGCATATTCATATATCTCTCATGCGTAAAATGAGGTATTTGCATGTATATGATCTTATAGTGGAGGTTTGATTCTTGTTTAGTGGTATCCTTAATTTCTTAATTTGACAAAGTTAGCGAGAATCACATTCTTGATTTTTTACAAGATAGACTTTGATTGTGACAAACACGATAATATTCTTTGGGTGGAAGCAACAAACTTGCCTACATAGATTGATCTAGACCTTCTCTACCTTCATTTTTTTTTGGAAATTAATTAAAGATATTCACTGACTTTTATCCCACTTATGTATTGGTACCAAAAAGCTATATGAATACAAAACATAAGAAAACAAAGATGGTGAAGATGGCAATTAATTAATAATATTATTAATGTTCAAACCAGAGATTAATGAGTCAAGCTAATGGATGATATCATAATTTTAGGACCAAATAGTACTACTTGATAATCAAAATAGATAGATCCCTGAATAAAGAGACAAAAATTGGAGCGGTTTCCTAAGGAAGAACTAAAATAAAACAACAATAATAATAATAATAAACATTAAAAATGGAATATACGTGCTTCTGACCTAATAAAAAGATAATGGAAAAACCATTTTGGTGAAAAGTATAGGCCCCAAGACTTATAATTATAAAGATCTATATAGCATATGGTCTGACTTTCTCCAAGGTTTTAATCAACTGTTATGTGGTCATAAGGCTCAAAACTCAAAATCCGCCAAAGTTATAAAATTCTAACTTGAAGGCCTTGGAGTTTTCAATTTGTTTTATTTATTTGTTATTATTATTATTATTATTATTATTATTTACAACAATTATTTCTTTTTATTTTCAAAAGCAAGTCCACACAAACGTCCTTATTATTATTATTATTTTAAAACTTAAAAAAAAAAAACAAAAACAAAAAAAAAGTAAAAGAAAAAGACACAATTGGTGAATAGAAGGTGGCGGCATCTTCCAAGAAGCGCACACCAGTGACCAGCCATCAAGCTTTGACCTTCTCCGGCTCGCCTCACACCCACTTCCCACCTACATTTTCAAACCCCCAAAACCCAATTGTTTCTTTTTTTGCTTTGTAATAAATTTAATTTTTTTTTCCATAAATAATCATGATTACTACGAGCCAGAAGCTCCCAACGTTGAAAAGGCTCTCGGCTTTGACCAGTCTTCTTCAAAACCAAGAACACAAAATTTCACAGAAAAGGACCCAACCTAAGACTTGTTCTATAAATTCATTGGAAGTCCTCGTTCTTAGAGTTTTGGGTCTGCGATTTTTCTTCATTTTTGATTGGTTTTTTATTAGTAGTTTTTTCTTGAGTAAAAGGGTGGCCCTGAAACTGGTCTTTGAGAATCGCTGTTGGGATGGCTGTGAAGTCGTCCACCACTGCTCTGAAAGCCGCCCAAGCCGCCATTCAGTCCATTGGGTTGGGGTACGATCTCACCGTTGACTTGCGCCTCAAGTACTGTAAGAGCTGCTCGCTTTCCGACCCCAGACTCATAGCCATCGACGATGATCAGCTTCGCGATATTGCTATTCCCGGCGGGTTTTGCATTCCCCAAGTCCCCAAATCCATCAAATTTGACAAAGGGGAGAGGATGAGGTTCGGTTCTGATGTTCTTTCTTTTCAACAGGTGAATAGTTTCTTTCTCTTTTGCGGTTTTGATCCTGGGTTTTTGGGTTTATTGTGTTTTGTTGGGGTTTAGAGAAAGTTGCTTAGTTTGTGTATTTTTTTTTTGAATTTTGTAGATGTCGGAGCTGTTTAATCAGGAATTGTCTCTTTCCGGTAAAATTCCGACGGGTCAATTCAATACTGCTTTTGAGTTTACAGGAGGTTGGCAAAAAGATGCTGCCAACACTAAAAGCCTTGCATTTGATGGAGTTTCCATCACGCTCTACAACGTTGCACTTGAAAAGTCTCAGGTGGTATTGAGAGATCATATTAAACAAGCTGTTCCATCATCTTGGGATCCTGCTGCTTTGGCGAGGTGAAAATTTTGTGGCTGTTGCCGAGATTTTTTCTTATTGATTGAGTTCGTGACATTTGTGTCCTAATGTTTTAGGTTTGTAAATCACCGTGAAGTTCTTTAGTTTACTATGCACTGCTTCCCCATTACATTTCTCCGAAACTTTAACTGGGTTTCCTTGCTTTCTATTCTGGAAGTTAGTATGGTTTTCCATTTCATGGTAATATATGTTTAAGGCATAAGATAATTTAATGCTTATTGATTACTGCTAGAACCTTTTCTGCATCCCAACTTTGCTTGATAAATTTCAAGGGGACAAGAAACTTGGCAAGCCAATGGTAGCCGAGCTTTTTTTACTTGCATGTGAGTTTGAGCGTGTGGTGTGCTTGTGTTCATCCACTAAATTGGAATTGAAACAATTCAAATCGAGCCCATAATTGTTTGCCAATACCATTATACCACAGATTGGGCACATTGTGTATGGTTTAACATAACAACATTGTGCATGGTTTGACAGAACAGCTCATATATTTTCTTGGTGCATATATACGTTGACAATGTTTGATGACCTAACGTTTGCATGTTTAGAATATGTATCACATTCTTATACTCATGCTTACATCAATCATCTGAATTTAGTTTACGAAACTTAGCTATATCTCTTGGTTTTCCTTTTTCAGGTTCATTGAAAAATATGGTACTCATGTTATAGTTGGTGTGAAAATGGGGGGAAAGGACACAATTTATGTGAAGCAGCAGCACTCATCCCCTCTTCAACTTGCTGAGCTACAGAAAAAATTAAAGGACATGGCAGGAAAAATGTTTGTGGATGGAAGTGGACAAGACAGAATGAATTCTGTGAGAACCAATGAGAGAGAGAAGGTTTGAAGTTTTCGATATTATCCATAAACTCCTTAGAAGAAGATGCCCACAAAGTAGCCAAAAAAAATTTAATTTTATAGTGTAGATACCTCACATAACCTTATGAGTTGATTATTTGGCATCCAACACTTTATTTATCACCTTTTTTTGATGGATGAATAATTTTGTCAAGCACTTGGGATGAAAGAAAATATCTGTGAAAAGATTACTGGTGAGCCTTAATTTTGTGTGAAACTGAGGTTACTGGTGAGCCTTAATTTTTTGTGAAACTGATGTAAAAAGGTAGGAGTAGGACAGAGTAGGAAAGGTTGCCATGATTTTCTTATGTTGAATTTGGAGCTTGTGGTTTAGAGGATACAAGTAGAATTAAACAAATTCAAAGAGTATCGTTTCAAGTTGGATTACCCAATAACTTGAAAAAATTTTAATACTAGACATGGTTAAGTTTCTTTTGGAACTTATTTGTTTTATAAATTTTAATCCAATTCCTTACCCAAGCTTCTTTGGTGCATGCGTAAACTCTTGGGTTTTAGTGATTTGGAGGTTTCCTGGCCAGGAAGCTGCATATGTTCTCTTTTCTTTCCATATAGGCTTAACTATGCCTGCCCTTTTGTAATTTCAGTGGTGGGAATTGATCTACTTGGTTTGGATATAAATATGTAGAGTTGTGAAACTAAATTTGTTGAGCGTCATTTTACGAAATTTCATATTGCCCCATAGTTTCTGATTGATTCCTTAATTATATTTGTATACTATCTGGGAGAAATTTTGATATTTAGACCATTGAAATATTGTGTGGACTGTATAGTTGACCTGTGCCATGATTTTGTTTCAGTTTGTCAAGGAGAATTCACTAAGTCTTGTGGACACACTTCCATCCAGTTCTTATTATGATATAGAGGTACAATTTCTGAGGAAAAATGAAAAAAAAAAACATTTTTTTTCTGAGGTCTTTGCATCATATTGAATTTCTCTAGGGTAGACATTCCTACTTGATTCAAAATTCTGATTCTGGTTCCTTCCAGTTGTCATGTAAAGTTTTTGGCAGATACATTAAATGTCTGTCATTAAGAGGAGTTTCAATGTTACTCAGATACCAACATACCATTATTATCATTTATTTCTTTTTTTATTTGCATTTTAAGAAAGTAGGTTATGTGAAACTTTATATAAAGCTAGAAACAACTTTGTTACGAACTAAAAGATTTTCCAACTTCGCAGCTTTAATCTTCAAAATTCTCTGAAGTTACTGCTTCCAACATGTTTAAGCATTTTTGCTTGCCTGTACCAGAGTCTCATTATTTTTTCTTATCAAAACTTTGACATTTGTGTATTTCTAAAGATTAATTTATCTTACCAGCAAAACTTTGGCATTTGTGTATTTCTAAAGATTAATTTATGCCATCAGCTTAGGTCTATTACCTATTTCAGTTGCAGGATATTAAATTCATGTGCAAGAGGAAAGGTGGATACTTGAATAAAAATCTACCCCACAATGATTGGTGTCAAACTGTTCAATTTGAACCTGATGTAATCTCAATGTCATTAGTTCCTATCACATCTTTACTGAGTGGAATTCATGGGAGTGGATTTTTGAGCCATGCTATTAACCTCTATCTTCGATGTAAGCATGAACTATTTTCTCAGCTGTGCACTATTGCATTCTATTTCTGTAATAGGAAACAGAAACTTATGTTGAAAAAGTAAAGATACAATATCCTGAGAACAAGAAGTTGTACAATGATAATTAGGACAAAATTCCAACACCCTTCCAACTCAAAAGAAGCAGAAGGAAGGTGTTATGAAGTGAAATCTGAGCAGCTTTATGCTTGTTTAAACTGTCACTAAACTATGTTTAAGTATTTTCTTTTCATTTTCTTTTACATATTATCAAGTGCAGATAAACCACCAATTGAGGAATTGCATCAGTTTTTGGAGTTTCAACTTCCAAGGCAGTGGGCACCAGTATTTGGTGAGCTTGCCCTCGGCCCTCAGAGGAAGCAGCAAGGCAGTTCATCTTTACAATTTAGCTTCATGGGCCCTAAGCTCTATGTTAACACAACTCCGGTAACACTACTTTTTCCCTTTTTTGTCTCTCAAATAGTATCATTGCAATTTGTCATCCTTTGTTTATTAAATGTTTTCTTTATTTTCTTCTCAATAGAGTTGTGTTTCATATCAAAGAGAGTAAAAAAAAAAATGTTGCTGTAATTTGTCAAAATATGGCATTTGATTGAAAATTGGATGGGATATGATGGATCATGGATGAAAGAAAACTTTTGTAGCAAGCTGTATAAAAGTTGAACTTAATTGGGCCTTGGAAACTAAGAAAGCTTATAAACCTAACTGGATAGACTATGTGTGGAGTTTTAACTCGATGGTTACGCTAAATAATTTTGGAAGATGAAGCCCCTATTGAAATTGGTTCAGATTTTAAAAAAGATCCATTAAGATGGTGGTTCCTTTTGCATTAACAATGCCGCATGATGACATGTTTAGTGACATGTAAGATCTGACTACCTAATTGGTACTTATATTTTTTGAAATGCTAGAGGAAATTTCTTAGAGTTGTTTATGCCCTTGATGCTAGGTTGAAAAGTGATAATGGAGGTGTATTTACGCTTGGTATTTAATATCTCATTGTCTAAATCTGGTTATTCATGGAACCCAAGTTTAATCATTGTCACATGTAAATCACCATGCCTTTGAAATCTCTCATCTAGCTTTCTTCTATCTAGGAAGTTAGTGTTTTTTTATGGCATGCTTGACTGGAAATTTCTTGTATTACCAAGTTATGCACTTCTCTCTTTTCAACTATATGGGAATAGTACAGCTTTCTTATCTTGAGATGAAATATCTTAATATCTTTCCTCTTCAGTTCCCCACCCTCTAGTGCTAAGTTACATTGCTTTCTTTAGGAGAGAAAGTTTTCCTCGTTTTGTCTCTTAATATCTGTTTACTGTCTACTTTATTGCTTGATATGCTTAAGTTAACTTCCAAACAGATTAAATTTTGGCAGTAGTGGTAAATTAACATGGTATTAAAGTCTAGTTATCTACACGGTCTTATGTTACAATCCAGCTAACCTCCATTTCTGTTAAAAATTCCTGTGTCACATGTCAGATTCAATTTATACACCAAAATAGGAACAGGCTTACCCGCAATGGGAGTCTTTAAATTATTATTTATTGTGTTAGCTTAATTTATGTAGTTGGACTCGTCCACTTAATAATATTTTTGGAATGGATTACATGACAGGTTGATGTGGGTAAGAAACCAGTGACTGGCCTCCGACTGTATCTGGAAGGGAAACGAAGCAACTGCTTAGCAATCCACTTGCAGCATCTCTCATCGCTCCCCAAGACCTTTGAACTTAATGATGAAGTGAGAGGCAGCCTTTCTCTTCCATCCTCAGATCGAAGGTACTTTGAAAAGGTTCAATGGAAGAGCTTCTCTCACGTCTGCACTGCCCCTGTTGAGGCTAATGATGATCTCTCTGTTGTCACTGGGGCTCAATTCGAAATTGGAGATTCCGCGCTAAAGAAAGTTTTATTCTTACGACTTAATTTCTCTAAAGTTGCTAATGCTACAATTGTGAGACAACCTGAGTGGGAAGGTTCACCTGGCTTGGGACAGAAATCTGGGATAATTTCAACTCTCATGAGCACTCGTTTCTCATCTGCTGCTCAAAAACCGCCTCCAAAGCCATCCGATGTGAACATAAACTCTGCAGTGTACCCTGGTGGTCCTCCGGCGCCCGCGCAGGCACCTAAACTTCTTAGGTTTGTAGACACAACAGAAATGACAAGAGGGCCACAGGACGCACCTGGTTATTGGGTTGTCTCTGGTGCAAGGCTTGTTGTTGACAAGGGCAAAATATCTCTTCGAGTCAAGTATTCTCTTCTAACCGTGATTTTACCCGATGAAGATGTCTCAGAAGAGTTCTGAAGACAATACTATTGGGAGGGGATGATGGTTAAAGAAAAAGGAATGTAATGGTGTATACACTGGAAAGAGAATTGGGATTGGATTAATGGGATTCCTCATTGTTCATATTTTCATTAGAGAAAATGTGTTAAAATGGTTCATCCTAGTTGGTTGTATATATATTCATTTGCATGTGTTTTGTATGTAAAATTTTCACTTTACTTCTTGAATTGAAAGAGCTTTTTTTTTATCTTTTTTTTTTTTGGTCAAAGGTCTGTTTGAGGTGGTTCTTTATGTAGAGCATATATAGTAATTTTTTTCTAATCGGTTAGTATTGAATGGAATGAGCTGCTTCCTCAGGTCAGTCAGCTTCATGGTTCTCAGCCATTATGATTGATATCTCCTTCTAACATGCCCTCTTTTTTTCTTTTTTTCTTTTTATACTTTCTTCTCTTTAGGGTTTTATCGTCTGGCTTGTACCATATTAATTTCTGCACTCGTTCTCAGTTCTGATGTATATCTGATTTGTGTTGTTTATGAATATTGAAACAGTGAGAATTGCAGTTTTCTCATCTTGTTTCTATTTATTTGTTAATTTCCAGACATAGGCGTGACAAAACTTGAAAAACTATTATCAATTTCCATCCAAACTTTCGATCTCCTTAAATAATAGCACAAGAAAATTAAATGCACATGATTTTTGAAACTGAGTTGGACTTTTGACAATGAAAATGATTACAACTTTTGTGTTTTTGTGTGGGTATATATGCAATGTACATTATATTCCATATCATCACCAATGTGATTTAATTTTTAATTTGTTGGACCTCAAAAGTTTAATTGCATCTCAACAGTTTAAAAAGAAAACAAAATAATGATATATGTATTTAAAAAGAAATTTTATAATTGTTTGTTGTCTCTCTCATTTAACTGAAAAACACATATTTAAAATCATTTTAATTCATGAGTATTCTAAATTAAACAGACATTATGAATATGGTTTAAAATAATTTAATCATTGTTTTATTGATTAAAAAAATTAATCGTTAATTTAAAATTGAGACAGATGAGTTGTAGAGAGACAAGTTGTGAAGCAAACATGAACAGCTATACTACATATATATGTATATATGCAGTGATGAATCTCTGTCTCTGTCTCTTCATATCAATCTTGAATTGACCGCCATACGTACCCAATCCGTGTGGTGTGTGGTCTCTCTCTCTCTTGTCTGTTTCTCTGCAAATCACTTTTCTTCTCTGTACCAGCTCCTCACTATACTATTACAGACAGACATCTCTAGCTTGCTACATTAATAACTTGCTTTGAGAATTTTTATGAATCAAATTAACCATAATTAATTCTATGCAATATGCCTCTAATCTCCTCCTAGTTCATGGTCTTAATTATTAATCTGAATATATTGCATGTGACAGAAAATGGCAGCAAATGAGACGTAGTGATAGAGAAATACAGAGAGAGATTCGTACAAAAAGCAGAAAGCACAAATTAAGAGATTCGTACACTGCCTCTTTCAGGGTACAACATATTAACATCATTCTCTCTAGGCTCTAGCTATACGCTCTCTCACTCTCTATTATCTGAGGATGTATTTGGGTGAAGCTGTACTTTACTAGATCACAAAGCTAACAATAAAATCCTAGTTCTTCCACTGTTCAGATACAAACACAAACTACACTTGAGAAAATAAGATTGAGAACCAAAGAAGAAGAGAAACAAACCCTACATCCATATACATTAAGTATGCTGTGCCTCGGAAAAGAGCATCAATCATCTCCTTCCTCCGCGTGCGTGTGTGTGTGTATATATATATATATAATATTGTAGTACTGTTTGTGGTTTTAATCCCGAGAAACCAAGATTTTAGCATAAACACAAATTTTGGACAAGAAAGTGAAGGAAAATACCTCCACTTTAGGAAACATAAAGTAGAAAAGAAAAAAACATTATAAAAACAAATGAAAGGTAAATAACTAGCTAGGGTTCTTTTTTTGGTTGATGATGAGCGAGGATGATGTGGTTGTGGTTTTGGGAGTGAACAGTGAGAAGCTTTGTTTGGTGTTCCATATAAGGCCAGACCTCATCCTTGTTCTTTATGATCTACCTTTAATAGTTGCCAAATAGATATATCTAGAGAGAGAGCATGCAATATTCATGGCCTCTTCTTCTTCCCACAAATCCCTCCAAGATTATAGTGACCTAATTGCTTGCCAACCACAAGAAGTAGTGAAAGCTGCTTTAGATGAAGAAGAAGATGAAAGCTGGCTTCAGTTAGGGTTAGGGTTAGGATCATCAGTAGTAGCATGCGAAACCCAACAACACAGATCAAACCCTTCTCTTCCATCTTCCGAAACCCAGTTTCTAGCCCATCATAATCATGATGATCATATAGGTTTGGGTTTAGGGTTAGGGTTAGAAGAAGAAGTAAGGCAGGGTGGAGTACTAGGGTTTGATTATAATGAGGCAAGTGTCAGGGAAATAGACTTGCCCATGCCGTCCACCATTAATTATGATCAGAGCTTGTGGACTAGTAGTACTAATTATTATCATTTTGATGATCATGATCACGAAAATATGCCATCATGGCAAATGGACGACTCAGAAGAAGATGGTATTAGCTTTCTTGGAGTTCATGATCATCAACATCATCATCATCGTGACTGGCAAATGCCAGTTCCCAACTCTTACCAATATGATTACTGCTCTACTTCTTCTTCAATGAGACCCAATTCTGGTTTGTGGTTTACCCTCCGTGCCTCTACCAACCGGTTAGCTCAATTTTTAATTTTCTCTATCTCCATCATTATCACTACCAACTCTCTCTCTTTTAATTTTTTTTTTTACTCTTTCTAGCTATGTATATATAGATATGCTCATTATATGCTTAATGACCAATTTTCTTATGTTGTACATGCATGTCATGGATGATCGCTGCGTCCTTGGATCTGATCTGCTTGATGTGGTTGGTGTGGATGGTGATGATCGATGGATTGATATGTACATAGCAGGGAAGGGGAAGGATTGCCTCAAATACCAAAGGCGTACATTAGAGTGAAGTAAGTATAAAGTAGTAGTACTTGGTGCACGTTTAAAGGGACCATCATAATCAATATATCAGCCTTTACAAAAAATTTCAACCGTGATAATGATGGTGGTCTCAGTGAAATGAGTAGCGAAAAGAAAATTTAAACCTGAGGTTAACTTTTTCTCTTCCTTTTGGGTTTTGGTGTCTATCTCTTTTTTTCTTTTTTAAAAAAGGGATGAGAACGTGACGGTTTCCATGGTTAAAAAGTACCTGGTTACAAAGCTTGGTCTGTCCAACGAAGCTGAGGTAATTAATAATCGCAATCTCTCTCTCTCTCTCTCTTTCTGTTCTAATAATTATTAATGTGGATTATTATGAAACCAAAGCATGCATGAAAGGTCCCGTTAACGTGGGTCATGTTTTTTTGAATGATTTCATTTGGCTAGGAAGCTAGCTAGCTAGGGTTCTAGTTCTGATGAAGACAAAGAAAGAGTTGAGAGAGAGAGCGAGATGGATAAGAGAAGGGATAATCCTGATTTTTATGTAAGGGCTTCTTATTTAATGTAATGAGTAACCAGTTGTGGGCTTTCACACCAATTCAAAGACGATTAGACGAAGATGAATCTGCCTTGCAAAACGTGAATAAAATTACAGTAACACCTAGTTCAAGTTGATTCAGTTCATAGCCAGCAATGGACGTACGTTATATTTTTCTTTCTTCATTCTTAATTATTTTGCTTTTTAAGTGAGCATATAAGAGTGTCATCGGAAACCCAGATTCTATACATCCCCAGCTTGATGCCCAAGCTACCTGATCCGTTTAATAACCAAGTATTTTTTAGCCTCAAATTAGCTATATATACTTCATCAGATTAATTGGTTAGTAAAGTAGTCAACATTTAGAAAAGGGTTCCAATGTACATACAGTATTTATTTTTTTGGTTTGAATATTTTTCCTTGTCTGATACATAAAAGGGAAACAAAATCAATATTAGTTGCGACGTACAAAAAGTGAAAAACTTGGGTACATTATTATGGAGCTCAAAGAAGACCTAATTTGCACACCCTTTTCATATGCCATTTTGCATGCACAGTGTATAATCGTATACATAACACGCCATGTTAAAGAAGCAAACAACTATGTAGGGTTTTTAGTAAATCAGGATGTGTTTCTTTTAGTAAATCAAAAATTGTTTTTCTTCTTTCAATTATTTCGAAGTAACTTCACCACTTAAATCTAGTTTCCTTTGACATTTTTTCTTTTGCCTCTTCATATATTTTATTGTACTAATGGTGTTGGAAACGTACGTATATAGATAATATGTATATATATATATATATATATATTTATATATATTGAATATATGTGTCTGTTTGTACTTTGTGTTATTATTGCCCTCTCCTCCAAACTCCTTAATTTGGTTCAAAGAAAATAATTCATGCATTTCGTTCACCATCTTGTATAATCATTAAAAAGTTTCTCGAACTACAATTTCTTAAAAAGTGAATAATTTATTTGCAATTGGTCAAATATTGTTCCACTTTTGATTAACATCTGCAATTGCATGCATTATCTCTATATCTCTATTCCTCCTCAATCTCACCAACTATTCACTTGTCCCTAATTTACCTTTTCTTCAAATTTTCATTTTCTTCTTCACCATTCTTAACTCTTCCATCTCTCTTCTTTACAAAATCATACATAGATTTGCAACCAATTATATAATGGTAAGATCATGATCAACAATACAACTTTATTAGTTCTAGCTAGATTTGATCATCTTTCGAACATATGAATTGGAGATTTCGACTCTTCAAATTGCTTCCGAATCTATTTCTTCTCTCAAACATACATATATAAGTTTCTCAACAATTAAAGGAATAATCATCAATTCATGAAGATGCTATATATAGAGCTCTGATCTGGTTTGGCCTTGCATTGGCTACAATATCAATTTATTGGGTTAACTTTGATGTTACTGTTAAATTATATTGAATAAGCTATTTTATTATTTAGTGATTAATTTCCTAGCCAGCTAGAGTATGTCAAATACATAAAGATAAATAGTAATAAATATATAATGTGTTTACAGATTGATGTATATTGCATGGGTCAGAAGTTGTTGCAAACGCAGAGCTTGAAGCAAGTGAGAGACAGTCTATGGCTGCCAAGACTGGTAGAATCTGTAAATTCAGCTGCTTTATCATTTGAAGGCTGCACTCATACTTTAACTTGTCATTTACTGTCTTTGCATTATGGAAAACCATCCATATAAAACTACCTACTCATTTCAATAGCCTCTCTTCAATTAACCTAACATGTACTTGTAGGTATGCAATTTAGATGGGCTATAAAGGTAATGAGAGGTTTAAAGTACCCTCTATTTTATTTACTTGACGATTCAGGAAAGTTTCCATTTACATGCTTAACATATAGGTAATGCTGGTAATTTTCAAAATCATATATACTTATACCGTTGTTGCAGAGATCAATTAAAAATTAATCATTTTCTGTCATAGAATTCTAATGTTTATGAAGGGTCACAACGTTTTATATATGCTCATTTATAACTTCAAAGTAATTACACTTTATTATATGTAACTTTCATTTGAAATGTAAATTAAGTATAAAATATTTTGAGATCTAGGTAAAAACCAAGTTGAACAAATGGTTGAATTGAAAGACTATTTTGGTTTAAGGGCTGTTGGGCCCCAATATACACCTACAGCAAAACATTCACTTGGAGACAAGTGTTTCTAGAGACTTCTCTATTCAAAATTTGCATAGGGACACTATCTGATACCTCCCCTACTTATTGATTCTAGTCGAAGAAACTTCACAATTGAAAGGCAATCTGATTATGAATAGGGAAGAGTCTTATATTTACACATGTATGTGTGCATATGAACAGAAATTTGCTTTAGTACTGCTCCACTTAGTCATGGTGGTAGCCACAAGATAGAGTTTCGAATAACAAATGTTTAAACTCTCATACCTTTACAATTAAATGTGACTTGAATAAAATGCTTCTTTTCAAATAAGCACAGATTCTCATGAGTCTTCTACATATTCTGAAAAATAAATGAAAACAAATATTCCAAATTCACCTCGGCATCATGGAAAACCCGATGTCGAGAAAGTTCCATAAATTCAAACCTATAAATGCCTACATGCCCAGAAAGAAAGTTTCTGATAATCAATTGATAGAGTTTGCAGATAATTAGTATGGGATCCATCTGAGTAACATAAATAACTTACAAACAGAGAAAGCATTCATGGTAACAAAATGAAAGGCAAACCATTTCGCAGAGCAAGAAATTAATGTGCCAAAAATCAAGTCATGAGAAAACTAACTCAAATACTGAGGTCAATTTGTCATAAGTTTGATTCGAGGCCTATCAATAAAATTTCTGACAGAGCCTGTAAGATGCAACCAAACAGCAATCTTGAAAACGAAAATATTTCAATTTTATGAGTCAATTCTGGCTTTTTGGCCTAATTGTTATCTAGAGTAAGTGCAAGAGTTTCTACTTATGTGACAAACCATTGTTTTGCAGATAAAAATAAACTGAAACCAATACAAAGTTTCAACTGCAAAATGTGGCAAAACCATTTTTTGCAGATACATATAATTCATAATATATAAGTTCATAAAAAGAAGAGAACCTACAAAAAGACATAAATTAGGTTGACAAAACAAGAGAGCTTTAGTTAGGTATGTCCTCATGAAGTGATCTTGTTGTATATGTCCGGGGTCAAAGCTTTGGACTACACATTAGAATAATCAGTTGGATAGGAATTTGAGCTCAGGAGAAATCAAACTCTACTGGGGAATTGGAGCTTTAGCTTTGAAAACCTTGTACTAGATTAAGATTAGACCTTTGATAGGATATAAGGTTTTTGCGTGAACTATATTCGTGAAACATAACTGTGAACTAATTGTTGGTTTCTAATGTTCATAAGCGCATACTATGTACAGTACGTATTGAGCTTAACAAGTCCTTTGACAAAACCAATAAATAAAAGGTCACCTATAACAATGGCAAAGTGGAGATTGATGCCTAATCATATGTAAACTCTACTTATGTGATTCAAAATCCTACGAAGTAGGTTCATAGTGGTAAAAACAAATAACTGTCTACAAGTGGTAAGAACAAGGAAATAATTAATTGAAAGAATATCAATTACACATATTAATCAATTGGCTATTGTTAACAAGTTTCATCTTAAGGCAAAATAATGCTACCAGCAACAAAGCTTGAGCTACATATATAATCTTATCAACTTCAGAGCTTAGTACAGGCCTAACAGTTTAGAACTACGTCTCTAAAACACTCATGAAATCTATGCAAAACCAAAGTCATAAATGAGCCAGCCACAAAAAACATCTTAGTTAGTCCTATGTTCGCAATAAAAAGGACCTTAGAAACTATATATTTCAATAAGTTCGTATGGGACACAATGGATTTTCCAGTGGCCAGTTCCTATGATGAGAAAATTAATATTATTGTCAGATTAGGATAGTACTTAACAACAGATCATTACAAATATAAGACTAATCACATCTCAGATTATACTTTCAGTGTAAGACAATGACAAACAAAAATAGGTAAAATAGTGGACAGATTAAGAAGAAAAGGCTGCTATAAATGGTTAGGTAAGAAGGATTAATTACCATAAAGTTTTTATACTTGTCAAAACTGTCTTCGGTAGCCAACCATGAGCAAGTAACGAGTTTTAACATAAGGTTGCTTGTTTCAAATTACCCAATCGTGGACACTACCATGAACAATTAACTAGACACCATTTCAAATTAGAAGTTATATTTGCTATAAAAACTTTAAAAAATTCATTTTACACAGTTTTTTTTTTCCAGGAGGTTAACGCATCAATAGCCAAAATACAAAAGAGATTCAAGAACTTCCAGAATCTGATAGCCACAATATCTGTATCCTTAATTGCATTTGGGAACCAATAAACCAAAGCATAACTTATCAAAAACACAGGAAGACTGGCAACAAACAATCAATTGGTCTTAAAAGAAGGATCTCTTATGGAAATTAGGAAACAATGAGCACAGAATATGTTTTATTATTTAAAAAAAGAAAAACCTTGTTGGCAGATTTGGTCATACCTTGCAGCGCAATTTGGAGGAGAACATCAATGTCTTTCTAATGCTAACAGACAGTGCTAGCAATCCTCTCAAAGCCCAAATCACTATTCTCAGCATTTTTGCGTGAATGATCCCAACAAACCAGGCACTGCCCACTCATATATGTCCACTAATCTCCCAAGAAATCCATTTTATCACCTTCTACAATACTAAAACAATAATCATATTTTGTTCAAAAAGCAGCTAAAAAATCTTGGAATTTCTTCTTCAGAAAAGATTTAGAACTTTCAAAAGATTCGAACAGATCTAGATGAAAAAGATTCGAACAAAATCATGCCCAAAAGATTCGAACTTTCAAAAGAAATTTAGAAAAAATAAAATAAAATCCCAGAACAAATCTAAAACCTACAGATACAGTGATTGAGTGGGAAGGAGTAAAAGGGTTGAGGATCATTGCACGCAAAAATGATAAAAATCAAATGGGTTGGGATTGGGAGAAGCCACCAACACCATTAAAGCTTGAATTTGTAGCTTTAGTGAAAAGCCAATACACAGAATTTTCCTTCTTTCTCTTTACTTTGCCGTTCTGTCAACTGGTCAACCAACAGAGTTTTTGGGAGGGTTTGGGTTTTATGATCCAACGGTTCTGATATTCCCACGTCATTAACTATATAAAATTTCTAACTTCCAAATCCAACTTTGCTTATTCATAAAAAAAAAATAACATTTCAGAAAACAAATAATAATAATAATAATAAACTAAACTTTGCTTTTGCTTTTGCTTTTTTTGTTTCCCCTTATTTTGTTAGCAAATAATAGTCTACTAAAAAATAATAAATAATAATTTGCTTTAAAAGCAACTGTTATTATTATTATAAAGAAAATAATAGTCACCTAAATATTATTATTAATTTTTGAACGTGATAATGAGTTTTTGGTTGATAATTTAATATATTATTAGAGATAAGTGAATTTAAATAGAAGTTAATAACACAGTTGCTATATTATTGTCACGTGGTCACATAAAGAAATTTGGTAAAACTATGTAAAAATAAATATAATCACATTCTTTTGATAGCATCTCCTTGGCACCCAATCTACAACCATGTCATTTTTTGTCTATACCAAACAAAAACAAAAAAAAAGGTATTGAACAAAACTAGGAACAAGGCTGTTGATGTCTTCCACTTCAATGGTCTCAAAAACCCTAATAACAAGCTTCTGGACCTTTAGAATTTGATCCCTTTCAGAAAAGTTGGCACAATCTAATTAATTCAATGTGAATATTTTTCATATCCCATCCTTATGGCCCTTCTCCTATGCTATGAACATATTGTTTACGTAAACCAATTATAAGCCAACTAGCCAAGCATGTTTGTAACTTTGTTTATCCACGTAGTAATTAATAAAGCCAATTATACCAGTCAAGTACCAACCAATAAATTATAAAGATACACAAAAAAGAGACAGAAGAAAAGGCTGGTATTGCGGCTTTCACAAGTCTCTTTTTTTTGTCCCATAATGAATGAAACCAAACCCATTTTTGCTTTGCCAAAAATTATTGCACTGCTACTTTTGGCTTGAGACACAAGCAAAGCTTTGGCACTGATCTGATCTGTTGCCTCAAATTCATTAGAAGTTTGCACGCCTCTAATTGTTAATTATTTTGCAATTATCACCCATTTAGAGGGAAGACAGTGAAACCCACATTATTTTAGTCATTAATTTCCTGACACACCAAATTACCACCATCCAACATGATAATGTAAGTGTCCCCAACTCCAATGGAAGACAAATACATATGACTCGGCCGACCCTTTTTCTCTTTTTTTCTTGTGAAGCCATTGACTGCTGTTACTTTGTCTGCTAGCTCCTTAACAAGCTATAGCATAAGGGTTTCTTTCTGGCTACAATATATACACAGCCTCTCACTCAACTTTCATCCAAAAAATGTCACTTCAGTACTTGTTTCAAATTCATGTCAAAGTCCACCTTAATATACGGTACACTTTAAACGCTCACATCAAATCCAAAGTGATGCTTTTTTATGGTTGTTTTACTTTAATTTGTTTATCAGGTTGATTCTTATGAGGATTTGTGATGGATATATAAGAATAAAAATCTTTAGTGATGGCCATTGTGAAATGATACTTGTGAAATGATACTAGCACAAGGCATCATATCTTAAACTAAATCATGTATTTGGGTCCTTGTGGACTACAGCTTAATATTTGTTTGTTTTGTTGTAGCCTCTGCCTTCACTTGTTTGGACAAAAGGAGTATAGATTCTGCTTATTTTATATGAATTACTTCAATCTTCATTTCCAAAACATTAACATGGGGCACTTTGAGTTTCAATACATAATAAGCAAAATTATAAAGGAAATACAAGAGGACAAAAGTATTCTCCAACTAATATATTTCTTATATATTTAAAGGTGTATATATATAAATTGAGATATCATATATAAAGAAGATCTCTATAGTTTAAAGGGATAATTATATGGATCAATTATAGAGCAAGAATCAAACTTGGATATAAAGAGGTGCCAGTGCCACCATGTGCAATGTGTTGTTGATGAGACATGGCAAGAGATGATTAGTCCAAGTGAATCATTGCGTGGCAGTACTAGGCATGGTGCCAACATGGCATCTGAATGGCAGACATGTATATATGAAATAATGAAAGTAGGAAGTAAGTAATTATGTACCAAAACTTTAACCCTTAAGAAAATATAGATCCTCCTTGAGCATATATATACTAGATGAAATATAGATCTTGTCAGATTTTTTTATATTGGCATTGGTAAAATATGTGAAATACGACATGTAAAATACAGTGCAAGATTGGATTACTATATAAGAAGGTTTGCTGTTGAAAGATAAAAATTGCTCTCACTAATAATGGTGGTTTGCACCATATATATTTGTGTTTAGTTATAGGATTTGGTACTAATTATTTATTGTTATTTTTTTTTGGTAAAAAGATTTGGTACTGATTATTAAAGATGGAATGGCTTAGCCAGTACCTGAACTATCTATGAGGGACATAGGAGATCCAGGAGTTTCAATGTCCACTGGCTACACAAGACTACAGAGAAGCTATTCATCAAAAAAAAAAAAAAAAGACTACAGAGAAGCTATATATATATATATATATATATATATATTGGTTGGATGTCCAAATACGCATGGTAGTCTATTTGGATTGCTGAGGCTCCAAATTAATGGAATTGCTCAAAGCCAACCTGCGCAGCTGGCAAAGGAAAGGCTTACTGACACATGAACTGGATACTCAGGATTTCACATTTTATAATATTTGACAACAATTTATACAACACTCTCAACGGCAACACCCCACGCTCTTTTTGGGACTCTGCGTTTGACCCATATATTTATTTGTATTCTCCCAATACACAAATTAATTATTTCTTGGAAAAAATGAATTTTAATGAGTAATCTAATTGCTCTTCACCACTATTAAAGTTGTGAAATTTAACTTATCCTTGCACTCCAGTTGATAAGTAAATTCTAACTAAACTGTAAAAACTCACTATTTGTGATGTATAACATGAGCCTTCTTCAACCTTCTTCAATATTATTCTGAACTTCCCTGTCATTTTTTTTTTTTAGTTTTTCTAAAATGTTGGTATTATTATAATGAGTTAAAAGGCGGTTCAACTAGCAGAAAATGGTGTTTTTTTAAGGAGGGTTCTTACTCAAAGACAAAAAAAGATGCAGTTTTGTTTAGGTAGGTGGTAGGTTGGTAATATACTGTTCAAATTTGATTTCTTTTTACATGAAATTTTATGGGGTTCTGCAGAAAAAGCCAAAGGAATGTGGATTAAACGCGCGAGAGTTAAGCAGTGTGGAATGAGTATGGGGAAACATCATTGTCAATGTGGACCGAACAGTTCAGAGGGCCTCCCTTTGGTTTGTGGGGACACAGATGGTCACTTGTGTTTCTTTCAGCCTTTTAGAGCCCTTTTGCTCTTCTTGTTGCTGTCTCGGCCTTGTTGGCTCTGTTCCATTTTCATATTTTCTATTCCTTCACATATATATATTTATATGGGAAGTGAATAAAGGATATCTCTTTCTCTTCACCGCCTGTGGGAACCCTGCCAAGCGAATGTACAACAAATAAGAACAAATTACCACCACTTCACTCCACAAGCAGTTGAAGAACAAGAACAAGAATAACCCATTTGCAAAGAACGACAAGAAGAACCCCCATTTTGCATTATTTTTACAGCCTGAAGATGCTTCCTTCATTTACTTCCACTGGTTCAACAAAATGCACCAAGATCTCTCTTTTACCATACCCTTTCCTTTTCGTTCTCGCATTTCTCTCCACATTTTTTCTCTGCTTCTTGTGGCCTTAATGATGTCTCACATCATTCTATTTTGACATTTGCAAACACATTTTTTCTTTTGGGCTGTGAAGAATGACAGTCTTCGAGATTCCGGAGATCCCTGAATCTGGTCCTTTCTGTTTTCCATCTTCTGCGTGTTGTCCGGCCGAATCATCACAATGAAACTAGGTGAGGAGTTTTTGGTCAATAATGCAGCATACTGTTCGCAGTGGAGACACATTCTCTGTAGCTGTGTTGTATTTATTATAGCTGGTTTTGTATTTTAGTAGAAAGCAATAGAATTCTGTTATTGGGAACTTTTTGAACCTTTGTGCTATTGGCTGAATTTCTAAAGCATAATTTTTTCCTTGCTGTGGATCGAAAATGCCATCTCCATGTTACAACTGTTTGAATATATTATGTCTTCCCTTTGATAATTTATTTCTGGGTTTAGAATCAGAACCATTATAATTGCCCAAGAGAGATTCATTTTGGAAATCAACAAAATCGTCGAAGTTTAGTTTGTAAGATTTTAATGTCTTTGTTTAATTTAACTTTCTGTGTCTTTATATCACTTGTATATTGTTGGTGTTTTGGTTGGTGGTTTAAGCCGTATCAAAGGTCAGACATTTTTTTCTTAAACGATGACTTCTAAAATGTAAATCTCAAATGCCTCCTCTTTCCCCCATTTGCCACGGGAAATAAAGCTTAGATACTAGCCTTGTATGTCAAGCTTAGAAAATAACAGTGTTATTCAAAAAGAAGCCTAAGAAACTTAGAAAATTTGGTTATCGTACAGTGTTAAATTTCCATCGATCCAAAAGCTTAAGTCCAATCATATGTACCAATCTTAGACGATAGGAATTTAACAAGTGGGATACATCACTTCCAACTACAATTTTGTTTCTGTGTCTACTTTTCTTGATTGAGAGGACTGTGCAACAGCAACTGCATTGTTATTATTATCAGTTTCACTTCAAAATAATGTATTGCAATATGACTTTGCAACTTTGTGGTGCGCATTTGACATTTATTGGGAGATCATCTAGCGTTTCTGAATGGATATGATACGATGATCATTTCATTCTAATTTAATGATTCCATGCATTTTGATGCATTTTTTGTACTCTTTTCTTTTCACTATGTATTAATTGTTTTTCATCTGGCATTCTAATGTATTTCTGAGTCTGATTGTTAAATCTAAGCTGTGCTAAACTATAGTTTTTTCAGTACTCTATTAAATTATCAATTTTTGAGTTGCACCGTGATCATTTACTAGCTTTTGAAATTGACTCAGGTTCTCAACAAAATGATGTGGATTCTTCCTACAGGTTCTCAACATCTGGTTTGTATTACTTCTCAAATCCAATGTTTTTACAATCATTTTGTTATTCTTTTCTCTGGTCTTCTGTGATGACTATGTCAATTCAGAGTTTTTTTAATTGTATTAACAGTTTCCACTGTATTTTGAATTATTAGGATTTATGTGATGACTTAGGGAATCTATTATAAATTTCCAGAGCTCAAATTAAAAAATGAAAAGGTTGCATTTTAAACAGATCCTTATTGGACCCAATTTAATAAATAGCTATCTCTTGTAAAAAATTAACGGACAACTTCCTTTCTGGGTGGGGAATTCCAAAGACTTTGGGTTTCCGGGAGCCAGTTATTGTGAAAATGAAAAAGAGATTAGATGGGTGGAAGTTCATTGCACAATCCTAGAGCAAAAATGTTGTTTTATGTTCAACCCATGCAGTCTAGCATTTCTATTTATTCATGTCTCTTACCAAATTTCTTGTTGAGTTGCTTATAAAATTGAGAAGGCGATGGGAGAATTTCTTTGGGAAGTGAAGTGTAAGAAAATTGATAGTTGGGAATTATATACTGTCCAATGGAAAAGGGAGACCTTTACTTAATAATGATTATATTAACAATGAAGTGAAATGTTACCAAATAGAGTTGTTAATAAGAGATCACTAAGCAAATTCATACCGTATTGCATAGCATGGTATTACACATTGGTTTCTGTTACTACTTTTATGAAAAAAAAATTATTATTTACTTTTTCATCCTTTTGAATAGAAAGCAAAGTAGCTACGGGGCTTCTTAGGATCTTAGGCAAGGTTCCCCACTAAATTCAAGTGCTTGCTTGACTTCTAATGCATGGAAAGTCAAATATATGGTGTATTACAAAAGAGAAGACCTAACGCTTGTATATCTCCAGAATTGCATTTGGTGTGTAAAAATAGTAGAGAATCTATTAGCCGACATTTTTCACTGCAAGGTTGCTTCTCAATTGTAGCTTTGAATGGTGCAGGAGGCGTATTTTTCTTGGGTGTTTCCATATTCTTGTTTATCTATTTTTGTATTATTATTTTAGGGGATTTAAAGGTAGTAAAATAGGGAAATTCCTCTGAACTGTGCAATGGTGTCTCTGTCTCTGTTTTGGACAGTTAAGATGGAAACATGAAAGGATTTTTTAGGACTAGTATCAAGCTATGCTACTATTACAGGATGGAATTAAGTTTTTGGCATCCTTGTGAGCATCAACTTTTTAGGAGTTCAAGGAGATACCTACTTTGTGTGAGATACTTTATGGTATATTAGAATCATAAAAGTGTTTTGTAATTTAGTATCCATTTTCTTTCAATATTGTCTGCTATCCTCCTTCCTTGAGCATCAATTTTCAGTAATAATAATCTTCTCATCTACACTTTAGTTCCTAATATGGCAAGCTTTAGTTTGGTGAAATATCTTAAATGCCTATTTACATGTGCTATAGAGTTTACAAAATGGTGCTTAATCTTAATCTTAATCTTACTATACGTATGGCTCAGAAATTCTGCAAAATGATTTGGACATATCTCCAGAACAAAGCCTAGATGGGAGTTTCAGGAAGTCGAACACCGGTAATAATTGTTTCTATCACTTGCTTCTGTAAATAATATCTCAAAGAAAATATGGTGCATTTATCCTTTTTTATCGCTGTGGGGGCATGCTTGCATTTATTTTGTTCAGAAAATTAAAAGTAAATTTAACAATGCAAGAACATGTGATAGATAATCAAAAAGAGGCATTGGTGCTTTGCCTCTGTTTGTAGTATGTTTTAGCATGTTTATTTATAAATTGACATTACTTGCACACAAACCTTATGCATAGATATGGTTGGTTAGTGCTACAAACACCGGAACACAGAAGGTTTGCACATTTTGTCCTTAGGTATACATAGGCAAGGATGGAAACCTTTTTACTATAAAAATGATAAAGTAGCTTCCTATCTTACTTCTAACCTGAACAGTATATATTATACTAGGAATTTCTTTTGAAATAGCTTTAGAAAAATCATTTGCAGTCAGGTTATTTAAGTGAAAGAATATTAGATCAGAACCCTGATTTTTTAAATGGATTGGGTTGTCTGGCTGCTCAACACAATAAGATGAAACAAGTGGGTTCAATTTGAAAAACTAGTCTAGTTCGAGGAAAAAAGGCATTTTGAAACACTATGGATTCGATCATATGCATTTTGATCTTTCTCTATTCTATTATTTCCATGTGTTAATCATGAATTTATGGATTACTACTGGTGCAGCTATCTCTGTACATAGTGCATCTGGCACTTCAGTTTCAAGCAAGTATATTCCTACTTCTAGAAGATTGTTCAAGGGGCTAAAGGACTACGGGAAGAAACTTGTTGACCTCCAAACGTTCACACAGGATCTAGAGGATTGGGTTTCAGACAGATTATGTCCAGATTCAAGCAATTCTGAACACATTTTCAGTTCACCTTTTACTATTGATGAATTACAGAAGCTTGACTTAGCATTAGAGGGTGTTGCATTGCAGCAACTCTTCCGCATGCCTTGCTTGCCTTATGATTCTGATGAGCTAAATGAAGATAAATACCTTGCTGCAGAAGACTTCCTTCATGCTATTGTCAATGGCTTGTGGCGTACATTTTGGCATAAGAAGGGACCGCTGCCTTTCTTTTTATCTTGTCCACGTTATCCTGGATCCAAATTTTATACTTTGGAGAAGGCAATGTCAAAAGGAAGGCTTAAAGACCTCCGTGGTTTTGCTTTGATGTCAAAACATGGGAGTGATATACAATTTAATTGGGATCAGGTGGCCGAGTTTGCCCTATTTAGTCAAGATATATTGTCAGGAAATGAGTTAAAATTATCTACTCAGGTTATTTGCGAGGCCCTTTTTTATGGTTTTCATATCCTTGTTTCTAGGTTCTTGAGCAAGACTAGTACTGTCAACAGTAATTCTGTTTTCCTTTTGGTTCTGGACTCAAAATATGGAGCAGTTGTGAAATTCAGAGGCGATCTTAGAAATCTCGAGTTGAACTCAGTTAACCCATACCAATCTGTGGTGGAATGGATAAGAAATCATGCCGAAGTCAGAGTTTCGCCAGTGGACCAAGTATGGAACAAATTAGGAAATGCAATGTGGGGGGACCTAGGAACTCTACAAATACTTTTGGCAACCTTCTACTCCATTGTTCAATGGAGTGGGCCACCAAGGAAGTCAATAGCCTCATTGGCCTCAGATCACAGCCTCCGCCTTCAGAAGCGTTGGATAGAGTGCCGCCTCATTTCAAATGAGAATGCACTGGCTCACTTCCAACAGGTTGGCCACCAACAAGGAGAGATAATTGAAGTTGATCAAAATCATAATCCAGTTCTTGGAAAGAACTCGCGTTTAAAGTTTAAGCAAGGTGAGGTATTGGTACTGGATGATCAATGTCATGGTCAGAGAACTTTCCAGATTCAAGAGTCTTTGGTAGGGGGGAACTATTATCTCTACACTGCTGTTTCACTGGAATATTCCATGGAGTCGTTAATGTTATATGTTGGCGCCCATCCATCCAGACTTGAACCATCTTGGGAGGATATGAGTCTTTGGTATCAAGTACAGAGACAAACAAAGGTCCTAAACATCTTGAAGCAACAGGGAAGTTCAAGCAAATATTTGCCAGAAATAGTTGCCTCTGGTCGAATTTTGCATTCAGGTCCCTGTAGAAAACAGAACCAGGGTGGGAGATGTGATCACCCTTGGTGTGGGACCCCAATTCTTGTAACATCTCCTGTTGGTGAGTCACTTTCAACTATAGTTGCCAGGGATGGTCCTTTCTCCTCTGAAGAGGCAATTTGCTGCTGCCGAGATTGCCTTGCTGCTCTAAGAAGTGCAGCATTGGCAAACGTCCAGCATGGTGATATTTGTCCAGAAAACATACTTCGAGTTGTCAACAAGCAAGGTGCAATGAACAATTTTTCGTATGTCCCAATATCCTGGGGACGTGCTGTTCTTGAAGACAGGGACAGCCCAGCCATAAACCTCCAGTTCTCTTCATCTCATGCACTTCAGCATGGGAAGCTTTGTCCATCCTCCGACGCTGAAAGCCTCATTTACCTCCTATTTTTCATTTGTAGGGGAAATGTAGAGCAACAAGATTCTATCGAATCTGCATTGCAATGGAGGGAGAGAAGCTGGGCTAAACGTGTTATTCAGCAGGAGCTCGGCGAGGTTTCAGCTCTTCTAAAAGCATTTGCTGACTATGTGGATAGCCTTTGTGGAACACCATACCCTGTTGACTATGATATATGGTTGAAAAGATTGAGTAAGACCGTAGATGGTTCGGCAGATAGGGGCAAAATGATAGAAGAAGCAGCTGTAACATTGAGATTAGAGGATGTTGCTGAGTCCTCAGGAACATCTGGATGTGGTAATTAACTTTGTTTTCTTTCACTGCTGAAGTTGGGGCTGAGTTTTGGTTGGGTTTTGTTTTCTATAACTAAATTTTGGGTGGGGATTGTTCTACATCACATTCTTCAGTGGGCACTTGGGATTTCTATATATGAGCAATTTAGTCCTTTTCTTTTTCCCTAAGCAATATTGTGATTTTCATCAAGCTCCCAATACAGTCCTGAAGAAATTTTTACCAGCCGCATTTGACATATTAAAGGGATGAAATGTAAATGTCTGTTTTTGTTTGTTCATGAATTCTTGTGTTGGGGTCTACTGGTATGATTCTAGCAATTAGCTAATTGTTGAGAGTGACCCAAATATGAAATCTTCGTGGTGAATGAGCATATACAGTGATGCATATATGAGAACAGCATTAGAATGTTACGCTTTTTCTTAAATTATTATGACAAAAATGTCTTATAAATTTGCTTACTGCCCATTTTTTGTATTGAATTTGTTGGTAATAAAAAAACTAAAAGGAAATAGCATGAAAGTAAAGGCCAATTGCTTGATGAGGAAGCAAGACGAATTTTTCAGCATTCAAGACGAGGTCTTTGAACCTCCTTTCTCTTTGTTGAGCAAAAGGGTACTGTGTGCTGCATAAAAATAGACAATAACTTGATAGTGTATATATATATATATATATATATATATAAATTATAAATTGAAGGTGATATTTATCTTATTTATTATATTTTGTAACCCAATATCTTTCTACTCAGTTTATTATAACAAAACATTTTTACTAAAATTTTCATCGCTTGAGATCAGTCTTTATTTAATTTAAAAACAATAAACTAAAAAACATAATACAAATTTATGTAGAGATTTGACCCAAAAGCCGAAAGTATCGTACTGGTCACGCTTTACGAAAAATAATAAATAATAATAATTGTTAAATGTTTCAATGTACAAGTCCTCCTTCCCTGGCACGCTCTGCAAAGCAATTCTCCTATAAAGCGCTCTCTCTCTCTCTCTCTCTCTCTCTCTTCACTCCCACTCTGCTCTTCTCTGTGAATTTGTCGAAGATGGAGGAACTTGGTGAAAGCTCCGGTGCAAAACCCTCAGACGAAATCTGGGCAAAGCTTGGTATGCCCACTTTCTTTCCTATACTCTTTTCATTGTCATTTTAATCACATAATGCACAAAAAAAAGAAAGTTCTTTTTCTTTTCTGTTCACGGTATTAGCAGAATAAAATGTGAAGGAAGTAGAAAGATTCAATCTTTCTCCCCCTACTTTTTATGGAAATCAAACAGGGAAAGGAGAAGGGCGAGGGTGGTGAATTTTATACCGTCATTTTCTGTTACACTTCATTCAATAAGTTTATTAGGAGTATCGAAATTCGCACAAGGGTTCTCAATTCTAACTAGTTTTGGGTATAATATAAAGTATGGTGATTCCCCCTTTTTTTTTTTTCAAGTATACTATGAAAATATAAGAGAATGTGTGTGCAATGGGATGGTGTCGACTAAAGGCCCACTCCTTCATTTTGTTATTTTTCCGCTTAAATATGTTCGGGTTTACACATATTCGTACATGCATGCATAAGCAGATTTTTGTTAATGATTCTATTTCAATATATATGAGAATGACAATGGCGCACATATATAGGAATGATATGATGTTATCATTGTCACCGATGTTGTTGTCAATTGTCGCAACCATTGTCCAAGTTATCACTGCAGCCATTACTTCCACCTATCTTATTATTACTATTGCAGCAATAGTCTACCACCCCGCCACAACTTCATCTTCTTAATATCGTTGTTCTTCTCATAACCCCGACTTTTGCTGCTCCACCATCACTGCTGTTGCACTGCCTTCTTTATTTGTATTACTATGAGAATTATTGTTAAGGTCACCATTTTATTACTGCCGCGAAACAGTTTTTCTTTCACACAGAATTATGTTTTCAATTTTGAATGAATGAAAATGGAAAAGCAAAATTGTAACAAAAGAGCCTTGTCCCAACTAGTCAGAAGTAATTGAAACTTATTGTAACCATTGCTTGTTTCTCCAACCCCCTCAAGTAGAGATTCAGAATAACTAACTCTTAGACACAATAACTGCTATTCTCCCATTTCCAGTATTAAAGTTCCAAGTGGTTGATTATTATTAGTGATTAGCAGCTTCTAAGGAGATATGTGCTGGCTTTAGATTTTGAGCTACATACTTTATCCTTACTTTAGGCTTGCCATTTATTGTCATGATTTTGGTTGTTGATGAATTTCATTACTCGTAGCAGTTCCCTTGGACCCAGGATATTCGGATATTGAGATTAGGTCAGATGAGACTATAGTATGCTCAGAAGTCACTTCTTCTTCTGCTGAAAAGCATAAATGGTGCAGAATAACAAGAAATTCATATCCGTTTTCTGCCACACTCCGAAATGACAGGTATCATGCAAATCCTTGAATACAGCAACTTATTATTTTTTTCTAATTATTTGTCAAATTAAATATTTGATTGAATGAAACTCAGATCCTAAAAATGAAAATTCAATTATTGTTATTTTTTGAATTTAAATGCATTTTTTTCTTCTTATTTAAATACATGAGTAATTGGACATATTGATGGTTTGTTGGTGCAATTCCCTCACAAAACTTATATGCCTCTTTCATTCACTGAATTATTGCTGAAGATGTCCAAATACTGTTTTATATTTTTTTCATTCAATCTTTTTATTTTATTTTTATTCAATCTTTTCTTCGCTAGGTAAATAGATTTGGTGGAAAAATATAATTGTCACTAAAAGTTTAGAATATTTTACTCGATATGTTAAGCAAAAAAAAAAAAAAGCTGTGTACTCTATGGTATAACTCTGTGGAGGTATATGCTTATTATATATTTGCAACATCTCGCTTATTTAAAATGTAAATCATACAGCAATACGAGTTTAAGAGTTACCTTTTGGTTGGTTATATATGTGGATTGATAGTATTGCTTCTTACGTAAGATTATCTAATAATGTTAAATCATTCTGTTGATATTGCATCATGAGTTTTTGAATTTTGACTATGGAACTACTCTATGTTTATAATATATCACAATATTACTTTTCATAGACATTTTTTGTGTTCCTAATTTTATTATTACTTGGTTTATCATGCATGGTGTTTTGACATAGTTTTTCCGGTTTTATGCAAGTTATATATATATATATATATATATATATATAATATATTACATTTCTATTCCTAATTCTATTAGATATTGCTTCTTCTTTTTTTATGATTTTTTTTTGGGCCCAAAACCAAATTGGTACAATTTATAACAATATCCAAGAAAATGTATCATTTATGTCAGATGCTGTCAAGAAACTAAAGCATCTTATATTTAGGTAACTCATAGTTGATGACTTTCTGTTTATTCTGATGATAGTTATATTATTTTCTTATTTTTTTGGTAATTTGCAAGTTCAAAAATGCCTTAAAACGTTGTTTTGCATGAAAATTATTTTGCTGACTGAATGCTTATATTAATCACACTCTGTTTGTTCAATCGATTTTCCTTTTTCCTTTACTTCTTCTTTTGGGTATTGGGTTGTGGTGGGCTGGTACAGTTCAAATACGATACTTGCTGACAATGCTATTGTCCAAAATGAAGAGTCTGTCGTTATCAAGTGTGGAACTGACATTATTCCTGGCCCTGATAGAGAAGGTTAGCATTATTCTGCTTTGATAAATAACTTGTATAACTTGTTATACATTACTTCATATATCTTGTTTTGTATATGATACACAGTATTGAGCTTATTTGAACCTTTGGAATCAAAATAATAAACATTGAGGAATTTTGTTTTATTAACTTTGTTGTGTCATATCTTTGTTGATACTGATATTGGTTTTGGTGGAAAGTGAGAATTATTTGAATGTCTGTTAAGTGATTATTTGTGTTTTATTATTTACCATGTTGGAGTTTTAGTATGATACTTCTATGAAAATTGGTTAGGCTGCGGCTCAAGTCTCCTGACGTGCTTGGGATAGATACTTTAAGCATATGATTTTACTCTCTCTTGATGTCTCTAGGGTATCTGAGCTATAGGTTCGAAGTTATTCCTGCTCCTGAATTCTGTCCAAGGAAGTTAAAGGTGAGTACTAATTGGTCGTATTGGTATTTATTTGAGTAAGAGAACTGGTTAGTTGTGTTGGTATTTATTTGAGTAAGAGAATTGGTTAGTTGTATTGGTATTTATTTGAGTAAGAGAATTGGTTAACCATATTTAGTACCTCCAGATTTTCTTTTGGAGGAGTTTAGGTGTTCTAATCTGTCTTCTTTGATCTTCCAGATTTGTGTTGATGTTGAGCATGCAAAATGCAGCATTTGCCTAAATATATGGCATGATGTTGTAACTGCTGCTCCTTGCCTTCATAACTTCTGGTCTGTAACTCATTTTCTCTTTTTATAACAACATTTTAAATATAGTTTACAGATATATATTCAAGCTGTAACTTGTTATTTACAGCAACGGATGTTTCTCAGAGTGGCTAAGGACGTCGCAGAAGAATCATGTGCGTGTACTCTGTCCACAATGTAGAGCAGTTGTACAATTCGTTGGAAGAAACCATTTTCTGAATAACATTTCAGAGGTAGCAGTTTATGCTTAAGCACCTTATAATTACTATCATTTGATCTATTGCTAAGATGCATCAAATAAAGCAAATGATTTTATTAATTTATTTTCATATTATGTGGCTGGTGGGTAAGTTGAATAATTTATTTACCTAATTTATTCTAAATTTAATAATTAATAGATATATGTGTTGGGATTTCATTCAATTTTGTTCGAGGGTCTATTGCCTAGTTCATTCAGTTTCATAATTTAATTAGTTTCCTTGTTTGATCAGTTTCACTTTTGGCTGCCTTTAAGATCAGCTCTTTTATTATAAGCAGTGTTCTTTGTAGCCTTAGAAAAATCTACTACAGTATTTATTATTGAATATTGAGCATATTGTTTCTCTATTTATTTTCCCTCCATTTGTTTTTCGCTCTGGTTATGCATCAATTGGTATCGGATTGTATTTGTCAATTATACAGTGAAAATTTCTGGACATCAATGTTCATTACCATTGAGTTGTACGTACTATTAGCACACAATTTAGAGTTGGTTTCCAATTCAAACCTTTTATGCATTTTCTACTTGCATGAAACAAATATATAAATATATATATATATATATATATATATATATATATATATATATATACTTTTTAGGGTCGCATGTAAGTATACTGTGCAGTATGGATTTTTCAATGCATGGGAATCTACTTACTTTAATGAGTTAGCAGCTTCATTGTACAGGATATTCTACAAGCTGATTATTCACTAAAACCTTCCAATGAAGAAATCTGTGTCTTAGATTCCTATGCATCAATACAATCAAATTTGGTGAGTAGTCGTATTTTATTTAAGCTAAGTCATGTGGAAATATGAATATATGTGCATTCGAAATCTAGGATGATGTGATAAGATAACATATCAGGTCCGTATGTCTGCAAGCTTGTTTGTGTGGAATTTTTTTTCTCATCCAATATGAGCTGAATATAGTTTTTGTTCGGTCATCTTGTGGAACAGTGAAATTATGTGATATTAAATATGTTGCATATGCACTTCATTTTGGCATATGAAGAAAATAATGATCAGATAGTTAATCCCTCTTCTTGAAGGTTTGGGAATTAAATGTATCACTTCTAGCACCTACTGTACTGATATTATAAGTTGCTCTTTGTTGATTGAGTTCTTGGTAATTAGGTTTCTCTGTATAAGATCTTGTGTTCAACATGACATGCCATCTTGCAAGTAATCTATTTTTATCTGGAAATAAAAGAAAGAAAAAGAGATTTGGAGAAAATAGTGATTCAAAATTTTAACAGTATATTAAAATAACAATAACCTCACAAAGATATATAGATATGAGCCTAGGCTTGTCCAAAATTACCTAACAGTGCCTACTGCTTAACTGTAAGAACCCAGAGCCCTACCGAACAATGCTAGTCAAAGCTCTTTTAAGTACAGTATTAGTTTGTCACTCAGGCTTGTTCTTAAGATGAAGCATCAAAGAAGTCAGGAAATTGTAGCTCCAAAAGTCGGTTTGGCACCAATGGTCAATCTGCAGCCTCATACACCTTCCTTTAGTCTAATTTTATTATGAGAAGTCTTCTCCTTCACCCTCACTTTCAATTTGTGTCCCATACATCCTATTCCAGATTTTTGTCACCATTGGCGTTTTTAATCTTTTTATATTTTTGTTACTTCTTTTCACAATCTATCAATAATTAAAGACATGTAGCTATTCTTATGAGAAGAATGAATTTATAATGAAGTTGTTAGTTTGATATTGTTCTAGCAAACTGTATATGAAACAAATTAAAAAGTTGGTTTAATTTACTTAATTAGCTTTTCTATTTTGTACACTTTACACAATAATCACAGGCAGGATGTGCGCACTTGAAAGTCCATCATCCCATGTATCCATACCTAAAAGATTCATATCAACATTCTGAGTTGCACATTGTTAAAGGTTTTTACTTCACTTGAGCTATGCTCTTGCTTTTCGTTAAAATTGTGTGTTTGATGTGTTATTCAAAATCCTAGCTGTTTGTTTAGCTGACCTATTCCTGTTAATTATTTTTGTGTATTCTTGTTTACAAGTTACTCTTTTGCCACTCTGATCTTTGTCCGAACCTTCTGTCGATGATATGGTTGATTGTGTATGCTCATTTTAACTTTTGGATTGCTTTGTTAACTGTGATGATAATGTATTTTAGGTAATTAAGGGTGGGAAAAAGCTTCCTAAGAAGAGGATTCACTCATCATTAGATGAAGAAGGTTCTAGTATAGATCTTCCATGTCCTCAATGCGGTAATAACTTTATTTGCTTGTGAAGTTGTGTCTTTGAAAATAATTACATCATTTTAATGTACTGAATAATGCGCAAGAATTATTTTTCCATCCACCAATCTTGCTTTCCTGTTGCACAGTAGTCTCACAGAAACACATTTCATGAATCAATATGTGTGTGTGCGTGTGTGTCTCTCGCTCTCTTTCTTATGACTTGCTTTAGCTTATTTTAAGTCTTTTCTTTTACTTGTTAATGTTATTGTCCTGATGCTTGAAAATACTTGTAAGCAATGTCATTGAATAGTAAATATCTTTTTTTTGTAGGCCTTTTTCTTTCCCTAAACCTGAGTTGTATATTTTCCTTCTATTATCTGTTGTTTTAAAGGTTCATTGACATCTGTCAGGCACTGAATTTGGTGGGTTTCGCTGCAACCATGACACTGTCCATCTACAATGTCAAGCATGTGGAGGACTGATGCCTTCCCGAGCCAATATTGGTGTGCCACAGCACTGTAAGTTTGCTGTTGTGTATTTGTTTTAGAGATCTAATATGTTATCTTTAAATGAATATCTTGACAGAAGGCTCAGAATATGTTATAGGCTAATAGCTCTAATTATGACTTACCATTTTTTATCGTAAAATTGTTACTCTTTGTTTTATACTGTTAGCACTGTAGAATTGTAATAAAAAATTTCAAAGTCCGAATTAAAATGTGCATGGCCTTAGACTTGTGTTTCATTTATATTTGAGCATTTGGGAATGGCTTAAGTTAGGGAAGATGACAATGAGGGCTAGTCTTTCCCTTTTCTATACAAATGACCAGTTTACATAAGTTCAATAAAACATAAGTTCTGAATATGCAAGTTGCCATTTGCATTTTCTTTCAGGTTTAGGATGTGATAGGACATTTTGTGGTGCTTATTGGCATGCTCAAGGGGTTGCAGTGGGTGATTCTCACACCATATGCAGTCGTGAAACTTTTAAACCAGTATGTGGTGCTTTCCTGCTTTTTTATTTGTCCTTTTACTTACAATTACTGTGACATCACTGATCATGGTAGAAGTCAAACAAATGGCTGCAGTTATTTGCTCTGAATCGACTCGAGTAACTTTAAGTGCTGAAAGCATAATGTGCTAAATTCTTCTGGCCTGGACCTATTATGTTCTTGTGAACTTTTTCCCCATTTAGCAACCAGCTTAGGCTTCCTCATTTTATAGCTGAGGAGTGTTAAGTTTCTAGGGGTAATGGTAACTTAACAGGCCTCTTTTATTTTATGGCTTTTCACCTAATTTTAAATTAAGCTCATGCTTCACTTTTAAGTGTTAATGGCTCTAAAGTGATTGATTGAATAATTAACTATATCTATTCAATCTTCTGCAGATCTCAGAACGATCTATCTCTAGGATTCCGTATATGACACATGAAAACAATCGGCATGAACAAGATGTATGGATTTGAAAAAAGAGGTTAATGTAGTTTGTTTTGACTAATTTATGAACTAATATGATTCACTTATTTTTGGTTCCTTAGATTACAAAGAAGTGTATTGAACAAATGGGAAGAACATTGCAGGATGTCATTGCGGAGTGGATTATAATGTTTAACAATGGAGAAATTGGTATGTTTATATATATATATATATATTCTGGTCTTCAGTGTAGTGATAACAATAGAGTTTCTTGTATATAAAGTTCTCTTATTGTTTACTTTGATTTTACTTGGTATCTGATAAATGTTCCTCTGGTGTTTATTTTCAATCATATCCATCCCTTTCTGTTCATGTCAAGATTTACTATAAATGGATTGGTAATATTCAAAATTGTAAAATTTCAATATACCAAACTTGATATTCCTGTCACGAAGCTTGTAACTGCTCTGTTAGTTCAGGATCCTTGATGTTTGTGTAAAATTTGTTACTTCTAGAGTAATCCAAGTGAAACAAGGTTAATGAATAAGGGGCAAATAATGACTTTTTTCTTTTTTTCGGTTTATTAATTTCTAGGAGGTACCAACTTTCTGTCGAGTTTTTTTATTTATTTATTAAATGTCCTGTTACATTTACATTTGTGTTTTGTTCACTTGATTTGGCATGTTTGTTGTGCCTTGTTTCTGCTTATTCTTCTAGGTCCTTCAGTTGTGGCCCTATGTTGTTCAGTATTTTATTTTCTTTATTAATATGAAATGTCATTCAGGATTTTAGTCAAGGAGCTTCTTACCACTAAATTTCACTTAGATGGTCATCCAAAGCTGCCTTCTAAATCAACTTTTGTACATTTTACTTTTCGTAGTCAACATATGCCTAGAATATGTCTTATCCTATAAGTTTTGATTGTATATTCAAAGTGTTTACATCAGTTGATTGCAATCTGTGTTTACATGGGTCAGTTATATCAGGCTGTCTAAGCCTTTTTCTTTATTACTGTTCTAATTCTCCTTCATGTCTAATTCCCTGAAACTGGATTTTGTTTAAGTTCAGAGGTAATTTGTTCCCCTCTGCAGATAGATCAAGGATGCCACTGAATCATGCGCAGATGATAACTGCTGAGACCCATGTATGCAAGTAAGTTCTAATCAATTGGTTCTTGGTAAACAGCTCCGGTTTCTAATTTCAGTTACACGTTCAAATACTCTTGTCAGTTTGGCATTCTTCCAAATGAAAGTGGAGGATGAGATTTTTTAACTTGTCGAAGGAGGCGGTCATGGATTTTTAACACCTTGCAGGTTCTAACGTGTCATGAGAACTACTGATGGAACTATATTATGTGGACACACAATCTTTTCTGTACATTTTATTATAAGAGGAAAATAAGAAACACATCCCTCCCCACCCAGCACACACACACACACACGAACATAAAGTTACACTTGGTCCTTTCAAAATTTTTTGTGTATGTGAAGATTTGGTATGTACAGTAACTGGATGTGGTAGGATAATGATTATTTTGATTCTCAACTTTGTGCAGTGATTGCTATGATAAATTGATCTCTTTCCTCTTGTACTGGTTCCGAATTGCAATGCCCAAACATGTAAGTGTTTTCAGCTTCAAGTATATCATGTATCATAATTCAGTGTTTAGCATTATAAATCTTTCTTATGGAAACTGTGATTAGTTGGACATAGGGAGCTCATACAGAACTGTGCAGTCTGTATCGGATATTTTTGTTATCGGATAGTTATTGGAAACTTAACTAACAAAAAGAACATTTAGAAAGAACTTTCTTAACTTTTGAAATGTATACCATCCTCGGTATTTGTTTCTCTTGTATAAATATTGTATTCCAGAAACAAACTTTAGAAGTTGGTGACACTACATAATCAGTATTCTAATTATCACTCATCATCATTATTAGCTTATGTTATTTTCTTGGTTGAACTTGCATGTTCCATATAATAGTATGTACCACCGGATGCATTAGCAAGGGAGAATTGCTGGTATGGATATGCATGTCGGACGCAGCGCCACAACGAAGAACATGCTCGTAAAAGAAATCATGTATGCCGTCCGATTAGGGGTCCTCAGTGATGGTCTCTCTTCCGGGGACGGTCTGTGGAATGCAAGGCTCAGACTTGGGTTTTGATCCATGTCAAACTTAAAAGATGGTATAATTTTTCGTTATATGCATGGAACCCATATTATTGTACATTTTGTGCAGTGTTGTGACCACTGAGACCAAAATATGGTAGAGAATTTAAAAAAATAAAAAAAAATGATAATGAGTTTGAATAGTATCTATTTGAGACCATAATATTAAAGTAAAACCATGTTCGTCGTGCTAGTCTTTTCCCTCGTTTGGAGGCGCTAATGGTGGTCCTAACTTCAGATTCAATGTACCCATATCATAATGAGGATGAATTTAGGTGTCTAAGAAAGTTCAGAAAAAAAAAAACTTATTATATTATTTATTCCTATTTCTTGTGATGAATGCAGATTATTTAATAAATGTAAAATTCCTCACAAGATCTATAAAATTATTGATAACTAGTGGGACAATTTACTTAAATTACTATTTAAATTACAAGAGAGGAGAAGAATAATGCCACTAGTAAGACGACGTTTTAGGTAGGAAATAAAAAATCCATAAAAAACTCAAAAAAAAAAAATAATAATTATAATCTTCACAAATTTTTTTTGTAGAAAAATGAAGAGTTAGGTGCGAGAAAAGGTGTGCTCCTTGTTGGCCTCAGCCTTCTAGAATAATGCCCACCAGCATGCGTTCTTACATTTTGTGTCATTTCCTCATGACTTTTAAGAATAAGATAATGTATAAACCTTATTTTATATTAAAATATTTAGAACACAAGGGGCATTTTAAGAAATAATAATTAAATAAAAAAGAGACAGAGAGAGCACAAGAGGCAGGAATTGATGAGAAGGGACAGAGGAGGTAGTTGACTGGGTATTTGTGTGTGTGTGTGACATCATCACATCAACCAACCAAAACATCTGTTCATCTTTACATTTATTTACCAAAACACTCACATGCATGTATATGACATTTCCTTTTCACAGCCCCATTTTTTCTTTTGCTCTTTTGGTTTTCTACTTTTGAATATGTTTTAATGGGTTTGGTTAGGTATCTGTAATTCCAAAGTTGGGTACTCAGATTTTACCAACAAAAAAAAAGTTGGGTATATGATCTTCTGCAGCTTATACTTGATTTTACCAGAAAAAAAAGAGAACAAAAAGTTGGGTACATGGTTTTCTCTAGCATAAAAGAAAATCTGACAAGCTATGTATAATTTTACAATTTCAGGTGGTATATTTTCGTTGATTGTAGATTATATATAAACTATAAAGTTAACAAGCTCATTATGTAAACTAATAAAAGCGCATCAGATAATTTGTATTACAGTATAAGTATGTTGAATAATATTACTCAATTTAAAATGATTTAATTCTTCCACATGTGTTTTTCTAATATGTTTTGGCTTTATTGAACCTCACGTTGTAAAGGAAGAGAAGACTTCTCCCTTTAGAAGTTCCTTTTTCTTCATTTCTCTTCAAGGCACAGCTTGTAAATAGATGTGCTCATCTTCTAGAAGATGTGCTTGTCAAGTTATGTCACTAAAGTTTTAGTAACATAATTGCTTGTTAAATTTCTTGGGCAACTATTAGAAATCATAATTTTCAAGTCATCAGTGCTTGTTTATTCAACACCACGTCTCCTATCAACATGGTGTCAGTTTTTGGTATTGTCTTTGAGGAATATATAGGTAGGTGCAGGATTAAAGGAAATCTATTCCCCATACCATATTTAAATTATTGAAGAACATAGATAGGCTTTTAATTAAAAATATATATATATAAATATTAATGATGTCCTGCAGCTAATGACCCTGGCCACAACAAGATTAAGCTTGACCAAATTAAGGCATGTTAATTAGTTGTCCAACAGTCTGTTTTTTAATTTATTTTAAGTCAAAATTTTTATCACAATCTTACAGTTAGGATATTATATTCCATCACCCTTACAAATTAAACACTTATTTGTTAATAATAATGTCAACACTTATCTTTTTGGACATATATATATATGTATTAGTCACCGAATCTCCATGAAGAATAATGTACAAAATTTATTATGATTTAGTTGTTCATATAACTTGTGTAAATTGTTTACTTTTCTTCTTGCATCCTAATTCTAAACTAGCATGAATATTGGTTCCTCCAGAGCTAGTAGTTAAGGAAATTATAGCAGTCATAACTAGCTACCTACCAGTCACATTATATTTTACTTAGAATCCAAGATTTTAGGGATTGTAGCTGGACCCAATTTTAATTACATAATCAACCTTAAATATTCTCCACAATTTTCCAATATACATATTTATCCAAACTGATAGACTTTTTGACAGAACAAACTGACAATGATTAAAGCTTCTGACATAGTTGGTGAATAAATGTTGTGTTTGGTCACAATATTTATTATTCATCCTAAATTCGAAAAATAAATACATTTCTGTGATCAAATTTTTAGTACATAATAGTTATATTGCTCATCCAACTGAATTCAATGAGAGAGAGATAATTACTAGTTCAACTATTTTTGGTACCTAATTGGTTGAAATTGATCAGGGTTTTAATTCTCAAGGAAAAATAAAAACTAATAATTAGGAGATAAAATTTGAAATCTAACTATATTAAATTGATCAGTAGTTGACCACAAGAAAGCAAAAAAGAAAAAGAAACTACAAGTGAAACTTAATTAACGAAGTAATCCTACATGCACTAGCTAATTAAGCTATAGCTATATATAATTCATACAGGATTGAAGAAATGAAATTAAGGTGTGTAATATCTATAAAGGTAGTGGTGGTTGTGAGCTGCAGTAGTTACTGTAGAGGTTGGCATGAAACTACTAGTAGTAGTGCAGGTACATGGCTGCTGTTGGCTTTTCTGAAACCCTAAATGGCAACACAAACACACAGCTCCACCTAATCTACGACTAACATTATTATTATTATTATTATAATTGTTATTAGCATACAACTCAGATAACATTTGTCGTTGTTGCTGATGCTGTTGTTTCTCTGCGTGCTTTGTCGTTTTTGGATATTCGTCAAGTTGAGACTGTTCAAAGGTGGGAAGGCCAATGGACAGGTCAAGGTTGATGAGGTGGTGGTGGTGGTGATGAGACAAGTCTTGATCGTCTGCGGTCACACCAGTACTGCTGCTATTTGAATCTTCTTCTGCTGCAGTAGCGGAGTCATGGTGGACATCAGTTTGATCAGTACCACCTAGAACCTTCTTCAATGGAACGACGACTTTCGTAGGGTTCTTCTTAACTTCGTCATGAATATTACTGCCACCAGTACTAGTAGTGGGATGGTGAGTTAGAGGGTTGATTCCTCTGCTATGGAGCTTCCTCTTGATGTGAGTGTTCCAGTAGTTCTTTATCTCATTGTCTGTTCTTCCAGGCAACCGTGAGGCTATCAGTGACCATCTGTCACACAATTCATATACAGCAGGTTAGGAAGATGATGATGATGAAATTAAGAGAGAAATGAAGATGGGTGAATTAGTAAATACAAGATATATGCACATACTTGTTTCCTAGTAAGCTGTGGAGGTTGATGATGAGGTCGTCTTCTTCTTCAGAGAAGTTGCCTCTTTTGAGATCAGGTCTGAGGTAGTTAATCCAACGAAGCCTGCAACTCTTGCCGCAGCGAAGCAAACCAGCAGCTTTTGGGAGAGACCTCCAGCAGCCTTCTCCGTGGAGCTTGATGTAGTTTATGAGGCGCTCGTCTTCTTCTTTGGTCCATGCTCCTTTGTTTGTGTGCTCTTTCTCACAGCATGGAGACCTCCCCATATTGATCAACTCTGTGCTGTTTGTATTTTGTGGGAAATGAAAATCAGACTTATTGGAATTAAATGCCTGAATAACAAGAAGAAGAAGAAGAAGAAGAAAAAGTATTTGACCTAGTTGAGTTGGTAAGAGAGACAAGGACGAGCAGTTGCAATTTATACTTTTTATTAATGCTGGATTCGGTAGGTATAGAACATTTTGCATTTTCCACTTTTCTTACCCTTTATTTTCTCTTATTCCTCTATTTGCCCATTATATAATATATATATATATATACATACATATATATATATATATATATATATATATATATATATATTTTCATTCATACATATTGTATATGTAAAAGGGCATGTGAGCAAAACCAAAATAGTGGAAATGCAAGAACAATTTATTATGGGGAAGGGGAGGACCTACCAGCAATACTACTACTGCTTCAAAAACCAATCACTCTTTTGTTCTGTTTTTTTTTTCCCAAACTATTTTCCCTTTGCTACTTTTCATTGGTTTCGTTACATATATATATATATATATATATATATTACATGATATTGTATTTATTTTAATTAATTAATAATGGAGAAGACTAGCTAGTGTTCTAGAAGATGAGGAAACTGACCCCGAACCCAACCCCAACTTACTCCAATTAACACTCTTGTCAATTCAGGACTCTACCTACCTTACCATAATTTGAATTTTGACTCCTATTATTTGCCTTAATTTTGCTTTCTTTTTCCTCCTTTCCAAACCTTCTATATGTTCTATATATTATATATTATCCATGAATTAGTTTTATTATATTCTTCTTATATACGTCTATACATGTATTAATATCTGTATATCCTTCTTCTTTAGTTATCAACTTAACGTCAACAAAAATTACAAATTATAATAATGCAATCATAATTTGACCATATTGGTATTCAGGAACGTTCGCCAACACAAAAAAAGATATGTAAATGGAATTTACAATGTTATCTGAAAGTAAATTAATTTTTGTCATTTTCACAAATTCAATCAGTTAGCTGAATACGTATACATTAATTTGAATGAATTAGGAAGAAGAAGAAGAAGAAGAAGAAGAGTATTAATTATTAGAATATTTAGATAATTAATGGCCGGCCAGCTCTGTGACTGGTTAATTACAAGGAGTTTGATGATTAATTCATAAAATTAAGCACAGCAGTTGGCAGGGTTGGTAACATATATCCTCCTAACTTTATTATAAAAATACAAATATTGTTTTCTAGAAGATATTTAAATAAAAACAAGTAATTTATTTTATTATAAGCCAAAAATTAAAAAATTAAGAAAAAAAAAAAAAACAAAAGAAAAAGAACAGGGAGGAGAATCCTTGAGGTTGTTGAACTACCTCCATGTCCCTCCTTCCATGGCTTGTAATTCCCACCTCATCATCATCAGATTAAGGAAATTAGAGTGGGGCCTACCTAATTAATTTTTGGTATGAGCAGGCACTTAATTAATTGACTGATTGATTGTTTTTATTAGTTATGCTTGTATTTTATATATATATATATATATATATATATATATATATATATATCTATTCTATGTATATAAGATTCTTGTGACTGAGAATATAGATGCTGAGGTTGCTAGTTTTGTAAATTGACAGGTCTTTATCATAATTAATTAATTAATTACATTGGTCACACCAGAAAAAAGAATGAGCTTTGGTATTCTAACTCCTATCAGGGGTTTTGGTCTATATAGAATTTTATAATGGGATATTTATGTTGTTATTATTTATTTATTTATTGTTTAGAATAAGGCACATTCATGCATGTTTTGTTAAGAATTACAGGTGAGGTTTTCTAATTCACACAAAAGTATTCACCCACCCATTGACTAGAAAACACTTGGTCATTTCAAACTTCCAATTTCCTTTCTTTTTTTCTTTTTTTCTTTTTTTTGGTAAAATCCAATGTCCTTTCTTCTATGATTACTTCCCTGTGTCTAATCCACATCAATAATTTGGGCTTGTCTTTTTGGGCTTTGTACCATTTCAAAGCAAACAATAAAACATTTGGGCTTATCCTTGTTAGGCTTATAATTTGATCAACTGACTCCTTAGAATATATTTATATATTTATTGGTAAATCCACACACAGGTGATACATGCTTGTTAATTATATTTACCCAAAATACATATATATATATATATATACGTGGAAAGCTTGGCTCTAGCATCTGCTACTTTGGTTACTTCCATAACTAATCTAGGTCCTGCCTTCACATTTATATTAGTCATTTGCGTCAGGTATATATATATATACGTACAGTACTATAATTATAGCAACTTCATTTGCATGCTTGCAAATATTGATCATGCATGTGTGAATATTTTAAAGGTTGGAGACGCTCAGATTGGGAACCAAGGGAGGGAATGCAAAGGTATTAGGGACTTTTAGGTATAGAAAGTGTGATGGTCCTCACATTCTACAGAGGTATGAGATTAGCATTCCCACAAATTTTAATATGCTAAAAAATAATGGTGCCCATAACCCACCAATTAGAAGAAATTTGGGTTGGGGCTATGTTTTGGCTTTGGGTAATTGTTTGTCCATTGCACTTTGGTATACCATTCAGGTAAACTTTTATTAATTAACAAATTCATTTTCTTAATGCTCTACCAGTTTCTACTTTAATTCAGGTGCAATATTATTATCACCCCCAATTGATGATAATGTAATATATATACAGGCCAAGATGAGTGAGGCATACCCATTTTACTGCTCAAGTACAGCTTTAATATCCAGCAGCTGTGTTTGCAATTTGCATGGAAAGGGATTGAGATCAGTGGAAGATAGGGTGTGACATGAGGCTTCTTATTGTTTCATACTCTGTACTACATAATTAAAAATGAAAATAATATATTTGATGAATCCAGATCCTATATTTCCTTTTTTATTCATCCAATAAAAATTTGACACTTAATTCAAATTAAAAAAATAAATAAAAATAATGGGCATATATCATAATTAAAAAAGAAGATAATGTATTTGATAAATTCAAATCACCTGTTTTTTTTTTTTTATGTCCCTCCAATAAAAATTTGACACTTCATTCAAATGAAAAAAAAATTAAAATAATAAATATATATCATAATTAAAAAAGAAGATAATACATTTGATAAATTCAGATCACATATTTCTTTTTCTGTCTCTCTAATAAAAATTTAACACTTAATTCAAATGAAAAAAATAAAAATAGTGAACATATATCAAATTCTAAATACGACATAGAAAGTGATGTGATCTGAGTTCGTATTTGATAGGATGAAAAATAATTACTAATCAATAGTAAATGCACATATTAATTACAGGGAATTGTGGGATTTTGTACGACAGTGACACTGATAGCATGGTGCGTACACATGAGAGACCCTGTATATGCGTGTGCTTTTAACCCTACGATGCTACTGCTCGTGGCGTTTGACTCGGAAGATAATGTATTATGTATATATTATGTTAATATTTTATTTTATATATTTGATGTCACCACATCGCATGCATGGTTATGGCAGGCATATGCCAACTCTTTATTTCAGATATTCCATGGGGATAGTGAGACCTGGCAGGCATGGCCAGGCTAGTATCTTCCATGGCTATCATGCAAAAACATATATCTCCAACAACATATAATATCTTAGTTTTTGTTTTTTTGATAAATATAAGAAAAATATGAATATTGTTGTAGATGTAACGTAAGTTTGAATAAAACGACAGCGTTCTGGGAGCAATCTTGATGGTCATTGGGTTGTACATGCTGCTGTGGGGTAAACGCAAGGAAAACAAAGAGTATCAATAGCAGTGGGTGGAAACTACAAGCCCAGGAAGAAACTATAGTGACTGAATTACTCTGATTTAATTACTACGCCTTTTTTTTTGTTTTATTTTTTACAAAACATATCAGAATCTTTTCCAAACTTTTTTTCCTTTCGGTTTATTTTGAGTAGGAATAATGTTGGATCTACAATTCAGAGATAGATGACAACTTTACCATCAATTAAAAAGTACACGTAGTGTTGAACTCTTTAAAGATTCGTTTACTATTTAACAAAAGTGATTGTGACGTGTTTTTGTCTTTAACATTAATTATTAACCCCCATTTGCCTCCGAAGCCAAAAAAAGAAAGATAATGTTCTGAAAGATTACGGACAAATTAAATAGTGGGGCACAGTATGTTCAACAGAGCTCTTTTTTTTGTGGTGATTAAATTTCTCACGAGAATAGAAGGATTATTCGAACCCGAAATCTTTTATAAGTGAAGAGTGGATAATATCACGTCCTCTAAGAAACTCAGCAGAGCTCAAGCTAGCTAGCCGTGCCAGAGGCCCATATTATTAATAATTAATCCACAAAACAAAGATTAACATTTATTAATCCAGATGATAATTCTAGATTTTGCTGAAGACACACAGAGACATACGTACGCACACGTACCGATCGAGATCGACTTTGCAGAAACATGTAACAAAGCCTACCAAGAACATAATCTCCAACGTGACTTTCACATATGTGATGCTGCATGGATTTATGTGTTTGGCGGATCGATGTCATCTGTAAATATTTCCCCAAAAACTTTCTTTTATTCAAAACATCTAAGAAGATGGTAGTTTTCAACCCTTTTATTAGTTATGGCATGGATACAAGAAAGGTGGCAGGTGGGCTAAAAGCCTAGCAAAGCTTGGTGCAGAAGCAGCGACGACGGAAACCCCTGCATTTGCCACCAGAGAAGCCCTCATTCCTGCACACAAGAGCACAGTTGTGGTCTCTGAAGCACGGCCCTTTGAACCCGTGACTCTGCGACTGGCACACCCTTGCCTCGCTCGGCACCACCATCTCTGAGACATTATAACAAACACATGCATCTTATTTTGTAAATATAAATACATAAAATGAAAAAAAAAAAAAAAGAGATCAGAAACGAAAGAGATAGTAGTACTACTAGTGGAGTACTTACGAGAAGCGAAGAAGACTATGAAGAGCAAGAACAGAAACCCAAAGCATTTCCTCATCTCCATGATGATAATGATATTAGCAAACAATAAGCTTGATTTCTCTACCAAGTTTAACAAGTTCAGATGCAATTGGTTTCTGGATCGGTGAGGTTGGTTATATAGAGGAGAGACTGAGACAAGTAGTGGTGGGTGATAAAAGGAAAGAGAGAGTGGGCATGTCGCTGTGGAGAGCGAAATGAGTACTGAGAGCGACGGCGCATGGTGTTATGCATGCACAAATCACACAGCCTCCGATCGTCACGTGTTGCACAGAGACCCAATGCTTTTTGTTTTCTATAATTTACGACAAAAACTCTGCCACGAGGACCGTGCAATGCAGTGGTATTGGTGATGATATATGTGGTGGTGAATGGTGGTTCTGCATTCATGGGGTCCTCCAAAACTTCAATCGCAATAATTCACATATGCAAGCCCCACTGCTTTATAATATCCTTTCATTTCTTTGTATGGTGGAGTAATTTCTGTGCATGCATGAGAAATTAAATGTATATATATATATATATATCTATGTGTGTGTACGCATCTATATCTTCCATATCCAAAATAGTACTACTGTAGTTGTAACTTTCTGCCGACATATTTGGTTATACCAACACAAAAAAAATCCCAACCATGTGTTTCAACGTTCTATTTTTTATATGTTTATTATACTCTAATTTATATGTGTGTGTATATATATATATATATATATATTAATTTACAATTTTATATTGCAAATTTTTTTTTATCAAACTCATATAAATTTATATTAAAAAGTGTGTATAATCAAATTAGCACAAATTTGTATGAGTTTGACACATTACTACAAATTATACATGTATATTAAAAAGTACGCGTAGTGGTGAACTCTTTAAAGATTTGTTTACTATTAATAATGTGAAAGATTATGGATAAATTAAACAGCGGGGTATAGTGTGTACCACAATGCGCTAGCTAGCCGTGCCACAGGCCCATATTATTAATAATGAAAATACTTAATTAATCCACAAAACAACGATTAACATTCATTAATCCAGATGATAATTCTAGATTTTACTGAAGACACACAGAGACATACGTACGTACACGTAGTGATCGAGATCGACTTTGCAGAAACATGTAACAAAGACTACCAAGAACATGATCTCCAACGTAACATTCACATATGTGATGCTGCATGGATTTATGTCTTTGGCGGATCGATGTCATCTATAAATATTTCCACAAAAACTTTCTTTTATTCAAAATATCTAAGAAGAAGATGGTAGTTTTCAACCCTTTTATTAATTACGGCATGGAAACAAGAAAGGTGGCAGGTGGGCTCAACGCCTAGCAAAACTTGGTGCAGAAGCAGCGACGACGGAAACCCTTGCATTTGCCACCAGAGAAGCCCTCGTTCCTGCACACAAGAGCACAGTTGTGGTCTCCCGAGCACGGCCCTTTGTACCCGTGACTTTGCGACTGGCACACCCTTGCCTCGCTTGGCACCACCATCTCTGAGACATTATAACAAACACATGCATCTTATTATGTAAATATAAATACATAAAATGAAAAAAAAAAAGAGATCAGAAACGAAAGAGAGAGTAGTACTACTAGTGGAGTACTTACGAGAAGTAAAGAAGACGATGAAGAGCAAGAACAGCAACCCAAAGCATTTCCTCATCTCCATGATGATGATGATATTAGCAAACAATAAGCTTGATTTCTCTACCAAGTTTGCCAAGTTCAAATGCAATTGGTTTCTGGATCGGTGGGGTCAGTTATATAGAGCAGAGACTGAGACGCGTTGTAGTAGTGGGTGATGACAGGAAAGAGAGAGTGGACGTGTCGCCGTGTGGAGTGGAACGAGTACTGAGGCTGACGGTGCATAGTGTTAAGCATGCACGGATCACACAGCCTCTGATCGTCACGTGCGTTGCACAGAGACCCAATGCTTCTTCTTTTCTATAATTTACGACAAAAACTCTGTCACGAGGACCGTGCAATGCAGTGGTATTGGTGATGATATACGTGGTGGTGAATGGTGGTCTGCACTCATGGGGCCCACCAAAATTAGGATGGCAATTGGGCCCCGTCCAGCTCAATCCGTCGGGTTTCGATTCAAATGGGACGGGGATTCCCCGTCTATACTGAGGCAGAAGTAACTGGCCGGGGACGGAACGGGGCACAATATCTCCATTCCCAAACATCCTCATATATATATATATATAATATAGTATAAAAAAAAAAATCAAATTGGACGGGTGTGGGGATATCATTGTCCCACCTTATGGCGGAATCTCCACCATTCCTGCCTCCCCAAAATCAGAGATTGAGAAAGAGATGAAATGAGAAAATCTCCACTGGAACGGGGTACGGAAAGGGACATCACAGCCCCGACCCGCCCCATTGCCAACTCTATCCAAAACTTCAATCACATTAATTCACGTAGGCAATCTCCTGCTTTATAATATCCTTTCATTTCTTTGTATATTGGAGTAATTTATGTGCATGCATGAGAAATTAAATATATATATATATATATATGTAATGCATGTGTATGTGCATATATATTTGACATATCTAAAATAGTATTATTATGTGGATGAAAATATCGATGTCGACGAAAATATTAAAAATATAAAAATATCGGTAAAAATATCGATATCGATAAAATTTTTAAAAATAACATAAATTGATAATAAAATATAAAAAATTTTAATAAAATTTTAAGATGTGTTTATTTATTAATTACTTTATCAATTAATTATAAAAATTCAAAAAATATTGAGCACAAATTATATTTTTCATAATTAAAAAACTTACAGCATTCGTTAACAGTAATAAAAATATTATTATTTTTTATGATGAATTATTCATTAATTAGAATGATAATATAAGTACATAATTACTTAAATATAACTCAATACCATATAGAATTTTGAAAATTAGAAGATACTTTGCATGTTTTTGTATGTTACCTTTATGTAGAAATTGTAAAAACAAAAACTAATTATTACAATTTGAAAACTAGTATTTTGAGTAGGTGTAATCCAATTCCAACTGTATTTGATACAATTCAATAATTGAAATATTCAAATTCATTGTGGCAAGCATTTATACATCACTCATAAGCTATAATTTAAATATTTAATAATTTAACAATAATGTAAAATAAAAAATATATTCTAATACTTCAGTACTTTCATGTAATATGTAAGAATATCATAATTACATTTAAAAAAAAAAAACTCTATACATTATGTGAAATCTTAAAAGTATGTAAATATAATTATTACAATTTGAAAAAAAAATACTAATAATATACTTAATAGTTAATATTTTAGAAATTTTTCTGAAAATTATAAAAACTTGTGTGGAAATTATGAAAATATATAATCATTTTCAATTTCAATTGATGGATAATATATATATATATATATATTGAAAAAAACGAAAGTATCTATGAAATTTCATGGATATATATATATTTTTTTTTCATCTATGCTTGTAACTTTCTGCGACATATTTCGTTTTACAAACACAACAAAAATCTCACTCATGTGTTTTAACATTCTATTTTTTTTTATATTTTTATTATATTGTATATTTTTATACTTTCTTTTAGTCTAAAGTTTTATATTGCGATTTTTTTTACCAAACTCATAAAGTTATACCGAAAAGTATTTATGTAACTAAATTAGTACAAATTTATATGAGTTTGATTTAAAAAAATCCATAAATATAGCACTATAAATTAAGAAATAATACGTAAAAAATATAGTATAATAAAAATGTAAAAAATGAAGTGTTAAAATGGATTTTTTTGTATTTGTCGCTCATTGTACGGTGCTCATCTCATCAACACTACATATATATATATACACACATATGTGTGTGAGCACGCGCATATGTGTCTGACATATCCAAAATAGGACTACTATGTGGTACTTGTAATCAAGGATGAAAAAATAAAAAATATTTATGAAATTTCGTGGATATTTTTATTTTTATGAAGTGTGAAAATTTTCCATCAGTTGAAATTGAAAATGATTATAATTTATGTAATTTCCGTCGATATTTCTGTGACATTTCTGTTAAAATTTCCATACCAATTCCTTTACAATTTAGTTAGAATTTTCATAATTTTCATAAAAATTTCCAGAATTTCCATGGAATTATAAAAATTTTGAAAATTTTCATGAAAATTTCTAAAATATCCATATTAACTTTTAAGTATAATATTAATATTTTTTTTAATTTGTAATTATCATACTTATATGCTTTCAACATTTCACATATTATATAGAGTTTTTTTTATACAATTTATACTTTATAAATTGAAAAAATTACATGCAAAACTATCAAGGAAATGTGTCATTTGATCAATATTTTTCTCAATACACTAGTGAAAATAAAGATACGGAAGAGAGTGAACATTTTCAACCATAAAAAAATTCTATATGGTATCGAGTTATATTTAAGTAATTATGTATTTGTATTCTTATTCTAATTCATTATAAAAATAATAATATTTTTGTTACTAACGAGTGTTGTAAGTTTTTTAATTATAAAAAATATAAATTTTGTTCAATATTTTTTTAAATTTTTAATTAAATTAATAAATTAATATATATTAAAATTTTTTATATTTTATTATTAATTTTTATTATTTTTTAAAAAATTTTATCGATATTAATATTTGTTCATATTTTTATATTTTTTATCTTTAATATTTTCGTTGATAATGATATTTTTATCCTCGCTTGTAACTTGCTGCCGACGTATTTTCTTATTTTGGGCCTTAATTCTTTCAACGTCGCAAAAAAGCCCACAGTTCTTCCACGTTCACCTGCATGTGGCATGCAATGTGTATCATTGTTGATTCACCAAAAAAAAAAAAAAATGTGCATCATTGTTGGTTTAGCTTAATTAATTAATGGGTTTTGATTTAGTTTGTCTGAAAAACACTATTAATCGAAATATTGTTGAAGAAAATTAATTAAAAAGCTTTAGAATTTTTTCTTGACATGGGATATATATAGAAAGCGAGGTCTACCTCTTTGATTAACATATTTAATTGCTGCTAAGATTAATTAATTTGGGTGCGGATAAGACTTAAGAGAGTAATAATGTTGAATGAATGAATGAATGCCTTGAGGCACTTAGCACATGAGCATACATAAATTGTAGCTGTACTTTTTGAAATCAGATCTCCTGTATTAATGTGTTTTTTCACTTATATGTCTAATACTAATTTTATTTACTCGTATAGAGTAAAATAATTATCTATTTCTTCGTATACGGATGATGATGGGCCATCATCATAGCAAAGAGATATAGATTCTGGAACAACATATTTGAGTACTTACTTGTTAGGGTAATAATGAAAAATCATGCTTGTCGCAGTTGGCCATGCAATACATTGCTTCTTGTTTCTACGCCCGACCACCATTATAATCCAACATTGCATGCTTTTCTTTCCTTTACCTGTTTCTCTTTTTTCTTTATCTTTCTTTCCATGCCAAACATTCACCCTTTTGTGTTTCATTTCACACCACCACTCATTCACCAAAAGCATCAATGGTCAGCCCTGCTCTCTCTCTCTCTCTCTCTATATATATATATATATATATATCATATATAAAAGAATGGCCAAGGGTGCATTTTGATTACTAATTAGTATATCAGCTTTTAAGTTAAAAGGTTCTATTTATAATTTAGTCTAATTAAAATGTTAAATATATATGCAGATATATTAGCAGAAATTAATTCATTCAATTACTGACATGATCATAATGTCTTATTATATATTTATGGAACCTGAACATGGTATATTTGCTCTAGCTTTCTAGGAATTTCCATATCCATGTTGCTAAGCCATGTGTTCAAAAGATTAGACTAATGTGCAAGTTCAGGACCTAAAACAAATAGCTAGCTAGTTAAGTAGCTATGCGTACATATAAATTTTTTTTTATTTATTTATTTGATTGAAAAGTTATACATTTTAGGTTTATTAATTAAGATCATAGAGGTACATATATGGTGGTCAAAATGACCCCCTTTGGAAGATAAACAAACAAAAGAACATTGTCTCCTCCATGTCTAAAAAGGCTAAAATAAAGCTGAATAAAGAAAAAGAAGAAAAATTAAATGTCTATATATATATATATATATATTACATAAAGTTTCATAATGGAATCCAAAGCAAAAGACACAAACTGGGTCATCCGAGAAAAATCGGTGCAGTGACAAAATATAAATAAAATCAAAGTTTTTGAGAGACAATTGGCAGTATATGGGTCCCAACATCTTATAAAAAAAAAATGTTCACCATTAAGTCTAGCTGACTGTTTTTTCATCACCCCATTTTTAAATTTTAAAAACTTGTTGATTTTTACGTTCTCTTTGTGCACAGTTTCAAGAAACACAGGACCATGAAGACTTGGGAAGAGAGCCAGGCCTGGACTTTGGAGGAGGGACGTACACAATTCATACAGAAATATAAATCATTGAAGAAGACGTCACGGGATGGTCCTACGTTTATTGGGTTTTTAATTTGTAAAAGAAATTAATATAGAGAATCAAAAGCAAAAGCAAACTTTATATAATGTAATTAAATTAAATGTTATCTGTATGTAATGATGGAAAATAATGTTGCTCAAAATTAATTAAACTACCACGTTTTATTTTTCTGAGTGAAAATAAAAGGGTATACATTTTGATGACTTGTATTTCTAAAAGCTCGAACAAGCTCATCATATGGCCCTTCCAACTGTCTCTGGGATTCTCATATATAATTATTGTCACTCTTTGTGAGAAGCGCAAATCACAAATATATCCCCAATGCCAGCCTGATTGGACACATATCTGTATGCATTTTCATTCATATATATATACCAGTAACTAATAGTAAGTCTAAGACTGAATGCTTAAATACAGCAAATAGAATAAGGTGAGCAAACCGCAGTATCCACAACATTCTCCATCCCCATAACCATATATATGATTCAAGTTTTCCACAAGAGTAAGATCCCAAATAGACCACAACACATTGATGCAAAGGTAGAAAACAAGATAATCCTTAAAAACAAATAAAGAATCCCAAAATGAAACTATATAGTTAAAACATTAAAAAACCAAAAGATGCATTTTTCACCCCCAGGAATACATATAATATAACATTTGTTTCTATAAATATTTATAATGAAGCCCCAAAAAAAAAAACTTGTCCTCTCAGCATTTCTGTTTTGTGTCCTCAGAAGCCTTGGTCTTGAATCGGTAGAGGAGCTTCTTCTTCTTGTTGGTTGGATTAGCAAGAGTGAGAACCACCTTTCCAGGTTCACCAACTTTGAAGCTATTGGAAACCACTGGTTCTTCAGTGGATGCAACCTTCCTAGCCTTTTGAATTATCACTGTGTAGCTCTCTTCTGCACTTGGCACAAACTCAGCTCCATAGTTCACTTCCCAACCAACCACTCTGACCTCCCAGGTGAGAAGGCACTTCTGCAAAAGCCAATTTCCCCACATTAACAAATCACTAGCTTTAATATTTTATTGTAATAGCAAATATGAGTTTTACCGAGAATCCAATGGAAAATTTCCTAGTCAAATGCTTAAATTCTTGGGTTAAAGATACAGATTAAGAAAACCCACCTCAGTGACTGGGAATTCCACTGTGTGCTTGTTTGCTGGCTTCACAATGATCTCTGTGACAGTATCAGCTGTGCCAAATTCACCATCTATGCTCAGTCCTCCATACTTGACTGGTATTTGCTCTGCAGCTATATACCTGAATTGGGTGTATATCCAAAATTCAAGCTCTGTCCATCTTAAAAGCCAACATATAAGACATAAAAAGCAAAAATTGGTACTAACCTTAAAAGGGTCTCTGCAGATTTTGAAGGACCAGCAAAAACAAACTTGCTCTTAGTCCTCTGGGTCAAAAATGGGCTGATCATCCTATTGACCGCCAAGTACCACCATGGCACATTGATGAACACCTTATATATATAATTACACAATACAAGAGATTAATAAACTTGTATATATATGTGAGCCTGCAAATTAAAGATAATTAATTATATACCTGTTTAGCTACAAATTCGGGATAGTTGTCTTGGAGCAATTGAAGGGCCTGTTTAGTAGCTTGTCTAAGCTCCCACTTGCCTGGTCCCGGAGAGTTTTTCAAATCATTAACCTGGACAATAGTACAAACACCTCCTGGACTGAAATCCAATTTCCGAATACTCTTTTCCAGGAACCGAATTCTCCACCTGAGGAATTTCTGTCTCTTCTCTTCGTCAGAGAATGTCTTCTGGTAAAGCTCTTTGCTTTGGAATTCACCATAGACGTTGTAGCACACTGGGTGTCCTTCTTTGTCGACGCCGTGCATGAACACCACCTTGTCTAGACCAATATCGTTCTCCAGCTCTTCCTCAACCAATTCGTCAATGCCGAACTGTTTTCTCCAGCGAACTGTGTTCTTGATCATGGTGAAAGCATCTTTGACCTTGAAATCTCTGGCTCGGAGGAACTTCAAAAGAACGACATCGCTCCTCTCATCTGCCAAGAGTGGTATCCCCCAGATTGAGACCTCCTCCGGAGGCTGTACTGCTGCCAATGGTGCCTGGTCTTTGACATTATCTTTTGGTTCTGCCTCAAGCGCCTGAGCAGCCTTGCTCTCCTCTGGTTCTTTCTCCGGAGCTGATGAAGAAGAGACTGCTACAATGGTCTCTTCAATGGCTTCTACGGTCTTGGCACCATCATCATCCGCAGAATGATGAGCAGGAGCAGCCACCTTCTCTTCAATAACCTCGAGCTGATCAGCGGTAGTAATTTTCTCTTTCTCTGCAGCTTCACCTTTCGTCTCTGGTTCTGGTTCCAGTGCAGGTGTGGAAGCATCTTCCGGTGCCGCCGGTACTGGTGATTCGACCGGCTTTTGTTCTTCTACTTCTGCCAGCGGCTCTTTCTTCTCCTCCACGGCTTCCTGTTTGGGAGGTGAAGGCGGTACAAGTGCAGTGAATTCATGCTTGTTGAGTGCCTGTTGAACGAGTTGCTTAAGCTCATCAAGCGCTTTCCTTTCAGGGTCAGGAAGATCAGCAACCTTGTTGCTCTCCTCCTTGAAAGAACTGGATTCTGGGATCTTGTCGTCGTTAACGTTGGTGTCACCAGGTTTCTGATCATTATTCTGATCAGACGCAGCAGAAGGAGGCTGGTCAACAAGGGCCTCGTGATCCTTATTGGTTTCTGTCACAACAGCTTCTGCTAATGCTGCCTCTTTCTGGGCATTGGCCTGAGGAACATCAGTGACCACCACAACTTCTTCTTCTTGGGGAGCTACTGCCTCACTCTTTTGCACTACTTCTTCTTCTTGGGGAGCTACTGCCTCACTCTTTTGCACTACTTCTTCAACCATTTTTTAATCTTTAAGCTTTGGATATTTTGAGAAATAGAGAGACAAAGATAGTAGAGGGCTTGGGTGAAGTTTGGGATGGTGATGGTTGAGATGAGAATGGGATTGAGAATGGGTTTGGGTTTGGGTTTGGGATTGGGATTGGGAGGGGTGTCAGCTTTTAAAGAGAGGGGGGGGGAGAAGATTACGATGATTGAGGAATGTGGTTGCGGGTGTCGTGGGTGTGGGGTTGTTGGGTCATGGGGTCCTAAAGAGGTGCTGTCGTGGTGTTTGTGTGCGGTGGGGTTGAGGAAAGAAGACCAGGCTGTCAGCATCAAGTATTCCAGCTTGGACTTATTATATTCCTATGCGTCCTCTTATTTTTCTCTTCTTTTTTTTTTTATCATTTTAACAATCTTATTTTAAAAAAATAAAAAAAAATTCACGTATGTAATCAAATATATATAGTTAAACCCTATCAAAATTATAACTTATTTAATTTTACTAAATATCAGATAAATAAAGAAGTGTTAGAGAAATAAATTTACTATTTTAGACTCTTATAAAATTATAAAACTGAAATAATAATAAAATTTTTATCTCTTAATAATATTTTAAGTTCATAATTTTCATATTAAAATATTTTTTATTTATTAAATATATATATATATATAAGTTAAACCCTTTTAATATGCTTCTCAAATAAAATAAACCGTTCGTACAATAATATATTTGAAAAAAGTTTGTGGGAATATGAATATGGAGAGGATGAAACATTAACAGGATACAAACCCCATGGGTATCTAAACTACTCGTGCATTGGGTTTACTTTTCTCATAATGTAAAAAAAAAAAAAAATTCTCTCTTTTTAAATTCTTTAATCATGTTTAATTATGGGTGTAATAGTCCATTTGTAACCCAAAAAAAATAAAAAAAAAAATTAACTAATGTGCATACAAATTGACTTGAGACCCTTACCGTTTAACCATTATAATATATATAAGTGGACATGATACGTGTGGGGATCTACGATTCAACACACGGCGCCACTGATCCCTCTCTCCTTGAAAAGAACCCAAAAAACCAAAAACGAGGCCCCAACCCCAACAGGCAAAAGGTGACAAAAACAAGACCGTTTGAATGTTGAACACCTAGGATCCAATTTCACAACACCAGTCATTGTCACCGTTTACGAAAAAACAGAGAAGAAAACATAAACGTTTGTATTGTAGGACCCATATAGGGGTGCGTGTGGACCCCAGGCCCAATTGGTGAATGTTTGACAATTGGACCCCTTCCCACTCCAGCTGAGTTATACAGCAACTCAGGCTGTCATCCAAGTGTCAAAATTATATGCCTCTTTTTAATTTCCACCATTTTTTTTTTCTTTTTCTTTTAGCAGTTCCATGCATTAATTTTGTAGCAAACAAATTAGAAACAATGAAAGGGTCCACTCCAATATTCAATGACTCTTTGCCTGTATATTTTTACCCAAAAAAAAAAAAAAAAACTCTTTGCCTGTATATCACCGCCAAGGGACGACTCTCCGGTTGTCCTGTGTAATATATATACATATGTAGCATATATATATATATATATATATATATATACTAACACAGAAAAAGGTCATGAAAAATAATGTATATATATTATATGTTACTTTGAAAATATGTAACATTAAACTTTATTGGTATTTGTCTTGTGGGATATTTCTAACCAATTTAACTTGCAAGTAATTGTCTTCCTTCTTCAACAACACAAACCCATCCACAATCTTTTTAAAGCTAACTTGTAAGGAAGTTTTAATTCTCCAAAACATTTTTTATTTTTGGTACCACAAAGGGCTAGGTTAATTGAAGAGACCCTTTTCATTCACAAAAATAAAAAATAAAAATTGAAGCAATATGAGCAATCCTTTGGTATTTGGGCTACATACTGTGGGGCTGCATATTAGAGTGTTAATTGGGGCCTTAAATCTACCAAATGGGCTTATCAAACAGCTCACGTACGTCTTCTTTCTTTACCTTTATTTGATTTTTGTTTCTAATTTATTTTTGTTTTAATATAAGAGCTTTCTGGACTAATAAAATTCACCGGTACCCAATGCTTAGTTTCTTTTCAATTATTATTTTTTCAAGTCTATGTGGCAATATTTAGTCCACCTAATTAACCGATGATGTAGTGATGATGTGTCAATATATATATGTTAAAATATTTTCTTATATTGATAATATAAAGGACGATTTCATATATATAATCTTTTCTAGAATTTTTTTCTTTTTCTAAACTATATTATCAAATTTTGAAAATATAATAGAAGGGCCGGTTAAATTGCTGGGAAGAGATCTATATATAGTGGGCTTATTCAGCCGCATATAATTTTTTCAAGATTAGAAAATACAACTTGCATAGCAAGTTAGCTCTTACCGACATGCAATATATATTTATGTATATATTTTAATAAAAGTAGTTTCAATACGGGATCATCACTTTAGAAATTAATTAAGATACGAGGGTTGTCAGTGGAAGTTTAGAATAACAAATCCGCACTTTTAATAGTTATTCTTCATTTATTATTTAATAAGGCTATCCACCTCTTATGGTTTTCCTCCCTGCATCCTTAATAATTATTCTCTATTTGATATTTAATATGATTAAATACACTCACCTTTAATAATTTTCTCTTTATTTAACACTTAATAAGAATAACTACGCTATTATATAAGATACACTGAGAATTGAACTTAACTCTCACAAATAGATATAAGAGTCCTATCAGCTTCCTTCTATTGTGCTATATTGATTCCCTTTTGCTGCGCCACACTCTCAAATGCTATGATTTAACATGTCATGCAATATTGTTAAATCATACCAAATATATATATATATAATGTGACACCTTCTCTATATTTTCAATTATAATTTAACACATTATTTAAATAAAAAAATAATGGGCATGTATTAAATTCTAACTGGGATAGAGAAGGAAACACACTGTATGTATGAGTTCTTCATTTATGTCTAAAAAGTTGTAAAATTTAGACATTTTAAAAAAATTATATTAAAATCAATTAGCATAAATCAAGAACGAAGCCATGTTAAACAAATAAAATATAACAAAGCGGTAAGTGTGAGCTGGCAGGACAAAACTCTAGTACTCCCGGAGTACTGGCCATCTGAGTACTACCTCAAATCCGCAAGTGCCATGTGTAATAAAAAAATACACATCAATTGATGACAAAGCATTGATAGAAGAAAGTTAACGCCGTGTGTTCTGACCGTGTCTCTCTCTTCCACAAAAGGTTTTCTTTCTCTCACATTGCATCTCTCTCTCTCTCTCCAAATTCTCTCTCTTCCCAATTCTCTCATATAATATGAACAAAAACAAATAGTTAAACCTTGATTATAAATTTTTTTTTTTTTATCAATTATAAGTTTTATTGTTCAAATTCGGAATTCCAATTTTCCAATTAGGTAAGTATCTATGGATTTCTTCAATGACTGACTCTGGAGAAACTACAGATTTTCTCGTATTTTCGTTTTCTTCCTCACCTGACTGTTAATGGCTGTGGAGAAACAATGAGGAATTTGTTATTCTTGATGTTTTATCTTATAATACAGAGTGTGGTAACGGATTAAAAGTTCCATGTAAAGTGGTAACCATGAAAGCCCCAAATTTCCTCCTGCACTTCTTTTGTTTTGTTTATGAAGACTCTGAAATCAATTACCCGTCCCTTTGCTCGCAAGCCCCTCTTCAGCTGTGGTTGCCGGAATGGATAGTCGACTGGTCGTCGGTCCGCCGACGGTGCAAGACCCATCGTCTTCTTCATGTGTCGCGCAAAGCAAAGTAAATTATTTTTTGTTTATTTATTTTTTTCTGAAGCTGGTTGAGGAAGACGATGGAAAAACTAACGTGCGCTAACCCTTTCTTTCAGCTTCTTAGCGGACAGATGACGTGGATGATTGTCCAAATGCTGTGTAACCAATGGCAGGAGCACCCAACGGGTCTGTACTCCGGGAGTAGCAGAGTTTTTTCAGAGCTGGCAAATGGGGGTGAGTAATTGTGCTTTTCCTTTACAAAACGGCAACAGACTAGTCAATGCCACCCGCGTTGGCTCTCCTTACTCGACGCCGTTTTTACAGATCGACAGACCAAATTACTCAAATCCCATCACCATCACCATCAAAACCCCAAGCAACAAGTATTCAAACTGTCTACGAACTAAGTGAATGAATGAGTTATAAAAATAAAATATTAATTTATTAAAATTTTTAAATAAAGAAAAAATGTGACCGTCGGTGATGAAGACGCAGTGATTGGATTCAAACTGGTCATGGATTCCCATAACCCCTCCACGTGCATACACTCATCCACACTCACCCTCTGTCTTCCTACTCCATTTTCTGCTCTATCCCTGACCCACCCGGGCCCCTCTGAATATAAATCTATCTGTATGTATTATATTATATATATATATATATGTATATATATATATATACATATGGGTGTATATGTATACAAAGGCATGTGGATCCAATCCCAATTTCCAAACCAATCTCTACGCCGTTTGCATACACATACAGACAAACATTGACAATATACAAGAACAAACTCACCACCAAAGTTTTCTTTTCCACTTAATGAGTCTGTGAAAGTGGTCGCCTTCAGTTTCAACTCGCTCGCCAATTGTTTGTCTCATTCCCTGTAACATCCATTCTGATTTTTGCACAGAGTGAAGTAAGATGGAAAAGTACGAGCTTGTCAAGGATTTGGGAGCTGGCAATTTCGGGGTGGCCAGGCTTTTGAGACACAAGGAGACCAAGGAGCTTGTCGCCATGAAATACATCGAGCGGGGCCATAAGGTTAAATTGTTCTTTTCTATATTATTGAATGTAAAAAAATCAGTGATGGGTTTTCTGTTTGAGTCTCTGGTTCTCGTTTTTTTTTTTTTTTAAATGATGAAAAGATTCAACATTTTTAGCTGGAATAGCTCGTTTTTAGGCTTAGTTTGGTCGCCAAGAAAATGCGGGAGAGGAAAAGATAGATTCAAACCATTTTGGAATCGTGAATAATAATCATTGGTTACAGAAACCCAGAATCTGAAATTTGATAGATTACAAGTTTACGTATCTGATGCTTGAATTTGATTTATTTCCTTTTTTTGCACAAAATCTTTGGAACAGAAAGATTGACATTTATGACAATATGTTATGTTGGGTCGTGTGCAGATAGATGAGAATGTGGCGAGAGAGATTATAAACCACAGATCGCTTCGTCATCCCAACATCATCCGCTTCAAGGAGGCTAGTATTATTAATCTTTTATTGGTTTTTTTTTTTTTTTTGAAATGAAATCTTCAAGATTTAATTTGGAGTTTGAATGATGATATGCAGGTGGTTTTGACTCCCACGCATCTGGTTATAGTGATGGAGTACGCGGCCGGTGGAGAACTCTTTGAACGAATTTGCAATGCCGGCAGATTCAGTGAAGATGAGGTAATACTTCTTCTCCAAGATTCTCCATGTTTCACTTTCTCAAATATTTATCTGCAGTAAATTTTCATAGCGGTATTGGCTTCCATTTTTTTTGCAGGCTAGATATTTCTTTCAGCAGCTGATTTCTGGTGTCAACTATTGCCATGCCATGGTAAAATCAATCATGAATACTTGTCTTTGCGTTCTCTCTCATTAAATGGACTACAAATAATGATCATTTACCCTTTTATTCCTCTTAAATTGCAGCAAATATGCCATAGAGATTTGAAGCTTGAAAACACGCTTTTAGATGGAAGCCCTGCACCGCGCCTGAAAATTTGTGATTTTGGTTACTCTAAGGTTTTGAATTGCTGCCATAAGAAATTTATTGATTTTGCTTGCAATTCGCTTTTACTTTTGGTAAAATTTTGAAATTAGCTTTGTTGGTAAACAGTAGGGTCGATATCTTTGAGTTTGCTTTAGATCCAAATGTTGTCAAGTTTAAATTAATACACCAATCTGTCAATGCCGGAATTTCAGGACATGATTTAGAAACCATCTAGGCTTGAATATAAACATTTATCTAACTTAAACAGGGGAACATTCTGCTGAAATGACTGATATTTTGTTCTCTTACAATAAAGCGCTTGTTTGTATGTAGTCATCTTTGCTGCATTCAAGACCAAAGTCTACAGTTGGTACTCCAGCATATATTGCACCAGAGGTCCTGTCTCGGCGAGAATATGACGGCAAGGTAGGTTATGGTTGTCATTCTGTTTTTGAAAAAAGTAAAATTCAGTCGGCTTGTTTTTGGATGATTAGTTTTGTCTCTAGTGTGCCACTTCCACTTTCCATTGATATGCAAGTAGATGCTGACTAAGACAAACACAAATAAAGCATTATTATGCTTCTTTTTTTTTTTTATTTAAATATCAATTAGAAACTTTTTTGTAGATACAGTACATTTTTGTTGGCCAAGAAGATGCAATTCTCTTTATTCCAAGTAAGCATAGCATGTTCAAGGATCGGCTAAAGTGCAAATGCAAATCAAGTAGGCACATGTTAGCATGCCTTTTGATTACATTTAAAGTTTGTCATAGTTCCTTTCTTTTAGCTAAATGCTGAATAACATGATAGACACTCCATTTAAGATATATAGCATTTCAAATGTTGATTGTAGCTGATGCCTTCCTACTTTTTAAATTAAAAACCCTAAGAGCAATTCTAGTGCCATTGATGTTTAATTAGTTGTTGGATGGTGAAGGTTTATCACTCAGCTTTCACCATGTGATGGTAGCTATATTTTGTTCTTTAGCTGATTCATGCCCCTTGCAAAGTTTTTGAAGAATATTTTTTAGAATCCCTTGATATATTATACTGGTCCTTTCTACCCATTCTTATCTAGAAGCTTCAAATGTTGAGATTAAATTGTAAATTTTCATTAAATATGATTCTGCTTTTAGCCTTACTGGTCCTTTCTACCCATTCTTATTTAGAAGCTTCAAATGTTGAGATTAAATTGTAAATTTTCATTAAATATGATTCTGCTTTTAGCCTTGCCTAGGTGGTGGTGGGAGGGGTTGGTGTAGGTCTTAGATCCATTTCTTGCATAGAAAAGGGAGCAGAGTAAAAATTTGTCCATGCTGAATGCACCATGACCTGATTGTATACCAGGAATTCTATTTGACTTTTTGTAGACATATTGAAATTAAAATTACCTAGTTATTTCTCGGTTTTAAAACTTATGTAAGTACCCAAAGACAGTAAACAATTGTGGAGAATCAGTTTATTGATTCCTAGGTTTCTTTCTTCATGTTATGTTCTAGAAGTCTGTCAAGAAGTTGACTTCAGTTCATGCTGCATTGGTTTTAGAGCCGCTTATAATCACTCATGAAATTTCAAACTTGATGTTGAATGATCTTTCTTGTTAAGTAAGTATGATTTCCCAGTGCCCAAAGATTTAGCATTTGGACTCTCATGGACTGCAGGTTTGAGGGGGAGTAGATATTGCCTTTTCTACATATGAGATCTCTTTATTTGTTGCTTCCATGTTTCTGGTTGTGCTTTCTACAATAAGAAACTTCCAAAGCATCAAAAGAAAATTACATTGAGTAACAAAAAAGAAAAAAAAATAAAAAAAAATTCATCTTAATCGGTTCATGTGCGTAGGCTTTTGTTAAACATAGCCTTTGTTTTTTTACTGCTTAATGACCTGGATGATCCTTGTACTTACTTTCTTTCTTCTATGGATATATTTATTTATTTATGTTACCTTTAGTTGGCAGACGTTTGGTCATGTGGAGTGACTCTTTATGTTATGCTGGTTGGAGCTTACCCTTTTGAAGATCAAGATGATCCTAAGAATTTTAGGAAAACAATTCAGGTGATTCCCCTTCTCTCCTACAGGAAATTTATTATATTATATTCGGTTCCTTATACTTTTCAATCCTTCTTGTGCAGCGAATAATGGCTGTTCAGTACAAAATCCCTGACTATGTACACATATCTCAAGATTGTAGACACCTGCTTTCTCGAATATTCGTTACAAGTCCATATAGAGTAAGTACTGTACTGTTTTGGAGTCTTCAGCTACACTAATTTGCCCTTTACACTCGTATTAAACAACCTTAATTTGTTGTCCTTCTGTAGGTCATGTTTCATTTTTGCATCTGTATAGTGCAAGGAAAATAGTCTATATGCTCAGCTCATATACTGTCCACTTTAAACCTGCAAAATGGCATGCAAAAAAATCATTTCTTAACTTGGAAACTTTTGTGGTTTGATTTGAAATGGCCAAGAGTCCACTTCCTTTTTGTCTGTCTTCCCTTGGAGTTAGAATTCTTTTGTTGCTGTCTGAAAATTGCTGAGGCCGAGGCTTCTGGCTGATTTTATGTTATTGAGATAGATGCTGGGAATGTTTTATTTCTTGCTTTATCAAAGCTTGAACTGACTCTCATGGTGTTCAATGCCCTATCCCAATATCAATTTGTTTCCAGACAGTCCTAGAATGTAAAGAAGAATTGTCATGGTCACTTCTATCAGGTGTACTGATTTCTAAGTCCCAACATAAGAAATCAAACAGACTGATCTGGAAGTTGTAACAGATTTACAAACCATTGGTAGAACAATTATGTGAAAAGACAACTGCTGTGCATTTTAGTCTAATTCATTGGCAAAGTAGGGACTAGTATGCAATACTCTGTATTTCCAGCCTAACTGTGCCCAGTTCTGCAGAGGATAAGTATTCAAGAAATTAAGAAACATCCATGGTTTCTAAAGAACTTGCCAAGGGAGCTAACAGAGTCTTCTCAAGCCGTGTATTACCAGAGGGACAACCCAAGCTTTTCACTTCAAAGTGTGGATGAGATAATGAAGATTGTGGGGGAGGCCAGAAACCCACCTCCATCATCAAGGCCTGTTAGGGGATTCGGCTGGGGAGCAGAAGAAGACGAGGAAGGCAATGAAGATTTAGATGAAGAAGTCGAAGAAGAAGATGAAGAGGACGAGTATGAAAAGAGGGTAAAGGAGGTTCATGCAAGTGGAGAATTTCAAATTAGTTAAATCAGAATCATCCTTAACTAGTTATTATTAGGTAAAATTTACAAATTTTAGTTTTTACTAATATTAATTGTTTATGTATTTGTGGTGGATGATCATGAGCAATAATTGGTATAAGATGTGAGCATATATATACATATATGTGTGTTGTAACTTGTAACTTGGTACTGGGGTCTGTGCATGTGATTGTGCTGTCTCCTACTGTGAGCTCTATTATGTACGTGAACATATAATTGTCTTGCATCAAAAACTATTAATATATCCTTCTTTCTTTGTCTTTTTTCCTTTTTTTTGTGGCCTTTTGTTATATTTTTGTTCAAGTAAACTTAGCAACTTAGGGAAACATTAGCTTGGCTTCATGGCAGTAGTTGCAGGAACTTCTTTAAATCCTTCGTTTATATATATATATATATATATATATATATATATATATATGATCCTTAAATATATAATTTGTTGCTTAGTTCTGGAGTAGGTTTATTAGCAGGTACATGAATTACTAGTATAGTAAAATAATCATACTAAAAATCTACTGATTTTACCATTGCATTTCCAAGTCTTGTAAATTCATCTTCAACCCACAATCGACAGGGAAAAATTAAAATTATAAATTATAAAAAAATAAAATAAAAATATAAAATCTGAAGGGTATTAAATATATATTCAAAGTTTTCAAGTTCAACGAGATATGAAATGAACAAGTAGATAACGAACAGCTGTTGATGCCAAAACCGAGCCGCCATCATCAAACACGAGTAAGCTACCCACTGGCCGTCCAAAACTTGTAGTACTTGACACCCTTCTCACTTCGTTTTCATGAAATTGACTCTTTTATTGTCGTTACAAGTTTTTTCAATCCCACTCAACCTGTGGATTAGGTTACCCGTTTGAAATCAATTTTGACACACTTCGTTTTCAATCTATAATTCCATAAGGCTTTTTTTTTTTTTTAATTACAAATTTTAAAGATTCATAACTTTGTCATTTTAATTAGGTTTGAACTACATAAATACACACTGTATTTTGCCAAATTATTGATGATGACATGTTCTCAATGAAGTTAACAAGTCATGAGAATTTGAACACAGAAATTCAATCCATAAGAATTTTGGTTTAGAATTATTGCTAATTAAATTATTAATCCGATACGTCATTGTAGTCCTTATCAATAATGTTGAAACTAACTTGCATATTTTTATTCTTATATAAGGACATGGCAACAACCCTTAATACAATTACAATGAATAAAGAGATGATGATGATGATGATGAATAGGAGTAGGAGTAGTTGTAAAGAAAAGTAAATGGCAACAACCCTTAATAAAATTAATTAATTAAAGAACATAGAATATTCGATCTTGATGACTACAAAAACAATAACTAAATTACAAATCCTATAAATTATAACAAATTTTTGTGAGTGCTGCTAAGCATAATAAATCTATATAAAAAGAATTTACACTTCAATGTCACCACTAATTCTTTTTATGTGTAGAATAAAAAATAATAATTTATTTTTACATGTGATCGTAAAAATAAGGGTTCATATATTAAGACGGATGACCTGAATTCAAATCAAAGATCTTCAATGCGAATGTTTAATCTCCTGAGCCAAATGGAGTGCAAAAGCATGTGGAAAATGTCAAATCTCTTAGGAGGATTATTAACCACAAAATGCCTCTGAACCTGTTTCACTCTCCTATGGAGTCTCAAATATTGCCTTTGAGAAATACCCATCAATATATCCTTTATGTTTGGTATGTCATTCACTTTTATTATCACCGAAAAAGACTTCCATTTCAGAACATCACTGAAAGGTGGTATGTATCCGTCAGATATCAGCACTGGAACGCACTCAGCGTAAATGGCTTCCACAACTCTAGGACTTGCCACTTCGTAACCACTAGGGCACAAGCAGAACTTGCTCTTCTTCATCATCGACTCGTAAGAAACTCCTCTTGGAAGTGTCTCGTACACCTGGAGCTCCTTGTCTTTGTTCTTCCATTGCTGGAGGAGTAAGTACCTGATGTGTCCGTGGAGCTGGCCGGCGAAGAATCCGAGAATGGTTCGTGTAGAAGGAGAGGGTCCTCCGAGGGAAGAAACTTCACCGGTCCGGAGATTGATTTCTGGGAGTGAAACGTCTTTAGATGGATTGAATCCTTCGGAAGTGTTGGCGTTGCAAAGTACTCTAATGGAATTGTGGAATAAACGAGGAACAAAAGATGTGGTACGTGGACCCTGCATGCATGCACGCATTGTCTGTATTAGTTATATATTTAAAAATGCAAATCAAGGAGAAGAAAACGTAAGTAACTAATTAAACATGGAAATAAACATATATATATATATATATATATAGGGCTAGGAGATGCAAAGTTGTGCTCCCAAAGGAGCTAGGCTAGCTATATATAACCTTAATTAATTGGAAAAATTAAAGGAATAACTATACTCTTTTAATAGATTGCAATAAGCACACGCTAGAATATATACCTTATTATATATGAAAGAAATTTATGTTTTACTAAAAACTATGTAGTATAACTTTGTATTTGTTAGATATATAATTGGGATACATTGTCAGGAGAAAAGACCTAAAGTTTTATATAATAAATTTACAAATGAATGGGGTATATGAAACTGACAATACAATGGTAATGCATTTAATAATTAAGGTGCATGCGTGAGGGATTCGATAAGCTTGCAACTTGTACAAGTATTTGTCTGATATATTATTTTCTATATTTCCTACAAAATTAATCATTTTGTTGTATTGTATAACTTTCTTGGTATATTTATATGAAATGGTCACTGTCATACATATAGACAAATATATGAACAAATTTCAAATCCAACCCAGATCTTCAAATTAAGCCGAGACATGCGCGGTGCATAAAATTCCATGTGTAAACTTAATTTCTACACATACATACATTACATCTACACCTGTAATATATATATATATATATATACTTCCTAGTAATTACTGGCCTGCATAATATAATGTTGATATATTAATTTAGAAATGATCTATGTATATAATATGTAGTTCCTTAATTAGGCTTATCCTTTTACAATCTACCAAGGTTGCGTCCAAAGCATCCGACCGGCAGACCACGAGTACATTTTGTCGCTTTAGTAGGAAATTGATTCCTAAATTTCTAACATCCACACACAAAGAATATGAACCGTTGGTGGTCCAAAAACAGATATATACAAGCCAAGCAAAAGAGAGAAACTATATATTTTACCAAAAAAAGAAGAAGAAAGAAACTATATAGATTAAGTAAACCATAAAAAGGAGGGGTTAATTATAAGCAATATACATACCCAGTCATGGCAAGAGAGCATGAAATGGTCGGCACCTAGACTTCGATTCCAAAAGGGATATTTATTGGAAATAAGATTGAGGTAGTCAGTGACGGCGTGGCCTATGCCATCCACATTATGTGAATCAGGGACGTACAGGTATCGAACCATCTTGACCACACTGAATGGAAGGAAGTAAACAAGAGCCTTATCAGGGTCCCTTGTACGGAACAATTTGCCTTTCTCCATTTCATGAATGAAACTTCCCTCTGTTGAATATATGCTTTTGCATGGACCTTCATGAAATAACGGAGGCTCTCCTTCTTCGTACACATATATCTTCATCAGCTTTTCCATCTCTAGGTAACTCCTACACAGTGGTTCATATATATAATTAGTATTCAAGAACGGTTATATATGTATTATACATATATATGTGTGTGTGTATTAAAGACGAAAGTACCTATGGAAAGCGTTGGAGTTCCTGTAGATGGGACCTTGAGGAACATAATCAGGGTCCTGTGCATGGAATTTTGCTGATGTTGAATTGTTATTTGGAAGAAGATTAGCAGCTTCTCTAATGGAAGACCGGGCTTTACCCAAACTTATTTCAAGTTTATGTAATTTGCTTTTGACTCTTCTTCTACTAGTACTAGTATTTGAAGAACTGTGCTCTTTCTCTGCTTCCACTTCCACTGCCTATATTTATACACACAAAAAATTAAATATATAAATTCAAATTATACTGCTTATGTTATAAATCTATTCATAAACAGCAGTTCAAAAAAGAAGGAGATATATATATATATATATATATATATATATGTATGTATGTAGATTGATTACTATTTGAGAGGAGGCAGGAGAAGGAGATATGTGGTCTAATAAGAAAGTAGAAGAAACTTCTGTTGGAGCTTCTGCTTCTGCTTCTGCTTCCGGTGATTGTTGATGCTCATGAGGCAATAATTGAGATGAATTATAACAACTAGTATTAGTGGCACTACAACTGCTTGCATAATTACTGGTTGTTGAAGATGAATAAGAAGAAGAATCAGTAGTAGTAGCTACGTCTAGTTTCCAAGAAGAAGACGTCCAAGAAGAAGAGTTGGGTTGTGAGAAGTAAACGAGGGGGATAACAAGTAAAGCTATTACATTAATAAGCGCTAAAATTATTGTTGATGATGCTGAAGATGGAAGCCGCATGTTTGGACTCTGGAGATCTCTGCTTCAAGATAATCTTTCTCCGTAAATATATATATATATATATATATATATATATATATATATATATATATATTTATACGATGGAGAAAAACCACTCTTGCTTGCGCTATTTCTTTTATTTATTTATTTAATTATTAGATCTAATAATATTAAGCTTAAACATCCACAAGCCAAGGCTATAGACGCAAATACTATACTAGTAATACCAGTTGATGTGTGGCTGGTAGCTTCCCTCATATATCATGCATAAGGATTCATTCCAGTTGTTGATGGTGACGCACATTGATCGTGACCTCACCCTCCTTAACAATTAACCTTGATTTCTTTTTCTATTTAAATCAACTTTTTTCTTTCTTTCTTTCTTTTTCTTTTTTTTCTCTCTCTCTATATATATAGATATATATATGATCTAAATTATTAATATTAATGAAGGTTTTACTTTGACATGAAGAAATTTTATAACCATTCCAAGTATTACCTACTTAATAGAAATAGAATCCTCCTAGGAATGCAACACATCTAGAGGTTAGAGTGACCAAACATATATATATATATATATATATATATATATATATATATATATATATGAGAGAAATCACTACCAAGAGAGTATAAAAACAAAAATAAATAGAAGAATACTCTCCTACCTCCGAGTGGGTCCAAATCCTTGCTTTATTGTCAGATATCTAAACGTGTTTAGCAGGTGGGATTAGTCCGGGATAAGAGAGACTGGATAACCACATTATTGTCTTTTTCTTTCCTGTTCTAAAATTATCAAATCATTATCTTGAATTGACCTTGTTTTTTTTTATCCTGCAGATGACAAAGTTCCGAGTCCACACCTTTATCGCCTTTGAACGCGGACATGAAACACACCGTTTGGTTTTTTTGCTTTTTAAAATTATTCACTATTTTTTTCCTTAAAAAAAAAAAAAAGAGAATTATTTAATAATAATGGTATTACTGTCATTTAACACTATTATAAGTTTTTTTGGGGAAAGGAATTTTGTGAAGGAAAAAAAAAAAAGAGTGAAACTATAGAGGAAGTATCTGCAATTTTTTTAAAAGAGAAAAATGAAACTGGAGGAGTTTCTCCAAATTATGATGCAAGAAATGAATCAAATATACTAATAGTTTACATAATATTCGAAAATTATCCTAAATCATAAAGTATAAAAGATTAATGAAGGAATGTAACAAGGCATATAAAAGATTAATGAAAGAATGTAACAAGGCCTTTGTCAAGACACTGTATTAAGATAATTGTGCTGACAACTCATCAAATATAAGAGGCTGTATTAAGAATTTATCTTTTCCCATTAATTCATGCAAGTTATCTGATTGTTGGTTGAGATACATAAGTTTGGTTTTAAATAAATAAACAAATAATAACTAATAAAATAAAAGGACAATAAGAGAGCAAAGTGTATAAATAAACTCCCTTTTTTTCTTCTACATTTTACATAATCCAATGAATATGACTAGGTCTAGGAGGGGCAAATTGTACCTCAAATATATAATCTCAAAAACGAAGGGGGCAAAACTGTACATAATGTGCTCATATTTTGTGGTCTACCATAATAATTACATGCTTTGTGTATATGAATGATCCAATCTTATTCCCACTACAATTTTTTAGAAAAAGACTAATGATTGGCTTCTCTTTTTGGCCCCCCCCCCCCCCAATTTTATGTACTGAGCACAATAATAAAGCTCTTCCTTCTCCTAATGTAGTAGTTTCAACAAATAATTTCACCGGAGAACAGCAAAACCCAGTTTTTGGCTTTGCCTCTACTTCTGTAAGATGTAAGATTCAAATGCCATCTTCCATCTTACAAAACCCATAAAAGAATTTAATCCGCAGACACTGCCACCGTAATCGTGTTATTGCTTTATCGAACGCAGCTCCCATTTACCTTCACCATCAATAAACCGCAATTCCTCCGCATGGAATGGTATTAAAGCAGGACGCTGTTACAAACACATGAAAAAAAGAAAGAAAAGAAGATGACTAAACAAACTAGGGTTCAACTCAAAGGAAACAAAAGGATAGAGTGAATTTGTTCGAAACTAGGCTTCTGGAATCTTAGAAGAATCACATAGTTACAGAAACATTTACCTGTGAAGAGGTAACTACTGTTATACCCATGTTCTTTGCAAGCCTATAAAGATGTTCTTCAACATCCACACTCGTAGCACTGGCATTTGCAATAAAAAGTAAACAACAAACATAAAATTGGTATTATATAAGATTGTTTTAAGGTGAGGCAAAAGAAGAATAGAACCAATTAGGGGTTTTTCTCACGTACTTGGTGCACTCGTCAAGGATTCCAAATTTAGGCATGTGGAAAAACAAGCGAGCCTTGTAAAAACAGCACCATGTCAGATAATAAAAACATTTCTTAAAACAAAAACACAAAATACCCCTGTATAAACAATAAATATATGAACATATTGTAACATTGCTCACCATGCCCAATCTCTGCTGTTCTCCAAGAGAGAGAATATCTTCCCAATTCAGATTAGCATCCCAACCACCTTCCTCCCTTTCCAAAAGATAATTTAACCGAACGTTTTCCAGAATCTCCTTCAAATGGATGTCCAGAATGTTTGTGGTCTCAGCAGATCTTTTTCCTGTCTCGGCACAATTACTAATATTTAAAACATATTGGCAAGCATTAAATATACTGCAGTTTAAAGTAATATCCCATATATCTTTCAAGTCTGTGGGGAATAATTTTCCTAAGCATCTTGAAAGCAAGTTAGTGGTGTCAATAGCCCATAGTCAGCCTAAAATTTTCAACAAAAGTAATGATAACTCATTAACATTAAGAAAAACAGAGGAATTGCTATTTAAAGGACTTTACCTTCCCCATTTAACTTCAATACTATTAACTCCGCTTCATCACGAGAGAGAGGATATATAATTTGATCTCTAAGGTTTCCCAAACATGTATAAGGTCGCTGAGGAACATAGAAGACACCAGAACCTGATCCGACCTCATCATTAAAATTTTGAGATGGTTTAGTGAGTCTTCCACTCATGATGGGCCAAAGACCTCTAAGAACTCTGAAGACAGAACTTTTTCCACTCCCATTTGGACCTTTAAAGAAAGACATACTAGTCAGATTTTAATATCTGTAAAATATCCAGAAAAATAAAAAAATAAAAATTACAATACACCAACCAGTAACAAGCAAGCTTTTCCCAGGTAGTATATCACAGGTCAATTTCCTAGCCAACATCTTCTGAGCTGGGGTAATGATATCAACCTCAGAGAAGGTAATGGCATCTTGAGAATAAAGATCTCTACTTTTAGATGTTGACCAAGTATCAGATACAGAACCCCCTGTAGAGCCAAAAAAACCTTTGTTTAATGCATGAATGAACTTCCAATAACTCAAAAGATGAATAATCAAGAAAAATATATTCCAACTGGTTAATCAATGGATCAGCAGAGCACCAATCCTTCATAAAGCAAGCCCAACAACTTTTTTTAATGAACAAGAACCAAGCAGACTTTATGCATTGAGTAATCTACACATCAATAAGATATCATTGTTTACTTGACAAGCATGCCATGAATAAATCTTCTTGGGAGCTACAAAAGATTGAGAAAGAACAACAAAAGCTATACCAGATTGTGCAGCATCTAGCAGCTCTTCAAGCTCAAAAATCCGATTGATACCACCAGAGAGTTCAATGAACTTTCTATGCAATTCAAGAATGTCACCAAAAGCTAAAAAGCTCTGAGATACAACAGAAGCTAAGAATCGCAATGCATGTGCTAGCTCACCTGGAAATATTTTAATATGTAAGATAAAAAAGAGACAGTATATAATAATGGCATCTCATATAGCAGTAGGATTAATCTCACCTTGAGTGGATATCAAGGCCCTGTCTCCTTTGTGCTCAATGGCATATAGCAAGCTCAAGCCCCAAGTTACATTATGTGGAAGTTGTTTTGTAGTAAAATCATCCAGTATACCAAACAACCATTTCTTCTTCAAAAGAGACAACGAATGGTCAAGAAGCTCCCCAAATTTTGACTCAACCATCTGCTTAGCATTGAAAACATAGAAATTGAAAATTGGAGATAAAAGATCAAGTATAAAATAAGTACCGTCCTCTTAGTGCATCACCTACATGTTAGATTACAATACTGAACTGTGATTTTAGTAATCTATTTAGACATAGAAATTGCAGGTTTATGAGTTCATAACTTGATAACTACATAAAGTACTCCAATGGGAACCTATGCATATGTAAGGATTATACATGGACACATGAAACAATTTCCCATTCACGAGCTAATCAGCTGAACTTCAGAATAAAATTCATGAGATGAAGAATAATTAGAGAGGAATAAGCACATACTAGAGTATAAACCTACAGACCAGCTACAGTTCAAAAAAAGAACATTGCAGAGATAGAATTTCTAGATGTGGAGACAAATTAAAAATTAAAATAATATTTAGAAAAATGTTATAAAAATACTTCAACAATATATTCTATACATAAAAACAAATCATTATAACTTTTAAATTAATTAATATAATAAATTTTTATTACTCAGTTCAGATCATGCGCCAACATTACATGCCAACTAAATCAATCAGTTTGTGACCAAAAGAATAGAAAAAAAAAAAAAAACTATTGAACATAATTAATTTTCTTTAGAGTCAATTATGCGTCCATTTATGGTGAATATAAGTTTTGCTAAGAGAAATAGCAAGAAAAAAAAATTTACTTTCCACAAAGTGTATGAAACCAATTAATTTTAAAACTTAAAATCTATTTGACATTTTTAATTGTCTATAAGTAACTTAAATTATAAAATGTGGGGGAAAGAGCGTAAAGATATCAATTTGTTAATAAATAACAGAATATGTTCAAGACATATCTACATAAAGAGTAATTATGTTGCTGATGAGCTTGCTAACTTTGGGTTGCCTTGGGGTCTGGAATATCAAGAATTTGATAGACCTCCTGCTCTCATTTGTAATATTTTGTGAGGATGATTATGGGTTGCTAGCCCTCAGTTATCATGTCCTTAGCTTATTTGGTTTTTGGGTTTCGACACCATTTTACCCAAAAATGAACAAATAAATATTTCATATACATGTGTGTATTAGGAAAGATTTTGATAAACTGTTATCATACGGCACTGTAGGAGAAGGTTCCTAAGGATGCCGACTTCAATTATACTTATGAGTTGGGGCACGTATTTTATAAGTGATCGTGTGAAAGCAGAAAATATGAGGTTTATGTCAAAGGGGGAAAATCAAGCTTTTTTTCATCCTTAGGCCGTCCGGATTGCATAAAGACGGGTAAAGTAGGTTTCCTTTTATTTGGTTATAGTTCAAAAAAGGAAATTAGCCCCTTAAAAAGTACATGTTAAATTCGGGATTTGTGGAGAGAGAACTAAAAGATTTCAGGTTGTTGAAATAATGAACCAAATTTCTTCATTCATCCTAGCTCATGCAACTTGTTTCCTCTAATATTCACCAGGTCCTCAACAACCCTGAACATTACTTTGTAAGACGAGCAGATTTTCTCCTTGTTGAGACTAGAGATAATAAAGCCTAAAGAATAAAAGGAAACCTAAGACACACCTAACCCAAAAGGTATTCAGTTTTGATATGATATTTCAACTACAGCAACTATTGTTATTATCACTTAAATTTTAAATTTAACCTGCCTCAACAAAAAAAGTTTATTAGACATGTAGGAACTTCATATACTGGCATTAAGTCCTATAAGAAGCGTAGATAATTCATTGAAAGATTTTTTTTTTGCTTAGGATTAAATACAAGAATAAATACCATTCCACTTTTGAGTTTGGAAATTTGAAACAACTAGTTAATTTTAATTTTTTATGTCAATATGCATTCCCTCATCCATGTCCCAAAAAATAAAACCTAATAAAGAAGTAATATTCAATATCAACAAGAGAGCTGCACAGTGAAGCCCATTATAAGATGTGCAGAGTCAAGATAGCTTACAGCTTTTTCTCGAGCACCACCTCCAAAAAAAGCAACAGACTCAGCATGAGTTCGCAGTCTTTCATGCATGAACCTAATTCACGCACCATTTCCAAAATAATGTTAATTGTTACAACAGTATATCTAAGATTAGCAATATAAGAATTAGAAACTAAAATAAAACCAACCTGAAGGTTCCTTCAAGCTGTTGTTCTCGACTTGCCAAATCGCCAAATTCAGGGGTAACAGATCTAAGGAAACCCAGCCCCAGTAACATGTAAGCATATAATATGGCAACTCCCCTCCGACCCGTTAACAGCTTCATTCTCCAGGTGAACCTTAAAAATGGAAGAAGCACTCGAGAGTATGAGTTAGAAAGAAGAAAAAAATATCACAAACTAGTCATGCATGCTTAACCACAAAACAAGGTCATATATAACTTGACAAAATTAAACATATTACTCACCACAGAATGTCCACAGTGGGCTTTACCATTCCAGTAACCAATCCTGACAAGTCAGTGGCTAACTTTTCCAGATCATGAGTTAATCTCTGATCAGCATCAATATTCCTGCTTGACATGTTGAAGATCTACAAAGAAACATTTATATGATTTAAACACAATTCCATATGATACGTCCAGCAAGAAAATAAGATGAAGAAAGGGAGAAAAAGGAGAGGGGGGATCCTGAATTTTATATATGTAAAAGTTTTATGTGCCATTCACATTAATATAACAAAGCAACTGAATACAAGCAAGCTAAAGAAGCTAAAAGAATTAATTGACCCCTAATTTGGATACCTTGTAGAACGCGTTCTTTCTCAAATAGTTTTTCAGCAAATGTTGAGTCAAACGAATCCTCCATCCCAGAGCAAGCCTGGCTGTCAAGTGCCTGTAAAATATCCAATTATGACAACGGAAGTATTTTCCATTCACTAAGGCTAAGAAAACTATGACACTTCCATTTATCATGCAACAAACAAGGTAGTATGTCAACATATACAAAACCAATCTATAATGCCAGGCACTCAACCTGTTTGGGCACAAAAGTTATTGATGAAAGATGTGTGACAAAAAGGAGAGCTAACAATACTACAAGGTTTGTTAATTCATTAATTCAAGCCATCACAAAATTTCTACATTTCCAATTAAATGATTACCAAGATGAGGAAGAAAGCTAAAATAAGACTACAATTAATTTTAGGAAAAATCCATGACTCATGTAAGTCAAAAGTAGTATCTGACAAAGTAGACCACTACTCATGAGATATGCCCTATTAAAATAGGAGACAGAATAACTTTAGCAGGCGACCAATACCAGAGAAAAAAGTGAAGCAACAATGACATCTTAGTAAAATAAAAACTTAAAAAAATATCAATCAAATAAAATATTTCTGAAAATTCATAAATATATAGAACATCGATGATGTGAGTTTGACCCATGTACAAAAGACATATATAGAAAAAAATATTGTTTTAAAAAGTGTAAAATAAAGTAGAAACCACATAAGAGAAAAGCGGTATATAGGAAGTAAATAATCTTCATTATCATCAGACAGATCCTCTCCTTTGAAGGGTTACAAAGTTTCTTTGACTGAAAGTATAGAAAACAAATAGAGGTAGTTACCATATGATCTACTGTTTTGACAAACCTACTGTGCTAACCAAATAAATTTCACAACTAAAGATCCACAAAACCCCAAGCAAGGAAGAAACAAATCCTCACAATTATGAAGGCACAGAAAAGACAAATGAGGTTAGTATGCACGGTGAGCTTTTAGTAAATTCCAGTACCTTAAAGAAGGCGCAACAAAAGAAGATGCAGCACTCTGAAGAACACTAACACCAATTAAATGAATAAAGGACGCTTTATCCTGCTCCAGAACATATTTCACAGTGGTTCCTGTATAAACTCTTGCACTTCAATAATAGCACGATCTCCCAAATTATCAAATGCTCGCAAAAGGAAAAAAGAGAATTACCATTTAATGAGGCAATACGATCAGAAATCCATGTTCTTGACACAACAAGAAAAGCAACTGCAAGGAGCTGTGCACCTTGTTTATCAAGTACTGTAGGAATCTGCAAAGCAAGCAATTCAAAAGTTAATAAAATTACTACATACTTTTCTAGGATGCATGAGAATGTTCTAGCAGCTGCTAGGAGTTCTTAAAAAATCAATTACACATTAAATATCAAGATGTCATACAATTTGAGAGAACACACACTAAGGCTTTGTTTGGTAGATTAGAAAAGTAGAGGGAAGGACAGGAGAGGAGGGAGGAGGGAGATTGAATACATTGTTTCGTAGGAAGGAGAGGAGGATAGAGAGGAAAAGGGAGCTGATAGTGAATCCCTCCAAATCCACCAAAATTAATCCCTCCAAGTGTAGAGGGATTAGAGTAAGGAAAAACAAAATCTATTCAACAATTTTGTTAACATTCAAAAGACTTTACCTCTAATAAAGGATAACATTACATAATAAATTTTACAATAACAGACTTTTTTTTTCTGTTCAATTTTACTTCCTTTACCAAACAACATGGGAGAAGATATAAAAGTAAAAAAATAAAAATCCCTCCTTCCGACTCTCCATCACTCCTATCTCATCAATTGTCCATAATAAATAAAGGTAAAGTAATAACAAATAAGTATACAAACAATTAATTCATATCGCATTTCAAAGTTAAGCTCAATATATGAGAAGAATATAGTTAGGGTGTAAACTTCAAAGATAACATGGAAAAGATGAAGATCACACACATAATGAACGGAAAACAATACAGGCTATTTAGCTGTTAAATTGACAGAGAATTTGGACAAAACCACAAAGAAAACCTTCAAGATCTTGATTTGGGGAGTTTTTTGTTTCCATTAAGGCAGGCCTTGTACCAATATTGTTCCTGATGTTTTAGCAGTGAGTACTAACCTCTAGTATTTGATGTTCTACTCATCCTTTTCTTATATGTTTATAAAGAGTTCAGATTAAAGAGTCTCACCAATACTCTTAACATGGCAGCTACTCTCAAAGGCAATGCCTTTGGAACCCCCTGGAGTTGTGGAACAACTGGTATGGGACCAGCAAGATCCACAGAAGGAGAAACTGATATCACATCAACAATGTAAGACTGTCCCTTTGAATTTGAGAATGCAGAGTCCTGAAAAAAAAATTGAGACATAAATTGCATTACTCTGGAGATCTAGAGTAAAACAGGTAGAACAAAACAAAACAAACCCAGGAAAAATAAATTTGAAAAACTTTTAGACCTTTCTACTCAAAGCAAAAGCTCGCTGAACAGTCATTGCATCACTCTGGCGATTTGTCTCAGAAGTCTTCATTGTATTTATTCCTACTTCATCAAGGACTGGAGAATCCTCCCTGGAGAATCATGGAAATCAAATAAAAAAATACAAATAAATCTTCAAATTAACACAAACAAACAGTACAAATTAGCAAACTCAGTAGTCCAACCTCTTATAATGAACGCTCCAGCCTCCTTCACCATCCAATGACAAGACAACATCATGAAACGCAACTAGTGCTGGACGATGTGAAATGGTAATGCATGAAGTCCCCATTGCTCTAACTTTAGCACAAAAACGTTCCTCCATATCAGTTGTAACAGCACTTGTGCACTCATCAAGAATTGCAAATTTAGGTCTATGATAGAATAGCCTGGCCATGCCTAATCTTTGTTGCTCTCCAAGAGATAGTTCATCACCCCAGTTAATCTCTTCTTCGAGTGGGTAACGGTCTAATAGATACTCAAGGTCAACCTTGAATACATAATGCAATTTCCACCAATAATTACGTCAAAGAAAGCAACTAAAATTTCAGTATAACAATACATTACTGAGCATCTATACCTATTCATATAAGACTGAGAGAAAACAATAAAATGTAACTTTACATTTCGCAATAGTTCCACCATTCCATCACGAGTGAGTCGTTCAATCTCTTGATCCCCAGTAAGAGGATAAATTAACTGGTCCCGGAGTGTTCCTACTGCTGTGTATGGTCTTTGTGGCACATAGAATATTTCCTTGTTAAGATCAGTACCAACACCAGGCTTTACAATCTGGCCAGAAACTAGGGGCCAAAGACCTCCTAGAACTCGGAAAAGTGAGCTCTTCCCACTACCATTTGGACCTTCAAGAGAAGTCAATATATAATATCAACATGTCAGAACTAAATTACAAGCTGAGCAAGTATATGAAAAATCCACGTTGACAAATCAAACATAGACAGACAACATGACCAGTAACCTAATCTCCTGACAAACAAAATTTTCTTTTCCTGACAAAATCAAGACAAAGCTGAAAAAAAATCCAACCTTGAACAAAGGTCAAAAGGAAAAGGAGACATTAAACAAAGTATTAGAGAATAAGGTGAAACCATACAAAGATACTCTCATGTAGACCATTAAAACCAAAAGAAAAAATAAAAAATAAAAATCTTGTATCTAAAAGTGCTACCTGTAATCAGAAGATTAGATCCTGATTCAACTCTAAGTGTCAAATTATCCACCAAGACATTGCCAGTTGGAGTAACAACCTGGAAGACACAATTACAATTAGAAAACTGAATTCAGAATCTCATGAACATGCAGGCAATTCAATTAATGTTAACGTATACAGTATACCTTGACACCAGCAAACTCAATGTAATTAGCTTCACTGAAACAATTCCTATTTGCATCTGTTTGCAAAGAAGATTGATCATTAACACTTAGCTCTCTTGCTATGACCATTAACTCATGAATGCGGTCTGCATAACCACTGTAAACAAAGAAAATGAGTGAGAAATATCAAAATTAAGAAAATGAGTGAGAAATATCAAAATTATTTGGTCATGGTACATGCTCAATAAGAAAAAATACCCCTATAGTTCTAGTGCATACAGCACATACTTTAAACATATTATACATATTTAAAAAATAAATAAAGTTGACTTAAAATTAAGAAATTCCAATTTCTAGCTTTTGCAATATGTAAAGTTGCATCAAACAATACCTGAGACGATTGAGTCGCCTTGCGCTTATAGAAAGAGCTCCAAGTGATTGAAATAGTGAAATTATGACACTAGTATGATATCTCAGATTGCTTAACATCTCTGCGCGTCCTAAAGTTGAAGTATCAGGTTTCAGATGGCCAGAAAAGAAGGGCTCAATAATCAGGATTACAGCAACTGTCGCACCAAGATACTTCAAAAAAAAGTCCTGAATCATGCCAAACCACCAATGGTCATGAAGCACAACTTTTAAATGCCTAATCAGTGCCTTAAACTTCTGCTGAATATGATATTCTTCTCTACTTTCTCCACCATAAAATGCTATGCTTTCCGCATGGGTTCTTAATCGTGAATGTAACTGCCTGTACTCTCCTTCCAATTGTTGTTCTTTGGACATAAGTGTCCCAAAAGGAGGAGAGAAGTTTTTGGTCATTGCCCCTGCTCCCAGCACATACGCCTAAAATGTAACATTATATGTTAAGGTGGAAATCAACATATTGCAATAATCACTACGTTACAAGCTACAAGTGGTCAGCAAGTTTTTGGAATGAAAAAGAATAAAATAAAATCGACCAAGGCTTATGAAACCATCACAAACTAATGTTCAGTCAAAAGAAAAATGATTACCAATATCCAAAAGACATATTTTGGGCTGGCATAAGAACACAGACGCCATGTATAAAGCAGACCATCAATTACTGCTATTAAATCATCCTGTATGATTTCGCTCAACTCTGAACAGAATTTTGGTACATCACTTGCAATTCGTTGTTCAGGATTCATTATCCGACCATCCACATGTGACATTTTGTAGTATGTCATGTTCTGAAACCAAAATAAGGATTATTATACAACTGAGACCACAAGCCTATAATCAGGAAAATTATTATATTCAACCATTGCCCAATACATGTCCAACAAAACAAAAGCACAATTGCCATAGTTGTTTGACAAAGAGACAATTCCATCCATTTTTCATTTCAAAACTATAAGTTCCAGTTTAACAATTGAAGATTACTAGATAAACGAAAATTCAGAAAGCGAAAACAGGATCATTGCACAATGTTAGCAATCAGATGAAACATCAACAACACTTACGAAAAGAATCTACACTTCAACCTCTATAAGCAGTATTATGAAAACAATTAAGCAAAAAAAACCAGAAAGCATTGGAATTAAAGTCCAAGATTTAAAATGACACAGCTTTCCATTTATCCATGTCAGAAAATGAAAGACATTTTAAGAATTCTCATTACCAATCTGATAAACAATGAATAAAGAAGAGTTCTGATTTCCAAGAATCATCCCAAAATCTGATCTTGTCACTTTCTACCTTCTAAACAAGACACAAGTAACAAAGATAACCTGAGAAACAAATTTCAACCCAAAGATCCTGCAGTAGTTTTGGTTTCCACAGGTTAAGAGTTCACACATACAAGTGTTCAATCTTTAACAAGGATTTTGTTACTATTGATAAAATAAGTGACTCCTAAAGGTATCTGGATCAATACATATCATATAGAAATATCATTGCACGGAATATATATGCAAACTAGCATTAGGAAAGCAAGAAGAAGTTGAGGATATATAAAGACCGGAAATAATAACAAAAGTAATTTGGTATAATAGTCACTGTCTATGAAAATTATAAATATGACTACCTCAAAATAATGAGAATGGATAAGTTTTGTAAGAATTTTTCTGAACCGCAGACTTAAGGTTCCTGTAATGTACTTTGAAGTAGAATGCATGGTCGAAAGCAGAAAACATATCATAATATTTTCAGAAATCAGCCGAAAAAATAATGGCACACGTCGAAGAAATGCTGCACGAAATAGAAATCCTTGCACTTTTGCAAGTCTGTTGCTCAAAGCAGTTCGCAAGACCTGCAAATAACATAGATATAAATCAGCAATAAAGATATTGAAGCCACTCCCATACAAAAAACTAACGTGAAATCAATACAATGTGGTGTCTAGCTAAAAATCTTAAAACAAATTATTTGTCCACAGCTCATTATAACAATGATAACAAGCATAATATCCTTCATTCCCGACCTCCAACAATCTTTCTACCAAGGATGAAAATAATAGTACCAATAAGAAACTTTTGGGGAAATCAATAAAAACGACAAATAATTTGATTCGCAACATGGAGTTTTTCACTGAAACATTTTAAGAAATCAAAATAAAACAATAATACATCAATAGCCCTGATAAACTTCATAAAATAGAACACATAGACAATCAATGAGGTATAAAGTATGACAATTTTGGCAAATGTAATACTAAATAAATTATTAACAATAGTTGCAAGGTGAGTAACAATAGGGGCGAGCAGATTAAAGATAGATAAAAACACTTATATGTGAGGGAAAAAGGGGGCAAGAGTTGGTCATATGATTTTATATGTATGGACCAATTTCATAACAGGAAAATGAGGTGTCAATGCATATTGGAAAACCCATGCACATGGTGGGGGTGACAATTCAAACTGGCACCCAGAAACATAGCATGTCAAATCATAGTTCCTAGTATGTTAATATTAGCTTACCACTATTCCTAGTAAAGATAAAAGGTCTCTTGCACCCATCTTGCCCATCCGACATAAGAGAATTGCTGCAAGGACTTTAAGGGACTTCAATCCTCCCCCTTTTTCTGGAGTCTTCTTTCGCCTACCATCATTTATTACCGGTTCCGAATTTCCTTCATTGTTGTTCATCCCATTGCAATGACCAAAAGAATCACACTTTTTATAGTTAAGTCGTGATTTAAAATATGCAGCAGTCCCACCAGCAACTATAACACCTGTTGCAAGTATCAAAGCTTTCCTGTATGGCATGGATAATTATTAGTCAAGTCACCACTTAGAAGGGTTACAGAAATTGTGCACATGAGAGAAGTTGATCACAAGATCAATTGTAAAAAAGGAAACCACATCACCATATTTACAATGTGTAAATGTGTATGGATATATGTGCCTAAGTATATATGTCAGATTCTGTATAAAAAGAAGAAATTCATAGCATATGACTTAAAAGCAACCAAACTGAAAAATTAATCAACAAAGTAGCATATATGTATTTGTATTATACATTCAGCAACCAACAATATAATGTACATAGGACCTTTTTCTAAAGAGAAAAGAAACAAATACGAGGAAAATGTTAAGAATATCTTGGGGGAACTGCAACCTATTTTTTAGGCTTCTTAAGCAAAAGAATTCACTTAACTCCCTTTCCTCATGAATTTTATGAACTGGAAGAGTGTGATGCAATTAGGATTTTAAGCATTGAGTTAATTTTTAGATTTGTTTTTTCTGTTCCTTTCGTTCATTTTCCTGTCCTTCAAATTTTGTAATTCACTTTCATATTTCATGACGTTACATTTATTACCAAAACATATACATCAATATATAAAAGACTGACTATAAGAGCAACAAACTACCGCTCATTTTTTATGGATAAAATAGTTGAATGAAAAAAGAAACCAAAAAAGTACATCAACAATATATATCAACTGGTCCTGTCCAGGAAGCAAATAAATAAATGAATATAAGGCTACAAAAACTTAAACTAGTAGCACTTTTCTCATCAAACATGTGATGTCACTCCTTATTTGCATTGAACTCAAGTCAATATTAATATCAGAATATATCATAGATAGACAACTGGGCAGCCCAGGGAGCGTATTGGAGAGCATCTACCCCAAACTAATAAACCGCTCCAATGCCATGAACACTATCCATTACAGTAGTTCAAAAATAAATTTAATATTAAATAAAGAAAGAAAAAAGAAATCAAAACTTTTTGGAAGGCTTCTTCTATTTATCCCATTTTCTCCATAATGTTAAACTAGTATGGCCTGCCACAAGTGGGTATCCCAATAACAAAAAATTTTCATCTTTAATATTGCCTTCCACCACATTCAGCATATTGTGGTTCCACTTTACAAATCCCCATAAAGCCTTCCACTTGTTCTCTAATGAGAACATCAAACTTCAGAGCCATTGATTCCAACTGTCAGTCAATCTATTTCCACAGCCCGAATTCTTGTTTAATGCCAAAGACAACCTTTGGCTCTAATACCAATCAATTCCAAAATGCATGCATATAGGCTACCTTGAGTAATTTGAAGCCTATGACTCAAACTAGAAAAAATGAAAAATCTCTTTTGACTAATCAAGCCAACCAAAAGGCAAAACTTTCTCAGGGAACCAAAATGTAAAGTGTTCTATATAAATAACATGTATAACCAAGTATGGAGCATTAACCGAGTAAGCAAAAGAATACTCATGCAACAGTGGAAAACATAAAATAGAAGTACAGAACCTAATTACGGATAGAATCATAGAGAATTTTATATCCACACACACACACACATATTCCTACCTCCTTGAAGCAACAAAGCTTCGACCATGTTCGGTTAATTGCAAGAGTTGCAGTGAAGGCATGGTTGAAATTAATCCTCCACTACAATAAATAAGAATCTCAGATGGCCACTTTTATCTTAACAATTGCAAAATGACTGCCACCTGCATAAATAATGCGAATGAAAAAGTTTAGCTTGAAGGAGATGAGTGCCAAACACTGAAACCGGCAGCATTGCAACTGAAATTAAGGAATTGTGAAAAAGAGTTATTAGAATAGATGAAAAGAAGTATCAAGAATAACCGAGATACATAGGACATGAATATGCATCACAAGCAGATCATAGTTGGATGAAAACCATGATGCAATCAAGCATTCTGCTGAATGTTACAACTGTTAAAACTTTTTAAGATTCAGCTTTCTTAAATCTTTCCTCGGGTCCTGCCTTCGTAACATTACACACAGAACCCCACCAACTACATAAGATAATAATTAAATTTAAAAAAGCTAATAGCTAGACAATAAGACTGGACAGAAACATAATTTCCAGGGCTCAAACTTTTTTCATTGGTCTCTTGGTTGCTCACATTTTCCAACTTCCATTAACGATAGTAAACAATATCAATCTGTGTAGTTTATTAAGAAAAAGTCACAATTCATTTACAATGGAAATAGAAGAGTAACACCAAATGAAATCTGCAAACTAACATAGAACAGAAAAAAATTTGAGGAAAAATTCATTGGCTACGAGAAATTGCTAACAGGGTGGAGGGAAAGAAAAAGAAGGAAGAAACTTCAATCTTGTCACTGAATTGCCTTGTTAAGTACTTGAATCCCTCTCCCCCATGTGCACTCCTAACACATAAGTAATCACCCTCCATATAACCTTTGCTCCATTGTACTAAAGCCACCCTTCACTAATAGAGTATTTTGGCAACCATCTTGAGCATTCACAACTTATGATCATTCGGAAAAGAAAAGAAAGACAAAAACAGCATACCTATCTCATAACAAAGTAATGAAATATAAGAACTACTTCCCTATAATGCTTGTAAGAGCCAAACTTTGGCCCTTAACCAATCATTTAGCGTACAAAAACCAGTCTAGTAAACTGGTAACATTCAGAGTCTACCAAATAAACCAAGTAGGAAGCATATAGCTACACTAACAGAAAGCAGAAGAATCCCCCACCACAATTATGTATTGCACATAGTACAAAATGTTAATAACAGGGAAAGTAGATCCAAAGTTGCAGACAGAATAAATAGTTTGAAAACTTTACACATAGAAGACATTCAAATGACAGCAACATCATAACTGAAGCTCTCAGAGTACTGATAACCTTCCAATTAACAATATTGTCAACCGTGCTCCATCATGTACAAAATTCCGTGAGAGGACATAGTTTTAGGAAACTGAAGATTCTAACTTATGACTGGTGTTGCATTGCATATTTGTTCATCCTCAAGAACAGTCCTTGGCATTGATCATGCATAAATGTCTGCGAAATTAGGCAAGAGTTGAAAACAAACTGAGACAATTTGCAACAACTCAAATGACTAACAAATAATAAAATAAAAAACATAACTAGATTTGAATACCTACCAACTTGTTAACAAGCTACTTGGATTAATAGAAATACAAAAGAAGGATCAAGGGTTAAGTAAATTGATAATAAAGGGACATGGTGCAAACTGAAAATAAGCAAAGGAAGTACGTATATCACTGATACATTGTACACAAGAAGACCTAGGTATGCACCAAACGACCGGAATTTGATTCAACAACCCTTGGCCTAACCGAATAGCTCTTCTTTGCTCAAAAGCTTCCTACAAGACCTATATAATCTATAAAGCCCCACATGAAGTGTACATGTTGAATTGATAATGTTAACAGAAAGTGTCTACAACTTGGAAACTATTTCACAACAACTTAAGGTATTTGGGTTACAGCCATAATTTACCCACCCTTAGTTTAGACACGTGTACTGAAATATGTTAATTATGATGTCAATTTTCCAAGTAACAACTAATGAGAAGGATGTGCAACGCAATGCAGAGTCACTGATAAAACAGCACTGCACAGGTCAATCTCGTGAATCCATAACTTCGAATCCACTCCCTCTCCAATGTTCAAAAAACCAAAAAATGAAACAAGGTGTGACCTTAAATTCCCTTAACCATTATTGAGGACTATAAAGCAAGTGAAACATTCAAAACGAATAAAGTTGTAAACTCCATCAACAGCAAAAAGCACAAATTAAAGATAAAAAGGGATTCACCATATAATGGAGCCTCACTCTTAACACTATCCCAAAAGTTACGGCAACTTTCCCATACAATAACCAATCACAAATCACAACGAACGAAAGAGAGTTGCTACACAACTCACAAAATTGGTAAAAAAAAAAAATCGATGCTTTTTTTTCTATCCCAACTACCATTCAATGGAATCACACACATCAAAATCCATCACCTCAAAAACTAAATTATCAAACAAAAAAAATAGTACCTACATAGAAGAAGAAGCCCTAGATTCCGAATTTCAGCAGGGTCCAATCAGTGGTGTGAAAGGAGAAAGCTTTACGGCGAAATCAGATATAGAAGAAGATAAAAAAAAAAAAGTAGTAGCCGTCGGTCAATGATATATATCTCAAATGGTGATGACGGTGACGGTGACGATGATGACAAACTGACGACAGTGGATAAGCAGGTTTTCTACGGAATGCAAAATCCAGAGTGCCAGAGATAGAGTGTCTGTGCCCAGAAGAATCCAAAGAGAAAGGAGGTGCGTGCGAAGTTCGACGCAATTAATTAGGCAGCGAGAGAGGGAGGGAGAGAGTGTGTGTGTGTGTGTGTGTGTGTGTGTTGGGCAGCGTGGTGGTCTGTTTGGGAAGTCGATGGTTATATCAGCGGCTTCGTTATGACGTTTGACGTGCGTGCACTCCTTCCCCCAAATCCATCCAACCAAACCAAAATCAAAATTACAAAAACACAAGCAAGCGAAACTCAACCACCTCCTTGGGATGTGGGGCGTTGCTCTTCGTGTGAACAAAATTATTCACAGCAATCCCACTTTAATTACTCTCATTTTCTTAGATTTCTTTTTTTTAATTCTTTCTTCTTTTTTTTAATAGTAAAAAAGGGGTTTTAAGAATTTCAGAATAGCTAAATGTATCTTATTTTGGTTACCGCAATTATTTATTAATTCCCATAATTAAAAAAAAATTAATTTAATAGTGAATATGTTATAAATGTTGATAAAAACAAATGATTTATTCGTGTGTGATCATGCCCATCACGTGACGCTTATTTTCTTTCTCCCTTTTGGTATAATGCTTAAAATAGAAACTAACCCCTTAAAATCTGAGTGGCATAAATTATAAACCTGGCTCAAATCAACCATTTCAAATCACATTAACACATCTACAGTACCTTACGTACCAAGCAAAGACCATATGTGTGGCTTATACACTTTTTTTTTTTTTTGATGAACTTGTTACGACGCTACGCTTTCCAACTTCCAACGACATTAACAAAATCAATCAGCAAAATTATTACACGGAGAGTCATTAGTTTCAATGTCGTTTTTGCCACGAATCCACCATCTTTGAAAGAGAAGACATGGATGACCCACCATTTGACCAAGCCGCCATAGCCATCGCTTTCGCACCCAAACTCTTTTCCACAAGACTTTGTCCCTCCGACCCCATCAATTGCCTCACTTTCTTTTCCAACTCTTCTGCACTCACCAAAAGCTCCTCTTCCGAAGACGATGGCGATGATGATGATGATGATTCCACTTTCTCAACTGGTATTGCCAGCTTCATTTCCTCCACTAACACCGCGCTGTTCATTCTCTGTTCAGCATACAATGGCCATGCAACCATTGGCACACCGTGAAACACTGCTTCCACCACCGAGTTCCAACCGCAGTGAGTCACGAACCCACCAACCGATTCATGGCTCAGAATATCAGACTGTGGAGCCCACGACTTCACCACCAGCCCTCTCTCTTTGGTTCTCTCCATGAACCCTTTTGGCAATAGAACTTCCAAGTCCGGTTCCGAATTCGACATCGAAGTACTCCTCACTACCCACAAGAATCTATGATTGCTCCTCTCCAAACCCATAGCCATCTCCTTCAGTTGCACTTCAGAAAACGCGCCCCTTCTCCCAAAACTCAAGAACACAACACTTCTACAAGGCTGAGCATCCAACCATGTCAAACACTTGGTGTATGTATCTGATGATGAAGCCTTAAACCCAACAGCCCTGTCTTTGGAATCGGCAATCAAGGGCCCAATGTGATATATAGGCGGAGCTGGAGTAGGAGTAGCATCATTATTCAGAATACAAGCACCTTGTGTTATAACCTTGATTGCTTGTGGCTCAAGTGCTTCGAAGGTGTTCACTATGATTCCCTGTGATTTGAAAAGACAAATAGCATAGCGAAGAAAGTAATGATAGGCAGGGTCGTCTCGGTCAAGGACAGGATCAGGCACGTCCGATGCTTTGATGGGTGGCAATCCGGGAAGGTGGAAGAAGGTGTTGTTTAGGTCTTTGAAGCTTCTTTCTGTCTGATTGTGGATGGTGGGTAGATGGAGGAAGAAGGCAAGAGTAGAAGCACAAGAAGTGAAGTAATAGTAAGTTGGGATGTGAGGGTGGGAGGTGATATGGAGGACCGAGGTTACGAGAGCAAGGACTGTTGAGGCGACGGATATGGTTCCGAGGGCATCAACCACGTTCTGCTCATTGAGCCCGATGAATTCGAATACGGCGGCTGCTCCGTTTCCGGCGAGGGATTGAGGAAGATTGTTGGATGAGAGGTTGAAAAAGGTGATGGGAATATTTGTTTGGGAAATTTGGTGGATGTATGAAGATGTTGTCGCTGTGTCCAACCCCGAGGGCATAGTTGAGACCAAGATTGTTATGGACAATTCAGGGTGGTGTAGCGAGATAAGCTTTCCCAATCCCACCATAGCAACCATATGGTGGAAACCTGGTGCTGGATATAACACTATGCTTTCTTTCATTTTCCTTACCCTGCGAGAGAAGAAACAACGCCTATGCCTCTGGTTATAATTTAAACAAGGCTCACCAAGTGGTTTATCCAAGTCAAAAGTCAAGCTGGAGACTTTTCAAAAGCCCAAGAGATTATTATTTGTTATAATTTAGTTTCTGAAGACTTTTATATAGAAATCAAAGAGAATGCATTATCCCGATGATGACGGAATCAGTACATCAGTTGGGTGGATAGTGTGATTAATCAACATGCGTGCGTCGTCACATATTAATTTAGGGTTTGTTACTATCTTGATGGTAGCATTCAGTTTGCCATGAAAAATAGAGCTCAAATTCTTGAATTAGAGCTACTAGAACTTGGTAGCCCTTGAAGTACTTTGCCCTCCTACATTATTCACAGGGAAGTCTTGGATGGCAGCAATTACATTGTTGGATTTAACTAATCACTAAAAGTGCTTAATTTGAAATATGTAGAGGTGAGTGTAGACGTTTATCTAAATGTCTACTTGTTGAGCGATAAATAGTTCGTGTGTCGTCAACATTGGTCAATTTGAGGGCTGTTGGCCAACCATCACTTGCATTTAAGCACTTAGAATTACAACATTTGTAAAATTAGACCAAAATGAAGGTTTCCTCGAACATGTGTGTACATATATATATATATATATATATATATATATATATATATATATATATATCCAAAAAAGATTATATCACTCTAATGCGGACGTTAATCGGTCAGTTGAGTAGCCGCTGCAAAGGCATCTGCCAAATTTATCTTGCTTCTCATGGTTCTCCTCCCAACTCCTTCATTGCCCTTCCTCATCATTGCAGTAAATTCCTCATAATCTATTTGGCCATCCTGCAACACAGAGCTTTCATTAGTACAAATTGTCACAGAAGTAATCCCAATTGTGCAACGAGAACGGTGTGCATTTATTCTCTCAATCACAATAGATATGAAGTTTATTTTTAAGTAAAAAAAAAAAAAAAGACTAGAGAAGCCATAAAAATATGACAGCAAGTTTCCCTTCTATGAGTAGGACACACTTACATTGTCTTGATCAACTTCTTTTATCATGTCATCGAGGTGGAGCTCACTTAAACCAAACTCTTTGCAAGCTTGTTGAAGTTCATCAATGGTTATGTAGCCACTACCGTCTTTGTCAAAAAAGGAGAAGGCTGACAGTAAATTCTCTTCTCTTTCCAACTTATTCAAGTGCACGGTAGCCGCAAGAAATTCACCATAATCAATTGTTCCATTGTTGTCAATATCTGCCTGCCAAGCACCCCATAAGTGAGATATTATGCCACCAACTAGGTTTCATGACTTTAAAATAAAAAGAGATAGGTTTAGCTAAATGTTAGATCATTGAAGGAAACAATCTTTCTTACTGCTTCCATAAGGTCCTTGATCTCTGATTCCATGAGTTCAGAGCCAACCCTCTTTAAACCCTCTTTTAGTTCATCAAATGTAATCGTTCCACTGTTATCTGTGTCTATCATTTTAAACAACTCTTTCAAACCTCCAATTTCTTCTTCACAAAGCCCCTCAGCTATGACCTGATTCAGCATGGAAAATTAGTGCATCCAGACAAGAAAGGTTGCCATCATAATGTATACGACTATTCTTGCAGAAGTTGAGTCATGCATATATCAGAATATTGTATGACAAAAGGAACCTCATAAAAGATAACTTATCCTCACACTATCTCTCAGGGTAGCAACCTCATGAGACAACATCGAAATGAAGGCTCAACTTATGCAAGGTCACCAACAACTTGTTTGCTTAGGCTACCTAGGCTTATTCTGCTGAATACCATTCCCTATTCAAATGATATTCAGGGTTTATTCCTTCTTTAGCTTGATGCTCGCAGATTTGGTTGATTAATACCAAAAACCTGAAAGTTGAGGCATCCATTATAGTGTTTGCATGCTATCAATTTTAAGCACCAATATTTTGATAATTCAATCTTAACTTCCTCATAAATAAGTTTCAGATGATCCTATTGAGATCATGCTATGGACCTATATACTGCAGAAGTCAAATATCTAAAGAATCTTCATTTCGACAGTGGCACACACTAATATTTTGTACAACACTAAATTGTCAAAACAGTAAAAGATGCCAGTGGAATTTCAAGATTAGTTACAGGAAAACCTTGGTGAACTGGATTCACGAGGAACAGCTTATACAGGGGTAAAAATATTTGTTCACCAAAAGTTCAACCTAATAATTCCAGGTTATCTCAGTTTTTTTTCCCCAAAAAGTAGCTAATAAGACGAACAAACAATCAATTCATATGTATTTCAAAGCTAAATCAAAGTCTCCTCAATGCAAGAAACCTCCCAAATAAAAGAAGATAAAGCAACTAAAATAAATAAAGAAATCAATAAAGCCTTAACTAAAATAAATAAAGAAATCAATAAACCCTTACCCGTAAAGCCATTTTCTTAAGTTTGTTCATTGCAGAGAATTGCTTTAGGCGTGAGAGCACTGCAGAATCAAGAGGTTTATCTGGTGCAATCCTGTCATCTACAATCCAGGGGTGGCCTGCACAAAATAAAATTCTAGTCCAATTAGTCCTAATATACAAAGGACTCCTTCAAGCCTTATTTTTTAGTAATTCTCTTAACACATTAAACTTACAAAGTACTTCATGGGCTGTCAGCCTTTTCTTTGGATTCCGCTCAAGCATTTTTCGTATGAGATCCTTTGCACTATCCGAAATGGCAGGCCATGGTTCAGATTCAAAGTCCAGTTTTCCTTGTAGTATCTGTCGGAAGATCCCCATTTCTGTTTCTGGAGGTAACAAAGGATGCAAAAACAGCATTGGTGATTTGAACTGTAAATTAAAAGTTTAATTTTCAGTGCAATATATTTATTTCATACAGTCAACAATATACGCAATCAGAGATGGCTACCTGCCCAAAAAGGTGGCACTCCACTTAACAAGATGTACAATATGACTCCTGCACTCCATACATCTGCTTCAAGTCCATAATGCTTGCGTAACACCTCTGGTGCAACATAGTACGGACTCCCAACAACATCTAATAGATACTCACCTGGAAAATCAAATCAATACAGCAGTGTGTGTCAGAAACAGAGAGAAATTAAGATATTATGGAGATAAAAACGTATCAAAGTTTATAAAAGATACAGCAATAGGTCAACTAATGAAAGAGGCAAAACCAGTTAAAACAAACTGCAGTTGAAAATCGAGTTAAACGCCTAAAAATCTAATTTCAATCTGGAAAGTCAACTAAATCCCAGCACTGATGTCAACAACAGATAGAAACAAAGATATTAAGGAGATAAAACGGTATCAAAGATACAGCAGTAGTTCAGCTAATGAATGAGGCAAAACCCAGTTAAAACAAACTAAAGAAGAAGGTATAATTACATACCATAGCTAATTCAATCTGTAGGTTAGTTTATACTAGTGAATTAATGTCTACTACTACTATAAGCCGATGCCGCTTAAAGTTATTATGAATATTAATAATAAAAGATTATTGCACACAGAATATGCCTAAGATATTACTGAATAGACAAAGAGAAGTAAAATAACTAATAATTTTCAATTTGAATAAAGAATTAAGCATTGAGACACCAGTCTTCTAATCAAAGGACTAATCTTCCAAAATAATTAGTCAGAGCTCTTCATTTTGCTCGGTAGTAATAAAATTATAAATACAATTATATAAATGAACCAATTCATTAGCATGGTTCCAACAGAAGCACTACTGAAATCCTTCCATTTAAACTTCCATGTATGATCCACTTGATTGCTAAGATAACACAGTTCACAGAGGAAGCCACATTTCTAAATCTTGATTTGATTTACATTATTTCAGAATCTCCACTTGGTAGCGTCTCAAGTGGCTTAGTGCAATTGTCTTCTCACTTTTAGGAACCCAAACTACAGAATATACAAGATCCAAAAATGCTAGTGTACCACCCATATAACCAATCAAACAACAGCTACCACACAAACTAATCCTGAACCATAGGAAGCCTGATTCTGCCCTTACATTCTCTCTCTAAAACAACAATTCTTTACCTACGTAAAAGCCAAGTCTCAATTACAAGAAATGGAGATTACTACAAATGATCCGCTGAAATAATTAAAAGAAAACTTCATTTAGGTAATGCATTATCCAATCGACGCGCAATTGGAAGTAATAATAACAAAATCAATGATCTTTCAAACCATTTTGCACTTCACAGCTTTAACAAAACCTATGAGAGAAACTATAACAAAAATTCTGAAGGCCCCTCAAAATAGAATTCCATCAACACCAGCTAAGCTAGAAGAAAGGAAAATGAACTAGGGAGAAGAAACAAGAACCATAAAGAGAACAAAAATTGACTGTTCAAATTAAACCATAGAGCAGGTTTGTAAAGAAGGGGAGAAAAAGAAAAACAACAATTTCAACCTAAATTCATAGCAAAACATTCCAAAGAAAAGTACGAAATGGAAACTCCCTAATTGGAAATAGTCAAAAGTGATTTATTTAGTAGATCAACCATTTCATTTCAAGAGCTGATTCGAAAAACATGGAAACAGGTAGGGAACCATTAAGCAAGCTGGAATATACTTGAATCATCATCGAGGACACAAACTAACTGCATATGTTCCTTCAAAAGTTATTGCATTCTCCAAAATCTTTAGAGAGAAATTTTAATCAAGTCGCAAATCATATATTCGCCGCAATCAGAAAAGATACTTATAAATTCATGACAACTATCTCAGTTCAAGAAAACTCAGACAACCCACCACAAAAGAATCATAGATAGAACAAAAAATCGAAACGCAATAAAAAAAAGAACCAACCTGGCTTGTAAAAAACAGAGAGGCCAAAATCAGTGGCCTTGAGAGCAGCGTCCTCCTCATTGCTATCAAACAAGAAGTTCTCGGGCTTGAGGTCTCTATGCATAACCCCAAGTGAATGACAAGCCTCCACAAATCCAACGATGATCTTTATCAATTTGGCGGCCTCTCTCTCACTGTAATGCCCCTTCTTGACAATCCTATCAAAGAGCTCCCCACCCTCACAAAGCTCCATAACCAGGTGAATAGAAACAGGGTCTTCGTAGGTGCCTCTGATCCTCACAACGTGAGGGTTCTCTGACAGGTGGTGCATTATCTTAATCTCCCGCCGAACGTCTTCGTAATCGTCGGCGCAGAGGAGCTTGCGTTTTGGGATGGACTTGCAGGCGTAGGAATATCCGGTGGACTTCTCAGTACAAAGATAGGTAGTACCAAACTGGCCCTGGCCGAGCTTCCTTCCCAAAGTGTAGAGGTCAGTGAGGTTTTGGGTCCGTTGGGGGAGGACCCAAATGGGCTTCGATGGCGCAGTTGAGGAGCTTGATTTCTTCATTGGAAGGGAGATCAAAAACCGGTCTTGAGCTTCTGGTTCTGGAGGATATAGTAAGAATGGTGGATTACCACACCACCCCTCTGAAGAAGACAAAGAAGAAGAGGAAGGAATAGTCTTTGTTTGCTGTAGATTGTTTCTTTCTTTACCTTCAAAGTCTTTTTTCTTGTTTCTCTCTCTATCACTAAAACTCTGAGACAGACTCAGACTGACAGGCTAGAGAGAGAGAGAGAGGGGAGGGATGGGTTTTAGTATATCCAATCTCTTTCAAATATGACTTTTTTTGTATTAATAAGAAAAGATATACAAAATATATAGATTCTCTCTCACGTTGTCTCTGAGCACCAATAGGGGCTGTGGCTTTCATTCCTGTACGGTACAAATTTGGTACAGTGTATTTGGTTGCTTAATGTTAAATTATCTTTATTTTGGACAATTAAATTAATTAATTTAACACTTACTGACACACTAAATTAAATTCCTAACGACATGGATGACCATTCGTTTAATGTAATAAAACGCTTTCATTTATTAGCATTGCGAGGGTGTGGTCAGGAAGTGGACCGAGGATTGCGGTTTAAATTTTAAAAAAAATTTATTAAAATTTTAAATATATTTAATTTTATTAAATATTAAATAGAGGGAAATAGAAGTGAACTTGTTTATTTTTAATTTTTATTTATTAGCATATGATGGTGTGGTTAAGAATTCGACCGATTAAAAGAGCTGTGGTTTAAATTTTAACAAATTCCTCTTAAGATTTCTAGTGTATTTAGGTTTTATTTTTATAAAATTGTAAAATTGTAATAAATTTTATATGTTAATAGAATTTTTGACTGATGATTCCATATTGATGTCTTTTTTATTTATAAAAAAAACTTTCATTTATTATATTAATATTAATGTAACATTTTTTTTTTTGGTGAAAAAAATATTAATGTAACTGAACATCATTAAAAGAATGAATAATTGTTTGAATTGTGTTCTATTTTAATGGAATAGTATGGAAATTAATTCATGTAGAAAGGATAGGAATTTCAATTAAGAGAAAAAAACATTAGTTAGAGAAATAAAAAATAAAAAACAAATATAAAAAGGGACAAGAAAAAAATAACAAATAAGATTTGGAAAGGTGAAGTAGAATGACCGGTTCTGATTAATTAATTAACACTAAACTAATTCTTTATTTATTTTAAGAAATATGGTACTTGAAGTGGAATTGAAGAATTTACAAATTAAATCATTTTTATTAATTTATTATTCTTTTTATGAAAACCGTTAATAATATGGATTTGTATTTTCATGATCGTATAACTAAAAAGGTATATATTAATTTTTACTAATCAACGTTATTATTTTTCTCAAGAAAGCTTATATATTTGGCTTTATTTGTTATTTTGGTAAAATAATTATTTATTATTTGTTATTCAGTCTCTTCGTCTATATTATAAATATTCTTGTTTATACATCAAACTACGCTTGAATTAAACATGAAACTTGTTAAAGTTTAAACTTGCAACTAAAACGTTTAGCAAACATGATTAATATGAAATTTAAACATCTAGTTATATATATATATGTGTATGTATATATATATATATATATATATATATATATGTATATATATATAAAAGTTAAGGCTAGCATTTTAGTTGGAGATAGCTGGCCCACACCCCACATGAAATTTAATAAAGTTCAAACTTGCAACTAAAAGTGTTCAGCAAACATGATTTATATGAAATTTAGAACATCTACTTTTTTTATAAAAAAAAAAAAAAATCAAGGCATAAGACTAAACGCTTCAAGTAAGATTGAGAATAACTAAAATAATAGCACAAATCGAGTATAATAAAATAATAATAAAGTTTATCAATTACAAAATTAAATATAGATGAAATAATAATGGAGTTTATTAATAACGAGGCTTATCAAAATTTAAACTATATAAATAAATATAATAAAATAATAGTCTTCTTTTCCACACCCGCTAAAAGTTAAGATAGTTGGATATATGTGATTTTGTATAATACAAATTATAATAAAATTGAATAAGTCATAAATAAAGATATATTTTTGTTAATATTTTCTTTCTATTTTTTAGTTTCTAAACTAAAAAATTGGATGATTATGGTAGTGATCACTTTCTTTTTTCTTTTTTTATGAATATGGCAGTGATCACTTGGATGTCTTAAAGATTGATAGGCAGTACTTTATGATCATTTTATTTTTTAATTATTAAAGACCAAAAGAGTGGTGGATAATGGTGAAAAAGACACATATTTTTTTTTTAGTATTTTATTTATTATTCATAATTCAGGAGAAATGAAATACATGTTTATTGGATCCACGTGACGAAGCACGTGCAATCAGATTGAGGAATAAAAGCGAATCCAGTCGCAGCACTGTACAGTAGGACCCACTCCACTCCCAATGTCCCCACCGTTTCTTTTCTGACTTGTGGAACCCACAGCCCATCCTTGCCTCTGTTTTTCATCCCTTTCTTTTTTTGTCTATCACACACTTTTTTTCTTTTTTTAATTTTATTTTTATGGATATAGGATTATTAATTAATTTAGAATCTTAGTTGGGCCTCATTTTGAAAAGGCCCAATTTTATCTGGAGCTCAAAAGCCCATAATCAGTATGAACATAACAAAGCACTTATTGATATTCTTTATACACCGCAGAATTGAAATTTGATCATTCTTTATACACACACTCTTAAACCCTTTTTCTTTTTTTTTCTTTTTTTTTTGAGTAAATCACACATAATTACACCAGCAACTGAAAAATCTTTCAAACTTTTTCATACATGCATTCTAACTGACCTAATCAACTAAAATTAATGTATATATAGGTCAAACTACCATTTGGAGCAACACAATTAGGTCTTACTCCTACCATATATATATATATATACACACACATATATATATGGGGCTTACCTATATTAAGCTTCAAAGAAATGGGACGTTTTGAAAGTTGTTAATCCAAAAATTACGCTCACTAATATTATTGTACAAATTAAGGAGATGAAACCAAGTAAAAAGTAGTGAAAGAGTTGTGCGCATGTAGTTCGCTTACCATAATTCTATGATATATAAAGCTAATATTAATTTCGCAACTAAGGATTTATAAATCTAAATCTAGCTTAGCTAAGCTTAAGAAACATGTACGTACTTACGTCAAGTCTTGGATGAGGCTTAGGAAAGTAGATTCATCACAAGGAAGAAGAATGCTATTTTTACTGGCAAAATCATATTCGTCGGCGGCTTTGTCAAGCAGTTGCTGGAACTTCCAACTCTTCAAAAATGATAAAGGAACCACGAATCTTTTCTTCTCTTTTCCCACGTAAACCACGAAGTGTCCCTTCGGAACCCCCCTTCTTCTTCTTCTTCTACTTCTACCACTGACTTCCTCATCATCATCATGAGCTTGTTTTCTGTAATTTGCCATTTTTATTAATCTCTGCAAACTCATCGATATCCAAGACAACGTCCATGTACACATAGAATCACTGGTCGAGTGGTACTACGTACTAGTATATGTGTTGCATGTATTGAGAATACTCATATAACATATATATATATATATATAATAGAAGATATGACATATAATTTGTGGTTATATTAATCCTACGCGAGCAAAACGTGAAGGGTTTATAATTGTTTTTCACTTGCTAGACTCCAGAAAGAAAGAGAGAGAGAGAGTGATATGATATGACTCCACATACAATATGAATGGTTTTTTCCAAACCAAACTAGTAGTGTGGTCTATATGCTTTAATAGTAATGCTCTCCTTTCGTTGCTGTGGAGTTTATGTTATTTTTGGTGAAAAAAAAGAATTCTAATGCGGGGATCATAAAATTCCATTAGAAAAGAAGATTTTATCGTTGCTTCAACTTTATAAATAAGAGTTTAAAGTCGACATTTTCTGAGTTTATATTATTGTTATTATTCACTAATTTAGCCGACATTTCCTGGCACATTATCAAAATGTGGCTGTTTATATGTGGTAGGTAACCATGCATGATATGACTCTACATACAATATGAATGGTTTTTCTCAAACCAACTGGAAGTGTGGTCTACATGCTTTAATAATAACAGTTCTCCTTTTGTTAGTTCTGCGTTTGTATTACTATCGTTATTATTTACTAATTTATGCAATATTTCCTGTCACATTTTCAAAATGTAGCTAGTTCTGATATAGAGGTTGTGAAAAATATGCAATTCGCTTTTGAAATCTTAATCTGAGATTGTGACCGGATATAAGCAGGCAAGCGTTTACATTTGGAGGCATGGCCATGTGTTGCAATTATAGTGAAAAGACAGAGATATTATAAAGTTTTCGATAAGACTTGACAGTGCTGTGCCTCTGCCTGGGTATACACACAAAATATATTACTCGTGAGTGAAAAACATTCAGCAGCCAATGAGAGTGTGCAAGTGCAATAAAGTGTCCAAAATTTCAATAATGTAATATCTACTTTTGCTTATAATTTGTTTGTATAAATAAATTCTTGTTAAAATTATGTGTAACTCTCAGAAAAAGAGTACTATTACCCATGTGATTAGGATTCATTTCTAATTATTTGAGAGCATCAGTGTACCTTTTAGTCCAAACATGTGGTATATATTAAATAAAAATATTATTCTAATTTTTCAAGTAATATCACTTTTAGTTCTAGAAGTAAGTCATTGAACACATATGCAAAAAGATAACAAGAAAAATAAAATCTACAAAAATAATTCTTGGAATCTGATAGAATCATCAATTGTGTGCTGTAAATTCAAATTCAATTCACCAGCTTGAAGAATGTGAAGCTGTTCCCACGGAACCTCATGTGAGTTAGAAGCATCTCAAAATCACAGTTGTTTGAAGGCACTCTGGTCCTAATAATCATGCATATCAAAAGTAGAGTGACTGAAAATCAAAGCAAATCTCCGATCACTTTCAAGGGAAATTTTTTTCAGAAATTTAAACAGAAATACTACAATGTAACTAAACTCCATTTTACCTACATCTTCCTTTTACAACTCTGCCTCTGTTGCTTTTACTGCCAGTATGTATGATCATAGCCACAATCTCATACAAAATGCATTCTAGCTTCAACTTAAGTGATCATCACTCAGAGACCTTTCTTCTTTTCTAAAGTAGCTGCAGCTGAGCGTTGACGCTTCTTCCATGCTGGGATTTTGCCTGGAAATACCATCCGCAATAATCTCTCCCAGGAGTAGCAGCTTAGAAACATGATAAAAGCCCAAATCATCAACTTATTTCTCAATCCTACTGGCAATGGAACCAACTTCAACCAGTCATTCAAGTCCCTAAGTAGATCAGAAGTAATAAATGTGAAGAACCCAACAGCGGCCAATAGGGCATACAAGAACGGCTTATTTTCTGGTATGCTCTGGTTGAAAGGATGCCCCATGTAGTTCACAGCAAAGGTGGCCACCTGAATCATCATGCTAACCATGTATGAAACTGTATTCACTAGGTTGGGATGAAACTCTGAATCTGGCTCAATGCATTCGTCAGGCATGTATTTTCCTGCCTCATTTACTGATGAAATCAAGAAAAAGATATGGATGGCAAATTGTCCTAAGAGAGAGAGGAGGACATAGAAGCAAAAGACATTGGGGTGTGGTCGAGCAGCTGAAAGGTTTGGAAGTGGTCGTGCATGTGAAATAAACAGGAAAAAGGCTGCTGTAAATACACCACTGATGGTAGCCTGGATGTCACCAAGTTTGACTCCATCCAAATACATGACACTCAAAACATATGCTGTGGCAAGGCAGTTGAGGCCAAGTATTTTGAACATCTGCAGGGTAGTCACCAGAGTACTACGACCTTGACGAATTATGTCAGTGGTCGGGGCAACAGATGCATGCTTTGCTGTGAACGGGGATGCCATGGAGGCATCACCAAGCTTGACAACAGGAGCTGCACGACCATCACCATCCTCATTCATCTCATCCATAAGTTTCTTTAGCTTTTGTCGTTGCATCTCAGCAGCCGTCAAGTGGCGATTAGCAGCTGATTGGCTGGCAGAATCCAATCTTGAGGCAACTTTGCCTTTTGAAGCGCCTTCTCCATTTTGGCTATTAGATTTTCCCACTGCTTCCAGTGCCTGTTTTGATTTCTTAGACTTGGCAGACTTCACAGTTTCCTCTTTAGATGTTTCTTTTGAAGAGCTGTTGGTTCGAGTCGGAGGCACCGCATTCAATAGGGCAACTCCTACATTGGCCTGAAAAAGGCATGACAATTTTTTGTTTCTTGTTATTCTCATTTTGTGAAAACCTATACAAGCCTAACTAATAATCCTGGCTTTTAGTAATGCAAGAAATACTTCCTTAAAAAAGAACAGAGAGGCATCACTCTTGAATGAAGTCTATTAGAACTGAATTAGCCGGGCATAGAATTAGATGAAAAGAGAGAAATAAGAGAAAAACAAAGAGGACAAAATGATCAATAATATCTGTATAGGATTAAAAGAACCCCATTAATGACAAAGAAATGCAAATAGCAAAGGAAATACTCTAAAAAGTCAGGATTGGAATAAACTCTAAAAAGTCCCAAAAAATCCTAATTTAATGAAAACATTCATAAAACCTAATATGAAACAAAATGGTATCCCATTCTGCATCAACAGATCAGTGAAACAAATGTCTATCTTCAAACTATCATTACCTGCTTCAGAGCTCCAACGTCATTAGTTCCATCACCACACATCAAAGTTATCCTCCCCACAGTTTTAAAAGTGGTCAGGATGAGCTCTTTTTGCTCAGGAGCAACTCTTGCAAAGACCTGAAACAATGATATTGATATGTGTAGTCAAAGGGCAATCCTAGTCAATCCCAGTTTTATAAACAGTAATACAACTAAGCACCTTCACGTATGGAATGACTTGTAGGACAGCATTGCTCTGTTGTAACATTTCAAAGCAGTCGCCTCCAATGCAGAGATCATACGTCTCTGATAAAGTTTCTACATCTTTCTCACTGAAATCAATTTAAATTTATACTATTATGAGTCCAATCAACCAAATATATCCACCTTTTAAGTCAAGAAGAAATAAGAAAGAAAAGTGTTAATTAAATATGGAAAGAGAGCAATTCACAATGCCAGATAATAAACACAAAACTGTCAGTGACAATATAGTAATAATATTAATACTGATGTTGAAACTAATTCCATTAAAGAGACACAAAGTAAAAAAAATAAGATTAAAAGCAAGAATTATAATTGGAAAAAATTCGTTAAAATGACAACCTACAAAATGAAAAGAGTGATTCACAACTAAAAGGAAGACAAATTAAACAATAATAGTAAGACAAAATTTTACCTGAATTGGATCCTCTCTGTCTCATCTGGAGATATCCACTCGTATCCTTGACCATTCATTTCTGGACCAAGAATCAAAGCTGGTTTTGATACAATATGAACTTGGCTAGCAACATAGCAAGCGGTCAAAGCTTGGTCACCAGTAATCATCACCTAACATCAGATAACTTTGTTTTAGATGTAAAATAAGAAGATACAATGCATCTAAACTGCAGGTCAGGTGGTCTTATTTTGGCAGTTCCTTTATCTGTCCTTTGCTTTTGGGGGAAGGTTCATGGTAACAAGAAAAGACCTGACACATCAGATCTGAAGTATCGATTATGACAATGTGAAGGGTATGCCAAAACTAAGTCTAAATTGAAAAGCATCAAACTGATTTCAAATTGCCTAAATGGATAATAAAAATCAAGCCACAATTTAAATGATGTCGAACAATAATAGGATTTTATTTAATATTATACTTTACAATAGTTTTTACTAAAAAAGATTTTCAGAGTTTTTTTTTTTTTAATCACAGTTACCAGGTGATTTTGTTTGATTTTATTTTCTAATCAGATTAGGTCTCTCTAGAACATATGGTGCTTTGTAACCCTAGAAAATAAAGATTATTTTCTTCTCCCTCTGGTTTCTCCATTTTCTTTCCCTTCTCATTTAATTTCATCCTCTTTGTGGGATTCTAGTTCCTTCATCTGTCTTGTCTCCTCACTCATCTTTCTCTTTCCTTGTTCTACCTCAATATATGCGTATGCAATTTACATATAAAAATATATACATACATACATACATACATACATACATATACACACATGTATATTATGCATATTATATATTTTATTAAAAATAAATACATACATATATATATACATATACACATGTACATTACGTATATTATATATTTTATTACATAGATAATTACTTACGTAGGCATAGAACATGAATAAACTTTTGTATGAGAAGAATGATGTGTACCAAGTCATGTGAGGATCCTTTCAGTTCAGACATAACAGCGGCTGAATCTGGCCTAATAGGACAATCGAATACCTAGAATTTAAATAACTAATAGTTAGCAATCATAAACAATGAAGAACAGAAACTTCAAAAGCCTTCTACCTTATACTCACTTATTGTTATTCTTATTAGTATTATCACTATCATTATTATTATTATTGTTTAGTTAAGAACAACTACTCAAAAACATTGCTCCATGAACTAACTGAAACAAGGATAACAAAATAAGACAATACAAAATAAATTATCAGAACACACAAAAATAGAAGAGTCTGAACTATTACCGCAAAACCAGCAAATATAAGGCCATTCTCCACTACATCCCTATCCAAGCTTCTAGCTTCACTAACCTTCACACAATTAAACAACAATAAGTAACAGTGAAATATATACAGAAAGGTTAACTCTTATCAACTGGAGAAAACAATGAAGAGAAAGAGGAAAAGTCAAATTGTTTGGATAGGGCCAACAATATGAAGGACAGCTTCTCGTTTTAACTCCAACCCAAGTCATTTAACCTCTCAATCATCAGAATGTTGCAGTTGAGTTTGAAAACCATGTAAGCCATTGCAGTAAAATAAAAAACAATGCACGATTAAAATGATTTTTAAATGATTTTATTTCAATCACAAATAAATTTACTTCCAGGGAGACCTGAAGTAATCTTAATTATCCTACACAATTAGATTGCACGAGAAGTACAAACTTTTTTATGGAGTTTATACAAAAAATCATTTGCAATAATAGTTATCATTAACAGCAGGCACTATCAATAACACGAACAACAGTCAACAAATGTAGTCCTCACACTAAACCCATATGCATTGCTTTAGTAGTCTTTAATTTCTCATAAAGAGTGCACTGTTTTAGTAGTCTTTAATTTCTCATAAAGAGGTAAGTCCTCACAATTAACATTTCCAAATTCAGATAATAAATAAAAATGTTCTACAGCTGCCAATAAAAACTTTTCAAAAATATCATTAAGAAGTCTTCAATGATATTGTGCAGAAAAGACTCAGAGAACTCTTACTGTCATGTCTGGAAGGGACTTGAAAGCAAGGGCAAGAACCCGGGATCCTTGTCGTGTGTATTTCTTGAAAGTCTCCACATAAGATGACGGTACATCAGTGAGCCTATGCTGAATTGTTTCTGGGGCACCCTGGAATTGAAAAATCATAATAAAAACTTGGCCTGATACAAATCAAAAGGCAGATTCCCTATGAAAAAAGTGAATCTCATTGAACCCATGCAGTTAAAAACCCATTTCTCATCAGAAAGAACACATCCCTAAGTTGTAGAGCAAATATAGTAGCCAGGGAACGTTATTTGAAAATCAAATAAGGGTAAATCAGGTCCACTTACAATAACATGGAAAGCAAAATGTTTGACATCAGAAAGAATCTGGCAGTGGTTTTAGATAGTTTATCAAATGGCTTCTTCTCAATTTAAATATAATAAAAAACACGAAAGAGTATGTAGGCCTGCAACAGTACCCTTATCACAGTGGCAGGTTCAGATTTGAGTTTTAGATGTAAATTTGATATTGGACTCGGTCAGGTATCACGTAGGGTTTTAACACAGATAAGACTTTAACAAAAACACAATTGAAACATGAAGTTAAAAAATAAATTGTAGGCATCAGACACAACATTCCAGACAGAAAACCTCGATGTTCAATAGTAACTTTACATCATACTATCATAAGATCTTAACTTCAAACTTGACCTTTAATGGCAATACTATAAACAGACCACAACTAAAGCTCATTTCAATAGATTTTGAAAACCCCAAAATATCCTACTCTGGAAAATTGAAATACATATATAAATCAGTAGCAATTTCCAAATATAAAATATCAATGAATCTTGATGGTTAGTCCCATATCTAAATCACGTTTATTGATATTTAAGGTTGAAATTCACTAAGCGTTCTACAAACCCTGTCATTCTCCATGGTTGAAAAAATTCAATCTTCAGTTTCAAGTGCTCAATCTAATTACCTCATAAACCTATGGCTCATCATAGAGTTGAATTTTAACTTCCTCAGTCACTAACTATGCAAAAACCTAGCCCACTAAAGAAGTGGGATCAGATCCCATCTTCATAGACAGGTGACACCTTCCTGCTATTTGGTAACCACCTGATATTGAGTAAAACTAGCCAATAGCCTACATGAGCCTCCTATTAACCAAGAAGGAAAAAATCATGATCCTTATATGCATGCATTCAAAATCCATAGTGCACAAGAACACAACAAACCAACAGACCTTCACAAAAGCAAAAAATTCCTCCTCAATGCGAACGACGACAGCCATTCTTTTCAAGTGGGAAGCAAAGTGGTGTCTCTGAATAATTTGAACAGCATTACCACTGCCCCTGCAGCAACAAGGAAAACACAATCACAAAACAGAAAATTATCCATACATCATACAAAAGAAAGGTCAACAACAATGGCAGCCTAAAATCAAACAGTTAATCTAATGGAGTGCTGGAACAATACATTGAAGAATCAGATAATAAGTCAAAGTATGTATATATGTTAAACTGATATCTCACATTACTTTAAGCAGCCTAAGATCAAATAGTTAATCTAATGGAGTGCTGGAAGAATATATTGAAGAATCAGATATTGAGTCAAAGTATCTATATATGTTAAACTGATATCTAACGTTATTTTTAATATGTTGTCCTCTCAATACCTTGGGTTCTGGTGGAAAGAAGGTTTCATGAGTTTTAGGAAAAAGTACAAAACTCCACAACCTGCTCCTTCTAAGAAAATTAGGGTTGATAAATTACAAGAACATAGATGTACATGCATCCCTATATAGATGTACATGCATACATAAATATATAGATTGAGAATATTTGAAACCATATCTAACCCACCCACCCAATCATTCTCCACCAAAATAAGGTCAAGGAGCTAAAAATTCTTTTGATGCTAAAGAAAATATACAAGTCCCATACACAAGTAAACTACAATCATAAATAAAAATTAAAAGACATAACACAAAAAAGTGAACAAACAAAAAACAAATACTCTGTGTTTTGAGTCAAGGGCTTTATGCACCCATACCACTAAACATCTATGTGCTAAACGTTTCTTGTCGATATTTGGAGGGGGGGAAAACCCAAAACTAGAAGGGAACCTCATGCAGAATAGAATATTAAGTGGACGATCAAAAGCCAGTCTACACAAAAGTTGATGCAGACTATGAGAAGTTATATCCCAAGGTTTCATGTTTATTTGTTTTAGGAGTTTCTACCAATTTGGATCAAGGATATTTTCCTAATAGAAGTTTGATGGTTTAGTTTTCTTATTGGACTAAAACTGTCTATTTTCCAAGTACAGCTATAGTTAGCCTGAACTCTAAGGAGATCATCGTTGATTGAATATTAAGTATATGTATTCCCCCTTTGGTTTTCTCCTTTCCCTTTCTGTCTCTTTCTCCCTTCTTTCTATGTCTTCTTTCATCTTCTCTATCCCTTTCCCTAGTCCTACAGGAAAAAAATGAGTATCACAGCTAATTCCAGCTAACTAAATTTGCTATAATATTCAAAGCATTCCAAAATCCTAAAAGAATTCAAACCACATAAAGTTTACTTATATATGTCCAAGTTTTAGTATCTTGCATTTATATTGAGTCTTCTAAATATGCTTAATTGCAATTTAGTTATAAAGTTCTATTGATAATAGTCGCTGGTATGATTACTAACCTATATATAGATATGGCACACACTATTTTATATAGTTTGTTGTTGCATTGTTATTTTTCTATTGATATAGCAATTCCAAAACATCCAAAGGATAGTGCAACATTCTAAATCAATTACCCGTGGTTTAAGAGATATTCTAGAAGTCTTTGTTGACATTTCTGTAAAATCAAACTCACAACATCTCCATGGATACCAATTGGTTTTTCCCTGCTTTGGAGAAGGTTATTTTTCCCTCAAACTATTGTCCCAGCAAAAAATTTAACTCAGGATAGAACCATTGATTTCCAAATGAAAAGGATCATCCATAAATTAATCAAAAAAATAATACACATGGGAAAACACCCAATGAACGAAGAGGGCAAGGGAGTTATCTTTCTCCAAATGAGAAAGGAATACATAATATGAAATAGATAACAAAGATGAAATCTCAACAAACTTGATTATTTAGATTTCTAGAGAACGGTGGTTGCCTTTCGTATTATATCAAGGATAGTCTAGGAAATGAAGTCATGAAAACCAGCAGCGCAAACGAAGACAAGAAGGTAAAAACAATATATACACTAGGGAAACAAATACTTGCCCATAATTTTTTTATCAACGACCAAAGTAAGACTATAATTATCTGAATCAGCAACAGTGTTACAACTTACCTCTTTGGCAAGGCTTTCTCATCTGATTTATATGTCCAATCTATTCCTTTAAGAGCAGCCTTCTCGAGAGGATCACCAACCTACAGGCCATTATGGAGTATTATAGCAACATATGCATGTTTAGTTCAAAATGAATAAAATTATCAACTTGAGAATATGGAGCTATCCCTGCATGCATGCTGATAGATTTAATTGTAAGCATCAGGTCACAACCTTTGTCAGGTATTCAAGGAACCAGTTACAGATTTGTTTTATAATAAAGTAAAATATGGTAACACATAGCATTTCATATCAGTGAAAGGACTCACAATAACACAATGACAATGCCCCGGAGAATGACAAAACTGCCACATTGAAATATAGTATGGTTTTCATCAATGTGGCCAATTATTTTCAGCAGGTATCATAGGTTATTTCCCAACTTTTATCATGAAAAATTTGTGTTTTCAGCAGGTATTAGTTCAATTTTCTGACTTTTACCATAAAAAAATTAATTTTCCTTCAAAAATGGCCTTCTCAAGGAATATTTTCCCAAAAAATATCTCAGCAGTAGCTGAAAAAAAAGAAAAGAAAAAAGAAGAAAAGAATAAGATGTTGCAGAAGTGTAAAGGTCATTTTTTTTATAAATAAAATAGCTCTTTAAAACTTCCATGACATGTAGAGTTAACACAAAAAGAGGACCTAGATCTCTGGTTTCAATTTTCACTCTTTTTCCAGAAGTGAATCAGTACCAGAAAAGCACTATGAAAATTACTGAAACCAATAAGCAAGATTATTTTCAACTGGCCACAAACTCCAAGGTAAAACACAAAATTTATAGAGGTTCATAAGCATTGGTGTCCATTTGGGTTCCAATAAAAGGAGAAACATTTACGGGTAGTCTCCAACTAGCTGAAACAAACAAGTCCCTGGTTGGAATTTCATGAAGGAACATATATACTGGTTTCACAAATCAAATTGCCAAAATAATTTCAAAAGAAAAGCAGTATAAAGCAGTTCTAAACTAGTGAAACAACAATTTCCCAAAAAAAAAAAATCATATGAATGTAACGAACTCCCACTTTGAAATACACTCCATACTATACAATAATATCATGGTTCACTACTTAATATGCTTTTGAAAACACTGCTCAACCTATAGCATACCAGCTTGTTGTCCACGAAAACCAGTGCATGACAAGAAGCCAAAATCTCCACTGTTTGTGTTGGCAATTTAGTCATATCAGATTCTAAATCCATGCTGCCAGTCAACCCAACAACTCCACGAAACTCCTGGATAAGACCAAGAAAAAAGTAACTAACAAAGTGAGATAGAGCATATATCAACCTGGCAACCTGATAACTCAAATAAGAACATACCATGTCATCTGATGTAAGTGTTCCTGTTTTGTCGAAACAACATATGTCAACCTGCAAGAAGGAATAACAAAAAAGTAAGTATAGATGTATCCTGTCCAGCTAATAAAACTGTTTGTTAGTAATTACATTAATAATACAACCAAGAAGAGATAAAAGGAAAATATGACAAAGAAATCATGATCGCAAAAAAGCTACATATTATCTAAAATAACAGTCTATTTTTGTAGTATTCAAAGGGAGACAAGACAGCATGTAAGCCCACCACCTAAAACCTCTATGCATAAGTATTCTTGAAAAACCTTCCTCCAAGAAAGAATATGAAACCGGTAGAAGTAATAAAATAACAACACTTTACATTGATTAAACATACCTTCCCAGCAAATGGAATACGGAAAGGTTCTGTACAATATATTCCACGTCGAGCCAGTGCAATCAAAGATGTATTAACAGCTATAGATAATTCCATTGGCAGCTCAGGTGGTATCACAGATGTAATAATCAGTGAACAACTAAGAAAAAGCTTGTACTTGCTTCTAGTGGGATCTTCTAGGCCCTAAATCAATGATGTCCCCATCGTCATGAAACAAAACAAGCCCAAGCCACACCGAAATCCATTAAGCACCTTAAGTAATGAGTTATTTACCTTTTTGAGAACATAACCAGCAGCTATTACTGCAAAAATGACTAAGAACAAAATGAACAGTCCACTTTCCCAGCTATTAGCAGTAACCTACAATATAGAAAAATTATGAAATAAACATCCCAAGGACAATGAGAACTAACCACAATATATCTACATAATTATAAATGACCAGAGGAATATAAAAAAAATTACCCTCTCTGTGGAAAATAAAATTGTTCGCATAAGTTTTCCCTGACTTGTCTCAAACCCAGTTCGTAGAACAACAGCCACACAGCCACCATCAGGAGCTTTTAGAGGAAAGCTCTGACTCCAAGTTTTTGTTCAAAAAAATAAAAAGGATAAATGTAAATGCATTGTAATCATCACAACACTTCTAAGTACAAAACAGACATTTCTTGTAACATGAACTACCTTATCTTGAGTATGCTGCAATATCTTTGTCCCACCAAATAAGACATGGCTTTTATCTCGCTTCGCTGATAACCTCTCCTCAGTTCCTCTACTCATAACTGAAACCTGAATATAATAAATATTTCAAACTAATCAATTAACTGTTAGTATGATACTGAAGAAAATTCATCAAAACAAAATTACCATTAGCAAACACATATGAAAGTATTATCAAATGAACATTTGCGTATGTGTTTGTAAGTATAAAAAAATACATATACATACAGTGTTATATAATAATAGATAACATCATGCAAGCACAATGCATGGTTACATAAGCGCAAATAATTGTATACATACATATAAAAACTAGTCTACCAACAAACCCAAATTTATTAGCATTTCTAGATAGTTTAAAGAATCATATAAAATTTTGGCTGCACTTTGGGCATTCACAACAAAAGAGTTAAAAGATTTATCATTTTATTTGTTAAGTTTGAGTTGGGATAATGTTTAATTTTAGTAGATTAGGTATAGTAATGTTTTGTATTTTTTGAGAATTTCTCATCCACTTCAGTACTTTGTACTCCTTTCTTGTTTTAATGAGTATGTGTTTCTTATCTAAAATGCATTATGTGAGTATGACTCAAGCTCATAAAAAAGAGCGGTAGCAAAAAAGTACATCAGAAAACGAGAACCACCTTCCACTGGGGTGTAGACTCGCCTGTGAGAATGGCCTCATTAACAATAGCACTTCCAGCCAACAAAAGCATGTCTGCTGGTACAGACTTATCTTCTCCATTCTGACCAGAAGAGCGTCCAATGGAGACAACATCCCCTGGCAAAAGATCTGTCCCAGAGAGTTTTACCCACCTATAATTCAGAATGATTCAACACATAAGAACACAAACATCCTTCTTTTATTTACATGAAAAGCAACCTTTTTTGTTTAATACAAAAGTTATTGTAATTAATACAACATACTTGCCACAACGATGCACCATTATAGTCTGGTTATCTACTCTTACACGTCTCAGCTCAGTTAGAGTCTTTAACCTACTTTTTGCCATTGTTGCCTCAAACATAAACAGCATGAATAGGGTGAACAAACTGTAATACCAATATTCATCCAAACACCAGAGGCCCACACAAAACACCTGCATGAAGGAATATGAGTCAAGAACAAAAGATCAATAGAAGAATATGCAGGAAAACCTGAAATATATTTGTGTTTGTGTGTGTGTGTGTGTGTGAGAGAGAGAGAGAGAGAGAGAGAGAAAGAGGGGAAAAAGCAACATAACCTGAAATACAAAAAAGGGTTCCATGCAGTGTTCTTTCATTAATTTCTGAAATGTAGGCTGCGGATATTCAAACCTAGATTGACCAGGATCCCCAAGAAGGAGCAGAAAAATTAATAAAGATAAAGTGTTACTAAGCACACAATAATCATAATTCCAGACCCAAAAAACTATTTTCTAATGCAGGGTTGCCCTCAGTTTGTATATGGATCAGGAGATGGTACAGTGTGCATAACACAGCATTTACATGTGCAACATATGTATTACATATGTTATATTCATACTAAGCCTACAACCAAGGGAATAGTTAAGGAAAAAGCTTAAACATTTAAATGTAGAGAACAATCCAGATGTAACAAATCTCACTTAAAACGTCTTCATTTCATGAGCTCAAGATTATTACAGATATCATAAGTTTTAAAGTCAGTTCTAACTGCGTTGATATTTTGGAACAACAACAAAAGCATGACACCAAAATCCCCACAAATAAATCAATAAGTGACCTCCAAAAAAAATGTAGGATATCAAACAGTACAGCTTTTCCCAAACAGTGAATTATTTACCAGCTACAAACTGAATATAAGAGACAAAATATATATAAAAAAAAAAAAGAGTCATGCATAATTAGAAAGCAAAAAGGAGCTAATTTGACAAGAGACAAATTGAAACAGCCAAGCACTAGCATCTCAAACTATCAGAAACTCAAAGGTTGAATCCTTGACATTTAGATTCTCACAATTCTAGGTACAAGAAGATTAAATTTAATTATTTAACATCTCGCCATCCATTTGACCAATTCCAGGCTCCAAAAGTTGCTAAATCTACTCAACATATCAAGCGTACTAGGAATAATCTTGATTCTCTATGTTGACCAACAAAAGCCACATCTCCAAGAAGATTGTGGAAGTGTATGGACAGTTTGTGGAATTTAAAGATCTTTTTAATTGCTAAAAAATTTGAATTAATGATTGCAAACAATCAGATGACTACAATTCTTTTTTTGGTGAATAGAGGAATATAATTCTTTCTTACATACTAAGAGTAATTATTTATGTTGAAACCAACAAAGATATGCTTACATTCCATATATGCTTATATATGCATCCTAAAACTTCAAAGTAGGCTAAAATAGCAATTTTGATACAGATAGAACCTCAGGGGTAAGCATATATCAACAAATCCCAGGTACAAAACCGTAAATAGTGATGATGAAAGAATATAAAACAGACACAAATAAAAAGAGGGAGAAAGTCAAACAGGTAACCTACATATTTCGTCCCCATTTTTCTGTGGCAGCAACAACTTTGGCTTCTGAGCCATGGCCAGTACATTTCAGGTAGTATGAAAATGTTTCCTTAGTAGGATAAGGAAGCTTGCAGAAGGTCTCTTTCTCCTTTGAATAGATGAACTGCTGCTTTCTAAAATCAAAATAAATTTCTTCCGTATCCACTGGGGATGATGAACCTGCCAACTGTAAACATAGCAGACTGTTACCAGGTAATCAAGAAATGGAAGAGTGGTAGTGAACAAAGTTAAGAAAGAACATTTGAAAAAAGATGTAGCATTAAAAGAGAAACAGCTGAAGCAAAATGTTTGGACAAATTTGCGACCTCTATAAATTACATGAAATTAAGATCTTGAGGAAAATTAGAAACCAGAAAAGGAATATATTTGAAAACAGTAGATGTCAATTTGACTTCCTAAGTAAATGGCCATTGTTACATTTTATTTTCAGCATTTGCATCAATATAAATATGCAAAAACATATTTCATTCTGCATATATAAAATAAATGAGATAAAACAAGATGAACAAATATACATGATGGCGCATCAACCTACAATTACAAAGTCCAAAAACGGCATAGTCCAAAAACTAAGCTGCTTGCACAAGGAGACGATTCATACATCCTTGCATATCAGCCAATGTGAAGATGACACATCACAACTGCATCAGTATTACCCAATAAAACACCAACAGAGAAATTAACTCCAGCTTCCACACAGCATGACAAGCGCACAAGGAAATTATTCAAACTTAAACCCGCACCATTAAACATGTAGAACCCATTGTAAGTAGACTAACATATTGGGAAGTTGGTTTTCAGAATCCATTTGGTAATTTAACAGCTCCCATGAGGATTAATTTTGCACAATTTTTAGTCAAAACAGTGATTAATTCAACATATATTTCTTCCTTATTTTTTGGTGGAAAGTGTCAAGGGTTTTGACTATTTTGTGGCTTAATATGCATAGTTGGATCCACTTCCTATAATATTAAGCTATATGAGAAACGATGGTAACTATACATTTGATAGCCTATATAAATCCCGCTAACCCATTTCTGGTAATTTATTGCTTTGCACATCTAAAGTCCACTTTCTATTCTCTATTGGAAGGACATGAACCTACATATGAAGGGGTGTTAAGCATCTATCTCTTTCATGAAATTCACATAGTTAGTTGGATTCACTTCCTATAAACAAAGAAATATTATCAAATCCTTAGTTCATACAAATGTTTTTCCAGTATACAGTTTTGGCATTATCATTTTAAGTTCAAATTCAATATTTGTGCAAGAGAAATCCATAATTCAGAACAGTAAATTACACTATTCATACACAAATAATTTGAAACTAAGGTAAGCAACAATATGATGCCAGTACAGGGCCTTTTATCTGCACATACTGCACTTGCCAATGTAAAAAAATATCTCACTAAATTTTGAGAGAGTTGCCAAGGTCTGTAAAACTATAAATATATCATAGAAATTAAATCTTACATTATGAAACTTGTGTTTATGAGAGTTCTTAAAAGAAAAAAAAAAATTGCACATTAAACTTACTAGCTTACGAAAATGAAGTGGCACGACTTCTTTAGAACCAGAAAATTTTGCCGGAGTTATTTTGCATGCATCTGCCTGGTGAATATCATTCACCTGCACCGCCCCAGAATGTTATTTGAACAGATGAGTGACCAGTAGAAGGAATCATTAACCAAAAGATGGTACAAGAAACAGACCACATAACAATATACCATGTTTAAGTTTTAACATTAACTCAAGAAACATGTGACATGTTTTCTTTTTCTTCTGTAAGAAAACAATTTAACCGCATAAACAAATATGCAAATTTATTCCTTACATTGCATGTGTAAAACAAACAGAGACATGTATGTAAAAGTTTAAACAAGATGTAAAGGCATTACAAGTACATCTATATGCATACTCAGCAAACTATATACCGTAGCGTACTGGACAAGACATCTGAAATCGACCGACCAAACTGTGAAAAGCCAGACCAAGATATGAAGAGCTACAAAACCACCCAAAACTATGGCAGCATCCACAATGTCTATGCTGGGAACAATCGTAGTCAGCCAGACAGCATAGAGAATAGCAAAAGGCCATACATCCAACCGCCAAGCCCACTGCTTCTTCCTCAGCAAATCAACCCTTTCCACCACTTTCCCACCCACATGGAACCTCGACATCTTACCCCCCTACAAAACCACAGTTACATTCAAATCAAGCACACATCTTAAAATCATAAAATATTCTATTGAAACGAAATAAACCCAGATGGGAATAAGAATCAGTAAGACTATTTGGACTGCCGAGAAAGTGTGAGAACGAAAAAGTAACAAACTTTAAGAGTAACAATTAACAAATCATTTGCTATTGTGATGAGAATAGGATAAAACTGAGGGCTAAACGCAACAGATCCTTAAACGAGCAATTGGTCAATAAAAATTAACCTGAAATTAGAGACCTTCAACCAAACAGAGGTCTTTATCGAAAAAGTTGCGGAACAACAAAACAACGAATCAATTTATATAAAAGAAACAGATTAGAAAAATAAATCAATACATACATACATATATGTAAGCGTGGGGAAAATAAGGGGAAGATGAAGAAAGTATAAATTACTTTGAGAAGAAGAAACCCAGTCGGGTAGAAAGAGTGGCAGTTTGAGAAATGAAGAAAGAAACTTGGGCTGCGGTGCTACTGCGTTGTGAAGGAGACGGATTCGTCTCTGCCTCGTAGTCTCGGATTCTCTCTCTGGGGGCAACAAGTAACTTTTACATGTCCTAGAGAATAGAGTGTGCTTTCTTGGCTGCTTTTATAGTAGACGCACTTTTCCTTTTCAATGTGGATGCTGCCTTAGATTTGGCGTGTCCATAATTCTATTGCCTGTTAAATTCTACAAATACGATGTCTTATTTAAATCAGATTGCAAATATATATATATATATATTATTTATTATTAATTTATCTTTTAGAAAATTACAAATTACCCCTTCAATTTTCATTCTCTGTCAATTTGTTGCACTTTATTCTTAGAATCTTCTTTGTTAAACTGCTTGTATTTTTTTTTCTTTTTCATTTTTTATGTAAACTATAAGTACAACATTCATGTAAACTTTTTTTATCTTTTTGAAAAAACACATATCAATATTCTAAAATGAAATAACACATATATATAATATTAATGCATTTTTTCGTTAGTAATGTGATAGAATTATTTTTGATCCACTATTTTATATGAAAGCTAGGTGATTATGCCAATAACTCCATCTCATAGTTATAAGGTGATAAATTTAGACACGACTAAAAACGACAGAAGTAGTTTTTTTTTTTTAATATAAATAGTTATCCATTTTTTAAAAAAATAAAAACTCGAAAATAAAGCTTAATATTTAATAAAAAAAATGCCAGCAACTGTATGATTTAAATTCTGTAGCAATTGAAATTGGCCTCTTGGTTCCAGAAGACCCACTCCCTTCCTTTTAATCAAGATAATTACATCTTCCCGCCCCTTCAGTGGCATAGTTTTCTCAAATTGTTCGTAACCCTCCATTGAAAAAATAAAATAAGAAAGGGAAGTGAATATATATTCCAATTTGTTCGGACCTAGATTGGCATTCTTTAAGTGTAAATTATAACCCTCCAATGCATAATATACTAGCTTTTTGTAATTTACAACTAAGAGCACTAGAATCAGGTTCCTTTTTCCAGTCACCATTAAAAGAAATTTCATTTAATAAATATTTTGTTAAGTAATAAAATATTCATCCAAGTACAAATCAAAGTTTTATTCCTTTAATTGTTCTAACCAACATATTTACATAAAGAGACCTTAGTAAAAAGTCCTGGGATTTCCCAGTTCATACACAAGCTGCTACAGATTTTTAAACGTAATATCACATTCCACTACACTGTAACCCCATATTGCCCGTGTTTTGACGCGCACCAAAAAAAAAAAGAGGGTAAAACCAAAGTCGGAAAGTGAGTAAATTATAATGTAAAACAAAAGTCTGAAAGTAAGTAAATTATAATGTTTTTGTGCGCCCACAGAAATCACCTACAGATATGGGTATCAATGGGGAGGCTTAAGAGCCTCCAAAGTTTCGTGAACAGCAGAAAAGTCAAGGTCTCCAAGCCCCATGCTTCTAGCTTTCTTGAAAGCCTACACAAAAATACTATAAATGTCAAGCTTTTGTTACTTTACTAATTTTCCAGAAAGCTTTAATGCGGTGCCTGGCACTGTAGCAAAGCCAATTTAATTCGTATAAGAATTTCATAACATGTTTGGTACCATGTAAAACTGTAGAATTATGTTAACTTGTAAAATGTATTACTCTACAGAGCCGCTGCTGCAGCATTCAGTTTACTTTGAAAGAGATGAAAGAAGAGCCCAACCTCGTTAGCTGCGGCTGCTATTGGCATTGATACAGCATTTTCATCACCAAGGGCAAGAGCCAATCTCATGTCCTTCTGCTGATGTTTCAGAGGAAAAGCCGGAGGGTAGCTTCTCCCAATCATAGTGGGTCCTTTCAACTTAAACATTGGATTAGCAATTCCACCCAGATCCTGCCACAAAGTAACTCGTCAACAATTAGCTCCATTACTAATAAGAAAGTAGCCATGGTTGCTGGCTCACCAACACATCGAGAAGAACTTGAGGTTCCAGCCCACTTCTATCAGCAAGAACAAGCCCCTCAGAGAATGCATTCATCATACTGCAAAGGAAGAGAAGTCCATAATTAATAACCAAGACTGCTTTGAGTAGACAAATATAAACATATTAGAAGATTCAAACTAGATTATAAAGTCGAAGGCAATGAAAATTTTCTCACATCTATCTAGATTACATTGTAGGAAGAGACTGTATCTAGATTTATTAAGCTTTAGCCACTACGGAAGTAAATAGAAATCTAATAGGTCTCTGGTGTAAGGAATTTAAAGGTATGCATAATGGCTTCAAGTTAGCTGTCGCAGTGCAATATGCATTTGACATCACAATCAGATATCTTCTAGCTCATCAAAGGATGGAAGCGAAGGTTCTATGCTTTGATGAATCTCCAGTAAGATAGCAAGTAAACAGATAAAAACAATAACTTCACAAAATTTTATTAACAAAACTACAAACCACGCATACTACAGACATTTTTGGGTAAATGCAAGTAAGGCTTTCACGTCTTGTGAGTTCAAATAAGAATTTGGATGCACACAGACGCGAGGAATATTCTCAACTTTAAATGTGGCCCCAAAAACAATAATGCTAACTTAAAGAAAGGTGACATTCTACTTCCAATGGAAGGAAGTTATTATGCCAAATTTGTGGAAAGGACTGAAATACAAGAAGCATAGACAATCCACTATGACTATTCCAGCCGCACTCTAGGCATGTTCTTGAAACTTGAGAGTTTTGATTTTAAGAGTTTGGAATCTTCAAGTGTCTCAAGTCAAGTGGGTGATATGCATATAGAGCCCATAATACATCAGCCTATTTTCTAATCCTACCAACAAAATTCCACTCCATGAACTTGCTTCACCCACTAGAAAGTAATTATCAAAACAGTTCCGATCAAAACAGCTTTTACTTAAAAAACAAGCATTACCTGCCCATTATCATGTTCACAACAAGTTTCATTTTTGCTCCATTTCCAACCTGCCCCAAGTAGAATGACTTCTTTCCAATGACATTAAACGCTGGAATCACTTCCTTGTATAATGCCTACAGTTAAAAAGCAAAAAATTAATGGAGTAAAAAACAAAATTAAGAAAAAGTCACATTTGTAGCCTCGAGATAATATTACACAAATGACGCCCATTCCTTCACTAGAAGTAGAGTAAATATTAGGAGTCCAAATGCAAGACCAAAATATAGTCACATGTAACACACCCTGGAGTCAAGCCCATCCAATGCCCATTCGGCTGGGCTACTGGCCTAGGTTCTCAAAATGGGACTATTAATTATTACCAAAGCCAAAATGGTAACTTATACATTTTGAAACATTAATCATATCGTTATAAATTATGAAAGATCAACTACCATGGCAAGCAAATAACTATGAACAAGCTAAGAGTTTTTAATTACTCCCCCAATCTCTCAATACGTAATTCATAAAAATAACATCAAATAGTGATACAGCAAGCAACTACAAAATGTTGGGCTATATCTAGCATTACCTCATTCCCAGCAGCAAGGGTTCTCAAAATGGGACTATTAATTATTACCAAAGCCAAAATGGTAACTTATACATTTTGAAACATTAATCATATCGTTATAAATTATGAAAGATCAACTACCATGGCAAGCAAATAACTATGAACAAGCTAAGAGTTTTTAATTACTCCCCCAATCTCTCAATACGTAATTCATAAAAATAACATCAAATAGTGATACAGCAAGCAACTACAAAATGTTGGGCTATATCTAGTATTACCTCATTCCCAGCAGCAAGGATTACTAGTTGACCATCTTCTGCAGGCTTTTTGCTACCTGAAACAGGAGCTTCAAGGAATTGACCACCCTTTGCTAAAATCGCCTGTAGGTATTTGAGACAAACCTTAGCAATTTTGTTTGATACAAAAACTCAACCTTATTAATATAAAACAATAAGTCTCTTGCATAATAGCATTCTTCTTATACAACTAATAAAGCTTAACTAAAAAACTTAGTTTCATCCTTTCAAGTCACAAAAATTAAAGAAACAACTAACAAGTCTATCCTTGAATTCTTTTGAAGTAGACGCGGATAAGGAAGTCCATAAACATAATCATATTCGACACATTTCACATATCTTAGATTTTAACCTCAAAAAGCCTTCCGTTTCTTTTTATCCATGTCATCCACAACAAAAGTAGCACTACATATTTTAAGAAAATGGTCCGTTTTATACTTCCCCAAATCCATGATCCATCATCAGCCACTAACAAGATTGAGGAAAGATCCATCCAAATGCCTAGTAATATATCTAAAGACATTTCTTTAAAAAGCGTACAGCATATTATTATTGGTCAAGCCACCATCTAACAAAAAATAGTGGAAAACAAAAGAAACTACCATTGAGCATTAAATTATATAGAGTCAACATTCTTAAGACTTTAAAAGATCCAGGAAAGACTAGTTACACCTATATAGGCTTAAGATTTGGAATATTTCTGAAGACTTAAATCCTTCTTTGCAACTTGCACAATCAATTTTAAGTTTACGTTTCTCATATTATTTTCTTTTAATGAGTGAGGTATGACCTGATAGTCCCAGATTTGATGAACTGGCTTTAGCATTGGTCTTTGGCTCTAATATTACAATTTTGTTTCTCCACCCATTTTATCTTATGTGTTTATACAATTTGGAAAAAGGAAGGGACAGAAGCCTGTAGAAGAGCCTTATAATCAATCAATCTTTATAGAAGAGCCTTATAATCAATCAGTCTTTGAAAGATTAACTTACATTACTTCCAACAAAGATTCACGCTTTTTCATAGGGGATATTATATTCTTTACTGTCTGATAGCATCTACAATTTTTAACTATTTGATGTTTAACTTTACGCAAACAATAAGTCATGAATGAAGGTGGAAAACATCTTTGTTCCTAGTCTGCGAACAGTGTTATCTCCTGGCTTAGAGTATCAACTAAGTAAATAAAACACACAGCAATCTAACACCAACATTTACTGAAAAAAAGAAAAAGCAAAGGAAGCAGTAGTATGCAACTTCCAAACCTCACTAATCTTAGAAGCAGTATCAGCGTCAACAGTTGACATGTCAATATAACCCTTTCCACTGGAAATTTGCTCAAGAACACCGCCTTTATCAAAAACTACCTGCGTAATTTTGAATTTTCATAAGCAAATTATGTGAACGAAATACAAGTGTGCCAAATATGAAACCGTGAGTAAGTCACCGATACCAACCGAAAGAGCAGCGGAAGGATCAGATAACATTGCAATGGTATACTGGCACTTCTTAACTACTGCAGCAGGGGTTTCTTCCACCGAAGCGCCAAGTTCCACAAGTTCACCACACTGAAATCAGAGGTCAAATCAACCACAGTACACATAGCTAGAGTAGCATTTCATTGAGCGTTGAAATTGAATAAAATTCATAAAATGGAATAAAAAATATATATAGAAGAAAGGACTTCGATTTAGGATTCTGATCATCAATCAAGCAATCAATCAAAACTAAATGCATTGGAAAACACAAATATACACAGCGCGCGCGCGCACACACACACACACACACATATATATATATATATATATATATATATATGGATAATCGGAGATGATGATGATTGTTAAGGGGAAAGAGTTAGTACCTTAGAGAGTGTTCGGTTCCACACAGTGACCTTGAAGCCATGGCGAAGCAGATTCACGGAGATGGCTTTCCCCATTATACCCAACCCCAAAAACCCAATCTCCATCTTCTCTCACTCTCTGTAGTCTCTATCTACCTCCTTGTTACACAGACAGCAATCAACACAGAAACACACTCTCGACTGAAAGCACTTCTTCAACAACACTAATCAGACTATCAGAACACAAAGAGCCGGCTAATTCTTTTGGTTTTAATTTTTAAATTGGATTTTTTTTTTTTAATTATATATTGTTTGCGTCAGATTATTGCCGTTATCTGATTGGCTGTGTCTGGTTGGCCGGAACTGAGCTACAGTGTTTTCTGCGTTTGGACGGATGGATGCGTTCCACGTCACTCTCTGTCCGATCCTTTTGGTTTCGGCTCCCACTCTTCAGCCGTCCTATGATCCTGGAAATACTCCACTCGTTGCTATCCACGTTGCCAGTGGGAAAAATGAATTTCATGAGTTAAAAGACTATTTTGGCCTTCAGTAATATTATTTTTTAAAAGATATTCTATAAAAAAAACAAAATGTTATTTTTAGGTAATTTTTTTTCCTAACTAATTCAACAACTTTTAATTAAATTTTTTTTTTATATCTATGAATTTTAGTTTTGAATACAGCAGGTGATTTCTTTTATTCACCAAAATTTTTTTTGTCATTTTTTATTATAAAATAGGAAACTTTACAAAAATATATTTCTTAGAAATTGTTGTAATCCTTACCAAATTAATAACATACACAAATATTTTTAAATTGTAATTTTTTCAAAAAACATAAATAATAAAACAACAGTAATAATTTTTTATTGATAATAATTAAAAAGAAAAATGATATATAAATAATACATTTTTATTTTATTTTTGTGTTCATTTAGAAGCATCCATTTATTTGTTCGAAAAATAAAACAAAATGTCGCCCAAATTCCCAAAGGAAGGAAAATTTCAAATTTTCCGCCGTAAAAATTGTCAGTCGCAAGGAAAACAGTGAGGGAGCAACCACCGTGAAGACGAATGCGACGGCGAAAGGCAGCCAAGGAGCGACCACCGGCGGGACCAGCACTCCCACAGTCGCCGGGAATAGGAGACATGGAAGACTTATTCAGAGATACAGAAATCAAACAGATAAGAGTTTCGCTTCTGGGTTGGTACGGCCTCAACAGAAGAGACCTCCCATGGAGACAACCAGAGGATGACGTTGAGAAGAGAGCTTACAGGGTGTGGGTCTCTGAAGTAATGCTTCAGCAGACCAGGGTTCAGACCGTCATTCAGTATTTCGAACGTTGGATGAACAAATGGCCCACAATACGTCACCTTTCGGAGGCTTCTATGGAGGTTCTTCTACAAAGCACAATCTTTCCTCGAAAAGCTTCTTCTTTTACTTTCCCATTTTCATCTTCTTGAGCTTCTCTATATCTTTTCTCCCCCAAAAAATGTGTTCTGCAGGAGGTGAATGAAATGTGGGCAGGTTTGGGATACTACCGACGAGCACGTTATCTCTTCGAGGTGATTTCTGCTCTATAGTTTGAGTTTATCTTTGCTTTCTTCCTAATTTATTGGTTGTCTTGTTTTTCTATAATCACCCAGAAGCAGCTCAGTTTTAAGCCATGGGTTCTGCAAATTTTCTCTTAGAATTAGTTGCTTTTCTTTGTAGCATGAATCTAAAGTCGTATTTAAATTATGTACCTTTTGCATTTTTTAGGGAACCTGATATGAAAAAGAGAACTATTTAAGCACCATTTTAATATCAATGAAAGAGCAATAAGTTGCATGAGAGGATGGATGGAAACACATGAGAAAATAAGTTCCGCATTTTGGTTACTCTGAAGGTCTGCTATATCTGCTCCATGCATGCCCTTGAACACCCTCCTGTCCTAATTCCCATATCTGTTTTGTATGTGTTATTAGGGAGCAAAGATGATTGTTTCAGAAGGTTGTCAGTTTCCTAAAACGGTTTCTTCACTACGAAAAGTTCCAGGAATTGGAGAATACACAGCTGGAGCAATTGGCTCGATAGCATTTAAAGAGGTGAGTAGCTTCTGTGATTTTTATTTACTCAACAAGGAGCATTATTCAAGAGAAATTATATCAGGTGGTTCCGGTGGTTGACGGAAACGTAGTAAGAGTGATTTCTAGACTAAAGGCTATTTCTGCAAATCCAAAGGATTCTATTACTGTCAAGAAATTTTGGTGAGCTTTTTTATACTTCCGGAATAGCTTCTATTCATTTATTTAGTTTATCCTTTTAAGATAAAATTTTTAAGTCAATCTGATTTATGAGGAGTAAAATTTTATTTTATCTTTATTTATATTGATGTTAAATTGTTAGTACTTACTAATTTATTTCACCATTTTCTTTCCTAGACTAAGAAAACTTGTTATTTGATTAAGTATGGTTTTGGTTCAATTCCTTAGGAAACACATGAAGATTATAGTTGCCAGTTACACTTGCTGCAATCTGATTAGTTTGGAAGAAACATTGGTGCTGCTTTCATAATTTGGAAAAGGATGCAAATAGTGGATAATGCTTTTTCTTTTTCTTTTCTTTTTTATATTTCTGGATAGGGAACTAGCAGCTCAACTAGTTGACCCTTTCGAGCCAGGGGACTTCAATCAAGCTCTCATGGAGCTTGGTGCAACTGTATGCACTCCGTCAAGCCCAAGCTGTTCTTCATGTCCTGTATCAGATCAGTGCCGTGCACTATCAATATCTAGACATGATAGTTCAGTTTCTGTTACAGATTATCCTGTTAAGGTGGTAAAGGTCAAACAAAGACATGATTTTTCTGCTGCATGTGTTCTGGAGATAATGGGAGACAAGGAAATACCACACAATCACCAAGCCGACAGTAAATTTCTCCTTGTAAAGAGGCCTGATGAAGGTTTGCTTGCCGGTCTCTGGGAGTTTCCTTCTGTCTTGTTGCATGGGGAAACTGACATGGTCAATAGGAGAGAAGCAATGGATCAATTTTTAAACAAACATTTTAGAATTAACCCCAGAAAGACCTGCAATATAGTTCTCAGAGAACATCTTGGAGAATTTGTCCATGTTTTCACTCACATTCGTCTCAAGATATATGTGGAACTATTGGTAATACATCCCAAAGGTTAAGCTTCACCCTCCCTCTCCTATCTTGTCATTTTACACATGTGCATTATATTTTTATAGAAATTCTTATTCTGAAGCAAATAAAAGTATCCTTGTTCAGTTATATTTATTTCCCTTGTTTTCCTTTTTGCTGGCATGAAGGTGGGATGGACTTGTTTAGAAAGCAGGATAATGAAGCTCTGCCTTGGAAATTCGTGGACAGTATGGCCATTTCTGGCATGGGCTTAACATCTAGTGTAAAAAAGGTAATGACAGAATAACACAATTTAAATTTTCAATTATATGAGGAATGCGAGCGCGAATCTCAGTTTTATCTTTTTAATAACTAAATTCTACAGTTCAATATCAAGTAGCGTAAGAGACAAATCTGTTGTTCTTTCATTGTATGTTTACTTTATTATATATGTCATGATTTGAAGTTTGGTTTTGATCGATAGACTTCCTGAAATGATACGAAGTGGGTGTCTTGGCCAGTGCATTGAATTGTGGCCTTATTACGATAGAGTTTTGCTTTCAATTATGCCTCTATGTCAATCCCATCTATTGGTTTAAGCTTTGTTGTTAATGCTGTCAATTTTAACTTGCTGGAAGGAATGCGTGTATTCAATAATGCCGAACCCCATATCTTATTGAATATGTTTGCATTTGCCATTTGGTAACAGTTGGTATCTCATGCCAGGAAATGTAGAACATAAACCCAGTAGCCAAACGAGATATTCAAGCAAAAATAACCAGACTGATATAGCTGTTCATAACGAAACCTCTTTTTTTTTCCCTTTTTTTTTGTTTCAGTCATAATCATTAATGTTATAAAGTTGTAAACGGTTATAGTTCCATCCTTAAGTTGTCATCTTGGTGCAGGTATACACCATGGTTGAGAAATTTAAGCAGCAAAAAGCATCCTACAGTTCAGCCCCTGCCAAAAAAAGAAACAGAAGGACTTGAACAAATTGAGAATGCTTTGGTGACCTGGAGGGAAACAAGGTTTTTTTACTCAAATGAATGTACCTTCTTTTTTTTATACTGGGAGTGGGAGATTCGAACTCAGCTCATTGATGAGAAAACAGCGGCTTTTTACTACTTGCTGTCCCTATGGGACCAAATGAATGTTCTTAATTGACAAGAAAGGTCTGTACAATAGTATATAAATTATTTTTAATATATTAATGAAACAATATTTTATTTGGAAATTTATTTATGTACATACACCATGATTTTTTTTTTTTTTTGTTGCATTCGACTACTTTGGTTTTCAAAGAGTGTGAAGTGAAATTTTTTTTTTTAAAAAAAAAAGAAAAAATATATATATTTAATATATCTGACCAGGAAAAATATGTTGACATTGATATTCTGGTCTACAAACATGATGATAATTTGACGTTTACTACCTTTGCCATATTATTTTATTTACATATTAGTTGCTTAATTTTGGTAGTATTTTACTTCCTTAGACCCCAAGTTATGTAATTAATATTAATTAGAGCCAAGAAATTCCTAAATTTAAGTGCTAATAATAAGTCTTGGTCCTTAAGTCAAGGAATTAAATTAATTATTTTCCTTCTTTTAATTTTTTTTCCCTTTTATTGAGTAATTCAAAATATCGTCTCTAATTTCTTTCGTCAGGTATTGATTCTTCATCTCATTTTATGCAGGGAAATTTAAAAATAAATGCATTTTTCTCTATTTATTTATAATTTAAAGCCAAAATTTCTTAATGAATATTTGAAAGTCAACTAATGTCGTCACTCATCCAATAATAACGAGTTAACCATCATAATACTGATTTGTTTATTCGAAGATTGAACGTCAATTTCGTCCTACACACGTAAGCTTGCCTTCTTCTCTACTATATTTTCCTGTGTATATAACACCATAGGTCATAGCCATGCACAGGCATTCCTGGGTAAGGTTTAAAAAGTTGTTCCCGTGTCCAATGGCTCCAACACGACCACTGACATATGATTCCTCAAGTGAGAGTAGTGAAAACGACGTCGATTACTCTAGTGTTATTGGGTCTGAATGCGAAACATGTAAGCCAAGCACAGACCTGTTGGTTTCAAGGATTAGAAACTTGAGAGGTGAGGAAGGTAATAGGAAAAGGAGAAGAAGGAGAGGCAGGGCGAGGAGGGAGTTTTCATTAAGTGGGTATTGTTTGAAACGCAGGTTGAATATGAAATGGTTGGAGGATTCTAAGAGAAGCAGATTGGAGGAGCAGTGGAGGGAACTTACGCTTGTTGAGACCCAGTTTTGGTTGGCTCAAGGAAGGCTTCGGTTGGTCCAAGCTGAGTTGGATGCTAAGATATGCCAGTTGATTAACCTTGGTCATTAGAACCCACTTGAAAAAAAAAGAAAAGAAAAGTTTTTTAGAATGTCTATTTATTTTTGTGTTTAATCAGAGTCAAGTCTTTGTTGATTTGGTCTTTATTTTTATCTTAGATGTAATGTTTAATCCTAGTTAAATTGTCAGTTTTTGTCACTCTTAATTTTACATTATGTTTGTGTGGCTTGTGAATGAACGGTAATTGTATAGGCTTTCAAAAGTTGAATGGTAATTGTATAGGCTTTCAAAAGCCATGTCTTTGTTTGGATTCATTCAAGGGATAATAGAAAAACAAAAGAAAGGAAATATAAATAAATTATCACAGCCACGGCTTGCTTCCCCTTGGACTATAGCTAATATGGGTTACGTTTATATATATGTAGACTTGCAAGTCCAAAGACAATGAGTGGCATGTATTGCCCCAAACACTTTGTGGATGAGAAATTTCATTTCAACTACTTGTTGGCCATTTGGCGTAGCTTTACTGCAGTAGCTTCTACTCTACTTTTCATATTTGTACCTTCGGGCTTCAGCTTTGAAATTAAGCTCTTTCTGTAAAACATGATTCATGTGTAAATATAGGCAGTGTATATATTCGAAAAATGGAAATGGCAATGATGTTAAGAACAGGGCATGGAGGTAGAGTTGGGGTTTCCAGTTTTCCATCTTCTTCATATTTTACTCAGAATTCAAAACCCACTACTTCCTTGTCATCCTCTATTCACATGGTATCTGTCTTCTTCTTTTGTCTTGTACCCTTAAATGTTCTTTTTGTTTCTTTAATTTCAGAGTGCTTTTCTTAATCAGTACGATTTTATACCTGCTAATTTGTTTGAGGATATTCTTTTTCTTGGTAAGCAAATCAAACATTTAAGTTTTTCCTTGAGCTTGTTATCCATAACAACAAGAAGAGATGAAATGAATCACAATAACACATAGTAACTCATTGCAACAATCTTTTGCTCTAATTCAGCCCAGAAATACATAGTAATGGTCATAACAATAAATTTGTTTAGCTTTGTTCTTTCATGTTTTATGATGGAAATACTGAATTAGAATCATGGATTATTGGATAGGCAGGGTAAATAACACAACACAGTTGAAAGTAACTAAAATGAATTTCCCTTTCTTCTGGATTACCTGTTGAAATTTGTTTTCTTGGCAACCAAACACAGTCCAATATTAAAATTATGTTATGGTATGCGCAGCAGAAGGTAAGCAGAGTATTAACACCTCGGAGAAATATTGCCTGCTTTGCTGTGCAAGAATCGTCTACCAAAACAGGTACGTGTGTTGCCGCTGCATTCCCTTATCTTTCTGAATGCATAAGAAAGAACAAAAATTGGTAACAAGTAAAACAGAAGAGTTTTATGTCAGTGGCTGCAGATACAAAGGAGGCAAAGACAACAGAAAAAGCAGCTCCTGCAAAACCCAAAGCTCCATCAAAAGCTCCAGCCAAGCCATTGCCTCAGATGATGAACGAAGATGTAATCCCATCACTTAAATCCATACTTGAATCTCAAGAAGATGTCTCTGACATTGAACTCTCTTTCCAAGACAATAGGGTCAGTTCAAATTCCTCATTCTTTATCTGCTTGTGGAAGATAGCTAGCTGTGTAATGGCTCATTTCATATGACTTATACTGTGTTTTGTCATGTAGTTGGAAGGTTCATTTCTGAAGAAGGGGGTTTCATATTCTTTCTGGGCATTCTTTCCCAATGGAGTCCTCACAGGTATTTTTACTATTGATGTCTAGTAATAATGTTCGGAACACATTTATGATAATACAAATCAAACATAATTTTCTTAGCAAAAAAACAATAATACTAATAAAACCCAATATGATGGCCCCTCTGCTTTGCAAATGAGCAGGTCCAAAAGGCTTTGCTCTGTCCTCCTATGGCTCAGGAGCAAGCACTGTTGAGCCCTTTCTCATTGATGAGAAAAGAATTACAGCAAAGCATGTTGTCTTTTGGGTGGAAAAGCGTTTGGCAGCTCAAGGAATCATCCCTGTGTGGAAAGATTAAACTCCTACTGCAAGTTTTATGCGGCATGATCACCCAATATCTTGCATTTTTTCTCTCTTTTTTTTTTTATTTTTTGCTTAATGATTATGTACGATATAGGATACCGTTGATGAAAGAACACATTGTTTATAATTAATTGAATCATTCAAATAGGTCACTTGCTACTCCTAGTTCCCTGTGACTGTCCTATTCTTTAAACAAAAATTTTTACTGAAGTTTTCAGCAACAAGTGTGCACTCAAAAGGGGTAATATGAGAATTAACTTCTTAAAGTCATACTTGTCTACAAACATTATCATTGGCACTGGCAGTTATCACTTATTTTGATCATGTGCTTATGGTAAATAATCTCATAGATTGCAACATTAGCAGTTATCTCATATTTTGATCATGTGCTTATGGTAAATAATCTCATAGATTGCAACAACACTTGAAATGTGCGACATATAAACCTGCAGAAAGCTATTTAAAGTCCCTAACTATTAGCCTTTACATTTATGACTCTGAAATAAAAAGAGGTTTGCAACTTCATTCGTTGATAAATCTTAACAAAGAAAGCATAAAAAGACATGCCAAGCTTAAAGCAGACTACCTAGGACCGGAGACATCTTGTGAAGAGATGTAAGACAAGGAGTTGTATGAACCACTGGTAGTTGTACTATTAAACATAGCACCTACTCGCGTGAACATTTCAAATTCATTCTGCTTGTTGCAAGTTTCCATTCTTGATTCTTTGGTGAAGCTACGGCCATAAGACCGCAGAAAATTCAGTGACTGAATCCTTGGCTCACTCAAAGCCACCCCTCCTTCCAACATGCCAACCACATTAGTCATACTCGGCCTCAGAGATGGCTCTTCGTGCACACAAGACAAGGCAATCCTCACTAGCTTCTCAACCTCCTCAGCTAACACCCTTCCCTCCAACCTTGGGTCTGCAAGCTCCAAATATCTTCTCTGCTCGTGCATTTCTAGTGCAAGTAAGGGGAAGTACATGGAGCGGAGATTCAGACCAGAAGATGGTGATGCACTATCTTTTTCTGTGCTTTGGTTCGAAGTTAGGGAGGAGGAATTCTTCCTTCCACTCACAATTTCTAATAACACCATTCCATAACTATACACGTCGGCCTTGTCCGAAATTGCGGATCTAGTGAGCCACTCAGGAGCCAGATAACCTCTTGTCCCTCTCATAGCTGTAAATAGAGTAGACTGTTCAGGGCTAAGTAGCTTTGAAAGCCCAAAATCTGTGATTTTCACTTGTGAATAGTCATGCAGGAGAATGTTTTCTGGCTTGACATCACAATGTATGATCTTGGGTTCACACCCACTATGCAAGTAAGCAAGCCCTCTAGCTGTTCCAAGCGCTATTTTAAATCTCTCTTGCCATTCCAAAACAGGACCACTACCAAAAAGGGTTCGATCCAATGAGCCCCTGTTCATATATTCATATACCAGAAAACGCTGTCTTCCCTGGGCACAGAAACCTTTCAATCTAACCAGATTGAAATGGTGGATGTTCCCTATAATTGCAATCTCGGTGCAGAATTCTTTCTTTCCTTGGACACCCAAGTTTGTGATCTTCTTCACTGCCACTACAGTTCCATCAGGCAGAGTACCTTTGTACACCATACCAAATCCACCTCTTCCTATTTGAGTCTTGAAATTTTCAGTTGCAGCTGCAAGCTCCTCAAAATCAAACCTCACTGGTAAGCCAGCGATAGATAATACCTCGAGCTCTGCTGATGAAGTTGACTCGCAACGGTCGAGTGTTCTATCTGCAGCTTTCAAAATTCTATTTCTTCTCCAGCAGAGAATTCCTATAACAATGACAAAAAGAATGAACCCAGATGAAGGTAAGAGTACCAAACCCAGTACCGGGAATTTGGGACTTTTCTCATCTGGGTTTTCTGGGGTATGCGCCACTAAAGTCTTTATGTACCCCAAACGATCTTTCATGCTAGTAGAACCCGACATGATGGAACCTAATGGATTCTGAAGAAAATAGCAAGAACCAGAAGAATTTCCATGGAAAATACCCAAGCAAGAACAATTCTCAGAACATAAACCTTTGCAAACAGACAAGCTCACACCACGCTTAACAGGCTCCGTAAGGGCATTAGCAAAATAGTCCATACCATCGTCAAGTTTCAAGTAGGAAACAGAAGAATTCAATTCAGTAAGACCAACACTGGAATTACAATCAGAAGGTAAAGAAACCGATTTATCCGCTGGTATGCACTCGCCATTCAAATGACCTCCATTTCGAAACCCTCTCGGGCATAAACAAGTCCCGCTCATGGCTCTTCTGGTGCACAAACCGAGTCTACCGCAAATCAAAGGAAGTTGACAATGTTCAACTGGGGCTGAAAATTCAATCGTCCAGCTCTCGCCTATGAAGCTGCTTATTATGAACCTCCCGTCGGTATCAATCTTGGCAATCCTGAAACCCAATTGAGCCAAGCTTACTTGAATCACAACCGTCAATTCGTCGCCGGCGAACAGATACAAACCAGTGCCGTTCACCGCCATGAACGCCACCTCGGCGTTGGAATCCTTGTAAGCCTTTGTATCCATCGACAGCTTCCAATATGTCATCCCGTTCCATTGCAGCACCGCATCACTATTGGTGACCATAAGCCGATACCCACCCGTCGCCGACGACAGTGCTTTGCCCACACTTAACCGTTGTCCGACGACGAGAGTATCAACCGGGTAATCGAAACTCTGCCAAAGAGACGCGTTTTTCTCGTCAGCCAAGACCAAGTTACCGGTTTCCAAGAGCCGGAGAGCAGCGACCCGGGACTGTAACTTGGGCGTGGACCAGAAAACATGGTCGGTTTCGTTGGTGATGGTGAGGCCATTGACGGTAAGCGACAACTTCGAGGAGGCGGGGAGCGAAGTGACAGTGGACCAGACGATGGTGTTGGATGAATCATGGAAGACGGAGAGCTGAGACTGGTTGGTGAAGGAGGCTTTGAAGGTGGAGTTGGAAGAGACCAAGAAAGCGCCGGAGTGATCGATGTATTGGAAATAGGAAGAAGTGAAGTTAGGAGCTATGGAGTGGAAATAGAGAGGGCCAGAGAAGGTGAGGAGAGGAAGGAGAAGAGCCCATAAGATGAAGAAGAAGAAGACGGAGGAGGAGGCCATGGAGTTGAGAAGAGGCAAATGGGTCTGAGCTTGGAGCCCCCATTATTAGTTTTGGCGTGTTTGTAGAAGAGAGTTGCAGCAGAAAAGCTGAGGGGTCCGACAAATGCGCTGACTTTGTTCAAAAACGCTAAAAGTCCTATGGCTGCCGACTCTCTCTCTCTCTCTCTCTTGAGGTTGTGGACTGCGGGGAAAGACGACCATTCTAACAGCTGTGAAGTCAACTATGATAACATCCGCCGTAGGCGTACGGTGGACGTGATAAAAATTCTTTTAGGTTCAGGAAAATTAATAAAAACGTCTACGTCTATAGTTTTAATATGAAAAAATATACATATATTCTTAACTTTTATAAAATATAACTAAATTATTTATTTATTTTTATCTTTATTTTTACCAAACAAACCTCTACAACAGCAGGTTTGGTATTCTCACAGGTTTGAATTTTATAGGGATTTAAATTTCAGAAAGTTTATAATATAAATTTGATCCTGTAATATTATATATCCAATCTATTATTTTATATAGGAATTTAATTTTTTTTAATATCTTATAAAATTATAGGCGGAATTTACTGTTTTATAGGTTCTAAAATAAATAAAACTTAAAACTTGTAAAATTATCGATCTTTTCTCTCATTCTATATATTTTAAATTAATATATTTTAGAGTATGCAAAATTATATATCTGCTGTTTTATAGATTTTAAAATACATATAATTTAAAATTTATAAAATAATCTATCATTTTTACTATTCTATAAATTTTTAATCTAAAATATAAAAATTATCTCGGAGATATTTTAAATAATTTGACTATATTTTAAAATAAATAAAACTTAATAGATATTTTTAAAATTTTTATTATTAATATGGAAATTTATGATGTTCACATGTTGGTAAAAGACAATCTTTTGACCCAAATGATACGGGTATGACTCCCACGTCCCTGATACCATAAGCTGCCAACTTGAGCAAATTGAAATAAAAATTCTATTAAGTTATATTTATTTTGATAAATAAATATACAAATATATATAGGAATGTATGTTACAAAAAAAAAAAAAAATGACGTTCCACCGTATGGAAAACACCATACCAAATGTTACTATCACTCTTTTTGGAGTCTGAACTCTAAATATATATTTTTTTCAAAAATACAAGTTTCAAATGACTTGAAGTGACCGATTGCTCAAAGTTAAAAGCCCATAACGTCATAGTTATGGTCCTGTGGACCTCAAGTTTAAAACCTTATATAGTAACCCAATTTACTTTTGTCTTATTTATATCAAAATGGGGGATTTATTAGCAATATTATTGCACTTTCCATAGTGATGCCAAAAACATGATGGCTCACTTGTCGTGTGCTTAATTAGCTTCAATCCTACTTATGCATTTTTGGACTTCATTTGAAAGCTAAATTACATTTGTTGCTTTTAACCTCTCTGGCTATTTATTTTCTAAAAGTCCATATTCACTTTTTGCCATTGTTTTTTTTTTGTTTATGAATAAAAAATTACCTCCATATGAATTTTATCAATCAGAATTTTATTAGTAGATAGAACTTTTTTACTATTTCAGTTTTATAATTTTATAAAATTTAAAACAGTTGGTTCAGCCGTCCCTAATAGATCTCCCTCCACCTGACACTTCAAATAAGACTAAATACATCTGAGACAATAACAAAGTTTACCAAGACTCAAACCATAACTCTCACAAACGAATATAATAAAATAGTCCCTTTTTTTTTTCACTATACCACACCCTCAAGTTCCACTTTTTGCCATTGTTCAACACCATCAGTGACACCTTACCCACACCTGTCCAACTATTTTTGTTTTCTTATATATATAGCTTGGTGGGGAATTCGGCTTTTTTTACTACTAGACTCTTCATGGAGACGCACTTCTATAACCATTAATATTTATTGTTTTTCTAGTGAAGATAAATTTCAACTAAATTTTGTTAATTTGCTAGTAGAAAAGCAAATATTAGGGGGTAGTACTAATATATTTTAGACTTTTATATGATTGAAAAGTTAAAATGACAAATAAATTATATTCCCTTATTTGGGATTTTTTTTTTCGTATTTATTATTTAATAGTAATTCTATCAGTTCACTAGAATTTTAAAATTAATAAAATCACCAACCCTATTAATGAATTAAGGCGTTTTGCCATTGGGTCGTTGGTACGGGACATAACCATCACTATCTACTATTTAGCAGTAATTATATATATCTTTTTTTTGTGATGAATTTAGCAGTAATTATATTGGTTTACTTACAATTTGTAAAATTAATAAATAAAAAAAAAAACCAACCCCAGTAATTATAACATTAAACGGCCCTTGCCTAATTAATAACAAATTAACAATTAAAAAAAGAACATATTAAAATTAAAAAATGTCTATGGTATGTGATAGATGAAAAAAGATAAAAAAAAAAATAAGACTGGTATATTTTTATAAGGTTAGAAAGTTAAAATGATAAATAAATTATATTTTAACGAATCTAAATAATAATTTTCACTGAGGTTTTTTTTTTTCTAAAAAATAGTATTTATTATTTACTCCTAATTTTATTAGTGTACTTAGAATTTTAAAATTAATAAAATCACCATTGGGCTGTTGGTACGGGACATAACCATCAGTGTTTACTATTTAGCAGTAATTATATTGGTTTACTTACAATTTGTAAAATGTTAGGGGTAAGATTACAAATTGTAAAATTAATAATAATAAAAAAAAGCCTATTAATTTAATTATAACATTAAACGGCCCTTGCCTAATTAATATCAAGTAAAAAAAAATTGGTGGCTAAATGTGATTACATAATTGCAGAGGGGTCAGCAAAGCAAATACAGAAAAAAATAAAAACTTTTTGGTCAAATAAATGAATTTTCATTGCTTCCCACACACGAGGAAGACAAGGATATAAAAAATAAGAGGAAACGTGAGAACTTTCTCCACTATTTTTGCATTAAAAAATTAAAATTAAAATTAAAATTAAAAATAGAGAGAGAGAGAGAGAGAGAGAGAGAATATATACAAATCAAGAACCGCTCCGTAGCCTCCTCCTCTCTTCTTTGGCTTCCTCACATTTTCCGTGGGTCGCACATTCAACAGGTTCGCCATTGTAAGATTCACACACCTCTCTCTCTGTCTCTCTCTCTGTAAAACACACTCTCTTAAACACGCACTTTCACTTTCTCTCTTTCCCTTTAGCTTTGTGCCAAGTGATTGCTTTGGCTCTGTACTACGAATTCTACTTGTGGCGGGAACGCTGTTCTCGCGCCATTGTCGGTGATTTCTTTGCTACCATTGTTTTTCATTAAGCTTTCATTTTTGCATGGTATTGGAGGATCATTGAATTTCAATGCCTATTTTCTGATTGCTATTATTCCCATGCCAACCATGTCTTATTGTCGATGATATTTGTGTCCGCTTGTGTATTTCGCGGTTTGGATTCCTAGAATGCGGCGTTCTAGGGTTTACTATTTTGTTTTACGAAACTGGGTCATTTTCGTTTCTTTGTTTGGACTCTGAGAATAGTGGGTAGCGAATACAGAGACAAAGAGAGCATCAGGGAGCTAAAATTGGGAAACTAGTCCCGGTTTAAGTCTGAGTAGGATAATAACGTTGCTGGGTTCCTGTCTTATAGTATGATGCTTTTGTAGCCAATATTATGGCTTGCGTTCCAAATTTGATGCCATGGTTTTCTCTATGAGGTTGTCATTCGAATCTTTAATTGCCACTGGGTCCAACTCTGTGAATGTCTTTTTATTTTTATTTATTGTTCTAGGGTTTCTGCATTGAAATGAATTCCATACATACATGCATGAATATTGTTATATTACTCAGAGGCACTTGATGGGTTGCTTCAGAAATTACGTCTTGGTGAATATTGATAAGATCTGAATTTGTAGTGTCTTCGCCCTTTTGTTATGTGAGTCTCAGTTAGGTTTTTGTTGTGCTATGGGAAAATTGTGAGATGCGAAACAAACAGAAGTTGTGCTTATATATTATTTTAGTTTCTCAGGAAGCCTAATATTACCCCCCAACTAAGCTAAATGTTGCACTTAGCTCAGTCAAATGGTGTTTTCTTTTTGCGCTTCCAATGATGCCACTGATTATTGTCGCTTATAAGGTTGTTATGGTGTTCTGTTACAGGAAGTGAACCTCCACAAAATAGGGTCCTTCCAAGTTCAATTCAAGGATGCCTTTACTTAAAAGAAAGCCTTTCCCTTTGGCTGAATCACCTAAGGATTTGGAGCCTCGTGAGCTTGTATACCAAGTTCGATTCACAAAAGAGATATTTCGGGATTACCAGTATCCTTCTTCTGTAATTCTTGAAAGTTGTTGATTTCTTTTATTTCACTTTCTTCTTTCAGCTGTCATGTCTTTATCTTGTACTTCTCTCTGTGTTGTTGCTGAGGAAAGTATTAGAAAATAAAAGATTGGTGACTTTGGTATATAATGTTTTATGTTGTGTGGACGGAAAACTTTTTGCAAAATACAACTTTTTAGCATTATCATTAATTGTCTCAGCTATTGGATGGACCATCACATTATGTTCGACTATCTTAACATGGATCAGTGAGTACTTGAACAGGATTAATTCATATCGTCAGAGAGTTTGGATGTGTAGAGTCACCGGGAAGACTAACTTGACATATGAAGAGGCTTTGGTGTCAGAAAAACGTGCTACTGAAAAGGTCCAACAGTTCCCCACAGAGGTTGTGGTACCTGCACTGCGTATCATACAATACAGTAAGTGCTAACTCGATACTTTTACTTCTTCTTCTTTTTCTTTTTCTTTTTTTTCATTTCATGATTAGTACTGCATGATATTCAAAATGGATGTTTGATCTCTAATTGAGTGCTTCATTAGTGATGTCATGAGAATAAGCTTGCAATGTCTCTGTTTGTGTATATGAGTTTCTGTTTGTGATGTTCAAGTTTGAATTTCTTGGTTAGTTGGGTGTTTGCACGTGTAAGGTGATTAACTAGTGGTGTTATGAGTGTGATTTTTGATTGGTTGAAAAGACTTTATGTGAAGGACCAAAAGTGTTTTCTGGTTGTTAAAGAACATAGTTGAACTGTATTGTTTCTTAAGGTTTTGACTTTCTTTGACATTCATGAGGAGATTGTTCACTTTGGGGTGGCTTTTTTTTGGTAATACATATAAGTAGCCTGTCCAAGCCTTGAACACCTATCATAAGATTCATAAGGATAGATTTGAGCATGTTGAATATACAAATTAGTTGTCCAAAGTGCAATTGTAGGGTCTTATGTGTTGCCCTTCTTTGCAAGCAATTAGTTATTCGTTGTTTTTTCTCCCTTTTTTTTCTTTGGCAATAAGGGATTCATTGTTAGTAGCTGGGAAACTTGTGTTTTCTAAGATTGCAAGATCTTGTTTTGACTGCTTATCTATATCCAGATTGATATATGCATTGGTAGGAAATAATGTACTTAGTTGAGATTGGACTAGCCTGGGCTATTATCATGGTTGGATGAATCTCATTGGACTCCTAAATCTTGATCCTCATGTTATTATTACTTTGTTGAGTTAACTACCCATGTTGTTAAGAACGAAATGATTTTGTATGTACTTATGCTTGATAAAATTGTCTTGGTTTTTTGTCAGCTAGCTTAGTATATGGTTTAGGAGTGTTGTTTTTTAATTATCAGTTGCTGGTCGCGTAGTTGCAATATTATGTAGTTGTATGTAACTCAACTACCTTTTTTATTGTGGCAGGTATGCTTTCATTGAAAGATCTTGCAGACACAATAGCTGCAAAGTTGCAAGACTGCTTGTTTGTGGGTGACGAACTGAGTGGCAGGAAGGATGATGGTGTTTATGCATGTAAAATTTTGAAAGTGCTTGAGGAAAATGATACAATCAGATATGAGGTAGCATGGGTTGATAGGAATAAGAAAGTTGTTGAGACTTCAATATTGAATGGGGAAGATCTCGTAAAAAAGAAGCAGCCATTTAGCAGAAATAATTTGAAGTCTTTTATTCGGGAATCTACTTACCGAAGTTCTCCATGGGTACTTCATGATAAACTGGCAAGAAAGTATGGAATCTCAACTGATCTTCCGATGGAATTGAGAGGGCAATTTTCTTTCCAGGATGGACTAATAATCTGCAATAAGAAGAGAAAGAAGAATGGGGAAGATAAAAATATTAATGGGGTAATCATATTTCTTCAATTTTCCTAATTATTAATACATTATGATATTAGTGCTCTGTCTCACATGAATAATGTTCAGGAGGTAAAACATGGGCTTCAAAAATCTAAAAGGAAGAAAGTTGATGTTTCAACTTCAGTTGTGACAGGTAGGTTTAAGTTACGATGATATATTTTCATAAAAAAAAAAAAAAAGAAAGGAAAAAGTTATGATGACATATTGGTGGGGATTTAATTTTGGTCATTTTTTTACTTTAACCTGCAGTGTACAGGTTTTTCTCTTGGTTGTGATGAATTACTATATTAATCTTTTCCAGCTTTCTCCTTCTTTAAAGATGATGGGAAGGTGGGGTTTGGGGGAACTATCTGGTGCTTGAACTTGTTGATCTTTAAGGGTTTTGGGAGGTCACAAGTCCAATAAATTTTGTGACATCTTACTGTTATAGTATTTGAATTTGCAGAGGACAATGAATACAAGGAGGAACCTGTCAAATATCCGATTGATGATCTGTTGGTGAAACCTGGTGCAGATGACCCTGTTTTTACTGATCGCCCTTCTCTGTCAAGGGACTTCAATGTTCCGATGGAATGTGTTGGGGATCTTTTAATGGTGTGGGATTTTTGTTCATCTTTTGGCAGGCTGTTGCACTTGTTGCCTTATTCTCTTGAAAATTTTGAAAGTGCTATCTGCCACAAGGAGGGCAATGTGATCCTTCTTGTGGAAACTCATGCAGCTCTCCTTCGGTTGCTTATAAAAGACGATGGAAAATATTTCTTGGCTCTTCAGAAACGACAACGAAAGCTGAAGGTGAAATGTCCACGACACACTCTGTTAATTATTTTATTTTTATATATTATGCAAATATGGAAATCCTTAAAGAAATTTATTTTTATTTTGTTGCTCCTTTTTTCTTTCTTTAAGAAAAGAAATATGTTCACTTTTTCCGGCCATATTTTGTTGCCTGAATGTTTATGTGCTTCTGATGTTGCCTCTTTACTTCAGATTACATTAGTCACTTGGACAGAGTACTTGTGTGATTTTTTGGAAATGATCAACATTCCTGACTTATGCAATTACACTTCAACCGTTAAGCGGGGGCATTATGGTCTTTTAGATGTTCATGCTAAACTGGGAATCTTCCTAGAATTGGTCAATCATGCACTGGGAACAGATACTTTTAGAGAGAAGTTGGATGAGATTATTGAACAAAGGCAGGCCCTGGGGGCCACAAGAAGGGGGGAAGCATTGGAGGAAGCCAGAAAGAAAAGGGAAGAGAAGGAGCAGTTGAAAGCTAAGTCTGATGCCAATGGTGTGATTGATTTGAAGAATGCGGGAATTGTATCTTCAAATGGTTATCACATAAGACAGAATGGCGATAAAGTTGAGAAAAAAAATTGTGAGGCCAATTCATCAGAAGAGGATCATTCATCGGGTAAAAGGTTTGGATTCTATTATATTTTGATAAAATCTATATGTTTTGACATTGCATTTCTGCTTGTCTGAGGCTTATAATAATTTCTAATTTATTATTTAAATCTAGCAGTGAGAGCAACCATTTAGACACCTCATCAAAGATGGCCAAGAAAGATGGCATAGATGTGAAAATCCCAATAGAAAATGATGAAGATTCTTCTATAAAAAAATCAGTGAAACAGTGGAGGGATGATAAGAAAGAAACAACAGTGGGGCGGAATAAAGAACAGAGAGTGTGGATTCTCTCCTTTCTCTGCTTTTTCTCATTTTTCTTTTTTTTTTGTGTGTTTTCATCTTCTTTGTTTATTTTTTATTTTTTATTGACACTGCACTGCTAACAACACAGAAAGAATATTATGAACGGGAGATGGAGAAACGCTTTATACGCACAAACCCCTTGGGTAGAGACAGAAATTATAATAGGTACTGGTGGTTTCGCCGTGATGGGAGAATATTTGTTGAGAGTTCTGACTCCAAGCAGTGGGGATACTATAGTAGCAAGGAAGAGGTACTTTTAAAGTTCTGTTATGTCTTTGATAGTTTGTTTGACTACTTGTTGGTACTGTATTTTTCATATACTCAAGGCCTCCAATATCTTCCACTTGACATTTCCAAACAGCTTGATGCATTGATGGGTTCATTGAACTGTAAGGGGGAGAGAGAGAGGGCACTTAAGCGGCAGCTGGAAAAATTCTATGCCAGAATAAGGTTGGTCCTTAACTTGGTCTCAGACAACAAAATGATTATCTCGAATACCTTAAGAACTTTTACCTCTGATGGAGCTCTTTTCCCTTCCTGGTCATGCTTGGCTTATGTGGATCTTATCTCAGTTTTAGATTGTGCCGGGCTTATGTGGATGTTAGTGTCTGCTCCCCACAAAAACACACACACACAAACAAAACTTAATCCTTCTTTCTCGCATTGGCAGAATCTTCAGATATTTGCCTACATGTAAATCTGTGGTAGCATGTGGATGTTGCAGTTGTTAGGTGAAGCTCAAAATCTGAAAAAATTAAATGACTGTTTATAACTGATCTTGCCATCATCTACTCAGTAGAACCATAATTGTTTTATAACGTGAACTCTTATAGGGCCAGAATAGAATTGGTTGGCACTGTTTAAGTAAAATTTTAGGTCTGTTGAATGCTTGGATTCCACAAAGTGGTCAAACTTGTTTTGTTGTTACTAATACAAGAGGCTCGAGTTTGGTAATAACTTACTCATCTAAGGAGTTCAGCTCTTCTTGGTAAAGTTTATTTACTGCTGTTTTTGGACGTAATTGTATTACCAAATTCAATACATCAGTTTTTTCAATGTTTTGTAAATGTAATACATAGCTATGTGTATATTCTGCCTGCCAAATATGTAATGTTTGCCTCATTAATTGTATTTTTTGCAGTTCGGAATTTGAAAAGAAAACAAAGGGCTTGGCTCACAAGGTTGCACTAGAGGAGGCTGTGCTGCGAAGATCTACTCGTGTACGAGCTCCACCAAAGGAAAATCCAGCAAATGCGTTCCTAAGATATGTTAACAAATGGAAGGAAGACTAACTCAATTAAGTACAGTTCAGGAGGCCAAATTTACAAATCATTTAGTTTAAGAACTCCAACTATCTTGCTATAGGATAAAGGAGGAGTTTTTCAGACTGCAATGTTACTGTTATTTCTTCTCTGGGATTTGTGAGATCGGTGGGCCAGAATGGTGGCAAATCGGCAGTAAAAGATTAGGGATGGATCTATTTTTTAATTCATTCCTCTAATATGGACAAGCATGTATTATGCTTGACCATTCATTTTGTAAATGACTCGACATTCTTTGCTTTGAAATAGCAGAGGCTAACGGATGATTATATGGGTGTAGTTTCTAGCCGAGAGATTGTGTTGTAGTTTCTTTCGACCCCCAATTTAATGAAGAAAAAAAAACAAAAAGGCTCAAATTCATTCTTTTCGTGTTTTTCTCATATCTTAGTGTTCCATCACTACCATGTGAATGGCAAAAGATGTAGTTAAAAATAAAATAATGGATTTGGTCATTGCAGAATGTAGAGAGCCACCTAAGAAGTATGGACAAAACTACAATGAATTAGCTGCTATGTTATCTCGTGTGATTGTTTAAAATTTATGTAATGTTTCCTCACAAAAACAGGATCATAACATCTAGGAACACCTATTGCACGAGCATGCTTGATGGTTCATTTGACCCTACCCTGTGTCTGGCAACTTTAGTCTACACTTAAAGCTCTTATCCTGCTCAATAAAGAGTTTTCAAAGATAAGAGCATGATGGGCTCTTTAGCTCAATCAATAGCTTCACAGGTCGCACATGCAAATATAGTCTAACAGAAAAGAAGTCGACCGTTCCATCACACTCGCTTGTAAGAGTTGTGGTTCGAATCTTAGCAAACCCTGTTAATGTCTCAGATGTACTCACTCTTGCTTAAAGCGCCAGATGAAGAAGGATCTGTTAGGGTCTGAGCCAGCTGCTCTAAACTCTTATAAGATTGCAAAGCTAGAGCAACATCGTGGGAAAATTTGTATACAAATGGATGACAAATCCACACAGAACATTATAACCACTTCGATATACTGTTTTACACATGAACATCCAAATTTATTGACAAGTTCGATGAAATGAAAAGGACTCTGTTGACATGTCATCCAGACCATTGTCACTGAATCTGTCAGACTTTGCTCGCAAAAGTAGACCACAAGGTCTTATTAGCAAGACATTTTCTGTTAAACATGTCAGAGCATTATTCATGCACCTTCCGAGACTCTGGACTTGAGAACTTGATGCTTGGAGAAAACAAAGCTAGACTATCTCAACTACAGCACGACTGATAATTTTTCCTTGGTTGAGGTCCTGGAATGCCTTGCCTGCCTCCTCAAATCTATATCTTCTTGAAACAGCATTGGTGAGATTGAAAATGCCTGTTTCTGCCAGTCTAACCAACTTGGGAAGATCCTGCCTTGCCCTTCCTCCATAGGATCCAATGACTTTTACCTATCCATTATAGAAACAGTTATATGTTGCTAAAGTATGACTGTATAACACACAATAATCGTACTTCACTCAATCTCCCTGATAACAAATTAACTATTACAAAAGATGTTTCACATCGCCATTGCTGTGTTTGGGAAAGTTCAGTGAGTCTTTCATAGCATGAGAGCATCATTACAGCCAGCTGACACTGATTTGCATCACTCCTTTTTCTTTTTTTCTTTTTTTTTTTTAAAAAGTGACACATGTAATACTCATTGCAAATAACACAACAAATAGAACAAACAATATTAGCAAACGACTTAACACTTCAAGTGCTTCAAGGACCACATCTTGCAAATCTGACAGAAAAAAAAAAGCATTAATGATTATAAAGTTATACAGGAAGTGTGAAGACACAAGCATGTGAAACTTCATAACTTTGATTACTTGTCCCTGTGTAATGAACTAATTTGAAAGAACCAGCGTTTTCCATGAATTTGGCCTGGTATCTCGAAACAGTCATGCATACAGCGATATGAATGCTTGTTAACGAGATAAGGTAATAACTACATGCAAAAATACTTAAATCTATTGGTAACAGTAATCACCTTTCTTCGAACAAGACGGTTTATATCTATTTCGCCAATGGCACCAGCTTGTGAAAGTCCAATCATTACAGCTTTTCCTCCATCTTTTACACTTTGTGTACATTGTGCAAAGGTCTGAGGTTTCCCTAGGGCTTCCACAGCAATATCCACACCTTTTCCTCCAGTTAACTCCTGTCCAGAAAAAGCAAAATGAATATACTAAAGGCAGACTAATAACATCAGATAGATTTAAGTGTTTGTTTATGTGTGCCAGCACCAACTAACTTAAGTAAATGAACATGTGTACTCAAGATACGGGATAGGAAAAGGTCTTTGCTTCATTTCAATATCAATTCAAGAAAAAATTTCCTCTTTTAATATGTAAATCAATTTCACCACTGCTAGTAGCATGTCATATTTTATAAAGAAAAATTCATAAGAACAAAATAAAAGATGAGAACGAAAACAATAACTCACCTAGTAGCTAATATTGCCAAAGCTTTTAAATTATAAAATGTTGAGAATGAAATTAAAGATATTTGATTTGAGAGAGTACTTGTCCATTTTCTTTGATTAAAATGCTTAGGAAAATTATACAACACATACTCTTATCTTTTCAACAGCATCTTCTTTAATTGCATTTATAGCATGAGTAGCACCGAAAATCTTAGCCTTTTGCAGCTTTTCATCATTAACATCCACAGCAATTACATCAGAGGCACCGAATGCTCTTGCTATCTGCAAACAACTGAAACAATGATCTAATCAAGACAATTCAGGAGACTTCCTTAATTGGAAATACAAATTGCCAAAAATAATACTACTGTAACAATATGACAACATATCCACCCCAAATATATATTCTACGCAAATGAGACATGTCAGATACTAAGTGCTTTTTATCATCCCTGACCATTTCTGAGGTATCCATAATATTACTCGCCTCAAATCAGTTGTCTGGTTTATGAAGCTCCTGGATATATAGGTATGATTATGGAAATTTCTATTAAGTACTAATCTAAATCAAGGAAAGATGTCATTAGTGTGTGTACATTTCATGTGTAGCCAATTTTTAAAAGTACAAGTTCTATTGCTTTCTCTCCCAAGAGAAAAGGATACTTAGGAGATTAAGGATTTCTATTAATTTAATTTGAGCTGTTTATGCAAGGTGACAGCAAAAAAAATTTAGACTGGTAATTGATATGATAGTCACAAAGGTATAAAATGCCTTGTACACCTTGTATTAAATTAAATAATTTTTAATTGGTGTGTGTTGGTTGTCAGAATGCACAGGCTCACTGAATTTTGAATTGGCAAGTCAATATCATAATCTTCTTTCTTAAATGAGTTTGAAATCCTAATTTACCTTGAGCCAACACCCCCAACTCCAATCACAGCAACAGAATCCCCAGCACGCACCTCAGCAGCATGAGCCATAGCTCCATAAGCAGTAAATACTGCACATCCTAAAATTGCAGACTCGGTGTATGGCAATGAATCTGGTAAAATAGTCAATGCATTTGCTGGCACAACACAGTACTCAGCAAGGCCCCCCATACTGTACATAAATACAGGTTTTCCTACAAGGTAGAAAATACCTTTCATAATCCAACAAATATTTCACAAGCACTGCAGATAAGTTAACACCAAAAGTGGAAACTAGAAAGGAAAAGGATCCTAAAAGAAAGCACCATATAAATTTTCACAAACTGACATACAAACGTTAACATGCATACACTTCTATAGAGAGATCCTAATCACAAACAGAATATCACACACACACACACGTATATACATATTTTACAATCCATAGCTGAATTCTTTTATTCAACCACAAGATATGAAATGAAGTATAACCATGTTCTCCTTCATGGAACTAAATGTCCTGTTTTCATTTGACCACCCCCTTCCTACCTTCTAAAACATGACAATACTTTCTCTATTTTTATGAAAAGTTAAACCAGTTATATACTTGGAAACAACATTGGATTTGAACCTTTTTTATTTTTTTGTGTAAAAAAACTGGTATAACAGTTAAGGATATATCCTATTTGGTCTATAATTCATAAAGGTATCAAGTATGATGACTAGATAAAAGAGATACAAATTTGGGTCCATTTTCCTGACTAAATGAAAGAAAATAAGAAGCTGAATGATGACCCAATACCAACAATAAGTCAAATACCACTTACTTTGCAGCTGCACATTGAAATAAAAATAAAGGATCATTCTCCTTGACACCTAGAATGTGGAAAAATTCCAGGTGACAGAAATCCAGAAAAGGGTGATGTTGAATTGTTGATAATCACAATAGCAATAAATTTTGACAGGTCTTCCATTTCAAATGCTAAGAAAACTACAAGAAGCTGCATTTTATGCAATAGAATTGAGATTTTTAGAATATCCAGGGGAGATAGCCAAGTTCAGAAGAATCAGTATACTTGGAAGAATAAACGACTAAAGTCGTGCAAAGAACAGGTATGAGCATTTGCAATTACAAGTACACTACCTTAGACTTTATATGTATTCATACATATGCGAGTGAACTTACCATTGTTGCGAAGGAACAGCCGAGTCTCACCATCATAAAGAGTTCCTTTTGCACGGTTATAAGCAAAAAAATCCTCACATAAATCATCTTCGCCCTGTTTTCAATTCAGTGATGAATAGTCTACATGTTACTCTTCTAAAAAGATGTACAATCAAACCATTCATTAATGGAAGAGATCCTAACAACATCAAAGGTCAATGATAAACAGAAGTCAAAGGAGTAGAACCTTGGAGTGCTATTACCTTTGAACAGTAGAAACAGTTACCACAAGGCATGATGAAAGCTCCAACAACATGACATCCAATTGGATATCTGAAAAATCAAAGAAAGTAAAAGTAATGATTCTTGTTGCTTGTCATTAGCCTCAACCATAAGGGAAACACAGAAACGTAAATACATACTTAATTTCATACATATTTTTGACATGTATACTACTATATATAGCACGCCTTTACATCCGTATAAATATAAAACTGCTCTAAACTCTAATACACATGCACCTTTCAATGGTTTTGTAGTCTGTAAGTGGTCCATGTTCAACGACCTCCCCAGTTATCTCATGCCCCACAACACAGGGGCTGGCAAATGGAATTTCACCTTTAATAACATGGAGATCAGAGTGGCAGACTCCACAGGCTACATTCAGACAGAAACAATTTCAGACACCCATTTACAACGAACACAGACAAGGATGCCAAGCAAGCACAAAACTTAGCTAAAACCAAAAAAAATATTCCCCAGAAAGTCCATTCTCATACGTTGGAACCACAAATGGGAAACCAGATTTAGGAACAATATCGAATCAAAGTGATAATACCCATACGACAAACAGTAATCAAGGGTAGTGAAAATAATTAACCAGAACAATCATTTTCAGCAGACATTCTCATGAAGGGCTCATAATATAAGAAACCAGAACTTTCCCATTAAATAGGGATCAAATAAAATTGCGAGCTTCAACGTCAATGCCATACATCCAAATCAGAATAAAAATAAAGAATTTAATGATAATAATGACGAAAGCAATGTAAATGCAAAATGGGTCAAACCGTTTACCAAGAAGAATCATTCGGATTCACTATATTTTCTTCTGGGTGTCTAAACAAAGTATTACAGATAGCCATTGAATAACAACCAGAGCTTCAAAGCTTACGCCAATAAATTAATAGAGGAAAAAAGGCCAATTGGGTAAAAATAAAGGAGGGAAAAGAATTTATGCTATACCCTTAGTTTTGATGAGTATTTCACCGGCTTTGGGGCGAGGGATGTGGAATTCTTCGATGGTGAGGGGCTTATTTGGTTCCCAAAATACAGCTGCACGCATGTAGGAAGGCAGTCCACCACCACCACCACCATCAAGTGAGCTCATTTCAGAGTGATACCACCTACTTCTTGCACTATCCTTTTGATCATCAAAATGACCCACCAAAGAAGACAATGAAATACAAGAGTAATGAAGCTTCGAAAGCATTCTTCTGGCCAAGGGACTGCGAATTACAGGAGAAAACGCCATCTTCTTCGTGTTCTTCCAGAGTACAGGTCAATGCTTGCTTCTAGTTACAATCAATGAGTCTGGACTCGGTTCTAATAAACAACGTTAATCGAACTTATCCAGAGCCTCTTGCTTTTGACCTTTCACTATCATCAGTCATCTTCGCCGTGACTTCTAACATTCATTGACTTTCCTTAGATTTCTCTTTTTCAATTTTTCTATTTCGATTTAAATAATAAATAATTACAATAAATGTTATTTTTCCCAAAATGGATTATCATGTCGACGTGGCATGTCTCCTTATTTCGTTTTCTGACTACTAGATTCTATTTTCATTTAATCCTTTTTTCCAAATAATAATAATATTTAGTCCATAAATTTGAAAATAATATTTAAATTTTTATTTAATAGAAATTAATTTTTTAGATTACTAAACATCTTATACGTATATATATGGATTAAAAATCGTAATTTTATAAATTAAATTAATTTTATAGATTTTCTAATGAATGTAAACAGATGAAGCAGGCCCAGTCCGGCCCAAAATACTGGGCCTGAATATGTCATAAAAAAAAAACCCAATAAGACAAGAATCTTTAAGTCCAGCTCAGCGCTACCTTACAATCACACAGATCGCGAAGACACAGAAAAAGCAAGTACTCCCCTCTCTCCTAACTCCCATAATAAATAATAATAATAATAATAATAAGATAATACTGACGTGGATAAATTGTGGGCCCGGTGCTCATTTATCTTTTTCTCTCCTCTAATTTATCACCGGGTGCCAGACTTCACAATGTCCTTGCTACTCGCTTTCTTATGCTGATACTTGTATGGTACGACACCGCATCTTCCACCTCACTGCCCTGCTTCGATAACCTCACCTCTTGGGGAACTCCCACTTTCGTAAACCCATTTCCTCCTCCTCCGTAATCATAGCCAAAGATTATTTTCTTCATTTTATTTATTTTTTAGTGTTTGATCATTTCAAATAAAAAAGATTTTATAAACAATCGGATCCCACCGTATAATAACAGAAGTAAAAAAAAAACAAATTAAATCTCATCTAAAAAAAAGTAGTTAGTTTTAAAAATATTCAGTATAATGTAAAAAAAAAATCATTATATTTGAATAAATATTATCATGTGTTACAAAATTATATATTAATCAAAATTATTTTTCTTTTTTTTTTTGTGAAAAATAAAAGGGTGTCAGAAAATCATCAATTTAAAATTCTATTAGGAGATTAGACTTTATTATTATTTTAATTTTATAAATTTATTTTCTTAATAATTTTTTTTAATTTAATATTTAATAAGATTAAATATATTTATAATTTTGACTGAGATTTATTAAGATAAACTATAATTTTTATAAATAAATATGAGAACCGACTTTTTTATTGTTAGGCTACAGGTCAGGTGCATATGTTAATCAAAATCTAAAAATTGCATTTTTACAAAGGAAATAATTTAGTACAGTGGTTACGTTTCAGAAATAAATATGAATTATTGCACAGTCTATATAATTTATTTATTTTTTATTTTTGGGTGTTTCTTGGATGGAGCTTCCAAAAGGCGTAGACACGTGCCACGAAACCAATGGAGAAATACGGAAGACGTAGGTTGCGTTTGGTAGGTGGGTGTGGCACCATAAAAAACACAAAGCAAAAGCTCTGCTTTTTATTATTTTTAGAAAGAAAAAAAAAATTAAAAAGTTTTTAAAAATAATAATTAAGAAGGTTTTAGACAGAGCGAGCCCGCATGGCCATGGCGTTGAGGCTGCTTCCATTTTCTCTCTCTACCCTTTCTCTCTCTAAAAACACAGGCTTAGTGAGTTTAACACCAAAACCTTAAAACCAACTCAGATTCCTTCCTCAGCACTCCATCACCACCCCCTTTCTCTCTCTTCTCTCTCTCCTCTGTCTGATATTCATATTCTCTCATCAGTATTCCATTTATGTCCTACAATTTGCACAAAAATTATTAATTCAAGAAAAAAAAAGCAAAGCAGAAGGAAGCAAAGTATTTTTGTATTTATTTACAAGTAATTCCATTTTCATTTTTTTGCTTCGCTTTGGTGGTTTGGAAACTATGGTGAAGCTCCACTTGGTCACCTTCTTCTTTCTTCTACCTTTCGTGCTCTGTGTCTTCTCAGGTATCTACTGCACCGTCGTTTTCCGTCATAATTGTTTTTTGTTTTTAATTAATTAATTAATTAATTAATTAATGAAGAAAATCTAAAATCGTGGTTACTAAGGCAATTAAATTTGATGTTGCAAAGTGGGGGATGGTGATCTCTGTATTATTTTATAATTTGTTCGTTTTCTTTCTCCATGTCCTGATTGCGATCTGCTATTATTTTTTTCATTTTAAAAAAATAAAAAATTGGTTTTTTTTAGAGAGTGAAAATAGTAAATGATTGAACTTTAAGATTTGTGAATTGGTCTGAAGCTCGAAAGAGATTTGATTGCTTGCAGTTGCAGAGTAGAGCAATACGACGCCGAATCGAATACCCGCTTGCATTTTCTGTTAATTCTCTATCTTCCCGTCGCTTAAATGTATGTTCCATACTTATCAACTGCTATACGTGCTGTTTTTCTGCCTGCCATTTATATGTGTGTATATATATATATTCATGATCTTAAATAACTGTTTTCTGTACTCGAAAACAATTTCTCTGTAATTTGGTGGGGTTGTTTCTAAAAACAGCTTTTGTAAACTTGGCCACTGTTTCAAGGTACGAATACTAATACCGAACGTTCAGATTTTAGAAATCAGTTCTTGGACTCATGCTGTTTTTGGAACAAGTTTTTGCGAATTATGCACAGCTGAAATGATTGGATTGCTTTTTGGGGTCGGTTCTGTTGGTGCTCTCCGACTCCATTTTCCATAATTAGATTAGTGTACTAATTTCTACGGTTTTATGCTAAGTTTATAATTAGCCAATGTGTGAAATCATACGAGTATACATGGTTACACAAAAAGGTGCTTACATGGGGAGTGGTGAATAATCACTGACATAGTTTGCTGACTTCTATAGTTTGTGTAAAACAAAAAACTGAATGCATAATTCTGTACAACTGAGAGAGTTTGTTCTGGGAAATTCAAAAACTATACGCCTTGTTTACATTGATGTTAATGTTAATATTAATTTGTTAAGTGAGTTGCAGAATGAAATGAAAGATAAATGGAGTTGAGCACTAAACTCTGTTGGTACGACAGACAAGCTTCATTTCATTCTACAATTCACTACATAACTGAGAGAGTTTATTCTTGGAAATACTATATAATATACCTTGTTTACATATACGTTAATGTCAATATTAATTTGTACTGAGTTGTAGAATGAAATGAAAGCCCAATAGTGTTGAGCACACACTGTTGTCTCACTAGACAATCTTCATTGAAGCCCGAGGATAATCCTGTAAAAATGATTCTTGGACAGGTTCCAATGTTCGTAAATTTTTATCAGCAGTTCATTTGAACTGCTAATCATTCCACAATTGTTTTAGTTAATTGTTTTCAAGAATGTACATATTATTAATCTTGACCTAACTTCCTTAAGGTTCTTACCTTTTCTTAGCCTAATTTGTTTAAGATATATACACATTTCATTTTGGAAAGATAATTCACACTCTTACTGTATGGTCCTCTTATGTTTGCCAGGATTAATCAAAAGATGGCAGCTGAGCTTGTCAATGCTGCAACAAATGAGAAACTAGGTGAAATGGATTGGATGAAAAATATTGAAATATGTGAATTGGTAGCTCATGATCAAAGGTATGACCTAATGCTCATGATGGCTAATATTGGAATGTTCAATAAACTAAGACTACTGATATTGGAATCTTCAATAAGCTGAAACTGAGCCATTGAGGTTATAGGAGACTTAATTGTTATATGTAATGCTTTTCTGTATCTCCAAATTTTGGAGCAATTGCTGTTGTGTAGTAAAATAGTGTATATGTATTTGTGTTTCTTTTTCAAAATTATGATGTTCTAATTTTTAAAAATCAACTTAAGAAAGTCTAATTGTCAATATGATATATTAGACAAAGATTAATATACATCTACATGCACACAGGATACTGTGAGCTGGTATGCATGTATTATGAATACATGCCTTTACGTATGTATGCATGTATACTAAAATCTTTGCATCTCTTGTGTTGTCCCTGTACCTTGGTGTCTAACAATATGATGCCTTGACTAGCTTGGATAGAAATCTTAGCTGAACTTTACCTCAATTGAGTTTCTTTTATTTGTATACTTGTCCTCTATGATATTCTCACTATGTACTTCACATGGTACTCCAAATACCCAGGCAAGCTAGAGATGTCATTAAAGCTATCAAAAAACGATTGGGTAGTAAACATGCAAATGCTCAACTTTATGCGGTTATGGTGAGTGTAATCTCTTTAAACTTTAGATGTGTGCAGTTGATTCCTCAAATTTTAATGTGCATTGCAGCATTTCAATTTAGAGTGTGAGGAAGACAAGTAATAAGAAGGCATCATTTTATTGCTGCAATGAATTATATATATACATATATATACATATATATATATATATATATATTCCCTCTTTTTATGAATACATGTAGATCTAGTGATATTATAACTTGAGTATGGGTTCACCACTCTGCTGTTCTGTAGCTCGCTAGTTGCCATTTAAGCTGCACTTCACATGTTTATTTGAATGTGCAGTTGTTGGAGGTGTTGATGAACAATATTGGAGAAAATATTCATAAGCAGGTGATTGATACAGGGATTCTTCCTATTCTTGTGAAGATAGTCAAGAAAAAGGTATAAACCAGTTCCTTTACCATCACTAGTCATTGGCTGATTTTATATAATAATGAATTTAATATGCATTTTCGTTCGCTTTCAGTCAGACTTGCCAGTACGAGAGCGGATATTTCTGCTTCTAGATGCCACACAAACATCCCTTGGTGGTTCTTCTGGAAAGTTCCCGCAGTATTACAGTGCATATTATGATTTGGTGGTATGTAGAACTATTCGAATTCAACTTATACAACATAGTAGATAATTTTAATCCATTGTATATCATACTGAGTTAAAATCTCTGGCATTTGAAGTTAAATGTTAAGAGTTGATTTTCCGAGTATCATATGTGAATATGCAATTGAAATGATTTTCCTTCAACATTGCATTTTTTCAGTAGTAGTTAAAAACTTGAGGAAATGATCATATCTTACATTTCCAAAATATGAATCTTATTTTTTCAATCGGCAAATGTATTTCAATGTTAATTGCTGAATTTATGTCCTATGTGTATCAGAGTGCTGGAGTACAATTTCCTCAAAGGCCTCCTGCAGTCCCCTCAAATCACCCTACCCCACAACCAAATCAGACTAACTTGCCTAATGGAGAACTAGCATCATCTGGACACGAAAGAGTTGCTAGGGAAGTGGAACCTCAGAGCGTTCCTGAATCAAGGTATCTTTTCCACTAATCTTTTGGATACTTTGGTATTTAATTATGCATTACTTTTGTTTGTTTTTTTTTTTTGGTCACTACATTACTCTTTTCTTTTTTTTTGGGTCAATACATTACTTTTGGTTTGTGGTGTGAAATTCTTCACACAGGTTGGAGAAACTGCAATAGTTAATCTGATTGGTTATATTAACATAAGTAATTTACAAAACTTCTGTTGTAAAATTAAGTATTAACCACCTTTTTCTAGACATTGCCTTCGTAATTGAGACTATTGTGTTGTTATTATATTAATATAACTAATTTACAAACCTCTGCAGTAATATGTGAACATTTATCAGTCTTAACCTATTTCATGCAGTGTCATTGAAAAGGCTAGCAATGCATTGGAGGTTTTAAAAGAAGTCCTTGATGCCGTCAATAGTCAGAATTTGGAGGTATTTTGCTTGATTGTTATTCTGAATTTTAAGTTTTTGTTGTGCAAAAAGTTTTGTATATCTTTCATTGGCATAGATTATGCTATGAAAATATTTTGCATAAATGGTTTTGTTCTTAGTTTATGTCTCTGACATTCCAGTAAATGCCAAATCAGAAGTGAACTTTGCACAATAGCTTCTTCTTTATAGTCTAGTGCTTGTATTCTTGTATGTTTAAAGGTTTATTTCATATAAACACGCCGAGGCTAAAAGCCCCTGATTTGAAGAAGACATATGACTTCCACTGAAATGAACAAGTAATTATATGATAGGGCTTAGTCACATTTCACTTACTTAATTAGGATGTTTAAACACACACTTCAGTTGGCATCTGTAATGATGAAATTGTTCTTTTAGGGGGCAAAGGATGAGTTTACACTTGATCTCGTGGAACAGTGCTCATTTCAAAAGCAAAAAGTAATGCACTTGGTGATGACGTCTCGGTAAGCTGCTTTATAGGTTTGACTGCTCTATTGACTATAATTTTGTTGCCTTTGTTCTACTCTCCTCTAAGCTTAATTTTGGTCCAAAGCAAATGGAATCTCCAACCTGCAAGAATTTGGTTCTTGAATATTATTTTATGTTTAGGATATTTGCATATCAACTTAATTCTATTCCATTGATTCTATATCAACTTTATTTTAATTTCTCCAGGGATGAGAAGGTAGTTTCTCGAGCTATCGACTTAAATGATCAGCTCCAGAAAGTTCTTGCCAGACATGATGCCCTTCTTGCGGCTAGGTCTGCATCAACTGCTAATCATTTTAACCAGGAAGAAACAGAGGAGGAAGAGGAGGCTGAACAACTCTTCCGAAGGTATGCTCATTTAAAATGGGAAAAGACCGTTTCTTGAAAGTTTGATAATTTGTTAGTCTTTTATGGGATTTTAGTATTATTTAATTGAAGCCTTAAGTTTACTTTGGGAGGGCATTATTCCATTAACTAAAGGGTACATGCATGAATTTATGAGAAATCCTACTTTCCTGATTTATACCTCTCTGTCTTAACTGCAAAACATGACAGGTTACGGAAAGGAAAAGCATGTGCAAGGCCTGAAGATGAAGAGCATTCAGCCGAGCGGCCTCACTTTGGTTTGCTCGGATCATCCATTACTGGAGAAAAGCTGAACCGTCCACTTATACGCCCTCTGAGTTTGGAGCCATCAGGTGAGATGAATGTACATTCTCCAACGGTTGCAATTCCACCCCCACCTGCAAAACACGTTGAGAGGGAGAGATACTTTCAGGAAAACAAGGATGGTGTATCCGGCCACATGAGGGGCCTCTCGTTGCACAGTCGCAATGCAAGTAGCTCTCACAGCGAAAGCATAGATTCAAGTGACTGACAAGCAGACAGACTGAATGAGAGCCGCTCTTCTCTTATTATTTCTTCTACTTCAAAATTCTAGGTGGTCAATTTGGTGATGGTTTCTGATTTCTCAGTGCCTTTGGTAGGTCTAAAAGTTTTTTTACAGTACGGTTGTCTTGAAAGCGTTTGATATATGATGTTCTAACCTCAACTTTTTGCTTTGGGACTAGCTCAATTTTTATCTGCTGTTCTGTTATAGAAGGGTGGGTTGTAAAGCATCTTTTTGTTTAATCTTATTTAATTTATTTAGCGTCTCTTAAACTCCTCAACATCATGTTTGAAATTCTTTTACTGTGTGATATCATTATTATGTGAAAAACTCAAATAGCAACTTCAGAAAGGGTACGGGTAGGGCTTTGGGGTGACCTCTTCTTTTGAGGTGTTCCTGTCCTAAAAATGCTTTGCTTATGAATGAGTTCTGTACATCAGAACCATAATGCTTGATCGACACAGCTGCATACAAATATCAACCTGAGCTTGATTTGTGGCATGTGTGAGTGGAAAGTTTACGCTTGGGGCCTTTCAAAAGTCCACAGCTTGACATTTGACTTGGAAGGGATAAGAAAATAAAAATTCCCAGGAACCCCAACGGCCCCAACCTCCTTGTGAGCCTCATGTTTTAAACTTGACCACAGTAACAGATATATAAATAAATATATATATATATAGATATATATATATATATATATATATATATATAGATATATATATATATATATATATAGATATATATATATATATATATAGATATATATATATATATATATATATATATATATATATTGTAGAGCACATATAAATAGAAATGCTTATTGTGGCTAATTCCATAAAAAAATATTGGAGAGCCCATATAATATATATAATGAGTCAAATATAAGGTTATTAAGGATTTATTTGATAATATAATTATTTTTTATTTTTATTTTTAATTATTTCTTTTTGAGTGATATATAATTTGATTAGTTTAAAATTTAATTGAAATTTATTAAATATTAATTAGACTGCTCATTTAAATAAAAATATTTTAAAAATATTAATATTTTTATTTTCTATTTATATTTTTTATTTTATTTTTTATATTTTTTCTCAATTAAATAGTCTAATTAACATTTAACAAATTCCAATCAACCTCTAAACTAATCAAAATATATATAATATAAGAGAAAAAAAATAAAAATAAAAAATAACTATATTATCAAATAAGTTCTAAATTAATCATCCAGTGCATATTATGCTATAAGGTATATTCGTGTATATATATGAAAGCCATACTATTGTTTCACAGGAAGGATTCGGAAAATATTTTTCCAGTGTATTTAAAATTGCAAACTAAACGAATGAGTTTTACATTTTACTAGCGATAGGGAGGTACTTTGTATGACGACCCTGAGCAATAATTTTCCCTGTTTTTTTCTTCCTCAACTCAACACTGATAACACCGATTGCTTTTCCAACACGTAAAGCCTTGCCCTCAATCTCAATTTGCTCCTGAATAAACAGCCACATAAATTGTTAGCAACAATAGCTTACACATAAAATGAGCATGATTCACTACAAGGATATATCAGAATAAGAAACCAGAAAAGGAATAAATTAGATCTATACAATAAGTTTCCATTTAAAAATGACCAGAACAACACCAATTAATTAATACTTGCAAAATCTAGGTGCTAGCCTAACGCAGCAAGCAGAAAAGCACGAAATTAGTCTGTCAAGACCTTTCCAAATTGTCAATGTTGAGTTTCATCAAGTGCAGTCGACGGACAACGTTCAATGCAAAACCGGTATTATACTGTTTTAATGTGTGAGAGATTTTGCAGTGCAGTTTAAAATCATATTTTCAATTTGAGTCTTTAGTTTAAGAATTACTTCATGTGCCTTATGTGGTGTAGATTTTGGAATTACAAGAGCCTTATGAACATATGTTTAATTTATACAGTATAGAAGTCTAGAGGTTACAAATATAATTCAACTTAAAAACCTAAAGACTTGGGTTGGAAATACGGAATGACCAGCTAGGAAGCACAGGGCCTATCAAGTTAAAAGTGGAAAAGTCTTGAAGGACTTGACTATGAAGACTTGAGCTAGAGACTATTAACAAAACTAATCACCAAATAGAGAAACGTATCAGATGGTCCAGATCCAATACAATAGTCTGCCTAGAAGAAATTAAAGAGAAAACCATTTTTTTGTTCAACAATAGTCTACATTACAGTCTTCAACAAGTAACAACTACCTTACAGTCTGAAAATCCATAACCTACGATATTTTCACTAGAAAACGTCATAAATTCTCCAATTATACTTCACGAAAATCCATCACCTACGATTTTTTCACTAGAAAAAGTCATAAATTCTCCAATTATACAGTGTGGCATAGCGCCACACTCTGTATCCTAGAGCCATCCTGCTAGTATTGCCGTCTTTCAACTCTTCAGTTTCCTGCTTTTCCCTTTGTTCTAACTAGACTTAGAACAGTGAATATGAATTCTCATATAAAACTCCACAACAGTTATATGCAAAGCATCCTCATCATCTTTTACAATAATGTACTTCCTCCTTCACGTAGGGCATGGCATCCTACCCTTTTTGCTTGATGGTTGAAACAAGAAACAACTCAGTTCTTCGAACAAGACTGAACCATCCGAAATATATCTCCCCGTCTCCCCTCTAGGCTCTAGTAGGTGGGTGCTATGCCTATCCTCAGATTAAAGCATCATAAGACTTGAAAAAAAGAAAAAGAAACTCCAAAAACCAAACACTAAATTTCGATTTATTTGGTGATTTGACAATTTCTGAAATTAAGCCTTCTCCGTAAATGAAAGTCCTCTTTCACAAAGACGATAATGTTACTTAAAACATGAAAAGCCCTAGGACTTCAAAGTCTAAAAAGATCAAGATACTAAGGAAGAATTTGGAAGTGACCCATCATCAAGTAATTGGCTTTAAAACCTCAGTCTTCTTATCATCAGCAGAAGCAATCAATTAGCAACAAAATAGACTAAAACTTTGGAAAGAGAAATAGTGATCCTACTTTTAACAACAGAAATTTAAAATTACAATAATTTTACAGACATTTTAAAATTTAAGAGTAAATAACAGAGGATTTCTACCTTATCTGAAACATAGAGGAATTATCCTTAAAATGTGCAATTACTCAATTTAATCAGTTCCTCAGTCTAATCTGTTTTCAGTCAAATTTCAGATAACTTCCATCAAATTTTTAAAACAAACCCCACAAAGTTGTCCAATCACTAATGGAAGAAATATAAAAGTATCTGCAAAATAAAACGTTGAAACAAAAAAGGCAGGAGACGATGCGCTTACTCCGGCATAAGCAGCATCCAAGTACGAAACGTTGATCTCTACAGAAACTCCGGTCAACTGAGCTCCAAGGGTATAGATTACAGCTGATCCCACCAAATCCACCAGCGTTGCAGTGGCCCCACCGTGCAAGAAATTACCAGAGTTCTTGAAAACAAATAATCAAACACCAAATAAAAACCCCATTAATAATCAATGGAACTGACTGGTATACATCAAAAAGAAAACAGAAGGTCCTAAATTTTTGCAAACCCAGGTTTGCAATGGGTGGTCCGTAGAAAAGGGTAATTGAGAAAGGGATTGAATAGCTAAAAAATTACCAGCAAACGAGGGGGTACTTTGAAGGTGCAGATAAGACGGCCGGGCTCAATGAGATCGACTTGGAGACCTTGCATGAACAAGCCTTCGAAGGACCTGAGTGGCAGGCCATCAATGGTGGACTTGTTTTCATCTGCTCCTTTCTCCAAGTACCTCTTCACTGCCTCCAAATCCATTCCCTTTTTTTGTTCCTTCCTCTTCCAGTCGTTCGTGCTGCGTTACTGTTGGCTGACCACTCACCACCTAACCACTCTGACTCTTTTGGATGACTCAATTTCTTAAACAGATGTTTTTTTACAGTGTTTTAATGCTATGTCTCTGACTCATATTAATGCAAACAAATTCTCACCGTTCATTTTATTATTAAAAATATGTGAATTAAGCATTCCAAAATTCCATTGTTTGATTAATATCAAAAAAAAAAAAATCCAATATTTTATTTAAAAAAAATTGTTTTTTTAGATGATTAACTTTTGTGTTTAAAAGCCAAAACATAGTTATTTTAGTAAACATAAGCTAAATTTCCAAATATAGGATTAGAAACCAAAATCTAATTAAATTAAGAAGTTTTTAATTACAGCCACTACATAATCAAAATATTCCACCAAAGAAAATAAAAAAATAAAAACTACATAATCAATATACAATACAATAACTACATAATCAAAATGCAATACAATACAATAATGGGTGTGTAATTGTGGAAAATTGGAAATGGTAAAGAGAAGTTTAATTTTGTTATGATCTTATTTGTAGTAGTCCTACACTACTATTACATATAATTTATAAAATAAACAAATTGTACAGGCCTTTTTTTTTTTTTTTGAATAAAAATTATACAATATTTGTAAAATCATTAAAAGTCAGATCCTCAAATGTAGAGCTACCTTTGTTCTTCACAAGCATATAGAAAACTTGTATCATGCAAACAGCCTACTATTACTCTTATGGAAATCAAACAAGCCGACCAGAAGCAGTATGAGAGCAAGTTTAAGTCTTCCTTGTCCGATGAGCCAAGTTATGAATAAAGAATAGTTTTTTCAGAGCCCTCATCAGCACCATGTTTGGTCTCTTTGATATTGTAGTTTTGTTGGATATCTTCAAGGCCTGCACACAGCAAAGCTCCTGATGATCACCAACGCCATGGAAATACCCACTACTAGCCCTACGCCTTTCATCATGATGATCATGATAACGTGTCTTCTTCATATTACCAAAATCTAAGCTGCAGGACACCATTTTTAGCTCCTCGTTGATGTTGAAGTCCTCCCACAACATGTCCATCCTCTCCTGCTGATCTGAATCTACTTCATCCGAAAACACAATCTTCTTTGATAATTCCGTTGAGGATGATGATGATGACCCTTCTTGTTTAATGCTAATTCCTTTCTGATTATGATCTTCTCCTTCTTGATTATAACTACAATCTGGATAAACCACAGAAGAAATACGCCACAAGGAGGTGGGTGGGATTGTGAAGTGGGAGACAGGGTTGGTGGTAATGGTTGGGAAGCTGAAATCATCATTACTGACCATGCTACTGCATGCATATATGCAGTATAGAAATGGGTTTTTGTTAATGACCTTTAAAAGTGTTGGACATGGGATTGGGAAATATAAATTGTTTATATATCTTTCTCAATATTGGATGTAGAACACGGTCTGTATGTAAATTTGTCTAACTGAGAAGTACTTTTAATTTTGATGATATATATGCCCCAATCTATGCTCAATATACAGCAGCTAGCCAGCTGTGTGGAAAGGGAATTACAAGTCAAACTAATCTTAAATGAGAATTGTGTCATCTCAGCGACCGCCGGATTGCTCGGATGACATATAATGAATGTGGTAGAGAGAGAATTCATACACATTACATAATACACGTCATCATCTGGTTTAATTTTGATTTGGTTGAAAGGCACAGATAACCCCCACTTGGCGTAGAGGACAAGAGTAAAGTCGGCTGTTCATGTAGAAGAGAAGTGGGTTTGCCGACCCCACTACTCACTTGGTTCACTTTATGTCAATGTTTTTGGACGGACTTATCTCATTCTCTTGTGGCTTTCTTTTCTTCTCTGCTATTTTTTCTTACCTGTAAAACCAACCATTATTGTTTGGGTCTTTTTAATGATGAATCTCGGAAAGTTTAGTTTACAAATCATTTCATTTTATCAAAGTCAAGTCAAGGCATGGACGTGTGTGGAAAATAAATTATGGTTTTCTAATTTGGGAGATGAAATTAATCCCATGTGTGTTTAGAACTTGTAAGACTGATGAGCCGAGCAGCGATAGATACAAAGATGATTCATACACAAAACCCCACGAGAGCGCCCATCACCGAGGTATGATATATGTCCATTAATGATGAACAGTCACCCATGTGCATGCCTCGGAAAATATTATCAAGATTGAAGCCTATTGAACATGAAGAGGGACATAGTAAATGTGCGTTGGCCAAGGCTGGTGCAGAACAGTCTATAAAAGTAGAATTTGGGTGACCATTTTAGAGAAACCGGTGGTGGGTGTTTGCTGGAATTTCACTTGGTCAGGCGTTAGGTTGTTCAAACCCACTTACTATTTGAGACAAGCCCATATAAGTAAGCAGAGATTACAATGTCCCAGCTGAGCCCAAAAGCTCTTTAGAAAACACAACCTTACCTTGCTGGTGTCACAGCGCATGTTTGGCTGGACATACAGGTTGCATTTGAGAGTGACATTGCCTCCAAACCTTTTTTTCTAATTTTATCTACAACACCACCCTTGAACTTGACTTGGAATTCAACAAGTTGATAAAAAAAAGGACTGTGATTCTATGAAAATGACTTGTATGATTGTAATTGTATGTGTTTAATATTGGGAGATAGATATACATATATGAGAAACAGCTAATAAGCTGCGAGAAACAGCTAATAAGCTGTATATGAATTGAAGTCATGAGTGGTGAAATTGACTGAGTCCTTGGATTAGAGAGGGGGGTTAATTAGTAAAATAGAAAATATTAGCTAAAAATGAGAGATTTGTTTTGGAAAGAAAGAATCTTAAAAAAAGCAAAAGGCGTGCAATTGAGGCAGGTGTGTTTTAAGGATGTGAGATGGGTCTTGCTCTTTACAACAAACATGTTGATGTGGCAAACCCTGCGGCTGTAATGGCTTTTTAAGGTCACTTTTTTGCTTTGTCCTAACTGGCTTCTATGTCTACCCCCACATACATAGAAGCCTTCACAAAAATCTTTGCTTCCTTTTTACTTGAAATATTTCTTTCTTCTTTTTTCAATATCATTTCCTCTCAATCTCTCTCTTCCAATTTCTTCATTGTTCAGATTCAATTTGCATGCGATTGATCATATAGATGGTCGTGATATAAATCTCAGGTATATATATATATGCATATATATATATATATGATATATATTTACAACTTAATTTCTTTTTATTATCATGCATTTAATTTATTGAAGCCGCCAAACATTTTTCCAAGAGTTTGAACTACATATTTCAACGATATATACATATTGTAGTTACCATATACATAAAAGCTAGCTAGCTCGCTGCATTTGCATGCACATGTTTCTGCTAATCTACTTTTGTTTTCTTTTTGCTTCTAAATGTTTGCTAGTACTCTCCTTGTCATACATATATATATATATATATATATATATATATATGTATGACAAGGAGAGTATGCTTAATTTCCCCCATTAAATTATGATTATATATGTGTTGTTAAAATCTATGTTTATTTTTAAGGTTTATAGACCTCTAAAAACATATAAACACACATATATACATATACAGCAAATTATGTTTGAGGCAAGAATATTAAGATTGTCATGCACCCAACACAGGACGAAGAAAAAAGACACTTGGAATAGAGCTAGTTTCTGGGTTTAAAATGAGGAAATTATGTTTTGGAATTCTTTTTTCGCTTTTGATAATTCATACGAAGAGAGTGCTTAGAAATTATGTCACCACCAAATTTAACATCTGGGAAATGTTTTAATCTCTATAATTAATTATATATCCTGTCAAAGCCATGGTGCTTTATTTTATTAATCTCTTTATTTTGGAAGATCATATAATACATCTATACATATAGTTATGATATAGAGTAAAATAAAGATGAGAAAATAAAAATCAGGAAAAAATAGAAAGTGGGATCACTGAAATTCAAACATATGCATGTAAAATTATATATACTCATGTTTTACAATTTTATATATCAGTAAAGTCTAAGATATGTATTTTTTTTTATTAATATTTAATATATATATATATCTCTTGGTGAAGATACCTCTTTTGAACATTTTAGTATTTATAGTCTCAATGGAAAATAAAATATATATTAATTGCATGCATGCGCTTGACTAGATCACAAAGTTAGGCAAGTCAGGGTCAATCCGAAAAGGACCTTGCCTTCCAAATTGGCAAATGACAGACATATATATAGGTGAAATGGCTTAAATTATGAAGAAGTAGTAGGTACGTATGTGGTTTTATTTATATTATTAATGGGGTTGCAGAGGCTTTGGTTTGGTTTGGTTTGTTCTTTATTAAATATGCTATATACTAAACCTGTGAACTACTTGTTTTGCACTAGTACTACTCAGTGAGACAAAGATCATGGACAGGGCAGCTACGACAACCCAAGGCACAGCTGGTTGTAAACCCTTGACCACATTTGTACAAACAGACACACACACTTTCAGAGAGGTTGTTCAGAGACTTACAGGTCCATCTGATCATCATCATCATCATCAAAGTAATAACAACAATGCTAGTACCAATCCAGCACTACAAGATCAAGTAGTGGGACATTCCAAGATGATGATGATGGGTACTAGTACTAGCAGTGTAAAGAGAACAACCTCAAAACTCCATGAGAGAAGGCAGTGCATGAGGCCAAAGCTTGAGATTGTAAAACCCAATTTCTATTTCAAACCAGCTGAGAGTTTTTCACCCACAAAAGCACCAAGCCCACTTGGGACTCCTTCCTCCATAATTTCAAAGCTTTCAATACAGGAAAACAAAGCAGAAGCAGAAGAAGCAGTTGCTGTGTTGAATAGGCAAGAAGAAGAGAGAGCAATCAAAGAGAGAAGATTCTATTTGCATCCCTCACCAAGAGAACCCAGGCAGTTGGGTGGAGGAGACACTACTACTAATCAAGTACCACAGTTGCTTACCTTGTTCCCTCTATCATCTCCAAGAGATGCTACTGCTGATGATCACAATCCTTGATTTTGGTAAATTAATAATATTGTAAACCTTCTCTTCTTTTTTTCTTTTTTTTTTCTCTTTTTTTTTTTCTCTTTTTATTTCATCGAGTATCAATATGTTTAATCGAAGTTTTAGTTCTGTGCATATATCAATAATTTACTAGGTTTACCAATAAGAAGTTCTACCAACTTTATTAAAGTGAAGTGATAAATAATATGGCAACATACTATTGGCTTCCACTTAGTGTTCACTTATAGTATTGATCGGTAAACTAGTTGATACGCTTAACACTTGGTTAGCATAAACAATTTGTTGGAGCTTAAAAGCCTAAAACCATGAAGACAAAAAGTCCATAAATTAACAAACTTAAAGGAAAGAGCCAATGTTCTTATAGTGCTTCTAACTACACCATACTATTTTCTCCACACACTCACTAGATTGCATTTTGATTTTGTAGTTAAAAATATCCCCAGCCATTCCTTTCCTTTCTCATTCCTCGCTCTTTCTTGTTTTTGTATAAATGGAGATTTACTGGTCACTAGGTGACAGGTACCTGATGAAGAAAACAAGTAAAAGAAAGAGTTGGAGGGAGAAAAGAAAGCTGGGTTAGGGAAAAAGCAGAAAGTAGGGAAGAGGGTGAAAAAGCTTTCTGACTTTATTAGTTATTTGACGTGTCCCAAGACGCCTTTGGATTGTATTCATTAAAAAAAAAACCAAAAAAAAAAAACTTCCCCCAATCTAACCCAAATTCAACATACAATACCTTCCTTTTTTTTCATTGAAAAAAAAACATTAGATGCATCTTTCCAGGCCTGCATACTGATTCAGAATTTTGACTTTCATCAAAGGATCAAATATAATAATTAGCCACTTTAACTAATCAAAAACTTGGTCTTTAACACTAGTTGCATTAGTTCTCTGAACAATATACGTGTAAATAATTATCAAATAATAATAATAACGCAGAGAATACAGTAAAGGAATGAAGATAACCAAAATTTGACATTTATCAACGGGAAATTTTAAAAAAATTAATTGGAATAAGTGTTAAATAAACAAGCCACCAACTTAGATCACCCCAATCCAAGGCCTCTAACAGTGTCTCACTCTGCTAAGCCATAAAATGCACCTTAAAAAGGTGCATGGCCTAGCGTACTAGTTTCTTCAAAACAACATCTAGTATAAATATGTAAAACAAAAGATGGGAAAAAAAAAACCCTATAAGAAACCACGTTTTTACCCTAACTGAGTTCTACTGTGTGCTGTAAATAGTTCTGGTTATCCCTAGACAATCAGCTTAGTTGGTTTTCTTCTCCTCTTCCAGTACGGCAGTGGTGGTGGTGGCAGCATCAGCACCATCGGTTACTTGATCATCCTCACCACCGAAACCAAATTCATTTATACGTTTCCTGTCCACTGGATAGATCCATCTCTGGTAGACGTATATTAGAAATATAACATCTGCAACAAGGAAAGATAATGAAAATTACAAATGATATGAAACGTAATTAAATGGGAATGAAGCACAAAACTAAGATACGATATGATAAGGATACATGAATATACAATAGATATACCTATATCTATATCATAATAATGCCAATTTATACTTGCAAAATCTATATTTAGAAAAACACCAATGAAGAAATAATAATATAAAACAAAAAGGCACAAGAAACAGTAGACATAATAATCTCATCTGATTATTATCCTATCTTGATCTCCCTAACATTCTAGAATAGATTCCCTTGAAGTCAATTATTCTAGAATTAAAATGTAGACCAAGTCGCTAATTTTTACATGAATAAAAACTGTTGACCTTTTTTTCCCCCAAAATATATCTGTTCATATCTATCACATATCTAGAACAAATCATGTGACACCGCAACCATGATCTACATTGGATGCATAACCCCACATGATGTATTGGATATCCACAACGAATTCATATTCTACTTATATCAAATGCTTATTTTTGGGGAGGAGGTAGTAAAACCATCCTTGCTTATTAAATAAACCACAACACCATATCTTACCATCACGGAAGACAGATAGACGATGTAGTGTTGGCATTTTTATCACAAAAGCGAATAAATCATCAATGATTGTGTTCAGGAACTTGTACGTCATTTGCCTCCATGGTAGATGAGCCACAGATTTCAGCTTATAGTTTATGAACAATTGAGGGCACATCATGATGAAACCTGCATACAGTTCAAAACAAGAATGGATTACAAAATTGTCAATCTGACAAAGGAGGCACATATAACTTACAGAGGGAGGCAGCAATACCATAGTATCCCTTAGAAAAATCATCTTATTTAATGACTGTGTATGGTATTTCTTTAGTCTACTTGATTTAGACATACATATATACATATGTATATATATATATATATATATATATGCATATATATCTGAGTGTGTGTGAGTGTAACATGGGTTCAAGCAGTTGGTGAAATTCTTCTTTCCCCAAAATACTTGATAAAAATATTTCACCTTGGTGTATCTTAGCTTGGTTCCTGTGTAAAACAAAGAGTAGAATTTTCAAAACTAAAACTTGTTAGATGGGACCAATTAATTCATATTTCTTCACTTTGACTAGTAAATTTGAACTACTAATCTTGCTTTCGATTGATAGATGATTCTTTATTTAACTGCAAATTAAGCATGAGATTGTAAAACCAATTGTCTTTCCTAACTTGGAATATTTTTGTCCATTAAAATGAGTCAAAATTGCAACACTTTTTCAAGAGTGAATCACACAATATGTATATATATATATATACATATACATACATACAAACATGCATATATATATATATATACCCATACATATATATATATATATATTGTGTGCCTGTTCATGTGTCGTGTAGCTAACGTGTTATCTTGACATATTAACTAATATATTCTTGCACATGTCATGATTGTAATGTTACAAAGCAATAGTCATCTCACATATTATAGGAGTCATTATCTATCTGTTTTTTTTTTTTTCCCTCTTTCAATAAATTTGGTAATGAAAATCATTCCAGAAGAGATACACAAAGGATAAATAGCTAGCAATGAAAAACAGATACGATTTCAACAAAAACCACCAAATAAAATATTATGAAAGAAAGCAACTGATGTGAAGAACGACTTTGAAATACTCTGAAAAATCTCAATATTTGATATGGAATTGCCAGATAAAGCTAATCAGCACTCAGAAGTACTGGCCCACTGGATAAATGACTGTTATTTTCATTTGAGAAATGCCAACACAATCACAAAAGTGGTGAATACAGAAAAGATTTTTCATGAGATGGAGTTCTCAAGTGATGCTTAGATTAACTAACTAATTAACAAACTATTTAAAATTGTTCAAGAAGTCCTATAATAACACGGGGTGTCAACTTAATAAATCAAAAGAAAATATGAAAAGAGAAACTTACCGAACATATACACACAGCTTGTGAGTGAAGATAGAATCCAAGAATACCAGCTCTTGTGGCGCTCATACATGAGTGAATAAACAGAGGAGCCTGCAACAAGGAGGAAGAGCACATATGACAGATACTTCATTGCCATGTCATCATACTCCTTTGTCTTATTCCCTGCATACGAATCACGGTCTCGGAACCTCAACATAGGAAACTTTCCACTTCTATCGATCTGGACATTGAAAAGGATAGTTACAATATAGCCACATAAACAAATTCAATAACAGAATGGCAGCTTTAGCAAAGATTTGGTGTTAGCAAGTGCGCAATAATAAGAACTTTCAACATAGGAAATTGACAGCAATATGAAATGTGCTACATATAGAAATCAGACACAGTTCAAACCATGAAAAAGAGAAGTATGACAGCTTACACAAGCATTAACACACAAAACCAAGCGTAGTGTGGAGACTTATCAGTGCCCGTACTAAGCCATATTGAGACTTCTTGAGCAATATCATTTCACAAATCTATCCAAAATATAACATGAAAATTTTTAATTTGGAAACCATCAAATAATCACAATACCTTAACTGTACCATAAAGCCATTTTAGAGTAAAACCCCCAGTAACAGTAGTTAAAACATATTTGAAATAGTAGATAAGTTCAAACCATTAAAAACTTGTTATTACTATAAACAAAAGATATGTAACTCTATCTGCATATGAATTTATGAAGACAACACCTCAAATGGTGTAAAAACCAAGACACTTTTGATATTAACTGGTGGCAACTTCTCAAGGTTCAGGCTTTGACTGATTAATGGCAAGACATCAAGTATCGATCAAGAGATTATTTTGTGATTTCATCAAATATCCAACATAAAAACATATTTGACGTATTTGATGCACACATCCTGTCATTTACTTGTACATACACACACACTGTTCTAAAGAAGTAATTCCAGCACAGTCTGGCATAAGTGGAGATGACAGAAAAGGCCAAGAGCATCAAACCAAAGCATGCAGATGCCTGACATGATATCTCCAAGCAGCTTTCTAGGGTGTATAGGGCAACTTGTTATTTAATTTGTCTTTTTTCTACAGACAGGAAGACAGAGAATATGATTAAAATACCTCAATGTGCATGGCTTTTCCAATTTTCCAAAATTCAATACACAAGCCAACTCCAGAACTTGCAAGTATCATCCAGGAAGTATCATTGTCAAGTAGATAGAGGAAGACAATGAACTGGCATAAGAAGCTCACAACAACAGATTTTGCAGACAGTCCTTCCATCGACTTATTTTTGTTCCAAAATTGGATATCTGTGGACAAAAAATTACACAAGTTGTAATGGAACCTCAAAATCCAATAAGCGCGTCAAAATGTGACATAAAAAGAATAATGACTAACCATTCTTAAATGCCAAGAAGTCAAACACTGAATGGAGTAAGGAAACAACCATTGTGATTGCCAAGAGGTAAGGATTTCCCTCCAAGAATACCCTCTGAAAATGACACACTTCATCAGCATTTTTCATTTTTCTTCTTCTTTAATTCTTTGTTTTTTTTTTTTTTTTTTTTTTACTACTATTAAAAAAAACACCTTTCAGCTATACTAACATGATAGCAATCACCTCCGCCAGCACCAATGTCACTGCTGGTGCTGACATCAGCACCATCATTGTTGTCACCATATTTTAAATTAATGCTAATAGAAAAATAAGATACTTTCCATATAACCCAAAGTTACAAACAAAAAAAAGGCACATAATTCAGAACTAATTCAAGTTGATATTTTGCCATCAAGGATGACATAGAACTAGTCCACCATTATGATTCATGGCAACACAATTTTATAATAAGAAACCACCCTACATTATTTGTATACCATCCTTCACAAAACCATGTAACATTTATCGCAAAAGCACTAAGGTATAGCAAAATTTATTAAAATCCCTATCATCTGTTAGACTAGATGGGTATTTTTTGCGCAATTTCATACTCATATATATCACACATAGCAAAACTACAAATCACCTAACTACGCTTCCATATTTTTTAAATGACAAATTCCATTCAAAGCCTTTAGTTTAAACAACATTGCAAGAGACATGATTATTTATATAAAAAAAAAAAAAATCATGCCAGAGAAATGTTCCAGTTGTAACAAAATATGACAAATACCTTAAGCTCATCAGCTTCACCTTCAAGCATGCTCCCATAACTACGATGAATCTGGAAAGACTGATCAATCTGTAAGAATAGCTGCCATTTAGTCATGCTTATGGGACCCACCTCCAGATTAAGTGGCAGTTCAGTCACTGTCTCATTTATTCGTATCAATTTATCTCGAAGTAACCAAAATTCATTGAAGAAGACAGTTGGGAAGTAGTTCCCAGAACTAGGCTCAACATTCAAGTCTGCAACTCTAAAGTTAAGGACTTAAGATCATAACCTTAAATTTGTATATTATCAGGCTTATCTTACCTTAACTCATAGACATACTTTTTTGTTTTATACACATGCAACTCCAAGCTAAACACATTACGAATATCCAAAATAAATAAAAGAATATGGTGCAACATGGGCAAATATGAATGTCTCTATGTACACATTGTAAATCACATAAATCTCATTTCCCAGTAGAGAAATGGTAAAAAAATTAAAGATAAAATCTGGCCATACTGGAAGAGAACTTACATAATAATGTGTGGATCTTACATAATAATGTGTGCATGTGTGTGTGTTAAAAGATATCAGGACTTCAACTAGGGTGTGAATGCGTGTGGAGGCTTGGGTTCAAAAAATTCAGGACTTTGACAATAAAATATTGAATAATGTCATCTTGAGGCAATTAACCTAGTATTCTTGCTGTCCCTTTTTCTTTTTCTTTTCAGTGAGAAACAAAAAAATTCTTGGAAAATTCTCACCCTCTATTTTTCTCATGCCTCAATCTCCTTTCTCTAACTCTTTGCAGATCCCATCCAAAACACTAAAATCACAAAGATATTCCCTTTTTGCTCTTACTAATGCTTGAAATAGCCTTAGCATATAAAAATTACTAGCTGTCCACCATCCAGCCATGCATACATTCAGGTTAGACATATGCAGCCACCAAAATGTAGTTCTATGATGTCATAAATCACAAGCTCTAGATTCTTCTATTACCAACACATGTTTCAAATCCTAAAACCCATCATGTAGATTGATTGCCTAACATGTCCGAACTACATCACAAGCACACATCATGTGACACAAGAAGAAAATATAGCTACAATTATGTGCCTTGCACAAAGCAAGCCATAAGAGAATAAATCGGGTCAATTCCATGGAAAACATAAGTAATGGAGCATTCTTCCATATTCACTACATATGTCTAAAAAAGCAAGCATCATTATGAATACCAGTATCTTCTCAGGAGGGTGCTTAACTTTAACAAGTTAAAAAGCTACAGCAGAAGTATTTGGGAATCTTATCTTTATACTGCATTTATTGGTAAGTTTTAATAAAGTAATCTACGTGTAGCACTCAACTACGTCCAAATCAAATAGGCTAGAATCCAGAAAAAGAAATATCAAGAAGGATACCCATAGCACGGGTATTTATACAAATAAGTGGAAGGATCCGTGCACATCAAATAATTATTCAGAAAAATAGAAGTGTCATTACTAAACAAACTTCTTCAAAGGCAAAATTGTTTGATACCAAAATAACTAGGAAGACCCATCACATGTGTAAGTAGGCAAATATAAAAAGGTCAAGGATACAAGGCACAATATTTGGTGGCACAGCATTATGAGGATATCTGCAAAAACCTTGCCAGATGTTAGTAACAATGGCCAAAAGAAGATCGTACTGAGGAGACAAACACATTAATAATAACAAGTATGCATGATTCTTCTACTCTTTTTGAGAAGAAAAAAATTTATAGATAATAATTAACCTTAAGTACCCAATTTCTAGAAGTTGCAAAATCCTTAAAGATCTAAAACACAAGAAAAGACCAAAAAAAAAAAAATAAAGGAAAAAAAAGGTAGTTATTGATCTCTTTAGAAAATGAAGCCAAAGGGTAAGTGTGCTTGATTGATAGTTAATATGCCACAATATAACATAAAAACTAGAAATATGTGAGTAACTACTTGCAGACCACCAAGCTACAGAAAAGAAAAATCACTTGGAGATTTTGTCCAATCTTTTCTATCATGTGAAAACTTAGAATACAATATCTTTAGGGTCAAGGGAAGAGTCCAGAATATTGTTTATGCTGGGGCAGGAAACTATGAATATTATTAATTTTATATGGGGTGGAAAAAGAAAGAGAGAGACTAGGAACGCTGGGAATCCATAGATAAGAGTAAAAATAAACACCGGTAAATTGAAAGGTCTTTCACTAAATATTTGCCACAGATACAAAAATCCAATTGTACAGCAATTAGCAATAATCAAATGCAGTGAACAAGTTTTTGATCCATACTAAATACTATTTAATACCTATCAAGCCTAATAGAGAGCTAATAACAGAAAAATATAATAAAATATACCGTGTAAAATCATCAACCAAATTGATTGTAATATTTGGTTTCCAATATGATACCCACTCCACAGGACCATTGTCTTTAGAATCACCCTCAGTCTCATCAATCACCTAAAGAGAACAACATAAAATTTCATTAGATAAATGACCATAAAAGGCCTAATAGAAACCTAGACATGTTGTAATGAGGAGTCCTGTAGACAAATCATGTTTAACATTCTTGCATAATATTAGAGGTACCATTACAGATCAAACTAGTTGATTGTCATCAGGCAGAGCCTACCACTCAAATTCAGTATTTTCACAATTAGAAACAATAGGTGTGCTCATCAGGTGGAGCCTACCACTCACATTCAGCATTTTCACAATTAAAAGCAATAGGTGTGCTAAACAATATGGTGGAACAAACTATCAAGAAAACATTGAAAATCATAGGGAAAGATTGGAGCATTTCAGAACTCTAGACCAGAAACTAGCACAGATATTTTATAAGCTTTCTAGATAAATAATAAACGACAGTTGTAACATTGACCCAATACCAAGTAACTGTTATGATATTTATAATAACCAAAATAAAAAATTCAGTGATAGCACTATCATCTAATGTAAAAGTAATTTAAGGAAACAAGTAAGAGATGAGTACATGCCTGAGTTGCTGTTTCAGCCTCATCGGTGCCTTTGGGATTTCCCAACAAGCTCCTCCTTTTATCCGCATTCGACTTGGGTAAATAGGCCACAATAGCTGAATCAATGAAAAGGTTATCGCATAAATTCTTACATGTGCTTCAGCAACCACCTTAAAAATATAATGAATTGTAGTTGACAAACTATAATCAATTAGACAATCTTACGGTGTGTCCTTCCAAACACAGAAAGATTCTGGTACTCTGGATCATTTGGGTCTGCAGGGTAACCAGAGCGTGCAAAGTAAACGTGGGCGAAGAGACTCCCATTGTGCTTTAAAGCCTAACAGACAAACAATACCCTCATGTCATCCAACATGACAACTCGTTGGGAAAAAAAATTGTAAAATATATATATATATATATATATGGAGAGAGAGAGAGAGAGAGAGAGAGACACACACACACACACACACATCTATATATATGAAATTATTTTGTGTATCTTCAGAGTATAAAATCCTTCTTGTAAGTTATACCTCAGATGGATAATACTTCAAAGAACGAGACCTGGTACTCTCTGATCCCCAAACGGCATATGGAATATTAGTCTCATGCCACAAAAGTGCATCTTCATTACCAAAGTCATTGAACTTTTCACTTTCAGATACGTAAAACCACATATCCTGTATGGAAAATAGGAATTAAGATTGATTCTGCGTATAATGAATGAAATGCGTGAAGAAAAAAACTTTCTACTAATGAAACAACAAAAAATAGCCTGCCTATAGTTGCTTAACTATAACTTCTCATATCTAGGCAAAAACATTATTTTCCTATTTATTTATAGTTGTAAATCTTTAAACTACTACCATGGGGTGAAACCAACTACGTATGTCTCACATAAACAGATAAACACTTGACACTCACCATCACGTATTAGCTCCTCCAATAACAGAACAGAAAGAGAAGCTAAGAGTACAGAAACGATAACTTACACCTTAGAATAAACCTAGAGAATATGAATCATACGTATAAGTAGATAAAGGCAGCAAAGGGGCAGAGAGAGAGAGAGAGAGAGGGAGTGAGAGTTGGGGTACCAAAGGCTCCGCCTTCTGGAAGAGATTGGAGATGAGAATGGAGGGTTCAGAGGTCTTCTTGGGGAAGAAGAATTTGGAAGCAAAGTACCAAAACACTGCAATCCTGATGATTCCAGTTAAGGACTGCCCAAAGCCACCTGCTTGCTGTTGTTGTTGCGGTCTTCCTTCGCCTCCTCCCGCTCCCTCTGCTGGCGGCGCCATCTTCTTCTTCTTCTTCTTCGTCTCCTTCTCTTGCTCTGCTTTCGGGGGCTCAGATTCCCTCTGAAAGCAGCTTACTCCCTCTCTGGATGCGATCGGAGAGTTATAGAGAAAGTGAATAACAGATATTTTCTTCTTTTTTTAATCTGCGGCCTGTCGCTGTCTTCGATGCTGCATAGAAAATAATAATAATAATAATGAGTTTTAATTTATTAATTAAAATAAAAACATATATACCTACGCAAATAATGGGTGACTGACAGCCATGCGTCTGCGTTTTGGCTTCATTCTCTTCTTCTTTTTTTAATGGTAAATAAGGCTTCATTTACATTTTAATTATTTATTTTTACGTTATTAAAAAATATATTTTTAATTAAAATTTCCCTTTTATCAAAAACTTAACAGTACCTTAAACAAAATTTCAAAAACATTATTGGAAATGCAATTAACCTATTGTAAATCTCAATGAAAAATAATTGTAAGCCCATAAGACGGTGATTTACAAGATAGATATATATAGGATAGGGTGGATTATAGTGGGCTATATCGGAGAGGATTTAAATGAGCAGCAATAGTGTTATTATATGTTAAGCGAGTAGTATTTGATTAAACTACATTTGTTAAAACTTAAAAATGGAATAAAAAATATATATATATATATATATATATAAATTCTTAAATAGTTTAAATGACATCAAAACAAAATATACTTATAAAATAAAAACAGTAACTATGCCTATGCCATTAGCTTACACAACGAGACAATTATGTGTCTTCGTCAAGCGTCCAATCGGTTTCAAATAGATTCTCAAACCATATCATGCCTATATTGATCTTACAGCCTCCCCACCACACACACACACACACACACAATAAGTATAACCTGTTTAATAGAAATTTATGATTCTTAAGGCATACTTCAACACTGGAAAGAATTTGATTCCTTCCAACATTGAAACTTCGTATTTTGTCGATTCCTTGACTTCGCCTACACGTACTATTTATTTCCGTTGAAAACTATCGAGTGTGCATTTAGAAGAGTGTAAGTTGAAGGATTACACCTTCCATTACCAATGCCAAGGACGCATCGAATTCAAATTCTCAATGGGTCTAATTCACTATTTACTAGGGTCCACCATCTCTTATAATCAGAAAGGGAAGTGGATATATGACAGAGAAACAACTGGAGACCCAATTGGAGATTTTGGGTGGGCACTTCAACTATTTTGTTTAAAGTAAGCCTCATCTATGTTGGTGCGTAATGTGTAGTACCACTATTATAATATAGTAACTTAAAGAAACAAGTAAACCTCATCTACAATAAATAAAGTAGCACTCACCAATACTATTATTTTCCTTCTTTTTAAGCCGTCTAAATATATATATCAGATAATGCAAAAGCCAAATATGCAGAGGCAGCAACAAAAAACGAAATAGAAAGAACACACAAGAAGAAAACACCAAGTATTCTTATCAAACCCAAAAGCAAGCATAGTATATATGCAATGGCAAAATAAGCAACAAGGCGGGGGTCAGAAGCAGAAAGTAAGATCAGGAACACTGTTCATCCTCCTATACTTACTTTCCTACTGCCACCAACAACTATTGCTAAGCACTGTTGAACTTCCTATTTCTTTCAGTTACATAATTCTTTAGAGCTATTACACTAAACAAAAGATTTAACTTGTCCTAAAAAGTTCTGTGCGACCTTAAGTATCTCTTATTTAGAGTGTACCACCTCTAACTATTATGTCCTACTGGTCCTGCATCAAAGGCCCTTTGCGGAGTCTTCAGGATGATGTGGGGTGTATTTCTCCATGAGCTCGGTTAATTTGCCATCTAACTCCTTTTCAAGCTCTACCTCCTCCTCCAAGTGCCTCCGCCTCATCGCATTCATCTTTTCTTCATGTGATTTTATCAGAATGTCCCTCTCGAGCACAAACTCTTCCATCTCTTTGTCTTGAAATTTAATGAACTTGGCAATCTCCTCCGCTCTACAAGAGCCAAAAGAAAGAGTGTACTACATTAATACAGTTAGAAAATAGTGCCAAACAAGGAAGCGCAGCATGGGTTTCCCAAAAAAAACCAGCAGAAGGGTATGTTTCCTCAAACACAACCATGGCAAGAGACACATCTAATTACCTGCGTCTATACTCCTCTGCATTTGATGTATCAGCATTTGACTGCTTCACCTTCTCACGCTCCTCCTGCTGCAGCATCTCAAAGTTTTCTTCTTTGGCACCCGTTGATTCGCGAATGTCTTTAATTCGTTTGTAAAATTCTTCTTGCATATTCATCTTATTGAAAAACAAAGTGAAAAGTATAATGAGCCCAAATGAACAAATAATAATAACAACGCATTCAGAAACTTCAAAATAGGGAAGTTAGCATAACACACTACAGACTCCACCAATGTATTCTTTCTTCAAATTGCATCACAATTTTTTATTTAAATTAGAAGGTAAACTTTGGCAATGCAGGATATTACCATATGATATATAAACAACCTGAAAAAAAGATAATAAATTAAAACTTTTACTTCAAAAAAAAGGGTGGGGGTTGGGGGAATAGCAGAACTGAAGCTATTTCAAACAAAAATAGTTCAGTATTGATTTCTACGTACTCTAAAAACTAACGTAAGAGCAACACACTAAGCACTTCAGCAATTCATCCATATCAGAATATGAAGAAAATCTAGCAGTTAAAACACATCAACAGTAACCTTCCTACTAAGGTATAAAATTCATCAGCATTTGATAGAATTACCTCTTCCATGTTCTCTTCATACTGTGTCTTTGTCCTCTGTCTTACAATTCGGTTTTCCACAATTGCCTTGCGCAGCTTCTCGCTAAGTATACCAATATCATTTTGAAGAGCTTTCTTAGTCATCTCATTTTTAGCATTCCTGTTCTTGAACCAGATAAGCTGATGGTTCTCCTCACTCATTTGCTTAATTTGGTTCACCACCGACTCTTGGTATGATCTCATCTCATATTTCAGCTTAGATTTGCCTACTTACATAAAACATGTACAACATTGGAATATTAGTGTTAAACAATTCTTCTTAATTGCTGAGGAAAGAAATCTAGTGAACTTAAATTATATAATAGATCCAATAGGTTTAAATAAACCCATAGAATCAGTACCCAAACAGCTACGTCAAACCAATCACCAAAGGGGAAAGAGAGAGAAAGAGCAGAAACCTTGTGAATGCTGGTTAAATATATCCAAGTCTTCTTTCACTGCCATATAACCATAAAGCTGGCGATTCCCACCATGATGGAATAAGTTACGATGACGCTCCCAAGCATTCCTGTCCGTTCCTTGCTCAGTGAAATGTTTATGCAGCCGCTCAGCCTCTAAATATCCCCCTCCTGAGGCCTCAAAGATCAACACACTCATCCCACGGTGCCCCTGTGGACCATAAGAATGTCGAGCCTTCACAGCATCATAAGCACCGAAGTAGTCAAGAAGCTCTTGATTTCCCATGCCAATCCACTTAAATACAATTTAAGAAATAAAAAAGATTAGGACCATAACAACAAAACTAAATATCTTCCAAAATAGGATCTCCGTATATAAATATAATAATAAGTAGCTCTATTTGAAAAATCAAGCTAGTTTTGTAAAATAGCACTCACATTTCATTTTTAAGTAAAAATAAGCCAACACAAGTTACCTTTTCATTTTCATCCTGTTCGAGCCTTGTGTTCATGATGACGACCATTGGAGGCCAGACTATTTCATGATCCTTATCCTCATCCTTTAAACCTTTCCATTTACCATACGCTTCACCAGCTGGTATAACTGAAGTCCCCCTCCTTTGCAAGTCCTCTTCCAAAACCTCTGCAAACTCTCTGTGTAGCTTCACCCTCTTAGACCCTTTTGTTTTGGCATGTGCCACGAGCGGCTGCAGGCCTCGGTACCAGTCAATGGCACCAGGACCACCGTGGCATGCAGGACAATGCCATTGCCTTGCTGGATCATTAATTTGATCGAGGGATAAACCATCCAGAATCACAAAGAATTTCTTGAACCATTTATTTTCCTTACGGGTACCATGGCTTTTTTCACTTGAATCAGAATCAAATTCATCACTTAAGAGTTCATCATCACTATCATCCAAAACATCATCGTCATCATTGTTGTCATCAATTTCATTATCCTTGTCAGCCTCAACATCCTCACCAGTATTGGCCATGGAGCCTATTTCATCTCTTTCCCTACTCTTAGCCTGAACAGAACCAGCTCTAGACTGCCAGTTCCATCCATGCTCCAATGGAGGGCGAATTACAGGTTGTGGGGTCACATAGTTGCTCTCAGCATACCTAGCAGATTGGGGCCTGATACTTCCACTGCCAACAGGTCTTTTAGAAACCGCAGCTTGTGGTTGCCAAGTATTTCCAGGAAGTTGAACCCAACCTGGCTTTTGAACAACATCTGTATGTCCCTTTACTTTAGGATTAGAATTTTGAGTAACCCATGATTTTGCAGAACTGCTTCCAGCTTTGTTCTTGGACTTTCTGGCAATTACCTCCCACTGACCATCATCTTGTTCCGACTCCAGGTTAATGCCCGCTACACTATGGCTCAACTGCTGAACAGCGGGGCTAGTGGCATCCATCCCATTATTTCCCTTGGGTCGCTCACTATTGGTACCTGCATAAGGTTTCCCACCCCCTCTTCTTGAATTCATCTTGATGAAACTTATCTGACTGTTTAGAATAACATTCAATCAGATAAAAAAGAAGACTCACAGTTCAAATGGATAAAAAGATACAAGAACTAGCAGACAAATGATCAGCAACCAAAACATACTTGCAATTAACTTTTCATTTTGAACAGTTGCAAGATCACTCCAAAAGGATTTCTCCCAATTTCTAACAAGTATACTTTCTCAAAAGAGAAGAAAAAAAAAAGTTGTAATAAGTATTAAATATTCACATTTACATGAAATTGCTATCCTTCCTCATCCATGAAACTGCTATCCGAGACTCATCCTTAAAAATGCTCGTTTTCTAAAAAGATAATATCAACAAAAAAATAAAATCAAGCCACATTGACTCCCGTAATTGAGAATCCACCCAAATAAAATAGATACTAAAATGCAAAACATTATTTGGGGGAAGATGAAATTTTACACAGGAGTTTTAAGAGTGATAGTCATAAACAAAGACTCATAATCAAAGGGCTAAAATTGCCGAGAATACAAGTCTTCAACCTCTCTTTCACCTTCTTTGATTTTTTTTTTTTGGGGCTACAAACCAAATCAAATAGACTACAGAATCAGACATTCAGACAACAAAACTAAATAAAACAGACATCAGACACAAAAGACCACCATCCCACCAAAAATCAAACCCGAGAAATCCAGAAATGCATCTCATATAATGACTGATCGAACATTACAAAACAAAAAAAGTAAAGAATGTTTAGACACAATGCATGTAGTGAAGGAGAGACAAACAGTGCCACAGAGAGAAAGAACAAGTTTAAGAGGGAAATGGAGTCTCACAGGTGGTAAGTGAGAAGCCGAACCCGATCGTCGCCGGAAACGACGAAGGAAGCTGGGAGAACGGCGAAATTATAGGTTGCAGTCGCCGGCGATTGATGAGCACGCGCTGCAAGTAGGGAAACACACAGAAAGAGTGAGCAGAGAAAAGTGTCAAGAGTGAAATGGCGTGGCAACCACAGTCGACAAGGACCATGACCTCTTATATGAAGCTCCAGTGGGCCCCGGACGTCAAAAAATTATCAAATTTGATTTAGTAAAATATGTAATTACATGTACCACCCTAAACTGTGGTTATCTATCAGTTTAGTCCCTACAGTTTATTTTTATTAGATAATTACACCTGCAAAGATATCAAATAAATATTTCTGCTATAATCAAAAAATTAAAATTAAAAATTATAACAAAGGATCTATTTGATATTTTATTGTGTGATCGTTCAAAAACAAACGGCAAAATTTACATCAATCCACCTTTTAATTTATAATTTATATAGGTAATAAATATAATTAATTTTTATTTTAATAATATTAAAAAAATTTAAAAATAATAAAATAAAAACGGAAAAAGAGTGCTTGTGGAGCAACCCATGCATGACTTTTGATCTGATTGAGACAGCTTAAAGGCGCAGACCGCCAATTCTTCTATGCGCTTCATGGCATTTCAAATCAAAACTCCTTATCAACGAAGCAATTGTTTTTATCATTTTGCACATGGGCGTGGCCAGTGGATAAGAAACATTTAAGGGTTGCAATTTAAATTTTAATAAGTTTTATTATTATTTAAAATGTATTTAAATTTATTAGAAGATTAAATAAATTAGTTATTTTAAGTTTTTATATAATTTTAAAATTAAAATAATAAAAATATTCTATCTATTAATAAAATTATCGAGATTATTTTTTATTTATAAAAAAATTATTTTTATTATTTTATAAATTTGAAATTGTAGATTTAATTATGGACTTATTATAAAAAAACTCTAAAAATATTATAAATACTAGATAATAATGTCTTAATTTTTAATATTTTTTTTTGTAAATTTTAATAAATCTATTGACAAATAATTTTCACTAAGAGCCCTTTATATATATAAAAAGTGCATTAAAATTATTTTATATATCTTACTTTTTTTAATAAATAATTATTTAGTATGCAATTAGTTTTGAAAATATATGATAGAGAGCATTGTTGAAAACACTATAATGCTAAAATTTAGCAAATATCATGTTAAAATTTAAGTACCGTTGGAAATTCTTTAATGTAAAATGCTAAACTTGGTAATATAACGCCATTTCTCATGTCAAATGCGAAATTATAAAGTGTTCTAACTTCTTTTAATAGGTTAATTTAAAATAATAATTCTCAATTTATAATTAGAGCCATAATTATCTTCTTTTAACCTATTTGCAATAATAAAAGAAAACTTCACAATTTGTAATAGAAAGATAAAATAAATAGAATAAAATTCTTTTTTCTTGGAATAATTCACGGATAACATATGCTTTGTGATATGCATATCTTGAATTTAAAAATTAGTATGGATTAGTACTGTTTCAATAAGCCATCCATCCCACGGATATTTTTTATGGTTAAGTTTTTTTTTTTTTTTTGCCTTGAGTTGTTCTCATAGATATTGACCAAAATAAAAAAGATAAAGAAAAATGAATAAAATAATGGATGGAATATTAAATAATAAATAACAAGTTAAATTATAAAATAAATATATATATATTTTTGTGATGAATCGAGAACAAATTTAAAATTAAAATTGAGCTGGCTGATCTGAACCTGTAGCCCCCGTAGCCCCCGTTTTAACGGCTATTTTTACCAATTCAGAACTAATTTTATTTAATTGTCCATCCGTACTTTTTAAGTTTTGACAGCCTCGAAAACATCGACCGCCAAAGAAACGAAATGAATTTACCATCTTACCCTTTATTATTCCATAAATGCCCTCGGGCTTTTGACGAAAAATCTCATCGTCACCGTAATGCCATTAACGAGGAGCCATTTCGTTGTAGTAATTATGCTTATATTGATTCATCAAAAAAAAATTATGCTTATATTGTGTTTGGACTTTTCTCTTCTTTTGTTTTTTTTTTTTTTTTTTTTTTATTGTTGCTTAGATTATCTCTCTCTAAAAAAATAAAAAATAAAAAAAATAAACAATTACATTTTTATATTTAAATAAACAAGTAATATTTTATCCCTCATTCAAACAATTAATCACTTATAATCAAATTTTTGGCCAAAAAAAAAAAACCTCTTTTGAACTATTCAGAAGATAAAATAATCAGCTTTTAATAGAAGGTAAATTACTCGTCTATATCTAAGACGACCTACACCTATTATAATTTTTTTGAATCATTTTATATTAGAAAAAAATAGAAAATACTATTGGACTGATTAGGTTTAATGAATTGTAATTGCAATTTCTTAAAACACAAAGATAAATCTAAAAGAATATGAAAAATAAAATATGACTAAATCATTTAAAATCAACAAAATTTATAGAAAGAAATTAAAAAAGAACCTTAATGAATAAGTATTATTTTTAGGAAAAATAGTGCTGTACTAAATGATTGATGAAACATCAACATGTATGAATAAGTAACAAGTTCTTATAGTTATTTTAAGGATTTATTTGTTATTATTTATTTATTTATATGATAGAGCTATTTATAGAGTTAAGATATGTTAATTTAAAAGTTAATCTACAAGGGCATTTAAGTCACAGAACAAACGGGAGGGTAATAAAGTAATTCCATCTAAATTGCCCTTTTGGCAAAATTGCTCAATGCTTAACAATTAAGAAATAGATTTTTCATATTATCAAAAAAAGAATAAAAAAAAATAGATTTTTCATAGCTAAAACCGATCTCTCGCTATTTTCTCTCCACTTTCCCCACCAAACACGAACGAACAACTCTTTCTAGCGAATTCCCAGAAAAACTGAAATTAAATTCTGAAAAAATATATATATTTTAAAAAATATTTATTTATTTATTTTCAGATGCCAATACAAATGAAATTACTAATGGAACGGCGATGAAATCATAGACTCCAACCACAACAAATCAGAAAACCCTAAAAAGCCCCTTTTCCGTACAAATCCTCCTCTCTCTCTCTCTCTAATTTTGTCCCTCTCCGATTCGATACTTTCCAGTATCCACCACAAACTGAACCCCTTCTTCCTTCAGATCTGTCGCCGACCTAGAAGCTGACCTGAGCTTAGCTGCTTTGTCTTATACACGCCGAGATCCGACCACGCGCCGCCGGCATGGTCGTCAACACGCGCCCTCTCAAGCGGATGAAGACGGTCGATCCCTACGACTTCCGCACCTTCCCTTCCTCTGACGTCGAGCCCGATGGCGGGCCTTTCAGGACTAATGTGCGCGCCTTCCTCTCTAAGCACGCGATTCCGCCACCTCAGTCGTCGCTCTTCCCCCATTTGCTGACTTGGCAGATCGTCTTCAGTGTCGGCGACGCGTCGGGCGGTAACGCTTCGCCGCCGCCGATCTACCTCGACATCGTCGAGGAGGACGTCGCCAGATCTAGATCCGTGTACTGCGATCAGTGCCGAGTTGTTGGTGAGTTATCGCCGAGTCGTTTACACCGTCTTCTATCTCACGTCTCTTTCAATCTCACGTAGCTCAATATCTTGGTAATCTCGTGAGATGTAACTTTCGTAAAAATTGATTATTATCATAGTAAACGACACACGATATGGTACGACTAATGAGAAAGTGTCGATTGACGCGAGAAAATGGATGGAAGTAAGCTATTAATGGACGAATCTGAGGTGGGAGCTGGGTGGGGTTGGGGCCCATGATAGATCGATGGGAGTGGTTTCATTAGGCCACGTGGTAACGAAATTAAATAGACTTTTTATTTTTTGATAAATAAAAATGAAACAGACTTGTTTGTATTTAGATGACCGCAGACCCGTTATGGTTTTGTTAAAAGTTACAACTAAGCTCCTCTCGCTCTCTTTTTGACCTGTTTCAACTTGGGTTGTACTTGTACAAGACTTCGCTTCTTGATTATCCGAACCCAATCCGCCATTGTCATATTATCATTATTACTAACATTACTGGTTGTTTTTATATCTAGGAAAAATATATGCGGCCATTATGCATACTAAGGTTGATAGTGTTGATTAAAAAAGTTTTTTATTTTTTTATTTTTTTGGGCTTCTGGTGTGGGCAGTACTTGTTACTAATTGATTATCGTTGTTTTACTTCTTTATGTGCATTAATTACTTTTAATTTTCATTATAATTTTCAAATTTTCACCTTTTATTTAGCTTTCTTATGACATTCTTTCTAATTGTTAGTTTGCATAATTTAGCCAGCTTGATTAAAACATCTCCTGTGAGCAAATTCTGATGATTGGGTTATCATCAAATTAGAGATTGCATTAAAAGCTAAAGGATTTGATTGCTATTTTAACTTGTTAGCATAGAAAAATTTGATGAAATTTTAAGATTAAAATGTTATTTTTTTTGTTTGTTAATTGGTTAAAATGTTATTTAAACCTTATTGTTGTAATATATTATCCTCAGTGTTGATTGTCTTTTTGTGAAAGTGTGTGCTAACGAGTGAAGGGTTGAAGTGCCATTGTCTTTTTGTAATTTAGGCCAAACGTTTTTAGAAGTTTTATCATGCGAATGTCTTATGTGTATTTTTCTTTGTCTTGCATGAATGTATTTAGTGGTCGTTTGGCAGTCCATGTGTTGGCATCTATGCATTATGTACAGACCATGAACATAACAGATTGCTTGTCAAACTTTTCTGTTAATTTTGATCGTTGCTTGGATGTTTCTGGAATTAAAAGTTATACAAATCCTTTTTTTATTATCAATCCTATTATCCATCTTGGTACTCTAGTTGCAAACCTTCTTTGATATCGTGTGATATTTCATTTGATTGATGTATGGTTTTCAACTCTTGAAAGTTATTTGCATCTAGGAATACTGATTCTGCAATTTCTTGAAATATTTATTTCATTTGATTGTTTAAGTAAAACATTTATAAATATTTAAGGCCACGATTGTCAATGATACGAGATCTAACCTGTCATATTTCCATGCAAACATTAGGATGGAGTGGTCATCCAGTATGTTCTAAACGCTACCATTTTATTATCAAAGCTGATGGTAATTCCATTGGTGGGTATCACAAGCCTTGTATGTGCTGTGGAGATGTCCTGCATTTGTCAGAATCCAAGTGAGAACCTTAACCTGTTGTCTATACTTTCATGTATGATTTTTTGTGATATATTTACTTTATTATTTATTTATTCTTTTCTATCTTTCCATAGTGATAATGACTCATTTTTTTTGATACTCCATGCCAAGCAGCTATGATAATTGTTTGGAATATGTTTATTTCATTAGATTTTTTTTGTTTGCTGTTCTTGATGTATTATAACATACCTTGCATCCATTTATGCATAAGTGCATTCAGCTATGGATTTATTATTTGTTACATGAAAGACTCGTGGATTTATTTTGTTACATGATTTATGCATTTATGCACGTTATTTAAGCTATGTTATAAGTTAATTAGATTTTATGATCGTTTTCTTCCATACTCTGCACCTTCGTAACAAAAATAACACCTCATTAAATTGGAAGAAAGATGAAGGAATATGACAGTATTCTTTATAAAAATGACTTTTATGACACATGAATATTAGAAAATTAGTTTCAGATTGTCCTTAACTACTTGCATGAAAAGGTTATTAAAAAATATTAGGTCCTAGGGTCATGGTTGGCTGCATTATTTTGTTGGCTGTGAGCAACAATTCTATGTTGCTACCTCTCTAGTTGGTTTGAGCATTTGACTTCATGAGGTATGTGGTAGATGATGTCTCTTCATTTCAGGTGCAAGTCGTGCAACCTTGCAACAAGTACAAGTGATGTGGAAGACTGGGTGTATAGCCAGCTTGAAAATACAACTCATCTTCTACATGGCGTAGTCCATTCAAATGGTTATGGACACCTTCTGAGGGTTAATGGAAGGGAAGGAGGCTCAAGGGTTCTCTCTGGATGTCATATCATGGACTTTTGGGATAGGCTTTGTAAAATTCTTGGAGTCAGGTTTGGTTTCTTTATTCTTGTGGCTTCCTTATGGTTTATAAATGGAAGTGATTCTACCATGTATTATGCCAATGGCTGTATATTTTCAACTTTTGTTTTATTTGAGTCTTGTTGCACATCTTTTGCTTCTAAATTTATTTGCCACCTTCTATCTTTACTCACAAGATGCGAGGCATGTATGTGGTGACTATTATGAGTTTCTTAGTAGATTTGGATATAAAATGTTTAGTAATCCATGATGGTAAGATAAGGAGATTAACAACAATTTATGGTCATGGTCCTTCCAAAAGCAAGGGCTTTGTTAATGCTTCTATGGTTAGAATGATGATTATGTTCATGTTCTTTATTAATATCTGTATATATATATGTCCTGTTTGGATGTATATAAAATCCTGTACCAAGGTTGTACTAAGAATGTGCATCATAAGACACATTTTTTTATGATACGGTTGGTTTATGAGTGATTGAGTTTATTCTCTCTCGATTTGATAGGATCATGCGATTCTTTCATGAATCAAATAATTTTGGTAACACTGTCCTGGATGCAACAATGTGATTCAGTGATATGAACCGTGCAATTCTTTCATAGGTTAAATAATTTTGATCACTGTCTGGGATGCAGTTAGCTGATTCAGCTGCCTGTTTTTTCCACTCAGAATTGTGGTTTAAAGGGTTGTTACCTTTTCTTCTATGAGGAAGGTTGCTGTCCTTTGTGTTAATTTGTATCTTATTGATTAGTATGACTGCAACTATGTTTCTATTTTTTATTATATTTTGAGGACGTTAATTTTGAGTTTATTTCTATTATGTTAGACTAGGAACATGCCCCTTGTTAATTTAGAGGTTTTTTTTCTTTGGGTATAAACAAGGTGCAAAAGCCCCAACATTTACATATTCTTATGTTGATTTATTTTTTTGTTATTATTAGTTTGTTAGTTGATTTAGTTTCCTTTTTTATTCTCGACAGCTTGTTGTGTTATTGCATATTTTTTTCAGTGAGTGAATGTTACATTCTAAACTCAATTGTGTTTCCTTCCGTATGGTTTCCTCTATCTTCTTCCCTTTTTCTCTTTTTGTCCTGTTGTTTTTTCCCCCTCATTCTACTTTAATTTTTATCAAAGCAAAGAACATTCGTCTCATAATACAATGCTGTTTCCACCATCCAATGTTAGAATGTAACCCTACTAGTAAGTTCAAAACCTTCAGAAAACCTTAATTTCTAGTTAAATTTAGCTTGGAAAATCTTTTCTGAAACAACACATTATCATAATTCTTATTATGATCTGCACTTCCTGTTGTCGCTGTTTTCTTAGATGTATACTATCCTTGATATGATTCCAATTTGATTATATTCGAGATTTGGCTCCAGCTGATTTGCTTTCTAAATACATTGGCAGAAAAGTTAGTGTGATGGATGTATCAAAAAAGTATGGATTGGAGTATCGGCTACTCCATTCCATAACCAAAGGGTGTTCCTGGTATGGTGGTTGGGGTTATGAATTTGGTGCTGGTAGCTTTGCACTCACTTTTGATTCCTATAAAACAGCCGTTGAAAGCCTCTCTAGCGTACCCCTCTCCATCTTTCTCAATCAAGGGTTGAAATCACGTTCTCGTCTGCAGGACACCATCTTATATTACCAGTCCTTATCAGAACGTGAGCTTGTGAATATAAGAGACCTCTTTTGTTTTTTGTTGAGTTTGATCCACGATAAATGCAAGAATACCTCAAGTGTTGATACCACCTGCAAGAAACGGTATGCTTGCACCTCTAGGATATCGTGTCCATGGAATAGGAATGATGTTGAACGAGCTGAAGAAGCCATGCTCAGAGTGCTGCGTGCAGTTTTTGGGGCCAACTGGGTAAGTTTGCGTGCCTTGAGGGGTGCTGTCTGCAAGGTGGCCCCTCAAGAGCTCCTTGATTACTGCCTTAAGGAACTTGGAGGGAAAATGGCTGCTGATGGGATGGTTGTTAATGCTAGATGCAATCCTGATACTGGAGCTTTTGAGTATCGGTCAGTAATTGTTCTTATGAGCAAACTTTACCTTCTAGATAGTTTGTTCTTTTCCTCCAATTCATCTATGTTTGGCATCACGAAGGAAGCTGAATTTCTGGCTTTAGAATTCTCAATGCACTTGTAATTTAATTAAGAAAATAACTTGTAATTTTAGTTAAGAGAATCTTGAAGTGACTTAATATACAAACTTTTAGGAGCTAGTTTATACTCTGTATAGGGTTTGCTAGAAGAAGTGGGAATTCTCAGTGGTTTACAATTAAGATCATTTACTTCACCTTTTGTTTCCTGTTTTCTGGGCGGTCATGTCTTGTTGTGGTGTAAACTATTCATTTACTTTCTTTTTCCTTTATGTATCTAGTGTATGTAATATTAACTCATTGCACTTTTACTTTGGCAGGCTTGAGCCTGCAGATGTCAGTGCTGGCAAAGAATCTTCTGTTAATAAGAGCCCTTCTGAAGAAAAGCTCCTGTGGGACCTGGTGTACTTGTATGAATCCTTGCTCCACCCGCAAACTATGGTGAACTATGTGCCTCAGGTGACAAGAGATGTCGCAATCAGTTCAGCTGAAAAGCTCCTTGACTGCAAGCAGTTTGTTAAAGACTATAAGCCTGAAAAGATGTTGTCAATCAGCAACCCATCTACCATATGCCTCTCATGCCAAGTGGAAATCACAGATAAATCTGAAGAATATGCGACAAGTTCTCCTACGGAACTTATCATCCTGCCACGGAATGCTAGCATATTGGATCTCAAGATTGAAACATCTAAAGCATTCCAAGATGTATATTTGATGTTTGAAAGATTCCAAGCTGGAGAAGTAGTTGGCTATGAAAGTGTTGAGGAATCCACCCAGGTCCAACACTTATTAGGGTCGACAGAGTTGGTGCGGGTAAGAGGGAGATGCCCTGGAAAAAATGGATTGAGTAGGTTTAGAATGGAGAGAGGGGTTGAGAGGTGGACGGTGGACTGCAAATGTGGTGCAAAGGATGATGATGGAGAGAGAATGTTGGCCTGTGACGTTTGTAATGTGTGGCAGCACACCAGATGCTCTGGCATTAGCGACTCCGACTTGGTACCTGTGAAATTTGTTTGTCAGAGATGTAGAAGCTCCTCCCTCCCGGCGGCAAAGATCATTGCGCCTTGCAGGGACAAGGCAGTGAGTAATGTTGGTAGTAGTAGCTACTACTGTGGGAGGACTTTGACCACACCCGATGATGCTTGATTGAGAGATGAGTGTTGGTTTTCTTCTGGTTTTTAAGTTATTAGCAGTGAGAGGCTGCCTTGGGCCTGAAAGAAGAGTGTACATAAGACGCAGGCCAGAAGGAGTGCCTGCATTTGCTCTTGTACTCGGCATTTTTTTTTAAACCACATTTTGAAAATGCTGGTTATTGTATATATGTTTCTCTAATGGCCCAACTGTTTTTAATCTGGAAAAATTACTAGGAAAAGGAAGGAAACTAACAAGAATGACCACTGCGATAAACTGATGTAAATTATTTGCTCAAACAGTTTATGAATCCAAGTGTTTCTTCTCATTTTTATGCTCATTTATTTTTGGGACTGCAAAGTATATGCCATCTGAATGGGTAATTAATTTGATTATTTTATGTGGAAGACTAATTAAATTGAGTATGAGCCTCTTCGCCTGAATCCATTACGTAGTGCTGGGTATGGATCCAGAGATCAACAAAAATATTTCATTTTCCCAAATTATTATATAATTTATAGTATGTTTTATATTTAATTTTAAAAAATTTGAGAAATAAAATTTTAGTTGTTCGTTTTATATTTTATTTTAAAAAAATTTGAGAAATAAAATTTTCCATTTTTTAGTTAAAAAACAATAAAAAAAAATTCTATGGCGATGAGGAAAATAATGGAGATGAAACGTAATACTAACAGCACAGCAGAAGCAGAAGCAATAGCAATTGATTAATTGAGGACGTATTGGTAGTGAGACTGTGAGAGAGAGATCCAGAAGAGAGAGAGAGAGAGAGATGGAGAAGATGAACCATGCGTTTGAGAAGGTGAAGATGCTGGTTGGAATGGAGGTGGATGAAGAGGACGGCCCTGCTGCTTCCGACTCTAACAATTCCTCTTTCATGGACGACTTCAACCGCGACTGTACCTTGTCTACCAAGCAGGTTCAGTACCCAGACCTTTCTCTTTCCTTTCCCTTTTATCTCAATCTGAAAACACACTTGCCTAGATCTCCCTATCCATGGCCTTTTTAGCTACTTTCTATACGATTCTCGTTTCTAAAAACTGATATATTTTTCACTGGTTGATCAGAGATTTTACGGCTTTGCCATATGCTTGTCTGCTGGTATAACATGTACGCTTCTGGTGAGTTTGTTCTCTTTCGCTTTGATGCTTCATAATATACGAATTGTTTCTACTTCTACTATTCAAAAAAGGTGTCTTCATTTGTGGGAGTCTAATGGTGCCTAATGCTTAACTCTGTATTCTTTTGTTAGACATCTGTTCGTGCTTTTGCTAGTGGTTTGTGATAACAAAAATGAAAACATTTCATTTCTGTGGATAATATACGACATGTTGTTCAATTAATGAGTCAGTCCTCTGGTTCCTTCTTGTTAGGTTATTAGCTTTTCTAAATGTGAGTCTAATGATGCATTTTGCTTAATCCTGTATTCTTTTGTTAGACATCTACTCTTTCATTGCAACTTGCAAATTTTATGAATGTAACATTAAATGTAAACAAACCATAACCTTACAATAGAAGAATGAAATGTTGCTAATTCATGTTAAAAATCGACGTGCAAATGATAATATCTATTTTATGCATAAGAGCTGGCTTATGAAGTTCTAGATCATCTCTTGTGCTATATTTATCATTTCGTGTTTAATTACTCAATTGTACGTCTAATTGATACATGACACATCTTGTGCAGAAGTTTAGAAAAAAAGAAGAGTATTTTGGGTAGGAAAAAAAGCTACTCATTAAATGAAAGTATAACCATCCACGAGGTGCTATATGTAAAATCTGTGTATCCTTACAAAGAAAAACGTGGCAACTGTTGTTAAGTAATTAGGAAGAGTGGAAGAAGATTATTTTGGAAAAAGAAAATGGAATCTGGTTAAGGCGAGCTCTCTCCACTGAGACATCTATATTGCAATTTTTAGTACCAATCTGACATGTGTTACATTTTTAGAACCCTATCAATTGCTGAAAATTTCTCCTTCGCGTTATAACTTCTCGTATATTGACTTGAGGAACCAATTCTACTATTCATCGGGAAGCTACTCATTGTGTTTGTGTCTGGAAATTACTTGTCATAAAGAACTAATGTGTAGGCCTCTTTTCTTTCCTTATGACAGTCGATGCTTGTCTTCTTCAATCCAATCAAGTTTGGGATGGCATTCACGCTTGGCAATCTGCTTGCAATTGGAAGGTTTCTATTTAAATTTGTTATTGTATACATCATTCTGCTGATGGGTAATCAATTAATTACTTGGTTGGATGTGTTTTCCTTTTTTGATTCCCTGCTGGGAAAAAGGGGTTGGGTTGGATTTGCCTCCTCTGAAATTGGGCACAATGGTACATGTAACCTGTAATAAGTATAATTGTATATTGGTATCTTAATTCTTTTGCATTCATTGCTGATTGGTTAAAATAAATGGGCATTGAGTAGAGGATAAGATCTTGTGTCAGTTCTTCTGTGTCCTGATAGTATAGAAAGAATGTTTAATCACTTATTTGCTTGCTAGTTTTCACAAAGGTAACATATATTCTCCTTTAGTAAATGTTTTAGGCATTTGTTTGATCACTATTGAACGTTGAAAATTTGAAATCTCGATGTTAGATCGTTCTTAGTTGAAATGAAGTCCTAAAATTAAGAAGCCTCTAATTTTTGTTTTATGTTTTGAATATATGAGACCTTGTTGGCTGCAATTCCTTTCGCCTTATTTCACATAGGATTGAGTTCTTTTGTCAAAATAATGTCAACTTTTAAGTCTACTTTGGTGTCTATACTTCTTTCTCGTGTATTTAGGTTACTATAGTAGTCTTCCTTTCCTTCTTCTGTTGTGCTTACATTTATCAAATATAAGAGTGGTGGGCATTATTAAATTCTTTCACAACTATTCTCTATTGCCTTTTCTGTTCATTTGATGTTAAGTTTAGAGTCTTTTGTATGGCAGCACAGCATTCCTTATAGGCCCTAAACGGCAAGTGACAATGATGCTTGATCCTGTTCGTATCTATGCTACAGCAATATACCTCGCAAGTATAATAATTGCATTGTTTTGTGCTCTCTATGTGAGTAGCGTGACCATCTTTCTTCCCCCTTACTCCCTGTTTTCCTTTTATTTATTTATTTATTTTTTGTATTCTTTAACCATGCATATTCTTATCATGTTACACTCTTCATTTTCCTTTTTGTCCTCCATTGAGCAGGTTCGTAACAAGTTGTTGACACTTTTGGCAATTATTTTAGAGTTTGGAGGTCTAATTTGGTAAGTTGAAGTATTTATACTAATTGTCATTGTGGGTCTATTCTATGAATGCTATACATACATTAGTAGGAGGGGGTTGAGTTCATGATATATGAGCACACAAGTTTAATTGAATATATACATATATATATATATATATATACATATATATATATATATATATATATATACATATATATATATATATATATATATATATATATCAGTATATGAACATCTTTGGGTCAGCAACTGATATGTTTGAGTCAAAACGAGGAGAAGAAATATAAATTACATTGAATACTTTCGTCAAGAATGTTTCTTATTTGATTATACTTGTAATGGCAAAGATAAAATCATGAACTGCTTATGTTAAAAAAGCAAGACTGTTATTGGATGGTATGTGACACTAATATCTTTTCTCTACATCAAAACTTTGGTATATACCATTTAGCTGAGATGTCTCATTTGTTTTGGGTTTCTTTGGATAACCTCTTCTTACAATCAGAAATATCTCTGCTTATTTTAGAGCATCACTGTTATTTTGGATTAGTTTTTTGAAATTGAGTTAACATTAACCAAAACCCCACTTTTTTGTTACTTAGTTAGGGGTTTTCTATTAGATGTAGGAATTAACTGGTCTTTTGGGTTTTTTGGGGGGTGGGGAATCAGCAGAGACTGGGAAGGGACCATTACAAAATTAAGAAGTTGAGGCAGAAAGTATGTTATTGGTTTGTGCCACATTTAATCTGATGCTCACATATCATACTTGATCTCTTATGCTTGATTTGTATAAGACTGATATTGATTCAGCCCATGGAATCAAAGACTGATATTTTTGACAGCATTTTCTTAATATTTTCTGTAAATCCTAAATACCAATTGGTATTTAGGGTTAATTATGTTGTGAAATTACATTTACTGAATTATATACGTAATACTCATACCGGTATGGTTTTATTTTACTCCCATGAATTTGATGCGCCATTTTCTCAAGGAAGGAGTCTCCAAATTGGTTGAAACCTACTGTACACATCACACTGTCGAATTTATTTTTGACGTCTTTCATGTATATACATGTGCGAAATTATATACTAATTCACTCTCTAATCTAGCAAACGCTGTTCTTGATAAATATGTTTGCTTCCATCTCCCATCTATGCATGCATTGCTAGATTTCCTTACTGGCTTTCATTGTGTGATCGACAGGTATAGCTTGAGCTACATCCCATTTGCAAGGTCCATGGTATCGAAGGTCATGGTAACTTGTTTTGACACTGATTTCTAGGCTGGTTTACAAAACAAAAATTCCTGATGAGTCCCTTTGAAGAGCATGATTTTCATATTTGTACTACCTGAGAAATTTCTTGTATTCTTGCACATAGTTAGAAGGAGGTCAGTCCACCCCTTGAAAAAAACTCTGGTACTCCGGGAGTTGGTACTCCCGCCCCGTTGAGATGATGCCACATAAGTATAAATATTAATAAAATATTACGTGACATCATCTCAACGGGGCGGAAGTACCAACTCCCGGAGTACTAGAGTTTTTTCCCCACCCCTTAACACAGCAACTCCAACAAATTTGAAAATATAACTTGTATATGGGTAGATGTATTCATTCATTCCCAGCCCCTCTTCCAAATCTATTTCAATCTCCTCTCTCTCTCTCTCCTCTTTTTTTTTTTTCTTTTTAACTGGAGAATTTCTTGTTCTATTCGTTCTGTTGTAGTTTTTAACGTATTTGCGGTAGAGAATAGCTTAATGAGTTTGATTAAGTTTATTGAGAAACTTCTGAACAGGCTCTAGAACTACTATTATTTGTTCTATTTTCTGGTACAAGTCTCGAAAACTAGTTTTGTTGTCCATGGAAAATGTTCTCCAAGCTGCCAAGATTTTGGTGGGACTTCTGAAGTTGGCTTCCAAATTTGAGTAGTGCAGCTTAGAAAATAAAAACCAGTTCCAGTTGGTGGACTAATTCAAACGTAGCAGAGAATATGGTTTCTGATTTTTCTTGAAGGCACTTAAAAATAAATCTCACCATTATTTATATAATAATGTATATATAGTCTCTGGGGACTAATATATATAATCTGTAGGCACTTATAGTACACATTGGGGCACTTGAGTCTGAAGCAATATCACCATAAAAGAGTAATTAGATCGTACACCCATAGGATTCTCATAAATCACTAAACCTAAAACCAAATCGTCTCATTAGCATTTTATTTTTCTTCTCTCAGCTAACTTATATTGAAAAAAGTTGCGATTCCAACCGGCGTTAGTATGCTTTATTATAAACATTTTGGGTTGGTCTTAACCTTAATCATATCATTGTAAACCAAAGAACAAACAAACTAATCAAGATTAGCCGTGTAGCAAATCCACCAGCCACCATTGTGCTATAAAGTATTCATAAAAAATAAATTGTAGTGCCCATTTTATAAATACAATATGAGGATTATGGAAGCATCAATTAGTGCCTACGTTTATGGTCATAATTAAGACCCTAATTCAATGTTAAGGTTCATTTGTTTAAATTTGGGAATCCTAAGTCTCACTCTAATATTTTTAATGTTCTCATCCGTCATTATTCGGAAAGAGTAAAGCTATTTGTCATCACTGGTAACACCGGATCTACTTTTTGCTTACATGACAATTGATGATTAGTTATTAATTAATTTTTTATTCCAAAAACCTAATATTGGAAAGTGAAAGACTAACTTAATTAAATTCACCAACATCAACACAGGACACATTGGTGTTTAACAACTAGTATTTTTCATTCGGAAAAGAGTTGCTTTCTGCAAATGCTGTCTACTTTAGCTAGGTTAATGAATTAATTAGTTTGCAATGTATGGTTTTATTAATCTTTTAGCTTTGTATTATGTCAAGGAGTCCTGCAGTCTTTCCCACTTTTCTCTACTTAATTTATAGCTGTTCTTCTTCTTCTTCTTCTTCTTTTTTTTTTTTAATGTAATCATGGAACCAAATCCACTAATCGAATATAATCGATGATCAAGCAGGATAATTAGGCTTTATTTGATCAAGTGGCAATGCTCTTAAGTCGTAGCTACATTTGATACTAATGTTTTTGCTACTTAATTAGGAAAAAAAATAAAGAAAAAGAAAAAAGAAGAAACAAATATAGGGAACAGCGGTTTCTATAAAAAAGCTAGCAATCCAAGAACTGCTAGAAGTGGCTTAAGGAGTGATCCTAGTAAAAACGAAACACTTGGTACAGAGTAGTGCCCCAAACCTAATCCACCAAGCTATACAAGCATTGTGTTAAACAAACACAACATAATAGTTAAAAGGGCACACCAAGAAATTTTCAGAAAATTAAGAATTCATTCTACAAATAAAAATGAATCAATTAGCTAGAAGGTGTAGCAGTGGTGGTGGTGGTGGTGACTTTGTTGGCACAGTAGGTGTGCTTGTTGTTGTGCATCCAGACCTTGAGGACTCTTCTCTTGATACCAAGCTCTTGACAAAACTGCTGCACCACCGAGTCTTCCACCTTGTGTATCTTCCACTCCGCCTTCTCTGCAAACTTAAACATTTTGTGCTTTTGTTCTTGAGTGAACTTGGTCCTGAACCTCTTTGATTTCGTTGTCGGCCTCGTCACAACCACAAGATCACGATGATCATCATCATGAATATCGTCCTTGTTTATGTCTGATGATGATGAAGGCGGCGCTAACCCACTTTGGTAGGGCATCACCATGAAGCTATTTGGAGCTGGTTGCGAAATTTGGACAGTGTGTTTTCTGTGGAAGTTTCTGTGGCAATTGCATGCAGAGCATTTGATGGCTTCAAGAGTGCCTTGGTCTCCACCAGGCATGAACTCACCGCAACCATCAATGGCGAATCCGCCAATTGAAGCTGCGTGGTTCTTAAGGCATTCCTTGTACATCACCTGCATGGCCGGTACCTTCTTCTTCTTCATGTTCATTTGCTCCTCCATACAAGGGACAATACTAGTACAAGTACTAGTAGTATTCCTCGAAAGCACCATTTTGGCCCCCTGTTGGGTTGAGTACTCATTGTTCACTCTCTCTCTAAAATGTCATATATATATATATATATATATATATATGCTGTAATTAACACACACACACACACACATATATATATATACACACGAAGACGAAAATGAGTAGGGTTAGAAGAAACGACACTAGTCTTAAATGGGAATTTTACAAGTGAAGCAACTGCTGGCTAATGTAAGAGAAAGAGAGAGATCATAGGTGTCTTAAGGGCATGGATGGACATGTTTTTATTAATGCTTTTTTTGTTGGTTCTATCGGCAACCAACACAAATTTATTGTATTATTATGTGTGTGTCTGTATATGAGAGTGTGTGTGTGTGTGTGTGAGAGAGAGAGAGAGAGAGAGAGAGAGAGAGCCTACGAACTAAGAGGTAGAGAAGAATCAAAGCTAGGCTATATAGAGAAAGTAGGGGTGGAGGTGTTTCCTTTGCTTGCACTGTAAGACATCAAAGCTTAATACGCCATAGAAAGATGTTGATGGAAAAAAAAAAAAAAAGGCCCCAGAAAGTAATATAAGTTAAACCAAATTTATTGAAAAGATTAGTGTTTTTTTTTTTTTAATAACTTTTATATTAAGGGCCGTACATATTGCTTTAACAAGAATTTTCTATTTATTATTTCCCACATTGCTTGTATAGATTTTATAGTCACAGCATTTGGTTTAATTAGAAGTGCAGATATTAGTCCTGTAGTATAACTAATTTCTTAAACTTATTTCATTAAGAAATCCGATATGTTTTTAATTTAATATTTGGGTGTGTCATTTTACATTACTTAGCACAAACGTTTGGAAATTAGAGACCTAATTAATCTGTCATCAATTAATTAAAAAAGCTTCCACAAGGTTCTTTTATATATATATATATATATATATTTATTTTTTGGGGAGGGAAAATAACAGCTCATGAAAATATAATCATACAAATAAAGCACAAACAAAATTACCAAATTATATTATTCCAAGAATTAAAGAAGTCATATAGCTCCAGTTTCACAATGGGACTTGATCAACTGGCGGTAGCTGTTGTGAACTGGTAGGAGGCATAAGAAAAAGCAGAGCAACTCCAGCTTTGGTAGATGAGGTTTGCCTTGGCATCTTCACCTGCAGCGCCCATGGCTACGTGCAATGGGTAGAGATGATCAGGCTGAGGATGTGCTCTTTTCGCATACGGGGCTTTCTCTTCGTAGCGGTTCACATCTTCATGCCTACAACATTAATATTCATTACAAACGGCTTCAAATATTGAGAAAGGTATTGCAATTTCCTAACCCAGCAATGATGGAAGCAGAAATGGTATAAATACATACATACACACATACATATATATATATATATATATAGTATACTAGTTAGTTAGTTACCTTCCTTGAAGAAGTGCATGTTTAAGCCAAGTATCAAACTCCATAGCCCAAGAAGCAACAGGTTCACCTTGGAAGGAACACTCACTGAAGTTGTGAGTAGCAGCTCCTGAACCGATAATAAGAACACCCTCCTCCTTGAGAGGGGCCAGAGCCCTCCCCATGTTGTAGTGATGAGTGGCATCCATATTCGATTGGACGGAAAGTTGGCACACCGGAATGTTGGCCTCCGGATACATTAGTAACAGCGGCACCCATGCAGCGTGGTCAAGCCCTCTTGTTTTATCTTCATCCACACGATTGAAGCCGGATTCCATAAGCATTTCTTTTACCCTCTTTGCCAGTTCAGGAGCACCTGGTGCTGGATACTTGAGCTGGTAATTATTTTAACAAGAGAGAGACAAAAACAATTATACAATATAGAATCCATGAACTCAATGTCAAAACAATAATTCCATATGATCCATTTCTACTAGCTACAGTTTCAGATAGGAAAAGAATATTGATCACTGCTTCTGATCCATTCCTAAACCACCATTAATCGGTTTAACACCACAACAAAGTAACTTACCTTGACAAAATGGAGATCAAACACACATTGATGGAGAAATATACTAAGCATTTATATGCAATTATAAACGATTGAAAACTTAGAGAAGAAGATATATAATTGAAACTTATATAACAAAACAACGACGTGGGTAGTTTATAGATGATTGAAAAGGAAGATAAAAAAAAAGAAAGAAAGAAGAAGTTTGGAATAAGAAAGGAGAAGATGAGAGAGCACCTGGTACAAGGATTTAGGCAAGGGTAAAGTGAAGTTCTCGAAGTCGTAGATGGTATCGTTAACATTGCCGTCGGAGATGACGTTGACTGTGGGAACAGAGGTGTCCCAGTGAGCTGAAATGAGGAGGATGGATTTTGGAATTTTGTCGGTTAACACCTTCTCCTTCCATGATGTCAGGAAGTGTCTCACCGGAAAACTTTCATCCACTGCCGACGTTGGCGCTCCGTGTGTTATGAAGAAGGTTTCCTTCATCTTCTTCATGGACATGGACGTGGTTTATGGTTGTTGTTTACCTTTACAATCGGTCTTCTATTTTCTAGTTTCTTTTTTCTCTTCTGTTCAGTTGGTACAAGATCCACGTAGACAAGGCATTCTATTGTCTATTTACTTAGAAAATTACGAGGTCACTTGAAATAAAAAATTTAACTTGCATACAAATCACCACCCGAATCTGATTCCTGGTGGAAGCAAAATGACAAGCGACAGGTAGACTGTTTAACCTACTCCAATTTTGTTAATATATATTACAGATAATATGAGGTCACTTCAAATAAAAAAATTTATCTTATATACAAATTGCCACCAGAATCTGAATCCTGGTGGAATGAAAATGTCAAGTGACAAATTCAATATCTCCCAAAGTCTGATTTCATGATCTAATTCTAATATTGTATTGCTTCATTCAAGTCCCGGTGCATGCATTAGCCAATACAGAAGTTAAAGGCTCTTAAAATTGAAATAAAAAATTCACCAACATGTATAGCATTGAAAACTAAACCAAAGGACGTGAATTGATCCGGGGGTTCAGGCCAAAACTGATTAATAATTAATTCAAGAGAGAGACTAATATTTAATCTGTCGACGACTAAACCTTCCACAAGGTTCTTTTTATTTACTTATATTGTATCTAATTCTGGGGAGGGAAACCAACAATTCATAACATTACCCAGCCATAACATTATTACAAATTCACAAATCCAAACTCAGAACACATATATATTTTGCATCATACAAATAAAACACACAAAATTACACAGCAAGATAAACATGAGTCACTTTTGCATTGGGACTTTAACTGGCAGCTGTTGTGAACTGGTAGGATGCGTACGAAATAGCACCATGACTCCAGCTGTGGTGGATGAGGTTTAACTGGCAGCTGATGTGAACTGGTAGGATGCATACGAAATAGCACCATGACTCCAGCTGTGATGGATGAGGTTTGCCTTGGCATCTTCACCTGCAGCACCAATGGCCACATGCATAGGGTAGAAATGATCAGGCAAAGGATGAGCCTTTTTTGCATTCGGAGCCTTCTCTGCAAAGTGGTTCACATCTTCATACCTAAAATACAACAAGAGTTCACGTAATGCTAGAAAATGTTGAAAGGGATTACACTTTCATGCCACAAACAATGTAAACAAACATATTACTAATTCAACCAACAAACACAAGCACAGTTTAGGATTTAACAATCATAATGGCAAAGATTTACAGAAGACCAATAAACCAACAATGGATTATTCAGAAGACGATCCATAACAATGACATTACATCTTACTAGCTAATTCAAACGACTACGTGCCTTTGTTAAATGTACAGAGTAATAATATTTAACATAAGAGAATGGTAATTCCTTAAAATATACTAGTTACCTTCCTTGAAGAATTGCATCTTTAATCCAGGTATCAAACTCCGAAGCCCAAGAAGCTACTGAACTATCTTCAGGCCCCATGGCCTTCAAGTTGTGCGTAGCAGTTCCTGAACCAATAATGAGGACACCCTCTTCCTTAAGGGGAGCCAATGCCCTCCCCATGTTGTAGTGATAGGTACCATCCCTATCTGATTGGACTGAGAGTTGGCACACCGGAATGTTGGCCTCGGGATACATTAGCATGAGTGGCACCCATGCACCATGGTCAAGCCCACGAGTTTTATCTTCATCGACCCGATTGAAGCCGGATTCCAGAAGCAGTTCTTTTACCCTCTTTGCCAATTCAGGAGCACCTGGTGCTGGATACTTGATCTGGTACCAAGGGAGACAGAGAAATTGCACCGCATAAATATATGAATTACACATGTCATGACACATTGAACAATAATCCCATTCCCGTCCACTTGGAAAATTACACGAAGAAAGATTGAATGCTTTTGATATGACCCACTTGTTAACCATCATTTATTCCAACGAAATGGAGATCAAAAAGAGCAAAATTTAGGAACAGAGCAACATTTAGAAACTTGTTCTTTGTATTAAAGAAAATAGTAGTTTATTTTGTGAATAAAATTCTCAAGGACTTATGTTGTATTTAAATATTGTTTTAGTGATTTTTAGAATAACAAATTTTAGTTTTCAGGCTATGTATGAGGTTCTTGTATACATTTTTATGTTTTACTTATTATTTCTGAATAATCCCCATCCGTTTTATTTAAAATTATTTTAGAGTTTATATTATTATGTACATATTTGAGATATTATCTTTGATTAAATACATGTGTTAGTAATATTTAATCTTAAGTGGATTTTACATTTGTACTATTTTGTGCTCTATGTGTGATTTGGATCACACATATACTCAGTGAGACTGAAAAATTAAACTATTCAGCTTTTCTACTTTTTCAAAGTTTGTTTTGTTTTAAGTTTTGGGCAACGTTATATAAAGACTAAGTTGACTATCCAATTGTGAACGGAGGAAGAGAAAGAAAGAGAGCCCACCTGGTACAAGGGTTCTGGGAAGCCATGGAAGTCGTAGATGGTGTCGTTGCGATCGGAGATGACGTTGACGGAGGGGACAGAGGTGTCCCAGTGGCCGGAAATGATGAGAATGGATTTGGGTGTTACGTGGGGAAACACCTTCTCCTTCCATGACTTCAGAAAGTGTCTCGCCGGAAGGCTTTCGTTTGTTGCCATCGTTGGTGCTCCATGCGATACGAAGAAGGTTTCCTTCATCTTCATACACATCTTCTTCTCTTCACGCTTGTAGTTTGTAGCAGGTGAACGTATACGCTTTATATATACAATTTTTATTTGAATTTTTTTTTACTTTATTATTACTTTTACTATGTTTTCAATTGCTGAAACATTCAAACATTATATTGTAATAATAATTAATTATACATACCATAAAGATGGGTTCATTCCACCTTATCCCTGGACTACTTATTTCCATTGTAGACAGCTACTAGTTTTGTTCTTTCTTTCGTACATTGAGTTTTTTATTTGAAAAAACACGAATAATCTTTCTAGAAGCAAAAGATAAGCAAGCACTAGTTGACTGATTAATCATCTATTCACTTCCTCTAACCTTTTGATTTCCCATTGGGAAAATGTTTGGTCATGTCAAATTCCATACCTCCCAAAGAAATTTAAAACAAATAAATAAAAAAGACTTGGTTCCCAGAACAACAAACATCAATTTGGTTTTAGTATCTAGTGGAAGTGGGTGAGCAAAATTGATTCATCCACAAATCAATTTTAATGGTGTCATCGCCTGCATAACTGCTTGCTACAGCTTTTTGTACCCAAAAAAAAAAGGACAAAATTTGACAGAGTTGAGAGCTTCATACTTCAAGTCCTCTTCAACTTCTTTCTCGTGGAGGGTCGCTTAGTCTTTCTCAACTTAGCAGCAATAGTGGCATAATAATATAAGATTGATCTGTAGGTCAAAGGCCAAAATTGATTCATAGTAATATAAGAGGGTTTTCATTGATAATAGTACCGTTTCCTCTGTGCCTTTGTAGAGAGATAAGAAAGAGACAGAGAAAGTTATTACGTAAGAGGACAGTTTTACAGCAACAAACGCTAATTATTGCAAGAGAGAGACTAATATTTAATCTGTCAACAACTAAACCTTCCACCAGGTTCTTTTTATTTACTTATGCTGTATCTAATTTTGGGGAGGGAAAATAACAATTCATAACATTACCCATAATATTAATACGAATTCACAAACCTAAACTCAGAACACACGTACATTTTACATCGTACAAATAAAACACACAAATTACAATTTTTATACCAAGAATAAAGTGAAACATCAGGATAAACATGATTCAATTTTGCAATGGGACTTTAACTGGCAGCTGATGTGAACTGGTAGGAGGCATAAGAAAGAGTACCAAGACTCCAGCTATGGTGGATGAGGTTTGCCTTGGCATCTTCACCTGCAGCGCCAATGGCTACATGCAAAGGGTAGAAATGATCAGGCCAAGGATGAGCCTTTTTCGCATTAGGGGCCTTCTCTGCGTAGTGGTTCACATCTTCATATCTAAAATACAGCAAGAGTTAAAGCAATGCTAGAAAACGTTGAAAGGGATTACACTTTCATGCCACAAACAATGTGAACAAACATATTACTAATTCAACCAATAAACACAAGCACAGATTAGGATTTAACAATCATAATGGGAAAGATTTACAGAAGACCAATAAACCAACAATGGATTATTCAGACGACAATCCACAACAATGACATTACATCTTGCTAGCTAATTCAAACGAGTACGTGCCTTTATTAAATGTACGGAGTAATAATATTTAACATAAGAAAATGGTAATTCCTTAAAATATACTAGTTACCTTCCTTGAAGAAGTGCATCTTTAAGCCACGTATCAAACTCCGAAGCCCAAGAAGCTACTGAATTACCTTCAAACGCAAGGGCCCTCAAGTTATGCGTAGCACTTCCTGAACCAATAATGAGGACACCCTCTTCCTTAAGGGGAGCCAATGCCCTCCCCATATTGTAGTGATAAGTACCATCCCTATCTGATTGGACTGAGAGTTGGCACACCGGAATGTTGGCCTCGGGATACATTAGCATGAGGGGCACCCATGCACCATGGTCAAGCCCACGTGTTTTATCTTCATCGACCCGATCGAAGCCGGATTCCAGAAGCAGTTCTTTTACCCTCTTTGCCAACTCAGGAGCACCTGGTGCTGGATACTTAATCTGGAAAAAACAAGGGAGACAGAGAAATTGCACTGCATAAGTATATGAATTAAACATGTCATTACACATTGAACAATAATCCCATTCCCATCCAATTGAAATTACACAAAGAAAGCTTTAATGCTTATGACCCATTTGTAAACCATAATTTATTGGAGATCAAACAAAACATAATTTATTGGAGATCAAACAAAGCAACATTTAGAAAAGCGAGGCAACTGACCATGAATGCAAATCAGAAACTTGAAAATAAAATTGACAGAAAGATGGCCTCTTGTGAATGCCAAGGTCTCCGAATATCTTGCAAGTTATGAATTTTTTTTTCTCAAAAAAAAAAAAAAATGGAAAAAGCCATCCAGTGAGACACACAGGACCAGAGTTATAAGATGATCATGAAGCTTCCAATTTTTCAGAATCCCAGCAAAGTCGATTAGTTTAGGCCACAATACATGACATCGACATAAAACGACCACCCAAAACCTTGAAGCACCAACCTTTTCCTTCTAATATCTATAGACAATATATATAATAATCACAGGCAAGGCATTCAAAAACAAATGATACAAACGAAATAGAAAAAAGGACAATTGAAACATAATCGTATCGTTGGCCAACGTAATTGTTTAGAACAACGAAATTAATAGAACAAAAAGCTTTGGAAAAGAAAGAGAGGCCACCTGGTACATGGGTTTTGGGAAGCCATAGAAGTCGTAGATGGTGTCGTTGCGATTGGCAATGACGTTGACGGAGGGGACAGAGGTGTCCCAGTGGCCGGAGATGATGAGAATGGATTTGGGTATTACGTGGGTAAACACCTTCTCCTTCCATGATTTCAGGAAGTGTCTCGCCGGAAGGCTGTCGTCGATGGACAACGTTGGCGACCCATGTGATATGAAGAAGGTTTCCTTGATCTTCATAGACATGTTCTTCTCTTCAAGATTCGCTTTCTTTTCGTATTCGGTCAAGCTTGTAGTTGGTAGTATGTAGACGTTTGCCCCCGTGCTAAGGTGGGATCCCAAGCTCGTGCTCTCGGCCAACAAGTCTACCTACTGTGCTCAAATCAGGGTCGTTGGCAATGCCATCTCCGACCCCTCGCAATCCTTTCTATATGAATAGTAGGTGGACGTTTTTTTGTTTTTTGGTTTTTGTTTGGTACAAGGTGGACGTACGCGCTTTATATATATATACATATATATATATATATATACATTTTTATTTGAATTTATTTTCCTTTATTCTTATTATTACTGTTTTTTAAATTGCTAAAACATTATGTTATAATAATTAATTATACATACCATAACGATGGGTTCATTCCTCCTGCTCCCTTAACTATTTAATTCCATTACAGTAACATCTACAGTTTTGTTCTTTTTACTTTCCTACGTTGAGTTTTTATTTATATAAATAAACAAAAATACACAAATAAAAGCTGGCGTTATTTTTCATGACGTTCCCACTATTTCTCAAGGAAAGGAAACAGTAAAAGCGATTAAGGAAATAAAAACTTTCAGAAAAAAAGAAAGTCGTATTTTTTTTTTGAACTTGAAATAAATAAACTTCTTGAGGGCATTTCACATTATAAATTATAGCAACCTGAAACATGAATTAAGCAAAAGATAAGCAAGCACTAGATGACTGATTAATCATCTATTCACTTCCTCTAACCTTTGATTTCCCATTGGGAAAATGTTTGGTCATGTCAAATTCCATACCTCCCAAAGAAATTTAAAACAAATAAATAAAAAGGACTTGGTTCCACGAACAACAAACATCAATTTGGTTTTAGTATCTAGTGTAAGTGGGTGAGCAAAATTGATTCATCCACAAATCAATTTTAATGATGTCATCGCCTGCAGCATAACTGCTAGCTACAGCTTCTCGTACTGAAAACAAATGCAAAAACAAAAATGCATAGCGTGGAGAAGAACTATGGATGATAATTTGACAGAGCTGAGAGCTCCATACTTACTTCAAGTCCTCTTCAACTTCTTTCTCATGGACGGTCGCTTAGTCTTTCTCGACTTAGCAGCAACAGTGGCATAAGTTCTAAGCTTCCCAAGGATCCTCCTCTCGCTGATACGAAGCACCAAAGAGTGGTACAATTTCTTGTCTCTTACGGAACAATACCTTACCAGTGCTTCAACATCATCTTCAATGGAATTGGCGCCATAGAGACCCTCTCTTATATCTGCAAGTGATAAAAGAGCGTTACAAACACTTTTTGTCAGCAACAAATCCTTGCTCCTTTGAGTCATTTTTGAAGTTTCTTCGCAAAATATTTTGGTTTTGTCTGACAAAAGCATGCCCATGGGTCCATTAACATTCCCTGCCGTTGATATTGCAATATCCAACTTACAATATGCATCCTCTGGCAACAACATTATGTATAACAGAACCAGCAATTCAATTTGGGGTTCTCCACCAAATGAAATCTCAAAATATTCTGAGTCCTGGCTGACATATCCAGAGTAATCTAATCTTCTCCATAGGGAAAGCCTGGCTCTACTATATCGGCTAGAAAACAATGATGAGCTCCACTGAAGCACCAGTTCCAAATCGATATTCACAATGTCATATGGGTTGTCTGGCTCTGTAAATCCATATCTGTGGAGCAATGCAGCATTACCCGATAACCCATAAGTATTGAAGACCTGAAATAAGAAGAAAAAGATTAAGAACCAAAAACAAGAACTAGTTCAGAACAATCAATATAAAAAAGGTAACCTATATTGAAGTATTTGATACCAGACATGGAACTATTTTTCAAAGAGCATACACTTGAATCTGCATTAATAATTCATATAGCAACCTTTGCAAGCCTCAATGAAAATCTAAGAGTGCACTTCAGTCAATTGGAGTTTCAATTGCCTATCAATAACGGTGGTATCAGGAATACTATATGATATGATCATAGGGTCATAGTAATTCTCTATCCTACAGCAATGATTGGACAAAGCAAATGATAAATAGAATAAACCCCACCTCATCTCCAGCTTTGACATTCTTCACCATAATCATCTGTAATGCTGCCGGAACATCCCCCAAAACTGAAGGGCACTCTATCTCATCATTGCCACAAGAATTCCCTCCAACAAGATCAGCGTCCAACCCTGTATTATCTACGGGAGAACTTAGAGTTGTTGGTTTATCATCAACAGTATTATTAGAAACATCTATTTTGCTGCTGTGAACCTCATCATCCGAGTCACATTGAGAAGATACAGAGGTGAAATGGACGTCTTCAGCTCCCGTTTTATGATTAAAGCTGGATAATTAGAAAAGACATACAACTTATGATTAACTAGACAGTCATCAATGGATCAAAGAGACACAATGATAATTTACAACATAACCTACAGGTCTGCCAAAGGAACCATTCCATATCCGTGGTAGTTGTCAACCTGAAAAGCTCGAGAAGCAATGAGAGTTTTAACAGCAAAGTATTGTTCAACACCGAAGAAGCTTGGATTAAGCTTCAAGGATGATGAATCCAAAAGAGGCAGGATACTCTCTTTCCAATCCTCTATGATAAGAGATTGATCTTCCTTCACAGTCTGCCTACAAGTAACCATACAAAGTAAGAATATCTTCATTTAATAAACTATCAACCCCAAGTACATTACAATTTGCAAATTAATTTCACCAACATTAACAACATTAATCATCATAAACAATCAAATAAATCTAACAAACAAAAAAATATTCTATTAAATCGTTGATATATCAGTGAATGAAACACATATGGATATTGCATTTTCATTAACTAGTGATGGGTCTAACACAGAGATGACCACAATCAACGAAGATTTCTTTTAGTGGTAAAGAAGCACAATGGGTAAAAAAAAGCGTTACCTTGTGGAGCTCGGTGCCGCGGAGGAAGCGGTCGACTTCATCGGCCGTCCAAACGAAGGGCAAGCACTCTTGGTGAGGCAAAAGGTCAAGATAGGAAGCCCAGGCAGAGCGCTCGCCCAAGCTCCTCTCGTACATAAGGGCCACAGCCAAACCCAGAGAGACATCCAAGGAGGCAGATTGGATGAGTTGAGAAGCTGCAGAGGTCCTGATGGTGAGGCAGGAGAGCTTGGGGATGGTGGCGACCAGGTCGCCATGGGAGAGAGGGCATAGAGCTCTGACAGAAAATCCATGGTCGGGAGTGTAGGCGAGTTGGAGGGCGTCGCTGCATTCGATCCCTTGCGATACCATCCACCGCTTGAAAGCCCTCAGTCGCCTCGTCCCGCTCATCTCTCTCTTTCTCAGTCTCTGTCTATGTCAATGGCGGAACAGCATTGCAGAAGACGAGGAAAACACAGAGCATGAGTGAGAGGCTTCTCTCAGACTCTCAGCGTCCGTCTGTTAAAAGCCCATTGCATAAGCAATGCAAACAGGCCTGGCCTGCTTGTGCTTTGCTAGTCTCGCTGCCATGGTTTAAAAATTCGAACTCATTTTATTTTTTTAATAATGTTTTTATAATCTTAATTTAGCTCCTTAATTATGTGTTTTATAAGTCACATAATAAATCATTTAGACCCCTTTTTAATCTATAATTTTTGTATTATATATTTCTATGTTTTGAGGCTACAAAATTTTTCTTCTCAAGTTTCTAATTCTTTTTTATCAAAAAAGAAGAAGAAGGAAGTTTCTATTTCTTTTCTCCCACTCCCTAATAGAGAAAAAAAAATTATTTTTTTAATAAAGAATTCCATTCTACACAAAAAAATTTAGAATTTTCGTTTCATTCATATATGTTTAGTATTTTGCAAAAACATTACTAAACCGAACATTAAGATTATATCAGAAAATTCACATTTATATGTGTCTCGATCCATGTAAAAGTTATATATATATAGGGGTGCTATAAACCCCGACATCGGATACGCTTTAAAATGCATGCGTTAATGTTTTATAGCGTACCAGATGTCAAGGTTTATATATATATATATATATCATATCATGTGATCTTTTACTAAAGAGAATATGGCATCCAACAAAAATGGTAAAACCCTACAATGTGAAGCAGTAGTACCAAAAAGGTTTAGTTTTTCAGAACTGTCACTCATCGTATAATTCTCAACTCATAGTGTCAAATACGAAAGCAAGATGAAATACCAAGTATCAACCTCCCCATTATACAAAATTGCCTTGGTCTTGAAGCAATCTCATGCTAACCCAACAAAATCTTACCCGTACCCTTCAAAGCGCTATTCATTTGCAAGCCATTTCTCTAAAAGTAATAGATACATATACTAGAGAGGTATTACTAATAACAAAACATTAACTAGTTACATGCATCTACCTTCTGCGTTTTCTCCTCTGCAACTGCTTCAGAACAAATGTAACTCCCTCTTTTAGAGTAGCCTTTCTTCCTTCACCAAAGTTCCACAGTTCTGAAACCATATACCTTCCACTTGGGTTGTACTCATTTATCTCCTTCAAAGCTGTTGTTACTGCCTTGTACACTTCATCACCCATTTCCTCTTTCAGACCTTTCAGTTTTTCATCTTCATCATTTATAAATTCCTGAACCAGTGACATTGTACACCAGAAAACAATCATCAAATTATATAATATAGTAGTGAAACAAAGCAAAGTTTTGAAGAAGCAGGTAGCAACTGTTTCATATAGAAAAGCATGGACAGGAATTGAAATTTAAGCTTCAATAAATAAACTAAGGCAAATAACAAATACCAAGTGTATTTTATGTTTGCCATGATATTAGTAATATACATAGCTGGATCTGTTTCTTTTACAGCTTAATCTTTTGGAGTTGATGGTTTCTTAAGATGATTTCACATCCTAATTGATTGTCCAGTCTTGCTTTCAGGTCTGATAATGCCCAATCTAATGGTTGTTTAATATTCCACACGTGTTAGGCCCATTTTCTGTTTCCTTTATAGGATAGGCATACATGTATATAGTTGTTTTCCACACATGTAGAATCACTGTCTTTGGGGAACTATGATGCACATATTCCGAGTTCAACGTTGACTTTTTACATTCATGTAAAACGGTCTTTTTCATTCACACAACTTAATATAGCTTTCTACTTATGCTTGTTTCAATGACGCCAACATAACATTAAAGAAGACAACACCAAACTTGATAAGATTAATAAAAAACAAACCTTATGTTCCCCTTCTACAATGGTTATTTTGAATGGGTGCCAGTCTGGGTCTCTAAGATATTCCTCCCATATTGAGCATTTCTCCATAGCCATAACTCCCGCTTCTTCCTCATCATACTTTCTCTTCATTGCTTCATAGAATGGTTTACTGTCAAGTTCTCCCATTCGCTTAACACCAATATTACCACGACTAAATGTTTCTTTAAAACCCTGCAAATCAAAAGACAATACTTTTCTCAAGCTGGAAGAACTTGTACTAAGCACAAGAAAAGCATAACCTAAGAAGCAAAAAGTTAACAGCTAACATAAGAGTGTGAATCGAGACACCATACCTAACAAAACAACTAAATGTTGCCTCAGCTGTAATAAAATCTTGAGCCCAAAAATTTAAAAATTTAGTGATCATAGTTATGAATTTTGTGTTGCCACTTGTCTCCGCGAGGGATCCAAGCATCAAGTCCCACAATTGGAGATAATTAACTGTCACAGTTAATCTTCTATTTCCTTCAAGTCAATTTGCTTGCTTCATCAACTTCTTACAAATTACAATTGTTTGGTTCAAGTAAAATAATCATAACATTCGCATATATTCCAAAACTTAAAGTCAAATATCTAAGTGCAACACAAAATGCACCAGAACAAGTCTTGTAAGGCCATTTGAAAAGATAGGCATTTGAATTACAACCTTGAAGCTACTAATGAGTCGGCATCAAATTAAAACAGAAACGCTTACACTAATCAATTCTTTACGAGCATCCTGCAGCTCATCGTTGATCTTGTGCTCTTTTATAATTAGAGTCTGACTCAAAGTTTCTGCGTGCTCATGTTCTTCTTCCTTTTCTCTCAACTCTTTGAGGATTGCCTCAGTCTTTTTTAGAGCAACTTCATCATCGCCATCCCCCATGTGTTCCCTAACATTTAATGTCCCTCTTAGTTGTTCAATTTCCAATTCAAGTGCTTGCTTGTCATCCAGTTGCTTTTCCAGTTGAATTATTCTATCGTGGAGCTCCTCCTTTTGCCTCTGAATGGAATTAAATGTCATCATAGATTTTTTTCCCCTGACATCTATAAGGAAATAATTTGATTGTCATATTAGCAGTTCAAAAATAGTAATAAACCTTCTGATCTTCAGCCAGTTTCATTACGTTTTGATTAGCCTTTTGCTGTTCCAAAGCAGCCAATCGAAGAGAACTATTTCTTATGGCATCCTGAAAGAACAAACAATATCAATTCAATCAGACAACAAATAGTAACAAGTAATGCTATGATGATGTCTCTCTCTCTCTCTCTCTCTCTCGCTCTCTCTCTTGATAGGAGACACCAGCGAGGAAAATTAACAGACACAATCATTATGTAACTGTTTATGTTAGGTTGAAATTATATTTGTAAACACCCAACTAAAATTTGTTAAAATATGAACCATAAACTTATAAGGTATGCACCATCACAAATACAAATATGGATATCCTTCATGTTATCTAATGCAAACACATAAAAATTTACTGCTTAAAAGTATACGCTGAACCAGATTATCCTAGCTAAGTTAATATTTATAGTTCACTTAATTATAATTCAATGGCATCAATCATATTAACTAACCTATGAGACAAAATATGGGTAAATACCTGTTCCCAATACATATATATATATATATACAAAGCAAGGTCAATGTTAATGATCGCTAGGTTTAGTTTTATCATAGTCAGTGACTTATGGATTAAGAGCGTCAACTGTCTGTGTAGTAGCACCTAAAAAAAGGATGAAATGGATTTCTTGTTTTGCTTTTCCCCTTGGGGAAAATGCTCACACTCCGCCCTACCTAACACACACACACGCACACTCCTCTTCAGTTTTACTTCTCTCCTTCTAGAAAACATTAACGTATTTAGATGTAAATAAATACCAGACCTTCTCAATCTCCTCAGCAAGCCTGCGCCTTTGAATTTCGTTCTCTACCTCACGCTTCTCCAATTCTCTTCCACGCAACTCAACTTCCATCATTTGAGATTCCAATTGCAACTTAAGTTTTTCGTGGTCTTTAGATATCCTCTGAAGTTGATCCTTTGCACTTATTTGAATTTTCTGAATCTCTATGATGCAAATAACATGGATTTAAAATTAAAGTCAATAGTCAATACAATATAACTTTCATATATAGAGATGGGGTAAATGATATTGATAGAAACTTGATTACCCAAATATGTATCACATTGAACTTCTTCAAATATATTCCAGTTTTGATCAAGAAAGCAATACATACAAAACACACCTTCATTATAAGCATTCTGAAGCTCACATGTCTCTGCCACTACATTGTTAATGGCGATCACAGTTTCACTATACATGAGCTCCATCTCTTTCAAATCCTTAGTCTTGACTTCAAAACGGTTGGTAAGGTCAGATACAAGCGTATCCCGCTTCCTTTCCTCTTCCTCCACAAGTTCAGAAACTGTTTTAAGGTCTCCAATCTTCTGTAGGTTTTCTCCCACTATGTTGGTTAAATTGTAGTCATCTTCACGAGCAACCCAAGCATAAAGACCAGCATCTTTACCTGTATTGGCATACCAGTCCTTTTTCCCATGGTGATCTGCCTCATAGGCGCACTCAAATGACAAAGCATTATGTAAACCAACCCAGTCTTTTCTGAATTCCACAAGAGCAGTTCCCGAGTGACCTCGGTAATTCCATAAAGGGTGGACTCTTATGGGTTTGAATCCTCTCCTTATCAACTCATCTCTCAGCTTGGATCCACTTTCTCCAACACGTCGCCCATCATTTCCAACTCTAGTAGGAAGGTTAACTACAATTCCTCTCCAAGGCCACACAAACTTCTCATTATGATCACAAGGAATAGTGGGATTACCCTTTTCCACAGATTTTGACGGACTATTGCAAGTAGCAAATTCTTTTTCCAAATATTTTACCAAAGCCAAGTGATTAGCCTTTTCTTGTACACTTCTCTTTTCTGAAGTAATATTCCCCACCTCAGAAGCATGTTGGAGGAGCTCGTTCAACAGATAGTCTTGCTTTCTCTTATTTGGGCAGTAGGGGCAAGTGAAAGTCTTATTAGAAATCTTAACTTGATGGTTTCCATTCTTTAGCTCTTCATAGGAGTTTTCTTCGTACTCATCCATTTCAGTATCACTTAGAAATCCATCCTCTTTTGAGGTATGATCCATTGAACTTCCCATTAAGCTTAATGAAAGAGGATTAGCTGAAAACATAAACGGACAAATTTATCAGCACAGATGTGTATGTTTATATAATGTATCTGGGAACTAAAAGCAAGTTTTAGCATACAAAAAGTTGAAGGAAGAGACAACTGAGGGCTTAATCCAAAAGCACCTTAATTCATTTAATAGGCAGTGCAAAAACAAAAAGACTAAATAACCAAATTTTGCATTGTAAAAAAACAAATCCTATGCAGTTCAATCGACTCATAGACCCATTATTGAGAGCTAAACACTGAAGCCTCAATCTTCACTATTCATGACAACAGTTTGAATACCCATTACACTAATGACGGTACAAATCATATCAAACAAACATTTAAGTAGTATAAATAACGTTCAGACTGTGCAAGAGAAAGAGACACAACAGAGTAGAGTCGGATGCTCAGAACTTGAAGCTAAAAAGCGAGCAGAGATCTTTAAAAGAAAAAACTTGTTGGGCAAGTCACCTAAAGAGAAACAACATGCATGAGGTGGAACCACTGAAGGAAAGAACAAGGATCGTTACCCAAAATGTGGGAAAGACGGTGTCTAAATCACCTTCACCTTCAACAATGGAAGCTCACTCTGAGACTGAAGAGAGACTCCTTGACACTTGAGCTCTCTCCCCTTTGTAATGGAAAGCAACTGGGGTTTGATGAAATCCCCTAAAAAGGGCCGTCGGAAAGGTTTGCTCGGAAGTTGTAGTACCTCAGCAAGACGACAATGGAGTACGGATTGGTAACTGTCTGTGTGTCACGCACACTCCCATTGTGTGACTTGCTTCCCACGAAAAAAATGAAAAAGTCAGCGAGTGCGTGACGCGCCTTTTTAAGCGAGTGGAAATTTCAAAACATATGAAAGTTTATGAAAATTCCATTACAAATTTTGGAAATATATAATTTTTACGTTATTATTGCATAGAATATACAAAATGAGACAAAACCTTATTATGAGTCAAAAGACAAACCTCAATAAAAATTTTAATTTTCATTCATAATAATGTATAAATATATATTAATTAAATTGGAGACGAATAAATTTTATTAATTTGAACTCCAGCAAATCATTGAAGACCATGAGAAAATATTAATGAGCAAACTCAATCCAAATGATTAAAAAGATAGTAGCACACAATAGTTTAGTCTGATGATAAAATTAAGTGTGTATTCCACCTCCATCTGAATTCTGATGATAAAATTAAGTGTGTATTCCACCTCCATCTGAATTCGATTAGGCGTGTAATATTTTGAATAAATTAAAATCTTTTATAAAAAAAAATTAAAAAGATGAAGAGGGAAGATATTAACTTTGTAATAAGCCTTTTTTGTTTTTCTTTCTTTTTTTTTAAAAGGTAAAATCTGGACACAAAGCAAATTAATTAATTAATTAATTAATTGATTGATTGATGAATTAATTAATTAATTAATTGATTGGATTAATTAATGCACAGAAATGAGTAAAATAAAAAATGGGCCTAGCAGAACTAGGGCACACATATGTAGAGCGTTTGGGCCGCGAGTAAAAATGATGTAAGAGAGAGAGTGTGACGAAGGGTGGTTTAGTAATTTGGCACTTGCAGATGTTTTTTCGTACGTGTATTCTCCCTTCCTTTACTCCATTCCTCGCAAAAAAACAAGAAGAACGCAAATGCGAATGGGAGCACAGGAGACCTAAAACCAACACACCACCACGCAGAGGCCCAGACACAGACACCTTTCCTCCAACTCTGGTAACCATTACTCTCTCTCCCTCTTTTTTCTGCTTTCTAGGGTTTTCTTTTTCGCCAATTCGCTTTCAACAGTCTCATTCCTTTTCTTTCTTTGTAATTCCACAATTTCTTTCTTCTGTTTTTTTTTTGCTCAAAGGAATCTGATTTCCAATGCCTGCAATGCTGGCTTTGGTTGCTTGCAAAAACCACTGGTTTGTGAACCTAATCTGGCTCCCTTGTGCTCTATGCTTTTTGTATGTTTTCTCACTAACCAAATGCAGGCGAATTTTACTGCTTTCCTTAATGCTCCATTTATACGTCTCCTCTTGTCAATTCTTTTTTGAATTTTCTAAACCTCGTTATCCCCCTTCCTTGTCGTTGATTTTGTTGAATTTGAGAGTAGCTTTTCTTTTTTGTTGGGTTTGATAATATTTTTGGTTGTAAAATGTATTTTTATTCCTTGTTCGTGTCAAATTAAATTCTCTCGCTTATATGGGTGGTAGTATGAATGAAAACTTGTCTCTTTTATTCAATTTCATATTAGGGAGGATGTGTACGGGTGTTATGTGTGTGTTAATCTCTGGTTGATTACTGAGTTAAAATGAGGATAAAAGAGAAAGCAGCTTTTGGAATGAGCTCAATGAACTTGGTCGCCCAAATTACAAGTTAAAAATTTCTTATAAAAATTAAAATTTCAAAACTTTTGAATTAATTGTGGGTTTTCTGCTAGTATATTGTTTCAATTAGAGTTTTAGTTATGCTTTATCTGCATCCCGTGATGTTCCTTTATGATCAGTGCCCTTTTTCCTTGGTGACTAACATAGGAAATTATTTTGGGCCCAGAAGTTTAATATTAGTTTTTGCAGGTTGAAATTGTCAAATGCTCCACTTACTAGTGAAATAGGAGAACGGGTGTTTTTCATCACTGTTTTGCATACTGTTCGGTTCATATAACTATATCGTACTTTAGTATGAGTGGTGCACCTAAAAGATCTCACGAAGAGAGTGGCCATTCCTCCTCTTCAAAATATCCACATGAAGATTCGAGTGCATACCCTAAGTTATCATCAACAGTTACCACTGAATATCACCCGCCTTATGAGATGAATCAAGATGCTCGAATGCCAAAGATTCCCCGCACTGAATCTCGTGATGTGGACAGAAGATCTCCTCTGCATTCAATGTATCGAGTGCCATCAGCTTCAAATGATTTACTTGTAGACCATGCTCCTGTTTCTGAGAACAGGCTGGAATCAAGGGATTCCAAGGATAATAGAGATCACCGGTTTGAGAACCGAGATAATAAGACAGAAATAAGAGAGTTGTATAGTGAGGTGCGGAGGGATTCTCAAAATGCAAAGGTTGAAAAGGATGTAAGATATGAAACTAGAGGAGATGATAGTAAGGAGATAAAATATGATAGGGAGAGTTATAATGATGTAAAGAGTGATGTTAAAGTGGGAAAGGATGCTTATGGTGTTTCAAGCAGTCACTTGAATTGGAAAGAGTCAAAAGAATACCACAGAGGAAAAAGGTATTCTGATGCCCCATCTGGAAGTACAGAGCCCTGGATTTCACGTGGTAATTCACAAGGCCACGCTGAGGTTGGAAAGGAAGGCTCAACTACTGAGGAAAGGGACCATGTGGAAGCACATGAGGCTGTTGGAGAAAATAAATTTGATTCAAAAGGGGAGGACAAATTCAAAGATAAGGATAGAAAAAGGAAAGATGTGAAGCACCGGGATTGGGGAGAAAGGGATAAAGAAAGAAGTGATCGTAGGAGCACTATGCAAGTAGCTAACAGTGGCAATGAGAGCAAAGAACCAGCAAAGGAAGAAAGGGATGCAGAGAGGTGGGAGAGAGAAAGAAAGGATCCTGCCAAAGAGAAGGATAGACTAAAAGAGAGAGAAAGGGACCATACAAAGAGAGACTCATGGAATGGAGTAGATAAAGAGAGTTCACATAATGAGAAGGATTTGGGGGATGGATCCAACATAGTGCCTGAGCAGGAGAATCTGTTGTCAGAGAAGAAACAGAAAGTTGTTGATAAGGAATCTAGAGACAGGAGGAAAGAAAGAGATGGTGATGTTGATGGAGATAGAGCTGAAAAACGCAGCAGGGGATATGACAAAGAATCAGATGATGGATGCGCTGATGGTGAAGGTGTTCCAGAAAGGGAAAGAGAAGTTCATAATTATGGAGTTCAGCAGCGTAAAAGGATGCAACGGTCTAGGGGTAGTCCACAAGTGGCTAACCGTGAGCCCCGTTTTAGGAACCGTACTCAGGACAATGAAGGGTACGTTATACTTTTTCTTCTTGGGTTTCTAATTTAATTGTTAACATAATCCGCATAGTAATTGGTTGCATTTTTCAACATAGTATGTGAAAATATGTTCTGACTTTCTTTTTTGTGTGCATAATTAATTTTGAAAATTATTAATTATGCTGGATTGTATTATGGTTTTTTTATCATGCTTGTTGCTCATAGATTCTAGGATTTAAATACATTCTACTGTAATACTGCATGGGAATAGGGACTAGAATACTTTGTGAAGCTTGAAGATATATTTAAAATTCCTTTGCTTGTAAGGGGGAAAAAAGGCAGAATTTACACCGGCTTGAGAGAATTATTGCTAACCTTCAGGTACTTGAAGGTGTTTGAGCAATGAGATAAAGTGGTACTTATCTTCTTTTCACTGCTATTATTATTGGAATCTTATTCACTACCCTTTGTGTATTTTTTTCTTACTTCTAACTTTCTCATTGTTTTTGCAAGTATTAATGTATAGATAGCTGATGTCAAGCATTGTCCTGAATTCCTAATGGTTATAATTACCCCATTTTTCCAATTTTCTGTTGCCTCAATGAATAAACTCAGAATCTGCAAATTATTTGATATCTGAAGACATTGAATTCAAAAAATTTAGAATGACTCAAGAGTACGAATAGCAGTTCTATGCAGCATATTCATGTAAGGAAAAAAAATGTTCCAGACTGATTTGCATTAGTTGCTAAGAAGCATAGAACCCTAATATTGGTGAAACCACCTGATTGCCTTGAAACTTAATTTATTAAAGCCAAATATCTAATTAGTATGTTAATAATATAGGTTCCTCAATTTTCTTTTATTTTTAGTTTCCTATGTAAATGGGTAGAAATTACTGTTTTCAAATTTCATTGGTAAGTGTTAGTATCATACTACTAGCTTTTCTAATTTCATGATATTATTCATCAACTTTAATGGATTGTCTCGTTATCTTTAACCATCTGAAATGAAAATTTGTTGCAACTTTGTATTCGAAAGTATTTTGTTGTATTTTAAATTTACTACAAATCTGTGAAATGTTTAATTAGAGGAGTATGCTCTATATTGGTTTCTACTTATGCAAATTTTTTAGGCAAGAGAAAGCTAGTTGTTGTACCTGAAACAATAGTACTTATGTTAACTTCTTGTTGCCAAACTATATTTATATTGTCAACTCTAAGATCTAAGGGAAACATAGTGATGCTCTTCCATTTATGGAATTAAACCTACTCAAACTCTGGGTATAAATTTCATGTTTAGATGACAAGAAAAATGGCGGAAAAGTTTGGGGTGGAAGCAGGAATGTAAGCTCTTATGAATAATATGCTCTAAAGGAATATGTGGATTTTTACTAGTTTTTATTTTTTGAGGTCATGCCAGTAAGGCACTGGCATTTATCACTTGAGAAGGTAATTAGACTGTGCAACTGTAAACATTTCTGGTCAAAGCAAGGTTCATATAAGTTTAACAAAACCACTGGTTCTGTTCTCGCATAATTTTTTCTTTCTTAGATATATACTGATGTTTTGTATCTTCTTAATGATTGACTGAGCATTTCCCATGATTCATTTCAAAGGAGCATTTTTTTTTTTTTTAAATCTTAGCAATGGACATTGAATAAATTTTAAGCCTATGTCAAACATATGCAAAGAGCTTCCAGGTTTCTATGCTATAGTAAGTCATTTATGTTCTGATTTTGATGCTTATTTGATAAATATATGTATTATGGGGTGTATAGTATTAGATAGTATCATAAGAAATTCAATAAAAACTTTATGAGTAATTGTTATTATTAATTAAATTTCAAACTTGTATTTCTTGTTTTGTTTATCTTTACTGCTTTTGCCATCTTAGGATAAAATATTATTTTACTTGTAAGTACTGGTTTATGGACTTGTCAACATTTTTGTCACTGGAATCATATTATTTCTTCCTGGCTTTTAATAACAATTTTGCCTTTGTACTTTATTTTGCAGATCTCAAGGTGAGCAGTTGTATTCCATTATGTTTTATGGAGTTTTTTATGCACACATTAGTCAACAGGAACTTGTGCCTTGGTGAAGTGCTGCAACTTTAAACAGATTTGTGCATCTTTCATCTTACTTACATTATATATATTAATGCGTTTATTTATGTACATGTGATGATGTTTTGCTTGCTTTAAAAGAAAGCTGTTTTCTTGCTATTTTACTTGGTGTTAGGCAAGATGATGTTTTGCCTTTAAAGTTGAAGTTTGCTTTTTGTTTTTTTGTTATTGAAATAGCAACATGAGAAGTTGGGAATTTTAGGTATTGCATGGTTGCCTTTGAATGTTTGTTTAAACTACTTGTGTCACAGGTAAAGCTGAAGTATCCTCTGTTATTTATAAAGTCGGTGAATGTATGCAAGAATTGATAAAGTTGTGGAAGGAATATGAAGCATCACAAGCTGAGAAAAATAGTGAAGGTTCTCACAATGGTCCTACTCTTGAAATTCACATACCATCTGAACATGTTACTGCCACAAATCGCCAAGTAAGATCCGCTTTATGTTTATGTGAAATTGATTGATTACATGGTTGTTATCTTGCATTTGGTGACTTACAGACTGTCAATTCTTTTTACTGTTGAATTAGTTATTTTTTGGAATCCTATGGGCTTTATTTTCTTATCATATCAAGTAAAGGTGATCTTTATCTGCCACATACCCAAATTATGGGGGCAATTGAGGCATGTTCAGATCTGAAAGAGCTTAGCTTGAATATTTGGAAAATGGTTTTCAGATGGCCTGGCAGTGGCCCTCTGCAATGTATTTTTATAACAGTTTTTATAAGAAAAACTTAAGTCAGGTCTTGGTTCTTCCATTCTTCTTACATACAAGGAAATGTTTTATTTAGGAGTCTGCTATATCAGTTCTACAGGGTGGCAAGTGTAGCAGATTTTGTTCCAATGCCCAGATGCAGCATCTGTTAAGATATCCTATATTTCAGAAGGCATGTAGGAAGTACATGTCCATTGGTGATTATTATGATAAATATATTAATAACAAAAAGGAAAAGTAATTCACTACAGGAGGATGGGAATCTCCTTAACAAAAGAGAAAGCCCTTGCGAATTAACTTATTTTGTGGATGGGAATCTCCTAAGCAAAATAGTATTAACCTATTTTGTGGAAAGATTTGAGAAAGCCCTTGTGAATTAAAGGATGCAATGTCTGAGGAAGGGAAGGTTTCCCATTCTGCTAACCTTTGTTTGAAATATTGTCACATGACCTAGATATTTTGCAGCATCTTGTATTTGAGGATGTCCTAGATAAGTGCAAAATTTTGTAATATCAAGATAAAAATGAATAGTTTTCGTTATTGTGTAGATTTTGGGGTAGCTACTCTAATATTTTCTCTTTAAATGTATGGTGTAGATTCCTCTTTGAATTATTTATGCCATTATGTGCAGGTCAGAGGTGGCCAGTTATGGGGGACAGATATATATACAGTTGACTCAGATCTTGTTGCAGGTATGTAGAATTGTGGTAAATGTATAGTATGGACCTGGATCGTAGTTGGTGTAGGAAAGCTGGTATTAATTTTATGGTTTTGCATTCCAGTTCTCATGCATACCGGTTATTGCCGCCCCACAGCTTCTCTTCCCCCTGCTGCTATCCAGGAATTGCGTGCTACTATCCGAGTGTTACCTCCACAGGATTGTAAGTACTAAGTACATTTTTAACTACTTACTATAACTTTTTATGTTTTTACTATCTTTTGCTAGTATATGTATTCGGGCAGCATTGTTACCTTCTTTTTGGATTTAAGTAGGGGGATAATGGATGTCAGTTTCCCCTCTTTGTATTTCATAGATATTTGAGTTCCAGAAAAAGAAAAGTTTAGTGTTGATCGTCTTTAAGTTTCTATAGAGGGGTTAAATATGCCAAGAGGATCTCAGTCTTTGTAGTTTCATATATTATTGAAATTAGTTCATTGCTGAACTTTGAAGGTCTATTTACTTGGTTGAGTATCTGTACAAGGGAAAGGTTAGACTGGCAAGGTTGAGTATTTGCATATAAAATACAAGGTTATGTATTTTGATTAGGTTGTAGAAAACACAGGAAATCTAAGAAGAGGAAACAACATGTGGAAGAAATAAGGGGCACTCACAATATGGAACAATAAACAAAGATTTAAGCTCTCAATTTCAATCAATATCCATCCCTTGTTGAGAAAACTCACTTCTTAGACTTCCAATATAAATCATAACGTTAAATCCTTAATATAAGAAGCCTGAACTTAGGCATTTAATACTGGATCAGATGATTTCTTCATTGGCTTGTATCTCTTGATTGGTACAAGCCCCATTACCTTTCTTTACCCACATGCTTATTCTTCAAATAAGGTGAATTTTGTTGTAGTTTGTTTTATTTATGCCTTTTATATTTCCTCCTGTTATTATTCTTGTTGTTATATGTGTATGCATTATTGGTTTAATCTTAATTTTTAACATTTTTATTAGGTTACATTTCTACACTAAGAAACAATGTTCGTTCTCGTGCCTGGGGAGCTGCAATTGGTTGTAGTTATCGTGTTGAGCGATGCTGCATTGTAAAGGTTTGATTGGTTTCTCCTTTCTTTTCTTTTCTTTTTTTTTCTTATTGCCATTTCTCTATATGGTTATTGAATTTCTAATGCCTCATGTAATTGTGGAGTTTTTATAAAAAATTATGCACCTGCAATTTTGGACTTATCAATGGTTTCCTGTGACTCCCTAAATGCAAGTGTTGGAATTCATAGTGTCCAGGCTGTGTATTTGTAATGTGGATTTATTGTTACCACTGAACTTATGATCTTGATGCTTTTTCCTACCTTTTGATTTTGTTTTCAGAAAGGTGGTGGAACCATTGATCTTGAACCTTGTCTTACACATACATCTACAGTGGAACCTACTCTTGCTCCTGTGGCTGTTGAGAGAACCATGACCACAAGGGCTGCAGCTTCGGTATTACCTGAAACCTTTATTAAATGAAATTTTGGCTATATATGCTGGAAATTTTTTTACCTTTTTTTTTAATTATTATATTTCCTATTTGGATTAGTGTTAAACTTTCCATTTCTTTCATCAATCCCTATCCTTGCTCTATATTCTGTGACACTAGTGTATTATATTTCCTATCCTTGTTTCATATTCTGTGACACTAGTATAACAATGGTTTAGTTTGTGTATATTCATCTTTGAAATTTGTTTATATTTAGGACTGGGCATTTGTTTTATCAAATCCCTATCCTTGCACCATTTGAAATTTCTTTTTATTTGGGACTAGGCATTGGAGTAAAGCCTATATATAGTAGACAATTGAAACTCAATACAGAAACCAAAACCAACATAAAAACCAAATTTAGAAAATCATGAAATCATAGAATTTTTAGACCTACAATAACAGTCAAATTAGTAAACCCATTTGAGTATGCCCAATGAGCATGTTGGTTGGCCTGCATTACAATCTAAATTAGAGATAGTGGTATGAAATTTAATTTCAGGCTTCAGATTTTATCCTTCAGAAAAAGGAAACTAAGTGATTGCTTTGAGAGATTTAGCCACAATTATATTAAAAAGAAAAAAACGAGAGTTTCTTAGAACAGTCAGGTAGTCATGGATATTGTTGTTGCTCAGAATCGCCTTTAGCTGTATCTTGTTTAAAGTTAAAAAATGTAATGATGGGTTAGTTCATGATCCAATGATGGACAGAAAACAAATTGACCAGGTGTATGGCCCCTTTACTATCAAGTCTGTTGTGGCTTAATATAATATCTGACACTTTTGTGTAGTAGATCACCCTCTCCTTAAGGTATAAATTTGGAATAGCTGAAGATTCTCACGTGATCCTATGACAGACATTTGTAATGTTTTATGCTGGTTGTGTATCATCAAGCCCCAATGCTATGAGAGGGAGTTACAACTTTCAGTCGGCCTTAGAACATGATATCAGTGGAAAATTAATATTTTGGTTTATTGACCTTTTAATACAAGAGTTTGATCATATAGTTCATTATGTAAGCAATATAATAATTATAAACCTGGTGGAACTTTAGATACATTATGGAAAAGAATTTTGACGAAAGTTTTGGTATGTGGGTTTTACTTGCTCTAAAGGATTCAAATAGACTTTTTCAAATGAGTAGTTATAAATGCTAGCTTATATGATTGGATTTGTTTAAACTCTGCTGACATAATAACCATATTATAGCTGGACTATATGTTTCATTTATTAGTTTCTTAGTGGCTCTTTGAAACTTCTTCAGTTTGTCCTCATTACTCTTTGAACTGAAATAGGACTTAGGAATCTTGTCTCTTTTCCTTCTCTAGCTTTCTATTATGTTGGATATACTCCCATAGTTGTCCTAAAATTGAGAGATCTTATAGGGTGTTAGTATGGTTTCAAATAATGGTTAAACAACATTTTAAAGTGTTCTTTAATCTCGAAGAAGCCAATTATGTTTTCTGGTTGAACTTTAAATTCTGGAGTTTTTCGAGAGACTCCATTCCTTGTTAGCTTGTGGTTAAGCTAGAACCTAATTAGAACAGAATTCTGTGACTGAAATCCGGACAAGCAATTATTAATAATGGTTATGGTAAAAGCTATTCTAAATAAAAACTGTACAAACAATATTGTACTTCGTAGACAGTCTAAGAAGTAAACAGTTTGCATTATCAAGGCCCATCTGGGGCAAAGCTGATGTAGTAAGAAGGATAAATGTTTCTGATTAATGTTTAATGTTTCTACAAGTCTTTAAAGCATGATTCATGTTGATATTAGTATCTAAGTAATTGTAATTAGTCTATGTTACCTATGTAAACAGTCAGCTATATGCATCTCATTTTAAGTGCGAGGTCCAAGGATTTTCTAATTTTGTGCTTTTGATTATTTTGGCATACAATTGCTGTTACTGTGGCAATATATACATTCAGATGCACACACACATTTTGCACATGAACACCACCATGTTTCCATATGTATCAGCTTATGTTATGGCTTTCATTCTTCAGAATGCTTTACGGCAACAGAGATTTGTACGAGAAGTTACGATTCAATACAATCTCTGCAATGAGCCTTGGTACTTTATGAATCTTCGTCTTAATATTTTATAATGATCATTTCGGATGTGCAAATCTACTCAGAACTTGCATTTGGTGTTATTATTCTATGGACGTAATTGGATTTAATCATAAACAAAGCTTTTAAACAACATTTGACAATCCCTAGTATTTATAATATCTGAAATTACAGTATTTGGATTGGTACTTACGATTTACAACTAATGTATGTTTCATCCCTTTCTTAAAGATGATTACTCATCAGTCTCAATGCTTCTATTTTCTTCAGGATTAAGTACAGTATAAGCATAGTTGCCGACAAGGGTCTGAAGAAACCCCTATATACATCTGCACGTTTGAAGAAGGGAGAAGTATTGTATTTAGAAACACATTCATGCAGGTATTAATGGTCATCCAGCTTAACTGATCTCTGCATCTGGGTTTAAATAGTCCTTTCTTCTTTGTCCTTTTTTCTTGTTAAAGTCTGAATTTTGATTGCTCCTGGCTTGTTTTCTTTTCTTTTTTCTTTAGATATTAAGATAATGAGAGGGGGCATCAGAGAAAGGTTTTTTGAATTTTAAACCTGTGGATTTATGCCTTTCTTGTGAATAGTTCCCATCCTCTCCTTTTCCCTCTGGTTTGATTTATTAGATACTCTATACTAAGTAATCTCATTGCACATTGCCTGGAAGTTACTTTTCTGATTTCGTATTTGCTTAGATCTGTATTCTAATTCCAACTAGAAAATGTTCTGACTGTTATGTGCACGTAATGTATGATCTTGGAAATTTAACTCTCCATATATGTCTGTTTTCTTGTCCATGGAACAATTATCTGAAGGTATGAGCTTTGCTTTACTGGAGAGAAGGTGGTCAAAGTAACGCAATCTGCTCAGGTACATGAAGCGGAAGAGAAGCCTCAAAATCATCATACACATTCCACAAATGGTGAAAGAAATGATTGTGATAACGTTGTAATTGACGCGTTCCGATGGTCTCGTTGTAAGAAGCCCCTTCCCCAGAAAGTAATGCGTTCAATTGGGATCCCATTGCCCATTGAACATGTGGAGGTACTACATCTTGTTTTTCCCTTTCTTGTAACTTGTCTGCATATTCAGAAAGAAGAGGTTTAACTGGTGGTCATGTTAACTGGAAGATTCTATATGAGCTCTAAGGCTGTCCATTTTAGTGCAGCTGTTTTGTTTTTGTGTTCGTGTACCCAATTTTAAGCTAAAGTAGCTCATAATATTTTATTGGGGATTTTCTGCCTGATTAGGTGCTGGAGGAGAACGTTGACTGGGAGGATGTACAGTGGTCACAAACTGGTGTTTGGGTTGCGGGAAAGGAATACACACTTGCTCGGGTTCATTTTCTATCCATGAATTAGGCAAAAGGTTTTACTTGTTTTGATTTTTATTCTTATTCACATGTATGTAGAACTTCTTGTCCTGGTCTCCATTTAGGGGCGTATGTGTATTACTGATTTGATGTATGGAATAAAGTATTTGTATTTTAAATGTAGGTTTTTTTTTTAATTATTATTTGCATTTGTGGGTGAACCCATGGAGTTGGATGAAATTTTTTAGGGTTTAAATACACAATAATTCTTACGGACATTTAAGTTCATATTTTTTAAGTAGCCAACTTGTTCTGAGGGAAGCAACAATTTTTTTTTTCTTTTTTTTCTTTTTTTGTTCGTTTTTTCATCTATGTAAGAATTATAGGAGGTTTGTAAAATTACCAGGTTTAAACATTTAATTACGGTGTATAAGCCAATTTCAAGTTCTACCATTCAAATTTTGTGACCTTTACACGATTACTGATCAATATCTTTTTTATTACGTACTATTTTAACACTTTGTAATTTAAAAGATAAAAGAAGTTGATGTTGTAATTTTGTAGATAATAAAAATATTTCATTGGAAAAATTAGTTGTTTTATACATAGAATAGTTACGCGATATATGATTTTGTAATTTTCTTGTGAATCTCCAATATCCTTTTATTGCCGATATATGTACATTTTACTTGCATGAATTTTAAAACTAAGACTTGCATTTATCTTTAGAAACATCCTCAAATTATATTTAATTTCTTTTAATAACCTTCTGGTATAAAAAAAAATTGGCCATCCATGTCAGTGCTATTAGAAAGAAAGAGATGATTGTCAGCGCTTAGGGCTAGACACTGACAACTTCAAAAAAATAAAAATAAAAAATAATAATGATAATGTGACACTGAATAATGTGACCATTTGTAAAGCCCCATCATCAAAGGCCAAAAGTTATACGTTATGGAGAACAGGAATAGGCACTATTGTATTCCAAGCCTGTAATTTTATACCACTGAAACAAAAATGGCGCTCTCACGTAAATATTGGAATCAGTTTCCATGAATGTGGGTGCCATTAATTAACCAAGACAGACACAAACTGAAAACAGCAAGGCCAGTACCCATTCTGCTCCACTACTCGAACCATCTAAACCTATCTGCGAAAAAGAGTCGTACCGAGAATCGAAGACTCCATTCTTCCAACAAAATGTTGTGTCTAATCCAATAGCCATGGGTGAAAGTTCTACTAAAGTAGCAGCATCTATCAGTGCTTCAGTATCTGAAAGGAAAAGATATTTGATAAACAATGTTCCCAAAATTTTAGGACCAAAAGGTCACAACGAGTTATTTAAATACATCTATCAATTTGTCGCGTACCTGCACCAAGCAATGCATTAATATGACAAGAACATCATCTTTCTTTCTTTTTTCCTTTTTTTTTTTTTTTTTTTTTGTTTTAATTGCTTTTTTTCTGTAACACAGTTGGATCCACATAATTTACACGAAGATAAGCAAGAATAAACGCAACACATTTTAAAATCAACAGAAAAATTGATTAGAGATAAAGACAGAAAAGTGTTAAAAGAAGAGAACAAGATGGTAAAAGAAAACGAATTTTTTTATAAACAAACATAAAGTAAGTACGAAGTCAACAGTTCCAGTGTATCCACTAACATCCAGTATCTACAAAAATGTAAACCCATAACAAGATTTTTGAAAGGACGCACCAATTGGTTGACTCTGCTTCTGCTAAACAGTCACCACTCATCCCATTTGTTTATGAAGTCATCCCACATTGTCGCTGCAATTGAATCTCTCATCGAGAAGGCAACTTGTTCTTGCACTGTAGAAACCAATTGGATCTCAGGCTGTTCATCTAGATCTGGCAATTCATCCACTGTCATCCCTTCCACACTAGAAAACAGCCAATCGTTTTCTTCCTCATGCCGGATGTAATTATGTATTACACACGCAGCAATAACTATATCCCTTTGAATGTGAAATGCATATTGTGGAGCAAGTTTGAGAATAGGAAACCGAGTTTTTAACACATTGAAAGACCTCTGGATGACATTCCTTAGAGATGAATGCCTATGATTAAATAGCTCCTTTGCATTTCTGGGCAACAGATTAGCACCTCTGTATTCATGAAGGTGATAACGAACTCCCTGATATGGAGCAAGAAATCCTTCCATATTTGAATATCCCGCATCAACAAGGTAGTATTTGCCTAAAAAATTCAATTATTGATGAATAAGCTGGCATGCTATTATTGATATGTAAATTATTAACGAGTGCAATAATATTAAAAGGTACCATGTTTCTAATATAGTTATAAATGCCAAACCTTCTGGAATCTGCGGGAAATTTTGATCAGGATCATCAAGGACTGCCCTTAAAACACGCGAATCAGCAGCTGATCCTTCCCAACCAGGATAAATAAATATAAACTTTAGGTCAAATGTGCAAGCTGCTAGCACATTTTGTGAAAGGACACCATTCCGGTTACGAAACCGGGATTGGTCTTTAGCTGGGAGATGGGCAGGAATGTGCATTCCATCAATAACACCAATGCAATCCTGATAAAACAAGTAAAAAGTGAATGAAATATTACAGCACAAAAAATGAGAAATATAAGCGTTTAGATATAAACCTGGAAATATGGATGAAATCTATGACTTAGAAGAATTTCTGGAGGGGTAATGGATGGTGGTGGTTGTAAGAATTCACGTGATAATGACTTGATTGCCTTCAACACATTATTGAAATGCCGGCTGATGGTTTCACCCGAGTGTTGAAACCGTTCTTGGATCACTCTATTCCGCTCATTATGGCCAACAATATTTAGAAAAATTGCCAGCTGCTCCTCTATCATAACACCAGCAGTATCACGTAACATGCCTCTCTGTCGAAGAATGTCACTTAACTTGTGAAAAACATGTTTATCCATCCGAAACATCTCCCTACAGAGTTCATCATGACCATTCAGTACTTCGGTCATAAATCCACATCCTCCACTGGGTGACAAACTACGAGGAGGTTGCCTAGTAATACTGTTAAAATAATAATACCCAGCAGCTGCTGCAATTAATTCCATCTCATCCAATTCTAAGTCCAAATCATCCATGCCAGCTGACAAATCTGTAGAAACAAAATTAAGATACTGTACAAAAAAGACCACTCTTGAGTGATATACATACCCAACTGCTCCTTGAAATCATTTCAACATCTAATGGTCTTTAATTGTAAGAATAGAAAACCAGCAAATGAAAAGTAAATCTGCAGGCAATCATTTGGATTATAAAACTAAAAATGACATATTCATAAACCATAATGTCATACTAATTACAATATAAGAGTTTATTGAATCTTGAACGTACAACTATGAAACGTGCTAGCTAAACCAAAAAAGAAAAAGAAACACCTTATATTCAACTAGAGGAAGAATTAGACTTTCCCTGCAACCACATTAATCGTTTTTCATTTTTAAGGGATATGAATGTTTCTCTGGCATTGGGATTCTCAAATAAATCCAAAGCAAAAAGGTAGGTGTGCTGATCAACACCTGGCATCTCATCCAAGACCTTTATGCATTTGCTTATAGAAAACCGGTCCTCATTCTTCACAATTGCCGCAGCCCTCATTTTTGAAGCAGCAGCTATTTCTAGCATGGCATCCACTATAGCATCACCTGTGGCCTTGCGGCTTCTTTTCCGACGCCCTGAACTTGATGGCATTCCAGACTGACGCTTGTTTCCATCTAACATATTTATATCATCCCCGGAGCCAGAAGAAGCATCCTCATCCACAAAATTCATTGGTGCACTAGGATCAACAGACATGTTTCAAAACTCAATAATAAACAGCAGTGAACTTTCAGATTCCAACTGTCTTCAAACCAGAATGACAAATAAAAGCCCACAATGGTTCCATTTCTATTACAAAAGAATATTCCTTGTTGACTAAAGATAAAGAAGGAAATGCAGTAACAATATGGAATAAACTGGAGAATAAAAGAACAGCTACACATCCATCATCATTATAATATAAAAATCAAAAGTTCCAAATCACTATGGTAGAAGATAAAATTTCAATTAAGAGAAGGATCCCTTTCATAAGGATAGAATTACAAACATATATACTACTAACTACAGAAATAATTCAGTTTCATGCATGAATCATATAAATGCAATTACGAAAATTTAAAGAAAATCTTAAACATAGTAGCTTCCCAAATTGCAAATATAATAGATAGGCATCAAAATTATTTATTCCCAAATTCACTTCTTAGCATACAGTGTAGCTGGACTAAACCATAGACATAGTGTGGTTTATGATACTTGGACTTAGTTTTCAACTGCACCAAACTTTATTGTTGAGAACTATTTTGTATCCCTTTCTCCCCATAATTGATTAGGATAAAGCCCTTCAATGTAGTTGCCAAGGATTTAACAGAAAGTTCCTAGAGAAAAAAACAAAATGAAAAAAAGGCTTATTTACGTAATAGGTTGATGATATGAACACTCACCAAACCAGAGACAAGTTAACCAAAATAATTAATAACCCAATCTAATTTTAAGATTTTTTTTCTTTTCATTTTTATTCATATATTAAAAAAATAATACGGAAACAAAAGGGAAAATAGAAGAATATAAAGCATATAAACTCGAATTTATTAGCTAATTCCACATAAACCACAAAGTTAAACCAACAAAAGAAATAAAGGAAATCATTTTAAGTTGAAAACTGTTGCGCAGAACAAAATTAACAGGAAGAAAAGTATAAAAGAGAAATAATACATCATCGACTATGGAAAAAAATGAAAATTTCACAAAAAAAAAAAAAAAACTAGAATCGAGATGAAATCCAAAAGAACGACTAAACAAGTAATAACCGAAAAAATTCACTCAAAAATTGAAAGAAAAAGAGAGAGAGAGAGAGTGATTAGAAGTCATTGTGTACGGCTATGTGTTGCAAATAATATTAGACATGTGAGAGTGTGAGGGGGAAGACGAAGAGGGTTACGTCGTGTTTGGGAAGCGGGAAAATTATGAGAAAGAAGAAGAAGATAGAGAGAGAAAGGTAAGAGTTACCGAAACTGAAAAAGATTTGCACAGCAAAACACCCGCAGCCCTAATAAGAAATCAACAATCTCTCACTCTCATTCTCTCTTCACGATTTTGTTTTGATTTTAGGGAATGACTGAGTTCGCGGGAAGGCCAACATATTTTTGTTAATAATAACTATTAGATTCTTCTTCTTCTTCTTTTTCTTTATGAACAAATATAATAATTTTATTTTATATTTTTTTTAATCTTTCTAATAATTTCCATATTAGCAACTCAATTTTTGGGTAAAAAAATGTAAAGAATTTTACTTCTGTGTGTGTTCGTGACGGAAATTTTAATTACATTTATGCATCCTCGATTTGACAATCATTATTAATTTCTTATACATAGATCAACAAGAGACCTTCAATCATGAAGACTTCCATTCCAACTAAGCCCAAAGGAAATTAACTTCAAACAACTTATAATTTGAATTTTAATTATAAATTTGAATTGTGCTTGTAGATTGAAATTCTATTAAAAAAATATTAAAAACATTTCTAAGGGGTTATTTTTTATTCTATTACTTTGGTCATAAAACCAACTTAGCTTAAGGTTGATTGTCACTTATATCCAAAAAGATGAAAAAAAAAAACATATATGTATGAAATATAAAAAATAAATAAAGTTATTTTCCACCACAAAATGTTATTTTCTGATCAACAAGATTTTGAAACCAACCGAGCATTCAAAAAAGAAATGGAAGAGTTACTAGCTTAGCCTCTAAATTTAAAGAAAAAAAAAAATTATGTACAGGTAGAAGAATATCAGGACAAATATGACGAAAGTTCATTGCTTTCCCCCCAATAAAGAAAGAAAGAGAGAAAACATTGATTAAGGATCATTTTTATTCATTCTAACGACTTTAGAAGCCTAAATAATGCTGCTGCTTCCCTAATCCGCGAGAACTCGATGCAGAAAGCTTGGACTTCAATGAAAAGATCCTTGACTGCAAAAAGAGCAACCATTAACTAAAGTAATATAGCAGCCACTTTCCATATTCATATAACACACATTTAAATCAATGTACATAAACTACCTGGGCAGACAACAGATTTAATCAGTCCACATCAGTGTATATATTAGGAAAATTGCATGGTTCAAAAGTGGGTGCATGCCAGTACTTCCTTTAATATTATCTATGATAAAAAATCTACTCATAAATGGCACACTATATTGCCCATTTGACACTCTTTTAAAAACGCAAACACCAAATGATAAACAATTTGAAATGGTTTTTTCATTTGGTGTATGTGTTTTTCATTTTCCTTCACATTTATAATATGATGAGAAACTAACCAACTCTAACTAACCTTTGAACTTTGAGCAAATTACACAACTCGAGAAAAAACTGAAAACCAAATACTAAAACCAAATGCGGTACCAAACGGGCACTAAAATTACAAAACTAGTAGAAAAACTATTAGCAAATGCATTGAATACTTTAATGATAGCACACATAATGTCTTAATCTATTCATTTGTTGGTAACCAAAGTCCACCCAAAGATGTTAAAACAAGTTCTTGAGAGAGAAATTTTGTCAAGTTTTTCCAATAATCACCTATTTTATCAACCACGAATCAGTGTAGAAAAAAAATAGAACTTACAATACAATCACTTCTACAAAACTCAAAACCACAAGAAATTACCACGTGTCTATATATCAAAATATAAGCATCTGGAACTGTTTAAGCACTTAGTTATATGACAAATAACCTCAGTTTACAACCCTACTATATACTGATTCAATCTCAAATAATTTCCCACACTATTTGTGTTCAGAAAATGTGGTAAAATAGTGAGGTTGGGTTGACATGCAAAACTAAGGGATAGCCCTAAGTTTCCTAACTTACCACACAAAGTAAGTGTTAAAATCTGTGTTGTTTTGGCTTTGACATGCATAACTAGATCCTTTTCTTACCAAGATTATCCTTTCAGATTCATGGTAACTTAACAAGATATCAGTCTGAGTGTCTGATCTACTATTCAAATCCTAGAGACCCCATTTTTGGTAATTTACTGTTTTGCAAGTGTGAGGCTGCATTCTGTCCATTGTTGGGTGGCCAAGCATGTGAGGTGGAGTATTAAAAGTTTCAGGTGCTTATGTTGCTTTGATCTACAATGACTCCAATTCCTATCACAGCTTAACCTTTTGTGATGCCAACTTAAAGCAAAGAAAGTGAGAGAGAGATTTAACATCTCTTAGTCTCCAAACATGTTTGATTTTACTTGCCCCTCCACCTCTTTTCTTTCCCCACCCCCTTTCTCTGCAGGAGTATGATTCACTTGCATTTATCATGCTTCAAACATATCAGCCTGCACCCGCCCACTGTATTTCAACCTATAGTCATCTCCCAAATTTATAAAGTAACCATATGCAACTTGCTTTGATCTTACTTCCTATTATTTTAAAATTCTACAGAAAACACTGATGTTAAAAGAAATGATATTTTGAGGCACATTCTTTTATTCCAGAATTTAGCATTCTGCTACGTTACAACCCCATTTGTATTCCCATACAACTCACTTGCCATTTTGACCCTCAACAAGTAGATGGTAGAAAATGAATACAAATACACCTATAGAAATGCATATATGTAATATAACAAACATGACCGTGGCCACTCATGTCTGCATGTTAAACAAAAGAATACATCAAACTCTTCTTCAACAACAGTAAAGTTCAAACAGCAAAACAAAAAGCTCACCATTGATAATGTTATTTCGGATAAGGCTTTGCAAAAAAACACATACGAGCCTCACAAGTCTGTTCTGCATGTATTTGTCCTGCAGGAAACAGATTTCAAATTATATCCCATAAATAAAGTCAATATGGAAAACCATGAAACATCACTTACCTACCCAACTCTGACTGCATGCATAAGAGCAATCAAGATGGATACGACTTGGTATAAGATCAAACAAAATCTTCTACTGTGTTCAAATTTAATCCAAAATCCATTATATTCAGCCAAAAAAAAAATGCAAAATTCATTATGCCAGTTGAGGTGGATTCATCAAGGCATTTAGCAAAAAAATTTTCCTCAAGTTCCTCCTCAGCGCTACCATTTATTAATTTTGTCCTTGACATGCACCTCTTTCTTCCTTGTATCATTCTCCCATGCTACCCAACTTTCAACTCATGGAACCATCCAATGGAAAATTTAACTCAGACCCATTATGCATTACATGGACTCAACACCTTTGGCCCCTGTACACACAATGCCCACAGGACACAACACCAGCAAGTCAATGAGCATCTTTTGGGTTTCAGCCGCAACAAATAGCCTTTAGGACAAATTATTCTAGTTTCTTCTTCTCTCTCTTTTTCTCTTCTTTTCTTTTCAACTATCGATGGCCTATTAGTTCATTTCTCTTATTGTCATGACATATCAAAGTTACCCACGACTACAAATTTTTGGACTCTTTTCAGCCAAGCCAGCATAACCTCAAAGATAGGCATTAGACAAATAGGAACTTAGGCATGTATCCCAACCCAATACCTATACATGAGACCATCTAGCACAGATCACAGCTTAAATGGTAATATAAACTTTGCATTACAATTTTAGATTTCCACAAAGAACGACAATTGTACCAGAGAATGAAAGCTCAAACAAGAAATGGATGATGTTATTTGAGTTTGATACTCTCTAATTCTACTGAGGTGAATGGAAGTACCTTGATGTTCTCGCAGGATGATATACAATTAGTTATGTACATTCGTATGAATTCAGAGGGAAGTTCAACTGCTGTTGTAAGCCTATTGACAACTTCCATTGAATGAAGACTCATGTCCATGTTGACAAGCACTGTAAAGTAACTGTGTTTAAAAAGAAAAGCAGAACATTGACCTGTCAATTAATGTACACCAGCTAATTAGAAATAAAACAGAAAGTAAACCAAAACCGCAACTACATACTCTGGAATGTCAGGGGAAGTTATTAACTTAGTAAGAACATCTACAGCAATAAGGGGATTATTTTCCACCAAATCCTGAAAATAAGATAAATAGATACATCAAGGCAGAATGACCCATCCAAAGGTTGCAAATGAACAGTAAAATCACAGAAACACATACTGGTAGCTTTCTTGGTGTCAGTCCACAATGATATACAAGCTTTGGGTCATTAGCCAACTCCAACAAGACTTGCTGGACAATGAAAGGGCAAGCATTTGGTCATTTCTATTTCAAAATGACTGATACAACCCAGCATAAGATATAAAATAACATGAATTTCCAAAATATTCTTTGAAAATAATTGTAAATTGTAACAAGCCATCAGCAAAACCTTTTTTTATTCATAATTAAATTTGAATACAATATTACATACAAAGGAACTTGAACAGATCACAAAGCCACTGAAACTCTATTCCCATCAACGTGGAAGAAAATTATCTCTAAACACTAGGATTTACTTCCCAGAACACAAGATCGCTAATAATTTTGCACACCACTAACATAAATTTAGCCCCTCATTCATTTCTTTAAACACATCCCACTTTTTAGTTCTACTAAAGAACCCTCACTCAGTCAATCAACCCAACGGACTCCAGCTTCACAAATGTGATAACTTTACAAGCAAACCAATGAAGCACCAATACGGACATTCTTGAAAAACTACAAAATAGCTGGATACATGAATCAAATAATAGTAGATTTGTATCTAGTATCTTCACGCAGAATCATAAAAAATATTTCACTAAAAGATAACTAAAAAGGACAAAAAACTTATAGAAGCGCATAAAAAATAATTGTATTAGATATCAATAACATAAGAGCACATTTATAATATCCAGCAGACAGAGAGAATAGAAACAGAATCAGAAATGATCAGCTATTTATTCTTTTCTTTGCAGTGTGGCCCATCAGCATTTAAAGATACGACACAAGACCTCTTATTCCCAAGTCAAAATAAGAAAAATTCAAACTATTTTCATAAAACTTTTTCCCCAGAAGAATCTTATGGGTTTCTACGCCATAATTGGGGCACATCCCATTCAACTTTCATTAAAACTATTAAACTTTATACATGAAAAAGATGTACAAGTAGAAGAATATTGAGGTTTATAAAAGTATACTAAAAGTGCAACTACATATTATTAAAAGAATATAAATTAGTTTTAAAACAAATATAGTCTTTTCTTAATAGCTTCACAATGTATTATATTGAATGGTTTGTGCATCAAGCACAAAATAATGAAGATTCAAATATATAATTAAAAACTCAGTCCAGTATTGAATAACATTAATTAGTCTCACTCACTTCAAGTGGTTAATTAGTTTCTATAAATTCCAAAAGGTGATAATCGGCAACCCCATCCCCCCTCCCTCTCTCTCCTCTTTTGTTCCTTCTACCTGGTATTTACCAGTGTATTTAATAAAAAACAAAAAAGGATGTGATATCAGTTGCAAAAACTATCTAGTTCATCCACACACATATATATAGAAAGACATGCAGAAACATTTTTTTATCTGTATAGAGGCCTTGTTATACTTTGGAGTCACAAAAAAATAGAAGCGTCTACTTCACCAATAACTGGAATGAGAAAAGAAAGACATAGCATGAATCGCAATAGGTGGCACAGAATATTCACACATAGAAGAACAATACACAGACCAACCAAATATTTCACACATCTAAGTTTAGAACCCCACATCAACACATGGCTAGATAATAGGTATTGAAGCAATTAAATATTCAACACTTAAAGACTCACAGATTGTACATACAAACACGTGTGTAGATCATATACTGTAAAATATAGCAGAACAAGTATATCAGCACCTCCTGTTGAGCAGGAACTAATGGTCCCTTTAAAGCTTTCGTAATTAAGTCCCTTACTGCAGTCCCTCTGCTGGTATCAACACACATACCATGGTCCCATAAAAGTTCATGATTGTCACCAACATTGAGCCACACCAGCTGAAATAAGCTTTATAAGCATAAATGAACTCAAGCAAGCTTAACGAATTGATTTAAACTAAATCTTTTGGATAACCTACTTCACAATCCTGAACAGGGAGCCTAGGTGGACAAGGCCTCCTCCACTGAGGACCTAACCCTTCCAATGACAGACTTGACAGCATCCCAATCACTGTCTCATCTCTGTCTCCAGTTCCAATTTTATGTTTTGCGCCATGTTGCACATCAAACCTAAAACATGATCCTTAATGTCTAAGTAGAATGTAAAGTTAAAGTACAAAGAAGAAACATTGATAGCATTGCTGACTAAGTTTCCTCAAATGAAAGCTTTCAAGTAGAACAAAAGGGAAAAAGCCAAGGGAACAACAAAAGACTAGATAATCCATTGCCAAGGGTTTACTCTGATGAGTTAGGATCACAACCACGGGGAACATCAGGGTCTGGCACCACATTTTTGACTGACCCATCCTTAAATGGACAATTATAGGGTTCTGGATGAACTGTATCACAGTACTGCTGCTGCAACTGTTCAAGTTGAGGGAAGGCCTAGCAATAAACATTTAAAATTAATAGGAGTCAAAAAAGTAAGATAACTAACAATCAAGAGCATAATTAATACAAAGAATAGTAAAAAGCCATATGCATACATACATGCAGTGAAGGATCAAAACTTTTGATGTAATCTGTAGCAGATTGTTTAAGAATCTGCAACAAAGAAATCTCCTTCAAAAATCCACAATCTTTCAAGTCAACCTCCTTCAAAAATCAACAATCTTTAGAGTCAAATATCCAAAAATTGAAAGGAGATATATTACAGAATCAGGGGTTTCATACAAGCAGGTTCAAGATGACCTTAATCAGATATGAACACAAATACATGTGTGAGTTTTTGTGTGTGTGAGGTCCACACATGCACATATACAGACCACATACTCATGCACATATACACATAAACCTTATGCCCTCCCTAATTATTTCCACATATCACATTTTCCCCTCCACTTCAGCAATATTTTCTGGCTCCACCACTTGTAGAAAGTGCTTTATTAATAAAGCGGATTTAATTTCAAAAGCAACTCAACTTCCCTTAAATTCCAGTAAGGTTTCTATGCCAAATAAAATAAAAATGACAATTAAAATGATAAGACTCTTGACAGAATTCACTGAAATTCATATCACAAAACTTGGAAAATACTAGTATGTATGAACTCGTGGATAACTGTTAAGTTACCCTTAAACAGCCTAAGAGCAAATGGAAGGGACAATTTTATGATTATAATAGTTATTAGACCATCATACATTCATCTCCACTTTTAAGCTTGAAGCTAACATGCTTCCACAAGACTGTTACCCTCATAACCGCAAAGCACAAGAAATTTTTTTATAGAATTGAATCAACATTATAATAGAACTATACAGATAGGGGAGCCAAAAAAAGAATTTAAAACCTCTTTGCCATTACTAGAGCTATCAAAGCCTAATAGCTGAAGAAGAAATGCCCTCTCATATTTTTCAGCTTCATCATTACATGCAGCCTGTAACACAAATGTAGAAAGCATGTAAACCAATTGCAGAAGTTATAGTATTATCTATATCAAGAACGTGGGCATAAGATATGTAAAACAAACAAAGTAGATTTGCATTGGAAGGTGCAGCTTAAAAAACAAGGGATTTCAAGCAAACTTATGTGGAAAGGAGCAACTAGCTTCCCCTCCATATTGAAACGATGCACTCCACTAGCTCCTCCAATTGTTTTCAGTGATACAACCATCAGCTCAACAAAAATTTCAAAAAAAATTCAATGGAAAAATTTATGCACAACCAGTAAACCACAAGCTTGCCAGAATATCTCTACCTTCTTGTGCATGTCCATTATCAGTCTTTAATACGCATTCAGCAAGTTTTGAAATCCATATAAATCATCAAGTTTTCAAATTACTAGGCAAAATTATCCAAGAATAGTCATTTATTAAATGTTTTATTATTATTTTTTACTTTTGGCTATGCAAGATTCAGATTCAGTTATCACATAAACAGTTAGACAAGAGCCTAGAAGTAAGTCTAATAAAGGGACTCTTACAAAGTACAATCTATTATTTCTAGAACTCGACATCAAAGAATTTAATGAAAATTGTCATACAAGTAATTTTCTTGTAATTATACTGGTTCGTTTTTGTTCAAAGAACATCATGCAGCAAGTCAGTAACCTTTAGAGTGATCTCCAAGATTTGATCGTGAGTATTAATAATGTCTCAAGTGGAAGGATGTAAATATCTTGCAAATTCAATTTCTTTTTCAACCCACACTATAACTTGTATTTTTTTTTTTTTTCTTGGCTCTGGGATTTCCTTGGTCCCTGTTTTACCACTTTTATTGGAATCCATAAGATGCCAGTATTCAAGCTGAAAAATAAAACAATATAACAAGTGTAATTGTTTGGCTAATCTAATTTCAAATATTAACTGAATAACCATGAGAATTTAATTATCAGAAATTGAACATTCCTAACTTGCATATGGGTGTTAAATGTCAGAATGAATATAGAATGAGCATAAGCATACAAAGGAGACAACAAGCATCCAGGAACGTGTACAAAATGTCATATAATATTATAGTTTACCCGTGACAAAATAAGTTGATGATTGAGAATAAATTTGATAGTTAGAAAAATAATTTGAGGAAGATATATCTGAAGGAAAATCAGGTTCCAAAATGTAAAACCTTACAAGCCCTCCAAAACCATAATATATTTTCCATCAGTAAAGTATATGATAAAGCTGAAACAACTTATGTTGAATTACAAAGAGGTGCATCCATATTCAAAGCTCCAATTACATAAATGCCTATATAAGGTATATCTTTATACTTATAGGGTTCCATGTACACATGAACAAAAGGTAATCTAACTCTTGCAAAACACCAACAGGCATCATTTTCCCGAATATGCATCACATTGACAATTCAGAAACTAATTCATTCAGACCATTTCTCACAGAAGACTACTGGAATATTAGATAGAGCATATGACAATTTTACAATGCTTACACTTATAATAAGACTCATGAACGGATTTGAAGAAGATTTCTGGGAAGAATAAGCCTGATGAAGAATGGAGAATGCAATCAAACGTTGAGTAGAATTCAGCATCTTCTTGTCCTGAGTGATCACATCAACAAATCAGCAATTTATACCATCAAATAATTATTATCAACACCAATAAAATATATAATGTCACACACACAAGAGTAAATTAACATAGAAAACAACCCAAATTCAGGTGCTACCCAAAGGAAACATATAAAATAGATGTGCCTAAAAATAATGAAAGATGTAAATAAATAAAGGGCATCAAAAGTCTAAAATGGAAAAAAGAAATTGAAATCCACATAAACAATGCTTCGAAGAGCTGGAAAAACATGAAAAATGGGTTACCCCATGTATATAGCTAGGGGAAACCATTGATCGAACGCATATGTATATGAATATGAGCAGCAATGAGTAGACGTTTCTGTACCTGCTGCGGTTGGTTTTGATCTTGGGTGCAACTAAATACAAATTAAAATAAGCATTCGGAACTTACGTCAAAAGCTTTCAACTTGTTTGAAATTTACAGCATTTACTGATCGTTTTGTAGCTTTTCATATTCCTACATTTTCTTTTCTTTCCATCGAAATTCTAAAGTGTTTTCGGTGGCCATAATCGTACATGGCATGCCACAAAACCCTAAAAAACTATAATTCACACTGGGAAAACAGCAGAGTTCAACGCTAACATTCACTATTTCACTGCGTTCCAGCGCTCTCACATTAGAGAACTATAAAAACCCTAAAACGGTAAAACCCAGTGAAGTACCTCTTTCTCTCCCTAAAACACAAAAAACCCGAAACCCTACAGCAATTAACATCCAACAGAGAAACGAACATATGCAAACGTACATAAAAACACACATAAATAGAGAGAGAGCACTGCATATATAGAATTGCTTGCCTGTAAGAGAGTAGAGAGAGAGAAGCAAGCGATGAATTGACGGAGAGTGTGAGGGAATCTGGAGTTGAAGTCGGAGACAATTTCATCGAGCGGGCGTTGGTCCGCTCCGAGCAGAGCAGCGAGCGTCGCAGATTCATCGGCGCTCAGCACCATCTTATTCCGATTTGCATTCATTCTTTGCTTTTCTTTTCTTTATTCTTTGGCTTTGGTCCCTGCTTCGCGAACTCTTTGTCTCTGCCTCTCTTACTCGTATTAATTGCAGCGATAACGTACCTGAAAGCCAATTACAAGCTCCCACGTAGGCAAGCCCTTCAATCCTATTCTCTTTTTCTTTTCTTTTTTTTTTGACAAAAAGCAAAAATGTGAATCTGTAATTTGACCAAATTTTAAAATGTGCCCTTTATTATATACGTTTCGCATATGTGCCCTCTGTTTTTTAATATTACACAATACAGTTTAATGGAATATTCATTTGTCAAGAGTATCTTAGTTTTTTAAAAATTTAAAAAAAAATTAATATCAGCATAAATATAATTAGTCGAAACTTTTTTATATAACATCGTTACATTTTGCCACATTATAATTATAAAAAGATAAATTTTATTAAATTTTTCAAATTTACACCTAATTAAAATTTTACTAAATTAAGTGACCTTTTAATTAATTAAGGGTATATCACTGGTCTAAACTAAAACAAAATTGAGATGTGAGATGATGAACTGCAATTTTATAAACAATTAGGGATAAACGTGTAAAATAGAAGGACTACTTTAAAACTTACCATTTAATTTTTATCCCACGATTAAATTGAAATAGTTTGTAAATTCTCATAACTGTTTTTATGCTTTCAGAAACACTTCAATACATTTCAATTTTGTATTACTGCTTTTTATTTTTATTTTTTTGACATACCGAATTCTTAAACTTTGCCCTCGTTTTGATTCCCAAGAGTTAAATAAGTAAGAAATGGTATAACCTTTTTTTTTTTTTTTGGTAACTAAGTAATGGTATAATCTTTTTGGTAAAAAGTAATGGTATTAGCTTTTTTTTTCCTTTTTTTTTTTTTTTGGTAAAAGTAAAAAAGGGTCTCAATAGAATTATGTTATGAAACAAGGTTTGCTATTATTTTAATTTTGTAATTTTATAGGAGTATAGAGCAGTAAATCTATTCTCTTCACAGTTCTTTCTTTAATTTTATAATTTTATAAAAGTATAAAATAATAAATTTATTCGGCTAATTATTTTTTTTATATAATATTTAATAAAACTGAATACATTTCAAATTTTAATATAAATTTATTAAAATTTAGACAGTAACTCTCGTGTATATATATATATATATATATATTTATATAATCGGTTGACTTACTTACCACTCGAATTCATCCCCGTGTGCAAATAATGTCATAAGCTGCTAAATAGAAGAAAAGTGCTAAATTTTAATAACTTGTAGTTGGTTGGGTTGGTTGGTTGGTAAGACTTAAAAGAAGCCAGGCGAGAGAAATAAATAGAGCTGACAAAATGTTATGGAGCCGAGGGCCCTCCTTTCCCATCTAACTATTTTTTGTACGCATTCACCGAAAAAAAACTTACTTGTTTGTACGCCAACTAAAATTTGACTCAACATCTTTGTGTATAAAGGATATATTATTGAATCAATATAGTACGTTAAATTATAATTTTTTTTTTTGGTGAATATACGTTAAATTATAATTGAAAATGGAGATTTCTACCGGAAAAAAAAAATTGAAAATGGAGAAATACAGGATATATATTCTCCCTTTTCTAGTACCATACCAAATGTAAAAGACGTACACCTTTCGTATATAAAAAAATATATTATTGAATCAATCTTACTTATATGTTAAATTATAATTAAGAACAGAGAAATACAAGACACATATTCCCCTCTACAAGTACGATACCAAATGTAAAAAGGGTGGAGGGTACGTGACATGGCCTTAATAGGACAAAATTTTTAATATTTCGGGAAGTTGATACTCTTACCCGGTTAAAATAATATTATATAATATTTTATTAATATTTTTATCTAATGGTACTATTTCAACGGAGTAGGAGTATCAACTCTCATAATAATAAAATTTTTTTTCCTTTCTGAAATTAATACTCTTACCCGGTTAAAATAATATTTTATTAATATTTTTACATGTGGTACTATTTCAACGGAGCGGGAGTACAAACTTTAAAAGAAATAAAGTTTTTTTTCCTTAATAGGAAGGGATAGGAGGCTGGAGAGTATTTATTATCGTTGGCATAGATAGGTTCTTTCCTATATATGCATGCAAGAGAGCGACTCGAAAACTCAGTTGTTACAATTGTCAGAGTTATTCAAGAACTAAAAGTTGCTTGTATTTCATACCCTATCCTCCTGATTACCTCATGATGGCAACGACCAACAACACCAACACGACAACTGCGCCTCCTGATTCTCTCCCATGGAGGACACGTTTCTCCGTCTCATTTCTTTCCCCCCTCACCGACTCCGTTCGCCGTCCCAACGGCACCATCAACCGCCGTCTCCTCCGTTTCTTCGACATCAAATCCTCCCCCAACCCAACCTCCCCACTTCACGGCGTCACCTCCTCCGACCTCACCATCGACCCTTCCCGTAACCTCTGGGTCCGCATCTTCGTTCCCCATTCCGCCTCCTCTTCCCTCCCCGTCATCGTCTTCTTTCACGGCGGAGGTTTCGCATTCCTCAGCCCCGATAACTTCGCCTACGACGCCGTTTGCAGTAGGTTCGCCCGTAAGATCCCTTCCATCGTCGTCTCCGTCAACTACCGTCTCTCTCCGGAACACCGTTACCCCTGTCAATACCACGACGGTTTCGACGTCCTCAAGTACCTCGACCAGAACGCCAGTTCCGTCCTCCCAAAATTCGCCGACGTGTCGAAGTGCTTCCTCGCCGGAGACAGCGCGGGAGCCAACATAGCACACCACGTGGCAGTGAGGGCCTGCAATGGAAATAGCAGCGGCAAAGAGCTTGAGCGCGGTCTCAAGGTAATCGGACTGGTATCGATACAGCCATTCTTTGGCGGAGAAGAGAGGACGGAGTCGGAGATTCGGCTGGCGAAAGCACACCTGGTGTCGGTCTCGCGCACCGATTGGCTGTGGAAGGTGTTGTTGCCGGAGGGTTGTGACAGAGACCACCACGCGTCGAATGTGAGCGGACCGAACGCGGTGGATATAACGGGGAAGGGTAAGTATCCCGATGCGTTGGTGTTCGTAGGTGGATTAGACCCGTTACAGGACTGGCAGAGGAGGTACTACCAGTGGTTGAAGAAATCCGGGATAAAGGCAGAGCTAATCGAGTATCCAAACATGATCCATGCTTTTTATATCTTTCCCGAATTACCCCAGGCTGCTCAGCTAATTTCACAGGTTAAAGCTTTCGTAAATGCAAAGTGCTCCTCCTCCTCCTCCTGATTAGTGCAACGAGCATAATTAATTATGTAAAATAAAAATATTATTTAGAAAAAAAAAAAAAAAAGTTACTGTTTTTTTTGTGACAATTTGATATATGCTTAGGAATTGATGGTACTTTTGAAGAGTCGGAGTTACAAATTAAGGTTCTGCTAAATAATAGCTTAGTTAGATAGTAAAATTATATGCATTTTTTACCACTATTTAAATTCGATTGATTGGTGCATCTTCCACCATCATTTAATTTTGATCATGTGCGATATTCGAATAAACCGAGACCCCGTATAAAAAAAAACTCCACTGCCATATTCTGTGGGTTTGTAATATTATTACCTTTTTTATTATATTGCTTAATTATCAATGCAAGGAAATAATTCTATGACCCATACCATGCAAAGCAAACATTAAAGATATGATTCTAATTTTGTGTGGTATTTAAGTGGTGTCGGACGAGATACATTTTGGTGGATTTGTGGTGGACATTGAAGGCAAAAGTAGGTGACCTTCAAATGTAGAACAACGGCCCCACAGGCCTAACAGCTACATACTTACCTTCTCCATTTATAAATAAACTTATTACTTAATATACACGCAACCTACACCGAACTCGGTGACTTCAATAAGTTAATTTTGCTATTGGCTGCTAATTACGGCCCCTTTGAGAATTTTTTTATTTTTTTGTTCTAAGAAGAACAAAAACAGAAATCAAAATTTAAAATGGTTTTTATTTTATATTATTTTCCTTGATATTTATTGACAATAATTGAATTTAACAAATATTAACTATAAACTTCGAATTCAATCACAAGCTTAAAAAAAGAGACTAGAAGTATACAAACCAAAAACAAAAGGATTATCAAACGGGATGCAAAATATTATACAACAAAATTCAGCCAAATAACCCAACTTTGCTTAAACTTGCACGTTGCCATTTAATCTACGAATCAAATTAATTAACCAAAAAAATAGTATAGGAATCAAATTTCAATAACACGTTGTCTCTTTTACTTTCACGTTATCTCATTATTACACAATCATTTATTCATTACTTTTTTTTTTTTTTGGTGAAAAATCATTTAGTCTTTACTTGAGAAGCTTTTCCCTTCTACTTCCATTTTTCGTATTTATTTATTAGTCTTTTTCATGCAATCCCGACGTGTCCATTCTGACAAACTTTAATTAGTAGTCCACCACTTTTTTTTTTTCAAATAAAAAAATATATTTTAATAGAGTCGTTAGCTTATAAATTTATTTGGAAATAGATATTTTTAGTATATAATCTTGATAATTTTTTTAAAGTCTTAAATAAGAGGCATATACTTCTATTAATTTCTCCTTCATCTCTACGATTATATGTTGAGTGCATAAGGCCTTCAGTATGTTAAAAATCGAATTTTACTAAACCACACTTTTTAAATTGAATACACATGTGACAGCAAATATAATAATAGTTAAAACATTTGCTTTCTTCAGCTCTACTCCACCTAATGGCAGATCCAAATGTTTTAGTGCGCCATGTAAAATTTTAAAATTTCTTTATTACTTATATTGTGGGTTTAAATATTAGCACGCTGCCCAACCATTCTATCCCACATAGTTTGCATCTGCCACCAACCCTGCCACCCTTTATTTATTAATGTTCAGTTGTATATATATATATATATAGTATTTAAACTTTCAAATTAGAACAATAGATAATACTATTAGAAATTTAATGGACTATTCGAAGAGGAGTGAATTAAACTACTGGACTGTCCCTTAAGGGACAATGTTTAGTTGTATATGCATGCTATAACTACTCCTATATACTTCACAAGTCTTATTATTAATTAGGGACGGTGTGTAGAGTTCAAAGCTAACAGTGTAGTTGAACCTTAAGAGCGTCGAGGCTCCGGTTCTATTTTTTTTATAAATAAAAAAGAATTTCGATATACATTTTATCAGTTTAGAATCTTATTAATAGATAAAATTTTTTTACTATTCTGATTTTATAATCCTTTAAAAATGTAAAACAGTTGACTCGCATCCTTAACAATCTCCCAGCTCTATTCATAGAATACTAGAGAATTACAATCACTTACAGCTTACAAGCAGCTGATCTTCAACGGCACGCACACACCACTCGTGCATAATTGTTGCGCCGCTTCAGCATTGCATTGCTACAAGTTCCAAACACAAGCTAATATACACTGAAACTAAACAGTAATAACAGCTAAGATGAGATGGAGCGATGTCGTTCCGGATTAGGCAATATAATAACAAGTGAAACACAAGCAAAGCTACATCCGCATCACACATTTGACGGATTGGAACAATTTTGATCTCATTCTTCTTCTTCTTCTGCCATACAATAAATAATAATAATAATAACTTATAATAATAAACAATATAAATTCACCCAAATAATGCTTTGATCAATATCAAGCTCATTTCAACAAAAAAGAAAAAGAAAAATCTTTATCAATTTCGGCTTTGTTACCCAAAAAAGTAATAAAAAGGGTGTCAAACAACCAATTGGAGAAGGGGAATTTGTGTAGGAAAATTGTAAGTGTTAATGGTGACACTGTAATTTTGTTTATTTCATTTGATGCCGTCACATAAACATTATAAATTTGGGTAAAGCGACACAAAAACTATGAATCACTTGCAATGTGATGGAATTTTATATTAAGAAATGTTAAAGTTCAAAGGATAATAATATATAATCCTTAACTTTATGCTTTATTAATATCTCAATTAAGCCCTTGATAATTATAAGTTTAATTAATAATCCATTTTTGCAGGTAATTGGTAATTATAAGTTGCAAATGTATTGTTAAGTGATAAATTTTAAAAACCAATAATACAAGTTTGTATGAAAATTACAAATTATAATATATAAAAAATAATTAAATATGGAATTGTATTCGGTTTTAAAATAAGTTTATAAAGTTTTTTCATAAATGATTGCATTTGATTATACAAGTTTTACAATTTACTATAATTTTCTTTAACTTCCTGGCTTCAATTTTGTCAAAATTGAGCAAAAATACAAATAAATGACTCAATTGTAACATTTGTCAAAGTGTAGGGGTGACACTGAAAAAAAAAAGGGATTAATTTGAAATTATATTTTATTTATTTATTATTATTATTATTTTGGTAGTAGGTATAAATTTTACGCAAGGATCAATTTTATTTTTTTTAAATAAAGGGGTCGGCGAAGATGTGGCCAATGCTTTAGCCATTGGGATTTTTTTTTTTTTTTGGGGGTTTGATTGATTAAAAACGAGTGAATGAGAGAGGGCAAGCAGGTAATTATATTGAAAGAGCGCGGGCGTTGTTGACTTTTAATCAAGCGAATGCGATTTGCCGTTGTGACAGAAGACGAAGAAGAAGAAGAAGCAGAGAAGCTGAAGAAGAAGAAGAAGAAGCAGAGAGAAAGAAGAAGAAGAAGAAGATTCGAGTGTTATATGGCTGAGAGATGCAGAACCACTGGAGATGGATCGAGAATTGTTGCTGTGAAATATCAGGTTAACTTCGTATTGAATCGTAGTGGTGGTTTTTGTAAGAACAACCCTGATAAGAGACTTAGGACCAAACAAGGATAGAACATGTGGAAGCCACGCCGTCCATCTTCATCTTCATCTTCATCTTCTTCATCTGATAGAGGCTGGGCAGCCTTCGACCTCAAACACCGTCAGAAACAAGGTCTTCTACCTCCAAATGACAATAATGACCCTTTCCCACCCATATCACTGTCACCGTCACCACTAGTACTCTCTCGCCCTCCCAGGCCTTTATCATCACTAGTGCACTGTGATTCTTCTTCTGTGATCAATAATGCTGCTAACACTGCTCTGCCTGTCACTGTTGCCCATAACAACCACCACCTCCAAGACAGCATGGACAGCTTCACTACAGCCCATGATCATATTCACAAAGCTAATGCTATCAGTTGGTCTGATTACCCAACTGATGATGGTACCAAATCCAAACCCATAAATATAATGGGTAGCATCAAGTCCGTACCCATTGAGCCTGAGTGGGAGGACGACGACCACGACATTTACTTGACCCATCGAAAACATGCATTGCAAACTATGAGGTATATGTATTACAAAACTATATTACTACCCACTTGGATTGTGTCTCTTGTCTGATGGTTATGTTGCTTTCCTCTGTTGTGGCCTTCATATTACTTGAATTCTTATGTTAACATAAGATATATAGACTTGTGTCTTATTATGATAAAGGGAGGTGTTGGCTTCATGATGCTTTTATCAAATATTATTTAGGCAAATGGTCGTGGAGGTTTGGGATTGAAGTTTGGGTTTGTAAGGATTGATGCTGCAGGTGTATTTAGCACTTATGGTTTGTTGAGTTTTGAGAGGAACTTTCTCAAAGCAGTTTAGGTTTAAGGTGGAGATGGAAGGCGGGTGAGGTTTTGGGTGGTGCATTGGTTTGGGAATAGTACCTCAAGCATAGAGAGGCAGGTGTTTGTAAAACATTTTTATAACGAATGGGGTTCGCACTTTGGATGTTCGTTTCACCAAGGCTTTATGTTTCTGTGGATACGCTCTCACACACACACACACACAAAAGCTCACCAAGGAATTATACAGGATTACAAGTTGGGTCATGTTGTGATATTCTTCAATTTGCTTTAGTAGGAATTGATGGAACCTAATTCCTTGCACTCGTTTGGTAGTATGGGAGTAGGAGATTTCTTTGTTTGTGTATTTTGGCTACTTGAACCAGGATCTTTGGTGGTGAAGCAGTGGATTTTACCACTGGGATGTCCACTTGAGAGATGCATCTGAATAGAGGTTTCTCTTAATTGTTTTGGGAACTGGAGTTGGAGGGTAAGTTGTTCCTAAAGTTCTGTTTAAGATCACATCATTTGTTCAGACTTCAGCTTTGGATGGGATTTTGACCATTGACAATTTGAGGAAGAAAATATACATTATGGTTAAGGAGGTGTAGCGTGTTTGCAGGTGATGGGAGTCTGTGGAGCATCTCCATCACTGACAAGTTACTGGAGAACATTTTGTCTGCAGTATTTTTGTTGCTTGAGGTTTCCTTGGGTTCAGCAAATTATAAAGTTCTTATAGAAACCTGAATGTGTTAGCTATAGCTTATGTGTTACTATATCAATAGGAATTAAATTGGTCAATCTTCCCTTCGATATGTCAACTTAGTTTATGACTGATGTGCACCACTATGCATAAGTCTAACTCACTAATCACTTTTTAGTATTGCAAGTATTTATTCCTTCTAGTGTTCATTCTACAGCCACTGTAGCATCCATAAGGTCCTTGGTTACCGACTTGTCTGGCCAATTATACGAAATGTTGTTGTGTAAGTATATGGTAGTAGCTGAGATTATCCATATCTTTAATGAGCAGGTCAGCATCACAACATTCAAGGGCAGCAACAAATGCTTTTCTAAGAGGTGATCATTTCTCTGCTAAGCAGCATTCACTAAGGGCTCAAGAAGAATGGTTGGCTGCTCAAAAGCTGAATGCTGAAGCAGCTAAGGAAATTTTAAGTATTAGGAATAGCAAAAATGACCTGTGGAAATTAGATTTACATGGTCTTCATGCTGCAGAAGCTATTCAAGTTTTGCGAGAGCATCTGCAGCAAATTGAAACCAAAGTGTGGTCTCATCGTTCTTTATCTCCAAAGAGAGGGCAAATAGAAAGCAGGATGGGACGTTCTTCCTCAATTGAATCTTTTAGTCGTATGGAGCCAGAGAAGTTGGATAGACAACAGGCCTCGTCAAGGCAGAGACCAACATCCTTACAAGTCATAACAGGTGATAATTGATGAATTATGACTATTTTGTAATCAAACATGTAAAAATTTGCTTTTGGTGTAGTAACTTGCACGCATATGTGTATCTTTACATCACCTAAAGGTATGACTCTATAGTAGGATTGAGCCATTGCAATTTTCCAAAGCTTTTGTGTATCTATGTTTCTAGATATTAGTAATCTCCGAACTTTTCTTTTAACAGTTGGATTGGCTTAATGGCCTAGATTAATACCCTTTTTTATGCTTCTCTCACTGCCTCGTTCTCTTTATTTATCTTGTTCTGGTTTCCTTTCATCCTCCCCCTCTCTCCTCATGGTATTGCTGAACGAAAACCAATCTACATTTGCAAGAAACTATGCAATTGGGGCTCTATCAATAAACTCAAACCTCCCACTGATGAAGCTAGCAAATATTGCATTGCTCTAGGGGTAAAGGATGAAGAAAATTGAGAGAAAATCTCATTTTAAAAAGTCCTAATCTTAGCCATTAAGTTAATATAATGGTTGGAAGGGAAAGATGTGGAACCTACTGCATGTCCGGACATCTGTATTTGAGCATGACTGGGTGTGTGTATATATATGTTTACATATATGGATTTATGTATTGAGTTTTCTTTAGACCTGGCTCGGGTAGACTTTGGATGAACATTTTAGATTGGGTATTGGTCAATGCTCTTTTTCGTTTCAGAAATGTATGTAAAGTCTGATATGTTTTGTTTCCTTTTACTGTTTTATAGGAGTAGGTAATCATAGCCGAGGACAAGCTGCACTTCCAACGGCTGTAAGAGGTTTCCTTACTGGAAACGGGTAGTATATCTTTCCTCTGTTTCGAGCGCACCAGAATTGGAAATGAGATTTGTGTTTTTTGATTTTTTGACAGGTTTTAGAAGCTAGTATTGTTTCTGTTTAGTGTAATTAATCTAGTTTCACCTTGCAGGTATCGTTTTGAGGAGTTCAAGCCGGGCGTCATCACTGTCAGGCCCAAGTATCGTTGTAAGTGAGCCATCTTATGACTTGCGATGGTCCTAAATTATGCCCCTGCTTCATTCTTAGGAATGACCCCCCAACACTGCACACAAAATTGTAAATTGTCTCTTAAATTATAAAATTGGCACCGTTAAATTTTAAAAACAGTTATAAATTATCTCCTAACTTATAAATACAATATATTTTGGCTGTTAAATATGTTTTTATATATTAAAGGCTGAGGAAGTAATAATAGATAAAAAAATAAATTAATTTTAATTATTCATATAGAAAAATATTTCTAAACAGTTAAAAAATTACTTTATAAAATATAGATAGTTTGTAATTATAATTTGTAATTTTATGTATAATTTAAAAGCATTAGTGTGAAAAATTCATTCCTTTTTTTTTTTTAAATTTTTTTTTCTTTTCAAGTAGGTTCCACTTTTGGTTTATCTAAATGTATTAGAGCGCCAACAATGCAAATTATTACCGTTGAATACCTAGATCTAGATCTTGGATAATTAAATTGGGGATTATTTTGTATGCCGTTCTAAAGCTGCGCACCGTTTCAGAAATAAAAAGGATCACTTGTTTTGTGAAAGCTTCCATAAATTTGCTATTATTCAACAATAATGAGTTGTTTTAATTTATCTTTTTAATCAGTTTAATTTATAAAAATCTCTAATTTAGAGGTGAGCTTTGTCAAACTTTATGACAGAAAGTCCAATTGGCTTTCGATGTGATGGTACATAAACCATCTTTCAAATATCCTATCAAATATGATTTTGAAACGTATATTTAAATATACTTTGTGGATTTTTGCAATGTTCAATTACTCAGATCCAAGCAAAGCTATAAGAAATTTACTTTCTGATACGCCAAAAGATAATTATAAAATGTCAGTCATGGATCTTCAAATTTCGATCTCGGTGAAAAATCTGTACTGCTTCAAGCCTAATATTTTTACATGGAGAAGCTGAACGATGCTAAATACAAGACTACAAGCCAAAGCACCAAAAATGAAAAACATAAAAAAAAATAATTTTCGAGTTGGCCTTTTTCATTTTAGCATTAAAAATCCGTATAATGCTGCTAATTGCTATGATAATGCCACAAAACGACCCGGTATCTGAACCTTTACCGTTTGTCTATAGCTTCCTTCAGTTTTCTCCCTAATGCATATGCCAAAGGAGGAGGAACAGCATTTCCAATTTGTCTGTGCTTGTGCTGAATATTACCAGCAAACTTATAGCTATCTGGGAAACCCTGCATTAATATTTTAAGACAAGTTTTAAAAATATGCTACACCATATAGCAGGACTATAATACCCCAATTATCCACCATAAAAGTGTCAGCATGTACAAAAATCTAAAAAAATCCACCTGATTGATGGCTGCCTAAGACGAGGTTTTTATTGCTTTTGAAGTATTTCACACCTAATTGGTCGGAAAGATGAAGACACTCTAATATTGAATATTGAATGGCTTTAAACATTACAACTTTGCTTTTTCTGGAAGTTTTTCACTCGAGATTACAAAAGGTTTGTGAACATTCCATTTTATTGGAAAATCAATTATTATGCATCTTTATCCTTTCCTTCTTACTCTAAACCACTCCATGAGTTACAATATGTATGTCTTGCAAATCATGTCATTCGACTATGAAAACACAATTCAGTTTGCCAATGCAAATGATAAAATTTCAAACTTTAACTACAGAAACAGAGGTATTGATCGGTGGGAATTGAATGACTTACTTGAGATCGGGCACATTCACGAACAGTAACAATCCTGTCTTGATCAGGGTGAAAACACATCCCCACCTTACCCATTGGTTGAGGATCTGTTACGGAAGTAGGAAAGTTACCTTCCCAATCCAACCTTCCATACAGGCCCTTCCACTGATTGTGGCGCTTGGCAGTGTTTGGCAGACACCACGGTATCAAATCAACCACTTGTCCAGTAGACAGTGTTACCTAAATTTTGTTGAATTCATAAATTATTAAAGTTGGTTATTACTGATCCCGTCAGAAAACATAAACTTAAAGCAAACAAACTTGGCTAAATATGATTGTACCTTCTCATCTGGAAGATTATGCCAATCAGAACCTGGCTGCTTAGGAATCTTTTGACATCGTATGAGATTCAGCTCATTCATTTCCTTCGATAAGTGGTCAGTCAAAACTGCCATGTTCCCTCTAACTTTCTTTTGAAACCATGAGACAGGTTCATCTTGATACTGTGTAACCAAAAGTTTGATACATTGATGAGGACTAGATAGCTCATACTAGTACTTCTTAAGAATACTTTAAAAGTATATTCATAAATACCTCTAAACTGGTCTTAGAGGCTCCATTCCCTACAGCAGGGAGATCACCAATTGTATCTCTTACAGTAATCGCACGGTAAGGGGCTCCATTTGCAGTGCTCCTCACAGCAGAATATTGCAAATTTTTTGATAATGTGATTCTCAACTCTGGGGCAGCAAAAACGTGCATGGGTTCTGGCCATTCTGGGAGAATCTCTTCTGGGGAGGCTGCCCAAATAAATGCTCGCTTTCTTGACTGAGAAACGCCATAAGTTCCAGCTTCCAGAATACCAAACCTGACCTGCACAACCAAAATAAGTTTTTGAGACTACCTAAAACCCAAATAAAAACACAGTGCAGAATCCTCCCTTCCAAATGATACACATGCACAAACAAGTGAACACTTGTAAGTCAAAATACATCAATGAATTGCAAAATAAATATACAATTAGACATCTGCTTATCATCTCTGCGTATATTAATCATACCAGACAAATTTTCAACATAAGCAATGATGCAAGACCTACCTGATAGCCCATCTCAAGAAGCGAAGCCAGAGTCAAACGAAATGTCTGCCCTTTATTAAAAGATACAAAGTTCCTCACATTCTCTAAGAGGAAATACTTGGGACGGAAGTAATCCACAAAGGATAAGAACGCCAAGATCATTTCACACTGAACTTTACTCCAAGTGCTTTGGTTGAACCTATTCATTCCAGAAAATCCCTGAAAAACATGGTTTCCTTTATTATTTTCCACAAAATTTACTTTCGAATCAGATCTGAGTTGACCGGGAATAAGCAAAAATCTGTACTTGCCTGGCATGGAGGTCCTCCATTAATGAAATCCACTTGCCCAGGCATTGGCAAATTACTAATGTCCTTCTCACCAAGTTTAGCAGCTAATTCAGAAGCTTCAGAAGTTGAGATACAATCATCTGCATCCCCACACTTCTCCATTATAGCCCTGCATTACAATTACAATCCATTAGCAAGCAACTAAGAGAAGGGAGTTCATCTCAAAGCAATCTTTTACCTTAAAATAACATTGCAGTTATTAATAAACACCATTGACTCTGGATGATTGAGTTTAAATGCATCTCCAGCAGGCTCTTCATACTCTATTGCCCACTTTGTTAATGAAGCACCTGCAGTGTCAGGAGCAGTACATGAGGATGTGCATTGGTACTTAAAAACACGAATGAAATTTGTTCTCTGTAAAAAAAAATAAAAAATAATAGTTACCTGACTGCTGCAGCCCCTCTGACAAGCCTCCACAACCAGCAAAAATATCCAATGTGGCTAAACATTTCTCCTGAGAGGCTTCTCTTTGTCCTTGAACTTCTAAATCATTTTCAACCTCTACAGACTTGCCCTTTTTCTTTCTAGATGCAGCATCATTATCCAAGTTTCCAGTTGAGTACCTAAGTTTCATGTGAGCCGGCAACTGTCCACCAAAGAGATTTGTGACCCAAAATAAGAAAGATTTTATTTTATTTTATTTTTTAAAAAAATTCCACACCTCCACAGAAAATAGTCTATGGTTGAGAAGCTTTAGAATAAAATAAAAGAATAAGTTCTATGCCTTTTAATATTGTTTCATCAAATGGATTGACACCAATATTTGATAGAGCAAATAACAACCTGCTTGAGAGATCCTTTAGAAGGATCATAAAGATGTTCACAGAAAAAGATATGCTGGAATACACCAAGAACATTGCATAGTGGAAGATCATTCTTCTTTCTAACTTCACATCTCCCTTCAATGTATTCAACAGTCAAAACATGTGTTTCTTCACTGTAATAGACCTGTAAATTCAAACCATAGTAAGTTTCACAAGATGAGGGTCTATAAGCCATCCAGAATGAAGTAGACAATATAATCAAAACATAGAAGAAAGCTTTTAGAGATTGAAAAATGCAGATAGAACATGGATATAGTTTTTGCACTCTTACCTCCCGAATATCAGAAGAGTATGCCTTCTCAACAGAAATGTCTTCTGGTCTGTAAAATCTTCTGACCTTAACCTGTGTATATTTTACTTCAGAATGTGTGGTTTCCTTTTTGATAATAACCTCCAGCACTTGACACACAACATATGGTTTCAAACCCACATTTCTCCCACCTTTGAAAGTTTCATTTTCCATCCCTCCCTCAGCAAATAGATGAGGACTCACATACACATAATCATAAACAGAATAATCAGTTCCATTATATATGAAGCCAGTCTTAGATGAATTCACTTTGAAAACTTCCTTCTCTTTCTCATCTTTCTTTATTTTACAAGAACTGCAGGAACCAGACCCTAAACCCATAGTATCTGAAGAAAGACAAAAGAAAGCACCTTTCTCAGGCCAATACAAGCTTTTACAGTAGTATTCAATGGGCAATCCTTTCTTCTTCCTCTCTTCTGCCCTTGCTCTATCAATTTTGCCAACATTGGCATTATCCTTCCTATGCTGATGTCCCCATGGCAGTATCCGGAAATCCACAACAACTTTCTGTTTAACATGCTCTAATCCCAAGTTCATGCACTCATTTGTCAGGAAAACCTCCCTCTCATTGGCAGTGTTTCCAAGAATGGTCTGTGATCCCCACTGCATCATTCTCCCATGAAACATTTTGCTCCCATTTGATGCTTCAAACATGTATTCCACAAAATATATGGCAGGTAATTCATTTGATTCATCAGCATCGACCAAAACAGCACACCCCACAATAATTTTTTCTTCATGAACAATAACCTGTTGATAAAGAGCTTCATCCAAACTTGTTCTGCCAACAGGCTTCCCATCCCATTTTATTTCATTTTTAACAAAGCATGATTTAGTTTCTCTTGGCATTGAACTAGGTGTCTGTGCACTCTCCAAAACTAGCAATTCCTCTTCATCATTATTATCAGCATCATCCTCATTATCCTCTTGCTCCTCAAATTCATCCTCTTTGATTTCACATTTAGCTTCCTTTTCAAAATCTTCTGGACAGCAACTTGAATAGTATTCCCGCCAAATTCTCTTTATCAAACTTGTTGTTGTAGCCTGCATGGCCTTCCTCTTAGATACTACAGGTGCTATAGATGCTCTCGGATTCAAATTGGCTACACACTTCTTCACAATCTTCTTCTTGACTAACCATTTAGTATGGTGTCTCTCCTCCATTTTACTTCTAAGACCGCTCAGAAATGCAGATCTTCTAATCTTCTCATCTGGAAATTCTTCAAATAGCTGTAGGATTATTGGCCCATGGACAACCACATATCTCTCAACAACATCTGGATCAGAAGAAATGTAAGAATGATTATCCTTTTCGAACTCTGATAATCTTTTGATGACATCTGTGAAAGAAAGTCGTGCTACACGGGGTTGGTCCTTCAACAAAGTAATAATACTTATCCCAAGACTGGCTGTTTTCAGAACTGGTTCATACCAAGGCGCATACCTCTTTGATGGCTTACCAAGCCTGTACCTACAAAAATTAGAGGAAAACAAAGTCATTGTTGAGCAACTCTAGAACAATATATCATACATTTCAAAATAGACTTAAGTATTCCTAATTGTTTAAATATACTTGAATATGGATGATATATGCAAGGACACACATATATACTGCTGTAGATATACATATACACATATACACACACACACACATATATATATATATATATATGAACTGTATGTCCTTCAATATGGTTGCATCTTTACAGTTCCATTTTTAATGTAGTTAAATTAATTAGAGCACCAAACATGTTTGCCACCTCAACATACTGTATGCAATAGTATCTGCAGATTTTAACAAATAGGTTCAACTTTACTCGTTCAAATACATAATTCTACACATGTGATCCCAGCTTGTATTAAAATTAATAGTTAAACTCACACATGGACAACTCATCAAAAACAAATTATATCTGCATAATAGAAAGAGAAAATTTTCAGCAAAAGTAATCCAAATGATTTATAGAGGAATCAGAGAATCTATATTAGAAAGTTTAAGAATACTGTCCATCATTGAATGAGAGAAAAGCAAAGTACCAGGCTGCATCTGTTCGGATTGAAATAAAAATAAATGACGATCCAAATTCAATCATCCATTCCTTTATTGCACTCAAAAATATTGGAATCCCATCAACATCACGTGCTCCTGAACCACTTGAAGAAGACTGACTAGAATGAGGATCAAGACATATTTCATAATCATCACCTTCAGTCATAACACCAGACCCATAGATTGTAACATCAATATCTGCACAAGGTTTCATAGGAAGAAGCTCCAGTGAGATCAATCTCGAGTCTGAGTTGTAGAGAGACCAATTATGAAGCACCTTTGGAACAAAATAAGGATCATTCATGTCAATGAAACGGTCAAAAAGGTGTAACTCATCGGTTTCTTGAATCAAGCTCTTATAATAAGCAGGTAGGGGATAGTCATTGGCAATTTCATCTTCATTGATTTTGACATAGTATATGTTTGAGGTTGAAGTTGGACCCTGATTCCTTTTGTGTTTCAATGACTTGAAGTACTCTTCTTCTTGCAATAGCCTTGCTAACTTTTCATCCGCATCTTCTTCATATGCACTTACGGATGAACCAGATGTATTCAATTTGTCCTCTCCATCTCCACACTCTGAATCAATCTTTATACCCCCAACAGAAGACTGGACCTTTGGTTGCGTGAAATATTGTAGCTTTCCACTACCATCTCTTAGAGCAGCAAGAACTGGCAATTCAGAAAATTTCTTTTCTTTCTTTGACATTTCATCCAAGCCTATCAACTGGTTATATATAAATTCACCCTGGGAAGTGACAAAATCTTTTATAGCTGCCCCACAAGGAAAAGACTTACTGCCATTCATAGAACGGACAACACCAGATAGCAACTCATCAAAACTTGAATCAGGATTCCCTTCAAAAGATTTTGACAGTTGTTTATAGACCTCTATGCAGGCACGGGCCTTTTCAAAGAAATGATCATAAGAATTTTTGTAGCTAGCTGCAGGTTTTAGGCAGTCATAATCAGCAATATCAGTTGAAATCCATATAACTGGAGAGCCATCTTCATAACCAGAGATGTCCCATGATTCTATTCGTCCAAAACCTTCACATCTAATACCTCTTTCCTTGTCCTTTGAACTTTTATCAAGAGGCAGTATAAGACCAGAAATAAACATGTCTTCAACTTCCAACATCTCAATGGGCAAAGAAGTACCATCTTCATTATGGAAGATAAAATCAGTTAGTCTTCTGTTTGCTCGACCATCCTCATTTCCAGAAGTCAGGCGCACAGCTAAAACCTCTTCATTGACAAGTCTATCTTTCTTTGTTTCAATAACAGAAGACTTTTCAGATACATGAACAGATCTCTCCTTGAAGTCAGTACATGCAGCTGCTCGCTTTGGCATCTTTCGAGGACCAGAAGAGTTTTCCCTGTGTGCACTACGCTTCTTTCCTTTAGAGCCAGTTGCCACTGACTTTATAGTCTTTTTCTTATTCTTCATTCCTATTTCAGAATATAAGTGCAATGAGCCAAAGAATTGCAGAAATATATTTAACAAACAACAAGAAAAACGCACTTGGACACATTTTTTGAATGTAAAAGATTAAAGACCTGTTGGAGTCCATATATAAACACAACACACAAGCATGAATACAAATGCACAAACATTTATACAAAACTACAAGAAGCCCATGGAAGAGCAAGCGTAGAGAAGAAACAAATTTCTAATGATATGGGTGCACACACTTAGGACTATGCCTAGAAAAGTTTGAAATGCAGTTAAGCTACGTCTTTGCAGCGACTCAGCATGCATTTATTACAGGCTTTAAGTCTTACCTCTACCCTCCTATGTTTTTAAGATTAAGAAACTTACCATTACATGTTTCTACCTATTTCTGTTTATATGATTCAACTATTGACAGATACCCCTTCTAAAAAAAAAAAAGTATTCGGACATGCTAAATTTAGAGTGGAGCAGATAAATTAATTGTTTAAGTAATACGGAGCTTTGGAGGCATTTCTACAGGGTTGGTTTAGTAGTTCACTCATTCTTTTAAAATCCTCTACGAAACAATTCACTCACTCTTTTAAAATCCTCTACGAAAAAATTCAATGTTTTGTACAGATTTAAAACCAGACAAAGTCATAAAAAAAATGGCCAATATATGCAGGTAAAGCCTCCACCATTCAAGGTTTTTCTTCTTTTTTTTCAATTCCTACAGCATGTACTGCAAAGTGAAGAGAATCACAAAAGAACTTAGTACGACAGATTGAAGAAAAAGGAAACAACCTAGGGTTCAATATATAACAAAATTTGGGGTTTTGTTTCTGCTCATTGTGATGCCTATCAAGATTCAATATCCGAAACAACTCCAGGAGCTCAGAATCCAGTGGCAGAGTATCCATGACTCTCCAATTGTGTGGAAGATCGAAAAGAAGAAAAATCCATGAAAATGGAGAAATTCAAATCAAATGAAGCTGCATGTACCTGATGACGATGACGATTTGTCGCCTGCATCGGGAATCGTGGATTCCAAGAGAACAGCAGAGCCCATTAATTAATTCTTGTTGAAAGAAATTTGTAATCGGAGACGCAGAGGGATATAAACCCTAGAAATGAGAAAGAGAGACCAGCGAAAGCGTGGTGCCAAAATTTAATGGAAAGGAAGAGCCTTTGGTTTTTAAAGAATGCATATATACGAGTTGGTTTTTGGCGGGAAAATATCCGCGCCAGTTTTCGTTATTTAACACCCAAATATGAAACCACCCTCCCGCCCTAGAATTTCAATTCAAAAAGTATATATATATATATATAAATAATACAGTGCTCTATTTATTTACTGAAACCCCCATCACAGAAATTAGGGTTTGTAAAACAAGGATTTTCTTACCTCACCAAAGTTGAAGATGATAATCACGCTCACTCCAGGTGTGACTTTCTAGGGTTTAAACGTGATTTTTGTGGAACTAGAAGGGTGTAATCATCATTTTACTCCCTAAACTATTTTTTCTTAATCCTAAAATTTTATAAACACTTTCTTTATTTTTATACCTTTTTGAAAATTATTTTTCCATTTTGAAAAATTACAATAGCACCTCTGTTTATTTTGAATTTTGGTCCATTAACTGCCTTTTTAATTACATTATTATTATTTTGAACTTTATGATGAGAAATTCAAACTATTAATCGAGAAAAGGCCATTGGGTACCAGCATGGACAAATACATGACTATATATATATATATACAAAGTTGATATTTTGACTACAAAAAGATAGAATCGGATAATTTATTATACATTTATATTTTTATTTATATCTAATAAAATAATATATAATTGTAGCTACGTAGGTCAGGATGAAATTTATATATATATATATAGAATTTTAAACTTATCTCCTTCCGTTTAATTAGTCGACGAAATTAATATTATTTTAAATACCCACATACCTTATTTATTATTATATTTATTTACTCGACGTGAGATTATCATACAGAAAAATAGATTCAACCAATTCTCAAAATACTTACTTGAATTTCAAAGCGAACACACACCAGAGTCCCTAAAAGAATCATATACAAAGAAGGATTTAGGCATACAAAAAACGACGACGCTTTGAAACACATCATGGAAATGGTTAAGTGAAACATTGAAATACATCCCTTTTGACTGCAGCATTCCAGACTTTTGATGAATAAAAAAAACACTGCATTGAGCACAAAAAGAACCTCAAAGAGGCTTACAGAGCACAACCAATATTCAGTTGGTCTTGGACAACGGCTTCCCAAATACAATCAGGTAAGACCGGGTCCAATTACTAGAGCTAAGCGTAAACTTTGCTGCTGCATCTGCTACGGCGTTAGAGCCATTCCAGATGGCAACGCTGAAGGGGGCCCACTGTGCAATATGTACTGGACTCTGTAGATGTTTTATGCATTTTGCGTTGCACAATCTGGAATTTGCTGCAAACTTTGCTCGTCTGCTTTGCCCTTTAAATGAAGGCTTTTCATTGAAATCATTTCAATTTTTCTTTTTTTTCTCAAAAACCAACCTGATCACCCCACAGCAGCAACAAGAATTGAACATTACAGCTTAAAAGACAGAACCACTTTCATCACAACATGCATTTCACCACTTTGGTTTTACTTGTGAGGATTGATATGAGGGTAGAGCCCCAAAATGTGCTCCGCCATGAAGTCGTGCCGTGTCAGAATTCCGACAATCGGAGGCCTCTGCAGATGTGTCAAGAAAGTTAACCCGAGTAAACTTTCACAACAGAGAAAGGGAGAAGAAACAGATAACACAAAGAAAGAATGGAAAATGTACAAATCTCACAAATGAAAATATCTTCATTATATTCTCCGAAATTGTAAATTGAACCAAACTTTTTCCTTTCTTCTAATTTCAAGTGAAAAAGAGGCTCATGTGAAGCTGACGCGATTCTTCGCAATCATTAACAGAACTTGTTAGGAAGTTTTGTCAATCTAAACCTCAATCCTATTATTCTATCCATCATCGTAGTGACTTAGGTGACAAGTAAATGCAATATCTTGGTCTGAATATGCTCATATCACATGTAGTGTAATACTTTATTACTGCAGTAACTGATATAGCTTACATGATTTACAGACACATGCATCAAAGGCCTAGCAAAAACCATTGGATACCACGCACATGTGCCTGTGAGAGAGAGAGAGAGAGAGAGGAACTTACCCCTTTACTCTTTGGGATCACACACATGTGCCTGAGACCAAGTTGTCGAAAGAGAATTGCAGCTTTGGCAAGTGACATTGTCTCGACCACGGTGTACGTGGATGTGTTAGCAATAGGATGGAGATCAATGTACATGTCCATCTCCTCCTCTGCAATATCAAGATCCTCCAATTTGATTCCTTTACCTGATCCTGGTTTGGCAAAATCAAATGCAGCAAATCTTTGAAAATTTTCTTCTCCAGAAATAATCCTTTCCTTCAAAAAGGCCTTCCCCTTAAGCAAAACAAGCAAATGAGACCTCAAAACAAGGCCACACAATTCTGGAGCATCTGAGAAAGGCGGTTCATCAATTACTGGGAATCCATTATGCCTTGTTTTCCTCAAAGCATGCAGTATATTCCCAACCTTTTCGACACCAGAGAAGGTAACCAGTGGACCAGAAACAACATCAGCAGCAACCAAATGCCTCATGTAAGGTTCTGCATGGGCCTCCATAAAAGGTAATCCCTTTATTTTAACTATTTGGTCATACACACCCTTGTTGAAGAAATCGGCCACAGTTTTTGAAATAAGGAGGACCAGCATCACAAGAGGAAGCAACAATAAGTCATTAGTGAGTTCAAGCAGTATAACACACATTGAAACTGTCATTCTCATGGTTCCACCAAGGAAGGAGGCTGCACCGAGTAAGGAAAAGAGACCTGTGTCGAGACTAGAGATTGACTCAAATAATCTTCCAACTAGACGACCATAGCAAGCTCCAGCTAGTATGACAGGGATAAAGAGGCCAGAGGGAATAGCAATACCATAAGTAATAATTCCAAGGCAGTAAACAGATGCAAAGAAGATGAAGAGAGAAGAGATATGGAATTCCTTTGATGTACTGGTACTGAAAAGGTTGCGAATAGCATCATCATTAGTGTTCAGAAAGAGGGAGGCAAGGTCATTATAGTGTCCTGGTGGACATTGAAAGCTTTTATAGTTGCCAGATTCACCAACACTAGGGCAGTTAACCGAGTGGTCAGCAGGGCAGGGTATGCACTTTGCTAACCATGGCAAGCCATAAGCACAGCATGATGTCAAGAGGGCAATGGTGATAACAAGTAAGATTTTGAAAGCAGCACCTTTTCTACAGTGATAGGAAAACTGGATGAACTTAGTACAAAACAAAATCATTAAATAAATTTCAAGACTTATTAACATCATTCACAATGCAAATCATTATGTGAGCAATAGTGACTGAGCAGTGAGGTCCATTTGTTTCGTGCCTTATTTATGCATCATTAATAATGGTAATCACAAATCCTTGTGAAGCTATCAGTATTAACAATCATAATGGCTGTTAGATTGTAATCCAAGTGTAGTGACAATTCAATAGGAGTACATACTCATTGATGATGCTATAAGTTCGAATGACCTTGTCCACGAGATAGTTATACAGGCCTCCAAAAATTCCTCCAATAATACCCAAGAATATCACTGCTAGTGCATCTGGGCCACTGTATGTTACTACAGCTGAACTGATATCATACATAATGAGGCCTCCTTGCCCAAATAACCCACATTTTCCTGTAGTGCAATATTCTATGAAAGCTCTCAATACTATAGCAACAACAGCTGTTGTGAAAAATGTCCTCCAAAGTAGGGCACTCCGCCACCTGAAGCATGCCCAAGGGGAGAAAAATAAAAAATACATGTTTTCATGATCTTATTAATCATATACATTGTCTGCATGTACACAAAGAAACAAGCATAAACTTTAAAAAATTATTAGAATGACAAGAAAGTATCAATAATCTTGGAACTAGGAAATATATTTTTACTTAAAGAAATCTTGACGGTATTCCAAGTTTAAGACTGCAATAATTACGTTTTTCAGAATGGAGGATGAAGGCTGAAAAAAAAAATCAGTGCAAGGTTGGACAGGCCCTGCTACCATGTTAGAAGAATAAAGAGAAAAATAGAGAGAAGAGAAGAGAGGGAAACATTTCAGGAAATCAATTCAGAAAAAAAAACACATGATTTTGATCTGTTAAAAACAAATTCTTAACCTAAACAGTCAGTTTACTAAACTACATAAGAGGCATATGTGTATGTAACTTTGCCTATAGGAATCAATTGCTATGCCTCTTTGTATCTATGTTAATAGTTGACATCATTTCACTATTGCAGATACTGCCTTGCATTCTTTTTTTTTCCCGTCTTTTCCAGCACAAAAAGATACTTACTTTGTATCGTTAGCAAAGCAATTAATCTAGCTATTTACTAACTATGAGTCTATGCCTATAAAACTACTAGGCTTAGGGAAGAAAAGGAAATAAAAATTTAAGAAAAGAAGTAAAACAAAGGCATATGTGTAACAAATGCAAGGCATACCAGGAAGCTGCCTCCTCAAGGGCAAAGAGAACACCACCAACCGGAGCACGAAAAGCAGCAGCTACACCAGCAGCTGCACCACAAGTGATTAAATCCCGCCGATCTCGATCATTTTTGAAATATCTTAGCCATGTCCAAGTCAAATGGTACTTGCGAGAACCACCCTGACCAAGCATAGAGGCTATGCAAGCACCTGTATGTACCATAGGCCCTTCTTTACCCACCACAAATCCGGCAGAAACACCGAGAACTGAACCAAAAATCTGCAAATCCAGAGATGTAAACCTTAGACAAAATACCAATCTATATTATTCAAGAATCCTTATAATAATAATAATAATAATTTTATTATCTAAAGAACTAAGTGAAGAATTATATTAGTGTGTTTCGTTGGCCTAATATACGTAGTTAGACCCAATTCCTAACAGCATAAGCTTTTGGAATTTAAGATAATTTAACAAGATGCACCTACAGGTGAAAAGAGAATAGAGATAAAAGAAGATGACTATTTACCTTGACAAAGAGGGTACTTGGAGCCAGTATCGTATGAGCATCAACGCCATTGAGATAGGCTTTGACCTCAGGAATACCAGACCCTGCTGCTGCCGGAGCAATGAAAGCACAAAGAGCAGCAGCAGCAGCCGCTAAACCTACATTGGAAAAAGCATATACCGCAAAAGCCTTGTAATATCTGCACTGGAACCATTTTTAATGTCACAGTTATTATATGCAGATGGAAAGGTTTACGAGGGCCAATTACATACTGGCTAGTAAAAGGTATCAATAAGCTCTGAATGAAAGCTCACAAAAACCAATGGAATTCTATAGAAAATATTTCCTACACAACAGTTACCTGTTCAAGACTATATACTACAAACTAGTGAATCAAAATTTAATTTTTATCGACCAAAGAATAAATAAATAGGAGAGAGAAAATTGTACGTGTTTTTAGTATGAAACTTGAGAGATATTACATCATGTAGCTAATTGAAAACATGAATTGGCAACTATTATATCTTTCTGTTATACATGATATTTTCAACTGAAATCAAGTACTCCTTATTGCTGATAATGCATTCACTCAAAATAGAAAATACCCCAGAAAGGGTGAAGCAGAATCCCATCCTATTCAGTCAGAATAAAGAACAAATCAATAGTTTAACTGAGACATTATTATTTCAGAAATCCAAAATGTAATCTATTTCCGGATACCAAAGTCTCCCCCATCTCAACCACCATACCTAGAAATATCCACAACGAACAATGAGATCAACTCCCATAAGTTTCCCTTAACCCTTCAAAAACATACTAAAAATAATAATGTTTAAAGACTATAACAAATTCAGGAAGTGGAAACAAGGCTCACTTTTGCTCAGATATGAGATTAGAAGTCAGTAGCAGCTTCCAACCAGCTATGTTCTCAACTGCAATATTATTGAAGAAGCCAACTAGTCCAGTACCAAGCCCTATGAGAAGCGCAAAGGCCCATTTGAGTACAACGTACTGAAATATCTGGATCTTCTTCCTTGATCTCCAGTCGTGCTTAAATAGTTCATTTTCAACAATCCTGAAGATGCAAATGAGCAAATGAGCAAATGAGCAGAAAACTTGAAGAAAAAGGAAAAAGATTTTCCAAATCACCACCAATTCACTGTAATCAACAAATCATAGAATAAAACCAATTTCAATGTATCCAAAAAGACCAATATATTTAATATAACCTCAAAAGGAATTATAATGACAATAAAGATGACCTTCCAAGACAAAGTGGAAATTTGTAATAAAAAATACAACTGATTTGAGAGATCTTTAGGTAGTCATGGAAGAAAGGTCCAGAGATAATTAAAACAAAGCTTCCCAAACATTGGATATTTATTTATAATGGATAAGGAAAAAAGGAGGATTGACCTTTGAAATTTGAAGAGAAGTGCGTTACAAAACTTTCCAAATATGATACTTGTTTTTTTCAATAAATTTTTTTATTAAAGAGCATCCTAGCTGTGCAACCCCTGTATCCAAATTAAGCCAATTTACATTATGTTATTAAAATTAAAGTCCTAAGAAAAAAACCCAGTAAAAGAAAACTCGGCAAACTGAAAGAGAAGGAAAGAGCTCCTAAAAGAAATCTTAGTTTTTTAATGAATATAAATCTCCTATGAATGAATTGAATTTAATTGGAAAAACAAAAAGTTGGGATTTTGCAGCATCAAATAGAAGTTGTAGTTGGAGTTGAAGTGGGTTTTGTTAGTTACTCATAGTCAAGGCTCTCAATGGGGCAGATGTTGGCGCCGACTATGGCAATCTGGGAAGTGGTATTAGTCCTCTTGATCAGAAGAGGTTGGCTGGAGGAGTAGGAGGTGTTCTTGTCAGATACGTCTGAGCGGAACCTCCCAATCTCCATCCCTCCAAAGAGCTCAGCATTCTCAATGTCACCAGGCCCATCACCATCACCATCTTCGTCTTCAAAACCATGTCCATGTTCTCCACGGTTGGCTTTGTTTTGTGGATCCATGTCAACAAAAGTTCTCTGCTTTACTTCCCGAAACAGCATAACAAAGAGTCAGAGATGGAGAAGATTTTAATGGTGATTGACTCAACTACCCGCGCACCCACCTACCAGATACAGGTGTTGCGTATCGCATCACACTAACTATATGCATCACTCATTCAAATGTCATGTGACTCTACATATTACAGAAATACACATATATATAATATGACTACCCAAACTCTCAATTATTATTCACTATTCAAAAGGAAAAGGAAAAGTATTAACAGTAAATCAACAACTGACCTTGTCCCAGTTCCGGTGGGCAATGGGGCAAGGTCAGTTCCAGTGGGCAATGGGGCATTGCAGTCGTGTCTTGGCAGACAGATTTTAATTTGTACTTGTACTTTGTCCCTTTTCAATTTTCATTATGTATCACTCTTTTTTAGCTGCTAGTTGGAAACTCAATCAGTGCTTTTGTCGTTCTATTTTCCTTTTTCTTCTCTTTGACGATAAATTCTATGCTGAGACCCCCATCATCATATAAATGATTGACCATGTCATCATTAGATTCGCTACCCAGGAACAGGGTCCGTGTCAATGTGGTCCTACTTATTCCGACTCTTATGATCAGTGTCTTGCATTGGCTTACTCACTCCTATAATTACTATCTCTCTTCATTTTTTTTTATAATAATATCCTTAAATTATAAACAAAATTATAAAATTTATAATATTAGCTTATGAATTTTAAAAATAATTATAAATTGACTCATAACTTATAAATATAAAGTATTTTTACCCTAACATAATATATTTTTTTATATGAAATAATTTTTTTTTCATCTATTAATACTTATCTCAATTGAAAAAAAAAAACCTATGAACAGCTAAAAAATATTACGTTTATTGGTAAAGGGATAATTTTCAATTGTTTTTTAAAGTTCATAGGTATTAGTATTAATTTTATAATTTAGAGAACAATTTATAATTTTGTATATAGTTCATAGATATTAATATCAATAACCTTTTTTTTTTTCCTTTAATCCAAAAACAACAACCTACTAATACTTAGCCTCAAATTAATTTGTTATTTAGTGTATTTTTAATCTTTTGTTCAAAATTTACTCATTGACATATTATTCTTGGAACGAATTAAAAACAGTTACGTATTCAAAAAATTCAGATTTTAAGTTATACGTAACCTACACTTAAATTTATTAGAATCCATACTGAAGTTGACCAGTTGAGTTAACTTGTTCCCCAAGGAATACTTGCCAACTCGATTTATAACTCTTGAAATTTTCATTTGTAAGTTTATGAGATAGAATCTTGGATCCATTATATGATATATTTTGATTGTTTTTATCAAGTAAGTTCAAATTTTAAATAAATTGATCAAACCTGTTAATCCAGTTCTTTTTTATTGATTCAATCTTTCCAAATCTAATTGGATAATTTGTACTGTAATTTTTTAAATGCTCAAAATATATTTCCGATATTATATATATATGTTATATGTATTACCTTCATGATTTTTCAAAGACTTCAGCTATTTGATAATTTGTGTCACAAATACAAATGATGTATTATATTTTCATTGATCATACATACCATACATATCATTTATCAATCAATAAAAATTTAACAAATCACTTGTATTTTTACACAAATTGTGTAAAAAGAATAATTCTTTTTTGAAGTCGCAAAATGCTTTTTTGCCAATCGTGGGTTTTCATTGAGAAAATGACTGGTTATAATGCATGCTTTGACTCGTAAAGTTATGTAACCAAAATGATGCTGCTCGTGCCGGAAATCCCATTTGAACAACTAACCCACATTAAGTTCACAGAATACCCTAAAAACAGCCTGAAAGATGCTCCCGGACAACACAAAACATAGCCGGACAACCCAAAATTCTGACTTACAGCTCAAATGAAAAGTTCAACATAGAAAAAAGAAAAAAGAAAAAAAAAAAGAACAGTTATTTTAGTCAAATACTTGCAATACATTTAAGTTTCAACTGCCTCTATAGCTTTAGTCGGGAAGAATTTGCTCGCCGTCAGCATCTGCTTCTGTTTCGATCTGAGGCTTTGATGGACCTTGGCCTGCTCCAGGTGCCTGCTTCTTCTTGATCCCACTCACAATGTCATCAATCCTAAGAAGCATGCATGCAGCTTCTATCGCCGTCTTAAAGGTTTGGGCCTTTACATTGTAGGCATCCCAGATCTAACAAGAAGTAAATACGATGACAAGATGTTCAATTGAAGTAGATAGGGAATCAAGAGTATTAATCATCACATTATATTAATGATCTTCAACCAGGAATAGACCCTGTGATTCCCGTTAAGCTACAGACCATAGTGAAATCTCCAACGAAATTTTTAAAACACGAGACTAAATGAGTGTGCATGTATGCCACGTACAACAAACTATGTAAAATCACAATACCTGTAGCATTCTTCATAGCTTGTTGAGTAATTTTACATTTATAGAACCATGCAAGATCAATTTCTAACCCATATGAAGTTCTTTTCTTTTCAACTTTCCTAAGATGCTATCAGGATTCAGGATTATAACTTTGGAATAATATGATTTTTATTAATAATTAAACAGAATTAACAGAAGCAGCGGAATTTGGGTCATACCTTCTGCTCTTTCATGTCAGAAATTGCACCAGTGTTTCCATCTATTCCAATCCAGGCATTTTCACCATTTGCGTGCTATTACAATAGTTTGTATACAAATCAGAATGTACTCGACACAAAATGACTAATTCAACATAGCCGAACAACAAATTGTTCCCACCTTTCCTTGCAGTGCAGTCATGGTCCGAATCACATTAACTCCACAATTCTGTGCCAAAGTTCGTGGTATAGCCTCAAAAGCTATGGCAGCAGCTTCATAAGGCCACTATAGGACAAACACCAAAAAAGAACAAAACAGTTAAAATCAGGCTAATGTTTCACAAAGACCAAACTTAAGTATTAACAGTTAATTTTATGAAGCAACAGCCCACTTCCTAAATTTTCTAGGTATCTCAACATTTTTTGAGGTGCAATGACATGAATAAGCCGACTCAAGAGTGTTCAAAGTGATGCAAATGGGATGGTTCGATAACCTAACTGATAGGATACAAGAAACCTGACAGTCAGTACGCAAACTTAACAGAGTACTATGGTCTATCCCTCCTTTGCCAATCTCTAAAGCTAAAAGAAGGCCTCTAGTGGAATCTCATGATTTTTTAACAAGTTTTTGTTTTAAAAAAGGAAAGGAAAGAAAAGGGGGAAAAAAAGAAAAGCATGGGCATAGTAAACTATTCACCTTTTCAACGCCTTCAACAGATGAACTCTTCTGCTTCAAAGTAGCAGATACAGTTAATTCTGTAGCGCCACCTCCAGGTACAAGCTTTGGGTTTTTTAATATGTTTCTTGATACAGACATTGCATCCTGCCATCAAAACAAGCTTCAGATCACAATATCCTCCAAAAGTGAAGCATTTTAATAATCTCAAACTGGAGAAATACCTGTAAGTTTCTTTCAACCTCATTCAGGAGATCCTTACTGGCACCTCTTAGAAGTACAGTACAAGCTTTTGGTTCTTTGCATTCAACAATGAAGGAAAAGAATTCATCCCCAATCTTTTTAACCTCAAAAAGCCCAGCTCCAGTACCAATATCAGACTCTTGCAATTCATCCGGCCTGTTCACAATGACAGCACCACATGCCTTGGCTATCCTATTATTGTCTGTCTTTCTCAACCTTCTGATTGCACTAATACCAGCTTTGCTCAGATAATGACATGCCAAATCACTAAGGCCCTTCTCTGTGATTACCAAGTCTGGTTTGAACTTAATTATCTGGGCACAAAGGTTCTCAATGTATTCTTCTTCCATCTTCAACAGGACTCCCCAATCTTCCTCTTTAACAAGTTCAGCGTTTGTTTGGTTCTCACCCTTTTTATATTCAAGAGGACAATCAAGAAGCATGATACGCGGGTTGACTATCTTTCTTCTCATTTTTCCAGGGGCAACAACATCCTTGTTAAACATAACTCCTCTAAGAACTTTGGAATCTTCCAACTGCCCACCAGGTACCTTCTCAACTTTAATATACTTCTTAATATCTACTTCCCGCAACCCTTGGCCAAGATCAACACCCACTGTTGAGGTGGCGTCAATTGCTAAATCCTGGGTAAGAAATAGCTCAAAATATATAATTCAATGCATGCAAAAGGCACAGCAATCATAATTGGCTAAAATAATCCAGTGTCCAGATAATAGAAAGCAAATCAATAATGACAAGAAGATGGAGAAGAACATGTTGAATACACAAGGCAACACATTTTCAGAAATTTCTATAATTATACTCGAAAGAAATAACAACATCAATGAGTAAAGACTAGAGCAGAACAGAAACAAAAGATGTAACACTAAACTTAGATAGCCATCCAATAACAATGAAGATGTCGCAAAAAAACTGACTCAAACCCCAAAGTTACTTTACTACAATAATCTTAAAACTTAAATAGCTAGAATAAGGCTTCTATAATTTTTGTGAACAGAACAAAAACATTGAGTATAGCTTTGCTTATGTAATTATCAAGCACTAGTAGTATTATGAGTAATTTTTGGTTATGATTGAAGTATGAGATGCTGTTGAGCTTATGACATGACATAAAAACAATATGGAACCCTATACTGACTCAAGCCCCTTAATTGGAGATTGAGATTAAGCATTAAGTAGATTCCTTTTACAGTTTAATTCCACAACAAAACGTTAAAGAAATTAATAGGGGGAAAAAAAGACGAAAGAAGTAACCAATACACCTCAATTTAAAGCTTGATAAGTAGAAGATACTTACAGCAATCAAATCCCCAAATTGACTAGTGAACTTTGTGCCTATACAGCTCTTAACCAGCCCCAACAGAGTCATGCCTAACATGTAATACAATGAATAAGTACAGAAGCAAGTCAAATTATAAATTATGATTTTAGATGCCCTTTTTCTCATGGATGCAAAAGTGCTTATAAATTATAAACTATAAATTCAAACTTCTCTATAAGTTATATCCAAGTACCATTGCCACTAAAGAATTTGGTATAGGTTTATGAATGTCAAAGTATTTAGATCTGTGTGGTTAAACACTTTAATCTACAGAAGAAAATTGAAGAGTGATAAAAAGTAACAGATTATAGTGGAGGGTAGAAAAAGAGTTGAATGAAACAAGAGAAGAGGTTAGTATGGAAGACACTCATACTTCCACGCTTAAAAATTGCTAACAATGATGACAACCAGCTACCTTAAATTCTTAGAAAACCATCCACACTGGGAACACAGCGACCTACAGTCTTAGACCTTCATACATAAAGCATTCAAATCATAAACATTCAGGTTCACTAAGTGTTTTTAAGCTACACTAAAACAAATAAGTAAATATGCTCTAAAAATAGACTAATATATTGACCAAATTAAGTTCATGCTAATTTCTGAACAGTCCAAGTCACATACTGAACACTTGACCTTGACCAGTATCTCGGATGAAATTTTAGACAATAAGAATGAACAGGACAATAAGCCTTGAGGACATTATTAAAGCCACTAACTATGGAGAAGTAGTGGACTGCCCTGACTTTAGAATACTTTCTCTACATAGTGGTCGTGCTATCAGTTTTTATTTTAGAGTTGAATAAAAACTCAAGCTCAAGTTCAGGCTTTGGTTTGGATGCCCTGAGACCAGCTCAAGCACAGCCCAAAGCTAGTCTAAAGTAGATAAACATTAGAACATATTTAATGTAAGAATTTAATCACATTGTGAGCTCGATTTGTCTTCTAAACTAGACACACAAGTTTAGTAGAGCTAATCCCTGTTTGAAACGCTCAAACTCTGCCTTATCCTTCAAAACATAACAACAGGCTAATTGCAGCCACAGTTACACTACAATTTAATATGTAGTTACAAATTCTTTCACTTTGAATAGATTTATATCTATAATATTGAAAAACTTTAGCTAAGCTTTCCTTTTCAACCAATGTAAACTTACATTCATCTCTTTAAACAAAGAATGTTGCTAATTCTATATATTATATATTTTACATTCTTTATTACCATTGTAGGGAGTCAATGGTAATTTATGCAGTCCAGACCTGATACAATATTCCTACACGAACTCTCAATTACAGGAGTAGTATTACTACATTTTCTACTATCTTCATCCACCAAAATTTCTACCTGCTTTGTAGCAATACCATTTGAGAACATTGACCAGGATGCAAATATAAGCTTTACCAAATTTTTATTTTCAATAACCAGTCTATTAGTCAGCATTTAGAATAAAATGTCAATTCGATTGTTTGACAACAAAAACCAAAGGACTAGAACAAAGAATACAAAAGAGTAATTCTTCAAAAGAATATACCAAGTAATCATATATGAACTATATTTTTCCAACAATTTTCCCAATTTTTAAGGAGCTAGAGAAAACAGGGTTACAAGATCCTGAAAACCTAATCAAATAGTTGTTTTACCATTGTCTAGGATATGAGAACTTTCAACTCTACTAGATGAATCCACCAATAATGAAATAAGAATAATAAAGCCAAGTACTCAAGAAACTTACGATCCTTCACATCAATAGTCATGGAAATTTTGTCTAACACAGCAATAGCATCCTCTAGGGCTTTATTATAAGCTGCAAATCAAATAAACCTTCCATGCATTAAAATATTTTCATGAAGAAAAAATAATTAGCACTACCATATACACTTATAACATTACCTCGGCAGATGACTGTAGGATGATAGTCTTTATCAATAAATGCTTCTGCAACATGGAGCATCTCACCAGCTACAAAAATATTTAAAACATAAAAAGGGGGGGTGACATTATTCTATGTACATTCTATCAAATTAAAGATGTTCAAAAATAGCGGTGATTAGCATGTGCATTTCCAGCACTTCTTAATGATAGACAACTTAAATGTTGCATGACATTAAGCTAAATTCAAGAAACAATTGCTTAATAAAGATCTAACTTTTTACCCCTACAAAGTACAAACTATGTAACCATCCAACTAAGACCTGCACTGCAGAAGCAAAATATGAATACAAAGGCCAGAAATTGTAAGCTTAGGTCATACCAAGAACGATTACAGATGTTGTTCCATCTCCCACTTCTTCATCTTGTGTACGACTAAGTTCAATCATAGACTGTCCACACAGCCCAAAAAAAAAAAAAATTCAGAAAGACAAAAACAAATCATATCTGATTTTTTTTTTTCCGAGTGTTCTAAAATCTGTCTTGAAATTAAAATATATTCTAGATTTCTAGAAAAATCCCCATTTTCAAAAAAAGAAAAGAAAGAGGAGAGTATATAAGGGACAATGTCATAACCAAAGAAGAAGTAATAATAAAAATCATGCCTTGGCAGCTGGGTGTGAGATATCTATTTCACGCAGAATAGCGTTTCCATCGTTGGTCACCACAATACCTGTTAGCAATCATGGGGAGGAAAAATCCTTAGAAAGGCAAGCAGAAGGGAAGGGCACAGAAGATGAGATGCTCATGTAGCATAAAAACAACTTCTTGTCAAAGAAACACATGAAGTTTTGAGGACATGTAAAGCATTAAGCAAAAACCAGCATTAATATAAACAGATGATTCACACCAAGTAAAATAATCTATCTTTACTTTGCTCTGTTGTGGCTATGAAGAAATACGCTGTCTCAGAAAATAAAGGGATTCTGAAGCCGTCAAAATTACAATTCAAAACGGGTTTGCGAAAATTTTGTTAAAAAAAATCCTGAAATTACCTCCACTAGCATCTAATAGCATCTTCAACATAGATCTGGGACCCAAAGTTGTTCGAATAATGTCAGCAACAGCCTGAAACAAAGTAAACCCATAAAAGGGATCAAAAACAAACCAACAGAAATGGCAGAGAAACAAATAGTGAATCCGAGCACCCGATAAGACCCAGATCATAGAAATAAGAGCAATGCAAAGAAATTTGCAGAAAATGGGAATGAAAAAAGTAGAAGAAAAATACCTTGGAAGCTTGGATATTGGCATGCTGTACTTTTCTTCCTGATTCCCGCTTTAAAGAATCTTCTGCTCATTCGACGATGAGAGCTTTGGTTTAGTTTAAGAAAGCGAAGCTTCAAAAATGAAAAGCGAAATAAAAAAAAACAGAGAAAGGAGCAGACTTACTCAGAACCAGCACCGGTGCGTGCATGATTTCGCTCTGAAACTTGCTCTCTCAAATGCAAAACTCACCCAATCTCACTCTGACTCACTCAAGACACCAAACACAGCACAAACCCTAAACCCAACCAGAAAACCCTGGAACCTCCTTTTTAACGTTTTTTTCCTCTTTCTATTATTATTTAAATTTGTTTCGGTCCTTATTATTTTCAACTTCTTCTTTTTTTTTTTCCTTTTCTTTTTGGGTCAAAATTAGCCCTAACTTTATTTGCATAAAAAATACGTAAAAATAACAAATAAATACATAAAAATTCTCTATTTTGTCCACGCCGAAAAAAAAGTAGTAATTCTCTACTAATATACGTATAGTAATTAGTAGGGAAAGAGAAAAAACAACATAGAAACCACCCATTATACACGAGTGTTATTGATTTTAGGGTATTTGCCCTAAATGCCTACGTGACCAATAATTTATTTCAAAATATCTATGCATCTATAATTCTTTCTTATTTACCCTCTTTTATCCAAAATACCCTTATTTCAAACTCTACTGTTTTTCTTTCTTCTACCCACGAGACTCGCCATCAGACAGCGAGACTCACCACCAGACTATGAAACTCGCCACTAGGCTGTGAAACTCACCACCAACTAGCGAGACTCACCACTAAGTGGCAAGTAAGCTACTCACCATTATTGTATATATACTCACCACTAGTTTGTCTGATTTACTCGCCATTAGGCTAGAAACTCACTACTAGCCAGCGAGACTTGCCACCAGTCAGCGAGAGTCGCCACCAGCCAGCGAGATTCGTCACTAAGTGGCAAGTAAGCTACTTACCACTATTATATAGATATTCACTACTAGTTTGTCTGATTTACTCGCCATTAGGCAGCGAGACTCGCCACCAAGTGGCAAGTAAGCTACTCACTACCAATCTACACTTACAATTAAAGCAAGGGTATTTTAAGTATTTAATAAAATATATGGGCATTTTAAACAAAATTATGGATGAGTAGGTATTTTGGGACAAATTATTGATCATATGGGTATTTGGGGTAATTACCCTTGATTTTATATTATTTCTTTTATTTGTATATATTTCATATTAACTCCTCTATCATATATGTATTATTTTGTTTTCATGTTTGCAAATTAAGTGTTCCACTCTTTTTTAATGTACTTGATATTTTATCCTAAATTTTATTTTTGCTTTCTATTAGCATCCATTTTTTTTTTTTACAGTTATTGTTGTACCCTAAGAACATGATATTAATCTTCTTAATATTAGATTTAGAGACTTAGTTTACTAAAAAAACTGGGTTAAATAACTTAAATTCGTTGTCAAAAAAAAAAAAACACTAAAAACACTTGCATTGGTTGCGTAAGTTTCACTAAAATTTTCCTCTGTTAGTATCGGCTGCGTAAGTTGTCTTAATACTTTCTCATCTTACATCTGATTTAAAATAATAAAACAAACACTAATACTTTCTCTAGATTGTGCATTTTTTATTTGAAAGTAAAGAAAACATATGAAATTAAAACAGTATACTGATATAAAGATGGCCAAGTGATATTATTACCATGTCTAAATTGCTTCAAATTAGAATGCCGTCGAAAAATTATTATACTATAGGATAGCAAATTAAATTTAACCTTATTAATTATAATATATATATATATATATATATATATTATTTTACGGCATTTTAAATAATATAAAGTTACACTTACATTTATTTTCTTTACAAATTGGATCTTTGAAGTACCATTTTGTTCAGATACTAACATAAAGTATTCAGATGTATTTATTTATTCAACGTTTAATTATTCTTGTGCCCTCTCAAATTTGTTACACTTCCCTATTTTTTTCCCTTTTAGTTATCATTGTTGGACCAATAAAATATATATATACATATATATATATTTTATATAAAAAAACATATATTTGTCGAGACTAAACTAAATTTCTAAACGATGAATATTTACAATTCTCGTTGCTTTACACAACAAACATTTGCAATAAATATTTCTTACTATTTCCACCTTAAACTTACTGTAATTTAAATTTGACCATTTAATAATTACATTTTATAACTTTATCCATCAGGTGGAAATCTCCTAATCTGAATGTTTAATTAATAAAGCACGAAGGTTTAATATCTGAACATTGGAAGACAGAGTGCAAAGTGTTTATAAATAACCACTTCACATTTGTTTCAGGACTGATGTGGCATGCATGAAGATAGAATACGAAGATCCAGTTGTTTTTAAATGAATGTGTGTGTGTGAGCGAGAGAGAGAGATATAGAGATATATACATACATACATATATATATATATATATATATATATATATATATATATATATATATATATAACAAAAGAAGAATTAAATTATGGGTTCACATTACAAGAGCAACATAAACTTGTACCTGCCTGTAAAGAGAAAAAGAATAACATTAAAGAAAGCTCACTAAACCACTCGGAGAAATTCAAACGGCACACTTAAATACTCAATCATGGAAGTAGGCTGCAGATGCTTGAACGCCCGCCAGGAACAAAAAGTCGGGAAATTATTACCCTACTTGTTAAAAAATAAACCTCTTTTCTTCCCTTTCCTTCTCTCACTAGCCTGCAAAAACCAAAAACCAAACTTCTTTCAAGCAAAACATTTACATTTTAACATCTCACGCTGAGAGAATTGGTAGTCAGCCAAGCGAAATAAGTGTGTGCATGGACTCAAATGTCCAAATACTTGTATCTAATACATGTACATGATTCAAATTATGAGGTGAGCTAGGGTTAATGCAGCATCAACTTCAAGTGATTAAAGTCACAACACAGCACAAGCGACGTGCAATGTATAAAACAATTCACCAAGAATATCGAATTCAACAAGTTTGGTACAACTTAAAAGAAATAGAGATGAAGTCCGTACGACATGGAAACAAACAAATCAAATTATATAACCACATAAATGTTAAGTTTAGATTTTTGCCCATTCCGTGTTTCTTTACTATGAAGTGCAAATATGAAACCGGTAAACAATAGTAAGTCTACTAGGTCGATATGGCAATTCATGTAGAAATAAAAAACCTTCCAGCACACATGAAGAAAGTAACAAATAATGGATTTGCATTTTTTTTTAACTACTGCTCTCAGAGAGGCTTAAAAAGAAACAATTATAAGGGGTACAAAATTTATACAAGTGTTCTAGAGCCAGGCAAAATAACAAAGAGTACATTACTTTACATTGTAAATAAAAGCAAAAGAACATGTTTTTTCCCCAAAGCAAACAAAAGTACGTGTAGGACTACATATAACATGTACATATAACACATGACATATTAGAAGGAAATTTCACAAAAAATATAAATTTATGGAAGAGTACCCAACTTGTACTCCACACACAAGGTTGTCTATCTGTATCCATTATCCATTATTGATGTGAAGGCATTTTAGAGTATATCCATAAGTTTTATGAAGGTTAAGATTTCAGAAGCCTAGATTCAATGGTAACCTTGATACTCAAAAAAGACCTCAAGTTTGAGGAACATTTTTACACCATTTACACCTGCGTATTTAGGAGTCTATGATTACTGCTTCAATGGGACAGTGGCAAGGGTGCCTGCGTCACCAGTATTATTATGATTCATGAATGTACACAAATCATTATATGCACACCCATTCTACATGTACATATATTATTATTTGATTCCAAAAAATGAAAGGCAACCAAAATATATAAATTATGCTTGATGGAAGGAAAAGGGTCAAACAAAATCTGACAGTTCCATGTCATCCACACTACAAGAGAAGAATGGTTCGAGATTGAAGCATATACCCTTAGGATGAATAATCTCAAGGTGAGCACAATTGTATCTCTGGACCTGCAGCACAGAGAGAGAGAGAGAGAAAGGGGGAGGGGACATTAACAGTGGAAAATATTAGAGAAGAAACAAAGAAAAACCATAAATTGCTGAACAAATATAATCAATTAATATCATAATCACCATATCTTTGCAACACTAGAATTTTGTCAATCTCGCGGGGATGAGAAGAGAAGTATATGATCTAGATTTGATAAAATTATTCAAGGAATTGAGAATAAGCCGTTTAAAAGCTGGATAGGGTGTATCTACATAATATATATATATATATATATATATATATATATAACAAAAATACCAAATGTCATTCATCATCAAGATCAGTTCCTTCATTATCCGCATATGATGGTTAAATGTTAAAAATTTAAACCTAGTTAATAAGTAACAAACATTTAACAGATCTGTGCAAAGATAAGCGAAGAAGAAAATAAGGGGGGAAAAAAAGTAGTGTCTCTGCATTTATCTGGCAAACATCATGAGGATGCTGATCAAAGGAAACACTAGGAAGAAGAAGAGCTTAATCCCTTTTCATGTAACATGTGCCAACTATGCTCATTGACAGACCCAATTTCTAATTTAAAGGCTGTTATACTTTACTACCATTGCCATCCAAATGCTTGATGGATATAGCAATTGAAAAGAAACTTCCCATTTACTTGCCAACAATCCTCATTCATAAAACTTGAAACATGGGTATACCATAAAAGATCAAACAAGATCGCTCGTAGTAGAACTTAATATGTTCCAGAGATATCCATTGATATATTCAAAACCTTTTACATGCTTCCATTTGACCAAAAAGCTATGGCTTGACAGACAGTAGATTGCATTCAAGATAAGAGAAGATATGAAAGTTACATATATGAAATTAATTCCATAAGACAGGGAAGAGGGAGTTTGACATTACCTTTGAACTTTTTTCCAATTTTACAGTGGTTTTATTGATTGGCCTAATCTAAATGGTAAAATAACAGCGAGATTAAACATAATTACTCAAATCTACCACTGAAAATGGATTACATCTCCCAAAGTGATTAGTGAGGAAGTACAGTAATTTTTCCCCGGAGACAGAACTTATGTTCCTTTTTCTTGTAAAGTAATTTCATAATACTCTCCAGACTTTCCCACGAAAATTAACATAAAAAGAGAGATAATTGGGAATGATGATAAATAAAAAAATTCTTAGAATCTCTTACTTTGCAGCAATTAGCAGGGTGTATATGCAAATGTATCACAGAAATGTGGAACAAGTAAACAACTACAAGAAAATAAAACACCATTATAACTAGTTAACTAAAGATAACAAGACCTTATTGACAATCACTACAGTATTACGTGTACAGCACATTTAAACATTTGGACCTTTTCTAATCTATTGTTTCAGTTTTAAAATTTTCAGCTTACCAGCTCCCATCTGGGCTATTATCTGCTTTTAAGAGATGCTCAACACCACCAGAACCAGTTATAATAAATTCTGCCTGACTTCCATAAGGAATTGTAACCTACAGAAAAGAAATAAGAGATAAGAAAACTACCTACAGAAATAAAATAAAAAATAAGTGAACTACCTACAACTTTATGATGAAGATAGAGTTGGGAAATAATTTAAACTAAATTTTAACAAAATAAAATTTTACAGTGAAAAAGAACCAGTTAAATGTAGCCAGATGGTTTGTCTACTTCCAAAAACCATTCATGAACAAAATGAGTTTATGGACATCTTCCAAGCATCCATACAGGCAGTTAGGCACCACAAAGTCATTCCAAGGAAAAAATTTAATTAAATAAGAGTCAATAATGAAAACGAGAACATCCTATTAAGGGGGAAAATTAACATGATCATGGTTACAATTAACATATTCAGGCTTAAACAACATTGACCCAAAATCCTGCAAGATGTTAACATATATATAACACAGAATACTATAAATATATTAGTACAGTCATATATATTATTAAAAATATAAATAAAATCATATATATATTAGTATAATTCTATACTACGCATTACCATATAAAAAATAGAAAAAGTATAAACTATTAAAAGTATATAACCCAATTTTGGTTCACCTCTTAGAAGTTTGAGCTTTTGACAACAGTGGTACCGGAATGTGGTTCAACATAAACTAAATCATAATACTTTATGATAAACAATACATTTAATTTAGAAAATAATATAAACTACAAGTCAAATTTTAACAACCTCAAAAAAAGTAATAAATTTGGCATAAATCACTTATGACTCTCGGAAAGTGAACTAGCTACAAAATATGAATGTAGCACTAAAAGAGCAATCGAAAAGAAAAACCAGCTGCATTTACGTCTAAATCTACATTCTAAAAACTCTTCCCTAAATCTATTTTGCACCCATATACTTCTCTAAATGTGCACAATCTAAGGCTAATTTAACCAGCAAACATTTCATGGTTCATATGAAATATCAAAAGAGATTAAGCAAGTAAGAAACAATACAGTTGTTGTTGGTGAAAATTTTTCTGTGACTACAACACCACTGGAGCCACTGCACTTAATGATGTAGGAATCTCTCTTAATGGTCAGTTGAGCTTGTTCCCATATATCAAGATACCCAGTCTGAAAAAGAAATAATAATAATTGCTTAGCCCCTTCAAGAAAGGAAATTACATATATGTTTCTGCAATTTGATAAATGAACAAATGACCCAAAGTAATAACTTAAAAGAGTTCTTCTCTTTGAGGTCATACCGACAACAATACTATACAAGAAGCATGCCCACTATTGAGAGTCCTTTCAATCGCACTTTGCATGTCAGGATCTGTGAACAAATAAATAGTGAAAAAAATATAATTTGCACCGCTTGATGCTTAAATATAAGCAATATAATAGGAGAAACAAATAAAGGATCTCGATAATATTCAGACCATGTGAACAACCAGAAAAAAAATTTGAGAATTTTTGCAGAATAGGTAAAGATTAAGGTAAACTTACCCTTTATTTAATTTCTTTTCACATACCATAAGGTTTTGATTTATTGCAAATATACTAATTTGAATGTTATGTTTTGTTGCACCAGATATCCATCCATCAGCAAAATACAAAATAATAATAACATGTAGTTCTTTTAACCCATATTATGCATGTAACAAAAAAGTAATGCAATATACAAAGAACTTATATTGTCATTAGACTTTTCTATTTTATAATAATTTATTTTTCTTAATAATGTACGACTCCAATAAGTTCATGAAATATTCTGCTGTGTTTATAGGTATATCTTTTGTCATTTAAAAAGTTAAGCCCAACTGACTACCTTTTCCTGTCTCGACAGACAAAAGGATACACAGTGCAAGAAAAATGAAATCTCACCCTGACACAATCTGACGGGGATACTTGCTTAATTTACCCTAAAGAATATAAAGCAAACACAGGGTCCATTCTTAATGAGAATGAGAAGTGAATATAAGTCTTAAAGAAAGAGAGACATTTATCTCTCATTTGATGGATAGTTAGGATGTCATGAGAGGGGCAGTTCACATGATATAATATGCCTACTTCTCCAGATATATTCCTTTGAATCAAATTACTTACCACAAGTGATCTTTTTATGCTCGTTAGCAAAAACCTTTACAAGCTCTCCCTACAAAACAAATCAAGTAAATATATAAACAGTATGCACAACTGCAATAATACAATACACTCAGTACATTTAAGTTTCATGGGTACATACCCAAAAGCAATGACTTATTACCAATTGTGTGTAACCATTCTTACTCTGATTATCAATTAATTTTACATTATCTTATATTCATATATACGTGTTTTAATTTTCAACACCTTAACTGTTGAATAAGACAAAAGTTGTAAACAACTAGAAGCTAAAAAGTTTCTCCATGACAATTATATAAAATTCTCCATTTTTGTAAGCAGAGATTCATAAAATATAATTGTGTGACATATGGTTTAGCCACACAATTAATTATTTGATTAAAACATAAGTAACTCTTTTGTTATGTTGCATCAGTATCATAATCATCTCATTAATCGTTTATCAACTGTTAGCTCTACAATGTGTCAGAAGAGATGGCACAATATTATTTAGTGTTATCAGCAGCATTTTCATATAAGTTGTTAAAAAAGTGCTTATTAGAAAGAAGATCAGATAACTTACTGTTTTCTGATTTTCCTTTTCTTTAATAGAAATTTTGTTTTATTGATGAAAAGACGATAATATGAAAAGGAGTAAATTATCCTGATTAAGCTCAATATTATTCTTGTTCAGCTCTTTCATTAAGCTAAAATATTATAATAAAAATATAATAAAGAAATAAAAAAAACAATTCATTATTTCTTTATCTAGGACAATACCCTACAAAAAGAACAAGCCCAGCATAACAACTTAAGCGAGGAGGCAGATATGATTTTAATTATCATCATAATGAGATAACCCCATAGATATATTTATGATCAAATCTCATTAGCACTGAAGATCCGGTATTTATCCTCCCAAGAAAACATTAAAAGAATAAAAATAAAAAGATTAGGAAGGGAAACAATATATACATGCACTAACATATTGCCTAATACCAAAAGCGCACAGGAAAGTGCATCCTGTAACCAGTAGCAAGAAAGTACCTGGCGCTTTCTATTATCAAGAGGCTGGACTTCAATAGCAAGGTATGTATCGACATCATCAGCAGTAACAAGATAGTTTGGTTGCTTTGCTCCTACATTAGAACACCCAACAAGACTTGGATATTAACCAAGTAAAAGGAATTAAAAGAAACAAAAAAACATAACAGAAGAAGTAGACAAAAAACAAGGAAAATAAGAATGATACCATCAATATAATTAACAGATCCATCTTCTAGATGCCGTACCCACTGGAAGTGCAAAAGATAATGGATGAGTAACCATTATAGAGAATCAGAACCAAAAAAAACTGAAGCATAAATAGATGACAGACCATAAGGATAAAGAAATAATGACAGTAATATGACCAAGAAATCCTCCAAATTACATGAAAGAACAAATTTTTTTTATAATACCTATCCCAACAAAAGAGTTTCTTTAGGAGTGCTAGCATAATACAAATTTTGGTATTTAATACTCCCCATCCAAAAAAAAAGGAAAAGAAAGACAGGTCTTGTCACAAGTTTTTGTGTGTGTAAGAGAGAGGAAAGAGCAGCCAGACAGACTAGAAATTTGGATTCAGAAACCGCACCTCAAAATTGCAACTTGTTGTTCCATTAATAGAATATCCACATGCTTGAAGTTCCTGCCCTGGAAAAGCATCACCTGAAATCTGGAGGCCTTCTATAGCAGGTAATGGATCATCATCAGCAGCTGCATATTGCAAAATGCATAATTTTGAAGTAGCCAACGCAAAATAATTAATACAAAGTAGCCAATGCATCCCCCATAGTACATAAATATAAAGTCAGCAATGAATGTTGCAAAATACTACATACAAATTAGCCATTACTATGACAAAATATGTAATCTTAAGTAGCTGACAGCAGTAATGAGACTAGACCAAACTTGAGTCATGATGACACATTACCCTCTGAAAATGAAGAAGAAGGTTCTTCAAGAACTGGTGGTAGATAAGGAGAATATGAGGAGCTGGGATCATCAAGTGTAGTTGTGTAAGGAGGGTTTCCAGAACTCCAGTTGGCTGACATATCTCTCTCATTCTGATTGCCCTCTGCATCTTGATCATCCATCTCGCTATGGCTGACAGGGACACGAAATGTGACCTGTTTATTGCTGGATTCTTCACCATACTGAGCAACATGAGCATCAACCTGAGTGACAGGAAGTTGTGTAGGTATATCTTTTGCTGCAGAATCCCTGCCAAATGAGGGACAAACTTTGGCAAAGGCTCACAAATACATTATTTTAAAAAAATGAAATAAAATACAAATGCAACCCAAATATGCAATTCTTAACAACAACTAACAATGTCTAATATAAAACTCCATCTGAGTAAATGAAATGTCCCTGTATGCTATGCATGAGAATCACAGTCCCTGTATGCAATGCATAAGAATGATAGAGACAGAGAGGTCTCAGATCATCTACATCTTTACTTAGTAACACAAAAATTTCCTGGTTTCATATAAAGGGAAGGTTACACTCAATTAGTGTAGTAAGACTACAAATGTGTCATTTTAAAAGTGTGAAAGAGAGAAATCTCATATGAAAAGCTCATCTTTGAACGAGCATACTGTAGTATATTTGTTTTAGCCAACGACAAACTTAAGCTTCTAGGAAAATTAGTGTTTAAAGACGGTATCAAAGCTACATATCCATGTTTGAATTTCTGCCTATATAACTTAAAAATCAATTGTTTCTGCCTATATTTGTTATCACTTGGATGTACTTTCCTCAGCAAAGTGTGCAGTTGAAGAAGTTATGAGACACATTCTTGGGGAAGTATAAAATGAATAACTAATTGTGAATTAAAACATAGTGGACCATAAAGTTATCTCTTGAAAATAATTCTTCAGTTTCTTAGTGTTTCATGTGCTAGAAAAGTAGAGAAACTATTGGCCGCTCAATTTTTCATTTTGAGGTGTCAGCTCATCTTTGGTTTTGGTTGGTAAAGGAAGCTTAAGAGCATCTCAAACACAGTTTCTCCAACAATAAGTATTTTCAAGGAGATATACGGAAGGGCAGATTTTATGAAATATCAGACTACAGCTTTGTCTTGGGTAATTTCATCCAAAAGAAATGGAATATTCTTTGAAAATAGATACCAAGATGTAAAGTTTATATGGAGTAGGATCAAATGTTTGACTGCTGTGTGTGCTCTAAGGTCTAAGGAATTTAAAGGGGTACCTCATTTCATGCTTCAATTAGTATAGAAGGATAATTCTTTTCTTTTCTTTTGTTTAAGAGGACTTTTTTTCCTCTTAAGACTGTATTTTTTTTTAATAAATAATTACAGGTTTGCAATAAGTCTAATTGTTTATGTTTCACATATGAACCTAGATTGACTTTTGTATGCGTAACATGCATATGACAAAAGAAGTGTAGGAACTAAAGTCGAGTAATAATTGCTATAATGACACTTCAAACTAAATTTGGATCAGAAAGCGCGCACACATCTTTTATCACTTCAAACTTTTCTACTATTTTTCAATAAAATTTTTGTTTCGTCTCAACAGGGTAAAAAAACAAAAAGAACAACAAAAACAAGGGACTTGAAATACAGGGATCATGGTTTCAGTGGATACAGAAGGGCTTCAGATTAAAGAATAAATGAGAGAAGTTGATTGAGAGAAAGAATGTTTGCTAATTTCAGCTAGAGGGAGCAAAGGGAGCATAGTGAAAATATCAGAAAGCAAGATAGTAAAGAGGAAGTGAAGTCCAAAAAATGTTCAAAAAACAACTCACGTAGAAGGGGATGTTTGTATAATGAAGGTCTTTTTGTATTAAAGTACTGAAAAAGTCACATCCATAAAGATTACAGTAGCCAATAAAAAGCTGATAGATTGCATCAAATGAGTATCTTCCAACTAGTCATGTAAGTTAGTTTGGAAACATGGCAAATAAACCCTAATTTTTCCTTTAGTTTTCCTCCTAGAACAAGCAATGCCCACTTTTTGGTAAATAAAAATCTTAAAGCTTCCCTTAACTTGAATTTTCTTGTAAACTCCTAGGAAGAAAACAAAAAAGAAGACAAAGTAGAGAAATAGAAAGGCCACTGGAACAGATAAGCTAGCTATAAAGAAAACTCTCTTCACCTTCTTTTACCAGTTGTCCTCAACTAAAGTATGAAGTAAATCAAAAGTGACAAAGGAATCTTGTTAAGCTTCCCTCTGTTATCATTAAACAAAAACAACTTTTGTATATTAGGGAACAACTAAGATTATGCTGATTTATATTCTGGATAAAATTACAGGTTTTGGTTAAGATACCATATATTGGAAAGAAAAAGGCACATTTTTGGTAGCAAGTAGTTAACCAGTAGACAACTATAGCATTTTCCTTATTAACACAAAATGTAGGTTGTTATAATGTCAAATCAAGAGTTTCATCATCTAATATTGAAGATTGCATTTGGACAATAATTCACACAGAGGACCATCAACATAAAAGTTCAATGAAATTAGGACCCACCAACAAATGCAGATGGTTGTAATTTGTATTCAGTTCACAGAAGCAGTCTCCATTTGACCAGGCTCACCTTCTTCCAAGAGGTGAATACCTCCCCAAGTCATCAGGTTCCACATTCCTTCGTAGAACACCATCGTGACCACTTTGATGTCGTACTAATACATCCAATTCTCTGGCCGTCCGAGCTTCAGATGCAGATATCGGTACTTGTCCATGAGAATATGTTGGCTGAGGAACCAATTCAAGCCCATTTTTGCTCTGATAGAAAACATAAAAAATTAAGAAAATTCAGGTGAGATGCTTAGAGGAACAACAAGAAGACATGAGCATACTGAAGTTGCCAATGCTGCACCAATGGAGTGAAATGGAGACTGTGGCGCAATGTTTGAGTGGTTCACATCTGAACGCCAAGGTGTCAATTGATATTGTGATTCCTTTAGCTTTGACTGTGATCAAGAAAGGAGACAAATATCCAGATCAATCTTGAGGATTTAGCCAAATCAGTTAGAGTTGTTTTGAAATTTATGTTCGCAAAGCATACCTCAGTAAGCAAAAGCTTCTCTTGTAAATTTTTAAAAAGAAACTGCAAGAAAAAAAAGAATCTTTATCATGCACATGATTTCTAAAAGTGAAGCACCTACACTTTAGGGACACTTTCATTTCATCAATGTCTTTTTCTAGCACCCAAAATACATCTCAACTTAGACAATGCAATCTCATGTACTAGCAAAATCAAAGAGAAGTTTAAAGCCTTACAACTTGCAATGAGTAAACCTGACATCTTTCAAGCTCTCTTTCATTTCTTAGTTCTTTTCTTCAGAGTATGGAAGGAGTAATAGAGAAAGAAAGATGGAAGTGTTGATAAACTGTTTCTTAATTAACACCACATGATAAGCTCTTTCATTTTATATTATTGCACATTCAAGATACTCAGTAAATGGAGTGTGTTAAATGTTTTTTGGGGTGCATTTCATCCGCTTTAGTTTCAGACTCACTTGAATCAGAATTGTACTCTCACTTGGTTGGTTATGTTTTGGTTGCATAATTTGCTTTCGGTTTGGTTTAAGAGTCTTCCTTTCAAACATTCAGATTACAATAAAAATAATTAAAGGGTGAAGAATAAGCCAACAAATTCATTAACATAACAGTTTAAAGTAGACTTGTTTCAATTTCCCTTTCCTCTTTTTTCAGTTCCTTTCTTTCTTTCTGATCTTCTTCCTCTGTATTTCAGTTCCCTACCCTTTTTATTTTATTAACTTATTTAATAGGCTAAGATAAAACTAAAATATAGTTTCCGAATTCTTGTTGATCATCCTTATTTTGGAGTGATATTAGGGTAATATTGGCTTTGTTTAGAACAATTTGATTAGAAAGAAATTGAAGGCTTTTTGAAGACAAGTCATGATGTGAAGACTTAATGGGATTATATCAAGTTTCAGGCTTCTTTATGGGCACCTAGTTTGAAAGAGATTAAGTATGTTCTAATATATCTCTAATTTTAAAAGTTGAAAAGACGTTATCTAATATCTTTAGCTTAGCTTTTATTGTATTTGAAGATTCATCATCTTCTTTTCTATAGTATTGTCCTCACATCAATAAAGTAAAGCTTTCTATCCCCAAAAAAAAAATTACACAACATGATAAGATTAACCGAGAATAATGATTCAACGTTAAACACTTCCTCTTAATACACAAAGCAGCTACAAATGTCAAATATCTACCATTGTGCCCTAATTTCACCCTCAGCACAAGGAGGATGAAAAAATTATTCCAAGCATGATAACACTACTGAAAATTATTCGAGTCTGACCTTGACATTGCTAACAATTGACTGGGCATCGGCAACCGGTGGCTGCAGAGAGTGCTCTGCAAGAAGAGGCAGCAAAGATGAAACAAATATTGTTCTTTCCTGTTGTGCATCCTGAAAAAACATAGAGGAAATTTTTATTAGAGCTCAACTATGGAAATTAATAACTATACAAGAACTTAATATTTGAATTATCACCATTCCTAGAAAAAGTTAGATATACAGAATTGATGCACACCAGAAACCAGAATGAAAAAATGGTAACACCTGTAATGCATAATGAAGACGTATGTTTTCCTCTATAATATCCTGTCTGTATGATAAAGCTTTAGATGCGGCATCCACAAGGTCCTGTTGCTGCTGATCAAAGGCCTAGTAGCAAGATGACCAAAAAAAATCTTCAAAAAATACTTTGGGATGGGAATTAGAATAAGGAATACATATAAAATCCTGCTCTCCTACCAGACGCATATAAGCAATGCGCTTTTCCAGAACATGCTTTTCATTCCGTATTTGTGCTTCCTATCATAATAACCATTAGTCAATTTCATTAACATATCATTCAATAGAAATACAAGAAAAAAAAAAGTTTGACAAATATTGTTCTATAATACATGCAACAAGTGTCTAAAATAACACTATAAATCACCTTTATAGAATAATCAGACAGATGTTTCCGTAATTGTAAAATCTCTTCTTCATGTTCCCGAATTTTAAGAATGAGATCCTACAAAAATGTGGCATCTGATCAATAAAAAAATTTGTAATACAAAATTTTCATCTTGTATAAACTATATGTACCTGCTTCCAGAGGCTGTTAGGATTATTTACTTCAGCCATTGACATCAGCCCCTGTCCAGACATGTTGAACCGTGCATCATATTCTCCTTCAATCTGCATCCTAAAAAAGGTACACAACATTGTATAAAAGAGTTCTAACAGTTTATTATGGTGCTTTGAAAGATATCATTAGAACCATAATATCAAAGGAACCATTATTTGCATTTGAAGTGAGATACCTTCCTGGAGAGAAGGATGTAGTGGATGGAGAAGAGAATCCAGTATTTTCAGCAGGTGGCTGACCACCAAAGAGTGCCTTCATTGTCCCATTGGTCTTGCTGCTTTCAGAGTGGATCCCTTGATGACTTTGTATGATAGTATCACTACGTGGCTTCAAATCATGATGGAGAAACAGTGTACCAGTTGGACCAACTATTGAAGTGTTGCCGATGCTCGTAACTTTATCTTGTTGATTGCTTACAGAGTTAACTGATTGGTGAGCTTCATAAGATCCACGGACATGCTCAGGCCAGGGATCACCAGTATGAGGCCTTTGTGCCACTGATGCATCCAGTTTCTGCCAAAAAGAGTGAGTACTCCACATGTCATACCAAAGAAGAAAACGAATAACATGTGGAGGATATTACTAACTAATTTGGAAGAATAAGCATGAAAATGGCTTGGCTTTCACAACTTGGTTCCAACACAGAAATGATCTTGTAGCAATCAGGATTTGCTAAGCCTAACACTATAATTCAAGGCATTTTGATGCACACACATACATATATGTGGGTAAGTTTCAAACTAAGAACCTTAATAGTCCATAGGCAATCCCAAGTGTTTAGCAGTGATTCCCATCTTTTATGACAGTGCCTCCTCTAAGCAGCACCTATGGAATGACCAAATAGGTGATTCTCTAAAAAGTAAAAATATGCATCTCAAAGTGCACCCTTTTCTTTTTAACAAACAAACTAGAAAGTGCTTTAACTCTCTTGAAAATGCCTCCAAGCATTTTCAAATCACTCCCAAACACACCCCAAGGCTTTTGATATTTTCCCTATCAGTTTTCATGGTAATAATCTTTCCTTTCAAGAAGGCTATGTTAGGAAGACTTTCACCAAGACAAGGGTACATAAAAATTTTGCAGCATTGTCTTCTTGGCAATAATTTTCTTTTACGATGGCTATGTCAGGAAAAAGTCAACCTGGAAGGATTATATGGGAAGGGAATATAATACTTAGGTTTGCATGAGAAAGAGAGAGTACGATTTCCTTCCATGGATTACTGATGTGTTTCATAGTTTTTATTTTTTTATTTTTTTTATCTTTATTTATTTTTTCCTTTTTGCTGTATTTCTGTTCTTGAGGATTCCTTGTCCTCTATTTTATCTTTTGTGTTGATTTCCTATCAATAAAAGGTTATTTCTTATTAAAAAAAGAAGATTTCCTTCCATCACAAGCTATAGGTGTGTCAATGTTAGTTAAAGTAGTAGAGAAGCAAATTCTTTGTTACTGGTATCTTTTCGGGATTAGGTTTCAGAAAGGTGTTGTGGATGCTAGTATTGTTTAGGTTTCAGAAAGGTATTGTAGATACTAGTATTGTTTTGGGGGGTAGGCTTTTGAACCCTAAAACCAATATCAACATAAAATTAACCAATTCTACATTATATCCAGGGTACATATTACACAGAATTGTTTTCATATATATAATCATTTAACCGAGAAAAATAATATTACTATATCATTGACACATTCTTTTTCACTAATTGACTTTGTCCAGACACATGTATTATTTGTTCATATATAATCACACTGTGAGAATTAAAATAGGTCTTTTATTATCACATTTCATCTTTATTGTGCACACAATCCTCATGTTCAATTCTACCCAGAAATATATTCAATTCTGTCAAACTTTTCATGCTCTGCTGCTAAAGGTTCTCCCCCCAGTGACACTAATTCTGTCTACATATTGAGTTCTGACTAATTTGCATTAGATTATAAAGCAAGGCTAAAACAATAACTATCTTCAACAACTGGCTCTCACCAAGCTCTAATCCCACAAGCAACTTCCTCTTCCCTCTTTCATAAAAAAAAATTCCTCTTCCCTCCGTCTACCCTCAAATGAAAAAATTGAGCAGCAACAAGCAGAATGCTGAAATATGAAATTTGATTCATAAAGTTTTGTCTCTAGGACCTATTTCTTTTCCAACATCTCCCAAATGTCCCCCCCCCCCCAAAGGAGTTCATCAATCATTAATGACCCTTCGAGATTAGGTTGTGACTGCACCATGCATAAAGAACTTGAGATAATTAACATTGAAATGAATCTCCGAATCTCAACTACTAGATCTCCTTATATTGTAGTGCAAGAGAATCATGAAGCTGTTGGTTCTTCATTGTGAGAAGGCATGCATGCTCTCTTATACTCTAACTGAAGCACTATTTACTCCAAAGGTTGTCAAGGAAAGAACATAATTTTATAACTGAAGAGAAAGCGGCTAAGACATTAGTAAAAGGTATAGATGACTACATTAGTAAAAGGTATGAAATTCCTCTCTGCTGAAACTGACTACATTAGTAAAAGGTATAGACGAATAAATTATGCGAACCCGGGATTTATCCTCCTATTTAGAACTAATAAGACAGGAAAAGCTAATAGATATTCATAGTCTAAACACAAAGGCGAAAAGGGATCCAATTCCTGGTGGAAAGCACCCAAAAAAAAAAAAGTCACCAAATTTTGATATTGAAAAAGGGTTGGTAATGTTTTTGAACCCTGTAAAACCCGTGGACTTACAAATTTCTCAAGTTGGATAATTTTTTGCTGAAGCTCAGTCCTCAATCGGTTATTTTCTTCCACCTGTGAATCAATCAGTGGTTGGAGTGAGGGCAGAGAAAGGAAACGAAACACAGAAAACAGCTTCAAGCAGTAATAAAGATAAAGAGAGGGAGAGAGGGGAAAAGAGTTTAGGGTTTCGAAGCTGAGGCGAGGAGGAGACCTGTTGCTTGATGGTGGCCTCGGCAGCTTCGACGGCTTTCATGACCTGAAACAGGCTGCTATCGTTGTGGTTACTGTTGGTGTTGGTGTTGGAGGAAGGATCGCCGGTGGAGACACCGGACCCTAACCCTAGACCTGAGAATTTCTCGGCCAATTTCCCATCGTACCCATTCTCCATCTTTCTTCCCCGGCGTAGTCAGATGGATGGGCTGGTTTGGGGGTTTAATTTAGACCAACACATACATTTTTCATATAATTAATAAATATATATATATATATAATTAATAAAATATAATATATATAATAAATGCAACTTGAATTTTATAACCTGGTCTACACTCAGACATCATCCCCATCAATCTCAATCATAACGCATCATCATCCTTAAGTTCCTATTCATTCATTATAATTTATAATTACACCCCACCACTGCTCGTCTTTTACGCATCCTTGCCATTTACGCCACCTTTTATCATCGTATTTTTACTACTTCCACTTGACTTCGTCTTTTTTTAAATTCGTAGTTCTTTCCTTCTTTTCTTTATTTATTTTTAGGGTTATTATTGTCAGGACGCCCAAATTTAAATTCCCCATTAATATCGCTTTGCGCTCCGTTTACTGTTCATTTTGTTTTTAAAGACTATATAAAAACCATTGCATTGCTTTTTTACCTATTGTTTTTTTCTTTTATGTCACTCTAATTAAATTTGACCAGTTTTTGTGGTCACATTGTCCGGGATCATTTTTAAGGTGCACCCTCCTAAAATATTGATTGCATATTTCATATTATATTGAAGAGTTTAGAATAATATATCTACGAAACTAATTTAAAATAACGAGTACATTATAATTTTATTAAAGCACATAAAGATAAATAAGCCTTAAACTCTTACTATAAAATTTTGATAAGTTTTATTTATGTTACATTACACCCTCGAATGTTTAACCAGACAATATACGAGGAACAAAGTAAATGTAATAATGCACATGGGGGTGTGACCTAATAGTAAATAAGCTGATCAAACATTTACGATTATTTGAAGCTTTGAGTTTTTAAGTCCTCGCAGGCTTCAAACATACTAAAGCTCTTAAATGCAGTAGGAAATATGAATAATTAAATTGACTGATAGATTTGAAAGAGCAATAATATCTTATTTTTTAATAGAATATTGGGTTAATGATTATTATATTAAGGTTTTTTTTTTATTCATAAAAAAAAAGTAAATGCAATAATATTATACATATATATAGATAATTTTCAATTATATAAATTTGAAAATACAAAACAAAAATGGGGGAGACATGGATGAGGCGGAGGTATATCCAAAGGGAGCCATCATCTAGCGGCCCAATCAAATCTAAACTGTAGGAAAGTTCATTTAAAGCCCGCCTAATTCTCAAACCCAATTATGAATTACCCAAACCAATTTCAGAGTGGCCCAAATTCTTATAACAAATGACAAAAAATAATAATAATAATAAAATTTGAAAAAAGCTCGTCCAAATAAACATCCTCCGTATATATATAAAGCTTTATAAATTGGTTTTCTCTTAAACCCACAATTATATAACTTTCTTTTGTATTATTGACTATTGAGGGTTCAAATTCTTGTTAAATCGCACTTCTTTCATGAAAAATGCATTTTCAAATATGTTCGACAAAAAAAAAAAAAAATTAAAGTATTTTTTATACAAAATAAATACTAGGTGTTGGTCACAAAAATATTATTTATTAAATAAAAAGAAGAACTTTGTGTATTATATTAAATGATGACTGTAAAGTATTCAAACATAATCTCATTTTATTTTTAAAATTGTCATAATCTCATTTCATTTATAAATTTCCCTCCAAATAGGTTTTATTTTTTAGTTTAGTCGAGATTTAACTTTTTTAATAATTTATCACAATAATAAATATTTTCTAATTAAACAACCAAACTCTTTTTATTTTATTTTATGAGGAAATAATAGAAAACTATTTTAAGTAAATTTGTGAAAATTTATAAAACAGTAAACACAGTGGGAATAAGAAATATCCAAATGTTAATTTTTTTGACATTTTTTTTTTTCATTATACGGCTTATTTTTATTGGTATTACTTTTTTTTAGATATTGACATAATCCAAGTCAGGATGCCTCGCGTAAATCTACAGAGAGAGAACAGAAAAAAGTCAAAACGCTGCGTTTGAATTTTATTTTATTTTTCTTTCTTTTTTGGTCAAATTAAATGTATAATAAAACGAAGGAAAATAGAGAGCAGGCGGAGCACTGTCGCTGGAAACCACGCGGACAATGGGAAGGAGCACTCGTAAATGGTAATGGACGGAGGTCTATTGCAGCTGCTCCGAGACAGATTTAGAGAGGCATTCCGGTGGAACCTCCCTCAGGTTGTCCTCTCTGCTCCTTCATTTATGTTTCTGTATTGTTATCTGTACGATCTGTTACTCTTACTGTATCATCCATGGCCATTAGAGCTTTCAAAATCAATCTAGCTATCAGAATCTCCAAAACTAACTCAACATCAAAATCTCAAAGTCTTCATGGCTGATTATAGCTTTTGCTTTCTCGTTGATTTCATAAATTTCGTGGAAGAAAGAGTAAAATCCTATTATACTGCTCCACACTCTGTTGTGTGTGAGGAGTAGAGTCGACTTGGTGAGAGTTCAATGGTGTTTTATATAATTAACTCTAAATTTTTCAATATAAGCAATATTTATTAATTTTATTTATATTCTCACTTTCTAAATTTGGTTATTGTAAACAATTATTATTTTTTATTTGTATTATCTATTGTATTTTATTATAATAAAATGATATGATAAATGTTAGATCCATTAATGAAAAAAAAAAAATCATTTATGAGTTAATAGTTTATTTAAGGACACAATCTCATCTTGTGGACTCTAACGCAGTCCAATTCGAGCCTAATAGACTATTTAAGAAATTGGTTATGGCCTCCCTCCTACTCTCAGAGTTAATGGCGGAGTTTGATGGTATTGTACAGGAAACATGAAGAGTGAGAATCATAATGGGTGGTGGTGGAAGCTAAGGTCAAATGAGCTTAGCTTTCTCATTGTTTATGCAGCTGCCTTCTATGCCTTTATCATTCATCGATCTCTGCAACTCTCTCGTGGTAGCCCCTCATATCCTCTCTCTCTCCCTCTCACTATGATGATAATCTCATTCTCTTACTTTCTATTTCTAATTGGTTTTACTTCTGGGACTGTAAGCAGCTCATTACACCAAACTATTTGGTTTGCGTCCTGGATGGCTCATACCTAATTCCCTCAATGTATGTTTTCTATTCTTCTTCTTTCATAGTTCCCAAAATTTCTTATCTATATGTGTAACTTGATATTATCCAAACATGCTCTTTTGATCTCAACTTGTCTAAATATGAATATCAAAACTTTGTTTGCTATGTGCAATGCGATTTGATTAGTGGAGTTGCCAATCAATTAAATATTAAATTCCCATCTACCAATCAAATTTCTGCACATTATGATTGATGTTGTAAGAGAGAGTTAAAAAGCACAAAACCAACCGAACAACCCATCAATAGATTCCTTAATTTGTACATTTATAGTTTTATTTTATATTTGTAGTTTTATTTTATTATATTCTATGATTGCTTATCATGGATTGCATTGGTGTTTGCTAATAATTGAACTTGTGGTGGTTTTAATTTATTTCCTTGGAATTTTGGGATAGGAACTTACACATATTTATATTTTTTTCCAAGGAAATTTTTTTTTTTCGCTTGATGCCTGGTATTAGACCCCTGTAGTAAAATACTTCTCGTTATAACGTTATTGGAATTTTGGTCAATTGGTTGAGTCTCAATTTGGGATAGATTTTTAAACAGGTTGAAATTTTTTCTAAAGCAAATTTTGTCCATTTATTTATTCCCATGACTTGCTTTGCATGAGTTTATCTGAATGCTAAAAGGTTACATCTCACATATTCTTAATGATATCCCATTGCATTTTCTGTTTAGAATGTCACGAGTGTATTCCAATGCTAAAGGTTAGAAGTTATGCATGATTAACATAGCCCCTTTGCTTTCTTTGTGTAGGATGTCTCTGATGCCCAATGGAGGAACTTTCAAGGAAATTTACTTGTTCTTACTGTTGTTTTTGCAATTTTTACTATTGTGGCTAATATGTTAAGGACATGCTTCCATTTTAAAGCTAGAGGGATGTCTGTTATTTGGCTTTTAATTTCTCTGGCATACCTATCCTATCTGCATGGCGCATGGTAGGTGCTTCTTTCTTAATGATGCTTTGCTTTCCTAATATTAAACATCAACTAGTATGTCATCTGATCTCTTACTTGTTCTGCATTTTTCTGTGTCTAAGCGTCGTTTTCATCCTCTCAATAGCTTCAGTAAATTTTCTTCTAGTAAAGGTGCGTTTCTTTCAAATTTGAATGTATGATATAACAACATTTATTATTATTGTTATTATTATTTTCAAATTAGATTGATTTTTTTTTTTTTTTGCATTTACAATTTTTATATTTTCAGTTAGGGTTAATTTAATGCAAAGGTTGTTATATCACTTTGTTAGGCTTCATTACATTTACTCTCCATTCATTGCAAACTTTGACTTTATAATTACTATTTTGTGGGCTTTCTGGTTTGGTTGGAGAAAGCATGCTTTCTGGTTATGTGATCACTACTTGCTGGGCTGGTTATCCAAAGCCAGAAGCCAGAAATTGGGAAGCAAAGCATTAATTTTTTAATTTTCATTATTTGTGTGTTGTTGCTAGTCAAAAATAATTTGTGAATTCTCTTTTTGAGGTTATTAATACCAAGTTAACATGGGATAGAAATTAGGCCTTTCATGTGTAGTATTAAGTTACCTCTGTTCCTGAAAGTTTATGTTATTAGGAAGTGGGCCCAACTATTTATATCAAGCCAACGCAATAGACAACTTTAACAATATACATATTTCTAGTGAATCATTGGTCTTCATAATGTAATATCTCTCTTGGTGCTTCATTAATGTTTCCTTGACAATGATAATAATCAATCAGTGTTTCTGATTTTTGATGCATCACAATTCTATGTTTTTGCAGTTACTTGCACGAACAAAGTACTTCTCTTTTGTATTTTGGATTTTCAACATATTTTTTCTCCTGTGCAATCGTGTTTATGAAGGATATTCATTCTCCATATTTGGGTGAGGGTTATGACTAGATTATAAAATAGCAATTACTTCTGGTAGTTGAGCTTTCATGAAAGCATTGCATATACTCACTATTTTATGCTTGTTGATTTTGTGTAGGCAGCATTGGGCATATTTGGACAACTTTCGGGGAACTTTTCGATGGCATATATGCTTTAATTTTGGTATTCTATTTCTTCTTGTTTAATTTAAGAGTTTTGTTCCTTACCCACGGTGAAGCATAATCTGTGTGCATTTGTAATTCTTAGACATTATGTTTTGTTTATTTTTTTAAGTTGCATTGTTGGAGCTTGTTGTTAGCAAATTTAATCACTTACCTGAACTGGATATGATGCACATGCAAGCCTTCATTTCATGGAATCCAATGACAACTTTTTTGAGCCAAAAAGTGATTGTCATAAGTCAGTTGAGCTTGATTAAAAGGTAATCATGAAGCAAGTTATAGGCTTTAAAGGGTTGAAATATAGTGATAGACTTTTGCCTTTCTTGTGCACTTAGTAGAAGTGTTGGGTAAAATGGAAATTAGGGGCTAGGCATGCTATATATTAGAAGGTTAGTTTTGGGAAAAATAAAGCTTAGGTTTTTTGTATTTTGTTGATACTCTTTTCTCTGCTTTTATGGGATAAGGAAGAAATCTCAAGTATTATTAGGGTGTTTGAAGTATTTAGTTCTTCTTTGTTGGATGTTTTGTCCAATTAAATATTCTGGCATCCCGTAGGGGTCCTTCTAGAGGTTGATTTTTGGGACCAGTGGTAACAAAAGTGAGTATGAGACTTGAAGAATGGAGAAGAGCTTATTTTCAAAATTAAGGGGGCTTACATTAGTATCATATGTGTTTAGCATTAACATTTATTTATTTTTGTCTCTTCCAACTGTGGTTTGTGGGAACTTAGTGATTGATGAGAGAATTTTTATAATAGGGTGGTGGGAAGGGTTTTAAAGAGGATTTGGTTTATTGGGAAGTATCTAAAGCAAATCTAAAGGTTTGGGGGGTGAGTAACATTGAAATGTAAAACATTGTTGCTAGATCTCTTGTTATGATTATTTGTCCTGAAGTCTTGTTGCTTTGCAGTTGTTTTGCGCATGATCAGCTTTGGTTATGATTACCATTGGGCAAATCAAGAATCTCGATTTGATTATGAGGTACACTTTATTGGGACTTTTAATTCCTGTATTTCTTCCCCCATCCCACATTTTCTAGTATCTGTAACTGTATGTAGGTTTAGCTCTCTGTTTAAACTTTAAGGACATTATAACTCTACACCATTGCACATCAAAGTATAGGGTCAAAGACCCCATGCACAAAGTTTACTTTGGTCCAAAAACTTAGTTATGTAGGTCTCCATAAATATTTTTCTAGCCTTAAGGTTTATACCTCAACAAAAAATTATGTTTTAGTATTATAAAAGGTGTACTTTTGTTTTCTTATGAGATCCACATTCTTCTAAACTACATACAGTATTTATATCTGGTTTTTATGTTATGCATCCTGGCATTAGTTTATGGTATTCATTGACTAATATTTCACTTCTCTGTTTTAGTTTAATTGAAAGTTTTGATACTCAAAATTTTTATGGTTCCCAAGTTGAGACAAATGCATGTTTGCTTAAGATTAATGCCGGCTTTTATGCTGATTAAGGTGAAGGATTTAATTCTTAGGGACATTTATGTTAGTTTTTTTAGTTTTTTGTGGTCTGTGTTATTGCAGAAACATATTCAACGTTGCCGTATTTGTAAATCGGGAAAAACTTGTTACCAGCTTTTACAGGTTAGCTTAGTTGGTACTTAGACATGAGTCCTAGTATTTTGTATCTGGCGAATTCTTGTTCTCATTTTCCTCTTAAGGAGTTTTCCAGTTGTTTATACTTGTATTTTTAAACAGGAGAGAATAGTCCAGAATGACAAGTTTTCCTTTACTATATACCTTTCTTATTTGGTATATGCACCTCTTTATGTTGCTGGTCCAATTTTAAGCTTCAATGCATTTGCCTCACAGGTATGTCACCTCATGTTTGTACTTTATCTTGTTTTCTAACTTGTACAGTATTGATCCATTTCTATAATTGTGGTCATTAGAACAAATGTAAAATTCTTAGCTGTTTAAAACTGATGAGTCCTCAAAATAATGAAGACAAATTGTTATCCTCTCCATTATCCTTCTGAAATTTAGTGGAATTCCCTTTTTCCACCTTCCATTTTGTTTAACTCGAGAAGAGAGAAAAACATTAAGATAAATTTTTTAAGAAACTTTGATCATTTCCCCAACTTGATGGGTGTTATTGGTTGATTTAATATCTCTATGTTCATACTACCTTTTAACAGAAATATCAAATAACAGCCGTTAGTTTATACTTAATTATTGACCTTCAGCTTGGCAGGGAGTTTATTCCTAAATTTTTCTATCCATTTAAACTAGTTTGCAAAGGTGGTATTCCACATGTTTTATAGATTCTTATCAAGTTGCCCTTACCTTGATATTCTTTCAGCTTGATATGCCTCAGAATAATTTCTCAGTTATTGACATGGTTTGGTATGGTGTACGTTGGGTCTTCAGTTTTATCCTTATGGAACTAATGACACATCTATTTTATTACAATGCCTTCGCAAAAAGGTGATTCCCTCATAACTTCATTGATACACAATTTTTTTGTTTCTAAATAGTTATCTAATTATGTATATTGTTTTCTGTGTCTTTCAGTGGTTTGTGGAAGCTTTTATCTCCTATGGATGTGTTCATTATCGGATATGGGGTAAGAGGTGATCATATATTTTTAAATTAATTTATACCATTTTATACTCTTTCTTTTTCCTAATATAGTTTCTGAACTATTTCTTGAACATTCTTTATATCTTAATTTAATATTTTAATTCTATTTGTTATGTGGTCTAGGTCTTAATTTTCATGTGGCTGAAGTTTTTCTTGATCTGGCGTTACTTTCGGTTCTGGTCACTGGTATGTAAATTTGCAAATGTAATTTTATTTAATTTTGTACTGACCTTGGTCTTCCTATAGGGGCGGGAAGTAACCCTTTGTTATCCTTATGCTGTCTGTAATCTTTGGTTGTAACAATCTCTAAGATTTTAATGGTGCTAAGGAAGGTGATTACATCACAATCTTTGTAGATATGTGGCATTGAAACCCCCGAGAACATGCCAAGGTGCATTAATAATTGCTATAACCTAGAAAGCTTTTGGAAAAACTGGCATGCTTCGTACAACAAATGGCTTGTCAGGTGCCTCTTTCGACTCTTACCCTGATTCTCCTACAGTCCTGCTCCTTAATTATGTTTGATTTATAAATGAATATGATTTTAGGTATATGTACATTCCTCTTGGGGGAGCACAGAGGAAGCTACTCAACGTATGGGTTGTATTCACGTTTGTTGCTATATGGCACGATCTAGAGTGGTACTTTAATATCCATTTTGTTTTTTCTTTTCCAACATTTCTTAGTCATTTATAAAATAGAAGCAGAAAATAGTTCAAACTGACATCCTTTTCAAGTGCTTATTGTGTTTGACATCAGGAAGCTTCTTTCATGGGCATGGTTGACATGTTTGTTCTTTGTGCCGGAAATGCTATTTAAAGCAGCAGCAAATGCATTTCAGGTGACCTTTATCTTTTTGCCAGTGTTCTTTATTTCATTAAATTTGGAGAGGATACAAGTTTTGAACCCTTGTGTAGCCAAATACTGTTGTTGTTCAGATGATACCCTGTCTTGGTAGAATTTTGAAAATTGATTAGATCCACGTTTTGATTGAATTTCTTTTGTTCTCGAGCTTTATTCTTACCAGTAAAGTTAAGTTTTCTATCCACAAGAAGCTCTTTAGCAGGTTGGGATGTTCAGTGGCCATTAAAGCCAGAAATCTAACGATCGTCAGTGGTTCAACCTAGAAATATTCTGGATTCAAGATGTTCACCAAGGGCAGTTGGAATCATAGGTTTTAGTCAGCTGCCTGATAATTTATTAAAACCAGAAAAACAGATTGAATTTGGTTTCACTGGGGATGGACGTGCTATGCATAGCACATAGCATTGTTGGGAAGCAAATAACAAACACAGAGTGGGGTCCAGCTAAGGATACTTTTGGAATACCTCTTTGCATTGTCTGTATCACATGCATAAATATTATTTTCCATATTGCAGAGAAAGAAGCTTTTATTTAATGAAAAGCTAGGGGTACAAGAGAATGGAAAGCCCTTGTACTTTGAAAGAGAATATGCTAAAATAAAATTTCAAGACATCCTTCGATCTCAAAAGAAACAGAGAAGGAGGTGTATCTCTTAAAGTCCTTTGAAGTATCCAACTTCTTTCTAAACATAAAACCCAAAATGAAGCACCAAAAAATTCTCAAAAACCCTACCTTTCTTGCTGCACCTAAATTTCTTTACATTTCGACGCATTAATGAAGTGAAAGAATGAAAAATACCCAAAATTGATCCCAATCCATACCTTTGACTCCACAAATCCGCATAAAAGAAGTGTTAATAATTCTCCCTACATCTTTTGCACAAAACAGACCGAAAAGGAGACAAACATGTCTTTGATCTTTGCTTAGCATGTATATTAGTTTTTCCATAATTTTTCCATGAGTTAGTTGTCAAGCAAACACTTTACCCATGTAGGACCACAACCTTTCCAACTAACCTGAGAATGTTGAAAAACAAGGATGGTTGGGACGTGCATATATATAGTTGTGTAGGTACATAAGGTTAATCGTCCATCTATCTTGATCTTAATTTGGACGTGTTTATATTCAGGCATAATATCAGAATTTCATGTTGCATTCCTTCATCCAATCATGATTTCAAATTGATTCAATGTTATCCAAGCTTTCCTTCACTGGCAACCTTCTCCACTTCCAATGTTCTCTAAGCCAGATTCCAAAATTTTCTTAGTGAATCTTCCCCTAATTTCAAAATACTCATTAAAACATTTTTATGTTCTTTATTGAATCATTGATGCTTGTGCATTTCAAAAATTTTAAGGTGCTGTGTAAGAAGCATGGAACTCATCATCATTATAGTTTATATTAAATTATTCTTCTACTGGAAGATAAGGGCACTAGAACAACTGTGGACATTGAGTTTCATAATGCATGCAGTTTGAACGCGCTCTGTTACTCAGATAAGAATTCATGCTTTTAGCTAAAGGCAGTAATTAGTGTAACAGCTTAATAGAGTTTTCTTTTCTGTACCAGTAAGCGACATAATGTAAACTAAGTCTGTTGCTGTTCAGCACAAAAGATTTTATTGCGGTGCATGAGTTTCATATCAATATTGCCGTTCCTCTCTCTTTCCCAATGACGTCATGGTCTCATGTTTGTCTTTCTAATGTGTCTTCTTTTCCTTCCCCCACCACCTTTCAGGCCAAAAGTGCTTTTGAGCAGTTACTTCTCCGTGAACTTAGTGCGGTAGCTGGTGCTGTTACAATCACCTGTCTCATGGTTTGTACGCTACAATTAAGGCTAAAGCATCTTTAATCTCACATTATACGAATCATTAATTGACTTTGGATTTCCTTATAATCTTGATTACTATGTTCCTTAATGGTTAACAGGCGATGTCAGAGTATTACATTTACCACTTTTATTTAGAATCTTGGTGATAAATTACTGAAGAACATCATTTGAAGTCTAATTATTCTTGGATGGAGTCTTTGGCTTTATTGAGTTATTTATGACAGGGGTCTTTCACTTTCAGTGCTTCATACTTGTCTTTTAAAAGATTTTTTTTTTGTTATAATTTGCAATCACCTTATTATGCAGGTTGCAAACCTTGTTGGTTTTGTTATTGGACCATCAGGCATAAACTGGTTGGTTTCTCGATTCCTTGGAAAAGATGGTACGCTAAATCTCATTTCTATAAATCCTTGATTTCCTTTCCAAATGCTATGCTTTTGACCGTCAGCTAATAGACTATTCTTTCACCCAGGACTACCCGTTCTGGTGGGAATGTTAGTGACCTTTTATGTCGGAACAAAGGTAATGCTGTATTTTCTCTCTTTGGGGATATGTTTGTTGGTATTATTGCTCTGAAATTTGGTTATTTTGCAGCTTATGTTCCACATCCATGAGTTCAAGCAAAGTAGGGAGTGAACTGGTTGGCCTATGAAGTTTCCTTAGTTGTTCATTCTCTTGAATTTGGGAAATTGAGATCCATGCTCGAAGTTTCAAATCTGAGACATATTTCCCAGACTGTTGGTTTAGAGGAATCATGAGTTTGCGGTGCAGGAGTTTTATTCCATGGAGTTTTGTACAGAGAAAGAGAGAGATGATAAAATTATTCAAGTCTAGATTTATACACCAAGTCTTGGACGATTTGACTGCTTTGTCATTCATGTACTATATTTGTTAAACAGCTAAATGTAACTCTGAAACGTTGAAAATCATTTTACTACTTTCATCTTTACCCAATGGTTTCCGAAAAGTTTGGAAATTTCTGAAACCCCCTGGAAAAGTTGAAAAGAAGCTCCACTTGGTTTCGCGACTAGAGTTCGCAAACATTCACCAAACTTCTTTTTTTTTTTTTCAGTCATAAATGTTTTATCCAAGTTTTAAATTATCAAATAATCATCAATCTCAATAAACAATCTTAAACCTAACTTAAAGTCATAATAAACATATTTTTCAAACAAATTCAAATGGCCCACCATCTAAAGGCTTCAAATCGATTTGTAAATCAATCAGTAGATGACAAATTTGTAAAATGATGAATGAAATGCGGACGGGATGTTTCGTTGGAGGGTAAGAAAGAAAAGAGAAAATGTTCGAGATAGTTCTGGTGAGAGAAAATCCATAACCAAGGGTACGTCTAAAATGGAAAAATGAAGTTTTAAGTACTATAACGAAATGCGCAATTTTATTGAGCAGTGAAAATTTGAATTTACAGATGAACATTGAACTAACAACCAGAAAATGTGGTTTAGTACACAATTAAATTGGGAAAGCCCGGTTAAGAATGTCACTCAAAAGTACAGCTTCACTCGAGCTCTGACCTGTTTTCCAAATTTTGAAGTCAGGGGGAAAGTAGTCAGCATCATTCCAGCGTTTCAAGGATGTTATTGGGAAAGGGCCTCGAGTGTTTCCATGGGGATCCTGATAATGCCAGATCAAGCTATCCAATTGGTCATCAGGAACCTGCTTTTTGTTACTACTTGGTTTTTCATTTTCCTCAACGTCATCATCATCACTCAAATTAATTAACTGAGATCTCACAACCTCCTTGTCCACCGTTTGGTGATTATTCTCCTTTACATTCAAATCCTGTGCCTCACCATCACTCATGCCTACGAACACTGTTGGTTCCTTCCGCCATTCTTCTTGGACAGAAACGTCATGCCGCAATCCTACAAGATAAGCCAAAACAATAAAAGAAAGTACGAAGGGGAATAGATAAAATGCTCCAGGACAGATGCAAGTTTCTTAAGCAATTTATTTAAAGTTTTCTTTCCTCATAGTTTATGTGATTAAAATGAAGCCATAGATTGGGAAAAAGTAGAATATCACTATTTTGAGCTCCTTTTCTTTTGTATCAGTTGATATATCTTTAGTGAGGGGAATAGGGATAGACATAAAAGATATAGGTAAAATCAATCACAGTAGATAAGGATATCACAGTAATTAACATACTCATTTTAATAACTTTCTTGCGCCGCTAAAGAACAATACTAATTTTTTGCAACTTTAGAAGGAAGTCCAATATTGACCAACTCTAAGATACAGACCCACCAAATGATAGCATATGATCAGCAATAAAATTGGTGAGCTGTTGTAGGTCAAGGGACTTCTTCCTCCCCTTAGTGGTCACACACAATGGCAAACCTAGATTAGTATACAATAATCAACATTTTAAATATTCAGTAGTAGCAATAAAACCCACATAAAATCGTATGACAATAACCAAATTTGTAGGGGTTATCACAAGTCAAGATTATCCTTTTTATGTCGTTTCAAAATTTCATCACAATGAATTATATTTCACAAGCTAGAACACATGCTTCAATTTCCCCACATCACACCTCAGTCATTTCACACAAGTAGGATAAAAATTCAATAACAGATATTGTCCCATGCACATGTACAATAAACATGTGAAAATTTTATTGGAGTTGCTTCAAGAATGGAGTGCATAAGATTAATGACACACCTGCAGAGTCTACGCCACCTGAGGTCAGAATTGATGCAACTTTATCTGTTGTTGTATTGGAGGTAGGAAGTTCTGAAGCTTCCCATAGTATTGATCTTGATGAACTGTTATTTCTTGGTTTTACTTCATCTGCACAATGCTGTGGTGCAACTTCAGGTTCTAGATCTTCCGCAGTTACTTTCGGAAGCTCACGCAATAGCCGTAACTGTTCACTTGGCGTCTGAAGCAGTTGCCTTCTTTCCAGGTACTCAAAGAGCTTAAGAGATCACTCAAGTTAAGGATCCAAAGTTCCTCACAACTTTTCATATAATTAACAGAATTCCCTCAATTGTTGTCTCTATAGCAAATTTCCCTTTTAAAAGAATCCATGTTATGTTCCTAACTACGAGTTTTTAAATGTCTTCAGTTGTACTTGTTCTGTTCTACCTAAGGCAGAAGGTATCAAATTATTTGTGTTCTTTCCTTACCATGGGGATGAACAAAAGGAATACCATATCAATGCTTTGACCCCAAAAAAACACTGAATTGTTGCCTTTCTTGAAGCCATTCCTTTTCCTCTCATACTTTCCACCTTTTCTAATCTGCATTACTTAAATTTCATTTACATTGATCCATTCCCTAATGAAATTGCATGCAACTACGAGGAAATTTCCTCATTTCTTGGAAAACAAAAAAGCAAATAGTTTCTCGTTGCTACAGCTCCAACCTACCACTCAACCGAATTAGGGTGGCTATAATGGCTGCTTCAAAGACTAGGGGTATTCAGCAAATAAAAATAGACATAAATTGTTCAACAGTTGTTTAACTCTATTATTTGCAATTAAATGTTCCCTATTCTCCAAGAGGTATACCACATTTTTAAACCTTTTTCCTGTCCATTCTTAAAAACGCTGAAATTAACTTTTATATGTTCATTTTCCCTCCCTTTCTCTCAACTCTCCTTTCTCTTTATGCTTGCTTTTATTAGTTTTCAGCTTCTCCAGTAAACATCTGTGAATCAAATCCTTACCCATACAAAAAGAGATATCCTCAACCACACTGAGGGACACTCAAACACAAAACATAACTGATTATTATCTTGACAGGATATTCTCTGCGCCATCCCTTTTCATTGGCTCTGTCTATTAGATTTTGAAGCAAGGCAACTTCTCTCTCAAGCCACTGAAATATCCACCCATGATGGAGAAAGTATCACAATCAATGACCGATTATATTAAGACATCAATAACCACGTGACTCACAATGAAAGACATTGCTTTTGGTCAAAAATTTAGTTAACAATACCAAGCTCCCTATAGAATACATTATTGATAATAAACAAATGAAGTAATTGCAAAAGATATGTTGACAAAGCTAATAAATGAAAAGCCCCAAAGTTTAGCAATCATGAAGCAACAATTTTAAATAATTTGATCAACAGTTCTATGCTTGAAGAACATCAAACAGTATGTAGTGAGGCAAATGAAAATGAAATGGTCATTCATCTTTCAACCAGAAGTTTCAAGAAAAATTAAACAGTATGCAACTTATGCATTGTTAAAAAAGTACATTTGAAACAAGAAAGGACATTTTCTCACTCTATTTCAGCTATAACTTCTATAATCTCCTAAGTGAATGCAAAGTTAATGTATACATATGTACTTCGCCTTAAATATTTTATAAGAAAATAGATTCATAAGAAATTTTTTCTAAATACAGTACTTACATGCTTTGTTATATCCTCGTGCAAAGTTTGGGCCTTTTGTTGAAGCTCCTCCTATAAAAGTTGAGAAAATACATTCAATAATATAAAGGAAACATAGCATTATTGATAATTAAAACATAAAAAAGAAAGAAACGTGAGTTTAGATTGCTATCATTTCGTTATGTTATCATTAATCCCAAAGGTTACATACAGGCCACCCTGTCTCTCATCAAATAATCAGCTGACCTATGTACTTACAAGGTTTACAAACCTATCTTTTCGTCAAATCTTAGACAAGCTGCAGATGCAAGACATCTTTGCACACACTTGAGGGTAAGTGTAGAAAGATTTATTTCCATAATTGTTGTAATTACCATAAGTGCATAAATAATATCCCTAGAAATATAGGTTGAAGTTAGAGTACTATCGTGATTAGAATAAAATAGCTAGTTACCTTATTTGGAGGTCTGCATGGTATTAAAAAAGGCTTCTACTGATTCAAAGAAATACAAGAAAATAAATCGTTTCTTCTCTTCTACAGTAACATAATATATATATAAAGTGATAGTCCACAATTGAATAAAAGAAATTTACCACAGTAGGTTTCTTGAGCAAACCATCTTTTATTCTTTGACGCAAATCCTCACACTCTTCCTGAAACCAATGCCAAATTTAGACTGCTTAGAAAACAAAATCACAATTGAGAAATGTTGATAAGTAACATACGATATTTGTTCTCTCTTTCTTGTCTGAAACAAACCTTTATTAGTTGCCTACATTGACGATATTATTACTACTGGTAATGATAAAGAAGAAATTGGATAATTGAAGAGTTATTTAGCAAGGGAATTTCAAACCAACGGGTTGGGACAGCCTAAATACTTTTCTTTTGGTATAGATATGGCTTACTCAACCATTTGTCTTATTGCCATGCCACCCAACGCCCACTTATTGATTCTTTATGGTGCTCTTGATACATGCATCACCATCTCTCTCCTTAAACTTCCCTACACCTCTGTCTAATGAGAGAAGTCTACAGAAACACACATTGCAATCAGGGATCACATCCAAGAGACTTGATACAAAATAACCCATAATTGTCGAAGCAGAGAAGCTTCACCAGAATATTCTAATATGCGATTCGGATTTTTCCTTCCAACATCTTGTAAGGACTTAGGAATACACCTCACCCTATTAGGTGCTAGATGCTCAAGTGCACTCAACAAGCACATCAACTGGTGGTGCATAAGGCGAATTAAGCTTCTTTATATATATATATATATATATATATATATATATATATATCTATATATATAAAATATGCTTTGGTAAGTTTTCATAACATTTCAATTTGATGGACCATTAAAACAACTTTTGAAACACTGATCTACATAATTTGTTGCTACTTCTAAATGCTTCCGGACTTTTTTAGAGAAATGGTGCAATCAACAAAGCCAGCATACATAAAAATGAAGAGATCTAATATAAGAAAAATTAGAAATACTTGTTATGTATACCAAATGTTGGTTTGTGTTGATGTGTGATCCACTGTCACATATGATAACAATTTAAACGGTATGAAGTAGAAGAGGGGAAGTTCTTTGTACCTGTGCAATAATTGTTCTGGAAATAGTTAGATTGGAAAGAAATAGAAGGCTATTTGAATGCAAGTTTACGGATGTGAGGTCTCTATTGAACAAAAATGATTTTTTTATGGTTTTTACTTCGAAAGAGTTCCATACATCTTTCATTGACACTTTTAGGTTCAAAGGATGTTTTGTAACCTAGTTCGCTATACTTCTCTAATAAATGATTACTCATTTTCTAAATTTTAATAAGAAACAAAGAGAAAGAAGAAAGGGGAAGTAACCAAATTTCTAAGACATTATAATTTAAGTTTTAGAAATTAATCCAATCACATATGGATGTATTACCAGCACAAGCTTAATAATCAATTTTCTACTCAAACCCTATTTTAAACTAGAGCATTTCTCTAATCTAATTAATATTTAAAAAAAAATTTATGGTGGTGAAGTTCACCTTGTAAGAATATAAGTAGTGCACCAGGAAATAGAGAGGCAAATGATTTTGCGCCACCATAGAAGACGATCATAAGATTCAATTGCCAAAAAAAAAAAAAAAAAACTGTTACAAGACCTTCTAAAATATGTTTCAAAATTAAACCGGAAAATAAATAAACAGTAATTTTTTGTATCTGAAACTGAAACAATCAAGTCAAAATCATTGATTGTTTATCAAAAAGCAGAAGCATTACAGTAATCAAAACTGACTCGTGTAGATTACCTCAGTGAAATAATCATCTGAAAGCGTGGAAACTTGGATGTCTTTTACCACACCAGAAACTTGAAGGAGAAATCCGGTAGTAGTAGTAGTGTTGCCATCAGTTTCAGAGGCCTTCTTTATTCCTAATCAAGAGAATATACAATACAAAACCTGATTAACGCATGCACAGACGAAGAAGAGTAGAGAAGCAACAGCACCAATCTCAAAAAAAAAAAAAAACAAAAAAACAAAAAACAAAAAAGCACACATTCAAGAAATGTAGAACCTTTAAGAGGGAGGAGGACATGAGAGTTTCTTTGGAGGTAGTCATTAGGGTCAGCTTTAATCCTAACAAAGCTCCCAACTAATTTGGGTTCAAGAGACTCAGGAACTTCCCCATGCTGTTGCTGCTGAAGTAGACGTTCAACCAGACTCCTTCTCAAATAGACCAAGCGTATGTTGTGGGGAACAATGGCCGCAAAGCAACTTCCCGAACGAGAAGCAGCGTTGGAAATAGGCGTTCTCTTCGTCTTCTTCGGCTGGTGCTGGGTCTCGTCGTCGTCTTCATCTTCGTAATCGACGACATCGTAATCATCGCCGTCGTCGTCGTCGAAGAGTTGGTTCTCGGCCAAGTGAGCGTCGAGCAATTCGTGAATTTTGATACGGCTGATGGTTTTCCTGCCGAAGAGGGAGAGAAGCATGTGGTCGCAGACGACCCTCTTCTTCTTGGTGGGGTGAAGAAGGTTGTTCCGCTTGACGTAGTCAATGACAATGTCGGTGACGTCGTAGTGAGAGATCGGGCGGGTGGTGTCTTTGCCTATGGATTCCAGCAACCGCAGCAACGGTCTCGAAGCCCATCCGACGAACTCTATCTTCTTCCTTTTCGCAGTTCCTCTGCCGCCATTGCCATTGCCGGGGCTCCATTCCTCCACCCACTCCATGTCTCTCAACAGTCAACAACCAGCGTCCTTCCATTTTTGCTATTATATTTTATTATTTATTTATTATTGTGCTTCGTCATAGGGACATTTTGGACCTTTTAACCCCAGTATGATTCTAGAAGAATATAGAGTGGCGCCCAGGGAAGCTACTGAGGGCTGGTACGAACTGAATGCGAAGCGATGCTCATGCTGAGAAGAACAATTGGAAGCGATGTTGAGAACAATGGCAACAGCAAGGGGGTTGATGATGAGGAGGTTTCTAAACCCAACGGCATTAGCCAGAGCTTCATCCACACAGCCCTCGCCTTCTTCCTCCTCCTCCGACGTCGTTTCCACTACGGCCGCTGACGTCGCCGATGTTGTTGGTGACGATGATGAAGAAGATGATCCTCTGTATTCGGGCCCAGCCGATTCTGCTTCTTCTTCGTTGGGGGTGAAGCCGGTGATGCCCACTCTTCTTCAGCCGCGGGTTGTTGTCTATGACGGTGTCTGCCATCTCTGCCACCGAGGTACAGCTCTCATTTTTCAAACTTTTTAAAGTTGGGGTTTGAAGAGATTTTCGTTTTGCTGGGTTTTGATCCAATTGGTTTTAAACAGGGGTGAAGTGGGTTATCAAGGCAGACAAGCACAGGAAGATCAAATTCTGCTGCCTTCAGTCTCAGACTGCTGAACCCTACTTGCGACTTTGTGGTGTTGATCGAGAGGATGTTCTTCGTCGTTTTTTGTTCGTCGAAGGCCCGGGTTTCTACCACCATGGCTCCACTGGTTAGAATTCAAAAATCACCCTCCAAGCCTTCGGAAAAGAAAATGTTTCAATTGTTTGGTTAAATGGAAAAAGGTTCTTAAAATTTTTATTTGTTTGGTTAAATGGAAAAAGATTATTAATTTTCTTTTTTAATATATTTTTGTCCTTAAACTAAAAATTTTGGTATTGGGAAGTGTTGAAACTAAAGGATGGTTGTAGACTTCCATTAAGAAAGAGACTGTTGAAAGCACCAATAAATAGAAGAGTGGTGAAGGGATGAAAAGCGGACAAGAGAGATGACAATTAGACAAAAATGGGACTCTGTCTGCCTCTCTAGGGTTATAAAGAAAGCTAAACCAATTGGGAACTATATCAAATCAAATTCTAACAAGACCCTAAATCATTGTATAGTCCTAACTTATAAAAACTCTCATAATACCTAATTTTTAAATGAAAGCTTTAGCTTGTTCAGCACCAGAGAGGTGAGAGAGAAGAGTGTATTAAGTATGAATGAGTGTTCTAGTCTTTTCGCCCTTTGGAATTGCTAGAATTGATAAACTGTAAAAGGAATAAGTGCTAGAGGTTTTAAGACTATAAGAAAGAATAAGAGAGCATGTTTTGAGTTGGTAAGATGGGGATTCCATCATAAACAATTTTGGTTTTCATTCACTGCTGTGCTAATCATGGACTTGTGCTATAGGATGTTGCTGTGGGATTTAAAAAACTACATTAGGTGTTATGAGACCAGTGCTCACTTGTTTGAGATTTAAGACATTGCGTAGTGTGGATTCAGTGTTGCATTTTCCTTTTGGTAGCTAATACATAGTTCAAATGAACAATATCTTATCCCAAATACTAGGTATTGATTATATTTCTTCCTCACTGTTCTGGTTTCTGTGGTCATATATTATGTTATGTTTTTGGGCCATCTTTTATATTGTTGCATCTTCTGTTACCTTTAAAGCATATCCAACTTTTATTTACCTCTCCTTGCTTATATATATAGTCATTGCAAAAGTACTGTACATATAGTTTGTTTAGTTCATACAACCATTTTTATCTTTTGAAAAAAGTGAATGAACAAAATCTTTATATTTATCAGGACCTTATTGAAAGATTGTAGTAAAAGATTTGCTTAAAAATTCCGAGGAGGATTGTTCTGTTAGTTTCAGTTGCATAAACTTTGTTTTCATTTATTTTTTTACTTTCAGTGGTCCAAGCATCTGACGGAATTGTTGTTAATTGTTGTGCATATGGACAGATTACTCAGCATTGTATCTACTATTTTTTGTTTTTTGGTTTTTTTTTTCTTCAGTCTCCCGTCTTCATTTTCCCATTGTAACTTAAATTTTTGTTTGCCTCGTGATTTTGCAGCAGCGCTAAAAGTATTGTCTTACTTGCCACTACCTTACTCTGCTTTAAGCATGCTCATGGTAGTTCCTACTCCACTTAGGGATGCTATCTATGATCATGTTGCCAAGCGGCGTTATGACTGGTTCGGGAAGGCAGAAGATTGCTTAGTTATGAAAGAGAGAGAGCTGCTTGAGCGTTTCATTGATAGAGAAGAAATGATGGGAAGTGATGGATCTGGATCAACCGGATTGTAAATAGCTCCCTTTAGTAACTACCTTAATTCTTTTGTTCAACTTTTTTTGGGGGAGATGCTTACCCACATTTTGTTCATAGTTGCCAGCAGATAGGTCTTAGAAGAAAATGAGAATGTAACAGTGCTTAAGCAAATTGTTTTACACCAAAAGTTTCTGTTGCGTGACTTGTGTGGCCTTGATACCACAATGTGATCCGACAATTGTTTGGTCATATAACCGCAACTGCACAGTTTTGAGTATTCAGTACTGCTCACACTTTTTTTTTTCCTGATGCCCTTTATGCATTGATTGCCTGTTTAATGGCCATTGATCATACTCGGATCGGCATGTCCAATTGCCTAACTATGGATTCATGGAGAGTTTGGAAGCCTTTCAGAATTTCCCTGATAATAAATTGCTTGCCTGCTGGAGCAATGGTGTGATGTGTTTCTTTTTTGCATCACAAAGAACACAAAAATGCTAGATGCCCAAACAAAATATTAGCTGGAATATGTAATTCCAAGATTTGAACCTTAACAAAAATTATTAATTGGAATCATTTTTTATATTTCTGTTCCTCGGATTAGATGTTTCAGTCCTGTAGATACCGTAGTTGCAAATACAGTAATCTTGCTGGAGTACTGCAGTACAGGTTTTAAAATGAAGAAAATTGATGAAAGAAAACTGCAGGACAGGTTTCAAAATGAAGAGGACATTAAGAAAATATGTAGAACAATTCTAAAATCCACTTCAAGCCCTACCTACATTAGACATTTTCTACCGCATTTTCATTCTCATAAAAACGTCATGTGCATATTATTCCTACTATTAAATATTTAAATATTACAGCAAAAGCATGTTCAAATTTCACAACCTAGATTTCTACTTGCTCAATCATTCACCAGTCTGAAAAATTAACGGTATCAAAACTGTTTGATCAACTTTCAAAGACCCATACTCAGCTAAAAACATTGTCTACAAGAAGAGGAAGTTCTGCTAACTGTCGTCATCGCCAGTCCACTCACTCCAATCCTTGTCAACATGGTCTTGTGCCCATTTAACTGCAGCTCGTGCAGCTTGCGATGCTCCAGGCAGCCCCCGCTCATGCAGAGTGTCGGCCATTTCGATAAAAGGAACGACCAGGAGTGTCCCAGGACCACCATACTCAGTGTGTAAGAAGGTACTAAATATCTGTTACAAATTTTATGATGGGAAAAACAGTTTAGTTCATATGTTTTTACAAGGAAACAGAAAAGGTTTTCCGTGAAGGATGTACAATCCAACATCGTGCACAAATAACTAGCCTGAAAGTCAAAGCTCCCCACTGAGAAAATATTGATACAGGGGCATTCATATGAACAATTTTAACAGTATGCAACAATAATAAAAAAAGAGACTCAATAATTGAAGTCTATAAAACGAAAATTTCTCATGAAGTAAGAGACATGTAAGAGGGAAGTTAAAGGCAGTGTTTAGTTAGTGAAAATGAAAAGAATTTTCCAAAACTGCAGATTAAAAATATCATCTTCATTTCATTTGTAAACTCCTTGTGACCATTGCCCGGCTATCATACAAGAAAACCTTTTCTAAAAAAGAATAAAAATAATGATAAATAGAGTTGTGAAAATAACAAATGGTGATCACACTATTGGCCTTGTTTGGCATGTAAAGAATTTATATATTTTTTAATAGAGCACAAGTTAAAAAACTGTTTTCATATTCAGAAACTATACGAAATTTTGGATTTTGACGATCAAAAGAAGAATACAATCTTGTCCATGAGATTCAATGAGAACTATGAAACATATTTTTGAATCATGAATCAGACACAACATTAGATGTCTAAGAAAGTAATGCTACTGTTTCTTACATTAAGGTGCCAATGGGAACTTTAGGAGTGTAACAATTTTACTTATTCTATAAATATAATGCTGCAAGGCTAAAGAACTATATCAAAAACTAATGGATGCAAAAAATACAAGCACGGAGACTCCATAGTAAACCAAACATGACTCTTTAAACCATATTCAAAGTTATGGGGAAAAAAAATTGTTGAACCAAAGAAAACTATATAGATAAACTCTATTGATAACGATAATCATTCGCATCCCATAAAATGATAAAACTTCCAAGGAAAAATTACAGAAAATGTTATATTTCAACTCTTTTAGGTTCCAATATAGAACAATTTAAAATATACTTGTTATGTTAACCACCTAATTTATGTGGCTGTATGTAAAATACTTAGTCCCATCTTTTTGGGGCTTTTGAGATCTAAATATTCATTATAGATTTTGTTAAATATTCATTATAGATTTTGTTAAGTGTTATTGAGCAGAAGCGGTATCATTCATACAGTCTTCTTTTGGCTTTTAGGTGAGCTAACTTTTGCTTTTGTTCCTCTTGTAATTGCTCTTCAACATGAATTAAAGTCTTGCATTACTTAGCAAAAGGCATTTATCTGGTGGAGGTTTCTACTTACAGATACATAATTTATATAAATAAAGCATCTATAGTTAGATTACAGTTTCCCATATGAAAACAGTAATCATAACATGTCAACCAATGGTTACTGCTTGATTGCATCTCTATCCTAAAAGAACTTAAGCAATCTAAAAGTCCATACTACCTAATCTTACTCTTAATACTAATATTATTTATTATTAATTATTCCTTCTTGCAATTACTAAATATGCTTGAACCAAACATAATAAGAGATAAAAATAAAAGGGTACTCGATGGAAAAGGCCCCAAAATACCTCAGTGCAGATTCCCACGACTTGTTCAGCTGAATCTCCATAGATATCTTTCTTGGAGAGCTTGGTGAGCAGATAGGTCCTAAACTTTTCAGTCTCCTGGATTAGGAAGTCAAGGAAGAAACACAATGTCAAACTTTGATACAATTAAAGAGAAAAAAAAAAAAAAAAAGTGACTTAGGATGAAGTGGGACTTACGGCATCGGCAAATTCAGGAATTGGGTCAGGAAATTTGTACTCCGTAGCTGCTGCTCTGCAAATATGCTTTGGAGGTTGTTCTGCTACTCCCCTCTCTGCTGCTTTATCAATTACCGGAGCTAAGAAGCGCTTGAATCTAACACTACTACTCAGACTTAAGCAGCGACTGCTATTACGTGTAGAAGAAAAGAAAGGAGGAGCAGGTGGAAGAGAAGTCACACATTTTGTAGGAGTCACGGTCACAGACAGCACCGGAGCTGCCATTTTCTTATCCAACACCACCAAGTTCCTAATGCATCGTAGGCACGGGGTCGGCCCACAATTTATATCTGGTCGGTTAATTTTTATTTTTTTAGATTTTAATTTTTTATATTACAACAATAAAATAAAAATAATTTTTTTTTTTAAAATAAAGGTCGTTAAAGCATTTCCAGCACAAATTAATAAAATTGTCATTTGTTACCTTCACCACCGAGTTAAAAACTTTTTCATTGCACCTGGGTGTGGCCTAGCGATAAGAAAATCGATCGAACCCTCACACTCGTTTATAAAAATTACGGTTCGAGTATTATGGCCTCAAGGGGCCGGTGTACTCAGCAAAGCAGGATGGAAGAAAAAGCTTTAAAACTCCTACAAAGTTCTGAAAGTTGAACAATGATAAATCTCTATCTTCTAATAAAATTCTGGGCTAATAATTTTCATATTGAAGCCCCTTTTTTTCCACCAAAAAATAAAATTTTTTACGTTAATATGCCACTACAAGCACACAAAAAAATTAAAGAAAATTTTCAATTTTATTTCCAAATTGATGTTGCAATTGATGTCATATTACATCATATTAGTTAAATTGGTTGATAAATTAATATATTTGAGTAATAAAAGTAAAAATCTTCTTTAAAAGTGTAGCTTTATTGTAATTTTTTTAATTGATAAGAAAAAATCACTAAAAATTACCAAACCAATAGAATACAGAAATGTAAAAGCTGTTCTCAACAGTACCAATATATTTCAGACATTTAAGCCTTACTATTAAGGTGCCCGAGTTTAATTAAACAATTGTTTGTGCATCCTATTGAAATTTAAAAAAAAAGAAAAAGAAAAAGAAAAAAGAATGCATTGAACTCAGCCCATAATTAGATTAGATGAACATACAACAAGAATTTTTTTTCCGCTGGAATAATTAAAGGAAAAAAATTTGTTAATATCTATAATTGAACAACAGTGACAAGGATTTTTTTTTTTTTTTCCTTTTTTGAAGGGTGGGTAGGAGATGGTAGAAATTTGAGCATCAGAATCTGAAGTCGGGGTCCACATCCATTGACCAAGCAAACTTCGCCAGGAGAGACTTGTTAAATATCTGTCAGAATAACATATAATCCAATCACCAACAATCCAGAACAAAATAATTACACGAAATTTAGAGTAAATTTGTCCTGTGGTTTATGTTCTTTCTAGTATTTCCCTTGTTTAAGTGCAGAACTAGGACTGCATGGTAACCCAGTAACGTGGCATATATTCGAATAAAATGCAGCCTAAATCTAATATAGCTCTTCACCAGAAATAAATAATAAACTGTCTTCTTTATCCACATGAAAAAACAACAAGAAAATATCAACTTTTTAGGGAAAACAGAAGTATATTAACCTTCTCGACCGGAACTTCATGTCGCTTGCACCATGCAACGGTGATCCTAGGGTCAAGGTAGTTAATCTTGGATGTGCCTAATGCCACAGTTTTCAGATCCTCTTTCGTCTTCATATCCCTTTCCATTTTCTCAATCTTTGCTGTTGTTTGAGCCATCTTCCTCTCTATCCTGTGTCAGATAAATTAACAAAAAGATAATGAAATTGCATATCCTCAGGGAATAGTGAAATTTGGTTTTGAAGGAAAAAAAAAAAACATTACGCTTCGGGGCTTAAATTTCTCTTTTGCTTTCCGTCAGCATCCTTTAATGGTGGCTTTCCTTTCTTTGCCCTGTCCAGATCCGTTTTCAGCTCTTTCAAGGCACTCTATGAGCAAAAATGACGATGTCAGTCCTGTGAGTGGAGTAGGACAAAATTTCACACACACGCATGCTGACATACATGCAAACCACATGTGCACTAACTTACACAAGATTTGCTTCTTCTTTTTTCTCTGCTAGAATTTTTGGCCCACGAGGTCCAAGTATTTTTTATTTTTTATTATTTATTATTTTTCCCCTTTAGTTTATGAGTTCCTAAGATTTCAGCTAAAGTTACAGATATGATCTCTACCTGAAGTTCACTAATTTTCTCCATTAACCTTGTCATTTGCGCACTGTGTGTTTTTGATATAGTCCGCTGATGATTACAGATGATTGCAACCTGCAATGATAATTCCAAATTAAATACAAGCCAAATGAACTTGAAGGAAACACACCGAAACTTTTCCAGAGACAACTGTCATCACCTCCTTGTTAGCATGTTGATAAACAACAATTTTTTCTGCAACATCTCCATCTTTAGTTCCCCTATTCAACTGCCATCAGGCCAAACCCGAAAGGATAAAGGATTAAGTTAAGAGGATGACTTTAAAAATAAATAAATAAAACAGCACCAGTCAAACACATTCTGAAAGAAAATACCTAATAAACTGGACTACACAAACTCAAGTTACATCTAAAATACAGTGCAGCAAACAGAAAGCTATCTGAAGTCTTTGGACTAACCATATCATCCAACGTGATAGATGCATTGTAAGTACGGAAAACTTTAGCTGTAAGGCCAGGCATGAGTTCTTTTAGATGTGCATTCAGCTTACTTGTATCCAGCTTGTCAAAAAGATCATCACTGCCTTGTTTCCCTGAAGTAAATATAAAAGACATAATAATGTGCCTTGATTACTGAATCAAATGATATATCCCAAAATTAAAAAATAAATATAAACAAACAAATAAATTATGAACTCACCTGCTTGGAACTGCATAATTGCCTTATAAACAGGAAGCTCAACTTCCACAATATTTTCATATCTGATTGAATCTTTACCAAGGAAGTTAAACTGAATTTATCAAAAGAAAAGTTGATTGGTTAATACTGGTATAGCATAGATTAGGAACTGCATGGTATGAGTCATACGTTTTAATGAACTTGAGCCATCATACCTCCAACTTGTTTGGGGCAATAGCTTTAACATTCTCAACTTTCAAAGTGCAACAACCAACAGTATCAGCTTCATCATCATCCTGTATGAGGACAATCCATAACGCCATATCCCATGTGTGAAAATATAAATATGTATGTATGCATCCACACAGAAATATATGGGTCCATTCAGTTACATCTGCACATATTATACTTTCATCTTTCCTTTCTTCATAAAGAATAAGTTTCACGTTACCAATACCTTCTCATTGCCAGCTCTCAGAGCAAGTTTATCAATAAGATAGGTAGCAACTGCTATTTGTCGCTTTGACACATCTTTGCTCGTAAAATCCTTTGTGTATGCAGCCCTGATGTTTTTAATATATTCCTGTGCTCAAAATAGCAGAAATTAAACACAAGAAAGGTACACTCCTGTTTCATCAATAACAGACTATTATGGAAACTTTCTGGCTAAGCACCTTAAGCATCCTTGCTTTCTCATATTTCTCCTTATCACTTTGTCCCTTCAAGGCACTACTAGCTGCCAGAAACACGTATTTGAATTCTTTTGGATTGATTGGATCATTCCAGAATGCTAACCATGTAACGGTATTGTCATGCCTTACTTCCTTCCATCTGTCAAAAAATCACATACCTAAAAATATATCCCATAATATAATAAATCTTTAAAAATGTACATCTTTTTTCCATTTTCTTTCAAGAAAATTATGAAGCACAAAACCTTTCACCAGGGATGGGGCATTCTGGAATTGGAGCATCCTTTCCTATATTAATTGTAACATCACTAGGACGAATCCGCCTTTTCAGCTTTCCTGACTGATACCACAGTCAATAGCAAAAGTAAGTAATCAGTTCAAGAATTAGTTCAAACCTTCAACACAAACCGCTCCATATTAAACTATCCCATCATGAACAACTCTAAATTATTTTATTATAGATGGAAACATATTAAACAAACCTTTGGATGCTCGCCACGACCTCGGAATAACCCAGGCGGTTCAACTCTGAAGTTCCCAACCTGAAATAGAGAATAACACTAACCCATCATATGATAGCATCGACAATCTAAAAGTCACATAGGATAATACACAAATTGAGATGGAATATGAATTCAATAAAGCGACTCAGATATGTCAACATACGCATCGGAATTATAACAAATTTCTAATTTCAAAAGGCACTTTATACCACACCACAGTTTAGTAACATCTATGAAGTTATATAGACTACAGCTATAGTTTTGAATATGGAATGAAAGATAGGTATGTGTATAACATTACTTCTCATTAAAAACCATGATATTGTACATTGTACAAATAAAGACATTAACTCTACAACTCAGACTGTTTCAAGCATAAAATTAAGCCCAAAAAAGGACCCAAACTCCAAAGAAGCACAATTACTACTAATAAGCAACAATTTCACCAACCCCCCTCAAGTTCTGTGTAATTAAAAGAAGCCACTCTGGTTTTAAAATTCATCAACCGGCTCCTTTTGGAGTAGTTGTTTTCAAATGACAAAATTAGAGACAGTAAGGGATCCGATGAATGAGTTTTCAAACCAATCGTCACTTTCTCTATCATTATGCCAAATAACAAGGAAGCTTATTTCTAATAATTAAACCAGCACATATAGCAAAATAGGTAGCCTATACTCTAAAGAACACAAAAAGGGAAGAATACCCACAAATCTTCAAACCACAACCCACACCTCCTAAAAAATATTAAATGTATTGATGAGCACCTTCTCTTTTACACCGTCAACAATAGCCCACATAAATTTATCCTCTTGTTTCAATTTATCTTCCTTCAAGGCCTTCTTCTCCTGCATCAACATAATGACTAAGTCAACAATTCAAAACATAACAACATAAGTATAAACTCAATCCAGTATGTAATTGAATGGAGAAAGTAACAATATTTTATACACCATGGATAATGAATGAAGGTGCATAGCAACCTCAACATTTCCATCTAACTTATCTTACAAAAACTTACAATTCAAGTTAGGAATTATAAACTGTCTAGGAAGCTCAAATGCATAATAATAACAATAACAGACCCTTCGTAAGAGGGTCAAGAGTGTTATTCTTAACATAATATCCTTTGTCCTGCAAGTATGACAAAATGTAGTCCTGAAAAGGTAGATGATAAAAAGAAGCCAAATTCACCAGACAATACCAAAGAGTGGTTTCCTTTCATAATCAAATTCATCATGTTGGAACTCAAACATTGTGAAACCTTGAAGACATATGGGAAACATTAACTAACCTCTGTACTCATTTGTTTCTTCTTCTCCTTTTCATTTTGATACCAGTCATATATTGGGGTGAAGTCACAGGAATCCAATTTCTGAATTACATGGTTCTTCCCAAGTAACTTGCGCCAATCATTCCAGAAATTTTCTCTAAATGTTTTTTTGGTCACATACTCTGTGTCTTTCATCACTGCAAACATAGTTGCAACCTGCAAATAAACTCCAGTAAGTAAATTGAATAACTATCAGAAATGACTAATAAAAATTTCAACATGAAAACAAAAGGAAAATGATTGAGAGAGACCCACCTCTTCTTGTTCAGGAGTCAACTCAACTGGTTTTCCATTATAGAGCATCTTTACCCCATGAGAACTGTAGGGTGGTGGAAAAATAACACCATTGTGAACCAAGGTCGTCCATTTTTTCTGCCCATCACCAGAGGATGGTAGCAATTTTGTGGACTTCGAATATTTTGAATTTTTTGCTGTTTTTTTATTCTTCATGGTTGTTTTCTTGAATGAAGAAGAAACAGGCTTTGTTACTTTATTCTTAGTGGTGGGTAATTTATTATTTGATGGAGGTGACTTCATTCTCTGGCAGATTGGAATGTGGTCATCATCTTCTGCCTTTATTTCTAATTTGATTGCTACCTGCTTACTTTTCATCAGTGTAGGTGAACCTAAGAGCTTTGGCTTTTTAGCCAAAGATTGATCTGAGGAAACGTTCTTATCTAGAGGTCTCTTAGTGGCCAAAGGTTTTTGCTGTTTATCTGTCATGATGGAACCACTATACTGATTTTTTGACACTAGAGGCTTTTTCTCATCAGCATCATAAGGCTTACTACCCAATGCACCAGCATTGGACTTCACTTGAAACCTTGATGATAAAGGTTCATCATCTGAGTCTTCTGAAGGTCTTTGAACAATGTTCTTCGACACTGGTGGCAGTGATAAAGAAAGAGTTGGTTTTTCAAGCCCCTTATTGGCATGGCTAGAGTTCCCCTTGAGCCTGGTACTTAAAGGTTTATCATCTTCAGAATCCTCAGAGTCACTGCTAGATTTAGTATTTACTAGTGACTTCACTGGCGACGCCTTCGCAGATGAAGTCGCAGCTTTTGGGCTGGCTGTTGGAGATTTTACTGGTGATGCTTTGGTTGATGAAACCACCTTACCCTTCTCTTTGGTAGATGAAACCACCTTACCCTTCTGAGAATTGGAGTTTACACCATTGCGAGAATGTACATCAGATATCTGCTTTTCATCATGCCTTTGTGATGGTGATTTCTTTACTTCTAAGTTTAGTTGGTTTGGTTTTGATGCTGTGCCACTCCTTTTAAAAACTACAGGCCCATCATCGTCATCGAAGTCGTATTCGTTAACCAGGTTTGGTTTAGCAGAAGTCTCAACAGCCATCATTCAACTATGTAAAGTGGCATTTATATCACATCAGTTGCTGGGGAAAAGAAAACCGAAAAAAAAAAAAAAAGAACTCTTAAAAAAATGCTTTGAAGCCTCAAACATTGCAGTGGAAGTCCAACATCTGTGGCTAAAATATCATCTAATAACAAATAAAAAATAGAGTATGATCCTAGTAACTAAAATTTATAAGATTAAGATTATTGTAGCAGATGTTCAGCAAGGAGATATAGCTTAAGGATGTACAACACAGAAAGAACAATATTTCATCCAAAATAAAACAAAAATGATTCTATCATAACCTAAAAAGCAACTAAACAAGAATTTCTAAGGAACAAAATCTGACATGATATCAAGAGAAGGACACTGTGCCCATCTCACAAACAGCTTAATTATAACTGATTTTCCTTTACAGTCTAGCCTTTTACATCTGATGACAAATTATTGCTAACAGGCTGGTTCAACCTAAGTGTAACCCTTTGCCATTTCTTCTACAACAACTCCTACCTATGGAATGATAGTCAAAAACTTTTCTATTCACATTAGCACCACAGCAGGACCATATATAATCTTGAAGCTTTCAAATTAATTAAATGAAAGCTTACTAACACATCCTACACTTCCAATCATTTACAGATAACTGTCACATTCTTTGAACGATTTTTTGAAACTCAACTAGACCTCTTCAAACTCAGTTTCCGCCTAATTATCCCAACTCATATGTTTCACTAAAGCCCAAAAGAATGTCACTCGTCAATCAGAAGCTCAATTTTCTTTCTCTTAAACATGAAGACTAACAATTGCAAAATCAGTAATACCTTTTTAACATTTTATGGGAAAACCCCACCTCAGTCAGACCCGAATCCAAATTTGAGGTCACTCATTGATGAATTACACATTATTTAAACAGCATAAGCTGCATAAAGGAGTACCCGAGTCAATCAAACCAACAGATACCAGGTTGCATTCCAACATCAATCAAACTTTCAAAATCAACCAACCATACCAAAATAAATAAATTAAGTTTCAAACCCATTAAACAGTTTATGCGTATTAAACAAATCAATTAGGAAAAAGGGAAAACCAATGTGAACGTATATCATACAAAAAGATTCTAAATTCCGTTGATAGAGAAAAAGATGGTGAAATCTGAAATTTCAATTTGTTTCAAGAATTAATCAACAAATATTCAGTTTGTCATTAGAAAAAAAAAAGCAAAAGATGAATCGGACATTTCAATTGAATATCTGAAAAAAATTTCATTGTTGGCGATAGTTAAAACTAAACGCAAATAATCGGAACCCATAATTATATAAGAACAACAAAAATAAATAAGCGTAAGAGAAGTACTTGGAAGTAGGGTAAAAGTCAGAGGTGAGCTAGAGAAGCCGACGATGGATATGCGGGAAGCAGAGTGAAAATAATTGGGCACATAAATATACAATATATATCGCCGAGGGAGCTGGGCGAGGCTCAAAATCAAAGCGTACAGTGAACGGGTCGGAGATCAGAACCACACACACAGAGTGAGAGAGAGAGAGAGAGAGGCGGCACAGCAGATAGGGTTTTTCACTTTTATTGGTAATCAGATTGCAGACCAGATGAAAAAGACGATGAAAATAAATATTATACGCAGCACAATAATATTACATTTTTATTTATTTATTTATTTATTTATTATTAATACAATGTTCATGAGATTATACAAGACTTGGTTCAGGTCGACCTGCCGCTTACCGGGTACAACAACTTGGTCGCCTGTAGATTTTGGAATTCCATTTTGGCAAAAATTTTAGGACCCTACATAATATATTATACCACTGCTAGTCTGCTTTATGAATCATTCTATATATATATTAAATATTATATTCAATTATAAATTATTGAATTGGTTTCAATATTTTTAAATTTTAAAAATAATTATAAATTGCTTTTTTTTATAAATATATTATATTTATAATATATTATACTAGTATTATTACGCTTTTTGAATCATTATATATATATATATATACTTTTTACTTGCGTATAAAATTATAAATTATTGAATTGGCTTAGATATTTTTAAATTTAAAAATAATTACAAATTGCTTTCTTTTATAAACATATTATATTTGTGCCTCAAATACGGTTTTATTTTAACAATTTGAAAATATTATTTTTGTTGAATAATTCTTTATTTTTCATTTATTAACACTTTTTTTTTTTTGAATGAAAAGAACCTACTAACACTTTTAACATGAAGAAAAATACATACTAAATAGCTAAAAGTAATTCAATTGTTCCTCTCAACTGATGGGTTGGTATCAATATCTGTGAAATTTATAAATTATTGCAAATTGCCTTATTTTATAAACACGATTTATCTTTTATCTTAAACATAATATTTTTTAATTATTTTAAAATATATATATATTTTTTATGAATTATTTAAATTAATTTATTTTATATACTAATGTTTTTAATATATAAAATAATTATATTAATTTATAACTGTTTTTAAAATTCATAAATATCGATGTCAGTTTTATAATTTATAAATAAATGAGTATACAACTACGTGCATAATTTAATAACATTAATGCCAAAAACCCAATTATTTTTAGCTTGTGATAAAAAATTTCTGTTAAATTACATAATTGTCCCTTTTGTGTTTACTCCTTGTGCATTTATACCTTCTTAATATCATGAATTAAGGCTCACGTTTCAAATATTGTTTAATTTTGAATCTTTTAAAGCAACATGTTGACCTTTCCTTATCCTTGTATTATATTAAAAGTAATAATAGTCAAATTTATTCTTTTATAGATAAATTACAAAAATATCTCCTTTATTTATTATTATTGCTCATTTGTACTCATATATTTTTAGAAACTATAGACTTAACACCATTTTTAATCCTCGACAATGTAGAAATAATTAAGGATGTGAAAGTTTTACTATATAAAACCTGTTACGGATTGTTTTGATTTATTATTTGTTAAAAAACTACTATTAATAACTACAAAATATATTTTTGCAAAGAGAAATTCATAACTTACAAAATATATATATATATATATATATATGTATATTTCATAGTTATTGATTATGGCATTTATAGATAAGGGTTTTTTTAATCACAATGTCCCTGAATGTTTAGGTAAGTTGCATATTACTTTCAAACTTTTAATTTTGTATTATTATCTTTTAACTTTCAATTAAATTCAATAATACTCCCACCGTTGATTATGTTAAATTTTTGCAGTTTGATTGGGGCAAAAATAAAATTTATATAATTTTATATATTATTCATTGGCATTAATATCTTATAAATTATGTACAAAGTTGCAAATTACTTTTTAAATTATTTATAAAGTTGCAAATTGCCTTATTAACTATGAATTTGCTATCAATATTTTATGAATAAACAGCTGCAAATTATCTCGTTCATAAACACATTATAATTTTAACTTTCAAATGTATTTTCTTTTCTTTTTTTTATGTTAAATGCTAAAGTAAGTGTTTTAATGTAAAAAGCTAAATTAGTTTGAATATTTGGGTAAAAAATATTTGTGAATGGTTAAAAAAACTAAATTCAATATGTATTTTAAAACAATGATGTGTTTAAGGACGTAATTTTTTATATTAAATATCAAGATAAGTGGTATTATATTTAAAAATAAATTAGTTTAAATTATTTACGTGAAAAAATATTTATAAATACTTATAAAATAGTGGATATAATGTAAAATTATACTATATTTATAAGTTAGGTTAATTTGAATACATTTTTAAGATTTAGAGGGTATTGGTGCCAATTATATAATTGAGATGTAATTTATAATTTTGTATATAGTTTAGTAAATAATGGTGCAAAAACAAAAATATATATATATAAATTTTTTTTAAAATTTCATTTTTATCCTAAAAGAAATGGTAAAAAATAAATAGAGCTGATAATAAAGGTATTATTATATTTAATTAAAAATTTAAAGATTATGATATCAAAATTAAAATAAAAAAATTAATATATAATTTATATGAAAATTTAAGAGATTATAATGTTAAAATTAAAATTGAAAGGCCAATAATACCAAAACCCTAAAAATAAAATAATGCCGTAAAACTAAATTAAATTTTTTATTAAATAAAAAAATTGAATATGAACATTATTAAAATTTATTAGGCCAATATAATATGAGAGATTTTAATTAGATCTCTTACATTTGTATTGGTAAACCCTAATCTTTTTACAAGAATATTAATATTCCTATTATATATATATATATATGAAGGGAGAGGATAGGGACCAATTTAACAAAATTAAGCGTTTTTCTCACGGGAATATTTCACCGAAGACCTAAAGGCCTGAGAAAGCAGTCACAGTGGGATACAAGTCTTAGCCTCCCAGCGCGCCGTCTCATCTAGAAGTCGGCCCGCCGTCACTCGTCAGCTTCGTCGAGAAGTCTCGCGGTTGTCAGCTCCGGCGAAGGAGTCTTCTTCCATCGTCTTATTGGAACTCGGTGTTTTCTGAAACTTCCTCCTACGCTATCTGATTTTTACTCCTCCGCAAAACGGTAATGTTCTGCATGTCTTTTAACTTTTCCACTTACTGCTTCGTTCCAAACCCAAAATCTCCGTGCGTTCAATTTCGTGTTTTTCCCCCATTAACCAAAATCCTATTCACTTTTACAACGCTTACTGATTTACCCATCTACCTTCGTAAAGTTTTAATGGTTTTTTAAACACAAATTGTATTTGCCTTCGTAAATTTCATTTTGCATTATAGTAGCTCCAAAATTTGATTTGTTGGCAGCATTTGAAATGAGTTATAAGGATTTATTTTTGTTGAATAGTTCTGTTGTGTAAGTTATTTTGCAATGTAGGGCTTTGGTTCACCTTGAATTTATTACAGATTTGCATACACAGACATATACATACATAGTATGTTGAAATCTTGCTTATTTTGGATTATCTTTGCACTGCAGAAAAGGTGTTGCACTATATCTAGCATTGTAGTTGCTACTGGACAACATTGGGTTGCAACATCAGACACGCCCTCTGTAAGCCCATGATATTATTGGGTTCTTTCGTTTTAAATTTGGTGAAAGTGGCGTGTGTGAAGATTGTAACACACATCTACCGTCTTCTAATTATAGCATATCAAAGGCCAGTTCGTTTCAATTCTTGGAGTGCTTCTTTGTATGGAATTTTTATATCGCTATTTTTGTTTATGATAAACATGACCACATGATGCATTTTACAAGAATGAAAATGGTTATATTTTCTTTGATTTTTTTCACAAGGATTTTTTCTTCTTTTATTTTGTTTTATTTCTATAATTCCCAAATATTTCTCCTTTGAAATTTGTAAGTATAATCAAATTTGTTCTATTCCTTTCCTTGATGAACATATCCTTTCCTTGATGAACATATGCATTTATTATGACATTTGGCTTGAAAAGAAAAAACAGTCTGAACCCCGTTTTAATTATTTCATGGGAGTGTCATTTTGACTTTAACTGCTTCTTTGGTCCAGTTTACGCCGTCTTTCTGGTATGGCAGCCGAAGGTGGAAGAAGCTTTGCTAGGAGAGACCTTCTTCTAGAGATTGAGGCAAAGGTTCGGATTTGGTGGGAAAATGAACATGTTTTCAGAGCTGAATCCAGTGATGTGCCTCCTGGACCAGGAGAGAAATTTTTTGGCAACTTCCCATTTCCATACATGAATGGTTTTTTGCATCTTGGACATGCATTCTCAATTTCAAAGCTAGAGTTTGCTGCAGCTTATCATCGATTAAGAGGTGCCAATGTGCTGCTGCCTTTTGGTTTCCATTGCACTGGCATGCCCATCAAGGCCTCAGCTGATAAACTTGCACGAGAGATCCAACAGTTTGGGAATCCTCCAGTTTTTCCAGGTGAAGTTGAGTGTCAAGGAAATCAAGAGCCAGAAGTAGAGGATGTAAATGCTGCCCAACCTCTGGATAAGTTCAAAGGAAAAAAGTCCAAGGCTGTATCAAAATCAAGTGGGCAATTATACCAGTGGGAGATAATGCGTAGTCTTGGCCTCTCTGACAAAGAGATACCGCAATTTCAGGACCCATATAGGTGGTTAGAGTTCTTCCCTCCATTGGCAATGGAAGACCTTAAGGCATTTGGCTTGGGCTGTGACTGGAGGCGCACATTTGTCAGTACAGATACGAACCAATTTTTTGATTCCTTTGTTAGATGGCAGATGAGGAAATTGAAATCCATGGGTAAGATTGTGAAAGATGTAAGATACACTATTTACTCTCCATTGGATGGGCAGCCTTGTGCAGATCATGATAGAGCAACTGGTGAAGGAGTTCAGCCCCAAGAATACACCCTCATCAAGATGGAGGTGGTGCAGCCTTTTCCTCCTAAATTGAGAGTGTTGGAGGGAAGAAGAGTATTCTTGGCTGCAGCGACACTGAGACCTGAGACTATGTATGGGCAGACAAATGCATGGGTATTGCCGGATGGGAAGTATGGAGCTTTCGAAATCAATGAAACAGATGTGTTTGTTCTTACTCAGAGAGCAGCTCTTAATCTTGCCTATCAGAAGTACTCTAGGGTCCCAGATAAACCTACTCGCTTGGTTGAGCTGACAGGTTACGACTTGATTGGTCTTCAATTGAAGTCTCCACTTGCATTAAATGATATCATTTATGCTCTTCCCATGTTGACCATCCTAACAGACAAAGGTACTGGAATTGTTACCAGTGTTCCTAGTGATGCTCCTGATGATTACATGGCTTTGCATGATTTGAAATCAAAACCAGCTCTCAGAGCGAAATATGGCGTTAGGGATGATTGGGTTTTACCCTTTGAGATTGTGCCTATCATTAACATTCCAGAATTCGGAGATAAGGCTGCTGAAAAAGTTTGTATGGATTTGAAAATTAAAAGCCAAAATGACAAAGAAAAGCTAGCAGAAGCGAAGAGATTGACATACTTGAAAGGATTTACAGAAGGAACACTGCTAGTTGGAGATTTTTCAGGAAGGAAAGTACAGGAGGCAAAGCCCTTGATAAGGAGTAGGCTTATAGAAACAGGTGAAGCAATTATGTATAGTGAACCAGAGAAGCGAGTGGTATCAAGATCTGGTGATGAATGTGTTGTGGCCCTTACAGATCAATGGTACATCACATATGGTGAGCAGGAATGGAGGAACTTGGCTGAGGAGTGCTTGTCCAACATGAATTTGTACAGCGATGAGTCACGACATGGATTTCAGCACACTTTGAGTTGGCTTAACCAGTGGGCTTGCTCAAGGTCATTTGGGCTTGGGACTCGCATCCCTTGGGATGAAGAATACCTAGTTGAGTCATTATCTGATTCAACTATTTACATGGCTTACTACACGATTGCACACTTGTTACACAATGAAGACATGTATGGAACAAGTAGATCTCCAGTTGGGCCTGAGCAAATGAAGGATGAGGTGTGGGACTATATCTTTTGTGGTGGTCCATATCCGGAATCATCTGGCATCTCTTCATCAATTCTTAAAAATATGAAGCAGGAGTTTGATTATTGGTACCCGTTTGATCTTCGAGTGTCCGGTAAAGATCTGATCCAGAATCATTTGACTTTTTGCATTTATAACCATGTGGCAATTATGTCCAAGCAACATTGGCCTCGTGGCTTTAGATTGAACGGGCACATCATGCTCAACTCTGAGAAAATGTCCAAATCTACGGGGAACTTTAGGACATTACGCCAGGCAATTGAGGAATTTTCTGCTGATGCCACGCGTTTTTCTCTGGCTGATGCTGGTGATGGTTGTGATGATGCAAATTTTGTATTTGACACTGCAAATGCTGCTATCCTACGGCTCACTAAGGAGATCTCGTGGATGGAAGAAGTTCTGGAGGCAAACTTGTCTTTGAGGAGTGGTCCCCCTTCTACTTATGCTGACAAGGTATTTGCAAATGAGTTGAATATTGCTGTTAACATGACCGAACAGCATTACCGGGGTTACATGTTTCGAGAAGCCCTGAAGACTGGCTTTTACGATCTTCAAGCTGCCAGGGATGAGTACAGGCTTTCATGTGGTTCTGGGGGAATGAACCGTGATTTGGTATGGCGCTTTATGGATGTGCAGACACGGCTTATCTCTCCTATTTGTCCACACTATGCAGAATATGTATGGAGGGAACTTTTGAAGAAGGAAGGATTTGTGGTTAAAGCTGGTTGGCCCAAGTCAGATGCACCAGATTTGATCTTGAAGAGTGCCAATAAGTATTTGCAAGATACGATAGTTCTAATGAGGAAGCTACTTCATAAGCAAATTTTGGGTTCCAAAAAAGCCAGCAATAAGGGTGCACCAGTTTCTCAGCTGAGTGAAGACCAGATAATAGGACTGATATACGTCAATGAACAATTTGGTGGATGGAAAGCAGAATGCTTAAGAATGCTCCAAAGCAGATTTGACAGTAGTACCTGTACTTTTGCCTCAGATGTGGATGGGGAAGTATTGGAAGCCATAAAGAATTCTTCTGTTTGTCCAGGTGCCGATTTTAAAAAGACCCAAAAGCTTTGTATGCCCTTCTTGAGATTCAAGAAGGACGAGGCAGTTACACTTGGGGTCCAGGCTTTAGAGTTGAAACTACCATTTGGAGAGATGGAGGTCCTCCGGGAGAACTTAGACTCGATTAAGAGACAAATTGGTCTTGAAGATGTGGAAGTTTTGTCTGTAACCAACCCTGATGCTCTTGCTAGAGCTGGTCCTCTTGTTAGACTAATTGACCAGAATCCTCCATTCCCTGGAAACCCAACCGCTATCTTCTTCCGTAGCCGGTAAGGATTATTTCCTTTTATCACTTTTTTCATTATATATTATCTTTGTTTGTTTATTTGACATGTAAGCTAGGTTGAGTTTCTAATGCTATTTTTTGTTCAAACTGATATCTTCTAGCATTTCCTTTCTTCATTTTCATAAATAGAGGGGGGAAAAATTGTTTAAACATAACCCTTTGTAGACGCAAGGATTAAATTTTCCTTTTAATTGCCCCCTGTATTCCCGCAGTCAGATAAGAAGGCTCTAGCTGTTGTTTTACTTATATTTAAAGTTCTTATAATAACAAAGCTATCGAAGATCACTACAACTTGTTTTATCATATTGATGTTAAATGGGACATCCTCTTGTAGCTGGAACTACTATTTATTACAATTGTTGACTATTCTTTTTGAGGATTTGTGAAATTTAAGCCTCATTTCCGTGTTATTACATGTATAATAAATAGGTAATTTGAAGTATGACTGAAACATGGTGTAAAACCTGCTCTGTCGACAATGGATCTCACACACCAAGTATGTTTCTAATCTTTTAAGTGAATGCTGGTTGGTGAAGCTGTATGGTATAATGAAGGGACACAGTTACAAGTTGGTAGCAAATACTTCCGCTTCTTATTATGGACTCTTCAACTAGGCTGAGATTTTTATTCTCCTTTAATTATGCCCTCTGGCTCAACCTGTCTACAGTTTTAGTAATTTTGGAGCTTTGTTATTCTGTTTCTAAAATTGTCACGCTATTTTATTTTGTTTTTTGTTCGAACTCCTATAGTAATTCTATTTTAATTTGATATATTATAGGTGCGGTTGATGATGTGAATACCAGTTCTGTTTTTAATTTTTTGTTTCCTATTTTTGGGTTTGCAACTTTATGTTTAACCCAGGTTGTGAAGACAACTGTGCAATTTGAATGTGTTAAATTGTTTTAGAGAGAACGGAAAACTGAATTTTAGTGGGGAAAATAACGAAGAAAAAGCAAATCTATTACCAATGGTATTTTTGACCTACAAAAAAATAAATGGTTAAAACTCCAAAAATGATCAAAACCTGCTATTTTTTATTTGACGTCTTGTGGATTTGGTTATTTAATAAAAAATACTTAATTTTAAAACAGTTTCTACAACAATTATATCAAACAAGAAAAACAAAATTTAAAAATAAATGATGTATATATATATATATATTTTTCTTTCTAAAATCTTAAATTAAATATTTATTTATTGCTTATACATTAAACAAAGGTAAACTGATTGGCAATAAAACTTATTTGGGTTGATAAGTTTTTTTTTTTTGGGTAGAAATTAGAAAGTGTAAGTTGATTGACAATAGGACAGTCAGTGCAGTAAAATTGAAAATAAAAAAGGTATTATAGTAATTTATTAAATATTACAAATTTAAGTAAATTCTCAAAATAGATATGTATGCCATAGCATCTGAAAAAAAATAAAATAATGATATATGTTTTTTTTATGAATAAAAAATGTTTTGATGTGGATCTCATCAGTCTATAATTCTATTAGTGGGTAGGCTTTTCTTCTTCAGAACTTGCAATTAGGAGTTTAGAAGCGGACTCGGTATACAATAGATTTCCTCCACCTGTCATTCAAGTAAGGTAGTATCCGAGATAATAACGGATGCTTAAACTCGAACTTCAACTCTCACAAGCGAGTATGATGGAACGATCGGCTTTTTTTCTATTAGGCCACACCCCTTAAATATTTTATAGGAAAACTTATTCATAACAAGTGAATCATATACGTTGTAGCAAATGAATTTTCTATATAAGGTAGGTAGATATTTTTGAAGTACATATTATTATTATTATTTTTTTTTTTTTTGTGAATAAAAACTGCATTAAGCACAAAAAAAACCCCACAAGGAGTTACACAATAAAACAGCCGGCCATAATATCCAAAAGGGCCTGATGCTCAAAAGAAAAAGGCAAAACATCCCTACAGAGATCAACACATTCAAAAGCACAGGCGTTCAGCAGGGAGTGTTTAGCAAGCAAGTCAGCTAGCCTATTAAAATCTCTGCTAACCCAAAAAATCTTCCAGTCTTCCTTTATAAAACGCTCTTTCAAGATGAACAGATATTATTATTATTTTTATGTTAATAGAAGATGGGTACTTATAAAACGCTCTTTCAAGATGAACAGATATTATTATTATTTTTATGTTAATAGAAGATGGGTACGTATTATTGGCGATGTATATAAGTTTTTTCCATAAGGGACAACAAAAAAAAATAATTACAACATGAAATTGGTTTGCAGCACCAGTGTAGCAGTGGGCACGAAGCGAAGTCCGCCTGTTGTCCCACATGCACTGTGCGACATCTTCAACGCAGCACCAAATCTAATCCAAAATCCCACGCAATCATTATCCAAAGTACTCACTACCATTTTTTATTTTTATTTTTTAAATTTTTATTGCTATAAAAACTAAAGAACAGTAAATTAATTATTTATTGTTAATTTTCATGAAAAAGGAAAAAAAAAAGGAAAAAGAGAGAATAAATTAAAAAATTAATTGTTAATTTTTACGAAAACAAAAAAAAGGAAAAAGAGAGAATATAATAGAATTGAAATTGAAATATTCACCAACTTTGTTGTCGTCGGATGTAAGCCAACAGCTTGTCCTTTGTTTCAACTCTTTTTCAATCAGCGGACTTCCCAACTCTCTCACTCACTCGCACAGAGAAACAGGGTGAGAAACACACAGAGTGGTTTCTGGATTTCTTTTTGTGATATAGCACGAACTTATGTATTTAATTTCTCTGCCAACATTTTCATTTCTATCTGATACAACTGGTTCGATTGTAACTCCACGGAATAGCATTGTTTTGCGATACTGGTGCAGCCAAAAACGGTTTTCCTTTTCATTTTGGTCTTAGATTGTTTTTGTTTTTAATGCTCTGCTTTTAAGGCATTTATATCGCCATTGTACTAATTTATTTAATTTTGTTTCATTTTTGCTTCGATTTTTATTGGGTTTTTATTATCTTTGACTTTATGACGTTTATAGGTATTTGGTTACTATTCATCGATAGGTAAAAATGAAAGCATCATATGCTTCGGTCAAAGGAAGCTTTGGCGTTGGGGTTCAAAACCAGAAAAGGGTATTGCTGGGTTTTGGTGAAGTTAGGAATAAAGGAAGTTCAGGGCTAAGAAAGCTCTGCATGACCGATAGGCGCACTTGCTGTAGTGGACTCAGTCTAAGTTCGGTGGCTATGGGGGCCAAGCTTGCCGGTGTTAGAATGGGCGTTAATGGCGTTTTTGGGTCCTCAGCGAAACCCAGATCAGTCAAGGCTCAGGCTACTGGTTTGTTCATCACGCACTCTGTTCATCATGCTTGATTATTTACATTCGGGAAAAGTACGATTTGCTTTCTTTGTTGTACGATTTGCTTTCTTTGTTGTACCTTTGTCCCTCCCAATTCTGGCGATTGGAATCATTATCTGTTTCTTAATGCATTAAATTCTCTAGATGACCACGACTGGGTGCTCTTATGCTGTCTTTTGCCAATACTGGCACTTGGTTTCCTGCATGAAATGGTCTTTCAACTAGCATTGAAAAATTGAGTTCCAAACTTTTAGTTCCATTACTTTTGGTTTCTTCATGAAATGGTTTTTTTGAGATGCAACCACAATGTAATCTAATTATCAACATTCGAATTTTTTAGATTTGTCATTAGGCCGTAAATGATATGTTAAGGCTTGGGGCCAATGCGGGACTTTGTTCACACACTCCACATGATACATATCTCAAGTATTCATTCTTTAAATTGCAAAATCATTTTGCGCATTGGATCTTATCAAACTTCTTTTCTTCCGGGCGTATTCTTATTATATTTTGTAGGCAAAAAAGTAGTTTATTGTTGTTGAATACACCAGAATTCCTCACGTGGACCACATTACTTGAATTTTCATTTTATCACAATTTGACAAGTATGTGAAATTGGGATGCAGATGAAGATGTCGAGGATTTAGTTCCCTCCAGGCCTCATGGAAAATCTTCCGGAACAGTTTTGCCATTTGTTGGTGTTGCTTGTCTTGGAGCCATTTTGTTTGGTTATCATCTAGGGTATGGCTTAATTTGACGAAGTATGGCATGCTCTGTTTTTACTCTGAACTTTGTCAATTAATTTTCACTATTGTCCTTTATGTAACATGTAGTGCATAAACTGTACTGCTCTAAATAACAGGTTGCAGAATATCGTTAGAAATTTCAAGTCCTTCATGTTCCTTTTTCTTTAGCTATGATACTTCGGGCCATCTGGTCTGTAGCTTATCTGTGCACATCTTACTGTAGTAGCTTTTTTGCTTGCTGCAGGGTGGTCAATGGTGCTCTTGAGTACCTCTCCAAGGATCTTGGGATTGCTGAAAACACTGTATTACAAGGCAAGAACACTAATTTGGTTAATTAAAGCTTTGAATTAATATCTTATCATATTAAAATTTTATATTCCTTGTTCTTATCATCTTGAATATTTATGTGTATCATTGGTTATGGAGCAAATCTCTGGAATATAATTATTGCTTGATAATGACATTACAAAAATGGAGGTGGAATCATTGTTTACTGCTATTAATTATTGTATTAAGAAATGCTCTTATTGAGGTATTTGGAAACAACATCTGAATTATCAGTTATCACTCAAATAATATTCTTTTTAACTTTAGATTCCTGTTAATGCTATTATTAACCCCTAAGTTATCTAGCTCAGCATACCATTTGATGTTTGTCTAGGCTGGGTGGTTAGTACGCTTCTTGCTGGAGCCACTGTTGGATCATTTACTGGTGGAGCATTGGCTGACAAGTTTGGCAGGACAAGGACTTTTCAATTGGATGCAATCCCACTGACAGTTGGAGCAATTTTATGGTCTGTCTTTTATCATTAAGCTTTCAATCATTGCTATAAAACTTGTAAACTTCTATCTAAATTCTGCCTGTTTACTTTCAGTGCCACAGCCCAGAGTGTGCAAACTATGATAGTTGGCCGTTTACTTGCTGGCATTGGCATTGGCATCTCATCTGCCATTGTGCCACTTTATATATCTGAGGTTTTTTTTATTTATATTTTTTCTATTACTTTTGGTTTCTATAAGAACTTCTAATTATGTCTGTATTTTATTGTTCGAATGTGTTGTCTTCTTACGCTATTTGTTGTCTAATGGTTAGATCTCACCAACTGAAATTCGTGGAGCACTTGGATCTGTGAATCAGCTTTTTATATGTATAGGGATTCTTGCAGCACTCGTGGCTGGATTACCTTTAGCTGCAAATCCTTTATGGTATTTATCTCTTGCCTTTTTTTTCTTAGTGAATTATTTGCTCTCTCTACCATATAAACCTATTGAAATAAATATTCACAATGTTTAGTGCAAGGTTGATGAAGCTGAGTTAACTTTATTTTAAATGATATGTTCTCTTTCTTAGCTTTTGGTCTTTTATATGATAATTTTCTCCTTGACCTCTATGTCTGTCAGTTTGTCTCTTTCTTTCTTGTTTCATTTATCACTCGAATGATTTGATTTATCAGGTGGAGGACAATGTTTGGTGTTGCAATCATACCCTCTGTTTTATTGGCACTGGGAATGGTTATTTCGCCAGAAAGTCCGCGGTGGCTTTTTCAGGTCTTCTCTCTAGACTGTTCAGTCATATATTGATGAAGCTGCGCTTGTGAAGATGCAATTTTAATGGATTCTTGTCAGCTATCAATCTAATATATTTAATTTCAATTTTTCACATTAACAAGTATATAAAATCTCTCTTGCAGCAAGGGAAAGTAGCTGAAGCTGAAAAAGCTATAAAAACACTATATGGAAAAGAGAGAGTTGCTGAGGTCATGAACGATTTAGCAACAGCAGGTCAAGGTTCTGCTGAACCTGAAGCAGGGTGGTTTGATCTGTTTAGTAGCCGCTACTGGAAAGGTATTTCTGAAAATTATGGAGATAACATGAGTTTCAATTTACAATTAGATTTGTCAACATTGTAGCACTTTGAGCCCCAATCTAAATAATCCCAATGTCTCCAATACCTTGCTTTTATTGACCCTTTTTTGCCCTTGAACAAATTTTTGAAGGAGATAAGAAAGAAAATTTAATAATTATGTTATATTCTAGGCATATTTTGAAGAGTTTTTATTAGATATGAAGTTAATCAGACCTTATGTCTAATTAGAATTACGTGTTGATTTAGTTTGCTTATTATAGTGAAAATAGTTTGCTTATTATAGTGAAAATGAACAAAACTAAGGTGCGTGTATTTCTTGAAATGATTTATTATCATCACCAGAGACATGCATGGAGATGAGATACTCTCATCTAGAAGAATGGGATGAATGAACTTAAGTACAGCTGTAAGAATTGGGAAAGAAAACATTTTAAGCTATAAGAATCTGAACTGAATTGCCAATGTTCCTCTTGCAATCCAATGTACACAATATGGGTACTTAATCTGTAGGCTTTCCATCTGAATGGTTTACTTGTTGATTTAGTCAATTGGCACTGCCACATTTTACTTTTGGTTTGATCTTGACCAAGCACTTTATTCATGATGCATGCATTCCTGTACATTTCTTCTCATTTTGCTTGTGTATATGTGGTGTTTTGGTATTTGACCTATTTCATGTTATTTCGTGCTTTTTAAGATTTTCTTCCCTTGACATCTATGCCCTGCCACAGTTGTTAGCGTTGGGGCAGCACTTTTCTTGTTCCAACAGTTGGCTGGGATTAATGCTGTAGTGTATTATTCTACTTCTGTCTTCCGCAGTGCTGGGATTGCCTCTGATGTTGCTGCCAGTGCTCTTGTTGGGGCAGCAAATGTCTTTGGTTAGTAATTGATGTCTTCCTACTGAATTGGAATATCTTGTTTTCATTCTGTGATTATGATTTTTTATATCATTGTTAACTGATTCTCTTGCAGGCACTGCTGTTGCATCCTCCTTGATGGATAGACAAGGAAGAAAAAGTCTTCTAATTACGAGCTTTGGTGGAATGGTACTGTTTGTGTGAATTTCTTAATTATATTCCTCAGTCTCACTTATAGAAGTCAGTTTCCCAAAGGATTATATTTTTCCAATCAGCAAGTGCTCTCCAGATTACTTTAAGTTTCTTTTAACAGCTATTTTTTTATTTGAAGCATAGCATATAATTTTTCTCGGTAGTCTTTTTCTGCTCTTACGTCCAGATGCTTGATTGTTCTCTCTTTATATGCCCTTGTTCATCTAAACTTTGGGTCATAGAGGGTAGCAAGAGGGTGGCAATTTGCTACCCTCTAAAGATCCGTCTCACAAATGCTTGCTACCCTCTAAAGATCCGTCTCACAATTGCCAAGATGTGTATGTCTCACTACACTACAAGTACTTATTTAGTATCAACTATGGGAACCCAAGCTTTTTGTACTATAATTGTGATTAAAAAACTTCAAAGACGTAACTGAACGGACTTATATTGATGTGATATTCAGTTATAGATTTTTGATTGGATGATTTTGTTGATCTTAAATTCTTCAAGGTGAGAAGGTATTCAAATCAGCTTTAATTCATTCTTAATTCAAATTTCTGGGTTTTAAAAGACTTAAATGTCTGAATGGCTTTGTTTTTCCATAAATTTGTCAAATATGCAATTGTGGATTTAAAACGGTACTGTTGCCCTTCTAAATTTCTAATTCTGTCAAAATTGCTTATGATAGAATTTGAAGAAACTAAAACCCTAACATTTAGGAATACCGATCTACCTAATTGAGAGGATATGCTTTTCCATTTTTTGTTTTGATATAACATTTGCACAATTTATGGGGTTATATATGACTGATATGTCCTTCTGTCACATTTTAAGGCTGCTTCAATGTTGCTGCTTTCTTTGTCCTTTACTTGGAAGGTCCTGGCACCATATTCTGGCACCCTTGCTGTCCTTGGGACTGTTCTGTAAGTTGAACTCTCTCACTGAAATTTAAAAAGCAAAAAGCTTCTATTTTATTTATTTTTTTCTTTCTTGCTTTCGCCTTTTGGATCTGATGTTCTTGGATCTCTAAAACTTTTTGATCTGATCTCCCTTTCTGCTTCTGTTTCCATATGATCATCACTTGAATTTTGGTTCATTCAACAGTTATGTATTGTCATTTTCACTTGGTGCTGGGCCTGTCCCTGCTCTTCTTCTCCCGGAGATATTTGCTTCTAGAATCAGGGCAAAAGCAGTTGCTTTGTCATTAGGAATGCATTGGGTAAGTGATAATAAAAAAAAGCTTATTTATTTATGTAATTTACCATTACTATGATCTAGTTTTCTTACCTAACCAAGAAAATGCGTTTGAAGGATTGTAGCTATCCACTTAGTACTTTGTAGTTCTACTTTAAGTAAGGAAAGCAAGATTTAAATCAATCAGCTAATCAGTTGACGGGAACTAAAGTGTTCACTACAAACAGGACCATTATTTCTCTTATTCATTGGCTTTGTAAATGTGCGTATGTATTTGCACACATATGTTTATATATATGTTCATTCCTACATAAACGTGCCTTTGTGCCAGAGCAAGCATCATTTTACTATGGTGGTTGTGCAGATATATCTTCCTTCTCTTGACCCATATTCACATGATTATGAAATTACTTAACGATATTTTTTATTTTTTCATTCTCTTCTATCAGATTTCAAACTTCGTGATTGGTCTTTATTTCTTGAGCGTTGTAAACAAGTTTGGCATCAGCTCGGTGTATTTGGGATTCTCAGTTGTCTGTCTTCTCGCTGTCTTGTACATAGCCGGCAAAGTCGTGGAAACAAAAGGCCGATCGTTGGAAGAAATAGAGAGAGCTCTTAACCCTGTAATTTGAGTTGGATAATATATGTAAGTGCCTGCAGCAGTATTCTCATCACAGCTTTGGATTTTGACCTTAAAATAGGTCCAACCACTCTTGATAATATGCCCTCTTCTTGCTTGGTACCAATACAGGGGCTAGCTAGTTGATTGTGTCACATTTTGTTGTTTTCTGTTTTAATATTGAGCTTCCATTGTAATAAGTTTTAGTGGAAATATCTGTCAGATTGTTGAGCTGTTAAACTACAAACTAGGGTTTGGAGAATACCTTATTTGGGTTAGTCGTGAATTTTTCACTTGGTTCTTTGTGGATCCTTTGATAACATTTTTTTAAAAAATTTAATAAGAAATCAATAAAGAAAGATAAAAGTGGAGGACAAGAAATCCTCATGGACAGAGTTACGAAGAAAAATTTACAATTAAAATAATAACTATGAAGCACTCCGGTTTTGATGATGTCCTGACGAGTTAGAATTATAGAAGAAAAAGGAAAATCTTTGAAAGCTTCGTCTTTAGAAGCCCACAATGATGCCAAGTATTTAGCTTTCAGATGAGTGGCCTCCACGTCATGAGCACCTAATCGACATGTCTAGTCTACTGGCTAGCTGGAGTTAATATTTGTTTTCTTCTAATTCTTATAGTTTAATAAATTGTGAAAAGCCTAAACGACCTCGTTTGGTTTGCAACGGGTATATGGAGGACCTGACTCCATTATTGCAGGTAGCTTGGAATCTGATTTTTCCATTCCTTGTGAATCCTCTCTAGAAGAGAAGAAACTTAACGGAAAAGGGTCTTGAAACCCGTAATTTTCAGCCCAATTCTTACTCCACAACGCAGAAAATACTATTTTCTATACGCTTCCACATTACTTTAAGCCAACTTATGAGTACCAAAACCAATTGGTTTTCCCAACATAAAGACCCACAATATTTAGGAAACACCCAAAAGAACTCAGCTTCTTGTAACAGTTTAACCCATTTTGGTTTTCTGTTTTAAATCTTTGCTTAAACATTGGCTTTTGTTTCAAGCGGTGGTTAGACTTCTCAGCTAACAACGTTGTTTATAGTTCACAACTAACTATAAGTTTAAATGCAAAATAAAAACGTGAACACCAGTTTTAAAACTACTTCAAACTGTATATACAATTTTGTCCCAAAAAAGAAAACTGTACATTAAATTATGCTCATTTTGGTAAATATATCAGGTATGATCTCCCAGCATCTTAAGCATAACCCAAATAACCAACCAACTCTTAGCACCTTTTAACCAGCCTACATCTTCGCAGCTCAAAAGAACACCTTAAGCGTGTTTTGCAATGACAACTCAGTAAAACAGCAACACCAATGCTGCTTGTACGGCGACATCTACATGTTGGCTTTTCTTTCCCACCTTTCCTTTGTGTCAAGCCTAGATACATAGATACACAGAGAGGATTAGAATAAGAAGACAAATCTAAGACACAACATGAACATAGACTGATTGCGTTATCATCATCAATTTGATTTATCATGTCCAATGAATACAAGTACTTGACCGCAATGCATGACTGAAAAGTTGCCGATATTCTAATTCCTTCCAGTAGTACCAAATTTCACCATATTCAATCTATTTCGTCACAAAAACAGAATTTTGTCTCTTTCAAAGCTAAGTGGATTATTGCAAATCTTGTAACTCAGAATCGCTGAAATATTGTCTCTCACACCTGCATGTGTGTTTGTGTCCTACAGATGATCTGCAATAGTCTAATGATGTTTAACTTCCATGCATACATATTACAGAAACTATACCTATGTTTGTTTACATGAGAATTGACTATTACTAAATAGTATGTGAGCATATCATACCCCCAGTGTAGCTTCTGGCGCTGCTTTGTACCAACATAAGCTGCTACACTTTCTTGCTGTTGTGAGGAGCTCTTCTCATTATTGTCGCTTTCAGTATTAAGATAGTTTGAATCTTTATCTTCAAAATCTTTGGAACTCAAGCCTTTGTTGGAGAAGAAACCCTTTTGTTTCTTTTTAACTTTTGATTTTGACTTTATTTGCAAACGCCTTTTGTGAAGCTCCTGCCATATACAAGAATTAAAACATTTAGATGTAATTACCGGGTTGAAGATAATAGAAAAGTGTATTGAAGGCTACTATGAAAGTTCATCAAGAAATTAAACCGTAGCCCACAAAATAGTCCCACCATTTCATGTAGATGGCATGTTTTTAACTGAATATCTGTACAAATTTTGCATTCAAAAAAGAAATTTGTTCGATCATTTGGAATTTTGATACATATAATTAGATGGCCAAAAGGATCTGAATTTTTTTTTCCATGTCGGAAACTAAAATAGGTTAAGGCCATCCAGTTTCATTTAATCTTACTAACTCCTCCAGTGTTGTATTGCCTCCATCATAGGCACTTTTTATTTATTTTTATGTCTTCATATCTCAATGCCAAGAAAAAGGCCAAAACTATTTTAATCTACCATAAAGAGTCTCATTAAAAAGAATAAAACTGAATAGAATTTGGAAAATTATCATACCAAACAGCAAAAATGTATTTGGTATACTATAAAAAGGGTAAGAGAAACAGGATATTGTTCTAGAGAACATATCTTTGAAAACAATATTGAATTTACTCAAAACCGTTTTTCTAGAAATAGCCAAAAATGTATATGTTTGGCTCATAAGTCAAATACAAGATCTTAAAAGTTTAAGGGTAAATTAAATCAAACACACAGATGGTTCCAAATAGTTACTTTTTCCTGAACATAATATTTTTTTAAAAAATTAATAAACAAGAAATAAATACATAAAGAGTAAAAATTTCATTTATGTTCCTAATTTAAGCTTGTTTTACGAAAATTTCTAAAAATGACTCAAAAACTTGTTTGCCTGCACAACTATGCATTTCAATTTCTACAAGCAGCTTCAAAACAAGCTCAAGAATTCCATCTGAAAAAGACTTGAAAGGAAACAGGTAGGAAAAAGGATATTTCAGAGCTTATAAATATATTTCATATCCCATATTACCAAGAGTTGTTGACAAATTATAAAAAAAGAATCATTGACAAGTTTGGAGAAAACACATGCTTGTCCTTAGGTGGTGAAGAGGATTCCATGAATCTGTAATTTAGAAATAACAAGACCATCTTTACACTGTAACATTTGCAATATGCTTTACATTTTCACTATTCTAGAGTTAGTTGTTGAGACTGAAAAGCTCATAAGCTATTATTATCTTTAGTAGATAAAATGAGAACAGTTTTACCAAGAATTTGGTTAATGGGGATGATGTTCACATTGTGACAGAAAAATGGTGGAATGACATAAGGTAGAATCCTCAACTGAACCTTCTTTTTAGATGTACATGGAGGGTTCTGAAAAAAAGAGTTTCTGAGATACACTATAGAAAAAGGGAAGTTCAGTGGATAATGAAGGTGGAGCAAAGAATGGACCACATTGTCTATTCCCGGTGCTTTCCTAATATCGATTCAAACGCTACGGGTTACTTTGAGAATTTTGTCCTAATACCACATGGTGCTAGATTCTAAGAATTTTGTTCATGCTGGAAAGTCTATAATTTCATCTAGAGAAATCTCAATAGGAATAAACCCACAACGAAACATATACAATTTCAGAACTCCATACTCTAAAATTTTACAAAGCACGAAAGCAAATCTACCAAGTACTAGCTATTAATGCCAAATAAGCACAGAAAAGTAAGATAACAACGCCCCTTTTAGCTCATCTTTTAATAGCATCATCGAAAACAAACGACATACAATTCTTAAATCTGTGACATACTTGTACAAGTAGACAACAACTACAATCAAAGCATAAACAATGATATAGCAAAATAAGCAGCCAAGTGAAAATCCCCAATTACAAAATTTGGCAATTCCAATGCCTTCTGATAATCTAACACAAAATCATAAAAAAAAAAGTTACTGCAATGAAAAACCTAGAGAATCACTCAATGGATAAATATTAGGAAAATTACAGACGAAATTAAAAACCCCATTCAAAAAATCTTTAAAATAAAACTAAAAATAGGAAGTGGTGGGTTAAAAAAGTACCTGGAATTTGGAGATTTGGTTTTGAGTTAGGGCTCTGGGCTTGAAAGCGTGCTGCAACAATGGCGTTGATGCTATAGCTGTTTCCCTCTTCTCGTCTTCCCGCTCTTCCTCCCCCATCGTCCTTTTTCTTCCTCCGTCGTTTTTGTATTTCGCTGGTGTGGTATCTGTTTAAACTTCCTAATCAACAAAACTTTTAGTTAATATCACTTGCACACCCATGAGGTTTGCTGTTATTTCAAATCGAACCCTTAAGATTTAAAAAGAAAAAAAAAAAAAAAAAAGATTCATAAAATTATTATTTAATGTTTCTTCATTTTATACATATTAAATTTAATTTAATTTTTTGTATTTTTAATTAAAAATAGCTAAAATATTATTATTTAATGTTTCTTATATTTCATACGTATCGAATACAATTCGTTTTTTATATTTTTAATTAACAGCTATTGTTACGACCTCAAATTTGGTAAAATTCAATTTAGTACCTCACAAATTTTTTTTTTTCCAATTGCTTCCCACTATTTTTAATTTGTATCAATTTAGTGCATAATCTCATAATCTTAACAATTCTGTTAATTTGCAATGTCAACGGTAATTATTTTAACTTCTGAGCTAACCTTTGTAAGGCACTATATCGAATTTTTGTCAGACTAAAGGGTGGTAAAATGTATTAAACTCGAGATCAAAAGTTGGTTTTAATTCCTCTAGGATCATTTAAATTTTCAAAGAAAATCAAAAACTAAAGTAAAATGAGAACCCTTGTATTGTATCAACCAAAAAGAAAAAAAAAAAAACATAAAATAATATTAAATAGCTAATTGGACTACATTAATTATTGAAATTAAATTACACCAAATTTGCCCATCTATAAAAATAAAGTCCAACACAAATGATGCTATATTTTTTCATTGGTTAAGAATTATATTTCATATTAATAAAATTGACACATTCATTATACGTAATCAATAAAAATATATTATATAATTTGTATTAAATAATTATACTCAATGAAAAAACTCTAATAAAAAAAAGAGCATGTACTTCCGAAAATATTTGAGTTTTTCTTCCCATCTATAATCCAAAACCAAGCAACAAAGGAGCACGTACTTCGTTTAAAATGATGCCATGTTAACAAGAAATGATACATGATATTATTTTACTGAGAGGGAAGGACGTACTCGTGAAGTACTGAGGTTTTTTCCCATCTATAATCCAAAACCAAACAACAAAGGAGCAACCCTTAACAGAGGCTCCAATGCAGCAGGCAAAAACTTTCTTGCGAAGAGAAAACACATTGATGTTTCATTGCCATCGTACAGGCATTGTGATCCAAACCTAATCTCATTCAAGAACTCATCTGTAATGTCACCCCAACCAAATCTGCCTGGGTGGGGACCACCCCTCGACCAATCAACCCAAGTGATGCTCCTGTTTGAATTCAATTCTGGCCTCAGTATATTCACAAGCGTGGGAATATAATGTTCGTCCATGTAACATGGTGGGTGACAATAATCTTGAAAGATGCGGTAGAATTTCCGGTCGGATACTATGTGAATGGCAAGCTCTCGGTGCACTTCGAACCATTGAGACCCTTTTCGCCATTCGGTGATGTTTATTTGCGGCCACATCTTGGGGTTGTATCGACCACGTCCGAGCTTCCTTGGGTCGTCAAATGATCCTATGAAGCTTGATTTGGAATTCATGAGGTGGTCGTAAATTGTTTTGAAATCGAATAATGGGATGCATGATTCTGAGAGTAATATGAACCTTTGGTTGGAGAAGTCCAGGAGTGCGTTTGCTAGGAGGCGTCTCTCGGCATCGACCATTGTTGCAGTTCCCCAATACACTTCCTGCAATTACTTAATTAATGAGTCATTTAATGCTTATTTGTTCTAGTTCTGTATAGTATAATAGAGTACAACATGTATATAATTCTTTCACATGGACTTCCAATAACGCTAGTGTCACAAATATTTTTTACCAACTGACACGACCAATTTCCATTTATGTGTACTTATATTTTATTAGGTCTTATTATCACATCAACTGCCACCTAGTAAGTAAATTAAGTTGGTAGACTTGTTAATATATACCTATAATACTACTTTAGGTTTTAGCATTTTCAACAAAATATGAGTTTACAAAATTACGAAACACCTAAAATACATTATTAGTAACATTACTAGTAATGTACTTTTATCAATTTTATTTACCAACTTACATGACAATATGCAATTGGCTTCCATTTAAGTTTCACTAATCCCTATTAACATTATATTAAAGTTGATATACTTGCTGTCACTACTAGGTAACATACTAATCTATATAAAAAAAGGCGGTTGAGATATGAGAAATATAAATAACCACTAATTGAAGCTGACCCATATTAATTAAGACATAAAAAGGCTGACCTGGCTTGGAATTCTTCGACCATAGAAGACAGAAGTTTGAGGCAGTGTATGATTGAAAGAAGGATGTGCGTGAACGTAAATGGAGTAAAGGCCTTGATGACCTTCAAAGAATTTCTCCCACAAAGGAGTCAATGGTAGAGGTCCCTTTGTCAAGAACATGAAAGCCACTTTTGGAACCACATTATTCTTGTACCCGTATGGCATTTGTTGAATTTGTGGTACCATTGATGCTCTCCAGAATAGCTCCTCATCATTCATATCATGCGAGAGCTGGACTACTTTCTGTTCTTTCAATGAAACAACAACATTACTACTATAATTACAGCTTGAGTTGGTCGAAAATCTTGCTACCATTAATGTCGGTGCCGCCGCCGATAACGGTGGCAATACTTGCGGTGGCGCTCGAGGTTGTAGTTGCTGTTGGTGTTGTTGAGGCTGTAAGGGTGTTAGTACGGCCGACTGATGAGAATTTAGGGAGGCATGTAATGTGAATGAAAAGCTCTGCAAATAAAAAGCGATTATGACACCAACGGAGAAACCAGTAATAAAGACAACAGAATACTGAAACACTACATGCTTCGAAACAGATCTAAGTTGATGTTTCTCATCACCAGTACTAGTGCCCATTGTTATTGGCCACATAGCTAAGGAGAGAGCTAGAGATGAGAATATAAGTTTTCCATTAATTACTCTCTAATTAGCTACATGGCAAGTTGGAATTAATTAAACCTATTTCTTACGTACAACCCAGTAAGCTTTTGAGCCAGTGGGAATTAAATTTGCGCATGTTGGTTTATTATATATATTGTAAAACTTGGAAAAGCAACTAGTAGCTCTCTAAGATATTGACCAAATAGCTATGTAAGTTTGCATGCATGAGCACGAATATAATTAAAGTCGTCCTAAAACTTTTGAAGCCAATTATACATATGGGCAATTCAATTTCTTGCTTATGGCAACGTATATAGCTTCCATATTTTATTAGTTAGTTTATATAATCATACAATTATAGTGACACAAGTTGAAGACTAGTTGTGCGTGTTTTTCTCATAAATCAAGCACAACTTAATTAATTGTGCATATTTTTTTTCCCGATGGATGGAATTATTCATTGTGATTAAATGGCTCGATCAAATACGCACAAGCATATTGATGAGCTTAGAGGTTCGTGATTGTGGTTATGAATATCTTATGGTCAAACCATGAACATTGAGACACGACAACCAGAACTGCTGCTTCAATTCAGGAAAGTAGCCAAAATTTCTACTCTTTTTAATGTCTTTGCATGCATGTTCTTCGGTTTACCTCATGTTTCCTTGTAGCCCACTCCATTGTTTTTTCATATACATATATATATATATATATATATATATTTTTTTTTAATTTTATTATCATTTTTAAAATGAGCCTAGTTATATAAGCATCCATTTTCTAAACTCGAATTCCTCCATGGTTGCTTGCTTGCTTGATATTGAAGAAACCGTTGGTTGGAAAGTCAATGAGATTTTGGTCCCAAAATGCACCAAACCCACTTTGTTCGCTGTTTAATTCTGTAAGTGATTGATTACGTATAGTGACAAATGGACAACACGTGTTCTAATGGGGAGGCACGTGCGCCAAGCTTTAAACCAAACGAAAAAAATTCTGACAGGTACGTACTGGGGGAGCACCAGAGTTGACAGTTGGAAAACACGTGTTCTCACGGGGCAAGCGTGACAAGCCCGTTTAGAAAGCTTCTACCGGCACCAATCAATCCGCAAACCCTTATACACGGTAGCTTGACCTGCGTGTATATTTTATTACCATTTAAGTTTGATAGTATTTTAGATAAATTAAAGTCCCCATTAAAAAAATTCATAAACTCTTATTTTCCTTTAATAAAAATTATATTATTCACAAAAAAAAACTCATTTTAAATTAATAGATAATTAAAATGTTCTTATCATTATTAATTTAAGTTGACATGATTTTTAATTTGCTGTTTTTTTTATTTACATTTATATAGTAAAATAAAAAAGCTAATAAACATTAACAAACAATAACTAGTATTAATAATCTTTGAACTAAATAAATAACACACTTTGATAAAAAAAAAATTATAAAAAAGTTATGAAACGGCCTCTTTATATTTTAATTATTTTCGTTGAGTTTTAAAAAATAAATTAAAATAGATGAGAAGAAGAAGAAAGAAAATATCTAGATTTTTATGGTCACATACAACCTGTATCCACAAATTTGATGACTTGGGAGGGCCTGCCGGATGTTTCCACATTTGTCCGCATGCATAATCTTTGGAAGAAAAGAGACACCTAATTAGCAGTGCAAAGGGTGTTCACTAATTAAGCAAAGTCTATTCACAAGTTTTCTTTCTTGGTTGTTGGTTTTTTTTTTTTTTTTTGGTAAATTTCTTTGTGGTTGGTTGGTAAAGATGATGGAGTGCAAGTTAAAAGTGAGTAGCGGTTAATCCCAGTTGAATTTGTTATTAATTTGTTCAGATATAAAGCCTGTATTTATTTATTTATTTCTTAATTTTAATTATTGATTGTTTAGGTGTGTCTGTTGGATGTCGGATTCATTGAACCCATGCCAAGAATAAAACGTAACACTTTGCTTGATAGTTTTTGGTCCAACATAATGAGTGAGGTGATACGATGAAGTTTGGAAAAAAGGTTTGTTTATTTAATTTGGCTAAAGAAGCATATGCCACAATAATGTATAGTTCTGTTTTCTATTCCTTTTAACCAAAAAAATGAAAATAGAAATAGAAAATAAAAAAAATAAAATTTAAATTTACAAACAAAGGTGAACAAATCGCACGTGAAGACTAACCAAATTGGCGGGACTGAAAGAAACCAAAAGATTCAAAGGAAACAACCAACAAGGCCACTGTATCTTGTCCCCCATCTTTTCTGTGTGCTGTATAGACTGACTTCCCTCATACAACAGTGTGGGCCCAACCCCTGGGAATTTGTGGGCCCATCCCTCAAATATGAAAAAAGAAAAAAAGAAAAAAAAAAAGGAGGCGACGTGGAGAGTCTCTGACGACAAAGACGTAATGCATAGTTTTCCCCGTCGTCCCCCGCACGGCATAAACATACATATAGAAGGAATCTGACACTTGAATTAACTTCCAGCTCAGCACTCTGTCTCTCTGTGTGTCTTTTTGGCTCTGCGTTTCAAGTCTCCGGCCACCACCGCTGGACCTCGACCACCACCGCCGCCGCCGGAGTGTTTGCCTATGGAATCTGGGCAGTACCTAAAATTGTTCGAGGACGAGGCGACCTTCTACAACCACATTATACTCGGAAACCTCCTCCCAGGGAGACTGTGGGACCCGCTGCCTCACTTCTTCCAGACATGGCTGAGGAACTACGTCGCCGGCACCCTACTCTACTTAATCTCCGGCTTCTTGTGGTGCTTTTACATTTATTACTTGAAGCGCAATGTTTATTTACATAAAGGTTTAATCTTAGACTCCCTTTTCATTGACACTTTTTTTTTTGCCCCTTTATTTTTTGTGGTATTCCTTGCTTGTATTTTGTTTAATTTAAAGGTTTTTTTAAAAACAAAAAAAAAAAACTTTATCTGAGTCTTATCTAGTTCATATTATGATTCCATGATTGTCAGTTTTGATGATTTATTGTGTCACTTTTGCTCTCTTTTTTTTAGATGATATGTATATTTTTTTCTGTTTTGTCTGGGGAAGGAATATCAACCGGTACAATACCAACATTATATTTTGCATTTGTTTTCTATCCCAATAAGATATTTTATTTATTTATTTATTTATTTTATATTTCTTGATCTCATCAGTGATCTTTGTATTATCAGTGTCTGTAGGTAGTCAGAACCCCTTTTAGTTTCCAATCATGGATCTGTATTTTCAATTTGTAATTAATTGGTGTGAAAATTTTTGAGCAACTTCCTCTGTGAATTAAATTTTCGTTTGTTCTAAAGTTTTTTTCCCCCCCTTTATTTGGCTGTTGATTCGAGCCCATATTTCATTTCAGAGTTGATTAACATTAGGAGTATCCATTAGTAATTTTTTGGCTTGATTGTTTTAACTATGAGGTGTGTTCTGAATGATTGCTGGTTTCTAATGGTTAAAGTACAATTGTTATTATCCAGTCTCTATTTAACATAATAAGCATGTTTTAAGCAGCCGTCGTTTTTTAAGTTCCAGAAATTGTGGACAACATTATAGATTAGATGGCTTCTTTCCGTGATTGAATGGTGTGTCTATGTTGATTCACTGTAATTACTCAGTAAGAACAAAATATGCATTTGAATGAAGTGGTCGTGCTTCATTTACCCTTGGGGAACTTCCAGTTGTTGCATTGCAGTCAGTTTTATATGTTTTTGTTAGTGGTTATAAGAGTGTTATGGACATTTTTGTTTTCCGTCATATCTCCTGAACATCATCCAGAAGCCATTAGATACATCACTGGTTTTAATGGCTTGAAGACCACCTCTTGAAGACCTAAAACTTTCAGAGCGAGCTACTTCATGTCTAAAAACATTTCTTAAACACGCGTTGTATAGAAAATTGTTCAACTCAATCACTAATGGTTTTTTATTTTATTTTTTAAACTGATTATAATTTCTATAGTTAAGAATTGATTTTTTAGTCATGTTAAATGACTGTTATAAGAGCCGGAAAGTTAAAGATTACATTCAAAATGAGAATAGAAGTGATGCAAAGCTATTTTGCATTTTCTTGTTCTTGAATAATGGGCTTCCTGCAATACAGGGCTAGACATCTTGGTTTGATATATTTGCAAATTATGCTGCTCATAATGATAGCTTTTGATTAGAGTGAAAATGGTGCTTGTCCTTCTTTAATTATCTTTTTCTTCAATTTCTTTTTAGTATAATAATCTAAAGGTAATCTTACCAAAAAGGAGATGAAAGAAGATAAAAAGGAGAAAGGAACCTGAAGAGGTCTTTATCCAGAGAACCCTATAAGGTTGCTGGACATTGAATTGATTTATTGGAATCCTCTATGTTGTTTACAAAATGACTTCTATTAATACAACTGTTGGATGGAATGTTTGACTTAAATTGGCAGTTATGCTTTCTGTTACCAAATGATCATGTCTTCCATCATGAGTGATGTTTAAATTTTGTTGGATTTGTTGAACATTTCATTGCAGATGCCATTCCTTCTAATAAAGCCATGCTCTTGCAAATATATGTTGCCATGAAAGCAATGCCATGGTACTGCGCTCTTCCATCTATTTCTGAGTACATGATTGAAAATGGCTGGACAAAGTGTTTCTCAAGAATAAGTGATGTTGGCTGGCCTGCCTACCTCATCTATTTAGTAATCAATCTCGTACTTGTGGAGTTTGGAATTTATTGGATGCACAGGGAGTTGCATGACATAAAACCGCTGTACAAATATCTCCATGCTACCCATCACATTTACAACAAGCAAAACACTCTCTCTCCATTTGCTGGTAAGTTCTCAGTCTACTCAACACAACTTTCAGATTGTATGCAGGCTGGAAATCTGATTGATTATGAATGCGTGTGTTTGTACTAAACTTGTTATGTTTGATTGACAAGTTGTTTTAAATCTCTACTGCATTGATAGATATTTCATAAGGATGTTAATATGTCCGTAAAAAATGCATCATTGGTGCATGGTAAGATGTGTTAGCCATGTAAAAGTAGTTTCAAGTTTCAGCAATTGTGAAAAAATCATTGCTGGATTGGGCTTAGACTGCATTTGTTCAATGTGAAGATCTTATAGTCAAAATGTTTCTTGGGTTCAAAGCTTTTTGATATGCACTTTTATATATGATTCACATGTTTGAGATGCTCCAGAGAGGCACAGTACTACAGACTACAGAGACGTGTAGCACCAGCTCTGGCACCCTCCAAATGCATTCTCACGATGTGAAAATCGAGGAGGAATAATGTGAACTTTGGTATTTGATGTCACTATGTCGGATACTAGATGAGTTGCATATTCTTCTAGAATGTTCTTTGTTGAAAATTTTTATCAATAATCAAGGTTTCAGTTAGTTTCTTCGATCAAGTATTTCCAACTGCAGGAAGTAACCATTAATTGATCTTAGCGTATAGTTGTTTTATTCTTATTTATCAAACTGCATGTCATGGGCTTTTATGAATCTTAATCTGATGCAATTTGCGGTGACTTTATTTTGTATGAATAGATTCTGGTGTGAAGCATCTTTCATTGGTAATCCACATTCTACTCAATAGGTGTTTGGAGGTTCTCTTTTAGATTCTGAGGTTGACCAATTACACATTTTTCTTTTTAATCTGTTTTGTTTCAATAATAAAATTAAATCGAGGGCTGTATAATTGTTTGGAAAATTAACTATATAATGCATTCCAATTACTTTGACATAACAATACCTGGGATAAACCAACTTTAGAAGAAGGAGAAAAACTTTTGTATGGTTAAACTATTGCTTTGAGGTATCATGGTATTCCATGATGTATACTTGTGACAATTTCCACTTGTGGTTCTCAACTCTACTATATTAGTTTCAAAACTGTCCTATTTTTACCTATGTGAATTAATGGAGATGCCAAAATGGGAAATCCATAGGCAATGGTTTTCTCATGAACTTAAATACTGTTTAGGTTGTTCATGCAGCTACCTGGGGCTCATAATATTTGAGTGACCAGGAACTCTGTGGAGGGCAAGATAAACAGCATCAGGTTGATATGATAGTGAACTTTTTATTTATTGTAGTGTTATAATATGGCTAGCACCTCAGACGAGCTATAATTAACTGAACATGGCTTAGTAAAATACAGCCTTTTGAGCTTGGCTCAATCAAATTTCCATTTTCTATCGTGTTCAGGGTTGGCCTGACCTGAGGCTAAGCTTGGTTATAGCTATTTGTGTGTGATTAAACTGGGCTTCTTTCTCAGTTTATAATTCATGCTGTTTTTACTTCGTTCTCTATACCCACAACTGCAGTTTGTACAATATAGAGAATTAGGAATTCCTTTACCTATGGGAAGAACAGTATCTGTAAAATAAGAGTTGGATGAATGGATTTGGTACTCTTTTTAGGAAGTAGTATGCTGCTGATACTAGATCCCTTAGCTATGAATTCTAGACATTGTGTCGTTCATTTGAGTCCTTTGTTCCTATGAGTTGCTCGTGTTCACTAACAATATACAATATGTTTTGTGTACATATCTGCATGTAGATAGCCACACACATTTCTTCCCATGTTAGATATAATAACATTTTTGTGCTGCAAAAGATGGCCATCACAACATTAGTTGGTAGTTTAAATAACTAAAGAATGTCAGAACATTTATGAATGCGTATGATGGAGATATTATCTATATTTATTCTTATTAGTCACTTTTAATACTGATATCTGATCAATTGGTTTGAACCGTTCCTAGTTAGATTTTTTATGGGTGTTCCTAAGGAGTTACGTGTTTCCACATTATATTTTTTTAGGCATATGATGCCTGCGGGGGTGATATTTGCAAAGAACATGGTTGTTGTTTTCGAGATGAAATTAGCCTTTTTTCCACTATGTTTCTGTAATTAGAGAGAAAAGAAAGTAGTGGTTTGCTTTTATTAATGTAACAGATTAGCAACTATCAAATAACAAGTATACATATTTTCATTTCCTTATAATGTCTGCATGCAAGTGCGGTTCTGAAATTTGAACCTAGTTCTACTAATGGCCATTAACTATCTGTCTCTGTTTGTATCAGGTTTGGCTTTCCACCCACTTGACGGGATAATGCAGGCGCTACCGCATGTCGTAGCACTATTTTTTGTGCCGATGCATTTTACTACACATCTTGCGCTCCTTTTCCTCGAAGCAATATGGACAGCCAACATTCACGACTGCATCAATGCCAACATATGGCCTGTGATGGGTGCTGGCTACCACACTATCCACCATACTACATACCGTCACAACTATGGCCACTTCAGTATATGGATGGATTGGATGTTCGGAACTCTACAGAACCCCATTGATGACGATGGATCCAAGAAGATGATGTGATGCACTTTTTCTGTGTCAACTTCTTTTTCAATCTTTTAAATCTTCAGTGATTTCCAAGTGTTATTACTACCTGGATTTGATTCATGTGTATGGTCTTTGCTTGTAAAAATTATGCCGGTTATTAGCTTTCCGGAGCTAGAGAATGTTAGAAAATGTTAGGAGAGCGAGAGAGAAGGGATTTTGGCCACATCAATGTCCCATAATCATAATTTAATGAATTTGTATTTGGAACTTAGTGGGGGCTCGTTTTTAATGATGTACTGTTTTCTTCCAACTGCAATTCTTGAAAACGATTTGATTCACCAAGGTATTTGCTTGTCCACCTTATTTATACTTTTGGGCCTTGTATTTTAATATCTACATCAAAGTGAGTATTTTTACCTTTTTGTTAGAGGCTAGTGATTTAAATTTAAGTTTCAATGTTAGGACATAAGCTAATGGAAATTAGCAAGATAAACGAGATGGTCTATTATAAGTCTCAGAGCAAATACTGATTAATTTTGTTAAAAACTGACTAGGCATATTGCCCAACCATAAGTAAATCTGCCTATTCTGTAATTAAGTATTACACAATTTAGCTCAACCTTTTAAAAATTTCTCATATTAATCTTGAACATACATGTTATTAATTAATTGCAAGCAATTGAAGAGAAATATTTCTTCTGTATCTGATTAATGAGTAGGAGACAAACATATAGACAACCTAAATTAGAAATAAGGAAACTATATCAAAATATTCTTAATTACATAATGAATTACAATATTCTCTAAACCAAACTAGGAAACTAAATATTCACAATACTCATCCTCCAGCTCGATTGAAGATGTCAATCATTCCCAGCTTCCCAATTATATGTTGAAAGGGTTGTCTGAAAAGCTCCTTGGTGAGAACATATGCCAATTGATTTCTGGTAGAGATGAACGGTCTGTAAAACAAAACAATACAATCATCATATAAGTCTTAAATGTTCCCTTCATCAGAAAGAAAATAGTTTCAAGTGTTTCGAGTGCAATGAATGGTAAATTTTTGTGTTATCTAAAATCCAGATCAATCTCTTATGGAGCGCTAAGGTGGCTAGCTTTCATTTTCATACATAAATAAATTAAGCTAAAGTCTGAGGAATAAATAATAGCATGAAAAAGGGCTATCATAAATGCAAGTCTACTATAGTTGCATGCAAAGGAAAGAAACGAAATTTAGCAGAGAAAACATGGCTGATATATTATGAATGCCAAGGCCTTACCTGCAAAGTGATTTGATAGAGTGACTGATGAAAATTCCAGGCCAGTCCACATTCTCAAAGAAGCACAGTATGCAAGAATAATTATGACCCGATACATCTATCAGCTAATGGTTCGAGAAACTCATGATTCTCTTCAATCAGCTTTTCTAATACCTTGCAGATTTTCCTGTAAATTTCAAACTCACCAAACAATGTCATTTTTTTCTTTGTTCTTTTGGTGAATACCAAACAATAAGTCCAGGTTATGGATGTTCTCCCTAATGAGGTAATGCATAATAAAACCAATATGAATGACTAGAAATCAACTTGAGGCAATCCATAGTACCAAATTGGAATACTAGAAATCAACTTTTTATGTATCAATGATGCAAGCCAGCCACTTAGGCCTTAAATTTAAGGAAAAATTAGATAACAGACATTCAAAGTGTGCGTGCACAGATATATACACATATATTTCTATGAATAATTATAAGAACCATCCATGTACATTTGGCCGTGTTGTTATTTGGTTCCTAAACAAGCAATATTGCCCTTATACTATGACACTATGCCACTTTTATGTTTCTTTTTAACTTAAACTTCTTTTTTAAACTTTACGTTTCTTCCTTTGGGTTGAATTTCATGAAATTTTCTTGGTTATCTTTTTCTTGAATTCAAGCCAACTTGAATTTTCCTTCTAAACCTATTTTTCTCCCACCCGCTCCCTTATGTTACACAGTTCAAGATGGTCAATAAAGAGACCAATAGCTTGTTTCATTTAGATTTTCCCAACCCTGTTAGATATGACTTTAAGGAAAATACGAACATAAGCTTCAGTCCTAATTTCAGAGACAAGTTTTAACCTATACCAATTTGTGTTTCAAATCTGAGATTGCCTGCTGTCTTTGACTTGCAAAAAACTTCAGTGACTGTCAGAAAAGAAACCAAGATCAAATTAATAAAATCAACAGGAATTTCCAACTAAACCGGAAATAGAGCAAAGTGAAAGAAATTGATCTTTTTACTCACTCCAATTCTCTGCATCTCAAGAGATCTATGTAGAGCCTTTCTTTTTGTTAGTAAATTTCCAGGTATCAGTTTCAATGGCCGTTGATAATTCTTTCCACGGTAAATAATAATAGCATGGCCTTCTTTTAGTTTGTCCACTGAAACCAAAATTCCACCACTTTCTGCTTCTAGAAACTTTGCAGTGTAAATGACCTGTTTAAACAGTCTCTGCATTGTGATAACCTTCACTACTTCTCGGTACTTCCAGTGCTGACGCAGGCCTTCTATTACACCATCAAAGACCCCACGCCTGCCTGAAGCCAACAACAAACCGAAATTTAATAGATAGCACAACTCAAAGATAGGCAGCATAGATAATAACTAAGCTGAGGAGGATTTTACATCTTGATAATCTATTTCCAGTAATTCTGCAAAGATTTCCCAGTATTGATAGTACTGCAAGTAAAATCCCATCATGCAATTAAAAGTGTTTAGAACTTTGAAATGCTATTAGTCCATAAGCATGATGTTGCAACTTCAAGAATGAAAATGCAAGTCTTGCTTACTTTTACTTCTGAAGTGACAATTTAACAAAGCACAACCCTAATTCCAAATGGGAGCTCCCTGTTTCTAAGACTAATGCATTTTTCAAGTCCAGCTCATCTTGCAAAAATTTAGAATTAAGTAAAGTTAAAATCCAATAAGCTATCAATGCAATAAAAATTTAGGAAGAATCTGAAACAAATCATATATACACAGGATGCTAGGCAGCAATAACTTAAAACTTTTAACATGCTTTAGGCCATAGAAACTCATTTTACGGACAGCAAGTACTATGAGCTAGAGAAAATTCATAAGAAGCATTTACCATCATGTAAGATCATGCAGAAAATATTGCAAGTAAAATTCTCATTCATGATAATGGATTAACCATCACTTCAAATTTACACACCTAACCAAGGATATCAAACAACATGGAGCAGATACAATATATGATTCAAGCTATTCAGTTACGTACTGTAACCTTTTGCTTACCAAGCACTAGGCAACTATGCATCTTCAGTCCTATTTTCCGGAAAGACTCTCTCTCTTCTACAGTCAGCATTTCCTGGTCAAGATCCTGCTCAGCAGGCATCCATGCAGCATTCAACTTCAGTAACTCCTTTGCAGACTTCTCTATCTTGCTGTTTAGCTGCAAAATATTGAATCATATTACACAACAATGGTTGTAGAAAGATAACATTAATGTTTCATGACTTGGAAACTTACAATGAAAAGCTTGCGTTCTTGATTTCTCAGTTCCCTCTCTAACTTTTCTTTTTCAGCTTCAAATGGAAGATTCACACCTCTATTTCCTTTCCTAGGATCCTCAAATTGTTTTTGAATGTTCTGGAATTCTGACAAAGTTCCAATCAACCCAATGTTTGCCTGTGGTACATCAGCAGCAAAAAAAGCTTCAACTGCTTCAAGTCGTGCGTGTTCTTCATGGATTTGGGATTTTTCAAGCTCAATTTCTCTTTCTGATATTAAATCTGCAACTCCACAAGGAAGGAAGTCCTTGCCTCTATAAAGTATTATAATAAACTTATTACGTAACAGTAGAACTCCCCCTGTGAGACCCTGATTAGTAAAACATAAATGTTATATACATGTATACCCCTCATATTAGGCACTGGAAAGGATATCATGCATGCTGTCCTGAGAACATATACATATACTTGGCTTTGAGGCATGAGAACCTACACAAACCTACAAACGTCAATTTTTAAATACCCAGAATAAAAAAAAAACTCTTACAAGTGCAATTGTGCTATGATATACCTAGATTAGTGCCCAAAAAAGCAAACAGAGAATGATGAATGAGTGGTACATCAGATAGACCAGAAATCATATACTTGTGATGAACCAATTATAACATGCAAAGGATGACTTGTTAATTTTTTTCATTAGCAAAGTTTTCCTTAGTCTGAAATACTATAATTTTGGATATCATGTATCTCATGTTTCCAAAACCTATACGCACATTTTAACTGAAACTTGCCTTGAGCTCATTTGCCATTTGCTCATTGTCCATATTTGGAATTCCCAACTTCACGGCAATCTTCACTATCAAACTTTTCTCCCACAATTTTAAGATGGCAGCAGCTAGGCCTTGAAGTTTTCTGTTCTTGCCTTCAAAAATTACAAGGAAAATTAACTAGAGAACCACAAGTGCATAGACATGCAGGAAAGCACCAATCAAGTCAATCTTCATCATGCACAGTACAACCATATGAAAGTCAGATATTCAGGCACATGTTCATGAAATGAAACCGCCAAAGTCCACTAGATACATGTCTGCTAAGGATAAATAAAACCCACTATTTATACAGAAGTCACATATTGAGAAGTTATATGATGTACAATTATATTCTCCATCATTCAAAAGGATTTTCTTTGCTATATATTAACGACTTTGAATATTAAAACCTGTTAATTTCTTTTTACCTCTTCCTTTCTGATTCTCATTGTTAAACATCCAACCAATTCTATTAGATGTTATTACCACAACAATAGAGTATGCATATCATAAGAACTGTTATAAACAAAGTAAATAAATAAAAACTCAGTGCACAGTTTTCATCTACTTCATATGAGTATTTTCGTTTTTCTTCTAATTTAATTTAGTATATGCATGCAAACAGGAATATATTTGGCAGTTTGAAAATTATGTTTATCACTGAAAAGTGACACAGCATAGTAGGTGAGCTCATTACCAAGGACAAAATGAGTAGGTAAAGAGTGAGCGATTTTCCTCAAGTATGTCAATTCATCATCTGTCAACTTTGATCTAGTATGCGATGGACAGCATCTAAAAGGAGGTCTAAATTCATGAACCACTTCTGGAAGCAAATCTGCATCTACTGGCAAAGGCTTGTGCATCCACCAGTCAATGAAGCGAGGCCCCAAGCCATCCAATAACCTATCAGTTTCCCTCTCAAACAATGAACTATTTGCTGGTTGGAAATTCACAATGTCATCCGAAATGATTCCAGCTGGCATCGGTTTCTCTTCTGCATTATTGTCACTCCTCTTTCCATCCAAATATGGTTTAACTTGAGAAATGGAGTTGCATTTTTCCAAATCCAGTGGAATGAGATGTGAGGATGTTGTTTTTTGATGACCAGCAACATGGGGATACATCTTTTGAGAGGTATTCAAAGTCAAGTCATAATTGCATCCTCTATAAACAACAAGAGTATCTTTCCTTCTCCAAACAACCAAACCGCCAGTCTTTGTCTGTGTAATAAACCATGATGTAAGCAACCATCCTGAACCGTAAATAAAAATAAGAAGCATCATAAATGGCTGAGATTTTAAACCTAGTTCATTTAATTACCACGAGTAACTAATTATTTCACGTAAAATTTAGATAAAGCATTTTAAAACAGTCAAATGGGAACACAATTCGACAATCCAAATCTTCCGACACATTAAGGAGTTAAAAGTTAAATTGCATCTAAACATTCTTGTTAGTTGTTAACTTGTTAATATAGAAGGCAACTAAAAGCAACTGAACATATGTTTAATGAAAGAAATGCAGGAAGACAACTAGATGCTATATGGATATCAGAGAATGTTCCTAGTGGATAAGATTTCAATTTTACGCACCATTAATCTCACCCAGAATTATGTGTTCAATGCACTAAAAGCAGTAGGAACTTCTACTGTAAAAGAACTTCCTTTTCGTACACTTACCCACCAAAGAGCTTTTTTTTCTTTTTTTTCCTAAATAATTATTATTTATCATCACCTTCAAACTAAGAAAATATACAAGAACCATTACCATTACTTTCTAATGGAAAGTGAAAGTAATCCATAAAGATTAAACAAACCAACCTCCACAATTTCCTGAGCTCTATCCATATTCCGGCACAGAGGGATATCAAATTTGACCATGGCAAGCTCGTTTCTCATCCAGATGAGCTTAATATTATCAACTACGGCTTGAGTCACCCCAGCTTTCTTGACCTTTACCCATTGCCTCATGTTTGCAGCCTCACCCCTCAACCTCTCAAGCAACTCCTTTTCAAGGCTCAATTCTGCAGCACTCACAGCCCTTTCCTTCTTGATTCTCCGGAATACGATTCTCTCGTCCCTCTCCCATGGCATTTTCCCACCAATTCTCGAATCCCCTGCTTGCTCAAGTTGTTCCAAGCAATACCCAATTCTCAGTTGGTCAGAATCATTATTCAAATCTTCTAAGTTATTGGTTTCTCCAAGTTTTTCAATGCTTCGGACGATCTTTTTCACTACATTCTTCCCTCTACGGCCAATTAACTTACTGGTAAGTCCACCATCGAATTTTTCAGCTTTGTCGTTGTTGGGGGTGTTCATTTTTCTGGGTTTTGCAAGGTCGAGGACTTCGTGAGGTTGCAGAACAAGAGGACCCTTCATCCATGGAGGTGTCGGCATCTTGATGCCACCATTGGAGAACGAAATGGGGTCGAGTGAATGGGGGGAAGTGGAAGTGGAATTGGTTGGTTTGGGGTTCTGGGGAGGTTTTTCTTTCAAAGAAGATGAAATGGAAACGTAAGAATGAAAGGTTAAGTTGGGATTGGAGGGAATAGTACTAGAAGCATTTGGTATAGAAGAAGGAGAGTGAAAGAGAACAAGATGCATTGGTGGGTGATCGAGGATTGTCCAGAATAAGGACTGGGAGATTTGAGCATATATTGGGAAAGTGGCTCTGGTTTTATCCCCAACATGCAGAAGAAGATTTTTTTATTTTGGTAATTAAATGGGGAAGATAGTAACAGGCATAATAGTAACTAATGCTGCCAACGCCTTGCACCGTGAACAAAATTTTAAATTAGTACATAAATTATTTTTAATTGTATAATCAGTTGAAAAGCATTCACAGAATATGTTTTTATTTTAAATTAAAATATTAGAGATGAAAAATAAATTAATTTGAATTATTTATAAAAAAAAAATATTTATAAAGTGTTAAAAATATATTTAAAATAAAAATATAATAAATTTAATTTGTAATTATTTTAGAATATAAAAATATTAATACTCATTTTAGAATTCTTTAGGGCGTTAAGCTATTGAAGATGCTCAACAATCATATTACATTTCCTGAGCTACCCAAAAAAATACGAAAATGCTGTTGCTTACATTGATGCTTATATGATGATGGGTCCTAAGTTAGAAAAAGGTTTTATGTCTGATGAAGTTGAACCACAATGCTTTAAAGAAAAAAAAAAAACAAAACACAAACAAAGCAACGCCACCCACACAGTCCCTTCAAAACTCGCACATTCAGCACACAAACATCTATCAGTAACCAAGAACCACACCGTGTCCACTCCACTCGACGCCAAAACCAGGCTGAGTGATATGCGGCCCAAGTGACACACACCAAGCCTTGCACACAAACAATGGCGGCGCAGTCTCTGCCTCTTCAACTTCACAGCAGCGCGTGTGTTGCCACACCTCAAATTAAAATATTAAAATACATATCCAATTTTTAAAATTTGTAATAATTTAGAATTTTTAAAATTTCATAATAATTTATTAAAATTCCATAGTTTGTCAATTTTCGCATTCCTTTACGATCAGCAAAAATAAATTTATTTAAAAAGCAAAAAAAAAAAAAAACTTTAAAGCATAAATTTAGAAGTGGGTTTACATGCGGAGCGGAACAGAATTCCACGCGCTCGAACCCAATTTCAATTTCAATGGGCTCATGGTTTGAGCCCAAATATTGAATTTGTTACATTATATTTCGATTCCTGAACCGTTGGAAAAAGTCAAAAAATAGCCGTTCTTTCCACCGTTGTTTATCTTCCTGCTCCGTCCTCTTTTTCTGCTACTGACAGCTCCTCTGTTTTCCGATCGAAGAAATCCAAAACCTAAACTACCCTGTGAATTCACCCACACACGGTCTCCTCCTCCTCCTCCTTTTCTTCTGCTATTATCTGTTCCTCTGCTTTCGGCCGAAGACCAGAAAACCCTATTCTGAAAAAGCCGAATCTCGTGCAAGGTAAATTTCTCTCTTTTTTTATTTTTCTGATTAGAGTTTTAGAATCATAAGACCAAATAAATAAAAAAAAAAAACCTATAATGGAATTGATTTTTGTAAATGTTTGATGGGCCAGTTTTTTTTGTCCACGGTTGTTGATAATGGGTTGTGAGCTTGTTTGTTTCTCTTGGACATGAAGTTTGCGATTCATCGGCCTTTAATATCAATTTTCGATAAAAATATAAATCTGCTAATGCTCTGCACTGACTTTACATATATATTCTCGGTCCCTTTTTTGCATTCCATGTCGATCGATATATGCATATATACATTAATTGTTTACAACTGTTTGTGAGTTTGTTTGTTTGATCTTTTTGGATCCAAAGCGTGCAATTAATTGGCCTTTTCTTTCAATCTTAGATTAAATATTTATTCACTACAGATGTGCACTGAGTTACATATATGTTCTTGGTCTCTTGTCTCCAAATTTATGTTAGGCTCTAGTCTGGATTTGTTTGGTAACTATGGATGGTGTTAACAGTTTGTTTGTGACGTTAATCTCTATATATAAATCAAGCTTCAATTTTTAATTTGGTGAAATCTAAAATGCTATTTGGTCATTTGTTTGGTTTGCATTCCATGTCAATAATCATTGTGCATTGATCAATATATGCAGATATATATCACCGGTGCCAAGCTCTCTGCAGGCCTTCATGGAGTTCACGTTTTTTCTTTTCTTTTCTTTATATGATGGCAGTTGTATATGGTTGTCCTGTTGCCCTTATTTTTATTTCTGATAACTAAATCAAGCTAGAATCAACATAACCACCATAGGATCCATAAAGAAGACGATCTAAACCAAGCGAATTAGTAAAGTGGTTCAACCCTATCAAACTATCAAGCTAGAATCAAGATAACTACCATAGGGGATCCATAAAGAAAACAATCTAAACCAATTGAATAAGTAAAGAGGTAGTCTCACACCCTCACCTCCTAAAGCCAAACGCGTTAGCCTTTGTTGATGTTGAGATTTTGACACATTTACCAGTACTAGTACTAATTGGAGGAGGTAGAAGTCACTGTTTCTATTTACTTCAACCCTTAAGGTCGAAAGTCCAAGTTAATCAGAAAATGTTGCATTTCACACACCCCACCGCTTACAGTGTCTATACTATCCCCACTTTGAGCTGCCACTGGCTAGCATTAGAGACCTTTCTATTATTCGATCTAAGAGTATGTCAGCCTAAGCTTTTGAGTTCTGGCTTTTAGTTGGACTCCACATCCTTATAAACTCAGAGTTCGTGCAACAATGGCTTTGTTAAGGATTTGCTCAGAGTTTATTCTTCTTGCTGGCTGATAGATGGGTTCAATCAAAGACAGCTCCACTCACCATTTTTCTGCTTCCCCAAACATTATTTGCTTACCAGAGGTGTGTTTGCTCTGTTTCTTACCTATTTATGTTTGTTTTTGTCCGCTCCATCATATAGGTTCAGTTTTGAATTTGGCATTCCAATGGATACTGTTAGATGCATTGAAAAAGCCCATTTTTGATTTTCGTTCCCTCTTAAAAAGATACTGAAAAAATGAAACTAAAATATTATTTGCATATATGCCAGTATGTTTTCTGAAAGACAACATAAACAAGTTTTAAAATAAGATAATACTGGCTTCTAAATGGAATACATAAAAGCTTTATGTTCCGTTTACTAATTCTTTTTGGTTTTTAAATTTGTTGCTCAAAATTAGTAGCTTAAATTTTTGTAAAATTTATTTGTATTTTTATCCCTATTATATAATACAATTTTTAATATTTTGATATCTAATCTTATTATATTATTCGTTAATTTCAGTTAAAAGTATCTTGTCTTAAAAGGTTTTGGCAAATAATTTTTGTAAGTTACGAAATTGGTATTATGCTTTATTAATACAGTTTGAAGTGGTTTTTGTTTTAACAATTTTAATATTGCTTTGAGGTTTATTTTTCTCTACGAAACTGACTTGTAATGGATAACACGAATTTCAAGTAATTGCTGTTTTTCAGAAGATAAATCGAGATCAAGTCGAAATGGCTATTCCTTTTCTTTGTTTATTTCTTTTCTAGTTTCTATTTTGTTTTTATTCTGAAGGGAATGAAATTGAGAAGGGGCTTTTTCTTCATGCATTTACTTAAAAAACTAAGACAGTAACTGAATATATATATATATATATATATATATATATATATATATATTTGAACAAATGGAGAAACTATTTTAACTGAAATTGAGAGTGGTTTTTTCTGTATTACTAGCTTCATTATTTACTTAAATCGTATAAATATATATGTTCTTTTTTAAAAAAATTGAGCTATAAAGCTTTTCTTTTAGACGGATTGTGTTTAAACTTTAAAGGTGTAGTTTTATAATTTTTTTAATAATATTCTAAATTATTATTTTTTTTATCGAAATTCTTGGATAATAGAGTATTGTAGCATAACTTTTTTTTTTTTAAAAACTTATTACGTTTGCAATCATATTATTTTATATTTTCAATATTAGTGAGAGAAAAAACAATCCTTTTACAGCGTACATTATCAATCAGTTATAGCAAAAAAAAAAAAAAAAAAAAAATGTGGATATTTTTGTCATTGAAATATATTGTTTTCTTTATTATTTTATAGTTTACATGGTTTTCTTCGTTTTCTTTAATCGAATTGTCAACACTTTATGTTTTTATTTTGTTTTTTCTTTAGTATCTATTTATTCGAATCAATGCTTTTGTTTTTAAAAAATATGTATCTCAAATTGTCAACACTTTTGTTTTTGTTATATTATTTATTTATTTAAGTTAGTGCTTTTTTAAAAAATAAAATAAAATGATGAGAAGAAAACACATATTTTTCAAGTATCATTGAAATGCCAAATTCAAATAGTGAACTTGTTATTTGTTGGAGTGCTTAAAAATAGACAAAAATAAGTTGGCGACAAAGTAAACACATGCTCATGGTTGCAATAATTTTGGAAGGCTCTAAAATGGTAGAGTTGTGAGATATTGTCGGATGTAGAATCCATCTTAGACTCTTGGAGAACCTCATTGCAAATTCTTTTACAAAATCATGACTTGCACTGAAGTTTGAGACCAAAGGGAAGGTGGTAAAACAGAAAGCAAAAGAAGCAAAGGTTACCATGGCAAAAATACTCAATGAAAGACATAAAAAAAAGGTCTCCGATGCCAAGAAGGTGTAGCAGCAAAGAGGGTTGAGACTTAGCGGAGAGGTGGGTATAAATGCTGACATTTTATGGTAACTTTGACATAGACATGTAACGGGTTCAGTGAATTAGACCAGTCGGACTTCTAACTCTCTAATTATGTACATGCTGGTGAGATTGTTGAAGTTCAATATCAACGATGGTCGACAAAGTGGGCAACTTTGAGGTGAGGTGCACCATCTATGAGGTTATATTTTAGGCCGAGATGTACCACTCCAACCATTTGGTAGGCGGTGCGTCAAGCGGAATGGGATTCAATGGGCCAGGGCTTTGTGAACCCGATTTGAATTTCAATGGGCTGAGCCCAAATATTGAATTTGTTGCATTATATTTCGATTCCTGAACCGATCGAAACAGCAAAAAATAGCCATTACTTCCGCCATTGTTTATTTTCCTCCTCCGTCTTCATTTTTTGGCTACTGACAGCTCCTCTGTTTTCCGATCGTAGAAATCCAAAACCTAAAATACCCTGTGAAATCACCGACGCACGGTCTCCTCCTCCTCTTCTTCTGCTATTATCTGTTCCTCTGCTTTCGGCCGAAGAAACTCTACACCAGAAAACCTAATTCTGAAAAAGCCGAATCTTGTGCAAGGTAAATTTCTCTCTCTCTCTCTCTCTCTCTCTCTCTCTCTTTTCTGATTAAGGTTTTAGAATTATAAGACCCCAAAAAAAAAAAAAAACTATAATGGAATTGATTTTTGTAAATGCCAGTGTTTTTTTTTCCCACAGTTGTTGATAATGGATTGTGAGCTTGCTTGATTCCCTTGGACATGAAGTTTGCGATTCATCGGCCTTTTATATCAATTTTAGATAAAAATATAAATCTGCTACTGCTCTGCACTGAGTTTACATACATATTCTTGTTTGTTAGTTCTTTTTGATCCAAAGTGTGCAATTAATTGGCTTTTTCTTTCAGTTTTAGGTTAAATATTCATTTGCCACTGATCTGCATAGAGTTACATATATGTTCTTGCCCCCTTGTCTCCAAATTTATATTAGTGTCCGGTCTGGATTTGTTTGGTAACAATGGATGATATTAACAGTTTGTTGTGACGTTAATCTCTATATATAAATCAAGCTTCAATTTTTAACTTGGCGAAATCTAAACTGCTATTTGTTCGCTTGTTTGCTTTGCATTCCATCTGAATAATCATGTGCATTGATCAATATATGCAGATAAATATCACCGGTGCCAAGCTCTCTGCAGGCCTTCATGGAGTTCACGTTTTTTCTTTATATGTTGGCAGTTGTATATGGTTGTCCTGTTGCCCTTATTTTTATGTCTGATAACTAAATCAAGCTAGAATCAACATAACCACCATAGGATCCATAAAGAAGACGATCTAAACCAATCGAATTAGTAAAGTGGTCTAACCCTATCAAACAATCAAGCTAGAATCAAGATAACCACCATAGGGGATCCATAAAGAAAAAAATCTAAACTAATGGAATAAGTTAAGAGGTCTACCGAATCAAACAATCACAATGCAGTGTCACACCCTCACCTCCTAAAGCCAAACACGTTAGCTTTTGTTGATGTTGAGATTTTGACATATTTACCAGTAGTAGTACTAATTGAAGGAGGTAGAAGTCACTGTTTCTATTTACTTCAACCCTTAAGGTCGAAAGTTCAAGTTAGTCAGAAAATGTTGCATTTCACACACCCCACCGCATACAATGTCTATACTATCCCCACTTTGAGCAGCCACCGCCTGGCATTAGAGACCTTTTTATTATTTGATCTAAGAGTATGTCAGCCTAAGCTTTTGAGTTCTGGCTTTTAGTTGGACTCCACATTCTTATAAACTCAGAGTTAGTGCAACAATGGCTTTGTTAAGGATTTGCTCAGAGTTTATTCTTCTTGCTGGCTGATAGATGGGTTCAATCAAAGACAGCTTCACTCACCTTTCCCCAAACATTATTTGCTTACCAGAGGTGTGTTTGCTCTGTTTCTTACCTATTTATGTTTGTTTTTGTCCGCTCCATCATATAGGTTCAGTTTTGAATTTGGCATTCCAATGGATACTGTTAAATGCATTGAAAAGCCCATTTTTGATTTTCGTTCCCTCTTAAAAAGATACTGAAAAAATGAAACTAAAATATTATTTGCATATATGCTAGTATGTTTTCTAAAAGACAATATAAAAAAGTTTTAAAATAAGATAATACTGGCGTCTAAATGGAATACATAAAAGCTTTATGTTCCGTTTACTAATTCTTTTTGTTTTTAAATTTGTAGCTTTAATTTGTGTAAAATTTATTTGTATTTTTATCCCTATTATATAATACAATTTTTAACATTTTGATATCTAATCTTATTATATTATTCGTTGATTCAGTTAAAGTATCTTGTCTTGAAAGGTTTTTGCAAATAATTTTTACAAGTTACGAAATTGGTATTATGCTTTATTAATACAGTTTAAATTGTTTTTTGTTTTAACAATTTTGATATTGCTTTGAGGTTTATTTTTCTCTACGAAACTGACTTGTAATGGATAACACGATTTTCAAATAGTTGCTGTTTTCAAGTCGAAATGACTATTCCTTTTCTTTGTTTATTTCATTTCTAGTTTCTATTTTATTTTATTTTTATTTTGAAGGGAACGAAATTGAGAAGGGGCTTTTACTTCGTGCATTTACTTAAATAACTAAGACAGTAACTGAATATATATATATATATATATATATTTGAACAAATGGAGAAACTATTTTAACTGAAATTGAGAGTGGTTTTTTCTGTATTACTAGCTTCATTATTTATTTAAATCCTGTAAATATTTATGTTCTTTTTTCACAAAATGGTGCTATAAAGCTTTTCTCATTTTTTTTTTTAAACGGAGTGTGTTTAAACTTTAAAGATGTAGTTTTATAATTTTTTTAATCATATTCTGAATTATTATTTTTCCTCAAAATTCTTGGATAATAGAGTATTGTAGTATTACTTTTTTTATAACTTATTACGTTTGCAATCATATTGTAAAACTCAATCATTTCATATTTTCAATATTAGTGGGAGAGAAAAAAAATCATTTTACAGTGTGCATTATCAATCGGTTATTGCAAATAAAAACAAAATAAAATAAAAGAGGATATTTTTGTCATTGAAATATATTGTTTTCTTTATTATTTTATAGTTTGCAAGGTTTTCTTTAATCGAATTGTCAACACTTTTGTTTTTCCTTTAGTATCTATATATTCAAATCAGTGCTTTTGTTTTTTAATTATATATATATATATCGAATTGTCAACACTTTTGTTTTTGCTTTGTTATAAATATTTATTTATTCAAATCAGGGCCTTTGTTTTAAAAAGTAAAAATAAGAAAACTCAAGTTAATCAAGTATCATTGAAATGCCAAATTCAAATAGTGAACTTGTTAATTGTTGGAGTGCATAAAAATAGACTAAAATAAGTTGGCGACAAAGTAAACACATACTCATAGATGCAATGATTTTGGAAGGCTCTAAAATGGCAGAGATGTGAGACGCTGTCGGGCATAGAATCCATCTTAGACTCTTGGAGAACCTCATTGCAAATCCTTTCACAAAAGCATGGCTTGCACTGAAGTTTGAGACCTAAGGAAAGGTGGGAAAACAGAAAGCAAAAGGAGCAAAGCTTACCATGGCAAAAAGACTCAAAAGAAAGAGATAAAAACAAGGTCTCTAATGCCAAGAAAGTGTAGCAACAAAGGGGGTTGAGACTTAGCGGAGAGGTGGGTATAAGTGCTGACATTTTATGATAACTTTGACATAGGCATGTAATGGGTTGAGTGAATTAGACCAGTCGGACATCTAACTCTCTAATTTTGTACATGCTGGTGATATTGTTGAAGTTCAATATCAATGATGGTCGACAAAGTGGGCAGCTTTGAGGTGAGGTGCACCACCTATGAGGTTATTTTTTAGGCCGAGATATACCACTTTAACCATTTGGTAGGTGGTGCTTCAAGCTGGAGGACTAAAAGATTTGAAGCAGGAGATGAAGTAGCAGATAGGGAGAAGATAGAGATAGTGTTTCAATATTCGTTGCACCTACATTTGTAGATTTAATGATGAATAAATTAATTCTGTTACCTTATATACTTGGTGTACTTAAATAGCCAATCGTTAGGCTTGTATGTATGGCCCGACTATCCATGTACAACCGTCCTGGACTAAATAACCATAGCAATTGGTACCTAGTGAAGACCCTCAATAAATTAGAATCTTAATAATTTGGAATTTCTAGGACCGATCATAAACTTGCAGCTTATCAAACATAGAGAGTTGGCATGGAAAAACTTTGTTGGGAAATATCTTAGTATATATATATATATATATATATATATATATATATATATATATATATATATATGTACTCCGAGTAACCCTACTAAGCAATTGTTTGAATTACGTTGATTCGTGTGAGCCATGGAGGTGATGATCAGCTGGAAAAATATTATCCAAATAGCTAATTTCCCAGCAAAATGAGCAATCGAATGGGACTTGGGATTCTTTTAATAAAGTGCTTATGAAAGGCTTTTACATCAATAGTAGTTCCCAAAGGAAACTAAGTATGAATGGTGTTCCAAGTGGTTCTTTGTCGAATGAATTATATAGCACCTCTGTTTTTCATGATTGGTTGTGCGGTAATCTGCATTCTAAGGCAGAGTTAGGGGTAAGGTGGATCGGGGAACTTTATTTGCTTTTTCTTGTTGGTACTTCGGTTTAGAAAACTTTTTGACCAATCTTTTAATTTGCCTAGTACTGCAGGGAAGACTATTTAGTCCTATGCAGCTAAATGGACGGAAGCAAGTTTAATGAAAGTAGACAAAACTGAAAGAGGCAGACAAAAAAAAGAGAAAAGAAAAAACAGTTTTGAAGTGGTCTTTAAAATATTAATAAAGCAAAGATTAGAACTTAAGAAGCTTACTCCAGACTAAACAAAAGATCACTCCTTTAAAAAAAAAAACATTTAGAGAAAAAAAAAAAAAAACCTTTAAACTTTATAGTATAAATTTAATAATTTTTAAGAAATGGGTTTACACGCGGAGTCGGATTCCATGGGCCAGGGCTTTGCTAACCCGATTTGAATTTCAAATGGGCTGAGCCCAAATATTGAATTTGTTGCATTATGTATATTTCGATTCCTGAACCGATCGAAACAGTAAAAAATAGCCGTTTCTTCCACCATTGCTTTTCTTCCTCCGTCTTCTTTTTTTGGCTACTGACAGCTCTTCTGTTTTCTGATCGTAGAAATCCAAAACCTAAAATACCCTGTGAATTCACCGACACATGGTCTCCTCCTCCTCTTCGTCTGCTATTATCTGTTCCTCTGCTTTCGGCCGAAGAAACTCTACACCAGAAAACCCAAATCTGAAAAAGCCGAATCTTGTGCAAGGTAAATTTCTCTCTTTCTTTTATTTTTATTTTTTTGATAAATGTTTTAGAATCATAAGACCAAAAGGAAAACAACCTATCATGGAATTATTTTTTGAATGTTTGATTGGCCAGTTTTTATTTTCTATTTTTTCCACTGTTGTTGATAATGGATTGTGAGCTTGTTTGTTTCCCTTGGACATGAAGTTTGCGATTCATCGGCCTTTTATATCAATCTACTACTGCTCCGCACTGAGTTTACATATATATTCTTGGTCCCTTTTTTGCATTCCATCTCGATCGATATATGCATATATACATTAATTGTTTGTTTGTTCTTTTTGGATCCAAAGTGTGCAATTAATTGGCTTTTTCTTTCAGTTTTAGGTTACATACACGTTCTTGCCCCCTTGTCTCCAAATTTATATTAGTGTCCGGTCTGGATTTGTTTGGTAACAATGGATTGTATTAACAGTTTGTTGTGACTTTAATCTCTACATATATATCAAGCTTCAAATTTTAACTTGGCGATATCTAAAATGCTATTTGTTCACCTGTTTGCTTTTCATTCCATCTCAATAATCATTGCGCATTGATCAATATGTGCAGATAAATATCACGGGTGCCAAGCTCTCTGCAGGCCTTCATGGGGTTCACGTTTTTTTCTTTTCTTTTTCTTTATATGATGGCAGTTGTATATGGCTGTCCTTTTGCCCTTATTTTTTTTGTCTGATAACTAAATCAAGCTACAATCAACATAACCACCATAGGATCCATAAAGAAGATGATCTAAACCAATCGAATTAGTAAAGCGGTCTAACCCTATCAAACAATCCAGCTAGAATCAAGATAACAACCATAGGATCCATAAAGAAAACAATCTAAACCAATTGAAGAAGTAAAGAGGTCTACCCTATCAAGCAATCACAATGTAGTGTCACACCCTCACCTCCTAAAGCCAAACGCGTTAGCCTTTGTTGATGTTGAGATTTTGACACATTTACCAGTAGCAGTACTAATTGAAGGAGGTAGAAGTCACTGTTTCTATTTACTTCAACCCTTAAGGTCGAAAGTCCAAGTTAGTCAGAAAATGTTGCATTTCACACACCCACCGCGTACAATGTCTATACTATCCCCACTTTGAGCAGCCGCCGCCTAGCATTGGAGACCTTTTTATTGTTCGATCTAAGAGTATGTCAGCCTAAGCTTTTGAGTTCTGGCTTTTAGTTGGACTCCACATCCCTATAAACTCAGAGTTAGTGCAACAATGGTTTTGTTAAGGATTTGCTCAGAGTTTATTCTTCTTGCTGGCTGACAGATGGGCTCAATCAAAGACAGCTCCACTCACCATTTTTCTGCTTCCCCAAACATTATTTGCTTAACAGAGGTGTGTTTGCTCTGTTTCTTACCTATTTATGTTTGTTTTTGTCCGCTCCATCATATAGGTTCAGTTTTGAATTTGGCATTCCAAGGGATACTGTTAGATGCATTGAAAAAGCCCATTTTTAATTTTCGCTCCCTTTTAAAAAGGTACTGAAAAAATGAAACTAAAATATTATTTGCATATATGCTAGTATGTTTTCTGAAAGACAATATAAACAGGTTTTAATATAAGATAATACTGGCTTCCAAATGGAATACATAAAAACTTTATGTTCCGTTTTCTAATTCTTTCGGTTTTTATATTTGTATCTCAAAATTAGTAGCTTAAATTTTTGTAAAATTTATTTATATTTTTATTAGTAATATATAATACAATTTTTAATATTTTGATATCTAATCTTATTATATTATTCGTTAATTTCAGTTAAAGGTATCTTGTCTTAAAAGGTTTTTGCAAATAATTTTTTTAATTTACGAAATTGATATTATGCTTTATTAATACAGTTTAAAGTATTTTTTGTTTTAACAATTTTGATATTGCTTTGAGGTTTATTTTTCTCTACGAAACTGACTTGTAATGGATAACACGAATTTCAAATAATTGCTGTTTCTCAGAAGATAAATGAAGATCAAGTCGAAATGGCTATTCCTTTCTATTTTATTTTATTTTCAAGGGAACGAAATTGACAAGGGGCTTTTACTTCATGCATTTACTTCAAAAACTATGACAGTAACTGAATATATATATATATATATATATATATTTTTTTGAACAAATGGAGAAACTATTTTAACTGAAATTGAGAGTGGTTTTTTCTGTATTACTAGCTTCGTTATTTACTTAAATCATATAAATATTTATGTTCTTTTTTCAAAAAAATGGAGCTGTAAGGCTTTTTTTTTTTTAAACGGATTGTGTTTAAACTTTAACGATATAATTTTATAATTTTTTTCCTCAAAGTTCTTGGATAATAGAGTATTTTAGCATAATTTTTTTTAATAACTTATTACGTTTGCAATTATATTATTTTATATTTTCAATATTAGTGAGAGGAAAAAAAATCCTTTTACAGCGTACATTATCAATCGGTTATAGCAAAAAAAAAAAAAAAAAGAACATGTTTTTGTCAATGAAATATTTTGTTTTCTTTATTATTTTATAGTTTACATGGTTTTCTTCGTTTTCTTTAATCGAATTGTCAACACTTTATGTTTTTATTTTGTTTTTTCTTTAGTATCTATTTATTCGAATCAATGCTTTTGTTTTTAAAAAATATGTATCTCAAATTGTCAACACTTTTGTTTTTGTTATATTATTTATTTATTTAAATTAGTGCTTTTTTAAAAAATAAAATAAAATGATGAGAAGAAAACACATATTTTTCAAGTATCATTGAAATGCCAAATTCAAATAGTGAACTTGTTATTTGTTGGAGTGCATAAAAATAGACTAAAATAAGTTGGCGACAAAGTAAACACATGCTCATGGTTGCAATAATTTTGGAAGGCTCTAAAATGGTAGAGTTGTGAGATATTGTCGGATGTAGAATCCATCTTAGACTCTTGGAGAACCTCATTGCAAATTCTTTTACAAAATCATGACTTGCACTGAAGTTTGAGACCAAAGGGAAGGTGGTAAAACAGAAAGCAAAAGAAGCAAAGTTTACCATGGCAAAAACACTCAATGAAAGACAAAAAAAAGGTCCCTGATGCCAAGAAGGTGAAGCAGCAAAGAGGGTTGAGACTTGGCGGAGAGGTGGGTATAAGTGCTGACATTTTATAGTAACTTTGACATAGACATGTAATGGGTCGAGTGAATTAGACCAGTCGGAGTTCTAACTCTCTAATTATGTAAATGCTGGTGAAATTGTTGAAGTTCAATATCAATGATGGTCGACAAAGTGGCCAACTTTGAGGTGAGGTGCACCACCTATGAGGTTATTTTTTAGGCCGAGATATACCACTTTAACCATTTGGTAGGTGGTGCTTCAAGCTGGAGGGCTAAAAGATTTGAAGCAGGACATGAAGTAGCAGATAGGGAGAAGATAGAGATAGTATTTCCATATTCGTTGCACCTACATTTGTAGATTTAATGATGAATAAATTAATTCTGTTACCTTATATACTTGGTGTACTTAAATAGCCAATTGTTAAGCTTTTATGTATGGCCCGACTTTCCACCTACGACTGTCCTGTGGTTACAAGACTAAAAAACCATAGTAATTGGTACATAGTGAAGACCCTCAATAAAGTAAAATCTTAATAATTTGGAATTTCTAGGACCGATCATAAACTTGCGGCTTATCAAACATAGAGAGTCAGAGTGCATGGAAAAACTTTGTTGGGAAATACCTTAGTTAATGTGTGTGTGTATCCAAGTAACCCTACTAAGCAATTGTTGGAATTACGTTGATTGGTGTAAGCCATGGAGGTGATGATCGGCTGAAAAAATATGATCCAAATAGCTCATTTCCCTGCAAAATGATCAATCGAATGGGACTTGGGATTCTTTTAATAAAGTGCTTAGGAAAGGCTTTTACATCAATGGTATTTCCAAAAGGAAACAAAGTATGATTGGTGTTCCAAGTGGTTCTTTGTTGAATGAATTAGCTAGTGCCTATGTTTTACAACTTATAGTTGTTCAATATACATCCGTAATATTGTAGGTGTAAAAAACATAAAATTTTACGATCAATGTGAACAAAAGGAATTCATGCCGAATAATACAGTGAAAGAATCCCATCTTTTTTTTTTTCTTTTTAAATTTCCTTGTGCTTCTCATATTCATAGATGAAAAAATAAAAAATATCTACGATATTTTATCGATATTTTTATTTTTTTAAAGTATGATATTATCCATCAATTGAAATTGAAAATAGTTATAATTTCTGTAATTTTTGTCGAAATTTCTGATATTTTTACAATATTTTCATTAAAATTTCCATGCTAATTCTTTGGACAGAATTTCTATAATCTCCATAAAAATTTATGAAAATGTTTATAATTTTCATTGAAATTTCAGAAATTTCAATGGAAATTTTCAAAATATCCGTATTAATTATTAAGTACAACATTAGAATTTTTGTCTCAAATTGTAATTATTATACTTATATGCTTTCAACGTTTCATATATTGAGTCTGAATGCTAGTATAGAATATTACACTCATGCAACGCAAGATGAAGATCATGAAGTTAGAGATGCTGTATAAGGAATTGGTGGAGTAGGAAAAGAACATAGAGAAAGGGATACAACGACAATTACAGATTAAGAGGAGGAATCTTTTTCTACTAATTTTGAATCAATGAGGATTGAATGTGAATATAACCCTTATTCAATGGATGGTTATGGAATGTCAATAGGTAATAATATACATTATCAAGCTCAGCCATCAGGGAGCCGCAGTTATGCACAGAACTAATCCAATATCATATTCATATCACGATTATCAACAACAATCACATTTAATATTAAATCTATATGGTTGACATATTAATAATTATCTATAAAACTATAAAGTAGATATGACTTTTGATTAATATTTCTCTCAATATATTAGTGAAATGAATATAAGGAAGAAAGTTAACATTTTTAATTATTAAGAAATTTTATGTGGTATTGAGTTATATTTAAGTAATTATATACTTGTATTATTATTCTAATTAATCAATAATTCATCATAAAAATAGTAGTATTTTTATTGCTATCAATGAGTATTTTCTTAATTATGAGAAATATAAATTGTGCTCAATATTTTTTTAATTTTTATAGTTAAATTGATAAGGTAATTATCAAATAAACATATCTTAAAATTTCATTAAAAATTTACATATTTTGTTATTAATTTTTATTATTTTTTTAAATTTTTTCGATATTAATATTTTGTTGATATTTTTATATTTTTGACCTTCGATATTTCCATCGATATTGATATTTTTATCCATGCTCATATATAATGCACTAAAACAAAAACAAAAATCAGAAAGAAACTGATAAAAAAGAAAGTTTTTACGTGGTCTTTAAAAAGTAGGCATTGTTTTAAAATATTAATAAAGCGAAGATTAGAACTTAAAAAGCTTTCCAACTCCAGACTAAACAAAAGAGCCCTACTTAAAAAAAAAAACCTTTACAAAAAAAACCTTTAATAATAATTAAAAAAAAAAAAACTTCAAGGTAAAAATTTAATAATTTTTAAGAACTGGGTTCACACGCGGAATCGGATTCCTGGTGGGCCTGGGCTTTGCGAACCTGATTTGAATTTCAATCGGCTCATGGTGTGAGCCCAAATAGTGAATTTGTTGCATTATATTTCGATTCCTGAACCGTTCGAAAAAGTCAAAAAATAGCCGTTCCTTCCACCGTTGTGTATCTTCCTCCTCCATCTTCTTTTTCCGCTGCTCACAGCTCCTCTGTCTTCCGATCGAAGAAATCCAAAACCTAAAATGCCTTGTGAATTCACCGACACACGGTCTCCTCCTCCTCCTCCTCCTCTTCTTCTGCTATTATCTGTTCCTCTGCTTTAGCCGAAGAAACTCTGCACCAGAAAACCCTATTCTGAAAAAGCCGAATCTTGTGCAAGGTAAATTTCTCTCTTTTTCTTATTTATTTTTATTTTTCTGATAAAGATTTTAGAATCATAACACCAAAAGAAAAAAAAAAAAAAACCCTATAATAGAATTGATTTTTGTAAATGTTTGATGGGCCAGTTTTTTTTTTTTCCACGGTTGTTGATAATGGGTTGTAAGCTTGTTTGTTTCCCTTGGTCATGAAGTTTGCGATTCATCGGACTTTTATATCAATTGTTTATAATTGTTTGTGAGTTTGTTTGTTTGTTCTTTTTGGATCCAAAGTGTGCAATTAATTGGCCTTTTCTTTCAGTTTTAGATTAAATATTCATTTACTACAGATCTGCACTTAGCTTACATATATGTTCTTGGTCCTTTTTTGCATTCCATCTCGATCGATATATGCATATATATATATATATATCAATTGTTTATAATTGTTTGTGAGTTTGTTTGTTTGTTCTTTTTGGATCCAAAGTGTGCAATTAATTGGCCTTTTCTTTCAGTTTTAGATTAAATATTCATTTACTACAGATCTGCACTTAGCTTACATATATGTTCTTGGTCCTTTTTGCATTCCATCTCGATCGATATATGCATATATATATATATATATCAATTGTTTATAATTGTTTGTGAGTTTGTTTGTTTGTTCTTTTTGGATCCAAAGTGTGCAATTAATTGGCCTTTTCTTTTAGTGTTAGATTAAATATTCATTTACTACTGATCTGCACTGAGTTGCATATATGTTCTTGGCCCCTTGTCTCCAAAAATATATTAGTGTCTGGTCTGGATTTGTTTGGTAACTAGGGATGGTGTTAACAGTTTGTTGTGACGTTAATCTCTATATATAAATCAAGCTTCAATTTTTAACTTGGTGAAATCTAAAAATATAAATCTGCTACTGCTCGGCACTGAGTTTACATATATATTCTTGGTCCTTTTTTGCATTCCATTGTGATCGATATATGCATATATACATTAATTGTTTGTGAGTTTGTTTGTTTGTTCTTGATCAATATATGCAGATAAATATCACCAGTGCCAAGCTCTCTGGAGGCCTTCATGGAGTTCACGTTTTTTCTTTTCTTTTTCTTTATATGATGGCAGTTGTATATGGTTGTCCTGTTGCCCTTATTTTTATGTCTGATAACTAAATCGAGCTAGAATCAACATAACCACCATAGGATCCATAAAGAAGACGATCTAAACCAATCGAATTAGTAAAGCGGTCTAACCCTATCAAACAATCCAGCTAGAATCAAGATAACAACCATAGGATCCATAAAGAAAACAATCTAAACCAATTGAAGAAGTAAAGAGGTCTACCCTATCAAGCAATCACAATGTAGTGTCACACCCTCACCTCCTAAAGCCAAACGCGTTAGCCTTTGTTGATGTTGAGATTTTGACACATTTACCAGTAGCAGTACTAATTGAAGGAGGTAGAAGTCACTGTTTCTATTTACTTCAACCCTTAAGGTCGAAAGTCCAAGTTAGTCAGAAAATGTTGCATTTCACACACCCACATACAATGTCTATACTATCCCCACTTTGAGCAGCCGCCTAGCATTGGAGACCTTTTTATTGTTCGATCTAAGAGTATGTCAGCCTAAGCTTTTGAGTTCTGGCTTTTAGTTGGACTCCACATCCCTATAAACTCAGAGTTAGTGCAACAATGGTTTTGTTAAGGATTTGCTCAGAGTTTATTCTTCTTGCTGGCTGACAGATGGGTTCAATCAAAGACAGCTCCACTCACCATTTTTCTGCTTCCCCAAACATTATTTGCTTACCAGAGGTGTGTTTGCTCTGTTTCTTACCTATTTATGTTTGTTTTTGTCCGCTCCATCATATAGGTTCAGTTTTGAATTTGGCATTCCAATGGATACTGTTAGATGCATTGAAAAAGCCCATTTTTGATTTTCGTTCCCTCTTAAAAAGATACTGAAAAAATGAAACTAAAATATTATTTGCATATATGCCAGTATGTTTTCTAAAAGACAACATAAACAAGTTTTAAAATAAGATAATACTGGCTTCTAAATGGAATACATAAAAACTTTATGTTCCGTTTACTAATTCTTTTCGGTTTTTAAATTTGTTGCTCAAAATTAATAGCTTAAATTTTTGTAAAATTTATTTGTATTTTTATCCCTATTATATAATACAATTTTTAATATTTTGATATCTAATCTTATTATATTATTCGTTAATTTCAGTTAAAAGTATCTTGTCTTAAAAGGTTTTGGCAAATAATTTTTGTAAGTTACGAAATTGGTATTATGCTTTATTAATACAGTTTGAAGTGGTTTTTGTTTTAACAATTTTAATATTGCTTTGAGGTTTATTTTTCTCTACGAAACTGACTTGTAATGGATAACACGAATTTCAAGTAATTGTTGTTTTTCAGAAGATAAATCGAGATCAAGTCGAAATGGCTATTCCTTTTCTTTGTTTATTTCTTTTCTAGTTTCTATTTTATTTTTATTCTAAAGGGAATGAAATTGAGAAGGGGCTTTTACTTCATGCATTTACTTAAAAAACTATGACAGTAACTGAATATATATATATATATATATATATATATATATTTGATCAAATGGAGAAACTATTTTAACTGAAATTGAGAGTGGTTTTTTCTGTATTACTAGCTTCATTATTTACTTAGATCCTATAAATATATATGTTCTTTTTTCAAAAAATTGAGCTATAAAGCTTTTCTTTTAGACGGATTGTGTTTAAACTTTAAAGGTGTAGTTTTATAATTTTTTTAATAATATTCTAAATTATTATTTTTTTATCGAAATTCTTGGATAATAGAGTATTGTAGCATAACTTTTTTTTTTTTAAAAAAAACTTATTACGTTTGCAATCATATTATGTTATATTTTCAATATTAGTGAGAGAAAAAACAATCCTTTTACAGCGTACATTATCAATCAGTTATAGCAAAAAAAAAAAAATGGATATTTTTGTCATTGAAATATATTGTTTTCTTTATTATTTGATAGTTTACAAGGTTTTCTTTGTTTTCTTTAATCGAATTATCAACACTTTATGTTTTTGTTTTGTTTTTTCTTTAGTATCTATTTATTCGAATCAGTGCTTTGGCTTTTAAAAAATATATATCTCAAATTGTCAACACTTTTTGTTTTTGTTATAGTATTTATTTATTTAAATCAGTGCTTTTTTAAAAAATAAAATAAAATGAAAAGAAGAAAACACAAGCTAACCAAGTATCATTGAAATGCCAAATTCAAATAATGAACTTGTTAGTTGTTGGAGTGTATAAAAATATACTAAAATAAGTTGGCGACAAAGTAAACACATATTCATGGTTGCAATAATTTTGGAAGGCTTTAAAATGGCAGAAATGTGAGACACTGTCCGGCATAGAATCCATCTTAGACTCTTGGAGAACCTCATTGCAAATCCTTTCACAAAATCATGACTTGCACTGAAGTTTGAGACCAAAGGGAAGGTGGTAAAACATAAAGCAAAAGAAGCAAAGCTTACCATGCAAAAACACTCAAAGAAAGACAAAAAAAAGGTCTCTAATGCCAAGGAAGTGTAGCAGCAAAGGGGGTGGAGACTTAGCGGAGAGGTGAGTATAAGTGCTGACATTTTATGGTAACTTTGACATACGCATGCAATGGGTTGAGTGAATTAGACCAGTTGGACTTCTGACTCTCTAATTATGTATATGCTGGTGATATTGTTGAAGTTCAATATCAATGATGGTCGACAAAGTGGGCAACTTTGAGGTGAGGTGTACCATGTATGAGGCTATTTTTTAGGCCGAGATATACCACTTTAACCATTTGGTAGGTGGTGCTTCAAGCTGGAGGGCTAAGAGATTTGAAGCAGGAGATGAAGACAGAGATAGTATTTCAATACTCGTTGCACCTACTTTTGTAGATTTAATGATGAATAAATTGTCTGTTACCTTATATAATCGAGCACTTAAATAGCCAATTTGTTAAGCTTTTATGTATGGGTGAGCTTGAATTAGTAGTGGTGTATGACAAGTTGAATGTAGATGGGTGCAGGCATACAACTTATAGTTGTTCAATATACATCCGTAATATTGGTAAGTGTAAGAAATATAAAATTCTAGGTTCAATGTGAACAAAAAGAATACGTGCCAAATAATATAGTGAAACAATCCCATCTTTGTTTTATGTATATATATAAATTTCCTTGCGCTTCTCATATATGATATAGTGAAAAAAAACAAAACCAGCTTCTCATATATGATATAGTAAAACAAAAACAAAACCAGAAAGAGGCAGACAAAAAAAGAAGACAGTTTTGACGTGGTCTTTAAAAGAGGATGCATAGTTTTAAAATATTAATAAAGCAAAGATTAGAACTTAGGCTCTGTTTGGTAAGGAGGGGGAGGGGGAAGGATGAAGTGGGGTAAGGAGAGGAAGAGGTTGAAGAAGTGAGTGAATTGTATAAATTTCTCATGTTCTTTAATATAATGTAAAAAAAGAAGAGTATAAAAAATTAAAATATAATTTTATAAAAGCTCTCTCTTCTCCAATACTTTCAATATTGGAGTGAGTGTTTTTGATGGATTTTGATGAATTTATCATTCATCCTCAAACTCACTTCCTTCATCAATCTCTCCTATTAAACAGTCATTATTTTTCAAATCTCTCCACCACTCCCTCTGCTCCTTCAATTCCTCTAATAATACTTCCTACTAAACAAGGGCTTAAGAAGCTTTCCAACTCCAGACTAAACAAAAGAGCACTCCTTAAAAAAAACCTTTAAAAAAAAAAACTTTAAACTTCAAAGTATAAATTTAAGGAATAATTGTTTAGAACTGGGTTTACACGCGGAATCTTTGCGAACCCGATTTGAATTTCAATGGGCTGAGCCCAAATATTGAATTTGTTGCATTATATTTCGATTCCGGAACCCATCGAAAATGTAAAAAAAATAGCCGTTCCTTCCACCATTGTGTATCTTCCTCCTCCGTCTTCTTTTTCCGCTGCTGACAGCTCCTCTGTTCCCGATCGAAGAAATCCAAAACCTAAAATACCCTGTGAATTCACCGATACATGGTCTCCTCGTCCTCCTCGTCCTCTTCTTCTGCTATAATCTGTTCCTCTGCTTTCGGCCGAAGAAACTCTACACCAGAAAACCTAATTCTGAAAAAGCCGAATCTTGTGCAAGGTAAATTTCTCTCTCTCTCTCTTTCTTTTTTTTTTTTCTGATTAAGGTTTTAGAAATATAAGACCCCCAAAAAAAAAACTATAATGGAATTGATTTTTGTAAATGCCAGTTTTTTTTTTCCACAGTTGTTGATAATGGATTGTGAGCTTGTCTGATTCCCTTGGACATGAAGTTTGCGATTCATCGGCCTTTTATATCAATTTTAGATAAAAAAAAAATACAAATCTGCTACTGCTCTGCACTGAGTTTACATACATATTCTTGTTAGTTAGTTCTTTTTGGATCCAACGTGTGCAATTAATTGGCTTTTTCTTTCAGTTTTAGGTTAAATATTCATTTGCCACTGATCTGCATAGAGTTACATATATGTTCTTGGCCCCTTGTCTCCAAATTTATATTAGTGTTCGGTCTGGATTTGTTTGGTAACAATGGATGGTATTAACAGTTTTTTGTGACGTTAATCTCTATATATAATCAAGCTTCAATTTTTAACTTGGCGAAATCTAAAATGCTATTTGTTCACTTGTTTGCTTTGCATTCCATCTGAATAATCATTGTGCATTGATCAATATATGCAGATAAATATCACCGGTGCCAAGCTCTCTGCAGGCCTTCATGGGGTTCACGTTTTTTCTTTTCTTTATATGATGGCAGTTGTATATGGTTGTCCTGTTGCCCTTATTTTTATGTCTGATAACTAAATCAAGCTAGAATCAACATAACCACCATAGGATCCATAAAGAAGACGATCTAAATCAATCGAATTAGTAAAGTGGTCTAACCCTATCAAACAATCAAGCTAGAATCAAGATAACCACCATAGGATCCATAAAGAAAACAATCTAAAACCAATTGAAGAAGTAAAGAGGTCTACCCATATCAAACAATCACAATGTAGTGTCACACCCTCACCTCCTAAAGCCAAACGCGTTAGCTGTTGTTGATGTTGAGATTTTGACACATTTACCAGTAGTAGTACTAATTGGAGGAGGTAGGAGTCACTGTTTCTATTTGCTTCAACCCTTAAGGTCGAAAGTCCAAGTTAGTCAGAAAATGTTGCATCTCACACACCCCACCGCATACAATGTCTATATTATCCCCACTTTGAGCAGCCACCGCCTAGTATTAGAGACCTTTTTATTATTCGATCTAAGAGTATGTCAGCCTAAGCTTTTGAGTTCTGGCTTTTAGTTGGACTCCTCATCCTTATAAACTCAGAGTTAGTGCAACAATGGCTTTGTTAAGGATTTGCTCAGAGTTTATTCTTCTTGCTGGCTGATAGATGGGCTCAATGAAAGACAGCTCCACTCACCATTTTTCTGCCTCCCCAAACATTATTTGCTTACCAGAGGTGTGTTTGCTCTGTTTCTTACCTATTTATGTTTGTTTTTGTCCGCTCCATCATATAGGTTCAGTTTTGAATTTGGCATTCCAATGGATACTGTTAAATGCATTAAGAAAGCCCATTTTTTATTTTCGTTCCCTCTTAAAAAGATACGGAAAAAATGAAACTAAAATATTATTTGCTTATATGCAAGTATGTTTTCTGAAAGACAATATAAAAAAGTTTTAAAATAAGATAATATTGGCCTCCAAATGGAATACATAAACTTTATGTTCCATTTACTAATTCTTTCGGTTTTTAAATTTGTAGCTCAAAATTAGTAGCTTAAATTTTTGTAAAATTTATTTGTATTTTCATCCCTATTATATAATACAATTCTTCTTATTATATTATTTGTTAATTTCAGTTAAAGTATACTGTCTTAACAGGTTTTTGCAAATAATTTTTGTAAATTACGAAGTTGTTATTATGCTTTAGTAATACAGTTTAAAGTGTTTTTCGTTTTAACAATTTTGATATTGCTTTGAGGTTTATTTCTCTCTACGAAACTGACTTGTAATGGATAACACGAATTTCAAATAATTGCTGTTTCTCAGAAGATAAATCAAGATCAAGTCAAAATGACTATTCCTTTTCTTTGTTTATTTCATTTCTAGTTTCTATTTTATTTTATTTTTAAGGGAACGAAATTGAGAAGGGGCTTTTACTTCATGCATTTACTTAAAAAACTATGACAGGAACTGAATATATATATATATATATATATATATAACAAATGGAGAAGCTATTTTAACTGAAATTGAGAGTGGTTTTTTCTGTATTACTAGCTTCATTATTTACTTAAATCGTGTAAATATTTATGTTCTTTTTTCACAAAATGGAGCTATAAAGCTTTTCTTTTTTTTAAACGGAGTATGTTTAAAATTTAAAGATGTAGTTTTATAATTTTTTTAATCATATTCTAAATTATTATTTTTCCTCAAAATTCTTGGATAATAGAGTATTGTAGCATAATTTTTTTTTATAACTTATTACGTTTGCAATCATATTGTAACACTTAAACTCAATCATTTCATATTTTCAATATTAGCGGGAGAGAAAAAAAAATCATTTTACAGTGTGCATTATCAATCGGTTATTGCAAATAAAAATAAAATAAAATAAAAGAGGATATTTTTGTCATTGAAATATATTGTTTTCTTTATTATTTTATAGTTTACAAGGTTTTCTTTATTTTATATCTTTGTTTTCTTTAGTATCTATATATTCAAATCAATGCTTTTGTTTGTTAAATATATATATATATATATATCGAATTGTCAACACTTGTTTTTGCTTTGTTATAATATTTATTTATTTAAATTATGGCTTTTGTTTTAAAAAATAAAAATAAAAAAAGGTAAGCTAACCAAGTATCATTGAAATGTCAAATTCAAATAGTGAACTTGTTAATTGTTGGAGTGCATAAAAATAGACTAAAATAAGTTGGCGACAAAGTAAACATATTCATGGTTGTAATTATTTTGGAAGGCTTTAAAATGGCAGAGATGTGAGACACTGTCCGGCATAGAATCCATCTTAGACTCTTGAAGAACCTCGTTGCAAATCCTTTCACAAAATCATGACTTGCACTGAAGTTTGAGACCAAAGGGAAGGTGGTAAAACAGAAAGCAAAGCTTACCATGGCAAAAACACTCAAAGAAAGACATAAAATAAAAAGGTCTCTAATGCCAAGAAAGTGTAGCAGCAAAGGGGGTTGAGACTTGGCAGAGAGGTGGGTATAGGTGCTGACATTTTATGGTAACTTTGACATAGGCATGTAATGGGTTGAGTGAATTAGACCAGTCGGACATCGAACTCTCTAATTATGTACATGCTGGTGATATTGTTGAAGTTCAATATCAATGATGGTCAATAAAGTGTGCAATTTTGAGGTGAGGTGTACCATGTATGAGGTTATTTTTTAGGCCGAGTTATACCACTTTTACCATTTGGTAGGTGGTGCTTCAAGCCGGATGTCTAGAAGATTTGAAGCAGGAGATGAAGTAGCAGATAGGGAGAAGATAGAGAAAGTATTTCAATATTTGCTGCACCTACTTTTGAAGATTTAATGATGAATAAATTGATTCTGTTTCCATATGTATTTAAATAGCCAATTGTTAAGCTTTTATGTATGGCCCGACTGTCCAACTACCACTGTCCTGTGGTTACAAGACTAAATAACCATAGCAATAGGTACCCAGTGATCACCCTCAATAAATTAAAATCTTAATAATTTGGATTGTGTTTATACATAATTCGGGAGTATTGTTATCAATAACCCTAATAATAATATAAGATATTTCCATTGAAACACATCATTTCAGAATTTTTTACTGTGTTTAGCTATTGAAGATGCTCAACAATTATATTAGATTTCCCAGAAGTACCCAAAAAAATACAAAAATGCTATTACTTACAGTGATGCTTACACGATGATGGGTCCTTGTTAAAAAAAAGTTGTCTGATGAACCACAATGCTTTTAAAGAAAGAAATAAAAACACAAACGAAACATTACCACCCACACTGTGCCTTTCAAAACTCGCAAATATAGGACACAAAAATCTCTCAGTACCCAAGCGCCACACCGTGTTCGCTCCACTCGACGCCAAAACCGGGCTGAGTGACATGCGGCACAAGAGACGCACAGCAAGCCTTGCACACAAACAGTGGTGGCACAGCCTCCGCGTCTTCAATCCCACAGCAGCGCGTGTGTTGCCACACCTCACAGATATCACACGCCACCATCCTCTCCCCATCGTCGTCTTGTGCACCACACTCGCACCTCACCATCCACGTGTCGGACCCACCCTCATACCTCAGAGTTGTCTCCAAATCCATCCCACTCCCTCTTACCCAAATCTCCACCCCCGACTCAATCGTTCCAAATAGCAACTCGTGGTCGTCCACTTCCTCCAACCCATCAATCTCGCTCACCATGAATTGCTCTGCAACGCAGTACGTGTCGTGCAATGCATACTCCGCCGCTTGCTTTAAATCTCCCACCGTGGCATGCAATGGAACCACAACAATCACACCGGGTGATAACTCCTGCCTCCTGAATTCGCTATCTGTGAAACGGCAAATGAATGTCAACCTTTGGTCTTCCTCATCTTCGAATGGCCACTCTTTAGCAAATTGCTTAGCGTCCAGAACTGACTGAGCAGCCAGTTGCACCAATTCTGATTCTGGGTAACCCAGAAGTACATGCTTATACAAATAAATCACATCGTTGTAAGCATCAGCTCCAGGACACGGAGCCTTTGATGGAAGGAGAAGGGTCGTCTTTGGGTCTACTATTTCTTGCTGCTGCTGCTGATCTGATTCAGAGCCGACGAGTTCACGAATCGTGTACTCCAAAATCCTTGTCATTGGGTTAACTGAGCGACGAACAATGTGACCTCCAACAACGACATTGTTGAGTGATTTCAGAACATAATCAAGCAAACCCGTGTCGCCGATGTGCAACCGAGCCGCGTCTCGGACGTCTTGCCGAGTCATTCCACCGCCATGGCCCAAGTGTTCTGCTCTCTTTTCCTTCAGCGCACTCACAATAATATTTGCTGCGAATTCTAATCTTCTTTGTGGCCATCTACTATCCATGTTGGAAACCATAGTACTGAAATTTCTGTACTTCATGGGCTTTTCCTTGGACAGAGTACTGAGCTTGTTCTTGGGGATTGTCCTGGTTATTGGTTTTGATGAGCTGGAAAACAATGGAGGATTGTGGGGGACGACCATTTTCTTTTGTGCTGGTGAACAAGACTTGATTGTCAGCATAAATTTGAGCATGTCTCTGATTGTGATAAGCTGAGTTTCACTCAGATTTCTGTAGAAGCGAATGATTTGCCTGATCTCTTTGCACATGTCGGTGTTACTGAAATCTTGGATGATATTATCAAGTTCCAAGGAGCTGAGAACCTCGAGTGCTCTGTCGTAATGTTGATGTATTACTCCGAAGCTTCCATGGAAAAATCTGTATCCCCATCTACCAAACCATGGATGTCCATAAGCAACCCCATGTAGGAGACGAAGATCCATTGACCGCTTCTTTGAGGAATCTTCAACGGTGATTTTCCTGTAAAAGTGAAACAAGCCCAAGAGCTTGAGTAGCGCGATGCGAATGTATATACGATGAAAACATGAACTTTGGTGGTCCTCTTTTACCTGGTTCGCAAAATTGTGCAGATACGGTCCCAAAGATCCATGATTTCTCTGCCACAAAGATACTTAGAACCCCCTTCGATTCCATTGATGCTTAGCAAATGACCGTACCCGTTACTATGAATCAATCCGTGCAAGGGGTGAGTCTGAATGTCGAAGACATTATCATCCAAGGGCTTGTTCCATCCATTTTCCATTGGAATTACCAGATGATACTTCCGCTTGGAAACAAAATGATTACTCCAACCTAAAACCCAATTCCCAAAATCACCGTCCAAAGTAAAAGAAATCCCAAATCATAAAATTGATCAGAAACCCGTTTCAAGTAATTGAAGAAAAAAAAAATAAAAAAGATCAGATTAAAAGAGACAGAGAACCAAAGACGAACCTGTGCATCGGCAGTGATCGCAGTAGGGTTGTGCAGAGTACTTGACGTTTTCTTCGATGGTATACAGAGGGACCACAAAGCTTTTCTTGTCATGCACAAGAAGAGTGCACCAAATTGGCATTCCCTGGACATTGTAGTCTTCTTGCACAGCGCATTCTTGAAGAAAAACTCGAATGTTGTCTCTGAAAGGACCTGTAGGATTAATAGGGCAGTCGGGGTCGCCAAATGAATGAAACCCATAAAGCTTCGGCTTCCTCTTCCTCTTCCTACAGGCTTCAAAGATCGGTATCGACATTGTTGAACCTCCTTAGCTTCCACTTTCTCCAAGCTTTTGCTTCTTGAATCTTTCTCATACGGAGAAAAGGTTCAGTGAAAGAAACTGATATAAAAGTCAGCAACAAAAAATTAAAAATAAAAAGAACTTTCAGTTTATTTAGTTTCTAGTTTTAACTGAATCCAAATCTGTTTCAGTGTTAAATGTGTTTGTTAGTCCATTCCATTTACCCGCTCAATTTTGATTTCGATTTTCCGACGGTTACAGATACCTTCTTTTCCCTTCAAATGACATTTGTACCCTCACCTCTTTTTTCTTTTTTTCTCCAAGTCCATAAACATTACCTACTGAGCTGGTTCCGCCGTGGCTATTTTGGTCATTTTGGTAATACGCTTCTGTACGCCGGCGAAGAGAGAGAGAGATAGTTGGAGGAGCTGAAACTTGACGCCGAGAATCTTCCCGCCAATGGAAAACAAATTGGGAGATACCACGTGTACTTCCAACCAATTTTCTCTCTCCCACGCGGGTCTTGGGCCTTTTCTTTTTGGGTCTTCGGGTCCCAGCCTATAACTTAAATATGCCCTAAAATAAATAAATAAATAAATTTCAGCTTATAATAAATTTTCGGCCTTTTATTATAATTTTCTTTGTCAACCAATACATTTACCAAATACACCACACAAGCATCTTCTTTATACACCCATCATTAAATTTTAAAAATATTTATAACTACTCTGTGCAATTCCAAAATACTCCACACAACCATTTTCCTTATGCACCCATCAATAAATTTCAAAACTATTTATAACTACTCTATACACTTACCGTATTCCCAAAGTGCCTTTTACACCTACACTCACCCATTTAACATTTTTTTTTAATATAAAATAATAATAATAATAAATTTTTGCTAATCCTCTTCGTTGAAAATTTAACAAATTAACAAAGTTAATTTAAATCACCCATGTGATTTTCCAGATTTTAATGTGATAAGACACCGTAATTATACCTTTGATGATTAATTTTGAGTTATTGAATGATTTTAAAAATATATATATATTGATATAAAATTCGCGACTTTTTTGGCCAATTAGGGTTGAACACTTTGATATGGTTCGATAGATTGTATTTAAACAATCTTGATAGGTTTAAACATAGTCAATTGAATAATCTTTGACATTTTTAATTGTATAACACAAAATTAACTACTCACGTACATAGACTAATTTCCACCAAGTTAGATAAATGAAACTGTCACCTTTTTATTCCAAAACACGTACAAGTTTGGCATTAGTTTTTCTTGCATATGTTCATTTTAAATTTATTAAGTTTGAAGCTTTCATTTTCTGATAAATTAAAAAAAAAATACTTTTTTATTAATTTATAAATTTATTAAAAAATAATTTTTTATTTTCTAATCTTTGTGGTCTTATCGGAGTTTCAAATAATAAATTTATATATTTAACAGTTCTTTTTCACCTCGTATTCCTAATAATTTTTTCATTTTACCTTATATCTTTAATAATTTTTTTTTATCGATAATATTATAGGTTGAATGTATTGAGATGCAAATAAAAATATATCTCTGTAGGCTCAAACAAAAATGCATCTCCATTGAACCACATCCTTAGATTGAGTTGGGTAGTTTGGTTAGAATCAACTTGGCATGCAAGACGAACAGAGAGTACTCTAATAAGAGCGAGTGACCGACATGCGCAAGCAGCTAAGGAAGTTTCACGCATTCCATGTGTTTTCCTTTTGTTTTTTGTCGTTTTCCTTCAGGGAATAAAAGCATTCTAATGGTTCAATAAGATAATTAAAAAAAAACAAACGAACATAGCTGATTTGATTCCTATGGCATGTCAGCTGCGTTTGTCGTTGAATCATTGATTCCTTAAATAAGCTGTTTTAATAATGTATTCTATAGACGTATATCCTTTAAAATTTTGCTAAATCTATATATAATATGTAATTTATTTTTCACTAGGTCCACATGTGATAACCCTATGCCCACCTAATCAACTCATATGAATTTCACGCATCTGGGGTGTGGCCTAGCAGAAAAAAAATCGACCGTTCTATCACACTCGTTTATGAGAGTTATGATTCAGTTTAAGAAATTCGCTATCGTACGCTTCTTGCTTGAATCGCCGTAGGGGTTGTTAGAGATCCAAAAGCTTCTGCACTCTCTGGATTGTAAAATTAAAATAGCAAGAGCCTACCCACTAATGTAATCCCTTTAATAAATCTACATCGATGCCCTATATATAATATGTAATTTATTTTTCACTAGGTCCACATGTGATAACCCTATGCCCACCTAATCAACTCACATGAACTTGGAATCATATAAATAAATAATTATATTTAGATCTATATATAATAAACAAATCAACAGGTAATTGATTCATTATTCATGGATGATGGCCAAATCAATGCATGTATTTAAATTTACTTTTTTAATACTAATTCTAAAAAAAATAATTTTTTTTCTTTTTTACTATCATTCAAAATTTTAAAATAAAAATGACAAACTATATATATTTATGTTTTCTAAAATTGAGAATATGTACGGTAACATCAATGCAAAAACAAATTTTCTTTAGTTATCACATTTTCTATCTTAAAAAAAAGAAAATCTTTTCTTTTTTTGACAAAAATAACATTCTCTTTGATAAAATGTCTCTTCTTTTTTTTTTTTTTTGTCACACTTGCCTTAAAATTTCGTTGCGATAACATATTCATTCAAAATTTGAGGATCATTGTGCAAAAAAAAAAAAAAAAGGAAGTAGAAGAAGAAAAAGTAGTGCGGTGTTATCATATTCAATCCACACGTATCTGTAAAGTGCCACGTGTAAGAATTAGGCTGCACATCAATTTAAAATAAATTTGGGGATAGATATGGCTCTGAAGCCGACGATGATCGGTAGTGGGACCCACCCACATGCCGGAGCATATAATTGATTTTGTGAATCGTATCAATACCATGCCATATGATAAGGGCAAGAGCATCCGCGTGAAGCCGACTCGAGGAGTCCACCACTCTGCAACCGCAACCGACCTTCTATCAATTTATCACTGTGACGACGTCGTTTATTTATTTATATAGTTTCGCGATAAAAAAAACAAGGCCATGTTGTTGTTCATATCCTCAACTTTTCGCGATAACTTCAATGTTCTCTGCGTCACTGTCCGATCATGTGGCTTTCTGTGCACCCTGTTTAATGTTTCACCGAACTTGGGATCCTCGACGGTTTCACCGTTTTCCATGCCGTTCACCTTTTCTTTTCTTTTTTTCCGTTTTTTTCTTTGAGTTTATTAAAATATTTTATCAAATATAAAATAAGATGATTAAAATATGATTTTCCACAAGATGGAGCTGGAAATTTTGTCATTTTTTATGAGAATAATGTAATCTCTTTTTCTTTAGTGAATAAATTATATGTTTTCTCAATTAAAAAAAATATATATATATATAGAAATTCAATTTTGCGTGCGTGGATTATGCTCTAGCTCCTCATTCAGTGTGCGTGTATTATGCTTTCTTTGGTTTGATTTTTAAATTTTTTGTTTTATTCAATATTAAAAAAATAATAATTTTAAGTTATGCCATCAATTTCTGTTTGAGAAATCCTACCTATTCTTATCTACTAGGCTTGATAAAAATTTTGACATCTAATAATTTACTCGTCTGACCGACAAATTTTCTGGAAGGAAAAAGACAGTCGTAAATTTTTTATTATTGTTATTTTTATAGGAAGATAATTGTTATCGTAAAAAGGGAAATTTTTTAAAAAAAAAATTTAATTTAGTGGAGAAATTTCGTGGGCGAAGGGGAAGTTTCCTCAATCAGCAATGAAGAGAAAGCAAGAGGACTCGTACAGAGACCCCACTGGCAATTTTTGCCGTCTGTAATTCCTTTCTCTTTCATTCTGTCTCTGTCAAAGTTATTTCCCTCTTTTCGTAGCGCTTTTTCAAACGCTTGAAAAGCCAGCAAAGAAACTTCTTTCTCGTTTACTGCTTTCTCTTCCCTGCGTCTACATGACCATTTGCATATATATATATATCTATCTCAAATTGCTTGTATTCCTTCAATTCGCAGACCCACTGTAAAGTTATTGGCGCTTTCCTTTGTTTGCTTAGAGAACTTTAATGGAGGTCGTAAACACTGATCCTGCTTCAATGAAGTACCATCAAAAGAGTACGGTTCAGAGGCTGAGATGTTCTGTTCAGAACTATGACTGGGGTCGAAAGGGTCGCGACTCCGAGGTCGCCAGGCTATTTGCTCTTAATTCTGACTCCGAAATTGAGCCTGAAAAGCCTTACGCTGAGTTCTGGATGGGTACCCACGAGTCGGGACCGTCGTTTTTGGTTCAGAACGGGGAGGAGAGTAATGGGTTTTTGACGGATGAGTCGGAGGGTGTAAGCCTCAAGTCGTGGGTTTTGAAGAACCCTAATGTGCTTGGGGAGAAGACGGTCCAGAAATGGGGTCCTGACCTCCCTTATTTGTTTAAGGTTCCATTTTTATTTTTCTCTTCGAATTTCATGGGATTTTTGTTTTTTATTTTTCGTTCTTTCCAACATGGGTTTCTGGTGATCTTTATGTTGGTTCTGACTCTTTTATTGTTTTTGCGTATTTTGTGTTTGTTAGGTGCTTTCAGTGGCCAAAGCATTGTCAATACAGGCTCACCCGGATAAGGAGTTAGCGAAGAATTTACATAAGCGGCACCCAAATCTATATAAAGACGATAATCATAAGCCTGAGATGGCGCTGGCTATTACTCAGTTTGAGGCCCTTTGTGGGTTTATCACTGTCGAGGTATAAATCTTTTCTTTTTTCTTTTTTAATTGCATTTTTTTATATATGTATTGTTTTGTAAATGGAAAATGGCTATTTTATCTTTACAATGATTAAAGAAATAAACAATTAACTGTTTGGGGCCTCCATTTATTTATTTATTGTGATTATAAAGTATATTTGGAAGACGATTATTATCAATGATTCAATGTTTGCAAACGGACGAATCTTCTACTACGGTTGTCGTATTGCTCTGTAGGTGACTGTTATTGTGTACTGAGTTCATGGACCATATCGGAATGGATGTGTAAATTTAGCGTCTTTATAATTTGGATTTGAATTTATTTATGGGAATGTCTTTGTCAATTTTAGCTCGATCTGTTTATTCTGGTAATTTTTTGGTATTTTGACGACGTTACTGGGTCTATGTCAATTGCTTTCCCAAAATTCATATGGAAATTGAATTTAAACTTCCTAAACCATACACTGTGGCCCACTTGCTTAGAAGTGAAATACCTAATTGTGAGTCTGCGTTTTCCTCTTTCCTTGGTTCATTACTTGCTCTGGACAGGCCCAGGGAAAAGAATACGAGAAACTGGAAGAAAGTAGATATGCCCTCATTATATCTGATTCTGATAAATCAAAATAGTAATTCTGTGCAATTTTTGATAAAAGCAAGTTAGGTATCATGTTTCAAGTGTTATTAGACTAAAGATTTATGTGGTTTTGGTGTTTCTTGTCAGAAGAACATGGTTTTCTGATTTCAAACATGCCTTAATTACATATTTAGTGTCTGGTGATTTGAGAATTTTATGCGCCATGTTGAGGGAGGCAGGAATTTTGGCTTCATTCTGAGATCACAGAGCAGATGGAAGCCTGCCTCTTTTTGTAGTTACTTGTAAAGATCAGTCCTGATTCCTAGCCTGATTAGAGTCTGAGTTAATTTTTATTTACTACTTTGATATTTTTTTAATGTTTAATCAGTCGAATGATTACATAGTTGGACAGATGTTGAGCTGTTAACTATATTTCCTTCACTTTTAACCTCATGAATAACCAAAAAGGCCCTCCCACAAGAAAATTTAATAGCCAAAAAACCTTCAAAAAATCATTTGATTTCAAGAAACATTGACCTAATAAAAAAAAAAACCGTTCTTCTGTCTTCCAAGATCTGTTTTTGTTCTCCATGATACAGTATAGGGCTCTGCCTGTTGAGATCAAACCTAACAATGCTTCTCCAGATTGATGAAGCTTCATATGATTCTAAATTTTTATGTTAAGAATTCAAGCTGAAGTTTGTTGTGAATTATTAGCAACTAGCAAACATCTAAAAAACTTTGTGCAGTTTACTTTGTGTATTCTCACTTAATTGATTTCTGTGGATATTTAGAGTCATGCTGAGAGGAGATATGGTACCTATTAATCGAACAAGTCCTAAAGATGTTGTTTCATCCTCCTTTTTTTTTTTCTTTTTAAAAAGAAAAGAAAAAAAAAGAGGCTTGTGGGCTCGCTATCATAAAACATGGAGAGTCTCAGTATTGCAGCCTGTGACCAACTCTGTCTTTGAGTTATATGCATTAGGATACTTCTCTCTTTTTCTTTATTTATTTCTTGGTTTTCCCCCACTGTGATTTTGTTATCTTTAACTCTCTTTTCAACATTCAGCATCGAATCTCACTTTACTGGCTCCATGATAATGGCCAATTATCACTGAGCGAATGCAGATATGGCATATGCACGAAATACATTGAAATGTAACAATTCAGAGATTTTCTAGATATTTCCACATCCACAACGTGATAATGGGCCTTGTTACTAATGTTCCTGAGTATCATTGGTAACATGTGAGATCTAGAAGATAATAAGTGATTACTTAAGTGGTAGGTGAGATTGAGATGAACCTCACCTATCATTGTTGCAGATATTGATTATGTTGTTTACTATTGTATTTTTTTAATCAGGAGCTTAAGTGTGTGCTTCATAGTGTTCCCGAGATTGTGGAACTGGTTGGCAGTGCAGATGCAAATCTAGTCTTACAAATCAGTGGTCTAGATGGGGAGGAGAAGAGAAGATCTGTTCTCTGTTCAATTTTCACCAAACTCATGTCAGCTAGCCAAGAGATGGTGCTTAAAGTAACATCTGATATGAAAAGTCGTCTGCACTTGGAAAGTCAGGTTTGTTGATAATTTTACTTTCAAAGTAATAGTTATATGTGGATTACCATAACCTATGGGGCTTTATTCTGTTACCTTGTAGGATGATCAGAAATTTATGAGCAGTCATTCATAAAGAAACTTACTGCATATAATATTGTCATGTTCTGGAAGTTTTGTCTGTTTTCATTTTCTTATATTTAGAAAATATATGAATTTTGGACAGTTTTTTTGCTAAGCCTTTTGATTTTGATTTTATTTGTTTATGTCATTTGGTGAGATATATGGTTCAAGTATCTAGCAGATACATAATTCTTGCTTTGACTCATGGAGAAGGAAAAAAAGAAAGAAGATAGAGATCTTTATTTATGTTAGTCTTTGGCAGAAATTAAGCTCTTTTTTTTTTCTTTTTTTTTTTTATAGTAAAAGGTAAATTAATATTTTAAATTTTGTCAATTTTCCTTGTTACTACCATGCTTTTTCCATCCTTTGATCATTACTTTTTTGCTTTTTTCCATCAGGTGAGACAGTTGACAGATAAGGAACAGCTTGTGTTGCGGTTGGAGAAACAATATCCAGCTGATGTTGGTGTTATTTCAGCTTTCTTTCTTAATTTTGTGAAGCTTAATCCTGGAGAAGCATTATATCTTGGGGCAAACGAACCCCATGCATATATATTTGGCGACTGCATTGAATGTATGGCTACTTCAGACAATGTTGTGAGGGCCGGCCTTACTCCAAAGCATCGGGATGTGAAAACTCTCTGTTCCATGCTCACATATAAGCAGGTGAAGTGTTTAAGATTTTCCTGATTCCTTATTCTACTTGTTTTTGCCTGGTGGGAAATATTCTTTTTTCATTTGGCTAAATTTAGAACACATTTAAGCACCTGAGTTCTTAAATCACTTATATTTTTACTTACTCGCATAATCAAAAATGTGATTTAGAAGACATACAAATTTTTGCTTTGATTGAATCTTTCATAGTTTGCTTCACATATGATGAGAGACATTTTCCCAACAATACTACGTGGTATTGTTTCTATTGTAGGGATTTCCTGAAATTCTTCAAGGAATTCCTTTGAATCCATATGTGACGAGGTACCTCCCACCTTTTGATGAATTTGAGGTTGATCGCTGTAACCTTCCCCAAGGGGAATCAGCATCATTCCCTGCAGTTCCAGGTCCGTCCATTTTCTTGGTCTCCCAGGGGGAGGGTAACATGCGTACAAATTCCATTAAAGGAGATGTAATTAGTGAAGGAATTGTTATTAATGAAGGAGATGTTCTTTTTGCTCCTGCCAATACTGAGATTACCATAACAAGTGCATCTGAGTTGCAGCTGCACAGAGCTGGTATAAACAGCAGGTCCTTCCAAGCACTCTGAATCTTCAGCAGAACATTTTAGCTTAAGGTAATTAATTAAACTTAAATAATTACTTCTCATGTTTCAGTTTGTGTATTTTCCTGCTTTATGAATGTGTATCTATGTATTATGTGATTAAGAACCTTCCTGTACATGAATGAGCAATGAGACAGTAGAGAGGTACATACAATGTCTGAACATGATAACTGGCCTTTTCTGTTCAATTAATAAAACAAAAAAAGGTTACTATGAAGTCTCTTGTAGTGAACGTGGCTGTGATCTTTTATTGTCACTATTTTTAGTTTTAGTTGCAAAGCATTAAGCTGAGAACATTCCTGTTCTTAATAAAAATGCGTTTGAGAATTTTATACACAGAAGGCATAAACTGAAGTTCCTGCTGTGTAGTTGGGGTTAACAAATCCAACATGTTCCTTGTAGCCATTTCCAAGGTATATGCATCCGTCGCTCACTGAAATGCCACCGTACACGGTGGCTCCTGTGTCATGTGACCACAATATCTTTCCGGTCTTAGCATTGAGTGCATAAATAGGACCTTGTTGGAAAGTTGATCCGCCGAAGACAACACCATTAGCCACAGTCACAGGACCTGGGGCTGTGGCTTCGTTAAGATTAGCTGTGGACCATAAGATATTGCCACCCCGAGCCTCCATTGCTACCCATCCACCAGCAATGGTGGTGTTTTGTGAAGGCATAAGGGTGAAGTTTTTGTGTTGGCTGTTGGCGATATTCGTGTAGATCCTCCTTTCATCAGTGGCTGCTCCCCACATACCTCCTCCTCCTAAGCCTCCTGGTCCAGCTTCCTATATCAAACCAAAGCCGATAATAACTCCGTAAACTGATTGCGGCAGCTGATGTGGTTAGATGTTATTGGCTTTTATTTAGAATTCATTTATATTAAATTGTCAACCAATACTGAGGCTTATCAATCCAATTATAAAATGCCATGTGGATTGTATATCTCACAGGTTGTTAGCCAATTCAATAAGAAATAGTCAAATATAAAAATGAAACTTAGAAATAAAAACTTACGGTAGACCATACTAAGCGGCCATGGTTCCGATCAAGAGCCCAAGCAAAACCACTCTTTTGAACTGCCACCACAATGTCCCGCTTAGTTCCATTGACAAAGATGCTCAACATTAACGGTGCTTCCCCGAAATCTGCATCAGGACTCGGACCGGGTGGACACCGGGGATCCAAATGCCGGTGACAAGCACCAAACCACACATCGTAGCCTCCCAGTTGCTTGTACCATACGATTCTGCCGGAGTCCAAATCAAGAGCAACAATGGAATTAGAATGGTTATCAGGTTCAATGCACGGGTCGGGCTGAGTAGGAACTGTTAGATTGTTCTGTCTTTCTTGGCACTGAAGAATGCGAGGAGGAGCCGAGTAAAGGTTTCCGGTGGCGATATAGACGTGGTTCCGGGACACGTCGATGGAAGGGCTACTTCCCCATATTGCTGCTCCGGCGTATTCTCCAGTCTTGCCTAAGTTGTCTGGGAGCATCAAAGTCTTCCACAGAATTGCACCATTTTTAATGTCTATTTTGGAGAAGCTGCCTATGAAGGTACAGCACTGGTCCAACACAACACCTTCTTCTAATGAGGATGTTCCAACATAGAAACCCCTTCACAAAATTAAATAAATAACAACAATTATTCACTTACTGATTTTGGTAAAGCTTGGTTTGTAGTTTTGGACCTCTTAAATCACAAAATGTATAGGTTTTCTATTTCTACAAAGACAACATGCAAGACAAATGAAACACTATTCTATATTAAACAATCAGATGAAACTATAGTTCATTTTTTCATCTTATTACAAATTCATATTGATATATAGTATTGAGGAAAGTTTTTGTAAATAATAGTTAATTAAATCTATTTTTACCAACTTATATAATTAAATGCCAAGCTGCCCACATGGACTTTTTCAATTCATACACAAATTTAAAATATTTTAAAATGTCTTGTATAGTTGTTTATGTGCATGCAGTTTCTGACAGCTAGCAGAAAACCACATGCATGGACGTTTTTGTCAACCTATGTATAAAATTTCTAAATTTACTATTTACTTGATCTCTGATAAGCATCTCTAATCATACTTCACAAGCAATATTGGATTAACCGCTAAGTTAATAAGCAAATGGTGTATATATACATATATTAAAATTAATACTAACCCCTTATAATGAGTTCCAGACATGGTGATGAAGCTTCTATTATGATGATCAAGCCTGGTGGACCAGACAAGCTTCCCAGTTGACCTCTTGAGGGCAATAACAACGGCAGGACCATAAATTCCGACGACGAGAAGATCACCGGCAATGGTCGGAGTAGCTCTCGAAATGGTAGAGTTGACATTGAGAATGAAACCAGTGTTGTTAAACCCTGTCAACCTCTGCAAGTTCTTCTTCCAAACTAGGGATCCATCAGAAGCTTTAACAGCATAGATGTTCCCATTCCAGCTTGGGAAATAGAGGGTCCCGTCGGAAATCGCCGGAGTTACGCTCACGTCGCCCCCGGCATAGAATTTCCATTTCAAACTTAGATTGGAAACTGTTTCAGGGCTTATTTTCACCTCCTTGTTGGCATACCTTCTGTTATACAGATCTCCTCCATGGTTCAGCCAGCAGTTCTGTATCAAGTGCAATCCCAAGCATCAAATTCTTTTGAAAACAGTGAGTTAATTTCTACAAGTGGGTGTTTGGTGTGTGTTTGTATTTAACTTACATTGGAATATGAAGCACTGGGTGTTAGAACAGAAAAGATAAATATTGAGAGGAGAAGAAGATGGGTATAGAATCTAATAGGAGCCATGGAAGTAGAAACCAAATTGTGATAGTGAGACCGGCTTTTTATGTGAATACAAATATATATATGTAGGTTAAGAGCTACCCTACTTCTCATATCCAATCTCAACTCTCTTACATGGGAGACAAAAATAGTCTATTTTTAAATAATAAATTAAAATATATATATATATATATATATTTTATCATAATCCTCAAATTTCCTATTGTATTGATATATATTTTTAATAGATTAATACGTTATACATATTTTTATATTTAACACGTCATCATTGTGAGTGTTGTAAGACGACAGATTGGAATAAAGTTCATAATTTGATATGGTCATTTATGGGAGTCATTAGTGGAAAATTTTGTATCCCTCCCTTCCCTCTACTCCAGTACTAATTTACAGTTACTGTAACACACCTTAAAAACCCTAGAAAAAAAAAGAAGGTAAAATGGTACACTCAGAATAATACAATACAGGTGATTCCTCAGTATGACCTACTTTGGAAGCAAAGTGACTTACCACATGATAAACAAAAACATGCAAAACATGCTAAGGAGAAAATGTTTCTTTCTTAATTACAATATCTTATGTGTTCAAACCATTAAGCCACGATAGAATAACATCTGCACCTTTCTTCCATGAACAGTCCAACATCATGTCATGGGCAACCCCTTCAACACTGATCGGTGAAACGCCATAAAAGGTCCCTGTTTCATCAAGACCTTCACCATCCTACAAATGAAAAAAAATGTATAATATTAAAAAGGGAAGGGTTTTAATCAGTAGGACAATTAAAACCGGGTTCATACCACAGAAATTAGAATATTATGTTGGGTAGCCGGTAAACAAGTAGGCAATTGAGGAGCAGCAACTAGAAAATGCATGTTCAAAGTTATGGCCTCTGCCCATATCTTTAAACAAAAAATGATTGTGGCTATATATACTACACAAAGCTTACCACAATGAAATCATCATTGGCACCCAAGACAAGAAGTTCAATGGAAGATTTTGGCACCGAAGGAACTGGAAGCGATGCATTCAGCTTCCTCAGATCAAATAATGGCATTCTTGAACTTTCTTTCATTAGTGCCTGGTAACTAAAAGAAAAAATATATGAGTTGGAGGCCATACATCATTACCAAAAGTTAGAGGCAACTTTGAAAATTTTATATGCAAATTTACTCATGATACAGATTTGAAAATTTTAGATACAAAACTTTCTCATGATACACTTATCTCAGCATTTCGAAGTCTAAGTCCAATTACAATGGTAGTTTGTATGTAGTTGTTAGTTGTTACTAAGAAAATTGAAGTCAAACTATGATTTTCACAAACTAATGAATGAAATCAGATATTGAAACGCATTATGCAACATCATTTGTCACTGTGAATAAAGTTCTGATGGACTTAAGCAGAATTTTTTAAAGACAGACCGTAGAACCAGATGATCCTCCATAGCTGCAGAGAAAAATGTCTCCTTACAGAGAGGAAGAGAAGTTTGAAAAGCTTTTGCTGCCAAGCTATAGGTCACCTACATAAATAGTTAAAAAATAAATGGCAGCACTGTCAGAAGAACAACTAAATGCTATATATACTTCTAAAATTGACAAGAAAGTCATTCATGGAAAAACAATAACGTCTTTAGTAACTTCCAAAAGAACATGAGGAATAATAGTTAGGACAGACTTAGAATCAGACCATGAACACAAGGATGCACCTTAAAAAGAATTTTATGTCAAAAGAAGTATACATAACCAAGGAATGAAAAGCAGTTTTATCAAATCTTTCATTGAGCATGTAACTTATAAATGAGGAAAGAGTACACTGAATTATTTCTTATCATAAGAGTGAAGAGTAAATACCTTAAAAGCAGCAATAGGTTTGGAAAAGAGAAAGCGCCAAACTAAGCCACTGAAGAAAGTGAAGACAATGTCAATTTCAGTTAATCACATAAAAAAGAATCCTTTAGAATGATAAACATCGAATCAGAAACAGCTGGGAAGTTACCTATTACCTGAAGGAGGAACAGAGCAGATAAGAACAGCACCAGCAAGTTTAGGGTACAACTTTTCCATATCTAGAATAAAGCTCAATCAACAAACATAGAAACAGTCTACATAAGGAAATTCCCCCTTAAATCTAATAAAAAAAAATCATACAGCATATTAACCAAAAGGCATGAATATAAATTACATGGCTTGGATTTGAAGCTATTATGTTTATTTATGCTTGATTCTAACATCAAGAGCATGCATCTTGAATCTTCAAAGTAAATTTCATATTTTTACTAAAAGGTCCCTTTTTTTGTTTTTTTATTATTTTTTGTTTTTTTTTATTATTATTTTTTATTTCTATCTAAAAACTGAACTATCATTGTCAATTTCATTGTTTTCAAATTGTAATAATTTCAATTTTTGGCCTTCTTTAAACGAAATATTTTCCTGCAGACATCAATGGATTTAGATCTACAATGCATCTAATCCCACAGTGATTGGCGTACACCTCCAACAACTTTATGTCCTATATAACCTTTTTCAATCCAGTATAAACCAGTAGAAGTTGGAGATTACCTAAAAATTGGTCATTTTTTATATTTGCAATATAGTACTGAATAACAAGCCCCCCAAAAGAATGTCCAAGCAACACTGGTGGTGACCTGAGTTCTCTATGAATAAAGTCAGCAACATCACCTGCATGGGTCTACAACAGAAGTTAGAGTCAACAGGAAATAAAAAGAGCATTACATTCAATAGGTGATTGTGGTATGTATTAAACATAGTTTTGATGAAGAGTAATCAATTAAATTGTATTAGGATCCTTTACTGATGGTGAGCTGGTATACCTGGAGTGTTCCAGCAACAGAACCGGCAGGATCATCACTTTCACCCTAGTCAATTTGAAGAGTGATGCCAAATTAGTACCAGATTTGGAAACGAAACAATCTTGATACCGGTATCTGAACACAACTTCCAGAGATATATTCCATAAAAAATTCCAATATAAAATTAAGCATTTCTAAATCCAGATAATCAGGAGGAAGTAATTCTTGCAAGACAACAAAAAAGAAGGAATAAAAGAAAGAAAAGGAGGCTAGGCTACTGAGATCATAAAATTAAGTGCTCATCATTTATCCTTTGGAAACATATTGGTTCAAGATTTTTCAATATTTCAGCTAAGATCATCTTTTATTTTAGTCTATAAGTCCTTGAATATTTCAGTTTATACTCAATGGCAGAATCAATTCATTGATCCATGAATAGTAGCAACAGCTCTGGAGTTTGTACCATGATTATCATCTCATGAGAAAAATAAAAATTATCCCATCTTGAAAATAAGAAAACGGGTTTAAAATATAAAAACGAAGCATAAAAATATTACTTTTTATATTAGTGTATGCACGCTTGAGAGAGAGGTAAATTAGGTGTAGTATTAGGCATATATGCTTAACCTGAAACCAGTGACTAATGAGATCTTAATTGGATGTTATTCCACGTTAAATGCATGACATAGATTATCACAACTTTAAAAGATATGCATGTTGCGCCTGCATTTTAACTTTTAAGAGTAATTTCAACTTCCATTCATGGCCATGTATGTACCTTTACAATAAAAAGCTTATTGCAAAGCTTACGGTATAGAAGAGTAAAGCTCCCTGTCTCCTTTTTTTACAGCTTACATAAAATTTCTAGATATAGAACATTTCCAACCCCTTTAGCTATCCACATTGTCTAGAAACCATATAAACTATCATCAAAGAGTGGAAATTTGATCATACAATTTTCAGCATCACATGTAACAATTTTAATGCGTCAAAGAACGAGAAATATAGAAGGAATGGCAAATTTAACAACTACCCTCATTGCAAATATCAAGTAATCACAACGAATTGAGCTAAAAAATGAAACAACTTCTGAATGCAGAGAGAGATCCCCACCTGGCCCAACAAGCTAATGGCATAGCAATCATACCCAGAAGCTGAAAAGAATGGTAGCCAATGCTCAGCCCAGCACCAAGCAGCATGGTAGCTTCCATGAACGAAAACCAGAGGTGGGTTTTCATCTCTCTTATTTCTCTCATCTGGGTCTTTACCTACAACACCCTTTTGCACGATTACCTCCATGTTTAGCCCAGATGGGAGCTCGTGGAAAACACGGGACTGTCCCTGCCTCAACTCGTAAAGGACTCGCATTTTTCGAGCTTCATTAAGGACAGCTTGTGGAGTTGCGGTAATACTTCGACTTCCACAGGAAAAACTCCGTGGAAATAGAGAAACAGCGGGGAGGGACAGAATAGCAGCAGCCATTTGCCTTGAATTCGGGCTCAATGCTTCCGCAGTCGCATAGCTTATTTTCTTCTCACTGGGACAGGCTCGAAGTAGAAATTATCTCCGGGGGACTAAAATGTCAAATAACAATATAATTGTATAAATGGCCCCTCTATTTTACATGTTTTACAAATCCTCCTCTATTTCAACGGCTAAATTTCAGAATACACTACTTTATACACTAAAATTTTTCATATCATTTTTTTCTTCAGTTTTAACCATCCATATTATTGAACTTATATATTTTATATATAAAAAAATACTTTTAATTGTTTATTTTTCACATATAACTTTGATTTCTTTATTATAATTTTTTTTGGTTGTCAATAATGAAAATTAAAATCGAGAGCTAGAAAATTCTAAATTTATTCTATATTTTAAAAAACATCTGTAAATATGATTAAAAAAAATACGATTGAAATGAGTATTTAAGTGGACTTAGCCACTGATTAAATTGATCTCGAAAGGTGGGCCAAACAATGAAAAAAACTACAATATTTCTTGAATATATACTTCTATATTATTGGAATGATATCATATAATGTCACATCAATATTCATATTTACGTGATATAATTTTTATGATATAGGAATACATACTTTAGAAGTAGCAAAGTATTTTTCCAAACGAATATTGTCAAAGCACACTTTTTCATATTGAATTTTTTTTAATTAATATGCATTTGATTAAATCAGGGTATATTAGTCAATTTATTTTACATTCTTAGTCAATTTTATGTTGAAAAAGTTCAATTGAAACAAAAATAAAAAGCGAGGGGGTTATAATAAAATTTCCTAAAATGGGGGATAATTCAGAAAAAATTCCAAAATGTGGGGGGCTATCATAACAAATAGGTAAGAATTTTTATGGGTGTATAAAGTTCGATTTGTTTCGTATATAGAAACAGCCTAGGAACAAACTATTGACTAAAGCCCAAAATACTCTAGAGGGACACTGGAGAAATCGAACATGGAAGAGAAGCTTTCTTAGCTGAAGTTTGGGATTTGAATCTCTCTGCTAAACAAAAATCGAAGTCTCAGTGCCAGAAAAGCATATAATCAGCAATTCAATTGAGAAAAGCACAGAGAGGGATTTTGTGATTAAGTTCGTCTTCTTCCTCGGAACAAATTAGTTTCGAGAATGATGTCTCCGAGGCAAGTTCCTGAAGATCGAGTTTCTCCTCATCATTTCAGGTAATCCAATCCATTGTTTTCTATTTCTAATGAGAAAAAAGTATATAGTAAGAATTGTAAAGCCCTAGGGGTCTGTTCGGTTCCTGAGAAACCTTTTGGAAATCCAGGGGAAATAAAATTCGTGAATCATATGCTGTTAAGGGATGCATTAAGTAGAATAACGAAGCTGCAAAATGATTTTGTTTGGTTTCCTAGGAAATTGTAGTCCTTCCTTTCTTTCTTTTTTATGGTGATGGGTTTGTTAATGTTGAATAACTGTATTAAGTGAATAAGCATGTAGAAAAGCATAGAAAGAAAGAAAGAAAGGAAGAAAGAAAAGAAACTTGAATTAGGATAGACAAATATGAAGATAGGCTTGACTGAGTGGGAAATTGTTGTAATTTTGTTAGGGTGGCAACTGATTTCCCTCAATTTTGTGAATAATATGTTCTATCGCTGAGAGTAGGTTTAGGATGTATTAAAAACATTATCAGTTAAATAAACGGTCAAATGAGATGCAGGTCTCAGATATGACATTGCATTCATAGTGATGTTCTACTTGAGCTTTGGTGCAGAGTAAGTGATTTTAAAATTTTCACATCCTTATAACTGATAAGGAACATTATAGAACTGGTGTTTACACAAGCTCTTGCAAAGTGCTAATCTTGAATGTTGTAAGAAGAGAAGTGGCTACTTTATTGTTATGTTGTTGGATTTGAAATTATTTTTTAAAAATAATAATCTCTTTTATATGTTGGTCCCCTTAATAAGCGATTTTGTTGGTTGCCATTTGAAGCTTGTATCATGTGTGTTTTCTTATAGTTCTGGTGAAATCATATTGTTAATTATTCCACACCCCTCCTCCCGCATAGAAAAGGAAAAAAGAAAAGGAAAAGAAAACTAACAAAAGTTTTCTTTTGCTAGGCCCATAGCTAAAATTCTTCTTTTCTATAATTACAAGATTGATTTGAATATAAAATCCAATCCTGGAAATACAACATTCTATTTTTCTTGCTATCCAATATTTCCATACTTTCAAAATCAAGAAATTTCTAGTGGAGCAGGTGCTATCTAAGAATAATTAGCGGATTTGGATTTTTTAAAATCATTATTTACTCATTGGATGGTAGAATTAGGGGCAGAAGGGAACAAGGTAGTAATGAAAGATTGAAAAGTTGGAAGAAAAGGATTTTTGGGTGAGACACATGGAATTAGCTCAAGCATTTTATTCGAGGAAATATAGAAGCCAGAAAATAATAATAATAGACTAATAGTATCAATTATATTAAGCACACTCTTCATTATGGATTAGATCAGTGGTTCCTGTGTCTCACCTTCTTGTTCTTTTTAATCCCAACTTATTAATAGCAATGGTCTTCTCTCAATGTAGGCATACACCCTTACAAATAATCCATATTATCGGCAATTTCATGAGAATATGGTCAATTTACTCTCTGTACCGCTATCTATCTCAGACGGGAGCTTCTGTTGTACTTTTCTTGTTCACTTGTCTGGTCCCAGCATCCATCCTATTTCTAATTATGCAGAAACCTTGGAAGGGCAGGCCACTATCAAATGCACAGGTTTCTTAATATTTTTTATCTATTAGAAATATGGTAAACAAGCATCAATTTAACTTGCTGATATTATTGTGATCTTAAACTTCTTGAGTAGTACCCCTTTTCTCTCAGGTAGTGCCTTCTATAATCAATGGTGGCATAACAGCTTTTTACTTTGTTTTATGGGGAAAGGGACTCAAATCATGTGGGCCTCACAGGTAAAAGTGACTTCAAAGATTTCATTACTACTATTTGAGCATTTGAGTGTAGACTGTTATAAGTATTGGTTGTATGTTTGAAATTTAATGATATTCATCATAATCCTTATGCTTATTAGGAAAAGGTAACCCAAAAGAGACTATAAACATTTTAAAGCTTTATTGATCAGACTTGGCTCTATCATGTAAATCTGAAAACAGTATAGCCTTCATTATGGCTCTTCCTTTGTTCTACAATATGTATATTCTTTTTATTCCAGATCACTTGTTATTATTAGTTAAAATTGATTTCACTTTATCTTTCCCTGTTTCCTTAGAGCTATATTGGCAGAGTATTCTGGTGCTGTCCTTGGAGTACTGTCTGCTGTATTGTATGGGAGGAGGGGCCATGTTTGGAAAAAGGTAGTTTTTTCTAGATATGCTTTGTTCTCCTGTGGATTTGACTTTCTTAGACCGTTTAACAGATCAACCATTATCTTTGAGTATGAAGATAGGTTAATATTGGCTTCCTTTGTATTCAATAGCCACTTTGTTGCTCCTATCTAATCCTATAATTTGTGAATGATTGTAGAAACCAGTGAGAAAGAGATGAGGGAGGTGAGAATTTAATTAAAAGGGGTATGAATTAGAAGAAGGAGAGGATAAAATAGACTTAGGTGATAATATTAGATGAATAAGGGGGAAATTAGACGAAATGAGAGAGAACTGGAAATAGGGGAACCAGAGGGAAATAATCTGTAATATTCAGTAATCAAATCTGTATGAATAGGGTTTCAATTCCAAATAGGAAACAAATGATCTTAAAGTTTATAATTGGAAATAAACTCTAATTCTGAATTTTATAAAACTCGTGGAATATAATTTTTAAATAACTAAACTACTATTCGGGTATCATTTTGTTTCTAGCTATTCAAAATATAAGGTGAAGACTTAACAAACTTCTTTAGTGAAGTATTTAACCAAGGAATAGAAGTATGAGATCTACAGTCTTGGTGACTTGTTATTTATACAACTCATTTTTTGAGTAAGCTATATTTTTTCTTTTTCATATGGGTTTTTGTCTTTTACCAGGTAGGTGGCCTTATAGCAATGGTGGCATCTTTCTATTTCTTATCTCAAGGATGGGCCATGGCAACATATACTCCTTTCTATATCCAATCACATGTTGAAATTTTTTCACCAAAAAAAAAAAAATCACATGTTGAAATTTTTTTCTTTCTTTGCATTTTTAGGACTAATTAAGTTAATGGTGTTTTAGTATTATTTTCTCTTTCATGTTTCTTCTGAACCTATTCTTTCCTTCCCTGTTTGTTGTGTACTTAACCTAACATTACCAATTAAAGATGACCTTGATGGTGAAGTTCAGACAGACCAAGTTTTGGGTATGACAGGGATGATAGTTCCAATCTTTGCTGGAATCTTATCAGCCCTGAGAAGGGTGATTGCACGGCGTGTCTCACTTAAGGTGTTGATATTTGTCCATCTTCTGAATTATGTTATGCATCTGCTGTCCTAAGCTTCCAAAGAAGTAGATCCTTGTTTATCCAGTTGTTATAAATCCTCAAGAAATCATTGCTTACTGATAGTAGCCATTTTGTGCTCCCAGAATCAACTTAAAAGGCGACTTCATGCAATAACTATTGCTTCTGCAACGTGTTTCTTGTTTCCTGTGGCCATGTGGGACATGATCATAGTAAGTTCTGTGGTTAAATATTGGTTGTACAAATTTAATTCAATTTACATTTTCTGGAGTTTCCTAGTTTGATTATGTTCAGCTTTCCATCTTCAGCTACTGTTTTGTTGTTATTATATTTATTTCCCTTTTTTCCTTTTGTAATTATTATTATTTAAAGTTTCATTCATTTTGTTGGAGAACTTAGGGGTCACCTTCAAGTAGCAGTGATAAGATGCCATTCTCTACCTGGGCTTTCTTGAGTACCATTCTTTTTGGAGTTATCTTGATATTCTATGTTGATAGTATTGCAGAGGAGAGGTAACTTATTTAACTTTTTGATTAAACTGGTGATTCCCCTGTAGAATGCTTGGTTAGTTGTTTGTCATGAATTTGCGTGATTTAAATGTTTTATATAACTTAACAGTTAATATTATAAGTGTAAAGCTCAAATTCTTATATAGTTGTGGATCTACATGTAAGGGGAGTGTTAAGTGTGTTACCTTGACATACATAGGTGGATCTATTTCCTAATAATTTATGTTTTTGAGATTTATGTGTAATAAGTCTCAATTATTTGTAGGTTACACATGGTTTTCTCTTCTCCAAGGCATTTAATGGTAGCCGGCGGATGCATAATTGTAATGGAAATGGTGTACGGGATGGACTTTTCTCTTCCTGGCTTCCTAATCTGCTGCTTAATTTTGGGCTTTGGTATGTGTGTTACATTTTTTCATTTTTCTGTAGTCACTGATTTCTGTCATTATGATCATTATTCTGATAAACAGTATTTTCGTCTTTATAGTTATTTAAACATTTGTCATCAGTTTTCCACACATGAAGCATTTTCTGGTCTCAAACGAAGCCCTCCATTTCTTCTGTTTGTCTTATTAATTAATGTGCTCTCTTGTTCAGTCACCATACACATAATGAAGCATTTTCTTTTGTTTATTTGCTGGTATGTTGCATGATTTTGACTGAATAAATTTGATTGATTTATTTAGTCACCCTTTTCATTCCCTCCTCACTATGCCGCAAAGTTCTCTTGCTTGTTTGGAGGCATACATATGCACTGAAATTTTTGTTGCTAACATATCAAATGGATTGATTTTTCATCTTTTTCCAAGTGCAGGGTGGTCTCCAAATTTATTCTGTATGTTTAACAATAAGTTTTGCATAACTTGTGTATAAATTTGACCGAAATTTGTAGGGATATACGAGGCAACCTCTTTAGAACGTGGTAAAAAAGACTCTCCTATAACTTCGGATCTGTCAAATGAGATATTGGGGGACCAAATTCAGATGTCTTCACTTCCAACTTGAAGTACGCCTATGCTATTTGGTTTCATGGTTTTGTTTATCTTTTGTTTTGCTTGAAAATTTCTCAGATCTATGTGCTAGGATGTTGTGTAGGAGTCTTGACCGTTATGAATCCTTTCTTATTTGGAAAAAAACATAGACTTTTAGGTGTATAAACAGTGTTTGTGTGATTGCCAATATTAAATTGAGGGAATTTAAAGGTAAAGATTTCAGCAACCCACCTCCAAAAACCAGGCCACACATATGTTCAAGCTGTTGAGAGATGTTTTTTACTAGCTGAAACAATATGAATTTTTGTGTAAAATGATTTTTTTATATATATATTTTTGAAATAGATAAGCTTAATTAGTAAAACAATTTCTATTATATAATCTATCATGATTCCTCTAAATCTCAAATGTGTTATTCTTTCTTTGCAATTTAGTTTCTGGACCGATGTAGATCTCCCTCACTTATTATTATGAATATGTTTTTCTATTTGCTGATTTTATCTCTCATGCAGCTGCAATTGTGGGTTGATGTACATGGTTAGAAATTTCATTGGTGGCAGTATTTGTTGCTTAGATGTTGGGACTACAGTCAGTGTTATATAAATCAAATTGGCAGAAAAAAATCGTTCATTGTGGAGTTCCGGGCAAATTATTGATTGTTAAACTAAACAGGAACGTCGTTGACCGTCATCGATCTTCATGTCCCAATGTTGAATCAGACAATGTTGAACCCTTGCTAACAAAAATTGTGCCCCTGCCTTCAATTGTTGATAGTTTACCTTACCATCTAATAAAGAACTTTTTTAATTTTGTAATAACCTTGGGATTTTTTATTATTATTATTATTTATTTTTTTTCAAGTGGTAGGACATTAATTACTAGTAGTTCATAACCCTTAACTCTCTTGTTGATTTATTGACACTATTACTGTTAAGTTCTTCATTTCATTATTATCTAGTAGTTCTTTGTTGTTCACCATTGTTGCTTGGTAGTTACAAATTAGAATTGTGAAATGTCCTTTACGTTTGAAACAGTGCGAAAAGAAAAGAAAGAAAAACTTTCAAAATTCTCAAAATAGTTTGATTAGTCAGATTTATGTTTTTTCTATTTTTGTCCAAATGATATTCATGAAGGCCTTATTTGATAATATAATTATTTTTTATTTTTAATTTTAATTTTTTTTTCTCTTAAATTGTGTGTAATTTGATTAGTTAATAGATTGGTTAGAATTTATTAAATGTTAGTTAAAAAAAATTTAAAATAAAAAATAAAAATACTTTCAGAGTATTTTCATTTTCAGTTTTTGTTTTTATATTTTTACTCAATAAAATAATTTAATTAATATTTAATAAATTTCAATTAATTTCTAAACTAGTTAAATTATATATAATTTAAAAGAAAAAAATGAAAAATAAAAACAAAAAATAGCTGTATTACCACTCACAATCTAAATCTGTAATGTTTTAATTTATATTTCTAATGCTTTGGGCTATATGTTTTTAGGGAGCCAACCCTGGTTCGAGCAACGTGACATTGCATTGTACCGTGTCAGCATATGCAAGTTCTAAACAGAATTTTTTTTAAAAAAAAAAAAGTTCTAAATAGAATGCAAAAGAGGCTATATATGTCCACGTGATAAATTTTTTTATTAAGAACAAAAAATGAACAGTCTAACTGATCATACATCAGCTAATGCAAATAAGGTAAATATATATATATATATATCAGATTCCATGTCTTTTTTTTTTTATGAATATAAAATGCATTAAGCACAAAACGCCTCAGAGAGGATTACACAGACAGACCAAGACTCAGCTGATCATGAGAAATAGCATCCCAAATACAATTTGGAAAAACAAAGGAATTCGACTCAAGGCAATGAGAAAAATAGAGACAATTGCTTGATGAAAGAGTAAATTTGGCAGTAGCATCTGCTACTGTATTAGAACTTCTTGCATTCCAAAATAAATCCCAGCTCCTTTCCTGTAGCAGCTTCCTGCATAACAAAATGGAGTACCTAGACTCCCAGCCACATGGTTCATACGACGCCATTACTTCATCAACAATGTTTTTCGAATGTCAGATTCCATGTCACTTCCAATTAACATTGCCAATATTCATCTATAAGAGATAAACCAAAATGTTCACAATTTACAATACCATTTTCCTACTCTATCATTCATTTATGGCTATTTGGTGTTAAAAAAAACAACAAAACTATCTAAATCGTGGCATCTGCTAATAGGTTCTTAAGGTTCAGCAGCTACGCCAGCACCTCCAACAAAGGCCGATAAGTTAAAAAGGGTAAGAATGGCAACATTATTCACTCACATTCCAGGTAATGATGGAACTTTTATCCTATTTCATAAATAGAAGTCACTCGGTAATATCCAGAAAAGAAAACCATGGTTAATTTATAACATGTGCATGCTGTGTAGTACCCTGCAAAGAGAGAAGGAAAAGCCAAGAGCATTAGTTTCAAGTAAAAAAGCAACTATTTATGAGAAGAGCTTCACACTAACTTTGGTTAGAAACTTAGAAGCTCTTCTGAAGGCTTCAAAAAATTTCTAAAAATTTGTCCACACACTCAAAAGCTGCCTTTAAGCCTTAAAAGTCAGAAGCAACTTTTTTAAAGCCACGCCAAATAGACGCTAAGTAGTTAGATAAGTATATGAAACGAACTTCTAAGTACAACTTGTGAAAGCTCACGGTTGTTCACAACTGCCATGCACTGCCAGATGGTAGTGCGAAGGCCCACACGTCACGTGGAACTTATCAATCATTGATTCCACACTGCCATGTGGCAATATACGGTACTTGCCAACCAACCATGAGCTTGCGCGAATTGAGCCAGATAGAAGTATTCTACGTATATGTATAAATTGAGGGTGAGTATAAAGGCCCACAGTGATAGTGGGGCACTACGTGGCACTTTCCAATCATACACTTGGAGGTGATTCTTGCATATCCTTCTATGTTTTATTACATGACACAGAGAAATGTGCATGTTAATTATACCTTAGAGACACTAAGCTAATAATCTTGAGGTTCACCCTCGGCCTATAAAATTTGGAAAATTTTCATTTTAGTGAATTCTCCCAAAATGGAAATCTATGACGATCAAAATTTGGACCAGGGAAACATTTATAGAATATGATCATTTATTTTTAGTTTAATTACTTTAACACTGCATGCTCGTGAATTATCTATAAGTTCATGAACTTCACCACATTTAATAAGGTATCATGGGGTAGTGATTCATTTCATTTCATCTACTTTAAAATTCTTTTATCTCATGGATCTATGTACTCAATCTCTATTGACAGTGTAATGGATGAAAGAAGGCAGATCAGAAAATTGTCGGCAAAGATAAGAAAGAAGCTTGTCTTCCTGTTTTGAATGATGCAAACCTAATCCAGGTGTGATATCCAAGGTTCCTACCTATAATTTTAGTAATGTGATTCTATTTAAACTTCTTGATCTTTTCCACCATACATCAAACTTTATGTCAAGAAACATTGTTGAACATGCTACCACATAACTCCATAGTAGGTTTTGAACTTTAACCTTAAAAATAATAACCTTGTATTTAGTATCACTTTATAATACTTGTAAAACTTGTAAAACAAATGACCAGGAGAAAAATTTATAATATATTACCTGTCATATGTTAGCCACAGACTCTTCTGGTGAATCCTTTTTTCCTTGCTTGTACCGAGCAAGGTGCATGTGATACTCCTCTAGCTCTTTCTCCAACTTTTCAATGAACTGACTTGTATGCTCAAGGGACTGCAAATACTTGTATTTTTCCAAGGCCTACAATTGTTGAGATAGAAATGCACCTATTAGGTTGAGGTCTATGTCAGTTGGAACTTGGAAGAGAGTACTCCTCAACCAATATCTCAGCCTTGTGTGTTTGATGATTTGAACCATTACACTATTAAAATTATATATACACAAATTATGTGAACTCCGCTTTACTTATTTTCTACTAAATCATTGGGCAAGGTTTCTCGTCCATAAGCATGTTAGAATGTCACAAGTCAAAAAGAAAAACACAAAAATCAAAGAAAGAGTTGACGGAACCCCCAAAATTCAATTGGTCAAAACAGCTGAGTTGTGGCTTGAGATATTCAAGGACAGCCAATTCCTTCAAACCGTCTGGACAGGATTTGGTCTTTTGACAGTGAAGTATATTAACAAAGAAGCAACAAGATTAAGCAAGAATTTTAATTTTAAACATTCCTAAATTCATCTTTTCTTATGAATCCAACAACAACGAGTTAGCTCAATTTTCTTTTCTAGCCAACTTCCCAAAAATCTTTCCCTTTTCTTAAAATATTTAACTCTTTAACTATAATTTGGCACTAATTTGACTAAAGAACCAAGTTCTCTTTTTCCTTTTCTTCTAACAAGCAACAAAATTAATTGGAAAAGCACAATATATAGTAGCTCAATTTTCCTGTCCTTAAAGATAAATAGATAAAAAGAATTAAAGAAAACCTATGTACCAACATTTGAAAGATTGAAAACCTATAGAAAAGGAGATAAATAGGAGCATGGTACACTTTTAAGGCAACAGAAAAAGTAAAATAAAAACAGAGAGAGAGTACCAAATATCAATGTTCTGAAGCAAAGTTTTAAAGAAGTTTAGTTCATGAAATAAATTTCAGCAAATTCCTTTATTGGTCCAAAGATAAAATTCATAATTTTATCAAGCTAATTGCATTATTCCATTACCCACACTTTGCAATACCAACTGCTGAATAACCCCAGAACCTGTACTTAAAGAACTAACAGCAAAAACTATCTTACTCCAAAACATAGATAATGTAGAAGAAGTAGAACCACCAATCACAATTTTCAGTAAAACAAGAAAAATGTTCTCATACAACTATATTCAGCAAATAGTCATTCCAAAGAAAGTTGAAATTACCTTGATTTTAGAAAGTGTATCTGGAGGTGACATTACTTCTGGCCGCACATAATTCTTTCCCCGATAAAAAATTATGGTATTGTCAGGTTTTATGTCAATGACAATTCCTTTGCTCAGGCAAGCAAGCTCTTCAGCATATTCATGAACCTGCCCTGGTTTACAAGGCCGGCAAATTACCTTTACGGTCTCATGATTCTTCCAATGTAGATGCATATTGAGAACAACTCCCCCAAACACTCCACGCCTCCCAACTGGAACATAGTGTTTCTTTTTCTCCCCTGTACGCTTAAGATAATGCTTTTCTTCCTCAGTTAGAATTTCAGGATCATAGGTTTCAGCTGGGCCTTTGGGAATCTCATATTTCCGCAACTTCTCAATCAACCATGCTTCCTTTCGTTTTGCCTGAGAATTTTTTATGTTGAGAAATAAATAATTGAGAACAAAAATGAAAAATTATAACAGAACTAATGGTTATATGGAAACCAAACTCAAGCCACTGAAACAAAATCATATAGCATTCTAGACCATTGGAAACAGAAAGAAAATAGTTATGTAACAGTATAACTCTTGAGCTAAAACAAAACAAGATCATTTACGCTCACCATACCATTCAAACAGATCAGAAACAATGTCTATGACAATATGGTTTGACATTTCACTCACTCAGGAAGGTTTTTGACCAGAATCAATCCACATTAGTACCTAACAAAGAGGGTATTGTTTTGTTTCTTTTCTTTTTTTTTTTTTTTTTTGGAAGATGCTGCTTACAACTCTGAAATAGGAAGTAGTAAACATAACCCCTTGCATACAATTTGATGTAGCAGCAGCAACAAAAGTTATTCGTAGAGGCAGAAAAAAATTAAGAAAAAAAAAGTATAAAAGGAACAAGGAAAAAAATGTCAACCAGTAACCTCAGAAGACTAAGAGGTATTATATAAATAAGAAGGTATCAACCTTTTCAAGTTTATATCTAATCCTAACTTCTGGATTTGGAGAATTCATCTTCTTTTTGGCCTTCAAACGGTAGAATCTCAATTCATTCAGTTTAGCCTTCTTGGACATCTTAACTCGTTTCGTCATTGTCTTCCCTTTTTGTGAAGAACCATTATTATAAAATGGCATTCCAATAGAAAACCTAACTACATTACTGTCTGTCTTGAGCTCAACTGATCTATCACTACTCATGTACCTAGAAAATATCCATTTTCTAAAATTACTCTGGGATGCGAACTTATTTGTTTTCTGCACCAATGCAAAATCCAACGAAGAGATTACACATGGCACTTCTAGAAGAGCCCTTGATACACTGTAGCTTCGCTTGTGCATACACATAAGGTATGCAAGGGAGCGTGTACAGCAAGTGGCTGTTGACAAGGAACTCTCTGAAACTTTATGGGCTAGACAACAGAACACAACTAAAGAATCCCTGCATAAAGAATACATATTCTCCATAAGATAGAGGCCTTCAGAATGAAAGGCAGTGTGACAGATGAAGTGCTAAAATTCTCCTTAAAAGTATACAATAAAAATTACATGCCTCAAATTGTTATAGCACCAAAACAATTTATCCAAGATGTATAGATACTTTTCTACCAACCTTCTATTTTGTCTTAAAAACAATCATTAAGCATTCAATCCCTAAGCTTCTACCAACCTTCTATTTTGTGTCCCATAAAAGCAAAGGCAATGTTTCAAGTGGTTTCGGTTTTAAAATCAAAAGTAGACACACAGCAAAAAACACAAGCCCCAATGACCGAATTAAGCTGAATTTGAGCGCGGCTTGCAAATGTTATATGCTAGCATTTGTGTAATAATTAATGTAAAAAGAAAAAAGAGTCTAAGATTCCCATTATAATTGTCTAGGACTTTCTCAGAAACAACAAGGATCAAGAAAAAAAAAGAAATAGCACCTTGTACTGTTGCAGGGAAAAGCGCGAGCTAAGCTCCTAATTGAAGTGGAAGCAAACATGTTATCTCCTTAAAACTGAAATATACATTCAGGTGTAGAAGACCACCGTGAACCGGTGTTGAAACCTGGCTCTCAGCAATCCTCCGACCGCATCTCTCCGGCGGTACTCCGGCAACCTCATTTTTTTTCTTTCTGGGGTTTAACCGAGGCAAAGACAGAGAGACAGTGATCTCTGGTGGGCTCACACAGACACGCCAGCGTAAAGGTTTTTTCTCGCTCTGTGTGTGTGCGTGTGCGTGTGTGTTTTTGTTTTTTGTTTTTTTTTTTTTTATCTTTTTAATTTAAGAAAATTATGGTGACACTAAATTATCCTAAAATAGTTTCTTTTTAATTAATGTATAATTTAATTTCATTTATTTTTTATATTTAATAGAGAATATGAAATTAATTATATATTTAAAAAATTCTTACAATAAATATTTTTGACCTTTTTGCAAAACTAACAGCTTATTTTAAATTACAATATAAACCATCCTAACTTTTTAAATTCCATTTTTATTCAACTTTGTAACATTTTGTTTTAAACTGAAAACGCCAGTGGCTTTCCTCGTACGGAACACATCAAAGCTTCTCAATGTCGGTTGGTGTCGGTCAAAGGCCTCCCCTGTTCCTGCTACATCCACAGAGGTACGGAGGCACCATTTGCTTCAGTCGCAGTTGCAGATTCAGCAAACAGGAACAAACCCAAAACTGGAAGGAGCTGAAATTCATCCGTGGCAACAAGCTCTTGAAGGATCTCAGCACTTGGGGCATTGGCGGTCCTTGTAATTATTTCGTCCAAGTAGTCGACCACACTCAGCTTGCTTCTGCGATTAGGTGGGTTTTTACAAGCAGGCGTTTTCAAAAACTGTGATCCAAAATTATTTATTGGTCTTTCATTTCTTGGTTTGGTGGTTTTGATTGTTAAATGTGATACGCAGATACTGTCATGAGCATTCAATGCGGTTTATTGTCGTGGGTAGAGGCTCAAATTGTCTATTTGACGATTTGGGTTTTGATGGTTGTGTTATTCTCAACCGGATTGAGTTCGTAGAGACGAAGGAACCCGGCGTTTTCAGAGTCGGAAGCGGTTTCCGATTCAATAGGTTAGGCGTGCAATGCTCCAATGAAGGATTTACTGGGCTTGAGTTTGCGGGTGGAATTCCTGGGACTGTAGGTGGAGCAGTTTACATGAATGCTGGAGCAAATGGGCAGGTAATTCTGCTACTGTTGGTGTTAGAATTTAATGGCTTGCTACTGATTTCTTTTGGTGACTGCAGGAGACTGCTGGTGCTGTTGAGATTGTTGATATTGTTACTAATGATGGAAAGTTTCAAACACTGGATAGAGCTGATCTCGATTTCGGATACCGGTCGTCTCCGTTTCAAAATATGCAAGACTTGGCAGCCATTGTTGCTGTCACATTTCAGCTCCAGCGCTCAGGATCATCAAAGAGAAGGCAACATGAGTATTTGGAGAGGTAATCAATCATTTACAGAAAGAAGAAAGAGAGAGGGAGAGTTCATGCTTCCTGTGAGATTTTAAAGTAGCTCTCTTTATGGATGGTTTCATATACAGGAGAAGAATATCTCAGCCTGTTGGTGAACGGACTGCAGGCTCAGTGTTTCGGAATCCGAAAGATATGGGAGTTGCAGCTGCCAAGTTAATTGAGGAAGCAGGATTGAAAGGTTTTAGAGTTGGAAGGGCAATGGTATCCAATATCCATGCAAATTTCTTTATAAATACTGGAGGTTCAACATCCCAAGATATGCTGAACCTCATTGCTGTTGTTAAGGAGAAGGTTGATCAGAAATTTGGTATACAACTCAAGGAAGAAGTGTTGTATATTAGTCCTTATTGTAATGATGTGAAACCAAACAAAGACTAATGAAGGGTCGATGTAACATTTGGTGGAAGAAAACAAGATGCTCAAGTTCTTGCAAAGGAAGGGCGCATTTCGAGAATTTCTCGTAACACTTGGAGAAAATAATCATTCAAATAGCTTTCAGATTTTTGTTAGATTGTTCTGCATTAGAAAATTTATCAATGCAGGTGGTGTCTGGAACTTCTGGCACTTCTCGTCATTGCTTTGGTGATGATATGAGTAAGAATTCCAATGGGACAAAAGAGCAGGCAAAAAGAAACTGAATGCCGGGTCTCAATTTGGTTTTCCAGTCCATCGTGAAAGACATGCCTGAAAGAAGCAGTTTCAGTATTAAAACTTCTGGTTTCCCGCAAGTGAGCACAAACGTAGGCAGACCTACCTTGCAGCAAAGAGATCTACAACCAACAAGTGAATCCAAGCAGAAGCCAATGTCATCTCACTGGTGAACATCTTTGCTATACCAGGCAGCTGCACACAGTATATAGGCAATGAAGAAACTGTTGGATAAGAAATTATTCATTTTTCTGAGAAGAAAAAACTGCTCAATCTGTATATGCGTCGATTAACACACCTCAGGCAGCAAGTATTTACTTGCAAAAATAAGCCGCAACGTTTCAGGTGTCCAAGAAAGGTATAGTAGATATGCATAGAGAACTCCAAGCATAACATATGGGATACTACTATCCATAGATTTCTTCGTCTGCATTTGCATTGTTTTAAAACAATAGTTGCATCAATTGTGAGTCGACCAAAAGATGAAGGATCTCCAAAATAAATACATTGGAAGGGCCTAAGGAAATTTTTACTTTGCAAGCAGAGGTAAATCTAATTTAATGTCGTGAAAATAGTTTTGAAAGTGATAAAGATTTGATTGAATAAAATTTTACAATCAATACAGGCTAAAATATACCACTCAAAACATGAATTTGAATAGTAGAGGAAATGCACATACTTAAACTGGAAAAATGAAACAGCTTTTAATTGTTTGAAAAATCAGTTAAAAAATAACAAACAGTGTGAATCATGACCCAATTCCATGGTGAAGTCAGAGCACAGGGAAGAAACAGTACCAGTTCAGATTTAGGAGCTAAAACCATGAGAGCATAAAATGGGAGAACTGCTACTGTCCCCAAGCCAAAAACGCTGCTAGCAATTTGGGAATTCGTTAACCCTGCAAAGGAATAAATGGTTATTTGTCTTTGATACCCTAGGTAAAAAGAAACAGGAAAAATCAATCACACAATAACTATCCCTTGTACAATGAGATTATATATAAACTACGGGTACATCATTTGCCTACGCATTTCTTTGCATGTCACACTATAAAACATTGAATTTCAAGGCCACTGGTGAAAAGATTAATCTAAATAGGGCATCTAGTATGTGTATGTGTATCTGTGTAGCTCCGATATACTGTCAGCTTGACGAGCAGAACATCAGTAAGAATAACCTTCACATATTCTTGAGAAAAAGGAAAGCGCAAGCACTTTAAAAAAAATGAAGAGATCTCATGAAAATTTTCAGCCTAAAGTGCTCCAAGTGTACCAAAAAATACAACTTCAGAATTACAATGCTCACAACAGGTATGGAGCGAATAGAACAAAATCTCTGCGGAGAGTGTATTCATGATTGAAATATGAAATGTGAACTTCACCATGATGCACTTTGAAAATTCATGGTAGCGGACAAATAGGAAACAAAATAGCGAGAGAAAGTGGGAGCGGGAGTCTTCTGCCTAAGCAATATAGCAGAGCCTGTATATGAATCGCCAAGACAAGCAACTTCAGAAGAACTTGACTGATCCATTACATTGGATGTAATAGAAACTTTGCACATTTTCAAGTAAAACACTACCATCATAATATGCAAAGAGTGAGAATTGCTCTTCCGTCACAATCACTGAAAAACAGTTTAGTAATTTAAGCTGAAAGTCTAAAAAATCAATGCTACATAAAGCTGCAACTGAACTCCATGCAGCAATATGAATTTTAGTTGTGAACCATGCAAATCATATTGATAGGAAATAACTAAAATGTAATACAAGAGGCAAAAAGGATCACATGATGCACAAATTCTAGAGCCCCTCTGATATAGAACAAATTTCTGAGGTTTTGATCTGACAGCAACTCTCGATCCTCCCATGAAACTCCAATTTTGGTGTAAGTCAGCCCCTGCTGTGACAACCTGTTTGCCAAAGAGCTCAGTGCTATTACTTTGGAGTGTAAGAGTGAATCTTCGATTCGTTCCATCATTATGCCAAGGTTTTGTATTCTTCCCCAAGTGATTGATCTATAAGAAATGAAATAGTAATTACAAGAAAAGCTCCCCATGCTAGAAAAATATATCAAAACTTTCTAAGTAGACCAGCAAACCTAGCAACAGCTGAGAAGCCAACATGGAAACTTTCTTTAACTATAGCCCAACGGAATTTGATCAAAATCCCTATGCTGACAAAATCTCTACAATAAAGTGAACTTTCATAGCCCTGGCAGCTGCCTAATTTGCATCTTATCACTGATTGTGTTTCCATAAAAACAGTATGCATATCCATTTTGTTACACTCCAAGAAGTTATTAGAAGTTCTACAAAAGTCACAAAATTTTGGAAAAATTCAACAGCCACAAAAATAAAAATCTAAACGTTATTCAAGAGGCCAGGATAAACAACGTTGGTATACCCTACAGCATGCCCATTTCAGATTTAGCAGAAATATGAACTGAAAATAGAAATATAAACTTCCTAATGCATCTCATATTCAATTTTTCTTGGGCATAATATAATCTAAACCCAACAACACCAAATACCCATTACCCAAATAGAGATCAATGAATCAAAGATCCCCCAACTCAACACTCTAGCTTCTTATTTTAAATTTCCATTCAAAATGATACGGGCAAAAGAAAATTGACGAAGAGTAAAATAACAAGCTTGAAAAGCCTGCAAAATTCATACCTTGAGCGAGATTGGAAAATGGGAAAAGCAAGGAGAGAAGGCCATGTTGGGTGCAGAAGCAAGATAGGCAACCAGTAAGGCACTACCACAGACAACAATAATGGCTCATTGTCTTCGCTTACTTTTAAAGAAGAAAATGGCAAAATCCCAAATTAGTAACAAATTTTCCCACTCAGATGAACGCACTTCAGAGACCGACCCGCACGCAACTGAGAGGGAAGCAAAAAGGGGAAAGGGAGGGTCATTGCGCACTAACTGACAACAGCGCTATGAATAGTAGTACTACTTTTGAGTTGAATGAGTGAGGTCAAGAGCTCATAGTCGATAGTACCACAAAAATGGTACATCTGAAAATGTGTGGATCAATTGTACAGCGTTGCTCTCCCCCACTTGAATTCGCTTCGTCTCTCTTCTTCTATTTCGGTTGGAGACACCACCAGTCATTTGAAACTTGAACGGCTAACTTTTTACTTTCTATTTCTTCTCAAGATTGCACCCTAGGGCCTACCGGATAGTCTTCTATACATATATATTTACAGAATTATCCTCTATATTTTGGGAAATTACACTACAACTCCACCCTTTTCATTGTTGTTTTAATTTTTATCTGCTGTGCTAGTTATACTTTTTGTCCAAAATGACACTTTTAGCCCTCCTATTTTTTCACATATAAAATAATTTTTTATTATAAGATATTTTTGTAACCAAAACAAAAATTAGAGAGGGCTGTGCAAGCAAAGACGTTCTCATAACTAGTAACTTACTCGAACATCTTGCTTGCACCGCCCTCCAATCAATTGTGACCCGGCACTAAATTGGAGAGGGTGCTAGTATTGAAAGTAATTGTCGTTTATTTGTTGCTTGATATACTTGGTTAGGTCCACTACCTAACAGTTCAAAGTTTCTTGCAGCACATCCTCAAAATTTAGGTTGTTGTAATGGGCAATAAAGCTGGAAATGGCGGAGCAAAAGGCGTGGACAGAGTCCCTTTGCCTTTTATGCTGGAAGCAAGAAAACAAGAAAAGATTTAAAGGGTGTCTTGGGTCCCAAATAAAGGGTAATAAACCCTGGTTTATAGACTCCATTAGTGTACTGTCATTGTTGAACTCTACATTGTACATTCTTGTTTGGCAGGGTGTCTTGTCTCTGCTATTACACTGACCAAATGCAATAATTGAATTCCTTGGCAAAAGATTCATTCAACTACGTAGCCCTACAAATCACCACAAAACACAGTCCAGAGCTGAGTGTGAAACCATTAAGTACCTGGTGGACAAGCTTCTTCCAACACTTCAAATCCTTTACCGTTTCTTGGTCACCAATCACCCATTGAAGAACTTGGAAATCCATCCATAATGGGGTATAGTTCTAACAGGGTAATGGAAATAAGGAAGTTGAAACCATAATCATATATCGCTGATCTTGCTATAAGATACTTCCCATTAGAACTAAATTCAAACAGGTAAAAGCTCCAGCAGTTATTACGAATATATACAAAACCATCAAGAAATTCAACTAAGAATGTATGGAAAAAGTGACATTTTCCAATGTTACGAACTCGATAATTTATACACACAATAGAAAACTAATAAGAAAAAGTCCCATTTTGTACACGCACGCACAGACAGCGATGTCAGCTGTTGATAGTTTTTGTGCTATGCTCATCAAGCCAAGAAATGATGTCATCAAAAACTCGAACTATCATTTCATCTGGCTCGCCCTCTAGAAGAGAATGATAAGCATCCTTGTAAAGCTTAAGCTTCTTGTCTGAACTTCTAGCTTTCTCATACAAGGCCTTGCTCACAGATGGATCAGTAACAATATCAGCCTCTCCATGCAGAATTAGTAATGGCAGGGAGACCTGCAATTATCAATGGCGGAAAAAATAAGTTGCATTATATTTGTTATAATTCAACAAATCAACATTATATTGGTACAAAATGCTTTAGAAATTGAAAGAAACTTTCAAGTAAAAAAATTACTCCTGAATATATTTAAATATGCTCGATGCTCAAAGTGGCACTCAATTTGCAAATGTAACTGAATAATAACATTAAACCAGGAGAACTGTTTGAGTCTATACGTCATAATAGGTGTTTTTTTTACACTGAAACTTGGAAATTCCTATACGTTTCCAGTGTTAATTTGTTGGAAGCAGAATATCAGCTAACAATAATTTGGCATATTAGTTTTCAAGCTTCATATAGCACTCTTAGGAAAGTTTTTAGTATTGCATGCGTGATCTAGTATTCAAGATGAATTACCAAATTTATCAGACACTTTATCTAAATTTCACAGTTGAGAATAGAATCTACATGGTTCAGGTTTATACAGTTTCAAAGACAAAACTATCTGATCTTCATAGGTTTTACTGGAAATGGAACAAACCTGAACTGTACCAAGAAAAAGAACTAGACCAAACAAATACAGAAATTGAGAAAAACATAACATAAAGAGAAGGAAAGAAAAAAAGAAAAGAAACTAAAAATGAAGGTCTATGCCTGTACACTGGTGGGAGTCTTGTGTAAGGTTTTTGCATTGGTGCTATGAGGTCTATGACTAGTCACAACAACTCATTTAAATGCAGGTTATATTTGATAACCTGTTTGAACAGGTTATATTGGATAAATGCAGGAAACCTATGGTTTCCTGTTTGGACCCGTTAAAATTCTAGCCTTACTTGATTATAGTGAATCCAATTTCAGCAGATTCAGGTAGGACTGAAGTACTTCAGCAGCTTACTGATTCAACCATAAAACTTTCCATCTAGCTTTGTAGGTCCATAAAGAACATTGCTTAGAAAATATCCAATACACCCTTTATGCGTCTCAATAGTTATTGGTTAAAGGACATACTCCAAAACACAATATTTTGATATACAATAAAGAGTGAACTTTCACTCTTCACAGGTAGAGAGTCATAGTAACTCTCTATTTGAAAATATTTAGAATTCGTTGTCAAAGATTGCATTTTTTTACTTAATTCTAAACAAGCATTGCATTTATTTTAGAACAATCGAAGACCAAAAAAATGATAAAAGTAACAAACATAGTGAGATTATTTGAGTTGTTTAGAGTAATTGCTCCCCATCACAAAATGTATGTTGTCTACTTTGAAAAAGAGATGCTCTCTAAAATAAAGAGTACTGTTGCAGCTCCTCTTACAGCTTTCAAGATGCATAATAACAAAGATATAAAGGGAAAAAGCACATAGAACAAGATAAACAGGATTTAATGCAAGCAACAAATCAAAAGTCAAACGAGATGTCCAGGTAATTTAGATTTCAGATCATTACTAAAGAGAAGTCAAGGAACTGACATACTTCTACCAACCGACGTTCTATTTCTTGTGTGGTTTTTAGCATTTCTACAGCAGTTTTCAAGCGTGGTTTGTCCTTGTAAGCAATAACATTATAGGTTGTCTGTATTCATAGAAACAGAAACATTTTAGTTACAGATTCAAATAACGTGTTGGAAATGCATAAACAAAATAGGCTGGTAAATGATTGTGTTAGAGAAAAAGTAAGTCAAATGCAAATGATCTTTTAAGATAAGGAGCTGTACCATTTCTCTCTTCTTCAGGTCTCTAAAAGCTGCCTCAGCTAAATCCTTATTTGGAACTAATTTCATCTCTGGAAGAAATTTAGCCAAGCCAATTAGGAGTTGTGTCAGTAGCCATGGTGGAACCATGTCATCTGCAATCTACAAAAAAAGTACTCTGCTTAGAAAAGGTATGAACAACAAAAAGAGCTGTGTTCTAAACTTTTAATTAGGTTCAGAAATTACTTTGCACATGGGTGCAACTAGAATTGCACCATTCCATGCATTAGGTTGTTTTAGGTGAATCTTCAGAGCTACAGCTCCACCCAATGACTGTCCAAAGAGAAAGCTTGGAAGAGTACAGTACTCAGGATTCTCTGCCATCCATATCAACATGTAAAAACATTAAGAATGGAAGTTATACAAAACGGTAGCTTGTAAAAACATTAGATGGCTCTCTCTGTGTTCTTTTCTCTTTCTTCTATTCCTCTCTCGTTCCCTATATAAATAGGCCTAGTTGTAACCTACTTTACTTAGACTTGGATATTGAATGTTACAGAATTGTAAACCTAGATGTCCCTCTCTCTTTCTTTTATATCTTTTCTTCTCCCTTCAATTTCTTCTCTTCGGGTCCTGTATCATTGGCCTATCAAGAAGGCAAGTTATCTTCCCAAAGCTTATGTAAAGGAAGAGACTCAACACTACTAGATACCATTGAGGCTTATGACAGTGAAACTTCATAGTGAACTGCTTCATTTACTATCATGAGGGAGATAACATGGAGGTCTTATGTTCACTAAGTAAGCCATTTTTAACATCTTAGATCTAGATATTTAAAGCTTCACAAGTAGCATTTTAGTCTTTCTTCTTTAAAGATTCAGTTCTAGCCAAACACAAAAAGAAAATAATACTACTTAAAGTGCTCCATTAAAACTTTCTCAAATTTTCTGGAAGCTGGGTGTCTAAACCCCATATCCAGTGCACATCCAACACCAAGTTGCAAACTTTTGGTTCTTCCTCGACTAAAAAAAGAATTTTTAGCTTTCTGATTAAGTATTAACTGCTTAGAAATATGAGTCATATTCTGTGCATATAAATTTAGTCTTGACTTATATGACCGAGTTTTCACACTGAGTTTAAAAAACATAGCAGACCTTTAACTTTGGAGTAGTGCTCAATGACACTATCCACAAGCCTGTCAAAGTGAGGAATATAGCAATGGAGACCTTCTGAAAGGCCAAATCCTGGATAATCCATTGCAAAAACTCCATATCCATGTGACGCAAACTTCCTTGCAAGTCCTGCAGATGTTATGAGATATTAGGTTCCATAATCTCACGTACAAAAACATAAATTTAGTCACTATAAACTTTTTATCCAAGCAACATGCCTTCAAAAAAAAATGTGCAAGTATCACCGTAGCCATGACAGTAACACACTAATGCTTTTGGCTGAGACGTCTCAGGCAGCCAACTTTTGGAGAAAATTTCCAATCCCCTAGAGTTAACCTCATATGACTGCAATACAGAACATGATGTGATCATCTTCATATGATAACGTTAACCGTATTAACTTTAAAATTTTAAACGTGGGATCCCACAAAGCTTCAATAAGCATTTCTTATAAACAATTTACGCTAGCATGATAAGCAACACAGCTTCCTAAGAGACCAATATCACTTTTTCTAAGTAGAACCAAACCCGCAGACACAACTAAAAGAGTAAAAATGAATAATAGTGCGCAGCCACACAACAATTACGTTAAAAACTATCAAGCTGCAATAGTGAATCGATATGATATATGAAAAATGCAATCCACAGCCACAAGCAGCACGTGACCTCTACTATGCGTGTTGCATCACTTCTCTTCATCTCTGGTACACAAAACCAACCAAATAGAAACAGCATTAAATACAAGAGCTACTCACCTCCTTTATTTTCAATCCATGAGTTGGCGCCTGTCCAACAACCAAACACGAAATTTGTATTAGTTCGCAAGGATTCCAAGTGATAGAAAGTACTGGATGAGAATGACACTCCATATTAAATTGCAACTGATTCAGGATTATCATCCCAACAAAAACCCGAACCCCAGTTACAAATTTTGACTCAAGCCTAATTGATGCAACCCAAAAGCCAGTTGTCGAAATCACAGAAACCCAAAAAAGTTTCGATTTTGATTTTCCAATAAAACAAAATAAACAATCCAATACCATCGAAATTCGAAACCCAGTACCTTGAACAAAATATGATCAATTCCAAGTTGAATATCCTTAAAAGCCTCGCGAGCTCGCCTTCTAGCTGGAGCTTGATCCATATTAGCATCCAAAAGCTTCTGCAATTCCTCATCAACGCCTGGAAATCTCACGTGCGGCGCCATTGCTTCCACACAGCTTTTCGTCTTCCTCTGGAAATCAAATCTGGCCCTGAATTCTACAGCATTAGAAAGAAGACACACACACTTCCACTTGAGCTGACAAAAACAGAAACAGAGTGAACAGAGAAAAACGCTTGCAAGGTGATGATGATGACCAAACACTGAGAAGGGTATATAAAGAAAAAATGGCATGCAATACCATTATGACACTTGTTGAGCTTTGCGGAATTCAACGCCATGTGATATTATTTTCAATTTTAAAAAATAATTTAGAAAAAGAATGTCCAATTGGGTTTCGGTTGGAGATGCGACCTGAGTGGAAGCAAAGCTAAAGCTTATTGTAAAAGCAACTACAGAACAGAAAAATCATCTTTGTGTTTGCTTTTCATTATCTATAAGAAAGGAATCATCACACACTTTACGACGAGAAGCTGTGTTTTAAATTTTAATAAACTATTTTATTATTTAAGGTATATTTAATTTTATTTAAATAAAAAAATTTATTAGGATTATAAATTTATAAAACTGAAATAATAAAAGAGTTTTACTCGTTGATAAAATTTTAAATTAATAAAATTAATTAAAAAAATAATAATACATATAAAATATAAAATAAGAAGAAAAAATAAATTTATTTTTTTTGTTTTCTGGGTACTTGATTATTGCTTTTGCTGACTGACTTTAATTGGACTATATAAGTTTCTGACACGTCAATTTTTATTCTTCGCTGGTTTTGGAGGCTTCAAGCAAGAAGACGTCAAAGAAGGATAAGTGGCCGTATTTTGCACTCCAAATTCCATCCGAGATTATACAAAAATTCCACACGACAATAAAAATTGGTATTTCTCAAATTCAACTGTGAACTACTCGGAATGAATGAATAATTAATTAAATCAATCAGTCAATCAATTGGAATTTTCTTCTTTTGAAAAATCTTATAACATGTGGAAAATTTGAACTTTCCGTGCCTCGATTGACATAGAACTTGCCAATGTTGTCAATGTCCATTGGGGTCGGCGGGGGTGACCCTATTGGACCCAGAAATCTGAGACTAGCAAACCAATTAAATCTGTACAGGCTCACAGACCAAACCTGTGGTGGCGGGGAATGGGGTTTTCACTTCTAGAAACTCTAATGGTTTAGTAACAACTGTGGTCTTGTTTGGTAGAGTTATTATGTTGGACTGGATAACATATAGTTATAGTTTGGTGTAATAATTATGCTGTATTAGAATTATATAAAAAAAAATTTAATATCATATTCTCATTCAAATATACATATTAAAATAATATGATATTTTTTTTAATATTTAATTTTATCAAATTAAATTGTTAATATAAATAATTATTAAAATTTAAATCTATTTTATTTGTAAATATTATATAATTTTTATTTAGAATAAAATATTTAAATTAAACTTTTTACCTAATATAATATAAATTTTGAATGATATTATAATATTATATATATTAAATAATAATAAAAGACTAAATTACATTTTTATCTTCTTAAATTATAGTATGATTTATACCTTACCTTGTAAACTTTTAATTTCGTCGCATTGCCCCCTGAACTATTAAATTTCATTCAATTTAATGTAATTGATAACGTCTGTTAAAAATAATTAACGGAAGAGGGCAAAGTGCGAAAGCATGAAGGTTGAGGGGGCAAAGTACAGAATCATGGTATTTAAATTTATTGTCATCTTCTTCGCCCATTTTTTGCAATTGGATTTTATGACCTGTGATATCTACCAGACGAAATTTGATTTCAGCTGTCCGTTTCCACCACCGATTAAGGGACTTTAGTATTTTTATCATTTATAGAATTCGATTAAGAGTTATAATTTATTATACCCCTAAACTATGACGTATTTTAACTTGAATTTGACAAAAATTATAACGTAATTTGTTCGTAAATAATAAAAAGACTAAAATTTATTAATGTGTGAAGGATGATGAAATATCAAATTTCAAAAAGGTCAAAAAAGCGGACTTAAACAATTTGACTTAAATTGCGAGTCAAAATTATGAAATGATAAAAGAATAAAATAACAATAACTTATATTAAATTAAATAATAAATATTGAATAAAAATCAATCATGAAGTGCAAAAATATAAATCATATTATAATTCAGGAGTAAAGTATAATTTGCCCTAATAAAAATATTTCATTTCGGTGTACATTATATATAATATTAATTTGTATTCCGAAATTATATCAAATATATTACAATATTAATTATATTCAATCAAACTATTTTAGTTCCAATGTTAATTCAGATATTAATATGGCCTTGTTGTTGTTGATGTGTGTATATATATATTTATAATTTTTTTTTTAGTTTTTGTGCCCTTTCACTTTTTCTTTTTCTTTTTCTCTCTCTTTTAGGCTGTGTTGTTGGTGAAACTCACGGGATTTAGAGATCCTTTCTTTATTTTTTTTCTCATCTTTCAATCTCGGTCATTAAATTAACACATCTAACCTCACTAACAAGCCAACTCATTTTATATTTTAATTTAATACTTTTTAGAAAATAATTGAAACTTTGTTTTGTATTTATGGGACAAGATGCCAGTCTGGTTTGAGAACAGTTCTGAACGTGGAGCACGTGCTCACTTTTTTTGTCGGAAGCTGGTGGAATCCCAGGGCATATAAGAGCACGTGTCACAATCACAGTGGGGAGGGTTAAATAATTGGCATCCGCACTGGGGACCAGCACTCAGAGGGGTGGGACCTACCTATCGTGCTGGGTCTCAACAGAAAGCGTGTGTAAAATCTCGGATAATTGTTTGGTGGAAAAAGTCAATGTGAGTTGGGAGATAATGCCCGCCAGCTGGAAGAACGTTAATGACAATTGTTGAAAAAGAAAAAAAATATATTATATAAAATAAAATAGACGGTATGGTAAAGAGAATAAAGCTGTACGACACAGTTTGATTTTAATTGGGAAATGATTTGTATAATATTTATGATAAGTAAAAATTTAAAATATTATTTATATTTTTAATATAAATTATATTAAATAGTTGTATTTCTATAATGGTCTAATACAATATAATTAGAATTTGGTTGAGCTGAAATGCTTATGGAAAAAATAGACATTAGGATATGTGATGCCAATATTAAATTGCATATGGAAATCAATTTTGGATTTAACTATTTTTTTTTATAAGATATTCATGCCAAATAAACAATAAAATTTTTAATTTGTGTGTAACCAATATAACAATGTACAAAATGCTTCAGAGATACTTTGATAAGTTATATATTAATACTATATCTGCATTGATGCAATAGGAGGGAAAAAAAAGTGATTAACGAGGAATGAAAAGAAAATTATATTATTTATTATTAATGAAAATAAAAGTAAACTGAAAATAATTAATGCAATTGACGTTGTTTATAAAAATACTCTTATATAAAATTTGCACATGAAATTCGTTTTGAAAATTAATAAAATAATTTTGGAATAATTAAAAATTTTATTAAAATCCTTTTTCTTTCCCATATTTTATTTCAAATTTTAGATGGAAATGGAATGACCCAAATTAGAAAAAAATCCACATTATTTTCATTTTCTTTCCACTTATTTTTAATCATCCAAATAAGAAAATCCGTATTTTTTTTTCTTTTCCTCCGATCCCATCAATTTAAATAGTGTAAAATTGTTTTGGCTCGAGTTTTCACTTTTCAAATAACAACGATTTAAGGAATTAAAAGATGGCAAAAAAAAAAAAAACCATTTATGACCAATTTTTTTCTGTAATTGGTTTTGTTTCCAGAGAGATCAAAATTCAAAAACAAAGTTTTTTACTTTATTTTATTTTCTTGTATTATGACTAGCATCCCCACAATACAATGCATACAATTGACAAATGGCCTGGACCATTATTAAAAACCAAATGGCCTCAAAATGTCAGTCTGCTTTAAGCCAAATATTTATATATATATATATATATGTGAAAGCAAACTAAAAGCATTTTCACACATTTATACGCCAACTTATTAAAAAGGATTTTATAATTTTAAAAAAAATTTTGGGTACACGGCGCCGTTTCGACCCGACTTGCTGACCTGCGAGACTCTGAAATTGACTTCTTCGCTATAAATAGCTCCCAGCCCCTCTTCTCAGTCTCTCTTTTCTCGTGGCATCGGCAGCCTGTGCTTTCTCTTCCTTCGGAGGATTCCCTTCAGGTCTCTCTCTCTTCCTCTTCTCTCTGTCTGTGTGTGTATATATATATATATATATATATATAGATTCATATGTATTAATAGTTTTATGCCTGTAGAAATTGTAGTTTCTCTTCTACTTTTGCCGGATCTAGTCCTGTATATATTGCCGCCATTTGTTTTCCTAATTTTGGACAATTTTTCACAAACCATACCTCTAGATTCGTAAGAGATCCAGTTGGAATTAACTGTTATTATTATTATTATTTTATTTTCTAGCATGTTAAATTATATTAGGTGCTTTGGTCAAATTTTATTTTGGTAAATCTTTTTTTTTTTATTTGGGGTCAAATTTTATTTTGGTAAATCTTTTTTTTTTTATTTGGGGTCAAATTTTATTTTGGTAAATGGTTTTTGAGCTTCGTCGCTGTGTGGAACTTTCTTCAAATCCGTATTTAGTATGTGATTCGCTGCACTTTGGAATCGGAATTCGAGCCAGCTGTTTCTTATTACGAAGCTCTTTGGCTATTTGAGGATCTTGGTTTGGGTTTTCGTGCATGAAAGTGAGCGAAGAGCTGAGGTTGGGACTAGATCTGTTGTGATACTGTGTGAATCGGACGGTCCTCTGTTTGGTTACTGGGAAAAATAAAGGGAAATCGGGGTAAATGAAATGATTGGGGAAATAGACTTTTGTGGATCTTAATTTTTAATTTGTTGGGTTTTTGTTCTTAATAGAAGAAAATCATATGTTCTGCTTGAGCGATCCAAGTGGTTTGACTTTAAACTTGTTTGTTTGATTTTATGTTGTTTTTGCTGTGGATAGGCGTTCTTCTGTGGAACCAAATTGTCTCAAGATGAATCATTATAATCCTCAGCAGAACGCCTCTGTGGCCTGTGAAGTAATGAGAGACTCTGCCTCTGTTGTCTTCCCCAAGCCTCGGCGAGTTGGGATTCTATCTAATAATATGATGCCGCCCTTGAGGCTGCAGATGAGGTATTATTTTAATAGTAGAAAGATTATTTGCAGTGCCTTCCTGTTTTTAGCGATGATTCTTGAATTTTAGAACTCTGGGTTAATTGTTATTCGCCTCTTGTTTTGAATTAGCAGTTCACAATCTGAGGTATGTGATTCAAAAGCTGGGGCAGAGCTTCTGGACATCATTCTCAAGAAGGTAGTGACTTGGTCAACGTGTCTTCACTATAAGGAATCGTGTGTTAACATTAAAGTATATTGACGCTAGTTAGTCTTAATTGATGCGTAGTATGTCACTGTTGTCTTAATGATTGTTTTTTTCTTTTCTTGACTGAAATAAATTCGTGGATAAATTTCTTCCGATGAATATTTTCTTATAAGATCGTATAATTCTCTTAGCTTCGATTAAACTTTCATATGGTAGCCTATATTTTACTTGTTAGAGACATGTTTAGATGACATTGTGTTTAGTCTGAATAAAAACAGCCTTGTGTAAACACTGATTTGAGCCCTCTTCAACTGGTGATTTTCTCATTTGCTTGTTATTTTGGTTGGTTTCTGTAGGAGGGCTATGGGGCAGAACAATTCTCCACCCAGGTAGCCTCTTCACCCCCCTTTTTTTGTGGGTCTCCTCCAAGCAGGGCTTCTAACCCATTAATCCAGGATGCCCGATTTGGAGATGAGAAGCATGCTCCCTTTCCAGCAATGCCATTTGCATCCCCATCGGGTTTATCTTCGCCATCATCTTCATCTGCACATAAAGGAGGTTGTGTTAGAATGAACTTTGGTCTTAAACCAGCTGCAGTTAGAGTAGAAGGATTTGATTGTCTCAATAGGGACCGCCAGAATTCTAGCATCCCTGCCATGGCTTGAAACTCCAGTAAAGGAATTGTATATAGAAGGAAGTTGAATGCCACCACAGTTCACAAAAATAGCAGACTTAACCAGAAGAGGGAAATTTTGAATATTTTTGGAGAGAAATGAGATCTGTTAGTACTGTATATAGGATGTGTTTGTTCGAGAACTTCTCGTTGCTAATATCTTGTAAGTAATTTTGATTGAAACATAAAAGAGTCAAACCTTTTATTCTCGAGAAAGGTTTCCATTTGCTTAAAGAGCATGGCTTTTTTTTTTTCTTTTTTTTTTGTAATATAAATTAGGTTAGAACTTGGATTCTTTTCTTTTTCTTCCCCTAAAGTTCAGTTTGAATCACTGGGAAAAACTCTGTATAAAACCCTATGGTGATTTACTGATCTAGTTTGGTCATTTACCGTGTAAATTGTATCTTGGTAATTGATAATTGCTTGGCCTGGCTATTTTTTTCTTTATGTTCTTTGTTCTTCTTCCAAAGAATCTCTGGTTTTTTAGCATTACATGATTGATGCTTAATGGATGGTACAGCTTTTTTTGGCTTCATGATGTCTGATCTGTGGCGTTGTTAAGTTTGCACCGACCATGGTTTCTCTTGATCTGTATCATGACGCTCGTGTGTTTTGGTATTTAACTTGCGGGACATTTTATTAATGTTTTACTTTTTGCGCACTTATTGTTTGCCCAACAAGTAAATTTGACATGAACAAGATTGAATGAAAATTGTTAGCCCAAGTAAATTTGGCATGAACAAGATTGAATGAAATAAATTTCTTTTGGGGAAAAAAGAGGGATGGAATGCAGTACTATGAACCATTTCTAGACCTTTACTGGACAAGGAAAAAAATACAAGTGTAATGTAAATCTTTATGCATTTCCATAGCCATGGATAAGAGTGTGGAATAAAAGTTTTTAAGGTACTTTTTTTTATCAATAAAATGTATCATGGCATAACAATATAATGAAAATGACCACAAAAAAAAAAAGGAATGAAAGAAGATCAATAAGCTTGTGAAGACTCCGAAGAGAATCTAGATCCTGTATTGCGTGTTTACTTGCTAGTTACTAGTATGGTGGGGGTCGGGGGGGAGATACGACATCGTATTTGATTGCCTTTTAATCTTGAATAGTACCCAACTCTCCAATCTCTCCTCCGCATTCAGCTTCTCTACTTTCAGTTGCTTTGGGCGTGCGGGAGAGCGGAGGAGCAGAAAGAATCCGATTCCAAAATCCAAATTTCTGACGGAGAAAGGTGAACCAGTTAACCAAACTCATTACTCACTCCGTTTGTGTTTGAAACCGGTCAGCTATTGATACGTAAAAGTTGCGCATGTTTGTGTCTCCTTTATACGCTCGAAATATGTTTGCTTTGTGTTCTAAAAGACTAGAATCATTTTTCCCTATTTGTAAAACTGTTGGAGATTTAGAGATTGGTTTGTGCGTTCTTCGAAGTTCACAAATTTTCCTGAAAAATTTCTCGTCGAAAGCACCATTGTCGTTACCTGTTGAGAAAGATAAACCACAAGAAAAAAATCAAGTACAAGGACGTCCTTTTAAGGTGTCATACCTCGTAAAATCATGTGGCTTGACACCAGAAGTTGCTCTCTCTGTGTCTGAAAAGATAAACTTTCAAACCCCAGAAAGGCCTGACTCGGTGCTCGGTCTGCTCAGAGACCATGGTTTCACAATGACTCACATCTCCAGACTTGTTAGGGTGTGTCCATCTTTGCTTTTAGCCAATGTTGAGAAGACCCTTTTACCCAAACTTGAATTTTATCGTTCTATAGGACTTTCTGGCCAAGACCTTGCTCGAATAGTCTCTTCGAACCCTTATCTCTTGACACGAAGCTTAGAGAACTATATAATTCCTTGTTATGATATCCTCAAAAGTGTACTTATTCTTGATGAAAAAGTCGCAAAATGCTTTGCTCGTTCATCGTGGTTGTCGCTGCAAAAGAACAACTTTGCTGTAAATATCTCAACCTTGAGAGCACTGGGAGTGCCACAATCCTTTATTTCTGTATTGGTAACCTGCCATCCTAGTGTTGCCTGCCGCAAAACTACTACGTTTGAGAAAGATGTTGAGAAGGTCATTAGGATGGGATTAAACCCTTTGAAGATGACATTTATAAGTGCATTACACGTCGTTTCTTGCGTGGGTGAATCGTCATGGGCGCAGAAGATGGAAATGTGTAAGAGGTGTGGTTGGACAGAAGATGATTTGTTATCAGCTTTTAGAAAGGATCCCTTTTTTATGGAAATATCAAAAAAGACATTTTTGAGTAAAATGGACGTTTTTGTAAACAAAATGGGCTTGCAGCCTGCAGATGTGGCCAGAGTTCCAACGATTCTAAGATATAGTCTGGAGAAGAGGATCATTCCAAGATGTTCTATTATCAAAGTTCTACATTCCAAGGGCTTATTGAAAGAAAAAGTTGCCATGTCCACCGTGTTGCTACAATCTGATAAAACCTTTTTGAACAGGTTTGTGATGAAACATCATGAGACTGTGCCTCAACTGTTTGATATCTTTCATGGGAAATTGAGTATTCTACAAACTGTGCTTTGAATTTGAAGAATTATAGCAACTTTCATTCTTACTCTTGCCGACACCAGTTTTTTCAGAAGTTTTGCTTGGCAAAACTGAATATTTCCACATACATTAGAAGTGTAAAATCTTGTCTAAAAAACTTGTATTGGAAATATTTGACCAAGGAAAAAAAAAACTTGTATTAGAATTGTGGTTTTGTTTCATTTTACTTCTTTATAATTGTTTGCAAGATGGAAGTTGGTCCTCTGATACTAGTGAGTTTCTTGAGTTTTTTTGTTCCATGTGCATTAAGGCACAGACCTTGATGTGCTAATCTCTTAGAGTCTTGAATTGTTGTTACAGAGTGTGGAGAAAACTATCGCCCTGTTTATAATTTCTTCAAAATTTGAACTCCTTGATAGAAAGGGTGCAACTCTTTTAAGATGCTTCTTATAGCGTTCCTCGAGTAAGGTAATGCAAAGTTGCTCCAAATATCAGCCTTGTGATTATTTGGAGGGACACAGTAATTTATCTTTTTATTGTTGACTGGTTACTGTTTCCTAGTACCACCCATAATGCTACTGGATAATGCTGAGAAAGGGATCAGTTTGTTACCTCTTTGTCATTGAGATTTACAAAATCACTGGCTCTAACAAGAAAAAATCAACTCTTGGGGGGAAGAGATTGCTTTTGGATTACTTGCCAAGGGTCCAGATTCATTTGTGGGCATTTTCTCTTTGGTCAAGATTCTTATTTGTTTGCTTGCTTGCAGTTCATCATTCGCTTTCCGTTTGTAATTCCAACTGTTTGATTCTTCCATGAGTTTTTTTGTGAATGTTTGATTATTCCACATATGCTTATGAATTAAACTTTGGTTTTTAAACTTGGGGAAAATTTTACACTTTCCCTTAATTTTTGATTAAATATATTCAAATATTTTCTTATGGTTGACTATTCTTTTGGGGATCCTGATCCTCTTCCTGGTCTATTACTTCATGACCTTTTTATAATCTTTCAATTGTCTAGATTGTCATATAACACATAAATTGATAGATTTTATTATTCTGAAATCTCTAACATCAATATAGAGCATTGATATTTAATCTTTCACATGTCAGAAGATTAGTCTTTCATATGTCAAAAGATCGTAAAAAGGTAAGAAAATGCTTAAACCAACGTAAGCGGATCTAAATTCTTCTTTTGGGCTTTCTATTGTGCTCCTAATTATAAAGTGTGTTTTGCATTTTTTTTTATTTTTTTTTTGTTTTGTATTTTCATTATTTTCTTTTTTCAATTAAGACTATGTTAGATTTAGTTTTAATGAAGAGAACAAGATACAGGAGATTCGAAGAACAAACATGAAAGACTAATCTTGTCACAAACGTTGTTGTAAATTTTCATCATACAAAAGAATTTTCACCATTTGTCATATAAATGATCAAATTTCTTTGATGAAAATTTTAGCAGAGCATGATGTATGCTTAATATTCCTTTAAAATAATATACTGCAATACGAAAACAATTAATTAATTATTTATTTATTTTTATTGAAAGAAACTCATTAATTAATAAATGACGAGCAAATACATACAATAATAACCTAATAATATGGTTTCAAGGCATATTGTGTAAGACGTCGTTAACGAAGTCGCCTAATGAAATCCATGAAGATCCACCGTCCATCACAGCTTTCCTACTAATTTCACTGATATCCTTCACCCTCTTCCTTACATCACTATCATGCTCCATCACCCTTCTTATCCCCGCCTCTATTTCCTGGCAATTCACGACCGCTCGATCATTCTCTTTCTCTTCGCTCGTGAAGTAGTCCAACTTAATCTCCACCGCCAATCCCAACTCTCTTACCATCTCAAACGCATTTAACTGTTGCTCGGCATATAACGGCCACGTGGCAATTGGCACACCAAACCATAAGCTCTCCAGTATAGAGTTCCACCCACAGTGTGATACAAACCCTCCGATTGCCGAGTGGGACAGAATTTTCACCTGTGGGGCCCAATCTATGATCTTCCCCATCCCAGCCGTACGATTGAGAAACTCCTCCATAGAGTCGGCGTATCCACTTGATGGAACGTCGTTTTGACCGTCCGACGATGGGCTTCGACGCAAAGACCACACGAACCGAATCCCACAGTTTTCGAGCGCACGCGCGATCTCTTTTACTTGATGCTCGCGGAAGCTGCCCAGGTGCCCAAAGCATAAGAACACCACAGACGATGGGGGTTGATCATCAAGCCACTTGATCAAATCAGAGTCGTTGCCGTCCTCAATGACCAAGTCTAATACGGGTCCCACTGTATAAACGGGCATAGGCAGAACATCAAACATATGGCGGACCGCATGTGATTCTAACTCCATGAAGGTGTTTACAACAAAGCCTTTAGCTTCCTCTCTCATTCTTCTGGATTGATCGAGATAGTGTGTGAACGCACCCTTGTTCAGCATAAAATCAGGCAGGACTCTACTGGGTACTGAGTTGACAAAACTCGGCAAAGGCAACTCAGAATCAGGGTCATCCTTCAACTTGGTGGGGTCGATGTTGCGGTTGTCACGAAGGGCCTGGAGGTGGAACATAAGGCTAACAAATCCTGAACTCACGGTGTAAAACATGTAAGCAGGAACCCCAAATTCGTTAGCCACGTCTATCATGGACACGCAAACAATGTCCAGGACGAACCCGGCGAGTCGAGGCGAGTCGAGTTTAGTAAGGGCGTCTTTGACGTGGGGTTTTGAGTGATCTAATAGTGAACTTACGAGGGGCTTAGGGTTGGTCTCGGAAGTTGGCAAATTCTGTGGAAGAAGGATGATGCTGATGCGGTCTAACATGGGGGACGAAGCGGCCAGCGACTCGAGTTGGTTTTGGGTCTTGGAGTCTGCAAATGGTAGGTTCATGAGGATGATGGTAATAGAAAGGTGATCATGGCGTGTGACGATGAGTTTTGAAAGCTCAATAGCAGGTTTAAGGTGGCTCATAAATGGTAGTGGGATGAACACCAAGTTTGCTGATTTCTCCATTTTTTAAATGAGATATGACTGATCAGATGAAGCAGACTCAGGTGAAGACGATGAATATATTAATTTTGATGAGCTTAGGATAAGAAGAAGATTTCGATGGTATGGAATACATATATGTGGAATATATTAATTTTGATGAGCTCTGGTTATTTTAATATTATATGCTTTGTTTAGTCTCTTATTGGACCAAAGTTTTCCTGAGGCAAGAGGACGGTGTAGAAGGCGTCGATATATGACTTTTTTTTTTTAAAAAATTATATTATATACTTTGATTAGTTTATTTATTTATTTATTATTATTATAAATAAAGAATTATTTATTTATTATTATTATTATAAATAAAGAGGGTCAATTTAAAATTTTATTAGGAGGTATGATATTGTTAGTGCTATAATTCTATAATTCTAAAATAATAAATTTATTTTTTAATAATTTTTTGTATTTATTAAAATTTAACTTTTGATTAAGATTGCTGAGGTGCGTGAATATAAAATTAAATTTTATATTTATTTAAATTCGTTATTATTTAATATATTTAATTTTATTTAATATATCATATAATAGAAAAATTTATTAAGAATGTGGTTCAGTTTTAAATTTTTATATTTTTAATAATTATATAAAAAAAATTTTACAGCCTAACTGTTTGTACCAGATTTTGCTCCGCCACAAACCGTCGTGCACTCTGTCGCTGACCTGTAAAACAAGATGAGCGTGAAAGCTTGGGGCACCGGTGTGGTACCGGCCAAAGACACTCCGATGCTCAAGTCAGTATGTGTTTGAGTTTGCTTTGGACTTTTAAATGCAAATCAGTTCAGTGTGCGTACCTCTACTATGAAGAGTTTGTGAGGTATTTATAGCGTGATCTTGCCTTCCTTACCAAGGAGGGGGTAAGAAACCCTAAATAGGAATAGGAAACCCCTGGTCACGCCCTTGGTTTTGGGCAAGTCTTCAAAGTCAGCTCTTCCATACTAGGAAAGTGGAATATGGGAAAGATCTAAAGCATTGATTCTTTGAATGGACTTTCTTATTTGGGAACTTTCCTCAACTCTTATCTCATTCAGTATGGAAGGCGTTCCAAGCCACTTGTGGTGATTGTCATTCCATTTCTTATCGTGTCCGAGCCAATCCAACTTCAAGCACTTTTAGAGGATATCCCGATCGGAGCCGATCAATCGTTCGGACCCATTCGGTCATTTCGGCTCGATAACCAATCCAGGTGACTATTTTATCTTGGGCCCTAATGGCCGATCCGATCAACCACCTTGGGCCTTCGGCCAAGGTGGGAAATTTGTTCATCTGATTAGCCCAGGTCACAGAGCCAAGCTTAACGCGAGATGGCTTTCGCTCATCCTTTGCTCGTTTTTCAATGAAATGCAACTTTTGATTCGTTCCATTGTACACTCTTAATTACTTTGAATCGTCCGGAGTGCATGCCGTTGTCCGAGTCAAGCTAACAATTCTAGCTGAAATTGACCAAGTTGTGTGCTATGACTCGTGACTAGACTAGAATTATCTGAAAAGCGATTGACCTTTCGGACGGTCGTCCCTACTCTTCTGAGGGCCATAAAATTTGTACCAAATCAAGGGTCAAATTGAAGCGGCACTGAATTAAATATGACCAAACCCCATAATTTAACCGCAGGTGAGAATATATGCGTTTGTAAAGATAGAGGTTGAGCCACCTCGAATCTTTGAACCAAACTCATCCACATAAGACAAACATGGAGTATGCGATTTGTATAATATGGAAATATTATTGCATTGATCGAACAAAGAGATGAAAAAAAGTGCGGCCATTACACATTGTTTCTTCTTTTCTTTTTAATGATAGCATCGGTAGATGAACCGAATTCTAGCTTCAGACGCGTCGATCGTTTATGGCTTATGCGTGATAAGCCCCGTGAATGGAATCAATGACTTCCAGAACCTCTACTTCATTGTTTGTCCGTTGAGGAGTTTTTTCCTTGGGGATTCCTCCCTTTGTGCATGCGAGCCCTATTTGTCGGCTCAGATAAATTGCTTGAAGTATCCGCACTTCAACAACTCTTCTATTTCTCGTTTGAAGGCTTGGCAGTCCTTTGTGGCTTGGTCACGCTTCCTGTGAAAAGCACACCACTGAAAGTTGTCTCTGTCCATTCGGAAACCATTTGTTATGCATGATCGAATGGTTCCAACGGTTGTCCAGAATATTTGACCTTTGTACAGTCGTCCATATCCCAATTATGACCAAATCAAATTGTCCGGGTCAGCACAAACCCTCATTGAAAGTATAATTTCTTGGGGCTTATGAGTGTCGCCCAAGCATGTGGATTGACTTGTCACCTTTGCGGACTATGCATGTGGTGAAATCTTGAATAAAATCATCCATAATCTTTATGTGGGTACTCAATCCTCCACAATAATAATGTGGGCATCCATCGTATGATCTGCAGATATTTTACTCCCAGCTGTTTGTGGGGTTTAAGTATCAAAATCCGGTAGAAAATTTAAAAGCAAATAATATATGTTATGGTTCGGTAGAAAATTCAAAAGCAGAAGATATATGCTATGATCCAGTAGAAAATCCAATAGCTGATAATAAATATGCTAAGATCCTGTAGAAAATCCAATAACTGATAAAATGCGTAATAACTGCGTCCATTGATGAAATTCAACTTGCATATATATAATAGCTGCGTCCGTTGGTAAAATTCAATTTGCAGAAATATGAGTAATAAGCAGAAAAATAAGAACGTCCACACAAAAACTCCAATTGCAATAATAATATATTCAGATTAAATAAAAAATCCATTTGTAAATAATGCATCCGACTATGAATATCATATAATATTTAATAATGATATATCCGACGATATATCCAAGCCTCCAATTTGAAGCATATGCAAAATAATTCAATAGACAATAAAATATGTATTTATTGTTATACTGCACCTCTTATTTTATTGTTGCAAGGTAATTAAAAAATAAAAAATAAATAATAGGAGATATCGAGACTTAGCTTTCTGGCGCGTGAATATTTTCCTTCCAGTGTCCTTGTGGGTCCCATATTATTATTACAAGCTTTTCCTTTTGTGTTGCCACCAGCCCCCTGCCGTTTCATCTCCTTTCCAATTTTTTTTTTTTTTTTTTTTTTGGGCCCCACTTTGCCTAAAAGCCGATGTCTTCCAAAAATTGTTTTTTTCTTCCTTTTCCCGTGGAATGAATGCTAGAGCCCAACTCTTATTTCATTAAATGCAAATTGTGGGCCCCACACAAATTATAATGAAGCCCATTTTTTTTTTGTGGGCCTCACGTTGGAGTTTTTTGTTTTTGTCTGCCAGCCACCTTCCACGTGGGACTTTCTTTTCTTTCTTCTCCGGTTGGATATGCAGAAAACAAAAAATTCGACGAAGACACAGTGATGCACGATTACTTCAAGCAGCGATTACCAGCGACTCCGACTTCCGTTTTTTGCGGGTGAGGTACTATTAGATTTGCAATTTTACGGGCTATGTGAAAAGACCAATCTTGCAATTTGATTTGCCAGAAAAATAGATGTCATGACAGCAACAATCGTGTAAATTTTGAACTCCGATTACGGTGTTTTCCGGCGACGTTTTGGCATGGGCTCGAATGAGATTTAATTGCCGACTTGGTCTGAACCTTTTGATGTAAATTTTGACGGCTGACTCACGGTGGATTGGATCAGAGAAGATTGGCACGGTAGCTGCGGTGGAAAAGATTGGAACGGGGGTTTGTCAAAGCCGTGATTTTTAACTTTCTGTTTGGTTTGGTGAGATGGGTAACAAAGATGAAATTTGTTGGTAGGCCTCAATCTGGCTTTGATGCAAAACACAGATTACGCCCTCTTAGCCGCTGTTTGTGATTTTGCTCACAAACCGTCACTCGTGACACGCAAAACAAGATGGCGTGAAAGCTTGGGGCACCGGTGTGTGCAAGCAACACTATTTCAGTCGGTATGTGTTTGAGTTTGCTTTGGACTTTTGAATCTGAAATCGATTCGGTGTGCGTCTACTACTATGAAGAGTTTGTGAGGTATTTATAGCGTGATCTTGCCTTCCTTACGAGGAGGGGTAGAAACCCTAGATAGGAATAGGAAACCCAGTCAACTTGGTTTTGGGCAAGTCTTCAAAGTCACTCTTCCATACTAGGAAAGTGGAATATGGGAAAGATCTAGCATTGATTCTTTGAATGGACTTTCTTATTTGGGAACTTTCCTCAACTTCTCTCATTCAGTATGGAAGACCGTTCCAAGCCACTTGTGGTGATTGTCGCTCGCTCTTATCGTGTCAGAGCCAATCCAACTTCAAGCTTTTTTAGAAGATATCCCGATCGACCGAAGCCGATCAATCGTTCGGCCCATTCTTCCGATAACCAATCCATGGTGGTATTTTATCTTGAGAATTCAGTCAACCACCTTGGGCCTGCTCAGCCCAACCAGGTGGGAAATTTGTTCATACACTAACAAAGACTCCGTCAAGAGTACAAAACTGACCTCGCCGCCGGGTTTTATCAAAACAGGTAACGAGTAGTCTTGCCCATTTCTATACTAGTTTATGCGGTGACCCATAGAAAACTTGGTGACTGATGGTCGTAGCTACGACCCTGATGTTATCTATTACGTAGCTTGATGAACAACTATCACCATAGATTGGGCTCCACACGTTGCTACAAGTCAATGGGTGGGTTTGTATTAAATTGTGGGTGGAATTCAATACCGGAGAGCTTATGGTTTGGTGTGCCTATTGCCACGTAGCCGCTATATGGGAAGCAACAATTAAACGCCATTGAGTTAGCAACGGAGTTGTGATTGGCAGTGGAGATTAAGGCTGGACTATTTGATCAATCTTGGAGTGCATGGCGAGAATAATCAAGTAGCTGCGAGTGCCCAAGATATCGAGGCAGAGATCTATATAGGGAGGGCGATGGAGCATGATAGTGAAGGAGATTAACGAAATGTGTAGGGAGGCTTTATGTACGGTGGATCTTCATTCATTAATAATATGCCTTGATGGTAGAAACTATATGTATTTTTGTGTTGGAACTTGATCATTAATTAATTGTCTCACACATATAACCAAATTATCGGCTCTTATGCACTTGAACGTGACACAGTGAAAATGAATTATAATACTTGAAATTTAAATTTTAATAAAAATTATTTAATATTTTAAATCTACTCAGTTTTATAATGCTAAAGATACGAGACAATGGATTTTTTTTTTTTGTTCATAAATGAAAATTACCAGCTATTATATATATATATATAAGCTTTTATGCAAGTCATATGTATTCTATGCGCATAATCAATATAAAAGTCAGATCCGAAAGGTTCCTTTTTGTCTCACCCTATTCTCTTAACCCTACTGTGTGATCCAACAATCATAAAAATTAAGTTAAGAAGAAATACGCCCGCAGTCTGACGTGGTCCGACATACATCCCACCAATGTTAAGCTAGCTAGGGCTTCTAGCTAACAAGTTAATTTACTCGGTGTTCTTACGTGCTTGTTCATATTTATATTTATGTACGTATTGCATGATTTTAACGGTTTAATTAATTGTACGTGCGTGTTAAATTTTAAAGTTACCGGTGAAAGACAATCTAGTTATTTATCTTTTGTAATTTTTCATCATCCGCTAAAGCATGCATGTCCACAAGCGTACGTAGCTATATAAAAAAAAGAAAGGGAAAAAAAAAAAAATAGTCAAGAGCCCATGGCTTCACAGTAATAAGACAGATGGATCCAACTGAAAACTAGCTTGCTGAGTCAGCATGACGGTCTCAATATAAAAAGGTTATTTTTATTGCAAAGTACGACATTTGGTTGACCATGAGCTCGAGTGGCCAAGGATCCCCGACACTTTAGAACCACATTAACACATGAATTTTTTTATTTTTTATTTATGAATATATATAATAACTGAGTTCAATGACATTTTGGGGACCAACTTTGTTTAATTATCAAATGATGTGAATATAATGTTTCGTATCCACTTGGATTCATTATCTCTTATTTTTTGGATTTAATTACTGAAAAATTTGATTAAGTACCTTTTGCGTCATTATTTTTTTTAAATACCTATATCTCATAATTTTTATAAAAATATCTATTTTTTTTTAAAATACCCTATAATTTATAATACATACATACCCTTTATCTTTTATAATGATTTTAGCTATTAAATGATGAATTTAATTATTATTAATTTTAACTATTAAATGGCGAATCAAATTATTAAAATTATAAAATATTTAAAATAAAATAGATATTTTTACAAAAATTATAAAATATAAATATTTAATAAAAAATTAATGATGTAGTGGATATTTAATTAAATTATTCTTTATTAATTTGTTAACTAGTGAGCATTATATACAGCTAACAATTATTACAGTATTAATTTTAAAATTTAAAGGATTATGATATCAAACAAAAATATACAAGATAAGAGGAGGAAAGAAATATATATTGCCAAATAAGACAAATATGATCATGAAACCAAGGTTGAGAAGAAAACAAATATGACCATGAAACCAAAAGGTTGCGAAGAGAACAAATTTGACATTTTCGTTAATAAGCTTCTCATCACAATTTATTTTTATTTTTTGGCTCACAAAGTTAATAGTAACCTAATAATATGGTTTCAAGGCGTACTGTCTAAAACGTCATTGACGAAGCCGCCTAATGATTTCCATGAAGATCCACCGTCCATCACTGCTTTCCTACTGATTTCACTGATATCCTTCACTCTCTTCCTTACATCACTATCATGCTCCATCACCCTTCTTATCCCCGCCTCTATTGCCTGGCAATTCACGACCGCTTGATCATTCTCTCTCTCTTCACTCATGAAGTAGTCCAACTTAATCTCCACCGCCAATCCCAACTCTCTTACCATCTCAAACGCATTAAACTGTTGCTCTCCATATAGAGGCCACGTGGCAATTGGCACACCAAACCATACGCTCTCCAGTATAGAATTCCACCCACAGTGTGATACAAACCCTCCGATTGCTGGGTGGGACAGAATTTTCACCTGTGGGGCCCAATCTATGATCTTTCCAATTCCAGCCGTACGATTGAGAAACTCTTCCATGGAGTCGGCGCCACTTGAAACGTCGTTCGGACCGTCCGACGATGGGCTTTGACGCAAAGACCACACGAACCGAATCCCACAGCTTTCGAGAGCATGTGCGATCTCTTTTACTTGACGCTCGCGGAAGCTTCCAAGGTGCCCGAAGCATAAGAACACCACCGACAATGGGGGTTGATCATCAAGCCACTTGATCAAATCAGAGTCGTTGCCATCATCAATGACCAAGTCTAATAAGGGTCCCACTGTATAAACGGGCATAGACACATCATCAAACAAATGGCGGACCGCATGTGATTCCAACTCCATTACGGTGTTTACAACACAGCCTTTAGCTTCCTCTCTCATTCTTCTGAATTGATTGAGATAGTAAGTGAACGCACCCTTGTCCAGCATAAAATCAGGCATGACTCTACTGGGTACTGAGTTGACAAAACTCGGCAACACCAACTCAGAATCAGGGTCATCCTTCACCCCGGTGGGGTCGATGTTGAGGTGATCACGAAGGGCTTGGAGGTGGAACATAAGGCTAACAAATCCTGAACTCACGGTGTAAAACATGTAAGCAGGAACCCCAAATTCGTTAGCCACGTCTATCATGGACAAGCAGACAAAGTCCATGATGAACCCGGCGAGTCGAGACGAGTTGAGTTTAGTGAGGGCGTCTTTGACTTGGGGTTTTGAGTGCTCTACTAGTGAAGTTGCGAGCTCGTGAGGGTTGGTCTCGGAAGTTGTGTAATTCTGTGGAAGAAGGATGAAGCTGATGCGGTCTAACATGGGGGGCGAAGCGGCCAGGGACTGGAGTTTGTTTTGGGTCTTGAGGTCTGCAAATGGTGGGTTCATGAGGATGATGGTAATAGAAAGATGATCATGGCGTGTGACCATGAGTTTTGAAAGCTCAATAGCAGGTGAAAGGTGGCTCATAAATGGGAGTGGGATGAACACCAAGTTTGCTGATTTCTCCATTTTTGAAATGATATATGACTGATCAGATCAAGCAGACTTTGGAGAAGACGATGAATACATTAACTTTGATGAGCTCAGGAGAGGAAGAAGATTTCGATGGTGTGGAATACATATATGACTTTTCTAGGTTATTTTAATATTATATACTTAGTTTGTCTTTTTTTATTTGACCAAAAAAAATAAAGTTTTGCTGAGGATAAGATGAAGATGTGGAAGGTGTGGGATATATGACTTTTTAATTTTTTTATATTATATACTTTCTTAGTCTCATGTCTAATTTGACCAAAGTTCTTATCTTCCAATGGTCACATGAATGCATATATATAAATGCATATATATAGGGGCTGATACTATGGGCGAGGCGACAACCACCACCCCCCTCCCTTTTTTTTTGCTTTCATTTTTTTTACTTTTTTTTTTAGCATATATATATATATATAATATATAAATATACAAAAAGTATAAAAAAATATATAAAAAGCATAAAAAAGTATAAAAATAAAAAATATATATATATAAAAAATAAAAAACAATATAAACAAATAGAAAAAACATATAAATAATGAAAAAAAAGGGGGGGAAGTGGGCTGGTTGTCGCCCACCACAACGTGGGCAACCCCGCGCATATTATATATATATATATATATATATAAAGTTTTAAGGGGGAATTGTTAGTTCAAAATTATGTTAGTGGTTAAAATTTTATTAGTGTTTCGATTTTGTAACTTAATAAAAATTTAAAATAATAAATTTAATTTTTTAAGAGTTTTTCATATGATATTCTGAATATATTTAAAATTTTGATGAAAATTATCTGAACCATAATTTTTATAAATAAATATGAGGTATATGAATATATGATCATATCATATATGTGTTTTTAATAATTACATAAAGAAATTCTTAACTATGAAAGATTAATAATCAAGATGATATTGAAATTGTCTGTGGGTACTTGCACTAGGCATTTGATTTGTAACTACGACCAGGAGATCCAAAAAAAAAAATGCAAGACTTTTCCACTGATAATCAATTTTGTTATTGTTGCAAACAAATATTCATATTGCATAAATATATGTTTAATAAATACAATATAAAAGAGAATAATAGAAAGATTAAGATTATGTTTCCTTGGGGCCGTTTTGATAGCTGTTTTTGTTTTTTCTTCACATTATTCCATATTGAATTTGGTATTTTCAACAGAAATTAAGTTGATTTTTCATTTTCCACCTTAATAGAATATGATTAAGCTGTAACAAAAACCTTTGCAGTCACGGTCACGGCTCACAGTCGACTAGCTGGCTTCGTCGTCGACATGACGTGCGCATCCATCACAGACGTGGCTCATGAATTTGGAGTTTCTGCGTATACGTTTTCCAGATGAGTTCAGCATTTGTGAGCCTCATGTTCCACCTCCAAGCCACTTCTTGACGAGCAGAACATAAGACTCCATCACCGAGTCCAAAACTGACCTCGCCGAGTTTTATCAAACCAGTAACGAGTAGAGTCTTGCTTTTTGTTTCTATGCAAGACAAGGTGCATTCACCTTCTATATGCCATGGGACCCACGACTCTGATGTTATCTATTACGTGGCTTGATGAGCAACTGTCATCATCGGTAGCGTTCTTATGCATCGAGAACTTGGGAAGCTTCAGTGAGGTTGAAGCGAAAGAGACTGCAAAAGCGATTGAAAAACTGTCGGGTTCGATTTGTGTGGTTCCTGACTTTTCAAGGCACATCACGAGGTAAGAGCGCTTCATCAGTGGCTACATAGATTCTATGGAAGTCCTGATCAATCGAACGGCAGGGATGGGAAGATCAATGATTGGGCTCCACAAGTGGCTAAAAATCAATGTATACATGGTTTGTGTCACATTGTGGATGGAATTTAATACCGGAGAGCTTATGGTTCGGTGTGCCTACATAGTACCACAAGTGGTAACAAGTCAATATAATACCAGCTGTTTTTTAGCTGTTAGATTATACATATACATATATTATATATATAAGCTCCTTTTGTCTCTCCCCTCTTTTCTTAACCACACTGTGTCATCCAACAGTCATAAAAATTAAGTTACGAAGAAATAAGCCTGCAGTCTGACGTGGTCCGACATCCTCCCCACCAATGTTAAGCTAGCTACGGCTTCTAACAAGTTAATTTCCTCGGTGTTCTTACGTGCTTGTTCGTATATTTATGTACGTATTGCATGACTTTAACGTTTTAATTCATTGTGCATACGTATTGAATTTTAACAATACTAGTGAAAGACAATCTAGTTATTCATCTTTTGTAATTTTTCATCATCCGCTAAAGCATGCATGTCCACAAGTGTAGGTAGCTATATCAAAGCAAGAAAAATAAAAAATAAAAAAAGTGTATGTAGCTATATATCAAGATCCCATAGCTACACTATAATTAGACAGATGGATCCAACTGAAAACTAGCTTGCTGAGTAAGCATGACGATCTCAATATGAAAAGGTCATGTTTATTGCAAAATGCAACAGTTTGGTTGATCATGAGCTGGAGGGGCTAATAATGGGATCCCCAGCACTTTACGACCAGATTAACACAATTTTTTTTACCTCATTAACACATGAATATATATAATAACTGAGTTCAATGACATTCTGGGTACCAACTTTGTTTAATTATCAACTTATGTGAATGTAATGTTCCATATCCATTTGGATTCATTATCTCTTATTTTTAGGATTTATTAGTTGGTTAACCAGTGAGTATTATATACACCTGAGAACTATTGCAACATTGATTTTAAAATTTAAGAGGTTATGATGTTAAAAAAAAAGAAAAAAAAAAGTTCAAGATGCAAAATACAATTTCGATCAAAGTTAAGAAAATATTAATGAAAAAAAATATGAATATAAATTCATATTCAGCTTGCAAGACAAGAGGTGAAGACAACTATGTTTTGCTTTGTAAGACAAATATGACCATGAAACCAAGGTTGGAAAGAAAACAAATATGACCATGAAACCAAAGGTTGCGAAGAAAACAAATTTGACATTTTTTTTTAATAAGCTTCTTCATCACAGCTTTAAAAAAACAAAAACAAAAACAAAAAAAAAAAAAAAGAAGAGAAAAGAAATTTTTTTCATCGCGAATTCTTATTTATCACATTGACCAATTGACTTTCCGATCCTCATCACTTGGTCCACAAAGTCTTGGATGTTCCGGTCAGAGGATCCGCCTTTGGCCACTGCCACCTCCGCTGCTTCCTTCCATTTCAAGGTGTTTCGCTTCATCTCCTCCGCCTTCGGGCCGACCGTAGCCTCCAACAAGCACTTCTCCACCTCTTCACTGCTAATCAATCTGTTCTCAGCTTCTCCTCTGCACAATCTCAAGCCTCCCTTGAACTCATCCACCAAATATTTCGCATTGGTCACTTGGTCACCCCACTGTGGGAATGCCACAACCGGTATTCCGGAGGCCAGTGACTCCATTGATGAGTTCCAACCGCAATGAGTCATGAAACAGGCCACTGATGGATGTGCCAAAACTTCCTCTTGTGGACTCCATTGCACCACCTTGCCTTTGTCCCCAGCTTTCTCTAAAAACCCATCTGGTAAAACAACCGTTTCGTAGCCGGGATACATTACCCGTGGTGGCTTCATCACCCATAAGAAAGAAACTCCCAAGTTTGAGATCCCGCGAGCAATCTCGTCCACTTGATCTTGCTTCAAATGAACCACACTGCCGAAAGAAATGTAAACCACAGACGAGGCTGGCTTCAAGTCAAGCCACTCAAGGCAGTCGTCGTCGGACTTCACGAAGTCGCCTCGGACTTTTGATGAGTTAGGGTTTATGAAGAGAGGGCCAACGGTCAATACCGGATAGACCTTCGACATGTACTCGACAACCGGGCCTTCCAATTCTTGGAACGTATCCATCAATATAAACAAGGGTTTGTCCAAGTTCTTGAACTGACTTAATATTACCCTTCTTAGCATAAGGTAGCGAGTAGAAGGGTACAAGAAGCTGGGCGCCTCATCGTACTTGAAGACTGGCATGCATGGAATCTGAACATCCAAGAATGGTTCAGCCTCCGATGGGAAAGAAACCAAGCCATTGAAGTAGTGATAATAAGTAGTAAATGAAGCGCAGGATTGGATCCAGAGCATCGCGGAAGGGATGCCAAGACTTTCAGCGACGTCTGAGACCCAAGGAAAGAAAGGGTTGTTGATGAGGAAGGAAACTGGGCGGCCTTGTTGGCCGTGTTTCTTGATGAAGCTAGGGAGAAAGTGTTTTCCGACGAGCTCTAGCTGGTGTAAGTATGCATCCAAGTCTCGGCGTCTGGGATCGTCACGATCCCAGCCATCTTCGAAGAATTCAAACCTAATAAAACCATGACCTACAGGGGCAAGCTCGTCTTGGGTTATGTTATTGGCTTTTCTCATATCTTTGCCAATGGTTTCGGTTGTGGAAAAGGTTACGAGCAAACCCTTGGAAGCAAGGCACTTGCCAAGTCTCAATAGGGGGTTCACATGGCCTTGAGCTGGGAATGAGACCAGAAAAACATGCACTAGAGATTCAGTAGATTCCATTTCTGTATAACTATAGAAAGGAACAAAGAAAAAGAGTCGGGTAGAATGAGAGAGTGATGAAGATAAAAAGAAAACGTTTCTATTTGGGATTGAGTCTTTTAACTACTGGGTTATGGCCGGCGGTGAGGAACATGCATGCGTTCTTTTTCTACATGTCCGTTGAAGACATTGCAGCAATAAAACCATATATATATATATATATATATATATACATCACCATCATAATATTGATATTTACACTAGCTAATTGGAAAATTCACCTCCCTATGATGAGAAAAATACTATAAAATAAAACCAATCCAAGCTGGAAACCCATGCTAAGTTATAGAAAACTCCAAACTACAAGAGCCATTTAGAAAAGAGAATTAGGTTTCTAATCTATTATTTGTTTTGCAACTAGTTTTCTGTACTATTTGATTGATCTTTTCTAAATAAATAAACCTCGAGAAGATGCTCATGTCTACCAAAAGCCCTTTCGAAACAGAAGATTCTTTTAACATGTATATACTTCCATTTTTTTTTGGTATACACGTCATGATGGTTAATGTGGGGAGAGATGTTTGAGTCGATCTCATTCATTAGTTTCTTCTTGGAGCTAGCCAAGTATATTTTTAATACTTGGGAACTAACAAGTATGCACTTCGGAGCCAAGTATACATCCACTTCTTGGACCACAATATACCTAACTTATCGTTCTCCATCATTGACTAATTTTAATCTCTTTAGTGGCAATTCTTCACAATGCACTTGTAGAACAATATAATTAGTTTCTATCAAATTTTACTTTTCTGTAACTTAAATCTGTTACATAAGGGTTTATGTCACTATTTAACTTTTTAATATCTGAATTGAAGCTAACTTTTTCCTCTACACTAGAAGAAAAAGTAGTTTTAGCAACATTTGACTAGCAACGCTCATGGGTTGCCCGTTTGCAAAAAGATTAGTTTTTTTTTTTTTTTCTTTTTTACAATGTTCTAAAAGTATATGTTGCCGTTGCTTGACTGGGTTAATATTTTGCAACATTCATAAAAAGTCCCGTTGTTAAAATGTTATACGGCAACGTTTATTGCAGTTGCAAATAAGGTGGCATATTGTTTTTACAATTAACAACACAGCTAATGGTATTACCAAAAAAAAAGAAAAAAAGAACAACACAGGTAATGGCATGTTGCAAATGGTACATATATGCCTCCCATTTTATTCCCAATCCGCCTTCGAACAAATCTAATCTCTCAGAAACCCCTAAAACTTATCAGTTCCAAGGCTGCGTTCAGAAAATGCAATCCTATAATTTCCATCATATATTATAAGAATTTTTAGCAAAACACAATATTCGGGGTTGAACTAAATATATGTTTTAAACTTCTAATAATAAAAATTGGCAACGCAACGAATGCATCTGCGTTACCGAAACGATTTAGCAAGGCAGTTGCTAAAAGGCACATGTTTCTTGTAGTGCTACCTGCTATATGTACTTTCTTCATCTCTTATACCTTTGTTCCACTACTGTATTCAGCCCTAAATGTCTTTGAATTAACCTTTACAACCTTGTAAACATCTCAGCTTTAGTCCAAGGTTATAGGGTTTTATTTACTTCATTCTATGTGATAAGTAATTTACTATATACATATATATATATATACACACACACAAAATTTATGTGAAGAGTACGAACTATAAAATACTTACCTTCTTGCATGCTTTGCTCTTACTTGAAGCCATTCACTTGCAGTAAAAAAACAATGAGTACATGTGAGATTTTGATTTTCTAATTACCTCAACCTCACGTGGAGATCTATGTATGCATCACTTGGTTAGAACCTGGTGAATCTTGGGCACTGGACGCTCAAGTCAAGCTTAGGGCTTCAAAGTCAAGCTTAATTTTGATTATATGAAGTTTTGAGAGCTTAGGTATTTATAGAGAATAGAAGAGTGTTGTTGAAGTTAGGTTTAAATATTCCATAATCATCTTAGCTGCCTCCGAGCTTAACGGCAAGTTGCATTGCTTGTTTCGTAAATCACGGAGCAGATCTTGACCTCCACATCGACTTTCCACTTTTGTCATAACCGCTGAGCCGAAAGAAGACACGGACCAACATAAATGTTGTCCAAAACCATGGTTAACCACAAATGCTTGAACCCAGCCATTTCACGGGACTGTCCCAAAACTTTCTGGGCTTATGGGCTGGTAGATCAATATATCTTGGAGGCCCAATTATTACAATATTTTTGGGCCACACATAGATGCCTAAAATTTGTTCACAGCTAGAAGGTGGTTTACGATTGCGTGTCTCGGCCTACATATAGATCAGCTAAGTTGCAACATTGATCAACTAGTTAAAATTGTGTGGATTAAGAATATAAAAGGCCAATGACTAATTTTCATTTGTCTCTCAATTAATTACCAAATACTTTTACTCATAATTAATTAGATGTGCATATATATATATATGTGTGTGTGTGTGTGTGTGTGTGTGTGTGTGTGTGTTAGCTAACCTTAGTAGAGCATCGTTAGCTAACCTTAGTAGAGCATCGTTAGCTAACCTTAGTAGAGCATCGTTCTCTGATTGTTACAATATATAGAAATGCATGGCACCACAAAAAGTAAGAACAATTAATTTAGTCAGATACATTCTGATGCCAATAAAAATGTTTATGAAAGATAGAGTTATTAACAATATCTGTGATTTACATTGAATTTAATCCATGTGGATTGTATATATATCAATATCGCATACTTATATTAATTACCTTATGATATCCAATTCCCTCTGCCTTTCTTTCTTTCTTTCTGTTATTTATTTAATATATATATATATATATATATATACAGAGTCGTCTTCAAAAGAAATACCGATGCTAATGTTGGATCACAGATGTGAAAAAAGCCTATAATTCATCACACACTCATGGGTGTTTTCATTCGCCAAGAACTATATCCACGACGTCACTCTCCATATAACCTTAATTATACACATATTATACATCAATGCTTAGCCCCTAATTCCTTTAATTAATTAATAATAATAATAATCATAAAAAAATGGTGTTAAGAGTAAAAGCCAGAAGAGTTGGTGAGTTTGTGGTCGTAGGGTCAATGAAAAAGACCGTCGTCTTTGTCTTTATCTACTTTAAAAAATAATACAGCTTTCCATCACAGTTTTCATGGTGGAACACAACTGATTTAACAGCTCGGTAATGAAAGTAACCACGATGCAAAATTTTAAATGAACATGAACCCACGTGTTCTTCACTCGAGACGCCCAACTTCAAAGGAAAGTTTTCCACATTGTTTAATACACACACACACACACACACATATATATATATATATATATATATACATATATTGTCTTATATGAATTGATATTTATTGTGCTTTTGAAAGCATTTTTAAAAGAGAGAGGATTGAGATCGCTGCCCTCATAATGCCATGCATCATGACCAGAAGCATCTAAGTTCCACACCAACACTTAATTTACACAATTGATCAAAATGTCACTATTGAAACCTCTACTAAATGATAGAAAGTTTGTTTTTTATACCAAAAATTTAATTGGTAAAAATAAACCCGGTAAAGTCCATTGGACCAACCGCGCATGAAAAATCAAAATTTATAATGGGTCCATTGGTGATGATTATTACGGTGATAATTAGTTTTTTTTTATAATTAAAAATACATCTTTAATTTCACCTCTTAATTTTGATATTAATATCAATTTTATATCCTAATTTTTTTTCTTTTTTTTTGATAAAAAAAATCCAATATTGATCAATATGATAACAAATTTTACTACAATCAATAAAATTTTTAGAAATGAATTACCAAAACAAAAAAAATTTTCTTTTAGAAATGTCTCTTAATTGCAACTTGTAAATCGATTGTCTATATGAGATAATTTTAAAGATTTTCTATGTTTTACTTTTTTTAAAAAAATAAACTTATTTAAGAGAAAAAGGAAAATCCTAGAATAATTTGATAGTTATATTGTACAAATAAGTCACATCGTCAAATATAATATATTTTAACATTTGTTTTTTTAAAAAAAAAATTGAAGTGAAAATGATGAGACTTCACAATAAGGATGAGGAGGTTACATACACTATAGTATTAGCCTTTTGATTTGAAAGGGGTTTGATATTTGTGCATAAAAGATTAAAGATATTTTTGTGTGTTTTTGGTGTTGGAGTCGGACTTTGAACAAAAAGTAACAGGAAAAAGGAGAAAGATGATTAGGGAGTATGATTAGGGGTGGGGGGTGGTGAAGCAGTGGACCACCGACACGTGCCGATTATCACCGACCCTGAGGGCACAGGTTTTATGTTTGTTTGACTTGTTAACCCACAAAAACACAATCCCATATGTATATTTTTTTTTATTTTTGCGACTCCTTCCGCCGAAAGTAAAGACCATAGCGTGGACTCGCACATCACGACTGTTTCCTTCTAAAACCTTCTTCTTCTTCTTTTTTTTTCTTTTTATTTTTTTAACAGTTTCTATTTTATTATTATTTTTTTAAAAAAAAAAGTTTGTATATATCCTGACTATATTTCTGTGTCGTTTGCGCACATTTTTTTATTATTATATTCCATATTTGTTTTGGGTAAGGAATGTATGTATATGTGTAATTGTAACTCATAATTGAACTTTAATTACTAAATATAATAAGTCTTTTTGTAAGACAAATCTGAGGTGTGTTTTTGCTGCAATTTTACAAAGAGATATGGTTTCTTTCTTTAGAGTATGTTAACCACATAATGAAAGATGTAAGTTTTTTATATGTCTTTTCTCCCTCAAGGTTATATTTGGTATTATATGAAAATTACTCGCACATAAATAAGAAAAGGTTTTAAAAAAAAAAAAAAAACCTAAAATTTTTACTTTTGAGGATAAGAGAATTTATAAAAATGATTGTACAATATCACTTTGCCTCCCAATCTGTAAAAACTATAATATGGCCCCTTAATCTATTGTTTATGTGTCACTTTATTCAATTTAGGCAATTTTTTCCTAATGAATTTGATAAATTTAGATTTACTCACTACATAAATAAAATAAACACTAATAAATAAGTATATAGAGAGGGTTGTATAATAGAGTGGAGGACAATGTGATAGTTTTATAATTTGACAGAAAAATGGTAACCATATAATTTTTTTTTTGGGGGACAAAGTTAAATTAACCAAAATATTCTTACACATTGTATAAATTTTGACTTTTCATAGAAATTAATAATCAAGGAACTCATCGTATATAAGTTCTAGATTTTTTTAAAAAAGAAAAGAAAAGAAGTTGTAGATTCAATTAATTGAACGGAAAAAAGAGTTCTAGATTCAATTAGGTAAGCTCATCAATTCCATTAATTTAATATATGTAAAAAATATATAGTAGAATCCAACCTCCGTTAAAGAAAAAAATGCAAGTAGTTAGAGATCATGAAAATAAGTAATAATAATTATTATTTTTAGTATTAATAACACAAAAAACTTCCCGATTCACATTTTTACAAATTTCATTATTGTTTATTTTTAAAAGCTTTTAACCTATACTGTGAGACCCTATAAATACCTCCTTATAAATGAACGGTATAAGTATGGAATTATTTAAATTGAAAACTTCTAAAATGACACGCTCTTTAAAATTTAAGAATAATAAATATAATTAACTATAATTTTTGACTTTTAAAACGTATATTGTAAAAGACTTTAAATAAAACATAATTGATTCATCTTTAATTAAAGTGGCAATACACGTGTAAAACTTTAAAGACACCAATAATGTGAGAAACTCATGACCGATCGATTCCATTGGTGGACTTATTGATTAAATGAGGAACACACTTCGGGCCCAAGAGAAACGAATTGCAAGCACTTGGGTCCAACGATAAAAAAATCATTGAATTTTTATATTTATTTATAAAATTTATAATTTTATAAACTTTTATTAAAATTTTAAATATATTTAATTTTATTAAATATTAAATAAAAAATTATTAAAAAAAATAATTTTATTTTTTAAACTCTAATAAAATTATAAAATTAAAACGGTAAGATAAAAATACTTTTTTATTCCCAAAAAAAAAAACGAATTGCATATCTCAATTTGGGAAATGAAACGGAACCAATGCCATACTTCCACGTCATCATACGGACGAAAACAGTTACGTGGCGTGTTTTTGTTCCCCATAGCTGAACCGTACCTTATAGCAAAGCTGACATTACTGTGACATGTGGCACAGCTGAAAGTCAGAAGGCTCGCAGATTTGGTGAAGTCGAAGAGAGAGAATTGGAGTGGAAGCAAGGGAACTAAAAGGACAAAGACGAAGCCGTGTGGGTCCCAAACAGAGCCAACCAACCACGAGACTTCTACATATTGTCTCTCTCTCTCTCTCTCCCCAAAAGGTCCGATTCAAAATCTTTATCTGCTCTCTTATAAAGCCCCCCAAGCCTCCTCTCAAAGAAACGAAAAAAAAAAAAAAAAACATTAACTTTAGCCTCCTCTGCTTCTGCCACTGTGATTTTCTCCTCGTACTTCACACCAGAAACCGAAGCACCTAGTAAAAATCAGCACCCTTTTGGATATTCCTTCTTCATCTTCGCTGCTGGCTCGCTCGCTCGCTCTCTTTCTTGTATTTCCATTTTGCGTTTTAGAGAATTTGAGATGGGTTGCTCAAGAATTGACACTTTTGGTATCCGATTCTGTTTTTGGTTGAATCGGATTAGCTATTGAATTCAATCCCAGATTCCAAAATTCAGTCTTTTTTATTTTATTTTTTTCTCTTTTAATATTCCCCGACTATATTTGGATCTGGGTATTAAATTTTCAAGCTTTCTTAATTTACTTGGTTCAACGAATCATTTGGGATTCGAATATTTGTTTCTTTTTATCTGTTTGATTTGGTGACCCATCTCAAATTCTCAGAATATATATATTTTAATCTTTGATTTCTACAAGTTTAAAGAGAGCTAGTGAGTAGTAATCCATAGGCATCCATGGCTGCAGCTAAGAACAGTGGTAAATCCAGAAAGGGTGTTGAAGAAACTCAGAAGATGACAGAGATGGAGACGTCCCAAGATTGGGAAATTGACAGAGGCAAAGATCTCAGCTTCAGCTTAGAGAGGCGGCAATGGAACCCAGTTTTTGATGAAGCTTCCATGTCACAGAGACCTCTCAAGAAGATCCGAAGCCCTGAACCTGAAGACCCAATTCAATCATCTTCATCCTCATCATCTTCTTTAGCTCCGCAACCACCATCTTCTTTCTCTGTTCCTCCTCCCTCCTCATCATCTTCCAGAATCATGTTTCCTTTCGCATTTGATGGGTCCCAGCAACCTATGCAATTTCCCAACCAATTTTCGACCACAACTTTGCCCATTTTCAGGCCACCTCTGCTTCAGCAGCCACAGACTCAGCAGCAGATGATCTCTTTCGCTTCGCAACAGCAACAGGGGATGGGATTTCCATTAATCTTGTCCGGAGATTCCACGTCGGCCCCGCAGCACCAGCAGCACCAGCAGCAGCTTCTTCAGTATTGGAGTGATGCATTCAATTTAAGCCCAAGAGGAAGGATGATGATGATGAACAGATTGGGACCTGATGGTCGGCCATTTTTTAGGCCTCCAACGCAGCCTATAAATACAACGAAGCTTTACAGGGGAGTGAGACAACGGCATTGGGGTAAATGGGTAGCTGAAATTCGTCTTCCTCGAGACAGGACTCGTCTTTGGCTTGGTACTTTCGACACCGCCGAAGACGCTGCCATGGCTTATGATCGTGAAGCCTTCAAGTTGAGAGGAGAGAATGCTAGGCTTAATTTTCCCGAGCTATTCCTCAACAAAGATAAAGCAGCAGTTTCCACAGCTCCTAGTTCTACTGCTTCTTCTCCACCTACTCCTCATGAAAAGCCAATTAGGTACCAAAAGCAACCTCAACAAGTTCCGACGTCGGACGTTGAGAGAATGCCTCCGCCTCCGTTACCCACGCCTCGAGAGGTCAATCCCGACGATAATTCAGGAGTCGGGTCTAGTGAGGCTACGGCGAGCGATGAGGTCCAAGCGACCGCTGCAGGTGGTAGTGGTGGCGATGCAGCTGAAGGTGTCTCGCAGGAACTGGTTTGGGGAGAAATGGCAGAGGCTTGGCTCAATGCAACAGGTTTGGGTCCAGGAAGCCCTGTGTGGGATGATTTGGATACCACCAATAATCTCCTTTTGCAATCACATCTCCCATTCAGTACCAATCCAAATCAGGAGGATTTCATTGATTCTAATCCTCAAAGGCAGAAGCAAGACTACTTGGATTCTTCTTCTTCCTCTTCCTCTTCCTCTTTCTTTCCCATGAAGTCCTGCTTTTGGAAGGATAATAATCAACGTTGAACAAGGTCAATTTCATGTGGTTGATCTTTAAAAGTGGGTAAGGAAATATATATATAGGCACTCCATTTTCATGCTCTATTCTAGCTAGAGGTCATTAGGAGAACTTTTAGGAATCCCCTCCAGGTTTTTTCACTGGTTGCCATTTTTAAAAGACCAACCTTGAAATTTTAAGCGTCCTTCCACTTTTTCTTAGTTGTTTCTTATTAGCAGAATTAGGCCCCTATTCACCTTTCTTCTCACTGGTTGCAGATTTTTCACATACAACCTGTGATTTTCTTTGAAGGGATCTTTGAAGCCTTTAAATTTACTTTGGCTCTGACTTTTAAGACACTTCAAAATCCTAAAAATCTCTCCTTTTGATTCTCTCTCAATGCCATTTGCTATGGAAAAGGGTTACATATTTTTTCAGCCCTTTTCCGCAATGGCAGTCTAATTCTCACAGTTCATGCCTGCTTTAATATCCCAGTGTCCATGTATCGTTCCCGCAGAGTGTCCTTAGTGTTCAGTATGTATCTATATTACATATACATGCATGTTTGTAGCTGCATTTCTTTGTTATTACTCATTTGGAGACTCTGCTGATCGAAGTTGATATCTAGTGTGAATCATCATGGAAGAGAGGAGACGGTTTTGTGATCTCCTTAGCCATCGATCGATCAGTCGGTCCATCCCGATCGAGCTCCGTTTTCTTGCTCGACGGATGTAGCAACCTTAGTAGTTAGTTTCTGTAAATTTTGGAGTTTGTCATGGCCATGCCACTGTTGTTCATTTTTATAGCTATGAATATAAAATAAAAAGTTGTTTTACTAATATTGTTTTCAAGTCTATATCTTTACGGCCTATAAAGCATGAGTTGTTACTTGTGCATTGACTCATCTGAGTTCTTAATATTTGGATCTTATCATGCGTTGTTGTGGTGATTTTGATATTTGAAAGATCAATGACAATGATTGCAGACAAGTTTGGTTTTCAGGTGCAAATCATAATAACACATTATATAATATATTTGAGTTTTCTGAGGTAAAGCTTGGTTCAAATCTTTGGGTTGTAAAAGATATATTAACGTCAACCCAATGTTGGTTCTTATTCCTTCTCCAATAACGAGAGATGAACAGTCATTTTCAATATATGATGAGCAATGAATAAGCTTAAGGCTTGTATACTGAAAAGGGCCAATGTGACATACATAAATTGGGAAACATGCGTGACAGATATATATATATATATATATATATATATATATATATATATACATACATATATACATATGTGTGTGTGTCATTGGTTGGCTGGATGTAAGATTATGGCTTAATTATGGGGCTTAATCTGACTTGTGTAAAGACCTGTCGTCAAAGGGTGAGCTTCTAGGCCGGTAGAGGTCTCTTCTATAATTGGTTCGCATGTAGGAGCTATTCTATAACTTTCAACGTACAACTAGTTTTTGTTTTGGTAAAATTTCATCGTACAACTATTTGCTTAGCATATTTATTGGCTAATTTGACCAGAACAGCACATATATAGAAGTGTCTTTAGTATTGGCAAACCCCTTTATAAATGTTATAATTTCCATTTTTTTTATATTGTATAATTGATATAATTAACACAATATGATATCATTTACTAGCTAGTTTGACCTTATTAAATAAATATTTTCAAAAATCATATTGAATAAATTATGATTTCCTTGTTCTCACATACATTTACATGTAAAAAATATGTGATCAATAAATTAAAGGATTAATCATCTTACCTTGTTTTGGCCATTGATAACCACAAAAATAAGCTCATTTAGTCATGAATTTTTTTTTTTAAAAAAAAATTGGTTTTTAGTTTTGAAAACAACAGGTTTTTACTCATTCTGAAAATAAAAGGCTGAATAAAATTTGTTTTAAATCAAAAACTAATTTATTTTATCTTGTCATTAAGGTCAATTTATAAGCGAAAAGCATCAACCATATGATCATATTCTTGTGTTCTTCCTTTGATGCTCAAACCAAATTCAATGGAATCAAAGTGAATACTTATCATGTTTGGCTACTAAGCATGTTATTAATTTCTTAATGACAAAAAAATTAATAATAATAAGAACAAACGTTGTGTTGGAATCTTCCTGGTTAGGAATGTGATTACTCTTATCAAATGAAATATTAATATATTAGGCCTTCTATAGTCTCTCACTTGTTCGCATGATAAATATTTTGGAATAAATTATATGTAATATACCATATAACTTTAACACCTCATTTATATATATATATATATATATATGTATGTATGTATGTATATATGACATAGCAAAAAGCTTTATTCAACTCGTATACTTAAATGACACAGCTTTCCGCATTAATTGTTGTAATCCATAGTTTTGGGCACAAGCGATTGACCGCATGATGTGGAAATGTGGGACCAGTCACCGGCCCATGAGATCATCCACATTTCTTAATTGTGACGGCACGATAAACGATAATGATAAGAAACATGATATAATTAGAAATCATAGTGCTGATTAAACAATTTAAAATTTGATATTATCATGTACTTAAGAAAGTATTAATTAAGCTAATATAATATTGGGAAATATCTAAAACGTTTGTCAGGATTGGGCATGGATAAATTAATTAACTAATCCTCTCCTTAAACCAAACCCAAAAAATTGAGGTCATGGTGTGGCAGCTATAATGGAGATTTTCTATTTATTATTATTTTAAGTGAGGATACAACAACCAATTAGTAGATTAATATGAATTCTAATTTGGCTGTGCATGGATTATTTTATATGTTAGATAGTGACGGACACTGTCACACTGTGAGAACGACTTTGGATTTGGTCAGGGTGAATTAATAAAATAGCAGTTGGAATTTGTCTGCAACGTAGATTATTTGGTTTGTTACTTTGAAATGCAGCCATTGATCAATATTTTAGGTTAATTTGGGGTTTAGATTGAAAGAAAATAAAATTTAATGTATACAAATAATAATTTATTTTTCATTGTTGGTTTATAAGAATAGTGTTTTAAAAAATATATAAGTAAACAAAATACAAGAAAATACAAATTTAATATATACTCTCTTTCATTTTGGTAAAAATATGGAGTTTGAATCATGATGGAAGAGGGGAAAATATTGTAAGGGATTAGGAAAATTACATTAATACGCATTTTTATTTTGACAAATTTTTAAAATGTCTTTGTATTTTGAGAAATTATAATCATATCCCTATATTTTTTAATTTTATTGCTAATTATTCTTATGTTAGTTAAATCGATTAAAGTATTATCAATGATCAATTTACGATTGTTTCGTGTATAACAAATAAATAAATATTTAATTTAATTTGTTAGGAGGAGGAAAAACATAGTGTGTATTAATAGCACTTTTTTTCTTTTTTGGTAATAGTGTATTGATAGCACTTAAAAGCATTTAACATTCACAATTCAAAAAACCACAAAAAGAAGGGTTTTTTTGATACCACATTCAGGCCCAACAGCATTTAAATTTTTTTAACCAATTTTTTTTAAAATAATTATTTTATTCTAAATTTATAATAATAAGTTTAGATGATAAATTATTTTTTTTAGCTTTATTTTTTATAATTCATCAAAATATTTTTTTAGCTATATATTTGAAAATTTTAGATGATTATATAAAAAAAATTATGATAAACTTTCATGAAAATTGAAAAGTTTATACAAATTAATTTTTTTTTAAAAAAAAAATTAAAAGAAATCCTTAGTTGCTAAAAATTATCGCTAAACCTGAATGGCCTGTTCTCCCCGGTCGGAATAGGCGAGTAAATTCCTACCCTTAGAACCGTACGTGAGAGTTTCCGACCTCATACGACTCAGTATTCAAATTCTTTCGGTGTCCCATTTTTTTAATCTACCAGACCCGATTGAATAAGATTTCTTATGGATCTATCCCTCCTTTTCGCTCGAGTTAAGTTAACCAAAAGTGGTTATGAGTTTCAAACTTGAATTTTGCTTAATAATTTAATCAGTTTTATCTTTTCTCCCACCTTCCTAAAGCATAGACAGTTCCGCTATCATTGGAATTTTCTGAAAGGTAACTACCTCGGTTTCATATATAAATTTATATAGAATCTTTGAAAAAGACTTTCCTTCATAAGAAGGAAAAGACTTACTATCGTTGGGATCTGATGCTACACCGCTGCTCAACACCTTAGGGGATCAACTTATGTATCGTTAAAAATTTCATTGCTAAAGCTGACAAAGTTCTTCGTCATTAAAAATTTCATCGCTAAAGCTGACGAAGTTGATGAAGCGCTTCATCAGTGTTGCTAAAAGTTTTATCGCTAAAGTGGACGAAGTCGTGAGCCTTAGTTCATCAAAGTTTATGATAATTTTTTTTATTCCAATCTATTTTTTTTCTGTATAATTATCTAAATTTTTTAAATATATAACTAAAAAAATAAATTATAAAAAATAAGGCTAAAAAATATTCATCGTTAAAAGTTTTATTGCTAAAGCTAATGAACAAGACACGTATACAAAGAAAAGAAGCATAAAAAACTTATAAATATTTAAAAATATATTCAATTTTTTATTCAAACTAAAATAATAATTAAAAAAAAAAGAGGTAAAAAAATTTAAATGGATCAGAAGTGATACAGCATAAAAAACCTCAAAAAGAAATGGTGCCCAATTCAGCATAGGCAACAAATTCTGAGGCCCAACCCATAAGTACCAGTAGAAGGCTCTGGATAGCCCATGAACCCATGACTATTCAAAGGGAATCCGAAATGAAAACGTGATTGGTCCATAAAATTCCACGAGGGAGAGAGAAACAGTATCTAATTCAAGAAGCAAAGGCCCCAAATAGACAAATGGTCTTATTTAAAGCTTCTGACTAACTGGCTCTCATGGCCCTGCAATCAGCTTCTTTGCTTCATCCTTCACTAACCCTCCACAAGGAGGTAGTAGACTTTGCCCATATCTACTGCTCTCTCTTCCTACTTCAAGCTCCTGTTTTTCTTTCTTTCTCACTCCTATCCTTACAGGGGAAGTCCAATGCTTCTTTTATGGATATGGGTTTCTTCGGAATTCAAGTCCCGGACCACCTCAAAGCTGAATGCAAGTCTTCTCTGGTAATGAAAGTTGGATTCAGTCTTCACTTTTCGTCCTATCAAGAAAATATAACTTCATTAGATTACCTCTTTTGAGGTCCAACTAGATGAGGCTGTCCAAATTCTAAGTGCCACATAATTTACCTTGGTGGTCATTTGTGAAATAGTAAGCTAGTAATATGAAAATGAAACTATCCACATGTTGCCATTAGAATGAAATAAGACTGGCTAGGAAGATGACTAGAACATTGTCAGTATGTCACTGTTCCTAAATCCAGAGGTATTGTCACTCAAAACTGATGTACAAGGCACAAATGGGTATGCAACATATTCAGCTACTAAATAAAAAAAATAGGATACTCGCAAAACATACCGTATAAGAATATCAGATTCTTGAGAAAAAATGATGTAGCTTAATGAAATGAAACACTAAACAAACTCTCATTGCCTACTTTGCAAAATTTATAGCATATATGTAGTTGGAATTCCAATCATTTCATGGTACTTATTATTATTATTATTATTTCTAATGCATCAATTTTTGTTGTATTAATACAATCAATGAACTATTTACCAAAAAAAAAAAATACAATCAATGAACTTCAAGGGCAGAATGTGAGAAGAAGAGACTTACCAGTTGGAAGCATTAGAGCCCAGACTGCCACCACAAGTCCTGCAATTGACCAGTCTGCACCAGAAGGAAAGAGGACTTTGAGAAAGGGCAATGTAATAATAACTGGTGCTTCCTCCGGATTGGGCTTGGCCACAGCCAAAGCTCTTGCTCAAAGAGGGCAATGGCACGTAACAATGGCTTGTAGGAATTTTCTCAAGGCTGAAAGGGCAGTTTAATATGCCGGCATTCCCAAAGATAATTACACAGTTCTGCACCTTGATCTTGCCTCCCTTGAAAGTGTGCGCCAATTTGTAGATAACTTCCGTCGCTCAGGCGGGCCACTTGATGTGTTGGTATGCAATGCTGTTGTCTATTTACCCACTGCTAAGGAGCCATCTTTTACTGCTGAAGGGTTTGAGCTGAGTGTCGGGACTAACCATCTTGGCCACTTCCTCCTCTCACGTCTGCTGCTTGATGACATGAAGCAATCAGATTTCCCATCCAAGCGTCTAATCATTGCTGGCTCCATAACAGGTACTATATGCTGGCTCTCACGTTTAGCAGTTCCAAATTCATGAACTCGATAATAAAAACTATGTAACAAATCCCAAGCGTTCAGTATCAATTAGGTAAGTACAAAACTGAGATACCAACTTTAGAAGACAAGTATCCATAAGAATATAATGAAGTCATAAATATCCTATGACAATTCTTGATAAAGATCAGAAGCAAACAAAGGAACAAGAGTTCGGCCTCTTTTGAAAACCAGCTATCCAAAGAAGCCAGTGATCCAGAGAAAGCACGGAGACTATGGGAAATCAGTGAGCAGCTAGTTGGACTGGCTTAAATGAGCCCCAAACAATATAGAACTTTCGCAAGCAGTGTACCTCTGTTAAGAGAAAGTCTGCTTTCAAGCATCCAATTAATCAACAACAGAAGAAACATCATTTTCGTCATTGTAAAAAATTATTGAGTTGCATAAGACTAATCAGAATCTTACGGTTTAGATGTCATCTAATAATAGAGGGCAACTAATTTATAAGGGTGCAAAAAACTTCGAACCAGATGTAGTTTAACGTATACAACTTTTTGGATTAATTTATTTATAAATAGCAATGTTAAGGTATGTGCTCCAATCCAGTTTAAATGAAGGGACCCTAAATACCCCACTCGGTCAATAATTTATCCCAAAATACCCACTCATCTATAATTCTGTTTAAAATGCTCATATATTTCATTAAATATCTAAAATACCTCTGCTTTAATAGTAAGTGTAAATTGGTGGTGAGTAGCTTACTTGCCACCTGGTGGCGAGTCTCACTGCCTAATGGCGAGTAAATTAGACAAATTAGTGGTGAATATGTATACAATAGTGGTAAGTAGCTTACTTGTCACTTAGTGGCGAGTTTCGCTGGCTGGTGGCGAGTCTCGCTGGCTGGTGGCGAGTTTCACTAAGAAGTCCTCGTTAATGGCGAATAAATCAGATAAACTAGTGGTGAGTATGTATACAATAGTGGTAAGTAGCTTACTTGCCACTTAGTGGTGAGTCTCGCTGGCTGGTATTGAGTTTCACAACCTAATGGCGAGTTTCATAGTCTGGTGGTGAGTCTCGCTGTCTGATGGTAAGTCTCATGGGTAGAAGAAAGAAAGATAATAGAGTTTAAAATAAGGGTATTTTGGATAAAAAAAGATAAATATAACAAAATTATAAATATGTGGGTATTTTAAAATAAATTATTGACCACGTAGGCATTTGAGACAATTACCCTTAAATGAAACCGTCTTGTTCGTTTTTTTTTTTTTGAGCAGAAGGCTAATTTGCGTCTATAGCGTCCACTGCATGAACTTGAAGACACATTTCTGTGAATTAGCCTTGTTGCTTAGTAATCATGAGCTTTATATGGACAACGTTTAGCTTAACAATGAAATATAAAGGCAAGTAGAGAGAGGAATTCAAATACAAAAAGGTATAATTAGCATGGCAAAATTATCATATGAGAAGATAGAAAAGTTAATTGCTGCTAACATTCCAATGCTCTGAGTATAAGAGGCTAACAATACAATAACAATTGTCACAAGTACACTATTTTAACTACATAACCGCAAAGTGAGTCAAGAAAGTCCACAGTGCACTAATTACTGGTGTTTACTATTTTCTGCCGCACTTTCTTCCTTCCCTAGGACAACCACCACTTTCTTCAAGATGGCTTCAATTGGCTGGTGAGAATTTTCCACTGCCTTTGCTATTGCTTGCCATTTCTCACCATGCTTTGGTTCTGCAGCGACACATCTCCTTATAACATCTTTCTGGTTCTCCTCACTTCCATGCTGAAGTTCAAATTTGTAATATAAAGCCCAGAAATCCCCAATATCTGGGGCAAGCGTCACTGCCCTGTTGAGCCAAGTCCTAGCTTTGTCCACCTTCCTGTCATGCCAGAATAACTTGGCCACAGCAGCTATGACATGGGGATCATGGTCACATTTCTTGAAGGCATCCGTACTCTTGGTTTTACGTTGGGGACGAGGTACCATCTCAATTGATGCCGCCCATAATATACCACTATTGGGACACGCCTGCAATGCCTTTGCCATCAAATTATCAGCTTCCTTCTTATTGCCATGCTTCAATTCAGTTCGAACTGCAGCAAGCCACAATTCAGGATTCTGAGTATTCTTCTTTCTTGCCATAGTGAGAACAGCACGAGCTTTACTCAGCCCACTCATCTTCTCTTCAAGATTTGCAAGAGAAAGCCAAAGGGGTATACAATTGGGGCAGTGTTTCAGACCCGAATCGTAAGCATCCTTGGCCTTTTCCAAGTGACCAAGCCGCTCCTCAAGCTGTCCAAGCATCAGCCACAATTTAAAGAATGAAGGGAAGCCTTTCAGCCCTTCATCAAGCAATCTCCTTTCCTCGTCAATGTTCCCCAATTCTCTCTCAACAATTGCAGATTTCATCCAAACTCTTTCTGTGCCTCCCCTTTCACGAGCTTTAGCAAGAAGCATTCTAGCTCTCTCAGGTTCATTGTTCTCAAACTCAAGCTTAAATGCAGCCAGCCAAATCTCCTCAGAATTTGGAATTGCAGCGTAAGCTTCTTGGAGGATGGCACGAGCAGCAGGCACATCTCCAGCAAGCCACTTCTCCTTAGCACCCATAAGCCACAAAACTTCAGCCTGTGGTCGATAAGTAACAGCTTTACGAAGTAAAGCATCAAGAGATTCTCTTGTCCCATGGCTCTTTTCAAGTTGCGCTGCTTTGAGCCATATGCTCTTCTTAGTTAAGAAGACAGTGAGTGCATGAGCATAAATAGCTCTGGCTGTCTCAATGGAACCCCTTTTCTTGCACTCCTCTGCATCAGCAACCCAAGTTCTCTTCCTATCTTCATCTTCCACACCAATCCCAATTGTGTTACTAATGATCGCTTGGCAAGTTGCAACAGAGCCGGCACGTTCAGCAGCCTCAGCCTCCTTCATCCAGGCTTCTCTATCAATCACCAACCCTTCTCTTTGCAAAGCTCTTATACCCCTTTCAATAATCTTACCAACCATGGAGGTATTTCCATTAGCTTCTTCCAACTTCGCAGCAGTAATCCATATTGCAGGCTCCTTAGTTAGCTTCAACCTGGCCCTGTTAAGAACCCTTTTAGCATTATCATAAGTTTCCAATCTGGCAAGTGCAAGCCACAATTCAACATGGAGAGGACAGCATTCCACAGCCCTATGAAGCAACACCCTAGCTTCCTCCTCACTAGCCAGCTCCACAACTGCCTTCCACAGCCTAACAGAATCAGGAATATTTTCCAACCCTCTCCTCAGAACCTTGCTCTTCATTGAGTCATCACGCTCCAGCTTTGCAGCTTGCAACCACAACTTCACCGAATTGGGTATTGACTTCACTCCTTTAGCTATAACAGCTTTGGCTTCATCTGGGCTAGCAAGCCTACAAGCCTCCAACCACACATCCTCATTATTCGGACACTCCTCACAACCTCTCTGAATCAACTGCCTAGCCATCTGGATTTTTCCAGCTACTTCCTCCAATCTCGCCGCCGCAATCCAGCCAGGCGGGTGCTTTGGATTAGTCTGAGTAACACTCTTAAGCAACAACCTAGCTTTCTTAATGTCTGAAATCTCCGCATCACTTGTAATCTTCATACTCTTAAGATCAGTAAGATACCCTTTTGGGTCCACAACAGTTAACCCTGAAACTGAATCAGAAAGCCTATCCAACTTCAAAGACAACACCGTACCTCGTCCTTCTCCAACCGCAGTCAAATCTGTAACTGGGGTCTGTGACGAAGGGGTCTCTGTGCCACTAGCAGCCCTACTCTTTGGGTCCAATGCAGTAACATGTTCCTGTTCCTGCCTTGCCTTCTCGAGAAGCGTATCAGGCACAGGCACGAAGCTCTCAAACCTCTTCTTCTTATTCCGCAACGAATAGTCACCAATTTCGGGAATGTTATCCCACTCTTGGGCCGAGACAGTATACAACTTCCTCTTCAAATCTGCAAATTGCTCCGTAATCTTAGGGTTCGACGCACGGTACTTCTCGATCTCCTCCTTCAACCTAGCTTCCCTCCGGTCTTTCCTCCTTGAATCCATTCTCTTATCTATCGCCTCCCAAACAGCATCGGCCTCTTTATCATCCTCGTCGTACTCAGCGGAAGCGAACAATCCCACATCGTTACCTTCGAATTCATCAAATTTCTGATTCTCATCATACCCTTTGTCGTCCCCTTCCTCATCTTCCTCTTCCTCTCCAGGCTTTCCACGCCCTCGACCAGCCGCAACGGGCGCCGCACCGCCAATCGTGGTCGCCGACCTATCGGGGAGGTCAGGTGCGGCTCGGGCAGGACCGATATCGGATCGGGTGGTGAACCCAGTAGCACCACGACCCAGTCCAGCAACATAGTTCGGGGGAGGTTTCGAATTCAAGAAATCAAGTCGAGGTTTGGGGACGCTGGGAGTTTGGGTGCCGCCATAGAAAGGGACATGGAGGGTTAGGGTTGAATTGGTTCGGACCCCGATATCAGAGAGGAGGGCAGAGTCCATTTGGGCTTGCAATTGGAAGCTTTGAGACAAGAATAGGCGCTGGAGAGAGACGGGTACGCCGGAACTGCCATGGATAAAGTGCTTGAGTTCGTGGAGGGTGGTGGTGCTAGGATTTACGTTGACGAATAGCGTTTTATGATTCAAGGCTGCAACAAACACCATCGCTTAATAGCTCGACAAGGGTTTCTATGGAAGATGAATATGAATGCAAACAGACTGACTCGCTGAAAATATTGGAATGGCTTATCCTAGGAATAGGAATAAGTGCGTCGCCAAACTATTTTAGGATTAGGTTTTTTGGCCCTACTTTTTACGACAAAAAAAAAGAAAAAAGAAATATAAAATATATAAAAGTTATCAAAAGCACTACTACGAATTGTTTATAACTTTTACTTTATAAATTAAAAAAAAAATCATGTTTTTTCTTCTTTATTTATTTATTTATGTTGATTTTTTTTTTTAAAAATGATACTTTATTTAGTTCTATGATAAGTGTTTCTATAATCATTATCTTCTTTATTGTTCTTAAATTTATAGTTTAGGGATAATGATGCAGAACAAAAAATTAAAACTTTTTCTTTTCAAAATTAAATTAATTTTAATTTTCAATTGATAAATTATAGAAAGGGAAGACTATTTAATTGTTGAATAAAAAGTGCTATTGGTTTAAAATACTTTCAAATAAGTTTAGTGCTTATGCAAAAAATATTTTTTAAAAAAATTAAAATAAAAATAACCCCATTTTATTTTTAAAATTTCACCCAAAGTGCAGCTAGATTTTATTTATATATATTTTATTTAATTAAAAGTTCATTTATTTTTGATAATTTTTCATAATTAAAAATAAATTTTTAGTCCTTTATAAAAAAAAAATAGATATTTTGGGTGACTAAATTAAAAATCGAATAATTAAATTTAGTCGACTAAATTTTTAAATAATTAATTTAGTCAAAAAATAGATATTTTGGGTGATATTTATCAAAAAAAAAATAGATATTATTAGATATTTTTAAATATAATTTTTATAATGTACGAAGATAAATACTATTATCAAGCACGTCCAAATCATAATTTAATAGAGTTTCAACCTTGAATAGTCATGATTAATCTTTCAAAAACTCTTAAATGAATTAATTTTGATTTTCTTTGTTTTTGGAGTCTTTTACACTGTCACCCATTAACTTAACTTTTTTGATTTCGTCCTTCAACTGCACTATTCGTTAAGTAACTTAAGTTCAATGGGTTATTTACCAAAAAAAAAAAAGTTAAGTTTAATGGGTTATGGTATTAATTATTTTTTTTTTTGTAATAATTATTTAATGTGCTATTATTTTTAACAAAAGTTGTTAGAACTTGTACAAAGTTTTCTATTTCTATCATACTTATGTATATAAATAATAATAAAAATGTATCCTTTCTTTTTTCTAAGTTGTTTACCACTTAGGAATTGTCATTTTTGGGGTTTTTTTTTTTTTTTAAAAATCTATAAGATCCCGTTTTCCTTTATGAACTGGCTTCACATGATGATGAGTCAGCATGGGCATGTGCGGGCAGAGAATATATGTGTATCTGTGTCCCCGGCGGGCAGGTATATATATATTTTTTGGTAAATAAAAAACAACCTCAACCTAAAAATTATCAGTAAGCAAATTTATTAGGAGATGATAATTTTTTAATATTTTTAAGACATAAATAAAATTAATTATGACTGGAATATTAATTTTTATAAATAAACATAAAAAATTTAGTAGTTTTATTTTTCTACTGTATCACATATTCAAATGCGAGGTGGGCATATATATGTTTGTACATTTTTCGTTGTTAAATAGTGTTATCACGGTAGGTGTTGCATCACATTATTGTAATAGACATAGGAAGAGTAAGTCCATTTTTTTTTTTTTTAATTTTAATTTTGAATTACATGGCACATGTTGCTAACTTTTTTGTCTGTAAATCACGCGTCTTTCATCATTTTTTTTTTTTCAAAATGACTTGACCTATTGATTACATTCTCCGTCAATTATTCTTATTCTGTTTTGGTAAATTGACAATTATTATAATTATTCACATTAAATTTTAATAGTTACTCCCCAAGCCAATCGACCTCTTTAGTTTTTATCTCATTTAAACGATAAAGGCAACTATAATGTATTCAATTTTGCATATTAAAATACCTATGAAAGGGAAAGAAACGTAACGGAAAAAAAAGGACTTGAACTAGAAGAAAAGAATTTAAAATTAAAATTACATCTATATTAATATATTTAATTTCTATTTCAAGTTTTAATTAATTTTTCTATAATATATATATATATATTTTTGATATATTAAGTTGCTATTGATTCATTTCTGAATTGCATATAATATCATCAAATTGTTGTGGAATAATCAGTTATAATAATAAAAGCAAACAAAAAGCAAAAGTCAAACTATAAGTTCAAGAATGGCAGTCACTACGTTTTAGACAGCTAATAGGTATATACCCGCCATTTCTGAACTCCTTGTATGATGAGACATGCCAAACCAAAAATGTTTAAATAAATAAATAAATAAATCCAAAAAATAGGAAAATTAGAAAAAGAAAAAATGTCCCATTGGGTATTCAATTGTTAAAACACCTTAATTTACAGAGACAGCCACAGCTGTAACCTGGAAAGCTCCATTTAAGCTTAATAAAGTAAGAGGTCAAGGTTTCTACCAGCAAAAAGAAAATAAAATAAAATGAAAAAAAAAAAAAAAATAAATGGTAAGAGGTCAAGGCCTGTGATGTTAAACGTAAGCACATGTAAAAAATTCTCAAGTTGGTCGCTTGCGTGAAATGAAAAAGGCAAAAAATTAAAAGGCCCCACCTGTGTAGTTTTTTCTTTCTCTTCTTTCCTTGTATGCTCTTCCTATTCATTCAGATCTAAAAAAACCCAATCCCATTGAATTTGAGGGTCTCAGAGAATAATCTGAAACTCAAAACCCATCAAAATACAACTTCTGGGTCTGGCTTGTCTTCCTGTTTTCTGTCTGAGACAACAGACAGGAAAGTAAAGAAGAGTGAGATGGGGCTGATGGGTGTCCAAGAAAATGGGAATGGAGAAATGGGGCTGTCTGGTGTTTCATTGGGGACTAAGAACAAATACAAGAGGATGGATTCTGATATGAAAGAGGATGAAGATGATGGCGCTTCACTCCACCACCACCATCATCAAGAAGAAGATAGGAAGAGTAGTACCAGGAAATATGTTTTTGCTTGCGCTGTTTTTGCCTCTCTCAACTCTGTTCTCCTTGGCTATGGTATGCTTTTCTTTTATCATTTTCTTCCTATGATTTATTCTTTCCAGCCTTCTTGGATTTTTCTTTTTCTTTTGCTTAAAATTCATTTTAATTGCCTCCATGTGTTGCATAAATACACACACCGACGCAAATGTATGTATGCATGTGTGTGATATTATTAGTTCAGTTCTTACATTTCAACTTTTCATGTTATACTTCTTGTTGGCTTTTTCCTATTAATGTTATACTTGTGTGTGATAACATTTCAGATTTTCATGTTATATATGTGTGTGTGTATATATATATATTTTTGGTAAAAAAAAAAAAAGTCACATTTTATAATTATAGCTTTATCATTTAATTAGCATGTTATCCTTTTAATTTGATTATTTCTTTTGATTGTTACGTTTAACCAATGAATAAATCCTTCGGTTTCCTTCATGGTAGGACATAAAAATCCTTCCTCTATTTATTTATTTATTTTATGTGAAATGTTAGCACGACAGAGAAATTTAAAGTTATAAGTAATATCATTATTTGTATGCCTTTCCGTGGAAATGTATTATTAATTGACGTTGTACCTATAACTAATCAAGGGCTATTTTCTGTACTTAAAAAAAAATATTGCGCATTTTTTCTTTTTTGGTCTACATACTTAGAAAATTCTTTTCTAATTTTAAAAACAAGATGTTGTAGTTTTTAAAATCAAAAGAATATCCCTAATTTTATTAGTTCATGACAAAACGAGCTCTAAAATTTCGGCTATTTTTACCATTTGAAGTTTTGAACAATTTAATAACATATTCTCCATTGTGAAGCATAGCAATGGTAATGTAAAAAAAAAAATCATTGTAAAGGTAGATAATCCTTCTTCTTTAATTTCACTGGGAATTTTAAACACCACAAAAGTAAAAAAGAACGAAAAAGAGAACATACTGTTAAACTTTGGAATACCACTTCCTGGAACACTTAAATCTTTTTGCATGTAGTTGGCCCCAAAAATGGCATGAATATTTGAGAAAGCATAAAGCAGTTTTAACTATTTGCAGAATGAATCAGTTCCTTTCTCTCTTAGTCTGTTTTCATACTGATCCAACTGCATGAATTGTCTCAACCAATTGTTATTAAGGATTTTCACTTTGAAGAAGTTGCTGGATACTTCATTTGTCTGTCAATTTTATGTGTCCTCTATTAATGGAACTATTTTGTACGTTGTATCTAATTACTTCTAATTACAATGGATATAATGCATACTACAACCCACACAAGTGGTTGGCAAATTTTTGTGGTTTAGTCTAGGGCGTTTATACTATTTGATTATGAAGTGAGAGATTCTGTAAATTATCTTGAAGGCAGTGGTAAGTAACTTTTCATGGTGGAGCATTATTGACAATCCTCTTGTGGTCATGCTCATTATGCCAAACATTTTCTCATGAATTCCCATTTCATTTAATGCTGTTTGCACCAAATTCCTTCGTCAATGAGTAACAAAATATAAAAATAATGGAGATGTGTGTTTGTTTATAAATTTCCTACTTTGAGTATTAATTGTTGGGGTTTCTCAACTGGCAGATGTGGGTGTAATGAGTGGGGCAATCATATTCATTCAGGAAGACTTAAAGATAACAGAGTTACAGGTAGAGATACTTGTTGGGATTTTGAGCATCATTTCGCTGTTGGGTAGTTTAGCAGGTGGTAAAACATCAGATGTTATTGGTAGAAAGTGGACAATGGCCTTAGCTGCGGTTGTCTTTCAATTAGGTGCAATTATAATGACGCTTGCACCTTCTTTCAAAGTACTGATGATTGGTAGACTCTTTGCTGGAATTGGAATCGGCTTTGGAGTCATGATCGCTCCTGTCTATATTGTTGAGATATCACCCACTATTGCCAGAGGTTCACTCACCTCATTCCCAGAGATCTTCATAAATATAGGCATTTTACTTGGATACATCTCGAACTATGCATTTTCAGGTTTTTCAGCACACATAAACTGGAGGATAATGCTTGCTGTTGGAATTCTGCCTTCGGTGTTCATTGGTTTTGCACTCTTTATAATTCCTGAGTCTCCGAGGTGGTTAGTAGTGCAGAACCGAATTGATGAAGCAAGAACAGTGTTAATGAAAACAAATGAGAATGAAAGTGAGGTAGAGGAGAGACTAGCCGAAATACAAGAAGCTGCTGGAAGTGGCAATGGAGAAAAGAATGAAGAGAAAGCTGTGTGGCGCGAACTGTTGAGTCCTTCTCCTGCGCTACGCAGGATGCTGATCACTGGCTTTGGAATCCAATGTCTTCAACAGATAACAGGTGTGGATGCAACTGTGTATTACAGTCCCGAAATCTTCAAAGAAGCTGGAATTCATGGTAATTCTAAGTTACTTGCTGCAACTGTTGCTGTTGGTGTCGCAAAGACTGTTTTCATATTGGTTGCTATCTTTCTTATCGATAATCTTGGGAGGAAGCCTTTACTCTATATCAGCACTATAGGAATGACTGTTTGTTTATTCATTTTGGGTTTTTCATTAACTATACTGGGGAAAGGAGAGGTTGGGATTGCATTGACAGTATTGTCAGTTTGTGGGAATGTGGCTTTCTTCTCTGTAGGACTTGGACCTGTTTGCTGGGTCGTGACGTCTGAAATCTTTCCTTTAAGGCTTCGAGCACAAGCATCAGCACTTGGGGCTGTGGGCAATAGGGTTTGCAGCGGCCTAATTGCCATGTCTTTTCTCTCCGTCTCCCGAGCAATTTCTGTTGGTGGAACATTCTTTCTGTTCTGTTCGATTTCTGCACTTGGTGTTCTATTTGTCCACAAACTAGTTCCAGAAACCAAAGGGAAGTCATTGGAGCAGATTGAGTTGCTATTTCAGAATGATCATGAATTGCTAGTAACTGAAGTGGAGCTCGGAGATGTTGAGCATCTTGTGCAGAAAGAATGATCGGCTGAGAAGATTGTTCATTCGGAATATGGACCAATATGGACTGAGAACTTTTCCTGGTCTAATGCAGCTTGGCTTGGATGGAAAATATAGATAGAAGATCTCCATATTTTCAGGATTTTCACATCAATGATGGAACTACTTCATACGCTAATGTGCAGGATGTTGGATTTCTATAGAGAATTTTGGTGTCATAAACAGGTCTTCACAAGCAGATCTGTGAGTTAGTAACAAAGGGAAGTATATGTAATGTTGATTCTTGTTGTCATTGTTTAGCAATGTCCATTCTTGATGTATACTTGTATTACATTAAAATGTTTTAGAAATATATCTTAATAAACTTTCCTACTCTAATATATAGAAATTCACTTGAAGAGCAAAAGCATCATTAAAAATGAAATATGCCACCAAATTTTTTTATTTGTCACAAATTACATTTAAGATATTATATGTGTGGCGTTGTTTAAAAGATTATAACAAATTACATTTAGTCACAAAAAAAAAAAAAATTAGACCCTCGATAGGAACTGGGCCAACTGAACTTGACCGACTCTTCTTTTTTTTTGTTTGCAATATGTTTATATAATATTTAAAGTAATTCTTTTTTTTTTTTGGGTATATCAGGTCGAAGCTCTTTTTTTTATTTATAAGAAAAGAGCGATATAACATGCATCAATTCCTATTTAATTTTAATATTTTTTATTTTATTGCATAGCTTTACAGCACACTGCACGTGAATTGCAAATAATAAATATATATTGACATAAAAAAAAAAAAAAAAAACATACAAGCATGGGAAAACAAGGAAAATGACAAATATATAAATATAAATAAAATGATTAGTCAAATAATTATGAGAGCAATTACTGTAAGGACAACAGTGCCATTTTAGCAACCACGTGAGAAAAAGCCAAAGACAACTGACAGCAAAATATTTTATTAGCACATAATTACTGGCATTGCCTTGCGCGCCTGGACCTGGTCCTGACCCGACTACTTCGTTGACACCTACTACTCTCACTTTAGTCGTGTATAGATTGATCGCCCCTGCTCTTCGTCTCTATATCGTCTTCTTCTAAATTTTCGGTCTCCTTTTCCAATGGAGAATTTTAAGCATAGCTTCGTAGATGTGAAAGGACTGAAGCTTCATGTAGCTGAAATTGGAAGCGGTATGTGAAGCTCATTCCAAGTTCTTTTTTATCATTACTTTACTTTCTGCTTATTTTTGTTAACGTTTCTCTATTTTGAATATTGAAAAATGAATCTATATACGTTTATATATATATATATATATGCATGTATGTATGTGTATACGAGCAGGTCCAAAGGTGGTGTTGTTCTTGCATGGATTTCCGGAAATATGGTACACATGGCGCCACCAAATGATTGCTGCGGCGAACAGAGGCTACAGAGCAATCGCTTTTGATTTCAGGGGCTATGGGCTCTCCGATCAGCCACGGGAACCAGAAAACGCCAGCTTCCAATACGTGGTTGAAGATGTGGTCGGCGTCATGGATTCTTTGGACATTGACAAGGTAACATAAAGCAAACTTATTTTCATTTGCTATATATTTATATATAAGACTGCAAAACCACTAATATTCTTGGTTTATTATTATTATTATTATTATTATTATTTGTTAATTAATTAATTGGTTGTTTGATTCATTGATATGACAAGAAGCATGAGGAACTGATAAGCTAGCTTTAATTTGTCCCTAATTACCTGATCATAGTCCTCTGCAAAACTAGCTTCCAAACAAAAGCTTACATAGCAATTAGCTTCTAGATAGTTTTAGTCTAGGGTTGTAGTGCCGCTTAATTTGTTTATGAATAGTACTCAAGATTGACACAGATTTTACAGATAATAATTAATATGACATGATTGAATCTCAAATCTAGCACTACGTACGTATCAGATAAAAAATATGAAGGTGTACGTAGCTCGATCAATGTATAATCCTTAATTTTGAAAATAATCAGATTCCATATATATATATATATATATATATATATATGTACTTGTGCCTGCAGGCCATTCTTGTTGGGAAGGACTTTGGGGCTTTTGCAGCATACTTGGTGCCTATAGTGCACCCAGAACGAGTGACGGCTATAGTAACACTAGGTGTTCCATTCATGCTACCAGGCTCCAATGCCACCCAAAGTCATCTTCTTTCTGAAGGCTTCTATGTATCAAGATGGCAGGTATGTATTCATTTTCATTTTATCATGTAATTTCTTTAATACTACTCACTGTTTCTCTTTCATCTCCAGCGTAATTCAGGTTCAATTGTGTATTTAATCTTCAGGATACGAAGCGAGCAGAAGCGGATTTCGGCCGGTTCGATGTGAAGACAGTTGTAAGGAACATCTATACACTCTTCTCAGGTAGTGAGATTCCAGTAGCACGTGGCGATCAGGAAATCATGGACTTGTATGACCCATCCACTCCTCTTCCGGCTTGGTTCTCTGAGGAAGATCTCACAGTCTATGCGTCTTTGTATGAGAAATCTGGATTTCGCTATGCATTGGAGGTTCCATACAGGTAACTATAGCTAGTATAATGTAAAAGGGGCTGTGTATGGACAAATTAAGGAACATATATAATACGTATATAGAGAAAGCATACGTACTAATACGTATTATATAATGTATATATAATATTCCATTGCATGCAATTGCAGGAGTTTGACAAAGGATATTGGTATAAGTGATCCAAAAATCACAGCACCAGCATTGCTTATCATGGGGGAGAAGGACTACGTGTTGAAATTTCCGGGGATGGAGGAGTACCTCCAATGCATAGCTATAGTTCCCCTTAAGCTTTTACTAAGGTTAATATAGTCAATTTAAGCTTAAAAGTGTTTGAATTTGAGGGTAAAATTGGAAACTTACATAAGGTGGTATTAAAATGTTTTCTTGTAGCTAATGACTATTCATGATCCTTGGAAAAATGTTACAAAGGGTTATGTGTGAAGGGAAAATTGAGTAATTATAAAATTTATTAAATGAAAATTAAATCTCCTTGATAGATATTTTTTGGTCAATAGGTTTTTTTTTTTGTAAATTGATCAATAGTTTTTTTTTTTTTTTTAAAATAAAAATAATATGCACCGCTTTCATTGACCGACTTCGTGGATTTGGTGCCAGTACTCTTGCCGTTCAATACGCTCATTGATTCCTCTCTCTCACCCTCTGTCCACATATGACTTAATATCATCTCTTTCCACACTCACTCTCCCTCGCTGTGTGTATCTCTCCGATGGAAAATATCAAGCATAGCTATGTGCAAGTCAATGGACTAAAGCTTCATGTTGCTGAAATTGGAAGCGGTAACCAATCTCATCGCCATTTTTATTGATTTTCTTTGTTTCCTTTCTGCTGAAGTAAGATATCTATATATATATATATATATATACGCGCAGGTCAAAAGGTAGTGGTGTTTTTGCATGGATTTCCAGAAATATGGTACACATGGCGCCACCAAATGATTGCTGCAGCAGACAAAGGCTACAGAGCAATTGCTTTCGATTTCAGGGGCTACGGACTCTCCGACCAGCCACCGGAGCCGGAAAAGTCTAACTTTCAAGATCTTGTTGATGATGTGGTTGGCGTCTTGGATTCTTTGGGCATCGACAAGGTAACTTACAAAACACCCACTTTCCCTTTCTCGTATATTGCTATGTGACACTTGAAGAACACAAATTCCCTTTTGGTTTTTTTTCTTCATTAATCGGTTGTTAATTTGTAAGCCGAAAAAGGATGGTGAGTACTGTATAATTAATTAGTTATCTAATTTGTACCGGATTAGTTCGTAGTTCTTTGTAAAATTAGCTCTGGAAATATTCAAGCTAACAATTAATAGATTAGTGCCAAGCACACATATAAAGCATTCTGATCTGCTTTCAATTAGTTTATGGAAACATTTAGTGTTCTCACATATGGAGTCGGTAATCAAGCTGACAGTAGATTTGTACTTTCTTGTGCCACCAATATTACAATGTCCTGTCTTTTCGTGACCCATATAAATACATATATATTTGCAGCCATTAGAGGCATTGGGCAGCATCTAATAGCATCACTCATTTAATTATATGAGAGTAGTCTTCGTGTATGCGTCTGTAAATCATGCATCTTTCTTTTAATACCTAGTAAGAGGACAAAGCATTGATGTTGTAGAGATGTGAATCAGGCTATTCTTGTTGGGAAGGATTTTGGGGCTCTACCAGCTTACTTGGTACCTGCACTCCACCCAGAACGAGTGTCCAGTGTAGTAACACTAGGTGTTCCTTTCATGCTACCGGGCCGCTCTGGCATCCAGAGTCATCTTCTTCCTAAAGGCTTCTACATGACAAGGTGGCAGGTATGGTTACTCATTTTCATTATCACTATCTTATTTGTCCTTTACAATGATACTGGTTTGTGACACTGGTTTGTGGTAACGAATCTCAGGAGCCAGGGCGAGCAGAAGCAGATTTTGCCCGCTTCGATGTTAAGACAGTTATAAGGAACATCTACACTCTCTTCTCAAGTAGTGAGGTCCCAGTGGCCGGTGATGATCAGGAAATCATGGACTTGTTCAACCCATCTACTCCTCTTCCGGCTTGGTTCTCTGAGGAAGATCTTGCCGTCTATGCATCTTTATATGAGAAATCTGGATTCCGTTATGCACTGCAGGTTCCATACAGGTAGCTTGAAAAGTATATTGTGAGAGGCATCTAAGAAAGGGCATAAGCCTGTAGAAACTAAATTCTGAAAGGAGTTTTGGGAAAGAACTAGAATCTTGCAGTGACCCTTAGACTGGTCCCTGAGATAACAATCCTGCAGTGACATAATTTCAGATTTCCTGTATATGTTTATTATCCTAAACACCCTCAAAACAAAACCACTATATAATTCTACTAAAAGGAAAGACCGTCTTATAGAATATAAAATTTGTATTATAGATTCATCATTTTTCTCATTCATGCAGGACTCTGACGGTGGATATTGGTATAACTGAACCAAAAATCACAGTTCCAGCATTGTTTATCATGGGCGAGAAGGACTACGTCTTAAACTTTCCGGGGATGGAAGACTACATACGAAGTGGGCTGGTGAAACAGTTTGTCCCTAATTTGGAAATCACATTCATGGCAGAGGGAAGTCATTTTGTGCACGAACAACTTCCAGAGAAGGTTAATCAGCTCATACTCACCTTCCTCGACAAACATGTATAGTATCCGATGAGGATACTATTGAGCCTAGAGAACCGTATACTGCAGCTGTGAATAAATGGTTCTCTGTGAGGATCTTATGTGCTAGGGATTTATGAACAACTTCTGTCATCATGATCTCATATTTTGTAATCTCCATGTGGTAATCTATCTTTAACTTTACGCTTGCTTTCTGAAAATAGTATGTTTTCAGGTGATTGGTTTGAATTCATTTGCAATCAGCTTAAGTTTAACAAAAAAAGGAAAAAGGAAAAGAAAAGGTAATTAGTATTTTTATTCAAGAAACGATCACTTCCTTGGAACAGAAGCAACCCAATTCAAAAGTTACATAATGATTCAAATGCTAGTTTCTGCAAATATGACTGATACTTAGAGCAAAGAATATGCAGGCACTGATTGTAATATACCACAATATTTTTTAACGAATATTACAAGAAAAATATACAAAAAAATATATTTGTCGGTGCATTTCTAAAGTATCTTTTAACATATGCATCGCCAATAGAAAAAGACAAATCATATATTTCCAATTCGTGGTTTTAAATTATTGTAGATTCTAACAAGTAGAAGACAGGAATATGTCCGAATTTGACCGTTTCCTATCTTAGTTAAAACCATCATTTGACAACACACTAAAACTAATTTTTTAGATTAAGAAACCCTGTAAACAAATAGCATTTTATTGCAACCATTATAATTTAATTTCAAGTCTCTTCAATGCACCATTTATCATGCATTGACTTTCCTTAACTTGATTGAATTTGATGCCACTGCTCTCGCTCCAATAATAGACTACCCCCTCTCCCATTCTTTGTTGCTAGCTATATCTTCTCCTTCCACAATTCCCTCCTACTCTTCAGCTCCGATGGATAATATCAAGCATAGTTACGTAGAAGTAAGAGGACTCAAGCTTCATGTGGCTGAAACTGGAACCGGTAATTAACCAATCTGATTCCATTAATTTTCATCATTAAATTTTCTTCGTGTATATTTGTATATTTCTCTACTGAAAAATAAGCAGTTGATATTCTGTACGAGCATATATGCAGGTCCAAAGGTGGTTGTGTTCTTGCATGGTTTCCCAGAAATATGGTACACATGGCGGCACCAAATGATTGCTGCGGCGAACAAAGGCTACCGAGCAATCGCTTTCGATTTCAGGGGCTATGGACTCTCTGAACAGCCACCGGAGCCGGAAAAAGGCAACTTCCAAGACCTTATTGACGATGTTATTGGCCTTTTGGATGCTCTGGGCATTAACAAGGTAACTTCTTAAATGCACTCTTCTCTGTCTCTGTTTATTTTTTATTATTTTCTTTTTCATGAATACACAAATGAGAACTGCTAATCTTTCCTTAAAAAATGATGGAACTCAACTCCAAAATATATATATATATATATATATATATATATATATATGTATTGTGAGAACAAAAATATAAAGTTGTCAATGTGAATGCATATCCTTTATAAATTAGATTCAATACCTGCACCAGGTTATTCTAGTTGGGAAGGACTTCGGGGCTGTACCAGCATACTTAGTACCTGCACTCCACCCGGAACGGGTGTCCGGTGTCGTAACACTAGGTATTCCTTTCATTCTACCAGGCCCCTCTGTCATCCGGAATGACCTTCTTCCTGAAGGCTTCTACATAACAAGGTGGCAGGTATAGTCACTTTCATGATCAGAATTCCTATTCAGTACATAATACCTTTTTTTCTTTCATATGTGATATACTGTTCAATTCTGTCACGGATGTTCAATACTGTCAATGATACTGGTTTGTTGTAACGGTTCTCAGGAGCCAGGGCGAGCAGAAGCAGATTTCGGCCGCTTCGATGTTAAGACAGTTATAAGGAACATCTACACTCTCTTCTCAAGTAGTGAGATCCCGGTTGCCGGCGATGATCAGGAAATCATGGACTTGTTCAACCCATCTGCTCCTCTTCCTGCTTGGTTCTCTGAGGAGGATCTCACAGTGTATGCATCTTTGTATGAGAAGTCAGGATTCCGTTTTCCACTGCAGGTTCCATACAGGTAGGGGCGGCTTCAAAGTATATTATGAAAGGCATATAGGAAGTAATTTAGCCTAAAAAAAGGAAAATTCTTAATGGAGATAAAGCCTGGAATGAACCCCTCACCCGAACCTCTAATACTTTTTTTTTTTTTTCCCTCAAGCCAAGTCCATTAGTTTAATCCAATTTCCTCCAGTCCAACCATTGAAAATATGTCTTATAATCCCTCATGGTCTCTAACGATCAAAACTGAGAGAGGAATATAAGCTTGTAGAGACACCTAGGCTGGTCTCTGAGAAATTTTGCAGCGACATAATTTCGAATTGCCTAAGCTTATAATCCTCAAAGCAAGATTACAAAACACTCAACTAAAGAAACCCATTATATAATTCGACTACATAAAATATATTATACATTCATCATCTTAGTGGTTTTTCATCCATGCAGAGTTTCGAAAGTGGAGACTGGTATAATTGATCCAAAAGTCACAGCTCCAGCATTGCTTATCATGGGTGAGAAAGATTATTTCTTAAAATTTCCGGGGATAGAGGACTACATACAGAGCGGGGCAGTGAAACAATTTGTCCCTAATTTGGATATCACATACATGGCAGATGGAAGTCATTTTGTGCATGAACAACTTCCAGAGCAGGTTAATCAGCTCATAATCACCTTCCTCGACAAACATAGTATCTAATGAGGACACTAAACTTTGACCCTGAAGAACAATATGATGCAGGAATGAATAAATTGCTCTGTGATCTTATGTACTTTATATTTACAAACACAATCTTCAGATTTTGTGTAATATATCCATGTCATAGTCTACCTCTCTTTGTTTCTAAAGACTTTTTACACAAGAAAGCTGAAAATATTATGTTTTCTGGTAATTAGGTTGAAGGCATTTTTACTTGTAGTGATCAATAATATTTTTGACTGCAATCAGCCAAGTTTCAAATTAGTTTGTCTAATAAGGTACTTAGTTTTTTTTATTCAATAAACGATAGAGAAGAAACCAATAAAACTTTCAACAAGCATCCCAATTTAAAAGTCACATAATGATCAAAATGCTAATTTCTGACTTGCAAATATGGTTAATACTTGAGCGAAGGGCATGATCCATACTAGTTTATTGTCAGCATGGTGAAAAGGCTTCGGTGGGAGGTGATTAGAATGTAAGAAAACGTAGGCACAAGAAAAGTGAAAATCATCAGAATAGGGTAGAAGAAAATTCAATGATTTTGCTCTAGGTCAGTAGACATCTATGTAAGTAGGGGACCTCATTGAAAGAACATTGCACACGAAACTCACATATGCGATTTGATTAGTCATACTACTACATTCTCTAGCGTTTAGCTTCATGCTTGCAGGTCTGGTTCTGGATGCAGTTAAAGTTATATTGAGAAACAGGTTTGGAGTTTTATTCAACAAAAGAGATTATAATTCTTTTGGACGAAAATTGTTCATTGATTTAATAAAATCTATTAAGTTATAGTTTTCATTAGTGATATGTGAAACGGTGATAATGATAACAACCATACACGCAGTTAGGTTTAAATTGGCACAAAGGTGATCTAAACGGCTTCTGATTGATGGGCTATATTTTAAAGCTTTTACTTTTTATTGGATGAACCTGGATTTAAAAGCATGGCAAAAGAACTGCAAATTTATTTTCTATTGACACCCAAGTTTCCCAATAGGACTTGCCATCCTTCAAATCAAAGTGAAATAAACAGATTAAGGTTCCCACGCAAAGAACTACACAAACTAACATGAATATACAGTCGCATAAAAATTCCAGAGGTAAACACACATAGTTTCAGAAGTATAGTTAATAGTGATCTATGATGACTTTTTATACAAGAGACTACTTTCATAGTTCTGTCACACAAAAACTTCAGATTTCATACGCAGGAAACTTTGCCTCAGAAGGTTCAATCATATCCAGAAAAAGGTAAGCCATACCTCCAATCCCTTCAAACATTGAGTATGGACTATCACCTCCATGCATCTCCCCCCGTGAGATAAGCATGTGAGCTCTATCAAGTAGAAAGCAAGCAAACGCTTTCGCTTTGTACAAGAATTCTACATTTCCTGTCAGCTGGTAGAGTGAGAGGAAAACATATGCATTCCCACTAATCCCATGGCAAATCCCAACTCGCTTTAGCAACCCACGATTCCAAACTACTTCTGCTGCATCTTTAGCTGCTTTCAGAAATTCTGAATCCCCAAAAACCTAAGCAGTTGTCAGGTGTTAGGAAACGAAGAACTAAAATGCACTGCTAAAGGGTATAACTAGTAAAAATAATAATAAATATAAAAATGTAAATAATAAAAGAATTTAGATTCTCTAGATAATAGTTTGTAAGACTACAAAAATGAGTAAAATCTTTCCTCACGCACCATATCTTTTATGCTTTCCTCAATATCTCCAAGATTTGGAACAATTTACCACTATAAGCATCCAACAAAAAATCAATATAGGAGCTCTAGAACATGGTGTTCCTTGTATAGCTAGTAAAGGAATTACAAACAACATTAAATGTTTCAAACCAAAAAATTCACTATTGCATGCAAAAAACTGTTTTATGTGAAAAAGAGTCCAACAAATAAGAAAGCTAACATGAAAGTTTGACAATCCTCAAGGATTAACACATTACATTATTTGATGCTTAGCCTTTTTCCAATGAATGTATAGAGCATGCATTCTTTCATAGGCAACACTAAAGGGGATAAAAGAATGAGTGGTGTTCCGGAATGTCAAGGGCTTACACATGACATAAGTCCAGTTTTTAGTAAAAATTACAAACCATTGGAGTTTACCTTAGCTGCTTTAACAAGCGTGAGGGCAACTCCAGGCGCCCCATGACACCAGTGCACAAGAACATCTCTTCGATCTTCTTCACTCGCAGGGTAGTTCCCAGTAGGAAAGCGGTTATTAATCATGTATTTAAGAGTGTTCTTGACATCCTCAACCTCATCTGGCTTCAATTTTATGTCCATCAAAACATGAATAATTCCTGCTAATCCATGGGCAGCACCCCAATATTTTTCCCCATACCATTCAAACATCAATGGGCATTGTCTCTTAGCCAGTGCTCTGCCATTCTGGATAATTTCATCCGCAACTGCTCTCTACAAGATATTTACTAAAAGTATTAATTTGCTATTACAAAAAACAAAATAAAATCAATATAAGACCTTCGAAATCAGGGATACCATGCACAATGAAGGAACTGTCCCCTCGCCAATATGTTTGTTCAGAAATAAACAAGCCCACAGAAACCCAACGCGTCCATATAACAACTCATCAGGGAGATTGCTTGGCAGCTTAATCTGCAATTCTCACTCAAATCAGATCACTTGATTGACATAAAATGATAAAAGCATTACAACTCTGAAAAGTTTCCTTTGAAGAGATCAAATAATACAATCAAAACTACCTCTTTAAATTGGGATAAGTAGTGGCTAAGTAACCATTTGTCACCAACATGCTTTGCTGCTACGGCCCCAAGAGCACATACACCCGCCCGCCCACATATGAGAGTCACAACCCTACCACCAGTGCATCAAATAAGCACCCTAATCATAAAATTGCCTTAAAAAAATTATTTTCCTGTGCTTAAGCCCCGCCGAGACATTCATACTTATTACATGCACAAAATACTATATCATCAAGCATGATTCTTCACATGAGCACCTTAATTCACCCAGAATGCCTAGATAATTTTTTATGTTATCATATCTCACGAATAAATGCTTTATATGCCTAAACAAATACATATTCTGAAATAGAAAGAGACACAGAGTACCCAGAAGCTAAAGAAATAGAGTCACAAGCCGTGACAATGCGACAGCAGAGCTTGAGATCATTCTCGTCATTAGTGATCTGATAAGCTCTGAAGAGCAAAAAAGCAGTACCAAGAGCCCCGGAATAGAGAGTAAAGTCATGCACGGGTTTTCCACTCACTCCCCACGTCTCTTTTACAATCTGTAAGACAATAACACAAACAGTTGGTGGGCAGGCTCTCTAAGGATATATAGTACTACACATCAAAGTCGATAGAGAGAGAGAGAGTACGGTTTCGTTAAGGTCCAAAGCTACGCGTTTAAATTGCTGAGAGAGAGAAGGGTATGGCATCGAAAGGAGCTTCATCAGAGGGTCGGACCCAGCTTCTTGTTCTGCAAGGTTGGTTGAAGAAAGAGTTGGCATCTCGGAAACGAAGTCTGGCATTACATTGGGAAAGAACCGGTCTGCCATTGCTGTCTTCTTTTCTCAAACGCTCAACTTCTACAATTATGAGGAAGACACAGAGAGATACTGATACTAAGATGGTTGACAGTGACACTTCGACATCAAAATGATCGCCATGCTCAATCGCTAGGCAAGCTTTGCTCGTTACACGTGTGTAAGCCTTGTCAAGGAAGAACCTTCTTTTAGCAGATTGGTCCTGTAAGGGGCCAAAGACAAATAAATAAACGCTTTGTTCTGCCCCTGGAAAAAACATATGAAACGAGAATCCTCGTGGAAATGACTTTTTAACCACTACACTTAATTGATATTTCTTCGAAAATAAAAAGGATTAATTGTAAAGTAAAATCATATATATATATATATTTTTTTTTCTTTTATAAAATGAATGTATATTAGATTAAATGCTTATTTATTGGTTATACATGAAACAATCGATAAATTTATCATTCATAAAACTTTAACCGAGTGGACTAATAAAAAAGGTGGTAACTAATTGATACATAAAGAGTAACTAATAATTAATGTTATTCTGAATCCATTTATGATAACTAAATTTTTTGTCATAAAAAATTCTTTCTTAACACTAATCAATAATTTCAATGATTTGCTTCACTGAAACTAAAATAATAAAAAAGAAAAGAAAAAAGATTAAAATATAAAGGGCGGAATTGTCATTTTGAAAAATAAGGTGACTAATATGCAAAAAGTTAAAAAAAAAAAAAAGGTTAAATTTAAAATTTAGGAGAAAAGGGTTTTAAAACGCAGCCGTTTGGGTGTCAATTTCATGATGACAATTGTTAATAACACGTTGCGTTTGAAATAGTAGTGGTCATCAATTGAGCGATTTGGATACACCAGAGCCCTCACTTGTCCCTCCCGATCCGAACATAACGTTTAACTGCGATAACACAGAGACCAGAGAAAGAAGAAAGAGCTGCAACAATGGCGTCCTTCGACTCGTTCAGCAACGATGCCGACGACCAGACCCACTCACCCACCTCCCGACCCTTCGACGACGATGGCTACATGGGTTATGACCCTCGCCTCCCTTCCCAGCGCTACGACTCTTCATTCAACCCAACCAACGACGAATTTTCCTCCGCCGACCAACCACCACCACCTCCACTCTCCTCTGATTTCCAAGACGACGTCGCTGACAGCATCAACAACAACCACCAACACGCTCCCGATGATTACGGCTTTGGGATGTCGACCCCTAATCCGGACTATGCCTCGCCCTTCGAATCGACCATGCCCGAGACAAATGGGGATGGAAAAGGTTATGGCGCAGGTGCTGGGGTTGATGACGACGATGGGTTTTTCTCCTCGGAAGGGCCGGTGCTACCCCCACCCGAAGCGATGCAGGAGGAAGGCTTTGCTCGGCGCGAATGGCGTCGGTGAGTTTTTCCTATCCAATTGAATTGTTTCTGACGCAGCAAGAAGCTAGATCCAAGCCAAATCCATGGCTGAAGAGAGAAGAAAGAGCTAAGCTCCCTGTACGCACCGTTTCTTTTATAAAATCCTACTACATCTTTTCACCCTCTCTTGAAAAGAAACTTGCCCTCAAGTTTCCAGTTATGATAACACCAATAATATAGACAGACTCTCTTTCCCTGAAAAACACTCACTTCAATGCCATTGCGAAACCAAGAATAACATTCAGCAAGTAAGGAACTGTGTAATTAGCCAAACATGATTGAAAAACTGACAGCTACTAAATGAAAAATTAATTGAGATTCCAAATGAGGTAGCTTCCTCTCTTTCTATGATTTTGATAGACTCCAAGTGAATAAATTCTCTTTACCCCTTTTCTTTGATATTGCATCAACAGTATAGTTTGCCTCATGTATTTGGCTTGGATCTAGCTTCTTGCTGCGTCAGTTTCCCTCTTTGATCTGGGATTCATTTCCATGATCTTATGCTTCCATTTGGAAATTTGTATTCTTGGTATCGACCAGGTTAATTTTTTCTTGTTTTGGTTTTGTTATCTTTATTTTAATTGATCACAGAGGAGCTTAGGTACTTATTTTTTTATTGCACTATTGGGCTACGTAGTTTCTTTCACACATCTTCATGCATTTGCATTAGTTCATACGTCAATCTGAGGATTCAGAAATCAAAATTTGATTCAAATCTTGTAAAGTGAGCGTTTTCATTGTTATAATATACCTTAGTGTTTTCATTGGAATAAAATTATAATTTTTCTCTTTTTGGATGGTTTTAATGTACTGCAACGTGAATCTGTTTTTGAAGCGCTTACTTGCATATTTTAGACTTTGATCTTTTTAGGTCAATTTAATGATATATGAATACTTCAATGCTCTTGACAACCTTTTTGAATTTTCTTTAAAAAGTATCATTTTCTCTGTTGGACTTGGTGTGTAATGTGTATCTTTACCCTTAAACTCAATTGTTTTTCTGTATTGTTAGACTCACTAAATATGTATTGGATTGTTTGCTAAAGTGGAGGCAAATAAGGCATAGAACTTCTATCTACGCATTGTACATCAATGTTTTACTCTTTACTTGAATGTTGCTTTTGTTTGGTGGGTATTTCTATTTGATTTATGATACTTGTGGAATGTACTCAACTTGTGCTTTTACTATTAGCACACCCTTCTTGTAAATGTGTTATCTATCGTAGTTAGATGAAACTGAATCTAGGACAGAATAAATCTTTGTTTCTGCAGAAGATGTGATCACTCAAATTTCATATAAAATTATTTCAACCTGTTCCAGTTAAATTAGGAAAGAAATTGGGCCTTGGTTGACTTAACAATGTTGTATATTGTTTCCAATTAATCTGGTCTATTGGCCCATGATCCCTCATAGTAGTTGAATGCTAAATCTATAGGAAACTTTTATGGTTGTTTAGTGAAATGTAATGCTCACCAATAATATAATGGATTGATATTGGGATTGAAACCAGTGAAGCAACCATGGTTTAGATATATACCACACTCAGTGTTTTCTTGAAGAAATTTTTCATTGAATGCTTGGATAGAGTAGCATTTTTGTTAGCTTTTCTGCGTGATTATAAATATAATTATGTAGACTGTGATCAAGTAGTAGATTGTACTATTAAGATGTAATCCTTTATGGAAAAGAATAGCTTATGAACAGATTATGGATCATTCTTTGGTAGAGATTTATATCAGAGGTCTTTTGGCCAAAGTCTTCAATTTTTATGACCATTTTCCTATGCTAGTGATAACAATGTTGGTTGTTTTGGTTATAATCTTTTAAGATTGAGTTGCATCTTTTATTTACTAGTTGGTTCTCCTTTATTGAAACAACATTCATGGCATATTTCAAAGTGTTTGTATAAACTGTGGTCAAGTGGAATGCGTTGTGCTGGGAATAAGGCTCATTAATTAAGATTGATATTTTGATTGCTTGGAATGATGGGTAGGAGAAAATATAGAGTGTTGGGTGTGGACCATTATCTTGATTGGTAGAGGGGATTGAAGAAAGATGGGAGTTTAGAGTACTCATTGGGCCCCCAAACAATCATCCAAAATTGGAAAATTGGATGAAGAAAATAGTGAACTCTCTTAAAATTTTATAAGATTCTATTCATATTCCAATCAGTTAATATAAAGATATAATGGTAAATTCATATATTTATCTCTTCATTTCTCATTTCTTAACCTCCTATCAAACAAGACATAGGAATAGTACCTTCCATACTTTTTTCTTGCCAAACATAGTGCTATATATTTTTACTATACACAATTGAGAATCCATTTTTTACATAACGTGAGTTTATTTTCAGGAATTTATGGTGCATTCAACGTTATTATGACAACCCTTTGTCTCTTCATCCTTCCCATATTTATTCCTTCTTTCCAAACATAGTTCTAATTTTGAATCTTAGAGAATACATTTTTCTCGTCACCAGGAAAGAAAGTGTCTTTTTCACATGGATTTAGACCTAGTTCTCTTTGAATTTTCTACAATACCACGGAACTTTAAATTATAGTTCTTTTTTATGCTCTCCTTTACCTTTTGCTTGTGTTTCCAATGCATATGAATGTCCAATATATCCTTGTTCAGATAAATCCTACATCAGTTTCTAAATTATGGGTACCAATGAAATGAAGACATGGTAAAGAGTAGTTAGATGTCAGCTTTATTCACAAGTTTTGCCTATATTGCTTGATTTTAATTGAATTTACAGATTTCATAGTTTTACACTTGTTAGTGCAGTCAAAACGCCATCCATCTGGAGGAGAAGGAGAAAAGAGAGAAGGAAATGAGGAACCAAATCATTAACGAAGCTGAGGAGTATAAACATTCTTTTTATGAGAAAAGGAATCAAACTTGTGAAACTAATAAGGCTAACAACAGGGAAAGGGAGAAGGTAAAAGTTCTACAAAGCCATTTTGTATGTTTCTCCGTGACCTCTTACCCCCATTCCTCTTCTGTCCCTATTGCTCCATCATTTTCTCTTTGGTACTAATAAATATGCAAATGCACACATATCTTCAATGTTTCATGTCTGAAAATAAATTAATTTATACTTTTTTGCAGCTGTATTTGGCTAACCAAGAGAAGTTCCACAAAGAAGCTGACAAACATTACTGGAAAGCGATAGCAGAGATCATTCCTCGTGAGGTCCCAAACATTGAGAAGAAGAGAGGGAAGAAAGATGCTGAGAAGAAGTCTTCAATCACGATCATTCAGGGCCCTAAACCTGGGAAACCAACTGATCTTTCAAGAATGCGGCATATTTTGTTGAAGCTGAAACAGAACCCACCACCTCACATGATGCCTCCCCCACCTGCACCTGCCAAAGATGGTAAGGATGCGAAGGACACAAAGGAAGGAAAGGATGCAAAAGGAGACAAAACTAAGAATGAGAAAACTACTACACCAACAGCGGCTGGTACTGGTGGCGCAGTGGCGGCGGCGGAAGGCATACCTGCATCACCTGCTAAAGATGTCAGTTCAAATGGTACTACTGACTCGCCCAAACCAGAGATTCCTGTCGTAGCTGAGGGTGAGAAAGCTGCTGAAACAGAGCCTGTCACTGCTGAGTGATGACGCCTTCTTTTCCTTTAATTAATTCCTTTTGTTCATTATTTTTGATATATTAAATTCTCTGCTTGATATTCATTTTGAAGAATAAGCACAGGCTTGCTGTAGATGCATCAGAGTCTGCAGGTTTAGCTGTGCAGACCTTCTTCCTAACTTGCTTTAGGATTTTTGTAGTGTAGCTTATGTAAGTGAAAAGACCTTGTTTCTTCCACTTGTTTTTGACATTCATTCTTTTAGCTAAATGTTTATTACGTTTTGCCCTGCTGGATATATGAAGTATATTACTCTTTACATTTTTACATTTTCCATCTTAATGCTGATTTGAAGATGTTATATGCAACGATTTGGTTTGGTTTGGTCTGGTCAATTGATGAGGATCAATGCATGATTTGCCTGCATGTAATGAGTGCTAATAATGCTTATGCCAAATATATTAGTACTCTTTGCATTTTCGACCCTGCTGTATATATGAAATATGTTACGGTTGACCTAATGACATTGCTGGCATAAGCACTTTCACCAATTGTTTTGGCTGTTTGGTTACTGAAAGTTTTCATAAATTTTGAAACAGGAGGTCGGTTTTGCAATCCCAAATTCACATTAGTAGGTGAAATTCTTCACGAGTTGAGTCATATAGATTAGTATTAATATGATTCGATTTATTAATAATTTATTATTATTATTATTATTTTTAATTTGATGCAAACAAATATGTGAACCATTTAAGCTTTGTATGTGAAGCGTTTAGACTTTGTATGGTGATGGTCCTCATGGGTGCAAAATGACGGTTTTTACAATGTGAATCTAATGTAAATATAAATGATATATAAAACCTGTAAAAAACAATATAATAATAACAAAAAATTAATGCATTTTTAGTCCAATTAATTCTCAGATTCGTGTATCAAATCCAATAACATTTATTAGATTGATTCCATTTGAATGTGCTTATGAATCATGTCATCCTTAGCTGTCAACATTCTATTGGGCAGTATTTGATGAAGAGGATATATTAGATATGCATGTGGGGTTTGGCATGTGATAAACGAAGTCATGAGGGCATCAGCCTACTGTGGTCACACCCTTTGGTCACGGCCAATTTCAAATGCCTTTGCAAGCGGGTTAAGATAAGATACTTTACGATACGACCCACTTTAACATCTTTAGCCCTTGGAATTTTATTGTTTTTTTCTCCATGGTCTGGTAGATCCTCCTTGACTCATGGAGGAAGACAAAAATCTCGTAAGCAAACATTTTAAGGGTTAAGATATGATACGATGCCACCCCTTTTAATTCAATCAAAATTTTCGCATTTCAAATTAATTTAAATTACTTTTGACGATAGAGTAAAATGCACAAGACCAAATTAACGACAGTTGATACGGGTTGTTAAAATATCATTTACATCTTATTTGTTATCTCAATCATACCCCCTAAAATAAAACAAAAATCATATATTTATTATTTTACTTTCCTTTATATGTGTGTATTATATTATTCACTTGAAAAATTGAGGTTAAAATATAAATAATTAGAATGTCATCATTGTTTTATGGGTATTCAGGTCATTTAAGCCTTTCTACGTAGGAGAGAAAAAAAAAATCCAATTGGACCAAAGTTATTTTTGAGGTGCAAATTAATTTTTTTTGAAACTTAGGGAATGGAGTAGAATATCAGTAAATCATTTTTCTGATGCAGAATTTTAATTTTATGTATAAAAAATTGATCAAAATTTTTAATGTTGCCGTCTTAGCTCAGCCGGTAGAGCGCATGGCTTTTAACCATGTGGTCGTGGGTTCGATTCCCACAGACGGCGAAGTGTGAAATTAATTTTTTATTAATTTTTTCTAATTATTCTTTCCTTGAATACAAACCGACCATGTGGTCGTACGTCTCTGACTCACCAGAAAACATTAAACATTTATTATTAAATGGAGGAAGGTGGGTCCCATAGTCCAGTGTGGATCTGTGGTGTAAGAAACACATTACAGCCGATCGAAGGACCAAATTCATTTAAAACCCAATGGGCCCACAAACTTACAAAGCAGCAACATACGCTCTCTCTCCTTTGGAGAGGGCTGCATCTACTACACAGTTTCCACACTACCGCACACCCCAAAACAACCAAAATAAAAAAAAGAAAAGAAAAAAGGAAAGAGCATTGGATGCCATGGCGCGCTCCAACGGCTACTTTTCCTTAAAAAACACAGACCAAACCCGACTATGGCTACTTTTATTCCATGGGGGAAGAAGCAGTGCACAGGGTGAGAGGGATCCATTTTTGGCTACCAAAATAGTTGCTCGGCGATGAAAAGCGGTTGCCTCTCTTGGTGAAAGAGCACTAGGAGATAAACTTCAAGCGAGAGGTGTAGGTTGCTTTGGGAGACCAGTTCCTGGGTATGACATCTCTTGCAGACAGTGATCTTGCCGTTGACAGTGTGGTTAACTTCACTGAGAATGGCCCTTTCAAAGGTCCCCCAATTATACACCAATTTGCACCCCATAGATGGTTCATCTGTAGCCACTCACTTGAGCTTGCCTGGCAATCATAATTTTAACATTTAAAATTATGAATTTTACTACTATAAATTCTAATCTATCTATACATATATATATATATATATATAATTATATACGCACGCGCGCATATGCAAGATAGAATATAACTTTCGAACATGCTTGGATTGTAACATCTAGGAGTGGGGACCATCTATCACATGCACTCAGTCAGGAAGATAGTTGAAAGGGAGAGAAAAAGTAGTGAACAAAAAAAAGTACTCTTGGACACCATGCACATTGGCTCCATTTCAACGCCATTACACTAATAAGCACTGTAATAAAATAAGAATAGCAACAAAGATGCCAAAATTAATTGGACATGTTGGGCATCATTTTCAGGACTAAGACAGCCAATGTAGGGCTTATATCACGTAATTAGGGAAACACGTCCGGGAAATTAGGAATTCTCTAAATCTTATATACAAGCGCCCTTTTTTTATTACAAAAAAAAAGAAAGAAAAAAGAAAGGGTTTAAAGTCATCAGTGGCTTTGTACTTTAAGTTTGTCAAATGGTAATGACCATTGGGTTTTTTGTGATCATCTTTCTAAAGCACGTTTAAGCAGAGCTTTTTTAGGGTTAGCAAAAAAAAGTGAGATTTGTGTGTTTAACTTTTCAAGACACACCATTCCAAAGATGAATCTTCTTTATGCTTTTGTTAATTTCGCATGTACAAAAGACCATGTTGTTAAGATTTAATTAAAAACTTGTTTCTTTTTATGATGCCCATAAAAAAAAAAAAAATTCCTTCTTTTTTATATTTAAAAAGCTTTTTAATATGCACATGCCTTTGATTTTCCAAATGTCATAACAAAGGAATAAAATTACAGAAGTAAAAACGATGAGGCATACTTGTCTTATGTGCATTGATCCAATGTCTCCATCTCCATCTTCAAACTCTACTAAAAGTGATAGCCAATAACCAGTTGAACCTTCATTGACATGGAAGGCCACGTTCTTTCCCGGGTATTTACATGGTGTTCTGTATCCCAAAACATCACACCAAAATAAATAAGTCTCATTAATCAACCCTAATCAAATGTATGGTACTAATACGCGAAGATAAGTAGAAGGGTAATTTAGTCAATTAATTGCCCAGAGGAAATCATTTATTAAGTAAAATCTGGGCAAACAACGACTGAAAAAAAAAATAATAATAAAAAAAGAAAAAGCAACAAAATACTGCAAAGTAAGAAAGAAGACCATAACAGACCGGATGGCAAAATAGTAAATATCGCAATAATAAACGTTACTCAAAATAGTCAGACACACCGTCGAAATATGACTGGGATCTCGCCTCGGTTTCTGAGCTGACCACCTTCGCCGGTTACGGCCATACGGCCAAATGCCGCTCCACTGAGGTCGAAATGGGTCCGCCCGTTGGAGCAGTACCCACCCGGACATTCGTCGGTCACAATTATCGTCACGGCTCGTCTCGAGCATATCCCTCTGTCCAAACACCTCACCTTGTAGCAGGCCCCACACCCCTCACCGTTCCTGAACAGCACGGGGCTCACCGCACCAACTCTCGCCCTCAACGGCTTCACATCCACCAACGAACCGTACCCACACGCCCCACCTATCCGAAATTACATAAAGGTAAACCAACAAAAAGCACATAATTACATTTTCATGGTTGAGAATGAGAAGAAAACCAAAAGTGAGTGTGTCTGCTTTGTTTGAGTGTGTGTGTGTGGAGCTCTCACCGTCGCTACCGTCGCCTTCGGGGCTACCGTACCACGTGGCGGTCGCGGGTTGCCAATGCGGGTCTGACAGGGGGTGAGGAACTGAAGCGGACGTCACGACTACGACGACGACCAGACAGTTGAAGATCACGGCCAACAAGAGACCAAAGTTTCCGGACCGTAGTAACGGACTACTGCGGCGGCACTGCATTGTGGTCCGCTGGTCGATTTTCGGCGTCGAAACGCAGCGTGTTGAGTGCTCTGCCGACAGTTATTTAGCGGAAGAGCTATGGAGAGAGAAGGTGTGAATACTGTTTAGAAGCCTTTTTTTTCTTTTTGCGGGGTTTTTTCTTCGTCTAGTGCTGGAGGTGTGCGCGTCTACATTTATAGCTCAGGAAAGTTATAAAAATAATAATTTCATTTATTGGTATTATTATTATTATTATTATTTTGTATCCATGTGAAACCATGGTTGTTGGTTTTATTTACGAGAGATGCCACTGAGTCATGGGTCCCACCGACGGTTAAGGCGTTAATCCCGCACGGCCGTATTTTGTCAGTTGGGCATTGATGGTGGAGGATGCTTTAGTCATTTTGGAAAATTGGATCTTTCTACCGTTAAACTTGTTTGTTACGGGCCACGTGCAAGGAGGCGATTGAAAAAGCGCTGGGGTGGTAAAAGGCTGATGCAACGACGCCGTTTCATGCAGCCTTAGCTCCTGCTAAAAGGTTTGGCTATTTTTAGTTATGGATTTTTTTTATTCTGTTTTTGGAGTTCTAGTACTTTGACCAAAACAAAAAAGAAAAAAGAGAGGAAGGAAGTAATAGTACATATTAAAAAAGAAAAGAAAAGAAAAGAAAAGAAAGAAGTAGTTTAGTTTTATTATTATTATTATTATTATTATTATTATTATTATGGTAGTAAACAGAAGGAAGTAATTTTTTTTGGGTGAATAAGAAGAAAAAGGCAAGGATGATGAGCCAAATATGGAAGGGGTTTAGCCGGTTTTCTTGACTAACTCGTTAAGGATCATATAGCTTTGAATTGGGAAGACTTAAAAGACCTAGAGACTTGTAGTAACATTATTATTAGAAAAATGAATAAGACTTACAAAAAAGGAAAAAAAAAGTTAGACGACCAAAAAATTCAAAATAAATAAGGTAATTCATTAAAAAATGACAAATGAGTTGAATAATACTTGTGATATATACATACTAGGCAGTTTTCTTTTTTCTTTTTAATGAATGTACATACTAGCTGGTTGATTACATGGTGTGTGGCCAATCCTTTAGGAAAAACCAAAAATGTAATCTCTAACAATAACAATAATGAAATTTGTATGGACAAAAGCATGTACCAGAGGAGATTGTGGGCTGAGTGATGAATTATTGGCATCGGTGGTGTGCCCCAAATGTGCCTAGGGTATGCAGCTTATCATCCAGAAAGCGGGACCATGCCTACGGATACACCAATTAAAACCATAGAATCATAAACAGTGGTAGAACAGCAACATAAAAACCCCACAAGCAAACCACACACACACATTGCAGCAGCATTAACATCGAAGTACCCATTGCACTACTATTTGCGCTGATATTTGATTAGGTTATTGTCTGATGGCTCTCTACTGATTGGTGCAATGGGTGAAGCATTATTGATATTCATGATTTAGCCAAAACAAAACATTGATGTTCATGAAAATCAGAAGCTTCTTGTAAATGTATTATTGGAGGTCCCTCTACGTATGTATGTGAATGATCCAAGGCTCATCAATTACAAAACAGAGATACTCTGCACTTGATGGGTAGTGCAGCACAAATAAAACTGACCAAATTTTTAAACTCGTGATTTATATATTAGATGTATTCAGATTTGTTAAATACTATCTATAGAAAAAACTGTTAAGAGTACAAATATATTATTTTGGACTCCTATAAACTTATAAAGTTGAAATAACAGTTACATCCTATCTTGATTATGATTTCTACAGTGATGCTCTTTTTTATTTATCAAAAACAAACCAAACAAAGATGCTTTGCATGGTGATATTCATAGTACTAGAGAAAAAGTTAAGTGTTTTTGGCACAAATAGTTACTAAATTATATATAAAATTATAAATTACATCAAAATTATTAAATTAATACAGATACCTTTGAATTTTAAAAATAATTGTGAATTACCCCGACTTATAAATATATTATATTTTTAACTTGCTCATGCGATTCTTTTATGTTGAAAGTTGAGGTAAATAATAATATGTGAAAAATAAATTAATTTGAATTATTTATATAAAAAAATATTTTTAGATAATAAAAAAATACGATGTTTGAGATAAAGATACAATATGCTTATAGATAGGAGCAATTTATAACTTTTGTTGAAGTTCGAAAAATATTAATGTCAATTTCATAATTTATATGACATTTTACGACTTTGTACATTATCAATCCAATCCGCACCACATTGGATGTCTGACTTATGAGTTTAATCATACATACTTATGCTTACAAAAATAATCTTCCTTCTTATAATTTAATATAATGTTCAATATTATTTTTTTAAAAAAATTATTTAAAGCATGATTATGGTTATGGTGGTGCATTTTATCAGGTACAAGAATGCTCCAAGGGACAATCATGTTAACGGTTTTGATGTAATGATTGATTGCCAGAACTTCATATAGATGCTTAGGAAACCATTGACATAATCATGAACTGCCCAGCAATTCCTCTTGAGGCTTGGAAAACCTTGCTAATCCTATTTTTTAATTTTAAAACTTTTAAATTGTTTTCATTTTCTTCTTTTCAAATTTTAAATAATATATATTGGAGTTCGTCATCAGACCCACAAGAGATAACATATTTTATTTTGCAGAACCTTGATTTTGATCATTTTTTATTTAATTTTCTTTTAAAGTACTCAAGGCTGTTCAATACAAAATTTACACGTATTATACGAGCTTAATTAAATGTAATGCATCGGACAAATAAAGAGCTACTGCTCTTAAAATAAGAATTTAGAAAATGACTTTATATAAAGACATTGTTTGCCAGTCATTGACCAATTCGATCACGTGGTCGCAAATCTTTTAAAGGAAAAACGAACCAAATCATATCACAGCCTTATTAAAAAAAAAAATGTCACTTTTTTAGTGCTATTACCTACACAATGTGGAGAGGAAGTACAAAATTGCATCTCTAATGGCTCCACACATTAATTTAATTCTACAACATATGAATTAATTGATGGCCCGTTGGATAATGCCTTTTGTGTTTAACTTGAAGATTAGCTAATATTAATTAGAGTTGATTAATGTTAATTAATATTCTGATCTTACTATAAATATGAATAGAAAAAATATAAATACCAAATTAAAAACATTTTAATTTATTATTATTATTATTATTATTATTATTATTTTCTTTAACATTTATAATTAATTGAGAGATCTAATTAAATATAACAAAGTCCAATTACCTTTTGTACTAAAGAATTCAAATCAAAAGGAAAAACTAAAACCCAAAACCGAAAAGAATGGGGGTTAATATTTGAACCTTGAATGATCTATTTTATAAAACAGTGTAAATTTAAAAAATTTATAAAATGTAATAATAAAAAAAAAAGCATTTTGTGGTTTAGCATCACAGAGTTATTTGGTAGGTAGTCAAATTAAAAATAAAAAAAATCTACCATTATTAAGATCGAGTAATTACGCTGAAGAACATGACACAGATCCACTGAACCAATACCTGAATCATGCTTTAGGGAAAGCAATGAAGGAAATAAAATGCAGTTTTCAGTTTGTTTCCTGCTTTTGATTTGTTCCTTTGCTTTGTAGCATGTTATTGTAGGATCTGCAGGTTCTTTGGACAGGTATTAATGGGGTTTGTGGTGGGGTGTTTTGTGATAAAAGAGTCCATTGTAAGAGACATTGTTATACTTTACAAAGCATACACATCTGTTTAACATAGCAGCACCACATGGAAGATTTGTTTGATTAATTAAAGCAAAAGCATATGCATTGATCAAGCTCATCAAAACTGGGAAGGAATTCCTAATTAATTTATTTTAAATGCATTTAAAGTCTGAATAAAGGGTAGGTAGAACAAAACAACTATTTCTTTCCATTTGTTTAGTTGAGACTTGAGAGTAAATATTGACTGCAACAGAGTGTTTTTTTTTTTTTTTAAAAAAATAAAATTTATCGTTAGGAACTACACCATATGCATGTGACGCAACAGGGTGTTCATGAAATAAAAGATAATGTGATTAATTTAATTACCGACACAATATTCCTAATCAATCTGCTTACGTGAATGATTATCAGAAACAAGATATACTCGAGTCTTCTTGGTACTGACAAAAATGCCCCAAACCCTAATACAAAAATGCCCTATATTTAGTAAAAGCCCATTTGTAAATTTTGGCTCTTCCATAAGACGGTTTTTCAAACTACTCTAGTTTGGCTATTTTTTTGTTCTCTCCACAATTGAAAGAAAAAAAGAAACCTAATACTTGAGAATTCCAAAATGATTCTCAAACCACATAAAGCGCCAAAATGCAAAAAAGAGAAGAAAAAGTTTGCCACAATAGAACGTGAGAGCAGAAAGAGAAAAGGAATGCCATAGTAAAGAAGCAACTTAAATGTTAACCGAAAGAAAAAGAAGCAGCTTAAACCAGAAAATAGGATATAATTCACAGCTGAATAAGCAGTGTGGACAACAAAACTTATTATCTGCCTAACAACAATACTCAAGGTTGATGATACCAGCCTTAGTATGATTTTTATTTTATTTTGTTGACAATTCATTCCGAATATATATGTTACGAATGACATAACATTCTGAAAGATCTTATATGATATTATGTAAGTTTTCACAAGGTTTAGGTAAAAAAAATTAACAAGTGTTATGCAGTGTAATACCTTCACCTTCCATCATCCATACCATCTCTAATGTATCACTGTTGGGATCTTTCTTGTTGTTCAACCTCCAATGGTAGATTGCAAACTTATGTCTCTGTACTTCCTTTCCATTCCTATGGTTGTTCAAGAACTGATGCATATCAGTTTTACCTGTTTGTCTGACTTGAAAGAGAGAATAAAAAAAAAAGAAAGAAAAAGAAAAAGAAAGAGAAAACAGATGAAAGGAAAATAGACTACAAGACAATCTGAGGAACAAAAGTTTGCAAGTCAAAGGGTACATAAGAGGCAATGATGAGGAAGAGACAAGGAAAGAAAAGAAACGATGATAGTGAGATTTATGTGTGGATTCATGATCATCTTCTATGAGATATGTAGCCTACATAGCAATATCATCAATTAAAGTATCTAATGTTACAATTTTGTACCTTGTCATTGATCCTGATAATCCAAACATCATCTTTTGGATCCATAAACAGGATCACCAGCAACATATGAAGGTGAGTGAACTGCATTTTTCAGTAGTGGAGCCGTGTCAGGAGCAAAATCATCATCACTGTCATAATAATGATGAGGACCAAGGGCTTTCAGTATCATTGCCAATAACAAAGTAAGTCCCTGCAAATAAAGAGCATGAATGGTCAACAGATCAAAAAGAGATGGAAATGAATTTCAGCTCTAAAGAACAACTCTCAAACTACACAAAAACAATAACTGTTGAAAACGAGCTATAAGCTTAGTACTAAAGCCATATTACACATTACTTAATATTAAAAAAGCCATATTACACATGCAGCCCTCTAGGACACTACCATATTACATTTAAAACAATCTGATGCTGCTTTAAAGATTATTGGCAATACTACAGCAAGTACTAAAGACATACAACAACAAGATGAAAGAAAGCACCTGGCCTGGGACACACTTTGTAATGATCGAGAAAACAGTTTTGTAAAGGTATGATGAGGCCCAACAGTTAATGATCAACGAAATTCCCTTGTTCTTCACATCAACTTAGATTGTTTTTTTTGACTAAGAGTGAACCACAAATCATATTTTGAAGTTTCTATTGGTGCTGCCAGTTTTGGCAATGATATTAACAGGCACTTAATAGTTTTTCCCTTCATATATATATATATATATATAGCAGAGAGTTGAAGATATATACAAGTAAACAACAAGCACATAAATGAATTGAGTTCACATTCACAAAGAGGAAAAGAATTCAAGAACATGACAGAGAGAGGGAGGGAGAGAGACCTGTATAGACACAATTGACAAGCCTATCCATTTGCAGATATTGAAGTTTGATCTAACAAAATCTTTAAACTCATTAAAATTCCCGGTTTGATCTGCCGGAAAGTCCTGGTTCACATCAAAACAGATCAGAATCATAACTAAATAAGTTGGTATGCATATTTTATTGAGTTCATAAACTCATCAGAAAAAGTTAATGTAAACATGCCTCCTCCCAATCACGGTTTAAAAATACATCAGCAGTCACTCCCGCCTCCAGCATGAGAATCAAGAAGACAAACACCATATACTGTATCCATTTAAGGTGAACAATAAACTCGTTGTATCACGTACATCATCAAGCACAAAGAATAAAGTTAACACTATGGAACTTAACCTTTATTTGATACAGAAGAAAACAAAATCATGTGAAGCAAAATAGTCAACTACAGTATTAGTAACCACAAATTTTCTACGGCGTTAATAAAGAATAAAAAAAAAAAAAAGGGCCAATTAAGGGTAAAAATTTGAAGCAAAGAGAGAAAGGATATTCAATTTGAAATTGATTGAAGAAAGACAAGAACATTAAAAGGATACCAAACAGAGGCAACAGCCATTTGCAGTTTCTGCAGCAATGTGACCTGAGCATGTGATCACACATAGAGTGGTCCCAAGGCCAAGAAAAGAGTAAATGAACCTGCATTTTGTGCCAAAGAAAATTTGCTTAAGAAGTAACCCATACGACAACAGAAAAACACTAAATTAACAAATAAAGATAAGGGTGAGGAAAAATAGCTGCTAATATGCAAAAACAACAAATACTGTTGCACCCTTCATATGAAATTATTAAGTAAAATGGAAAACATCATAAACACAACACACCCCAAGATCCCCTTTTTGTCTTTTCCCCACTGAACATAAATGAAACCAATGTATAACTCATATCTACATCAAAATCACCTGCTAGAATTCTATCAGGAAGAGAACTATTAGTTTTGGAAAACATAAAATAATTTTTTATTCTTTTCTTTCTTTCTTTTTTTTTATTTTTTTTTATTTATTATTCTTTTTAGAGAAGGATCCACAGCAGCTGCATGAAAATCAAGAGGATTAAAAATAGTTTGCTAGCATTACACTAGTACAAATCCCGGAATAACTCGAAGGGACTTTAAGTATCCACCTAGGTTTGGTTTGCATCAAACAAATCCTGAAGACAAGCTTTTTTACTTCGGTAGAAAATTTTCTGATGTTCCTTGTTTCCATCCATACTCATAATAAAATTTATTACATGGACTCAAAAGATAAATGAACTTTAAGATACACAAACTACAAGAAACATAATTAATCTAGATTCTAGACAATAAACACACTGCCTAATATGTCTATATACCTAATTGAAAGTGGTTAACTTATAAGTAAATGAATTTTTAGGTTGCTGAACTACCCTTGTTAGTTGTAACTACAATGGCGGTTCACAGTAACACATGACTGAGCAGATAAGATGATTAATTTGACGTAGAATAGGATAAAACAGAAATCATAGCAAGGCATTCCAGTGTATTGAGAAAAAGTATGATAAGCATAAGGATAAATATTTTATTTTATATTTCTAATACTTGAGATTCAAGAAAACACAATGTGCCTTCAATTGAACCCAATAGGATGGATCAATTTCATTAATCACAGCCAACATAATGAGAACCAAAAGACCCAAAGATCTTGTCTACAATCATTTTTCCACTCCCTTTATTAAAGGTAACATGAAAAATTTTAGACAATAATAATAAAATTCACCAAAAAACAACTAAAATATAACTTTTGTTACATAAAAGGAAATTACATTATAAAAAAAGTAAAGAAAGAAGAAACAGCCAATATACCGTAATAGAAAACAAAGTGTTGAATCCATAAAGCCTTAACCTAGTAAATCAATATGCATATCCACAGACAAAAGCAATAAAAGAAATAGATTCAGCAACATCCCATTCAGTAGTAAAATAACTAAGCATTCCAAAGATATATTGTAAAGGTAATGTTCAATGATGTTACAGTTCAATTAAAAGCCTTAGAACTTAATTAGGGTCCTTTTTCCATATTCATGTTTTTTCAAGTTACATTCAACAAAGTATTCAGCAATTCAAAATTTCAAATTTTAAGCCAATCCCAGTTCAAATGTCTTTCCAGAAAAAGTGATAACAAATAAGTCAATTCATATATATATATATTTTTTCCACATTTCTCAGTAAAGCCCATAACTTCGAAAATGGATTTTCTCCGCGACCTTATTGGCTCCAAATAAGACAAACCACAATTCAAATTCAAGTTTATTTCTTTTCCATATTTCTCAGCAAGCAAACAATTCCTTAAAAAATAGTAAATTGTAACAAAGAAGTAAGCATACCATGGAGCTGGAAAATCAGAGCCTCCAAAGGGCAGCTGATCCATGTGCCTCTGCCAGATCCTAATCATCCACACGGCGTACAAAATCATTGCCATACCAACCATCGCCATCACCGAGTTTACCAACTTCAATATCGACTGTATGCAGCTCCTAACCACCCTAACCATCCTGCGAGCCTAAACACAATTCACCGGAAAACCCAAAAAGAATTTACAAAAATGAAAAGAAATGGAAGAGAAATTCGCAGAAGTCCTAGACGGAAATCTAGGGCTTGAGCGCGCCTGCTAAAACGACAAACAATTTTAGAGTGGTTCCGTTTTGATGATTTTATCCGAAATTTATGGGAGTTTTGGTTTTTCTGCTCTGAGTTGTATTGGTTTTAAAAAACTGTTTTTTTTTTTTTTTTTGCTGAAAGTTGAAAAATAAAATGTTTTTCGTTTTCTTGTTCTAAAACAAGTTAATACCCAAACAAAAATGAACTAATTAATCGAAAAATATTTTTCCAGATCATTTTTTAAAATATAATAGGTATACTATCATCAATGGTGACAGTTAATATATTATATATATATGTTAATATATATATTGTTTGTTTTGAATGACATAAATTTACAAACACCACACAAGGGAGGGGTATGGATTTGTCTTATAGTTCTCATAAACTTTGTATCAGTAGCTTGACTACTCAATTTTTACAAGTTTTGGTTATTTATAGTCTTACACACCGAAGGTCTCCAGTTTGCAGGATCAAGAAATTCGTTACTTATGCCGTTGTTTCAGTAGCAATTTCTTTTTAATATCAGTAATGCCAAGTAAATTTACAAAAGTAATTATTGACCAATTTCTTTTTTAATATTGGTAATGCCAAGTAAATTCAGTAAAGTAACTACTGACAACATTTTTTTTTTTAAGACAATGGCATTGGCAACTCACAATACAAAACAAAAAAATCCAAAATGTCTCTCATTTCATTGTTTCAAAAGCTTCTTAACATCCAGTTTTGACGTAGCAAATTCTAAGAGCAACAGGGATTTATCTTCTTTGGCCACCTCAAAATGCAACAAAAACTCTTACCACATTTTTATTGCACCCCTATATTACACACTATTCAGCATTAAACTCCAAGTACATTCTATAGGCATCTCGCTCAGATGAATAGTAACCTTTTATGAGGCAATCAACTTTGAAACCAAGTTTCTGGTAGAGATTCAAGGCAGGAGTCCTTAAGGGATCCACATGAAGCGATATGCGCTGTACATTTCTGGTTCTGCATCTCCCAATGGCTGCTTCCAGCAGTGATCCTCCATAGCCTTGCCTCCTATAATTTTCCCTCACTGCATATAAATTCGGAAATACTATATGTTACAAGTTTAGAAGTCATTTTCATTATTTAAGTAAAAGAATATAAAGCAATCATGCCTAGAATTTTTGCTTTCTCCTCGTGGATTCCATGTTCTAAACAAAGGGAAAAAGGGTTGCATAACACATGGGTCAAGAGTAGACATTAGGAAAAAAATGAACGTTGCACTTTCGTCGAATACCTGGTGAGCAAACGTATAGCACTAAGAAGTAAGCATTTTGCAGGCTCACTAGAAAATGGGCAATTTCAAAGTTCCACATGTTAATTTCATATTTACATAAAAAATAAAATAAAAATCTCTAATTTCATATTCACATGTTTTAAGATTCATACCATCTTAAAACAGAGTAAGGGTGAACACATAAAAGGAAATACAATCAAAGCGTCAAAACCCAAACAAATATAAATTTATAAAAAAAAAGAAAAGAAAAAAAGAAAGGGTTTTGGAACCTGCTAGCTTAGTGATGCAAGCGTACAAGGAAGAGGGCCAGGAATACATGACATAGCCAGCAACATGTCCGTCAACATCAATGTAAAGCAAACCGCTGTTCTTCTTTCTCAGTTCTTCATCGAAGGATCTAGCCAATGATTCGTGCTTCGGGAAGATCTTCCTCTCTAGCTTCACTATGTCTTCCACAATCTCAGACCAGCTGGGAGAGTTTCTTTCTAGCTCGACAATGTTCACCGTCGCCATTGGCGAGTGCACATAGAGTATATCTCGACGATCGTCGGTTCCTCTAAGAGTGAGATGGCTAGAGAATAAAGACAAATAAAGCTTTTCAGCTTTTGATTCGTCGAAACACGGATGACGTGGCACTTAGTTTGGAATTTCCAAAGTAATTTTGAAAAAGACAGTAACTTCACACTAAGTTTTCGGAAAAAACTGTCTATTCTATTTGCAAGTAAAATTTTAGTAATTAGTTTTCATATTTTTAGTGGCGGGACGAGACATATAAGTTAAACAGAAGATCCGCATTCGTAACTTCGCAACCATATCCGACATTATATGAAAATGCTATGGATGATCGTCGTTAAAAATTAAAGACTTAGTTTTTGTTAAAATAGAAACAACTGTCGTCAAAGTTTCATTTCCAATTGCACTTATCAATATTATTGTCTATTCTTTAACTTTTAACGAGACTTGTAATAAAAATGTCAAATGTTTTCAATAACGGCTTTTAACTTTCATCTATTAACGGATCAGACCACCATGAGGCTACCCATCTACACTTTTAAGCCCTAAAAAAAATACGAAAACGTACGAGACCAACTATAATTAGTCCATACAATTTAATTTGGAAGAGCTTAATCAGTTTACTTTTCTCATGACCATGGGAACTGTTGAATAATGGCTTGAATATTTTGTTCAAGATTGGCAACTAACCTACTGTCAAATATGGCAACTCAATTTCTTGTCGAAAGAAGCACTCAACAGTCGAGGATTACAAGCAAATTCAACATTGGCTGATATAATTTGAATTTGTAAACTTGTATTCACACTCTGTAAATGCCTATATAAGGGCATGAGATCTCCGATAATTGAAAGGAGTGAGTAAGAGAAATTTAGAGTTCCTTTTGTAAACTCTCGCAAACTTCTCTACGAAAATATCTTGCCTCCCGTGGGCGTAGGCAATTGCGAACCACGTAAATTACGTGTGTTTGTTATTGTTCTTTGTGTTTGTCTTTCAATTTAGGCGTTTGGCACGTGAAATGGTATCGAGCTCGAGTTTTGCTTGAAGCAGCAATTTTTCCAAACTGTTCCAAAAATTGAAAGTGCTCAAAATTGTGTTTTGAGTATACCAGGTGAAAGAGAAAGTTCGTACGAGAAAAACCCTGCAAAATTCGGGTTGAAAGGCTGCTGAAATCTGGGTGAAAAAATTGAAAAAAAATTTTTCGCGCGCGTCTGGAGGAAGAAGACGACACTGTTCATCCGATACTATTCATCCGCACCGAGCCGCACTGTTGAGCCATTTACTGTTGAAGCCGCACTATTGAGCCGCGTACTGCTGAAGTGGTACTGTTCATACTGTTCATCCAGTCCATACTGTTCATCCTGGTCTCACTGTTCATCCAGTCCGAACTATTCATCCGGGTCGCACTATTTATCCGGGCCACACTATTCAGCAGGGCCATACTGTTCATCCGGGCCTTACTATTCATCCGAGCTGACACTATTCACCGCAGAATATTCTCAGAATATTCTCTGATTTTATTTTGTTTGTTTCTTAGCCATTTTTAATCCGTTTCTGATAAAATTGGACTTGTTTTCTGATAGTTGAATTATTAGGATTCAATGAGATATTTTCAATGGCTGAACAAACCGAGCTGCCACGAAATACCGCGAATCATCCACAGTAGACTATTCAAAGATCATGTTGTCAAATGCAAGGTTCGAGGTGGAAAAATTTGATGGCACCAATAACTTTGGCATGTGGCAATGTGAAGTTTTGGATCGCTATTAGAAGGATCACATATTGCTTTGGCGGTTAAACCCGAGGATATATGCGATAAAGATTGGGATTACATAAATCGTCGAGCTTGTAGCCAATTCGATTTGCTTAGTCGAGAAGTACTTTGTCATGAAGGAGGCCAGTGCAAGTCTCCGGAAGCAGTTGGAGGACAAGTACATGACAAAAAGTATAGAAGCCTACCAAGAAGAAACTTTTCCGTTTTGATCTGAAAGGTATCTCTATGATTGAGCATTTAGATAATTTCAATAAAATTCTTGTGATTTAGAATTTAGAAGTTGATATTATTGAAGAAGATAAAGCTCTATTGTTATTAAATTCCTTGCACGAAAGTATGAGCATTTAACCACTACTCGCTATATGGAAAAGATGAGGTTAAATTTGTAGATGTTTCTAATGCTTTGGTGAACAATGAGTATCGGAAAAAGGATCAAATTGATCACAGGGAAACAACATCAGAAGCTTTGACTATAGTAAGAGGGAGGACAAGCAATGAGAAAATCGGAGGATTTGGAGGCAAGATCCCGTTCAAAGTCAAGAGGATTATCATCAAAAAAATCTTGCAAAGGATGAATGTGCCTATTGTCATCGAAGGGCATTGGAAAAGGATTGTCCAAATAGGGAGAAATCAACTGCAAACATTGCCAAAAGCAAATGAAGAGGAATACTTTTACGGTTTCATCATCGACCACTTTTGATAGATGGATTTTGGATTAGGATGTTCTACCATATGTGTCCGAATAGGCGGTGGTTCTCAAGCTTCCAAAAGCTTGATGGTGGAGTTGTGCTTATGGCAGCGATAATACACATCATACAAAGGTATTGGAGCGATTCGTTTGAAGATGCATGATGGTACAATCGACGACTCAATGATGTTAGATATGTTCCGATTTGAAAAAGAATCTCATATCTCCGGGGGTTTTAGACTCTAGTGGTTACAAGGTGACCATTGAAAATGGAGTCATGAAGGTTGTTCGAGGTGCATTTCAGGCAATGAAGGGTACTCTGAAGAATAATTTGTATTTCTTAGATGGAAACAGATCCGCGAAGTGCGGTATATCCAGGATTCGAAGATGAAGAATCCGACACTTCCCGACTCTGGCACATGCGCTTAGGGCATGTTGGAGAAAAGGCCTTGCAAAGTTTAATAAAACAAGGCATACTGAAAGGTGCTAAGACTGGAAAACTAAGTTTCTGTGAACATTGTGTTTTAGGGAAGCAAACGAGAGTCAAATTCGACCGCAACTCATCGTACCAAGGCAACCGGATTATGTTCACACCGATGTCTGGGGTCCTTCCACAAATGCTTCATTGGGAGGTAAACGTTACTTTGTAACTTTTATTGATGACTTTTCTAGATATGTTTGGGTTTACACTATGAAGCATAAAGATGAAGTTCTAGATATCTTCCTTAAATGGAAGAAGATGATTGAAACTCAAACCGGTAGAAAGCTCAAGCGACTCAGATCAGATAATGGTGGAGAATACAAATCAGATCCATTCCTGAAAGTTTGTCAGAATGAAGGAATAATCAGACACTTCACAGTTCCTGGCACTCCACAACAAAATGGTATAGCAGAACGGATGAATCGAACCCTAGTTGATAAAGTTCGATGTATGTTATCTCAGTCAGGCTTGAGCAAAGCATTTTGGGCAGAGGCTTTGATGTATGCCTCTCATATTATCAACAGACTACCTTCTACTGCAATTGATGGGAAAACTCCTATAGAGGTATGGTGGAAAATTTGCTTGATTATAACTATGCATATTTTTGGATGTCAAAGATATTATCATGTCACGAGAATCAAAGCTGGATCCTAAGAAATTTTTATGGGCTTTAGTGAAGGAGTTAAGGCATTAGACTATGGAACCACGAGTCAAAGATCGTTGTAAGTCGAGATGTTACCTTTGATGAATGCAATCTTGAAGCGAAAACTTGAGAAAGATAATGAGAATCGAATTCTCTACGGCATGTGAGTTTGCGGATCGACATTCCAAAAGAACTGGGTATTGATCATCTTGACTATGAATATGATGATCAAGACGAAATCTCGAGTGAGGTGGATGTTTCATCACCGGAACAACGATCGAGTCTATACTACCGAGAATAGAAAGGAACATTCAAAACGCGCTTTCGGACATGGTGGCATACGCCTTCCAGGTGATAGATGATGATGTCAGAATACTTACAAGGAAGGCGTATCGATCGACAATGTCAAGTGGAAGGCGGCAATGGATGAAGAAATGACATCACTTCATCGACCGACTTGGAAGTTGGTTCCACTTCCAAAGGATAAGAAAGCAATTGGGTGCAAATGGGTTTATGCGAAGGAAGGAATTAGGGTAAAGACAATATCGGATACAAAGCCGGACTTGTAGCGAAGGTTATGCTTCGAAGGAAGGAATAGATTACAACGAGGTATTCTCACCGGTTGTCAAACATGCATCTATTCAATATTATTGGCTTTGGTTGCCTGATTTGATCTGAGTTATTTCAACTCGGCGTGAAAGCGCATTCTCCATGGAACTTTAGATGAGAAATCTATATGTCTCGGCCGGATGGGTTTAAAGTTCATGGAAGAGAATTGGACTTGCAAATTAAGTAAGTCATTGTATGGTTTAAAGCGATCACCTGCGATGGTACAAGAGGTTTGGCGACTTTATGATAAATCGAGGTACACACGCAAATCGGTTTGATCATTGTGTCTATTTTCCCAAGATGGTACTTTTGTTTATTTGCTCCTATATGTGGATGACATCGATAGCATCTAAGGACGAAGGAGATTGATAAACGAAGGCTCTTAAGCTCGAGTTGAGATGAAGGATCTTGGAAGCGAAGATTCTTGGAATGGAAATCAAAGAGATAGGGTGAAAGGTACAATATGTTTGACTCGGACTCGATTATTTGAAGAAAGTACTTGAGAGGTTTGAAATTTGTGACAAAACAAAACACGTAAGTACAGTTAGCTCCACACTTCAAATTGAGTGCATTAATGTCACCAAGTACGAATCAGAAGGAGAAGATGAAGCATATTCCATATGCAAATGCGATTGGTGCTTTAATGTATGCAATGGTATGTACAAGACCCGATATTTCACATCTTTGTAAGTATGGTAAGCCGTTACATGCACAATCCGGTAAAGGCCATTGGCAAGCGGTGAAATGGATTTTACGGTACATTGAGTCTTGTGAATGTTGGTTTGAAGTTCGAGAGAGACAAGAATGTTGATAAACATTTAGTTGGATACGTGGATTGATTATCTTTGGTGATCTTGACAGCGCCGATCTAATCGGTTATGTGTTCACAATAGCGGAGGACCGTTAGTTGGAGATCAACCTTACGATCAACGGTGGCTTTGTCAACTACTGAGCGAGTATATGGTAATGAAGCTTTCAAAGAAGCTATTTGGCCGTGGATTGATAGAAGACTTGGGAATTGTTCGAAAAATGTGGAGGTATTCTGCGATAGTCAGTGCAATTTGTTTAGCAAAGAACCAAGTATATCATGGACGCAAGCATATAGATGTTGATTTCACTTCATCAGGAGATAATTGATGAAGGAGATATTCTACTACTGAAGATCGAGCTAAGATAATCCTGCAGATATGCTAACAAGGTGGTTCAGGATCAAGTTCCAACATTGTTTGAACTTGATCAACATCTCGAGCTTAGGCTGGGCGTGGGGCGGGATGGCGGTGGATTCTCGCCAAGGTGGAGATTGTTGAATAATGGCTTGAATATTTTGTTCAAGATTGGCAACTAACCTATCACAAATATGGCAACTCAATCAAAGAAGGCAACTCAACACGGTCGAGGATTACAATGAAGCAAATTCAACATTCGTGCGGATAATTTGAATTTGTAAACTTGTATTCACACTGTAAATGCCTATATAAGGGTAGATCTCCGATAATTGAAAAGTGAGTAAGAGAAGTTAGAGTTCCCTTTTGTAAACTCTCGCAAACTTCTATGAAAATATCTTGGCCTCCGGGCGTAGACAATTGCCGAACCACGTAAATTCTGTGTGTTTGTTATTGTTCTTTGTGTTTGTCTTTCAATTTCTGGGCGTTTGGCACAGCAGGAACAGCTTACTTCACTGTTTTATCAGACAATGATCGGATTTTGAATCCCGAGAGATATTATATAAAATAAAGACAAACATCATATAAATAATAATTGCAGTTGATCAGTGCACACATGCAATGTCGTCTATTATTTCAATTCATTAAAATATTTTATTGGTGGTTTATGCAAGACGACAAATAGGACTGATTAAACAAACTACAATTTCATCAATGAGTCGTACGTCACTGTGGATAAGCCTCAATAATGGATGGTAAAGCTGGAATTTTGATAATATTGTAGCAAGAAAAGCCACCTTGTTTCAAAAGGTTTTCCCATTCAATCTTAGTCCTCTCTTTTCCACTTGGAGAAAGCGCAAGCATAACCAGATCAAACACGAGCTTTGTGTCGTCGAATAGGTCGTCTCCTTCTGCCTCCAAAACAGCGTCGACGATGATAATTTTCCCACTCCTCTCCGGCATCGCTTTCTTGAAATTCTTCAAGATCTTCACACAAACGTCATCGCTCCAATCGTGCATTATCCACTGTAATAGTTAATGAATTACTCAATTCCAAAGTAGGTGAATAACATATTAATTTCCAATTATTAATAGTTAAATTAGAACTGTTCCCATTTTTAAATTATACTGTTTTAAGCTATTAGAATCGAAGTTTTAATATGTATATCAATCTGAGAGAGTCAACAAAGCCATAGGTACTTGCCTTCATGAAGACCACATCGGCACGTGGAATGCACTTGAACATATCACCTTGGACATGGGAAACACCAGGGTACACCGGAGCTGTGGCGATGACATGTGGCAAATCAAAGTTGATACCATTGATGTGTGGATATGATTTCACGAACTCAGAGATTGCCCCTCCCGTCCCACCACCAACGTCCACAATGATGTCACGTCATCGAACACGCTCTTATATTCTGAAATGATTGTCTTCAACACGATCTTGGCCGAGCACTCCGTCCCATCGTTGAATAATTTGTTGAAGTCAGAATTTTCAGACATAAACTGCCAGACATCACGGCCATGGGCCTTGATGAAGGCAATGCCACCTTCCTTGACACATTGGCTAAAACGATGCCACGGAGCCATCAGCCATGAATGAGTCAGCACCAGAAGCATCGGACCTAGACTGAGCTCCGAGTCATGCAATAGCCATCTAGACGAGTCGGTCAACCCATATAGAGCATGATCTTCACCGTTTGATCGATGAGCTGCTGCGGTGAATATGTTTCTACGAATTAGCAGCCTCATGATGCGTGCAAGGCAGGTGATATCTGGTGAGCTTGAGTAATCATCAGCAGGGAAACTGGAAACGATTTGGGACAGAGTGATTGGGCCACCATGAGAGTGAATAATATCAGCTATGCGGAGCTCCACAGCACATCTCAAAGCCATAGAATCTGCAAAGCTCAACATGTATTTCCATATCTCGGCTTGGCCTCTTAGCACTGATTGATCTGCTTCCATCTCTCTCTCTCTCACTCTCGCTCCTCTTTGTGCCTAAGAAAGCCAAAAACAACACGTGAGCCAAGCTATTCATATACTATACAACGTTAATAAACTTATAATTTGATTATTTTAACTTTGTCTAGCTTTTGTCTAGGCTTGTAATTTTATAATTAATTTTTTGAGTGGCAAGTCAAATCAATTACACAAGTTATAAATCATGGAGCATCACATATATGGATCCAGATTCTTGGCTTATTTATGTTCTCTGCTTGTAAGCTTGTTTTTAGACATTTAAATATCTACTTAATTCTACCTTTTCCCTTTGTGCTTGTATTTCGAAACTTTTATAATTGACAAAAAAACAAAAGAAAAAGAAAAAGGTTAATTATAAATTAAGTGTCTCAATTAACATTTTTTGTTAGTATGATGATTTTTAATTAAAATGTTTTCATTTTCTATTTATATTTGTATTTTTTATTTTGCTTCACATTTTTACTCAATTGAGTAGTCTAATTAACATTTAACAAACTCCAACCAACTTCTAAACTAATTAAATTATATATAATTCAAGAGGAAAAAAATTAAAAACAAAAATAAAAAACAACTATATTATTAAATGAGCCCTTAATGTTTTAATTAATATTTTTTGTTAGTACGATGACTTGTAATTATGAAGTAGCTAGATTAAATATTGCTTGATGGAAAAATAGGAAACAAACAGATCAAAGAAAAAACATGCGGGGAGAATCCTTGGCTTAAAGTTAAAGCTTATATATCTAGATGAGTAAAAGAATAAAAGAATCCAAGTGTATTCAATTTTGTTAAATGCGTGGTAGAGGGGAAGTTATTAAGGGAGTAAACTTTCTATTTTAGACTCTTATAAAATTGTAAACCTAGGACAGTAATAAAATTCTATCTATTATTAAATTTTTAAACTGATAATTTCAATATTTTTATTATAAAAAGGAAAAAAGAACAAAAGTACGTAAAAATAAAGTTTGATCCAAAAAATGAAATACGTGCATGATAAAATATCCCCATGGGAACAGCTTCGATGTTTTCAGAGAATGATCCGGATTTTGAATCCCAAGAGATATTATATAAATTAAAGACACATTATAGAAATGATAATTGCAGTTGATCAGCGCACACATGCAATGTCGTCTATTATTTCAGGTCTTTAAAATATTTTATTGGTGGCTAATGCAAGACGACAAATAAGACTGATAAAACAAAATATAATATCATCAGTGAGTCGTACGTCACTGTGGATAAGCCTCAATAATGGATGGTAAAGCTGGAATTTTGATGATATTGTAGCGAGAAAAGCCACCCTGTTTCAAAAGCTTTTCCCATTCAATCTTGGTCCTCTCTTTTCCGCCTGGACAATGCACAAGCATAACCAAATCAAACACCAACCTTGTGTCATCGAATAGGTCGTCTCCTTCTGCCTCCAAAACAGCGTCGACGATTATAAGTTTCCCATTCCTCTCGGGCATCGCTTTCTTGCAATTCTTCAAGATCTTCACACAATCTTCATCGCTCCAATCGTGCATTATCCACTGTAATAGTTAATGCATTACTCAATTCCAAAGTCGGTGAATAATATATTAAATTCCAATTATTAATAGTTAAATTAGCACTGTTCCTAAAAGCGACATCGTTAAATTATACTGTTTTAAGCTATTAGAATCGAAGTTTTAATATGTATATCAATATGAGAGAGAGAGTCAACAAAGCCATAGGTACTTGCCTTCATGAAGACCACATCGGCACGTGGAATGCACTTGAACATATCACCTTGGACATGAGAAACACCAGGGTACACCGGAGCTGTGGCGATGACATGTGGCAAATCAAAGTTGATACCATGGATGTGTGGACATGATTTCACGATCTCAGCGATTGCAACTCCAGTCCCACCACCAACGTCCACCAATGATGTTATGTTATCGAACACGCTCTTATATTCTGAAATGATCGTCTTCAACACGATCTTGGCCGAGCACTCCATCCCATCATTGAATAATTTGTTGAAGTCAGAATTTTCAGACATAAACTGCCAGAGGTCACGGCCATGGGTCTTGTTGAAGGCAATGCCACCTTCCTTGACACATTGGCTAAAACGATGCCACGGAGCCATCAGCCATGATTGAGTCTGCATCAGAACAATCGGACCTAGACTGAGCTCCGAGTCATGCAAGAGCCATCTAGACGAGTCGGTCAACCCATATAGAGTATGATCTTCACCATTTGAATGATGAGCCGTTGCGGTGAATATGTTTCTACGAACTAGCAGCCTCATGATGCGTGCAAGGCTGGTGATATCTGGTGGGCTTGAATAATCATCAGAGGGGAAACTGGAAACGATTTGGGACAAAGTGATTGGGCCACTGTGAGAGTGTATAATATCAGCTATGCGGAAATCCACAGCACATCTCAAAGCCATAGAATCTACAAAGCTGAACATATATTTCCATATCTCTGCTTGGCCTCTCAGCACTGATTGATTTGCTTCCATATCTCTCTCTCACTCTCGCTCCCTCCTTGCGTCTAAGAAAGTAAAAAACAACACGTGAGCTAAGCTATTCATATACTATACAACGTTAATAAACTTATAATTTGATTATTTTAACTTTGTCTGGGCTTTTGACTTTTGCATTCGTTGAACATCATGACTAATTTTTTATCACTCTAAAACTTTATAACAAAAGTGTTTTATACATATATTTTCTTCTACAAAAGCAAATTATTCTGTTTTGTATTCATGGGTTACAACATCAGTGATGATCTATTTTTTATTATAATAAAAATCATATGATACTGAAATTGTCAGTGAAAAGATCCCAAGTTGGTTCTGTTCTCTTGGCAAGAGGTGAGGTCGATGTGTCTCCTTACTTTTCTACGAAGAGATAGATTTCTTGTAATTTTGGGATAGATTTCTTGTTATTTTGGATAAAGTATATTCGGTTATATGTTCGAACAAACAAAGTTTCTCGTTGGCTTGACATGGGATATTAGAGGTTTATAAAAGATTTTGAGTACTTCTGACCTTTTGTGGTGGAACTCAAAAGCCTAACAAAGTACTTTTCATTCTTCTGAACGTGCAAGTCTTTTCTTTATTGGCTTTTGGGATCTTCCTGATTTGTTGGCCGGTCGGATAGCCTTGTTACTTCTACCAGTGAGGGATCCTCTTAATTATGTTGCGGCTCTTTCTTCTACCTAAACTACGTGGCTCGGGGCAACTGCGTTCAGCCTGTACGAACAATTAAACTTACAGAGTTAGTGTAACACAAGTACTTTCTTATTTAACTAATACCATTAATCTTATAAGAACATAAACAATTGATGCAGATCTGTATGCATGCATATGAGAAAAAAAAGGAAAAATACTAATGTGAATCCTTCATTCGCAAAGTTACAGATGTAGCAGTTTGGGGGAGTACTCTCGAGGTAATTAAGCTGTATAAGAAACACTTACCATCAATGAGAATCTCTTTGAGAACTTGGATGTATGGATGCAATAGGTTTGGAGACACCTTTATATAGGGGGAAAGTTTCTTCTTTATTAGCTGAATTAATTAATTACTGGTAAAAGAATAATCAACTTTTAGAATTTGCGGTAGAATATTGATTATTTTAAAATCTTTTACTTTTTGCCAACAACAACAACAACAACATAATAATAATAATAATAATAATAATAATAATAATAATAATAATAATAATAAACTTTTAATTAGTTTATATTAAGAAATGCTTCGATATTGGAATCTTTCAAAGTTTCAAGTAGAATATTGGTTATTCGATTAATTAATTTAAAATAACTAGATATAATATAATAATATGGGAAAATAAAAATAAAAATTATTAACCTCAATCTCCTGAGGTTTGATGAAAATACAACTAGACCAGCTAGTTTGAAAACTCATCACTAAGTAGTCTTTTAATTAATTAGTTTTTGACTAAATTGATTACTAAATATCTATTATTAATTGTGTTATCTCTTTTTTCTATCAATTTTTTTTTATATGAACCCATTTTCTAATAGTTTAAATTTTTAAAATCAGTAATAATTTAATATAGTATAAGAGCCTCTAAATCTTAAACACTTAAATTTAAATCTTATTATTATATTAGTGGTAGTTAGTTTAAGAAATTATAATGCAGCAAATCTGAATACTATAAAGCCAACAGTGGTAGTTTAACAAATTGTAATGCACCAAATCTGAACACTATAAACCCAACACCGATTCGTTTGAACATACTTGACATTATAATAAGCAACTGATGCTTGCTAACCAAATGTGTATACCTCATGCAAGTGACGTCATCATCACAAGTTGTGTGATAAAAACTTATTCTATATTTAAAGATCAGGAAATGAAGAACAACGTCTATTGAGAAAGGTGACGCCACATCTTCCAAACTACGTCGTTTTTTGCTCAACTATATAATATATTAGGTAGTCAAAACACACACAGAGCTCCATTTAAATACAAAACCACATCGTTTATGTCCAGATTTTGGATCAAAAATCCAAAAAATATCCAAATAAAATTCAATTAAACACCGCTAATCAGTTGGTAAACAAGAGGGTACCCCATATTATTATTTTTAGTAATTTGTTGCAAATTAAAATAGAGCAAGTACTCGTGTAACTTGCCCTTGCATATAAAAGCAAGTACAAAAGCAAATGAACTCGTAAAGCATGCAAAAATAGAGTGGGTGTGATTTAACATATATATATATATATATATATATATATACGCGTACACACACACACTATCTTCAAAAACTTCGCATGGTTGCCTTGGTGCTCAATATGAATGCGATAAATTTTGACAATTTGCATATGCTTTGACACGTACGTTGGGTTTGGTTTGTGCGGAAGGGCTTCAATTGAGGAGCTGATGCTTGAAATTGCACACGTTTATTTGTGGCTTTAAAGTTAATTTGTAGATTACATGGTGATGCAGATCTGAAATCAATAATTGAGGTGCATTTGTGTAAATTATAAACACTGTTTCTACGACAGGTCATTTCCATGGATGATGAAAGGAAAAGTTATACACAAAGACCAATAATAATAATAATGCAAATTGACATGGAGAAGTATGTGGCGTAGAATGAAGTTTACATTATATCTAAAATCTCAGAACCATTGGCTCGTTTAGTTTGGCAGCTCTTGCCACCTACCACCATTAATTATTAGTATACTGTACTTACAAGTTACAGCTAATTTGTCAGCGCCATTAAAGTGCATAGTTGTACATCAATCATTTACCACTCCTATTATATATATATATATATACGAAGAAAGATTCTAACGATATGATAACTGATGAACTGTTTATATATATTTTAAAAAATTTAAATATTACATATGAGTTTAAATAAGTAAAAAATTATTTAAAATATATAACCATTTATCTATCATTTATATATAAATAATATTATACATCACAACAATTATATATATATATATATATAATTTTATTACTATATATATAATAGAAGATATGATCATGTATATAATAGGGGAAATGGTATAATGGTCGATATTAGTCGGCGATGAAAATAAAAAAAATATTTTTTTAACAAAATACTTGTAAATATAGAATTGATAATTAAAAGAGTAAAAAATATAATATAATAAAAATATAAAAAGTATTTTTTTATTTTCATCGCAGACATCGCCTACTACGCCATATCTCCTATTATACATATCACCATATATATAAATAAATATCGCTTTTTTTCCAATTTAGGAATTTGAACAATGCTCTTCAAATTAATCTTTAAAAAACAGACCCTGACATTAATAATGAGTAAAGCTATTTTTTTGGTGAATATGAGTAAAGCTATTTGCACAGGTGATAACACCATATTCGCCATTACTTATATGGTAAATGATGACTGATTATTCATTAATTTTTTATTCTAAAAACCTAATATAAAAAACTTAACCTATAGGATTAAACCAATTAAAGACCCTACCGGTGTTAAACACGTGATAATTAGCATTTTTCTTAGTGCATAGCTTTCATTCCTTTTGGAGAGATTTCATTTGATTTCAAAGCATACTCAGTTTCCAATCAAATTTTGACACCATTTCTTCAAGTGATTAAGTCTTCAAGTGATTAGTGTATATATATATATATGTAAGGGTAATATACAAATGTTTGTAGTTTGCAATTTAAGGAATGATATAAAACCCTATATTTGAATTTTATATTTGTGAATACTTAATTAATATTACATATAAGAAAACGCTTAGCGAACTTTCTTAGGAAAAAGACTAAATTTTCAGGTGACTATACATCAACATCATCTAATCTCATTTAACGTTTACTATAAAACAATAATTATTCTAACATATATAGCAATTTGATTATGCAAGTTCTGTTTATAACTAAGATAAATATGTCCCTAAGGACTAGGGATACCAATGCGGCAGTGGTGGTCCTATGGAGAGAGCGACCTTCCCCTTTCCTCTACATTTGGTGATTCTCAAGAATAATTGTCTTATTTGAAAAATTCCATTCATAAGCAACAACAAAGATGAGTTTTTAAGTACTAAATTAATGGTATTAAAGATATCATAACACTAACCGAGTGTAAATGACTAATTAGTGCCAGAAGACATAAAACAAAGTGCGTGTGTGTGAAGATGGAGTGTAACTATATATTTGCTAGTTAGTCTTACAAGTGGATGGATTCGAACTCAAATTGTGTATGAACGTTTACTATAAGCTGTGGACACATTTTGCCGAAATTTTATTATTATTATTACTATTACTATTGTTATTATTACATCATTATTATATATGATGGGTGTAGAAGGGATTCAAAATTGGAAATTATTTTATCCAAAAACAGTTACTTTACCACTGGGCTGTTTCCACGGGGGACTCGAGAAAATTATTTGGTTAAAGTTGTTCAGATGATGAGTAAGTAAATATACTTTGAGTTCGAATCCATCCACTTGTATTTTTCCTTTTCTAATAATAATAATAATATTAATACCAAATATTAATTCGACCAAATATATAATTGGTCACACTGGGCTGTTTCCACGGCATGAAGTAGTTAGCTAGATATTTTCCCTCTGCTGCTCTGCAAGATAGTAATTAATTTGGAAATACTTCTTAATTATCAAAGCAATTAATGTAAACAGGTAGAGATTTGTTCTTGATCATCATCATCATCATCATAGATGAAATTGATTCCAGGTTTGATATTATCGTTTTATAGGGTCCACTTGATAATTAAGGAGAAAAGATGTGTTTGGTGAGAATGTGTGTTGTATAAATAGGTTCATAGGTGGTGGTGATTCGCAATGAAAGGAAAAAATACATTGAAAACATTTAGTTTCGTACGTAAATGATGATGGAGTTTGAGGAGGAAAAAATATTGGGGCCAGTGAGTCCAATCGGGAAGTTCTTGAACAGCTCTGTGCTGTGTATCCATTCTCGCTGTTATCGAAATTGAGGTTCCTATAAGTGAAGAACAACTCAAGTCGGTGGTTCATATTTTGCTTCCGATCAACCCACGTTTCTCTTCTGTCACGGTCATTGCTCTCCCTCATCTCCTTCGACCTCTTTTTGACTTTCTTTTATGGTTATATAATTTTTAACATTACTTGTTATTATTATTAATAAAGCCGGTGGAACAAATGGCTTTTGCTAACCATCCTGTTACAGGTTTATACAACATGGTCGTTGGTACACCGTAGGTACATTAATGGTCATATAAAGTCTTCTAAAATGATAATTTTTAGTATATTTAATTTACTATAAGTATGAAGTTTACACGTACTAACATTAAAGAAATTATAAAAATAAGGGATCCTACATTTTAATGTAAATGAGATTACTTATTGTCGCAAGTAATCTAGGGTATGTAAATGAGGTTACTTATTGTCTAGGGTCTACGAATGACGGAATTATCATATATGAGGAATCCCTTAACTGAATTAAATTAGTGGCGCTATTTGTAACCTCCGTATATATGCACTAGGGTTGCTTCAATTCTTATGGGTCAAGTTGATCGACTCATACCTCATTTGCTTCTTTTATTTATTTATTTGGGGTTTGTATATAGTGCAAAATTTTCATAAGATGAAACTTTTTTTCTATTATATATGGCATGGTTTAGCTGCATGGACTTGTACGTAGGAGCTGGATGTATCCATTTAAGTTACATGGGAAAACAGAGAGTTGCCTTTGGAATCCAAGAAGGGCATATCAACTCCCAATAATTCAGTCATGCGTGGAAATAGCTTTTCAGACTATATCCAAAGCCACGCAAAATTCGGAATAGGTTTGTTATAAGTCATCAGCACTGAACTACGACATTCTTTTAATTATTAATTTACTTTTTAATTGTTAGCATTGTAACTATTAATATTATAATCGCTTGGTTCTACTGTTTCATTCAGTTCTATGTACTTGATTATTATCACAAATATAGGTTAAGGCTTTTTTTTTTGGCCAAAGTTTCAATCATTTGGTTTCAGATATGCATACTCTCTTTGTTTGTACTTTATGAATCATTATCTTTCTTTCTTATTAATAATATTTATAGTTTAAGTTATGTGGATCAAGCAGAGATAAATAGAAAACATAAACAAATACTGTTAAAATATAAAAAATAATATGATATACATATTAAATTGACCGCCAAACATCTTAAATATTTTAGAACAGTGATAATTCAACACATCTTACAATTATATGGTAAACGCACCAACCCCAAAAACATCACTCAAGGTGACAAAAGCTGTGTATGATAAAAGTTGATTCCCAACTACTGTTCTCTTTCTTTTTCATTCTTGAACACAGTTTATATCACATATTTTCCACCACTCTTGTAGCTTTGATAAGCAAGGAATAATGTAAAAAGCACAAAATGAGGATTAAAGAAAAAGTTATTATCTATAACCTTATTCCAAATGGAACTTCTTTTTCAATCATATGCTTTTGACAAGATCATCAACCTCTTTAATATTATTTCTTAATGTTGAAGACAATCTCTCCCTTTTATCTGTCATCCATCAACCCTCTCTGTCTAGCTAGTACGTCATTTTGTTTCTTTAGCTACCAAGTAGTGCTTAACTTCTAAACATGGAACTCCCCAGCATTTACCTTTTCATTTCTTTTATCCTTTCCTTTATTTTTTTCCTTTCTTTCTTCCTCTCTCTCTCTCTCTCTCTCCATTTCTACCAAAACTTCATCTCACCCGCACCGTTTTCACTTTCCATCCTATTCTCCATGTCTCAAACAAAACCTATTAGCTTAATTATTTAATTACTAGAGATTGTTATTGAGAACAAAAGATCGAATAACCAACTTTAGAAATTGCGGTAGAGAATATTGATTACTTCAAAACTTTTTATTTTTGCGAAGATAAGAATAATTAACTTTTAATTAATTTATATTATACCATTATTTTATATGAACTGAGCCGATTTAACTAATACCCTTAACTTGTCAACTTGTGAATTCTGGAGTTCAACTAATTAAGCTTCAGGCATTGGTTGATTTCAATGTTTAAGGGTATTGGAAGAAAAGCGTATCGTACGCTTTTGAATTTTAAAACATTGATTGGAATGCTAGCTAAACCCCTCATTATCAAAGCTTAATTTTGAGTTTTGTATAGAACATTATGACTAATATTTTACAAGAGGCCATATATATAGGACTCTAAAACTTTAGAACAAAGAGTCTCATACATGTATCTTTCTTCTAACACAAGCAAATTATACTGTTTTGTATTTATGGGTTACAACTTGGGTGGTAATCTATTTTGTGTTATAATAAAAACTATATCATAACACTGAAATTGTCACTTAAAAGATCCCACGTTGGTTCTATTCACTTGGCAAGAGGAGAGGTCGATGAGGTCCTTACCTTTTTTAGAAGGGATAGTTGCTGGTTTGGAAAAACTATACTTTTCATTCTACTCCTAAATATATGCTGCTGCTGCTCTGTATGGGTGACCTGGGAAGACCTTGTTGTTTCTTCAGTCGGTGGGCTACTATTGCGGCTTCTTTCGGTACAAACAAACTTACAGAGAGTTAGCAAAACACTACTTAACATGCTCAAATCAAAACTAAAAAAGACTACTGTGAGAAAATTAATCCATAAGCTCATCATTGTTTAGATCAATCAAAGTTAGCAACTTGAGGAAGGAACAAATATTTTGAAACGGTGTCACTTTACGGGTAACAGATCAGTTTGTTTCAAGTCCATGCCACAACATCAAGCAAATTGTGCACATGTGTGACCAGAGGTGATTGGGCCACGTCATTCTGTTTTCAACAGCTTGTCAAAAGGGTAAAGTCCAGAAGCGTCTTCTTTCCTGGAGCCGGCAACACAACTACAACAATTGGGTGGAGCAGATCAAATTGGATTTCTCTTTGTTTTAAGGAATTCTCTCTGGTTGTTTTCTGAAAGGGTTTGAGAGCAACTTTCTGGGGAAAGTTTATGTGTGAAGGTTGTAATTGGGACCAAATGGAATTGGGTTGGTATCTGTGTGAGCCATAACTGAGAGAAACACCATTGTTGATTGTAAGAAGTGTGATTCATTTAATGCAGAGACTCTCCGTCACCGGAGCAACGAGAATGTAGGTGCAAATTGTTCGAACCTCGATAAAACTTTGTGTTTGTTCTTTGTGACTGTTCTTGGTTTTAGATCCTCTGTGTTTGATTAGAATTACTGAACAACTACTTTTACATACAAAACATTATATATATATATATATAAATAAAGTTATGCATATCAAGCATTGATCTTGCACACATTATAAATACATATATAATTGATGCATGTATATATATATATATATATATATATATGCATCATGCATGCATATAAAAGAAAAGTAAAATACTTATGTGAATCCTTCATTTGCTAGTTATAGATGTAGGAGTTTTGTGAATCTGTTTTTCCAATTATTTGTATTCAGGACTTAATTCATTTCTGATGGAATTCAGGGCCTAGAATCCCGCCGCGAGCTTCAAGCCTTTTCTTCGTTTCCATTTCCCTCAATTCCCTGACGCGCGCCTTCACCCTTTCTTCACAACGAGTCTTTAGGTTGGAGAACCAATTGCGGTTGCTTTGTGTGGGTGGGCTAACCTTGTCATTGTGGCTGCTTCCGCCACCGGAACCACCCTACAGAGTTAGCAAAACAGTACTTAACATGCTCAAAGCAAAAATAAAATAGGATTACTTTTACATACAAAACATTTTGCATATATATATATATATATATATATAGTTATGCATATCAAACATTAATCTTGTACACATTATAAGTACATATACAATTGACGCATATATACATGCATCATGCATGCATGCAAACAAGAAAAATGTAAAATACTTGTGTGAATCCTTCATTTGCAAAGTTATAGATGTAGGAGTACTTACATCTATTACCATCGAGGGATATAAACTGAGCTGTATAAGGAACACTTGCTGGGAATCTCTTTAAGAAGTTGATGTATGGATGCAAGAGGTTTGGTGACACCTTTATATAGAGGGAAGTTTTTGCTTAATTAGCTTAATTAATTATTTAATTACTAGTGATTCATATTGAGAACAAAAGAATAATCAACTTTAGAAATTGGGTAGAGAATATTGATTGTTCTAAAACTTTTTACTTTTATTAAGATAAGAATAATTAACTTTTAATTAATTTATACTATAGAAATGCTAGAAATTGGAACAAAGAACAAAGGAACAAAATAATGCTTGATATTAATTAGCTAATTTGTTTTTATGAGTATTGAGATGGAGTTGCTGCAATTTATTAGCAGCGTCCACGTGGCTCATCCAGAACAGTTTGGACGTTTTCTCCTAATTAATATTAAGAATTAGGTAAACTTTGTAAAGTTTTTTTTTTGTTTTTTTAAAAATTCAGAGATCTGACATTTTTTTCCTCTTTAAAAATAAGAAAAACATGCAAGGACTATATTATAATCTTACTTTTTATGAACTGATCAGCTGATTTAACTAAAACCTAAACTTACAGAGTTTCAAGTTGAAAGCTAATAGACCTTTTTTCATTTTGTTGGTTAGGTTTATAAATTTCTAATTTAAAAGGGAAGAGAGCTTGACTTGAACCCACTACTTCAACTGTGTGGGTGTGAGAGGCATAGTATTAGGCCAATCGAATTGGTTGAAGTTCAACTTGTGAATTCTGGAGTTCAACTAATTAAGCTGCATTAGTTTGGTTCAGTGATAGAACCACTGAGAACGCCTTTAATGTTTTATGGTATTGGAAGAAGAATGTGTCAAGCCCTCAATGTCTAGACTTTTGACTTTTGCATTCATAGAACACATCATATAACTAATTTTTATAACTCTAAAACTTTATAACAAAAGTGTTTTATACATATACACAAGCAAATTATTCTGTTTTGAATTCATGGGTTACATGGTAATCTATTTTTTATTAAAATAAAAGCCATATGATACCCGAATTGTCAGTGAAAAGATCCCACGTTGGTTCTGTTCTCATGGCAAGAGGTGAGGTCGATGTGTTCTCCTTACTTTTCTATGAAGGGATAGATTTCTTGTTATTTTGGATAAAGTATATTCGGTTATATGTTGGAACAAACAAAGTTTCGCGTTGGCTAGACATGGGAATATTAGAGGTTTATGAAAGATTTGGATTACTTCTGAGCTTTTGTGGTGGAACTCAAAAGCCTAACAAAGTACTTTTCATTCATATGAGCGTGCAAGTCTTTTCTTTAATAGCTTTCGGGTCTTCCTGATTTGTTGGTCGGTCGGATAGCCTTGTTAATCCTACCAATAAGGCAGTAAAACATCCTCTTATGTTCAGCCTGTACAAACAAACTTACAGAATTTACCAAAAAAAAAAAAAAAACTTACAGAGTTAGTAAAACACTAGTACTTTCTTATTTAACTAATACAATTAATCATATACATTATAAGAACATATACAATTGATGCAGACCTGCATGCATGCATATAAGGAAAAAAAAAAGAAGTAAAATACTAATGTGAATCCTTAATTCGCAAGTTACAGATGTAGCACTTTGGGGGAGTACTCTCGAGGTAATTAAGCTGTATAAGAAACACTAACCATCAATGAGAATCTCTTTGAGAACTTGGATGTATGGATGCAATAGGTTTAGAGACACCTTTATATAGAGGGAAAGTTTCTGCTTTATTAGCAGAATTAATTAATTACTGGTGATCAAAATCTTTTAGAAATTGCGGTAGAATATTGATTATTTTAAAATCTTTTACTTTTTGCCAGCATAATAATAATAATAATTAACTTTTAATTAGTTTATATTAAGAAATGCTTCGATATTGGAATCTTTCACAGTTTGAAGTAGAGTATTGGTTATTCGATTTATTAATTTAAAATAACTAGATATAATATAATAATATGAAAAAAAAAAATTATTAACCTCAATCTCCTGAGATTTGACGAAAATACAACTAGACTAGCTAGTTTGAAAACTCATTACTAAGTAGTCTTTTAATTAATTAACTTTTCACTAAATTGATTACTAAATGTCTATTGTTAATTGTGTTATCTCTCCTCTCTATCAAAGTTTTAATATACATGTTAAGTGACAATTTAATATAATATCAGAGTCTCTAAATTCTAGGTTCAAATCTTATTTAACAATGTGTACACCTCATGCAAGTGAGGCCTTATAATAAGCAACTGATGCTTGCTGACCACATGTGTATACCTCATGCAAGTGACGACATCATCACAAGTTGTTTGATAAAAACTTTATTCTATATTTAAGATCAGGAAATGAAGAACAACGGCCATTGAGAAAGATGACGGCACATCAGTAAAACTATGTCGTTTTTTGCACAGCTTTATAATATATTAGGTAGTCAAAAGACACACGGCTCCATTTAGATACAACACATCGTTTATGTCCAGATTTTGGATCACAAATCCAAAAAATATCCAAATGAAATTCAATTAAATACTGCTAATCAGTTGGTAAACTAGAGGGTACCCCATATTATTATTTTTAGTAATTTGTAAGTGTAAAGACAAATCGACATAAGTTGCAAATTAAAATAGAGGAAGTACTCGTGTTACTTGCCCTTGCATATAAAAGCAAGTACAAAAGCAAATACAAAAGCAAAGGAACTCGTAAAGCATGCAAAAATAGAGTGGGTGTGATTTTTCATATATATATATATATATATATATATATATATACACAGAGACTATCTTCAAAAAGTATGCATGGTTGCCTTTGTGCTCAACATGAATGCGATAAGTTTTCACAATTTGCATGTGCTTTGACACGTACGTTGTGTTTGGTTTGTGCGGAAGGTCTTCATTTGAGAAGCTGAGGCTTGAAATTGCACACGATAATTTGTCGCTTTAAAGTTAATTTGTACATTACATGGTGATGCAGATCTGGAATCAATAATTGAGGTGCATGTGTGTAAATTATAAACACTGTTTCCATTTTCTGTACGAAAGGTCATTTCCATGCATGATGTACGGAAAAGTTATACACAGAGACCAATAATAATATAATGCAAATTGATACGGAGAAGTATGTGGAGTAAAATGAAGTTTACAATACATTTAAAATCTCAGAACCATATTGGCTATTGTTTAGTTTGGCTGCTCTTGCAACCTACCACCATTAATTAATAGTATAGCTGTGTAGTTACAAGTTCCAACTAATTTCTGAGCGCCATTAAAGTGCATAGTTGTACATCAATCATTTACTACAACTACTATTATATATATATAAGGGTTATACAAATGTTTGTAATTTGCAATTTAAGGAATGATATTAAACCGTATATTTGAATTTTTATATTTGTGAATACTTAATTAATATTACATATACGAAAACGCTTAGCGAACTTTCTTAGGAAAAAGACTAAATTTTCAGGTGACTATACATCAACATCATCTAATCTCATTTTAACATTTAGTATAAAACAACAATTGTACTAACATATATAGCAATTTGATTATGTAACTTCTGTTTATAATTAAGATAAATATGTCCCTAAGGACTAGGGATAGGAATGCGGCAGTGGTGGTCCGATGGAGAGAGAGCGACCTTCCCCTTTCCTCTACACTTGGTGATTCTCAAGAATAATTGTCTTATTTGAAAGATATCATAACACTTTAATGAATGTAAATGATTAATTAGTGCCAAAAGACAAAAAACAAAGTGAGTGTGTGGAGATGGAGTGTAACTATATATTTGCTAGTTAGTCTTACAAGTGGATGGATTCGAACTCAAATTGTGCATGAACTTCAATTATAAGCTGTGGACACATTATGCCGAAATTTTATTATTATTATTGTTATTATTATTACTATTACAACTACTACTATTATTATTACATCATCATTATTATGATGGGTGTAGGAGGGATTTAAAATTCGAAATTATTTTCTCCAAAAACAGTGACTTTACCACTGGGATTTTCCACAGGGACTCGAGTGAAAATTACTCGGTTAAGATTTTTTTTTTGGTCGAATATTTGGTTAAGATGATGCGTAAGTAAATATACTTTGAGTTTGAATCCATGCACTTGTATTTTTATTTTTATAATAATAATAATATTCATAATCATTGGTCACCAAATATTCGACCAAAATATATAATTGGTCACACTGGGCTGTTTCCACGGCATGAAGTAGTTAGCTAGAGCAATGAATATAAGATCTACACCATCTTAATACTTTTTAATTATCAAAGAATTAGTGTAACGAGGTAGAGATTTGTTCTTGACCATCATCATCATCATCACAAATGAAACTGATTCCTGGTTTGATATTTTCGTTTTATGGGGTCCACTTGATAATTAAGGAGAAAAGATGTGTTTGGTGAGAAGGTTTGTTGTATAAATAGGTTCATAGGTGGTGGTGATTAGCAATAAAAGGAAAAAATACATAGAAAACATTTAGTTTCGTACGTAGATGATGATGACGATGGAGTTTGAGGAGGAAAAAATATTGGGGCCAGTGAGTCCAATGGGGCAGTTCATGAACAGCTCTGTGTTATGTGTATCCATTCTCGCTGTTATGGAAATTGAGGTTCCTATAAGTGAAGTAGAACTCAAGTCGGTGGTTCACCATGTTTTGCTTCCGGTCAACCCACGTTTCTCTTCTGTCATGGTCATTGCTCTCCCTCATCTCCTTCGATCTCTTTTAAACTTTCTTTTATGGTTATATAACTTTTAACATTACTTGTTATTATTATTATTATTAAAGCCGATGCTTTTCATTTTTTTTTCTTTTTTATAGTTACATATGTGACATTTCAAGGGTGACCACATGATCATGAAACTACTTATATTAATTTATTTCTTCTAAACTATTATGTATACTTTTAAAAGTTAGAAATTAATGCAAATGAGTTTATTAAGTGCAGATTGAGGACTCAAATGGAAGAATGCAATGGCAGAAGGTGGAGGTAGAGCTTGAAGATCACATCAATGTCCCAATTTTCCCGTCCGGACTTTCGCCGGAATCATGTGATAAGTATCTCGACGACTACTTATCAAAGATAGCAGGGGAAAGATTTCCACAGAACAAACCTCTATGGGAAGTCCATATAATCAAATACCCAACTAGCAAAGCAGCTGGTGGTAACATTATATTCAAACTTCACCATGCACTTGGAGATGGCTACTCTCTAATGGGTGTTGTTCTTTCTTGTCTACAAAGAGCTGAAAATGTTTCTCTTCCTCTAACATTTCCTTCACGCCAGAGCTCCAAATTAGAAAGTAATAATAATAGTATATTTGATCAGGCGTCTCGAATTGTTTCTTCCATTTTTTACACTGTACCTGATTTTTTTTGGAGCTTCCTAAAGAGCAACTTTCTCAAGGATGATCAAACACCAATAAGGTCCGGGAATGCCAGATTCAAACTTCCTCCGACCGTAATCACTACCATCACATTCTCTCTCGATGAAATGAAATTTATCAAGACAAAACTTGGAGTGGTAAGATTTTCACTTTCCTGCATTTTTTTTTTTTTTTTTTATGGAATACTAATTTGCCACAAATTTATTATATATATAGCCACAACAAAATTTTGCGGCTACATACTACAATTATTTTAGTAACAAAGTTACTCTTTCTTTCCTTTTTTTTTTTTTTGCTGAAATATAGCCACAAATATAAAATTATAATGGCCAAAAAGCTATAGCCATGGGTTATTATATATCCACCACAACACATAGTAATACACTTTGTTGCTGACACTTTTAGCCACAAATTTTGATACTTTTGGCCAAAATTTTTTTTTTTTTAATAATAAGGGACTGCATTCAACAGAACACATAAAACGCCTCCAAACAGAGGATTATACAGCAAAGTTTAGCTGCTACATCAGAATTCTATCCAACACAACAGAAAGAAATTCCCCTAGCCAGAACTCATCCACACTAAAATAAACATTATTATTAATGGAACTTTGGTTGCACCTCAACTTAAATAATTTATTTTTTAAAATTGTATATGACTGATCTATATATGTTTTAATATTGCAGACAATAAACGATCTGATTTGTGGAATATTATTTTTTGGCACTCGGCTGTACATGCAAGAGATTAGCCAACAGTCAACAAATTCGAATTGCACATCTTTGGTGTTGCTCAATACAAGGATGCTTATGGATTATGTGTCCGTTAAAGAGATGATGACACCTGATACAAAGATGCCTTGGGGAAATCAATTCACTTTCTTGCACATACCAATACCCAAATTAACCGACACGTTTTCAAATCCATTAGACTTTGTTCGCTATGCTCAAAAAGTAATCAAGAGGAAGAGAAGATCTTTAGCTGTGTACCTCAATGGTAGGCTACTGGAGTTTGTTAATAAATTTAGAGGCAAAGAGGTGGGTACAAGCTTATATTATAAATTATTAATCATCACATTTCTCTAATATATAATTAATATTCTCTAATATATCATGTTTCTCATTAAATATAACAAATGAAGTTGAAATAAAAATTGTATTTGAAATGACATATCTATTTCAGGCAGCAGCTCGGTACATCTACAAAACGGTGACGAATACAAGTATGGTGATCTCAAATATTGTCGGTCCGGTGGAACAAATGGCTTTTGCTAACCATCCTGTTACAGGGTTATACTACATGATCGTTGGTACACCGGAGGTATATTAATGATCATATAAAGTTTTCTAAAATACTAATTATTAATATATTTAGGTTCTATATGATAACATGGTTGCTTTTTATTTTAATTTTTAATTTTTTTCCTTTTAAATTATGTGTAATTTTATTAGTTTAGATATTGATTGAAGTTTGTTAAATGAAAATAAAACACTTTTAAAGTGTTTTTATTTTCTATTTATATTTTTTATTTTCTTTTCCATTTTTACTCAATTAAATAGTCTAATTAACATTTAATAAAATTCTAAATTAATCAAATTACACAAAATTCAAAAGGAAAAAAATAAAAATAATCATGTTATCAAACAAGTCCTTAATTTATAATATGAAGTTTACAGTACTCATTAAAGAAATTATAAAAATAAGGGATCCTACATTTTAATGTAAATGAGATTACTTCTTGGCGCAAGTAATTTAGGATATGTAAACTTGTTGCACAAACAATCTACGAATGACGGAACTATCATATGAGGAATCCCTTAACTGAATTAAATTAGTGGCACTATTTGTAACCTCCATATATATGCACTAGGGTTGCTTCAATTCTTATGGGTCAAGTTGATCGACTCATACCTCATTAGCTTCTTTTATTTATTTAATTATTTAGGGTTTGTATATAGTGCAAAATTTTCATTAGATGAAACTCTTTTTCTATTATACATAACATGGTTTAGCTGCATGGACTTGTACGTAGGAGCTGGATGTATCCATTTTGAGTTACATGGGAAAGCTGAGAGTTGCCTTTGGAATCAAAGAAGGGCATATCAACTCCCAAAAATTCAAGTCATGCGTGGAAATAGCTTTTCAGACCATATTCAAAGCCACGCAAAATTCGGAATAGGATTGTTACATCACTACAAGAAAACTGACAGAAGACAACAATCGAATTCTGTAGCTAATATCCATTTTCCGTAGTTATATGATATTTTGAAATAAAAAACGCGCGTTGCTAGATCGTTGCTAAATGCGCGTCCTAAAAGAGTTTAGAGTAACGAAAAAAATTTCCTTGGCTAAATAGTATACAATTTACTACGAGTCATGTGACGTAGCTAAATTGATTACATATAATTTCAAAAATATCTATAGCTAAGTAAATTTTTTTTTGTATCTAAACAACTATTTTGTAGCTAATAAAACCTGATACCCTTTTGATTTTTCATTCATTTAATCACGGATCTTTATTTATTTCGAATACAATTCCGTTGCTAATTAATAGCTATAATTCTTTATTTTAGAGCAATTAGTTATAAAATTATTATTGTAGCTATGCCACATGCAGTGCCACGTCATTCTTTTTTTTTTAGGGAATGTTGGTGCAAAATTTTTTTATACATTTTTCTGTAAAATTTAGTAACAAACAAAATATATATATCGTAGTTGATTGATGTAAATTTTTAAATTTTGCTACGAAATCCAATTCCATGACTAAACACATACCCATTTAGCTATGAATTTTAAAAATGTTGCAAGATTTTCATTGCTTTTGGTAGAATTTCTTGTAGTGGTACAAGTCATCAGTACTGAACTACGATCGATATTCTTTTGATTATTAATTTACTTTTCAATTGCTAGTATTGTAACTATTAATACTATAATCGCTGATATTATAATCGCTTGGTTCTACTGTTTCATTCAGTTCTATGTACTTGATTATTATCACAAATATACGTTAAGGCTTGCTTCTTTTTTTCTTTCCTTTTTCTTTTTTCCCAAAGTTTCAATTTTCAGATATGCATACTCTCTTTGTTTGTATTTTATGAATCATTATTTTTTCTGTCTTATTAACAATATTTATAGTTTAAGTTATGTGGATCATACAAGCAGAGACAAATAGAAAACATAAACAAGAAGCAAAGACAAAAGCTTAAAACCACCATAACATATGGATTTTTACAAGGACAGGGTGAATACTCTCTTAGTGGTATCAATATTAGTTGCCACAATAGCCTTTGCAGCTGGTTTGACGTCCCCAAGCAACGTGAGAGCTCTACTTCACAAGTCCACGTTTCATGCATTCGTAATCAGCAACACCATAGCTATGTTTACCTCCATTACAGTTGTGGCTGCTCTCATTTGGTCACAGTTGGGGGATCTTAACTTAGCCCTCGCTTCGCTTGATTTCTCAATACCGATGTTGGGATTATCTCTCACCATGGTCTCGGTGGCATTCATGACCGGTGTTTATTTGGTGGTGAGCAAAAACACAGCGCTCGCCATGTTTGTACTTGTGTGTGGCTCAATAGGCATCCTTACCCTCTTGCTTGTATTTGCTCCACTTTATTCTCTAACTTCCTTGAACCATCGGATTCCACGCTACATATACTGTACTACCCTTTGTTGATAATGGTTACTAATAGTAGCACTGAAGAGTAAGCTACCCAGAGTGACAATGGAGAGTAAGCTACCCAAATCAACCTTCCAATTTTTAAGTGTTTGTTACTAGTGTATGCTATTTTTTAGTGATCGAATTTCTTCTTGTGAGAAATTTACGTTGTCTATTGTAACTCCAAACACTAGCTAGGTTTTGCAATAATGCCTATTTATTATTATTATTATTATTATTATTATTATTATTATTATTGTCAGCGTTTTTTATGGGCATTTTTGTCAATTTATCAAAAAATAAATAAATAAATAAACGAAGTAAAGGGAAGAGAAATGTATGACTCTCCGTGCGTAATGTAGTGAAACAGCAGAATTAGCAAAACTACGCAGTTTGTGAGAAATGATACAAATCCATATGCATACTGTTTCTCCTTCTAGACTTGAGCTTTGTAAACCCCTAAATTCATTTCTATCTTCGACTACTCTTCTCTGTTTCTCCGACTTCAAGTTCAAGCCGAGCTCCAATGCTTCTCTCAGGTGCTTTTCCACCAACAACGAAAACACCCACGAAGCCGCTTCTTTTCAGGTAGATTCACTGTAAAATTTGGTCAATCTGTTTTCTGTGTTATATTGTCCAAGTTATTTAATGAATTAGATGTTACTCCTCTCTGTTAAACTAATAAAAAATGAAAACCATTTGGGGTTTAAGAAATTGGATGTCTTTCTTGTTTTGGGGAGGCAAAAAAAAGAAGAAGAAGGTGAAATTGGCAGTCGAAATGTGTTTGGAAGATGTTTTTTTGGAAATGGGTTTTCATTGTGGCCGTTAATTTGTCTATTTAATATTTATTCATGAGATGTTTCTGAATAAAGAATTTAGAATGCTGCGTTGTCTCAATTTGAGTTTATCTAATAATCATTGTCTTATATTATTGCGCAATTTCTCATTATGTCAAAGATACTAATGTGGCCAAACTAATATCTCCTATAATTAAAGAATATGCAAGTGAAAAGTTTTCAGTTTATTATTCAATGAACTCTTGTTGATGTTTTGACCCGAATATGGAATTGGGTTCTTTGTGATTCTGAACTATAGAGCTTCTCAGCGCTGGCAACTGATTCTCCGTGGGACAGAGGGAGTATATGGAACACTATGTCCTTTTATATGTTCAGTTTACACATTCCTTTGAGTTTTGGAGGGATATCTGTGGTCGCTCAAATATTGAAGGAATCTAATCTTGATCGACAAACTGAGGTGAGCAACTATTTTTTGACTTCTATGTCAAATTCTGATTAGAAAACGCACTGATTTACAGACTTTGATATATGGATAAATGGAAGACTTAGTAAGGGAATGATGAAATTGCTCATCAATGGAAACCTAATCTTTGACATCTGTTATTTTTATTTTTTCGAGCTTGTCCAACTTTTAGTACCGTATATCACCTTTCTGAAACATGGGAGCTTGTTGAATGAATCCATACTAATTCACTTTGTTGATTTCTCAAGTAGAAGAAAGCTGGTTTTGTTGTTATTTTTCGTATTGATGAGTGAGTTTTCATTTTCTTTTTTACTCAGTGCAGGTAATATCGCTGCTTTTTGCGCAAACTCTAGAGCTCATTGGAACTTTGATTCTACTTAAATGCACTGCTAATCCACAATATGACTTTAAGAATTTCTTCAAAGCTAATGAGATGTCAAAAGATAGGAACTGGTTGTTGGCATCAGCAGTGGGATTTGGGTCTCTTTCTTCATTGGTTTTTATTACTTCTTTCCTTGCAGACAAAGTAGTTGAACCCAAGGTTAGCATGACAAACTTATTTGCTTCTGCATTTCTGTGTTTGCTTACACATTATAAAGCCTAACATACTGAATGGAATCTGAAAGTTTTGGATAACTGGATGAGTTTGTTACTTCTCAGATTATGGCAACTATTTGTAAACTAATTGTTTGAAGATATGGAAACCTCATGTAGTTTCATTCTCATTTTCAGTTTTCAGAATTGCTGATTACTGTTATATAAAGGCAGAAAACTAGTGTGGAGTCACGTCTTTTCTTTTCATAGTCCCACATGTTTGTTTTGTATTTTTGGATAAAAAGAAAATTGGCATATTAAATTAATTGGGAAAGAATACAAGATATGGCTTTTGAGAGTGTAACAATCTGTTTCATTGAGACCTTTAAATTATAGAAGTCATCCTATTAATTATAAATGGGTTTCTTGTTGCACAAAAGGGAGATTTTATCCTTCCACTAGAGCTTAATGACATATCTCTGCTAATGATACATTTTGTTTTCTGTTACAATGTTGCTGTGATTTTATGATTATTTGTCATCAGCATTATATTTAGTATAATTACCTCTTGTTATATATAGACTAGTTTAGGACAGCCATGATCTAGTAGAATCGGATATTAGGGATTTAAGTGGTGAATTTATATATTTGAGGTAAAATGGAATTGAAAGTAAAAGGACAAAAGCAAAGATACTTCACTAGAAAAATTCCCCTGTTATATTGCATCAAATTCAGGGCAATTTTACAGATTTTATATCTTTTTCTTTATGACCTTCTCTATTCTACATACTTTTCCTTTCTGATTTTATTCTTGGTAAGTGTTTATTTTATAGTTTTTTAAGTGGTACTGGGCAGTGATGCATATATTCTAAAAACCAATTGCATGAGCGTTTTGAGCGAAGCCCTTCATGGGTTGCTTGATGCTTCATTGTTATATCAGAATTGAAGATGCAATAATAAGACAGTACCACATTTTGTTTTATCAACGTGGTGAGTGAAAAAATTCCACCCTATTATTATTTAGTTTCTCAGTAATCTGCATCAGGGCATTACACATTTGATCCCATAATGCAAGAATAATGAACTTTACTTTTCCTTCTTTGCCAACCGTCCTAAAATTTTCCCTTAGGTTGCATTTACATTTCAATATTTTCTAAATTTTAATTATCACAGATCATTCAAGTTTCTCTGGAGCATACATACCAATTCAGTCACATAAAGGTTTAAAAGCCGTAAAAAGTACCTTTTCTGTCATGTTAGCTAGTCTACACTGAATGGTATAATACTTGCAGGCTGTAAACAACCCTGTATTAAAGGAAATTCTTGTGAGCAGCAACATCTCAGCTGCTGCTTTTTTTCTTGTAAGCTGTATTATCACTCCCATACTTGAAGAAACCGTCTACAGAGGGTTCTTATTGGCATCAATTTCTACCACAATGAAGTGGCAGCATTCAGTTCTCATAAGTTCAGCTATTTTTGCTGCGTCTCACCTCTCTGGTGAGAATTTCTTACAGTTGTTCATTATAGGATGTGTCCTTGGATGTTTTTACTGTTGGACTGCAAATTTGCGTTCTTCCATTCTGATACATTCCTTGTACAATTTTATGACACTTTTGATTACATTCTTTTCTTGAATAAAATACTTGCACCTCTTTTTGGTTTTGCTCTAGTTTCTTAGAATTTAATTTTCTTTTGTCTCAAATTATTAACATCACAGCTTCAATATATGGGTTTTAGGAGACAACCTTGCAGCCAGGACCGGCTCTTGAGCAAGGTCACGAAGGCCTTTGCCTAGGCCAGCAAAATAATTTTAAAATTGCTTTAATTTTTTTATTTTTTTTTTAAGTATATATATATTTTTATTTCGAAAAATGAAATATTGTATTTCTAAGTGCATCTTCAGTGCTTTTAATTAGTAAATATTAATTCAACAACCAAAAAATGCGCTTCTAACATTTTTAAATGTTAAATAAAATGTATGTTAGGAAGATAATTTGATTAAACAAGAACAAAAGGATTTATGAAACTTGCAAACAAATATGATTTTTTATTTTTAAAATTTATTGGAGATGTTCTTATCTTGCAAAGATGATCGTTGTTTTAAGCAGTTTATTGGATAAAATTCTATAACAAGGACTAATTAATAAATATTTTTAGCTCATTTTTTCAAGTATTTGTTGACACAATCCTAATTTATATAATATATATTATCCTAATTTATAAAATATATATTATAGAGTTTAGGGGTGTGTATTTGTATTTATTATGCAGATTGGTTTTGACCGAATGATTCTCTGAGAAGGTTTTGAATATTTGTAAAATTTAAATAGATTCCACTTATATATATTACAATTATTCATTCTATTTTTGTAGCCTAAAGATAAAAAAAAAAAGTGTAAGGTTTTAAATAGATTTTAGAATCCACCACTTATATATCAAAATCCATCACATTTATACATATCATTTTTATACATCAAAATCCATCACATTTATACATATCATTTTAATTCATTATGTTCCTTCCGAACCTTACAAACCAATTAATAATTTTAAGGTAAATAAAATTATTCATTTTGAACTTTTGCTCAGGGAGGCAAAATTAATATTGGGGTGAGGTGTCAGATTAATTGAGAAGAGAACATTAAAGCCTTAAAGTATTAAAAATAAAACATCAATACTTAACCCTAAATTAATTTTAAAAATTTTAAAATGAAATTAGTTAAAACTTTCCCACAAATTTATAACAACAATATAATCTATATAATAATTTAAATTTTTAACAAATATATTATAACAATTTAATATATCTGATATTCCAAGTGTTTTGAAATGTATTATTGATGATTCTAGTCACTTTGAGTAGAAAAAAAAAGTTAAAGAAAAAAGAGCATAATTTTTCTTTTTTGTCGCCAAAACCACAGGTCATTAAATGGTATCTTATAGTTTATATGACACCCACATCAATAATGCTTCAAACTTCTAACAGCCAGTCCTACCTAAAAAAAATTTCGAAGTCATAATAAAAATCTAAAACTTCTAACAGGCCCCACCTAATAAAAATTTCAAAATCATAATAAAAATTTCAAAAATGTGGCCCCCATATCTCAATCTTACACTTGTAGATGGACAGTCATACTTAGCTGGATAACTTGAACACAGCCAAATATGGATAATATTTACCTTTTAAATTCAAAGATTGATGTGTATGGATGGGTAACCCACACCTCAATTTACATATTTTAGTTTACTTCCACATTTATTTATGTATTATTTTATAAATTTAAAGCATAAGAGGAAAGAGATTTGATATTTTAAATATTTATCAAAAAGAAAAAGAAAAGAAAGAGAAGCCTAACTCCAGCTGGATCTTGCTTGTATGTTCTCCATGCATGAGCTGCGGTGTTGATTGGCTCAAAAATTAGCAGGACCTTGCTTTTATATTCTCCATGAGCTGTGGTATTGATTGGCTCAAAAATTGGCAACACCAACAAAATGAGAAACTTTTTACTTAAACAGAGTGATTGTTTGAAATTTGAAAAATTATATATGTAATATGTACATAGAGATATGATTTTGTGAGAAATATTCGTCAACCATTATTACGTGTAATTAGGAACAGAATTGGGCAATTCTATATGTCTATAATAAAAATACTATCGCTGTCATTTTTTTTTTAACTTAGTAGCATTGATAAGTTTTTTTGTTTGGTAAGACGCATTGATAAAATTTTATCAATATTTAAAACACTCTTAGTCAGCTTAATAGTCTATTGGCCAAACAAAAAATAATAAAAGAAAGCTTAACTCTGATTCTTTGGCCCCACAAATTGTTACGCATGAATGAAGCCATAAGACAATTTCAAACCTAGGCTCGACTCTGGTTCAGTGAAGGACACCAACAAAACAAAAACAAAAGAAGAAAATACCATTAGACAAGCCCCACATACACCTCATTCTCATGCTTATCCCACAACCAACGTGGGCTAATCATGTGCGACAGCCTTCCCATCCTCTGGATCATCGCCACATGTCCCTTATGTGTTGGATCCCACGACGCAAATTCGTCTTTAAAGGCTCGACCACCACTCGAAAATCAACCGCTTTCGTTCTGCTAGTTTTTTGCTTTCTTCTTCCTAACGAATAAGAAAGAAAGAAAGAAAGAAAAAAACAACCAGAACCTTGTCAGTAATTCCCTTCCTCTTTTTCTTCTTCTCTCTCACGCCTAAACCTTTTTGTGTTTTTCATTTTTCTCTGTGAAGAAGAAGAATGGCTGGGTTTGAGCAGCAAGTGAAGGAGAGGGCTAAGGGGCTCAAAGTCCTGTTCAAGAAGGGCGTGAAGATCGTTGGAGATTCATGCAAAAAAGGGTGGTACAAGGTCAAGAGGATGAGAAAATGAGAGAGAGTGATTGACCCAGTTTATGATTCGTTCTTCATCATGGTCTCTGGTTTTCTCTTCTAACTTTGGCTTTGATGTAAAGATCCGATCCATCTTTTTTTTTCCCCTTAATTTTGTCATTTAATTTTCTGGGTTTTTGGTTGTGATCTTGGGTCTTTGAATTTTGTATTGCTTGATTTAAAAAGTTTTTGGGTCACTGTTATGTTTATGATATATATATATATATATAGCTGTTGATCTGAATATTATAAATATATTTGGTGTTTGATATGTCTGAATCCATTTTATCTCACCCTCTATTTTTGAGATCTTATTGTTAGTTTGTTGTGTTAAATTTTCAAACTTTACCCATTTAAAAGTGCTGTGGACCAACTCCTGTGTATTATACTTTTGGTGGGGAGAGAGATGAGCGAACAGAGTATTGACAGAGATATGCAACTAGAAGAAACTGAGAGCGCAAGTTTGAAAATAATACTTTTGGTGGGGAGAGAGATGAGCGAACAGAGTATTGACAGAGATATGCAACTAGAAGAAACTGAGAGCGCAAGTTTGAAAATAATACAATTGAACCATCTGATTGAATTGTGGTGGACGAAGTTGAATATATTTTTTTAATTCAATTTCTCATGAGATTACAATCCTGATTCTTTGAAACGCAATATACTTTTTTCTTTTCTTTTTTTTTTAATTCAGATAATTATCAGTTAGGAGTTCCTTATCTTAGAACAGAGTTCCATAGTGTTTTGAAAACACTAGAATATCTCATTTATCATAAAAATATTTTAAATTTTGTATTAATTTCAAATGCAAATCTTCTCAATAAAATAGAGGATTAAAACATGAATTTTTGGAATAATTGAGGACGAGATTGATATTATATACTGATTAATATCACATGATATTAGCATTGAGGGTGTTTTTTTTTTAAAAAAAAAAATTAATTTTATTAATTTTGAATTTTATTAATAGATAAAGGTTTTTTACTGTTTTAGTTATATAGCTCTTTAGGAGTAACAGCTGATACACAAGGTAAAAATATGTTGACGTTTGTATATTAATTTTTTTTTTTCAATTTACTGTTAGTTAAAAAATGACCTCTTTTCGTGCGATTCTATCATAAACAATTAAAATAATATTTTATTTTTTTAATTTGTGTGACTAGACACCTATAAGAAAAGTGAGAAATGTCACTCGTTCCTGTCAAATATGTTTTCGTGAAGCTATGGAGCATAAACAACTTGATTTGGTCATACAAACTCATGCAAATTAAACTGCCAACGCAAAATCTTACTCAGCAATTGTTTTTAGTTAATTTTAAGTTTAATTAAGTATTCTATAATTTGTGGAGGAATTATATGCAATTTGTATTTGTATATCCATTACACATTTTCCATAAATATAATTAAGCTCTTATATTTTGTAAGATTGAGTTACATACACAAACTTGTTAGTATGCATAAACCAGTTATTTAATAATTATGTGCCACGGTTGGCATTCTGGTATCCCCTTTCATTGAAGCTTCTCTAAATCAGCCTAATTTGCGGAAGCTAATTAATATCAAACCAAGTCTTAGCTAATAGAGGTAATTCATGGTATTTATATATTTTTTTTAAAAAAAAAATTGAATGACAACCCATATCTCAACTTTTTATAAATTGATTTTTAAAAAAATAAAAAAAAATCGATGACACCATTCTAAATTTTGAAAATGAAAAACTCAAAATTTTGTAAATTTAAGATTAGCTATTTAAAAAAAGAAGAAGAAGTTAATTTACACGGTTAATTTAATGGTTGGATACTAAATTGCAATAATTTGTAAATTAAGTTAACATTTTAAATTAGATCAGGTTATAAATTGCAAGAATTTGTAAATTAAAGGTATCACGATGAAACATTTTAAACTACAATTACTAGATTGATTTTTTTTTTGGTAAACAGAGTTACTAAATTGAGATTCGTTGAGATTAGAAAGTACTAAAATGGTAAAAACTGCATTTAACACTGATATTATACTTTACTCACATGTGGTTTTCTTTCAACTGCACCCCACAAGTTTTTAAATTCACCATCTACTTCCAAGGAAGCACTTGTTGTCAATCAACGTTTTCCCTAACTAGACAATATTTTTCTACTTTTTTTTTTTTTTTGATTAATACAATATTCTTCTACCTTACTCTTTATACATACATATATACATACATACATACATACATATATATATACATACATACAACACAAGCACATATATATATATACATACATACATATATATATATATATATATATATATGTGTGCTTGTGTTGTGTTGATTATATGCGTCACCTTAATTGTTATGAAAGACGACGATAATTACTCAGGGGCGCTTGGCGAGAACCAGCCCTTGTATTATGTTTCTGTGTGGTGTTCCCCTTGCTTTCTTTGGAGGGTCTTATGTCGAGGCTTGACACAGGTTCACAAGTTAAGAGTTACAAATATATGAAACATAAAAAAAAAAAAAAAGAAGCCAAAATTAACGATGAAAATATGTTGATGTTTTTATATTAATTCTATTTTTTTTTTTCAATTCACTATTGTTAAAAAATGAAAATATGTTGAGAGAGTAGAGATATCAAGAAAAAAAAAAATGGGGCACATATTATTATAAAATAAATAAGTGTTATTATTATTATTATTTTTATATTTGAAATTGTTAAACCTGATGGAAAACTAACAACAGTCAGTTTGGTGCCAATACTATTTTATCAAACATGAAGATGACATTTTTTTTACTTTTTATATAATATTATATTTTATTACCTAATAATAATAATAATTATTATTATTATTATTTTAAGTTTATGGTGGTGCGAGATAATTTTCCAAACCGGCGAAAGTCATTGTCTTATCGAGTGGAAGTGCAGTAAGTATTTGGTAATTACTCAGGGGCAGTCGCCAACTGAATTACGTTGTAAAGAAATATAAAATTCCACTTGAAGGCATCCTCACTGTCCAATATTCGAATCTACTCCGTGATCCCATACTCCGCCTCCACATTCCCAATATTCTCCAACCCACCTCTTCACCGTACATCATTACTCCGCACTCCAACATCTATACATCCAACGGTAAAAATCAGCCACGCCATTCCATCACCGTACTCCTTACAGCACAGTAGTTGCGGTCCATCCAACGCACGCGAATCATTCGGTGTGTGACTGTGAACTAAATTGCAAGATGGAAAATCCCCGACAAGTCCTCAGAAAAAATCGTTTGGAGAAATTTGGGGGTTAGTTTTCCGTGGGAGTGGTTCTCTCTGTTTCTCTCCGATTCTCTGATTTTCTCTCGGTTTCTTTCCCTCCAAAAGGCTATACCAGTTCCTTTATTCTCTGCGAAGAAATGGAGGTGGCTATGGAGGCTTCGTGCTCGCATGCTCTTCTCTTCGTGTCTCGCAACGTGATTCTCGAAGATGGACGAACTCCACGTTTTCCGAATAATCCTATACAGAGTACGCAACGAATATGTAAATTCAGTGCTTTTTAAGCCTATTTCTAGGTTTTGAAGATTGGTTGTCTTTGGTTTTGATTTTACTCTGTTTATGCCTGAGATTCCCTGGAATTCTCTTAGAGACAATAGGGTTACTGTGGATTTGGCACAATTTCCTTACATTTTGGTGATTTCAGGAATTTTCTTATGTTCGTTACGCATGGAGTTAAATGTTTGAATTAGTAGGGTTACTAGACTAGTTATTGTCTTTTTGGGTTCCTAGGTTCACCTTGTTTCTTAATTGTCTATGGCTTGGATCTTTCTTCAAGAAGTTTAGGAATCCAAATTTGAAGTGTGAGGTTTTTAAGGATTAGGGATTCACATGGTTCTTTGAAAGCTTTCTGCTTGGATAGTCTTGGAGGAGCCGGAGAACGATTGAATTTGAATCTGAATTTCAATTTCTTTTGGCGTGAACGTTTTAATGGCGGGAAGGGGGGAGTTGGGTTTTCTTAGAAGTAATGCATTAGCGTTTCCAAAAAATAGTGCAAGCAGTTTAAAGGAGCAAGCAGCGAGAATAATTCTCCGTAGAGTGAGGTCACAGGGGCACACCTATGTCGAGCTTCGTGAGGAGAGGAAAAAGTTCATTTTCTTTTGTACGTTGTGTTTATCTCCATGTTATAGTGATTCAGTTTTGTTTGATCACTTGAAGGGTAATCTTCACAATGAAAGGTTATCTACTGCTAAGGTTACTCTCTTGGGACCAAATCCATGGCCTTTTAATGATGGTGTTCTTTTCTTTAGTAATTCGGCTGGGAATGATAAACAAACAGTGACTTCAAATGGTGATCAGTGTAGGTTTTTGGAGTTGGGTAACAATTATAACAATCTTGCTATTGTTAGATATGGTGAAAATCTGAAACCCAGTGACAACGGGCATCTTGAGGTTGATGAGCTTGGGTACACTGAGGATTTAGATTCTGCAGGGTTTGGTTCAGATGGAAATTTTAGTTCCCCCACTGAGAACATAACTGGAAATGGACAAACTGGTGCAGTGTTGATCCCTGGTGTTCGGGTTAGGGATGAAATTAGCACTATAGAAGTGAGGGAAGTGGGGTATGGACAGATTGCTGCGAGGTTCTGCGAGAAGGATGATGTGGCAAATGAAATAAGTAGAATATGGTGCGAGTGGTTGGGAAAAATTGATTTTGACAATAGGGATATATTCAAGGTCCCTGAGCATGATTTTGCAGTCATAACCTTTAGTTATGATGTCAATTTAGGTAGAAAGGGCTTTCTTGATGATGTGAAATCGTTGCTCTGTCATAGTCCTTCAACAGAACTAGAGAGTGGTGAAGGCAGTCAAGCTACTACTAGTAAAAGAAAGAAATCATTTTCTGACCCTGAAGACATCAGTGGATATCTGAGGAATCAGTATGATTCATGTGGGGAAGACTCTTCAGCTTCAAGTGGTGCCACATCAAGATTGAGGTTTGACCAATGTGATAATCAGCTTCTTCATACAAGATTTATAACAAACAAGGCTATAAGGCGAGAGTTGAGACGAAAGCAACGTATAGCTGCAGAAATAATGTGTGATATCTGTCAACACAAGATGCTTCCTGGGAAAGATGTAGCAACGCTAATGAATGTGAAAACTGGAAGGCTTGCTTGCAGCAGTCGAAATGTGAATGGGGTAAGAGTCTCTTAATAACTTGTGTTTTTATTCCTTTTAGCTGTCCTTTGAAAAGCTCTATCTATCTAAGTCTGTCATCTACGCATGTGGCTGAGTCTTAATTTACCTAAGTTTTTCGTGTATGCATTTAGTTGAGCATCATTCCATTACGGTGTTTTTCTCCGTATACTTGGAAATTTGAACTAATCTTGATATTAACATGCAGGCTTTTCATGTATTTCATACTTCCTGCCTCATACACTGGATACTTTTATGTGAGATTGAAATAATCTCAAATAAGTCGGATGCTCCTATAGTGAGACAAAGAACTCGAAGAAAAACTGCAGCCAAGCGCAATGAAGTACAAAAGGATGGCGAGATGAAAGCTTTGAGGACACCAATTTGTTCTGTGATATGTCCAGAGTGCCAGGGCACTGGTAGGATTGTTGGAGGAGATGAGCTGGAGGAACCAACTGTCCCTCTTTCCAAGGTTTTTAATTTGGTGGATGATTTTCTTTACTCAATTAAGACTTCATCTTTTTTTGTTTAGCATCATGAATGATAATGTTTTTTGGGAAAAAAGTACAGGTAGAAAAGAACATTTGGACGCAATCTTCTGAATTTATTTACATATAATTAGTATTATTTACATTTTCAGAGAAAGGAAAAAGAGGAAAATCAAAGTTTCTTCAAAGCTTCTCAAGTATTTGATAAAACTTTGCCCGACTCAGTTAAAAACTGAGAGAAATTGATTATGGTTACACGGATGTGGAAGCTTTCTCATTTTTCTTATAATTTCTGTGGCTTTCGTTTTGATTGTCAGATGTTCAAGTATAAAATAAAAGTAAGTGATGCGCGTAGAGCATGGATGAAGAATCCTGAAGCGCTGCAAAATTGCTCGATAGGGTTTCATTTCCCTTCCCAATCCGAAGAAAAAAATCAGGTTTTTTCCTAGACTTCTACACAAGATTCAATTTTAAATAGTAATAATAATAGTAAAAGTTCATGGTTGAAATTTCAACTTGATTGATTGTAGGAAAACGTGAAACCGCTGAAGCTGTTACGTTTCTATGGTGCTGATCCTCAATAGAGTTGATTTGAAGACTGTTGGGAACGATGTGATCGAATTCTGTTTCATTCTGGCCTTGTAAATGTTACTTTTTAAACATTGTAACCTTGTTTTGCATCTGTTCACAAGTCTCGTAAAATGATGAGTAAAAACTTCAAACAGATGATGATACTGGGCAGTTAGATCTTGTGGATAAATATTTCCATGACACAATGTATAGAAGCCGTTCTAACGCAGGTGCATATATTCCCCCTGTGCATATAACTGATGTACATTGCTGACATGTGTTAGCATTCTCAATTGTCATCTTTTATGTCGACCTGACCTGAGACGAATTGCTTATGTATATGAGAACATCTTTGTATCCATTGCCTCTACCACTGGATTATTAATTGTTTGGAAAAAATTTGTGAGACTAGATTTGACACTTGCCAGAATTCATTACATAAGATTTATGTTGGAAATTAACTTAAACGTCATTACCAAAAGATACATTATGTCATTGCGAATTGGGATTGGGAAGATACTAGTGGTACTAGAGCATTCGAAGCTTCAATTGACCTGAGTCCCCTCTAATTCGATTTCTTTTTCACCGCTCAAATAGCCCACAGAGCCTCTCCTCTTCATAGTTTTGTATAGCCACCACAAGCCACTGAGTAGAAATAACAATCCAAGGATGCTTCCAACAACTGCAAAAACATTACGAATAAGAAAATCAATTAAATTGCATTTTTTTTTTTTGTCAATTAAATGAAACTGTTTGGTATTTAATTAATATCCCATTGACAATTTGATACCTATAAGGATGGGTTTAACACCAGATTTGTTGCGAGACGGATAGTAGCATGCGTAACCTCCAATATAGTTACGACAAATGCCACCGTCCGTACAACCATTGCCATCTTCGTTACATTCATCAATATCTGCAATTATAACATAACACTGATCACTATATTTATTTTATTTATTCAAACACTGATCAATAATTGAAGTAAAAAAAAGAAGAACATTTTGTGTCTAAATCACATCTACATTCGAGTCTTAATCATCTGAACAAAGACAAATATCATTTTTTGTGTCTTAGGCACGTCTCAATTGAAAAATGTAATCAACATAGTATTTCAATTAAATTTATGTATAAAAAAAAAAATTGAATGGATATTTTGGTTGCAGGACATTATTAAATGATTAGGACAAACTTCTAATAGAGCAAGCCAGAGGTACACTACAAACAGAGGTAACTTAAACTTATCCTTTAATAAGTTTTTTACAATTATTTAATATAAAATAAGGAAAATTTTCAAAATAGTCCCTTTTATTTTACAATTTTTGCATATTTTGAAAAAATTACAATTTAGCCTTCTGCATTCCAACTTTGTTTCAATTTAGCCCCTCAACAATGAAACAAGCAACTACTAATATAAAATCTTGAATCATTTGCTTACACTGCGTGACTCATCTAAGAAAAAAATTAAGTAAAGAAAAATGCTAATTGTCATCACTAATCACTAGTGAATTGACTAACGAATAGTAAATTGAATCAAAATTGAAATGTGAGGACTAAACTGTAATTTCAAAAAATAGAGAGGGCTAATATGGAAAAAAAATGTAAAACAGGGGACTATTTATGAAATGTAGGTTAATAAAATAATATCAGATTGATGTTAAAACCAAATTAATTTTGTGGTGCTAATTAATTAATTAATCAAATTTTGAATATTATAAGAGAGTAGAACTGAATTTACCTTTGCATCCTTCAACAAGGTAGGGATTTCCTTGATAGCCCCATCAGCATCTACATTGAATCCTGGAGGGATTGATGAATAATGGTGAAGAATAAGAGGTGGCCAAGTATGTATTACAAGAAGAATTCTTATAGCATCCATAAGCCGAGGTAGCATTATCCACATAGCATCTGTGATGTGAATTATAAGTAGATGAATTGGTTTCAACAGAAATACCAAATACATCAATGGCCGTGTAATATAACTCCCAATCAAGCACCACAGGCACGCTAGCCATTTCCTCAATGGCAGAAATACTAGTTAGATTGGACACAAACCATTCTTGGTCCACAAGAAACGCGTACTTGCATGCCTTCTCTTTCTCAGCATCTACGGCGTAAAAACTGGTATTGAATGCGTTTAGATACAAGGGGATGTTTGTTTGGCAGCAATTTACACCATTACAGCTATGGTTTTTCAAACTCTGACTGGTACTACTAGTACCGGCTCTGCCACAAATGGACATACACCCAGCAATGTTGGTGGACACATAGGAGGAGGTCATGATCAACCCAAAAGCTCCGCAGCCGACCGCCGTGAACATATTCTTCTGCGAGAACACGAAAGGACTTCCTTCCAAGCTGGGGCTTTGTTTGGTTTCCTTGTTGCAATTCCAAAAGGTAATGGGGTTTCTGACACGAACACTGCCTTGCAAAGAGATGTCGATCACTTCCAGTTTGGTGCGGCTTAAGAATGGTGTGGTGTTTTCTCTTGTGCAGATTATTTCGAACCATTTGTCGAGGAAGCAACCGGCTCCGATCCCAAACGGATATGGAATGGTCACGTTTCCACATTGCGTTTGACAGCCGGACTTGGCGATGGGTGTTCCCCCTGATGCTGCTTCACTCATCATCAGCCATGACAACAGAACCACACCAACAATCAGTAGGCCGACCATGCTTATTTTTTTGCTTCTTAATTTATGCTCTTCTGCTGGCTTTAAACTTTGTATCAATTGTCTATTATCTATGGCAACTGATTAAATTTCATATCTATCTATATATATATATATATATATGTATATGTTTGTTATAATTGTTTTTTTTTTTTTCTTTTTAATGCCTATGCTTAGCAGAATCTTCTACTAGCGGCTATGTTTGACCAATTAAGAGTCAAAACAAAGTCCTATTGGTCGCAAGTTCACTATGTTTGATCTCTTGCAGGTAATGAACAAATTGAAAGAAAATTCAAAGAGCTAAGTCAATGATTTAATTTTCAACCCATGAGGATTTGGTCATCCTCACCTGACTTGGTCGAGTCCAAAGAGCACGATTCTGAAATCTGATTATGTTAAATAAGCTTGTTTCCAGATTATCTTAATTGGCCAAAAAAAAAATGTGGCTGTGAAATTTTTAGAAGAGTAATTAATTGATTGTAAACTGCGGATTATAATGGGAGGTCACGGTCGGGGTTAGGAAAGCCATGTCAAAGGTAAGTCATCTCTAATAAAATTAAAATCTTAAGTAACTATATATACTATATGCCTCAGTCTTAAACTCGGAATAGAAGTAAGATTCGGCCAATAAATATTAAAATTTTTTGTTATGATCATAACAAATGCTATTCAAAGTCATCAATTAATATGTTCTTTTTAAAATTATAGGATACCAATTAAAATAATGTTTGTCTTTGCTTTTTCGTGACGATACGATCCATCAGCCATATATAGCTTTACTATTTTTTGTGCCTTCAATATCGAATTAGAGTACAAGACTCCTAACTCATTTATTATATCAAACAGTCCTTTTTTTTTTTGCTTTCTTTTTTTTCTTTTACTATAATTTGAATTAAATTGCTCATCTGATATATATTAAAGTAACATTTGTTCAAACCAAAACTACCAATATCATATATAGTTGAAAGAAAAAACCACCTGCAAGATAAATATTAATGTATGTGTAATATGCATACATATATAATCATGCCTACCAAAATATAAAGTAAAACAGTATGAATTTTTCTTTCACATTTTACCTAATATACATTAGTTCTAACCTAAAAATGTTTTTCAGTGAGAGAATGAAACAAGTGGTTGCACATCTGATGGAGAAGCAGAACCAGTATAGGAATGTGACCATCCAGATATGAAACTTACTTCATTTTGGTCATATTCAGATTCTTCAAAATTTTGTTGAGCATGATTTGAAGGTTTAGCAGATTTCTGAATTCTCTCCAATTCCATAGCCACTTGTTTCATACTAGGCCTTTTCTTTCCACTCAAATTCAAGCATCTTTTTGCAAGATTGGCGATTTCCATGATCGCTTCTTTATTTCCGTCCATCATAACTCGGACATCAACAATATCAAACAAACGATTATCCTCCATGGAAGCAATGAAATAAGTTGCAAGACTTTTTCCTTCCTCCGCCCTCGCCTTCGATATTGGTTTTTGGCCCGTCAACAACTCAACAAGGACCACGCCAAAGCTATAAACATCGCTCTTATCCGTAAACTGGCTTGATTGGAAGTACTCAGGGTCCAAGTATCCAAATGTACCATATACTAACGTGGTGAGGTGTGTTTGCTCAATGGCAATTGATCTTGAAGTTCCAAAATCTGCTATTTTGGCTCTGTACTTTTCATCTAAGAGAATGTTGGAAGACTTGATGTCTCGGTGGTAAATTGGAAATGAAGCTGCTGAGTGCAAGTAGGAAATAGCTGCTGCAATTTCCGTCGCAATTCGTAGCCGAGTCTCCAACGTTAGTGGAAAGTCCTGTTTTTTATCATGAATATATTGGTATAAGGTTCCATTGGGTATGAATTCATAAACAAGAAGAGGAACTTGGGTCTCTAAGCAACATCCCAATAGTTTAACCACATTCCTGTGGTTAATTTGTGAAAGAATGACAACTTCGTTAATGAATTCCGAGACTTTGCCTTGGTCTACTCTTGTAGATTTTTTAACAGCGACGATTTTACCATCTGCCAGCATTCCTTTGTACACCGTACCTTGGCCTCCCTGACCAAGGACTCTATTTGCGCTAAATTGGTCGGTGGCCTTCTGTAACTCATTTGATTTGAACAACTTGGTTTTCTCAATATTGGCTTCACCTGAAGATAATTGCTGCTGCAACAACAGACCCCCATTTAGCTTGAAAAACTTTTCTTTTCGTCTTTTAATCAGAAATTTGTGTAGCGACCACGCACAAGTTAGTAGAAACATTAGTCCGAGGATTCCGCTGCTAACACCTGAATAATTACTCGATCAAAAAGGGTAGCTTTAACTTCAATTTTCAATTACATGAACTTGCATATATATATATATAGAGAGAGAGAGAGAGAGCACAATATGAACATAGGTGATGAACTTTCTTTAAAGATTTGATAAAAGAGTTGGACATGGTTTTAAATCTAAAAAGTATGTGTCCCAGAATACCGTCATACAGGGAGATCCACGTTTTCTCAAGAAGAGAACAATTTTTGAAATATGTGACACAAATTTGAATTTGACAATAAATAGCAATTGGACTTTTTTAAAATTTCTATTAGCATATATATATGCAAGTGAGATTCAAATAATTCACAGTGGAATTTCAATAATCCCAACAAATTCTAATAATTAGAAAATAATATGGGTCTGTAATGCCTTTAGATCCCATATGATCTAAATATAAATCATATTGCAGAACCAGTTAAAACTCAATTAGCTTTTTCATGTTAATTATTGGTTCATGTATTTTTTGTATTTATTTCATTGGAGTATGTTTAAGAGAGCATGTGCATACCTATCAAGGCCTCTTTCACCCGAGACTTTTCGCTCTCTCGAGGGTAACAAATGTAGCCCCCAGCGCTGTTCCTGCAAACCAAGCCTTCCCCCTCACAGAAACCCTCCATGCATTCATTAATATCTGAAATGAACAATGATTTTGAAAAAGTAGTAATTAATAGTTCAAATTTTAAAACTATAACAACCACTTGAATTTATAAACTAACATTTGCAAGATTAAAAAGGATGGAACTAAGTGCTATATAATCATTTTTAAAATATACCCATTATGTTTTGCATACTTGTAGATACATATACTTGCGTACATGTAAATTTATAAGTTTATGCTTCATCATTTCTTTGTGTGTCAATTTCCAATCCAAATTGTGTGTGTTTAGGTAAGCGTAGAGTTAATGTTACTTACCTACACATCCATCGAGAACATATGGGTTTCCTTCAAACCCTCCTCCACAGCTACATTCAATCCTAGACTGAAATGATGTGACGGTATATGTATCACAGGAAGAATTTCTATAACATTCATACTCAGAGATTGTACTGTTCCAATAGCATCTTGGGTCTGCTGAATTAGACGTTTCATTCGTTGCAACGAAAACACCAAAAACATCAGAAGTGGAATGATATAGCTCCCACTTAAGCTCCAATGGAACATCAACCATATGAGGGATAGCAGAAATATTTGTTGAGCTTGAGGAAAACCAATGTTGGTCCACCATGAATGCAAACTTGCATTGGTTTTCATTCTCCGCATCTATACTCAGAAAACTGGTATTGAAGGCTTTGAGATCAGAGGGGATTGTCGTCTGGCAACAATTTATACCATTGCAGCTATTATTTGATGTTGCACTACATATGGAGGAGCAACCACCAATGGATGCACTACCCGAATTCATTAACGCAATTGATCCGCAACCAACAGCAGCAAACCTGTTGTTTTGAGAGAAAAAGAATGGGCTTCTCTCAAGGTTAGCGCTTTGGCGGCCTGTTTCCTTATCACTGCAGTTGAAGAAGGTAATGGGGTTTCTGACACGAAGTGTGCCTTCAACAGAAATTTCCATGACCTCGAGTTTGGTACTATTCATGAAGGGTTTTGGAATGGTTGTGGAGTTGTCGCAGATGATTTCAAACCAATCGTCGACGAAACACCCGTCGCCGGTCCCAAAAGGGTATGGAATGCTAACATTTCCGCAACGTGAATCACAACCAGGCTTGGCTATGGGTGCTACGAGTACTGAAGCTACTTGGGCAATAAGCCATGAAAACAATACAAGATGAAATAGAACAAGACTTTTTCCAAGCTCAGCCATTGTTCTTACTCTGTTTAAAAGTGAAAGATCTACTTGATTAATATACATATATATATGCACATATATATATATATATATGCATGTGTATATATGTGTATATGTATACAGAATTTCTTTGCAATTTCGTCTTTATTATTGGGTCAAATATTGCTCGATCGCAGCCTCTTAACTACCATGTCAGGTAGTATTTGTTCCGTTTCTAGATAACACTGCTTGGTCTATAATTCTAGCTGACCTTTTCATATTGTCACATCATAAAGGAAAAAATGATTATTTCTTCTGGCATTAGACATTAGATTTAAAATAATAATAATAATAATAAAGAATTAAAGAACGGTTTTCTTTTCTAGCTTTGTATATTTTATTACTATTCCTACTGAATTGGTCCAGATTAATTATTTGAGAGACATAGTTTTCTCTTTTATATTACTTTTTTTTTTTTTCTATATATTGAATTGGTCCAGAAAATTTTTGAATGTTCTTCCTCTTTCACTAAAATATTTGATCACTTTTTGATGCGTTATCGTTAATTGGGACTAAACAAGTTAATGAAATCGTATAGCTTTATTAATAAATCAGTAACAAAAAATTTGAAGCCCATCACAAAGATTAAGCAAAAAGATTCGTTTATTTATTTATTTTTGTAGTGTCTATTAAGTATATCACATAGATTAAGCTCATCACAAAGAGGCCTTTTTTTTTCTTTTTTTCTTTTTTTTGTGTGTTTATTGTCTTTACCTTTGTTTATTACCACTTTGTTTAAGCCATATGCACCAACAATAATTAGAATCAATGCTCCAAAAACGCAATTTGTACCTTTTAAGATGTACTTCTGAAAGAGTTAATTTTATTTATTTCCCAAGTGTATTTATAATAAAATAAATTGTCATAGTTGCAATTCTATAATGATCAACATCATCGGTAACAAATAACTTTATTCATATAGATATCATATAGCTTTGCTAAAGAGCGCTTACAATAGTGCAACTCTTTTTTACAAATAAATACAACAAAATAAAGCAAATTGCCATTTAATAGAAAAGTAAACAGTAAAACAAAATGGTAGCGCAGGAAATGGAATGGCAGGGTTCTGCTTGTTAAGTTCAGGCCTCAGGAATCTTTTTCAATTCATCGTCGCAGAAGATTAATTAAGTTTCTGAAATAATCCTTTACATAATAAATTATTTCATTTCATTTTTTCCTCACCATTTAAATAAAAAGAAAGGTATGGTTGGACATATATTTTTTTATATAGATTATCTAATTGAATGCTAGTCATTCCAGACGGATCAAAAATAGCTATTTTATGAATAAAATAAAATAAAAACCACTAAACTTTGTTCATTTGGAGTACAAGTCCAAGCCCAACTACTAAATGGCCAGTAGCCAGTCATGCCCAAGCCCAACAGCTAATAGCCAGTTAACCAGTCATGCCCAAGCCCAACTATTAAATAGCCAGTAGCCTGTGATGCTCAAACCCAACAACGCCCAACTACTAAATAGTCAGTAGCCAGCCATGCCTAAGCCCAAGTACTAAATAGCCATTCACCCAGTCATGCCTCAGCCCAAGCCCAAGTACTAAATAGCCAGCAGCAAGTCATGCCCAAGCCCAACTACTAAATATCCAGTTAACAAGTCATGCGTGCGCTGGGCTGACCCTGTTTTAAAAAAGAATTTAGATTAGCTGTCCCTTTCTTCTGTTTCTATATATATATATATATATATATATATTCTGTAAATTGGTATCACATTAATTAAAAAAAATTAAATTTGATGAATTAATTAATAGATGAAAAAGTTTTTAATTAATGTGGTACCCATTAATTGGAGGGATAAGGAAAAAATGGGATAGTTGATCTCCTCTCCTTTTAAATACATCAAAAGATATTAATTATTTCTATTATTTTTAAAAACGATAACTTTTTTAATTATTTTTTTTTTTATCGAGAGAGTAGTTTTAGAGTTTTTATTTTATACCAATGGATGTGTTTTTATATTGGGAGAATAATTTTATTTTATAAATTTTAAGATTTTTATTCTATAAAGGCGGTTTTATTATCTGTTTGAATGTGCAATATTTGAAATATTATCTATACAGGTAGAATCTTTCTTTCAAAAGAGATAAGATCACTTGTCTCATTTTTCCTGTTCTCATACGTCAATTAAAAACTTTTTCATCTATTAATTAATTTATCAAGTTTAGATTTTTAAATTGATATGACCACAATTCATAAGAAAAAGTAAGACAACTATGGGAGAAAAAAAATGAGATTTGTGATCTCAATTCATCTTAAAGATGTAAACAGACGCTATACTTGTATAGTGGTAATAATCTTCCCCCCTTGGCTACACAACTAATGCGAGACTTACAAAAGCAAGATTCTTATGCTTTCTAAACAATACAAGATTAACCTCAATCAAATATATTTTGAAATAAAATAAAATAACATTTTAAAAATATATTTTGAAATAAAATAATACTTATACAACACATAAATGTTGTCAAATGGGATTAACGAGCATAATTTTGAAATAAATTGACTTTACCAAAAACGAAATATAATAAATGAAAAAATTGTGGATTTGATTATATTAATTAAGAAGTGCAGAGTCAATGATTTTAGGTGGACGCCACCACCAAAAGCGTTGCAAATTTACAATGCCGACAGAATGTTCAACAGACATCATCCTCCAAGAGTAAAGGACAATATACGCCGGCACATTAAAAAAAAATCATATATATATATATGTATATGCGTGTGTTTGAATTTTTTAATATTTAGATGAGTTTTTAATGTAATATATATCGATTGAGGAAAAAAAAAAGAAAAAAGAAGAGAAAAAAAAATGAGTGAACGAGCATAGCACGAAGTTGCATAAAAGGAAAGAGAAGGAAAAATGGAAAAATTCAGAATTGGAAAGTCTTGCTTTCATTGATTACACTGTAGTGGTATGGAAGAAAACCGATAAAACTTTCAAATCTGATTGCGGGAGTTGGGAGTTGGGGTTTAAATTTTGATAAGTTTCCATTTAATATTTTAGTTGCATGCAATCTTGCTATGGAGATTCAATTTCCGAACTAATGATTACCCAATTTATATTGATAAAAATAATTATCAACGTTACTTAAATACAAGTGTGCAATTATTAACTAATTAAACACCCCAATATCAGGTGGTGATGAGTAAAATAACCACTGGAGATGACCCTGCGACGTTGTACGTCGTTGTCGTTCCCAAGTTGTGTCCTATCAGTTTGCAATTGCGTTTCAATCTTCAACTTTTCATTCAAACCCTCCAATCGATTCCTCTATGAACGTTTAGTCCTCTTGGAATCAAGACTTATGATAGAAAAGAGCAGTGGGACTTTTCTATGTATATTAATACTCCTACGTATATGTGGAATTTAGTACAACTGATTTATATTCATAACAGATCCCTTCTATTTAACGCACTTTAAATAAAACTGAATATATCTAAAAAAACTAATAAAATTTATTATAACTCAAAACATAACTTTCACAGATGAAATGCAGCTTCTTTATGCTATGCCACCGGGCGGAAAAAAAAAAAGCGCCTGTCTTGGTACCAAAGAGCGAGGGTCATTTTAATATATAAAATACAACTCTCTCTCTTTTTGGTAATCTACAACTCTCTCTCCCTACTTGTGGTTCGTACTTCGTAGAGAGCCGATGAAGCTTTACTGTCTGAGCAAGCTCGTCCAACTTCCAGTTCAAACCCATCACTGTAACTCTCGGGTTTTAACTTCTCTGTTCTCCACCAAAACCCCATCTCGTCCTTCTTCCTCTTCTTCTTCTTTTTTGTCTAATAGTCTCTTCAATCGCCTCCGAATCATTCGCGATCCAAAGGCCTCTATTTTACCAGTCCTTCAACAATGGCCCAATTGAAGAAAACGCAGTCGTTTAATTGGATTTTTGTTTTCTTTATAAAAAATATTAAAAATCATAATATGTGTCGAAGTATATTTTTCACAAATATTATAGTACAGAATTGACCAAAAATGTTAAGTGTTTTAGTGATAATCTATAAAATTTTGTCATAAATCATTCTCAAATTTAAATGATAAAATTTTCCTCCAAAATAATAATACTTTTTGTGACAAAGTGCTACGACACAAATTATTTTGACATTATTTAATTAAGAAGTGCAAAGTCAATGATTTTAGGTGGGCGCCACCGCCAAAAGCGTTGCAAATTTACAATGCCGACAGAATGTTCAACAGACATCATCCTCCAAGAGTAAAGGACAATATACGCCGGCACATTAAAAAAAAATCATATATATATATATATGTATGTATATGTGTGTGTTTGAATTTTTTAATATTTAGATGAGTTTTTAATGTAATATATATCAGATTGAGGAAAAAAAAAAGAAAAAAGATAAGAAAAAAAAATGAGTGAACGAGGAGAGGACGAAGTTGCATAAAAGGAAAGAGAAGGAAAAATGGAAAAATTCAGAATTGGAAAGTCTTGCTTTCATTGATTACACTGTAATAGTATGGAAGAAAACCGATAAAACTCTCAAATCTGATTGCGGGAGTTGGGGTTTAAATTTTGATAAGTTTCCATTTAATACTTTAATTGCATGCAATCTTGCTATGGTGATTCAATTTCCGAACTAATGATTACCCAATTTATATTGATAAAAAAAATTATCAGAAGGTTACTTAAATACAAGTGTGCAATTATTAACTAATTAAACACCCCAATATCAGGTGGTGATGAGTAAAATAACCACTGGAGATGACCCTGCGACGTTGTACATCGTTGTCGTTCCCATGTTGTGTCCTATCAGTTTGCAATTGCGTTTCAATCTTCAACTTTTCATTCAAACCCTCCAATCGATTCCTCTATGAACGTTTAGTCCTCTTGGAATCAAGACTTATGATAGAAAAGAGCAGTGGGACTTTTCTATGTATATTAATACTCCTACATATGTGTGGAATCTAGTACAACTAATTTATATTCGTAACAAATCCCTTCTATTTAACGCACTTTAAATAAAACTGAATATATCTAAAAAAAACTAATAAAATTTATTATAACTCAAAACATAACTTTCACAGATGAAATGCAGCTTCTTTATGCTATGCCACCAGGCGGAAAAAAAAAATGCCCCCGTCTTGGTACCGAAGAGCGAGGGTCATTTTAATATATAAAATACAACTCTCTTTCTTTTTGGTAATCTACAACTCTCTCTTTCTACTCGTGGTTCGTACTTCGTAGAGAGCCGATGAAGCTTCACTGTCTGAGCAAGCTCGTCCAACTTCCAGTTCAAACCCATCACTGTAACTCTCGGGTTTTAACTTCTCTGTTCTCCACCAAAACCCCATATCGTCCTTCTTCCTCTTCTTCTTCTTTTTTGTCTAATAGTCTCATCAATCGCCTCCGAATCATTCGCGATCCAAAGGCCTCTATTTTACCAGTCCTTCAACAATGGCCCAATTGAAGAAAACGCAGTCGTTTAATTGGATTTTTTTTTATATAAAATATTAAAAATCATAATATGTGTCGAAGTATATTTGTCACAAATATTACAGTACAGAATTGACCAAAAATGTTAAGTGTTTTAGTGATAATCTATAAAATTTTGTCATAAATTATTCTCAAATTTAAATGGTAAAATTTCCCTCCAAAATAATAATACTTTTTGTGACAAAGTGTTACGGCACAAATTATTTTGACATTATTTTATCTACCTCGCTAAGAATCAATATCAAACATGGATTTTTGACACTCAATGTATACTTTTTGTGACAAAATAATTTTTGACATAAAATTTTTTATCACAGTAGAACAAATTTTTTGTAGTGAAGGTTGATTGCGTTTCAATCTTCTACTTTTCATTCAAACCCTCCAATCGATTCCTCTATGAACGTTTAGTCCTCTTGGAATCAAGACTTATGATAGAAAAGAGCAGTGGGACTTTTCTATGTATATTAATACTCCTACATATGTGTGGAATCGATGCACGACAATCACACATTTTAAGGATTTTTCTCATGTATAGAACATTACTTGTGGAAATTGGTAGAAACAGGGAACTCACTATCACCAACTCTGGTCGCTCATCGTTCGTCGCTATAAACTGATCATTAGTCTGATTAATTGGTAGAAACAGGGAGGGGTTTACAGGTGAAAAATATGTAAAGCATGATCGAGTCAGTCCGACTCGTGGAATGCAATTTTCTCCGATTGCAACGGAGAAAGTGAGAGGCAAAGAAATTTATGACTAGGACGACTCTCCATGTCTCAATAAAAAACTGAAAGAAAAGGGAAGAAACAAAGTATGGAATGTTGGTTGAATTACTTGTCCGAGAATAGGAATAATAAATATAGAATATTGGTAAGGCGGCAATGGCGGGATCGAATTCATAAGCAGTTGAGCAGCTCACGCAACAGCCCACCTTATTACAACATAGGGAAAGAAGGGTCCTCTTAATTTTATGCTCTTCAAATTCCCCATTTGTGTCTTAAGAATTTTCAAATTCCATCATTTCTTCTTCTTTTTTTCCACATATATATATATAAATTAAAGAAAAAATATCACTGTTTAGAATTGTTGTTTGATTTCCTGTCTTTACATTTGACAATATTTGTTTATCTGCTTAAGGAGTTAAAAGTACATTAAACGTGTTTTTTTTGGTGAATAAGTACATTGAATATGTTAGTAATTGGGTATGTAGAGAATAAGCAAATGTCCAAAGCAGCTGAGAAATGTTGAACAAGGCATAGTCCTTTGGTACAAAATGGTGGCTGCCAAATCCCGTCACTTAGAGGCCTGTCTGGATTATTTTTTTTGATAAAAGCCTGTCTGGTTTACTCGAAAGAACAAGGAGACTCCAAATGAATGGAGGAAATCATAGGTTTCTTGAAACAACTTGGATCTTTTAACCAGAATAATTATAAAAAACTGTTGTGGACTTAAAATTAATTATATTAATAACTGGCATAAAGCGATCACATATCTCACATAATCTTACCTGGATACTTATATATTAGTCCCCGTGACATATCTCAATAAAATCAATTTCATCAATATAATATATATATATATATATATATATATATATAGACACACACTATAGACCACTTAACATACAGAAACACATCCATTAAAATAATATTTGAGTCTAATTAATACGGGTTGGATTCATAACGGGTCAATCTGTTATCACACATTAAGTTAATAGATTGAAACGGGTAAAACTTTTCATCCATTTAATAAGGGTATTTTAATAATTTTATAATATATTTGTAAAATTTTTAATTTTATTATGCACGGTTAGCTCTTTATTATTGAGATTATTTATGTTTTTAGGTATTTATTGTTGTATATTTGATTCATAATTAATATTTCTATATGTTTATTGAACTATTTATTTTTTCAATTTTGTATAATTTATGTTGGATTTAACTATTTTTTTTAATAATAGACTTTTATAAACTATGAAAATCCTAAAGATTTTTAAAAATCTACCAAAATTTTTGAGTTCAAGGAAGGAGAATTTGAGAGTGATTTTATTAAAAAAGTTTTTAAAAATCTATAGTATTAAAAAGTTAATTCCATTTTAAATATCACTCAATTTTTATAGATTTTAAAAAGTTTTAATTGAATACACCTAAACTTTCACATGTTTTTAAAAGTTTTAATTGAATATCTCATTACTTTCATAGACTTTAAAAACTCTTTATTGAATACACCTAGACTTTTAAAGATTTAAAGGTCTGTGAAAGTCTTAATTAAATATATCCCCTTAATTTTTTGGTTTCTAATTTTTTTTTTTATAATAAGTATTATTATTATTATTTAGGATACCGCCCTCCATTAGAGAGGGTAACCTCTTCTGATTATTATTTAGGATTAAAAAATATAAAATGAGTGTAATGGCAAATATAGATTAACATGATCCATATTTAACCAAAAAAAATTAAAATATTAACGGGCGTATAACGAATCACCCGTTAATTTAATAAATAAATTTAATTTTGATTTTTTTTAATACGTCAATATAACGGATCGTATTTAAATAAGAAAATTTAACATGATACGATGCGAATTGTTTCAATCGTATTTAAATAAGAAAATTTAACATGATACGATGCGAATTGTTTCAATACGACACGTTGTAGGTATAATACATTAGTCCCCCTAACTACATTTAGCTTCTCTATATATAACCCATTAATTGTTTCAAACACTTGAACTCAGAGTAGAAATATGGAGGGATTAAGAAGCTCTGCACAGATTAACAAAGCTTTGGCTGATGAAGAGAAAGCCACAAAACTAATTCGAGCACAAGCTCACATTTGGAACCACCTTTTCAACTTGATAAACTCCTTTTCTCTCAAATGTGCAACTCAACTTGGTATACCAGATATCATCCACAGCCATGGCAAACCCATGACGCTTTCTCAGCTTATTTCTTCATTACCAATCCACCATTCCAAAACCCCTTTTGTTTACCGCCTAATGCGTATTTTAGTCCACAACGGATTCTTTGAAGTCCAAAAACTCGACGAAAGTGATGGAGAAGAAGGCTTTATTCTCACTGATGCCACTAGGCTGCTTCTCAAGGACAATACCTTCAGTGTCACACCCGCCTTGTTAGCCATGCTCGACCCAGCTTTGACTCAACCATGGCAACATCTCAGCACTTGGTTCCAAAATGATGATCGTACACCCTTCGATACCGCACATGGGATGGGATTTTGGGAGTATGCGGGCCATAACACAAGATTCAACAAGCAGTTCAACGATGCCATGGAAAGTGATTCTCGGTTAGTGACGAGTATGGTGATGGAAAAGTGCAAGGGCGTGTTTGAGGGGTTGGAGTCTTTGGTTGATGTTGGGGGAGGTACTGGCAATTTGGCCAAGGCCATTGCTAATGAATTTCCTCATATGGAGTGCACTGTCTTGGATCTGCCTCATGTCGTCGGTGATTTGGAAGGAAGCAAAAACTTGAAATATGTTGTAGGAGACATGTTTGAGGCGGTTCCTTCTGCCGATGCAGTTTTAATGAAGGTAAACACCCCTATATATATTTTCAACTTAATTTGGCTTATATATATACTTTTCAATAAATGACGGATTCCTCACAAGATAATTCTTATACATATAATATGAATCATTAGCTGTGAAAAGAGATTTACTTGTACTATCTAGTCTTAAATATGTTTATTGTATTATTTGTTTACGACAAACAGTGTATATTACATGATTGGAAAGACGAAGAATGTGTGAAAATACTTGGACGATGCAAAGAGGCAATTACAAGCAAAGGACCAAAGAAAGGTAGGGTGATTATCATAGACATGGTGATTGAGAATCACAAGGGAGATGACGAATCAACCAAGACACAACTCTTGCATGATATGCTGATGATGAACTTGCTTGCTGGAAAAGAAAGAAGTGAGAAAGAATTGGCTAAAATCTTTTCTGATGCTGGTTTCAGATCCTATACAGTAAATCCTATCTTGGGTTTAAGGTCTCTCATTGAAGTTTACCCCTAATTACTAAGGATCTACACCATATAATAAGAATAAAAACAAAAATAATTTCCCTTCTCGTGAAAACAGCAGAGATGTATGCTAAGTACGTACATGTTTGATATTCCTTTTAGTAGCTAGCTAGATGTATTATTGTTCTTGTTCATTTACATTTGAATGTGTTTGTGTATTAAATGCAAATTAGCCACTAGCTAGGCCAGCAAGCACAAACACAACTGTCGGCCACAAGAACTGTATCCAAACTACTAAGCCAGCAAAAGTGAATGGCTATCAATAAATGGCTTTCTTTTCAGCCACTTTTCTTATTTATTAACAAGGCAACAAGCTTACCCCGCGTTGTGTGCTCTCAGTTTGCAATTACGTGTGAAAGGTCATTGCGTTTCAATGTTCCACTATTCATTCAAACCCTCCCATCGATTCCTCTATTAACGTTTCCTTTTTAACGTTTAGTCCCATTTTTTCTGTTTCTATATTTTTTTTTCTTCTTCTGTAAATTCGTATCATATTAATTAAAAAAAAATTAAATTTGATGAATTAATTAGTAGATGAAAAAAATTTTAATTGATGAGGGATAAGAAAAAAATGGGATAGTTGATCTCCTCTCCTTTTAGATACATCAAAAAGATATTAAATATTTCTATAATTTTTAAAAATAATAACTTTTTTAATTATTTTTTATTAAGAGAGTAGTTTTCTTTTATAAATTTTAGAGTTTTTATTTTATACCAATAGATATTTATTATATTAGAAGAATAATTTTATTTTATAGATTTTAAGATTTTTATTTTACATTAAAAAAGACAGTTTTATTAGCTATTTAAATGTCCAATATTTAAAATATTATCTTGATGGGTAGAATCTTGGTTTTGAATGAGACAAGATCACTTGTCCCATTTTTCTTGTTGTCCCTTCGATGATGGAGTGTCATGTCAATTAAAAACTTTTCTATTTATTAATTAATTTATCAAGTTTAGATTTCTAAATTGATACGACGACCATTCTAGAAGAAAAAAGTAAGACAAGTACGAGGGGATAAAAAAATATGAAACATGTGATCTCAATTCATCTAAAAAATGTAAAGAGATGCTATACTTATACAGTGGTAATAATATCCTCCCTTACAAAAGCAAGATTTTTATGCCTTTTAAACAATGCAAGATTAACCACAGCCAAATATATTTTAAAATAATATAATATAATATTATAAAAAATAATACTTGTACAACACATAAATGTTGTCAAATGTGATTAACGAGCATAATTTTGAAATAATTTGACTTTTCTGAAAACAAATATAATAAATAAAAAACTGCGGATTTGATTATATTAATTAAGAAATGCAAAGTTAATGATTTTAGGTAGACACCACTACTACCTAAAGCATTGCAAATTTACAATGACTGACAGAATGTTCGACAGATATCATCATCCAAGAGAAAAAAAGACAATGTACGCCGGCAAACATGACATACGCCAAAAAAAGTTACATGTGCACAAAATCCCAGTTCACAAGCCGGCCCATGCTTTCAGCCTCAGAACTTGGTCATTTTCACTCTCTCTCTCTCTCTGCATTATATATATATATATATATATGTAAGATGTGTAACATTTTTATTGTATCAAGCACTATAGGTAGTTACAGCAATGGGCTATTTCCACCAATTCAAAAACTTCATTAACTTGTTGGTAATGGTTTTGGCCTTCACAGTTTCCCTCTTGGTGAGTTCAGGTTTGGAAGCTTGCTCATTATCAATGACTGATATGGAAGCTGTGGGGTCGAAGACCGATGAAAGCTGGTATGAGATGAGCCTCAGAGAGCTTGCAGCTATGTTTCCTAAAGGGCCTGTGTCTCCTTCTGGTCCATCGATTTTGGCATTGCAAGTAGTTGAAAAAATTAGTAGATTCCAATGTAATATGCATACAATGGGAAGCTTAGAAACCTACTTGAACAAAATTTGGAGGCTTATGTATTGTGTAAATCTGCTTTATTAATGTATTCCACTTTGTACTTTGCCCATGATTTATTTATTTATTTTTTCTTCTTATGAATACTGTGTTTTATTTGTTTTTTTTGTTAGTTACTTTTTTTTAATTAGTATTATAATTAATGGAATAAGAGTCAATAATTTAATAAAACATATTGTTATTTTTTTTTAGTTCAAAATTAATATTGTTGAGAAACTATCAAAAACAAGATCTTTTTAAAGAAAAAATAGGTTTTTTTTTTTGCACTAGTTCAAAGTTATAAATTACCATCTAAAATTATAAAAATGGTATCAATACCTTTTAAATTTTAAAATCTATTAAAAATATCCTTTTAAAGTAAAGAATTAGCACTAATACTCTTAAAGAACTTTAAAAACAGTTATAAATTATCCTCTTAAATTTGGTATTGACACATATACCTCTAAACTTTAAAAATAATTATAAATTAATCCTACTTATAGATATGTTATATTTTTAAAAGTTTATATATATTTCTTTTATATATTAAAAATTTGAGGTAAGTATTAATAGTTGAAAAAATAAATTAATTTATATCATTCATATAAATTTTGAAAAAAAAGTAAAAAAAATATATTTATTATATCTAAAATAAAAATATACTTAATTTTTAAGTCAAAATAAATTTTTCATAATTTATGAATTATTTTTAAAATTTTAAAATATTAATTTTATAATTTAGAAGCAATTTGTGTGAATAAAATAAAAAAAGGCCGTCTCGGTACTGAAGAGCGAGCGTCATCTTATTCTTAATATTTTATAAAATACAACTCTCTCGCTCTCTGTGTACTCGTGGTTCGTACTTCGTAGAGAACCGATGAAGCTTCACTGTGTGAGCAAGCTCGTCCAATTTCCGGTTCAAACCCATCACTGTAACTCTCGGGTTTTAACTTCTCTGTTCTCCACCAAAACCCCATCTCGTCCTTCTTCCTCTTCGTCTTCTTTCTTCTCGGATAGTCTCTTCAATCGCCTCCGAGTCATTCGAGATCCAAAGGCCTCTATTTTACCTGTCCTTCAACAATGGGTCAATGAGAAACGACCTCTCGATCGACGGGAACTCCGCTATCTGGTTCGCATCATGAAGGACTTCAGACGCTACAATCACGCTCTTGAGGTTTCCATTTCTCTTCCCCAGTTCTTTCTTTGTGTGTGCGTGTGTGTGCGCTTTTTTTCTGTCTTTTTTTTTTAAGGGTATTTTACACAATATTTGCTTCGTCTAACAAATTGAGCTACTGGGAAAGAGTTTTCCAATATGCTAAAACTGATTTATGTGCTCGATTTAGTTACCAAATTGTTTAGGTTTTAGAATTTGATTTGTGTGACTGTTAATTTAGCATGTTATCCTGGAAAAGGTTAAAAGAAGATGAATTTAATTGCGATATGCTAAATTTATTCAGTATATACTACCTGTGGACAGAATTTTCTCCAATTTCGACCATTTTGTGCTCACTTAATGCATCAGCATGCCTCAACATCCTCGAGCTCCTTCAGCATTTTGCAGAGTAGGGAATTGAGTGAATATTTACTTGGCTTATTTTCCAACATGTGGTTGAAGAGCTGTGGTTATTAGCAGTTGAAGCCTTTCCATCTAGTGCAAAACATTTATCATTGCATAAAATTTTCAGCTCTTTTATAATATATATATTTTTTTTTTATGAGCCATGATTTTTCAACTCCAGTACTCCATTCCTATATAGATTACAAGTGAAAATAATGTGATCATTTGGGTGTCCTAAACTTGCAATATTCGTACTGGTCACACAACCTAGGTGGTTTTTTTTTGTTTATTTCATTGTCTGATGATGTTGAACTGGTGAGCTTCAGACAACCATATGAGAACATGGTAGACTTCTCAATTTTTTTGATTTTCCTCATGTGGGGATGCTAACTAGGTGAACTTAGTTGAGATCGCAACAAATAGCAGCACCACCAACTATTTTTTTTTACTTCTATATGTATCTGATTCAGTTTTGATTATTTAAATGTAGTGAATATCAGTTACCATAATAATAGAAGGGTGAGTTAATTGGTTAACATGCTATATTGTTAGTATCCTCCATGTTTGTATGGCATTGAATTAGTATCTTATCTCTGGTTCAGAAAACAATATGTATTTATGGTATATCAGAACCCGAAACTCTTTGCATACTTTCTCATTCAGAATGGTTAACTTCTCTCTGCTGCCTATTTTGTGGTGGGTGATGTTTTGGTTGAATCTGTATGAACTGTGTTCAATTTCCCTCAGTTGAATCTAACCCTGAGGGCATCTTATACTGTCAGGTTGTAACTGTTCTATGTCTTTCTTTTGTTATTCAGATATCTCATTGGATGACTGATAATAGATACTTTGATATGTTACCAAGTGATGCAGCCATTAGGTTGGAGTTGATCCATATAGTTCATGGAATAGAAAAGGCAGAAAATTATTTCAACAATATCTCAAACAAGTTAAGAACATATAATGCCTATGGTGCGCTTCTTCATAGTTATGTGCGAGAAAACTCTGTTGATAAAGCAGAGGCAATTATGCATGAAATGAGAAAGATGGGTTTGGCCAAATCATCTTTTGCTTACAACATATTGATCAACCTTTACTCCCAAAATGGACAACATGATAAGATTGACAATTTGATGCGAGAGATGGAAAATGATGGAATAACATATGACAAATATACTTTAAGAAATAGAATGGCTGCCTATGTTGCTGCATCCAACATTCTTGGGATGGAAAAGATCCTGAATAGGATGGAGAATGATCCATGTATTATGATTGACTGGAAAGTGTATTCAGTCGCAGCAAATGGATATCTGAAAGCTGGGTCAATTAAAAAAGCTTTTGTAATGCTGCAGAAAATGGAGGAACTGATGCCTTATGAAAGGAGAAAAGCAGCCTTGGAATATCTTCTTTCTCTCTATGCTAGTACAGGTCGTAAAGAAGAGCTTTACAGAGTTTGGAATACATACAAAACATCAAATGATGTGATGGATAGACCATATAGCTGTATGATTACATCCCTTGCAAAACTGGATGATATTGAGGGAGCCGAGAAGATTTTTGAGGAGTGGGAGTCAGAATGCACGACATATGATTTTCGAGTGCTGAATAGGCTTCTTGTTGCTTATTGCAAAGAGGGTCTTTTGGAGAAGGCAGAATCACTTGCAATGAAGACTGCAGAAGGAAGAACCCCTTATGCAAGTACATGGAATGTCTTGGCAATTGGGTATTTAGAGAATAAGCAAATGCCTAAGGCAGTTGAGATGTTGAAGAAAGCATTGTCCGTCGGTAGAAAAGGGTGGATGCCAAATCGCGTCACTTTGGAAGCCTGTTTGGATTACTTAAAAGGACAAGGAGACTCGAAAGGAATGGAGGAAATCATAGGTTTATTGAAAGAACTTGGCTCTTTTGACGAGGATATATATGAGAAATTGTTGACTTAAGTTACAGCTGGAAAACCAGTATCGATGATGCTTAGTTATATGAAAACTGATGGTTTCGCAACTAATGAAGAAAGAAAGGATTGAAGAGTCTCCATGAATAATGTCTTGAGAAAAGGTTTCAGATTGAAGAGAACACCAAATTCTACAAACATCGTCATAGCTACTTTCGGGGTTGAAGTCAAATCTATTCAGTTACCTGAAGGTACGTACCAATGGGTTGTAGAACAAATTGCATTGCTGAATGCTATGAAATCTAGGTCTTAACTTTTGATGCATCACTTCTGTTCGCACCAAATTGCAAAAACTTGCCTTAGACTGCTTGTTCATGACAATGGTTTAAATTTATTTCCAAGAAATTCACCATGATAATTCTGTTAGGATAGAATATTATTTCTAGGACATTGAAGTCAGTCTATCCATATTCATGCCTTGAAGATTTCATCAACCCCTAACTAGACTATAATCCAGTTAACTTATTTTCATTATTAATTAATGGGTGGGCGCTGCTTGTGGTGATCGGTGACCGATTGATAAGCAATTGCCAATGCAAAAGCCTGCACACCAAAAACCAATATCAGCTTCATCTCAATTTAATACTTTTCATTATTATTATTATCTGGAAATGCCAAATAAATAAACGAACCATACAATTAAAAAAATTGTTACCTTTGTATTGTTGAAAAAGTTAGCATCAAATAATTCGAATGCATCTTTACAAAGCAGGAGGTCATTATCCATATCTTGTCGATCTTCAGTGTTTTTCTCAGTGTCCTTGTCAAATTCACAGAAAATATATGTTGGTTAAAAAAATTAGATACAAGGTAGCGCTAGCATGTCTAATTAGCCTTGGACATCTTTGCAATAAATTTTGAAGGGATTAGGGTTCATAGTTTATTTATGTAATCTTTAGCACATCAATTAAACTAAAGCAGACAAGCAACATATATATTACCACTTCTTGGTGCTTGTAGAAATTTTCATTATTAGGTTTTGAGTCCTCTAGTTTTCAAAACTGGGCTCCCTACTTTCAATTTTTACAACTAGCTCTCTGTTATGCTTTTGGTTTAATGTGAACCCTACCCTGCATTTGACTTTTTCAATTGAGGCCCTTAAATTTTTAATTCTAGTTTCAAAGTGGGTGAAAAACTAATAATAAAATTTTGGTTAAAAACTTATGACTCATTATGAAATTTAAAACAAAATAGAGGGTCCAAGGGTATAATATTCCTACAAGATATATAAAAAAAAAAAGATTTTATAAAAAGAAAAAATTGAGGTTGATTATATTATAATGGTTAACTATAAAGGGCTCATTGAAATCAAATTTAAAGTTGAGATTCCCCAATTGCAAATTTTGAAAATACAATGTCATATAAATAAAACCAAAAATGAAACATGCATCGTTCGTTCTTTCTCTCCTACCAGCCACAGATAGGCGCTAATAGTTCTCTGGATTCATGAGAAATAATAATAAAATATAATTAATATTATATATTTTTATTTATATTTATATTTAATAAAATAATACATAATTATAACTCAGCTTATATAAGCATATACCTACACCTGAGAAACAAAATGAAATAAAATAAAAATATAATTAAGGAGAATCAATAATATCAATACTGAGAAAGTCAATTACCATATGATTGAATTGTGTCTGTGGTGAGAGTTAGAGAATACCAAACCTATCAACAAGAGATCTCCACATAAATAACGACGACTTACAATGAGTGGTCTTCAATGAAAAGCATTGAATTTCCTCATATGGAGTGCACCGTCCTGGATCTGCCTCATGTCGTCGGTGATTTGAAAGGAAGAAAAAACTTGAAATATGTTGTAGGAGACATGTTTGAGGCGGTTCCTTCTGCCGATGCAGTTTTATTGAAGGTAAACACCCCTTTATATATTTTCAACTTAATTTGGCTTATATATACTTTTCAATAAATGACGGATTCCTCACAAGATAATTCTTATACATATAAGATGAATCATTAGCTGTGAAAAGAGATTTACTTGTACTTTTTTTTTGGTAATTAAATCCCCTTACGGGAATAGTAGACAAATGCTACTAGAATGTATGGTGGACTACTCGAACCCAGGACGAGGAGAGTGGATAATACCACTAGGCTGTCCCCTAAGGGACAAAGATTTACTTGTACTTGCTAGTCTTAAATATGTTTATTGTATTATTTGTTTACGACAAACAGTTGATATTACATGATTGGAAAGACGAAGAATGTGTGAAAATACTTGGACGATGCAAAGAGGCAATTACAAGCAAAGGATCAAAGAAAGGTAAGGTGATTATCGTAGACATGGTGGTTCAGAATCACAAGGGAGATGACGAATCAACTGAGACACAACTCTTGCTAGATATGTAGATGATGAACTTGGTTGCTGGAAGAGAAAGAAGTGAGAAAGAATTGGCTAAAATCTTGCCTGATGCTGGTTTCAGATCCTATACAGTAAATCCTATCTTGGGTTTAAGGTCTCTCATTAAAGTTTACCCCTAATTACTAAGGATCTACACCATATAATAAGAATAAAAACAAATATAGTTTTCCTTCTCGTGAAAACAGCAGAGATACATGCTAAGTACGTACACGTTTGATATTCCTTCGAGTAGCTACCTAGACGTATTATTGTTCTTGTTCATTTACATTTGAATGTGTTTGGGTATTAAATGCAAATTAGCTACTTACTAGGCCAGCAAGTACAAACACAAGTGGCTTTACCCACTAATAAAATTCTGGGCTGATGAGATCCACATCGAAACTCTTTTTTATTCATCAAAAAATAAAAAAAAAAAGTACAAACACAAGTGTAGGCCACAAGAATTATACCTAAACTACTAAGCCAGCAAAAGTGAATGGCTATGGTTTCTCTCTACTATTCTCTGTATTTTCCATTATTTTATAGAAAAATAATTTGTAAACTTTGTGGCGCCTCAAACAATATCAATTTCGTATAGATGTACCAAGATTATGCACTTTGGGGTTTTGTACCGTAGCATATAGAGATAATTGTTTTGTTTTGTTATGGCTGCTTCATTTTTAATTTTTTTTTTTTTTTAAGTGAAATGGCCATTCAAACATAATCAGACAGACATTTGCATGCATATATATTAAAGTCAAAGAGCCAATTTTTAATAAAATAATATATATATAAAGACCAATGATCATTTGTCGGCCACAAATTTTGAATCAGAAAATTAATATTGAATATAGTTGTGGATTTGGATGTGAAAATTAAAATTGAAATTAAAAAGGAATTTTTATGTGAATTTTATGAATCTAATATTTTATTAGAAAATAGAGTTACATTGCTATTTTAACTTTACAACTTAGTAGTTTATATATATATATGTTTACACATACGCAGGAATGTATAATATTTAGCTTATATAGTTTTTTAAAAGAAACTCGAAATGCTTTTACATCCATGAATACAACATCTGATTTGGATCTTTTGCATAATGTCGTTGTACGACACTGTTTGTAGAGCCGAATTAGGTTTATTATTATTATTATTATTATTATTATAATTCTCATGTATAGAGCATTACTTGTTAAAAGCATTTTGAAATCCATTTGAGCTGAGCTGGGCTATTTAGTCACAAACCCAATATGAAATATTTATTACCTTCACTTCAACCAAAACTAATGGGCAGGATTGATTGAGTAGGTAACAGATGTAAGGTGTTAGATTTGATTGACGGTGTTAGCAGACTTTTTTGACGGGCGATCCAATTCATAAGCAGTTGAGCAGCTCAAGGCCCTACCTTAGTACAGCATATAGGGACAGAAGGGGTCCTCTTTTAGGCTCTTCTCTTTGGTTGTGCTCCATTTGTGTCTTAAGAATTTTCAAATTCCATCTTTTCTTCTTCTTTTTTTCCACACACACACACACACATATATATATATATATATATATAAATTAAAGAAAAAAAAATCACTGTTTAGAATTGTAGTTTGATTTCCTGTCTTTACATTTGACAATATTTGTTTATCTGCTTAAGGAGTTGAAGCACATGGAATGTGTCAGTAATTAGGTATGTGGAGAATAAGCAAATGTCCAAGGCAGTTATTCACCAAAAAAAAGTCCAAGGCAGTTGAGATTTGTTGAACAAGGCATTGTCCTTTGGTAGAGGCCTGTCTGGATTACATTTTTTTTCTTTTTTCTTTTTTTTTTTGATAAAAAACAACTGTATTAAGCGCAAACGACGACCTCACAAGGAGGCTACAGAACAGCATTGAAAGGACAAGGAGACTCCAAAATGAATGGAGGAAATCATAGGTTTATTCAACCAACTTGGGTCTTTTTGTGGACTCAAAATTAATTATATCAATATAATAAAAAATTTGCATAAAGTGATCACATATCTCTCAAAACCTTATCTGGATACTTATATATTAGTCCCCGTGACATATAATCAATTTCATCAATATAATATATATTCTTATATGGTTTTTAATCAAACTCAGTCTAATCTTTGAACCACCCATACTGAGTTCAATACTAAAATATTAGTCCAAGAACTATCTCCTCGTGGTCCAAGATAAAAACTTCATTTAAAATTCAAAGGTATTTTATCGAGATTCAAACTCTCAAGATTTTTACTGTTTTACGAAAGCATAATTATAAAAAGGTAGGAATAAACAATTTTCTCCGTAAAATACTCCCTCATCATTTAACTACTCCTACAAATAATTATTTTCAAATCCACATACATTCTTATACCATATACACAAGGGGAATATCGAGTGTAGAGAGTAAAATACGGTGATAAACATATAGTAACTATCTCTTTTACCACTCATTTATAAAAATTTTAAAAACAACTTCTCTCAAACTTATATTATTGAAATTTTGCTCAATAATTTTTACACTTTTAATCACTGACTTAAGTATTTGAGTGTTTTTAACCTGTGTCTAAGGCTTCCTAATTTTCTTTTCTATTTTCAAGTTTTCAAATACACTTCAAATCACTCATTTTTTAGCAGTGTAATGTATAAACCGTTTTTTGATTAATATATATATATATATTAGTCCCCCTCGCTACATTTAGCTTCTCTATGTATAGAACCCATTAATTGTTTCAAATACTTGCACTCAGAGTAGAAATATGGATGGATTAAGAAGCTCTACACAGATTAACAAAGCTTTGGTTGATGAAGAGAAAGCCACAAAACTAATTCGAGCACAAGCTCACATTTTGAACCACGTTTTCAACTTCATACACTCCTTTTCTCTCAAATGTGCAACTCAACTTTGTATACCAGATATCATCCACAGCCATGGCAAACCCATGACGCTTTCTCAGCTTAATTCTTCTTTACCAATCCACCATTCCAAAAGGCCTTTTGTTTACCGCCTCATGCGTATTTTAGTCCACAACGGATTCTTTGAAGTCCAAAAACTCGACGAAAGTGATGAAGAAGAAGGTTTTATTCTCACTGATGCCTCTAGGCTCCTTCTCAAGGACAATCCCTTCAGTGTCACACCCATCTTGTTAGCCATGCTCGACCCAGCTTTGACTCAACCATGGCAACATCTCAGCACTTGGTTCCAAAATGATGATCGTACACCCTTCGATACCGCACATGGGATGGGATTTTGGGAGTATGCGGGTCATAACACAAGATTAAACAACCAGTTCAACGATGCCATGGAGAATGATTCTCGGTTAGTGACGAGTGTGGTGATGGAAAAGTGCAAGGGTGTGTTTGAGGGGTTGGAGTCTTTGGTTGATGTTGGGGGAGGTACTGGTAATTTGGTCAAGGCCATTGCTAATGAATTTCCTCATATGGAGTGCACTGTCTTGGATCTGCCTCATGTTGTCGGTGATTTGGAAGGAAGCAAAAACTTGAAATATGTTGTAGGAGACATGTTTGAGGCGGTTCCTTCTGCCGATGCAGTTTTATTAAAGGTAAACACCCCTTTATATATTTTCAACTTGATTTGGCTTATATACTTTTCAATAAATGACGGATTCATTCACCAAAAATAAATGACGGATTCCTCACAGCATAATTCTTATACATATAATATGAATCATTAGCTGTGAAAAGAGATCGACTTGTACTAGCTAGTCTTAAATATGTTTATTGTATTATTTGTTTACGACAAACAGTTGATATTACATAATTGGAAAGACGAAGAATGTGTGAAAGTACTTGGACGATGCAAAGAGGCAATTACAAGCAGAGGATCAAAGAAAGGTAAGGTGATTATCATAGACATGGTAGTTGAGAATCACAAGGGAGATGAAGAATCAATTGAGACACAACTCTTGCTAGATATGCAGATGAACATGGTTGCTGGAAGAGAAAGAAGTGAGAAAGAATTGGCTAAAATCTTTTCTGATGCTGGTTTCAGATCCTATACAGTAAATCCTATTTTGGGTTTAAGGTCTCTCATTGAAGTTTACCCCTAATTACTAAGGTTATGCTCCATATAATAAGAATAGAAACAAAAATAGTTTCCCTTCTCATGAAAACAAGCAGAGATATATATATATATATATATATATATATTAAGTACGTACATGTTTGATATTCCTTTTGAGTAGCTAGCTAGATGTATTATTGTTCTTTCTTTTTTTGGTGAAATAGATGTATTATTGTTCTTGTTCATTTACATTTGAGTGTGTTTGTGTATTAAATACAAATTAGCGACTAGCTAGCTAGGCCAGCAACTACAAACACAACTGTATGCCACAGGAATTATATCCAAACTACTAAGCCAGCAAAAGTGAATGGCTATGGTTTCTCTACTATTCTCTGTATTTTCCATTATTTTATAGAAAAAGAATCTGTAAACTCTGTGGCTCAAATTAAAATTGGATGTGGATGTGGATGTGGATGTGGATGTGAAAATTAAAATTAAATCAAAATATTTTGAAGATTACCGCTGATGTGGAAGCAGCGGGTCCAGCTAATGAACCAGTGGAATATTCGTGAATATTCCATGGGTTCCTAGTCCTACCACCAAACCAATATAAGCCACTGATCCAGCAACAAGCTTGGCAGCAAGAATCGCCCCTGCAGATTTCAAAATGCATAGCATAAATATGTTTACACAAACGCACACATGTACAATATTTAGCATATATAGCCTTTGAAAAGAAAATCCAAGTGCTTTTACACCCATGAATGCAATATCTTATTTGAATCATTTGCATAGTGTCGTTGTACGACACTGTTTGTAGAACCCCAATCAGGGGTTTTTTTTTTTTTTTTAATTTTTAATAATTGAGCCTCCAATTAGGGTTGTCAAAATACAATGGCTATTTTGAAATTGACCCTTAAAATTCATGTGGGCTTGGGCTATTTAACCACAAACCCAATGCAAAATGCACCTTCAATTCTCGTAAAAGTAATGGGCCTGTATTATTTCATTCCGTAAAAACAGGTCCAAAACAAAAATACAAATGAACGCTCGAAACTCCCAAAACCTCTGTGAAGAAGTAGGGAGTGGAAGTGGGTTTCGATGAGAAATCTGGTCGGCTCAAATCCATGGCGTTTTTCTGGCGTCTCTAGGATTCTCAGAGTCCTCTTCTACTCCACTGAAGCCCAGACTCCTTCCTCTACTACAGTTGACTATCTGTACAGTAGGATTTCGAGGTCTGGAAATCCTAGGGTTTCCATTGTCCCTGTGCTCAACCAATGGGTTGAGGAAGGTAGAGACCTCAAGCAAGCTAAGCTCCAGAAGATTATCAGGCAACTTCGTAAATACCATCGCTTCAGGCACGCTCTCCAGGTATTCCTTCTCAACAAATAAAATGCTTGAAAAATGTGATCTTTGGTGTTTTTGTACTACTTTAGTAATTGTATGGTTTCGTAGTTTCTGGTTGTGATCATTTAATTTTTTATGATAAGAAAACTGTTTGACAAGTTTCTGTGGTTATATCGAGCATGTGTCGCCCGTGATTTTCTATTTTAGGATATTTCCTAGAAAATTTAGGGTTATTGGTAAAAATTCAAATGAAGAAGCTCAAATAATATACTATGGTTTATAACGAACTTCAAATCAATATTTGATTTTTAGTCTATGTATTGCAATGAAGAATGTTTAAATATGTACTCTTTTTTTTTTTTTTACTTTTCATAGTAGCTGCTTTTTTCTGTGTCCAACTCATAAGGGTCCTCCTTTATGTTTCTTCTTCTCTTTGGTTGTGCCCCATTTGTGTCTTAAGAGTTTTAATTTCCATCTTCATATATATAGCTACAAGAGTAAAAAGATGCAATACGAAATAAATAAAGGAGTTGTAGTTTGATTTCCTGTCTTTACATTTGACAATATCTGTGCATTTATACAACAATTATACATTCAGGTTGTGAGATTTCAACTTTTGAGTGATGTTGGGAGTATTATTATGTTCTCAACTCAATCTCAATTGATAACATGACTTCGTGATCTTAAAAATTGAAGGATCTTGAACTGTATTATTTGACAGATATCAGAATGGATGAGTGATGAAAGGAATCATGGCCTATCATCTGGAGACATTGCAGTCCGCTTGGATTTGATCTCAAAAGTTCATGGTCTAGAACAAGCTAAAAAGTATTTTGATAGCATCCCAGACTCATTGACAGGCTACCAAACCTATGGAGCTTTGTTAAATTGCTATGCAGAGAAAAAATATTTTGAAGAAGCAGAAGCCATTTTCCAGAAGATGAGGGAGTTGGATTTTGTGAAAGGTCCATTGTCTTATAATGTTATGTTAAAACTCTATTCACAGGTGGGTAAACATGAGAAATTCGATATTCTAATGCAAGAGATGGAAGGGAAAGGCATTAAGTGCAACAAAGCTACATTTAACATTCGGTTGAATGCTTATTCAGCCACTTCTGATATTGAGGGAATGGAAAAACTTCTAATGAAGATGGAAACCGACCCTTCAGTGATTATGGACTGGAATGCTTATGTTGCTGCAGCAAAGGGTTATTTGAAAGCTGGCCAAGTTGAAAAGGGATTGACAATGCTTAGGAGAGCAGAGAAACTAATTGGTAATCAAGGTAAGTGGTTTGCATATGAGCAACTTCTCGCTCTATATGCTGTCTTAGGGAATAAGGATGAGGTGTATCGTATTTGGAACTTGTACAAAAGTATGGACAGACTCTACAACTCAGGCTATGTTTGTATGTTAAGGTCATTACTGAAGCTTGATGACATCGATGGCTCTGAGAAGATCTTGGAGGAGTGGGAATCTGGGAAGACATGCTTAGACTTTCGTGTTCCATACATTTTGATCAGTGCTTATTGCAGAAAGGGTCTTTTCGAAAAGGCTGAAGCATATGTGAAACGGCTTACAGAGAGTGGAAAAGAGCTAGATGCAGGAATTTGGAATTGTATGTCTACTGGATATCGTATGAATGGTCAAATGGAAAAGGCAGTGGAGACCATGAAGAACGCAGCCTTGGCCTGCCAACCAGAATGGAAGCCAAACCGATTTACTTTGGCTTCATGTCTTGAATATTTGAAAGGGAAGGGAGATATGGAAGTAGCACATGAGATTTTGAGGTTGCTTAAGGAACAAGGTTTGTTTTCAACAGGTATGTACAATAGATTACTAAATTGCATTAACAATGAAAACCCAGATTCTGGAATCCTTGATGAAATGAAAAAGGACCATTTGATGAAAGAGGATGACCAAGCCATCAATGTGATTTAGTTGAACAAGGAGGCCAATGTCTTAGTTATATATTTAGTTGTCTTATTCTCATTTGCCAAGACATAAGAATTACATACCCTTTCTTAAATTCGCTGACCAGTTTTTGGCAAATTTTCTGAGTAGATTTTTCAGTGGTTGGTCAGTCGGTTATTTATAAAAACAATATTTAAAGTGAAAATTTTTTTTTTTTTGAGAATTTTCAAAACAAAAAGTGAAAAAAAAAAAAAAAAAATCCAAAAAGTTGAGTGAGAAAACAACGTACTCCTAAACTAGTGTTTTCGGTTATGACACTGTGTGGGAAGAATGCAAGTGAGAAAACAACGTTCTCCTAGCATTCTGTTATTTGTTATTTCTTTTTTTCCAAAAACCATTTAATAAATGTTGGGTTTATTACAACTTGCTATTATTTAGTTTTGCTCTTAAATTTCCCTGTAGTTTCAATTTGTTTTGACCAATACCCTTTTAGTTTCAAATTTATTTCAATCGAAAATCTAATCATGTTTAGGGGTGACAGAAACTATCTGTGAATGACGGAAACGATGGCGAGATCTAATATAATTTGCTATCGTCTAGTTTTATCCGATTTTAATTTACTTCTTAATTGTTTTCTTTTAATTTAAACTCTCTAATTTCAATTAAGGAAACAATGTCATTTTGGCCTTTTCCATCCTCTTTTCACCACCTCTTGTCCTCCCCAACCCTCTTCTGCTTTCATCTCCAACTCTGTTTCTATCTTTTAAGCCTTTGGTTTTCAAGCTATAGAGTCTTGTTGGGACGATAGTGAAAGGATATCAATGAATGGTATAACAGAATCTAAAACTCTTTTGCATATTTTCTCATTCAGAATGGTTAACTTGTCTCTCCTGCCTATCTTGTGGTGGGTGAAGTTTTGGTTGAATCCATATGAATGTGTTTAAACCAAATTGCAAAAACTTGCCTTAGACTGCTTGTTCATGATACTTATTTAAATTTATTTCTAAGAAATTACAATTTTGCCATTTCACCATGAAAATTCTGTTAGGATAGAACATTATATTGTTGGACATTAAAGTTAGTCTATCCGTACTCATACCTTGAAGCTTTCATCAACCCCTAACTGGACTATAATCCAGTTTTTTACTTATTATTATTATTATTAATTAATGGGCTGGCGCTGCTTGTGGTGATCGGTGACCGATTGATAAGCAATTGCCAATGCCAAGGCCTGCACACCAAATGTCAATACAAGCAATCAGCTTCATCTCAATTAAATACTTTGCATTGTTATTATTAACTGGAAATGCCAAATAAGTAAATGAGCCACGCAATATGATCACGCTGAGGAGGAGCATAAATGCCAGCAGTGACAGTGGTCCTACGTCGACTAAAGGTAGAATGTGGCTGAGTTACGTTGGTAAATCCTGTGGGATCGACAATTACTGGAAGACCCACAAGATTTCCCAATCAGTTGCATTTCCAATTACTGCATCTACATTGTTGAAACTCTCTTTTACTTCACGTATTAACTTTCCTCGCGCTCTCTGTGCCTGCATCCACATAATTTAAAAATAAATTAGTTTATCAATTTTTGGATACCAACCAGTGTTGTAACTGGTGTCTTATTAATTAATTTATTTTGAACCCATAAATAGACAATCAACACAACAAACTATAGCTGCAAAGACAATTAAGCAAACCTGCACATGGCCCACGGCTGGGATTAAGCATGCACCACCAAGTTCAGTAGGCCATTGCTCTTGAGCTTCATATTGAGCATCTTCTCCAGAGCGCCGCCAGTTATCAAAATGTGCTAACATGTCCACGTCCATAGTAAAGTTGAGGATACCCTGAACTGAATCAACACCATAATTTAGTTTAAAAGGAACCATGTTAACCCCCTTTGATGCAAGAACATGGACAACCTCCTTATCAGCATCGTCAAAAAATCCGACGGTCAGCTTTGTGACGTCAACTGATAATTGATCATCAAGTGGAATAACCGCATCATCTGGATCTTTTCCTCTAATTACATCTAAAATAATTGCACAATCTACAGCACTTCTACAGAAAGGGCCAAGTTTATCTAAGCTTTCAGATATGCTCATTACACCACTTCGACCTACCATGCCGAAAGTTGGGCGCAACGCCGTCACCCGGCAACGAGCTGCAGGGTAGGTTATGGAACCAGCAGTTTCTGATCCAATTGCAAATGGGACCATGCCTGTAACAGATAAATATATTATAGAGCTTCTAAATTACCTGACACTGTTTGTAGAGCCACAATTTGGATTGTTAAGTGAACGAATTGTCTATGATTGAAAAATCTCACATTAATCATAAATTACATTGCCTTCCATCTTTGGATGACACTCGGGGTCTAATGAAGTGTTATAAATAGTACCAGAGCCATGACTACCTCACAACAGTCAATCAGTACTGTTATTCATCACAAATTATGATGCATATAAATGATATGATATCTATGTGACAGTTAAAAATGTAGTTTTTGATATCTTTAATCAACTAAAAAATTACTACATCACTTGTGAAATTCACAACTTATGACAAAAGACATTATTCTACGTAGTATATTACACACACACATATACATACATATATATATATATATATATATATGAGTAATCCAAGGAACTCAAGGTTACCATGGGCTAATACTTTATGGTGAAGCTCAAAACCTAATGGGGAGTTACATTAATGGTTGTTTAAGGGGAAATCTAGTGCTACGGTAATCAATATTGTAAAATTAATAGTAGTACCTTTATTATGTTTAAATAGAAGAATTGGAAAGGGGGAGAGGGGTGGGAATTTTTGAACATTACCTGCTGATGTGGAAGCAGCAGGTCCAGCTCAAAACCTAATAGGGGGTTACATTAAGCAGTACAACTAAGGAACCGCCCTCCTTTAGTACAGCATATAGGGACAGAAGAGGTCCTATTATATGCTCTTCTGTTTGGTTGTGCCCCATTTGTGTCTTAAGAATTTTTAATTTCCATCTTTTCTTCTTCTTCTTTTTTCCATCTATATATATATATATAGTATCAAGGGTAAAAAGACGAAATTCAAAATAAATAATTTTTTTTTTAAAAAAAATCACTGTTTAGAATTGTAGTTTGATTTTCTGTCTTTACATTTGACAATATTTGTTTATCTGCTTGAGGAGTTAAAATAATTAGGTATGTAGAGAATAAGCAAATGTCCAAGGCAGTAGAGAAATGTTGAACAAGGCACTGTCCTTTGGTACAAAATGGTGGATGCCAAATCCCGTCACTTAGAGGCCTGTCTGGATTACTTGAAAGGACAAGGAAACTCCAAATGAATGGAGGAAATCATAGGTTTATTGAAACAACTTGGGTCTTTTAACCAGGATAAATATAAGAAACTGTTGTGGACATAAAATTAATTATATCAATATAATCAATAATTGGCAAAAAGTGATCACATATCTCACATACACTTACTGGTTACTTATATATTAGTCCCCGTGACATATCTCAATATAATCAATTTCATCAATATAAAATATATATATATATATATATATATATATTAGTCTCCCTCACTACATTTAGCTTCTCTATATATAGAACCCATTAATTGTTTCAAAGACTTGAACTCAGAGTAGAAATATGGATGGATTAAGCAGCTCTACACAGATTAACAAAGCTTTGGTTGATGAAGAGAAAGCCACAAAACTACTTCGAGCACAAGCTCACATTTTGAACCACGTTTTCAACTTCATACACTCCTTTTCTCTCAAATGTGCAACTCAACTTTGTATACCAGATATCATCCACAGCCATGGCAAACCCATGACGCTTTCTCAGCTTAATTCTTCTTTACCAATCCACCATTCCAAAACCCCTTTTGTTTACCGCCTCATGCGTATTTTAGTCCATAAGGGATTCTTTGAACTCCAAAAACTCGACGAAAGTGGTGAAGAAGAAGGTTTTATTCTCACTGATGCCTCTAGGCTCCTTCTCAAGGACAATCCCTTCAGTGTCACACCCATCTTGTTAAACACGCTCGACCCAGCTTTGACTCAGCCATGGCAACATCTCAGCACTTGGTTCCAAAATGATGATCGTACACCCTTCGATACCGCACATGGGATGGGATTTTGGGAGTATGCGGGCCATAACACAAGATTAAACAACCAGTTCAACGATGCCATGGAGAGTGATTCTCGGTTAGTGACGAGTGTGGTGATGGAAAAGTGCAAGGGCGTGTTTGAGGGGTTGGAGTCTTTGGTTGATGTTGGGGGTGGTACTGGTAATTTGGCCAAGGCCATTGCTAATGAATTTCCTCATATGGAGTGCACCGTCTTGGATCTGCCTCATGTCGTCGGTGATTTAGAAGGAAACAAAAACTTGAAATATGTTGTTGGAGACATGTTTGAGGCGGTTCCTTCTGCCGATGCAGTTTTATTGAAGGTAAACACCCATATATATATTTTCAACTTAATTTGGCTTATATATACTTTTCAATAAATGACGGATTCCTCACAAGATAATTCTTATACATATAATATGAATCATTAGCTGTGAAAAGAGATTTACTTGTACTAGCTAGTCTTAAATATGTTTATTGTATTATTTGTTTACGACAAACAGTCGATATTACATGATTGGAAAGACGAAGATTGTGTGAAAATACTTGGACGTTGCAAAGAGGCAATTACAAGCAAAGGATCAAAGAAAGGTAAGGTGATTATCATAGACCTGGTGGTTCAGAATCACAAGGGAGATGAAGAATCAACCGAGACACTACTCTTGGCGGATATGCAGATGTTGAACTTGGTTGCTGGAAGAGAAAGAACTGAGAAAGAATTGGCTAAAATCTTTTCTGATGCTGGTTTCAGATCCTATATAGTAAATCCTATCTTGGGTTTAAGGTCTCTCATTGAAGTTTACCCCTAATTACTAAGGATCTACACCATATAATAAGAATAAAAACAAAAATAGCTTCCCTTCTCATGAAAACATCAGAGATATCCTTGGAGTAGCTAGCTAGATGTATAATTGTTCTTGTTCATTTACATTTGAATGTCATTACCAAAAAAAAAAAAATTACATTTGAATGTGTTTGTGTATTAAATGCAAATTAGCTACTAGCTAGGCTAGCAAGTACAAACACAACTGTCGGCCACAAGAATTATATCCATACCACTAAGCCAGCAAAAGTGAATGGCTATGGTTTCTCTACTATTCTCTGTATTTTCCATTATTTTATAGAAAAATAATTTGCAAACTCTGTGGCTCAAACAATATCAATTTCGTATAGATGTACCAAGATTATGCACTTTGTGGTTTTGGACCACAGCATATAGAGATAAAAAGTCAGAGAGCCAATTTTTAATAAAATGATATATGTAAAGACCAATGATCATTCGTCAGCCACAGATTTTGTATCAGAAAATTAAAATTGGATGTGGATGTGGATGTGAAAATTAAAATTAAAATTGAAATTAAATAAAAAAATTTTGAAAATTATAATTATAATTTAGTTTTTAACTTATTATTATTAATTAATGGGTGGGCGCTGCTTGTGGTGATCGGTGACCGATTGATAAGCAATTGCCAATGCCAAGGCCTGCACACCAAATGTCAATACAAGCAATCAGTTTCATCTCAATTAAATACTTTTCATTGTCATTATTAACTGGAAATGCCAAATAAATAACTGAGCCATACAATATGATCACGCTGAGGAGGAGCATAAATGCCAGCAGTGACAGTGGTCCTACGTCGACTAAAGGTAGAATGTGGCTGAGTTACGTTGGTAAATCCTGTGGGAACGACAATTACTGGAAGACCCACAAGATTTCCCAAGCAAACTTTTTCCCAATCAGTTGCATTTCCAATTACTGCATCTACATTCTTAAAACTCTCTTTTACTTCACGTATTAACTTTCCTCGTGCTCTCTGTGCCTGCATCCACATAATGTAAAAATAAATTAGTTTACTAATTTTTGGATACCAACCAGTGTGGTCACGCTGTCTTTTTAATTAATTTATTTTTAACCCATAAATAGACAATCAACACAATAAATAGTTATTTACCAAAAACAAAAAACACAATAAATAGTTAAGCATTTAAGACAACAAACTATAGCTGCAAAACACTTAAGCAAACCTGCACATAGTCCACGGCTGGAATTAAGCGTGCACGACCAAGTTCAGTAGGCCATTGCTCTTGAGCTTCATATTGAGCATCTTCTCCAGAGCGCTGCCAGTTATCAAAATGTGCTAACATGTCCACGTCCATAGTAAAGTTGAGGATACCTTGAACTGAATCAACACTATAATTTAGTTTAAAAGGAACCATGTTAACCCCCTTGGATGCAAGAACATGGACAACCTCCTTATCAGCATCGTCAAGAAATCCGACGGTCAGCTTTGTGACGTCCACTGAGAATGGATCATCAAGTGGAATAACCCTTGATGATGCATCATCTGGATCTTTTCCTCTAATTGCATCTAAAATAATTGCACAATCTACAGCACTTCTACAAAAAGGGCCAAGCTTATCTAAGCTTTCGGATATGCTCATTACACCACTTCGACCCACCATGCCGAAAGTTGGGCGCAACGCCGTCACCCCGCAACGAGCTGCAGGGTAGGTTATGGAACCAGCAGTTTCTGATCCAATTGCAAATGGAACCATGCCTGTAACAGATAAATATATTATAGAGCTTCTAAATTACCTGACACTGTTTGTAGAGCCACAATTTGGATGTTAAGTGAATGAATTGACTATGATTGAAAAATCTCACATTAATCATAAATTACATTGCCTTCCATTTTTGGATGACACTTGGGTCCAGTGGAGCATTATAAATAGTACCAGAGCCATGACTACCTCACAACAGTCAATGAGTACTGTTATTTATCATAAATTATTATGGATATAAATGATGTGACATCTATGTGGCAGCTAAAAAAATAATTTTTTATATCTTTAACCAACTAAATCCTACTACAACACTTGTGAAATTCACACAACTTATGATAAAAGGCATTATTCTACCTAGTATATTACATATATATATATGAGTAACCCAAGGATTTCAAGGTTACCATGGGCTAATACTTTATGGTGATGCTCAAAACCTAATAGGGGGTTACATTGTTGCTTGTTTAAGGTGCAATCTAGAGCTACGGTAATCAATATTGTAAAATTAATAGTAGTACCTTTATTATGTTTAAATAGAAGAATTTGAAAGGGGGAGAAGGGGGGAGAGGGGTGGGAATTTTTGAACTTTACCTGCTGATGTGGAAGCAGCAGGTCCAGCTGATGAACCAGTAGAATATTCCTCAATGTTCCATGGGTTCCTAGTCCTACCACCAAACCATTTGTCATCGTAAGCCAGTGATCCAGTAACAAGCTTGGCAACAAGAACCGCTCCTGCAGATTTCAACCTGCATATATATGATTAAACAAAAACTCACATATATAATATTACATAGTCATTGACAAGAAAATCAAAATGGTCTTACAATTTACATTTTCTAGCTATATATACCTCTTGTAAACCCAAGCTTCAAGGTCTATAACTTGATCTTTAAATGTTGTTGAACCCCATGTCGTTTTGTATTGGGGTACTGAAATTATATCCTTTAATCCATAAGGAATCCCATGGAGAGTACCTTTGAAAAGAAATTAGATCAATAAAATCAATTAGCGCATAAATATGATTCAAAGGATTGCCAAACATTTAGTGTAAAATATATCTAAAAGATGATAATAAATCAAACAATTCAATATAGATTTTTTTACATATCTTAACAACTATCAGACTCTGTAGGGCAAAAAAAAAAGTGTTAACTTGTTGGAAATAATTAGAGAAGGAGATCGATGTTACCCAAATACACTCCTTTGTCTAGCAAATAATCAGCGTCTTTTGCTTGCTGGTATGCTAATTCTTCAGTGTAAGTTACCACAGCTTCAAGAACATGATTGTACCTTATCAAGTTTTCACATTTCAATTTACACTATTAATAGACAAGCAATAGATCGGGGCCACGGAGCAAAGTGATATTAACGGCCTTAATTTAGATTAAGGTCTCTTACCTTTTTAATCTTTGAAGAAAGATATGAGTAAGCTCAGTAGATGTAATTTGCTTTGTCTTAATAAGTTGTCCTAGTTCGAGAACCTGACAATGTACCAAATTACAATGTGGTTATGAGAGAGAGAGGGAAAAATATATAGCTTACTTAATTTAACTGAGATTAATACAATACCATCCAGGTAATGTAATAATAGCCAGCAACAGACTTACATCCATGAATGCAATATCTTCTTCACTTTCTGGTCGTTGCACTTGAGAGAGACTAGGATATTTGAATCTTTTGCTTGCTTGTTGTTGTTCAATGCCCCAGTAGTAGTAAGGATTAAATATCAAAACTGATGGGTCATTCAAGCCTCCATTAGTGGAAGCAACTAGTTTTCGATTGGATCTGATTATTGGGATATTCAACTCTTTTGCACCCTTTGCATTCTCTACCATCTAATAATTAAGATAGAAATGGAAGTAGTAAAACTACTTGGAATTAATAGGTGATGGGGTTGATACGATATATATATATATAATACATTTAAATCAAAGGTATATAATGTACATTAAAATATGAAATTACATATTCATTAACAAAATTGTTACCTCTGTATTGTTGAAAAAGTTAGCATCAAATAATTCGAATGCATCTTTACAAAGCAGGTCATTATCCATATCTTGTCGACCTTCAGTGTTTTTGTCAGTGTCCTTGTGAAATACACAGAAAATACATGTTGGTTAAAAAAAAATTAGATACAAATTAAGCAAAAAGAACAAGTAGTAGTATAGCATGCATGTCTAATTAGCCTTGGACACTTTGGAAATATATTTTAAGGGATTAGAGTTTATAGTTTATGTTTTTCTCAGCGTCCTCAATTTTAAATTTTGTTTGGATGTGGGTCAAAATCCTTCTCTTCTTAAACTCATTCTTCCCATCCTTCCTCCAATCTCACCTCTAAATACAAAAACATTTTTATTTGTTCACACAAATTTGTGGAAATGATTTTCATCAGGAAACAAGAAATCTAGTTTTAGGATAATATTTACAATATCTTTTTTACAGCTACAACCCAAAAAAAATAAAAATAAAATTAAACATTATAAGTAAGAGAGAATACTTAGAAAGTCAATTACCATATGTTTGAGTTGTGTTCGTGGTGGGAGTGAATAAAAGCAGCCTGAAACCAAACCATACCAAGAGATTTCCACCATAGATAGCAGCAGCAGCAACAAATAATGATGGGAAGTGGTCATACTTGGGAAGTGAAAAGGTTGATTATCACCGGTGTGTTTCGATCTTCTACATCTTCTTCTTCAAAGCCTCGTCCATCGCTTCCTTCATTTGTTGCTTACCTTGCGCCATTGACGTTTCTTCGTTTTAGTTTTTAACGCTTACACCCCCGGGAATCTTTTGACTTAATGATACAATTCCCATGTCATCCAAGGATCACAGTCAGTCACAAGATTTTTATTATTTTTTTTTTTGGTGATCTAGCACACTAGCAATAGTGCCATATACATTCTTTAATGCAATTGTTTACTTATTTTTTAAATTATAATGTAATTTTATTAAATAAGGATAAATTGTTCACTTCCACATTAAATACGTTAAATTGAAGTAAAATAAATTATAATGTATTTTTTTACTTCTTTTTTTTTCAAAATAAGAAAGGACAAGAACGTCAAAATACAGGGGAGGGCTATTTTCAAATTTAGCATAGCTAAATTCATTTGGGCTGGGCTATTTACTCAGAAGCCCAATACGAAATATTGCCTTCAATTCAAGTGAAACTGATGGGCCTACGTCATATCATTTCATTCCATTAAACATGTAACACAAAGCCCAATTGGATTAAGTGAAAGTAATGGGCCTATGTCAATTTCACTCCACTTAATATTTATTTTAATTCCAAGCCCAATGCGGAATACTGCCTTCAGTTCAAATCAAATATTGTTTTTGATAAAACAATATTTAAAGTTTGCTTCTTAAGAAAAACAAATTCTCATCCACACCATCACCGTCGGATATGTTTACATACACTTTGACATGGGTCAAAGTTGGATTCCAACTATTAGCTAACCCATGTGACAATTTATTTCAAAGCAAACTAGTTAAACCATGCAGAAAACAAGAAAATAATTAAAACAAGGTTGTATAAGCTTTCTCTTTCAATAATTATTGGACTGAATACCTTCCTTTCACATCTACATTTCTAGGGATGTCTATAAAATGAATTGAATAAACGTTTAAATCCAGTTGCTTAATGCAAAGCAATTAGGTCCACAGCACACCAGACAGAGAAGTCCAATCATGGAATTTCTTCATAATTGAAATAAGCACTGCACTTTTCAACAATTCATTAATTTTCAAGTTGAATATGCTTCAATAAAACAAAAAGTTATTGGAGTAAGAAACAAAAAAAAACAAACCCATGTTCTTATAATTCTAATCCAAATAATTGGTGCGCTAGTCTTAATTACTATTGGAGATTAGGGTCCTACAAAGTGGACTACAAGTCAATGTAGTTGACCGCGATTTAAATCCTATTTCAAAATTAGGTAATGTTCCATAGATTAAATAAATTGAAAGTTTTTGACAAATTATTTGAGCCTTTAAACAGGTCTCATCCAACGGTGTATAAGTGTTGGATGTACGAGGTTTAACTTCCTAATAACTAATTAATTTTAGACTAAACAATTTTTAATTGAATTATTTTACGCACACTTTGATTAGGAAATTAATAGTGAAATGACTTAATCATCCCTCAAAATTACATATTGTGAAATTAATAATGAATTGAATTTTCTCAACCAACAATTACATAACCATATTAATAAACCTCTTGTATAAAATTAATTGAATTTTCTCAACTAACAATTACATAACAATATTAATATTGTTGGAAGACAGAGTGGCTGAAATTTGATAGGAGTGACAAACCCAGCAATAAAAGCAACACCTTGATGTGGACTATTCACCCAAAAAAAACAATCACATATATGTGTAAATTAATTTATTTTACACAACAGTTTCTAAAAATTTAGATAATAACTGGTTTACTTGGCAAGAACTTTTAGTTCAAACAAAATTCTATCAAATATTAAGAAGAAAATAAAAATAAAATATTATCTAATGATATTATTTTTTAGTTAATTTTATTATTATCTTATGATTTTAGCAGCTATATAAAGGGAGCAGAATAAAACAGAAAACGGATATTCATCAATCATCAACACCTCAAGTGGAATTCTAACTACTTTATTTTAAATTCTACATATTTTATTTTTGAGATGCCTTAGTCTAATTTCTTACATTTTCTTCACTTAGTAAAGTCTTTTTCTTTGTAAGGCAATACAACCCAATATGGAATTGTTTTTTGTTCTCTATTTTACTATAATTGTTTAATTCAATTATTTCATTTATTACTTTATTTTTCTTCAATTCACAATCATCACATAGACTTTAAATATAGCAAACAATACCAAATGATGCGAATTAATAAAACTTAGATGAAGGATAAATAAACCCTTAATTTATAGTAAATAATAATACTGCCACATTATTTGATATCCAAAAATGTGGTAACTAGCAGCACTGTTGTTGTGTGCTTTTTTTAACCAAGTAATCTTGTAGACTATTCACCAAAAAAAAAAAGAGTAATCTTGTAGAAGAAATCTATAAAATACATCAAATCTTAAAAGTTATTTAGCATTTTTGCAAGTTTCCTACGATTAATTGAAACTGGAATGAGGAAACTTGAAAAACATTCTTCTTTCATTTGGTATTGTTTGCTATATTTAATATCTACCCGCTGGCCATCTACAGCGGGTAGATATTACCGAAGATAAAGTCGTGGGGGGGAAATGAGGGGCCACCAACCCATTTCATCCAAGTTGCCAATTGTTTTAAGGTCTTGGCCAACATCATCTTGGTATAATTTTTTAATTGAAATTGAATGTTCATCTCCTACGTACTCTTCTTATTTTATTTTATTCTTTAATTCATTATAAAAAAAAAAGTTTAAAAAAAAAAAAAAAAAACCGGTCTTTTATGTTTTGGTATAAAGGCTTTGGTAGCTAAAACCTATGTATCCTAGTGTGATAGGTTTTGGATTCAAGCTTTAGAGCCTGTAGCCCTACTAAAACAAAAATTTTAGATAAGAGGGAGAGAAGGAGTGACATCTTTTGGCCACCACCCATGTAATTTTCATGGAATTTTCTTTTGCGGTGGCCGCCAACAAATCAACCACCCACTCTCCACCCTGCCTTGACCTCTGCTTAAACGACACGAGTAGAAAAGCCAAAACACGCATTTTTTATTGTCTAGTAATGGTGGGCTATTTTCAAATTCATAGACAGCCTTGCTTTAAAAATCTCTACCCCTTGTACGCCACCATATATGACTCAAATTGCAAACCCGCGGCTTGGCACAGTGGTAAAAACCATTGAGGGCGTCCTTCCATCAGTTTGGTTCGATCAGATCTGAAAGTTTAGTCTGAATAAATCAGCTTATAATTATTAAAATATATATATATATATGACTTAAATTGCTGATCATTTTCTTTCTTTCTTTTTTATTTTTATTTTTTAAGAAAAATGGGTAAGTAAGGGAGGCATCCAACAGACCCGCCATGGAGCGTTTTCATACTATATACAGTGCTTAATATTTCATATGTTGAACTCATTGAAGGAGCATACACAATAATTGCACCGTGGGGGCGATTCCAACACAAGCATTGAGCTAGGGGAACGAACCCCTTTGCCACTGTGCCACAGCACGTTGCTCACCACAAAACCAAACTACTTTAGTTACAGCTATCACTTTCATTTCATTGCTCACCTCAATACCAAACCACTTTAGTTAAAGCTAACCAACGACCATATTTAAAGCTTTGCTTTTGTTTTTTACACAAATCTACGTCAAACACGGAATTCGTTTGAGGGGGATGTTTGATCCCACTAGAAATTATATTCTACTCAATGATGTTGTGCCGTTTGGTAGCATAGAAAAGCCTCTCCAACACAACACACTAACGAGAAAGAAAAAAGAACGATTAGCTTCAATGGGGACCAACTTCATGGATCAAAAGCCACACCCCACACCTAGCCTTTTGTCTTTGTTCCTTCAAGAAAGGAAAAGGAAACATTTGAAACTCACACAGCTACTGCTACCGCCGTTTTAAGGCAATCACAAAGCGGACAGGATTGAAAGAAGAATGAGGGTTGCTATAGAAAACTCATACAACTCTTGCAGGGATGGACATATTTATATATATCGAATCCATCCATGATTTGTATTCATATATACTCGTAATATTTTTACAGTGTATACAATGGTGCAAAAAGAAGCAGATACGTACTCAGAACAAAAGGAGACACAACATTACACAACAGAAAAGGAATAAGGTAATTCTGTTGAGCGACTTATCGGCCTGCATTACATGCCTTCTTACTCTTGGACTACTGCTCCCTGCCAGATGATACGAATTTGGATAGGTGTATAAATTTGCCATTGAGTTACCGAACACCCTCGCATATATCATTTCACCAAACATTCCGGTCATTGGATCAAACAAATTTGTTGTGCTGCTGCTGGGGCTAAGCGTCGGTGAAGCAGAGTAACCTCGATGAGAATAGTTGTGTTGTGATTGATGAGGATAATTGCGATAATAAAGTTGCTGAGTTGTGTGTTGACTAGTTGCTCGAGGCGAATCAAACCCACAAATAGGACCAAGAGGTCTCCGTGGTATGACTATGCCGACATTGGGGGCCTTGCCTTTGGAGGGCTTTGTGGTTTGGCCCCGGCCATACAGAGGGACGAGAGAGGACTGAGAAACTTCAGCTTTGCATACAGGGCATTGTTGCTGTTGCTGGTCTTCATCTTCAGAAGAGGCGCTCTGCAAATGAAGCCATTTGTAAATGCAGGGCCAGCAAAAGAGGTGGCCACAGAGTGTGACCACTGGATCATGAACGGTGTCTAAGCAGATGTTGCAGTCGAAGCCACCAGAAGAATTATTTTCCGAGTCTGTGACTGTGTCAGCGATGGTATTCCACTTATTAAAGGAGGATTTATCATCTTCAATGGTCTCATTATGGATCATGGCCCCTTGAAGGTATTGGTCTAACGCCATCTTATCAGCCTCAACAGGGGTAAATCTTAGCTGCCAGAACCTGAAAAAACACATTCAAAAAACAAGCAGGTCAGAATCAGCAGTACAGAATCTTAAGGACATGTAGAATGATGATCATTAAGATAAATGAAAAATTCTACACAAAACCTCCAAAAGATTCATTACAGTTAACAAACACAGAACAAAGTTCCAAGAGATGCTAACGATCTGTAGATAAGTTAACTTTGTAAAATCACAGCACATATTATTTAACAGGCAATGAAGCCCACAAACAAAATTTGACACCCAAAACCTGCTTCCGAATTATATCAACTCCCAAAGAGATTTATGAGATATCTCTGAACACAAACTTGTTTGACTAAGAGTTGCAAACAGGCAGCATGTGATGGAACCAGCCATTTAAGTTATTTATTAGGACTATGCCTTCTACAGAGTTTAAAAACCTTCATATATTTCCTTTTATACCATTTAAGTTCCCCCTCTAGTAACGAAACTCATCATGTCTAGAAGGCCGTCAAAATTCAATAAATCAAAATCCAATAACACCTTAATATTCTTCTAAAACGATTTGTTGCAAATGCTTGCAGATTAAAACTGAGACTATCACAATTTGAAGAAGTCCAAATCTAGAATTTGAACACATCAACTGCGCGGCAATTGACAAATATCAGTTGACCTACTCATAAAGAGAGCTTATACCATCTATTAATCCAAGTGATAAGTATGTCTAGGCGTGTGCGTGTAAAACACGAGATCAAAACTTTTAAGTCTGCATTATACTATGAAATAAAAAGGCTCATATTTCAGTTCCCAGTAATTCTAAAGCACAGTACAGACTCCATTACAACTCAATTATTTAACCAGTATGATGGATTCTTAAAATAGTTAGATCTAGAATGGAAAGAACATATTTTGATCAGAAAATAAGAGTAAAAATAAGATTATGGATTCTTAAAAGAGTTAGATCTAGAATGGGAAGAACAAATTTTGATCAGAAAATAAAAGTAAAAAATACAATGCAAAGAAAAAAAGTAAAAGAGCACAATAATATAGTAAAAATTCAACACATGTCCTGATTTTTCCCACAGAACCTGACAATTCCATGCCAGGTGAATCCTGAGTTTATATTGCTACCATGATATGAATAAGAAACAAGAAAGGCTATCATCTGAAAATAGCACATGGATTTGCACTGGGTTCCAGATCAAGTTCTGCTAACTTTCCTTTATATTTTCTTCATTTTTTATTTTTGGGTGAATAACTAAGTTCGTCTTATACTGCATACCAAAGGCCAATTTGATTTCTCAGAATAAAAACTCTTTGAATGATCAACAAGAAAAAAATAATATTCATAGGAAAATTTCGAACAAAAATAACAACTGTGACAATTAGAGTGGGAAATATATAAATATTGAGACTTGAAAACTATGGCACAGTAATACAGAACACCAGATGCACCAAACAGAAATTTCAATGGAATATCAAGAATGCTACTCATCTCCTCAAAAAACAAGTTGGTAATCTTAGTTCCCTTCAGTAAATTAATGATTAATATAAATTATCCTTTTTTATGTCACCGATTAAAAAACCATTACCGACCCATAAAGAAAAACCAAACGTTCAATCACAAGATTTCTGGAATTATTCCAAGAACAAGTTTTGCAAGCAAAGAAACATTCCCACCGGAAAGAATATTACATATATTACGGAAGAACCAACAAGAAAAAAAAAATAGAACCCAAGAATTTTCCCAGAAGGAAAAAACAGAAGATGGATTGCACAAATTTGTGAAAAAATAAAAAAGAACATAAAAAGAAAATGAAAACAATATACAATTTCTAGGTTCTTAATAGGCCAAAGCAAAACAACTGTTTTTTCTTGGTATCAGCTCCCAATCACCCGCACATAAGAAAAACAACCACACCCAGATTTCCACGAATCATAAATCAAAATTGCCTGAAGCATTCACGTAGAAATCTACCCAAACAACAACACATACATACATACATATGCATATGGTGCGTGTGTATGAGAAGAGAGAAGAGTTGAATGCATACCGAGAGTTTAGGGGAAGTGTGATTAGCTGTAGAGAGGAGCTGAAGCTGTGTAATGGGAAGCTTTGTTAGCAGAGCTTCAATGGCTAATTTAAGAGAGAGAAAAAAAAGAACAAAAAAGGAGAGAGAGCGTAGGGATTGGGTGAGGAAACAGCGAACTGGCTTTAGATATATATATATATATAGAAAAAAAAAATACATCAAGATATTTCAATTTCTTTTCATTATTATTATTTAATATAATTAAATATTAATAATTAATTTTCTGTTTTATAATTATTTTTTCATAAACGACTTTGCTCTTCACGCACGGTGAATGATACCCGCTCACGTGGCATTCATTGGACGCCCCTGTCACTCTCTTCTGTTTTTTATTTCTCGATTTCCATTTTGTTTTATTATTATTATTATTATTATTGATTTATTTTGCCTAATTCAGGCCAATTTGCTCCAAATTCGACCCAAATTATAAGACTTGTAGAATTCATTCATGGAATTTAAAAAAATAAATATATTATGTATGTAGATATTTTACGTAGTATGTTATTAAATATTAGTAGTGGATTTTCCCATCAGTTAATATTAATATATAATTTACTTATTGAATTTCATATTGCAATGATAGTAGTTCTGTTTTTCTCTTTCTCTCTTTTCTTTTCTTATATATATTTATATATGTCTATATATAACATAATATATATAGAGAGAGAGTGTGTGTTGTTTGATTAGGATACTTTGTTACACATGACAAGAATGGAAAATTAAAGCTATATCCAGTTTATTATCAAAATACCTTTCTCTACTAGACTACTCAAAATTTAATAAACTTGAATATTAAATATTAAGAAAGTCATTTCTTATACAAAAAATAGATAAAAATAAACTTTCAACCCTCCAAAAAAACAAAAGTAATATGCAAGTATTTTTATAAATAATACAAAATTTGGAAACTCATTTTTTAAATTTTTTTCTGATTTTAATATGTTTATTTGTGATGCAAAACATAACAATTAATCATATATCTTATTATTTGTTTTAGATGTTATTTGAAGCTAGTTTTTTCTATATCTCATATTATTAAATTACTACAAAAAAAAATTAAAATATTATATAGTGGGCTCACTTATCTATTATTTAGGTTTTATTGATTTGTTGATCAAGAACCAAATTTAGTTTCTATAATTGTATTATTTTCTTGTTTTGGTTTGGTAAACGTTAAAGTTTGTGAGAAAATGAAATTCTCTTAAGCAAGTGCACTTTTAGTGTTTGAGAAGTTTTTAAAATGGAAAAAATGTGAATCAAAATTCCCAATTGAAAAAGTTGAAAGGAAAGTGGTCTCCACCTAAATAGATGTCTTTCTTATATTTCATGGCAAAGTAGTTTTAAATTTTATATATATATATATAGACAATTTTACTCTTAATTATCAACATACAAATAATTTTAATTATTTTGAAATCCTACAGATCTCATTACTAACCAAATATAAGCAAAGGAAACTAATTGTCAAGATGTCCCATTCCCAAAATTATAGACACCTTCCAATGGGAGCCAAAAGACAAATAAACTTTTGCTATTATATTTTTTAAAAAATAAAAAAAAGAAAAAGATATTTTAGTGGAAGTTATCAGTCTATGTTAAAAAATTAAAATTTTATTATTATATTTGATTAAGAGTTATTTCCAAATAAACTATCTTCAATCAAAGTTTACAAAGAAATAATGTGTCATTAATTAAAAAAATAATAAATTGTTAATTATTTTTATGATATTACCATTTCATTCTTTTATATTTCATAGTTCTTTTGTTTTTGTTTTTCTTTTCTTTTTTTTGTGAATTAGTTCTTTTGTTTTTCAGTCAATTTATAGATATCACTTTCATAGTCGTGAATGGCAAAGCTGCAGTGGTGACCTCACCACAAAAGCAAACAAATTGGCATGACAAAAGTTTTATGACAAAGCTAACTCAACCATATATTAATTGCTTCATGTGAATTTGCTGTACATGGGACGAGCATGCTCTGTTGCAATTGGCATTTCTAGTTTACTTCATCTTGTAATGTCATTAAAAGGTAGAATATGTCTTTCCAATAATGAATATGTCAGCTTCTTTTCTTCTTCTTATTTTTTTTTCTTTTTTTGTCAAGCTACCTTAATTAACAATATTAACACTTTTATTGTTGTGATCCATTGATAGAAGACTTGCTCATAAATAATTGGCCTTTAAATAAGTTTGTGGATGTGGTTATAAATTAGAGGTGTAAACTAATTAATGTCTTTTTTAAATAATTCAACCAATCCCATTGATGTCGGTTTTTTAATTTCTCAATCCAATCCAAATCGAATTGTACATTAAACTTTTTTTTTGCATTCATTAGATGACTTTAAATAAAATTTAATTAAAAATATATTTAATAAAGTAAACTTTAACCTTTATAACATAAATAACTATGTGTATGTCAATAATAATATATTTTAAAAATTATTAATTTAAAAATAAATATAATTATGAGTTTTGATTATTTTAAGGAGGAAAAAGACAAACAAATCGCATGCACATACACATCCACAATGAATGTACACGTTCTCTCTATGTTATACAAATGGTTAGTTTAGACAGCTGTTAGTGATGTGACGTACAAATCTTAAATTATATACACCAATGGACGTGGTACATCATCATTTATTTATTAATTTACTCTTTGGAAACAAAAAGAGAAACCATAATTCAATTACGTTTGGTTTCTGCTTTGAAATTATTACGGTCCTTCATCTACTTTTTGTGGTAAATGAATGTTGCGTATATCTAAATACCAGTATGTTTCATAACAACTACTTGCCCTTCACGTACACTCTTCAACAACCTGCCCAAAACACTCAGCTAAATTAATAATAATAATAATAATAATAGAAAGAAAAATAAGTAAATTGTCATGGGTAGCTAGGAAAGGCCGGCATGGAATGCATTGTTGTACCAAAACACTCCTATTATAATAATAATAATAATAATAATATAAAAGAAAAAAATAGATAAATTGTCATAGGTGCTAGGAAAGGCCGGCATGGAATGTATTACTGTATTTAGTTGGCAAATTTTGCAAACTATGAATTGCTTCAAACTTAAATTACTGAACGATTTAATTAATAGCCTTTTTTTTAAAAAAAATGCTTGACCATCTAGATAATTGTGGCCGGTCCATAGTCAATGCTGTCTACATACATTTTTTTTTGGTAGTAAATGCTGTCTACATGCACAGCGCGTAGATAATTAAAGCAAAAAAATATATATATTAATGGGGTTGATTAATAATAATAATATAACATTTTAATAAGTGTACTATTTGGAGCAGTAATTGGTTTCGAGGAAAGAGAGAGAAATGCATCTAGAAACGCAATTTCGAATGAGCTAATTGTTTATTGCCGTTGACGTTGTGCTGACTCGACCACTTTGTGTTCGGCATCAACGACTGGGGACGCATCTCAAGTTCACGGAGTTACACACAGGAAAAGCAAAGCCAATGGGCTTTTGAAACCGTTAGCGGACACGAAAATCAGGACCGTCGCTGTTGTGTGTTCTTATCTGATTTTTGAAAGGGCCAGAGAAGTGACGTGTCAGATGGCGGCTGGAAAGGTGCAGAATAAGGCACGCCACGCGAAGCACGAGAACATGAGTTCCTCACTGGAGTCACTGACGAAAAGGTTTGGTCCGTTTGGAGCAACAAGGGACAGGCGTGTGATGTGAGCAGTGATTTTGGTTTCCCTCGTTTACCAATGAAATTAAATTATAATTATAATTATAATTATAATTATTATTTTTCGTTTTTTGTCATAGAAAATGTGGGTTTGAGATGCTAAAAAAAAAGTTATTATTCTTATTTTTATTTTATTGCTGTTGTAATTAGTTTTTGGGTTATGTTTCTTTTCAATTATGCCTAAAGTTTCAAGCTAAAATTTTAGTTGTCGCAATGTCTTTCACTTTTATATTTTTTACCCACGTCCAATTTTTTAAAAAAATTATAAATATTATAATTTTGATAAAAAAAAATTATATTATTGCATATTATTGTTGGTGATGTCTACTGAAATCGTATCTTGTTTTTTTTCTGGATTTATTTTATTCATAGGTGGCAGTCATTCTCATGTAAAAAAAAAAAGTGCATTGTGATGTTAAAGTCTAATTGAGAGACATACAAAGAAATACGAAGAGGGATCAAAAATCTGAGTTAGAAAGAATCAAAGCTTTTGTGAATAATGAAATTTGTCTTTATTCTTTTAAAATTTATCAATTGGTCGTTGGTAGTTTAGAAACTTATGGATTAGGTCTCTCTTATACAAATACGTATATAAAAAGGTGGAAAAATAGACGTTATCTTTTTAATAACAATAAAAAATTATTTTTTGGTCTCCTGGCGGTGACAAGAGGAATTGTAGGGAATTTAAGATAAGATGTTGGGTCGCCTTCAGCACTAACCTTCCACACACACGCCACCAACAATATCCAATGGTTGATTCACCAAAACCACCAAAACCTAAACCTAAACATAAATAAATAAACAATATCTGGAAAGATTCTAATGACCCTTTGGCTTCTTTTTTTCTTTTTTGGTTTTGGTGAAACAGTCTCCTTTATACTACTTGCAAGTAGTGGAACAATGAAGCCTTTTTTTTTTTTATGAAACAATCTTTTATATACCACTTGCAAGTAGCGGAACACTAATTTATAAATAAAAATTACAATTAAATTTTTAATAAGTCTCTATTAAAATTAAAATTTAAAGAATTTGTTATTTTAGATTTTTAAATTCTTAACAAGCGTCCATTAAAATTTAAAGGGTTTGCTATTTTAAATTTTTATAAGCTTATAAAATTAGATCAGTAATAAAATTTTATCTTATAACAGAATTCTTAATAATTCTTATAATATAATTTTTTTATTAAAAAATAAATAATATTTATTAGAAATAAAAAATTTCAAATAATGAAGGAATCAAACTTTAAATCTTTTATGGCCGTATGCCTTATCTTTAGTGACAAGATAGAGCAATCAAGATAAATGTTGAATATTCTCAATGTGTGTTTTATTTGAAAAAAGAAACAAAAAAAGAAGAAGAAAGAAGAGGATAATTACATTCATATCCACTATAATTTTAAATTAGAATATATAAAGTAATCGATCTTATTTTAAAAAAATAACACTAACATCCTTATCATCAAAAAAATTAACCACGACAAATATGTACGGCTTAAGAGCTAGCACTCACGGGTCCACCCAATTGATTATCAAAGCAATAATTTAAATTATTTAAAGAACGATGATTTTGCCTAAAAAATTATGCAACAAGCTAAATATGACTATAAACATATAAAAGTAAAGCGACACCATACCAAATCAACAATTACTCAGACTGATGTTCATATCTATTAAAAGCTACAAACAAAAAATGTGCAGCCAAATTTATGTTCAATAAAACATAATATTAGAAGGTATAAATGTGGTTATAGTATTTTAATTCAGTCCAGTGCTTTGGGTTGAAAATTCTAGAAAGATTGCCAGAGAAAAACGACAGTAGACTTCCTGTCGTGTCCGATCGAGTCCGCAACTCTGTGACTCATTGCGCGCAAAGCCAGGATGCTGCCAAAAATCAGCTCTCGAGTCAGTGGGATTCCATTCCTAAACGACATCTAGGAGCTTCTTCATTTGTCGTTTGGGCTGGAATTGAGCGCCCACTAATTTTGGTACACAAACCTTTTCATGTTTCTATTCCAAGGCCCATCATATATATATATATATATATATATTTTCAGTTTTTAAAACCTGAGAGCTTACAAGAAGCTTCCTAAATCCTAAAGTGTCAAAAAGGAAATAAAAAATATTGTTATGAACAGTCACAACTTTTGAAAGAAGAAAAAAGATTCATACGAAAGAAGAGAGAAATAAAAAATATGTGAATATTATAAACAACAGAATATATATTTTTTTTAAAAAAATTAAATAATTTTATAAAAATTATGGAAAGTGAATATTTTAATTTTTTTTTTAAAAAATTAATAATGCCGCGGTGGTGGGTACTTAATCCAATATAATTTTTTTTAATAAATATGTGGAAATCAGAAATTGTTTTAAATATGATTACAAAAAGAAAGACAAAGAAGTGAAGAAATCTGAAATTCTCACACTTGTCCTTCTGATCGTCGTCTCCGCGAGTCCACCATGACCATGAGCATAGTAGACTACGAGCTGCCCTACGACACCCACAACCTATACGACGTCACCTTAGACACCCACCAGATCCACACTCTCGTCACCCACACCCCTTCCATGGTCGACACCTGGTTCTCTGACACTCTACGAGGCCACCACAGCACTCCCCAGTCCCTCATCGTCGGCATCGACTTCGAATGGCGTCCCAACTTCAGCCGCCAAGTAGACAACCCAATCGCCACCTTGCAGCTCTGCATCGGCAATTGCTGCCTCATCTTCCAAATCATGCACGCACCATCCATTCCACAGTCGCTCATTGACTTCCTCGGCAATGCTGTTCATACTTTTGTGGGTGTTGGAATTCAGAATGATGTGGAGAAGCTCTTGATAGATTATGGGTTTGGTGTGGCAAACATGGTTGATCTTGGAGATCTGGCTGCGAGGAAACTTGGTGTGAGGGAGCTGAGGAATTCTGGGTTGAAGGGTTTGGCAAAAGAGGTACTTGGAATGGAGATTGTGAAGCCCAAGAGGGTGACAATGAGCAGGTGGGACACTGAGTGGCTTACTTATGATCAGGTCCAGTATGCATGTATTGATGCTTTCCTTTCCTATGAGATTGGGAGGCAATTGAATGACAGGGTTTAATGGGTTTAGATGTGGGTTCTTTTAGGAAGATGGGATTTCAGAAAGTGGTTTGGAACGAATTTGTTTAATGCTTTTGGGGTTCATGAATTTGGTTGGTAACATGGGTTTAGATTTGTTTGATGTTTGATAATTCATAGGATAAATGTTCTTAGTGATATTGTTGGAATTTTGAGAACTTCATATTACTATCTTTGAGCTTGTTAATGAACATTTTATTTGCATATAAGCAAGAAGTTTAGGCTTCTTGTTGGGTTCTCCATTTTTGTTACTTTCTGTGTGATAAAAATACGGGTCTGATCCCCTTGATGTTGTGTAATATAATTTCTCGGAATTCTTGTTGGTCAATGTATTGAAAATATCCAAAGCAGTGCGCTGTTTCTAGAAATGGTCAGTTGCTATATTGAATCTTGAGTAGCTGTCTGCTCACTTTTTGTCATTGTATTGGTGGAGTGAACATGATAATGATGGTGAGGCATTCTTGGACTGACATTAAGAGGAACAGACCCTTCTTTTGGATGCATTGTTGCAAATTTAATTGGCCTGGTTTGAAATTGCAATTGGAATGTTAAATGAAAAAACATTTTAGGAATGTATGTCTGTTCTAAAATTTGAAGTTCATAAAAACTCAGAGGTAGTTGGTTTTAGCTTTGTTGATTTAATGTGGCATTGATAATAATATACTTGTCTCCTTGGAATATTTATTTGTGAACTCTGGAAAGTTTCAAGCCAGTCATAAACCAACTCCGTTTGTTGAATGCATTAACAAACTTGCATTAAAATTTAAGGCCATGGTTATTTTAAATGGCTTATGGAGCTATGTAGGGTCTTGGGATTGTGTATGAGGTTCCATGAATCCAACTATGGTGCGTATGGTATGGTATTCAGTCATGAGATTTGTCAATTTTATTATTATTATTTTTCTTCGGTTTGTTTTTATGTGCATGTATTTGGAATGAGAAAAGGAACTTCTATAAAATGGAAGTGACATATATATAAATGTGCATGTAATCGTTAAAAAAATGAAATGATTATTTTTTAACTAGGGTTGTCTTAATATTTCACAAAAAAAAACCAGGGTTGTCTTAATAAATAAATTAAGGTGATTTTTCTTGGTTTAAAATTAAGATGATTTTTCAGTCAGTCAGAAGTACACTTAAGCTTTTGCTTCTATTTGAAGAGTTTTTGTCGAAAGATGGTAATTGTTGTTTGAGAAGATTCGAATTATGTATTTGGTTAGGTTACATTAAGTGACTTCATTGGTGCTATCACCATAATTATATAATAAAGAATGTGTGCGTACATACATACATATATATATATATATATATATATACACGTATATATATTTTAATGAAGCCCGAAAGAGAAGTTGTTTCTGCAACTTATATGTAAACCATTGCAGGAATTAATATTTACATGTTGAAAATATAGATCTCCGGTGGCATAATTTTTAATCTGCTCAAAATACTTAGTTATGATAATCCATTGATCTTATTTTTCACTTTTCAAGGATGTTGCTACCATCTTCTTGAAGGTGTGCTTGCAAAAAAAAAAAAATTCCAATTTTCAATTATGGCTGATGATACATAGTATGCCTGATGTGTTGTTAGTCATACATCTTATATGATAGTATGCATGTTATGTTTTCCATTAAACAAAGGGTTCTATAAAATGCTACACACCCTGCAACCAAAAATCCTACAATCTACATGCACCCTGCAACCTACAAACACCCTACAACTAAATACTAGTTCTTGCAGTTTCTCCAAGTGAAATGCAAAAGGAAAATTTGCAGAGAGATATACGCTGAACCTTTAACTTTGCCTTCTTAATAAACTAGGGGTTTAGACAAGACCAGCAATTCTTTTGAACATAACCATATATATCAAATATATTGCTTATGAATAACAACTATTTATTTCATACTTCCATAGCCCATTAAAACAAAGTCTAGTGTCTTGTAATCCAAGGCGTTGCAATTATTTCTGGTTCACATCTCTGACTAATAAAAAACATGGAACTTTCAGTTTCATGATCAAAAGACGACGCCGATACGTTGTGCTTCTTCTTGTTAGCACAAGCGGAGCTGATCATGGAATCTCGTACGCTGCACCTTGTTGTACACGCTAAATCTTCGCCTACAGCAGCTCTTGAATTGCAGCCAACTCCTGTATCAGCAATCACGTCGGCCATATTCATTACAGAACTAATGTCGTTCACAGCAGCATTCAACGCTAGAGGTGTCATTGATGAAACCTGCAAAACCTTGAGATTATTAAAATTCAACATTCATCGAAAAGTAACTAATCATCTGTTTGCCTTCAAGAGATTGAAGTTACTAACCGCTCTAATTAAACGCTCTATTGGCTTCAGTTTTTTAGTGTTAGATTGCTGATTTCCGTTATCTGTATTAGTACTTTCTGTAACTTTAGCATTCATTTGAGGATGTTGAACATGGTCTGGTTTTGACAGGGTAGAAACACTAGCATAATGTTCGTCAATGTCTTGCGACGATGGAGATGGAGTCAAGGGAGCAGGAGGAGCTGTTACAGATGGCGGAATTGCAGAATGCAAAGTCATTGTGGCTTTCGAAACAGGCAGGGAATTTTGATTGTCAATCCGAGGAGAAGTAGTTGTACTAAGATGAGGAGCCGCTGGTGGCTGGACATGATGAGGATTTAGGCCTTCATGGATGCTCTGCATCAGTGTATGTGGCTTGTCCATCTCAATCGCTTCTCGCTGCCTGTGTTTCGGTTGCCGCATGCTTTGACGCATATATCGTTGATTCTGTTCCTGGAATGGGATGGTAGCAGAATCATGTGCATTCACACCCATTTTCTGAGAGAAGCTTGTGATCTGTTGTGGCACACCTGCAATACTTGGGCATACAGAACTTGGAGAATCATGCTGAAATGGACTCAAAAGATTCCCCGTATTTGACGAACCAGGTAAAGACAATGTCATCGTGTTTCGATGCGAGTTAGGCATTCCTTGGTGTACTGTTGATGGAGGAGATGGGGCTGGTGTGCTCTCCATAACCAAGCTTATTGGGTTGGACTGAGGCTTCAGATTTCGGCGTTGTTGTGGCAAAGGAATTCGAGAATGAGCAGCAGGTGGCTGAAGTTGTGCCGCTCCTTGTGCAGGAATAGACTTCGTTCGGAGAACATTATAATGACAACGTAGGATTGCCTGCCAATAGTAATTGAAATACTCCTTGGAGTAGTTCCCAAAGTCACTCCGGGTTAGCAGTAGAAACTTTATCATTTTCTCGACTGCTCGGAAATTGTTCTTGTGCTGTTGAGATAGTACTGAATCTCTTTCCTGCAAAAGAACTAACACAGTAAAAAAAAAAAAAAAAAACAGAACAAGCCAATGATGCAAAATTTAATCAGTTCGTAAGGAATCAACCGAAAATCAGTCAAGTTGAATTTTAAAAGATAAGTGGAGATGATAGATTGAATACCTGATGATACATCTTATATGTGTTCACAAGTAAAATCTCCAGATTTGGTAAGCACTTCCCCCTCAAAGAATGAAGCTGAAAACAGAAAATTCGTAGTACAATGGGTTAATCATTTACAAGGGAATTAAAACTATACATAAAGTAGGAGTAATCTAAGAAAATGACAAGCCCTCCATTATATACATGCCACAGATAACATATATATATATGTCATAGAGAAACGAGCTAGCAAGAATGGTGCATATCAATATGTACTACAAGAAACTTAGGGGGAATTATCCTATAATTCACACACACTCATCTCATTCTAGCCGTTGAGAACTGAAACAATGTAATCTGAAAACAACTTTTTCACCAAATGGAATTTTTGTATATATTCTCGCGTATGAAACTCGCATATTCTTAAAAAAAATGGAGTGAGAAAAGGACCCTGCCTCGTCTATCAATTAGCCCACATCAAATTGAAGAAATCCAAACATTAATTCTACAATGTATATCACATAAAAACAAAGAATGTCCTATGTAGTATAGCTCATGATCTACATGGAATAAAAGTGGATTAAAGGAAGTACCTGTTGATAGGCCTGATCATGCCAATCAGCCACAAGTAAAGTTTCGGCGACGGCTGCTGACTGTGATAATGCTGCAACAGGTGAAAGACATTGAATTCATAAGTAACTCTTTTCAAGGGACAAGAGAAGCTATATTCTTGAAAACCTACATGTTCTCTTTCTACAGATAAAAGTTATTAAAAAGCATATTTAGGGCACCGGTCATGTACAAAAGTAAGATTGATTCAGCAGAGTTCAAAATGTAATGAAACAATGAACTCCGAGAAAGGTACAAGGTAAGTTACAGAACTACTAGTCATAGCAAAGAATGAGAGTCTCCATAAAGTAGCCACCACAGCTTGTAGAAAATAAAACCAAAACGAAACACTCCAAATTGCACGTTATGAAGACATTCTTAAAACAGAAATATTTGTCCTCAAAATAGGCGCCCGTAACATCCTTCAGACACCGGATAATTTGAATCTAACTTAGACTCGGAAAACAAGGAAAAATTAGAGTCCAACAACATTAGCTGTAGTAAATAAAACTACCAAAACCACGAAGAAGCAAGTCATAATATTTTTGAGGCACAATATTCCGGTAATATAAAAATACCTTTTGGAAGCCCCTCTTGTGATGCAATATTTTGCTTTTCAGAATTGTGCTGCTGATGGACCTGAATAGGCTGCGATATTTTCTGGATTTTACGTCGTGTGTCTGTAAGCTCTGCTAGTTTAGGGATGCCAATGGAACGGTGATGTGGTTGAAAGTTCAACACATTGGATTGGGAAGCAGCCATATTTTCTGGTTGCTGCAGTCCAGTAACATTGTTACTTGAAACCAAGGGTTGCTGGAATGAATTCGACGCGTTCTGAAGACAGAAAGAATTTTTCTGCTTTTCTGAAACACCCACATGCTGATGGCCAAATTGCTGATTCTGTTGAAATACTGCAGCATTTAATTGTTGTCCTGTTATCTGTTTTCTTTTCTGGTTTCTTATAATTGGCTGATGAGAATATTGATGCTCAATGGCTTCTCCAGAATCAATATCTATGAACAGTGAGCTATTGTTTGGTTGCAGGAGCTGATGTTGCAATGACGGTTGTTGGAAAAGCTGGCCTCTCTGCTCGACAGCATCTACCGTTGAAGTCTTAGTTATACCTGTGACAAATATTTGTGACATGAAACAATTAAACACTCCACAGTGCATCAGCAAAACCAGGTTTTTATATAGAGAAAGATATATATATATATATATATATATATATATATATATATATATTAACATGCAACTGTTACAAATAGTCAAGAATTCACAAGGAAGAACAGAAATAGATTCATAAAGTTAAATATGAGTTTCAATACTATTTGCATTTGGTTTGACACCGTTAAAGACCTTTCAATGATAAAAGAAAACTAAAAGAGAAAACTTAATAACACGAATTTAAGAACTTATAACTTAATAACACGAATTTAAGAACTTATACCTTTGATTGCATGTTTAAGTTGCATATTCAAAATTTAATGAGAACAAATAAATTACACCTCAATTAACATGCTTCCTTGAAGTATATTGAAGGAAGAGCCAACTTAAACTAGCTGAAATGTGTAAGCCATAGTCATCTCATATATTTTTACCTGAAGATGAAGCAATTGTGCGTCTATGGGAGTTTTCCATGACCTTCAACTTCTCATGCATTGTAATTAAGTAATCGTCCTGAATAAAGAAAAGCACAAGGATATTGAACTTACATTTAAGGAAATTGAATTAGATGGACTGTTTATACATGATATCCAAAATACTGATTAAAGGATAAAGTATATAAATATTGGAGATGAATTCTTTTATTTAAAAGAAGGAGAAGAAGATAATTAAGAGGAAATTTGTGTGTTAAAAATGCCTAACACCACAAAGAAAGATACCGAAAGTAATCAAAACTATTAAACTCAATAAAATGAGGCATGAATAGGTTAGGAGGAAAGAACAAAAAAAAAAAAAAAACAAACAAACATATCAAGGAGAGCAGGTATAAAAGCGAATTACAACCTCCAAAACCTTTCATCAAAAGAATCCCACATCTGCAAATCCTTCATCCTAAATTTAGTTCACTACATAAAAAGATCTATTGTTTTACTGTAACACTAATATCACAGAACCACAAGTACCCTCCTAATTCTAAAACTTGTTTTCTATAAGATCAAGATTCAAACATTGTTCAAAATCAGTAATGACACTTACTTACATTAACAATGAGGAGCAAGACATTATATTAGCATCACTAGTGTACCATCTTGCTGAGTAAATTCAGCAGGAGAAATAAAATTTAGACCCCTCCACCTTATTCAGAATATGTGATTTCAAAAAGTCGACCAAATATATTCTACACATTCCAAATACTTTATGAAATATCTAGTTGATTAGTGCAGAATGAGCTTGTATTAATTTCATGTCTCTGTTTGAAACAAAATCAAACAAACCTAGTAGTCTGGTAAACTCAAAAATTAAACAGAATCACAAAAACTAACATGCTTAATCCTGTCGCTTGTAAAAAAAAAATGATCATGTTCATTTCATAACAAGTGTTTTTTTCTGCATTCCAGAAGTAATTCCAAGAGAAATCTCCCTTATATCATGGTTTTAAATGACAATAGTAGTAACTTGCACACTCAGACAAAAACCACAGAATGGAAAAACGTTCGGAAACTTGGATAAACCAACATACCTTGGTTGCTGCAGAACGGAACACCATTTCCTCAGATTGGGCAGCAATTCTTGCAGCTTTATTCAAGTAACTGGGATCAGACGATGGTGACTGATTCTTGATCAATGCATAACTGTACATATAAAATCAGAAAAGAAGAAACTGAAAAAAAAAAAAAAAATATATATATATATATATATATAGTGAAACAAAATGGTGTGACTAAAATATAAAATTTACGACTCTATGTTAATTTGGGTCATATTTAACATATAATAATTATTTAAAATGAAAATATTATCTACTATAAGTTAATACACATTAGTCACAATATATAGCTATGACGAAAATATTGTAATATTGCAAATAATTTAAACTATTTAGTAATTATATATAGCAAAGCATTGACAATGCAAATAACAGTTGAAGACGGCTACCAAAGCAAAAGTGCATACATGAACATAAAGAAAATCGACCAGTGCAAGAAAATACACAACAAAAAACAACCATTAATTAACAACAAAGGACCATGTTAATCCTGCAACCCTTTATTTTTTCTGATTAAAACCCTTTTTTTTATATCTTGGGATTGGGGATTCAAACTCACTACATCGGGCAAAAAGTGAGTGCAATCTAGTCACATCCAAGATTCGAAAATCGCACAGTGATCACATACATACATACATACATGTGTGCAACGTTCATGAACTCTGCACTAAAATTAATAAAAGATTGAATAATAGAAATTCACATATCAAATTTCAAACATAACCTATTAAACGCAAAAGCGACAAAGCGAGAGAGATTAATTACAATTTGTGAACGATTTTCTCTCTAACATGGGGCGCAAAATGGCGCCTCCAGTCATTGTTTTGTGGGTTGTGTAATTTGTTGGGTTCAGTCTTCACTACTACTTCCTTGTTACTATTATCCTCCATATCTTTGAGCTTCTAAGCGAATTGCTGATTAATCATGACAGAGACCTAAAAAACGTTATATGGCACTTGCTCCATTAACCGCTCTTAGTTCACTCTCTCTCCTCCGTATAGTCTTTGAGACTGAGGGTTTTATTTTTGTCAATTTTTTTTTATATTATTTTAATCGTTTTTAATTATATAAATAAAGATTAAAAAACACATAATATTTTTTATTTATATATTTTTCATTATTCTGTGTAAATTGGTTAATTTTATTTTTACCTTAATTTCAAGAGAACCTCCCTATATATATATATATATATATACTATGTATATTTATATAATAATCTAAATGTATTATTGTTATTTTTTTAAATATATATATATATATATATATATATATATATATATATATTTAGGGTTATTTTATCGCGTTGGGTCTGGTTGACTCATTAATTTATCATTTGATATTTTTTATTTTATTATTTTTATATTATTCAGTAGTAGCTATTATTTGAATGTTATTTAGAGCACTATTTTTTAAGAGATAATCTAAAGATAATTATGACATTAATAATAAATAAACTCATCGACAATTATGGCATAATTTTTTGAAAAATAATTAATTAATTTAAATAAAATATATATATATATATATTCATTTTTTAAAAATACACAAATATCTAGAATCTATTCTTTGGGCCCCTGTTACTATGGGGCCTTGGGCATAAGCCAATAAGCCATTGACTATGGCTTGAGCCAGCCCTGTCTGCACAATAAGCTAAGCGTAGCGAAGCGAGCAGTCCACCATGGTCTCCACCTCTAGGGCCTTCACATTCAAATGCTCTCCGTCTCTTGCATTTTCCACCAAAACCCACATGGACACCACACCCAGAAGCCTCCACAACCCCTTCACGAGCTCTGCTTCTCGGTCGCCTCCAAGGGAAGCTTCTCAAAGCGCCTCTGGTGATGGGTCCGTTGCGGTGCAGGAATGGCAGGCTTGGGGTACCTCGTCTCCTTTACCTTCAGTGGTTGCGAGGATTGTTGAGGATTTGAAGGATATGGAGAGAGATACTGATGCCCATTTGAGCTTTGGTGGTAATGGTGGCAAACTCAAGGTATGACATCAAAAGGAATTTCTCATTTGCTTCATAGGAACTACTTTATGGAAATTAATTTTATGTAATTAGTCTTGCTAATATACCCAAGGATGCCAAATTTTCATCCTTTAATACCAATTTTCATCCTTTATGTGTAGTTTGGGAAAAACTTTTAGAGTTGAAACTCAGCATTACACCATTTGTAGAATGAAGTTAAATCCATCAAATGTTAGAATGCGGTAGAGTTGGGTCTATTACAGGACAATGGCAATCACCGGTTAGTGCACAGTGGTCGTCTAGGATTCCATTTACCCAAGTGATTGCCAACCGTATTTTTTTTTCCTATTTTTTTCTATTACTATTGACCATCAGTAGGATAGGCACTAAACTTAATATATGATGTTGAAACACTAAAAAAGAATTATTAAAACGCATGAAAATGATTCCAGTTGTGGCGAGTTTGTTTATTTTTATTTTCTAATAAATTTCAGGGGGAATTTAAAATTCAAGAGGACAAAAAGCACCGAGCTATGTATCAGGCTTTAGGTGATTCTGAACAAAAGCTCCAATTCTTTTCGGCTCGACAAATAGCATGTCGCCTGCTTGGAAGTAGGGGTTACCTTTGTCAAAAGGTTTTTATTCTTCTTCTTAATTTTGGTCGGTAACTCTTCAAACACAATGTTGGGGTATCACGCGTTACAATGCTGAACAGTATGGCTTTATATGGTTTCAAAATTTTCTTTTCTTTCTTCCTCTTACAATTCTTCTCTTGCTGTGCAGTGCTGGCTTCCTTTAGAAGATTGCATGTGTTCAAGAGTCATACCATGCAAACTTTGGCATGGAATAAGGCTCTGGTTGTATATGCATCCAAAGGTTTGGAAGTTTTTTTATTACTTTAAATCCTTTCACTTACTTCTTCGTACATTCTTCTAAATGATAGACTTCATTTTTCAGGATTTCTTACGGCAGAACAACACTGGAAAATTGTTGTGGCAAGTATTTGGTATTGAGGCTGCAACTCTGTGTCTCTTTGGCATTCCTGAACAAGAAGAAATCATGTGGAATGCATTCAAGCTTGCAGGTTCTTTCAGTGTTCTTGCTTTTTCCAAGAAGTTCAAATTGGTGCATATGGGTGTCAGAGTAGCTGAATATCTAATTGATTATTGTTCTTACTTTTAAAAGCATTCAGCTCATATTAGGGAGACCCAGTGATCTTCAGTTATTCTAGAAAAGGATACTGGGTTTTTTGGACTGAATGTTGAATCTAGACAAATTGATTAGTGTTTTCCTATTTGATCATCATGAATAGCTGATTACATTAGATCTGATACATGCAAGTTAGAACTTAATCTGAAATTCTTACCAAGCTAGAGCTTTCCATTCAATTTTGAGATGCTGAATATGACACTTGTGCAATCTCTACTTCCACAGTATTTACACCTGTTGAATAACTGACTTCTGATTATGAATCACCTTTAATTCAGGAAAAAGCAATGTTTGGTGCCTTTATCCAAACAAGAATGCAGTTTCAAAGTCAGTTCAAGATGCATTTGGTCAAGGATCTTGGACAAATTTTGAAGGCACAGAAACTATGGTAGATGTTTTTCTTATCTTCCTTCTTAATTCTGGCTGTTTCTCTAAAACTTGAACATTTATTTGGGATAATCATGAATTTGATTGCTGATTTACATGAGACACATATGTCTGGCTTGCAAACATGATAATGGGAAAGTAGTATATTTTCTTGTCTCCAAAGTACAAGATATCAATAATTTTCGAGAAGATTAGGGTGATCAGTTGATAGAACCATTTTGCTCTAGTATGTTATTTGTAGTTCCATAAACAAATAATTTAATATATCTTTATTGTGAAAATATGCAATACAGAGTGTTGGTATTGTCTTGCCAATATCTGAATTGTTTTCTTCCATTAAGTCATTCCCCATGATTATGTCTTTCATGATGTCAACCTTATTTACATGTTAACCATTCTTCTTTTTTTTTTTTTTTTTTTTTTAAACACTTTTAAATTTAACCATCTTACCTTTATTCATGCAGTCATGGATCTTTCATGTACTTTTACATGAAAATAAATATCGGCTATTCCTTTGCATATTTCCCTACCTTTTGCTAACTATGATATCAAAGTATACATTGTAGTTTTGTCTTGCTTTAAGATCTTAAATGCAAAAGGTGGCGATGTTTTGTGACTACAAGATCTTTTGTTTTACTCCTACCTTGTCATTGCACAACCATTCTAGAAGATAGATCCTAAAGCTTTGTTCTGGTGGTGTATTTCTAGGAATATTGAATTCTTCCGTTGGATAATGCAGCTATGGTTCTTCTCCTTACAGGCCCATCACTATTATAATAACGTTAAATATGATAATAAAAATCCCAGTGTTCATCCCTCTGAATGATTTATGGATAAATTTGAGGTATACGTTGTGCATGCAGCAATTTGGTTTTTGTGATGTGAAGCATTTGATTAGATTCTTTATGTATTTGCTTCCTTGTGAACAACTTCCTACTTTTCATTTTACACACCCACGCACACACACACTAATATAATACAAAGAAGAAGACATTTTTGCATAAGCATCAAGATGGTGCTCTGTTTTATTTTGACTTGCTATCATTGTCCATGTCAAGTCTTCCTATTTATGGGTCCTTGTCTAGCCGAAGCTACCATGATTAATTAAGAATCTTTGGGGAAATTATACAATGTCCTGGAACCAATATAACAAATTTTAGAAAAAGAAAGTATCTTTTCAATAGACATACTGTTTTCTGCTCTGTAGCAGAATATAAACTGCAGTTGGTTGCTCTACTTTTTCCTGATGTAGCATCATGATTTTAGTAAGATACCTCTTTCATAATCTCTCAGTTGAAAACGTAGTAATCTTCATCGTGATTCTGCTGCACAGAATTATGGCAATGGAACTCTGAATTTTGTCTTGATTGATGGGACATGGAGCAATTCTGCTGCAATGTTCAGGCGGCTGAAGGTATACCATTAAGCATACCATTTTTCCTACGCTTTTTTTTTTTTTCTGGTCACTTTTGAAGGTTGGATAGAGGATGCTACAAATGTGACAGGCTTTTCAAAATTCCTGCACAAATATTATGTTATTAATTGTGGACCTCAACTGAAAAATTTTTGGAAATAAAAATGAAAAAGAGCCTAGACGTCTCTTAAAACCTCTCTGCCATTTGTGAATGCTACGAGCCAGGCATAATGGTTGGATGAAATATTTTTTCCTTTTAATTTTAATTTTCTTGTAAAAATTTTATTTTCCATATAAAGGAAACTTCAGTACTTGTTTGCATGATTGAAAAAGTCAGGCTTGTATCGACTAGGAGTAGCGTTTGACTTCTTCCTATAAGAAACATAGAAATGAAAAGAGCTCCTTTTCCAGACTGGATAAATACTTTGGAAAGAAGCTTTGAATTGGGACATTCTGGACTTTGAATGGTAGGGCAATATGTTTGAAGTACAAATAGGCTCTTATCCAGGGAATTGAAAGGACCATTGGGAAGTAGGAAATCTGCCAAATGTCATTTTGACTTGAAGCAATGAAAATTATACAATTCAGAGTTGTGCTAGAAGAACATAGAACAGATTGTTCTTTACAATATCTTTAAAGCACTAATGAATTAACTGCACGTGCACTGAACTACACAAAACTTCAACACTACTTGAGGCTTCCAACCTGACATATTAATTTAGTGGTAAAATCTTTCCCAGAAGTGATCTTAAAGCTAACTCTTAAAAAGTTTGTTTATAATATATGACTATATGGGCAGGAGCAAGCGAAGTCAGTTTGGGGTGAGGAAGACATTTCTTGTATATCCCTGTCCACTGGTGCTTCCGCAATGCATAAACTCCGGTGAGAAGTTAAACAACATTTATTTTAGAGGTTTCTTTTCTTTTCTCTTCTTTTTCCTTTTTTTATTTGTTTGTTTTTTGTTTTTTCTCTTTTTATTCTAATTCGTTTACTTAGGGCAGGCCCCAACCATCATGGGATCGTACGTGCACAGCAGCGGCAGCTATCGGCCTCCTCTCTGAGCTGCAACTTCTTCCAAACTACAACTCTTGTGGACTGGATGAGCAGGCTGAAGCTATAGAGGATGCTCTAGTTATACTGTTAGAAGCTCTCACTACTAGACGTCTCAGGATGGGCAGATCCATTACCCGTAAAGTACGACACGCCATTGACATCTGTTAAGATTAGTGGTAAGCCTGTGGCACCAGAAACATGTATATCAGATCCATAGTTAGTTGACCATGACCATATATATCAGAAAAATTAACAGTCTGTGTTGATGGGAAGTAGGTTATGGTTTTGAGTTGTATGTGTGTAGGTGTTCTAATTCTTGTTCATTAATCATTCACCATCAGCTCCAAACCACATGTGGTTACCATTTGGCTCAGCTAATTTGAGTTGTTCTATTAACGGTCATGTACGGATTTGCTCCAACCCTGAATTATTACAATAATGATGACAAAAACAAGAAAATAAAATTTTGCTTCAATGCCGCCTATGCTTTTGCACTCTAGCCCTTGATTTTTTTTATTTTTTTTAAAATTTTTTTTTTTTAAGTATGAGTGCTTAAATCTAATTAGACCTGCACTCAACTTTGTCATTGTATAAGCCTCAAACTGCCCATTTTAAGCATTAAATTTACCACAGGTAATTTCAATTTAGCCTAATCTATGAAACAACAACTAATAAGCATTAACATGTTGACAAAATTTACCCTTACATAATCAAGCGGTTCATTTAGTAAAATTTAACTTGACAAATTTAGTTAAATTTTTTTAATAAAATTTTGATAAATTTATGTTGTATCAAATTAATTACTTCATTAAAAGTTTCAATTTCAGAAAAAAAAAATATATATATATATATATATTGGTTTGAAACAAAATTGCAGCAAAACTGAAATGAGAGCAGAGGGGCAAAACTGTGATTTTGCAAATAAGGGCTAATATGCAAAAACTGAAAAACTGTAAAACAACAGGGTCTATTCTAAAATTTACAAGCCCTTTAAAATTAGACAAGGAAAGCGAGAGAGTCGGAGAGAGCGACCAGTAACGAACCAAAAACCCGAAACAGAAGAACAGAGGAAGTGCGTTTATTCATTGTGACGCGGAGATGACCATTTTGCCAGCTTTCTGACAGCCTAATTTATCAACGCGCTTTTATTTTTGATTTTTTAAAATTTTCTTCCACATTTAATGCAAAAATTTACTCTCTTCCTCTCCCACTGCCTCCAAGAAAACCCAAACCCCACCCCCCATTTCTCTGTTTCTCTCTGTTTAGGCGGAGATCAACGCCTTCCACCATTTGGGGTCTCCGCAGGAAAACAATGGCTTCCCACCTCTATCTTGTTTTCTTCTTCTTCCTTTTGGTGGGCTTGGCCTCCTCCTCCACCACCTCTCTTTCCTGTATTTTTTCCTTTTCCTTTCTCTTTTCTATTTATATATATATATAAGAGCTTTTTTTCTTTTTCTTTTTTTTTTTCTTTTTTTTGAAATTTGGATTTTTGTTATTATTGCAGATGATATCTTCGAGTTCCATGGATCCACTGTTCGTTCTCTCCTTCAGGCCAAAAAGAGTAATGCACCTTCTTACTTCTTCTTTTTTGGCAATTTTTATTTCTGGAATTTTTGTTTTCATTATTGTGCTGAAACTTGTTTATGGTGCAAAATTCGTCATTATCACTTTGTACCTGTCCACTGCATATGTGTCGTTTTCAATTCAAGTAATATACCACCACAAACTCTTTACTGCTATCATCTTAAAAGGGTTTAAAGGAATTACTGGAAAACCACCATTTTGGAGTATGTGTTGAGAAAGTAGTTTTTTTTTTTTTGAATTTTGTAATGATGATTTTGAATGATAGAATGAAAAGTTTTATAAATGATATAATTGGGAGCCAACGTGTCAAATGATATGTTGTTCAATTTCTGTCCAGTTAATTTCTTGTTGGTCAAGAAATCGATACATTTTGAACTTCAAATTTCATTCTTCAAAAACATTTTGACTTCATCAATGGCTGGTACGAAGGTGACAAATTAGGTATTTGTTACAGCTACCTGGCTGCTATTTAACAATAATCTATCATTACTTATATTGTCTGGGTGCACCACAATATAATTTAGATCATTTCATTGTACATGGGAGACACGTAGTGCTCTACTACTCAGTGGTTAAAACATTACTTTGAAAGAGAGTAATATTATTACTACATATCCCAAATTAATTTACCAAATCTTGTCTACCAAACCATATATTAACATTTTAGTTGTAAAAACGTTATGAAAAAAAATAGTAAATAATAACTTGAATACAAATCAATGAAAATTGGTTGATATCCAAAATTTAGTAAACTTATTTGGTGTTTGAAAAACCTTACCACATCAAAACCACCTATGTATTGGAATTTCAATTTACCATGCTATGGTTTCACTTTTTTCTTTTATTATGTTTGAGTGGAATTTGTGATTGGTAAGCCTATGGAAGACTTTGTGATGAATTTTCTTGGTTCCTTTATTGGCAGGTTGCGGTGTGAACTTTGAGGCCCAAAATTACACAATCATCACAAGCCAATGTAAAGGACCCCAATATCCACCAAAGCCCTGTTGCCAGGCTCTCAAGGAATTTGCTTGCCCTTTTGCAGATGATATCAATGATGAGCAAACTGATTGTGCAGCTACCATGTTCAGCTACATTAACCTCTATGGAAAATACCCACCTGGCCTCTTTGCTTCACAGTGCAGAGAAAGCAAAGAAGGTCTTGATTGTGAACAAGTACTCTCACCTAAAGCATCTCCAAGCAGCAGCAGAGGTCAGATTACATCTATACCCTCCACGTTTCTAATGCTCACTGCTGCTTTCCTTGCCTCTTTGTTCCATTTGTTCTGAAGGAATGTCTATACTTGTATCCATTAATTTATTCTTTTTCTTTCTCCTCCTGAAAATTATGGTTTCCTTTTCCAACCACTTTGTATGGCAGAATTTGTGTATTCTATTTTCTGAAACAGACCAAAGAGTATATAATCTTATCAAATATATAGCTTGACTACATCATACAACGCATTGTAGAATGATTTATTAACTTCTTTACTGACCAACCTCTCAAATTTACTCTGCAACTTTGTTTGATACGATTCGCATTCAAATTTTTAAGTTTGGCACAACTAGAGTTTGATACCATATTAAGTTATCATCCATTCTAAAACTTACAAGGACTTGTTTCACCATACAGTTAAAACTTAAAAGTTGATTTCCGTTTTTAAAAGACAAGAAATTGTTTTTGAAAGTTTTAGACATTGTTTGCTTGACCACTGTTCTCCATAAAGATTTTCCAGAAAGCAAGAATTAACACAAAATTTATAGAACCAAAACTGGATTTGTGAAAACTAATTAAAAATAATAATAATAATAATAATGGTAATTTCAAAATAGCCCCATGTATTTTAACTTATCACTCAATTACTACCCCTTTTAAAAAAAAATTACACTAAATAGCCCAATGTATTTTGATATATGAATCTTGAAATGAATAAAAGTGTGTTTTACAATCTTGTTTGATTTCAATATAAATTTATGATAATATAAAGTTTTATTTGTAACGGATGTGGTCGAATTAAAACAAAAATGAAACGTGGGTGGCCATAGTGTAATTCTAAAAAACATGGTGGTAATTATGCAAAAAGAAAAATATAAGGGCTATTTTGAAATTTACCCTTTATACACAATGAAAAAAGAACATGGTCAAAAATAGGCCCTGTTATGTTAGATCAAGCCAACACAGATATAATTAACAAAAAGGGTACCAGAGGTTCAATGGATCACAAAGTGGAGGAATATGTACATACATAAGTGGACCAGTGAATTATTTATTAGATTCTTCCAGCACAAGATATGCTTGAATCTGTGACATTACGGCAAACCCTTTGGGGCTTGTCAAAAAGTTGGGGCGGGCGAGCTGATTCTATAGTGGTGATGAGTTTGTGAAGCATCTATGGTGGTGGTCTTTGTCAATTAATTGCAAGTGAATCACCAACAAATGTTAGACCCACAATTAGATGGCTATCGCTGTTACATGTTTTTTAGGCATGAAAAACTAGTGGACCTGATGGCTTGGTGTTCTATGCGAGGACATCTTGAATTCAGTACTAGTTAGATGGATCTAATTTTATTGATTGGTGTTTGGACTACATGAGCAATTATCATTTCAATCTTCTTCACATGTTCCCCTATTTTTTTGGGTCGGCTCCATTTATTGGCAATTTGTTTATTCATTTTTATTGATTTTATTATGCTTCTTTGCTGATAATAATAATGAAATTGAAAAACCTCCTTATTTGTACAGCTAAAAAGTATTGCATCTTCCATCTTCTCCTCAAAAGTATCAACAGCCTAATGAAGTACATATCCCTCCTTGAATTTTTGAAAATCTTGGTCCCAAAGTTATTAAATTTATAAATATATGATTTTGCATTAGAAAGTATAGCGCATATAGTGCAAATTGTATAAATTAAAACTTTTGACCTCCAATATATTTTTCCATATATGCTATTGAGCCATGTGAAGTGTCCCATTTCACCATCATATGAAAGAGTCTGTTGCCTTGGTGCAAAGTAAAGCATATTCTATCAAAGAGCTCTTTACGCAAGTGTGCAAATGGGGATGAGAAAAAATCCCACACCCAAAAAAGAGAAGAAAAAAAAAAATCAACGTCACAATCATGCAAATAAATAAATAAATAAAAATAAATCAGCCACACACAAACACAAGTGGTGTGTGTCTTTCACTCATTACTATTATTATTGGTAAAACACTCATTATTGTTTATGCATGTGAAGTTGTAAATGATTGTTCATTGCTTTAGAGAATGCCCCGCATTACAAGTTATACGGAATTTCCCTTTTGAAATTGAGCATTAATTTTGCGTTTTGGAATCCCAAAACTTTGGCATTTGAAGATCCAAAGACTCGGGCACTTTTGTCAAACTTATAAATTTCTTTCTTTTTCTTTTTCCTCTTTTTTCTTTTTTTTTGGTCATGTCCGATTCAATTTCAGATTATAATAAACCATTGTCAAGTTTGCATCACAGCTGTAAAAGTTTTCTTTACCAAAAACGGAAAAACGAACCAGAAGCAAGAACCAAAAAAAGAAAGAAAAAGATCTAAAAGAAAGTAGGAAAAACAATATTAATATGATTATAATAATAATAAAGTTTTCACATGAAATCCTTCAAAACATTACAATTTCTCTCTTTCTTCTCTAACTAGTATGCCTACCAAAAATAAAAATCCTATCTTTTTTTCTTTTTAATACGCAGAGAAAAAGACAAAGGGAAAAAAAACATAGAAATCGATTAGAATTACGCTTCAAGACCAAAATTAAGCTCATCTGTGAGCAGTAATCAGTGTTTCAATAAACCTCAAGCCATCGAATCGTGGCGCAAATTTATCCGCTGAAGGAGATCTTTGTGATGACGAAGAATTCGAATTCTTTTGTTCAATATCCGCCTATATAATCAAACATAAGGATATATATATATATTAGAATTTAGAACCATTGTGATTAAATGTTTCTTTAAATAAATAGAAACAAAAAAGACGTTGATTGTTTGCATAAAAAGTGGAGAATTAAAGAGGTAAAAAGCATGAATTTTGCAGCAACTTCCATTGGTTTTCTACACTTTTAACCAGTAAAAAGGGAGAAATTTTCTATTCAAAATCCCAATTCGGGAAGAACCCAATTTTTTTCCTTTTTCATTCAAAAAAGAGAGATGGAAATTCAAAACCCAGAAAACAAAAACAAAAAACGAAGACAACCCAGAAATCGGAGATAAAGATTCTCACCGGTTGAGAAAATTGCAGATTCGAATTACAGACGAAACTTGAAGAAGAAGAAGAAGAAGAAGACAGAGCGGTAGCAGAAGCGGCTGCGACCGAGGCCGCTAACAGCCCTGGTTTCTTCATCGCTGGTTACAAGAGTTTTTGATTAGCCGGGATCTGGGAAGGCTGGGAAAGGTGTTTGTCTGGCAGGAAATTAATAGAGAAAGTGAGAGAAAGTTATGGGATGTTGGAATGGACTTTGACGGCATTTATATAAGGGAGAGTGGTAGTTACTGGCAATTCACGCATTCACGAGCCACCACCCACACCTTGGCCAACGAAATTACGACCTTGCCATTCGATTTCTTTCGGCGCAATATTTTTTGCATGCCGAGAATACCCTTTCAACCCTTTTATATTACATAAAAGTTAATATTCCGCGTGTTGAATTCATCTTATAGAAGAAAACTTAAATTGTTGACCCCAAAAAATTGAAGACAAATTTTCATACTTCAATATAAAAAAAAATTCATTCGTACTTCTTTTTTAAATTTATTCGTCAATGGCTGTATGATTATTGAGGATTTTTTTAATAGAAATGAAATTAAAATTAACTAAAGAAAATGATAGAAAAATAATTGGTTTTAAATATATAAATATAATTGCAAATAATTTTAACCCTTTATTTAAGGTATTCCATAGTAGTTTGAGTTGTATTTTGAATTGATTTGATAATAAATAAATAAAAAAAAAGTAGAGCCTATTAAACCGAAGTCACACATAAAAAACACATGGGTTTACCAAGTCAGCTTTGGTTTTAGCTTGAGAGCCATTGTTGGCTTCAATTTAACAGATTTTCTGAGTCTCTCTCTAGAATAAATGTATGCGTGTAAAATATATTTTTAACATTGCTCAATTTAGGTCATAAAATATAACATCATAAAAATTTTATTCAATATTATATTAAAGATAAATTATAAAAAATATTCTTCATTCAATTTTTTTCTTTTCAAATAGTCAAGGCATTCAATATAATATCATAAATTTTTTATTCAATATTATATTAAATATAAATTATAAAATTATTCATCTTTGAATTTTTCTTTTCAAATAGTCAAGGCATTCAATATAATATCATGAATTTTTTTATTCAATATTATATTAAAGATAAATTATAAAAATATTCACCTTTCAATTTTTCTTTTCAAATAGTCAAGGCATTGGTTAGAATTTTTTTATTTTTTTTGGTTAAGAGTTTAAGGGAATTGATTTCTAACATACATATGGACTCAAGGGGTTAATTTTGTAGAAATAAATAAATTAATTAATTAATTAACTAAATAAGAATTATTTCAATTTTGTCATTTTCTTTTATAAGGAATTTTTTTCTATTTTCTAATAAAGCATGCTTTGAATTCGGGGAAAAAAATTACAGACCATATTAAAGTACAATCCAAAGTCTAAAGGTGATGGTTTAGACTTTAGATCATGATAAAACATTGACACTCAAAGAAGGCCATCGATTAATTATAAATTTTTAAATTTGTGTGTATTATATTATAAATTTATACCATAATATTTGTCAAAAATAAAAAATAGAAAATGAGTGAGGGTAGTTTGGTAAAAGGGGAAGCCAGGTTCGGAGCATCACACAAATTTAGAGGGGTAATTTCGTAAAGTAGGAATTTCAGGTGAAGTTTTTACGCGGCACGTCGATGTTGATTTTTCCAAGGCCGACCTTGGTTAGAAGTTAGTGATGATAGGCTGATCTTCTCGAGCAACAGTCAGTAGTTGCGCTACACGTGTAAGGTCGAGATGAGACCACGCAACCACCACTTGCTTCACAAGTTAAATTAAAGGCCTACATATTGGGGCAGTGGGAATCACTATGACGGATTGGCAGTTGCGATGCGATTTTACCACTTTAGCCCTGTACAATGTCGGTATCACCGTGCAGTCCGTTGAACACGTCATCGTCAATTATTGTCTGTTTCTTTTTGGAAATTTTTTTATGTCGATCGGAATTTGTGGCTGTCTTTTTTAATAAATGCTTTTCTTCATGCTTGGCCCTTTAATTTTGAGTCAAAGCATACCTTATTATTTATCTATTTTTTTTATATAAAAAAGTTTATCATATATTCAAATTTCATAAATTGGAATTGTACAAGGTGGGTCTGATTTGTAGTAAATATTTATAAATTAATATACTTCTAATTTGATTCTTTGAAATTTATGCTTGTTTGTATAAATTGTTCAAAGTACAAGTTTAACACAGAATATTCTTAGGCATTAGTGTATTGTATTATCAAAATTTCAATTTAGAAGGCAGAGTTATTTTCCTAAAATATTAATACTTGTTAAATTGAAATCTAAAAATTTTAGAATTTTGTTTTTTATAAAAAATAAAAATAAATAAAAAAGAAAGAAAGAAAGAAAAGAATTCGACCTAGTAAATTAGATAGAGTGAATTTTATAAACATTTCCTGAAATTTAGATTCTTTTTTGTTTCTTTCGTAAAATTTGTTTTTATTATAAACTTTATTTATTCTTTTATTTGCTTCATAATGAGTAGTCTATTTTGATCAAGATTCCCATTATCTTTTGTCCACATTGAATTTGAATACAAAGTTAAATCTGAGAATTTAAATTAAGAAACCTAATTAAGAATGCATGGCTCATAGTGAGAACCAAATTGTAATAAAATTAAAGGATTTAATTGAAATAATTTAAAATTAATGCAGGACCACATTAAAATTTGAGGCCAAAAAGAGTGCCAAAAGTACAATTAAATTAATCCCTTTCTAAAATAATAAAAATAATAATAATCACTACGAAAGACAAGTTACATATAACTATATATTATAAGAAAGATATCCAAATAGTGGCACTAAAATGTTCACTCGAAGGGCCTCCCTATTATTTTCTGAAATGACATTTTAATTTTGAGGAGAAAATGACTTTTAGCTACAAAATTTTAGTCATACCCAAAAGTTTTATTGCTGAAAATGGTTTTTATTACAGTCAACGGTTCAATCAACAACCATTGCCCTCCTTTAGAAGTCAAAATTAGTTATGTGACTCATTAGGCTCGCTTCTTCTTCTTCTTCTTCTTCTTCTTCTTCTTTTTTATTTTATTTTTTTCATCATTATTATTATTATTTGATCAATCAGCTACACATTGGAAAAGTGTATATATATATATATATATATATATATATATATATTAATAATATTTTTAACATATGGAGCATATTTTTTAATTATACTTTCTTGGAGCCAATCTCAACAATATTACAATTTTGATTTTATTTATATACGCAAATTGAAAGGTATAGTCACTTCGTCAATATTGATTTTTTTTCGTTTTGTTAATATTTAACTACTAACGCTCAATTACTCTCTATGCTTCTTGAAACGTTTATAAGAAAGAAAAATCCTTAAATGAAACTATTTATTGTGAACATATTTTTTATTTTATTTTTGGTAATTATTGTGAACATACTAGTTGACACTGCTTACATATAAATATATAATGCAAGCTTTCTTTAGCCCATCTTATTCACTGCCTTTTTTAAGTATTGAATGAGAAAGTGTTAAGAGAGGGGTCCAATAATCAAACTAGCATTCATTAAAAAAGATTAAAACCCAACCAATATTCCTCTGCCTTTTGCCTTTTAATTCATATGTACATATCAATTTTTGGCCTTTTTGAGAAATAGGGAGACTATCTATAGCTGAGTTGAATTACTGTTCGTTTAAATGTAACATTAATAGGGAAAGAAAACATATTTGAAACTAAACAAACTGCCAGAGCCATATGAAAGGTTATACATTTTCAATAAGGGTTTTTCATACTCATGTCACATGAACCATGCATATTACCTCATAAATTATAGAATTGATACAAATAGTTTATGAAGTTTAAAAACAGTTATAAATTATTATTGACTCATAAATACAGTGTATTATTATTTTAAAAGGTAATTTATATTTATTTATTAAATTTAAGAGATATTAATATTATTTTTATAATTTTTCTCTAATAAAAATAGATAAAACAAATAAATAAGAATCCGACGACGTTTCGTATTGGAAAGACCATCAAATTTAGTGCCTGTGTTGGGAGATGCAGCCACAAGATTTGTAGATGAAGATTAGAAATGGGTCGTAAATTGGGTAGAATGTTTATGTTCGTGTATTTCAGAAAGTGTTGCAGAGCTCATGCATTCTATGTGCACATGCACAAAATTCATGAGCACAAGGTTTGGATTGGGTATAAATTCGATATCCATATATTTTTTCATTACAAATTAAGCTTACAATGGATCAAATATATGTTTATATTTGTATTAATTTTCTCTATATTTTGGTTTGCTTTGGAGACAAATTCTTGTTTGTTTCGTTGTGTTTTCTCCTGTGTTTGCTTTGGAGACAAATTCTTGTTTGTTTCGTTGTGTTTTCTCCTGTGCAATAACATACGACACTCAATTATTTATAATATTTCTTCATGGTAATGCCTTTTGAAGTATTGGATTAATTATATATCTTAAAATAAATAATTGTACAAGATTTTATGAAATATTTTAGCTTCAAATTTGTCGTCTTTATGTAAAAGATTCTTATCATTGATTTTAAAATCTGTCGTCTTTATGTAAAAGATTCTTATTATTGATTTTATTATTAATTAATTTATTATTATTATTATTGCTGCCGCCGCTGCTGCAGCAGATTTGGATCAAGTAGAAGGGAATATGGAAGCCTGTTTCAATTATTGTTGAAATTCATATTACAATTATCCTTTTACTATGAAATGGAAGAAGAAAAATTTACAATTATTACATTTTCTTTTAGGGTAAATTATATATATATATATATATTACATGCGATAGAGAAAAATGAACTTGAAAAAATAAAAGAATAAATTTTATATATAAGAAAATTATAATTTAAACTTTCTATCCCATCAAGCGCATAATGTATTAAAATAAAATCACAGTCAGTCAGCTGACAAAAGATGAGCCCTGAAATTGCGAAATCCACTCATCTTGGAGCCAATCTGACCTATTTGGATGCGACATCTAATGGATCTTCCACACGCATAAAGCTTATCACGCTGCGCCGAAATCTTCTTATCTCATTTTTTCCAAGGTGACATCTGACTCGGCCTCCAGGTCAATATTGTCATGTTGCCTGACGTAATTCTTGAGCGCACGATATATTTTTTTAAATCATTAATTAATGTGGTCAATATTCAAGCCCCGACATAGAAGTCGACCAACCACTCAGTGCGCGACACGTGTTCTGACAACTTTGTTTTGTCGGCGCACAGACCGTTTTTCATTTTTTGGTCCTGTCGTGAGTTTACGGCGCTGTTTGGCAGCTCCGAAAATTCAGACTGGAAAACAAAGCCTTGTGGTTGGATCATTTTTACTACGATTAGGATCATAGGGAGACAATAGAAGGTCCACATGGTGAAGACGTTATGAAGTTGTCAATTTTTGGTTAGACCAATAATGTAAGACTGAGGGAGGCTGCCTACTAACATTTGGAGATTGTAATGAACAAAAATTATTTGCCAAATCAATGCCAACATGCCCATTAATCAACCAAACAAAAAGGTTTATTGTTGTAGTACTTCTCTTAACCATATATAATTTTTTAATGTATTTAATAAATGAGGTTGATTCAAAAGTATTAATTCTTAAATTTATATATTCGAAGTTATTTGAGTCCTTTTTTTTTTTTTTCAATTTATAAATTATTTGAAGAATATTTAGTAACCACCCTATTATCTCCATATATGTATAAGAAATTTATTATTATTTTTTTAATTCTAAATTTTATTATACTTATTTCTAAATAACAATTGTTTATTTATTTTTCTAATATGGGTGTGTTTTAATATCGTAAAAGAGATTAAAGTGAAACAAAAATTGAAATGTAAAGGGTAGAAAGTATAATTTCCAAAGATATAGTAGTAATAATTCTATAAAACCTCAAAGATCAAAATGCAAATGACAATTTTGAAATTTATCCTTTATTTTATTTTTTGAAAGGATTTACTTGATTTTTTTTTTCCCCTAACTCCTCCTATTCTCTTGTTCATTCAAAACGCTGCGTCTTGAACTAGGTTTTCTTTTTCACTTTCAGCTTCCCCACTCTTCCTCGGTTACTCTTCCTCTCTCTCTGTGTGTTTGAATCTTCGCAGGAAGCAGATTGATTGATTCTTTTTGGTTCAAATCGTCGTGCTTGATGTATCGGCCGACACACTTCCGATTCAACAGTTGGAGTTGAATCGTTTTGCCTCCGTTCCGTTTTCGTATCGTGCGGTACGACTCGGATGAGACTACATTTTGAATCATTTTGTTTGTCTGTATCAATGTGATATTTCTGTCCAATGGCGGAGCTTGATACCTCAAAGAAAGTAGCTGATAGATACTTGAAGCGTGAGGTCCTTGGTGAAGGTACTTATGGAGTCGTTTACAAAGCCATTGATACAAAGGTAAATCCCAAAGCTTCTCTTTACTGATTTTATATTTATGTTAATTTTTGTTGAAACATTTAAATTGGTTTTTAGGTATTTATGTGGTTTCTGAGCCTAGTTTTGATTAAGCTGAAAGTTTTAGTGGTCTTGTTTTCTTGGTTCTTAAGATAGTGGTAAATTATAGCTGGTAAAGAATCTATCTTGCTTTGCTTACTGTGGACAACTTCTATGGAGTGGGCTATTTAGGAAAATTTATATTCTGATTATTCTCAAATTCTTGGTTTTGAAATGAGAGGGTGTTTCATTTTGAAAAAGAAAAAGAAAATGCTATGCTTAACCTGAAGTTTACTTTGAAATTAGGAGAGCTAAGTGGATAATTTCACTCTAAATATATATATATTTTGTATTCTTACTTTTTCGTAGAGATAATATGGGAAATAAGAAGATTGTGTTCATTTTCTGTGGCAGCTATTATTTTATTTATTTGCCTTCCCTCAATTGTATTTGGAATTTTAAGCAGCTTATTGTGGCATTGTGACTAAAGTTATAGTTCTGGGTTAACTGCTTGTGCAGACTGAACAGACAGTGGCGATTAAGAAAATTCGGCTTGGGAAGCAAAAGGAAGGCATTAACTTTACGGCACTCAGAGAAATTAAGCTTCTAAAAGAGCTCAAAGATCCAAATATTATTGAGTTGATTGATGCATTCCCTCACAAGGGAAATTTGCATCTTGTGTTTGAGTTTATGGAGACAGACCTTGAGGCCGTTATACGTGACCGGAATATATTCCTCTCACCAGCTGATATAAAGTCATACCTTCAAATGACATTGAAAGGACTTTCTTATTGTCACAAGAAGTGGGTATTGCACAGGTACGTTCTTGTTGTCAGAAGCTTGGTTTTAGCTCATTACTTTCATGGTATAAGCATAATTACTCTCATATGTTTTCCGCTTGCTCTGTACAGGGATATGAAGCCTAACAACTTGTTGATAGGACCTAATGGACAGCTTAAACTTGCAGATTTTGGTTTAGCACGGATATTTGGGAGCCCAGATCGTAGGTTTACACACCAGGTATTCTTTTCCTTGGAGTATTTTGTGTCCTTGTTTGTATTAAGCTGGGTCTAGGGGGTGGTGTTTTGGGTATAGAAAGTTTCTTGTCATGATGATCTCCCTTTTTTTTTTCTTTTTAAATAAATTACTGTGTACACAATTAAATCAAAATAATAAAATTTGATAGTTGTCATGACTCTTGATTCATAGCTAATCAACTTGTTCAACCTCTACACCTCATAGACATTAAATCATAAAATTCATGAAGGACTTCAAAGGGAAAAGAAAACCTAGAAACCTTGAGCTTAGACTTTGTTTTAGTTACTTTGTACTATTGTTTAAGAAACTTTTAATATATTGTTTGTATTTTTATCACAGACAATTTTGGTGCATATTCCTCTCGTGAATAATATGCTTTTGCTTTATAGTGAAGAAAGAAAAGGAAGAAAATAATGTTGGTGCAAGAATGCTGTCAATCATGAGCTTTTCTATTTAGCTAGGATTGAGTGACACATTTTTTTCACTATTAATTTTTTTTTATTGTTATTCAGGGTTTGGAAGTTTTTCTTACACAACAATCATTAACGCTAGTACTGCTATTGTTACTAAATTGTAAGTCAATGGTACCAACAGCCATTGCATTGGAGTTGATTGTTAAAATTGAATAGCCTTTTTATAATTTTTCTTACCTATCTTAGATCTACATATCAACGTGAGTATTCTTGTCAGATTTTAAGCTTATCTTACCTTTTATTTTATGTTTGTTTGTGATGATTAATCTCTTTCTTTTTAATATTTTTTTGGTTAAGTACAACAAGTAGTCTTCTCAATCAGACATGTTATGCTGATGAAAAGAGTGGTTGTGGTTTGGGATTTTGTCACAAGTTATCTGATAATACTGGAAGCATCTCAATTTTACTACATGTTTTGGAAAAAAATAAAAAAGGGAAAAAAACTTAGCTGTGTTCCTTACCATAGAAAACACAAATACATTTGTAATTTACATGTGATTTGAAATAAATCTTATTTAACAAACTCATAATTTTTAATTATAGGTCTTTGCTCGATGGTACAGAGCACCAGAGCTATTGTTCGGCACCAAGCAATATGGGTCTGGGGTGGATGTGTGGGCTGCAGCTTGTATTTTTGCTGAACTTCTCCTTCGTCGACCTTTCCTGCAGGTGAAGACATCTTGACTTCCAATAATCTCATTATTTATGGTTGGAAATATTAGGCTTTGGTTTTTGCAAAATTTCTTGCTTGTGTTGTAGATCTTTTTAGTCTTTCAGGGAATTTGGTAAATCCAAATACCACCCAGTTGTCTTTTACAAAATATGTTGTTTGGTAATTTCACCATAAACCTAGTTTTCATTTCAGATTGGTTTAGTTTAGTTTAAAATAAAAGGTTCATAAAACAACCATAGTATTGGTTAAAGATTGGTTCATATTGTTAGTTTCTTTTTATATTTTGCTTATTAAGTCACTGCAAGGGTTGCCAACTTTTTTTGTTATTCTTACTCTTACTACTGTCACGACCTTTGGCATTACTTCTACTTTCACAAGTTGACTAGTAAATGTAGTATGTCTGCTGTCATGATGTCACCACCACTAGATCCTTTTTTGGTCAATTAAGAGAAACACAATCCACACACTCACAGGGAGGGGGGAGAATACTACCAACATTTATATTACTACAGCCTCCATCACTAACATTCATGTTGCCGCTACCACCCTTGCAGCCTACCCTTGTTACCACCTCATCACCAAACCAATTCTCACCAAATTCACTTCTCTTATTTGCCACCACCACTACTAATCTCACCTACAAAGGTCAGTGAGAGAGTGGCATATCATAAAATATACATAAAGAAAATGGAATAAGAGGGTCCAAGATTATTGCTTAACCTATACAATATAAAATCTGTGTATGTCTCATGTATGTCAATATGGATCGTTCTACTTAAGTTCCACTGAGGTATAATGTTGAATTATTCACATTAACAGATTTTTGAGTTTGCTTTTAAGGTTTAAGTTAGCATGATTTTGTCTAGATAACTGGGACACCTGATATGCTAAATTTGGAGGAATTGGTTTAATGTTAGTCTTGGTCAATTATAATTTTGAATTCTGCAAGTTGGATTAGCTTGTGGTTTTGTTGATAATCTGATCCTGGCCTCTTAAATATATGAGCATACATGTAAGATATTCAGGATTATTTGTATAAAACTTGTGTCTAAAGTGCGTAAGGTCTTCTTTTGGAGGTGTTGCACTCAAGATGAGAGAATAATCTTAATGCTGGACTACAGATAAGTGTGGGGTTGTAAGGGGAGAAATGCTGGTCCTGCAAGTAAACTTTTCTGATTATTATTATTGTATAGACTTTTTTTTACGGGTGAGGAGGTTACAACTTTTTTCTACATAGAGTTTTTGCTGGTCAAGTAGCTGATATTTTCACCTATTCTATGTAAGTTCTTGTGCCAATGCCTCTTCTATTATGTTGCCCGTTTTAGTTTCACTAGATTATATAGTAGATTGCACTTTGGCTTCAGGTACTTGGGGGGTTACTTGGTCACTCCTCCATTTCAACTTTCATGTAGTTGGTGTTATAATAAATGTTGGTGCTTGGTGGTTCAGACAATAATTGAATGATATATATTTGTGTGCGTGAGTGTGTATCCTACACACGCACAATGCTATTGCCATCTTTTAGAGGCTAATTCAGTAAGAGTAACTGCTGCAGATTATGGAACTTAGAAAGCTTTGTTACGAGGTTCCTTAAAATTTAGTTTCTATACCTTTTTAAGGTATAAGACTTATAACATTTTATGATTATAAGAAAGAAAATGAAAATCTTTTAGCATTAGGGAATGGATATTCATTCATTTATTGGTTTTGGTGGTCCTAGATTCTATTGCTGCAAGTTATGGAAAAATATTATTTGAGATGTTCCATAGTTTTATATGTTAAATATCATGCTGATTTTTGTTTAGTTGCTTTTCTTATTGTTTTTTTTTTCTTTTGTTTTTCTGTTCTTTGAACTGGACAAGTTGATGGATTTCAAATGTATTGGCCTGAACTATTTTTATCTAATCCTATCTAGCTCTAATTTTTCTGCATGGGCTGTCACGATTTTGAGTCTGATTGTTCTGTTGGTTCTGTCTTCGACATGTGATAGGGTTCTAGTGATATTGATCAATTAGGGAAAATATTTGCTGCTTTTGGGACTCCAACATCTTCTCAGTGGCCTGATATGGTTTACCTTCCTGATTATGTGGAATACCAATATGTTCCTGCACCCCCTCTACGTTCATTGTTTCCGATGGTTAGTGACGATGCTATTGATCTATTAGCAAAGATGTTTACATATGATCCAAAAGCTAGAATCTCTGTTCAGCAAGCATTAGAGCACAGGTAATTGACTTAAACCATTCCGTTGGGTGAGTGCAAAGCTGTCTTTAATTTGTCCTCTAATTCCCAATTCTCCGTTCAGGTACTTTTCATCAGCACCTTTGCCTACAATTCCAAATAAGCTCCCAAGACCTACTCCTAAGAGGGAACATCTCAATTCTAGGGTTCCAGACTTTAATCCTCATGAAGGTCCTACCGTATTGTCACCTCCACGAAAGTCAAGGAGGGTGATGCCAGAACGTGTAAATGATGATCATGTTGGTGAAATCAGACAGGCAGCTGGTGAGAATACGAGCAAGAATGAATCATCGATGATGTCAGTAGACTTCTCAATATTTGGAACAAAACCACCAAGTAGGCCCACGATTAACAGGTAAAGCATTATTTCCACCTTGTTATATGCGGGTGATTTTAAAACTGTGTAACTCAGAAGTCCATGATAATAATAGCTCATTAGAACCCTATTAGACACACTATCATTGATTATTGAATAAAGCCATTGAACTCTCTCTCAACTCTCTTTGTTTTCTCTATTTTTCTTCTGACTCTTCCCCTTTTCTCCTTTTTTTTTTTTTTTTTTCTTTTTCCTTTTGTGCAGTGCGGATAGAACACATTTGAAAAGGAAATTAGATCTCGAGTTTCAACACCCTGAATAAGAACTTTTTGTGTTGAGATCACCATGGCTGGCTCAGGGTACTAGCGCCCCACAATAAGAGGGGCACACAAAAAAAGTTCCAATACAGATATTATATATGTTTTGTGTATTTTTAAAAATGAATAAAATATATTTATTTAAATTAATTAATTTTCTTTTTTATAATTATTGAATTGTTATCCATGAATTAACAACTGCTTTCTTTGCTATTTCATTTTGTTATTGAATATCAAAGTTTTAAAAGATTGTGCAAGTAAACAAAAAAGCAAAAAAAGAAAACCTCATGCTAGGAAACAAAGCTTTATATGGTTAATGTTACTAGGGGGATGATAATAATAATAACATGAAAAAGAAAACTTCACAAATTTCTTCTTTATTTCATTTTATCCACTTCGGCAAATATTACACCACCATTAAAATTATTTTCACCCACTTGGGAGTTGGAAGAAAGTTCAACGACTAAACACAGTTTTGATTAACCGAAGGTACCCATTACTTGCGAAAAAAAAAAAGAGAAAGAAAGAAGTGACCCACATTTGCCAATTATATTAGTAATCAGACTGGAGTTAATTGCTGGAACAGAGGCCCTACGTAGAATGATTATGATCACCATTAACGCCATGTTTTGCTTTGATCATGAAAATTACCAAAGAAAACCCAAATAACTACCAGTAAGATGTAAAAACTAACTAATAAAACATAAGAACTCTTCAACCTACCATTAACCAAAATCAACACTTACGATTCTTTTAACAATTTAACCAACCCTTTCCACTAAGGCCACCACCTCTCCCGGTTTATAGTTAACTTACATGTAGTGGGGCTTATTTATTTAGTCAGCTAATATAGAGTTTATTTATTTTATCAACCAATAACATATTGCCACGATAAATAAAGATGGTGCTCTCTTCCACTAAAATAGTGTATAAAACCGAGTTACCAAGAGTCAATTTTAAAACAGAGAAACCAACAGACAAAATGTACCTCCCAAAATCACATAAACAAAATAAATAAAAAGCAAAAAAGGCTGCAAAGATAACAATAAAGTTACACAAATTAAAGCAAAGGAAGCAGTTATTTTCTTATTTTTGGTTTGAAGAGTGTTTAATAGATTCCACAAACCCACTGCTTAGAAGCCTCTCCACATACTTGCCAAGTATATCAACCTCCAAATTAACTTTTTGCCCAACTTTCTTCAAAGGAATCACAACCTTTTGCTGAGTGTAAGCCACCAACATGAAATTGAAACAATCTTCTTCATCAAACACATCCACCACTGTCAAACTAGTCCCATCCACAGCTATGAACCCTTTTGGCACCACATACTTCAACAGCTCCTTTGCAGCCTTCACTTTGACCCACAATGAATCCGCCTCAGATTCCAAGGAAACGATCTCTCCCGTCCCATCCACGTGTCCCTGAACGAAATGCCCGCCCATTCGACTCGTGGGTTGGACCGCCCGCTCCAGATTCACCAGCGACCCGGCTGAGAGCTCCACCAGCGACGTCTTCCTCAGCGTCTCCGGCGACAAACCGACGGTGAATTCGGAGATTTGGCTGTCGAACTGGGTCACCGTGAGGCACGTGCCGTTCACTGCAATGCTGTCGCCGAGGCTTACGCCTTCAAGGACCGTCTTGGCGCCGATTTTCATGTCGAATCCGCCGTGTTCGGCGACACCTAGTTGCTTGATTTCGCCCATTTCTTCGACGATCCCGGTGAAGAGGCATCGGATTGGGTTGTGAGGGCGGTTTCTGAGGTGGGTTGTGAGTCGGTGATTGGTGACGAAGAGGGTGAGAGTGGAGGGTTTGGAAATGGGAGTGAATCTGAGGTGGGTTTTGGGTGAAATGGTGTGGGTGGTGTTGACAACTGGGATTCTGGGGAGAGGAGGGGTTTTTGGGATTTTAGAGAGTGAGGTGAGATGGAAGGAAATTGCCATGTTTGTTTCTCGATAAACCGGAATGTCTTGCTGCTTAATTGGTCTATTCAAAGGGTTTATATTTTTGGCTTTCAAATTCTGAACCTTTTTCTTACAAGTTTCGATTTATTCGCAAAATGACAGCAGGGCTTTTTTTATTCTACGCTAACATTAGATACCTTTTTTTTTTTTGGTAAATAAAAATTATGTCTACAATTTTAATAAAGGGTCTCAGAATAAGAAAAGGGTTTAATATACCTCTAATTTGGTCAAATTTTGATGAGGGTTTTTTAAATTGTCATTTACTTGTCATTGTGCTAATATCCTACCAGTCATACATACAATGACTAATAATTGATATATTAAAATATAATAGTAATTTATATGTATTTTGATGCAAAAGGGTTAAATAGACTTTTTATTCCCTATATATATATATATATAGTCACTACAATTTCGAATTAATAACATTAGCTAGATACAAGGGGAGCAAACTGAATAAAAAGTCTCAACCAGCAGGAAAAGTAGAAAAATTTGTAGGGTGTGGTGGTAGTAGGGGGTGACAGTTGAGAAACTCAGCTAACAAAAACACACAGATAACAAAGAAAGTTACACCACCCGCTTCACTTTTTCCTTCCTAACACACACCGCCCTCCATTTGACATTATGCTCTTTGTAGTCTTTTCACAAGTCCTTCAAATTTTGAGTACATATCTTCCTCTTCTCTGCACCATTTGATTTTGCTTTTGTTACACAGCCATGACCAAGACAACGAGGCTATGCATGATTATGTTGAGGCTCATGGCCTTTGGTGCTACCCTTTCAGCTGCCATTGTCATGGCCACTAGCCATGAGAAGGCCAGCTTCCTTACGTTGTCTTTCGAAGCAAAGTACTCCCACTCACCGGCTTTCAAGTGGGTTTGATCTTGATCTCCAAATTATTTTATAAAATGATATGATTTTCTTAAGTTGCTAATTAAAAGATGATATTGCTTTTTTATATGTAGGTATTTTGTGATTGCCAATGCCATAGTGAGCGTCTATAGTTTTCTAGTTCTTTTCCTTCCTTCTGAGAGTTTGCTCTGGCGATTAGTCGTTGTCCTGGATATGGTAATAATATTATGTATGTATAATCGATAATGTATGTATGATGATGCATAGTTAAAGGTAGGGTGATGTTGCAGGTTTTCAGCATGTTACTAACTTCAAGTGTATCGGCGGCTTTGGCGGTTGCTCTAGTGGGGAAGGATGGAAATTCATATGCTGGGTGGCTACCGATCTGTGGGCAAGTCCCCAAGTACTGTGACCAAGTGAAAGGAGCACTTATTGTTGGATTCATTGGCCTCATTTTGTATATACTGCTGCTTTTACTTTCAATCCACACCGTTGTATATCCTCTTCTCTTCCAAAAAGCTTAGGTTTCTCAGCAAAACTCCTGTTAGCTAGAGACACAGAGAGAGTTCAACCTCACTTTAGATGTTACTATGATCCCTTCATATATACACACATACATAAATGATGGTCCACAGTTTTTTTTTTTTTAAATGCAATGCCTGTTTGTGGGCTAGCTGTCCTTGATCCTGAAATTAATAAATCACTATCTCAACTTTGAAAAGTTTTGTTGTTTGGCTTCAATTTTCTCAAATTTAGGAGAAACAGTAATTCAATTTACATGATCTTTTATTTATCAAACAAACTCATCAGTAATCACACTAATTTCACACTAATTCAATTATTTAGATGCTTTTCGTGTTCCAAAAGATGTATTAATTTCATAATCAATCCATAATTTCATAATATTTATAGTACTTGCTAGGAAGCTTCACAAATTCAACAGAGAAGCAGATATTTCAACGTAAGGACATTTGTACTTTAATATAACCAAGACTAAAATTTCCCATGTAAATCCTTTCGTATTTTGTTTGAATTTTTTTTTTTTTTGAAACACTCCCTGATTATATTACTATTAAATACTCAGCAATTCCACCTCAAAGTTGCATTCCTTTATTGGTCTTACATTACCTGCCACTGCTTGGAAGGTTCAGGTTTCACAATCAACCTAAGCCGCTGAGAATGCCATGAAAATGAAGTAGAAGTTTCTTGGAATTTAATTATGTGCTTCTGAGAATGTATCCCACTTCATTTTGTGAATTCTCTACATAATTTGTTGATTAAAATCCACATTGATAACTTACAAGTTTCATTAATGGTTACATAAACTTTGCTTGCAAATACAACAATTAAGAGATCGTTTTGATAATTTAAGAAATTTTGGTCTAAAAAAAATTGTTTATCAAAACGACCATTTATAAATGATATGAGGGGGCTTATCACTAAATCAACTTCACTTATCAACGAAACTTATTTGCATGTGGTTTTTTTTTAAAAAAAAATTATAATTCTTTTTTCTTAAAATATTAAGATGATATTTCAACCAGGTTCTCACCAAGTCCTTATTATAAGAAAACTATATTAATATGTATATTATTCTTTTTGTGCAAAGATGAGTATTGTAATATATTATATAAATCATACTATTTCGTACTCTTCCCATAATAAATGAATAAAGTATTGGATCAACTAATTCAAAGTTGATTTCTTTTAATTTTTTCTTTTTCTATGTTTTTAAAAGTGATATTGTTTAAAATTCGGCTCTTACCATTAAGAGCCCAAATCTCTCACAGTCAAAGGGACCTATTGTGGAAATTACATGCATATCTCCATTGATTTCCTTCCCAAACTAAATTCAATTAAAATATTCTCTCCGTTTTCTCCAAAGTAAATTTCAGATTTTTGGCTTAGAAAATGTCTTTAAAATTACTAAATATACAAAGTGAAATTAAGCATCAACTTCTTTAAGACATTTTTCCCATAAGATTTAAGATGCTAAGTAAAATGGAACAACGCAAACAAAATTCTACATTGTGGCATTAATAACGGTTTTGATGTTTCTAAAAACTGCTTCACAAATAAATCAATGAAATAAAATAAAATACTAATTAAGGTGCTTAATTTTATTCCATAAATAACACTACAGTATTCTTGTTGAAACATTTTCTTCAATATTATATATATATTGTTTAGGGCTGCTTATTAATTCCCACATCCAACTATCTCTTTTTCCCCTAACATTATAAGAAAGTACTTGTATGTATGTACAATTTCATTATATTATATTATATTATATTAGATTATATATATATATATATATATTTAGTATAAATTGTATAATAGGTCTTCCTCACACAGAATTGTTATGGTGGCATGGTATTGAAAGCTTTTACAACTCCATATACAAAGAGAAGAGGTGAATAAATTTAATTATCTTTCTTTTGCGTATAATTTTTATTAATTCCTCAATATATTTTTCATCGTCTATTGGTATTGATTTCGATGTTAACTTTTTTTTTCTTTTTCTTTTTTTCTGTTTCATCTTTGATTGATTAGGGTTTTGATGGGTGAACTGATTGTATATTACTTATTATTGAAAATTTGATATCCTTAAAACCTATTTTGGTATGTATTCTTAACACATTTATACGTAGTATGTACACTCAAAAAAAAAAAATTGTTTTCTTCTTCTGCTAGTTGTTAATAATACCCACATAACCAATCTTCCAAGATTGAAAAAACTTGATGTTTAGCAATAAGTCAATTACGAAATAATATTTCATAGTTAAACATTTATCCTTTAGCCACTAATTTCAAAACTGTAGCAAGATTTTTGTAACTGTATGCCATTTTTTTTTTGTAGAATTCTTCTCCTTCGTATTTTTTTTTCTTTCTTGCTTTTATCATAATATGTAAAATATTTAATTTCATTTCAATTTTTTTTTATTTTTTTAATATTGAAGGTGAAGAGATTTGAATTCGATCGATCGGGATACTTACCCGGTAGAAATTATGATAAAGAATACTTATTGAACAGATAATTTACAATTTTTAGGTAAACAAAAGTTTACATACCATTGTCACTCACTCATACACACAACACAATCAATATAATTCCATGTGTAATATTATTTGATCTGCAGCCAAAAGTCATGAAGGCGATAGAGTTCTCGAAAACACGTATGACAATGGTGCTAAGGATCATAGCAGCTGCTGCAGCCATTACAGCAGCCATTGTCATGCTTACCAACAAGGACACAGTTTTTAGGCCTACATGCTACCAAATTAAGTACCTCAATTTGCAGGCCTACGTGTAAGTAGTGCTAATATTATATTTATTTATCTATTTTTCTTGTTTATTCCCAATATTTTTTTTTTCCTTATTGGTTCATAATTAATATTTTATATTGTGACAAAAAATAAAATAAAATAAAAATGACTTACTGCAGATACTTTGTGGTTGCAAATTTGATTGCTGGAATTTATACCCTTTTGGTCCTCCTTATTCCTGCAAACAGTTTGCTTTGGCGAACAATTGTTGCTGTGGACGCGGTACTAATTATCTCTCTCTTTAAATTATTGTTTATTTTTCTTTAAAAAAAAAGGAGATAAAATTTTATATTTATGTGTGCTTGGTCATGAATCATTAAAATTAGAACAAAAAAATATTTTAAAATTCCAATGGCACCCTTTAAGCTTTGTTATATTCTCCCTAATTACTGAATACTTTTTTTTTCTTCTTTTTTTCTTAATTTTTTTAGGTTAGGAATTATTGAAAAATAACATTTTCGTATAATATATTTTTAATGTATGTAAAAAAAACAACTAAAAAGCATTAAATTTCAAATATTGTAGCTAATAGCAGAAATTTGTTTGGATAATGTTGTAGGTAATGTGTATGCTTGTGAGTGCAGCCAATTCAGCAGCATTAACAGCAAGTTTACTGGAAAAGAAAGGAAACAAGTATGTAGGTTGGAATTCAATATGCGACTCAATCTCAAGCTTCTGTGTCCAAGCTTTTGCTGCAATTAGTGTTTCCCTCCTTGGTCTCTTTGCTTTTCTGGTGCTCCTCCTTTTCTCCATCCACAATGTCCTAAATCCCCTTCTTGTTGAAGATGACTAGCTACTTAGCTACCTTGCAAGTTTTTCTTTTCTTTTTTTTTAATTTTTTTTTGGAACATATATAATTTATTTCTTTTCTTTTTTTGACATAAATTTTGTTTGAATCATGTTTTATGATGTTGAATTTAATCCAGTATACTTAATGTTGCTCCTCATTTTCTCCATCCCCAATGTCCTTAATCCCCTTGTTGAAGATGACTAGCTACTTAGCTACCTAGCAAGTTTTTCATTTTTAATTTTTTTTTGGAACATATATAGTTTTGTTTTTTCTTTTTTTGACATAAATTTTGTTTGAATCATGGTTTATGACGTAGAATTTAATCCAGTATACTTAATGTTGCTAATGTTATGGAGCATAAATGGCAAAAAATTAGATGGGAGCAAAAAAGATAATACAATTATTTATAATTCACTTAGCTAAACATGAATAGATTGATTCTACCTTATGTTATACATCTTAATGTATGTAACGTTATGCATTAGAGATCAGAACTGTCATAATATATTTGTTCTAATAATCTTTGATTATTTATATTATTATGATTGGGTTTGGTTGTAAGGTTTTATTGTTTGTTTCTTGTTGATATATTTTCTTGTAGGGTTGTTTGGTGAGACAAACATTAATTTTTTGATATTTTTAAAATGACAATGAAGCTGGCAAAAGATTGAGATAGACAAGGTGGGTGCATGTCTTGTACCTACTCTTTATTTATGCTTTATTTTTCAAGGCTTTTTGTGCATTGAAAACATTTTTTCATAAATTAGAAAATTTTAATAATATCATCTGGGCATTTAGAATATGATGAATTTTTTTTAATATATATATATAATTCTAAAAGGGAATACCAAATCACACACACGCCAAGAGCACAATTATATATCCAAGACTTATGTATATTATTTTTTATTTTTTGTGTTGAATGCTCTAACCACCATTAATTTAGTTTAAAATATAATGTGTGTATGCATATATGTTTGTTGGAGGGGTTGCTTGATCTCACTTCCAATCTTATTTTATTTGGAATAGCTATACAAGTACACCATAATTTTGTTTTGACCTCACTCCCCACTTCTTGTTCTTCTATTCTTTTTATATTTTATGCACTTAATCTCTATTTTGGAGACAAAGTAATACTTGATCTCCATCCATTCATGGGGTTAGCTACACATTGGAGGAGACATATATATGATAATGGATTCACTTCTCACCCTTCTACTTCTAAGTGATAGTTGATGTGGTGACATGCTATCAATTTTCATTTATAGTTCAGCAATTTAATATAACTCAATTAAAAAAATAAGTAAATTCTAAATAATAATTAATAACCCATCCTCATTTTAAAATCATGTCAATTGGCAAATAATTATGTAAAATTTATTGGTAAACCTAACATTATTAAAAAAGAAGCGAAGCCTTACAAGTATAGCACAGTCAAAGTTATATTTGATTTATTCTAAAATACAAAAAGAATTAAAAGAAAAAATATTACGTGCTACACATAGTCATAAACTTGTTCACAATCCACTAAAAGAAAGTGAAAGAGAACAGAAAAATCCTGTTTCTTTTCTATTAAAAGAAAAATTGATATAATATTTATTATATTGTATTCTTAATTAACAAATTCATAATAATAATTGCTAATTTGGTTTCACACAATACACCAACGGACATAACTATGATTGTAGCAATTAGAATTTCAACTTTGACGCCCGACGTGTCCCAGTACTTTGAGTACGTTTCACCTCCAAAATGTTTCACGTGTTACACGTGGCTTTTGATAAGTAAACAAAATGCATCTCAACGGTAAATGGCCCAAACCACAAACTTTAATAAAAAACCTGTTTTGTTTATTTTTTTAAATTCACAAAAGTTAAAGCCCACATCTGCAAAAAGGCAAGGTCGGTCGGTCGGTCAGGCTCATCCTTATCTGACCTCAACTCCAAGAAATCTTCCTCTTATTTTACACATTTTAAAATTATTTTTCATATATATATATTTTATTTTTATTACTAAATAAAAATATTTAATTATAATCTTTAAATATACATTTCCTCTTCTTTCCGTCCCTCGCTTGCCCCAAATTCTAATTTATTTTCACGAAACTTCGTTTTGCAGCAAAACCCGAAAGAAAATACTCTCTATTTTTGCTCAGTCTTCCTTTCATTTTCTCTCTCTAGAAAACCCTAATCTTATCTCTGTAAGCCTTACTGCATTCCTGATCCTTCCAATTATGGCGTCTGGATCGTCGGGAAGACTCAATTCGGGATCCAAGGGGTTTGATTTCGCCTCCGATGATATTCTCTGCTCCTACGAGGACTACGGAAACCAGGACTCCTCCAATGGCAGCCACAGCGAAGCTGTGATCAATTCTAGTTCCGCCAAGGTACTTTGCTGCTTTTAAACTAAGGTTTTGAAGGTTGTGCTGTACTTTTATTTGGGGGCTTTTGGGGGTTTATTTTTGTGGAATGGTTTTAGGGTTTGGATTGCATCAGCAAGTGATGATGATTGATTGCTGTTTCATGCCATATTTTTATAATTTATTTGTTTGTTACTATTTTATGTTTATAATAGTCTCGAAGTCTGAGATATGACAGGAATTATGAATTTTTGTCTTAATTCATTTTCTTATTAAGAAGAGTTAAAGAAGTTTGCTACTTGATCTTTGTTTCATTTGCCTAATAGCTGTAAAAAGAGAATTATTTGTTGATTATAAGGACCTAAGCAACAAGTTATGAGAGCTGGAAGATAATACAGCTCCATGCATGAATGGCCTGTCAGTGGCTTGGTTTTGAAGTACTTTATTATGATATTGTAACACGAAGTCTTGAAATTTTCACCGAAACCATTCATGCTTTGTTTGTTTCCGTTTCCATTCTTTAAAGCTTTGGTTTTCTGTGTTATTTGCTCAACCGCAGTCCACCTGTTTTTCTTTTTTAATTGATTGTCTTAGTTTCATTTTATAACTTAAATTCATTTAAAAAAAAAAAAAAGTTAGGTATTACCTTTGGTTTTGCATTTATATTGAAAATCAATTGTTGTTATTGTAATTATATACTTTATGTATGGTATTACTATTTCAATTACTTAGTAGGAGCTGTTGTGTATTTTGTATTATAGGATTTTCATAAAGGCAGACTGGGAAGGTCATCAATGTTTCCTACATCTGCCTATGGTCAGCCAGAAGATTCTTTCAACCAAGAAGTGATTTGTACTGTGGAAAGAACCATGAAAAAGTATACTGACAATCTTATGCGATTCTTGGAAGGAATTAGTTCGCGGATGTCACAGTTGGAATTGTATTGCTACAATCTTGATAAATCAATTGGAGAAATGCGATCTGATCTAATTCGTGATCATGCAGAGTCGGATTCAAAGCTCAAGTCTCTTGAGAAACATCTCCAAGAAGTGAGTTGAATTGCAGATTATATACTTCACATGTCAATATTTTAAAACATGTCGAGACTGAGTTATTAACTATCATTGGCATTTTAATCTGGGATCTGGGCATCAAAGGATTCTTTGTTGTGACAAAAGTTTCCTATATTCCTTGGTTAATCAAACTTTCCTTGAAGGACCTTTTGCTTTTCTCATTTGTTTTTTAACCTCCAACTTAGTGGGTGTGAATTGCATAGGAATAGGAAGATATGAAAAAGAAAAACCACATTCGCAGGACATTAGGTGATGACTTTGATTTGATCATGTTTGCAGGATGTAATCACAGTTATTAAACCTTTTACAGGATACGAAGTGATGATTTTGATTAGACCATGTTTGCATTTTGTAATTACAGTTATTAAACCTAGTTGTTCTAACGCTCATGCATAGATATTCGATAGTCACATCTTCTATTGTGCTTATTTCAATGAGTTCAGCATTTGTTCAATGGATCTCAAATAGAGCTGTTTGGTTGTTTGTTGTGCCTTTCTATATTGTTACTGAGCACACCAGTATTTCTTTTTATTGTTTGTATATCAAGGTTTCTTTTTTTAAGAACATGTCAGTAGATAGTTAAATACGATAAAGAGTTAAAAAAAAAGAACCATAATGAGTTCAGCATGTGCAAGATGGATCTCAAATAAAACTATTTGGTTATTTGTGGTGCCCTTCTATATTACGATGGATGCAACCAATATCTTTTTATTGTTTGTTGGCCAAGCCTTTTATTTTCTTCCTATAAATTGAAGGCGTAATTCATCTATGAAAGAGGGACATTAACATTGTCCGCAGAAATAACCATGAATATGGTAAATCATTAAAGCTATGTTATTATCACCTAATGCAGATTTCTAAGCAAGTGATTCATTTTTTAAAAGTTATGTGCTAAAAGTTAATGGAATGCTTCAAGTCATGTGGGACATCTACCAGTTGTCATAGGCTTGTTGCCATCTGCTGATTCTCTCTTTCATGATGGTCTTGTTTGACGTTCCTATAGCATAGAGGAGGGAGCACACCCCTGTGTGTAGCCAATCTCACCATTTAGAGAAATTTAGCATTTTTCTTTATCATTTTGTCACACTGGAAACTGCAATAGTGCATTAACACTTAAGCTGTTGCATTGCATATATTTGTAGTTGCATGGATCAATTAATAGAAGCTGTCATAAGTTAGGTGATCTCAACTGCTGATGATTAGTAGCACTACTGCTTTAATTATGTTCTATGTAAATTGAATTAACTCTACTCAACATAGTTCAGCTATGTTCAGAACTAGTTGGGGCTGACTCTGTGAATCCTTCTCAAAAACCTTTTTAAGGAACCACTACAATTTTTCTCTTTCACCATTTTAATATAATTTCTTTTACTACATTTTTAACAGGTATCCTTCTTTGTCAACCATCTCTGACCTTTTCACCACTCAAATTACAGATTAATTGTATTCTGATTATTATTGCTTTTTCTCCTTTACACTGTTATGTTCTCTCTTGAAAATGGGTTTTACTTGTGTTATTCTTCGTATTACTTCAGAGCCTCAGGCGTGTCATAACCTTGCACAGTATTTGATGAATCTGCTTAGCTCTTGTATAAGTTGCTTCCATCATTTGTATTAGTCAACTTGATTCAATTGATGAACTTAATTTGTAATGCTTCTTTTAGGTACACAGGTCTGTACAAATACTAAGAGACAAACAAGAACTTGCCGAGACACAGAAAGAATTAGCTAAACTGCAGCTTGTGCAGAAAGAGTCTTCTTCATCAAGTCATTCACAAGCCAATGAAGAGCGAACTTCACCAGCTACCTCTGATTCCAAGAAAAATGAACACACATCTGACACTCATAACCAGCAACTGGCTCTAGACCTACCCCATCAAGTAGCACCACAGCAACAGCCTGTGGCACCTCCTCCTCAGGCCTCATCTCAGAATGTGTCTCAGCAACAGTCTTATTACTTACCTGCTCCAAATCCTCCAGCTCCAACACAACACACTCATGGTCAATACATACCTCCTGAATCTCAGTACCGGACCCCTCAATTACAAGACATCCCTAGGGTGGCACAACAGCCTACACAAGCTCAAGTGAATCAGACACCATCAGTCCAGCATTTTCCTCAGTATCAGCAGCAACTGCCCCAGCAGGTGCCTCAGTCGGTGCCCCAGCAGGTGCCTCAGTCGGTTCCCCAGCAGGTGCCTCAGTCGGTGCCCTATCCTCAGCAGCCGTCTATGCAAACCCAGAACAGGCCTCCTCCACCAGCTATCTATCCTACCTACCCGCAAAACCAGCCTCCAAATCCTTCTTCAGAGGCTCTCCCAAGCAGCATGCCCGTGCAAGTGCCATTTTCTGGAATTACCCAACAGATAGCTGGACGTGCCGAATCCATGCCTTATGGATATAGTGGTGCTGGTAGAACTGTTCCACAGCAGCCTCCGCCTCAGCAAATAAAAGGCACATATGGAGCTCAACCGGGTGATGGTTATGCAGCTTCTGGACCCCACCCTGCACTTCCTCCAGGAAGTACGTATATGATATATGATACTGAAGGGAGCAGAAGTCATTATCAACCTCAAGTGCCTCCTCACTTTACCCAAGGTGGATATCCACCAATGAGTGTCTCACTTCAGAACCCTCAAGCAACCACGTCTCCGGCTAACCTTATGGTCCGTAATCCACAGTATGTTCGAAACCACCCATACGGAGAGTTGATTGAGAAAATGTCCAACATGGGCTACAGAAGTGAACATGTTGCAAGTGTGATTCAGAGGATGGAGGATAGCGGCCAGCATATTGATTTTAACACCGTGCTTGACAGGTTAAACATGCATTGAAGGTGAAGGAATTATTCCCATTTAACCTCCGCTTTCGGTGGCGATTATTGCGTGTTTTAGTATGCATTGAATAAAGGATAATATATATTGTGCGCGTTGTTCTCGTAAATATTGTTCGGATATGTAAGGTAAGGCTCTTACTGTACATCTGTGATCTCATTCCAAGAATTGCATGTGGTTCTTTTTAGGCAGGGCCTTTCTCTCGGTCAATGTAACTAAGGCCTTTGTCAGTTCTTGATCACATATATTTGGGCTGGATTAATTTTGACGCCCAGCCCAAATGCACGCAAAGAAGGGCTGTGATGAATGTCTTAATGGTTTTATCATTAGGATATCCTGTAGGTGCTTAATTGATACTTTTAATTAGTAAATATTAATTAAACAATCAAACTGTATTTTTATATGTTTAAATGTAATAAATAAATTGGTATCTCTAAGTAGATTGATATAAAATTGTTAAATTAAATGTATGCTGGGTGGACAGGTTGCTTAAACAAGAATTAACCCTAATGAAGTGTATATGATTTAATCTTTAGTTCTAAAATGAATCGGAATGTCTTTATGTAATAAACACAGCAGCTTAACCTTTAAGAAGGGGTTTTTTGTTTTTTTTTAAAGTTTTTTATTTTATTTTAATTTATATTTTTCAAAATACCCATCCTATTTCTATTGAGTGGTTTTAAAATGTCAAGTTATCCTTCTTTAGTTATATAATAACTCAAAAAACCTAATAAAAAAAATAAACATTATTAATAACCCTTGACGCGTTCAAACACAACAAATTCATAGCAATTATAGAAGTATATTTACCAAACAATCAATTTCGGCACCGCACAGCTTCCTGCAGTTCTTTAAAACTTTGCAGCAGTACGAAACTAAGATTAAAATTTGTTGCGATTTAAACACTTCAGGGACAAAAAGATAAAATTTAAGTTAGTGTATTAAAAAAGTAATACAATAACACTTTCAACACCTAATCGTTTTAGTGGACGGTTCACTTTCAATCACCAAAGTGGCTGGTATATTTATTTATGTTTGCAGTGCTTGTTGACATGACACAAAACTATGATATTTGTATTATGGTAATAATAATAATACAGCCAGTTATTGTAATTAATACGACATTGTTTTTATTTGATTGCGTCAATCACACTTGCCACGATGGACCTTCATAATTTTTATTATTTTTTCGGAAATAAATAAATGGTATATAAATTTAATAAAGAGGTATTTTGTAAAATTAAAACAGTAAAAATATTTTATTTATTAATAAAATTTTAAATTGATGATATCCGCATCAATATTATTTATTATTTATAAAAATAATAAAGACATTTAAAGTGTGATGTAATAAAAATAGATTAAATTTTTATATTTTTATACAAAAATTACAGTTTAAATTTTAATAAATTTTTATTAAAAATTAAAATATATTAAAATTAAAATTATTAAAATTAAAATAGTAATAAAATATTATTTTCTAATAAAATTTTACGACTTCAATGATTTTTATATTTACAGGTCCTTTTATATTTGAAAAAATAAAATGAAGTACGTGACCGGAGCTTAGATAGGATTGTTCCGCGATGGGATGTCATTTAGCCGACAAGTCAAAGATGAGGCAAACATGGTCTGCCCACATGGTACAAGAAACCGCAACCACGTGGCAGATCCGTTTGCGATAGGAAAAGACCGGAGGGGTTGCTTTCAGTCGTTTTCAATTTTTTTGATTTCTTCCGTTGGTTGAGAAGCGGTTTGACTCTCGGAACGGGGAATGTCGATGTACGCGCTCCTTGGCAAGTGGGATTGACGCTGACACCGCACACTCGAGTAATATTAAGGGATTTTGGAGGGTAAAGTTGGAATACGACAAAAAAGATGGAACTTTTTATATTTGAGGGAAGTTTCCCTTTGGCAATAAATAATAGTAAAATAAAATAAAAATTACTTAAAGCATTTAAAATCGTTCAAAAGGCACATGCCATTGGGCCATCTGTCCAAGATTCAAGAGCAATTATTACTTTTTTGAAATTAAGAAAAAAAAAGAAAGAAAGAAATTCATTGTTCTTTTTGACCCCTTCTTTTTCCTTTTAGGGCTTTGAAAATATCAATAAATACTTTTCTATTCTTTAATTTTTTATGGAAAAAAAAATATTAAAAAAACTTTTTTAGGTTGTATGCGTTTTGAAAACACCATGTTAATTGTTTTTTTCTTTTTTTTTTGATGAATTTGAAAAAGGTGATAATCGTCGTGACAATTATTAATGATAATATTAGTACAATGATTGACATTAATAATGGTAATTGCAATAGCAACAACTTTACAATCTTTTTTTATTTTTAATCTTAATGGACAAGCAAATTTAGTTTCTTTTTTTTTTTAAATGATTTGTAGATTGTAATTTGGAAATCTCAACTGTTATATGGCAAAAATATATATGGTTTCCTCTAATCTACCAAAAAAATAAAAACTTGTAGTTAACTAAGTAAAAAACCTAACTATCATTTAAACCAAAAAGGCCAAGTAGACAAACATGGCATGTGCACATCTTTATCATTCATTTAATTAATAAATTTCTTAGCAGCAAAGTAATCCCCTAGAAGTCAATAAGACCATCATACATGCTAAGAAATTGCATTTCACATTTTTTGGATACCAAAGTTTTTTATTTTTTTAGGATTAAATTATATAACAATTTTTTTTGGTAATAATTAAATTATATAACAATTGGATTAACTTATAATCCATAAAACCTTGAAAGGAACATTTTTATAATGTCATTCAATTACAATCCTCTCTTGTCTTTTCCTTATTTTGTCCAAACTACATATTTTAAAATCATAGATTTTGAACCAAACATTAATGCCAATTTTTGTATTACTGAATTCACCACACCCAAGTGCCAAATGTCGATTTTTAACCTACCTAGGGATTTGGGTAACTGATATTTTAATGACAAATATTAAAATATAAATCACAATAAAATATGCATACATATATATTTATATATATAGAGAGAGAATTTTGTCATAACTTATAAAATTTAATAACATATTACATAAGATGTGTGTATTCAATCCAAAATTTAATAGATTTTTAAAATTATGGGATATTCATTATAAACTTTAATTGCGAAGACTTTTAAACTTGTGAGACATTTATTACAAACTTTAATTTCAAAGACTTTATAAACTTTAATTTCAAAGACTTTTAAAGTTATTCAATATAAATTTTAAAAAAGTCTTTAATTTATAATTTATAGGATATTCAATTATTATTATTATTATTATTGTATATATATATTTTTATAAATCATGATTTTGTAAGACTCATGAGAAGTTCATCCCGTATTTTAATTTATTTTTTAAGATTCTTTCTAAAAATTTATATATATAAAAAATTTATCATTTTACAAAAACTACTCACTTACAAAAAAAAAAACTATAAAAGTGAAAATTGAATACACTTCACTGAAAAATATTTTCTCCTTCACAAAAACTAATAAAAGAATGCCACCTAATATTATATGGATTATTACAAATGAGAAATATCAAAATATTTCTCAATAATTATAATTAAAATAAATTCAAAAATACTTAAATGGGATAGCTCCATATGGAATGGTAGAAAATTTTGTATATATTTAGTTAGAACGATGTTATTACAATTAAGATATAATCAAAATTAGTAAAAAAAATATATAAAATTAAAATATTTTTAAAATCCCACAATAAAAAGGCAAAAAAAAAAAAAAGTAAAAAAAGGAGAGGGACGAAAATGGCAACGCGCAAACGGTCCTCATATCTGAGTTTGTTCATCATCCCCAACGGCCCACTCTGTCAAAATCCCATTCGTATTATTTTATTTTATTCGTTGTTGTACGTTACAGCCTCAACCAGTTGTCCCTCTCTCTTCTTTCTCTCTCTCTCTCTATCATCTTCTTCTTCTTCACCCAAAGCTCAGAAAAATTAAAAAAACCAACAGAAAAAGAAGTTCCAAAAAAGAAAAATTTCAAAGTTGCCGGCGAACAGACGGAGCTTCACTACTTCCAATTCCCGATCGCATTACTTTAATGAGCATCCGTCAGCGGCCTCCACCAGTCCACGGCCCTCCGGCGGCGTCCCATCGGAACGACCCAGATTCCGAGCCCTACAACATAATCCCTGTTCACAACCTGCTCGCCGACCATCCCTCGCTCCGGTACCCAGAGGTACGCGCCGCCGCGGCCGCACTGCGCGCCGTTGGGAACCTCCGGAAGCCTCCTTACATCCAATGGCTTCCTCACATGGACCTCCTCGACTGGCTCGCCTTCTTCTTCGGTTTCCAGAAGGACAACGTTCGGAACCAGAGGGAGCACCTGGTTCTTCATCTTGCAAACGCTCAGATGCGGCTCACCCCGCCACCGGACAACATCGACACCTTGGACGCTGGCGTTCTGCGACGGTTCCGGAAGAAGCTGCTGAAGAATTACACGAACTGGTGCTCGTACCTGGGGAGGAAGTCTAACATTTGGATCTCCGACCGGGAGACTAATTCCGGCCAGCGGGAGCTACTGTACGTGTCTCTGTATCTTCTAATCTGGGGTGAGTCAGCTAACCTTCGATTTGTACCCGAGTGTTTGAGCTATATATTTCATAACATGGCCATGGAATTGAATAAGATTTTAGAGGGTTATATTGATGAGAACACGGGTCAGCCTGTGTTGCCGTCCATTTCGGGCGAGAACGCGTACTTGAACTGTGTTGTGAAACCCATCTACGAGACGATTAGAGCTGAGGTTGAGAGTAGTAGAAATGGGACTGCACCGCATAGTGAATGGAGGAATTATGATGATATAAACGAATATTTTTGGAGTAAGAGGTGCTTTCAGAAGTTGAAATGGCCTATTGATGTGGGGAGCAATTTTTTTGTGACCTCCGGTAGGAGTAAGCATGTGGGTAAGACTGGGTTTGTGGAGCGGAGGTCGTTTCTGAACTTGTACAGGAGCTTTGATAGGCTTTGGGTCATGCTAATTTTGTTCCTTCAGGTGGCCATTATCGTTGCTTGGGAAGAGAAAGAGTATCCTTGGCAGGCATTGAAGGAAAGGGAGGTTCAGGTTCGAGCTTTGACCATATTTTTCACTTGGAGTTCTTTGAGATTCTTGCAGTCACTGCTTGATGCAGTTATGCAGCGCAGTTTGGTATCAAGGGAGACTCTAGGGCTTGGATTGAGGATGGTGATGAAGAGTATTGTTGCTGCTGCGTGGATTTTAGTTTTCGGTGTGTTTTATGGGAGGATATGGACGCAGAAGAATCATGATAAAGCGTGGTCGGCTGAGGCAAATAGGCGGGTGGTGACTTTTCTTGAGGTGGCACTGGTTTTTGTCATTCCAGAGCTTCTGGCACTGGCTCTCTTTATTATTCCATGGATTCGGAATTTTATTGAGGAGACTAATTGGAGGATATTTCACTTGTTATCATGGTGGTTTCAAAGTAGAACTTTTGTTGGTCGTGGCTTGAGGGAAGGTCTTGTAGACAATATAAAGTATACTTTGTTTTGGGTTGTGGTACTTGGTACAAAATTTTGTTTCAGTTACTTCCTGCAGATCAAACCCATGATCGCCCCATCGAAGGTTCTACTGGACCTTAAAGACGTGAAATACGAGTGGCATGAACTTTTCAAAAGTAGTAACAGATTTGCAGTTGGTTTACTGTGGCTTCCTGTTGTTTTGATTTACCTAATGGATTTGCAGATTTGGTATTCGATTTACTCCTCTTTTGTGGGGGGAGGAGTGGGGTTGTTTGCACACTTGGGTGAGATACGAAATATCCAACAATTGAGGTTGAGGTTTCAGTTCTTTGCAAGCGCAATTCAGTTCAATCTTATGCCAGAGGAGCAACTGTTAAATGCAAGAGGGACACTGAGAAGTAAGTTCAAAGATGCTATCCGTCGGTTGAAGCTGAGGTATGGGCTTGGACGGCCTTATAAGAAGCTTGAATCTAATCAGGTTGAGGCAAACAAATTTGCTTTGATATGGAATGAGATAATTATGATCTTCAGAGAAGAAGATATCATTTCTGATCATGAGGTTGAGTTGTTGGAGCTTCCTCAGAATTCATGGAATGTCAGGGTTATTCGGTGGCCATGTTTCCTTCTCTGCAATGAGCTATTGCTTGCCCTTAGTCAGGCCAAAGAATTAGTAGATGCTCCTGATAAGTGGCTTTGGTATAAGATATGCAAAAATGAATACAGGCGTTGTGCTGTTATCGAAGCTTATGATTGTATTAAGCACTTGGTTCTTGCGATTATCAAGCGTAACACTGAAGAACATTCCATTTTGACAGTTTTGTTTCAAGAAATTGATCACTCTCTTCAAATTGAGAAGTTTACTAAAACTTTTAAAATGACCACACTGCCCCAGCTTCATACCAAATTAATTCAGCTTGTTGAGCTTTTGAAAAAGCCTGAGAAGGATCCTAACCAGGTGGTAAATACTCTACAAGCTCTTTATGAGATTGCCATTCGAGATTTTTTCAAAGACAATAGAAGCATTGAGCAGCTTAGGGAGGATGGTTTGGCACCTCAAAATCCAGCTTCTATGGCGGGGTTGCTATTTGAGGATGCTGTTCAGTTGCCTGATCCCAATAATGAAACCTTCTATCGGCAGCTTCGGCGCTTACACACAATACTTGTCTCTCGGGACTCAATGCAGAATATCCCAGTTAACCTTGAGGCAAGACGTAGAATTGCCTTCTTTAGTAACTCCCTGTTTATGAACATGCCCCATGCCCCCCAAGTTGAAAAAATGATGGCTTTCAGTGTTCTGACCCCTTACTATAGTGAAGATGTATTATACAGCAAAGAACAACTGCGGACAGAGAATGAAGATGGTATTTCAACCCTGTACTATTTACAGACAATTTATGTTGATGAGTGGAAAAATTTCATGGAGAGGATGCGCCGAGAAGGAATGGTGAAGGATAATGAAATATGGACAACTAAGTTGAGAGATCTCAGGCTTTGGGCATCTAACAGAGGCCAGACACTTTCTCGAACTGTGAGGGGAATGATGTATTACTATCGGGCCCTTAAGATGTTGGCTTTTCTGGATTCTGCATCAGAGATGGATGTTCGGGAAGAATCACGAGAACTTGGCTCAATGAGGCGAGACTTTGGTTTGGATGGTTTCAGCTCAGAAAGATCACCCTCTTCCATGAGTTTGAGTAGAACAAGCAGTTCTGTGAATTTATTATTCAAAGGCCATGAGTATGGGACTGCTTTGATGAAATATACGTATGTGGTTGCTTGCCAGATATATGGAACGCAGAAGGCAAGAAAAGATCCTCACGCTGAGGAAATTTCGTATTTAATGCAACAGAATGAAGCTCTTCGTGTGGCCTATGTTGATGAGGTTTCAACTGGCAGAGATGAAAAAGAATATTACTCGGTTCTTGTAAAGTACGATCATCAATTACAGAAGGAAGTGGAGATCTACCGCATAAAGTTGCCTGGTCCCTTAAAGCTTGGAGAAGGAAAACCAGAGAATCAAAATCATGCCATTATCTTCACACGTGGTGATGCGGTTCAGACCATTGATATGAACCAAGACAATTATTTTGAGGAGGCACTCAAAATAAGGAATCTACTTGAAGAATATAGGCGCTACTATGGTGTTCGGAAGCCTACAATCTTGGGAGTCAGGGAACATGTTTTTACCGGTTCTGTTTCATCACTTGCTTGGTTTATGTCTGCTCAGGAAACAAGTTTTGTCACCTTGGGACAGCGTGTTCTGGCTAACCCCTTGAAAGTTCGAATGCATTATGGGCATCCGGATGTGTTTGACAGGTTCTGGTTTTTGACCCGGGGTGGTATCAGTAAAGCTTCCAGGGTGATTAACATAAGTGAAGACATCTTTGCTGGCTTTAACTGCACTTTGCGTGGTGGCAACATCACCCATCATGAGTACATCCAAGTTGGCAAGGGAAGGGATGTTGGGTTGAACCAAATTTCCATGTTTGAAGCCAAGGTTGCTAGTGGTAATGGGGAGCAGGTCCTGAGCAGAGATGTCTACAGGTTGGGTCATAGGCTGGACTTCTTCCGAATGCTGTCATTCTTTTACACTACTGTGGGATTCTTTTTCAGTACGATGATGGTTGTTCTGACTGTGTATGCATTTTTATGGGGCCGGCTTTATCTGGCTCTTAGTGGCATTGAGGGTGCTGCTCTTAACAGCAGTAGTAACAATAAAGCACTCGGCACAATCTTGAATCAGCAGTTCATAATCCAACTTGGTCTGTTCACTGCCCTTCCAATGATAGTGGAGAATTCCCTCGAGCATGGGTTCCTTCAAGCTATATGGGAATTTTTTACGATGCAACTCCAGCTTTCATCTGTTTTCTACACTTTCTCAATGGGAACTCGTACTCATTTCTTTGGCAGGACTATTCTTCATGGTGGTGCAAAGTATCGTGCAACTGGACGTGGTTTTGTTGTGCAGCACAAGAGTTTTGCTGAAAACTACAGGCTCTATGCTCGTAGCCATTTTGTGAAAGCTATTGAGCTTGGGATGATACTTATTGTTTATGCATCACACAGTCCGGTAGCTGCAGACTCGTTTGTTTACATAGCAATGACCATCTCTAGTTGGTTCCTGGTTGTATCATGGATTATGGCTCCCTTTGTTTTCAATCCTTCCGGTTTTGATTGGTTGAAGACTGTAGATGACTTTGATGATTTTATGAACTGGATTTGGTACCGTGGCAGTGTGTTTGCGAAAGCTGAACAGAGCTGGGAAAGATGGTGGTACGAGGAGCAGGATCACTTGAGGACCATTGGTTGGTTGGGAATGTTGGTGGAGATAATTTTAGATCTCCGCTTCTTCTTCTTCCAGTACGGGATTGTATACCAGCTTGACATTGCTTCTGGAAGTACTAGTCTTGGTGTCTACCTCTTGTCTTGGGTCTATGTTTTTGTGGCACTTGGGATATATGTGGTAATAGCATATGCTCGGGTTAAGTATGCTGCAAAAGAACACATATACTATCGCATGGTGCAGTTTCTCGTCATCATACTTGCAATACTTGTGATAATTGCCCTTCTGGAATTCACGGATTTCAATTTTCTAGATATTTTCACCAGTTTTTTGGCATTCATTCCCACTGGGTGGGGCCTGCTATTGATTGCACAAGTCTTCCGGCGTAGGCTGCAGTCTACCAAAATTTGGGTTGTAGTTATCTCTCTGGCACGATTATACGATATCATGTTTGGAGTTATTGTCATGGCTCCTGTGGCTTTGCTAGCATGGCTTCCTGGGTTTCAATCTATGCAGACTAGGATACTGTTCAATGAAGCATTCAGCAGGGGCCTCAGGATATTCCAGATTGTTACAGGAAAGAAATCGAAGGTTTGATTTGTGATTTGAGGTAATTATGTTATTTTTGGAAAGCTTCTGGGATATTTTACTATTCTTATTCATACGTTTGGTTGTGACAATAATTGAATCCAAAATTTGGTCTCCTTACTCACATATCTAGAGAGAGAAATGATCTAATGAGCAATTTTAAAAATTCCTAATGAGTAATATTTGTTCTCCAATTTACTTAATTTTATTTAAATAAAAATTTCTATCCAAGTCTATCATATGTAAAAGTAGTTTTAAAAAAAATCATCTGTAAAATTGATTTTTTGAAGTTGATCAATGAACATGGTACTAGAGATGCTATAGTCTTTGTGTTGTTCAATACCTCGAGTTAAAAACCTGTTTATTTGGTCTTGTCAATGCCTTTGTTAAAAGGCTGCTTTCAACTCGACCATTTTTGGGCATCGATGTGGTGAAATTGTTTCCACTATAAAGCTGAAAGTTACCGAGTTTGAATGTTTTCACAGGTCTTCGACTTATTACTGATGATTATATACTGTTCTGCAGGTTTGATGCCATTCGAGGCGTACAAATACTTACAGAAGTTGAGATGTTCGATCATCATGACTTTGCGGAGATTCTGGGTATATTTGACGGTGGTGGTATATGTATTTCACGGTGATGATGGAGAGGTCATTACTAATTGGTTCTTGATTGTCGCATTGGTTGTGTAAATTATTCAAGTTTCTCATTCTTGAAAAGGGGAAAAAAAAAATCAAACTTATATTCAGTTGGGGAGCTTTTGGTTAACCCTCTCACATTCATAGGGTACCGGCTCGTCGCATTGTTTATCACTGAGTATAGCTAGTGTGCTTTAGTTAATTCAGATTGTAGATAATTTTTTTATTCTTTTGTTACAATTGCAGCTGCTTGTTTACTACTACAATTCCCTTCTCTAGTTTTGATCTCCAAATTTTACCGTAGAATTGCTTAACAGTGAGAGACTTGCATACCTTTACTTGGCCGACTGATGCTACACTGTACTAAATTAGTTGATTTAATACAGCGTGTTAAGTTGTTTTGTTTTTTTTTTTTTTCTCTCACCTATCTTTTTCTGGTTTTGTTTTTGTGGTGTACATTTTTTTTTCTTTCTATTTTTTTTGGTTTTTTTATTTTTTGAAGGGCATTGTTATTGTTTAAAATTTTCAAGGTGAGCACAAATAAATGAGAACCAACTAAAGAGATTTATGATTTAGTATTTTGAAAAGAATAATTTGAAATACATTTTAACAAGGACCAATTATAAAGTAGATTCTTGCAATTTTGTATGAAGAGGAGTGGTGGATAATGTTAACAGAAATGGAGGTGGGCCACGCATGTCGGTTAGCGCCGGTAAACTGACAAACAACATGCAAGTGGTTGGAGGCTAAAGTTATTAAACATAAATAAAAAAAATAAAACCAAAAAAATGTTAACTAGAAAAGCCCAAATGATGGCAAAATAGTGGGCCATATCTCATACTTATCTGGTAAGTAAATCTCACTGATACGGACCGAAAGGCTGCCGACACCGAGTGCCGACACGTCAATATAAAGGTGTGTCAGCGTGTCAGAAGTTTGGGGTTTGGTCTCATCCAATTTTAAATACGCGGAAGGAGACCGTTGCATTTCAAAACTGTCAGAGTCCCCACAACACAACGACTACAACCAAATCCCCTCCTCCACCTATGAAAACGACAAAACGTGAAACGACGCCGTGTATAGAACTCGCAGTGGGGCAGATCTCCTGCTCCCGAAATCACATCACAATAAAAATAATTCGCCAGAAAGTCAAGGTTTCACATTAATGTCAATTAAATAACGGACGTATTTACGTCTTCCATAACTTTGTCACCAAAAACTTTAGCTCCAATATACACACTCTCTCTCTCTCTCTCTCTCTCTCTCTCTTCCTCTGCAGTTTCTGTTTCTGTGTTCTTGTTTGGCAGAAAGGAAAAAGATAGAAAAAGAAGAAAGAAGAAGACAATGGAGAAGCCTCTGCTGAGTGGGGAAACCAGTGGGCATCGCCGGCCGTCTGGATTTACCCGAAGGTCCGATGCTATTACTTACGGCTCTTCTTATCAGAAAGCTGCAGCGCTCGTCGATTTGGTAAGTTTTCTCTCCATCTTTTGTAATCGGCCAATCGCTATTCATTCTATATCACTTTTTTTGTTAAAACATAAAAATAAAGAAATTTGATTTTTGGATTTCATCTTATTTGGCCGATGTGTACATGTAGTCGTTTTGGTTCGGGTTATGGTAAATGCCGGGATAATCTGACATTTTGAAATGAGTTTGGTAATGGGGTCGTGTTTCATACTGTTCTATGATTGAATTGGCTTTGAGATGAATTTATTATTTTGCTAGTGAATATTGCTGCTTTTGTTATGTTTTGTTGCAAGTATATTTTGTATTTTTCTTACTATTTTCTGTTGCTGGTTGTGAGTTGACATGAACTTTGGTTTCAATTTGTTACTTTTTTTTTTTTAATCAGTTCATAAAAAAACCAAGAATTACTTTGAAGTTATTTTGTTAATGTTTTGTATTATGTGCCCTTTTTCACTCTTTCGACTTGTCATGGTATGTGTTGCTTTACTTGTTCTCTTATAGGCATTGCAATTTGAACTACGTAATTCCCTTGGAAATGAAAAAGAAAAAAATATTTACATATCATGCTGCTCAATTATTTATTTGGCTCCTTCTCTCTCTGAAAAAAAGGGTAAAATATCCAAGTCATTTTATTTATTAAATTCAGAAACAATTTAATATTTAAATGGCATCTCAAACTAATGATTTATTATCCTAATTAGTTAAAACTCTTTATGCAGGCTGAAGATGGTCTTGGCTTACCTGAGCAAATACTTGATCAATCAAGCTTTCAAAGTTCTTCAAATCTTTATTTCATTTTTACCCGAGTCGATATCATTTGGACGCTCAATTATTTTGCACTGATAATTCTAAATTTTCTTGAGGTTTGTGGCCTACTTTTTATGCTAATATTTCTCTTTGCATTCTCAGGCAGCCATATCTATTGAGAAAATTTAGTTACTCTTTTGTTGTGTAAATCTATTCAGAAACCTTTGTGGTGTGCCAAGTATAGTGTAGATTCTTGCAGAAACAGGGATTACTATTATCTTGGGCAGTTGCCGTACTTGACTGGTGAAGAGTCGATTATTTATGAGGTAAGAAAAGTAATATGCTGAAAAATGATGGTTGTATTCTGTAGATAGTTTAACTGTTTAGGATTGAGCATGAATGGTGTTTATCCTTTGAATTCTTTTATAAGATTCCAGTGAGTTGGTTATATAGGAAGCTTGAAGTATACTTTTATGTTTGCTTAGTTGTTTTGTTATTTTGTTCAGCTGTATATTTTGGAAGTATGAATTTATTAGAAATGGTAGTAGAAATACCTTTTAATGAGTAATGATCCTCTCTTTGAATCATTTGCTGATGGATATTGTTGGTATGGTTAAACTAAAATTCTGTCCTCTAGAGTGTCAATAAGACTCTAGCTTAAATGATGTCACTTCTCGGCAAAAACGAATCTAACTTTGGATTTCATCAAATGCATAGGAAATAACATGTATAGGTTTTAGTCATTTTGTCATGATACTTCTGGTAGAAATTAATGAGCACTATTGTGGGTGTCATTTTATGGGGATGGATCATGGCATTGTTCATTTGAGTTTCTCATCCTATTGGTAAAATTTCGATGTCATTTTTCTTACCCTTGATTGAGAAAAGCTAGCATTTTCAAGTCAATGATGTCTTCGTTCTTGTGCAGGGAATAACGCTCATTATACTCATGATACATACTTTCTTTCCAATTTCGTATGAAGGATTCCAAATCCATTGGAAAAGTTGTCTTAATCGATTTAAGGTACTTGGCTTCATTCTCCAGTTTGTGAAATTATTTCTGATATTTAATTTTTCCTAAAGGAGATCTTTTATATGTTAGACTATAAAGTTTTAATTTTATGAATAGAGTGAAGTAAAAAGGCAACTAAATCACGTAATGCAAAATATTGTTTTCTGTTTGTTGTGGTTTGGTGTTTTTTTTTCTTATTTCCTTTGGTTTTGTTTTGTTTTGAGAGATCCTATTTGTTGTTTCTATGTGGAATGTTGAACACTGGTGATTCTCGGTTGAAAGCATAGGTATGACCGTATGAGGAATTGGTTTTCAAATAAAATGTCTTTTGGAAACAAAGAGTTAAAGTCAGATGGTTAAGGGATGGTTACGCAAATACAGAGTTTTCTCACAAAATGCTGTAGGTGAAATGGAACTGCTATAAATAGCTTGGAGTCGGATGATGGGTTTAATTACTGATGACAAGAATATGAAGAAATAGTCTCTCTCTCTCTTTTTTTTTTTTTTTAATTCCCTTTGTTCTGAGTATCCCAATACAAGATGGCTCAAGGTTATCATAAGAGAGAATTTGTTCTAGGCTTTCCTGGAATTTGTGATAATGGACTTCTAAATGCATTTATCAGTTATACTTTCATTGAATTGAAGGTCTTCATGGAATCTATGAAGATGGAGTTGTAAATGCATGCATCAGTTCTACTTTCATTTTTTTTTATTCCCAAGAAGTGTTTTTTTTGCCAAGAAGTTGAATTTTGTAAAAGTGGTCAATTATACACCAATAAGCTTGGTAATGTTTCTGTGTGAAATTTAAGCCAAGGTTCTTTTTCTTGGGTTGGAAGAGCTGCTGGGATATAGTTTCCTTTGTCGAAGAAGCTTTTGCACAGGGAAGACATACATAAGTAGCTTTGATTGCAAATGAAGCTTTGGTAGCCAATAGGTGTGAACATAAGAAAGGAGCTGTCCTTAAAATTGATTTTGTAAAAAAGCTTATGATATATTAGATTGAGACTTTTGAGATTTGTGTTGGAGAAGAAAGGTTTTGGTATTGGGTGGATAAGATGGATTGATGTGTAGTTTAAATCTTCAGTTTTTCAAACAAGAAAACCACCACATTGTTCTGGTGAATTCAAGTAAACCATGACATTGTTCTGGTGAATTCAAGTAAAAACAATGTTGTTCTTGTGAATTCAAGTAAAATTTTTATTCTATAGAAAAATGCATAGTTTAAGCTTATTGTTTGCAGATCCCAACAGAAAGAAGTGTGCTATTGACATGAATTAAAAAATATATATATATATATATATATGTTTTTAAATTAATTACTTCAGTTATTGGCAGAATACAAATGTCTCATGGTTTTCTCATTATCCTTATCAATGTGTGGCTATAATTATTTCTTTTTTCCCTTTGGCATTTTCAGGTCATTTGCCTAATAATTTTGGTTGCTGATTTTGTGGTTTATGCTCTCTATTTGTCACTGGTGGCTTTTGATTCACTTCCTTTCAGGCTTGCACCGTATATCAGAGTTGTATTTTTCATCTTGAGTATTAGGTATTGTGCGATAAAACCTACTTTTTCTCCCTTTTCCATGTTTAGTATGTACTCGTGCAATGTGTGTATCTATCAGTTAAACTTACTAGGGAAGTATAAGATTATGTCAGATTGAGATAAAATTTTTGACTTAAGTCTGCCAGAAGAGTGTTTGTGATTATTCTCATCTGGCTATGCACAAGATACTATTTGATACATCATTTTGAATTGAGAGGATGGGTTTTGGGATTGAAATCAAAACAAAAAAAGATCGGACATTTGAATTAGTGGGTATAGAAAGTGGCGCTTTTTTTTTTTTTTGGTTGTTTGTATGGTCCAGTTTCATCACTTTAAGGTGGTTTTCCTCATCAGATTTTATGTGGGTTATAATTGTTATCTGATATTAAAATATATCTTGGGTTGTACTCGCGTAAACAGTTGCTACTATAGATATGCAGTAATGCATTTTTGGAGTTATAATCACCTTTCCTTCCATGGGCACTCCAATAATGAGTTTAGAGGTTATATAAATTAAAAAGTTCATTTTGCACAACAACCTAAAGTTGATGTATTGTTGCTACTTGCTAGAAATCCTTAATGATGCTAAACAATATTAATAATTTGGTGGTGAAGCTTGCTTCATCCATTGGATACAAATATAATGTGCTTATCTTTTTGAATGCATGATTTACATTTTTTGTTAATGTTAGTCAATTTTAACATATCTGATTTGATATTATTTTTCCGTGGTCAGTAGCTGGCTCTCTATATATCTCTTGTTATTTTTGCTGTAAAATATTATACTTGGTTGGCTATGTGTTTTTAATTATTATAATTCTTATTTATAGGGAATTACGATCGACCATTGTCATCTTAGCTGGAATGCTTGGCACGTACTTAAATGTCTTGGTTTGTACCACCCATTTCTAGCTCCTCATATATTTGATGTTTGTTTCTACTTGTCATCATTCTTACCATGTTGTTAGCTTGTAAGGTTTGTGAGATTATATTTCCATTTGAACCTATTCTGATTCAAATCTCTTTCATTTTTGTATAATATTTTCCTTCGTATGCTAACTGTTTGCTTTCCTCCAATTGCAGGCTCTTGGGCTTCTGTTTCTTTTGTTTAGCAGTTGGGTGGCGTATGTCATGTTTGAGGATACGGAAGAGGGAAAAACAGTATTTACTTCATTTGGTACCACACTGTATCAGATGTTTATCTTATTCACCACATCCAACAATCCAGATGTTTGGATACCTGCATACAAGTATGTATGAACTTCAAAAGTGACTCTCATGTTTCTTTTTCCTGCCTTCCTATATTCTTAATTGAAACTGTTTAGGTAAATTAGTTACGACCTGTTAGATAACTTTTGATAAAAAAAGAAGAGAACATAACTGGTTTGGTAATTAGGCTTTAGTACCACGTTAAGTTACCTTTAGTACCATGTTAAGTTACCATAAATCCCTAAAGTTTATATTGTGAGGAAGTGGACTCAAATCCACCTATTTATACTAAGCCAAAATAATACATCATAATCAACAAAATTTATTTCTTTTTTGGGTGAACAAAGTTTAATTTAGCAGTTCTTGAATTTTACATTAGCATTTTCATTTCTGTTTCCCCACATTTTACATGTGAAAACACGTCATTTCAACGACTAATATTTTCTTTATTGATTTTATATTAGAGGGATTTTAAATTTCTATCAGTGGTTTATGCTCTTTGATCTTGTAGCCTAATGAAGTTGTATTTTATTGTTCAGGGCTTCACGTTGGTTTTGCTTATTTTTTGTTCTTTACGTGCTGTTGGGAGTTTACTTTGTAACTAACTTGATCCTTGCTGTGGTATATGATAGCTTCAAAGGTCAGGTATGGCTTGTTTTGTCATTTATAACCCTCTGGGTATTCAACGAACTGTAGCATAAATGCATATTGGTAGTTTACTTTGTACCAACATGATCCTCTCTGTTGTAAATAACTGCTTGAAAAATCAAGTAGTTTGTTTGGTTTTAAAAAAACTCAACTATAGTTTTTGTCTTTCATGTCTCATGAACTGTAACATAAATGCAGCTTTTAACATTAGTTTTGAATTCTTTTAGCTCTGTTGATGTCTCAATAAAGAATTCAGATGCATATATTTAAATGTTTCCTTTGTTTTGTAGCTTGTAAAGCAAGTGTCTGAGATGGATCAATTGAGGAAGAGTATGCTACAGAAAGCTTTTAAATTATTAGATAAGTCTGTAAGTACCTGATCGCTTATTAATTGAAACTCCCTGCTATATGCCTTCATTTACAAGCTTCTCCTGAACTTCTTCACCTGCAATCTATTATATTTAGCTAATGTGATCATCAATATATTATTTTATTTTTATTTAATGTTCATCTGTCAAGCTGTCAGGTGTGTTGAAGATCATATTTATACAATTGCTCTTCTTTCTATTCCTTTCCTTTTTCTTTTTTCAAAATTAACTTTAGGTCTTATTTTTCTCTTGATATTGTTATATATTTAAGTGTTCCTCTTATGTACTTCATATATTGCCACACTTGTTTTTCATTGCTAAAAGAATGTAGAACTTACTAGAAAAGAAAAAAGAGGATCTAATAAGAAATGAACAAATGGTGAAAAAGTACCATTTTTGTGTTTATGAAGTTAATTTTAGTATTTGTGGTACCATTTACCTGATCAGAACAGGACTAAGAAATTCGGTCTGGTCATACCTGAAATTGGCTTTAGTTATTTATTTATTTCTAATCCTGATGAGTGATGGTATGTTGATTTTGATTGATGAAGAAAACTTCCAAATGCTCTTGCTTTCTCAAAGTACTTATCTGGCAAGTCTCAAAGGAGTGTTAGATAAATATGTTTGTATAATCCTAACAATGTGGAAGCCAATAATAAAGAAAACCACCAAATATATTTGCTTGGCTTGTAATGTATGGACTCATAAGCAAACTCAAGGAAGATGCTCCAAGGTGTTTGTCCAGTATCATTTTCTGTGCAACCTCTGCATCATGTTAATTTTACAGAATTGATAAGTTGTATATACTTTTTTTTTTTTTTCTAAATGTACACATACATCAAATACTGGTGTTGAGTACTTTCAGACGTTAAAGGTTTAGTATAGTATATGTGCCCATGTTTATATCCACATACTCTCTGAGTTATATTTCCCGTGTGCTGTCACCCTTGTTAAATTTTCTGTTCTGGAAAAGGTCCATATTTTATTGGTTAAGAAGTAGATCTCTATCTTATATAAACTTATGTTGTTATTCTGCAATATTATGTTACCTTATTGTTGATATGGTTCACAGTGTAGTGTAGTTTCTTCTGTATTTCAATGTCGTCACACTTTTTATGATTGATGCTTTGCTTCAGTGTCAGATTTTTATATTATTGCATATCAAACTGAGTCCTTATATTTGTGTGATGGACAGAATGTTGGATTTATTAGGAAGGATCAGTGCATTCAGCTCTTTGAGGAACTAAATAAGTACAGGTATTAATACTGTCACTATCATCAATTTAAGGGAACTATATTAGACTTTCAAAATAATTTTTGACCTTTCATTTATCCAGGATGAAAAAAGATCGATATATTTATTGATATATATATATATATATATGGTTGATTACTGATATACAATATATATGGTGGGTGGGGGCTGTATAAAAGAATTCTCCTATGAGGGATCCCTCATTTAATTAAATGAGGGATACTATTCATATATCTTAGATGTGCTGGCTGCAAATAACATCCCGCATAAGGGAATCCTATATATATATATATATATATATATATATCTGTATATGATCTATGTATTATATATATATGTATTTTAGTCAGGGTGTGTGTTTTTAACTTTATTGATTAATAGAAAATAATACAAAGTTTTAAGAAGATGGTAATCCCTTATAAGACAAAGCATATACTTTAACATTGACGAGAAAATTGATATAATATATATGTCTTTGTTTGCACATGTGAATAAATTTATCGAATTAATAGAGAATAATAAAAAGTTTCAAGAGGATAGGAAATCCTCTAGAGGACAAAACATATAAGCAAGAAAATTCTTTTAAGTTGAAGCCCATGCTTGAAACTGTAATGATCCATAAAAACATTTATTGACTAAGGGGATGAGATTTAGATGAAAATGGAGAGAATTCAGAGAAATACCAGAGAGAAAATAATATTATTCAGTGAGTTTGCCTGTCTAGGTTTACAAAGAATTCTATTTCTAGTAAAGAAAACCCTGTCTAGGTTTACAAAGAATTCTATTTCTAGTAAAGAAAACTAAACTAATGAGAAAACTAGATCATGCCAAATTCAAATAATATCCTAAATTATTGTAAACTCCAAATAAATCCTAAATTATCAAAATCCTTAGTGAAACAAAATATTAATTGAATCCTAACCTTGTTACGCATCAAAAATTAATACTGGATAATTGATAAAATTCTTCAAACTTAACCTATCATTACTGTTGGCGACCATTATTATCAAAAACCAGTTGGGAGGCCAAAAGGCACTAGAAGCCAGAAGCGCTATCTTTTCTATTAGAAGCACTATCTTTTCTATTTGAGATCACTTTGTCTTAATATGTTGTTATTTTATTTGATATACATTTGCGTGATTTTGTGAATATGGAAATTTTTTTTTTTATATTTCTTTAGGACTTTGCCGAAAATATCAAGAGAAGAATTTGAATTGATATTTGATGAATTGGATGATTCACATGACTTCAAGGTATGTTCAATTTTCTAAACTTCTTTTTGTCTGAATGAATTCTTGTGAAGTTATAGCAACTATATTTATATTTTATGGAAGTTATGTTTCTTAAGAAGACGTAGAAATGAGCTAAATATATATTTGGATATTTCCCCAATCTTTTCCATCTCTATTGGCAAGTAGTTTTAGGAGAGTAGAAAAGGGCACATTCTTTGGAGTTGTGCACTATTGGCTTTGTTTTGGACAATTTGGTTGGAAAAGAATGGTAGGCTTTTTGAAGACATGAGTTAAGATGTCAGGAGTTTATGAGATTATATGAAGTTTCAGGCCTGGGCATCTACTTCAAAAGAATTTTTTAGGATGTTCCAAAATCTTTTATTTTTATTTTTTTTTTAGTTGGAAAGGTTTGATTTTATTTACTTTGCTTGGCTTTTTTTCTATTGTGTTTGAGGATTTCTCATAATCTTCTTGCCTACATGGACTGTGCTTGCTTGAATTATTATTATTATTTTTTGGAATAAAAATTGGTAAGAGAAAAGGAGAACTTGAACAATGCTTCCTTAAGTATTTTTAATAAATTTTATTCTAGAGAAATCTTTAATTCCAGCAAATATTTTCCACTGTAGGCTTCTTACATGTGTGTTAGGTGGCTAATTTTGTCCTACTCTGATTAAAAAATTCCTACAGAACTTATTTTTGTCATATATTGAAAACAGTTCAGAGACCATATTGAAACATGATCTGTAGTGGAAGGGTGATTTTTGTAATGAATCCAAGAAAAATGTATATATGATCATTTTGTTATTGTCATATTCTGATTGTGGCTCCATCTGATTTACTTCCTGGACTTTATCTATTGCACTGCAGATCAACTTGGATGAATTTACTGACCTTTGCAATGCCATTGCTCTAAGGTTCCAGAAGGAAGATACTGTGAGTCTAATATATATATATATATATTTATCTGATAGTTGTGTATAAATTGTACATTATGAATCATGCTGAACTTTTGGGCTGGACCTATGACACTGTGTATTCTGTTTGCAGCCATCTTGTTTAGAAAAGTTTCCATCATTCTATCATTCATCCTTATCTAAAGGGTTGAAGGCCTTTGTACGGAGCCGCAAATTCGGATACGTAATATCATTCATTCTTGTGGTGAATCTGTTTGCTGTTATTATTGAAACAACGGTATGATCTAAAATTGAAGGAAATTATTTGTGCTACTCTGGTATACAAATGCTTTATGAGTTATGTGAATTTAAGTTTAGCCTTTGCTTCTTCTTGCTGGTAGTTACTTCTTGTTGCTGTTAGTTACGTAGTGTTTAGCGCTTGTACTTTCATTTTCTTAATTTCAAACCGAGTTCTGGTCGCTGTCTATATATATATATATATATATATATATATATTTTCTTTTGGTAGAAAAATCAAGGATCCTAAAAAATGGTAATTGTCCATGTATGGCATTTAAATTCTTGTTTGTAATTGGTTCTTTTTCTTGCCCAGCCTCACATCTTTTATGTATATTTGTTTTAAAATCAAAGAACCAAACAGACTTTAGGCTTGTAAATTTAATTTTCAACAGTTCTCCTCAATGGCAATAGAGAGAGAGATTAATTTTCCCTTTGGTTGAGAGGATAGTATCATAAAATGGGGGAAGATTAATATGGAGTCATGGCTAGCTTCATGACTGCAGACCTTTTATTTGGTTTTGTCTTTTGTCTTTTGTTTTTTACTTCCATTTGTTGCAATATTACAGTTTTCCAATGGATAAGCGTCCTGAGTCTAACCTGGGAGCGATGGGTGAACAACTCTTTACAAAGCCCCTACAAAATAGAAAATTATTAAAGGAAAAAGATATTTAGTCTATGGACCATATTTAATGCGTATGGTGAGTAGGTTGAACTTCAGGGCTTAGGAAAGAAGAATAGGTGTATTCAGCAATTAAAGAACGGATCTATTTTCAACTGGAAGTAATGAAAAAGTAAAATGTTGCTCAAGTCATAATTTGCCTATTATAAGCTGAAGTATGAAATATATATGCCATTTCAGGTAATCATTGTACCCCATTAATAATATAGTTGGTATTAGCTACCTGATATTATTATTGTGTTGCCTTGAAATACATATATCCATCGGTAGCATTTTAAAAGTTTTAGAATTGATGGCAACAGAAACATAAGAGTAATGATAGGCTCCACATTGTCCAATGACTTGCTAGGAAAAAAAAGTACACATCTAGATATTTATTTGGAACTTTTGGTCTCTAATGAGCTTCCAAATGAAACATATATGGTCCTACCAGTAGCAAAAACCCTTTCTTTTTTTTTGGCTACAAAAAAATATCATTTTTATGCTCATGTTTATAAGATTATCCTCTAGTTATCTTGTTGTTTGATTTGCATATCGACAGATTGCTAAGCAACCTTCTCATTAATGAAGGATTGGGATTATATGATTGCATAATCAATACTGAACTTTATTTATCAAACTTAATTATGAAGCATTCTTAATTATGAATGCTGTTTCCTTTGCAGCTTGATATAGAAAACAACTCTGCTCAGAAAGTGTGGCAAGAGGTGGAGTTTGTCTTTGGTAAGGGCTTCCTTAGGGCATTTGTTTTTCCAGTATTCTTTATTATTTCCTCTTTATTTTGCATGTGAAAGTGTGATACGAACAACTTGTGTGTGTGTGTGTGTGTGTGTGTGTGTGTGTTTTTTTTTTTTTTTTATGATTTTTTATTATGAATGCTGGACTTTCAGCTATTAAACATCCATAGGAATACTGTTACATCTAATGTTGACGACAACCTTTTTTTTTTTTGCGGGAGGGGTTTTATTAACCAGATTCTGGTGTCAATTGATTGAAAGGGGATTTTATGTGTTCCTTGCTGTTGTTAATACACTTACATAACAGCGCATAAGTGCGCACACACACACACACACATGTGGGGATCATTCTGTAGACAAAGGTTTTTGGCAAATCATCCTACTAGCCTTTAGAAATGTTTCATCCAGCATTGCATTGGTGTTAACTTTAAGTAGGTTTTAACTTCTAGTAACTGTTTGATTATGGGCAAGAAATGTTTAAGGATAAACATTTTATATACCATTGGATCAGATTTATTAAATGTTAAGATGATTTGTCAAAAACCTATGTCAATTTCCTTTGTCTATGGAATGCTCTTCTGTATATGTTTGTGCTACCCTTCTGCTTGTTTGATTAATTGACTTTGTTGAGTATAGTCCCACCTCACCAGGATATAGTAAAAGTGTGTTGTGTATAGTGTTGGACAAACCTTACCTTATAAGCCAATTTTTGAAGTTGATTTAGGCCCATAAATTTAACATGGAATGAGCCCATGGTTGTATGCCTGGGATCTCTACTCCTGTGTGGAGATATTAGTGTTGGGCAAACCTCACCCTATAAGCCGGTTTTTGAGGTTGAGTTAGGCCCATATATTTAACAGACTTGATGACTTGATGTCATTGTACTATTCAATATGTTCTTCCTTTCAAATTGGTGCAAACATTCTAAGGGGTTTTGAGTATAGTATATTAGTGTTGGGTAAACCTCATCTTATAAGCTGGTTTTTGAGGTTTATTTAGGCCTATAAATTTAACGGACTTGATGACATTGTACTGTTCAGTATGTTCTTCCTTTCAAATTGGTGCAAACATTCTAAATTTGCTTTTGTAGTTAATGAGTTGTGTTTTTTTTTACTACAGGATGGATATACGTACTAGAAATGGCTCTAAAGGTCTATTCATTTGGATTTGAGAACTATTGGAGAGATGGTCAAAATCGTTTTGATTTTCTCATCACCTGGATTATAGGTAACTAAAAAATTTGTATCCCTGATTTTTGTTTTAACCTTTTGTTTTTAACTTCAGTACAAAATAGAAAAAATAAAAAAATTGGGCAAGTAAACCATTTTGGAAAGTATTTAAAAAATGAAAAATACAAAAGCAAAGAAACAATAAAATCATGAAAATGGGAAAAGACATGAGAGTTGAAGATGTCATTTTGACTAGGATAACTATTTTTCATCTCTAGCATCCAATGCTTGTTTTCCTCAAATGTCAACATGTTCCTCTCCATCGAAGCACCTGATCATGTAGAGTATCACTTTATGTGTGTCTTCTTTATACTAATGTTAAACATAATGTGTTAGCTTGATATTTGTGGTTAGGAACATATCAAGTATGGACCAAAAGTAAAGCAAAACAATGTTACAAGTAAATCCAATGGTTTGGAAATTTGTTACTTAGCTCATGTACTTAACCACTGCTGTATTTGACTCAGTTGACTTTAAAAAAATCATTTTACAGTTATAGACCAAAATGGAGATTTAATTATTATTTACCTTTTCCTTTTCGAAACAATGTGTTTAATAAAATTTGTTGTTTAGTTTTTATTTTATTTTCTAACCAAATGCCTTCTTTTGTTTTTCCCTATCGAAGGTAGTCTTACAATTTTCCTCAGGAAGAAGAAAAGAAAGAGTTTTTTTTTTTGTCTCTAAGGATAAAAGAACAATAGGTAAGAGGTCAAAATAGTTGATGCTCAAAATCTTCCAGAAACTATGATAAACACACTTTTCATGAAATGGTGTGAGTTCATAAGCTTGACGAAGGCCTTGATTTGGGACTTCTCTGCTGAATTCTTGTTGATGAACTTGGTTATCCAGCAGCCATAAAATGGCTGTCGTTATGTTCTCATAAGTATGCACAATCATAGTGTTGTGTTTGGTTTAGCAGCCTGCAGGATGATTGAAGCAGGACAATAACTAAGAGAAATAGATTATATAGAAGAGAGGAAAAATGGGAGAGAACAGAGAGAGTTGAGAGAGAAAATTCAGTAGTTTATTCAATAATAGTTTGACAATCAGGGTTCTAGTGAGCCCTATTTATAATAAAACAATCAATTGAAATTAGGAAACTATACAAACAAGAAACTAGAATGCAATTAGGAAACTAATTAGAAACCTAATTAAAATAAGGGTAATTACCCTAAATGCCCACACTAATTTGTTCCAAAATACCCATCTATTCATGATTCTGTCAAAATTACCCTATTTTATCCAAAATACCCTTATTTCAAACTTTATTGTCTATCTCTTCTACCCACGAAACTCGCCACCAGGCAGCGAGACTCGCCACTAAGTGGCAAGTAAACTACTCGCCACTATTGTATACATACTCACCACCAGTTTACACTTACTCGCCATGCATGTGGCGAGTAAGCAGCCCCCATTGAATATGGACAGTCTAATTTACTCACCACCAGGCAGCGAGACTCGCCACTAAGTGGCAAGTAAGCTACTTATCACTATTATATACATACTCGCCACCAGTTTATATTTACTCGCCATGCATGTGGCGAGTAAGCAGCCCCTATTGAATATGGACTGTCTAATTTACTCACCACCAGGCAGCGAGACTCGCCACTAAGTGGCAAGTAAGCTACTTACCATTATTGTATACATACTCGCCACCAGTTTATATTTACTCGCCATGCATGTGGCGAGTAAGTAGCCCCCATTGAATATGGACTGTCTAATTTACTCACCACCAGGCAGCGAGACTCGCTATTAGGTGGTAAGTAAGCTACTTACTACCAAGCTATACTTACAACTAAAGCAGAGGTGTTTTGGATATTTAATGAAATATATGGGTATTTTAAACATTTATGGATGAATGGGTATTTTGGAACAAATTAATATCCACGTGGGCATTCAAGGTAAATACCCTTAAAATAAATAATAATTCTAATAATATTCTAAATAATACTTCTAACAATATTCCTAATATTCTTGTGCTATTCTCCATATTCCTTTCTAATTTCCCATAAATGATTACTGCATTGTTTTGCTTCAAGAAGCATTTTTGCTTCACTTTCTGCATCTTCTCTCCTCTCATCTCTACCCTCTAATGGATTCAGGAAGAAGAGAAGTTGGATCCTCATTTTCAATTGATTCCTTAAATTGTGTTTGGCTTGTTTTACTCCTTTCTAAAATAGAATGCTACTTTACCATTCTTTGTCTGCCTTTTCATTGGCAAGATTTTCAGATGAAGCCAAATGGTCCTAAGGCTTAGTGGTGATGAGGGCAGACCTCTCAATACTGGAATGATCCATCATTACTTGCATGCTTTCCTCTTTTCAAACAATTGCATATGCTTCTCTTATAGAAGGTGGTTCTTGTCCAAGAATTCTGCTTCGGGCTTGATTTAGCTCCATATTCAAACCTGCAAAAGAAATCGGACACTTTTTCCTTCTATCTAATCTGTTATATTTGAGGCCATCCTTCTTATCATGTTCTTGATAAATGTCAATCTCTTGCCATATGTGATTCATTGCAATGAAATAGGCAGTCAAAATCAGGTTACCTTATTTGGTGTCATTTACCTGTTTTTTTAATTGTAAAGTTTGGAATTATTGTCTTTATTTGAAAAAGTGACAATCACTGCAGTGGTGTAAAACAGTAATCTTTGACAAATATCAATTTCCATAGTATTGATGAGCCAAGACATCACATGGAATTTTTTGCATCCCAAGTTGCAAAACTTTGAGTATTGTAGATCATGTCTAGTTCTTGAACCATCCAACCAATCCATCTTCCTCTCTTCCTTTGACTAAAAATTTTACAGATAGAGGTTATTGCAGGAAGTTGTGGCCATTTTGTTTGGGTTGCTACCTGAAGAATGGTTGTTATGGGAATATGGTTAAAGCCCTGCCGGGATGGCATAAGTTTTAGAGGTTACTCGTAACATATTTCACTCTGAGAGGGAAATACCTCAGAGTGAAACATCCTTACCAGCATTAGAGGCTAGAAGGCTTGTTGAGAATGAAGGTCTACCAGAAATGGCAATAGAGGCCGAAAGCAACAAGTTGCCTAAAAAAAAGGCAAAAGAAACACTAAAAGCTACAGCATTAATTCCCAAAAAGGCAATAGGGCAATTAAAATGCAAAAGCTCCAACATGTGCAGTGGGAACTTAAGCCCCACTCAGTATTCACTTTGGCCATTTCTTCATACCCAACATTTGCCTTCAGTTCTTGCATATTTGATCTCACAACAAGGCTGGTTTGCAGCTTCTCTTATGTTTCTGCTTTAGTGCAAAAAGTCAAGCCATCTTTCTTTTGATTTTTCCTCCTCAATAATCTTTATATAATTGGAACCTAACCATCCATTTGCTGCACACTAAAGGAACAACGCATGATTGAAATTTGAAAAGTTGTCTGAGTTTTGACTTTCTGTTAATGTGTAATTGCTATATACTTTAACCAATGCATATTGATTATTTTGGACTTTAAAGATTTTTTTTTTTCATTATCAGCTTTGTGTTTAGGTTAGGTTTTATTATACTGCTGTATCTGATGATTATATCATTTGCAGTTATTGGAGAAACTATGACTTTCATATCCCCACAAGGACTAACATTTCTTTCAAATGGAGAATGGTATGATTTGTTGTTTTTAGGTGCATTTAATTTTCATTATCATTGCACAATATATGTGTCTTAATTTTTATTATTTCATTTTTTTTAATTTTATAATTTCTCAATAAATATTTTCTAGTTATTCTATCTTCTCCAAGAATATGTTGCATAATTCCTTTACTCTTTTTATAGTGCAATGTGGACTGAGTTGTGATGGTTTTGATATGCCATCCTCTTTTTATTTATTTATTTTTTCTTCTTGTTCTTTAGTGCATTTGTTGCATTATGGAATTAGACTAGCTCTTGCATTGGAATTTAGAAAGTTTGTACTTGATTCTGGTGTAGATCCTTTTCATCTGAAAAGGAAGCACATCAGTAATCTGGATTCACAAATTCAGCAATTTTCACCAAGACCTGGATATATATATATATATATATATATATATATATATATATATATATATATGGCGTCCAATTAGGTCAATTTGGATGGATAACATTGTTCATAGATGGAAATACTTTTCAAATCCTGTCGAATCAAAGGAACTCTCAGAGGAACTTTTGTTTAAGCCATCAAATTTTGATCACTAAATGCATATTATTGAACTATCATTGTCCTTCAATTTCAAATATGGCTAACATAAGTTTTCGAAACAAATAATAGGAAGCATTTGGTACTCAAATGATAATATGAGTTTAAGCTTGAATTTTATTTAAATGAGGGCAAGCATAAATGAACAAGTGAAATTCTGATACAAAGAGAAGTGCAATTTGGCCTTTAATTTGCCATGACAGGAAACAGCAATAAAATGTTAAAGAGTTTTTTATATATGCCTTGTTGTTTGGGAAATTTATAGGGATCTTCCATGAGGTTTGTTTGTTTCACCATGTTCTATTTTCCATAAGCATTAATTTTGATGTTTGCAATATACTAAAGTGAGTTGATATCAAAGAAACCTTCTTCTCTTAATTCCCAAGCTTGTGAAAACTGAACTAGTTTGGAGCAAGTAATTTGTCCTTGTAAGTATATTACTGTAAGTCACTTTCGTCATTAATTGTTTTCTGTCTTCTACCCACCTTTATTGAGCTACAAGGGGTATAAGTACCATTTCATTTTGGTTATGAATGCTAGGGGCCTGATAGATAGTATGCTTTACAAGCTTTATGGTGGACTTTGACCACTAGCAGGAAGTATGAGAATTTAGCCATCACACTATTCCTGAACAGAGAGCAGAAGATGATTTAAGATTGAATCTTTTCTTTTTGTAGTGTATCCCATATATTTTCTGCTAAGTATTTTATGCGTTTAATCCAAGTAGCTTCTGTCTCATTAGCAGATAATTACTAGAACTACTCTTTGTTATTCCACATGTTTTTTAACTGCATAGCTGGGACAGGAAACAGACTGGATACAATTTTCGATTAGAAATTTAGAACTGTTTGTTCCATTTTAATTTTACCTCTTGAAAAGTCTAAAAGAGAATCTGAAATCATACACTTATGTGTGAAATTGAAGTGTTTTGCATTCTTACCGAGAGTAAGATATAAGCGTCCAGTTACTTGGCCCATATTTAAAAATATACATTCTTTTCCTAGTGATTTAAAGGCTTTTCTCTACCATTTGTCTAAAACCTTTTGGACTGACATCATTGTATGTAATCATCTTCATAACTTTAAGGATATCTATTTTCAAGTGTCTCTCTAAATTTTATTTACAGGATTCGCTACCTTCTCCTTGCAAGAGTGTTACGATTGGTAAGGATCCTGTTGTATGTCAAGCAATACAGAGCCTTTGTTACCACATTCTTAACTCTCATACCTAGTTTGATGCCGTACCTAGGGATGATATTTTGTGTCTTATGTATCTACTGCACTCTTGGTGTACAGGTAAGATCTACTGCTATCTTCACCTTCATTCTTTTATGGTCAATTAATGTAATAGGAGAGACACATACAGAACCACTAACTCTGCTCTCCGTATTTCTGCTCTCCGAAATTTGTGTTGATTTTTTGCGAGAATGAAATACTCCTAAATATCTAATGATTGTACCATAAAATGTCTGAAATGTTCAGTATCATTATTAAATTATATTCTCCTGATACCTGACGTTCCATTTTATCTTCAAGGCTGATGGTGACTTTCCATTGCATATATTTTATGAGAAATGGATATTTTTTTAACAAAAAAGAGAATAATACAAAAGTTCTAGAGGTTGAAAATCAGACCTTAAATCTGTAATATAAAGCATCACGTGTTTTCTGCTCTGTATTACCGTAACAAGATCCTCTGTGTTGTTTTTCCTTTTCCATACTCTATAGATCTTTGGTGGAATTGTTAATGCTGGAAATCCCTACTTGGAACAAACGGATCTTGCTGAGGATGAGTATCCTTTTTGTTTAACGAATTCACTTTTATTAGGTTTGTTGTCTTCTGTGGTTATATTACAGTAGATTTCCTTGTCTTACAGATCAAAGGTATAAAGTTGAGATTATATTCTTTGCTTAAGGTTTGTTATAATGGGATGTTTTACTGTAAATCAATCTATAACTCTTCTAATTTATTTATTCTTCTAAAAGGCTCCTTTGCTGTGTTTCTTGACAATATTAGTTATTTACTTTTCAACTTTAATGACTACCCAAATGGGATGGTGACACTTTTCAATTTGGTAGTCTTGGGAAACTGGCAAGTGTGGATGCAGGTAACTTATTTGTTACAGTTTTCATATTCTGTTAAATATTGTTGCATTCTTCATCATCGTGCCTTTGAAGTGAGGAAAGTATGCCATGTTTCATTTGTTATCTTCTATACTTGCTAGCAGTGAAATACTAATTTTATTTATGAGTCACGGTGGTACTTCTAGAGCCTAATCTGAGCACATAATAAGAAGTCTATGAAAATTCATATGAATTGGACTATCTTTCAACAGGAACCCTTAATTTGGGCAGGTCTGTAGGAAAGAGTAGAAATTGCGTGCTTTACATTTATTTAGACTTCTGTTCATGCCAGTCAGTATACTTGGAAGTAGAATTATGATATTGAGGTGTATATTTTGGGCACATTGATATGATCGATGCTTAAAAGATAAAAGTTTCATGGTCAAACAACAAACCATCAATAGCTTTATATGTTCTTTTATGTAAAATACAAAGCTAAGTAAATTAATTCATTTACCTCCTACGTTTTCTCATTGGGTTAAAATGTTCAGAAAACTGTCCAATTTAACTAACAATATTGGAAAGGAAACCTTATTATTTACTTCAGGAGCAAGCACAAAGATTTGTCACAACAAGAAAGATAATTGTAAATCAACCAGTAACTGTGCATGTATGAATTTAGTTTTACCATATTTCTATCTTTTAAGAAAAAGATCATGCTCATTTGTTTATTATGGGCTAGATAATGTTGTCCTTGTGGGCCAAACAAAATTTTAATTATATCATTTTGAACGTTTAGAGACGCATGTTCAGGCATATAGGGAGCTATAGTGTCCGACAGGGAACTCCTCCATTTATGAGTCTTTGGGTCCTTTGAGATCACATGTGGGTGGTAGGTTTCATATTATTGTCCTGACTAGTGTCAATCCCAGATCTCATTTCACTTTATTGTGTCTAATGGGAAACCTTCTTTTATGTGTGTTCAGGTCCTTTGAGATCTTAAGTGGGTAGTAGGATTCACATTTTTGTATCCTGCCTAGTATCAATGCCAAATCTAATATGACAAGAAGAACAATCTAAAAATAATGTGTTCAACAAGTTCGACTAACTCAGTGTCAAAGCATAGTTTCACGTCTTGTATTGCATTTCCTGAACCACTAACGTGAAACAGCTGATTTCAGACTGCAAAGTACTTTAGAACAATGTTTAAGCAAATTATTATGATGTTTTGTTTCAATTATGATCTTTGGTTTTTTATGTGGGATTTTTAAACATTAAATTATTGTTATAAATGCTTGGATTCTCTAAATTGCTTGTGTTTTAATATTTCAGAGTTACAAGGAATTGACAGGAACTTTTTGGACCCTTGTTTACTTTATCAGCTTTTATCTAATAACTGTCCTGCTGCTGTTCAATTTGGTAAGTTTAATATGCATGTTATATGTGCTTTTGAAAGATGAGTGACCATGCTTAGGCTGCTAAATTGGATTTTGTATTATGGAGGGATAAACGGGGCAGAGTTCTAGTTGGATATAAGTTGGAATTTACTTCCCAGCTTAATCAGTCCTACGGAAGAAACTTAATCCAAAAAAATGAAATGATAACATCCTATACTTCTAAAAGTTTATTTAGAAAGTACTGACCAATTAAGCCAGTCCAGTCCAACCAAGCCAATCAACATTAAATGTCTTCTCTCAGTTCCTTTTGTGTCTGTGTCTGGGACTCAGGGTTATGGAAAAACTGAAGTGTCTCTCATCACATATGTAGACAATGATATGTTTCAATATACTTGTAAAGTGTATGTTCTGTTAACTTGATATTAACTGTTGGATTCACTTTTTAGCAATTAAAAACTTTAGAGGGTGCATAAAACATCAATTATATGTTTTATTCATTGCAAAGCCAACTTCTTAACAGCTTTAAGTTTTGGAATTTATTGTAACATAACAATTACTGATTTTTTTATTTTATTTTATTTTCTCTGGTTACAATCCTTCTCCCTGTAATGTCGGTGTGTGAGCTTTTGTAATAAGTGTCAAAATGAGAAAATTTCATCAGCCATATAAAACAAACCTGGATGATATTCAATTAGATTTTTTTTTATCAAAAGTTACAATTCATGCTGAGTTGCTGGCTGTGGTGGAATTATTTAAATATTACATAATGTGTGAAAGGGATAATGAAAACAGAGTAAACATTTTTACTTTCATTGCATTTTTCTTAAACATTAATGGTTTAAACTTTTTTTTTTTTTAACTAATTCTAGTAATTTATTGTAACTTTCTATCAAAATGGTCTTATATAAGTATTGTTTGGAAGTCATGATTAGAAAAATGGAAAATATGTGACCTTTCATGTTATAGCCATCTTGTTTTAGTTGCTCATTCTTATGCATGTTTCTTATTTCCTTGTTTAGAAAATGAGGAAATCTCACCAGAAGTTTGTTTTCACTGAATTCAGGTTATAGCATTTGTCTTGGAGGCTTTCTTTGCTGAAATGGATCTTGAATCATCAGAAAATTGTGAAGAAGAGAACGAGGTTTGTAGTGTTTAAATGCAATGCTGGCGGTCATGAAATTCTCTTAAATTTTAGATTAACCTCGACCCAACATATGAATTCAGTTCAAGAAGAGTGATAGATGCACATTTGATTCTAAAAGTAAAAGTTTCAAAATCAGTTCCAAATTGATAAGAGTGGAAATCATTATTTCAGTAATGGACCCATTTGGTTTAGGGGTTCTTAAATTGTCATTCACCATATTTTTGTTTTTCGCCTCCCGGTTATTAGGATTGGTTTGTCTAGAACATGTGAATACCATTTAAAAAAGCATTCCTAATTTTTAAATTTGAAAAACTAATTCGACTATATTTCCGCATAATTATATTACTTACAATGTGTTTAATGTTAATATTGGGCACACCTAAATTACATCATTTAACTTCTGGTTTTGAACTGCCATGCATCTTTCTAGAATCAACTTGGACTTTGAGCCCTTCATTAAGTATTTCCCACCTTAGATCTAGCTTTATCTGCAGAATCATCTAGTTTTTCTGAGCTAGAGAATACTTATTCTTTAGAAAACTGGCTTACAAGCATCAGAGACGATCTTGTGCCAATCCCAAATATTCAGATGAAAGCTTTATGCTGGTTGGCAGTTTATAGTTGTTCTTGCTCCTATCAAGTTGAATTGGCTGCTTATGGATTTGGCTTATTCATGGTGTCTAAGAAATTGATCTCTCCCTTTTTTTCTGGTCATTGCTCATTTGAATGGTATATAATTTAATTCTACCTTTTATTCTCGACATAGGAAGGGGAAGCAGGAAAAGTTCGAAAACGATCTAAGGGGTATGTATTGCTAGCAAGTTGTTAATGTGAAAAATGCTGAGTCACATTGATTCAAAAAGTTAAGGATTATGTGTAGACTCATTTCTTTGGTACTTTGCACAGCTCAAAGTCTCAGAGCCAGAGAGTTGATGCACTTCTCCATCATATGTTGGGCGCAGAGCTAAACCAACCACAGTGCTCAAATCCAAGTCCATAGATCACCTTCTTTTCTATTCTGGTAAATTCTGCATTTTTTTTTTCCTTACAATTTCACTGCCCAAGAGTATATTTCTTTATAGTATTCTCAAATAGTAGCTGCAGTCCCAATTGAAAGCATTATTCTGGAATCTGAACTGCATGTTCTTAAATAGTCCTCGACAATTTAACCATTGGTTTGCTCGTCTTACAGCAAGACTAGTTTGAGGCATCCTTTTTCTTTTATTTATTTACTTTTTTTGACATAGGACTTGGTTTTGAAAAGGTCTATATATTGAAGACCTTTAGTTGTATAGAAGAAAGGTCTCTGTTAAATACTTTGTTATTAGGGGTTCGGGTTTGAGTCGAGTTCTAGCCTACTCAAGTTACGTGAATTTCTTTCATGTTTTTTTTCTTATAGAGTATTTGTGGTTTGAGGGCTTGGTCTTGCATTGTAGCAAATTTCTTTTGACAAAAACTCTGGACTGACTGATCAGCTAGCTATGCTTGATCCTTGATTTTTATTTTCTGATTTTTTGCTCGACAGTTTGTCTTGGTGAACCAGAAGAACAGCGAAGGAACTTTTGGATGTTATCAGCACCTTGTTTTGTGAAATCTTGAATTTTTTTTTTTTTTTTCTTTCTTTCTGAATGTAAGAAGTCTCCGAAGCAGGACTCGCTGGTGGAAAAGTTTGATTTCTCATGGACCATGTAGAGGTTTAATATTTCTAGCCTGTCAATCATCTTTTTTTCTTATTAACACATTCTTGTGAAATTGAGATATATATGTAGTGATGTAAAACAGAAAGAAGAGGCATTATCAGTTGTGAGCTGCGTTGTCAAACCCTATAAAATACCAGCTAAAAGTCAAATTCTCTCCTAACAACCAAATCTCACATTTTCTCCAGGCCTTGCATCAGAACTGATCTCCTAAGCAAAGCTATTAAATATGAGACCCTAGTTTTAGTTTCTGTGTCTCCATCTTTCGTTTTCTTAAAAAGTGTGTATTGTCAACTGTTGCTCAGCATAAGCATAGCTATGTGGCTTAAGAGATCATAATCCCCTATTTAGAGATAGATCAAAGTTGAATGACCTGTTCTGTTCAACGGGGTTGAAGAGACCGATTGCAAGAACTGAATCTGGATTTTCTCTATCAAAATTTAAAAGGAGTGTTGCCTGGATTCATGGAAGTGGAACCTAGCTGATCTATGAAAATTTTTTATATCAAGCATGTGATCAAGAAAAAGGGGTCAAGGAATTTAGTGACCTATTGCAAAAGAATGGCATCGTTTGATTTTGTTACACACCACAAGTCCAATTACACAATTTGAACATAGATATATGAAGATATGAAAAGAATAATATCTACTTTCCACTTTTTGTATTTTATGGATAGTGGACGTAAAAGAATTTGTAGGCACAATCGGCCTAGTCTAGGATGTATAGTAACTTTAATTTGGAACTGTCTTCATGAAGTCTTAAAGAGGGAGCTCTACGTAGGCTCTATATATAATAGCTGGTCTGGTAAAATGCAACATGTGTCAATAACAGGTACGGCATTCACATGGAAAATATAGCAATTCGTGGGTCATCTAGTTGGGTTAATTAACCCATTAAGATCTCCTTAATGTATGAAATTTTTTATAAAAAAAAAATGGCCGACGGTTTGATGTTACAAGTATAATAGAACATACACACACCTTTAATTTACCATTTATTTATATTATTTTATTCATTAGTATCATTAGTCATTGTGAACCAGGAATACTTGAGTTTTATATTTGATGACTAATACCACGGGAACTGTCACCTTGGTTTATATTGGTCATAACCACATCATCAACACTATGTTAATTGCAAAAAGGAAAAAAAAATAATCAATAAAAAAAAATTCCATAATTAAAATAGACAGCACGTTGAAAAAAAACTTATTTCAATGTAATCTGATTAGAACTCTGATAAGTTGATATGATATGAAAAAAAAAAAATACCCTGTGAAAAGCTTTGTCTAGCTGGCTCTGTTAGACAGTGACTGAGTGAAAATGTTATCTTTTTATAAAAAAAATTTAAATACACTAAGACATAATTTTGAATTGTAGATTCCAACCGTTGGAGAGTAAATTTGAGTTTTTATTTTTATTTTTATTTTTTGATGCATGAGTAAACTTGGGTTTAACTATTTATTAAGTAGATATTTATTTAGGGGGAAATATCCTCTGGGACTCTACGAAGTTTGGCAAGAATACACTTTTTCTGGGACTCTATGAAGTTTGGCGAGAATCCACTTTCTCACCGTAATTTTAAAAAACTATAAAAAAAACTCACCATTTATTAGTTTATTCTCGTTAAATGTAACAGTCAATGAGGCAAAATTATATTTTAATATATATTTTTGGACAAATATTATTAAAAAAAACTCATTAGGTTTGCCCTTTTAACTTTAAAATTTAATGGGAAAAAATTAAATATTTTGATTGCATTTGATAACACAAATATTTTTTATTTTTATTTTTAATTTTTTTTCTTAAGTTATATATCATTTGATTAGTTTAAGGCTTATTTGATAATAGAACTGTTTTTTATTTTTGTTTTTAATTTTTTTTCTCTTGAATTATGTATAATTTAGTTAGTTTAGAGATTGTTAGAGTTTGTTAAATGTTAGTAAGACTAAAAATGTGAAGAAAAATAAAAAAATATAAAACTGAGTGTTTTCATTTTACTGTTTTTTATTTTTATTTTTAATTTTTTTTCTTAAGTTATATATCATTTGATTAGTTTAAGGCTTATTTGATAATAGAACTGTTTTTTTTTTTTTTAATTTTTTCCTCTTGAATTATGTATAATTTAGTTAGTTTAGAGATTGTTAGAGTTTGTTAAATGTTAGTAAGACAAAAAATGTGAAGGAAAATAAAAAAATATAAAACTGAGTGTTTTCATTTTCTGTTTTTATTTTTACATTTTTACTTAATTAAATAGTCTAACTAATGTTTAACAAACTTCAACCAACCTCTAAACTAACCAAATTGCATTTAATTCAAGAAAAAAAACAAAAAACAAAAAACAGTTGTGTTATCAAACACAATTTTAAAGGTTGGTTGGAGTTTGTTAAATATTAGTTAAACTACAATTAAATAAAAATATAAAAATAAAAATAGAAAATAAAAGCACTTTGAAAGTATTCATTTTTAGTTTTTATTTTTACATTTTCCTTCACATTTTTTATCTAACTAACATTTAATAAACTTTAACCAACTTCTAAACTAACCAAATTACACCTAATTCGAGTGAAAAAAACTAAAAACAAAAATAAAAAACTGTTGCGTTATCAAACAAGCTTTTATAAACTTTGCAAAGTTTTTTAAAATTATGGGGAGAAAGTGTAATAAAGGCAAACATGAGGGGGTATTTTATGATATTTGCCCATGTTTATGCTAGGAAGACAGCAAAGTCTGTCAACTTGTAACGTATGGCGTCAAAAGTCTAACATGGTTTTACCACGTTGCCAGATCCATACATAAAATTATAATATATACAAACATGGATACAGGGATTGCCGTACCATCTGGAAGCTTGTGTATGATTATTTAAAGCCTCATCGTCATCCTCACAAGTCACAGCTATCAAACATAAACAAAGAGAGATCAGAAAGAGAGAAAATAGTCATGGAAACCATGAAAGGAGAAGTGGTGCTCAATATCCCAGCAGAGAAAGCATGGGAAATGTACAGAGACGACCAAATCATCAGCAAAATCAAACCCGAAATGCTTGTCCGAGCTGAGTATATTGAAGGAGATGGCAGCCCTGGAAGTCTCAGGCTTTTCAAGCTTGGCCCTGGTCTCTCTCTCTCTCTCAAAGCTCACTAATTTACCATCAGTTTTTTAAATTAAAGAAAACCCATATTTTCTTTTTCTTTGATAAATTAATATTTAGAATTAATAAACAAGTAGTGATCAAGCTCAAATTTTATCTTAGATTGATGCAACCTGACATTAATTTGTCACCTTGAACTATCTCTTGTTACATATTACACTAGCACCCCCTTGTATTTTGATAATTTTGCGTATATGCCACTTTGTATTTTTGGAAATTACGACGTACACAGCCTCGCATATTTGATTTCTTTTGTAATATGCAACCTCGGCTTTACATAATGTTTTTTGAGATTTTTATATGTATAAATTGGATATGTACCAAGATGATCAGCAATTGTTAACTAAAGTTTAATTGATGAAATTCATATCTAGAAGTTTGACAAGTTATATACCTGTTAAAAAATCTAAAAATTTGTGTACAAACAGGGTGTAATTGTAACAAAAATAAAATACGAGTGAATTAATCAGTAATTTCTGATAATACAAAAGGCATAAGGAGGTTCTAGTGTAATTTAATTTTCAAAAAAGAAAAAAAGACTTATTCTTTCACACATGCATGCTTCATAATAAGAGGTTTTGATTTAATTAAATTAAAATTAGAAACTAGATGTTTCAATCGAAATTTGACAAAAAAGAAAGATATGAAGTATGTATTAAAGCCTTTAGATTAATAGAAACGGTCTTTGACTTAATAATGGAATGTTACTTCACTACTTATGAGTATATATATATATGTATGTATATATAATATTTGGTACAAATCAAAATAAAGTTTATATATATGTGATTGCTTTGCATGCAGCGATCCGCAACTACGTGAAAGAATCAACGGAGAAGATAGAGAAGGTGGAGAATGGACGGTCAGTGACGTATCGGGTAATTGGAGGAGAGCTTAGCAAGATGTATGATCCATACAGAGTCACCTTCTCGTTTGCTCCGGTTCATGGAAACGAAGAGCACAAGTGTGTTGCAGAGTGGAAAGTTGAGTATGGGACGCTGACTCCAGACACACCACCACCCCACAAGGCCAGAGACGCTGCCCTTGGATTTCTTAACTGGTTTGACAAATTTGAGCCCGTGGCAGCTACCTAGAAAACACTTGCTTTTTTATTTCAGGATTGTTTATATGTATGTATGCATGCATGCATGTATTTATATATGTGTGTTAGACTTGCTTTATTTCAGGATTAATTGTATGCACGTATGCATGCATGTATTTAGATATGTGTGTGTTAGATGCTATGTATGCATGTAACTTAATTATGAGGAGTGCTCTGGTAAGTAATTTATATGATCAGTTGGGAAATGATAAAAAATAAAATAAAATTTCCAATAGATTAAGAGTTTGTATAGTTTTTGCTGACTTGCATCCTGCAATATCATATGGTACTGGAAAATTTACAAGTTGGAAGTTATATAAAACAAAGAAAAAAATAAAGATGTTTATAGTCATAGACTAGTATTGCTCGCAACATCTCGTGGTTGTAGAGCCAAAACATAATTCTTGAACCTCGTGACCATGGAGACAAAACTTTTATTTCGTGGGTAACCAGCAACCTTTCGTTTCAAGGCAGATCTGTCTAGTGAGAAGCAATGGCAAGTTGGCAAAGTTTTATATGCTCATATGACCACTTTAGTGCGTGTCTCTCTCTCTCTCTCTATATATATATATATAGGGTATTTTTGAGTCAGGACAAATATAATTAGTTTTAAAATTTTAAAAAATGAGTGTTAACTTCATAATTTATAAGCTAAATTGTAATTTTGTGTATAGCTCAGGAGGATATTGGTGCCACAAACCATATATATATATAATCCAATTTTTTTAGTATAAAGCAGTTTTCCTCAAACAAAAAAGACCATATTCTTTGACCAAAAAGAAATAAATTAACATGTGCTATTGCGCATATTCTTTATAAGCATTTTAGCAATTATATATACAAACACTCGCGTAAAGAAATTTGACTTGCAAGTATGGCAATAATAACTTTATTTTTTTATTTTGATCCTTTTTCGGTGGTGTGTGGTCCCAAAAAACCATGAAACTCCTGAAAAGGTTCAACAATTATAATCTTCCCACTAAGGCTTCAAAATTGAATAATTTTGTAGGTAAAGAAGCACTCGTACTCAATAATAGGGAGCATCCGAGGAATAATTGCATAATTTATTATGACCTACTTTCTGGGTGTTATGGTATATTTAATTCTACCTCTTGACATTAAGTGACTTGGGAATTTTGGTCACCAATCTTTTCACAATACAATTCTCTTTCATACCATAAGGTATGATTAGGAAGAAAAATAAAAAAAGTAGGTATCATTCGCTTGGCATTCAAGGCAAAAATGGAAGAGAGTTAAAGAATTTCTTTATTGTTAAATTACTGTTTCATATTTCATTTAAATTTTAGATCATATTTCATTTAAATTTTACAAATTATCACTTTACGACTATGAAATACTTAGACTATGGAATAATAAGACTAATGTACGAACAAAAAGACAATATAAGCAACTTTGCCTAGAGGATTTTCTTTCCCTCCTACCAAACATAAATCATTTTTGGCATGTGGAACTACTTTCCGTCTCAATAATGAGAGACTTTATTCTCATTTTTCCAAAAAATTTGACTTCTTCAAAAGTAACAACCTTGAGCACGCATGTAAATGTATAGTTTTAAGAGATTTGGCACTGCCATATAAAAAAGGAAAAAGACAAAGCCAGTGTGCTTTAAACCATAATGACAAATCATGATTCATTTCAATTGGTGTACGGCAGAAAATCAGTATAGTCTAATTAAAACCACAGTTTATCATCCAGGTTCATAGTGCTAATATACTTACAGATACCTGAAATCCCAGATGGTAATGTTGACTACATTAAAGGAAAAAGGTTCAGCTAACTTATTCTTAATCCGAACACCGGGAAAAGACAACCCTACTGTATATGCAGGTCCAAAAAATCAGTTTTTCCATGGCTACAAAATCTATGTATCTTGCTGCCTTCAAACTGAGTCTGTTCCTGAAATGTGCAACTTTACACTGGAGGCCTGTACTGCTCCAAGTCTGTTGATCCGTTTTTGGTGAAAGTTGTAATGAGTAAACTCATCATCCTAGCTACAGATTTTCTGAAGCTAGTCGTGCTACTATCTGGAACTTGATTCTGCGGTCTATCATTCATGCTAGATCCCACTGAAGCACCTTCAACATACGCTTTACATGCTACCAGAATATGGTGTGCTAGATGGCGAAAATGACCTGCAACCAAGTCCTCAAAATGCTGCAAGCATATGAAATTAGTCTCATTATAGCTTAATGCATATCAAGCATATAGTATTAACAAATAATAACCTCAGTGTCCTTCATAGTTCCATTCTTGTAATTATTTTATAATTTCATCTCATTGTGTGTGTGTGTGTGTGTGTGTGTCTATAGAGAGAGAGAGAGAGAGAGAGTACTTTTAGTTTTTTAGGAATAGAGAAATCTATTGACTGTGATAGGCATTCAAAACCTTTTATTGACATTCAAAGACATAATTCTCTCAAAGTGACCCTCTATTGTAATAAATGAACAAACTTCGTTACAAAATAGATGCCTAGTAATGAGTAGAAGAAAACTATCAAAACTAAAAAAAATTACCAAATGCCCTCCTATGCCCTTTTCAGCTACTATAAACCATAGAAAGGAACATAAGAGTGAATACAATATCATGGTCAAGTTTATTAGTCCAAAAACAGAAGAAATGACTGAACACATTCAAGATTTCAGTTAAATTTCTACAATTCACAGAATTTCATTGCATATCAAGTCAATAATCCTCACCGCTCACATGCATAATAACTTAATAAGCTCACAAAATCGACAATTTCAAAGCACGCACCCTATATACATATGTTGTACACAGTTTGTGTGCAAGCGCACAGGCATGCATGCGTGCAAACACACACTAGCTAGAATACTTCCCATCATAACTGTAAAACCCCACATCAGAACCATCCAAAATACTCATCATAGTTGTTAAACCCCAGTTCAGACTTCAGACCTAACATGTACATACATCAAACCACTTCCACTCAAACTTCAGTCCTGTTCTTAAGTTTGCATAGTCAATCTTATGATTATTACTTTATATTTTTCCTTATTGCTAGGCTAAATGAAAACAATTTATACTCCATTAGTTACTGCATATCATATTTACTTGAAACCAGTTGCTTACTTCAATCAATAAGTTGTTATGCTATATAATTATTCAATCTTGTTATAAGTTATATCTTGAAAACAATAAATAGCATGTCTAAGGAGTACTAGTACTTTTAAAATAAAATTGAGCAACTAGAAGAACAAGAGTTTTCTAGATTTCCCATATTTGTGTAATAAAAATTACTTTTTAATTCTCTTCAAAAAAATGCACTGTCAAACAATTCATTCTCAAAGTTTTTCACTATCTTAAAATGAAAATTGTCCCATCATTTTTTCCTGAAAAATACTTCTATTATTTTCAATACATTATCTGAATATAATGATGCTACGCTAAAACAACTTTCTAACCAGGGTATTCAGGGTGTTGGATTGGATAGAGAAAATGAATCTCAAACCCACACCTGATCAGATGTTGGGTATATAAAAATTTCCACACATAACCAGTCCCCTTAACAAACCATTGATGGTCTTCAGGTCATAATACCTGGACTCTTAACAAAAGGTGAAGTACCCATGTCAACACGACATGACACAAAACAGATACGGGATACTTCTATGATCCTTCAGTTTAGAAAAGGATACAGCAAGGCAAAGCAACACTTAAAAGAGTTAAGACTCCATCTTGTTAGTGACTCTGAAGAATGTAAACGTAAACAAGGAGATGATCCTATTGGAAAAAAAGAGTTCTTTTTTATTGGGCAGTGAAGAGTCCTAATAAATTTAACTTTTACTCTTCTCAAAGAGGGGAAGAGTAAAAAAGCAAGAGAAGATAATGTTATTTGTTTTTTAATGCTAAATAAGATTAAAAATTAATTTACTATCGATTAAACTTAATCATATATAAATTTTAAGGTTAGTTTACTATATATTAAATATTATCAATTTTTTTTTAAGTTTCTAAGACGTATCCCCATACCAATGTCCCCATATACTAAATTTTGGAAATAAAAGGATTAGACTCTTGGATACGTACCCATATCCAACACCCGTACCCAAGTCCGAGCAACATAGATCATAATTGCAAGGCTGTGTATTTTACACCGTTATAAAAAAGAGCATGTCAGTCTATTGTACCTCTGCTCATTCTTTTGAAACTTTGGCAAAGGGGAGAAGCCAAGAGATGTCCCATCTTGCTGACCGGTCAGCTCGCAGGTTAATGTCAAAATATTATGTGGTTGACTTATTCATACAAACAATATGCAGTGAGATGAACAAGAAACAGCCTTGTTCAGTTTTAGTTAAAAAAAAAAAAAATAGTATTTTGACTGTGAGCCTCTCATATTTCAAGCTAGAGTGAGAGAGATGAAGTTATAGTAGCACTGTGTTAGATCAAAGAAGATAATTTTCATTGTTGAGCACAATAACATGTAAGGTAGATGATAAGGAGACCACATAGACTTCTAACAAAATTGGTTTATGTAATCATACCTTTGGTGGCCTCCTTAGGGTATAAATCATTGTCCTCAGAGACAGAATAAAGACATCCTCATTGTACTTATTAGATTTACTCTCCCCCAATTCTCCAGTAAAAGTCTTCTCATGCCCAGGTTCATTGAAGAATGGCTTTGCATTTAGAATAAGTGCTTGTATGGACACCAATACTTGTAGCATTGTTGACTTCCCTGGGACCCAATTTTCATTTTTACTACCACTCCAGGTTCCCAAAAGACTCAGACATACTTTCCCACATTCATACAAATTGGGATTTAGTCGAAGACCACCAGAATAGTAGTACACCATCTGGAAGAAAAAAGGACAACTTCCATTACAGACAATATGAGATATTTAGAGAAAGTAAACACACTGCCGCCAAATACATACCGGTGGAGAGTTAGGATAGTCAGTAGGAAAGAGACAATCAAAGACAAAAAGACCATCTTGGTAGGGAGTTCCTGAAGGCCCTATAATTACCGCCCTGAGAAGTTCCATTCGCCCTTCATAAACTCTGACAAATATACTTTCTGCAGAAGAAATATGGGACATGAGAGAAAGAGTACTCTAAACAAACTAACTCCCTTAGATAAGCCTTAAACGGTGGTTTCTAATTGAACTGAAATAAGATTTTTGGTACTTAGAAAAAGGGTATCAAAAGGAGTAACAAAAGAAAAAAATAAAAAATCAATCATTCAGTAGTATAGAAAACAAATTACTTAATTAAATAATAACATCCTCCATGAATCACAACTCAGTCTAAAAAATATTAATGTGAAAGAAGTCCCCAATTTACAAATAATAAAAACCCACTAAATTATAACGAGAACACTATGCAAACTATTAGAACTCACCAGGTAAGTCGTTCTCCAGAATTTTCCACTCTTCCTGAATTCTTTTTGCCCAGTTTTTTGGTGGCTATTAAGAAAAAGAGTATAACAGTTTTACATGACAAACATACAGATGATACCTAAGCAGAGGCAGACATGCCATAATACTAATTCATGGATGAAAAAAATCGATGGAAATATAAAAACTCACATGTATATCCATACCAAATCTATGGAAGGGGAGAATAAACTGTTGGATGAATCAATAGCAACATGAATGGTGATAAAAACAACGTTGGAAATTTCAAAATCAGTAAAGTGGCTAAAGGAGATAGATACTAATTGATGTCCACAGATATCGGTGGAAATATCAAAGGAAGTTAGTTTCAAAAGCTAACTCCTAGAACCCATATTTGTTGTTTCTATCCATTTGTATTGTTAGATATAATACGCATTGTGTAGGCTTAATATACACAGTCGGGTCCACTTATTAATAGCTTAAACTTTTGGGACTGATTGTAACTTCACCTGGCATCAGCATCTAGTTTTTATCTGGTCATATATTCGAATCCTACTAACCACCATTTTTGTTAATGACATGTATTTAGTTGCACATGTAATACCCACCATTTGTTCTACTATTATTTGGGTCTTTAAAAGAGGGGAGTGCTAAATATAATGTGTTGTTTTGGCTTAATAATTCAACATACATAATTGGGTCAAATTCCCAATCATTTAAGCTTCTGGGATTGATGGTAATTTAGAATTTGCTAATATGTTACAGACACCAATATATTGGACAATATTTTATATATACTCACTGCTAACATGTCCATTGACCGATATTTTCCATACATGTAACCTTACCCAATATTTTTATATGCGCAACCTTAACCAATATTTTCCCACATGAGTAACCTTAAAGTACCCTAATCTGAAGTTATGTGAGCATATCTATATGCGTATATTATATCTACAAAGGAAAGTAGAACCATACAGATACAAAAGCATATATATAAACATACACCCAAGCACATGCTTCCACAAATCATAATGAGGGGGACATGAACCAGAAATTGTAAGTAATTAATTTCACCTGCTTATCTTCAGATCCTGTACGGAAATAATGATGATCCGAGAAGTCATTCACCACATCAAATTGCTTAAATTGTATATAATTTTGCATAACAACATCTTCGGGGTTTCCAACTTTATCATTACAACTTGATCCAGCATTGACAGTTAAACTGCATGAGGCAACTTCTTTCCTTTTGCTTTCAGGAAGACCTGAAATAATTAATGTGTTTGTGGCCGGTACATTTTGACTTGTAGATGGATCATTCAACCAAGGAACTGAAGCTTCTACTCCAGGAGGCAAATTTACATTGTCAAATTGAGACTGCAAATGTGAATATTCATCATTGTATGAAAACTCATCATAGTCAGAAAGATAATCATCATCATCATCACCAGCATCATTGCTATCCTCATCACCATCCACATCATCATTATACAACATATCAGAACTGGAACCATTGAGATCATTTAAATCACTTGAATCAGACGTGGAACTTTTCATGGGATCAATACTCCCAACGGATGCTGACATTCCAGATGAATTCCCTGGATAACTGACCAAAGCGTCCTGTAAAAAAAGGCACAACAACCATTGAACAAGAAAACTGAAATAAAACAAATAAAATCTCCCATTCTCTCCTCTGAAGCATATAGCACAAAGTACCTATTCGTACACCCTATGTATGCAAGGATCGTATAACTTTAACAACTGTCCCGTTTTAGTACATATTCAGGATAGGACAAAATCAATCAAGTCAGATTTTCAAAGGCACTGGAATAGTACTGCCAGAATATACATTATAGACTCCACAAGTAAGATGAATGATAAAGTATAACAAAACAGAGACTTATTTTTTAAAATTTTTTGCAGCATACTACAAACCAACAGACTATTAAGATTCCTAAGAAAACAAATAAAACCTCACTATTCTCACTTTATTAACTTATCAAACTTTCCCAAAACATTCGAGCCAAAGTCTACGCCTTTAAAGTCATGCAAGTTTCTTAGAAGAAAACTAAAAGCATCTTAACATTGTACGTTTGGTTGCTGAGAAACCAGTGGAAAAGAAGAATTGTAAAACGGGGGGAAAAAAAAAACACTTTTCTGCATAGACGGGGAAAAAGAAAGAACGACTCCACACGAATTACATTGAATCTCCCAAGCAAATTCTACGCAAACCCACAACAGTTACGAGTCAAACCCGAGACCCAGATCAAAATAACCGAACCACAGCGCAAAATTCCATCCAAAAAATCGTCGAAGAAAACTTATTACGACCCAGAAACCAAACAGCCAGAATTCATCCAAAGCAAACATAAATAAAAATAAAAACTTCTCCTAAAAACCAAAAAATTAAAGAAGAATACCTCGTTGTGCTTGAGCTTCTCTGAGATGGAAGCCAGGGGAATTCCTCCAGAAACGTTATCTTCCATATCAAGATCCATAACCACCTCACTACTCTACACACAGAAAAAAAACAGAGACACAGCAGAGCAAAGCACAATTAAGAGTGAGAAAGTGTACGGACTATAGATTATTAAGATCGTTAATCAAAAGCTACACCTCAAAGTCTTCAGAAGAAAGTAATCCACGTGATCGAAAAATTTTCCAAAAGCCTTGAGGTTTTTCTTCTCTGATTGCCTTTAGAGAGAGAGAGAGAGACGTCGAGGGGGAGAGAGAGTGAGAGTACTTGGCGCCTTATAAGGTAAGTTTCGCTATCGTACGCGGAAAGCAATTGGTGTTGTTATATAGTGCAGTTTGGTTTATCGAAACAATCCTATAAATGCTTTTTTTTTTCGCCAGCAAACTATCGTCGTAACGTGGACGGGTATGAATGGTTTATTTGTAAAGCTTTACGGTGGGATTGGATGCAGGAGAATGTTTTTTTTTTTTTTTTGGGTGAATTATGCAGGAGGATGTTGGCTTATTCTTTGTATGTCCTAACAATTGGATGAGGTGGACGTACGGAATACGGTGGGTTCCATGATCCTGCAGGTAGGGAATAGCAGTATTATTTATTATTTATTACTAATTTTTTTAATCAAATTTATTATTCTATGACTAACTTTATTTATTTATTTTATATGGTAGATTTGATTGTTGTAAAATATTTTTATAAGAAAATTAAAAAATATATAGAGCATGAATTGACTTAAATTTTTTTAATATATGAAAAGATATAAATTCATTTACCATGTTTTCTATTTTCTGTTCACTATCATTTTTATTTATTTTGATACATTAATTAAGAAGATATTTAAATATTATCTAAGAGTTTTTTTAATGTAAGAAATTAAAAAATTACTGAGATATTTAATATTATCTAATAGTTTTGTTTTCTACTGTAGCAGATTAAAAAAATTAAGAAAATAACTAAATATTATCCAATAGATTATTTTATTCTTTACTGTATGAAATTAAAAAATATATTTAAATATTATTTTCGTGCTATTGTCGCGCACAACCGACCGACCTGTGGGTGGTGGTAGAGGATTTTGGATCGATCGACGACGACAACGACGAAGATGGCAATGATAACACTCGGTGTTTTTTGGATGCCTACCCATTAATGTTTCAAGGGCCACCACTCCAAATCTATATATCAACGTCCATTTTTCAGTCACCGTCATTGTATAGGCAAGCTTTGCAATGGACACAATCAATAAGTCTAAAAGTTTGATTAGACGAATGAGGATAAGTTGTGTCTAGCCGTTCCAAAATCAGCCACAGCAGCCTCCAATTCCGAGTTGAGCAAAATGTTGTTATTGCTGCTTTCATCACGATGAACAATCAGCGGACGATGGCATATGCTGTGCATTATCTTAAATGCGATACATATTATCTTAAATGCGATGTATGGCACACAAAGAATGTTCATGCAGGCAGAGAACAAAAGCAGATAAAACTGTAAGGATATCCCATTAATTAATAAAGCATGGTAGGAAGAATACATCAGAGTTCTCTCCAAATTCCATAAGCTCTGTGGCCAGACGTATAAATAATGGTTAGATAATAAGCAAGCAGAGGTCGCAATTCGAGCCGTGGTTGATTCCGTGAAATAAATAGACATCCACGTTTTGATGCTTTTGGTCGAACACGCAAAGTCATACTTTGAGAGTCCAAGAAATGAATAATCCAAAACGCTTTGATTTTTATTTTATTTTATTTTTGGTGGAGAAAGTTGGAGACTTTGACTTTAAAATTTCTTGGGGACTAAGGAAGGAGACTATGACTGCACAACATAATAATAATCGTAAATCAAGATTTTGACCAACAAATTAAGGGAATGATGCAAGAATAAGAGATCAAAAATACTGTAGTAGATGGTAACCTCAGCTTCGAATACTTGGCACTGAGAGGGAAAAAAAAATTCAAATAATAATATAAAAAAAAAGGTTGGACCCTTCTCTCTTTCATTGGCATGACATTTAAAGTTGTGATGAAAAAAATACAAAAAAAAAAAAAGTTGTCGAAACATAAAAATTAATTGAAATCTTTTGCACTCGCTACCCCTGCATGTGCTAGACACATGCTTCAAAACCCTTATTTAACAATGATTTTGAAATTCAAGGGGTTACTATGAAAAAGAAAAAAGATGGAGGACAATGTAAAATTGACAAAAATTTATGAGAATATTGGTGCAAATAATCTTGAAATTTTTTCAAAATTCTGATGCTTTTTTTTTTATTATCAATAAAAGAAGAGCTTCGATGTGGATTTTATCAGTTAAAAATTTTATTAATGACAGCCTTCTGCTTTTATATAGCACATCCCTTGATCCCTCCACGATGTATTAAGTAGACGAGATATATCGATCTAATAAAGAAAGCTTAAGACTTAAATTATAACTCTCATGAGTAAATATGATGGAACGGTCGGCTTCCTCTCCCATATGCTTCAGATGCTCTTCGTATTTGACAGGAAAAAAAAACAAATTAAAGATGAGCATTAGAAATAGAAATAGGTACGCTTGTTGTCATTCCAATCTGCTGCTTATTGGGCTCATTGGATTGCCAAGACTGGACCCACTTATGTGGTGGGACCAAACGAGGACTGACGTGGCTCCGACACCTCACCAACCAAACCATTTCCAATTTCTGGCGCCAAATTCCTGGCGGCAAAACAAAACATCCCGCCAATACTACCCGCCACACCACCGTCTATATAGATCGTTTAAAGAGCTGCGACATTTAGATTCCCAATTCATCTCTACAAAGCCCACTCTCTGTTTGTCAAAATTCCCGAAAGAAAATCTCAAATCTCAAGTCTGCGTTCCTCATCCAGTCAGCCATGGTAGTACCTCTAGGCCCAGGGAAGTTCTACGGCTCCAGCCTTCCTCGACCTCGCTTCTACACCGACGTCAAGCTCAACGATCACCGGGTCAACCCTCCCGTTCCCGTCCTCGACCCGCTTCTTTCGTGGGCCAACGAGGCTCACTGGTCCATGGGAGGTCTCAACTTCAAGCGCCTCCGTCTCCAGGGCCGCATCGAGGGAAGCATCAGCAAGCTACGAGCCGAGCGCGAGAGGTTTGCGAAGAAGAATAAGATTCTCGTGGGTTCCTCGAACGGGTCGGCTTCAGCTGGGTCTAATATCAAGAGGGCTGCCCCTGATTCGCCTCCTTTGGCACCGATCGCGGCAAAGCGTCGGAGATTCATGGCTTTGATCGACGAGGATGAAGATACCAGTGGTCAGGAGGAAGAGGAAGGAGGTGATGTCGCCGCGAGTCATGGTCGAAGGAGGAGGCTGGTGAAGAAGCTTGGGGATGATTTTGATAGAGTGGCTTCGGAGACTCAGAAAAGGAAAAGCAGCCCATTGATGGACCTGGGTAACGAGTCTGAAGGAGTTGCTTTGAGGACCCGGAGTCGAAAATTGGAGGAAGACGATCCTTCTGAGACTGTGATGAAGGTGGTTGGGGAGGTAAATAGGTCGACATTGAAGGGCAAAAAGGTTAAGAGTGGAAACACAAGGAAAGGCAATGGAGGAAGTGGGTCTACTGCAGTGAGTGGGGTTAGGACTTCACCAAGATTGGCAAAGCGTGGGTGAAAGTGTTTGAGATCTTTGATGTGAATTGATCTTTTTGTAGCTATAATGTCATATAGTCTTTTCATCTCTCTCTCTCTCTCTCTCTTTTTTTTTCTTTTTTTTTTTTTAAGTCGTTTGTATTTGGGAAAAGAAATGGAAGCTTCAACTGAAAATTGTATTTTTCCATGGAAGTTGAGCTTGAAATGCAGCAAAAGAAATAGCTTACTTTTAGGCTATGTTATTCTCTGATTTATACCAACTTGTATTGGTTTCCATAAATTAGCGTTGATTTTGTGGCCAAGTTTAAGTCTGCTTCTAAATCTAAGCATTAGTAGGAAAGCATACCCTGTTGATCTATCTTCATCTTCGGCTTACTTAGCCACCAGCTTTATGCAGGTGAATCATTTGGTTTGAAATTCTTGCAAGTAGGACCAAACTTCTAATGTGGGGTTTGAAATCTCCTTTGCACATTTTTTGTTAGTGTGAATGAGGGTGCTTATCGCCAAACTTTGCTTAGTGCACTTAATGTTGGAGATAAATTGAAAGTTGTTTAAGTTTATGGATTTAAAATTTATTGGATATTAACACATATGGGTCCAATTTTGATACCTCATTTGTATCCAGCTCATAAAGATTCTAATTGTTAGGTGGATTCCATCAAATGATTGTACAGTGCATGTTATGCTAAAAAATATATTTATTTTTGAGATATAGTTTTTGAAATGATACTCCACCAGCTACTGAATGAGGTGGTGCGAAGATCAATTCCATGATTGTTTTGGCCAAAAGGGTATAGGCAAAGCTAATGCGTAATGCAATGGGGAAGTGTACAGTGACAGGAAGGTTGTCAATGTCAACTTTTCCTTTTAATCCTCTGATAACAAGGAAATCAGATTAGATGTCTTATCTGCTTCAGCTTTGCTGCCGTAGCAACACTATAATTGTCCAAAACTATGAATATAATTCTCTTTTCACACAATAAAGTTATGTCCTTGATATTGAAATCAAAATAATACCCTTGAAAATACTAAGCTTAATATGTTTACAAGCACAGTATTTCTGTTACAATGGCTCTTTGACGTCGTAAATCCATATTTTTTCTCATCGCAAGCTCTAAAAACATATCTGCAATAAAATAATATATACTCTTTTCTAGTTCAATTAATCTGAACGTGTGCGGACATGGCAAGAATGGGAACAAATAGGCCACCTGATTCTCCTTTCAGCACCACCAAACCATAAGAAAGAACTCGCTTAGCTTCACAAAGAAAGTTTTCTGATACAAGAGTGTCCATGGATTCACTCAGCTTAGTTCACTGTATCTGTGTACACAACTGTTTCAAATTTCTCTGTTGTTGAGTAGGTCCATGGATTCTAGCCAACCGACATGATTGTCCTACTATCAGTGAATATGTTGATGGCCTTTCCCAGGGGACAATTCCAAAATCATCATTAAACTCATCCATTCCTCCAATAAAAAGTTGCCAGACCAAAGCACCTGCACCGGACCGGTTCTTCTTTGCAGATTTGTAAATGCCGTCATAAATAATTCTGTAAAATGTATCCCTCTGTGATGGTTCATAGTCCTTGTTCTCATTTGAATATCCGAATTCAGTGTACATGACAGGCTTCTTCAGTTCTTTGTCGCCGTCTTCAATGTGAGAATGCATCCACTTGGAGACAAACTTCAGTTTGTCTTCAAAATCTTGACCGTGAAACCTGCCGAATTGCAAGTGTAAGTTAAATATAAGCAAGATGTACGGCCAAGGAAACACAGATAACCTGTTTAGTAAACTTATAAAAGATTTAAAGGGCATAGCAGCTTGGAACCAACTAAATGATACAGCCCAAAAGCAGATTCAAATATTTTTCTGGTCAATTTTAATACTCAACAAGTGAAAGTAGGACCAAGAACATACTAAATTCAAAACATTTTCCTTCTCATGTTTTAGTTTCAAAGATAATTCCTTAGATTTGGATTATTCACATAGACATGAGCAGTGTTATGGAGTTATCCATCATGTAATGCTTACCAATGGTCAGGGTAGATATGAACAGAGGCAAAGTCGATATTTGGGATCTTGGAGTTCCGAATAAAATCTGATCCAAGATTAGATGCCCACTGCTCAGGGTTTACAGTCAAACCTTTAGAGCTGTTTGGCCCATAAAATCCTTCCAGGCCTACAGTCACTAGATGATGCTTGTCAATTGATTTCACGAAAGCTGACATTTCTTCTATCCAATCCTGCAATTATATGCCATGCAATTAATTCATACTCCGATGTCAATCAATAACCAGAACTACCTCTCTCTCTCTCTTAGCATACATCCCCTGCCTTCCAAAAGGTAAAAACCATCTGTAAAAACTTTAGTATGGATGCTGAAATCTGTTTTCACCTAAATCCTAACAAAAAAAAAGATAATTGACGAATTTTTTACTGGGGCTAAAGGTTGAGCTTTTATCATAAAAAAAAAATGAAATGGAAAACAAATTAGGAAAAAAAAAACTTAAAGTGGAACAAAATTCGGAGAGAGAAAGGCCTCTCAGAATATGATAACAGGAAAAGAAAGTAACTCTCAAGCAGAACAGTAACTTGAAATTAGCCACAACTGACTAATGCAAGTTGTCCTTGTCTTACAGCTAACACCTTGAACCAAGAAGGAATATAGCATTTATAGGTCTTGGTAAATTGGACTGAGAACAGCTTTAAGGTACTACCCATTTGAGAAGTGCCAAGAAACTCTAGAAAGTCGATCTTTGAAGAAAGGAACAGGAATTAGAATTGAAACTTGATCATCATTGACCTATTTTTACTTTCGTTGACACTTCTAAGCTAGCAGTTTCAAGGATTTAAAACATACTTGGAGAGTGTCGCCTGAAGCATCTGTCATACAACGGGGTTCATTGATCAACTCCCATGCAAATATGGTGGGATCATCTCTATATTCAATTCCGGTGATAGTATTTTTCCTTGTCAGGATAGTCTGTAAGAAAGAAATTGGATCAGAATGGATAAAGAACTTGAATTACTTTAGAACCCAAGATAACTTTCAAAAGTATTCTCAAGATGCATTTTATACTGGGGAAGAAAAATCAGTAAAACAACATATGACTCTTTAACTCTAAAGCATTATAGTGACACAAGATTCATTCATCTTTTATTTATATTTTCCAACAAAAAACAACAATCATTAAAGGTAGCAGTAAGAAAATGTTAGTTTCCTCATCGGCCTTCACAAATTTTAAGATAAATCCAATTGCGTCTCAGGCCAGATGAATCAATCCAATTTTAAGGTAGAAATCTGTTTCTTGATAGTAGAAGTATGGAAGGCACTGAGGCAATACTTGTTAAATCTGCTTTAAAGCAAAAGGCCATCATTTTTGTAAAAAGGAAAAAGCTCAAAGTAAGTAATCACTAGGCCTTCTTCTATTACTCCAAGGTTTCTGGAGGAAATTACCAAAACTTTGAAGCTTGTAAGAGTTGAAAATACTGATCATAATAGGGAGCTCAATACTATGTATTCAATTGCTGTCTGAATTTATTTATTTACTTTTTTCTGTAACCTTCTATCCTATCCTTTATGGTGGTGTCTGTACTCCGGAATAAGTAAAAACAATTATATAGCGAGATATAAGAATCCAGCTTTAACCTATTAAACAAGGAAATCCTAGTTAGGTCATTTTTTGGCATTATAAGTGGCTAGAAAAAGTAACCCGTGAAGGATTTCTTCCTGAGCAAATATAACTACACTGATAGTTACCTTGATGTAATTTTTGAAATAACTACGGATGGATGGATCAAAGAAGAAGGAATCATTAGAAGCGCTTAAACCAAGGCCTTCTTCCCATGCCCACTTGACATATTGAGTCTTCCCACCATATGCTTGCAAGTTATTAACTAAGCTAAGAAGCAGTCTGATGCCATTCTGTCTCGCTTCTGCAATGACATAATCCAAAGCCTGCCACAACCAAATTTCTTTTGATGAGTAAAATCACCAAAAAAGTAAGTTACAGTCTAACATACTAATTAGCAAAGGACATAACAGCTTTAAACAAAATAATCAAAGACCATCTGCAAATCATATGACATAACCAACACAAATAACACCCTGCACAGATTTCAATAAACAGAAGTCCTTTTTTTTTGCTAAAATGATTAGCTCTTGACCATGTTGTCCAGAAGCATTTAAAACATTAGCACTCTATAGCTACTCAAGCAAGTTGTTAATACAAAAATAACAAAATGAAAAATAACTAGTAGCATTTTGGAACTGGTATAGGTAAGAAGTTGGAATGTTGACATCTCTGATAATCTAAAAACCTTAAATATGACTTGCAACAATAAGAAACAGCTCAAAAATCTGAAAGGGAATTTTCTCAACTCTTTTCTTTTTTCATTTTTTTTTTCTCTACGAAAAATTTTCTAGACCTAAAAACAGTTATCAATTAAACTATGATGAAAGATTTATTTCTGTTAACCTTACAAATAAGACAGTATAAACATAAAATTGGAAGAAGGAACATCATATAAGAACACCACCCTCATCCCCTTTTAAAATTTCTATTTTCTTACATTTATCTAAAAGCAACTCTACATTGAAAAATCTTCAATTTGTATTGAATTTCCTAGGTGTCAAACCATTTTCAATATTTTTCTGTACTCCTGGGTTTTGAGGTATTTTCACTACCTAAAAACCAATCTAAAAGACTTACCAACAACAAATAGGACATTCTGCATCACAACATAAAGGGATGAAATATGTTGTCCAATATTGTTTGCAGAACTTTCCTTCTTACATAGCTATTATGTCAAGAATCGATCGATTTCATGTAAACTTACAATCCTTTCATAATCCCATCTCCACCCAACCCGGAGATCTAAGCACCCAAATAAGAACAAAGCAAATGTTTTTACTCTACTCCAAGCAGACAAGAAAAGAGTGAATTTGTTTTTGGTTACCAGAAACTGACATTTTATGATATAATGAAAACCTAACCTAAGGTTCAGTACAGAACAAAATGAGAGCTCGGTTATCAATGGCGGCAACTGGGACAAAAAAGTAAGAAGAATACTGAATTCTTAATACCTTGAAAACTCTCTCATTGAACTTGCCAGGGGAAATCTGGAGGGCATTGTATGCACCGTCATTGAAGGCCCAAGTACGACACACAGTGAGACCCATTTTAGCTCCGGCTTGCAAGATTGCTCTAATCTGAGGTCTGCTATAGTCGTCCACGGCATGGTCCATTAGCCAGTAAGAATTCCACCCATTAACGTAGAAAGCTCGACCATCCAACACGAACTGAGTTCCATTCCTCCCCACAAAATCCCACTTGGGTTCTTCGTCGAAACTCAGCCTCAAGTCCCCAAAGGACATGTATATGAAAACCACACATGATGCGAATCCAAGAATTGGGAAAAACAGACCATTTCCTGCTACCATTTTCTTTTTATGCAAAGTGTAGGACATCAAACTATTAACAACCCAAATTTACAGAAACTTGAAAGAGTCCAGATACCCTTGTGGCTTTACTCCAAGAAACTCCCAAAATGATCAGTTCCCAAATAAGACTTTGGCAACTCAGAGGCAGATGTGAACAAGAACTTCCCCAAACTCCCAATCTTCAGGACAATTAGATCCCTTTCTTCAAAGTGTACCCAAAAATTAACCAATGACTTGGAGAGAAACCCAGCAAAGAAAAATCCTCAATGACGCTCAACAGTTCCGAAAACCCATATCAGAATGCATCGAAAAATTGTATCTTTAAAAGAGTTAGAGCAGGGGTGGATCTGTAGGCTATGCTTCCGAGTACCAGAAGTTTATATAAGGCAAAAATGAGGCACAAGGAAGGTTTACAAAAACAAACGAGAAAATTTTCCAGTTAATGTGAAAGAGAAAGCAAAGAAAGCACACCTAACATATGTCCCCCTTGAAAACGGTCAAAAAATTTCAATGAGAAGAGAATGGGGGGGTGAAAATGAAGGGAGATGATGATTGTGGTGGTGGTGGTGGTAGTGGGTGTGTGGTGAACTGTTGGTATCAGATTTTCTGGTTAAATAGATCTAGGGACCTGATTCCACAGCATTTCTTCAAGTTTAATATAATTGTAATCAACAAGGCTGTTCAACACCCATAAACCTTTATTCACCAAAAAAAAAAACACCCATAAACCTTTTCTACCAAAAAGAAACAACACCCATGAACCTTATAGATCTCTGATGATGTATGTACCTGTGAATTTAATAAAAAATAATAATAATAATAACAACAATAGTGATGAACAGTGGATAGAGAAAGAGAGTCGCATATCAAACTGCAATAATGCTGTGACTTTTCTTTAAGTTTTGTTACGTATGCATTTAATGTTAGAAGAGAGACAAAGATTCAAGGATTGGCAGATCTTAACCCATCCCATGTGAGAGAGCCCGAGACTTCCTCCTTACACGTTTTCTGTTGCTTTTTCTCCATTTTTTTTTTCTCTTTCATATCATTGAAATGTTTTTTTTTTTGGGGGTAAAAAATTCATAGAAATGTTTCTCTGCAAGAGTAGTACTACTCAATATTTAGCTATTTTGGTTTAGGAAGAGAATGGATAATATTAGGTATTTCGGTATAAAATTATAAATATTATCCCTCTTCTTTCTTTCTATTTTTTTTTTTGGGGGCAAAATTACTTATGTTTTTCCTTTTTAATTGAAACGAGAGTTTGATAAAGGAATGGTTGGATTATTTGGTTGGACTAATGAAGAAGTGACCTGTATATTTAGGACAATTGAGTTCTTGCACATTGAATGAGTGAAATATAAAATGATGGCAAATTCAATATCCGTACTGTTTTTCAGTTGGTGCACATTTAGTTAGTTTGTTGATAATGTGTGTTTAATATAGCACCTAGATTACAATTTCTTGGTATATTACAATTTACTTAACTGAATAAATTTTGTTACAAAATAGACTATACTGTATGCTTTTCTTATCCCTTGTGAAAACTTCAATTTAATGTTTAAATTATAGCTCATGTATGTCAATGTAACACGCACAAACACACAATAGTTGGTGTGATAATTCACTTTTGAACCCATCTATTATTATGGTCAAATTTAAAAGATTATATAGATACTAAGTACTTATCACAAAGATGGACTAGACTTGACTTCTTCTTTTTTTGTAAAATTAAATAAATAAAATTATATCTGAAATATCATTTCATAGATATGTACTCTTTCTCGTCTAACTTCTTAAATTTGCTTTGTACAGGAAAGAGAATAGATGGTGAAGCATAGACAAAACCAGCATAATAAAATTAAATTGTTTTTGAATAATAAAAAGGAGATGGTGGGGATCACTTATGATCGGAGACAGAGACCAAGGGTTCCTAAGTCACCATCTTGCTCAAAATAGATAATTACGAAAACGAATTAGGAGGTCATCAAAATATCAGAAATGGGTTCCCAAATCACCATCTTCTTCATTAGAAATAATTGTATACTTTGAAATTAATGGCGTTTTGCCCTCTTGGGCTTGCTAAAAATTATACCCCATATGTCTCGTTCATTTAAAATTCAGATGGGCAATATTTTTGTCTTCCAAACTATCACACATTTTGCACTTTGTCCCTATACTACAAAAACTCTCAAATTGCTGCATATGGTCAAATTGGTTTTCTTTGTTAGTTTCGTTTAAGTATGAGATTTGAGTTTTTCTGACATATGCGTTTGATGAAGTTAGTCATACACAATTTATGCAACTTTGTTTTAATAATTGTTGATTGTATTGCTCATATTTATGTACATGAGCTAGTTGATTGAGTGAAGACTGCGACTCCGAGCAAAAATCTACTATAGCCCATGACCAGGTGCTGATAAGTTGGGAGTATAGTACGTAATTGTGAGGATACTTTTGAGATTAGGGTTTGATATAAATAGTATTGTAATTCTATCGAAAAGTTAATAGAATTCAGAATCGTATCACAGTGAATATAGACATATTGTCAAACCACTTAAATATGTGTAATCATATTGCTTTCTTTTCAATTTTCAATTCGTGTTTGCATAACAATAACAATATTAGTGTGGTGTCAACTTTATTTTTTTGTGCGATATGTATGGCTAATTTTCTCCAATTAGCTGTACTTAGAAATTACATGAGTGGATCGAACTGACAAAAATTAACAATTCAGGAACAAAATGAAGAAATTTGTACTTTGGCATGCAAAGTGCAAATCTATGATCTATTTACTCCAAGAATAATGCTGACAAAAATTAACAATTCAGGGATAAAATGAAGAAATTTGTGCTTTGGCATGCAAAGTGCAAATCTATGATCTATTGACTCCAAGAATAATGCTGCAGCTACCAACAAGTTTATCAATTTTATTTCTCAGCTAGGGTGATGTAGCAATACATTATAAGTTGCATTATTGTTACCCTAAAATCTTTTTTTTTTTTTTTCCATCATTACAAACTTCTATCAGTCTAAGAAAAAAAAAACGTATTTTGTTTCTCAATGCCTGATCACACTCATTACAACCCTTTTTAGGTTGCCCAAGAAGGAAAGGAAAAAGAATTCATATAATATAATGGTCAAATATTAAAAAGAAAGAAATAAGAAGATTTCATTGTTTAATCATCTTATTATGAGAACCATCATATCAGAATCAGTGGTCTTAGAATACTTGGAGTCAATTTCAAGGAGACAAAGGCCAATAGATGCTCTGTTGCCCATTGGACAAGTCTCTCTATGCCTAACAAATATCAAAGTTTAGCCAATAAAATAAAATTGAATCTCAAGGAAGAATAATTAAAGGTCTCTTTTTATTATTATTTTAGCAAACTATTACTCAAAAAGATTAATGATTCTTTGCCTCCTCCTCCATATCATAATTTTATTCATACAAGTAATTGATGATCTTTTTGGTAATTAAGCGACTCTCACAAAACAATGATGCTTGGCTTTTTTTTAGTAATGGTTACCCTACAATTAATATCTTTTTGTGCATTGATTAATTAATTACTGAGTACAACTTCTAAAATGATAATCAATGTGATTGTCCACCTTCTTGTTTATACAACTTCTAAAATGATAATCTTTAGATGAAGAAGGAATAATTACGTAATTATTACGTACTTTTTTTTGGTATCTTCACAACCCAATAGAATGTAATACCGGTAGTAATTCACTATAATTAATTAGATTATTTCACTTACTTTTTCCTTTGTAACTTAAAATTTTGCACTATGTTTTATTTGTTTACGTACTTTTTCTTTTGAATTTACTAATCAAAATGTTGTTATATTCCCACCAAATACATATGCCGGAGACTTTGTTTTGTGTAGAACATTTACAAATTCAAGTATGTACTTTCCCAATTTTTTATTTTTATTTTTTATTTTATCTCAAGGATTACATAGCAATATTATTGATATAAATCCAATATGGTAAAAAAGAAAAAGTATATGCCAAAAACGTACATGCCACCGACAGTTCATCAAGGGGCCCGATTGCTACCAAACTTGCATTCGGAGACAATCACTTTAAAAGCACAACTTAAAACAAATTATTCAAAAAAATCCAGAAGAATTAGATACGCTTTGCTTGCTGGCATAACATCCAAGCTTGCACTTAATTATATTACACTCTTAATTAAAAATTTAACATTAACGAAAACAACTTAATTATACATAATAATGAATGCAAAGCATAGCCTAATTGTTCAAGGTTCATGTACATATATGCTCAGTCAAAAAAGTTTTATAATTTCCTAATAAAAGAACCATTTGATTTGAGACAATGTTAGTGGCGGTTGAATTAGAATACGTCACTTGTGATGGAAGACATCCTTACAATGAAGTGTGGTCGACATTTTGCTTTGGTCCACAATAATTTAAAGAATGGCTGATTGAACAGACTGAGACTTTGTTCTGTGGCCATGTTCTTATGAGACCAAACACAGAGAGAGACCTAGAGATTACTTCTTCAAAATACACACAACAATCAATATGAACATGCTTTAACCTTTTCCGGCAGCTCCATCTCCGGCAACCGGCAACTGCTCGGAAGGAAAGTGCGGCACCAAGTAAATCCAAAATGAGCCATTTAGGGGCTTTTTCTGTTTTAGATTTATTCTTACAAATTTTTATTTGAATTAATGTTTAATTTGATTGCTTCAAATGTTAAATTGGTGTTATTTAGAATTAGTAAGTGTTTATGACCATCAATTCTTCTTCTTCTTCTTCTTCTTCTTCTTCTTTTTGTTTTTTGTCTTTTTATACAAGTGTTGGGCGACATTGGAGGGGCTGAACGAAAATGCATGTGGGCCCATCTAATGGCTGTAAAGGACGACCGATGTTAAATTCAACAAGTCAAGATGATAGACATTCGTGGCGCAATCCCACAAACAAAATATAAAAGTGAAGTGTTTTGGATTTGAAAGAGCTGCGCAACAATAACATTTGATTGATGTCAATGTCCTTATAATAACTATGTAAGAACTCCATCACAAATATTAAAATCAAATAATTTATGAGCCAATAAACAACTTAAAAAATAAATATTCTTGTTGCGTATTAATGGTTTAATTTCAAAATCCTTATAAAAATTTTAATCCTACTAAGTTATATAATATACATATATATATATATATATTATGTCCGTATGATGCATGCATGCATGGATGCATGTATGATGTATACAAAGGGATACAAACTGGGAAATAACATAAACATATATTGTAGCTGAATTACCTGCTTTTTTTGTTTTGTTTTGTTTTTGTTTTTGTTTTTTTTTTTTTTTTTGAATTCTAGCTTAATTTATAAATACATCCATTGAGAAAAGAAAAAAATAAAAAATTAGAAACCAACAAATAAATGAGTAAGATCATACAGTAAATTGCATTAAAGTTACAAAGCCCTAAATGAAAAGCTATACCATTTCTAACACCTTAATCCAAAAACTTAAAAAAAAAAGAAAGAAAGAAAGAAAAAATATCTGAGAGGGGGAAATGAAACTTTACCAAATCTGACCAATTCACAAACCAAACCCCATCCCTAAAACACCCAAAATTAGCAACAAAATCAGCCAACCTTCAATCGACCTCGCTACTATTCCTCCTAAAAAGTGCAAAATACCCCAAAACAGCACAAACAGCAGCAACAAAATTGCCTTCCTTCAACAAGATCTTGATCAGAAACCCAACAATCTCTCTTGTAATCTTCCTACCTTCAACCACCAAAGCCCTTCTCGGCTTCCCAAAGAAGGCCAACAACACCACAATTGCAATCCAAGTGACCAAAGTTGCAGGCACCATCACTGCAAGAGCTGCAACCATTGATAGCAGCCCAAAAACTCCTCCAAGAAGCACTGATGCATAAAGGGCAGGCCACCCATATGAAGCAGAAGATGAAGAAGATGATGGTTGGGCTTCTAATTTGTACCAAGAGAGTATAGATTTGAGGAAATTCCACGAGGAAAACAAAAGGATTGAATAAACTAGAACAAAGATGCATACCCATGTCCTCCTTTTGCTCATAATTCTTAGAAACAACATGTAGGAAGCTGGTGGAGGTGGGGTTTCTTGCTCTTCTTCCATCATGTCCGCCATTGAAACCAAGCTTGACTCTCCCCTCTTCTATTTTGCCTGATTTTCTCTACAAAAAAAATAATTTTTTTTCCTTTCTATTTTCTATATTTTGTTGGTTTGTTGGGTTTGGTGTCTTTTGCTGCCTCCGTCTGTGCCTCTCTGTCTGAGTTTCTCAGAAGCAGATGATGAATAAAGTAGACATTAAAAGATTGGGATGGTAATTTGTACGATTCAATACGCGCGCTACAGCGCGTGAAAGAAGACATTCCCTCTTAAACCCTTCATCCATTGTGAGGTTACCACGTGGTGGGGCGTGATTGGGGCGTGCATATCCACAAACCTGATGGAAGTATAATGAGAATTTTATATTACAGGCCTATAATGCAGAAGACACCACGTCTCCTTTCACGCACAGTGGTAGAGTGTTGTGTTGTTCCAAAGCTTTTAAACCATGTTTAGGCATTTTACTTGAGCTTTGGTTTTGAGTGTGGAAATGGGAAAGGCACATTATAATTTGGATGTTGAACCAAAGCTCACGTTTTTATGGGATGCTTCTGGCATCATCATCATGGCCGCTAATTTTCTGCACAGCAACTTGATTTGAAAACCCTTTTTGGTTTGGTTATTATGGCTTTGCTAAAAAATGGCAAAATAAAAAAAGCCCATGGCTTGCTAAAATTCCACCTATCAAGTTCATGAAAAAACCCACCCCACAAGGGCTTCAATGTGTTGGTTTCTCATTCCATGGCAAAGGGATTTTTAACGCAGACCTATTTCCCGACTCTGTTGTTGAGCCTAATCAGGAAGTACTGACCCATTTGCCACGGGGATAGAGATACCAAAATTGTATAGGTCTCATATAAGTACAGGCCCACCTGACTTTGGGTCCCAATATAATAAATTGTAAAACAATATAATATCCAACAATGAGTCAATTACTCTCTTTCTGTCCAAAAAAAACGTTGGGTCCATCACGAGAGATTCAGAAGTAAGCTTCTTATCCATGCGAAGACCAAGAAACTCTGAAAGGAGAATAGGAGTTCGAATATAATAAAGATTAGGTACAAACCCAGTCGTTTTTTTTTAATATAACATGATTAAGACAGCATATGCAACATTATATTATGTTAAGAGGGAAACAATTGGAAAATTTTAGATGAACAGAATGTTAAAAAAAGACAAAAAAAAAGAAAAGAAAAAGAGGCACATTTGATGCAATATTTTCATATTGCTCCGGTTCTGTATGAGAAAGCCCAAAAAGCAATATAAATAATAGACCAAAACATCAAAGAGAAGGAGAGAAATAAACAAACCTAAATTTCTGAACTTCATGTTAACTAGATCAATAAATTATGTGCTTTAATTGTGAATGATATGCACCGTGAACTGTTACATCAATCTAAAGATTTGTATATTTGAGCAATATCTCTTACTGTATTGAGAAATTCTGTAACTTTATAAACATATATAAAATCAGCCAAAACCCCCTCTACCCGAACCTCTTTATTGACTTAATTAGTGCCCTGAGTTCTAATCATAGACTATGTGAACTCTAATTGTATCAATTTTCTGTTTCTTCTTTCACTCTCTTCATATAGAAAAACACTAGAAAAGAAGAACACAAATACATTTGGAACACATTTTACAGATAAACTTGAAACATGTGTATAATGTATAGGCACATGTAATATCCTCTTCAATAACATTCAATTGCGCATAGGCATTCCCAAGACTCCTAGATTATTTCCATCATTATTCCCTTGCTAAGGTCTAACGGCAAAAACAACTACTTCAGCAGAGTGTAAATCTCTATATTCTAGTACTTGTTTGACAAAAACAAATTTATGTTCAATAATTTAATCATACTTCTCCCTCCAAGAATACACTAAAAAGAAAACCCATGAAAAGGCCAAGATAACATCACCAACCACCTGCCTAGGCCAGTCCCAAGCCAATACTTCCACCCTCCTCTCAAAGTAGACCCTCCAGAGGGCCCTTGAAACATGGAGTAGAAAACAACCTTTGGCAAAGAAGCTCTGAAACTCTCTGTCCTTCACAAATGCCACCATGAACACCAAAAACCCAACAACAAAAAGTAGCAATCCAGAGAAAGAATTAGAGGTTTGGATCAATAGTTGATCATGAGGAGTTGAACCTAAAAGCTTTTGAGTTGTTTCATTGCCATGACTAAGTATAGAGAACTCTTTGAGGAAAAACATTCTAAGAGATCCAGATGTTATTGAAATCAATGAATGGAGGACACAGATGACAGAGAATATAGAAGACCCCATAGTGTTATATCAAACAGTGAACAAAACCCAGATCTTGTTTTTCCTTCCAAAAACCAAAAATTTTACAATGATGATCTTTGCATGACAATGGCAAATGCCATTCACTTTTTCAGAACCCAGATTGAACCATCAAATGGTAAGCCAACCATGATCGGAACCAAGAACAAGCCTTGGCAATTCAAGAATTTTGTAATCTTAATCAAAATGGGACAGTGAGAACTCAATAAAACCCCGGAATCAAATTGAAACCAGCTAAATCTTTACTGAAAAAAAAAAAGAACCCAAAAAAGTGAAATATTCACAATGCGAATCCAAAAATGCAAATATGGGGATCCAATAGAAACCACAACCCAAGAATAGTGATCGAAGAACAAAACCCAACCCTGAGAGCAAATTTATAGGTCGTGTCAACGTTAGAGATTTTATTCTATTTTTAATAAATAAAAGTAAAACAACGACAATGACAACGAAAATGGGATTGGTAATGTCAAAAAAGGATAAAGAGAATCTGATCTGGAATTGGGAATGGAGATTGGAACCCTAAGCGAAGGTGAGGATTTGAAAGAGTAGCAGGATGTGACCTAGTCGGCCATCGCTTATTGAGATGTGTGCTATGGCGGTTCAGATTGGCGCGTTTCCCGTTTGGTCGGTATCTTTTCTTTTTGGGAAATTCCTATGATACGCTTTTTTCCCACGTATTATTTGCACCTTTGGGCTTTCAATTTTTCTGGGCTTTTTTTTTTTGGATTTTTTTCAAGTGTTTTTTTGTAAAATTTTGTTAGCACCATTTAATACAATTTATTTAAAAACCACTTAAATAAATTATTTAAATACGAATTAAACTTAACACACGCCCTAATTTGAAATTGAAAATGTGTTTTAACATGACAACGGTTCGGTTATATGTTATATAATAATTTTAACAATTGAATTTGGTTCACATATCATATCTCAACGTGATAGTTATATTCCGACGAAGAAAATTTATAATAGAAAATAAATTGTTTTATTTAAGTTGTGTTTGATAACACAATTATTTTTTTTTAATTTTTTATTCTTAAATTATATATAATTTAATTAGTTTAAAAATCAATTAGAGTTTGTTAAATATTAATTAAAATACTTAATTAAGTAAAAATGTAAAAACAAAAATAGAAAATGAAAGCACTTTGAAAGTTTTTTCATTTTTAGTTTTGTATTTTTCATTTTCCTTTATATTTTTAGTGTAATTAACATTTAACAAACTTTAACTAACCTCTAAACTAACCAAATTACACATAACTTAAGAGGAAAAAATTAAAAATTAAAATAAAAAACAGTTGTATTATCAAACAAACCATTAGTAAACTCAAACAAAAGCTAATATATAATTTTTTTTATTACTTATCTATGTTTTTGGTGCATTATTACTTATTTATTAAAATATTTTGAAAAAAATATTTGGGTTGTCTGGGCTATATATAACCCAGAAAGCCTAAATATAAAATCGTCTCTAAATCTATATGTATGTCTTTTAAAAGTAATTTGAGATAATAATATAAAGTATAATCTGAACATAGAATCGTTTCTGCATTTATATATATCTTTTTTAAAACAAATTTGGACAGTAATATGAAGCACCTAAACCCCAAATTCTATTGATTATTGGACTATTAAGTGAAATGGAAGGCAAAAGTAGCTGGAATATTCAATATTCAACTTTGACCTGATATAATTTGTTTTTCTCAATATCTTGTCAATTTCACCCATTTGAATTATTTTCATCACTATTTCTTTTTTTTTTTTTTTTTTAAAAAAAAAGAAATATCTTTAAAGTACTTAAAATCTACAGATTAGTTTGAGGGATTGTATAGATTCTTTTTGGAACCCTTAATACAAAAAACTTTCAATAATGTCTTCTATTTATAAATTGTTTTAGTTGAGTAGTTCATTAATTTTCGTTTTTAATTGCCATACAAGTTTATAAAATAAAGTCTTTCACATGAAACCTTGACCTCGCCTGCCCTACTTTTCCACATGAAATCAAGGCAAAGGATGAAGATGGCCACCCCCTCCCATCTCACTGTCATTCTTAATTCTCATTGTTTTTATTTCCTTTTTTAGAAATTGAAAAATAAAATGTGCCAATTTTTCTTCTTCTCTCTTTCACGGGAAGTACTCAACACCACAATTTTATAAATTGTGATTATTATTATTATTATTATTATTTAAGAAAATAAAATTCGTGTTTCTAGAATTCTAGTCCTCGAAATAAAAAATCTAGAACTTCCATATCTAATCAAAGACAATGGATTGTTCGTTATGGGGTTTTGAATTTTGCCATTTTTGGTAGGAATGAAGTTTCCAGTAAGTTAAGATGGCCAATACTGTGCTTCCATGATATCAAACAACATTTTGACTATCGTATCCAATGCAAACAAAAAGTCATATTTATCAGACAACCTTTTCATTTTCTAATTAAATACTTTATTGTAGTAGGTTTTTTTTCTTCTCTCTTTTTTGGTATGTAATTTGGACCATGCAGTGACTGACTTACACGTCTGTATATTCATATGCATCGCGATGTGTTATGTGGACCAAAATCCTCGCCAACCCTTCAATATCGACATAAGAAATAAATGGATGAGGTTAGGGTTAGGATATCGAAGGCTGACCAAACTGACCCATCTTTTATAGCCTTAAATCGCGTTACTTAATCTTCATTCTTTTAAAATTTATTATCTTTTTGGTGAGATAGTTGATCTTCATTTTAAATTAAAGAAAGTGGGATCTTTATTTTGAAAAGCATTATTTGTATAATAAAGAGTACATATTTTTACACGTTAAAATTAAAAATGATATTTTACCATATAAAGTTAGTTTTCCCACAAAAAAACTTTTTTATATCTATTTCAAAGTTAATTTTTTTCACCTCCTAATCGATTTACCCACATTGATGTCTATTTTTTTTTTCAATTTAGAGTTAATTTTTTTTATGATAAAGTTAATTTTCTTATCTTAGTGCTGCTTTTTTCATATTAAAATTGATATTTTTTTTCCATATTAGATTTATTTTAAAATTAATTTTATCATATTGAAGTTGACTTTTTAATACCGTATACAAGATAATTTTTCACCTCAAAGTTAATTTTTAATTAAAATTTAATTTAATTTTTAATTAAAATTGAATTTTTCTTTTACATTAAAGTTAAATTTTTCATTTTAAAATTAATTATTATACGTTAAAGTCGGATTTTTTTTTTTTATATGATAAAGTCATTGAGTGGACTCTTCCACATTCCATATGGTCTCTTAATTACTGTACGTAGGAGCTACCTCATGAGCTAGCCTCGTATTGGAGGATGCATCCACCGTCCTATTTGTTTCCTATGTGGAATAAATTATCTTTTACGAAATATAAAATTAAAAAAAAAAAACCCTCTAAAGCAATTTTATATTTATAATATATTTTATATTTTTTATTCATAATATTTCTACTCAAAACAATGACAATTATATATATTCTTTTTCCTTTACGAAATATAAAATTAAAAAAAAAAAAAACCCTCTAAAGCAATTTTATATTTATAATATATTTTATATTTTTTATTCATAATATTTCTACTCAAAACAATGACAATTATATATATTCTTTTTCCTAATAGGATTAATAACAAATTTTAATATATGCATACCATTTAACATTCAAACATGCATTGTTTATCCTTATACCAAACTCACTTCTAGTAGCAACAAATGTGTACACGTTTTGTTACGTGAGAGAATTATTTGTTAAGAATTCCTTCTTCTATACAAGAAGTAAAAAACATTCACCTCCTTTGAGATAATATTATATATATATATATATATATATAACAATTTCAATGGCCAAAATGCTAGTAAAATTGCTAACCATAATGTTTTTTTTAGTATTCTCTTTGACGTCAAAATCAATTTGGATTGTAGATGTGGACTTCTTCTTTTTTTTTTTTTTTTTGCCACATAACATGGTACTTTTGCTATCAATAATTGACCAATTAGACATATGCTCAAGTTGTTAGAAAATACTATATTCAAAAACTTGTGGGTTTCGATGAATTTTTATTTTATTATTATTTTTTTAAGTTTCATTTTGAATTTCATCAGTTGAATAGTATGTGCAAGGAATTTGAAACTAATTATGAGAAAACCAATGGTTTTTATGAAAAATATTTAAACTATAAAGGTGTTTTGGTGTTTTTCTTTTTTTTCCAAATAATACTCTAAAATGTCTAATTTAGATATTTTATTGGATTTTAAAAAAACGTTTGAATCTGTATTTGTTTTCACAATATTTTTGTGCCCATAGCCAAACATAACCTCAAATAATGATGTAGAAACTATTTCAATTTTCATGTTTGGTGCAGTAATAATGATTTTTAGCATCGATATAATTCTGTGTAAATGATGAATCTTTATCTTCTTCCTCAAGCAATATTTATTTATCAAAATAATTATAAGCAGGAATATTCTTTCCTCTCTATCATTCAATAATATAATATGTTTTGATATTATCCAATAATATAATTAATATATGTAAATTTCATTTTTACCAACAGTTTGACTAAAATAGTATAACACCACTCAGTTGCTATTTTGACCCCATTTTGCTAACCATCTTCTAATTTGTATACATACACTATAAAAATATTATAATACACTATTGCTTATAAATAATAAGTGATATAAATATTATACTTTATTAAATATGAATAAAAATATAAATTTATATTATTAATTATTTTTTATATTTATTTTTTTATTGGACTCATTGATGAATATACCTATTATAATCTTATTATATATATATATATACACCTATTATATATAAATATATATACTATCAAATCAAAAGAAAAGTGATTTTTCTTTTTCAAAATAAAAATGTAGCTACAGTTTCGGAAAATCTTAGATTTTTCACAAAAATGGTAAGAGAATTTTATATTTCCATATTGAAATAATTTAATTGTTTGAATTTATCTTACCTTTTATATCCTCTAATGAATTCAAAAATCTAAAAATAGGATTACAGCTATATAGCAATTATTTTGTAATTACATAGATTTCGTAACTATAATCAATCATTCAACACGATAAGTATTAAGCCAACTGGCTGCAATCCATCTTTAAAATCTTAATTTGCAAGAAAATTTGAATAAAAATTAACAAAAAATGAAAATTAAAGGAAAAAAATATAAATACAAATGAAAAGCATTTTGTATATTTATATATATATATATATTATTATTATTATTTTACTTTTCTTTTATTTTGGACCCAAGTATGGGCTGGTTTATAATAAAACGCGTTAATGTCCGTATTGCAATGCCAAACAGGGCACAACAACTTGCTTTGAACGCAAAACCAACTCCCAGCTATTGAATACGGAAGGAGAGGGGGGATAGAGAGAGGATGGAGGCACTGTTTGGGTTTAGAGGAAGGAAAAGTAATGGTTTTTTTTGACTGAGCCAATAGCCGGCAAAAGCCGTCCCTTACTATAATAATTGTACAAAATAATTAAAACAAAAAATCCACCTTTGAATACGCGTTGAAAATCAGACCAAGCCACTCAAGCTTCTTCTTTCTTGGTAATTAAACCTCTTTTCACTTTCTTTCCTTAAATTTCTTCTCTTTGTTTACAAGGAATTCTGTATTTATGCTTCTGACTAGCTCAAAGTTCATCATCATCTAAGGGATTAAAGCAAAGGGTTTTTATTTTTTCCTGGGTTGGTGACTATTTTTGCGGACATATTTGAATTTTGGTGAATTGGGTGAATTTGGTTTCTGGGTATGTTTGGTTTTGTTGAGAAATCAGGTTGATTTTCTTCTGTGTTTCGTACTCATTTTTCTTCAGAAATGTTGTATGTGGTCTTTGTAAGAGCATCTAAGTTTGTGCAGTTGAAGTTGGAGGATTTTATATGAGGAGGTATTGTATTTTAGTCTGAATTGTTTAGAATAATTACTCAATTGGGTATAGGATTAAGTATGAATTCTTTGAGTGGTTTATGGTAGTTTGATTGTTTGGTGTGGTTCTTTTCGATGTGGGAAAAAGGAGAAGTTTTTGGGAAGGTTTGGATTGATTTTGGGTGGTGAGTTTTGCTTGAGAAGGAGGTTTTGGCGGGTATCTATTTGTTTGTAAACATGGGTTGCATATGTTCCAAGGCTTCCCCTGTTGAAGACAGCCGGGAAAGCCCAGCGAGGAGATTATCTGCAAGTAAACAGTACTCGGAATTGAAAGCTCCAAGGGTGAATTCTTCAAAAAGAGAGGACGGTGTTTGGACAAAAGAGAGATTGGATCGCGGTGACGTGAAAGTTATGTTGATTGATAAGAAAACCAATGGTTCGATGAGACCACATGATGATCAAAATGAAAGGAAGAAGACAGAGATGGCTGAAGCTACTGTTCTCAACCATCCTGGTTTGGGAAAAATTCCCAAGGCCACAGAAGGAGAGCAGATTGCAGCAGGGTGGCCAGGTTGGCTTTCTGCAGCGGCAGCTGAAGCTATCAAAGGATGGATCCCCCGGCGTGCTGATACTTTTGAGAAGTTAGATAAAGTATGTTTAAATCTTTAGTTAGTCCGTTTTCCTCATATTGTGGTTGATTTATCTTATTATCCAGTAACTGGTCTACTTACAATTGACTTGTCCAACAAACTATTTGGGTATTCTTTTTTTTTTTCTCTCTCTCTGTTTTTTTCACTAACTCATATGGGTATTTTTGGTTAATGCAAACCATATTCTTTTGGTAACTTGTTATGACAAGAATGTTTGAAAAGAATTCCGTGCAAGAACTCTATGGTATGAAACTTTTGATAGCAAATTACAACACAATTTGGATGTTTATGAATGTTTCTGTTGGGTAAAAATTGTGTCAAATTTGAGATATTAACAGCTCTTGGTTGCTATAGCTAGAGTTTGAGAATTATGCTGTTGAAAGTTAACACAACCTTCAGTTTCCGTTATGGTTATGCATGTATGATTGCACATTAGTACCTCTGAATTAATATGCTTATTTCTTGTTTTTCCTTTTGGCATGTGATGGCTTGCAGATTGGGCAAGGAACGTATAGTAGTGTTTACAAGGCTCGTGATGTTACTAACAATAGATTTGTTGCTTTGAAAAAAGTACGGTTTGATAATCTTGACCATGACAGTGTAAAGTTTATGGCAAGGGAAATCCTTATTTTGCGTCGACTTGATCACCCTAATGTAATAAAGTTGGAAGGGTTGATCACATCGCGGACATCTTGCAGCTTGTATCTTGTTTTTGAGTATATGGAACATGATCTAACAGGACTTGCATCACGTCCAGGTGTAAAGTTTTCAGAACCCCAGGTGAGATATTATTGAAGTTCTGTCAGTTCTGGTATTTTACCAGAATCAATGTTGAAATGACACACTACATGTCCGCTTGTTCACTTTGGTTCCTGAATTCTAATGCTTTGTTAATTTTTGTTTTAGGTCAAATGTTACATGCAGCAACTTCTAAGTGGACTTGATCATTGTCATAGTCATGGTGTTCTGCACCGTGACATAAAGGGTTCAAATCTTCTCATAGACAACCATGGCATCTTGAAAATTGCGGATTTTGGCTTGGCAAGTTTTTATGACCCTCATCACAGTGTTCCATTGACAAGCCGAGTGGTTACTCTTTGGTACCGACCACCGGAACTTCTACTTGGAGCCTCACACTATGGGGTTGCTGTGGATTTATGGAGCACTGGTTGCATTCTAGGAGAATTGTATGCTGGTAGGCCTATCTTGCCAGGAAAAACCGAGGTAAAAATTTAGGGTTTTTAATTTTTTTTTTCCTGTAATGTTTGCATTGTTGATACTTTTTCCTCCCACATGTAATTGTTGATATTTTCTAGGCAGTCATCCTTGGGTGTGGAATCATATGGTTAGGGAAGTAATGGAGGAAAAACAATTAGAGAGTTTGAAGATCTATTTGGATGCTTACATTCTAGTTACCTGAGTAATAATTTGATGTGAATATCTGTTTTGGATATATATTTTTTTTATTACAATAGTCTTCCCTTAAATGGACTTTTTTTTTAAAAAAATAATAATAATAATAAAGGAAGTAATTTTTATGTATTTCTGTACTCTTCAATAATCATGGCAATAAGTTATTTTTAGCTATCATTATGGTGGTAAAGAACTTTCAGAAATTGGTTGTGATTAAATAAAGTTTCCAGTAATCAGGCATTGCTGCTGGTTGGCCAGCAACTTCTAAGGCTTCACAAATGGCTTGTGGAAATCACTTGATGGCTGAGGGGGCAAGTGGTGACCATGGAGTCTTAAGCTGGTTCTCGAAAATGTCTTGCACCCTTATGAAAACAAGTGTTATTTCTGAAATTTTGGCAGTTATCTAACAGAGTGTGGAAAATATATTCAATTGGTTAATTTTCCTGCACTGAAGCTCTAAAAGATAAAATAAGGTTTTCCGCAATTATTTTGCAGAAACATATAAAGCTGGTGTTGTCGTGTTTTAAAGAAATTGAAGCTGAGTCTAGTTTACTTATTTTTACCTTTATTTTATTATTTTGTTTTGTTTTTGTTTTGGTTTTGTTTTTTGTTTTTTGTTTTTGGTTTTTTTTTGTTTTTGTTTGTTTTTTTTTTTTCTGCATTTCAGTTGATGAAGTATATGCCTATATATGTCTAGGTCCACTTTTTTGCATTTCAGTTGACGAAGTATATGCCTATATATGTCTAGTCCATTTATCAAATGATAAGAGTGACATCTATTTATCATCTTGATTTACAAATTCTTGTTGAGGAGTCATTATTTAGCGGGAGAAACCAGTTAATAACAAGTTGAACTGTTTGAGCTTATGTGCTAGGTGAGTGTACATCCTACCCTAAAACTGAAATCTAGGTTCAGTTGCATTCAAACTTGGTGATTATGTGCTCAGATTACTGTATGATGCTGTACTTGAAGGTACCTAACCTGATACAAGAGTATTGATAAGTTTTACAAAGGATCTTGATAAGTTTTAGGAATGGATAATTATGCATGATCTGCTTCATGGTGAGAGCCATGGAAACAATGTCTGTTCCACATGCATTTTATTCTTCTAAGCTTCAAGTTCACAGTTGGTAAAATTTTGAATTTTCTCATCTTCTCTCGTTTGATAAATTCATGTAAGATGAATTTTGGAGGAACATTTTTTTTTCTCTTTCTCTAAAATTTAGAACATAAAAAATGTTTAGGAGGTGCATATTAAATATGCAATATTTTGATGTAGGTTGAACAGTTGCATAAAATCTTTAAGCTCTGTGGATCACCATCTGAGGATTATTGGAGTAAATTGCACTTACGACATGCAACAGTAATGCGGCCTCCACATCCTTATAGACGATGTCTTGCAGAGACATTCAAAGATCTTCCTGGAGCTGCCATGAGGCTCATGGAGGTCTTACTTTCTTTGGAACCTGCAGCTCGTGGAACAGCAGAATTTGCTCTTAGGAGTGAGGTAAATATTTGTTTCTGCATTGTTTATTTCAAAAGGAAAAATAACAAGTGGTTATCAGTGAATTCTGATTTATATGAATTCCATTTATTGCATGCACTTTTAGGTTCATAAATTTTTTCCCGTGGTATTTTTTGTCTGATATTTTTGGTCGTGGATAGAGAAATTTTCTAGGGTATACGAAGCTGATGTCTATGAGAGGAGAGTATTGCCTGAAGGAATTAATCCATAAAAATATATAGAGAAAGGACTTCAAATTGCAGTCAAATGTAAAGTGGCTTAACAAAAGACATATATTTTTATTAGCCAGGAAGTTCATTGTTTTTGCAGTGAAAACATTGTTTTCTGTACCCCCCGTTTCTTCTAGTCACCTCCAGGGTGATGGACAGTGCTTTACCAATAACTACATAAATGCACTAGTCCTTCTTGTACAGCAAAGGAGGATTGGGTTTTGCCTTTGCTTTTATATTTTATCTCTCTATATTAGGAGGGGGAATATTCTAAATTGCAGAGAGAGATTTACAGCGGTGGTTGTCAACTTATTGTGCTAAGCTAGCTGTTGGCTACAGGGGTAGTAAAAATAATAAATAGAATTGAATGGAAGATAAAGTGTAGGTTTGTTGTATTGATCTTGGCTGCACGGTTGAATCTGTTCCTAACAAGTAATGTTTTAAGACACTTTGTAACATAGCATGGCATCAAAGTTTGGTTGACTATGAGGTACTTAGTATGAGGCAAGTTTGGCTTTACGTTGACACATGAGGGGGAGCATTGATGTATGCAGTGTTCTATACACTTTGATTTAAATTGTTGGTCCCACTTCCTATCTGCATTATGTTTTAGGATAATCAACACAACAAAAAACAAAAAAGAGATAGAGAAGAATAATAACTTCAATGGTAAGGCCAGACTCCCTACACAACTTTAGGTACTTTTTTGGTGTCTTAATTATTGAGTGACAAATTCGCTACTGTGTAATTCAAATTAAACTGTATTTTATATCGTACTGGTGGTTACGTGACTATTGCTTGACTGTCATTTCTTAGTTTATCTTATGAGCACCTATCACAACTTGCTTTGTTAATTCTTACGTGTCTTTTTCTCTCTTTTAAAGTAAGGCCTGTGATTTTGTTAGCTTTACTTACTATGAATAGTTTTTAATAGTTCTTTACAACAAAACCTCTTGCCTGCGATCCTTCAAGTTTGCCCAAGTACCCTCCCAGCAAAGAGATTGATGCCAAATTGCGAGAGGAGGAAACTAAGAGGTACATGCTATAAGTTAATTACTTTTGTCTAATGATGGAAAAATTATTAATATAAGCAATATACCAAAAGTAGTTCCTTGCTTTTGTATAAACTATAAAGTGGCATACGAGCATCCATTTTTGAAGCTTTCAATTGTCATGATGATCTTAACATATGTTGTAGTTTCATCAGAATATCCATTTCTTGTGGATAAGTAGCTCTCGGCTACACACATTCAATGTCCTTTCTGATGAGAATGATGGTACAATTTATGATAAGCGGCTCAGTTTTTTGCCAAAACTTTTAGTTTTAGCTTGACAATTAAATTCTTTTGTTGATAATATTGTATGAAAGATTTATGGTTCTTACAAGAATCTTTCTTTTTTGACACCTCTTTTTGAGTTGAGGTGCAGTTGTTTTTATTTCCAAGCTTACTTTTTTTCTGTAATTATGATAGGCATGGAACACTTGGCAGAAAGAGCCAGAAGGTTGACCATGAAAGGAGAGGACATATGGAAAGCCATATGGTTCCTGCAGCATATGCTAATTATGGGGTACAATGTCATAACTTTTATTTCACGTCTCCTTTATTTTGTGGCTTTCTCACATGTGCATATAATTCAAATCCTTTTGCTGGTCTTTATTCTTTATAAGATCTGTATTTGTATACATTCCATTCTTCTTTGGTTATCTTACTGTTTCTTCTGTCTCCTTAATTCTAACCAGTTTGCTTTCTATTCACAGAAAAGACAAGATCAGTCTAATGCGAAGAGCCTCAGTGAAATTTTCAGCTCACGTAGAGAAGATGCTATTTCTGGTTTTATGATTGATCCACCTAAACAGTCAGAAGCTGCTAAAGATGCTAGAAAAGATTTCTCAGAGACTGTTAATAAGAGGGCTTCACTTTCAGGACCACTAGGTCGTGGGCCTGGAGGCACAAAAGCTGGGAGAGAACATAATGATCCTCTTTTGGTTTCCACTAGCGCCAACTTGTCGAGATTATCAGGTTTAGTAGCAGCTAGGACTTCATCCTCTGAAGATCAGCATGATCGATCTGGTCCTTTACGTCCAGAAACATTAGACCACGGAGGGAGATTTGCAAGATCAGTTAATGAATGGGAGTCTACAAGAAAGCAGGATCGAAAGCTTTACACACAGAGAAATGCATCGTCTCGCCCAGTGGAAGATGAAAGAGCATGTTCTAAAGAACAAAGTCTGGTGAGAGTGATTTTCTTCATTGAATTTTGTGATTTGGAATGTTGCATGGCTTTTTTACTATTTATTTCAGGTTTTCGTTGGACAATAGATTTCTCAAAAGAAAGGAAACATTAAAAGCATTTTCTTTCCTCAATGTACATCCATATCTTCATATACTCATTTACAAATAAACATTTTATCTGATACTCGGTGTGTTGCATTGTTTTATTCAGCATGGTCATGGATCCAGCGGAAACAAAATTTATGTCTCCGGGCCATTGTTTTCTTCATCAAACAAGGTCGAACAGATGCTTAAAGAGCATGATCGACGGATCCAAGAATATGCCCGGCGGCGAACAAGACTCGAGAAAGGCAGGCCTGAGAAGTAAGTGACAGCGTATCGAACATCTGCTTCTAGGCATGCAGCTGGATAGCTGTGAGCCCTATGACGATAACCATCTTCCAAGGGAGAGAAAAATGGGCAGAGAGAAAGAGAGAGAGTGCAGTAAGCTCTCCTCTTATAGAATTTATGTGATGTTCAATGTATTTTCTCAAACTCAGTAAAACTCTGGTTGTTTTGTTTCTTTTAAGGCCTCCACATATAAAATTGTCAAAAAATTGCCAATTTTGAAATAACTTTTGCTTAGACTACCACAGCAGGTGTAGTCATAGTCCTTTTGGGAAGTCATATTTATGAAATGGAAATCATTGTATTGTTGGCGTAGTAAAAGTTTTAATTATAAAAATAGAAAAAGAAAAAAAAGGCATTTTAATATGCTTATGACATATCTTACACTGAATTTTTGTCGAATTTGTTCATTTTATATTTCTTTGTTTAATCCTGCCTTTGGTATTTTAGAATTCCTTGAGAATAATTCTCCGTACCTGTTTCATGAACCGCTTGTAGAAAAGTCAAAATTTCCAGCTTGGTAATACTATGGTTAAAGACTACGAGGGTGGAGCCGCTGTAAACTAATGTTGTGCTTTTTTGTCCGCTGAAGGAATTAAAATATAATTTGTAGAGATTAAAGAGGCAAAGAGATATATGCATATAATTATTTATTTATTTGTTCATATCAGTGTTTCACGTAATATTGTATAATAAATTGGACATATCCTTCAATTTTTTTTTCCAATTCATTTGCAATTTTACTATATACATAGTACAAATATCTATTAATAGTAATATCTGCAAATTGTCAATTGCCGAGAACGCTGACTACCTGTGTAACAAAATTGTTAAATAATTTGGGAGTCAGAGGAAGATTTTAACTTTGAAGTAAGAGCCCGCCAACCTTTTACAAACCCAGAAGCGCGTTTTCAAGAAACATGTACTTGTTTTCCGAAGAAAAATTCGAACACAATCTTTGCTCTCTCTCACACACACACACATTTTGATTTTCTTAAAAAAGACGTAGTTTTACTATTTACTCTCCCTGTTTTTTCTCTGCTTCATCCTCTTCTCCCTCCAGAAATGTCTTCCACAAAGCTTGCTCTTTTCCTCCTCACCCCCACCGTATTTATAATCCTTTCCTTAAACCCAGTCTCACCCACCACTGAGTTCGTTTTCAACGCCAATTTCAGCTCCACAAACCTCCTTCTCTTCGGCAACGCCACCATTCAATCTTCAATCATCACCCTCACAAATGACTCCTCTACTTTCTCCATGGGCCGTGCTTTGTACCCTTTCAAAATCCCAACAAAACCCACCAACTCTTCTTCTGCTCTGCTTCCATTTTCGACCTCCTTCATCTTTTCTGCTGCTCCTGTCGAACACTTCCTTCCCGGCCATGGTTTTGCCTTCCTGTTCTCGCCACACCCGGGTATGAGTGGTACGAGCTCATCTCAGCATCTGGGTCTATTCAATTTGAGCAATGATGGCAGTTCCAGTAACCATGTTCTTGCAATCGAATTTGATGTGTTTAAGAACCAAGAGTTCCAAGATATTGATGATAACCATGTTGGTTTGAATGTTAATTCGCTTACTTCTGTTGCTTCACATTCTGCTGGGTTTTGGGATGGTGAAGATGGTGAGGAAGAGTTCAAGGTGTTGAAGATTGTTAATGGGGTTAATTATCAGGTGTGGATTGAGTATTTGGATTCGAGAATTAATGTGACAATGGCACCTGTAGGTCGTAGAAAGCCTTGGCGGCCATTGATAAGCGAGTTTATGAATCTTTCTGGTGTTCTTGTTGATGAAATGTACGTGGGGTTTTCTGGGGCAACCGGGCAATTGGTTGAGAGTCATAGGATATTAGCTTGGAGCTTTAGTAATACCAATTTTTCAATCGGTGATGCTTTGGTGACGCAGAATTTGCCTTCTTTTGTGAATTCAAAGGGGTCGGTTTTTGGATCAGAATGGTTCATTGTGGGGGTTAGTGTTGGTGGGTTTTTACTAGTAGGGTCTGGGGTTTTGGTACTTTGGTTTGTGGTTTTTAGGATGAAGGGGAAGAAAAAGAATGAAAATGAGGACATTGAAGATTGGGAGTTGGAGTACTGGCCACACAGGATTGGTAATCAAGATATCTTCGCGGCAACAAATGGGTTTTCAGAGAAAAATGTGATTGGGTTCGGTAGGAATGGAAAGGTTTATAAAGGAGTTTTGGCAGGAGGAATAGAAGTTGCAGTGAAGAGAATTGCACTCCAAAATGAGCATGGAATGAGAGAGTTCTTGGCTGAGATTTCAAGCTTGGGAAGATTAAAGCATAGGAATTTGGTGGGCTTGAGGGGTTGGTGCAAGAGTGAGAAAAGAAGCTTGGTTTTGGTTTATGATTATATGGAAAAAGGTAGCTTGGACAAGAGGATATTTGAGTGCAAAGATAGTATGTTATTGAGTTGGGAAGAGAGGATTCTGGTTTTGAAAGATATAGCTCGTGGGATTTTGTATTTACATGAAGGTTGGGAAGCCAAAGTCTTGCATAGAGATATCAAGGCAAGCAATGTGTTGCTTGACAAGGATATGAATGCTAGGCTAGGGGATTTTGGGTTGGCTAGAATGCACCACCATGGCCAATTGGCTAGCACCACAAGAGTGGTTGGGACTGTTGGGTACATGGCACCGGAAGTGGTTCAAACCGGTCGACCCTCAGTGCAAACTGATGTGTATGGTTATGGAGTATTGGTATTAGAAGTGGTTTGTGGGCGAAGACCGACTGAAGAAGGAAAGCCAGGCTTGGTAGATTGGATATGGAGGTTAACGGAGAGGGGTGAACTGGTTTCTGCTCTTGATGTGAGGTTGAAGAGTAAGGGTGGATATAGCATGGAGGAAGTTGAGAGGGTGCTTTATTTGGGCTTGTTGTGTGTGAATCCTGAATCTCAAAGCAGGCCAACAATGAGGGAAGTTTTGAAGGTATTGGAGATGAAAGGTGATGCTCCTGAGAGTACTGATGATGAAGGAATGGAGGTAAACCTGCTCGAGAAAATGAAAGCAACCACGATGTTGTCCAAATACCGATGGAACTTTGGTGCCAGGGGACACCCTACGTTTGAAGAGATTCGAGGGTCACATTCGTCTTTGATATCTCTTAGTGGTTCGGATATCATCAGAGTAGGCATATGATAATGCATGAATTGGCAGTTCTACTGATCATCTTTACAACCTGTCCACCAGATTGATGACTTGACCATTCTTTTGTTCATGTCTACTTTCTTTTTTTTACCCATTTTTCTATGTATGTTGTAAATCGGATGCAGATTTGTAGTTTCATTGGGATTTTTTACATTGAGAATGTATCAACTAGGTCTCAATGATTTCAATAATCAAGGTTATTATTCATTCTAAAGAAATATAATGCTGAAAGATATCTAATCTGTCTTTCTTTTTTCCTCTATATATGTATATCCTGCTACGAGATATCTTTGGATCATGGTTTTAGGGAAAAGTTGTGTTTAATGAAAATGCAATAGTGGAAGAGGAAGATTTGACTGCTGCCTTAGTGCAAATTTTAGGAGTGTTTAATGAGCCTTGCAATGCAATTACTTCCTCGTGTACCAGAGAAGATTAATTAAAGAAAAGTTGCTTGCAACATGCTTTTGCAATTAGGCTTTCTAAAAATTGATTACTAAGAACCCCATTTGGTAATGTTTGTTTTTTATTTCTTGAATTGTATATAACTTGCTTTGGAGTTAATTAAGATTTATTATATTTTGTTAGTTTTTATTTTATTTTACTATAAATGTGAAAAGTATACATATAAACACTAAATAAAAAACAATTTTAAAGTATTTTTCATTTTTTATTTTTTTTTTATTCACATTTATACAATTAAGTAGTCGTATTAATATTAATAAACTTTGATTAATCTTTATTAAACAAATTATATATAACTCCAAGAAAAAATTCACGTTACCAAATGAGGTGCAAATCAATTTGTGACGCATGTTTTATAGAATTTTGTTTTTAGAAGAACATGTTTGTATTCAATAGCTAGATGTAACTTTTTATTCTTCGGGAGTTCGTACACAAAGTGTTGAATAAATAAAAAAACAGTTTTTTTTTTTTTATTTCGTCTACGCAGTTGTTGAAGTTAATTTGGCATAATTTTTAAAAAATTGTTTACAGAAAAACAATTAAAAAGATATATTTTAATTTATTTCCTTCAACTCTAGATTTTGCAAGCGCAGTGATGGGAAAATGATAATAAATTATATTCCAATTTGTATCTAATAAAGTCCAACTTCTTCATTCAGCACCAGTGGTCTAGTGGTAGAATAGTACCCTGCCACGGTACAGACCCGGGTTCGATTCCCGGCTGGTGCATTTGAAATATGTTTTTCCTTTTTTTGTTTGAACGATTCATATGGGTTGATTAATTTTAAACAGCACTACAATTTCTTTTCTTTGGGATTTTGAACAGTTCATACAATGTGGGTTAATTAATTTTAAGTAGCGCTGTAATTTTCAAATTTAAATTTTACTTTTAAACGATTCGTACTATATTGGTTAAGAGATTAATTTTAAATAGCACTACAATTTGTAAATCTAGACTTTGCCCTTGGTCCATTCATGTTATATGGGTTAAGAGATTAATTTTAAGTAGCATTATAATTTTCAAATTTAAACTTTGCCTTTGGGTTATTTTTTTTTCTTTGAAATTTTGAACAATTTGGGTTATGTGGGTGGATTAATTTTAAGTAGCACTATAATTTTCAAATCTAAACTTCACTCTTGAATAATTTATGCTATGTGGGTTAAGGGATTAATTTTAAGTAGCATTATAATTTTCAAATCTAAACTTCGCTCTTGAACGATTCGTTCTATATGGATTAAAGAATTAATTTTAAGTAGCATTATAATTTTCAAATTTAAATTTTACTTTTGAATTATGTTAAGAATAGAAGATTTTTTTTTATGGTCAATGTTGTACCTTTTCCACTATTTACACCTAACTTGTCCTGATTTGGTTGGTTTTGTGTAAAAATTAGCTTCTAAATTGCATGGATTTTAATTTCACCCTTGGTTTCAGAATATTTTAGTAACTATAAAAATATTGGTTTTTTCCTATAGAGTAGAGAGTTGATAGAAAGCAGCTCTCTTTGCTACAATATGAAGTGACATTTCTGACTCTGTTTCCTACTTTCCAATAACCTACCACATCATTTTCAACATTGATTTAATAGGACATTTTGTTTTATCTTTTGTACTATTGCGTTTCTGAATCTTTTCGTCAAGATTCTTTATTGATATCTTCTATTTTATTTCAAGGTTGTGTAATTGTTTTCTTAAAAAGATTTATTTTCCATTAGGTTACAGCTGTTGTTTATTTAGATTGTCTTTCAGTCAATTTATTGCAGATAGAAATATTGGAATTTGTTACTTACGTTTGTGATATCACCGTGCTCTAGTTTAATTAACTTCTCTAAATGTATGGGGAAGAAAAAAGCAAACTATGTTTGAGGAGTTATCAGTAAAATACATAACAGGAAAGAATATTTGGTGGCCTATTAACTTCTTGTCCTGTGAAGGAAGTTAAAAAAGTGACATCCATTTGATTTTATGTCAGAAAAAGTTACTTCCTGTGATCAAAGTTTGGGCATCAGATATGCAGTGTTCACAGTATCAAAATTATTGTATGATAAACAAGCTTAGATGCTTTCTACATCTATATGTGATGGAACAATAAGTTAATCTATGTACTGTTTTCTTCCCCAACATCATACCTAATTAAATATATTTTTGTGCAAATCATCTACATTTTATAAACAAAATGGAGCCTTTGCATATGTGGCTATCTTCGATTATGGAACTACATGGACATTTATAATAAAATAGTTATCAGCTAGCAATGCTTTTTAATTTGATTTACATTTGCGCTTCTACCAATCATTTTCTCATGTCATTGACATCTATCTGCTCTTATCTCTTACATACAGATTTTCCCCTATTATTACTGGTTATATGTTCGCTGGTATTACTATATTTTTCGAAGTCTGCATTTTGGATCTGCTTACCAGCTTTGAAGTTTATCTCATGCTATGAGGTTGCTGTCCTTGTTATTATGGTACCCCATCTCTGCGTTGGTTATCCACCGTGCGAAATGTGTTTTAGATGTAGGGGGTTATTAAGGAGTAGAAATGGGTTAAAAAAACGCAAAAGGGTACTAGAAAGCAAAAGGCACAATTCCTTCATGTAAAAATTCTTTCTTGCTTAAAGGGTTTCAGTACTAAAACATAGTGAAAACAATTTCTATTTATTTTATTTATTTATTTATTTTGGGATACCGAGTGATCCCATTTTTTCTCGACGACCCATTCTATGTTTGTTGGTGTGATTCATTTATGATATCTCATTTTTTTGTTTAAATCTTCATGATGATCTCATTGAACTGCAAGTTGTCAATGTGTCCATTGGGAAAGCAAACCAGCCAGTCTTTGTTTTTTGGTAAAATCCAGGAGTCTATCTGAAAGTGATTGTATACATTAATATTGCCAAATGTTAAAGAAATAAGTTCATGCTGATTCTATATCCTCGTAGCACTACAATTTCCACATTCTAATTAATCTTCTCCTAGGGGTTGTGTTAAGATAGATAGTTTTTAGGTCAATGTTGAGTTTTTCCTTTAACAACCAACTCGACCCAATTTGGCTTTAGCTTTTAGAATTTCATGTTTTTTTAATTTCTCCATCAGTTTCTGAATAACTTAGTGACCATGAAGAAATTAGTTCTTACCTAGCTATACAGTAGAGAGTTATGTTTATAAGTCATTATATGTTATACTGATAACATGGTCACTGATTTTTTTTTTTTTTTTGAGATGTGTATTTTGATTTAAGCACAAACTATTGGAGTGAGCTGTCGATGCTTTTTAACTTATGTTTCTGTTTATCTAAATTTTTATGAGGGATAATCGGATAAGTTGTTGCTCAAATTAAAAATAAATAAATGACTGGTTGCATCTATAAGTCTGAAATCTTAGTAAAGCTAAATGGAAAACTTGTAATACTGGTGATATTTTAATCATAATGAAGGAAAAAATCACAAGTGGTGATTTTAGTATTCTATTAAACCAGGAGAAACTTAGAAGAAGCAGCATTAACTTTGTAATAAAACTATATTTATGTTACTGTTGACGTATATAAAGGACAACTTTGATTAGCAACTTGATTAACTTTTTTCCTACTTTCTATTACTCTACTACTACATCATTTTCAACATTAGTTTAATAAGACATTTGGTTTTATCTTTTATACTTCTGCATCTATCCATCAATTTTCATTGTTTATCTTCTAATTTATTGCGAGCTTACATAATTACTTTGACAAATGAATGTATTTCCAATATATCATAGCCGTCATTGATTTTTTTTTTAAATTTTTATTTTTAGGTTTTCAGGTCTAGGTTCGTTATTCATGGCACATTTGGTTGCCAAGCTGTAAGCGAATTGAAGTGCAGATTTAGGTGACCATCTAGACATTATATGATTTAGTTTATGTAATGCATGGTAATGGGACTTCTACCTTGGTGGGTGAAAACACAATTTTGAGCAAATTGGCAAGTTGGGAAGCTTATTAATTTAGAATTATACTAAAGCAAACCTTCCTGTAATAAAGATAATGAGGTCCAATCAAGGGTGAAGGGATCAAAACCCCACATAAAATTTTAACATTTTACTCAAATTTACCAGTATCTTCTTGTGATAAAGGTAATGATATCCAAATCAAGGGTGAAGGGATCAAAACCCCACATAAAATTTTAACATTTTCTTCAAATTTACCAGTATTTTAGGCATGACATTTCTGGCTCATGTATTTGGGATTAATTGCACAACATCAAGGAATGAAAATTGAAGTTACATTGGAAAATTACAAAGACATATTGTGTACGCAAATGTTGACAACAAAATTGAAATTCAAAAAGTGTTTTGTAAGTTATGGTCATATAAACCCATAAAAATTATTTTTTTATTTATTAGATAAGACGTTAAAATAGTGCAGCTTGGCACTTATGGTAATAAAATACTAAGTCATCTTATTAATTAGTCATGTCCCGGTGGGCGGGTACTACGTTAAAAGAAACAAGGATATAAATAAATAAATAAAAAGGAAAAGGAATAGAGAGGGAGGAAAAGTAAGTTTTATTTATTTTATTTTATTTTTTTATTATTATTATTTTTAAATATCTGCATTAGTTGCCATGATAGCGGTGCCTATTATCACTGCTGTTAGATGGTCTTTCATAAAATGAAAAAGAAGATTACAAAAGTTATTATATTAGGGTTTGTAAGTTATGTTAATTTTTTTGTCTAAACGTGCAAGAAAATTACAAAAATAATTCAAACAATTTACAAGTTTCATCTGTCTATTACCAAAAAAAAAAAAAAAAAAGTTTCATCTGTTTAGATAATCATAAAATTTGGTAGTCTATTCACTTCTTGTCCTGTGAAGGAAAGCAAAAAAACAACGCCACTTGAATTTATATCAGAAAAAGTTACCTCCTATGATGAAAGTTTGGACATCTGATATAGAATGTTCACACTTTGAACAAGTGTTGTATGCCATAAGCTAAACAACCGGCGCTTTCTACTGCTTCTATATCTATATAATATATTTCGGTCTTTTAATATGGAACTACTTGGACATATATAATAAAAAATAGTTCAGCAGCTAGTGATGCTTTTCGACTTGCATTTGGACCTTTTTTTTTTTCACCAATCATTTTTTTTCTCATGTCACTGTCCCCGTAACATCCATCTGTTCTTATCTCTTTGCATACATGTTTTTTTTCCCCATCTACTATTACAAGTTTTATAAGTTTGCTGGCATTATCATTATATTATATTAAATTCCCCATTTTGCATCTGCTAATTACCAGTTGTTCATCATGGTGTGCAGTTGCTTTCCTCTTTTTCTGAGGCTACCCCATCTCCGACTTTGGTTAGAAAAGAGGACTTGAAATGGGTAAAAAGGTGGGAGAAGGTAAAAAGCACAAACCCTTCATGCTTATCTTCATTTCATGCTGAAAAGTTTGTTTTTGATCCTAAAACACAGTGAAAACTATTTTTTATCCATTTGGTACCGTTCCTTTGGGATACTGAGGGATCCGAATTTTTCTCGACGAATCACGTAATGTGTTTGTGGTGTGATTGATTTAGGATATCTCATTATTTTTAATCTTTCATGATGATCTCATTGAAGTGCAAGTTGTCTCTGTGTCCCTTGGGCAGGCAAAACAGTCAGGAGCCTAGTTGAAAGTGATTGTATATGCAAATATCGTCTGAAATCTTAAAAAAATGGATGCTTTTACTGCTGATTCTTTATTGTTAAATGGACAAAGCTGGTTTTAATTAATTTAGACTTTTAGCTTTAACAAGAATTTTAGCAGATTCTATGCTTTTCTGTGTAATTACAAATTGGTATACCAGAATCATGTCTTTAATTAAACTAGAACGAGTTTCCTTTTCTTTGCACAAGTTGGGTAGAAGTTTTTTTTTTTGCCAACCCTTTGTCCATTATAAAAGAGAAAAATCTCCATTTTAAAGTTTAGGATCCTATTTTGAACCTGAGTATTTGCTTTTCTCATTGGGGTTCCAAATTGTATTTTTTTGCAGGGTTGGGGCTGCATCTGGTAGTTTTTGCTATGAGGGGCTGAATATTCAAATGCCCTGTTTGGAGTGCGAGAAAATTGATATGTTACATAGTTACTGATAAAAAAAAAAAAACCCTCATGATTATCCTGACAGAGGAAACTTGTAAATGCTTTGATTCTTTTTTTAGTATACCGAAACTATGCTATAGACAAATGCTACATGCGAATAGAACAGTTTACAATATAAGATGTTAACATCAATCACGATCATGAACCTACCATACACAAATCTGATAGAAAATAAATAAATATAGTTTGCGTTCTTTTTCTTCTGCCTGCTAATACACTTTTTGATTGTTTTCTAAGTGTGTCACTTTCTAGGAAAGAAGATAATGAGTGAAAATTGCAATATAAAAAAATGTTCCTTTCAGGTACTGTTTCTTCCCAAGGGTAAGGGTAAAAATCTCAGACCCTCTTGTAAAGGATTTTTGTTTATTTTGGTTTTAATCTCGTGACCACTTCAGGTTATATGTGCTAAAAGGACGTCTTTCTCTCACCTAATTAACAGTCCCTGAAAAACCCAATAGGATATAGACCTAAAAAAAGTTGGAGATGACACTAAGGCAAGCAAATTGAGTTGGGATTTTGTTTTGTTTTGTTTTTTTTTTACCCTAATATTGTTTATTTTGGTTGAGCATGACTCAGTTCAAGATTGGTCTCGACTAATTCCACACAACCCCTGAAATGTATGATCTTTTAGCTCATACCCTCAAAAGATTGATACTCTTATTGTTAGACAGTTATACCCCTCTTTATCCTCCATTTTAGGAGTAAATCCTGGGTATATCAGTCATACATTGACAATAATCATATCAACGATTATGTGTAACTTCAACTACATTTTAACCATTCTACGGATATCATCAAACAATTAGTGGCTAATTGAACCTTGTCAACGATGAATCGGTAATTTTTCCAATTTGATTATTGTTGTGATTAATAAGGGTTGAGTGAAGGTGGTAATTTTGTTATTGGAGGAGGTGCATGTCGTAATTTAGTCTTTTGGAACTCCATTTTGGTCTCTTTCTCTTATGTTCCTTAGTCGCCATAACCACTAAAACCAATAAAGACTAACCATTTTTTGCATGATTGCGTTCCATTTACATTTGCCCCATGCGTAGGGGACAATATCAGATCTAAGGGGTATTTTGGTCCAATTACTTTGAAATATCTCTGAGCGAAAAAGAACAAAGTTTTTCTCATTGAATTGGAAATATGTCTGAGCGAAAAAGAATGAAGTTTTTCTCATCCTAATTTATATTTTGGAATATAAATGACAAGCAATAGGGCATATTTCTCATTCAATGGGTTATATATAAATAAGACTCCTTTAAAGTGATACTATGTTTATGAATAATTTATATATTGTTGTATAAAATTTTGGTGTCAAACTTCAGTTATAAATAAAAAGAAACTCCATATATTATAATAAATTATAATATTTCTAAATCATCTTTAAAGGAATCCGGTGATAATTATTTATATATTATGAAAATGTATATCATATTGTATCAAGAATTTAAAATAAAATAAAATATTTATTTAAAATTATTTAGAATCATAATTTATTCTTTAAGATTATTACCATATCTTTGAATAATAACTCACTAGTATAAACTCCTTGTTATTGAAGCCATTATATTTTTAGGTTCTCAAGCATATTTAGAGCTTTTCGGCACAAAACCTTTTGTATTTCTGTATTATTATCCTCAAAATTATTTTATTTTTTCTTTTAACAATGATCATATTTTAAATTTAGCCTGCTCTATTAATTATTTATTAATATTCACTACTCAATTAAATTAAAATGATAATATTTATAACCATATTTATAAAAATAAAATTGAATTGGTCCCAGCATTATAAAATGTAAAACTGTAAAGAGCTTTAAGTGATTAATAAAAAAAATTCATAGCTCCTTTTTTAAAAAGTTTTTTTAATAAAAAATATTAATCTATTCAAAATATTACACATCTAATTAAATTTAGATAATAATAAAATACGTATTTAATTTTATCATCGAGCTACTCTGTAAATTGATACCTCCATTGATGATCGATAATTGCAGCAATTAAGTTGTCCGCATTTCCTCTAAAAGAGCTATGCAATCAATGATTGGAATATGCCAAAAGAGTCATAGGCTTTGAGGCAGACAGGGTAGGTCCCACCTTTAGATTGGATAAGCCTAGCCATCAACGTCGTTAGATAAATCCACGTGTCTTTTGGGCTTTACTAGGCCAGCTACTTATCATTCACTTGCTCTGATTTCCACCTCCGTGTGGTCCCCACAACCACTCCCAGGATTAGGATAAACCCCAGCAGCCAGTTCACCAACCATGTTTAATTACTTTGCTTTAATTCATTTATTAATCCTTATAATCGCAATTTGCAATTCAAACAATTCCTAATTACCATAATTTTTTTAAATAATAATAATAATAATAATAATTGGCACGAGAAGAATTAGGATATTCGAGTATATCCAAAATAACTCCGAAGCTCAAAATTATTGAAGTGAAGGTGACGTGGAGCCGAGCTGTACGATTAGCATCCACACCGAATTCATTCCTCCATTAACCCAATCACCTCATGCCACGTCGGCAAATAACAGATACTCATATTCGCGGCTTCTCGTATCGTCCACCTGCTTTCCCTCTAAATTCTAACACTATAAATACCGTCAGATCTCGCCGCGTTTCAGGTCGAACCACGTGTTCTTCAGATTTTAGACCGCCTAAACACACACACGGAGAGAGTCTAAGAGCGAGACACCTCGATTTCCATGGCGGGAACAAGGTCTCAAATCCCGGCGACTCGCCGGATCTCCGACGAGATCGCCGAATTACGCAGGGGAGACACAAGCCTCTCCGACATGGTGTTCGGGTTCTTAGACAATGGTTACGCCGAGGATTTGACGGAAAGTGCTTGTAGCTCCGGCGACGGGTACGACGATGGTGATGAGGAAGAGAGTTCTTGCAGCGTCGAAGAGAACAAGCTGTATTGGGAAGAACAAGAGCAACTTCTTCACGTAATTTATTTTCATTTCCGTTGAATATAATTTTTTCTTTCGAAAATTTTTCAGATTTACAATTAACGAAGAGAACTATTCCTGACAGCTTCGATTCCATGAATTTATTTACAGGAAACATTGCGTAGAACGAGTTCGATCGAGTCAAAGATTCGTCAAGCTACGAAAGAGGCACTGAAGGAGACGAACTCGCCGTGTGTTTGCGGGAAAGCGGTGGTCTCCGGTTGCCGGAACTGCTTGCAGAGAGAAGTCTGCAGTCGGCTTTTGAGTTTAGGTTACAATTCCGCCATTTGCAAGTCCAAGTGGCGGAGCTCGCCAAGCCTCCCTTCAGGTACCCATTTTGGATCCGTTAAATTTCGAAATGACGATAATATCCCCACCACCAAGGATAAGGAGGTAAATTAACAACGGCGGTTACAATTTGTTTTGTATATCACAGGGGAGCATAGCTATGTGGAAGTGGTGGAGAAATCCAACGGCAAGAGATTAGGAGAGTTAAGGGTGGTGATCGAGCTAAATTTTCGAGCCGAGTTCGAGATGGCTCGAGCCAGCGACAAATATAACCGGCTAATTAGCCGATTACCCGAAGTCTTTGTGGGCAAAGCCGAGAGATTAGGAGCTCTAATCAAGATTTTGTGTTCGGCTGCCAAAACTTGCATGAAGGAGAAGAAAATGCACCTGGGTCCGTGGAGGAAGCACAAGTACATGCAAGCCAAGTGGCTCGGCACCTGTCAGAGGTCAGCTCCGGCCTCATTGCCTGTCGGGTTTTCGAACCGCCCGATTAAGCCCAGGGCGTCCATGTTGACTTTTGACTTGTTGGAGCCCATGCCTGCTTTGCATTGCACAGCTGTGGAGGTTGTGTGATGAAAAAAAAAAAAAAACATGAGAGTGATATGAGAACATAGGAAGCGAAAGTTTTGTCCGCGGTTTCTGGTGATTTCGAATTTGCAAAATATTGTGGTTTTTTGTTTTTGTTTTTGTTTTCTTTGTAAAATTTGGGCGAAAATATAAAGGGTTGTGCTAAAAGCTTTGAATGTGATTGTTGGAGCGCTGAATAAAACAGCCGACTATAAAATGCAAAAATATTAACCAAAAACAGAAAAAGAAACCTATTTAGAAAAAAAAAAAAGGAATTAAAAATTAATCTGCCTTTGAACTCAGAGTTCTTTTTATGACCCAAAAGAGAAAAAAAGTAAAAAAAAAGAATAATAAGCGATAAAATGTTATATTAAACAAAAAAATACATATGGTAAAAAGAATTGAGTGTTAAATGCATTAAAACTGTTTCTTTTCTCCCCAAAAAATTTTGAATTAAAATATTTATTGTTCTGTAACAGTAATACCTTAAACTATACGAGAAGCTTTTATATATATATATATATATTTAAAAAGACAGAAAAGTAAAAGAAAAAGTGTAATTGGATGTCAAATGTTTTAAGTGTGCGTGTGTTTTTTTTTTTTGAAAAAAACACACAAAAAAAAAAAACAAAAATTAAATGCTCCTCTAACATTTTTCGGACAGGAAAAATTACACAGAGACTCCTGTATTTTACCTTTTCTCATCTTTACCCTTGAATTTTCAAAAATTGCACTTAAACCACTTGTATTTGAAATGTTTTTCATTACATATCGTAATGGCATGGTGACATTCAATTGTGTTAAATATTTATTTGAATTGACAATAATCTCCTCTATTGAAACAAACTACTTTTTTATTCGAAATAATGAAAATTATATATTCGTGTGAAATTCATAGTTATTTTATGATTTTTTTCCTGATAAATATTCATAAAAAATAGTAAAACATTAATTCCTTTAAAGATAAAATTAACATATTAATATATATATATATATATATATTTTAAATAAAGTCGTTGATTGAGTTGGGGTATAAATAAAAAAAAATTCAATGACTCAATGCCCAGCCAATGATTTTAATCAGATTTGAATAATGGATTTTCTTTATGATCCGGCCCACTAAGCATTTTTCAAAATACATAACTTATTCTTTTAACTTTTTAATTTTGGTAACTGTTTTGTTATAAAGGGCTAGAATTGTTTGTTAAATTCCTTTGTTCATGTAACTCTTTTTGCAGTATCAATTTTCTTGTACATGAAATCATTCCGTCAATCAAACTGTGAAATCTGATAGTTAACATGATTTCATTTTCTATAATGATAAAAATACCCTTAATGTAAAATATTGAAATAAACAATAATTATTCTTTTTAGAAGTTATTTTTATAAATAAGTTGATTTGTCAAAAAAAGAAGAAGAAGAAAATAATAATTATTACCCTAAAATGGAAAAGAAATATATATATTCAATAACAAAGGTTATTAATATCATTTCTCTATTAAAAGTTAACATAGTTACATGTTAGAGGTCTATGTGAAAGAAAATTGAAACTTCAACAAGAATATGTGCAATTTAGAAAAAAAAAAAATCATACACACACACACACACACACACATATATATATATATATATATGAACATATTTGAAACTAAAAAGGGAGTTCATGTAATTTATAAATTTATAACCTCAACAAATTAATTAAGTTGCGTTAGGGACAACAAACCCAGTTGGGAATATTTTACCAAAAAATATATGTGGCGTGTCCAGTGTGATTCTTTTATATTGGTTGTTCAACTTATTTTATGCCAAGTGCCAATATATAGTATACAAACCACATATTCTAACATGGTTTTGTTACAAATTCCAAAGAAGTGACACCGAGCTTAAAATTTAAATCTCATTCTTCTTCATAATGGCACAGCCCCATTCTGTGAAAATACTTGAAGCCTGCCGAGTAGCTCCTCCGGAAGACTCAGCCGCCCCAAAGTCTATCCCTCTCACATTCTTTGACTTATTCTGGTAGTTGGTCGCCTTTTTGTTTAAGAATTCCCTTCGGTACTGACACACTATTCTTTCTGATTCCATTGTTCCAAAGCTCAAACACTCTTACCCCTCACCCTCTACCACTTCATCAAGCACTTGGCCTCACGACTCCCGCAAACCCGTCCTCAATTAGGTTGACGGCGACGGAGTTTCGTTTACGGTAGCTGAGTTCTCCAGCATGGACATAATTCATGATCTATGTAGCAACAGCTTTCGCGAAGCTACGAAATGTCATCCTCTTTTACGTACCCAACTTGCATCTGTTTCCCACGAACGAGCGGCGGTGATTGCAGTGCAAGTCAGTGTGATCCCAAAGCGTGGCTTTTGCGTTGGAATTATATCCCACCATGCGGTTCTGAACGGCAGAACTTCAACCTCGTTTATGAAGTCATGGGCTCGTACATATGCAAATTTGCTGAAACAAAAGAGTCTTCGTCGCCGCCGCGGTACTTGATACCACAGCTTTCGCCTTCTACAATGGGACTGCAGCCCATTAAAGACCCCGCTGGGCTTGAACAAGTTTTCGTTGATGTGTGGCTCAAGCAAGACGGAATATCCGACAATAAAAGCCTGATGTTTACAAGAGTTACCAGTTCCACCAGGTTCGGTACGAGCTACGTTCGAATTGAGTCAAGATGACATTGACAAGTTAAGAAAACTTGTGAGTAATTCCCATAACTCAGGTTCGGTACAATCTTCAAAGGGCTTGCTAAAGGTCTTCAAGCCCTTTGAAGATTTAAGCCATTTACATAATGACCTTGTCGCTTGTTGATCGAAATTTAAAAATAATCAATAAAAGAAATAATTGAGATTTTTCTTTAATTTAAGAGTTAACTTTTTATGTGTTAATTACCATGCTAAATATAGACTTTTTATAAAATCCTTTCTAAAAATGTAGCTGGAGGAGGACAATTCTAACAGAATCGAGCTCTTATTTAAGAGAGAGAGAAAAAAAAAACACGAATCTACAATAAAAAGTTGTAGGAAGTCCAAAAGTAGTCTGAACAGCCAAATTTTTTAGTTTCCAACAATTGAACGTTTTCATTAACATATACATTAAAACTTTTTTATAGTGATGTTTTATATAAGAATAACTTTCACGTAAAAATAAAATATTATGGTCTCAATTTGAACCAATTAAAAATAAAAATAAATTCTATATTATAATAAGTTGTCAATTTTATAGGTTTCATCTTAAAAAATTTACCTCTATATAATAATAATAATAACTATATATATTACAAAAATATATACTTTATTACACTAAAAATTTAAGATGAAATAAAATATTTATTTAAAATTATTTGAGATAATATTTTATAATTGCTATTATATTTTTAAATTTGCGGGTACATAGTAACTCATCAATATGAACACCTTCTTGTTAAAACTAAAATACTTTTAACTTTTCAAATATGTTTAGAGCTTTTCAAGTATATTTAAACTATCTAAAGTTACTTTTACTTCTATACAACTTACACTAAAGATAACTACAAATAAAAATAATAATAATAATAACTATACTTCTATTGAATTATTACATTTTTATAGTAATAAATTTATTTGATACTAACAATATGACTCTATAGAGGTTTTACTATAATAGTAATAATAATGAAAAATTTTAAAATATTTAAATATCAATAAATTTCTAAAAATAAATAAAAATCAAACACGCAAATAGTTTATGCTTATGATGGTTGGTAAAACAAACATGATTAAACTTCGAAGTACGCGCAGATGCTAAATAACATTATTATTATTATTATTATTATTTAGTAAAAAAAATTTTAATGTGAAAATTATTAGCTAAATAATAAATTAAGTAAATAAAATTTACTTACTATTTAATCTATATATCCTATGAGAGTATATAATAGCATGCCCACACCCTATTTGGAATAATATTTGTATGGAAATATAAGTGATGTAATATATATATATATATATATATATATATTTGTTGAGTGTGGAAAATAGACTAATCAACTTTATTAACTATATATAATTTACTAATTAATTATGCTTATGACACATCGCATATAATGCTATATAAATTATGATAAAAAAAACTTATTATATATAAAAAAAGATAGAATAAATTCACATCGCATAAAGAAAAAAAAAATGCACATGGAGTTATTCTAAAAAATGACTCTTTTTTGTATTTTAGATCATTTTGTCCTCCAAGAACAATTTTTACAACATAATTGCCAAACATCTCTATTACTTTTTATTTTTAGTTTAAAAATAAACATCTCAATTTAAAAATCAGTTTTTAAATCATTATTAAAACATCTCAAAATTTTTTAGCAAAACTCTTTTAAAAGTAAACCACATGATCACACAACGTGATTGCCCAACCTACCTTTTATATATATATTAAAACGTAGCCGGTGAGGTGAGAGGGGATGTAGATCATCTATATTTTTATGTGTATGTTATGTTTCTGATGCACTAATCAAATAATAATATAAATTAATATGTCATTATTTAAGTGGTAGAATGTGAAAAAGATTGATAAGTAAGGCGGCGTGGCGTTGTAAAATCAACAAATAATTAAATAATATGGGGCGGACAGTCTATTTGACGATTGCCAATTGCAAAGTGATAAGTTGATGGCAGCGGCAATTGCGCCACAGAGCCAATCAGTGAAAACAGCTGAGGTCTGCCGGGAAGTTTCTCCAACAGACAGGGCGGCCCCAAAGTGTCTTCCTCTTACCATCTTTGACTTATTAAACTCTTTGACCGCCTTAATTCTCTTTTATGAAATCTTTGTCGCGGCCCCACATGTGCATGTTGGTACATATTCATAATATATTTATATTAAGAAATATCTAATATACTATATATTTTTTATATATATTATAAGTGATAATAAATATATAATTGGCTAATTTATATAGAATTTATTTTAATGTAAATATAAAATTAATATCTAATTCAAATTTATATTTTTACACATTTTTAATAAAATATAATATATTTATTACTTATTGTATATAAATGATATAGTGTATTATAGCGTGTATATATATATATATATATAAATGGGTGAGGCGTTACTAAGTCATAGTCACAGGTAATTATTGTTACTAAGTCACAGTCACAGGTAATTAAATAATGTGGCGTGCCCAGCTTGATTCTTTATTTATTTGCCAAGTGCCATCTAGAATTGCAAACGGACATGCACATAGCCCAGCTTTTATTTTTGTTTTACTCGGTGTACCGGTCCACTATATATGGATATAAATAGGTGTTACAAAATACAAAGAAGCCACAATTGAAATTAAAGCTTAGTGATTTCTATTTTATCCATTAAAATGCCTGAATCACAATCATCAGTGAAAATACTTGAGGTCTGCCGAGTAGCTCCTGCAACAAACTCGGCGGCCCCAAAGTCTCTTCCCCTCACCTTCTTCGACTTATGCTGGTTAAGGTTACCACCCATTGACCGCCTTTTCATTTATGAAATCCCTTGTATTGATACACACCTCTTCCTGGATTCCATTCTTCCCAAGCTCAAACACTCTCTGTCTCTCACTCTCCACCACTACCTCCCTCTCGCTGGAAGCCTCACTTGGCCACAAGACTCACCCAAGCCCCTCCTCAACTACGTTGAAGGCGATGGCGTTTCGTTTACCGTAGCCGAGTCCTCCAGCGCCGATCTCTTTCATGATCTATGTAGCAACGATATTCGCGATGCTGCGAAATGTCGTCCTTTCTTCACCAACTTGTCGGCGTCCCCCGACCGAGCTGCTTTGCTTGAGGTGCAAGTCACCGTGTTCCCAAACCATGGCTTTTGCATCGGAATTATCCCCCACCATGGGGTTGTGGACGGTAAAACTACAACCTCGTTTATCAAGTCATGGGCTCACATATGCAAATTAGCTGAAACAAAAGAGTTGTCGTCGCCACCACCTTCGATACCAGAGCAGCTTACACCATTCTACGATAGGACAGTCCTTGAAGACCAGGCTGAGCTTGAAGCTACGTACGTCGATGTGTTGCTAAAGCATGGCGTACCCCATAGCAGAAGCCTAAAGTTAATGGGGGCACCGCCAGCTCCACCTGGTTTGGTACAAGCAACTTTGGAATTGAATCACGATGACATAGTGAAGTTAAGGAAACATGTGAGTGCCCGTAATAAATCGATTCGTTTATCGACATATTCACTTGCATGTGGCTACACATGGTTTTGTTCGGTCAAGTCTCTTGGAGCTAAAAAGGGAATGAAAACATCATTTGTGCTCCCCGTGGACTGCCGATTTCGCTTGAAACCTTCCATTCCCTCGACATATTTTGGGAACTGTATAATAGTTCATGAGGCAAATTCATTGACCGAAGACATACTTGGGGAGGACGGGGTAGTCACGGCCGTGGAGACAATACATGAAGCTTTAAGAGAATTGGACGATGGCGAGGATGTTCTAAGAGGAGCTCGAAGTTTTGCTTCATTTGTCAACTCCGGTAAGATTCCTGCAATCCGGTTTAATTTTGCGGGGTCTAACCGGTTTGAGGAATACAGTACTGATTTTGGGTGGGGAAGGCCAAAGAAGGTGGAAATGATTCGTCCATACAAAGAAGGAAATTACTGCATGATAGGTAGCAAAAATGGCGATGGAGGAGTTGAGATCGGATTGGTTTTAGAAAAGGATAAAATGGTTGCTTTTGTCGCTGAATTTGCTAAAGGTCTTCAAAACCTTTGAAGCTTGTTAGGGCTCTACTTTTTAGTTGAGTTTTATGATGCTATTAAATAATTTTCTTTTTAGTCCAGTTTGAAACTTTGTTAAGCTTTTTGTACTTTATCTTATGAATTGTTCCATTGCAAATTGAATTTAATGTTGTCTTTCATTTATGTTTCAATCTTTTCATAACATTACTAATTGCATTATAATTTAACCTGCAATATAATTTAGATTCTTTATGACGCCGAAAGTGACGAAAACCAAAGAGGTTAAAAGTTATTGGATATTTTTAAAAATAAAATAAGTGATGGATATCAAATTGTTTACTTTAGAAGTATTCAAATTCTAAATCTTCTAATTGTGAAATATAGTGTCTTAAACATTTGAATTTTAAAAAGATGACCATAATTTAGAATTTAATATCACAGTTCTTAAACATTTACAACGACAAATATGTAAATATCCGGTTAATTACATAACAATATTCGGGGAACATATATTAATATCAGCTAAGTGTATATTTTAGTTACATAGAAGGGGCGCAATGTCAACAGTTTCAGTACTCAATTTTAAAATCCTAGATTAGTCATTTACTTTAGACAAAAAAAAAAAAAAAAGACTTAGTCACCTAATTATTTTAATTTATTATTAAATTTGGAACAATCAATTTATTTATTTATTTGAATAATTAATTAATAAACAAAACTTGAAGTACTAATTTAAAAAGCCCTTAGACTAGTTCGAGTGGCAGAATGTGATAAGCTGATGGCAACGGCAATGGCGCCACAGACCCAGTCATGAAAATAGTTGAGGCCTGTCGGGTAGCCCCTCCAGTAGGAGACTCGGACTTGGCGGCCCCAAAGTGTCTTCCCCTGACATCTTTGACTTATCTCTTTGACCGCCTTCGTTTTCTTTTACGAAATTCCCCTCGGCGTTCCCGCATGTGTTGGGCCATATATGTATATAAAACATATATATTAGAATGCAGAGGGTCAGGCCAGACAGAGACTGAGGCATTATTAAGTCATCAAGTAATTAAATAATGCGGCGTATCCAGTTTGATTCTTTGTTTATTTGCCAATCGTCGACTAGTATAACTTATGTTTTTCTTGGTGTTCTGGTGTCCTATATATGAATATATGAAAAGGTGTTAATAAAATTCAGAGAACCCAGAATTGAAGTTAGAGCTTAGATAGTATTTTCTTTCTAATCACGTACAATGAAAATGCTTGAGGTCTGCTGAGTAGCTCCTCCAACGTCAGACTTGGCGGGCTGTTATGATTCACGAGTCGATATAAAATATGTCTAAATTGCAAGATGATTGAAGCTTCTATCAAATGATTCAGGAGAAGGCTCTTATAACTTTCTCGTCAAATAATCATGTTCAAAAATAATTAAAAACCAAACATGCAAATAGATTAGATTATGCTTATTATCATGGTTAGTAAGCAAACATGATAAAACTTCAAAAGTACCCGTAGATTTTATTGATATTTTAAATGTCAAATATATATACTGATCCGAATAATAAGTCATTGGTCATTGTTGACATTTTAAACATTAACCGTCAGGTAAAAATACTAAATGGCTGCAATGAATTAAAAAGTAATGCGCATATGATATATATTAACTATTGTTTTTGATTCCTTGTGATCCTCGTGGCTCCTCTATCTAGAAAATTTCTATATGACCCGTTAATATTATTCGAATCCACATAATTAATTAAATCAGTATGTTGATCTAACTAATACGGTTGAGTATATAACGGGTTAATTCACTAAAATTTAAAATATGTTATGTTAACGGATTATAAAGATGAAATTTATTATGATTTGTTTTACTTAGATATTTTAATAATTTTATAATATATTAGTAAAATTTTTAATTTTATTATACATTATTATTGAAATAATTTATATTTTTAATTGTATATCTGATTCATAAATAATATTTTTTATATTTTTTTGAACGAATAAATTTAAATTTAAAATTTTTAATCCATTAATTTAATAGATCATGTGTGAATGAAAACTTTTAATATGAACACGATATAATATGAATTCGTTAAATCATGTGTGAATGAAAATTTTTAATATAAACATTTTAATTCGTTTTAACACGACATATTATTAGATCAATTTTATTCTCGAGAAGGGTCTGTGACTTTTTGTATCTGAACTCTTTCACGTCTTTTGGTTTTATTAGTCCCTTGATTTAAAAAATAAATAAATTTAGCCATATTTAATTAAGAGATTATAAAATTAAGGGAGTGGGGGCCTGTTTATGAATCAGGGGTCGACATAATCGCACCTCCACCAACCCCGATAAACATAAGAAATGTCGTAACTTCTAATTCTGTGTCTCCACTATGAGAATTTTCTTCTACTTTATAATAAAATATTTTTATTAATTTTTTTAACCAAAAAGGTAAAATTGCAAAGCCATTGTTTCAATTTGGAAAGATAGAGGTACACCAGAAATTTGCTTGAGACGCTCTGTTAAAAAGACGATCGAAAATATTCCCTTTAACGTAAGACACGATCCAAAATATTTCCATTAACGCAAGACACGATCCAAAATCATCCCATTAACGTTGTTTTCAGATATTTGATGGACAGCTGACGATTAAATAATGTGGACACAGTATAACGGGAGTACTAGAGTCTTTTACCCAGAGACTGAGGCATTAGTAATAATTAAATAATGTGGCCTGCAAGAGTGCTTGATTATTTTGTTTGCTAATTGCCTAAAATGACTCCCAGCTTAGCTATAATTTGTTTTTCTTCGTGTGCTATATATATATGAATAATAGGTGTTACAAAATCCAAAGAAGCTAAGAGTGAAAGCTTAGTATTTTCTATTTAATGGATTAAAATTGCTGAATCCTAATCTCTGAAAATACTTGAAAGTCTGCCGGCTTACTCCTCCACGCGGCCCCAAAGTCTCTTTCTCTCACCTTCTTTGACTTACACTTGATATAGGTTTCCACCCATTCACTGCCTTTTCATTTATTAAATCCCTTATAAACAAATTCATAATTTTAAAATTGGATGGCTTACTTTTTCGTTATGAAAAAAAAAAAATGAGACTTAGTAGAATAAGTATATTTTTTATTAAAATAAGATAGGTACATATAATTAAGGAATATATTAAAATTTACTCTTATAATGTCACAAACTACTTAATTGAAATCGTTGAAATTGTACCTCATTTGCGTGATTTAGATATACATTTGGTTGAAAATAATATATATTTTATGAATATTATCGCATTCATTAACTGTATATTCACATAGTTCCTAATATAATCTCGTATCATATCAAGAGTTGTACTGTCAAATTGTCATTTTTAGACTCAAATATTTGAAACACTATAATTTTATAATTAGAAAATTCAGAATTTAAATACCTTCAAAGTAAACTACTTGATAAACTATCACTTTTTTTCTTAGTAAAAAAATCTAATACCTTTAAATTTCTTTAGTTTTCATCGCTATTTGACATCATAAAAATTTCAAATTATAATACAAGTTATACCTAAATTATAATTATTAATATCATAAAAATATTATAACCAACAAGCATTCCAATTTTCAACAAGTAATTTAAGATAAAATGAACAATCAAATTAATTTCCAACAATCAATACAAGTAATCAAAACAAACAAAATTTTAGCAAATTAAAAAATATTTATATAAACACCATAATTTACTATTATCCAAACCAACAAGCCAAACCTCCTAGCAGCAATATATGTATATATATATATATTTACATATTTAAAATTAACAAAAATCTCTAATTGTCTTTCAATCAAAACCCTAACAATTAACAATTAACTAGACTCTCAATTCAATTAACCAATTAATAAACTTTTAATATTGAATTAGAACCTTAACAAAGTTATGTTTATTTAGCAAATTAATAAAAATACATAAAGTTTAAAAAAGAATATAAAGAGGCAAAATATAAGCTAAAAAATTTGTTTCATTAATTATAAAATTTTACTACTAATAGATAGGACAATACCAAATTAAATCTCTGAAAAATAAAAACATATAAAGTAATCATATGCTATAAATTTATTTTCAATAATATTAAGAAGTATTAACTTATATACATTTTCTTTTTTTAAAAAAAATTTAAAAGTTATTGTGGTTATTAATTTTTTTTTTAAAATTTTAGATGGGCTATAGGCTCATGATAACTAATATTAAAAAAAAATTAAAAGAAATTTTTTTAATTATCTGGGTTAGAGCCCAAGTAGCCCACAATGTAAATTCGTCACTGCTTGTACTAATACACATCTCTTCTTGGATTCTATTTTTATTCCCAAGCTCAAACACTCTTTGTCTCTCATTCTCCACCACTTCCCTCCTCTTGGTGGAAATCTCATTTGGCCACAACACTTAAACAAGCATGTCCTCAACTAAATTGAAGGCGATGCTATTTCACTTACTATAGCCAAGGCCTCCAGTGTAGATCTCTTTCATGATCTATGTAGCAATGATATTTCGGTTGCTGTGAAATCTCATTTTGTCCTACCCATGTTGATGGCGTCCTCCCACAAAGCTCATTTGTTTGGGCTGCAAGTCACTGTGTTTTGCATCAACATTGTCCCCCACCATGGGGTTTTGGACTGTAAAACTGCAACCTTATTTATCAAGTCATGATGGGCTTACATATTCAAATTAGCTGAACAAAAGAGTTGTCATTACCTTCACCTTTGATACCAGAGCAGCTTACAATATTATACGATAGGACAGTCATTAAAGACCCGATTGAGCTTGAAGCTACTTACGTCGATGTGTTGCTAAAGCATGGCATACCCCATAGCAGAAGCCTAAAGTTAATGGAGGTACTACTAGCTCCACCTGGTTTAGTACAACCAACTTTGAAAGTGAAGAAAGATGACATAGTGAATTTGAGGAAACATTGTCAGTGCTAGTAATAAATGACCACGTTCCTTCTTCGTCTGACCTCATTTTGACTTGATCTGACATCGTTCCTTTTTAGTTCGATCTTATTCTTACTTGGTCTGACCTCGTTTTGACTTGGTCCGACCTGATTACTCCTTGGTTCGACCCCGTTTTTTTTTTGTCCAACATCGTCCTAGCTTGATCCAACCTCATTCCTCTTAGGTTCCACCTCATTCCTTCTTGGTTCGACCTTGTTCGTATTTGGTTCAACCTAGTTCCGACTTGATCCGACCTCGTTTCTTCTTAGTCGATCTCGTTTCTCCTTGGTCCAACTTCGTTTCGGCTTGATCCGATCTCATTTCTCCTTGGTCCAATGTCATTCTGGTTTGGTTCAATCTCACTTTCGGTTGGTTTGATCTCATTCCTACTTGGTCCAACTTGGTTCCTACTTGGCCTGAGCTGACTCTGGCTTGATCCTCCTCATTCCGATACAATCCGATCTTGTTCTGACTTGGTCAACCTCATTCTCGCCTGGTCTTGTATCGTTTTGGCTTGATCCGATCTTCTTCTGGCTTGATCTAACCTAGTTCCTCCTCGATCTGACCTGGTTCCTTCTAGATTCGACCTCGTTCAAGCATGGTTCGACCTCATTCCCGCTTGATCTGACATCGTTCCCCTCTTAGTCTAACCTCATTCCCGCCTTGGTTCAACCTCATTCCCGCCTTAGTCCGACCTTATTCATTTTTGGTTTGATCTCATTTTGCTTTATTCGACCTCATTTCCACTTCGTTCGACCTCGTTGTTTGGTCCGACTTAGTTCCAACTTGGTCTGATCTAGTTACTCCTTAGTCCAACCTGGTTCCTTCTTGGTTCGACTTGGTTTCGACTTGATCCGACCTCGTTTTAGCTTGGTGAGTCCTAGTTCCGGCTTGGTGAAGCCTAGTTTTGGCTTGGTCCGACCTTGTTCCAGTATGGTTCGACTTCGTTTCGGTTTGGTCCGATCTCATTTTGGCTTGGTTTGACCTCGTTTTGCTTGGTCTGGCCTCGTTTCAATATGATTCGACCTCGTATCGGCTTGGTCTGACCTCATGTCGGCTTGGTCCAACCTCATTTTAGCTTAGTTGGACTTAGTTCTGGCTTGGTAAAATCTCATTCTGACTTGATCCAACCTCATTTGGTCAGATCTCGTTCTAACTTGGCCTGATTTAGTTCCCTCTTGGTTGGACCTCGTTTCAACTTAGTCCGACCTTATTCCAGCTTGGTTCAATCTTGTTTTCGTAGTCCGACCTAGTTCTTTCTTAGTCCGATCTCATTCTTCCTGATCCTACCTCGTTCCAGCATAGTCTAATCTCGTTTATGTTTGGTATGACCTCGTTCTTTTTTTATCTAACCTCATTTCAACTTGGTTCGACCTCATATCGACATGGTCCAACCTCGTACTGGCTTAGTTTGACATCGTTCTGGCTTGGTCCGACCTCATTTCGGCTTAGTCTGACCTAGTTCTGCTTGGTCCAACCTCGCTCTCACTCAATCCGACTGACTTGATCTAACCTCGTTTCAGCTTGGTACGACCTCATTCCCACTTGGACCAATCTTGTTTCGGTCTGGCCTGATCTCGTTTCTACTTGTTCTAATCTCATTCCAACTTGGTCCGACCTCGTTCTGGCATGGTCCGACCTAGTTCCTCCTTGATACGACCTTGTTCAGACTCGGTCCAACCTCATTTTATCATGGTCCGACCTAATTCTTCCTTGGTCCGACCTTGTTTCTCCTCGATCTGATGTGGTTCAAGCCAAAATAAATCAAATCGTTTATTGACATATTCACTTTCATGTAGCTACGCATGGTTCTGTTCAGTCATGTTTGTTGGAGTTAAAAAGGGAATGAAAACGTCATTTTTGCTTCCTGTGGACTGCCAATTTCACTTGACACCTTCCATTACCTCAGCATATTTTGGGAACTGTATAATAGTTTATAAGGCAGATGCAATGACCAAAGGCATACTTGGGGAGGACGGAGTAGTCTCGGCCGTACAGACAATGAATGATGCTTCAAGAGAAATGGACAATCCAGAGGATGTTCTAAGAGGAGCTAGAAGTTTAGCTTCACTTTTCAAATCTGGTAAGAGTAGTACTAAGCCTAAAATAAGATTTGGTTTTGCTGGGTCCAATCGGTTTGAGGAATACGGTACTGATTTTGGGTGGGGAAGGCCAAAGAAGGCGGAAATGATCCGGTCATACAGAGAAGGAATTTACTGTATGATAAGTAGCATAAATGGCTATGGAGGAGTTCAGGTCGGATTGGTTTTAGAAAAGGGAAAAATGGAAGCTTTTGTTTCTGAATTTGCTAAAGGTCTTGAAACCCTTTGAAGCCCGGCACTACTTTGTAATTGATTTTTGTGATGGTTATTAAATAGTTTCTATTTTTATATTTGGGGTTTGGGATTGTCAGCTAGCTTAGAATTATATTTGAAACTTTGTCAAGCTTTTTGTACTTTGTCTAATGAATTGTTCAATTGCCAAATGAATGTAATGTCATCTTTTATTTCTGTTGCAATATTATGTCCTTGAAATATGTATTTGTGCTTGATCATTTACTTGATATGATGCCACAAAGTTAACAATTTCATTTTCGAACGTACTTTTCACTAAATCGTCAGTTGTCGCCGTCAATACCAGAGCAGCTTACACCAATCTATGATAGGAAAGTCATTGAAGACCCGGCCCAGCTTGAAGCTACTTACCTTGATGTATTGTTAAAGGATGGTGTACCCAATAGCAGAAGCCTAAAGTTAATGGAGGTAGCACCAGCTCCACCTGGTTAAGTACGAGCATCTATGGAATTGAGTCACTCTGTCACCAAGTAAAAATGACATAGTGAAGTTAATAATGTCATTTTTCTTGGGCACTTTTCTTCTCTCACTCCTTGATTAAGCTGATTGTAAAATGAAGGTACTGGGAGCCTGTTATCATTCACGACATAAAATATGTCTAAATTGCAAGATTATTAATCTGATAATGTAGAAGAACCTTCTACGAAATGTGATTAACGAGTAGGCTCCTGTAACTTGTAACCATCTAGTCAATTTTTTTTTTGGGTAGAGTCAGATATTATATTTATTTTTTATTTTTTCAATTACAAGGAAATGATTACAAGTTAATGCTTATTAATATTATTGAAAGTATCTATATGGCATACGATTACATCACAGACTAGTTTTTATTCTATAGAGACTTTGGTATTGTCCTATATTGATGGTATATTTTTTTACTTCTATTTTTTCTCCTTTCTTTTCTCTTTTTAAACTTTATTTATAGATTTATTAATTGGCTGTCAATTAAGCATAACTAGATTTTGATTCAAAATTGGGTATTTGTTAGTTGGTTAATTTATTAATAATTAGGATCAAGTTTGATTAATTGTTAACTGTTGAGATTTTGATTGAACCCCAAACCTACCTTGATGCAGACACCTAACACATTAAATTTCATTTTGTAAAATATATAAAATCGTTTCTAAAACTACAGCTAGAGGAGGATAATTTTAATAGAATCTAATTGTTATTTAGGGAAACGTAATCTGAGAGTTAGTCTAGAACAAAAGGTTGTAGGAAGTCCTAAAGTAGTATGAAACGGCCAAAATTTTTAGTTTCCAACAATTAAACATTTTCATTAACATAGAATGGAAAAAAAAAGATTTTTAAACATTTAAATATCAATAATTTTCTAAAAATAAAATTCAACAATAAATAAAAATCAAACATGCAAATAGATTATGCTTATGATGGTCGGTAAACAAACATGATAAAACTTCAAACTGCCTACAAAAAATATCATTTGTGTTTTTTTTTTAAATAAAAATGACTTCAATGTCGAAATTATTATCTTATTAGGAAATAAGACATATTTGTTATTTCCTTTATATATTACTTGGATACTAAAATAGCAAGTTCTCACATTTATTTGCAACATTAATTATATTGTAATACACATGATGGAATATACAGTTATTGATTATGTATAATGAATAAGTCAACTTTATTAATTATATATAATATATCAATTAATTCATATATTGCACATCATATATGTTATAATGTAAGTTGTAATGAAAAATTTTATTAAAAAAGAAAAAGAAAGAATAAAATCATATCACGCAAAGAAATATATATATATATATATATATATATATATATGCAACATGTAGTATGGAGTTATTCTAAAAAATAACTCTTTTTTGTATTTTAGACTATTTTCTTCTCAAAGAACAGGTTTTACAAAATAATTGCCATACATATCTATTTGTTTTCAAAGCACAACTTTTTGATTCTTAGTTTAAAAATCAGTTTTAAAATTTAAAGCAAAACACTTTTTTTTTTTATAATAGTAAATAGCAAACTCTTTTAAAAGTAAACCATATGATCAGACAATGTGATTGCCCGATCCATCTTCGTCTTCTTCATCTTTTTTTTTTTTTTTTTTTCTCTCTCTAAATTAAGTTTTTTTTCTTCAAAACACACCTGTATCAGACAGCCTTTATATATATATATTAAACAATTAAATAATATGGCGTGGACAGCGTGACTCTTCATTTAATTGCCAATGGCCAAGTAGTATCGTCACCAGATCCTAAAATGATACCCAGCAATAATTTTGTTTCTCTTGGTGTACTATATATGAACATGAAGCCACATTTGAAAGCTTAGTATTTTCTATTTTATCGATTAAAATGGCTGAATCACAATCAGTGAAAATACTGGAGGTCTGCCGAGTAGCTCCTGCAACAAACTCGGCGGCCCCAAAGTCTCTTCCTCTCACCTTCTTCGATTTATACTGGTTAAGGTCACAACCCATTCACCGCCTTTTCATTTATGAAATCCCTTGTATTGATACACACCTCTTCTTGGATTCCATTCTTCCCAAGCTCAAACACTCTCTGTCTCTCACTCTCCACCACTTCCTCCCTCTCGCTGGAAGCCTCACTTGGCCACAACACTCACACAAGCCCCTCCTCAACTACGTTGAAGGCGATGGCGTTTCGCTTACCGTAGCCGAGTCCTCCAGCGCCGATCTCTTTCATGATCTATGTAGCAATGATATTCGCGATGCTGCGAAATGTCGTCCTCTCTTGGCCAACTTGTCGGTGTCCCCCGACAGAGCTTCTTTGCTTGAGCTGCAAGTCACCGTGTTCCCAAACCATGGCTTTTGCGTCGGAATCACCCCACACCATGCGGTTCTGGACGGTAGAACTTCAACCTCGTTTATCAAGTCATGGGCTCACATGTGCAAATTAGCTGAAACAAAAGAGTCTTCGTTGGCACCACCTTCAATACCAGAGCAGCTTACACCATTCTACGATAGGACAGTAATTGAAGACCCGGCCGAGCTTGAAGCTACTTACTTGGATGTGTTGCTAAAGCATGGCGTACCCCATAACAGAAGCCTAAAGTTAATGGAGGTACCACCAGCTCCACCTGGTTTAGTACAAGCAACTTTGGAATTGAGTCAAGATGACATAGTGAAGTTAAGGAAACATGTGAGTGCCCATAATAAATCAATTCGTTTTTCGACATATTCACTCGCATGCATGCGGCTATACATGGTTCTGTTCGGTCAAATCTCGTGGAGTTAAAAAGGGAATGAGAACGTCATTTTTGGTCCCCGTGGACTGCCGATTTCGCTTGAAACCTTCCATTCCCTCGACATATTTTGGGAACTGTATAATAGTTCATAAGGCAGATGCAATGACCGAAGACATACTTGGGGAGGACGGAGTAGTGTCGGCCGTAGTGACAATAAATGACGCTTTAAGAGAATTGGACAGTGGCGAGGATGTTCTAAGAGGAGGTAGAAGTTTGAGTTCACTTTTCAACTCTGCTACACCTGTAGTCCTGTTTGTTTTTGCGGGGTCTAACCGGTTTGAGGAATACAGTACTGATTTTGGATGGGGAAGGCCAAAGAAAGTGGAAATCATCCGGCCATACAGAGAAGGAAGTTACTGTATGTTAGACAGCAAAAGTGGCGATGGAGTTCAAATCGGATTGGTTTTAGAAAAGGGAAAAATGGAAGCTTTTGTTTCTGAATTTGCTAGAGGTCTTGAAACCCTTTGAAGCCATGCTCGACACATCTTTTTAATTGACGGTTGTTATGATTATTAAATAGTTTCTATTTTTATATTTGGGTTTAGGAATGTAGGCTAGGCGTCCACTGTGAAACTTTGCACAGTTTTTGGGATGGAGATTTTCTATCCAATTTTACTGTCTCTCTTTGAGTGCCTTTGATAAAAGAGTGACAAATTATCATTTCAAGTTTAATAGATAATTCCCTTATTTTACATTCCAATATTTACTCTTTTTTTCATTTTTTATTTTCTACGCCCTTATTTTTATTTTTTACCAATTTGGTTTAGCCGACTTTTTCCTTTTTTATTTTTGCTATTAGATTTATCTTTATTTTTCCTTCATATATATATATATATATTTTGTTGTTACCATCAACTTATTATGCCCAAATTTTTATTTTTTTTATTTTTCTTTTTGTGTTTTGACAAGACCTGCCACCTTATTGTTATATATTAATGTTATCTTTGATTTATGTTGCAATATTTATGTCCTTTAAAACATGTACTAGTGTTTTACTTAAGGAATGGACATTAGGCATCAGATAAAAAGTACTCAAAGGCTGCAAAACTTGTAATGATTTTTTTTGTTTTTTTGGTAAATACAAAACTTGTAATGACTGGTAATGAATTAAAGAGTAATGCATTTATGATACATAATGAACAATTCTTCTGTTTCCTCACTTGTGATCCATGACTCCCCTTGTTCTTCAGAGGTGTGATGACTTTTAATAATAATAATAATAATAATAATAATGATAATAATAAAATAAATAAATTAAGCTGATTACAAAATTGAGGAAGTGGGTGCCTGTTATGATTCACGAGCCCATCGATATAAAATATATCTAAATTGCCTAGATGATTGATCTGATCATGTGCAACCAGCTTTTATGAAATTATTCACACGAGTAGACTATTATAATAATCATTCGACTCATCACCTAATTATTTTAACCAACTAAATTAATTTTTTATTGGATTTCAATTTCATGTTTTGGTAGCTGGGCCTTTCATCCATTTGTTAAAGTGCATCCCAAAATCGTGCATCAGATATCCGTAAACTGGAGCATACTGATCAATTTATTAATTTATTTGAATAATTAACGAGCAAAAATTAAAGTATTAATTTAAAAAAATATATATCACATTGAGAGAAAAACCGCAACTTTACTATTACACAAATAATATATTTTTACAAGCACTTCCACAATGCTAAAATTAACACTCACATACTCGTATTTCTACTCTCATACACGTAGACATACACTACCTTCTTTTTACATTCGGACCCGCACTATCCGCGTCCTATTTTTCTCTGTCGTTACTCGCACACATACCACTTGATTCTCTTTTCTTTGTCTCTATACACCTACATTTGAGCACACTCACTTAGTGTAGAATTTTATGGTCGTACAATCAATTGTACAGTTAATATTAGTAAAATAACCATCTTTTTTTTTAATTGTCTGTCTTAATAAAAGTGTACTTTTATATGTTGTATATTTACTTTCATACTCCTCCTTTTTAATATTTAAATTTCACTATACATATCCAATCGAAAATAATTTTCTATTTATTTTACTTTACTGTATATCACCACATCCGACTGAACAATTTTTTCTCATTTTATATCTTTTATTGTTTTATTAATAAAGATATAATTATATATTTAAATAGTGTAGAATTATATTGTAAATTTATTATACATTATATTAAATAGACAATATAAATTGTATAATAATTATACCATCTAATATATTTATATACTACATATTAATTATATATGAAATATATTGTATAATAATATTGTAAATATTTATATATTGTATATTTTTTCACATTATAATTATATTTTTTATTGTATTTATTTAATTTCATATGTTAAAGTAATTATTTAATTTTGGCAACACAAGTTTATCTTTTTATATTTTTTATTTAATTAATATAAATTAATATGAATTTTAAATAAATAAAAAAATCTTAAAATCTGAATATTTAAAAATAAAAAAATAATTATTTGGAACTTTATATTTGAAAAATTATTATTAATATATATATATATATGAATATAAATAATTATTAATATATATATAAGAACTTGTTTTGTATTTTTTATTATAAATAAATTTGAATAAATATGCCTAATATAGTTAAATAAATAAAAAAAATCATTTTAAAAATTAACTAAATAAGAAATTATGTGGAAAACTAATTATTAGTTGATTAGTGGTTCTTTTTTATTTTTAATTAAAATACCTTTTAAGGACGATCCTATATGCCAGTCTTTAAAAGGTAGTTTAATTAAAAATAAAAAAGAAGCAGTCATTGACCGATGTTTTTTTAATTTTAATTAAAACAACTTTTAAGGACGGGCATACATGACCGTCCTTAAAAGTATCCATGATCAGATCAAATCCGACCTTCACATGGTCGGATTTTGGGGATCTGACCGAATTCAACCAAATCTGACGGTTAAATGATCGGATTTTGAGGATCGGACCAAATCCGAGCGTCAAATGGTTGGATCCTAGGATTCGATCAGATCCGACCAAATTCGACCGTCGAATGTTCGGATCCGACAGTTAAATGGTCGGCTCTCGGGGATATGACCAAATTCGACCGTCGGATGGTCGGATCCGACCGTCAAATGGTCGGATCCCTAGGATTCAATCGGATCCGACCAAATCTGACCATCGGATGGTCGAATTCGACCTTTAAATGGTCGGATCTTGAGGATTCGATCGGATCCGACCGTTGGATGGTCGGATTCCACCATCAAATGGTCGGATCTTAAGTATCCGATTGTCGGATGGTTGGATTCGACGGTCAAATGGTTGGATCCCCAATATCCAATCAGATCCGACCAAATCCAATCATTGGATGGTCAAATCCAACCGTTAAATGGTCGGATCTCCAAGATCCGATAGGATCCGAATGTGGGATCCGACCTTTAAATGGTCGGATCTTGAGGATCCAACTGTCAGATGGTCGGATCTAACTATTAAATGGTTGGATCTAACCGTTAAATGGTTGGATCTTAGGGATCCGACCAGATCCAACCGTCAAAAATTTAAAATCCGACCTTCAGATGGTCGGATCTTAGTGATTTAATCATCTAATAGTCGAATATGACCATCAAATGGTCAGATTCAGTCGGATCACGGTAGCAACTTTAAATTTTAACAGAACTTTGAGTTTGGGAAATAAGAATTTCATAAGAAATTATGAATTTTAGAATTTAAAGTTTTGCAATTGTTAAAGATTATACAAGTTATACGATAGAAGTTGAAATAAATAAAGTTTAATTACAGTAATAAATTAAAAAAGATGATTTGATAGTGAATAGTAATAAAAATAAAATAAATATACTTGTGCGATTTGAATGTTAAAAGGGAGAAGGGTATGAAAGTAAATGCACAGAATTTAAAAGTACACTTTTATTATGACAGAAAATTTAAAAAGAAGATGGTTATTTTGCTAATATTGACTGTATAATTGATTGTACGACTATAAAACCTCTTGGTGCACCCTCATCATCTCACATGGGCACTTTCACTTGTAAACACACTTCTTTACTTGTGCACACCACCTCACAGTAGCCCGTTGGAGCAGTTCTCGTTTCTCAAGAATTTTCTGAAAAAGCTCCTACTGTGTTTGTCAATTTCAAGATTTTATTGCACTTTAAGGCATGGTGCTTATGGTGTGGTGCAGTAGAAAACGAAGTTGATTAAATATTTATATTTTTTTTTATAAAAGTTGAAATTCAAATTCTAATAAGTATTGTTAAAATGAAATTATTAGAAGTGTGAATTTATAATTTTAAAGTCTTTACGTATTATAAAATTGTCTTAACAAATAAATTATATATTCTAATAGATTTTTAGATTAATAATTTTCATATTTAAATCATTTTTATTGGGCAAAAGAAAAAATTATAATTTTCATGCTGCCCAAATAGGGCTCTTTTATGATTAATCTAGAATCTTCAAAGCGAACTTGATATTTCTTAACGTATTACAAGGGTCAAATAAGAATACGAGGACACCAACAACAAGCCGAATGCTAATTCAATCTAATTTAATATAGAAGATAATGTTACCGCTTATATATTTATGTGTTTTGGTTACTCCATTTGGTCAAGAAAGAGAGAGTAAAATACAATCCTGTATTTTATTTCATTGTTTTCTATTACTTTTCAAATTCAGTAGCGGTAAGCTCTTGGCCACGGCAATGGCACAGAGCCAATAACAGAAGCCTAATGTTAATGGAGTTACAGGTTCCACCTGGTTCGGTACGAGCTACTTTCGAATTGAGTCGAAATGATATAGAAAAGTTAAGAAAATATGTAAGTGCTCATATAACTTAAAAAATTGTCCACATTTTCACTAGCTTCCAGCTACACATGGTTTTGTTCAGCCAAGTCTTTAGGAGTTATAAAGGGTCAAAAAACATTGTTTGCGTTCGTCGCCGATCCCGCTTGAAACCTGCACTTCCTTCAACCCACTTTGGGAACTGTGTAGTAATGGGTAACGAGGTAGAAGATGTACCTGGGGATGATGGAGTAGTCGATCGCGGCCGTTGAGGCAATAAGTGAAGCTGTAAGAGGTTTGGATGACATCATTGAGGTTATCAGTGGGACTAAATCTTTAACTTTGTTTATCAACCCGAATCAGTCTGAGAAAACTAGCAATGAAAGCCAGATCGGTATTTTCGGGTCGAATCGGTTGGAGGTGTACGATACTGATTTTCGGTGGGGAAGGACAAAGAAGGTGTAGATGACTTCCATAGATAGAACAGGAGCCATCAGTATTTCAGATAGCAAAAATGGCCATGGAGGGCTGAGATTGGATTGGTTTTGAATATTGAAAAAAAGGAAGCTTTTGCTAAAGGTCTTGAAGCCCTTTGAACCCTCTGCATTAGTTCTTTGTTGATTTTTGTGATGATTATTAAATAATTTGTATTCTTATTGCGGGCTTAGGAATGCATGCTCTGTCCGATTTGAAAATTTCTTCAAGTCTAAATCCTATAAACTAATTTAAAAAAAAAAAAATAGTTCGTGAAAAAAAGTACATCATACGTAGTCTTTTTCAGTCTTACCCTTCATCAAATTAATAATATTCTTTGCATCTCCATCTCCACATTTACTTCTTGCTCGCCATCACATATTCCATTGAAATAAATTAAGGACATATTCATTAGGATAAGAAAAAACGAAATTAAAAAAAAACGCATTTAAGTGACAAATCATATTCATTCTACATCTATCCAGCATTTTAAAATAATAAATTGATCACAACAATTAGACTGTACTAAGAGATGCTATTTTAAATTTTAGTCCAATTAAATATTTGGATTAAAAAAAAAACAAATTTTTTTGGATTTATGTTAAGGTTTTTTGGGTAAAATATCCACTAAAATAATATTATTTCAAAAAATACTCATCAATCTATATTTTTTGTAAAATATAGACAGACTACCTATTCTATCTTTTACTCTCTCGTCTCCTTTCCTACTCTGTCATTGTTATATTCACAGTTATAATGGAGATTTGTAGAAAAATATTTTTTTTTATATGTAGATGGAGGTTTGAAATTGAGTGAGTATTGTGTATGTATATGTATTTGGTTTTAATTTCGAGAGATTTTGATATATTTGATTTGGAATGCATGATTTTGATGTATATAGTTTTAAAAATTATGACATCTAAACAATTTTTGAAGTTTGAATCCATAATTGCAGAGGGCATCTGTGAGGGAGTCCACTTTTAAGGACGGACATATTATATTTGTTTTTAAAAGTACTGAAATTATAGGTCTCAGACGTCGAAAATTATTCAGATGTCATGATTTTCGAAACCAAATATATCAAAATCATACATTCCAAATCAAAAATATCAAAATCTCTCTAAATTAAAACCAAATATATATACATACATAATAGCCACTCAATTTCAAATCTACATCTATATAATATATATATATATATATATTTCTTCAAGTTTCCATTATGACGGTAAATATGACAATGACAAATCAGGAAATGAGAAGAAAAAATGAGGGGCAAAATAAATATATAGTCTATCTACACAAATCTATATAGATTTTATAAAAAATATATATAAATTGGTGAATATTTTTTTAAATAGTATCATTTAAAAGATATTTTATCCAAAAAAAAAAAAATTGATGAAAACTTAAGGGCCCACCCAAGGGCATTGTGCACATGCGGATCCGACCATTATCTGGGGAATTTATTTTATTTTAAATTCATAACTATACATTTATTAATAGAAAATTTACGTTGTCCAATTCGTTCCAACCTTCAATTGCACCAAACAAAGAATTACCCTATCCTACCCAACACTCCGGTCTGGCGTGGCGATCAAGACAGGTTTTTAAATTCCAAATGAAATGATGGTCAGGCATTGGCCACAATAAAATACAAGAAAACAAAAATTATGATTAAATGATAATGAGGGGTGGTTGAGCCCTGACAAGTCTTTTTAATGTGAAAATAATTACTGGGTAACATTTAATTACCCAAAAAAAATTACTGGGTAACATTTCGCTTGGTCAACAGTTAATCAATTCTCCGCTGGTTGATCAAGAAATAGATTTTTGGTCAAAACAGATTCAATGTAAAAATTACCAATTTAGAAATTAATTAAAATAAAAAATAGAATAAATTCATATTATAAAGACAAAAAATATTATGCACATGCAGCATGGAGTTATTTTAAAAAATTAACTCTCTTTTGAATTTTAAGATCATTTTGTTCTCAAAGAACAATTTTTAAAAAATAATTGCCATACATCTCTATTTGTTTTCAAAGAATTACTTTTTGACTTTTAGTTTAAAAATCCGTTTCAAACTCTAAAGCCAAGGACGTCATTTTTCTTAATTACTGTCAGTCTAAGCTCGTTTTCCATATTAGCTTTTTTTTTAATAATAAATAGCAAAACTCTTTTAAAAGTAAACCACATGATCAGACATGTGATTGCCCAACCTACCCCTTGTTATTTTTTTCTAAATTAAAAAATTAAAATAAAAAACACATCTAAACCAGACAGCCTTCATATATATGTATATATATACATATATGTATATATATACATATATATATATATATGTATATATATATATATAGGGCGCTGCTAATGTGGGCACAAGCTCACTTTTTTTTTTTTGTATTTTGTATATGTTTTTTGTCTTTTTTATATATAATTTTATATTTTTTTTGTATTATATATATATAGAATATTTGAAATTTTGGTAAAATACAGAATATAAAAAAAATATAAAATACTAAAAAAAAACAAAAAAAGGTCGCCCACCATAAGCTGGGTGAGGTCAGAGGTGGAGGCATTGTTAAGTCAACAAATAATTAAATAATATGGCGTGGGCAGTGTGACTAGTTATTTAATGGGCAATTGCCAAGTAGTATCGTCACCAGATCCTAAAATGATGCCCAACTATATATGATTATGAAATTGGTGCTACAAAAACCATACAAGCCAGAGTTGAAAGCCTAGTATTTTCCATTTTATCGATTAAAATGGCTCAATCACAATCAGTGAAAATACTTGAGGTCTGCCAAATAGCTCCTCCAACGTCAGACTCGGCGGCCCCAAAGTCTCTTCCTCTCACCTTCTTCGACATATACTGGTTAAGGCTACAACCCATTCACCGCCTTTTCATTTATGAAGTCCCTTGTATTGATACACACATCTTCTTGGATTCCATTCTTCCCAAGCTCAAACACTCTCTGTCTCTCACTCTCCACCACTTCCTCCCTCTCGCTGGAAGCCTCACTTGGCCACAAGACTCGCCCAAGCCCCTCCTCAACTACGTTGAAGGCGATGGCGTTTCGCTTACCGTAGCAGAGTCCTCCACCGCCGGTCTCTTTCATGATCTATGTCGCAATGATATTCGCGATGCTGCAAAATGTCGTCCTTTCTTGCCCAACTTGTCGGTGTCCCCCGACCGAGCTGCTTTGCTGGAGCTGCAAGTCACTGTGTTCCCAAACCATGGCTTTTGCATCGGAATTGTCCCCCACCATGGGGTTCTGGACGGTAAAACTTCAACCTCGTTTATCAAGTCCTGGGCTCACATATGCAAATTAGCTGAAACAAAAGAGTTATTGTCGCCGCCGCCGTCGATACCAGAGCAGCTTACACCATTCTACGATAGGGCAGTCATTGAAGACTCGGGTGAGCTTGAAGCTACGTACGTCGATGTGTTGCTAAAGCATGGCGTACCCCATAGCAGAAGCCTAAAGTTAATGGAGGTGCCACCAACTCCACCTGGTTCAGTACAAGCAACTTTGGAATTGCGTAAAGATGACATAGTGAAGTTAAGGAAACATGTGAGTGGCCGTAATAAATCGATTCGTGTATCGACATATTCACTAACATGTGGCTACACATGGTTTTGTTCGGTCAAGTCACTGGGAGTTGAAAAGGGAATGAGAACATCATTTACGTTACCCGTGGACTGCCGATCTCGCTTGAAACCTGCTCTTCCATCAACATACTTTGGTAACTGTATACTAATTCAAAAGGCATATGCAGAGGCCGAAGACATACTTGGGGAGGATGGTATAGTCTCGGCAGTGGAGGCAATAAGTGAAGCTTTAAGAGAATTGGACGAGAGCGATGACGTTCTTGTTGGATTTAAAGGTTTGGCTTCATTCATCGCTACGAGTATGACTAAACCTGAAATAAGATTTGGCTTTGCTGGGTCCAATCGGTTTGAGGAATACGGTATTGATTTTGGGTGGGGAAGGCCAAAGAAGGTGGAAATGATTCGTCCATACAAAGAAGGAACTTACTCTATGATAGATAGCAAAAATGGCGATGGAGGAGTTGAGATCGGGTTGGTTTTAGAAAAGGATAAAATGGAAGCTTTTGTTTCTGAGTTTACTAAAGGTCTTAAAACCCTTTGAAGCCCTTGATGACTCTAGTTTTTAGTTAATTATTAAATAATTTATATTTATATTTGGGGTTTATGCCAATTTGAAACTTTGTTAAACTTTTTTTGGTAATATTTTGTACTTTTATCTTATTGAATTGTTCCGTTGCCAATTGAATTTAATGTTATCTTTCATTTTTCTTGCAATATTTATGACCTTGAAACTATCTGATCGTTTATTTGATGTAATAACACAGAAGTCAATAATAATAAATGTCATTTACTTATGCCGATATCACCCTCTTTAATGTCCACTTTCTATTAATTTGCAGCAGTACCATTAATTATCTCAGTACAATTGGACCGTCCACGCTTATGGGCTATCTCGTCAAATTTTATAAAAGCCATGTGCATGGCCATGCTTATATATATTATAATAAATTATTGCAAGTCCTAAAGGTCAGGTTTTTATAATACTCTCTCTTTTATTTTTGATCATTGCTATTCATCACGGATTTCACGGGTGTGTCGGGGCTTACATGGTCCTAAGTGATTAGTACTTATATTTAAATTGTTTATAACATTCGCACAGCTCCCAGCACCAAATATAAGCATTCACATCAATACTATCTTATAGTCAATAACATTTATATACAAGTGTATATATATATATATATATATATAGACCATGAACACTATTAATTATTTTTATATTACATAGGGTAAATGAGAATAAAAATAAATATAAGAGGTACGAGGTCAGGTGCCTTTCCAGCGAGGTCCGAGGCTGTTGATGTGAGTTCTGGGGCTATTCCTGCGAGGTTTGCGACTATTACTGTACAGTCCGGAGCAGTTCCCATAAGGTCTGAAACTGATTCTGTAATGTCCGGTGCCGTTCAAGCGAAGGCCAAGGCTATTTATATGTCATGTCAGGGGCGATTCATGCCAGGTCTAGGGCCATTTCTACCAGGTTTGGGGTCGTTCCTCCAATGGCATCAAATCACTTATTCAACCTTGGAGATATGCTTGCCTGCAATGGATTCTTCATCACCACCGTGAACTCCTGTTTCTCAGACAAGTCTACTTCATCAGCAGCCGTCCACTGAAATTTCAAAACCAAATTCGCCACAAAATACTCCAAATGAAGCATAGCCAGAGCAGAACCAGGACAAATCCTCCTACCCACACCAAACGGCATCATCTTAATCTCCTTGCTACCTGTTATATCAATATCATGATAAACACCATCAGATTGATCTTTCAAGAACCTTTCTGGTTTGAAAGCCATTGGATCTTCCCAAACTTTTGGGTCCCACCCCATCTCCGCCACCGTGACGTTAACAGAACCATTCTTAGGTACCAAATAGCCGTCCAAAACCACGTCCTCTGTTACTGCATGTGGTAGCACAAAGTGTCCTGGTGGGTGACGCCTCAGACCTTCCAACACCACAGCTTTTAAATACGGCATTGTTTGTAAATCCTCCTCCTTAACCTCTTCCTCTCCATCGACAACCACCCCTTTAATCTCCGTCAAGAGCCTTTCTTGAATATGTGGATGTTTCACTAAATTCGCCATAATCCATTCCAACGCAGTGGACGTCGTGTCCGTTCCCGCGCTGAAAAACTCCGAGCACAAACTAACCATTTCCGCGTCGTCCAGCTTTCTCTTCTCGTCCGGAAGCTGTAGTTCCAGTAACGTGTCCACGTAAGAAACCACGGCTTCTTCCTCGTCGTGATGGTCTTCTTTGCCATTGCTCATCAGCTTCGTCTTCTTTCGCGCATTGATTAGTGGGACCAGAACAGCTTCTTGGTCTTTGCGAATCTGCAACAACTCCTCCCAACGCTTACGAAGCAAAATCTTTGTCAGCCAGCTGGGCCAAAAATTGAGTACGTTAAACCGTCCAATGCCTAACAGTAGGCGACGCTGAACGGCCTCTATTTCTTTAATTTTGTTTTCGTCAAGCTTGTCGCCGAAACACATCAAGGCCAGCAAACAGAACATGGCGTACTGGAAATGATCTTTCACACGGACTTTGGATTGGAGTTGGAGTGAGTTGACGAGGATTTCCAGGACCCATTTGCGGGCGCGAGAATAGGACTTGACCCGCGAAGGGTGTAAGATTTCGGAGGTCAAGTTGCGGCGGAAGAGACGCCATTTGGGGCCGTAGGAGGCGGAGCTGATGTTATGCTGGTTACTAGTGATTATCTTATCGGCGAGGAGGGCAGGCAGGCGGTCGGCGAAGACGGCGCCGTTTTGTATCAGAGCTTCGTGGGCGAGCGATCGACTGCGGATGAAGATGGCGGGACGGGTGCCGATGTGGAGGGTGACGATTGCGCCGTACTTTTCATGGAGGTTGCGGAGGACTGGCTCAAGTTCGGCAAAAGATTTGTAGAGCCAGAGGAAGTTGCCGATGATAGGGATGGTAATGGGTCCAGGAGGGAGTTTTCCGGTGGGTTCGGGTTTGGGTTTGGAACGGAAGAGAAGGGTAAGGGTGGCTTTGAGGAGGAAAGAGATACAGAGGGAGATGAGGATGAGAGACCATGTTTCCATTATCTTTTCCACTTCCACTCGCATGCACCACACAAAGGCCTGAAACCAGATCAGGTAGTGGATATTTTGATTTGAGGAACCTCCTACAGTGGATGTAAGCTATACATATATATATCATATATACAATTTATGTATATATATATATATATATATATAGATAAATATCATATATAATTGGTTGTGAATCACTTCAATTGTTTATGGTCTGTGTTAAAAGTCACTAAATTTTATAATAAACCTTGTATTTCATAATTTTTGTAGACTAACCACCATATTTTAGAATATTACACTTTAGCCTACTTTTTTTTTTTTTTTTGGATTTACCTTCTAATAAACAATGAACACCTAATAGAATAAAAAATTTGACAAATTTACTGATAGAGTGGTTCGTTTAGTAATGCTTTATGTAAATTTAAATTTAACAAATTTAATGAAAAATTGTTTTCTAATGAGTATTTGACAAACTTTACATCTTATTTGTTAAAATTTTTGATAAATTTAAATTAATTATTTCATTAAATAATGGATAAAATATCAATGTGAAAAGATATCATGGTCTAACCATTAATCGGAGCTGAATTAAAAAAATAAAAAATAAAAAATAAAAAAGAGGGGCTAGACTGTAAGCTTTTAAAATATCATGGCTAATATGCATATGTGTAAAATACTCACTCATCATGAAATTTACCTTCTACTTATTTTCTACGACAAAATTTGATTTTGTTGCTGAATTTTTATTGTTTTATTTATTTTTTTGGCAGTGATAGTTGTGTATAATAAAGTAATTAACATTGTAACTTTACAAGTTCGTTTTACATTAACCGTGAACACATTATTTTTTATTTTTTGATGAATACCGTGAACACATTATTGTGTACATAAAAAAAATATAACAAGGTGGGGTTGGGGTTGCCAATGCCTTTGTAAATAAATTTCTCATGGAAACCCTGGTAGGATTTGGTAAAACTCATCAGATATTGAATAAATTAAATGTAGAATTAAGAGTTTAATACACTAATTTATTACCCTTCAGTTTTGCCTAATTTGATTAAAAGAGAGACAGAGAGTTAAACACGAAAACCATTCATGACCTTATCACATGCTGTTCACGCATTTGAGGACTCGTAACGGCCTACTTCTATTGTTAGTCACTATCTTTTTTATTGATATTTTTCGTTTTGAGACGTAAGACTACTACTGTTTTGTGTAAATTTGTCTGATTTCTGTAAGGATAATTTAAAACGTTCCTAATACTAAAACACTTAATATAAATGTGAAGAAGATAATGAGAATTAAAAACAACAAATGAAAAAGGATTTGAAATGGTTTTCAATTTGTAGTTAAATTTTTTTTTTATGAATAAAAATGGATTCGTTGTAGAAATTATTAACTTAGGATTCTATTAGAAGATAAAATTTTATTGCCTACTCCCCTAACAGCTGTAGGAGTTTAGAGCAATAAGCTCACTCCTTAATAATTCCCCCTCTATTTGACATTTAATAAAGTTGAGTACACCTATAACGGAAACTTGCCAAGATTCAAACTGTCTCGCAAACAAATATAAAAACACGATTAACTTCTTTACCGCAATGCCACACCCCATGTGCTTGTTTAATTTTGTTTTGAATACCATAGAAACATAAATTTCGTATTTATTTTACGACTTTGCGAAGCTTTTGTGATGTGGTGGTTAGAAACGTGCACCCACATGCATATCTAATTCTTAAAATTGCTACATACAAAGGGTTATAGTATATGGCACTTTTACCGAATTGAAAAAGAAAAGTTCCAAACAGGCCAGGCCAGGAAGACTGCAATATCATTTAATTATGACAATGAGTGCTACTTTGGATCACCACCATCGAATTGTCCATAATGTTATCAATTTAATTATGACAATGAGTGCCACTTTGGATCACCACCATCGAATTGTCCATAATGCTATCAATTTGACTATATAGCTACTTTTAATTATTTTGTCCTTCGATGTTACCTCTTATTTGCGCAAACGACTCTAAAAATACAATTGCACTAATGCCCTGCGAATCATATGTCAATGTTGTTAGGGTAAATTGTTTTTACAAAGGCCTCCCATGATGTATGTTTTCTTTCGAAACACGTGTCATATTTGTCTAAACCACGTATTAGACAATATTGTACTCGTTCATGGCACAAGTCACAAGGCCATACAGTATTTTCTTCTTACAGTTCAACTTCATTTTAATATTTAAATGCCAAATCTATGTAAGATTCACTTCTATAAAGTTCGGGTCCACTCCTCTAAGGTTCGCCCTTTTCCTTTGATATCCAAAATCATACAAGGTCTGGCCCCATTCATGCGAGATTTGTTGTCATCCCTCTAAGGTCCGGACATATTCCTACTGAGTCTAAGCTCATTTTGGCAAGGTCCGGACTCATGACGAAAATGAAAGACAACTTGAACAAGTTGGTTGCAATAATGAAAAATGAAAATCGTCAACCCACAATTGTTACTGAACGTACAGCTCAGGATCAAGGCCCGTAAGTTGTGTCTGAATACGAGAATTATCTCAAGGATGAGACTGGTGGCATGCAATTTTCCATGTAATCAACATTCATGCACAAATATACTGCATATATAACCAATGCGTGAAGCATTATTAGACGGAGGCACAAAAAGAAAAAATAAAATTAATATGTACTCAATTTTATTAAATGTCACCTAGAAAAGTACTGTTAGGATAGATTGCTACAAAGTTGAAATTTTTTATTAAATATCATGTAGAGGGATACTATTAGAATAGACAGTTATAAAATTAAAAAATAATAAAGGTCTATCTCCTAATTGAATTCCGAATTAATAATTTCACAATCCTTTTTTATTATAAAAATGCTGCACGTGAAGACCCTTGACTGGCAATACCAAATCATCAGTTACCATGTAAAAAAAATGATGGATCCCATATTAATCACAGTAATAACAAATAGCTTTTATTTCTAAAAAATAATAATAACAAAAATAGTTTTACTCTAACAAATATTAATAATGTCTATAGGTAGCTCTAGGCTCTACCACAAATATATGTTTGTGTGCGCGTGTCTAACCACGAATATTATGACACATAATGTCTAGAATTGCAAATTCATGAGTGTCCCATTGAAAATAGGAGAATAAAAATTTGTGAACTACTTTCACAATAATTTTTATATATAATAATTCCTTAAATTAATAACTTTTTTTTTTTTTGGGTAAAAGTTCAGGCAGTCAGCTAAATGTCAGAGACTGGCGATGGCCGGAGATATGGATCTTCATATGCACTCCAGTTAATAGAGCACAATGTAGTGCTGTGTGCTGTTAGTATGTGTAAAATATTACATAATTGGTATTCACCAAAAAAAAAAAAAAACTTACATAATTGGTTGATAGTGAGTATTTTGTGTACGTAATAATGGAAAAATCATAAAGAATATGACTCTTCGGAGATCAGCATAAGCTAGAGCTTTATAGTCAGTGTGTAATGTCTTTCAGTCTTTGTTTGAAATTGTTTCAGTTTGCTGTTTTTGTTTTAGCTTCTCTTTTTTATTTACTAGTTAATAACCTTTTCTTTATTCTGAAACAGGTCAATATACGATAAAAGCCCTAACAAAATATATATATATATATATATATATTAAAAATATTTTTTTATCCCAAATTTTACAATTTCACAATACTAATGGAGAAGCCTCTGCTAAATAAGACCATCAGAATTGACACTCTACACATCCACTATTATCATATATCAAATGGACTATAAAATCATTGCCAACTACATTTAAGGTTTTTTAAGCTTTCCTAAACTTTTAAAATAATTTAGAATACCATTTTCTTTTTTTTTCTTTTTCAACTGAACAAGGTGAATTGTCTAACCATTTATGGATTCAAATTTTTTAAAATAATAATACCAAATAACAAAACAATCACATATAGCTGTTATTTCACTATAAATATAATGCAAATAATACAACTTCAGCAACAAACGCAGAGCAACAATATCTTTGCTTTCACTTCTTGGACATGCCTCTATACTAGCATATTACTGATTACTAATATTTTAGCACCAAAATTAAATAGGGTATCAGCAAAGTCACTGCCTTATAATCTTGTTTTCCAAAAGCAATGGTGTCAGAAGTAACAACCCCTTGGATTTGGAACTAGAAAAGAAAAGCTCTTCAAGACTTTTTTTTGATAAGTGCATGTTACCAGGGGTTAAAATTTTGAACTGAAAGTAGGGGTGTGAAGAAACACAAATAAGAGGAAATTTTGCCATAACACCTTCAAAGAGCACACGAGCCGTCAGGCTGGGATTGAAACCTTGGATATTTCAAATGCATAAATAAGCACACTGATTTTCATCGATACGGCGAACCAGATCTACTCACCCACAGCAATAAAAGGTAATCCCCTGGGAAAAAAGAAACTATAATAAATAAAGATAAAAAAACAAAAGAAAAAACAATACTAGCGGTGCATTTTCAACCCCACACTTCTCACAATTGGAAAGAAAAAATCAAAGATATTTGAAGAATAGAACAGCAGTCTGCATTTTAAGCACGCGCAATTTCTTTTTGTTTTGCATTATCAGCAGTCACTGTGTACAAAAACAATTTCAAGTAATAATGTTCCTCCTAAACACATCCCTACCCACCAATCTCTTAAAATTATTCTCATTAGCTTACCAGCCACCATGTCTTGAAAAATAGTCATTATCCAGTGATATCGCAAGAGCAACAGTAACAGCTCTCTCTGATAGTGTCAATGGGCGAGCAACTTCCAACTCTTGAATCTGCCATAAGATAATATAGAAATTAAAGATTGCATAGACAACTAAAACTTGAGGATAGAGATTATTTTATGGTTTGGTACTCTTACCATTCTAGCAGGGCCCGTTTTGGAACTTGAATCGGAACTCCCAAATCGGATCACATATTGACCAGCATCAGTAAAAATCTATATCGTACCAAAACATGATGAAACATTAGATTGCTATTTATGCAGCTTGTTCACTAATCAAGCCAAACTAAACCCAACTAACAATCCTATTCCTATCCAGAACCAAAAATGATACAACAATATCATGTATCAATTCCTTTTATCACCACTACAACATTTCAGACCATATCAAAAGCAACTTCTGCCATCATAGGAATTACGATACTCTACATAAAACCATGATAGACAGTCAAGAGTAAGTTTCTTTTTGATTCCTTTTAGGTAATGAGCAAAGAAAATTTAAACAAACAAATTTACTAATGAGCGAACAAAAAACAGTAAACCTAATGATCTACACAGTTACCAACTTTTAGACAGAAATGAAACAACCTCAAAGCCAAAACCTCTCCAGTCACGATCTATCTCAGCCAGCACTTTCCCATCAATATCCTTCAAAGTGAAAGTCCAGTTCCAGAAGCCAGGATTTTCAACCACTGCAAACTGCTTATTCCTACAAATTATCTTATCTTAGGCTAGAATTAATGATGGCATGAAGAAAAAACAAACTCAAGAACTTCAACTCCTAACATAGAGTCTTTTAGAAGTGCTCAGATATTTTTCTTACTGACAACTAAAATTTCATTGAAAAACACCAGGAGGATGCAACTCATGTATGCAAGATATACTCAGACAACACCAATAAAGAGCTGAACCAAAATCCCAGACAGTTATAATACAAGTGCACATGATTTTATCCATTTATTAATTGTTCATCATGCCAACAAGAATCTTAAATTCTATTAACGAACATATCGCAACAAGGTGGCTTATTACATGTCAACCAAGGAAATGACAAAATCAGCACGTTTGAGAGTGCATCAAAATTTAACTCACTTCTTGTGGCTACCATATCCACAACCTCACTTCTTCTTAGGCCCTCGGAAGGCAATAGCAATATAAGTATCACTTCATTTTTTGACAACAAAGTTTTAAGAGAGGGGGGAGGAAAAAACAAAGATTTAACCTCAACAGTAGTACAATATAAGGAGGCAACAGAGAAATATGATCTTCTAACTTGACTGGATAAACTTACTTAAAATAATAATTTAAAAAAGAAAAGAAAAGTTGAAACTTACCCTAGGTACAAATCATAAACCCTCCTCCAAAGATGCCATCGTCTGTGAACCACACCGACTTCCTAGAGATTATCAAATATACACGCTATCAGCAACAAGATTGTTATTGTTACTTACATGCTCGAAACATTTGTATTAATGTTCAAAACTATTTACAAAGAACAAACATTTGATAATCAACGTACCTTACCATTGATCTCAGCATAAATTGAGCTGGTTATCCACCAGAAAGGCCTCCGAACCTAAGGTGGTAAAATGAAGACTTTAGCAAAAACTTTAATATATCCAAGATGCAAATATAAAAGAACTTCTAACTGTTCCAAAGAAAAAGCCAAAGTCCTCACCCTGAAGAGCTCGTTACCCATGGCATCAGTTATGTAAGCAACAAACGGGCGCCTTAGGCGAAGCAACTTCACAATGCAAAAGAAGCATTAGCATAGGATTTTTATTGTTTAATCTTGTTATTATTACCCTTTTCAAAATTAAACAGCCACAACCAATCAAGGCAATCTATTTCAGGGCTCATCTAAGTATGGCCAACTAAACTAATTCCAAGATACTTTACAACAGGCATCACCCCAAAACTAATAGTTTCCACTGGCCAGTTCCAAAAATACATAATTCTGTTCGCTGGCTTGGCTTGCACCATTACTAAAGACCAGTGATACAGAACGATGATACATCAGTTTCAACATTAGAAACCAAAACAAATACAACATAACAATATAGCTCAAACAAGTCTTCCATTTATCCTACACCATTTGGAAGCTATTTTGGTCTCCTGCAGAGAGGGAATGTGCAGATATTAAACAAATTACCTGTCTAGCTATGACATTGCTCTGCTCACGAATAAGACCTACAGGCTGCAAACCAATCATGAGTAACAGATACTTGCATATAGTTTGGTAAGTGTAAACTAATGATGCATTTTTTGACACTTTAAATCGCCCGTTCTGTATAAAATGGGAGAATGAAATAATTTCAATGATACTTACTGACTGAGGGTAGCACACATCTACAATTGCATACCGGTTTTCCTGAAATTTCATCAAGTACAATAAGTAAGAAAGACATAACCCAAAACCAAGAAAATGAACACTGAAATGCTCTGAAAGTCCAAAGAAAGGAGGGGAAATAAATCATATAGGAACACATAAACATTGTTATCTCAGAAATCAATATATAGTCAAACCTCAACAGATATCTCAAGAAAAGAATTATTCTCTTAAAGGAACATACTGTGTATCATGTGGCAGGGCACATGAGCAAGCAAAAAAGAAGGCATGCCTCTGCCACTAACAATAGTTTTGAAAACTGTCTACCCAAACCAGGGTCAATTTGAGGCTCCACGTAATTACACCTAGCCAACCATAATATCTAGCATTTGGACTTCTAAGTCACCCTACAGCTTTTAAAACCTGACCTTGTTTCTTATCAAAAATTTGAACTTGTAAATATAATGCTAAAGATTAAATTTTACTTTTAACAACCACTGAAATTAAACTTGGTGGAGAAAATTCAGCGGTATAATGATATCAACACAAAAGCTTAAACCTCCAGATGCTTCTAAGCGAAAGATTTTTCCTCCTCAGTGTGACAACATGAGACTTCAACAAGAATATATGTGATAGAAAAAAGATATATGAAGAAGAATCACCTGCTCAAAACCAAGGACAAGATTTGCCCACTCTATATCTCTAGTAATCAGCAAATTTGATCTAGCAAGAAGAGGTGCAACGTAGGCCTACAGATTCCATCAATATCATGTGAGGCATTTCCATGTTACATCCAATAGCCATAAAAAGGGTATTAGAATTAAATAATAAAACCTCAAATAGATGGAAAAGCAAAAAAATGTCACAAAGTTAATATAGAATGATCATACAAGACAATGCGTTTACAAAGTTACACCATTAAGAGATAGTATGAAAGTACCTATTATATACACATGAATAAAATACAAACACCAGAATCTTGACCAAGCCAAGCATTCCAATGTTTTTATGCAAATAAGTAAAAAAGGAAAAGCTCATCACAACAAATCCATTTTGTCTCAGCCAGCGATGTATAATCCCTTCAAAGTTTGCGAAGCCAAGTTATCCTCAGAAGTATGTAAATATGTTTGGTAGCAGTTTATCAACTTTATGGCCATTCGAAAGGGTAAAGACTGGAGAGAAATTGTCAAGAACAACAAATTACAATTGACATTTCAAAAGAATGCTGTATCGACTCTTGAAGCTGCAGCAGCACCCTTCACTACATTATATGTTCAAAAGATATCATGGAGTTAAAGCCTCCATTTGTCTCATTCTTTGTTTTCCCTCCCTCCCTTATCTTTTATGGGCTTCCCATTTCTTATAATTGACATATAAACACGCATCATGGAAATGTAACAGATTTTTTTTTCAAACGAATGGTTATGAGAAAGGCGAAGCCATCAATCCAATACCTTTCAAAAAGTACAACTCCTGAACTGCAGAAGGGTCATGGATACAAAGCTACCGTTTCCCATACAGAATTATTAAACAACAACTCAACAACCAAAAATAGTAGGAAGCCCTTACCTCTTCTGGAGACTCTGGCTTTAGAAAGCCTGTCATGGATTGGCTAAGAGGTGGTTGCTTCATGACCTGTTTACCCTGTGCAGAAAAATCTTCTTCAGTAACAGATGCACCTGAAAACAATCTTCCTAAAGAATTGAGGTATGGTGATTGATTATCCAATGTCAACGATCCACGATGCCTATACTTGGCTACTTTCCTTCTTCTTTTGCTTGTAGAATTCCTCATTTTCTTATCGGCAACCCAGAGCTTTACGAGGAAATTTCTGTCTAAGCTAAGATCATTTTCAACAGCCCGTCCAAATTGACGAGATTGAAGCAACATGTTCTGTTTCAACTTAAAAGCCTTGGCCCCAGCCTCAGAGCCATTAGGCTTTAAATCCATTGACGGTACTGGCAGACATCCTATTTGAGATTGCAAACCACTGAGGAATCTAACTTTTTCAGCACCAAAAATAACATCCTGATAATCTTTCGTAGTATAATACAATGATGAACCAAATTTGGAATTCTCAATGGCGGATTTATAGCTGTCGGCAAGTCTATACCAACTCCTTGTCCAATTCATGTTAGTAGTATTAAATATCCAAAAACTCCTGCACAAACCCATTGAAATGCTGAACTGTTATTCCCTCACATATTCCATTTGTTTCTTTCAATCAGTCAAAGAAAGGATATATAAAGCCGAATATTGTTACTAAATCGAAACCAATATTAAATTGTATCAAAAAAAAGATTTAGGTCACCAAAATAATCAGTAAACATCAGAATTAATTTCAAAAAAGGGTCAAAATTTCCATGGCCACCGAGTTTATTGCTATACCACATTTATTTTCTTTCTAAAGCAAGCAAAGAAGAATGGGTTAATGACAATCGCAACGCCGCATAACAATTCGCAAATATTGCATTACATAACGAATGAAAAAATTTCGGATTTTCTTGTACTCCAGTATATTCTCCTCTTGTTTCTCGGGAAACAAACAGGGGTTGGAAACCAGAGAATCTAACATCGCAACGACTAAGTATTATTACTAAACGAAATAATCATAAACATATTGAGATAGATTCGAGAACAGTTTTCCAAGAACTCTTCATCTTTTTTTTTTTTTTTTCTTTTCGGTGTAGAGAAGGAGAAACCTCACCGGTGTTCTCGAACTGTCTCTCTAACTCGTCTGTCTCTCTCAGAAACACACACACGCACACCAACTGTTTGTTGCTTTTTGTGTGGTTGTTTCTTTTTTACTTTTTTTGTAACATTTTTGCAGCTTGGGCTTGTTGGGTCTAGAAAGTACCTAATGGGCCTGGACTCTCTCTCAAGCATTTAAAGTAGATTTGGACTGGACTCCAGTGCAATGCACATTTTGATTTGCGTTTCTACTTTTTACACCAGAACATTCTCTACATACACACCCTTAAACTTTTCTTTTTATTTTTTTATTTTTAAATTTCAAAGTTTTGCAATATATATATATATACATAAATCGCTTCTTCCTCCTTCCACCAAGATACCAACTCCATGGCGAGCCGTCCCGAAAGTTTTTTTCTTTTATTTTTTGGGCTCTACAAAATATAAATATTTTTTTAAAAAATAAAAATAAATAAATTGAAGACGATTCACTTATTTTATTGTAAAAAAATAAAAATAAAACAAAACCCAATGAGGAGCTCGCAGGTGAAGATAATATTGTTGCTTGTGTTTTAGAAGTTAGAACAATGGTTGCATTTTATTTGAACTACATTCAAAGAATAATTATAACAATTGGAGTCCGTTTAGGATAGTTATTGCTTTTAACAACAAAAAAAAAAAAAGGCATAAGTTATAACTTCGCAGATAGTGTTTGACAAAATTATATAAGAAGAGTTTTCATGGATAATTATGGTAGTTCTTTTCGTTATTATTACAATAAAAGAGTAAAATAGTCATTATAAAAGTGTTATTAATTATTTAAAAAGCTTCCTTTACGTTTTTGGAGAATAGCTTCATAGAGAAATCACTCTCTATCTTTTACTAAAAACTCTTTTAAAAGTTGAAATTCTTCATTAAAATTAGTTAAATATTCTCTAAAATTTAAAAAATAAATAAATATTTTTAACTTTTCAGAAACTACACCAAACAGGCTCTAAATAATAAAAATAATAATAACAACAAAAGAAGATATTTCGAAGGACATAACTACATTGATTAAAAAGTATAAGAAGCATACTGTAGTATAAAATGTTTCAAAGGACAAATTTCATCATTAAAGTTTTAAAATGCCTGGACAGTGCCATTAAACCAACCTCACATTGAGCCATGAATTCAATTATTTAACATAATATAAGCAATACCACCATATGGAAGGTTAATAAATTATATTTGGTGTATCCAACTATTCATAAAAAAAAAAACTATTATTGAGATGCAATACGATTGGAACGATTGGTAATATGAAATTTGAGCGTATTGACTTTGTAGAGCTTTTAACAATTATAAACAAAGAGATATTTGCACGTCTAACGATATCTTTTTTTTTATTTTTTATTAATCCTAGTACCAAAAGTATGATTTTGAAGGCTTTAAAAAATGAAATTGGGAGTTGCCCACCACCTTCTGATAGGTACTTCCATTAAAACATTAATAATAAAATAAGTATTGGTTTGGTTTAGTTAGATATGAATGGTACTCGCATTACGAAGCTTTTGCTTTGTAAAGACAAACTGATAAGGTAAAGGATAATTGACAAATTTTATTTAAAATGAATTTTAAAAGATAATTATAGATTTTGTTTGTTTGGTGGCATATGTGTTATAAAAGTTTTTTCATTAGAAGTTGGGGACTAAATGTTTAAATGAAAACAAAAATAAAAGCTGAGAATCTCAATTGAAAATGTAAGAAAATTTGGAACTAAAGGCAAAATACATAGAGAGAGAGCCAAAATGCCCATCAAAGAATTTGCTCAAACACTCGTAGAACTTGATTTTTTTAAAGACTTTAAAACTAGTCGGAAGCAATTCTTTTAAAAGTCAGGCCGAACTCATTAGCAGCAATGACCTGTGAAATTGTGAATCACTCACTTGACTTCTAATCGTGTCGTAAAGTAAAAAAGACCAAGAAATAATTAAGAATACAAATTAGGCAAACCCCCCACACGACTTGAATGTCATAATAGGTTTGAAGAATTGTACTCAAAAAGAAAAAAAAAAAAAAGTGACAAGAAATTGTAGGTGAAACTTCAGACAATTTTCATCCTTATTATCATGCAAATCTTCAATTGGATTGGGTGCCTTATATTTTATACATGCATGGCATGGTCTCAGTGTACGACTACAAAGTGGGAATTGACTTGTATTTTTTAATAATATTTTATTTCTTTTATTTAAAAATAAAAAATGCATCCAAAGAAAACAAAATCAATTTTTTCGAACAGCATCATAAGAAACAGAATTTCATTTTCTTTTTTTCTTTCACTGCCCATTAATTTATTAGCCCCATCGTAATTTTTTGCGACTCCAAATATTTTAAATTACAGCAATTATTTTAATAACAAAGTTAGCTGTCACTTGTGATTAAAGGGGAAAAGAATTAGGCATATTTTTGTGGCAAAAACACTTTAGCCACAAAATTATGGTTCTTAATTTTTCCTGTGCCTAATTTGCTTAGTTTAAAATTTAATTAGAGTGTAATTATTATGAATGAGGCTTTTAAATAAACTTTAAATGTGAATAAAAAATAAAAATAAAAAATTCAAAATTATTTCAAACTACTTTTAATTTATTATTTTTATTTTTAATATTATCTTTGACATTTATAATAAAAAAGATCACTAGCTAACTAATTAATCATTGAAGTAAGAGAATTATACACAAACAAGGAAAAAAAAAAACTAAAAACAGAAAACCAAGAACAAAACATTATCTAAGGGCCCTTAAATTATACAAACATGATATTTTTAGATTTCCTTTTGCAAATCACGTAAAGTAATGATATAATAAATGTTTTCTACTTGTGCGAAATTACATTATTGATTTTTTTTTGTTTATGCTGAGAGGATTAAAAATGATAATAATTTCTTAAACAAATATATGGTAATTTTGTATTTCTGATTTTAATTATTTAAAAATATTTAAGTTAATTGCTTTAAATGTTTATTAGAATAAATTTAAAAAATAGACATAAATATATAAAATAAAAATCCAAAGCATTAGTCTTTACTTCAAGGAACCCTCTTATAATTTCCTATGCCCGAAAGCCTAGCATGAGATTCATGCAACTTTTGGAATAAAAGAGTGAATGAAAAGACTTTTATTTGTTAAGTTATCACCCACAAAGACCAGAGTGGATGACTCAAAATCCAAACAAGGATTACTTTATCTTTTCAAATCAATTGAACATCAAAATTGTAGGCTAGTGCCTCTTTATTTTTACTGTTGGGAGTTATTTTGTACTTTATGCAAGGCAATGGTCCCTTTTACCATAAAAATTCAACATCAAAATTGATAATGTTTATGTGGGTGGTACATATACGTTATCCTTTCGTGTTATATATTTTTCAAAAAAAAGACAAAATAAAAAGAAAAGAAGAAGGCTATTTCCGTGAAGTAACAAAGGAGGTAGGCAATCCCATGAGTGTTATGAAAGAGAGCATAGCCCACTGAATTATGCAGTACACTGTACATGGGCATTCACTCTAAACAACCAATAATTCTTGACTGGTTTTGGCTTTTAATGGCTTTGGACCCCAAAGAAATTGTCGAAGTCTCCATTAAAGTCAAGACGAAATTTGAATAGTAGTCGCTCCGCCCATTCAATCCTTACACCAATTAACCTTTACACGCGTCTGTCATGGGCCATGGCCAGGAGGTTTCACTGTTCACATTGCAGCACAGAAGGCAGGCGGATTCAGATACAAACAGCCAATTTTTCCATTAAATTGGCTCTGACAGCTCTTCTTCCTCCCTGTTAAAATCACCCCCGTGCTTGATTGATTCATCGCAACCACGAGCGTCCTGTGGGCGTTCCTTATTGATTGCGCAACGTGTTATCGCTTCCTGATGTGAAACTTAAGATTGTCGAATTCTGATTGGGCCGGAAAAACAAAAAATCCATTGTCGAATTCCAATTGGACAGAAAAAAAAATCTATTGTCGAATTCTAATTGGACAGGAAAAAAGAAAAAGGGCTATATAATCTAATGTAACTTTCGCTTTTGCAGATTGAAAATTTCCCCCAGTGTTTTTCATAAATTAAAAAAAAAAAAATATATATATATATATATATAAATATTAATCGGTGTTTAATTTTTTTCCTTCTTGTTTTATGTGTAACTGTAAGTGCAATTAAATTTTTTTCCCTCATACATATTTGTAGGAGTTGAATTTTTTTTTATTTTTTTTGCACTTAAGAAGCAATAAAAACAAAAAGACGATATGACTCTTATATTTACTGTTAGAAATATAAACTTCCTATTTTGAACTCCCAAATAATTATAGAAGATGAAATAATAAATATATATATATATATATATATCCTAACTTATTCTAGAAAAAGTTTTTTTTGTGGAAAAATACAACCAAATCTAAATAATAAAATTAGACATGTTACGGGTGTATGCCTATTATACTTAATTCTATATGTTATATAAATAGAATAATAATAAACTTTATTTTTTAATTGATTCCTGAATTGATTATTCTATTTTCATTCAATAAATTTTATTTTTTTTGAAAAGTGTAACTAAATTCCATCCAAAATATAAATTAATAAGTGCATTTTCAATATAAAATACTATAATAGCATTGATATTCTCAAATTTAATATTGATATTTTATCTTCAATATTAAAAGCATCTTCAATAAAAAAAATATTAAGATAACAATGTTATTATCAAATTTTAATATTAATTTGTCATTTTCAATTATATTAATATATCATATATTAAGTCTATGTTAAAAATATAACGTCAAATTAATTTTTTTTTAAAAAAATTAAATATTATTTTAATATATATTATATTTTTTCAATCAAATTTGTTAATCATATTATTTTATTATTTATTTCACAATAAATATTTTTTTTACGCACCTGTACTCGTAGGCTTTTTCAACAAGTCCAATCAATTACATCAAATTTTTTTCTTTAAAAAAATTATATTAAACTGAATTATAATAGTTACAAGCATAATTATAAACTTATAGTCGGGTGTGAGAAACCATTGATTTTACAAATAGATTGTATCTTTAGGAATGGATTGGGGGAACAAAATGATGAAATATTATAACTAAGAATCTCAACCTCTTATTATTATTATTATTATTATTATTATTATTATTATAGTTTGATTAAATTTGTTAATTATATTTTGTCACGTATTTAAATTGTAATTAGAAAATTGGACGAATTGACATTGTTGTCAACTTTCTAGTGAGCATTATGTCCCACCACCAGAGTTTGCCAAATAAATTATAAGTAATCACGAGGTGTAAAATGATGGACTTGAGTACACTCAAGTCTTGCAACAAATCAAAACTAACCACGTGGACCAATAATGTTTCATCCGCTATACGCTATGCGTACGCCCGTTGTCTGTAAGGAAGGAAACATGTACGTACAGTAAAAGTGAAGTTTGTGCTGTAGACTTGTTTATATTTTTCATTTTAAGCTCTGATACTTTTGATTTTTAAGTTCTGATAATTGAACAATTTTCTGTTCTCAAGGAAAAAATAATAAGAATAATAATAAAAATAATAATATTTTTATTCATGAAAATAAACCTTTAATATATATATATATATATATTATTTTCTATTTATATGTATAAAATACCTATGAGAGTTACAAGTTTCACCAAAAAAAAAAAAAACCTGTGAGAGTTGGAAGAGGTTAAGTTTACAGTACCACTGACCAAAGTACATCAATTATTACATTCGCTGTATCCAACTTACATCTTGCTAATTTTCTGGGTATATCTAACTTTTAGAATTTGTGTTGAAATATATAAAATATAATTCATTTTCTTCAAGATTTGAAGAGCGAAAATTATAATTAATTGATTTTTTTTTTCTTTCTTTAAGTTTATGAAATGAAAGAAAAGTTTTATTGTTCGGTACTTTTGAAAAGTTTTAATAGTTAGTTAGTCAACTCCCCTAAGTAAAATAAACTAAAACTTAAACCCAACTATGCATATATATATATATATGACGACAATTAGAATAAAGAGTTTTTATATTTATGCAAAACTTAAGAGGATGCACATGAAGTGTTCTTGTAAATTGGCCTTTGAATTTTTTAAAAATTGGAAACGACATACTATTACTTTTCATTTTCGTTACAGTGTCGTCATTTTTTTCATATACAATTATTTTGAAAAAAAAATTAACTTGTAATTTGAATTAATAAAAATATACTTAGAGTTAATTGCAATTTTTTTTTGTTGGTAATATTAGAGTTAATTGCAACTGAAAAGGCTGTTTGATAACCTTTTTAAATTTTGATTTTTGATTTTTAATTTTTTTCTTGTAAGTTACATGTAATTTGTTTATCTTTGTATTTTTTAAAATTGAGAAAGGCATATACTATTACTTTTCGTTTTCATTATAATGTCGTCATTTTTTTCATACACAATTATTTTGGAAAAAAAATTAACATGTGATTTGAATTAACAAAAATATACTTAGAGTTAATTGTAATTTTTTTTGGTAATATTATAGTTAATTGCAACTGAAAAAGTGTTCAATAACATTTTTAGTTTTGATTTTGATTTTTAATTTTTTAAAGTTGTGTGTAATTTTTTAAATTTAAATATTAATTCATATTAGTTTGTGTAGATTATTTCTCCCATCTTATGATAATTATGAAGAAAAAAAATTAACAACGTAGCCCAAAATATTTTTTTAATTTATTTTTTATATTTTTCTTTTTTCTTCAAATTCATGGTTACTTGAGAATTTCAACTAACAAAATTAGTTAGAATTGACAATAGTTATACTTAATAAAGCAAATTACACATAATACAAAATAGTTAAAAAAAAAAAAAGGCAACAAAGCTTGAGTACCTAATTGCTTCTATAGGCCCCAAATTTTTTTTTTTTGCTAGAAAACGATAGGCGTGTATATCAATAATTGATGTTATACTATTACTAACTACAATAAGTTAGACAAAATAGGATGAAGATCATTTGTTTTTATTTTGTTTCTCTCTTTCAACAACTAAATAATAATATATTATTTTAAAAAATAAAAAATATACATATTAATTAAAATAGTTATAATATATATATATATATATATATATATTTTATCTCTTTTAAAATGATATATCTTTCTTGGTAGAATTGAAAAAATACATATAGACAAAAATAAAAGATCTCTATTCGAAGAAGTATATATTCCTTTTTATCTACTAAGTGATTGCAATCAAGTGTCTCAATCTGCAAGCTCTATTATTATCTCAGGTGTACTCAATTTTATTTGATGTGCCAGATGAATGAGGATCTATTAGGAATGTAGACCAACTGTTCTAAACTCTAAAAAGATTATAAAACTGAAGCAGTAAAAAAACCTTATCCATTAATAAAATTCTGAACTGATGAGATCCACATCGAAATTTTTTTTATTCATAAAAAAAAATGTGATTGAAGCCTCAATAAATCTTAGCGTTTTTAAAAAATTTTGGAATCTTAATTTTGATAAGAAAACCAACACAAAAAAAAAAAGATAATGTTTCTTGACATTTTCTAGGACTTTCTAAGACCTTTCGTCGAAATTTGCGACGAAATTAGGCACACTCACTCCACGTGCACAAAAAGGCGCAAAGTTCAAAATTCCAACTTGACGGCCTTGGTCTGGTCAGCTGACGTGTTGCTTCATGACGACCTCAAAAACCCTTGTCGTTTTATCTCCTTTTTCTTATATAAACCTTCACAGACCGACCCAAATCCACACACACAGAGAAACCATACTCAAAGCATTTTCTCCTTCATGGGATCATTGCTAGTACAGAAAAACAACAACACCAACATGGAAAATCAACAACAAGGAAGTCAATTCTCTTCTACCAAAATTGAAAGAAGAATCATTGAGAAAAACAGAAGAAATCAGATGAAAATTCTCTACTCTAAGCTCAACTCTCTCCTCCCCACACACAGCTCTAGGGTCAGTACTCTCTCTCTCTCTCTTTATATATATATATATATATATATATATATTTATAAATGGTTTGTATATATGGTGCAAATGCAGGAGTCACTAGCACTGCCGGATCAGATAGACGAAGCAATAAATTACATAAAAACCTTAGAGGCAAAGTTGAAGGAGTCGGAGGTAAAGAAGGAGAGCTTGCTTGTGGGTCGGAAAAGATCACAAAGAAACTTAAACCTTGAGAGCACATCGACACAGATCGAAATCCACGAGATGGGTTCGGCCCTTGAGGTGGTTTTGGTTAGCGGGTCGGATAATCAGTTCGTCTTCTTTGAAGTTCTTCGCATAATTCAAGAAGAAGGAGCCGATGTTATAAGTGCTAAGTTTTCGGTATCCGGGGACACTACTTATAACGTCATAAATGCTGAGGTACTAAAATTAGTTGACGTCCTAATTATGCTATGGAAAAACATTATAAAAAAACGAAGACATTTTATGTCTCTTTTACATGCCTCCTTTTCTTTTCTGTGTCATTAATTTTCATTCTTACATGTGTACTTTGAGTTAAAAAGTTTCAAGTGAACTTGCATGTTAAAGCAATTCCTGGAGAGCAATTTCTTTATTATGTGTTTGTTTCTGTTGAAAATGTGCGATAATGATCATTAATATACTAATTATTTTTTCATTTTTTTTGTTTGTATAGATCGGGGAATCTATGTTCATCTTTGGAGCTGCGAAGATAACCGAGAGACTTAAAAGATTTGTCAGTGGCTCAAGCAGTGATTTAGAGTTACAGCCGGAGTTATGGGATTTTGAAGCGTGGGATTTCTGAAGTATAAATATAGTAGTAGTTATTGTCAGCCAGCTGACAATTTCAATGGTGGTAGTATGTACGCAGTCAGCTGACAATTTTCATGGTGGCTATAATCGGTGGGAGAGGTGGACCTATTCTATAGAGAAGGAAAGAAAAAAAAAATCCCGGCCATTAGGTTCTTTATGTATGAATGTTGTACAAGTATATGTATATGTAGGCAGCTAGTTAGACAGTTTCTTGTCAAATACGATCATGCATGTAATATTTCTTGACTGGGAATAATTCAAGAAGAAAAAGAATGGACGATCTTAGCTTGGATTTTGAAGATTTTCAGATTTGGAATTAGAATGTTTCGATAGAAATGAATTTCCATAGGAAATTACTATATGATAAATATTCTTTTGGCACAAATACTACTTAGTGGATGTTTCTCCACTCAAACATAAAATACATACATACATATATATATATATATATATATATATATATATATATATATATAAACTAGTGGTAATATATAATCTTATGTACTAATAAGTGATAATATACTTATGTGCATGTTTGGATCAGTTTCATTTTATCTTCTTACTAAAAGCTTTTAAAGTTTCTTACAAACATTCATTAGTACTACTTCCAAATTAATATTAAACTCACAGCTCTTTGAGCTTCGGAAGGAAAGGACGATTAACCTGCAGTGATAATTATAAATATGTAAACCACCCAACAAAATTAAATTTTAAGGTTAACACCTTATGGTTCTTGTAAGTCACCCTAAATTAAATTAGCTGATGTTGAGAATAATTAGCTTCCAGGTAAATATTAGTGATACATCAGCATACCTCCCATTTTTATTTTTATGGCAGGGGACGGTTGATCATTTATTTTTGTATATAAATATATATATATATCTTTAAAAAATTTGAATTATAAATTATTGTATCTACCCAGAAGAGATAAGTGATTTAAATTTATGAATCGTTTCACATGAATATATATATGTATATGAAAATAATATATATTATTATTTTAATAATTATAATATATATTGAAGAATTGGTTATTTTAATAAATGATTAATTGAATTGTGAGTTTATTGATATTTGATATTTTTATTTGTTACTTTCTTTAAAATTGAATGACTTTATATACAATTGATTAAATATTAATAATATCTTATATATTTCAATGTATTATACAAGGCCATTAGAGTTGTGGAGGTCCTCTTAAGAGCTCCCTATAGCTAGGCTACAAGATATGGGAGGTGGAGTGGAGCCATAGCTCACATCTAACTTGAAATGTTCAAACATTAAAATTAAACATTCTTTTTAATAATACTTGAGAATTGTTGCTATATTTTGATACCTACACTCTCCCATCATCACAGGTGAATTTTTTTTCTTTACCAAAGAATAAAGATGAGGAATTTCCACATTACAATCTGTATCCAATTATAAATTATGAACTTTTTATGAGTGATGGGACAGTCTATATAATTCATATTGCTTGTATGAAAAGCAGTACCAGAACAAAAAAAAAAAAAAACCCAAATAGAACACAAATATCGAAATTTTGAAGATATTTTTGTCATCTTAAGTCGCTGCCACAGCAATCGTACATGGACAGCGATGAGAGGTTGAAAACTTGTCATAGAAGAGGATTTCAACCTGGGCGCCACATCGATAGTTGTGGTCCAATACTGCATGTGTTTTTCGGGTTTAATTCAGATCAATCAATGATTCCGGAATTGAACCAAAAAAAAAAAAATCACGGATTTCAGATTTTTGCATTGCCTAACTGAAATTCACTATTTTTGCAGTTTGATTTGACTGATTTGAAAATGGAATACAATTTAATGCGACAGGACACAGCAACCCCAACTGCTGCCTTTTTGTTTTTATTTTTTACACGCTTGTATTTGTTGTCACATCATAAATAACAAACTTCCATCCATACTCCTGATTAATACGTCGCACTTTGTTAAACCTCACAAATCACACGAACTGCACGTTTAAAATAATATTTTGAATTTAATTAATACGGTCAATCCCGTGATCCATGTAATAAATATATTTTTATGGTTTAATAATATAAGTAAAAATTTTGAATTTTATTATATATTATTAAAAGATTATTTATATTTTTAGGTGTTTATGGTTGTATGTTTGACCCATAAATAATATATATATATATTTTATATATTTATTTTTTAATTTTGCATAATTTATATTGGATTTAATATATATATATATGTAACAATTATATTTGATATTTTGGTTTTTAATATTTTCTTTTTTTAATAAGTATTATTATTATTTTAGTATAAAAATATATAAAATGAGTAAGTATAAAATATATAAAATAAATAAAATGGTGCAACAGCTAATATGGGTTAATATGTTAGCGCATATTTGATTAAAAAAATTAAAATGAATAAAATGGTGCAATGACGTCTAAGTAGTCCGCCTACTGAAAATTAATGCAAGAGGAGTGTACAAACACGCACACATACATATATAAATATAAATATATATATATATATATATATATATTCTAATGCATTCTGTAGGAATTTGATCTTTGATTCCAGAAATATCCCTTCATTTTTTTTTTGTGAATAAAATAACTGCATTGAAAGCACAAAAGGCCCCTCACAGAGAAGGAAATTACAAAGTTTTGTCAAGTTGAGATATATCCTTAACCAGTAAATCAGCAACAAAAATAGAAAAATTATCATTGCTACAATAATTGAAATCAAAACAGAGACCCGAAGCAAGAATTTGCTTGAGAAATATCCCTTCATGATACTCGGCTATTCTAGATACATTGTACTCTGCACAATACTTTTGTGGACATGTGTCCGACGACTTTTGGTTCCATTTTCTTCATTATAAATTCTAAATTAATTATATTTATTACTCTATATTTTTAAGAGATATATTAATATAGTTATTTATCAAAAAGAGATGTATTAATATAGTTACCGTATTCTTAACTTAAACGAATTCACTTTTATATTTTAGGGGTTTGTTAGTATAGTTTATGTATTTTTAATTTAAATAATTTTATTCATATACTTTAAAGAGCTTGTAAAATAAATTATTGAGTTAAAATTTTCTATCAGAGTTTAAATTAATCGAATGATTTTTAATATATTTATAATATTAATTATTAACTAAATATTTTATTGATTCTAATATTATATAATCTGTTAATTTTGATAATTTTTTTATGGAATAATCTGACACATTGAAAATTATATAAGCAAGATTATTTATATTAAAAGTAAAATGATCGCTGATATTCTTAAAATATACGTGTGAAATTATTGAAATTAAAAATATAAAAATTATATTGGCACATCTCTAAAATGAAGTGACACATTTCTAAATTCTGCTGACATCACTAAAACCCTTTTTGTAATTGATTTTTGGAGCCTCCAAAATTGATTATTACATTAGGATTGATTTTTTTTTTTTAATGGGTCAATGAAAAAAATGATAATAATAATAATAAAGCTAGCTATTTTACCAACTTAAATGTAATTTTGTGATATTATTTTAATACTCAATTGAGGGATATGAAGTATACTTTAAGGTCCATTACCTTGATCTAATCAACAACGCGTCACTTTGGTTGCTTGTAGAATTACAATGTTCAAACTTTTTTTTTTAATCTGCAACTACTTCGAATTTACAAATTATATATTATCCTGCTAATAATTATGCATTCATGGCCAACACCTCATAAACACTCACCAACTCCTCTTTTCAGACGTTGAAATCTTGTAACTAGTTTTTGTGTTTTAATCAAGCTCATTGGTTAATCAATGTTCCAAGCCCATGAAGAGCTGGGGAGACAGGTGAGATGAGCCATGCAACACACGATACATTTATAACCCATATTAAATATATATTAAGGTTTAAACAAATTAAGAACTCAGGCAATTTGAACCAAAAGATCGATTAATCATGAATCTATAAAGTTGACACTAATGACTGACCTCATCTTCACTTAAATGTTCCTTACTTTGGTCTCCTTGGCAAGGAACACATGCCCTGCTACATGCAATGTAATGCACGAAATTGACAACACCAACACCACAAAGAAGCCAACAATAGTAATCAAAATGACCCTTATTCAAATTGTCCGAAAGCCAACTCTCTTGGTTTTCTCTTCTAGTAATAGAATCCACGGTGCTCATAATAAAACTCTGTACCAAGCTGCCAACGGACATCCCTAGCAAACCAAGAGTCAGTGCAATGCTGGACATGGTTTTGGGCAACTCCGAGTAATAGAACTCCATTTGGCCAATTGTAATGAAGGCCTGTGCTATGCCGTACAAGATGTTCTGTGGTATTAGCCAAAGCGCCGACATTTTCACCACCGCATTTGGGTCATCCGAGAACCCCTCTTCGATTGCCTTTTCCCTCCGAACACCCTCTGCAATGGCCGATGTCGACACGCAAACGCAAGCTACAACAATTCCGATTCCCATTCTTATTTCCGGACTCAGGTGAAATGGTTGTCCCTTTAATTTAGATGCTAGTGGGAGGATTAGGCTGTTGTAGAAACAAAGCCAAAGTGCCAAAGAAATTACCCCAAACATGGTGAAGGAGCCAGCAGGAATTTCAAAGCTTGGAGTAAGGTGTCTGTCCATGGTTGATGCCTGGAGTACTGCAAAAGAGCTTTGATTGAGTGAAACATAAGTCAACACTGCTGTTGTCCAAATTGGGATTATCCCATTTCTGCCTTAAGTTGTTCTACTTGACCCACCGTGCAAACACTCCATGGATTAGAAACACTTCCATCTTGGTTAAACTCTTGCTGTGGATTTCTGATAATGTATGCTTTGTTAAGAAACCTATAGGTAGATCAGTAGCAGAACAATTAGTAGTCTGTGTATAAAAGTAAGGTTCAAAAAGCTACAATAATTTTTTTTTTCCATCATTACGATAAAGTTTTTCATTACAATTTGCGCGGGAAAATAGATAATTTAATATATTTTTATTAAATGAGATAACATATTTATTATATATAACCAATAAAAGTATTCTACATTATTATATTACAATATAAATTGTGTTAAATAGATGTTCGAAAATTTATACCTTAGACCTGTTGTGAACCTAGTACTTAAGGGTCAACATTGGAGGCCTCTGCCCTTTGGAACATAAAAAGGCTACAACATTGCAAGGAAAAAAGTAGTGACCCTTTATGAAACCGACAAACTAGCCAATCTGTAGAATTAAACATGTACAAATTTGATGGTACCTCAGCTTTTCGCTTGGCTCGGGCATTGAACCATCTGTGTAATAGTATTCATTTGCGTCGGCGGATGATAAATGGGTATGTCTGTTTTTGTAAGATGCCACAGCGACTTGTGCCAATCAAGTGAGAACACTCTTGTTGGGCTTCAACTTAGCATACAAGGGAGACGCCAAGAAAAACGAAATCACCGACAAGAGCATAAGGACAGCAGGAACACCAAAACCAACCGTCCACCCATAATGCTCTTGAATGTAAACTACACATGTTAATGCAACAAGTGATGAAACATTCACTAAAACAATGCACCAACTGAAGAACTTCTCCAATATGCCTCCAATACTGCTACTATTTTTCTGGCCCTCTGCTGTGACCAATTGGTCTGTACCAAAAGCCACTGAGCATGACCTTCTACCACCAGATCCAATAGACATAAGGCCGTAACATGAGTATAAGAGTAAAAGTTGGGAAACAGAAACAGCTGCATTTTTGGATATAATGGTTGTGAACCATAATAGCACCATTCCCTGTTTACATCATATATAATAACTTATTAAAGCATTGATTAATTCAAGACCTTACATATATATGTATGTATATCGAATTTATGATCCTTAAATATATAGAAAAAGAACAGTTGGATCAAAATATCAGAACTTTACCAAAAGGCAAACGATGCTCCCGAATCCCATCATTGGATACCGACCAACGTAGGAATCGGCAAGAAAAGCATCCAAAATGGGCATGAAATCTGTAGCAGAGGACCAGAGTAGGATTACGTTGGCCGCCGTGGCAGCTCGGAGACCATATTCTCTGGTCAAATACAATATCATGTGTGGCTGCAGCCCGTTATTTGCCACCGTCTCAAATGCCTCATTTGCTGCAACATTTTTTGAGTTAATTTAATTTCCAATATTACAATTAATGGAAGATTTTCTGGCTTACCCAAAATAAAAGGCAAGGTTCTGAAGCTTCCTTTGGTTCCCTCTGGGTGTTTAGGAGGGGCTCCTCAATCCCCTCATCATCTTTCCACACTAAAGAGGTCGCCATTGAACCTCTGCAACTGTGTGCTTATTAATTACTGGAAACTGCAAATCTCACTTCACAGTTTCACTATTTTTTAAGAACCAATGCATGGTAATATATGCAAACACTCAAAAACTATATAGTATACATAATTTTCTGACTCTCGTTAGCCTCGTGATCAAATATTTTATTTTGTCGCACGAAATACCGTGCCGGTCTTTTGTGATACGATAGAGTTTTAAACCAAAAATCTTTCCTTTTTTTTTCGTTCTTCTTAACTCATCCATTGGTGAGGATTTCAATCATCGGTGTTATGGTGGTCCATCACTGCATAAGTTTTTCTATCCGGTTATAAATACAAATCGATCAAACACGGATTCCAGAATTTTGTATTATTTATGTACACTGAAAAATCTCGATTAAATATTATTATTTTTATCAGTATTAATAATTCAATAATTTTAAAAAATAATATATTATAAAAAAAATATAGTTTTATAGAGGACTCATCCAATATATAAATTAATAATTTCATAATATATATAACTAATTAACTTTATATAATCTATTTAAAAAGCCTTGATAAAATATATATTCATTGTTATTTGCGTCTTCTTAAAATTGATGTTTCTTGAAGCTTTGGCAGAAATAAATATTTTTAATTTTTTTTTTTGAAAGTATAAAAAATTTCTTGCCTATATAATAAATTTATTGATTAATTAATAATTAATTAAAAAAATATTAATATCCTGTCAAGTTCCGACGGGGATTCCTTACATAATCCGGGTCAGGGGGCGGAAATGTATTTGAATATATATTATATTTTAAATATTTTATATTTTTTAAACTTGTATAGTTATTTGTAATTTATTTTTTAAAAATATTACATGGAAGAAAAATTATTTTATAGCTGGGCAATGGTTTATCAATAAGGCCATGGGAAGATTCATGGATCCCTTGGATTGAGAATTTCATTCCCAAAACAAAAGAAGGGATTGATGGTTTCCAGCGGGGAAGAGTGGCTGATCTCAGATTGGACGATGGTAGTGATTGGAATATAGGACTTCTGAGGGAGATTTGTGAGGAGGACACAGTAGAAGCTATCAGAAGAATTATTTGGCCTCAGCAGCAGATTCATGACGAGTTGTTGTTGGATAGTGAACAAGTCAGGTACCTTCTCTGTTAAGGAGGCTTATATGATAGGGAATGGGGATAGATTTAACCGAGCAGCAACCCCTATTTGGTCTAAAATTTGGAACTCTGGGTTGCATGAGAGATTAAAACTCCGTTAATGGAGGATGGTGGCCGATGTCTTACCTACTAGGCAGAAAATTGCTCAGAGGATAGGCCAAGATGATTTGTGTTGTGTTTTTTGTGGTTTGGAAGCTGAGTCTGGTTTGCATCTGTTTAAAGATTGTCATGTAGTTAAGACTCATGGGTTTTGGTAGTAAATGGGGCTGTAAGATAGGTACCTGGAATTCTAGTAACATACAAGATTTGGTGGGGAAGATAGATATCAATCACGATCCCACAATCGACGGCTCTCTCCAATCCCAAATTTTCAATTAAATGCAATCTCCCTCTTTTCCAAACACCAGCCCACCAGCATCGAACCTGAATCCGCATACGCCTCCGTAAAGGCATTCGCACCTGCCACCATCGCCAACTTTGGTCCCGACTTCGACTTCTTTGGCTGTGCCGTCGATGGTTTCGGCGACTTCGTCTCCGTCAGCCTTGACCCACATGTACACCCCGGCGAGATTTCCATCTCTGAAATCTTCGGCGACAACGCCAACAAACTCAGCAAAAACCCATTATGGAACTGTGCTGGAATCGCGGCCAGTGAAGTGATGAAGATGCTTGGAGTCCGGTCGGTGGGTTTGTCTCTTTCCCTTGAGAAGGGATTACCATTGGGAAGTGGGCTGGATCGAGTGTGGCAAGCGCGGCTGCTGCTACTGTGGCGGTAAACGTGGTCTTCGGAGGGAAGCTGGGGAAAATTTTCCTACATGATGAGAACCTTAGAAGGTACTTGTTTTTCTTGTAAGTCTTTCTTAATTGTTTTTATATATTTGGATCTTACCATGAGTATGCACACAGTGCTTCGTACTCAAGTGGTTTGTGAGCTACTGAATTTAAAGGAACAACTTATAAGGTTATAATCTGTAACATATGTTTTCTTGAAGTTGATGGAAATCTCAATGTCATTCTCCAGTGCTTGTTGAGAGTTTCTAGCAGTTGTTTCAACGCATGAGAATATTTCTTTAAAACTGAACAAGAGATGCAGTATATAGGAATTATATAGAAATTCAAAGAGGAAATAATTGTTGACAGAACAACCTAGCTCCTTTAGACACATAGTGGTTATTGATTTGAAACAATAAAAAATAATAAGAGAAGAATTTGTCCTTATTTATTGCCTCATAAATGGTTATCAGAATCAGATGTGGTTTTTTGAAAGCATCTGTATATTTTAATTTAGAAAAATAATTTGTAAAGGGGAAAGAATGGGTGAGTTTGATTACATAGATTTTCTACAAGAAGGTCCCTACATAACTAGTTTAATTAATTCCTAAGATAATACCAAGCTCCAAAGGTTGAGATTTTTTAAGTCGTCCAAAATGACATATGAGCCGTTGCACCGATGACCGCAAAATAGAATTCCTGGTCATGTGATGGCTCAGATTAGATGCAATCAAGCTCGGTCTCAACATGCGCATTCGAGAAGAGGGGGAAGGGAGAAGCAGGGCTCGAAGAACCAGCCGAGCCGTGCAAGGAAGACGGGCCTCTTGCTTTACAGAGATTGTTACGAAGTGCCTAAATTACTGGATTCTGCCGCCCTCTCATCTCTATTATTCGTCCATGTTCGGAAACAGAGAGCTCCAACACATACCGGACTCACCCACTGGCCAAGGGTGGACTTATTTTATTGGTTGTGCCTCCGGCCTCTCATTTTGAAAGCTTATTTATTTACTTGAGGCATAGGCACGGCGGCCACTGGCAAAGACACAAGCAAAGGCAGATCCAGCCACCACCATTCATCAGTCTTCTTAATGAGAGTGTGGCCTACAACTTTTAGCAGCCTCAATTTCACATTTTTCTACTCTGACCTAGCAAACCTCAATCTCCTCACCCAGGTTATCTATGGATAATATATATCCTTTTTAGAAAACAATAATTTAGAGAAATTGACTCTTACTAGTGACACCATCAAAGATTGAAATAATTTTAGAGAAGTTGACTCTTACTATAAGTAAAGCGACTAACACACATCATTAGGGAAAAACTACATTTTCAACGTGGGGAAGTACATAATAAGTAGTAACCAACGATTGGATTCTGTCAAATATTCTAGCGGGAGAGACATGAACCAAAAGAAGTCGTTAGATTTGAATTAAAAACTGCTTCCTACGAAGAGTCTTCTAATCCTCTCAATAGCCTAAAATACCTTGGCATTGGAGGTATACCGACAGTTACTACACCTTCCAACATCTGAACTACCAAACTCATGCTCGGTCTGTCGTTCTCATCGTCATGAATGCACCAACAAGCTGCTTTGCAAGCTCTGTTTAGCTCTTCAATGTCCGCATTACCATCTAACCTGCAATCCAACAGCTTCAATACTTCTTTCCCTTCGATTATTGTATTTGCAACTTTTGCTGGAAAGTAATCACACTCTTCCTCCTGATCGTTAACGGTGTCAATGTTTCTCCTTCCGGATATAATCTCGAAAAGCACTTTCCCGTAGCTGTAAACATCGACTTTTGGAGTTATAGCACCACCGGCAATCCATTCCGGAGCCAGATAGCCTCTGGTTCCTCTGATGGTGGTCAGGACCTTACTGAATTCATGGCCTAAAAGCTTTGCAAGGCCAAAATCAGCCACTTTGGGGCTGTAGTTCAGATCCAACAAGATGTTTTCGGGCTTGATGTCGCAATGAATAATGCAGTTTCTGCATTCTCCGTGAAGATAAGCCAAAGCTTTAGCTGTTCCAATGGCGATTTGATATCTTGACTTCCAGTCCAACAGATTGGAACCCTTTTGAAAGAGATGAGATTCCAGAGACCCTCTGAGCATGTAGTCGTAGACTAGGAATCTTCTCGAACCCTCAGCGCAAAACCCACGGAGGCGAACGATATTGGTGTGGTGGATCGTCCCTATAGTGTTAACTTCAGAGAGGAACTGTTTCTGGCATTGATTTAAGTTTTTGAGCTGCTTCACTGCTACGTCAATGGAGTTTGGTAAAGTCCCTTTGAAAACTGAACCAAACCCGCCTTCTCCAAGCTTTTGGGAGAAGTTATTAGTTGCTTTTCGTAGGTCCTGATACTTAAATAGAATCAGTGAATCTTGGGACATTGAATCAAATGCTTTGTAGGATCGTTTTTTCCATGTGATCAATAAGAATACAAGGACGAGTATGGTTAAGAACAGTATGGTAGATGCTATAGCAATAATTGTAGTCTTTGTCTTGGTTCTTTCATCATTATTTTTCAACTCCTTACGATCATGATCAGAAGCTGCAACACGGATGTGAATTGATTTTCTGATCTCATTTTCCGTCGAAAGTAGCCGGGGATTGATCAGTTCTCCGCTCCAAATCAAACACGTCCCATGATCAATCTCATAAGCAAATGCAGTGCATGAACAGTTTCTTATGCATGCAGATTCACAGCCTTCAATGGTGTTGATATTGTTTGTTATAAGTGGCTGTGAATTCAATGGAAATCGAGTACTGGAAATGACCACGAATTTGATCTTAAATCCTCCATTGTTGCATTGTAATGGAGTTTTTCTCAAACACCCGTCTGAATGATCTCCAAGTTTCTAATCCTCTGAATTTCTCGGTTGAAATCCTTGAAGGCAATCACAGAGAGGTACACTCATCTGGTTGCAGCTACTAAAAGCTCCACAGAACGAATAAACGTTGCATTGTTCACTCGGTCGCATCCAACACATATTCCATTGCTCGAAATTCTTACCCCAAATGTAATTCTTAAGCTGACCTGTAAAATCCATAACATATCTAGCAAGTCCAAGGTGGCTGTTGGAAAATACGAAGTAGCTCTCGTTTTCATTCGAAATGTAAGTGAGATTTTCTTCGAATTTCTGCAATACCACTTCCGTGACAAACTGAAAAATATTCCCTGCTGGATTCCAATCTCCAGTAGTCCAATAGATCTCACTGCCATTGAATACCATAATGATGCTTGTCCCGTTTGGTTCTAGCTGAATAGAGAAAGGCCCAGGAGCTGGATTTTCCGAGCTTTTCCAGGAAGTCAAGACTGTTTTTTTCTTGAGAAATTTATGGTATCCGAGCTTTGCACCAGGCAGCCAAGTATCAGTTGGATGATCAAAACTTTGCCACATTATATTGGATGAATCTGAACTACTTCTTATAATGAAATTTCCATTGTCAAGGAGCACACCTAGGGTAGAATTAGGAATGGTACACTTGGTATTTGTGGACCAAATTACTTTGAGATAGGTTTTGGTGAATAACACCAGGTTACCATCTAGAAGTAGTTTTATTGCTGAAGAAAATGGGTCAGAAACAGGTCGGTTTCTGTTTGCAACCCAGACCACTGTCTTATCATGCGTTGGTTTCCCCAAGTACCAAATACCCATGTAGTAGTTTGGAGATTTATCTGGTTTGAAGAAACCCAGTTCAAAATTTCCACCTTGAGAGACTATGGTCTGGTTTCCGGAGAGAAACTGGTCTGGAAAGATGGCGTCGGATCCATTGAAGAGATGGGTTTGGAGTGAAATCAAAACAAGAAGTTTAGCATAATGAAAGAATTGCAATTGCTTGCTTTTTGTGGTATTTCTCATTTCTCTTCCTTCTGGTTTCCTGTTTGCTTGCATTACTGATTTGCATTTGATGGTGCCCAAATCATTTATAAGCTCCTGTACATTTGTGTGATGTATAATCTATTTTGTATTACAGAGCAAAATGATGTTTTAATTAATTGGATATAACTTTCTTGTTTAATACACTTTAATACTCTCTAGTTTGATTAGATTTTGATTAAAGTCATATAATTTTCTTTTCCAAGGTCTCTAATTTGCAATTTGATTCAATTATGATATAGATTTCACTAAATTTTTTTACCAAATCCTAACAGAAAACATAATTTAACTATTCAAATTAAGATGAAGAAGCATATTTATTTTTTGTCAAAAAATTTTTTGAAAGAGCTTCGGATGATCATATGCCTTGCACGCATTGATGATTTAGACAATTAAGTTATATATGACAAAAAAAAATGGCAATTTAGACAGTCAAGTATATACGATAAAAAAAAAAAGAAGAAAAAAAAAGAGAGGATTCAATAGTGTTCTAATGTTTCAATAATATAAAATCAGTTTCTAACCAACAATTAGATTGGCTTTTATTAGAAAGCAGAAGCAACTCATTAGCCGTACCCAAAAGTTGGTGTGGTTCATAAAGACCCACCATTATTGCTTGTCCTCTTCTTATCGGATCATCCTTTAACATCATTCCAATGGCAAGTACATACTTCCGAAATATCAAAGTGTTTTTTTTTTTTTTGCCCTTTTTTGATAAAACGTATGAGTAATTTAAGTACTATTGTTTTCAGGTAATAGAGTAATTTAAGTACTTGTGTGCACGTTCTTTATAAGCTTTCTAAATGAAGTTAATTAGAGAGAAGAAAGATAAGCCATGGCCTTTTGTTTGTTTGCTGGATGACAAATAATCTGTAATATCAAAAGAGCTAATGAACTCCCTCTGTAGTTTTAATCTTCTTTCAAATAATCCCCTTTCATCAAAATTAACTGTAACAGTAACAGTATTACATTTTAATAAAAATGGCATCGGTAACCTTTGTTATCAAATAAGCATTTTGTCACTAAAAGATTAGTAACAATAAATATATTCAGTAAAGATTGGAGGAAAAAATATGGGTTTTTTGATGCCATATCGCCTCTAGGACGTACTTGAATTTTTTTTTTAATTATTTTCTCTCAAAATTATTATTTTGGTCAGATTTTGAATGAAAAATCAAATATACCCCTGTAGATTTCTTACGCCTCTTTTCTTTGTATGTGTGTCTTCTTTGTCACCTTTAGCGATGAAGTTTTTAACGATGAATATTTTTTAATTCTATTTTTTATAATTTATCAAAATATTTTTTTAGTTATATATTTGAAATTTTTAAAGAATTATACGAAAAAAATAAATTGGGATAAAAAAATCATAATAAAAATTGAAAAGTTTATAAAAATTAAATTTTTTTAAAAAAATTTAAAAAAGATCCTTCGTCGCTAAAGCTGACAAAGTTCTTTGCAGTACTTCATCAGCGTTGCTAAAAGTTTTGTCGTTGAAGCTGACGAATTAAAGCCGATGAAATTCGTCCGCTTTAGCAACGAAACTTTTAGCGACGTTGATAAAGTATACGAAGAACTTCTTCAGCTTTAGCAATAAAACTTTTAACAATGAACTTCTTGTCGCCGATGAAGAACTATATCAGCTTTAGCATGAAACTTTTAGTGATGAAGGATTTCTTTTAAATTTTTTTTAAAGTTTTAATTTTTATAAACTCTTCAATTTTCACCAAAATTTATCATATTTTTTTTTTATTTTAATTTATTTTTTTATATAATTATTTAAATTTTTTAAATATATAGTTAAAAAATATTTTAATGAATTATAAAAAATAAAATTAAAAAAATAATCTATTATTTAAAAATATTATTATAAATTTAAAATAAAATAATTATTTAAAAAAAATTAATTAAAAAATTTCAAATACTGTTTAGCCTGAATGTGGATCGAAAAACCTCTACTGAGCTAAAAGGCAGTGGAGCAGCGAATGTATATACTATGCCATCAAAATGCGCGAGAGGTTGACGAACAAGAGGGAGTGGGCCGGATCAAATTGCCGTCCTTAGCACCATGCGACCCACGGGTGCTGAGCCCAAAATTATCTGGCATATGGTTGTCTTTGTTGAATTGTCGTATTGTCTTTGTTGAATTGTCGGTACCAACAGACCTAATAGGCTTAAATAAATAGTAAAGGCCCAATTAATAATGGAGATGGCAGACTTTCAAACTTTAAGCTGTGTAGTTTAAAATTTGATACGCAGATTAGATACTAATTTTGTTTGTATCCTGGGACTAATTTAGGCAGATCAGAATAAAGACAATTTTAGTACCGTATAACAAAATTATAAATTTTTTATCCAATACATGCCGCACTAGAACTTTTTGAAAAAAATATATATATTCTATTTTATATTTTATTAAATTTATATTTATAATATAATATATATATATTTATATCATAATTTATTATGATAAATTAATAAAAGAACCTATTTTTGATAACCAATTTTTCCTAATCTATAACTCTAGAAACCCAACTTACAATCAATTTTAAATTTTTCAGCCACACCATTGAGAGAAGAACCAAGAAGACGATTAGAAAAACAATAGAAGAAAGGCCAATTGCAGAAAGGTGTTGAAGAAAGCCCAAGAAGACGAGGCATTGAAAGGCATAACTCCATGAAAGTTGTTTGCGAGATTCAAGTGCTTCAAGCTCTTCATCTCCGAGAAGTACCTCGAAATCGTCCCGTTCAACTGATTGGGAGCTCAGATCAACATGAACCAAACCCGGGAGCTCAGATCAACTTTCAAGGTTTTCAAGTAGATTAATGGAGCTGGGTATCGGTTCTTTCAGCCTATTACCCGAAAAATCAACATGGGTAAGGTTCAAATTCAAGTGTTTGGGAATACTACCAGTGAGATTAGCATGCGAAATGGTCACAGATTTGAGTTTCTGCAAGTTGCCAAGAATGACAAAAAGGACCTCTGGCATTGACCTGCACATTAGAGACGGTGAGATCCGTGAGGTTCTGAAGGCGAGCGAGCCAGACGCCATTGAGCTTGCGGAGGCTGTTGATGCATGTGAAGGAGTTTGGGTACTAATTTTGACGCAACAAATAGTCCTTCGTCCCGGATTTAAATTAGTCCGTATCATCACCGAACATCAACCTTTACTACTTATTGGATTATTGAACAAAATTAGTCCAGTCCTATCCTGTCCGAATTGCCAAACACGCCCTAAAATACCAAAACGTTCAATTTCAATCTAATTCCAGTAATTCCAGAGCTAGTTTAGCATTGCAAGTGGCTTTGTTTCTCAGAAAGCATTATTACAAATCCAAACACATAAAAAACTTAAATATATTCGCCTTCACAAATGAAATATTCAAATCATCTAAAACAAACCATTTTTTTTTTCATTTTGAATTTCAATATTTTGATTTGACAAGTTGCTGGTCGGAACAACCATCATCTTCCACCAAAACTTCGTCAGATAAGATTTGAAAAAAAGAAAGAAAGATAGAAATAGAGAAAAATGAGAAATTCTTCAAGAACCCACGTCTTTCTTTTGAGATTCAAATTACTAATTGATAATAACATCAGAAGAAGATAACAAATCTCTAATAGAACTTATAAAACAAAATGAAATTGAAAACTAAAAGGAAAATGAAACGAGGATACAATTCATACGAATCAGAAAGAACGTAGCGAGTAGATTTTGATCATGCGTAAATATACAATCATCACCCGTCAATTGCTTTCATCATATTCGAATTCATCACCAAAAATAAAATTAACCAAAAAAATAAAGATTCAGATTTGTTTGGGAAGATTAGAGCGTGAGATGGGAAACAACATGAGCGACGGCAGGATGCGGAAGGTTTTATAGTGAAGTTTATTGAAGCCCTAGCGAGTGACTCTGACTGTTTGGTTACAAGGACATCATTAACCCCCGGAAAGGAGTTTTTGTTGTTTGGCTGTTATATTGTCCCATTTAGAGTAATTTCAAATTTTTTTTTTATTTTGATGAATAAACAAATTATAATGGACCCTTTCTTTCTTTCTTTTTTTACGTCTCTTTCATTTTATTTATTTTTTATCTGATTATGATACTAAAATTAATTGAGGAACTAAAGTGCATAGTCATCTTTTGTCTAACGGTTCAAAATCAATTAAAGTAATTTTTTATTATAAATTAACAAGTTTTAAAAATTATACATGTATGCATCTTCCATCACAATTTAAATTCGACCAATATGTAATATTTCGGATAAATTCATGTCCCTATACAAAAAAAAAAGTTTCAAAATTAACAACATTGATATTGTGATAATTCTACATTGAATATAACCAACAAAGAAAAAAAAAGGTAGTATTTTTATTCCCAAAATATATAAAGTACAACGAAATCAAGTAAAGGTAAAGATAAAACTAAATGAAAAAATAATAATAATCAAAGAGAGAAATAAAGGTAATAATCTCTTGTATAATTTAAAGTTCTTGACTATGTAATTTAAAAAACTGAATGAAGAAAAGAAGAATTCGCTGAATTTGGGTTGTTAGTAATTCAATTTTGTTTGTAGGGATTTTTTGTGGCCTCCAATATGGTCTCAAAGGAATTTTGTACGCATAACTTGAATTTCTGTGAGTCGATATGCTGTGTTTCCGTTCCAAAGGCAACTCTCACGTTTCCCATATAGCTTACAACTGCTATGTCAAGGTCCTTGCAAGTTCATTAAAAACAACAAAAAAAATAGAGCTATTATATATACATATATATAGATATACATACATATTAACACATAATCAACAAGGTTATATATAAAATCGACAACTACATGTAATTACAGTTTTAATTCTCTTCGAACCCAGGTGGATTACATTTAATTACCAATTTTGCCCCCATTAAAAAATACACCACCTAGCAAAAGCTAAGCATCATTGTTTGCTTGTTTTGTTTTTTAAATAAAAAAGCCTCCTAATTAACAGGTGTAATCAACCTAAAAATCTATTAGAAATCATAACATCTTAAAATTAAATTTTTATAGCCTATAAATTCGTACATTCTAAGATGATAGAAACAACTTCGTTCTATTATGTCACACTCTTAGGTATAGCTAAGCAGTTTTGCTTAATGTATCATCAATGATATACATATGATAGGTCAGACCATCCAACCTTGTGGAACAGGGCAGAGATAGTTTACGTATAATACATTGTTTATAGATATAATATATATAATAAAGACATATATTTCTTATGTACTCTTTTTTAAAAATAAAAATTGAAATGTTTATAATTAATATATAGTTTTTAAACATATATATGTACGTACCTCAGGTGTTCCAACGACCATATAGTATAATCCAGTAATGGGATGATTTGCCAAATCCATCTTCTCCACAGGACCAATTATATTTGAGATTGTCATGCTCGCATTTCTAAGTGTGTTGTAGACGTAACGAGCTCCTCCCTACAACAACACTATTTTCACATTAATTATGAAAATACTGAATAGTTTTCTCAAAGCAGTATTAACGAACTAAATGATTTGGAGTTGTATTATTTCTATTAAAAACATTAGAACATTTTTGTTTTACCATTATTTATTAGAGTACATGTGCTAAATTTTAGCATTCATATTTTAGATTGCGTCGGAGATGACGCAATAATGTTAAAATTTAAAAATAACAATGTGATTTTAACATTTTGTATTGAAGACGCTCTAATTAACTATACAATTGCATGTATATTAATTAAGCATCGATCATATATAATAATAAAAGCAATTAATTTACTCACCTCATGGCCTTTGTACTTCTTCAAAATGTCCAGTAACTTACCAATGAAATAGACAGCTAAAGAATTTTTCTTTCTCTTGATTATCTTTTGTGCAAAGTAAATGAAGTCTATAGGGTTTGAGAGTTGATTTAATTGGGGAATTGCTATATGCAAGAAGGAAAATCGATTTCCCCAGGAGGCATTGGCATCAGGAAGTTCCATCATCTCCTTGATTGACTTGTAGTCACCAAGCATCCTTGTATTCAGCAACACCAATGCTGTGGAATTTGACTTTGTTGATTCTTTGCTAATCTCTTGCATGTATAGTCTAGTGCCAAAGAATATTATTCCAACGATCACATCATTTATTGTCTGCAATATTAAAATTTCTTGTATTAATAGTACATAACAAAAGTAATGGTTATTAAATTTTTTTTTATAATTGGTACATATAAAAACCAATTCATTTTCGAAAGAAACAAAATTAATTGTTAATTAAGTTCTTAAGTACTATGATTGAATAAATTAAACAAACCTTTTGACTCCAATTATATAAATTAATTATCTTAACGGTTTTTTTTAGTTATAAATCTTTGTAACCTCTTTATAAAATTTTGGTAGATGTATAATTAAGTATATGCTACTAAGACAAGACTTGAAATTACTTGATTTATTTGTCTATAAGACACACTACGATTATAATTAATGTTTTGTAACTTGATAACTAGTCTGTGATACAAATTAATTACATACACTTTATTATATAACATTATGGTTCTTTATAAGAAAAAGTAACATTATGGTTGTTTGTAAAATAATTTGTATGACTTGAGGTTTCGTGACTCAAATGCACTGATATGTTTACAGTTAGAAATTTGGCAAAATTTAAAAGAGGTCCTAATTATATCAAATTGAAAATTAGAGGGCCTAAATTAAAATAAAGAAATATTAAAAATGCCCTAATTAAAATCTAACAAAATTATAAGGTACTAAAGTGTATTAAATCATACTTTAAAATATTCATAAACACTGAAATCTTCGGATGCAACATTGAGAGATTACATTAACTGCTAACAACCATGTACAGATGAAATGAATGCAATTATTAACTGAATCACTTAATTCATATATTTTTACTTGAGAAGCACAAAAACTCTAGTAAAATAACTAGATAATAGGCCAAAGAGGAGGGAAAAATTGTAATAAAACTCTAAAACTTACCACATCAAGGCTGGTCTTGATTGACTTGATTTGATCAAGAGAGAATGTAAGGGTAGTTATTGTAATTGGTTTAATTTGAACTTCACCATTCGAAGATCTTATCGGTGTTGGATCGTCTTCGAGAAAACTGCTCTTCAAGATACTCCAGCTGAAGTCCAACACAGTGTTGAAAGCTGAAGATAAAATTTGAGGGACAACACCAAACATACTTTTACTTTGAACACTTTCCAATTTTGAGTGCTTGAGTGAAGGGAATGTGAGAGGAAGAGAAGGATTGTCAGCTCGTTGCAGACAAGAGAGAAGAGCACCCATTAGAGAGTAGCCATCACCAAGTGCATGGTGAAGCTTGAATATGACATTTCCAGCTGCATTACTTGTTGGGTATTTGACTATATGAACTTCCCACAGTGGCTTATTTTGTGAAAACCTTTCTAATGCTATCTTTGATAAGTATTCTTCAAAATACTTATCATAGGATTTAATAGTAAGGCCTGAGGGAAATATAGGAACCCTAACGTGATCTTCAACCTTTACTTCAACTTTCTTCCATCTTTTCTCTCCATTTATGTCATCAACCTGTGTCGTTTTAAGGTCATATACAGTTTTAAAACAAATAGGATAAAGAAATAATGCACTGCCTCTGAATATATAAATTCAACTATTGTACATGTTTAATTTATTGAGCTTTTAATTTTCAATTTCATGTAAATGGGCAAAAAAAGAAAAAAAAGAAAAAAAGAAGATATATGTAATGAATAATCTCCATTTTAATATATCACACAATAAGTACTTATTGGTGAAAGGAATGACTGGAAGGCATTTATTGCCGCCCTTCAATGGAAACACACAATCTCAAACTGATTTAATTTGATTTCAGATCACTTATGATTCTTTCACTATGCATTTGACATATCATCTTTTTTTTTTTTTTTGATGAATGCATTTGACATATCATCTAAATAAAATAAAATTGTCAAATATTGAATGGAAGGGACAGATAAACGAACAAGAAGGGAACGAAAAATTTGAGTTTCATGTGTTAAAAGATTGTTAAAAAGGTACGCGTACAACCTGTTAGTTTTTCATAGATAAACAGATATTATAGTGAGGTGCGACACACACTAGGAATTATTTATTTTTTAAAATAAACACATTAAAAATCAGCTAATGTGATCTAACCTTTCATAATTAAAATTTAACAAAAAAAACTAAATAATAAGAAAATAACCTAATTAATTAAGGAGCGAATATCAAATTAAGAATAGCACTCACCATGACAGAAGAGAAACGAGGATTGATGGGAAGGAACACATTCTGAAGCAAAGACATGGTTTGCGAATCATTAATCGGTATCCCAATTTCCAAAACCGAGATGATCGACAACGACAACGCCGAGCTGTTGAAGAATTGTCCGGTAGGGCTCACGGGCTCCAACATTGTTTCTTCAAAGCATTCCATCTTTTTCTTCACTTTCTTTTTTCTGTCTAATAGTTGATCTCCCTCAAACTTTCAAGAGCTCGACAATGTCTGCTTTGTTTCATCAACCACTTAACTATTCAAAGAATAAAACAGCCAGAGAGTACCATACGCTTCCTTTCATTTGTCAAAATGAACATATATACGCAGTGCAATATATATAGATACATTCCAACAAGTTACCATAATTGCACCTCTGCGTATTTCCAAACCTATTTTAGTTCCACCATAAATTGAGTTTTGCTATTCTGGTTGAGTTTCTTGGCATGGTCTCATAAATTAAAATGGCTAAGTTGTTGGATACACATTACTTCTCTCCATCTATACCCTACCTACTTGTGGTCCTATTTATTAAAGAAATAAATTGACAGAGTTCACCAATCCATCCAAAATAATTATGTTTAAGTGAATTATGTTATTTATCATCGTTGGTAATGGACCGACCGCTTACTTGGATGTCATTTAGTAATTGGTTATTAAGTGAAATTTTTTTAATCTAAAAACATAATTTGGAGAAATGATTCCTATAAGATTAATTATGCCTATAAAATTCATCAACGGGCTCATAAAAATGGAAAATGGTGTTATCTCTAGAGATCAAAAACATTATTAATCTATTATATATGTCTTGTGTGGAAAAATAAATACACTCACATCCTCCTCAATTCAGTATTGCACCCAATACATAAAAATTTCAAGAAAACTGGAAGTACATGATAGTATCACTCTTTAAATAAAATATTTTGCAATTTAAAAATAAAAGTTAGAAAAAAAAAAAAAAAAAGAAGCTCCAACGAGGTGTAATATTGATGAATCAGGTGAAGATATAATGTATGTTTCAAAAATACTTTCTAATATATATATATATATATATACACACACACACACTGAAAGTGAGAGAGTTAGGCCCCAACTAAACAAATCATGAAGAGGATGGTACATGATTAATAACTGATGTGGACCTACATATTAATTGGAAGCCCAATCTCTCTTTGAAAGTATCACAAGATTTTTTTGATAATCTTGAAAATACCAAAAGATGCAAGTACAATTAAGTCCTATCTATCTATTTGATGACAGCTCACCTAATATAATTTTCCTGAGGATGGAACTTTTTTCTTCTCTCATTGTAGTTGATGTCAAATTGATCACTTCATCCGATAAAAACCTCAGAGCCAATGACCTATCTAAATTTTTTTTTTTCCAACTATCGATTTCTCTCTCTCCTTTTTTTTTTTTTTTTTAAATCTCCACATGGTGCAGACAAATTTGCTCGGACACCAAAAACAAAAAGTTGTTTGGAAAGAGAATGGTCATAGAAAACAATTTTATTGGCCAAAAAAATTTGATACAATAGCTGGCCATATGACTGATCTGGGAAGACAGATTGTAGTAGAGCAAAAGGAGTTAAAGAAGGGTTTGTACAAAAAGGGATACTACAGTAACTGATCCTCATTGTCGAAGGTAGTCCAATTACCCTTTTACCCTTCAGATACTACAGGTGCTGTTCCTGATATTTTTCCAAAAAGGAAATAAAATTCCAATAGTTTTTAGGGTTATTTTCATTTGCACCCATAAAGTTTGGCTTCATATCAATTAGATCTCTCAGATTTCTCCCAAAAAAAAAAAATGAAAATAGTTTCCTTTTTGTTGCTAATATGTTATAATTTTCGACATAGCCTCTCCATGGATAGCGGTAATTAAACTTTTAAATTTTATTTTTTCAATTGATATGATATTATATCATTTGTTTATAAATTAATAAGAGTTAAATGGACATATGCATAAAAATAAAAAAAATAAAACTTTCAACTAATACTAGATTGAAATCAATAACTTATTTGTATCCCTATTCAACCCATCCTCAAATATCTAATTTTTCTTTTTAAAATAAAAGGGTATTAATTAGAGTGATGTTTTTTCTTTTCCTAATTTTGAAAATAAAATGAACATGGGTTAGTTTATAGTTGAATATAAATTGGATGACAAAGCGAGAAAAGTTATGTCTTGATATATATCACCGACCTCGATATCAACAAAGTCTTGCTCGCATTTAAATTATATCAACATTATATTTATGACTCAGCAATCGAAAATTCAATAGCATTTAAAAATGTGATGTAATAGAGAAAAAATTATTCAAATTTTTATATTTATTTATAAAAATTGAGATCTGAATTTTAATATATTTAATTTTATTGATAGTTAAGGAATAAATATTCTATTATAAATTCATATAAATAAAATTAAAATAACAAATAAGTCAAACCTTTTCTATTTAAAAAAATAATAATAATAAAAAACTCAATAATTTCTTCACATGCCGTGTTTGGGAAGTTGATGGTTTATCGTGCCTTAGGCCCCCACCTTGCGGTGGGATATATGCGTACTAAATCCTACATGGACCTGGGGACCCAGTGTTTGGGAAATTGATGTTTCTCGTGCCTGAGTCCCCATCTCGCGGCGGGTTAGATTACTACTAAATCCTACAGTATTGTTGGAGGGGAACCCACTTGCTTTAATGTTACTTCTATAATTATTGAAAGATGCATTCGCAATTTTTTTTTCCTTTTCTTTTCTGAACGATTTAAATTCATTCATTTATTATATATATATATATATATATATCATGGATCATACTTATTTGGATGTTAGTTGGTCAAAAAAGAAATAAAAAGGTTAATATAGAAGATAAATGAAACACACGAGGTGAACTTCACAGATTGAGTTTGTTTTAGTCCAAAAGAAAAAAGAAAAAAAAGAGGAAGAAGAGAGAGTTAATTTGTTGTTTATGTACTTTTAATTTTCTTTTTCTTAAAATCTTTTAAGCCGTAATTGTAAGGGAGAGTACTTAATGTGAGCCAATAATAAAAGGTTAAATTATAAAAATCCTCCCAAACTTTCATTCATCCGATATTTCATTTTGAGTTGTATTAAATTTACGTTTGCTTTTCTAGTTGAGTATTAATTGGTTTACTTAATATTTTAATGTGATTGGCTATTATGTGAATGGTCTGAACATCATGTTAAAATTGAACATTTGCATGTGTAATTGTGCATGAAAAAAAGAAATAAATGGAGAAAAATGAGAAATTCTTCAAGAACCCACGTCTTTCTTTTGAGATTCAAATTACTAACATCTAATCATCACCCGTCAATTACTTTCATTATATTCAAATTCATCAGGAAAACTAAAATTAACAAAAAAAAAAAGATTCAGATTTGTTTGGGAAGATTAGAGAGTAAGATGGGAAACAACTCGATCGACAGCAGGATGCAGTAGGTTTTATAGTGAAGTTTATTGAAGCCCTAGCGAGTTAACCCTCCGAAAACAGTTTATGTTGTTTGGCTGTTATCTTGTCCCATTTAGAGTAATTTCAAATTTATTACTTCTACACAAATTATGATGGACCCGTTCTTTCTTTCTGTTTTACTTCTCTTTCATTTTTTTTTTTTTTTTGAAATCTGATTATGATACTAAATTTAATTGAGGGATTAAAGTGCAAAGTTATCTTTTGTCTAACGGTTCAAAATCAGTTAAAGTTTTTTTATTATTATTATTATTATAAACAAGCTTTAAAAATTAACAACATTCAAATTGTGATAATTCTACATTGAATATGACCAACAAAGAACAAAAGTAATATTTTTTATTCCCAAAATATATAAATTGCAACAAAATCAAATAAAGGTAAAGATAAAACTAAATAAAAAATAAATAATAATTAAAGAGAGGAATAAAGATAATAATCTCTAATATTCTTTAAAGTTCTTGACTATATAATTTAAAAAACTGAATGAAGAAAACAAGAATTTGCTGAATTTGGGTTGTTAGTAATTCAATTTGTCCTTGTAGGAATTTTTTGTGGCCTCCAATATGGTCTTAAAGGAATTTTGTACACATAACTTGAATTTCTGCGAGTCGATATGCTGTGTATCCGTTCCAAAGGCAACTCTCACCTTTCCCATATAGCTTACAACGGATATGTCAAGGTCCTTGCAAGTTCATTAAAAACAACAAAAATAGAGTTATTATATATATATATATATATATATATATATTAACACATAATCAACATTGTTATATATAAAATCGACAATTACATGTAATCACAGCTTTACTTCTCTTCGAACCCACGTGGATCACATTTAATTACCAATTTAAGCATCATTGCTTTTTTTTTTTTTTTTAAACATAAGAAAAAAAGCCTAATAAGAGTAATCAATTTAGAAATCTATTAAGAATTATAACATCTTAAAATCTAATTTTTATAGCCTATAAATTCAGACCTCTAAGGTGATAGAAAGAGTTTCTTTCCATTGTGTCACACTCTCGTGTTGCTAAGAAGCATAGCTTAATATATCATGAATGATATACATATGGTAGGTCAAACCATCCAACCTCATGGAACAGAGCAGGGATAGTTTACATATAATACAATGTTTATAGATATAATATATATCATAAAAATATATATATTATTTATTCTTTTTTTAAATTTTTTTTGAAGTGTTTAGAAATAATATATAGTTTTTAAACATATATTATTTATTTATATTTGAATAAAAAGTAAAAAAAGAAAACAAATAAACAAAACAAAAGGTACGTACCTCAGGTGTTCCAACGACCATAAAGTATAATCCAGTAATGGGATGATTTGCCAAATCCATCTTCTCAACAGGACCGATCATATTTGAGATTGTCATGCTCGCATTTCTAAGTGTGTTGTAGAAGTAACGACCTCCTCCCTACAACAACACTATTTTCATATTAATTATGAAAATACTTTATAGTTTTCTCAAAGCAGTATTCACTAAAAGATTTAGAATTGTATTATTACTATTAAAAACATTAGAACATTTTTATTTTAGTATTATCTATTGGAGTACATGTATTAAATTTTGACATTCATATTTTATATTGTGTCGGATATAATTCCACAATGTCAAAATTTTAAAATAACAATATCATTTTGACATTTTATATCGCAGATGCTTTAATTAACTCTACAAGTGCATGTATATTAATTGAGCATCGATCATATATAATAATAAAAGCAATTAATTTACTCACCTCATGGCCTTTGAACTTCTTCACAATGTTCAGTAGCATACCAATGAAATAGACAGCTAAAGAATTTTTCTTTCTCTTGATTATCTTTTGTGCGAGGTAAATGAAGTCTAGAGGATTTGAAACTTGATGTAATTTGGGAATAGCTATATGCAAGAAGGCAAATCGATTTCCCCAGGAGGTATTAGCATCAGGAAGTTCCATCATCTCCTTGATTGACTTGTAGTCACCAAGCATCCTTGTATTCAGCAGCACCAATGCTGTGGAACTTGACTTTGTTGATTCGTTGCTAATCTCTTGCATATATAGTCTAGTGCCAAAGAATATTATTCCAACAATCACATCATTTATTGTCTGCAATATTAAAATTTGTTGTATTAATAGTACATAACAAAAGTAATGGCTATTACAAATATTACAAATTTTTTATAATTGGTACATATATAAACCAATTCATTTTCGAAAGATGCAAAATTAATTGTTAATTAAGTTCTTAAGTACTATGAGTGAACAAATTAAGTATCTGAAAGGTTTTCTTTAGTTATAAATCTTTGTAACCTCTTTATAAAATTTGGGTAGATGTATAATTAAATATATGCTACTAAGACAAGACTTGAAATTACTTGATTTATTTGTCTATAAGACACACACTACGATTATAATTAATGTTTTGTAACTTAATAACTAGTCTAGGATACAAAATAATTACCTACACTTTATTATATAAATACTTTAAAAGAGTTAAATACAATTTAGTATACTCCTCACAAAAATCTTAAAATTAATGCCCTCTACAAAAAAATTTAAGATTTTTTTTTCCAAAATTTTGACAGAAAACATAACTACACTATTCAAATTAGACAAAAAAAAAAAAAAGAAAAAAAAAAGAAGGTAACATTATGATTGTTTGTAGAAGAATATGTAAGACTTCAGGTTTCGTGATTCACATGCACTGATATGTTTACAGTCAGATATTTGGAAAAATTTAAGAGAGGGTCCTAATTAAATCAAATTTAAAATTAGAAGGCAAAAATTAAAAGGAAAAAAAATATTAAATATGCCCTAATTGAAATCTGACCAAACTAAAATGTACTAAAACATATTAAATCATACGTTAAAATATTCATAAACACCGAAATCTGCAGACACAACATTAAGAGATTACATTAATTCTAACAACCATTTACAGATGAAATGAATGAAATTATTAACTGAATCAATTAATACATATATTTTTACTTGAGAAGCACAAAAACTTTAGTAAAATAACTAAATAATAGGCCAAAGAGGAAAAAAAAATGTAATAAACTCTAAAACATACCACATCAAGGCTGGTCTTGATTGACTTGATTTGATCAAGAGAGAATGTAAGTGTAGTTATTGTAATTGGTTTAATTTGAACTCCATCATTCGAAGATCTTATCGGTGTTGGATCGTCTTTGAGAAAACTGCTCTTCAAGAAACTCCAATTGAAGTCCAACATAGTGTTGAAAGCTGAAGATAAAATTAGAGGGACAACACCAAACATACTTTTACTTTGAACACTTTCCAATTTTGAGTGCTTGAGTGAAGGGAATGTGAGAGGAAGAGAAGGATTGTCAGCTCTTTGCAGACAAGAGAGAAGAGCACCCATTAGAGAGTAGCCATCGCCAAGTGCATGGTGAAGCTTGAATATGACATTTCCAGCTGCATTACTTGTTGGGTATTTGACTATATGAACTTCCCAAAGTGGCTTATTTTCTGAAAACCTTTCTAATGCTATCATTGATAAGTATTCTTCAAAATACTTATCATAGGATTCAATAGAAAGTCCTGAGGGAAATATAGGAACCCTAACGTGATCTTCAACCTTCACTTCAACTTTCTTCCATCTTTTCTCTCCATTTATGTCATCAACCTGTGTCATTTTAAGGTCATTAACGTAAATTTAATGAGTTTTAGAACAAATAGGATAAAGAAATAATGCACTGCCTCTGAATATATAAATTCAACTGTTGTACATGTTTAATTTTTTGTGCTTCTTAATTTCATGTAAATGAAATAAAAAATAAAAAAAGAAGAAGAAGAAGGTATACGTAATGAATAATCTCCATTTTAATACATCACACAATAAGTACTTATTGGTGAAAGGAATGACTGGGAAGTATCTATTGCAGCCCTTCAATGGAAACATGGAATCTCAAACTGATTTAATTTGAGTTCAGATCACCTATTTTCCTTTTTATATTCTTATATGTTCCTTACACTCAACATTTGCCACATCTTCTAAATGAAAAAAAATAATAATAATAATAAAAATAAATTGTCAAATACTGAGTAGAGGGGACAGGTAAAGGAACAAAGAAGAGAACAGATAATTTGAGTTCCATTAAAAGGGTTGTTAAAAAGGTACACGTACAACCCGTTAGTTTCAGTTTCATAGATAAGCAGATATTATAGTAAGGTACGATACACCAGGAATTATTTATTTTTTAAAATAAACACATTAAAAATCAGTTAATATGATCTAACCTTCCTCCAATTTGGACAATAATCATAACTAAAAATTAACAAAAAAACTAAATAATAAGAAAATAACCTAATTAATTAAGGAGCGAATATCAAATTAAGAATAGCACTCACCATGACAGAAGAGAAACGAGGATTGATGGGAAGGAACACATTCTGAAGCAAAGACATGGTTTGCATATCATTAATCGGTATCCCAATTTCCAAAACCGAGATGATCGACAGCGACAACACCGCGCTGTTCATGAATTGTCCGGTAGGGCTCACTGGCTCCAACATTGTTTCTTCAAAGCATTCCATCTTTTTCGTCGCTTTCTTTCTTCTGTCTAATATTTGATCTCCCTCAAACTTTCAAGAGCTTGACAATGTCTGCTTTGTTTCATCAATCACTTAACTATTCAAAGAATAAAACAGCCACTGAGTAACATACGCTTCCTTTCTTTTGTCAAAGTGAACAATACATATATGCGGTGCAATATATATTGATACATTCCGACAAGTTAGCGTAATTGTACCTCTGTGTATTTCCAAACCAATTTACCAAAAGAAAACCTATACTTCTACCATAAATTGAGTTTTGCTATTCTGGTTGAGTTTCAAGGTATGATCTTATAAATTAAAATGGCTATGTTGTCGGAGACACATTACTTCTATCCATCTTTACCCTACCTACTTGTGGTCCTATTTATTAAAGAAATAAATTGGCAGAGTTCACCAATATTGGTCTTTCCTAGAACTTTGCTTTCGAGTGCTAGTTGAAGAAAAGACCATGCAAATTTGATAATCATGGATATTGTTTTGATGTTTATTGAAGACTAATTAAACATGTTTGCTGCTCAAGTCTATTGAGCTAGATGTTGTATCACCCATGATGGTAGCAGACAATGTAGATGCAGACAATGTACAATATTTTAGTTTATTAATCTAAGTATGGTCTATATATTATGTATTGTTGTGATTAATTTAGAGTTTGAATTGTCATGTCATATGTATTTGACAAGTATACCAACATTAGTTCATTAAAAATTAATGCAATGAATTAAACTGGATATCGTAAAATTTTTAAAAGAATAATTATATTTACAAGTGTAACTTTTATTAACCGGATGTAAATTTTTTGTAGCTATAATAGAAACACTTTTAAAATTAATCATTTGTAGCAAAACGACATATACATATTGATTGTAACTTATCATACACCAACGACAAAAAAAATTAAATAAAATAAATTGTGATTAAAGATTTAGAAGTTACAAATTACATTTCCGTAGCCAAATGGTTAGGCACGAACTTCATATTCATAGTTACCTTACATGCGAATATCAAGTTATAATTCATGTGTAGCTATAAACTGTAATTTCGTAGCTATTAAGCAAATAATAACAAAATAGTAGTCGTACCTAATAGTATTATTTTGTTACAACATGTCTAATTAATCAACATTTAGAGACCCAATTAATTACAAAATAATTATTTGGTCACGAAAAAAAAGTAAATTAGTAGCGAAATTTTATATGCCTAAAGGTACTAGTATAGTTACGGACATGTATCATAACTAAACACCCCATTTTAAATCACGATAATAAATTTTTATGACTTAAAACTATTCTATTATGGTCCTTTAATCACAAATGATCCACGAAATTTTTACATTGCTATATGTTATTAAGACACCAAATTCCGTATCTGATTAATCTTTAAATACATTTTATAGGTTTGTGGCTAATTAAAATTTTCTTTTATTTTGAATCCAACCAAAATAATTATGTTTAAATGAATAACGTTGTTTGCTATCATTTCCATATTAATTGGAAGCCTAATCTCTCTTTAAAATATCGCAAGATTTTCTTGATAATCTTAAAAATATCAAAAGAAGCAAGTGCAATTAATTCCTATCCAATATCTGTTTGATGACAACTCACGTAATATAATTTTCCTGAGGGTGAAACTTTTTTCTCCTCTCAGTGTACTTGATGTTAAATTGATCACTGCATCCTATAAAAACCTCAGAACCAATGACCCATCCAAAATTTTAACTATCAATTTCTCTCTCTCCATCTCTTTTTCTTCTTCTTCTCTTTTTTTTTTTTTTTTCCTTGTTTAAATCTCCACACGGTATAGACAAATTTACTCGGACACCAAAAACGAAAAATTGTTTGGAAAGAGAATGATTATAGAAAACAATTTTATTGGCTTAGACAAATTTGGTCGGACACCAAAAACAAAAAATTGTTTGGAAAGAGAATGGTTATAGAAAACAATTTCATTGGCCAAAAAAAATTGATACAATTGCTGGCCACGGAGATTCATACTAATATGGGAAGACAGATCGGAGTAGAGGAGGTAACGAAGGTTCGTACAAAAGGGGTACTACAGTAACTGACCCTCATTGTCTAAGGCAGTCCAATTACCCTTTTACGCTTCAGATACTACAGGGGGTGTTCCTGATATTTTTTCAAAAGAAAATAAAATTCCAACAGTTTTTAGGATTATTTTCATTTACACTAAAGTTTGGCTTTATATCAATTAGATCTCTCAGATAAAAAAGGAAAGGAAAGGAAAATAGTTTCCTTCGTGTTACCATGATCATATGTTATAATTTTCGACATTGCCTGTCCATGAGTAACGGTAATTAAACTTGTAAATTTTTTAATTTTATTTCTCCATTGATGTGATATTATATCATTTGTTTATGAATTAATAAGAGTTAAATGGACATATTCATAAAAATTGAAGTCAATAACTTATTAGTATCCCTATTCAACCCATCCTCAAATATCTAATTTTTCTTTTTAAAATAAAGGGTATCAATTAGAGTGATAATTTTTTCTTTTCCTAATTTTGAAAATAAAATGAACATGGGTTAGTTTATAGGTGAATATAAATCGGATGGCAAAGCGAGAAAAGTTATGTGTTGACATATATTACCAATTTGGATATATAATAATTTGATCAGATGGTAAAGTTGTATATATATTTCATCATTATTTGAGTTCGATCAGATGTGTAATATATTAAATAAATTAATGCTCCTCATTAAAAAAAATCTGGATATCAACAGTCTTACTGACATTTAAATTATATCAACCCAACTTTATGACTCAACAATAAAAAATTCTATAGCATTTGATGATGTGGTATAATAGAAAAAAAATTAATTAAATTTTTATATTTATTTATGAGAATTAAAATTAAAATTTTATTATATTTAATTTTATTAAAACATCAAATAGAAATAAAACTATTAAAGATATAGAATATTATTATAAACCCTTACAAACAAAACTGAAATAGGAACTAAGTCATATATCTATTTTTTTATTTTTTAAAAAAAAAATAAAAACTCACTAATTTCTTCACATGCTGTGTTTGGGAAATTGATGGTTTCTCGTGCCTTAGGCCCCACCTTGCGGTGGGATGCATACGTACTAAATATTACATATTTCTTGGATGGGGACTGAGAGTTTGGGGAATTGATGTCTGTCGTGATCGTACAGTATTGTTGGAGGGAGACCCACACGGTTTAATGTTACTTTTATAATTATTGAATGATGCGTTCACAATTTTTTTTTTCCTTTTCTTTTCTGACCGATTGAAATTCATTCATATATTATGTATATCATACATCATACTTATTTGGATGCTAGTTGGTCAATTAAGTCAACTTGGAAAAAATTTATATAAGCGATTAACTTAACATTATACCATAGTTCTAGTCACTGTTTTTTCTTTTAATACAAAAAAATAAAAGGGTTAATATAGAAGATAAATGAAACACACGAGGTGAACTTCACAGATTTAGTTTGTTTTTGTCCCAAAAAAAAAAAAAGAGTTAATTTGTTTGTTTATGTACATTTAATTTTTTTTTTCTTAAAATCTTTTAAGCCGTAATTGTAAGGGAGACTACTTAATGTGAGCCAATAATAAAAGGGTAAATTATAAAAATCCTCCCCATACTTTCATCCAATATTTCATTTCGAGTTGTAATAAATTTACGTTTGCTTTTCTAGTTGAGTATTAAATGGTTTACCTAATATTTTAATGTGATTGGCTATGACCTTCTGAATGACCTGAATATCATATTAAAATTGAACATTTGCATGGGTAATTGTGCCGTATGTTAATGAAAACATTAGTTTTTCTCAATTTTCTTGAAGATTTACTCCTAAAAAATTAATTATCATAGTGTTTTATTCATTGCAGTGTCTACACCCGAAACAAAACCAAACAACTTGCCCGTGCGGTAAGACCTGTTGGTTTTCTGCTCTGGGAGCAAGATGTAACCCCAAGTGTTATTATTGTTTGGTCCCAATACAGCTAGGATTACATTGCAGCTTTTATATCTACTTTATTATATCTGTGATAAAATTATATGCTATTTTATTATATCTCTGACAAGACTATATACTACTTTATTATATCTCTGGCAAGACTGTCTCCAATAAGAAAATAAATTTAGCCAGTGAAAATTTTAAAAAAAAATTTCTAATTGGTCTGTATTTTATACATGGTGATTAGAGTGGTATTATCTAAGATGATAATTTGGAAGATCAGATGAATTGTGTGTGTTTTTGCTCATCCACAAAGTAAGATCTATAATTGAGTATGTTAGTTAGCATATTTTATTTATATGTGATTCTGACTTTCATTGTATAATCCTAAGATGCAATAAAAACAAAACTGTAAACCAAAAATGGCCAAAGCGAGGAAGGTACAGCCCCAAAAGCTTTTTTCGTCGGGAAAACAATATTTTGGTGGATAGCCATTATGTAATTTGGCAGGTATAAAGTAATTAAAGCTTCCCCATCTATTACGGGATAAAAATAAATTCCTGCCCTTCGCTACAAGAAACAGCACGTGTAATGAGTCAATGTTGTTACAGAAAGCAATTTGTTGTGATAAAACTTAACTTTTATCACTTGAGCAAATAAATTTTGTCACTTGAACAGCCACCAATTTTTAATGTTTGTGGGTAGGATGCTTTTGTGTTAAAAGTCTAGTTACAATATATAGATACAAATAATTCTGTCAGATTTGTGACAGATTTGAGATTTGTCAATAAGGTGGTTTCTGTGAAAAAAATTCCGCATTTTGATTCAGGTCGAAGAAGGGGTGGGTGATTGTTAAAATAGGTAATGGAACCCAAAAGCCAAAATAAAATAAAAATAGAAAACAATCTCGATTCCCGCAAGAGATGGTCCCACCCAAACAACAGACACGTCGCAATCTAGTTGACCACCATCACACGCGCGCGCCTGAATCAGAGCGTACAACGAGGACGGAGAGGATGAGGATTATGAAGGCTAGAGAGGCTCGTGGTTGGCCCTTGTCACATCCCAATAGATTTTAAATTTAAATCAAATCAAATCTAACTCGAAGGAGGGGAGGAAGGCCAAAACAATGTTGTTTTTGGTCTCTCTAAAAGGTCTCCGTCACTTGCGTATGTGAGGCTACCAACTGAACCAAATTAAAAATTAAAGGGCCTTAATTTAAAAAAAAAAAAAATTAAGGGCGTTTAATCAAAATCAAACCAAACTAAAGGATATTAAAATTTATCAAACCAATATATATTACATGATGCGAATAAAGCCAGAAAATACAAGATTAATAGCAAACACCATTACATAACAAAGCCAAGAGAGAATGACCAGCTTCTCTCGCAATGATCCACCGCCAATAAACAGTAAATAGATTATATGTATATGCAACTTATATATAGCATCTATTCAACAAAAAAAAAAAAACTTATATATAGCATCTACACTTCATCACACGCTGATATCAATGAAGCTGTAGAGAAATTTACTTATTGCATTCTTCTTCGTGATTCATAGTTTCCCAGCAGTAGGCACTTTTTGTGTGGCTTTGAAAATGGTCTCGAAGGCATTTTCCACACAAGACTTGAGCTTCTGTGAATCAATGTACTCTTTTTCCATTTTAAGTACAACCCTCAGCTTTCCCATATAGCTTACAATTGTTATTCCAAGATCCTACAAAGCCCAACATAAGAATGCATGTTACAAACTTGATTAATAAAAGTAAAAATTCCCAACAAGGAGATCTAAGAGATAATTAGTTTGATAATTAAGGAAGCAGAAAAACTTAAAAGCGAAAATTAATTAATTAAAGTTATTTATATTAAAATCAATAATATTTGTTTTTTACCTCTGGGAAACCAGCCACTGTGAAGTATAAGCCACTAATTACCCAAAGCTGCTTGGTCCAATGGGCCAATCATATTTGAGATTGTCATACTTGCATTCCTCACCGTACTATGCATGTAATGGGCTGCTGCCTGTATATATATATCAATCAACACCACAACCGTACTAAGAAAAGCACTCGTTTAAAAGGTTCTCTCTTTTTTTCCAAACTTTTTTTTCCTTTTTTTTTCATTTTAGTAAAATTAGTATTAGGCATCTTCAAATTATAACTTTTATACTGTTTTAACGTTGGGAAATTTTTTTAAAACATTTAATAATATAAATTATAAACCATGGAAAATATTTAGTATAGAATTACAGAAATATGAAATTATATAACAATATTCTAGAAACTTACAAGTATCAATAATAGTAGGTACGTCAACTAGTTTGCAAAATTTATTTGTTAACTAATATGTGACAAGACATTATTGGATAATAATTTAGTATAACCTGATAAATTATTTGTAGCTTTAGTCTTCAAGTGTATATGCATACATAGAATATACTTTCATATACATACTAACAAACATCCATGCATACACATATATATGTAACGCACGTATTTATGTATATATGTACGTGGAACATTGCGTTTTAGTGGTGAGAGTTAATCAATAAATATGAAATTGTACGCACCTCATGACCTTTAAATTTGTCCACTATTCTTAAAAGCTTAGTATTGAGGTAAACAGCAAAAGGAGTTCTCTTCCTGTTGATTTCATTTTGCGAATAGCAAACGAAATCCGAAGGATTTGAAATTTGATTAAATTTTGGTACTTGTACATCCAAGAAGGCAAATCTATTTCCCCATGCCATATTGGTTTTTTCAGATGGTTTTCCCATCTCTAGTGATTTGTAATCAACCCCAGGCTTCCTGGTATTGAGCAACACCAATGCTGTTGAATTTGAGCTGTCCCATTTCTGGCTGAACTCGTGCATGTATAGTCGAACTCCAAGGAATATAATTCCGCAGATCGTGTCGTTTATGGTCTGCAAATTATAATATGATTTAAATTTCCTCACACAACGAATAAAAGAGAAACAGGAATTATTATTACCACGTACTAGAAATCAGTGGCAAATATTCATTGAACAAGTAGGTAGATAAAGAGGCAAATAAATCAGTGTTAAGGAGAAAAAACAAAATTGAACTAGTAATTAATGTTCTTACCACTCCAAGCTTAGTCTTGATTAACTTAATTTGATCAAGAGGGAAGAAGATTGTTGTTATAGTAGTTGGCTGAAACTCAACACCATCATTCCCAGATCTTATCGGTGTTCGATCATCTTCAACAAAGCTACTCTTCAAGAAGCTCCAGCTGAAATCCGACATAGTCTTGAAAACCGAGGAGAAGACTCGAGGCAAATTCGTAAATATGTTATAGTCCTTCTTGTAGTCCGATTTTGAGCGCTGACGCGAAGGAAATCTCATGGGAAGAGCAGGATTGTCAGCTCTTCGTAGACAAGAAAGCATAGCACTCATGAAAGAATAGCCATCTCCAAGTGCATGGTGAAGCCTGAATACAAGGCTACTAGCTGCATTTGTAGTTGGATACTTGATTATATGAATTTCCCACATAGGCTTATTTTCTGGAAATGCTTTCAATGATATGTCTGAGATATATTCATCGAGAAACCTATCGTATGATTCGACCGAAAGGCTGGAGTGAAAATTGGGACTGTAAATGTGATCTTCAAGTTTTACTTCCACCTTCTTCCATCGTTGCGTTTCATTAATGTCGCCTACCTGCTATCAAACTTTTCTCTGAGCATGAAATAAAAACATCAAAATTGCAGAGAAAATGCAAGTACTCTAATGATGGTGTAGGAAAGTTGTTCTTTAACTTTAAAAGTTCCTCTCAAGAGAAGAAAAGAAATTAAGTACTTTTATATACATTAATATGGTTCTGGTAGTTCAACTATATATAAGAGTGTCCGCTTTTGTTGTTGAAAAGTACATTTTTTTATCAGTATATGATAGCTTAGACTATAAAATATTAATAATCATGTAAATGTTAAAGTAATTAACTTCAAAACTAATGTAATATATAACAGAGGTATCAATATCATGACAAGTAACTAATTTGTTCTTCTAGATAGGCTGATCTCCTTAATTAGAACATGCCACATAATTTATTTTTTTTGGTCAAAATTATAACAATTTCTAAACTAAAGGGGAGAACAAGCGAGGTTGGTTAAGTGATATACACCTCCCACCTACAACTTAAAAGTATGAGAGGGATACTACTATGCCACCCTCACTCATTATTATGACACATATATGTTGATATATGTACACAAGGTATAATAAAGTATACTAGTGAGGTTTGAGATAGCTCATGTATAATAAAGTTTCAATAAAAGAATTTAAACAAAATTAAAAAAAAAAAGTGTATAACTATCAATGTTTCTTCTCAAACAAAAAAAGAGTAAAAATAGAGAGGGAGGCATAGAGAATAGACCATGATGGAGGAGAGGCGTGGGTTGATGGGAAGGAAAGCATCACTGACAAATAGCTTAACTTGTTTTTCATCAATTGGAATTGAAAATTCCCAAACACCAATTATTGACAATTGGAAGGCAGAGCTATTGCAATATTGAGCAATAGGGCTCACTGGCTCAGCCAATATTCCTTCCTCAAACTCCATCTTTCTTTTTTTTTTTTTTTACTTTCTCTAGCAGCTTTGTTTAGTTCTTTGGCTTTCAATAGCTTCAAGTATTGTAACTTGGAATTGTGTGTTGCATTTCATGGGCTATTTATAGGAACAAAAGCGACACCCAAAAATCTTAACTTGTCTTCTCTTTTTCTTTTTTTCCTTTTTTTTCTGTCTGTAAGACATAAAAAAATTTAATAGATCATGCAAAACGTGTAGTGCATGCATCCAAAAGTACATTAACAGTACAATGCATGCACGAACACCTACTAAAGTATTTTTTATGATACTCTTTATTTTAAAGAATATTTTTTATGTAATACAAAATATTTTTATCAATATTTATATATAAAGAGTGAAAAATTTTATTTAAGTGTAGTAGATTTTTTATATATATTTTTTCTTTATTTTGCTTTTCAAGCATAATTATTAATGAGGTGGAAAAATATTCTTCAATAACCAATGAGATATAAATAAAAATTATAGGAATAGAAATTTTAAAAAAATTAATTAATATAGTACATTGAAATTTATAATATATTAATTAAAATATAAATAAAGAGTGAGATTATTTTCAAATGTGAAGAGTCAAACTGACTTTTTATTTTATTTTTAAAAATAAAAGTCTATCAAACTCTTATTTTATATGATAACTCTTTAAAGTAAAGAATTTTATATATATAAAAAAAAATCATTGGAGATGTTCTAATGTATATATGTAGTTAATATTATAAGCAGGTACATAACGTGATATGCATGTGGGAAAAATCCTAATTTATTTTTATTTTGGCTGTTGACTATTCTCTCCATGACACAACAGCACAGAGAGCGTATATATAAAACGTATAGAAAAAGGGAAAAATTTATGTGAGTTCAAATGCCTCCGCCCTAATACCGAAAGAGCTATTGGCCCTGGTTTATTTATATATATTTTCTTTTATCAATTTAATGCATTTTTTGTGGTTACAATTGAAAGGCTTAATACATGGATCCACATATATCAAGTAGGGGCAGCATATTAAATTGACAACTATTTAAGCACATAATTTATTTCATATATGTGACATACCTAGTAGAGATCGAACTAACATTTTAATTAATTAGAGTTTTATATGCTACAAAAGAAAAGAAAATAAGTCGAATAATTAAAATATTGCATATCCTTTCAAAATAAGTCCCAACTACTTGGATAGAAAAATAAGTAGAACGATTAAAATTTTGCATAACCTATGCAAAAAAAACTCCTAAGTAGATGAGTAGAACGATAAAAATATTGCGTATGCTATCAAAATAATTCCCAACTGCTTGGATAGAAAAATAAGTAGAACGATTAAGATATTGCATATCCTATGAAAATAACTCCCAACTACTTAGATAGAAAAATAGGTAGAACGATTAAAATTTTGCATATTCTATCAAAATAACTCCCAACTACTTGAGTAGTACTAATGTCGGGAGAGATCCTTTATTTTATTTTATTAGGAATTCACCAGAGCCAACCATTTAATTATTAAATTGTTAATTGATTATTAAAGTGCTAAATACCAAATTGTTGTATATTGACAGCTATTTTTGCATTTCAAAAGTAGAGCTAAAAGCATGCCAAAATGTAATAGTCTGATGTATATACACATATTCTTTTGAATCTAAAATCTGTGGCCATACGTCCAACGGTATATATAAGTTACCTTTGTTCCAAAATCTGTACGTATCTCATGATATATTTGTTGACAGAATTATATTGACGTCGCTCATTGGTAAAATTTTTATTGTCAATGAAGATTTAATAATTTGTTAGTATGTTACTATATAGATAATAATTCTTATAAATGGCTAAACTAATAAACAAATTCTATTATACATAAAAAATAATAACAATGAACAAATTCTATATTAAACTTCGTCCGCTAGCCAAATTTAAATGATTAAATTTTAGGGACATTTCGTAAGCAATGATCTCATCACTCTTTTTTTCCATCACAAAAAAATAGAATTATGTCATCACCCTTTTTTTTTCCATGAAAAGAAATAGTTTGACTAGTCTCCAAGTTTGCTTATCCAAATTGGCTCCTCACTCTATTAAATATTATTGTTTACAATGGTCAATTATAATTAAGTACAAAAAACAAAAACAAAAATAACATAACATAAACATTTCTAAATAGTTTTTAAAAAAATAAAACTGTATTTAAAATAAAAATACATTGTATTTATGAGTCTTGCAATTATTTCTAAAGCTCATGAGATATTACTGATAATTTCATAATTTATGACGTAATTTGTAATTTTAGATGTAGTGTAAGAGATATTGGTGTTAATAATCCAAAAAGATAAGAAGGAAAAAGCTAACACTATTAGCCATATTTAACAGTTTTGGGGGCTATAGTGAAATTTTCAAAATGAAATGATAATTCTGCAATAAAAAATAAAAATACATGGGCTATTAGAAATTCACCCATAATTAATTGAGTAATTTGAAGAGAAATATTTTTGTTTATGTTTTTAGGTAACGACTAGCACCTAAAGTTGCTAGCTAGCCGCCGTCCTTCTCATACTAGTTGGTACTGATCTTGTCAAGGCTAGGTAATGGTAGTAATCTTGATTTCTAATACACTTGCAAATTTTATTTTGTTTTTCTTTTAAATTGGTGACATCAAATGGGAACGTCTCATTTTATAAGAACACAGAATAGAGAAAAATGTTTGGATATTAATTAGAGAACAATTTATATAATTGATCATAATATATATAGCTCACATCCACAACTAGTTCTATGTGAAAATTTCATCTTATTATATTAAGCTTCCAATTACACATAAAAGTAACAATAAGATTAAGGAAAATGAGAAAATTAAGAAATTATGAGAGGGGAAAATAATTCATTTTATTGTTTTTTTTTTATTTGGATCACACTTCCATAATAAAGAAATTTCATGTAAAATAAAAATAGCACTCAGATTATCAATAATAGTAGCTGAATAGGCAACAAGTGAATAACTTGAAGGGTTTAGTTTCCCTCTTTAATTTAATTTGTCATTTGTAGGACTTTTGTGGCTGGCTTTAAAGATAGTCTGGAAGGCATTTTCCATGCATGACTTCAATTTCTGTGGATCTATATGCCCTTTCTCTGCTCCAAAAGTAACCCTTAGCTTTCCCACATAACTTATAACAGTTACGTCAAGGCCCTACGTGCAACACAAAGCTATGTCAGAACAGCTGAAAAAGTATATGTATGATGCATTCACCAAAAAAAAAAGTATATGTATGATGCATTCACCAAAAAAAAAGAAAGAAGTATATGTATGATGCATATAAACCTAAAATAAATATATATTATTAGGCTCTTATAAATAAACATATAATATTTTGAGAACATGTATTTGTTTTTCATGTACTTTTAAATTTATAATATACGTACTAAGATAACCTCTTTTAATTTTTAATTTTTATTGTTTTTTATCAAGGATGATGAGAGATTTGAACTCGGTTCATTGCTTGAAGAAAGCAAAAGGCCACTGGATTTTCCCTATGAGACACATATTAAGCTAATTGAAAGTGCAAATGAAATATAAAAGTGGGCCTAATTGATTAATTAACCAAGCTCTAAAACCATTAGTTTTGTTCCACTATAGGAAAATTATATCTTTGTTTGAAGCCTTATCCGATCCATTAAGGTAAAATGCAATTAAAGAGAGAAAAAAAAAAGGGTTCTACATACACCCTGGCCAAACAATTGTTTCCTCTAGCGAAAGGTATATTGATAATAATTTAAATCATCTTCAACATTTATGTTATTAATGATTTAATTGCTAACTATTAATTCTTAATGTGAGTACAAAATTTGAAGAACCATTTTGGTAATGTAATTTTGAGTCATTCTTTCAAGCGGGTTGGCAGACAGAATCAGGGTGGACCCATGCATATTACAAATCTTAACCCAAAATTTTAAGTTTCACTCACTCTCATTGAGTTGCGGAATAGAAATTGGGTTGAAGGGTTTATATTCTAACTTTCATCCTAAATTCAAAACTTCTACGAAGCCACTCAGTAATATTTTAAAAAGGTGTAAAAACATAAAGAAGAAATTTGTTAAAATTAATTATAAAACATAATACAAATCAAAAAATATACAACTACTGCAAAATTTGAAATATTGGTATTTAAAATAAATTACATAATTAATAAAAATAGGTTCAAGTAAACTATAAACATAAGGAATTTTATGGTTGATTTTGTTTCAGGCTAATTGGGCCAAGATAGGATCTAGCCTAGCTTTCAAACGCTATTCCACTCGACTTTTTGAGAGTTTAGCTAGCTTTGGATTGAATTTTTCCAACGAGCTCTATTGGTTTTCGCATGGTTAGCATTTTGCATATTATTATTATTATTAATAATTTGTCAATTAAATGACAAGACTAACACGTAACAAATCCAACCAAAAGGTAATTGTTGACTTTGGTTGAGCAATGTAGCAACTTATACTCTAAAACATTACCACATAGGTGATATGGGACTTACTTGAACCTTAAATATATTTACTCTAGAAAATCAACACCAATGATATATCGTACCTGAGGGGTTCCAACAACCATATAATATAAGCCTTTAATTGGATGATTAGCCAATGCCATTTGTTCCACCGGCCCTATCATATTTGAGATTGTCATGCTTGCATTACCCGCTGTACTGTGAATGTATCCAGCTACTACCTGCATCAAAACCAATCACATTTTAAAAGTGCACGTCAAATTTAACCTCCAATATATGCAAATGAAAACCAATAGTATATATATATATATATATGATAGGACAAAAAAATGAATTATATGGTTAACCTACTTCAGGGCCTTTAAGTTTCTTCATGATCTCCAAAAACCTGCCAGTGATATAAACGGCTAAAGATTTTCTCTTCCTCATAATTATTTTTTGCGAATGCAACACAAAGTCTAGCGGATTCGAAACATCGGCTGATTTTGGTATTGGTATGTGTAAGAAGGCAAATCGATTTCCCCATGGCATTTCTGCTGGTTTGAGTTTTGCCATATCTTTAATTGACGTGTAGTTCCCAAGCATTCTTGTGTTGAGCAACACCAGTGCTGTAGATTTCGAGTTACCAGTGATTGATTCTTGACTGATCTCTTGCATGTATAGTCGTGCACCGTAGAATAATATCCCCGAAATCACATCATTTATCGTCTGTCATTGCGAATAGTAATTAAGATTTAAAATTATTCTATTAGGTTGTGAATAGAATCTAAGAATTTTGTGCTTAATGATGATTATTGGCTTAAATTATAATGTATCATTTGTTATATGTATGCAAACTTAAGTACTAATCTTATGATTTATCAAAAAAAAAGTACTAATCTTATGGTGTTACTAGCTGTGCAAATATATAATTCAATGAGTCAAAGTATGGAAAATGTTTGGGATTTCAAATGCATCTCAAATAATATAAAAATTTATTGTCATTAGCCCCTCTAGGATTCTACACTTTATATAAATAGGATTTTAATATAAAAATCTAATATTTTTTAATTAGATTGTGGTGTAAAAACTTTTCAAATATAAATATATATATATATAAATATACAGAGCTGCTCTTCTAGATTATGTAATTCATATATACTAAGATATAATAGGGGTAGAATCGGTCATTTTATGCAGGCCAAGTGAAAACAAAAATAAAAGATAATAAATGTTAAGTATTTACTTTTTTGTGCCCATATTTAATAGTTTATCACGTAACTGTAGCTTAAAATATATGAGCTAAGTAGCCTACCACCAAATCATTTTGTATGTATATATATATATATTTATTGACATGACATTTACCATGTCATTTGGAATATGGATCCTAGCATCTTCTGTTAAAGTAGTAAAAATAACATAACCTTTTGACAAACAATCTAGATAAGAAATGTGAGAAACTGTGACCAATAGCTTAAATACATAAAAGCCTATTATTATCTCAACATATATTATGTCTTTCCCTATTACATTTGAAATCCACGTGAGTTATGTTCACATGATGGTGACTGAAAATTCTCAATTAAAACACAAATAGTTGCTAAGTCAATGATCAGGGCTACAATCAAATAATAAATTGTAAATAATAACGTACTTATATACATAATTAATTACTTGCTAGACAATTCATAAATAATAAAACCTAAACTCTCTTCAAATATTAACAATATGTGAGAAGAAGAAAAATTAATTTGCGTAGGAAGTTAAAAGCAGAAGCATACCACTCCAAGCTTGGTCTTGATCGACTTGATTTGATCAAGAGGGAATGTCATGGTAGTTATAGAAGTTGGATGAAACTCAATTCCCCCATTGCCGGACCTTATTGGTGTTCGGTCATCTTCGCTCTTTAAGATGCTCATCCTAACATCAGATATAGTATTGAAAACCGACGAGAAAAAACAAGGAACACAAGAGAATATACTTTTCTTGTGATTTTTGTTCGGTTTCGAGCTTCGTAGCGAAGGAAATGTTAAGGGAAGAGAAGGATTATCGGCTCGTTGTAAACAAGAAAGAAGAGCACTCATTAGAGAGTAACCATCACCAAGTGCATGATGGAGCTTGAATATTACATGACCAGCAGCATTGCTAGTTGGATACTTGACTATATGAACTTCCCACAAAGGTTTGTTCTGGGGAAACCTTTCTAATGCTATTTTCGACAAATACTCGTCCAAGTACTTGTCATATGATTCCAGCGATAGGCCGCTAGGGAAAATGGGTAATTTCATGTGATCTTCAAGCAACACCTCAACTCTCTTCCACTGTTTCTTGCCATTTTTGTCCTCAACCTGCAGTACTCAGATTATCCATTTATTGAAAACTATGAATTAGTGTTGTCAACTTTCTTTTCAACTAAAAATAAACAAAAACAAATTAAATAGTTGTTATATATGACAATTTATGCTGAAGATGCATGCACACAGCTAAGGAACAAAATAATTATTATATACTGTCAACTTATATTATTACATCGGTAATCGTCCATATTAATATTTGTTATTTAGTTTGTATTAGTTATACATTTCAGTTAGTACATAAAGGTTCATGTTAAGTATTTGTTTATACATATTTTATATAAAATTGAACTTCATGATATGAGTACTAGGAAAAAGAATATTGTATAACAATTACCTATATACAAAAACAAATATCTAAATTTGCTAAACAGAAGAATTCTATCTATTTATCTATATATATATATATATATATATATAGAGAGAGAGAGAGAGAGAGAGAGAAGAGGAGAGAGAGAGAACCATGATGGAAGAGAAACGTGGATTGATGGGAAGGAAAACATCCTTAAGCAGTGAAAAAGCTTGAGCATCAATAATGGTAATGGGAATCTCAAATTCAAGAACAGCAAGAATGGAAATGGATAAGACAGAGCTGTTGAAGTATTGTCCAGTAGGGCTCACTGGCTCCATTACCATCTGATCTTCAAGCTCCATATGATATAAATGTGTAATTTTTTCTTTGTATTTTTTCCTACCTTAATTCACTTAGCTTTTGCAAAACTTTGATCATTTAGTCACGTATTTATTGTAAGAGAAGATAGCTAGTAATAGTACCCTTCTTTGTCACGATGCCACAAAAGACAAAGTCGAAATTGCTTTGTGAAATCTAGTTTTAATTCGATGCAACAACAACACAGAAAAAGACAAAGGGGTTGTTTTCATATACTTTGTGTAATTTTATTTATTTACTTATTAATAATTGCTAGACGCGTCAAACCATTTTTATTTTATTATAGGCCCATGACCAAGTAGATATGTATATGATCAGTGTGTAACCACTATGTGACATTGCATATCTAATTGCTACCAGTCAAACATTTTGGGCGGTCATTTTTGTATATAAAATAAGTAAAAATTTGAAATTGAAGATTTACGACAATGAACTCACATGCAAGAGATCATAAATTTGGACACTTGTGTCAAATTGGGAGAATCAATCATAATCGTACTTGATCTACGAGATTAAACATTCTATTATAAATGATTAATTTACATTTAGTACAAAATAATGACTTAGTTGCGGTCAAAGATTTCCAAATTCCATGACTAAAAGTTTATACACCAAAAATTGTACTTATCATCCTATGGATGAGACTAAAGCTTTTTTCGTCACAATAATATGCAATTTTTATTTTATTTTTTTAGTCACAACTAATTTCTTTGTTGAAATAATTTTTATAGCTAAATATGTTTTTAGCCATAAAATTAGGTTGTGACTAATAATCCTTTTTTCTTTTTGTTGGAATCATGCAAAATGACAGCTATATATACATATATATATATATATATATATTGCTTTTGGTAATAAAGATGACAGCTATATATGTGAGACTACATGTGCATTTAATAATTAAAATAGTTGTAAAAAAGTAGTTGCAGTTGAAAAGTTCATATTTGCTAAAAAAATGGTACAAGTTACATTGAAAGGTATAATGTGCAATTCCAGGGGTTACCTAAATCCATTAATTTGATTGAAAGAAAATTCTTTGAGCCAGATCAGTGGATATATTGACAGAGACCGCCAACCTTACGACAGTAAAAAACACAACAATTAATGGAACAAGAAAATACATGGTTTAAGTCCACCATCCAATCATATTCCCAAGTAATGTTTAACTTTAATTATATTGCATCTCATATTGCCAAGTATTATGTTTCAAACTTTTGGTTTTCATTATATTTGAACCAGTACACTTTTACACATATATTACTATTGAAGGCGATCGATATGAATTTGTCACCAGCAATACATGTTCTATATATATTACTTTACGAGGCTATTACTGATGTATTGAGCGATTATTAAATATATTAAAAAAATTGATAATTAAATATATTGGCATGAAAAGATCTTAAATATATCATGGGAACAATAATGCATAAAGTTTTGTTACAAAACAAATTAAAATAGACGTACGTTTATCATTTATGTTGACGTAAATGGCCGGAAGACTCGATGCATTGTGTTACAGCTGTATACGTCCTCTTATAAGTGATAATGTACATCTTTCTCTATTGTACTGGGTACTCTTATAATTGATGATGTAATACTGGGTACTCTTATAAGTGATGATGTACGCCTTTCTCTATTGTACTGGGTACTCATAAGTGATGATGTACATCTTTCTCTATTGTACTGGGCACCCGATCATATGAATAAAATAGACTTCCACAATATTTTTTTATCTCTGCGCGTTCTTTAGTTTCCAGGTCTCTTTGAAATTTTGCAAGGTATGCGAGGCTCAAGAGATCTAGGTTAAAGTCATGCTGTCACCCAAGTAAAGAATAATCACACTATTATCCAATTTAACAATACATGCAAGGACACCGACCCAATTTTTCCAATGTAAATGGACATCCTCCTATCAGGTACAGTTTCCTCAGTTTAAAAGAAAAAGGTATTCTAGAAGTGAGCCCCCAATATGGGCCCGCACACTTTTCATGATCAATCAATTTTCCAAATGCACGACACTCGCCTAACCACAATATCAGCCCTGGTCGAGCTACGAGCAAGTAGTAGGCGGGTGATGGTAGAAGCTGGTACGTTGTAGGTAAAATGAGGGTGAGAGGGGGACATCTCCTTTTAGCTTTGATCCAAGTAATAACAATTGGTGAGAAGATGATAAGTGGGTTTTAACTAATTGATGGTTACCCTTGACTTGAAACTTTAAAAACTCTCTAGTATTATACTCTTGGCATCGGTCACAAAATGTAAAGACTTGTGATGAAAAAAATTTAGTGATCTACCAAGATATGTGTTATTCCCGCACTTTTGGGCTACTACCTGAATCGGCCAGTATATGTTGGACCATTGAAAAATAAAAATAATAAATATTATCCATTTATTTTTTTAATGATGTGTCATATGAATGAGTTATGTAATTTAGTAGATCATTTTTGTCCTAAATAACTTTATTTTATTTTATTTTACCTAATTTAAGATTTTCTTTTACTTTTTTTAATATCATTAAAATTACTCTCATTATACCATATTACTTATATATTTTAAACTATTGATAATGTGACATGTATTTTTTTTATTTTTTTTTATTTATTTGACCTCATACATATTTTTAAAAATAAATTAAGATATATATGCAATATTGTACAAAAGAGTAATTAGTATATATATATATCTCATTATTATTACTTTATTTTTTTCGTTTTAACTTTGTTATCACACTTTAATTCCAAGAATCCCAACTGAACATGTAAAATAAAATTAGTAGTAGGTAGCACAGTTTAGTTAATTATCAACTCTATTAGAACTGAAAAAAAAAAACAAAACAAAACAAAAAAAAGTGGAGAATTCCTCTTCTTTATTTAATTTGCCTTTTGTCGGCATTTTGTGGATGTCTTCTAATAGGAGCTCAAAGGCATTTTCCATGCATAACTTCAATTTATGGGAATCTGCGTGTCCTTTTCCGAACAAAAAAACTCCAGTACTCCTGGAGTTCCGAGCCATTCAGAACTCCTTCCACACATTAAATGCCGTCTGGTAAAAATAAATCCACGTAATATGATTACATGGATGGTACTGAGAAAAACGTTAATCACTCCGTCTCAACAAATATATTTTCCATATTTTAAATTTACAGTAAGCATTAAAAGAAAAAAAAAAAAGAAATTGCTGGCGCTTGACAATTGGAGTTCACATCTTAAACTAATCTAAGGCTATAAATGTAAGAAAAAGGTCTTTTAAATGTAAAAAAAAAAAATATTAATGTTATATTTGGTAGGAAGGATGGAGTGGAGGGGTTAATGAAAGAATTGAGTGGATTATATTAATTTTTATATTGTTTAGTACGATGAGAAGGAATGAGAGCATAATAAATTAAAATGTAATTAAAAATTTATTAGTTAATTATAAAAAATCTCCATCTTTAAATCCTTCCAATATTACAGGGAGTATCTTTTATAGATTTGTTATCCATCCCCAAATTTATTCCCTCCAACAATCTCTCATACTAAATAATTATTTCACCTTAAATTTCTCCACCATTCTCTCCTTCTTTTTCAATCCTTCTACTACTAAGACCTCCCTACCAAACAAAAACTTAGTATGTTATCAGACACTTTTTTCTTTTCTTTTCTTTTCTTTTCTTTTTTTCTTTATCAAAGAGTTCAAACAAATCGAATTTAATTGTTGCCAAATTTCTGATCCGAATTGAAGACCAAGTATGTAAGACTTAGAGCTTGAAAAAGGTAATATAGAAATCTTTTACAGAGTCAAGAAAGAAGAAGGCGACAAGAAGTGGAAGGGGGCAGCCCGAGTGGCTGGAGAGAGAGAAAGACAGAGGAATGACTGAAAAAGACGCTTGGAAATGGAAAGCTCATATTGGTATGACGCGGATTATTTTTGCCAAATGGCATTTAATGTGTGGCAGGAGTACTGAGTGCCTCGGAACTCCGGGAGCAGTGGAGTTTTTTTGTTTTTTTTTTTTGGTTCTCTTTTAGCAAGAGGATGATAAAAAGTGTGGTTTTGACTAAACTGATGATTAACCTTTATCTTAAACTTGAAGAACTCAATCAAGTACAATATAAACCCTCTCCATCCCTCACAATGATTATTGATTTACATTCACAAGTATTCAATACAATTTTTACCAAAAAACAAGTATTCAATACAATAATAAATTCATCTTTAAGTTTCTCAAAACTGATTAGAATAATCAAACACAACAAAACTAAATGAACCGGCAATGCAGAGAAGAAAAGTAAAACTATTATTTATCTTCAACATTACATTTTTATTTTCCCTCTTAACTTTGTGACACTAGATAAATATGAGAATCCCAAACTGTAAATGTAAAATAAAATTACAAGCTGGCACAGTTTAATTTATTATATATCAACTCTATTAGAAATTTAGAACTGAAGTAAACAATACATAAATTAATCTTCTTAATTTAATTTGTCTTTTGTAGACTTTTTGTTGGCGGCTTCTAATATGAGCTCAAAGGCATTTTCCATGCATGACTTCAATTTATTGGGATCCACATGCCCTTTTTTCACTCCAAAGGAAACTCTTAGCTCTCCCATATAACTTACTACTGATACGTCAAGACCCTACAGAAAAACAGAAATAAAATAAAATCAGCTAAAAAAGCAATATATAATTATATATAGACCTAATATATATGAAAATGTAGAAACCATATATGAGAGACTTTTTAATGTTGTTGGTTAATTATAACAGAAACAATTGGTTATATATATATATCCATGAGGAAACCCCTTTTCGAATTATTGAAATTTATATTTTAAATTTTTATTATCAAGAGAATACATTCGTTATATTAATTTTTTAGTGCTAATTTGGTTACCCATGTTCAAAAAGATTTATTAATTAAATGATATTTACTACAAATTTTCTGAGACTTTATGAGGATGTAGAAGACAGGCCTAACGTCCTGATCCATAAAGGTGCGAGAACAATAGGTCTATTGCCCACACTGATTACATTGGGCTTCAACACCATACTTCAAGCGTCAACCAGACCAGTCAACAAAATTTTGAAACGGTGGTAAACGTAGAAATAAGTATAAAGAATTATAAAACCTAACAATCCTGAGTAAATTTTTTTTTTTTCAAAATTACTTTTATTAAAATTTTTTGTTAATTTAAGGACAAATTTTATGTGGCCTAGTGTTACATAGGGTCGATTTACAAAACATAAAGCATCGCCAAAAGAAAACAATTTCAAAGTCTTTAAGTTATATTGCTTAGGCAATCATTCAAAAGTTTTTTAAGTGTCTAATGTGACAGTAACGGGCCGCATGGAATCTTATTTTGTGCATTGGTGTTAATATTTGGCAAAAAATTAAAATAAAATAAAATAAACAAAAGTTCGTAACATAATGGTCCATTGGCATTTTCAAGTGTGAGTATGACACTGCTAGATTAAAATGCAAGGATGCTAAATGCTTTATAGCAATACCTGAGGTGAACCAACGACCATATAGTATATTCCTTTAATTGGATGATTAGCCAAAGCCAGTTTTTCAACCGGACCTATAATATTTGAGATTGTCATGCTAGCATTCCTCAGTGTGCTGTGGATGTATCTTGATACTTCCTGCACCAATATCATTCCCATATTAAATAAATAAAAAAAAATAAAAGATTATGTTTCAAAAGCAAATGAAATTGAATTTATTGTATAAACCAACCTCAGGGCCTCTAAGTTTCTTCATAATCTCCAGTAACCTGCCGGTGAAAAAAACAGCCAAGGATCTTCTCTTTCTCTCGATGAGTTTTTGAGAATACAATACGAAGTCTACCGGGCTCGAAACTTGGGTTAATTTGGGTATCGGTATATGCAAGAAAGTAAATCGATTTCCCCATGGCATCTCTGCTTCAACTTTTGTCATCTCCTCAACAGACTTGTAGGCCCCTGTCATTCTTGTATTGAGCAACACCAGTGCTGTGGAAGTCGAGTCATCCATGGTTGAATCTTGAGCAATCTCATGCATGTATAATCGAGCACCGTAGAATACTATCCCCGCTATCACATCGTTTATCGTCTGTCAACATCAATAGTAAAATTTAATTAAATTGAGGAACACTATTTGTCGCAGTTGCTTTTATGGTTTGTAAAGAATCATGATCGAACACGAGGCATGTCGAGAATCATGTTCAGATATGCTCCAAAATACTATGAACTTAAACTGTCAGAAAGTGAATCTAACTAGGTTAATTTAGGAGGCTAACTTATGTAGTTTCAACACTTAGGTTGATTCTTCTCTCAATATAAGAGAACTTTGTACAAATTCAACAGAAAGAAAGATGTAATGATAAAAGTTTATGGTCAGCCATCGGGTAAATAAAAAAAACCAGATCACATATCCCCTCTATATCCATTTATATGAACCACAATTATAATTTGATTATTTTATTTTATTTTTTCTTCTTGGATGATATGTCAAATTATAATTGGAGGGTACAGATAAAAAGATATATAAATAGACAGATAATCTGGGTTATGAATAAATATCAAAAATCAATATATATATATATATATATATATATAATCTTTAAATCTACAACTCAAAAATCAATTTTAAATACATATATATTTATATATTTGATTTGTTGGGTCGTTGATAGTACTATGTATGCAGATAAGTGGCTTCCATTGATTTGTGGCGCCGGATATTTTAATTTTAGTACAAAATGTGTATGTTTCACACACAGACTAATGAGTACTGTTGCTAGTATATATGAAAGCAATTGCGCAATAATGCATTAGCTCATTATTTAAAATTTGAACTTGTAAAACAAGTGGTAATGCTTATAAATGATGTAAATATAGAGGACCACAAAACCTTCTGGACGATTGAATTAATCATAATTAATTATATTTAAAATGTTTGTCGGAAGTGATTAAGATGGTTTAAAACACACTTGAACACACATACTTGTTGATTAATCAAATCTTAAGTAAAAGTCATACAGACATTTTTAACCTTGACAAGTCTGGACATGTGTATAATTCAGATAAGTATAAAAACTTTAGTCAATTTTTAAATATTTATATTTAAAGTTAGCTCAACCTCGATCTATCGATATCAGACTTGTTTTCTTATTATTTTTCAAATCCTAGTGACCTATATTCACACTATATATATTGAGAGCCCAAAAACATAACAATTATAGCTTCTTCTTCTTCTTTTTATAATTAACATAACAATAATAGTTGCTAAAAGTCAAAATAGCTATATTGTCCTTTAATGACATGAGACTCTTCAATGGTAAAAATCTACCCCTTTTCATATTATAGGATATGGTTCAAGCATTTATATGCTTGTAAAACCCAAAAACGAAAACAACCAAACAAAGAACAAAAATTAACTTATAATGAAAGAAAAACTAGCTAACTATTAGTTGGACCCCATGAAAAATTAATAAAAGATGTATAATAGTTAATAAAGATAACGACTAAAGTGCTATTGGTTCAATATTGGACCATACTTCGTACAGGCCGGTCGTAATTAATTAAGATTGAATAAGTTAATCGAATTCCCACAAGTAATATTAATATATTTGGTTTAGTACTAGTTTTATGGAGAAAAAAAAAAGTATCGTTAACTACGTACTAGACAATTAAAATATTATTTGTTATGAAAAGAGAAAGTCTAATATTAAAATATTATGGTCCATACGAATAACTCAGTGGTAAAATGTTACCATTCTTTACTATTCTTCATCAATGACCCGAGTTCCCCTATAACCAATATAAAGTATATATATATATGTATATATATATATATATATATATATATATATATATATATATTATAATATTAACGATTCAATATTGGTATGCTACCCTCTAATTAGCCAAATACGATTCATGAATCATGACTCCTATAATTTTTCGATCAATGACTTTTTATTTTTCCAAATTGATTCAATTAATGATCAAACCTCAAAATCGTAAAGGACTAAAACGACGTCGTCTTCGTCGCTAGAGGCCAAATTAACGTCATTTTCGTTGTTTCCGTTAGAATTTTAGCGTGAGACTCTTAATTGAATCAATTTGAAAAACATAATTTTAAAAGTACTAAAGCGATTATGGCCCGAATTACAGGATGGTAAAAATGAATTAAAACCCTATTAACAAAATTTGGAAGAAACTAATTAGTAGATAGCTAGTAAAGGGTTAGGTATACGTACCACTCCAAGATTGGTCTTGATGAACTTGATTTGATCAAGGGAAAACGTCATGCTTGCTATCAAAGTTGGCAGGAACTCAACCCCTTCATTGCCAGACCTTATCGGTGTTTGATCATCTGCAAGTAAGCTGCTCTTCAAGAAGCTCCAACTCACATCTGATATAGTATTAACAATCGACGAGAAAATTTGAGGAACATAAGAAAATACACTTCTTTTCTCCCCATTGATATTCGATTTCGATGATGAGCGTTGGCGCGAAGGAAATGTAAGAGGAAGAGAAGGGTTATCGGCTCGTTGTAAACACGAAAGAAGAGCACCCATTAGAGAGTAACCATCACCAAGTGCATGATGAAGCTTGAAGATTACGCAACCAGCTGCTTTGCTAGTTGGATACTTGATTATATGAACCTCCCAAAGAGGTTTGTTTTGTGGAAAACTTTCAAGTGATAATTTCGACATATAGTCGTCGAAGTACTCGTCGTATGATTCCGGCGAAAGGCCTCCGGGAAATATGGGGATTTTGATGTGATCTTCGAGCAATACCTCGACCCTCTTCCACCGTTTTCTTCCTTTTTTGTCCTCAACCTGTGTTCATATAATATACAAAGATGACCACTTTAAACATATTCAAAAGGTCAATTTGTTTTTTTCTTAATGTACATGCTAGGAGAGCAACATACATATAGATCATGTAGATGATAATATGTAATAAATACTTGTATATTTCTTCTTTTGGAGGGAACATTAAAAACCCACATAGAAAATATGTCTGAAAATATTTATTATTGTACTTCAGTACTTTTCCACGACAAGAACTATAGATGGAACTTAATGAGCGTAGCTTCTGTACACTCTTATATTTAATTACAAACCTAACAAAAAAACAAAACTAACTCATGCATAATTCGACAATAGAAGATGAAAAACAAAAATAAAACATAAAAAAAATAAAAAACCAAAAAAGAGAGAGAGAGAACCATGATGGAAGAGAAACGATGGTTGATGGGAAGGAAGACATCTTTAAGCAGTGACAATGCTTGAGCATCAACAACGGTAATCGGAACCTCACATTCAAGAACTCCAAGAATAGAAATGGATAAGATAGAGCTGTTGAAGTATTGTGCAGTTGGGCTTACTGGCACTACAATTTCTCCAACGTACTCCATATATGTTTTTTTTTTTTTTCCTTCTCTCTCTGTTTATACTAATTTTCATGCCTTTTACGTAGTTAATGATGATCTACTATTTATATATTGTAAAAGAGAAGCAAAACTGTATACAACCCGCTTGTACTGGAATATGCGAACAAAGCCTGACATTGATTTTAAGTAAAAGTCTACCTTATCATTAGACCCCTATCAAATGATATAAATGTCAGAACCGTATGGATGCACAGATAAATTCGTAATTCTGAATGACGGTGTGGATCATGGTGCTAGCCATTAATAGACTGCGCGTGACAACAGCTGAAGTCACTATTAGTTTAAATAAAAATTATTCACGGCTAGATAGCAGCATAGTTTTCAATGCCATACCAATAAATGAGATGAAAGACTACCGCTGTTTTCCAATGCTATTTTGAATTTGTGTGTGAACGTGTGTGATCGATTTCTGAACATTTCTTCATCTAAGATCAGGTCATGTAGTGTAGATGCATGACATTTGGTTATATCTATTTCCAACAACTTGCATTGATTAAAATGATATTGATTTCGTGAAATATATACATATGGAGAAAAACTCTTATGCATAACATCGTGTATATATTTTAAATAATAAATGATATGGTATGTATTTTAAAAAAATATTAAAAATTATATATAAATTTAAATAAATAAAAAAATATTAAAAATGTATATCATATTTAACGTTTAATATATATAAGCGACATTATGTATCACAGCAATTATATATATATATATATAAATGTGATTGCTAAAAGTCAGACATTTTGTCGACTGTCTAAAGTATCTATTATATCATATTGTAAAAGAATTGGGGTCGAATATTTACGTTTGATGGCATTAAATGGAATTGGGATTATAAACAGAGAAACTTGGAAATTAAATACAGGAAAAAGATTATTTTTACCACACTATATATATCATAACTAACCTCCCTTTTAACATAATTAATTGCAATTATGTACGGTTTGAAATTAATTAATATAAATCTGCCACTTAGCTAACTACACTACTTGGAAAATTAACTATCTAATTTCATCATTTAAACCAACCTGCAACATTGTAATAGAGCAGCTAATTATTGATGAATATAATTTAAAATAACCAAAGATGAAATGGTAGTTTGAGGAGAGGTAGATGGAATGATAGTTTCAAAGTTTAATTATAACATCTTTAATTACGTGAAATTGATGCATGTGAATATTACCACTAGATGATCTTTGAGATGCAGAATAATTGAGATTAATTGAACATCGATGAATTAGAATTGGACACCTGTGTGATTTGTGACGATGATTAAGATTTGATAATATGTAGATTAATTGTTCAATATGACTGAAATTAAAAGTCATACATAATGCACCGCAAGCACCTATACGAGACTGACACCTATATGCTCATTTAATGCTTTAAATAAAATTAGTTTGAAAAGTAGTTTTTTAAATTTCTTTAGCTGAGGAAAAATACAAATGTTACACTACGACTTATTAATGGTGGTCTTATGCCATTTGAGGGGTAATCCTTAAAACACGTGTACTTCGATATCAAAAGCCTTGGAGACAAATGAGTGGTACGGTTGGAGACCACTAATTGGTAATGGGTTTGTGTGGGTCATTTCCGAAAGAAGACATCCTAATACATGAAAGATCCAAGTCACGCAACCACCGACAATAGACACATGAAAGATCTGTCATTCCATTTATATATTGGAAATTGCATTTGGCCAATGAAAACAATAATAATGCTTGGCATATTAATTTTAATTTTCAAATTGACGTCGTGATAGCGTATTATTAACCTCCATTAATTTACAAAATAAATCAACTATCTTCTCAATTACTTTTTGACTTGTATAGAAAGTAAAGTTCATTAGCGTTTATAGTTTTTTTTTTCTAATACACGATTTTAATTGTTACACAGAATCTTAATACATACGTGTAATTTTCCCTGTAGAGATTGATAGAATGTATCAATCTTCAAATTAACACTCCAATGCCTTCGAGGGACTGAACAGATGACAACGACCTTGAGTTGGGATAAGGCATGCATGTGACTATAATTTTCCTCCCCTAATCTATTCAACGTCCAAGGAAAATCTTTATGTGTGTCCATAATTAGTGTATTTTCTTTCAAAATAAAATTTATAATAATAATAATAATAATAATAATAATAATAATAAAGCCTATTGTATATCTTACACATTGAAATATACAAAGAGAGAAATTATTGAAACTCGCAGAGTACCAAATTTTTTCATATATAACATAGGTTTTTTAAAAATTGCACATACACCTCTTATAGTGTTAAATTTTAATGGGAAAATGATATTAAAACCGAATGTTATTTGTCCCATAATGACTACCTCTACCAAATTTTGCTGGAAATTAATCCAAGATGAATTTGTTCTTGTGTTGGTGTTTGATGGAAGTCTGAGAAATCAAAAAGGTCGAAGCGTGAACAGTAACCTCCGGCGATTCACGCATATGTGAACAGTATTTTGTATGCAGTGTCAGTTGAACGACGTCGTTTAGTTGTGTTGAGCAGAGTAACAACTTGGACACATGGGCTGTCAACATTGTGTTCTACAACAGCCATCAACAACTTTATAAGGCCTGCTCTCTCTTTGATCAGGTGCAGAGCTTCAGTCCATTTTCAGAATGTGGTCTTTTTTGTTGTGTTCCTTCTCATTTTCTTGGTGATTTCTTCTCTGTATGAAAATCCAAGCGATGAATAGGTGTAAATGGGTTAAGGGCTGAGTGTTAATTCTCTGTGAAACTGCTTGTGAGAAGCCATTGTTGAATGGACTGAGAAGCTTGCAATTATTGCAAATACAGTTAATAAAAGAAACTCTTCAAACAACTGAAGCTGAGAGGACGTAGGCACATTGCCGAAATTTATTATTTTTTCTTAACAAATTTCCTATAATTCAAGTTTTATTTTTTTTAAAAAAAAAAATTTATAACTAAAATCAACTCATATAACCCATATTGTCCCAAAGTTATTTACAAAAAAAAAAAAACAGGAAAAACCAAAAAACGAAACATGAATCAAACCCAAATTTAATTTTACCACTTTGTCGTTAATCCCTTAATCTACTCGAATTCTTTAGTTGCAAGAACAAACAATAAGAATTATTTTGAGCTGCAAAAAACCACCAACTAAAGGTAGTTTTGTCATTATAAATGTCATTATAAAAAATTAAACCACGTTGACTATCGGTTTTCAAAGTTCGACTGGCTGAAAATGAATATTGTGTGAAAGAAAATTGAAACTTGTATATGTGTATGAAAAAATTTCAAACCATAAGAAGTGATTGAGTATAAAGAGCCTACCTGAAAGGAGTGGTCTACAGTGAAGAACTGATTGATTGGCACAAACGGCGTATATATAAGTCTTTGTTCTACCAAGTGAAGAATTGATTGATTGGCACAAACAACGTATATATGAGTCTTTGCTCTACTAAGTGAAGAATTGATTGATTGGCACAAACGGCGTATATACAAGGGTCTTTGCTCATTTATTTCATGAAAGTTATATATTGTCCAATTTCAGAGGTTTATAAATCGTTGCCATAAATTTTCCATCTTTCTTTCAATTTGTCTAACACTTTGGAGCCACCTTTTCCATTAATTTTTAAGAATTATTATTTATATTCCTACAACAATATCTCCATGCATTCACCCATTGCAATGGGTGCATAAAGCAAATGATTGTGTAGAGATTTTAGGAACGTATATAACAATTCTCTTACTTTTTACACACACCTTCAGACAGCATACCAGGAAGCTTCTAAAGTCTCCGTTTCAATTGATTTTCATGTGCCTTTTGGAAGAATAATTGTCTGCTTTTTACTTTGTATATGCAACATTCTTCTTGAGTTTCTAGTTTCTTACTCTTTTCATAACATTTTTCTTTCGTTTATATTTAGTAAACACAAAATCATGATCAGTAAAATAAGCATTATGATGATCATGAAAAATAGACATTATAATTAAGAAATTCACAATCATAAAGGAAAAAAATCAGATTATTCTATCACTAATTACTAAGAATTGCACCTTTCTTTTCTTCCCGCTAGAAAAAAAAAATTATTGTTTTCCATATTTTTTTCAATAAATTATATTATGTTTTATATTATTATCGTTGCATGCTTTCTATTACCATACAAAATGACTTAAAAAAATAATAATAAAACAATAAATTAAAGCAGTATTATACTTTTGTTTATAAATTCAATATGACATTAACACACCTTCAAGAACTAAAATTGTAACATAAAAACAACATATTTCGTGAATCATATACTTAAAAGGAAGGATGAAGAAATAGAAAAGTTGTAATATTAATTTGTTGATCAAATATATATGCATATGGTCCTTCATAGTTGCCTTTTTCTTTCAGGAAGTTTGTTTGCAGCTTCATAGATGCTTTCAAATGCATTTTCCACACAAGCCCTGAATTTATGTGGATCAATATGGTCTTTTGCCATTCTAAGTACAACCCTCAATTTTCCCATATAGCTTATAACCGTTACACCAAGGTCCTACAAAACCCAATAAGAAATGTGTTACACAAAAGTTTATTAAGCTGCATAAAACCTAAGTAATTTTTATATAAAAGCATAAACAAATATATGAATAAGCATGCATTGAAGTCAAAGGGCTAGCTTCTCAAACGAAATATAGCTCAATTTGTGAAGATTAATTAAAGAAAAATACCTCGGGAAAACCAGCCCCAAAAAAGTATAAACCACTTATAGGATGATCAGCCAAAGACATCTCTTCCACTGGACCGATCATATTTGAGATTGTCATACTTGAATTCCTTAATGTTTTGTGCACGTATCTAGCGGCTGCCTGCAAAATAAAAAACAATGAAAAATTAAAATAAACAAAATTGAAAGAGAATAGGTCATGAAAATTATGAGAGACATTGATAACAAGTTGTAGTCACCTCAGGGCCTCTAAGTTTCTTCAATGTATCTAATAGCATACCATTGAGGTAAACACCCAAAGATCTTCTCTTCTTCTTTATAATTTTGTGTGCATGGAATACAAAATCTGTAGGGTTTGAAAATTCAGCTAATTTAGGTAATGCTACATGCAAGAAAGAGAATCGATTCCCCCACGGCATCTTCGTTTTCGGATTCAACATCTCCTTGATGGACTTGTAATCCCCGCCTACCATTCTCGTATTAAGCACCACCAGCGCCGTACACCGCGAGTTGATTGACTCTTTGCTAATCTCTTGCATATACAGTCGAGTGCCCAAAAATATTATTCCAGAAATCACATCGTTGATTGTCTGTGATCAATATAGTACAATTTATATTAATTTATTAATTTGATTACTCATACGTTTTGATTATTAGTCTAATCTATTACCTGCACTGACATGTTTTTATGAATTCTAGTACTACCATCCATGCCAATTTTTCACACCCTTCACTAAAACATTGATCTTGCAAATCAATTTGCCTTTGAAATTTTCTTTTTCAAAAAAATAAAAAAAAAAGTTAATAATAATAATAATAATAATAATAAATGAATGACTAGGAAAAGTTATGTTGATTTTGTTTGAATCACACAAAGATTAAATAGCTAGGGTGTTGAATTTATGAATCACGCATACTTAAGTGTGTGTGTGTGAGTATATGAATAGAAGCAACAAGCATATATGTATATTTATGCTTAGTATTTATAGTATAGTTGTTTTACGACTAATTATTAATTAAGAGCACATATTATAAAAATAAAACCCTAACACGCATGAACAAATATTCCAAATTAATTAGAAGTAACCTTACCACTCCAAGCTTGGTCTTGATTAGATTGAGTTGGTCAAGAGAAAACATCATAGCAGTTATTGCAATTGGTTGAAACTCGACTCCATCAGTCCCAGACCTTACCGGTGTTCGATCATCGTCGAGTAAATTGCTCTTTATAATACTCCAACCGAAATCCTTTACCGAATTCAAAAAAGTCGAAAAGATCCGAGACACATAACAAAACATGTTTCTATTATTGTCACTTCCGAATTTCGAGCTCTTGCGCGAAGGAAATGTCAAGGGAAGAGAAGGGTTGTCAGCTCTTTGTAGACAAGAAAGAAGAGCACCCATGAGAGAGTAGCCATCGCCGAGAGCTTGATGAAGCTTGAATATAACACAATCAGCTGCATTGCTAGTTGGATACTTGAAAATATGAATTTCCCATAAAGGTTTGTTTTGTGGGAACCTTTCCATTGCTATCTTTGTTAAATAGTCATGAAAATATCTATCATAAATTTCATTTGAAAGGCCAGAGGGAAAAGTAGGGAAATTAACATGGTCTTCTAGCTTTACTTCGACCTTCTTCCATAGCTTCTTTTCATTTGCGTCACTGACCTGCATCCAAGTAATTTCTAAAATATGTAAATCATTTTGTATCTCCTATACGTAGAACAGCAGATGTTGAAGATTATACAACAAAATTCATTATAGGGAGATAGAAGTGATAGAATAGATAAGTATCTAGACCGAGATACATGAAGTTTAGTATAGCTAATCTTATTAAATTTTTCCATCAGAATTGCATATTAGACTGAAGCACAACAAAAAATACGTTCATTCGGGCAACTTAATTATTTTTTTAGTTTGCCTAAACCATAAAGGAAAAAGTACTGCTATTTTTATTTTTTGTTTGATGAATAAAAAAAAAGAACTGCCATTTAGCGCAATACGTGAAAATTCACAGTCCAAATGGAATGTCCTGATTGGTTGGCTTTAGTGGCCTATCAGCCCTAATTAAGAGGGTCATGCCATGTGGACTGTTATGATTAAAAGCATTGCTGTAAAGAAAAACATTAAGTTAAAAAAGTCAAAACATAAACGTGACGACCAATACGAGCTGTTGGCATAGATGGTAATGTTATTCAAAAAGGAAAGGATCCAAAAGGATAAAGAAGAAAACCATAATAGAGGAGAAGCGTGGATGGATGGGAAGGAAAAGATCTCTTATAAGTGGCATGGTCTGAGAATCGTCGATTGGAATTCCAACCTCTAAAACTCCAAGTATCGATGTGGATAAGACAGAGCTGTTGCAATATTGTCCAATGGGACTCACTGGTTCCGCCATTCCTAATTCCTCATACTCCATATCTCTATAATACTCCAGTATTTTTCTTGTTTGTGGTTCTTAATTTGCTATCACGTTCACTTACGTGACTTGTATATATAGAAATGCTGTAATTTATTGATGGAGGGTAGGCTATTTATTATGATAGATACGATCAAGTTACCTCCATAGTAGAATAGACAAGACTGCTAGCAACACAGGTAACAAAGAAAATATTGTGTGAATAGATGGCATTGATTGAAGATGGTACGTGTATTGATATGGTGCTGACGATTATTAGTTGCCTTGAAAATGCTGTATCATGTACCCATATTTATTGCAATTTTACTAACTGCTAAAGCCCATGCACAATAATAGAAACCATCATCATTACCACTCTTAAATATTAATATTATTGCTTTGTTTTTTTATTATTATTTTAATGGAGCATTTCTATTCACCATAATTAGCTTCAATCACTAGTCATTTACTTAATTGTATCTTTATTACCAGCGACGTCCACAAACAGCATTTTTCTTAAATATTAAAAGAAAAAATTGGTGATAAATATTTGCATTGAGCACGAAAAGCCTCTACGAAAGGAGGATTACACACTGACCGCAAACAACCAAGTCTGACAAAATATTAAATGGTTCTACGTATGAATGTTAAAATTATGACCACCTCTTTTATTCTTTTTTTTGGTAAATAGTAAATACCTCTTTTATTCTAATAATATCAAAGAGAGTAATAGTCAACTGATTTACTTAATTTATTTGGCATGGCATAAGAAAAGTCAAATTTCCTTAACCCATGATCAAAATTCGACTGTAAAGTAAGACGTAATTTTTGGAAGTATTACGTCCTCTTGACTGGAGACACCCTTAATTTATAAAGAGAGAGAGTTCGTCTTTATGAGGTCAACAATTGTCTTGTCTGGTGTTCATTGGTTCTTATCACTTGATGAACCAAATACACAAACAGGTCCAACCCAAATATAAGAAACCAATTACTGTGATAGTTTTAACATCATGTCGAGAATTATTACAATTATTATCATTATTTATTATTTAAATATCATATAAAGACCACCGTTAAGTTTTAAAATCAATTAAAGCTTTTGGATTCATTCATACATTCATAAGTTAGAGAATCAATAGTTTTTATTAAACGGACCTGACTTGTGAGCATCTATTGCTAAAATATTTTGTTACATAATCAAAATAGGCTGTGTAGAAAGACATAAACAATAATAATATTGGGTTGTAGATAAAACCCATTGGAGACACGTAACAATAATATACATATTGGGTTTTTTAGATACTAACAATAATAAGACACGTAAGAATAATAAATTGGGTTATAGACAGAATCAATTTGGATTTGAAATATGAAGTCCTTCGAATTGTGTGCGACCCGTATAGCAATCCACATGATGTATATTGGAGGAACTTTGATATAATATAACAACGCGCATTCAATTCTTTAAGCCAGCTATTCAGTTTAGTGTATCTTTAGCTATTAAATTAAAGAAGATTTCGTAAAGCATTAATTAGGAAGAACAAGTTTGTCAATGCATGTGTGCTAGCTGGAAAAAACTCCAGTACTCCTAGAGGACCCACTGACTCAGTATTAGTGTCTTTGTCTTAATGACACCTGAAAAAAATTCCACGTAGACATTAGTGACAAACAGACTTCTTCTTTCCGTCTCTCGTCGCTCTCTCTCTCACTTCTCTCTTTTCACAAAAGCTTCAAACCCTGCAAAACACAAAATCCAAAAACGAACCAAACACCAAAAGAACACAGCACCTTCACGTTTTCATCACTTCAAACACACATTTAAGCAAAAGAAAAAAAACACATATCAATCATAAAATAAGAAAGAGGAAAGTTAACAAACAATCATCAACTTCTCTCTCAACCATTGTTGCAACACCACCATATTCATGGCCCAGCAAGCTTCTCTCCCTTCCTGTTTTATTTTATTTTTTTCTCAGTTTTTGATGGTTTATTTTATTATATAAATTCATAATAAAAATAACCAATATTTTTATTAGATCTGAAGGGTACCCAAAAGACTAAACGAGTATTCATCGTGGTTTGTACTGGTAAACATCAACTCGCTTTTCACCATTGCTGTCTTCATCGGTCCGTCTCTAACGACGCCGGAATAACACGGTCTGGAGGTCGAAGTGCGACACACGACCTGCATGAGCTGGAGAGAGACTGACGAGAGACCGAAGAGAAAACGGAAAGTAAACGTCAGTTTATTATTAATGTCTACGTGGACTTATTTTACACATGTCAGACAAAGGCAGTAGAACTGACTCAGTGGGTACTCCCGGAGTACTAGAGCTTTTTTCGGTGCTAGCTCGTGCTACTCTGCAGGTTGTCCACTTGTAACGAGTTTCAATGCCTATAAATTTCAAGCCATGTGCATAAATGCATTATCTATTTGCACTCTTATCTAATTATGTACATATATTTCTATGCTTTGCTGCCTTTGTCCTCCACTTGTTTTATATTTTATACTCCTTTGCCAGCACCATACATGTCTTCGATGACCTATATATATATATATATATATATATATATATATATATATATATTATAGAAAATCTATTACCCAAGTATAATATTTGTCTGTCAATTTTATAAATGTATTATAGTTTTTCAATTATCAGCAGCCTGACAATGTTCATACAGATGAGGCCCCGCAGTTTTGCATATTTGGGATACAGCAACATTTAAAAAGTCAAAGGATCACAACCAATTTGCCTCCCCTTATTTATAAATTCATAAATGGGTCAGATAAGATCACATTCAAAGCCAAGTGATTAATTGGGCGGAGATTGACTATGACTTTTTTTATTTTATGATGTGACAATCCTTTAAGAGGCAGGAGGCGACTTCTGCCGGCAATTCATTGGATACAGTTGTATTCATACTGTAAAACATTTTTTAGATGATCCACTAAACATTCAGAATTAGTACTGTACAGTATTCTAATTGTATATAAAAGATTTTAAAAAAAGAAATGATTAAAAAATAGTTTAAGCTCATAAATAAATAATAAGTTCGTGTTTTTTCCTATCATATATATGGTAAATTTGGTTTTATTTAGCAACATGATAAAGACAAAAACAAAGGTTATTCTCCAGCTGCCCGTTAGCATGAGCTCAAATACGTACATAAATTAGTTTAATGTTTAGATCAGTTTCAATTTCATGGGCTGTCAGTGACATACGTCGGCTTTAATTCTAATATGTTTAAAATTTTTCAATTATAGGAAGTGTCTATTAAAAATTTAATTTGAGTTAATTATATTTATCATATTTATATTTTAACATTTTAAGAGTATATCCATATAATTTTGATATTTTTAATTTAAATAATCATCATATCCTTCTGTATTTTTGAATATTATCAAATAGATTTCTCTATCAATTTTTTCTATTAAAATTGATAAACTATATTATATTAATATTCACAAAATGTCCAGCTGACAATTAATTTTTCATATATATTTTAAAAATCACTCGATCAAACGAACATCTTCACAAACTTTTCATATCGTCTCTCTCCCACTCTAAAATAAGAAAGTATAGATTAATTGAATAATTTTTTCATCAAAATTAATTTTTTCATCTCAAAGTTGATTTTTCACATTGTACTTGTTTTTTCACCTCAAAATCGATATTTGACTTAAAGTTGATTTTTACTCATTGAAGTCAATTTTTTCATTTTAAAATTATTTTTTTATCCTAAAGTCAATTTTTCAATATCAAAGTTGATTCACTATAAATTCATTTTTCTATACTGAAGTCGATTTTTTAACATCAAATTAAGTTGATTTTTTACAATAAAGTCAAATTTTCTAATTAAAGGTTGATTTTTAGCGAGGAAGGGAGGCATAATACTATTCTTAATTACCCTGTTTTAATTATTCAATAAAATGGATAGAATACTTGTAGAAGAAGCAGTACATTGATTAAACATTTAACATATCCAACAAATAATTTCATAAATAATAAGAGTCTTAACAACTTAACAAGATCAAATGAAAATGAGAATTAAGAAACAATAGGATGAAAAAAGAAAATAAATATATTTTTTTCTTTCTTATTTTTAGCTTCACGAACGACAACTTGACTTTGAAGAAAATATTAAAACGACCTGCAATCACACACAATTAAGGGATTGATGGTGAATTAATTAATTTATTTAGTGGGAAATTCGTCGGCGGCTTCACGAATGCTTTCAAAAGCTTTTTCAATGCAGGACTTCATTCTGTGCTGATCTATGTGCTTTCTTACCATTTTAATGACAATCCTCAGCTGTCCAGCGTAGCTCATAATCGTAACACCAAAATCCTACATGCCCAAAAATTAATCAGCTACCAATTAATAATTTGCTACAAAATAAATATACGTATATATATTAAATGCAATGACAAAATAATCAGGGGAAGAGAGAGTATAGAATAAATCACAAAGAAAAGAGAGACATTAATTCGTGGTTACAAATTTTTTTGCTACTACAATTAGTTTTTAGTATTAAAGTAAATTGTGGCTAAAAACTTTTAATGAGAAAACCATAGAAAATAAAATAAAAAAATGTTGTGGCCAAAAAGTTTCAGCCACTGCGTTATTGGCCAGTGGCCACAACACCGTTTTGTCACGAGTACTAGAGCTCCAAAATTTTACACTAGTAGCCCAAAGGCTTGGTCCAGCGGTATAACGCCGAGGTTGTATTCGATCATGTTTAATTTATTCAAAATGGATAGATCAATTAGCACCAAAAAAAAAATTATGTGGCTAATAATTTATAATTTCTTTGTTTTTTTTTTAATTAATTTGTGAATGATAGAAACCTAGTCAATTAGAAAATGATTTTGAAAATGGCCAATATAACCTTTTCGATTGGTTTGCTGCTAATCAATTAGAAAATAGAAATAATATATACAAAAAGTAAAATAAAAAAGGAACTGAATATATAATGTTTTTTTTCCTTTTCTTTCTTTTTAAAAATAAAAACTAAACTAGTGAAATTATGTAATTGAAGTACCTCAGGTATACCAGGTGCCACAAAGTATAAACCTTTGATAGGTTGATCATTGACAGTCATTTGTTCTACTGGACCAATCATATTCGACACTGTCATGCTTGACCTGTTTAATTTGTTGTGCACGTATTTTGCAGCAGCCTGAAATTTAATACACCATAATAAAAACATAATAATAATTATTATTAATTGAAAAAATTAAACCACAAATGAATTGAACATATCTATATTCTTTTGAAAAGACATTCTTAATAAAATGGTTTACATCCATATTATATATATATATATATATAAAGTCTTAAAATATATACAATTATATATAATTTCCATTTAATTATGAACACATAGAGAAAAAATTTTGCACAATGAAAATATATATAACTTAATTATGTGAATATGATAATTAAAAAACTCCAAAAGTAAGTATACGGGATCCCATTATATAGACAAAACAATATTGTCAGAAACATATGATATATAGAATTAGAGAATTTTGATTATCAAATCATGTAATCAACAAACTAGAAACTTAATTATTCTTGATTTAACTTGACCATTATTATTTACATATGAAATAATTAAGAAAATTTTAATGATATAAATGTATATATTTTTTCATATAAGCGAGTATAATTATTTTTATATGTGTGTTTATGTGTGTATGATGTTGTGGATATACCCACCTCGGGACCTCTTAATCTCTTGACGACCTCCACTATTATACTATTGAGGTAAACAACAAGAGACCTCCTCTTCCTCGTGATAATTTTCTGAGCGTGCCAAACAAAGTCTAGTGGATTTGGACATTCTTTCAATTTGGGGATTGAAATGTGCATGAAGGAAAACTTATTTCCCCAAGGCATTCTGTTGTTTGGATTCATCATCTCCTGGATAGATTTGTAGTCGCCACCGATCATCCTTGTATTCAACACCACCAATGCTGCTGATCGTGAATTGCTTGATTCTTTGTTAATCTCTTGCATGTATAGCCGAGTTCCATAGAATACTATTCCACATACCACATCGTTTATTGTCTGCAATATAATATGAAAAAAAAAAATTATGTAGTAATAAATTTGATTAATAAAAGAAATAGTACAACTTTAATTTTTGAAGGTATAAAAATTTTAATTTGTCTTGGGATCGAATAATATGCACTCTAATGCCGGTTTCTACACACACATAATTTATTAAAGTAATGCTATAGATACAAAGAAGTATATCAATTTTACTTACCAATTGATTCGACAGTACATTTGGAATTGACAAATTAATATACCTAAATTTCTTTGTTCTCAGACCTACTGCAACCAATTATTTAATTAATTAATTTTGTAATTAGTAATTTATGAAAAGTATTATTTTGGAGGGAGATCATGAAATTAACAAGATGGGTGATATTTAAGTTGACAGAAAAACTTAATTAATTAAATATTACACGTCATTACTATTAAACAGGTTATTATTACATCTTTATTGAACAATTAGTAACTAGTATGGCTAGTCTCTACAAAGTACCATAAAAGTTTGCCATCAAAGAATAAAATATCTACATGAATATGAGTTCATGTTTTAATTATTGTTTCTGCTGGCTTTTAATTTCTTTTTTCAGAAATTAATTTGGAAGTCTAAATCTAGCACAAACTAAGATGCACATGACACACACACACACACACACACGCATGCATATATATTATGGCAAGTAACTGGAAAAATATTTAAATAAAAGAGAACTCAAAGATCAAAATGCTGCTAGTAAGTGATGATTCTTACCACTCCAAGTTTGCTCTTGATTGATTTGAGCTGATCAAGAGAGTAAGTCAAGGTAGAAATTGTAATTGGCAGAAACTCAACCCCATAAGTTCCAGACCTTATTGGTGTTATGTCATCATCAATCAAATTGTTCTTTATGATGCTCCAACTCAGATCTAATGCAGTGTTAAACAGCGCAGAGCACACTTTAGGTACATGAGAAAACAAACTCTTGCTACCAGATCTCTCCGACCCTGTGCGTTTTCGTGAAGGAAACGTTAGCGAAAGAGAAGGATCGTCAGCTCGTTTAAGACAAGAAAGAAGAGCACCCATGAGAGAATAGCCATCACCAAGCGCATGGTGAAGCTTGAATATGACATGTCCAGCTGCATTACTTGTTGGGTACTTGACCACATGAATTTGCCACAATGGTCTGTCTTGTGGAAACCTTTCCACTGCTATGTCCGATAAATAGTCGTCGAAGCATCTATCGTATTCCTCCAGGGAAAGGCCTGAAGGAAAGGTAGGAAAATAAACATGGTCTTCAATCTTTACTTCAACCTTTTTCCATTTTCTGTCTTCGTTTTGGTCACCAACCTGCTTAATTTCAAGAGTCACTTGTACGTTAATTAGTCATGCATTTTAATGACCATATGATAAAAAAGATATTCTATCAAAATATTCTAGTTGTATAACATCATCTCTTGAATTACTTGGGTATAAACCTATTAGGTGGTGTGTCTGTATATGTAGCTGAGTGCATGCACGTATCTCTTATAATTTCTAAAAGTACTAGAAACAATATTTCTATAATATATACAAATTAACTAAAATGTTGTCATTATGTAATTTAACCATAAAATATCATAGGTTTTATTTAAATTAACTATTATTAGATTCAATGAATATATAAGATTTTTTCTTCTCTTGTTAAGTTTTTCTACCAAATTTAGTTTTTTAAAAAGAAAATTCAGGTAATTAAAAAGTTGAAGTTCAAATAAAGAGTTATGATTTATAACATAATAATTAAAAGTACGTAAGGCATGGTAGTGGAAGACTAGTATACTATTATTACATGTAGCCTTGTACATAATTACAATTTTATATCTAATAATAGTAAGTTTCTAAAACATATATATATATATATATATATATATATAAATGGCAAAATCAAGAACAAAATTACTAGGGAAATTAAGATAATTAAAACTACTAGTATATAAAATATATATAAAAAGAGAAATTAAGAAAAAGAAATAACCATGATGCATGAGAAGCGTGGGTGGATGGGAAGGAAAACATCCTTAATAAGAGAGACGGTGTTGGAACCCGCAATTGGAATCTGAATTTCCAAAATAGCAAGTGCCGATATGGACAATACTGAGTTATTGCAGTACTGTCCTAGAGGACTCACTGGCTCCAATAGTCCTCCTTCTTCCTCAAACCCCATATTAATTCTTCTAATATTTTCAGCACTCTGTGCTAACTTTTTTCCCTCACTTCAATATATAAATGATAGTTCACTTTCATGGACTATATATATATATATGCAGAAAAAGAGTGACACCCTCTCATTCCTCATTTATGAAGTTCATATAGTGGTAGCTAGTCACTGTATATATTCCGGTGTCTTCCATTTTTTTTTTTTTGGTAAATATTCCGGTGGCCCATTGGCAGCAAGATAAGTAGCTTACGTGTATTCATATTTAATACAATATAACTACTTATCCCACACACACTGAAGAAGCTGATACCCCACTTGATTAATATTTCACCTTCATTTCACGTCAAACACAGCCATTTTAATTTTACAATATATATATATATTGCATATGAGTGCATTTTTAAATGGCTCAATAATTTATGTGTGCACTTTACAGACAGGTAGATAGACAGATGTAATTGGGTTAAAGCAGTGTATGTACTTTAATGAATAAATACATGGTCTTGAAAGTACAGGGATGATCCAAAAAAGGAAAAGAAAAAAAATCATGGGTTTAATATTATATTTACTACCCTCTAATTTGACTAAAATTCAATTTAGTACCTCCCAGATTTTTTCTTCCAATTACTATCCTGTATTTTTAATTTGTTTCAACTAAGCTCAAAATCTCACAATTTAAATAATTTTTTATGAATAAAAAATAATATAGATGTGGATCTCATCAGTTCAGTATTTTTTGAATGGAAATTTTTTTTATTATTTTAACTTTATAATTTTTTTTAGAGTCTAAAACAGTTGACTTACACTTTTAATAAATCCTCACTATATAAAATATTAAATAAAATTAAGTAATTCTAAAATAATAATGATCTCACAATTTAAACAATTATATTTTAAACACCATGTTAATAAAAGGCACACATGATCTAAATCTCCAGCTCTTCTCCAACCTCTCATGTGATGTTGACATGACATTAACATAATTGCTAAGATATTGGAAGATTATACATTTAACTGAACGAGATTAAAAATGAAGGTTTGGTAATTGAAATAAAAAATTTGTGAGATACAAAATTGAATTGTGGTTGAACTAGAGGGTACTAAAATGTATTAAATTCAAAAATAATTTTATCTTATATATATATATATATTTTTTTTCTGGTTAAACAATATATATATTGATCAAGTTATATATGAACCATCTTACATTTATATCGATATGTCACTCTTTTTTCATCCTTATTCTAATTTCTACACCCACATTATGGTATTTATTCAGTAACAGAGTTCACAGATCCAACCAAATTATGTCTGTCTATATAAGTACAACTTAAGAGAGATTTTACTCACGACAAAAAAAGAAAAGGGATCTGGATAATTATAGAACTTGAGCAATATAGATAAAAAATTTCGTACACAATAATTTAAAAGTCCTGCAGTGCAGTTATTTAAGCCAGTTGGTGGAGCTTTTTATTTTAGTCGTACAGCTAGATCTTAAATTTTTTTTTTTAAATAATGATTTATCAGTTATTCCCCCAATGAAATGGAATAATTTAAAAAAGGAAAAGATAAGATAATGTACTGAAAACCATTGTTTAGTAAAAAAGTGTATCACTCTTCTCTTTCACCAAAACCAATGCATTCATACCCCAACCTGCCCAACTACTAACCTCCATTTTATCACCAATAAAAAACTTCCATTTCATTTAAATTTATATATATATATATATATTATATACTTCTTTTTCTTCTTTTTTTTTTTTTGTATTCACCACCATAAATTTTGCACCTAATTTTGCCCTGTGTGTTGAAATATGAAAAATAATGAAGGGAATTGAGAAAGTTAGTGAGGTGATTATAGCCTGCCATCTGGTGCCCATGCAAATAAATAAGGTTGATAGAAAAACATTAATCAGTTTGCCAACAAAATTGCCAACCTTTCTTCCAATGGTCTTAAATGATAATTATTTTCCGTGCAAATTTCCAGAGACTTCTGAAGTTAGATTGAGACCAAAAGAGGTCACTTTAATTTGTCTGTGTGTATGTTTATTTTTTTTTTTTTCTTTTTCAAAACCTGGAGATAAGAAACACATTATTGGATGGGGATAAGGTCACGCACCTCCCATAAGTGGGAAACTTAATAATTATATTATTTCAATTATGTAACCTATATTTATTCATAAAGAGATTAATTTAAGCTAGAATCACTTGGGACGCTGACATGGCCTGTGTTTTGATGATCCCTACTCCCTACATTATTAACCACAGCTTTATTTATTTATTTATGGGGAAAGAAATTTGTATTTTTTATGAATAAAAAAAAATTAATGTAAAAACTATTAATTCTAAATTATATTAGAAGATAGAGTTTTGTTACTGTTTCAGTTTTATAACCCTATAGAAATCTAAAATAATAAATTCGCTCTCTTAATAATTCTCAATTTATTTGGCATTTAATAAGTCTTAATATATCTGGGACTTTAATAAGGACTTACTAAGATTTAAACCGTAATTCTCATAAGTAAGTATAAAAGCTCGATCAACTTCCTTACCGCATAGAAAGCCTCGAAAGAGAGGTTTAACCTCAACTCGTGTATTTATTAAGAAAGTTATATGTTTTAGTGCAGCCTTTGTAATGGATGAGATCAACAGCTAATTATATGAGATTGATTGGAAAATAGAACCTTATAAATTCGTTTTGTTTCACTAACAAGTAATCATTTATTAACCAAGTTGGTAAGAAGTACACGCATCAAATTCGATACCAACTTATTTGTGACTTGCGAGTACATTTTTTCTTTTAATATTTTGACTGGCTCTGCTACAAGTTTGTCCAAAGTCACAAAGCTTCCGCCCCAGCGTTGCGTCCTCAGCCCATGGATCCCCACATTACATTGAGCCCACTTCTGTCAGATAGGCCTCATCCCTCCACACATTTGGAAACAAGAATTTAATGAGCCATGGACTCTAGCCCTAATGTTCATCAATTCATGGACTTTTTAAAAAAAGATCTTTACGTGTATTTTATTAATTTAAAATTTTATTAATGAGTAAAATTTTTTTACTATTTTAATTTTACAATTATATAGGAATCTAGAGCAGTTGGCTCAACCCCTCTAATAAAATCTCATCCACCTGACGATTCAGGTAAGGTTAAATACACTTGAGGTAATAACGAGCTTACTAAGACTCGAACCACAACTCTCACAAACGAGTGTGATAAAACAGTCGACTTTTTTTTCACTAAACCTGACGATTCAGGTAAGGTTAAGTACACTTGAGGCAATAACGGGCTTACTAAGACTCGAACCATAACTCTCACAAACGAGTATGATAAAACAGTTGACTTTCTTTCCGCTAGACCACATCTTCATATGTATCATTTCATGGACTCTTGTACCTTTAATTTCAACTCCATTATAGTACCCTAAAAAGCATGTGGGGGTTGTCATCGTAAACCCAAACTTGGTAAAAATGCCAAACATGGTGGTAAGGTCTCCATCAAACAGCACCACGTGATAAACAATAAGAGAAAGTTGTTGGCAAACCGTTAAATTTTGACATTGATATTTATTTTTTTTATATATATATATTATTTTAATATTAAAAATAATATTATTATATTTCATATTAAATTTAATATAAAAAATAATATTGTCATTTAAAATATTCAGATAGAAAGTAAGTAAATAATATTATCATTTAGAAAGTAAGTAAATAATATTATCATTTAAAATGTTCTGTGGGTGTTTTGTGTTTTAAGAAAAAATGTTGTTATGATTAAAATTCTTTTTGTTATTTTTAATTATAAATTGACGTGGACTGGACTATTTAATTAAAAAAATCATAAAAATCTCACATTAGCTTTTGGGATCAACTCACATGCATTCTGTGATACATAAACAAATATCAATATTTACCAATTTGATAATGTAGTGGCATGTGATTGGTCGTTCATTTAATACTCACTTATCTCTAATAATAGATTTATTATTTTAATAACTCATAACGTGTTGCAACATGTTAATTTGTTTTTTTTTTTTGTATATATTATAGATTTACTGTGTAGATGATTGACTTTTAGAACATATCATAAAAATTTTAGTACTATCTGAGCTTGATAATCACGTGAGAGTCTCAAATAACAGTCCAATCTCAACTCGGATGTCTGATTCAGCTCCACTACTAAGTAACCAAATAGAACTAGTGACCCACATCTTTAAAGTATATAGATCTCTTTTCTATCATTTGAGCCACCTTTGGTAGTGCAACATGTTAATCTGTTGATAAATGAATTGGTCTAGTCTTTACGAGTGACACACAGAGTTAATCAATTATAAAGTTGCACTGCCCCGTTAAATAGATTAAAGTAGTATAGCAGAGTTACAAAGGGGAATGGTGCGAACAATTTCAATTGTCAATAGTGTGGGTTAATGTCAAAATGGGTTGGCCACCGAATTCGGTGGCCACCATTCTTTGACTTTTATATATTATATTATATATATTATATATATAGTTTACGTGAGGGAATTGGATAGGAGGGGGCTGAAGCTCACTATAAATACCCCCTCCCCTTTCTTGTTTGATGCATCCCATTCCATTTTAGAGCATCTCCCATTTTCAGAGAGTTTGAGAGAATCCTCCAATTGTGAGAGAGTTTACAAAGAGAGAAAAATAGTTTCTCATTTGTAGTGTTGTCTCCATAGTTGTGAGAGAGAGTTGTTTCTCATTTATTCAAGAGAGAGTGTCATTGTTCTCTCCTTATATTTAAAAGAGGAAGTGTTGTAATCTCCATTCGCTATAGTGAAGTTCTCCCAAATTTGCCCGTGGTTTTTTACCCTAATTTGTTTAGGGGTTTTCCACGTAAAATATTCGTGTTCATTTTATTTCAGTTTTCTCATTTCAACGATTGCTAATCGCTTTGTCTTATTTCAATATTTCAACTTTTACTATTCACATCTCGCATTATCTGATGCTGTTCGCATATCGGTGAAAGTGAGAAGCAGATCGTCATCAACAATGGCAACAAAGTTTGATGTTGAGAAATTCAATGGGAATAACTTCTCATTGTGGAAAATGAAGGTAAAGGCAATTTTGAGGAAAGATAATTGTCTGGCTGCAATTGGAGATCGTCCCGCAGAGATCACTGATGATGGCAAGTGGCAAGAGATGGATGGCATCGCGATTGCTAATCTGCACTTAGCACTAGCCGATGGAGTGTTATCCAGTGTGGCGAGAGAAAAGGCGGCAAAGAGATATGGGATACTTTGACAAGATTGTATGAGGCCAAGTCATTACACAACAAAATCTTCTTAAAAAGAAGATTGTATACTCTTCGAATGGCGGAGTCCATATCGGTAACCGACCACATCAACACCTTAAATACTCTATTTTCGCAACTCACATCGATGGGTTACATAATAGATCCGACGGAACGTGCGGAGCTTCTACTTCAAAGTCTACCTGACTCGTATGATCAACTTATCATCAACCTGACGAACAACTTCGGGCGGTCTAGTTTTCGGCGTTATTGCGGTTTTTGGAAGAAGAAAGAGCAAAAACAAGGAAGACAGGCGAACAAGTTACAGCGGGCGTAGTAAGAGGGAGATCGACGGAACGTGGCTTCAGTGGGAGTCAAAATCATGGTAGATCGAAATCAAGGAGTAAGAAGAATATCAAATGTTACAATTGTGGCAAGAAAGGGCATGTCAAGAAGGAGTGTTGGCTTCTCAAGAAGAGTGGAGATCCTGAGTCATCAAAAGCTCAAGGAAATGTAGCAAGTACCTCAAGTGATGGTGAAGTTCTTTACAGCGAGGCAACTATGATTGTTGAAGGCAGGAAAAGTTTTGCAGATGTCTGGATTTTAGATTCTGGAGCTACATGGCACATGACCTCTAGAAGAGAATGGTTTCACAACTATGAGTCTATCCCGGGAGGATCTGTATTCATGAGAGATGATCATGCCTTGGAGATCGCTGGTATTGGTACTATCAAGATAAAGATGCATGATGGTACAGTTCGCACTATTCAAGGGGTACGACATGTCAAAGGCCTGAAGAAAAATCTATTGTCTTTAGGACAAATAGATGATCTTGGATGTAAAACCCATATTGAAAATGGAATTATGAAGATTGTCAAAGGTGCAAAATATCCCTAGGAGGAGCAAAATATTTTGTGTCTTTTATTGATGATTACTCCAGGAGATTATGGGTGTATCCGATCAAGAAGAAGTCAGATGTGTTTCGAGTATTCAAAAACTTCAAAGCGCAGGTGGAACTTGAATCTGGGAAGAAGATCAAGTGCTTGAGGACAGATAATGGAGGAGAGTATACAAGCGGCGAGTTTCTTGAATTTTGTAAGCAAGAAGGAATTAAGAGGCGTTAGCGGTGGCATATACTCCGCGAGAATGGAGTGGCAGAGCGGATGAATAGAACCATTGCAGAAAGGATGAGAGCTATGTTAAGGACTGCGGGTCAACCCAATTCATTCTGGGCAGAAGCAGCCAATACCTCCTGTTTTGTGATAAATCGGTCACCATCAACAGCAATTGAGTTGAAAATACCGATGGAGATGTGGACTGGTAAGTCGGCTGATTACTCTAATTTACATTCATTTGGATGTCCTGTGTATGTGATGTATAACACCCAAGAAAAAACAAAGTTGGACCCGAAATCCAGAAGGTGTATATTCTTAGGGTATGCTGATGGTGTGAAGGGTATCGCTGGGATCCCACTACCCAAGGTTGTTATCAGCAGGGATGTTATTTTTGTAGAAGAACAACTATTGCAGAAAGATAAAAATGATAGCACGTCAAAGGAGAGCTTAGAGACTACTCCGGTATATGTGGAAAATGATCAACAACAAGAAAATTCAGACTCTTCTGAAGCAGAACCAGAGCATGAGGTACAAGAACAAGTTGAGTCCGAAGCTCCAGAAGTTCGTCGGTCAACTTCGCAGAGGCCGACTTGCACTCGGAGTATATTATGGAAAGCAACGTTGCATACTGTCTTTTAACGGAGGATGGAGAGCCATCAACTTTCCATGAAGCTACAAATAGTTCAGATGTGTCTTTGTGGATGACAGCAATGCAAGAGGAAATTGAGGCTTTACACAAGAACAAGACTTGGGAATTAGTACCGTTACCACATGGAAGAAAAGCTATTGGTAATAAATGGGTCTATAAGATCAAGCGAGATAGTAATGATCAAGTAGAACGGTATCGTGCACGATTGGTGGTGAAAGGCTACGCTCAGAAAGAGGGCATTGATTTCAATGAGATATTTTCCCCAGTGGTTCGACTTACAACTGTAAGAATTGTCCTAGCTATGTGTGCTACATTTGATTTACATTTGGAGCAGTTGGATGTTAAAACTGCATTTCTTCATGGAGAGCTTGAAGAAGAAATCTACATGCTACAACCAGAAGGTTTTGCTGAAACAGGCAAGGAGAACTTGGTTTGCAGATTGAACAAATCTCTGTATGGTCTCAAACAGGCGCCGAGATGTTGGTACAAGAGATTTGATTCCTTCATATTAAGCCTTGGGTACAATAGACTCGATTCGGACCATTATGCGTCTACAAAAGGTTTGATGGTGATAATGATTTTATTATCTTGTTAATGTATGTGGATGACATGTTGGTAAGGCCCAACAAAGATCAAATCCAAATTGAAGGCACTTGGCTAGGGAATTTGACATGAAGGACTTGGGGCAAACAAGATTCTAGGGATGCAAATTCAGAGAGAGATAATAGGAAGATTTGGCTTTCAAAAGAATTATCTAAGGAAGATCTTGCGGCCACATGCAAGATTGTAAGTCAATTTCTACCCCACTTCCTATTAATTTTAAGTTATCCTCCAAGATGAATCCTAGCAGTGAAGCAGAGAGGATGGAGATGTCTCGAGTACCGTATGCATCAGCAGTGGGAAGCCTAATGTTCGCTATGATATGTACAAGACCAGACATTGCACAAACAGTGGGAGCAGTTAGTTGTTTTATGGCGAATCCTGGTAAAAAGCATTGGAATACTGTGAAGAGAATTCTGAGATACATCAGAGGAACCTCAGATGCTGCATTATGTTATGGAGGATCAGATTTAACTGTTAAGGGTTATGTTGATTCAGATTTTGCAGGAGATCTCGACAAAAGAAAATCTACTACGGGATATGTGTTTACACTTGCAGGAGGAGCTGTAAGCTGGGTTTCAAAACTGCAAACAGTTGTGGCTTTATCTACAACAGAAGCAGAATATATGGCGGCTACACAAGCTTGCAAGGAAGCTGTTTGGATACAAAGGTTATTGGAAGAGCTCGGGCACAAACAGGAGAAGATCACTTTTTGTGGCGGTCGAGTGCCACATTCAAGAAATCCACCTTTCATTCGAGGACAAAACACATAGGAGTTCAATATCACTTTGTTAGAGGTAGTAGAAGATGGATGCGTAGATATGCAAAGATACACACGGTGAGAACCTAGCGGATGTGATGACCAAGCCAATCAACACTGACAAGTTTATATGGTGTAGATCCTCAGCCTAGCAGATACGTAAGCAAGCATGGAACGGCAAATTTAGGGAAGAGTGGAGAATTACCAATTTTGACATTAAGTGGGAGAAATGTGGGTTAATGTCAAAATGGGTTGGCCACCGAATTCGGTGGCCACCATTTTTTGACTTTTATATATTATATTATATATATTATATATATAGTTTACGTGAGGAATTGGATAGGAGGGGGCTGAAGCTCACTATAAATACCCCCTCCCCTTTCTTGTTTGATGCATCCCATTCCATTTTAGAGCATCTCTCATTTTCAGAGAGTTTGAGAGAATCCTCCAATTGTGAGAGAGTTTACAAAGAGAGAAAAATAGTTTCTCATTTGTAGTGTTGTCTCCATAGTTGTGAGAGAGAGTTGTTTCTCATTTATTCAAGAGAGAGTGTCATTGTTCTCTCCTTATATTTAAAAGAGGAAGTGTTGTAATCTCCATTCCCTATAGTGAAGTTCTCCCAAATTTGCCCGTGGTTTTTTACTCCAATTTGTTTAGGGGTTTTCCACGTAAAATATTCGTGTTCATTTTATTTCAGTTTTCTCATTTCAACTTCGATTGCTAATCTGCTTTGTCCCATTTATTTCCTAATAAATAGTTCACTAAATTTTAATTTACACTTCAAAAAGTGGTAAACAAACTTTATAATTATCAAATATGGATCGATAGAGTTTAATTAACCCTTTTAATATCGTTAATGAAGCTCATTCTCAATCCGATCAAAATCAAATATTCTATTATTTATTGCAGAAAAATATTAGTGAGCAAAATTGAGTCCAGCATGGAATTCTAGGAACTCAAATTTAATAGCAGAGTTAAATTTACTTTTAGCCGTAAAGAATGTTGACTGTTTTCTTATTTTGATCTTTATTTTCTATCTTGTTTAGTTGTATTTTAGATAATATTTTCCAAGATCAGTTTATAATGGCCTAAGCCCCTTTCAAGGCCTCTCTTTGTGTGCTTGGTGCAGTTTCTATTAAAAAAAAAAGAAAAAAAAAACTTTGAAATAAAAAATAAAGAATAAAATGAAAGGCAAAAATGCAAAATTGACTATGGTAATTGATGAAAAGACAGAAATGCACTTTCAAGAAATGAATCCAACGCTCTACCAAAAAAAAAAAGAAAAAAAAGAATGCGACGGAGAAACCCACATCCTCATTTTTGTTTTTATTTTTTTTTAAAAAAGGGAAGGGAATCCACATCCTTGTGAACTGAGAAACTCTCCGTGGCAATACCTTCATTTTCCTTGGAAAATCCACATTTTCTTGCTTTCTTTCTTTTAATCTTTCCAAAAAAATTTCCCTCCATTTCTTCTCCTCCTCTGCCATTACCCGTTCCAATTCATTGTCTTTGGAATTGCACGGTACAAAACTTGCTCTCCTTCTCCTATTAACCTGCTAGGGTTTGGTTTCTTCACCGCCCAATCAACTGAGTTCATTGCTCCGGTATGCTATTTTCCTTTATATTCTCTAAATTTGATCATTTTTTCTTTCTTTCTTTATTTATTTATTCTTTTTTTGTTGAAATTGGGTGAAGGTTGAATTTTTTTTCCTGAATTCCCCATTAATTACAATTGAAACAGCATTGGAATGTACTGCTGAACTTCAGTGGAAGCTTATGTCTGTGAAGTGTGAACTAATGTGTATAACATATTAGAGCTAGTAGTATTTTATTAAAAAAAGTGGGTAATTCTGAATTCTTGAAAAGGAGCGAATTTTATGTTTGAATTGCTTGGTCTTTTACGGCATTGAAGGGTAAATTTGAAACTTAGATAAATGAAATAGAAACAAAGGGAAGGAAAACTTTTAGAGAAATATGCTTAGTATACATTTATATGGCATTCGCAATATAATGTTTATTCCTATTCCTGGTGGAAAGTGAAGGACTTTTTAATTAAACAGATTGCTTTCTTTAAGCTTGCCTTATGCATGTGGTCTGGGATTTTGGACAGTCAGAAAAAAATGCATTATTTTGGTCCTTGTGGTATTCTGGTTTTCTTTTTTTTAGCAACTGAATTCATGTTTCTAACTTCAACTGCAACTTTTAAATAATAAGAAACTTTGGCCAGATTTATATCATTGGGAACTGAATCCTTAAAATCTGGATGGTTTATGTTTGAGGTAACTAAGTGAAACAAAACTGAAAATTATTTCGTGTCGTTTTTATTTTATTTCTTGATTTTCATTGAAGTTATCCATGTGGTAAATGAAGCATGGTTGAAATGTTGCTGCCCATTTTGAATTGCTTATTGCTCATTTGCTAGTCCTGCATTTTGGTATAGGAATCCAGTTGGCAGTAGTCACTCCGTATATATGTGAGTGTGTCAATACCAAAGTGCACTTTACTTTCTGTTATATAATGATAGACACTTAAATTCTCAAAAGATGTAAGAAACTTGAAATTGTGAGACTGCCTTCCTTGATCTTGGCTTGTTCGAGATGTTATTCTGATAACAGAGTTGGCTAGGGGCTCTCCTTGGTTTCTGCTATAACATCTGTTGCTTTTTCTCTCTTTTTTGGGATCCACCGGGAGAGGGAAAGAAAAGTGCCATTTGCATATGAATTCCTTCATAGGTTCATAAAAGATAAATAAAGTTTTTGTCTCCCTTAGCTTAATCCTTAGTATTAGTAGAAGTTCAAGTTTGATTTGCTATAAGCTTGGAGAGTAACGTTAACGAGGTGAAGAGATTTATTTCAGTTTGTAGGGAAATGACAAAAAAAGAAAAGGAGTTGCGCCAAAGTTCCAAGAAAAGCTACGATGATTATAACAGACAATATGAGCATGCTATAAGTTCTGTAGCAAAACAGGATTGGCGTAGCTGACTCTTGAGGCGTTTCATTTTTGTTACTTGATGATTAATCCAGCAAGGATTACATACTTTTCAAGTTAGTCTTTGCACATTCAATATACAAATTATGCCTATCATGTTATTCAGAAAGGGATGTGAAGGATAAAGCATAATTCTGTTTGGTTGTGAAATTGTTTAGATTTTGGGTCTAACAATGTGTAAGAATGCAAGTCCTTCAGATTCTTTAAAGTCACATTTCCCCACATTTTTTACTAGATTTATGGTTTGAGCTTTTCAGGATGGAAGTTCAGGATCCTAATGAGCATACTCAAGAAAAGAAGATGCTTCCACCCCCCGTTGGAATCTTTCAAACTCGTGAAGAACTTATTAAACACGTCCGTGACTTTGCTTTGATACAGGGATACATGGTATCCATCAGAGATTCTTCAAAGGACAGGTATGTGACGATGGCTTGTGATAGAGGCGGAGTCTATCGTAAGAGGCTCAAAACCGGTGAAAATTTGAGGAAAAGGAAAGTGGCATCTCGCCTTACGAATTGTCCCTTCGAAATTGTCGGCAAGAAGGATGACGATGTATGGATGCTTAGCATAAAAAATGGAGAACACAATCATGAGGCTTCAACAGACACTTCCGATCACCCTTCTTGTCGCCATTTCAGTGAAGAGGAGGTGAAAACCATTAGAGAAATGACTGTAGCTGGTAAACGGCCGCGCCAAATTCTCAAGGCATTGAGGCAAAGAAACCCAAATCTTGTATTGGATTCAAGAAATGTTTACAATGTTAAGGCTAAGATCCGCCGAGAAATTATATCAGGTGAGTGACATACTATATTTATCCTGTCAAGTGTGTTTGAACCATCATAAGCAAACGTATCTTTTTAAAGGTAAGAAGTAACATATTGAGCTTTTTGTATTACTAAAGAATTTTATTTTATTTTTTTAACCAAAAAAAAAAAAAAAAACGGTTGGGGGACTGAACTTCTGTTGAGTTGCCATTGCTCCAACCTATCGATTAAATAAATCACAATAAAAGAGTTAATAAATTTTTGAAAGTAGAGGAAGTTTTTTTTTTTTTTTTTTTGGTAATTTAAAAGTTGGATTTAAAAAATTTAAATGGTTCGATGAATTGGACCTTTAAACGTCACTGCCACTGCTTCAATGGAACGACCTATTTATATCTGTATCCTCTGCTTTTGCCACGTATGGGTATGTGAATGGGCAGAGGGACATAAAAGTAAAATTTCCCATCATCTTAACCTAAAATGGTAATTTGACGATTGCCTTTGGGATACGTGGCTCCTTGTGGAAATTACGATTGAAAAAATAAAATATGCTGTTATTACGACAGGCCGTTAAATTCACTTGTCTTTTATAGTATACCTTTTTAAAGTGATTCTGGATAGTCCTCGTGGTTTTGTGGAAGGCGCGAAAATGGACACCGCAGACGGTGTAGCAACAGGGTTGACGACAACGTCACCGGAACGGATTACCATGAGCGGTGTTGGAGGCACCGGGTTGTCGTCTCAGACGCATTTGGAGAGCAAGGAAGTGACTGATACAAGGTCTTTGGCGGCAGAACTGTTCCGCCATTTCTACACTCTGGGATGGGTTTCGGGTACAGGAGGAAGCATAGCCATGAGGGTCCACGACGACGCCGTTCCTAAGCCTTCACAGCTCATTGTCACGTCCCCCTCTGGTATATACATTCATCGTTCTCTCTTATTCTGTCTTTTCTCTGTTTATACGCGAACATAAGCATATGCAGACTTGCATGGGTGCGCATAGGTTGCATGCAATGTTTGCTGGCTATAGTTTCTGTTTATTTCGGTCTTTTTGCACTTGTTATAAACAATTGGGTACTCATTAGTGGAGTCCTTTTAAGTTTTAACTATTTGGGTGTGGGAAAATAGTTTGGTTGTGTCTTTCTTTTTGGTGTTTTCCAGATTATAGCTTGTGTTAGGAAATTAATGGAACTTTTTTACTAATTTATTTGTATATTAGACACACCACGATGGTGAAATATGATAGTTTTCCCACTAATAGTTGTTTGTGTAACTCGATCCTGACTTATATAAATGCATTGGTGAACAAAATCGTCTTTGAGGTATTAAATTCTTAATTTGTTGATAATGTTTCTTGTGCAGGTGCTCAGAAGGAAAGAATGGTTGCAGAGGACCTATATGTGCTATCTTCTAATGGTTTTATATTGTTGGCACCTCCCCTTAAGCCTTATCCTCATAAGCCTCCCACATGCACTGATTGTGCTCCCCTGTTTATGAAGGTAAATTTAACTTCTTCCTTTTCTTTTTGTTTATTTTTTTTTTCTGTTTAAGATTAAAAAAGGATATTTGCTATAATTTGAATCATATAATAATCTTTTGCAACTTCGGTTTTTTACTTCAGTCGCTCAAATCCATGCGGTATAGTGCCTTTGTTTTGTAAAATATTTTCAATTATGACTTTCAATTCTATTTTTCAATATCATTGTGATTCATTCTTAGGGAGATTTTTTTCCTTTCTTTAATATTATTGATTGATGATCATACCATTGGTCAGGAAGAGTATATTCAGAATAACCTAGCAATGCCTACATGTGATGATTTCCCTGAAAATTCCCGAATGCCTGTCAGGTTACATTGTGAGTTTTGTTTGTCTTTTTTGTATTTTTTACATCAAAGGACCTGAGATCCAAGATAAGGAATTGTTTACTTTATCCAAATTGTGAATTGTTTGTTTCTGTTTTGAATATTATTCACTTAAATATATTTGAAGGGTAGCTTGTGTCTGTGGCCTTCCTCTTTTCTTTTGTCTTTTTAGTGCTGAGGATTTATTGTGGTTGAACTGTAAAATGAAGTGAAATAAGTTGGTACTGTCACTCCTTTTCTTTAGGTGTCTGCTAATGTTTTCCATTTCAGGAAGTGAATACAAATATTGCATTCACTTGGTAGAGGGTCTACATTTTCCATATCCTCATTTCACATGTTTACATTTAAAGCCAAAGGTGAAAATGTTTTGTGATCTAGAGCAAGTTGAGAAAGATTCATGATCTGGAGAAACACGAATCTGCTGACTTCTTCCAAAGTATAAAAGTGTTTTGGAGGGAGAAATATTTTATTGCTATTCTTGCTTAAATGAAATTTTCTTCTTGATCATGTATCCATGTAATTCTGCTCTACAGGTGTTTGAGATGTGTAATGCAGGGGCTGTTATTCACAGCCATGGAATGGAGTCTTGTATCGTAACGATGATCAATCCTTTCTTAAAGGAGTTCCGAGTAATCTCTTGAACCTTAAAATATTTATAAAAGATGTAGAAGCTGTAGAGCAGCTCCATTTTTTTTTTTTTTTTAATATAGATTGGCTGTAATGTTTAAACATCAATTGGCATGGCCTGTTAATTTCCCAGATCACCCATATGGAGATGATAAAAGGTATTCAAGGACACAGTTACAATGATGAGCTTGTGGTCCCAATAATTGAGAACACTGCCCATGAAGGGGACCTCATGGAATCTCTTGCTGAAGCAGTAATTTTCTTTTGTACATTACTTGCAAATTATTTTTATTTTTTAATGCTAACATCTGGGAACCAATGCTCTGAAGAAATAACCATTCGTGTTATAGGAGTAATTTTCCTATGAATGAACTTTCCCTTGTGTGACAGATGAGGCTTTTGTATATGACTTGCAAATTATTTTTATTTTTTAATGCTAACATTTGGGAACAAATGCTCTGAAGAAATAACAATTCACGTTGTTGGAGTAATTTTCCTATGGATGAACTTTCCCTTGTGTGACACATGAGGCTAAAATATGCTATTATGTAATTTTGTTTTGTGAAGTTAGTTGGAAACTTTTGCTTTGTAGTGAATTTGATTGTGGTCTGTTATAATGCTCCAGAAGAGGTTTTCAATTTAGGGATCACAAAAAACTCTTAGGTTTTGAATGAAACATGTTCTTGTGATAGAGTTGCAGAGTTAATTTTTGAAAGTTGGAGGGTTATAAGGTAATATACTTGTCAACCTATATAATAGAGTAGAATGACCATGTATTAATTTGAAAAGACAAACATCGATCTAAGTATATAATATATGAATAGTAGAATCTTTATCTGATGTGGAAGTAGGCCTAATTGCATGATACAAAGGATTGAATATATGTTTAATATTTTATTATATTCAGACCAGAAGTATTTCCTTCAAAATTATAATTAGCATGATTAAGACAACAAAGGATTTGCTGAGTATGATATTTAAATTATTACTTGAGGTCTATGTTTATGGTGCTTTTACATCTTTCTGTTGTGAGTGTTGAACTTAACATTGTCTTCCATCATTTGAAGTGCCTCTTGTTTTAATTTAGTAGCTGTATGACATAAGCAACATGTACACAATCATATGCTCGCTTATTTTAGTCATATTTATAGTTTTACTGTACCTTAAGTTTTATTGATTACCAACTAAGTCTGAAACTTTGAATATTATGGTGTACAGTTTTTTTTTTTTTTTTCATCCTTTGATTTATCACTGGAAAGGGCTGACCAAAAATTGATTTAAATTCATTTTTACAGATCAGTACTTACCCCAAAACAACAGCTGTACTTGTTCGCAATCATGGGGTATTTATATGGGGTGACTCATGGATTAGCGCAAAAACTCAGGTAAATGTTGCAGGATGAATTTATCTTACTGATGTAAAAGTTACCCAAAAATGTTTATTCAGATCCAGCTATATGGTTCCTGAGGATTTATGAGGCTTGATATTGTTTTTCTCTCTGTCTCTTTCTATCAACCTTTTGTTTTCTCTCTGCTTGGTTTGAGTACTTTTCGACTGTTAGGAAACTGAGAACTTTGCTTTCCAATTTTAATTTGGAGGCATAGTTTTGTTTATATGAGTATATCTACTAGTACACCATTGACACAAACTGCCTAAAGTTCAGCAGTCCTACATACTAACACAATGTTAGTTGTTTAAAAAGTATCAAGCATCCTACCCAGGTTCTATACCTTGTACTATTCATTGGCCATTATATTTGTGAAGTGGCCATCAATACATGTTGAATAGTTCAGTTTTCTATCTCCTGCTTTGTTGTATTCTAAATTTTTTAACATTATTTATTCATTTATGTTGAAAATGTACCCCAGAGATAATTGCTTATCATAGTTCCTTTTTTTTTCTTTTCATACCATAGTTATCACTGTGCTAGATGTTTTGTTTGCATTCTAGATGTCATTGCACAGAACATATTTGGCTTGCCTTTCTGACTGTCTAATTACTATAATCCCAATTTATTGACAAAAATTATTATATATCTGTCTCCCTTTTCCTTTAAATCATAAGCTGCTATTATCAGGCTGAATGCTACCATTATCTATTTGATGCTGCCATCAAGCTTCGCCACTTGGGGTTGGACTGGACTACTCCAAGTCATGGTCCTATTCGTGCTGTTAATGGATTTTGGGGATCTAGTGCAAATTTCAACAGAGCTCAAAAGGCAGGGCCTCTTAGTTCAGATTACATGATTGAGCCTTCCCAAGTAAGTTCATGTTCCCTACCTCTCCATAAGTAATTTAGGATTCAATGTGTAATCACATTTATAATGTTGAGCTTCTAATTCTTGTACCTCTTTTATGAGGCATGATAAAATGTTCCTTGCTTTCTTTATTGGAACAATGCATTCTTATTATTTGTTGGTGTTTATTGTCCAGCATTTCATACTTCTTGACACTGAAGGGACAACAACTCCTATATCATTTTTCACTCATGTTCTTTTTCCGTATGTTCATGATAACGTTGGAAAGCATTTAGCTGCAACATATGACAGTGAAGAAACCCAAAATGATATAAGTTTGTTGCGCTCTCAAGTAAGATTCTTTTTCTCTCTTTTTCATGCCATCAACCTTTTTGCATGTTTGAGTTAAAACAATCCATGTTGTAGTCTGTGGTGAATTTTCTATTATTGGTTCTGTTTTCATTAGAAAAGCAGTCCAGATCTTTGCTCTATGGATCTTGTCTTCCACCACATGTGCATGCTTAAATGCATCCGGGGAAGATTGTATTCTTAGATATTTCGCTCTCTCTCTTTTTCTTTTTTTTTGTTATTATTTCTTTCTAAATAATTGTTCCTCTCCTTTTAAACTTCCAGGCTATACATTTTGTTTTATTATGGTGTTTAGCTGGTTGGACCAAGAGTATTGTTCTCAGATTTGTTATTGGTTTTTTTTTTTTTTTTGTAAATATATTTGTTGAGTTGCCATTAATCAGCAGATTAAGCTTGTAGGAAGTAAACCCAGTTGTGCATATCAAACCCACACAACAAAAATTCAAAACAGCCCTCACTTACAAGCCTGCCAATAAAGGGATGGAAAGAGTGGTTCTTACTTGTGTAGAACAATAAATTATCAGATATGGGGGTTAGTGGGTTGCAATTTGCAAACAGTAAATATGCATTTGGATTTTTTCCAGTATGTGTTGGTGTAAATAATAATCATGTTGTTATGTTCTTATGTCTACTGCAATGTTTACTTTTTCTTTCCCCCTTTTTTTTTCTTCCCTGAGAAACTCTGAGATCAGCTATGATGCATTAATTCAAGAAGTGAAATGGTGTCCCTTTGGCAGATTGAGGATGATTTGGAACAAGGCATTACTTGTGCAGTGCCAATACCTCCCGATTACATTGGGAAAGAGTCGGTCATTGCTTCTGTTGTTGCAAATGTAGCAGCAATGATAAGGGATGACAGGAAAGCCACTGCCCTGATGCAACTGCAAGTAGGTTGAATACTGATGTAAGTTATGCCGTATGTGCTTCTCTTTGCAATCTATTATTATCAGTTTTTTTTTTTTTTTTTTAATGTATGCAGAGTCATATATGTAGAACTGGATTTCAGAGAAACCAGTTGGTGGGTCTTGTATTTGATGATGTTGCAGGAGCTCTAGAAAGGTGGCAAAATTCCGGCATTAAGGTATACATACTTTGTCTCAGTCTTTTCCCTTCCCCTGTTCTCTTTTTATATATAAACTCAAAGATGTATTTGTGCTGATGTTCGTCTTTGTTAGAATGGTAGTTTAGAAGTTTTGAAGCCAAATTTTCACTCCTTTTGAGGATCCATGAATTTCGAACACTAAAGTAATATAGTGATTTGTAAGCTTATATGATTAAAATATTTTTCCAGAGCAGATGTTTATGATTAAGGTAATGAACCCAATATAATTACAGCAGCCAAATATTAAAATTTGAGCATAATTTAACAATCTATCAGAAATAAATTACACAGAAAGAGCTCTTTCTAAGTTTCACTTTCGACTTTAGTGTGAATCAATGAATTTTCAACACTTAGTAATATATTGATTTGTATAAGCTTATATGATCAAAATATTTTTCAAGAGCTTTCTTTTTAATAATATATTGATTTGTATAAGCTTATATGATCAAAATATTTTTCCAGGGCTCTCTTTTTAACTGTATTTAGTTTTAACACTTATGAACAGTATCAACTTTGTTCTTATTATCGAAAGGAAAAAAAAAGTATCAACTTTGTTTTTGCTAAGTTTGATGCATCTCAGCAATATTGATTATCAGATATATTCAGTTTAGCTTTTTTAATTAATGCTTTTTAATATAACATACAAAGAACAAAAGTAAAATCATACAGTGCCTAAATTGTTGCTGTTCCTTTTTCAAGGTGTACATATATTCTAGTGATAGTAGAGAAGCACAACAGCTTCTGTTTGCGAATTCTAACTACGGGGACTTGAGAAAGTACTTGTGCGGATATTTTGATACCACAGTAGGGTAAGTTCTTCTAATGCCTCTTTGTTTCCAGATGTCAGTTCTTAGTCCACCAAAGTAAAATATCATTTCTTAATATTATTTGCAGAAACAATAAGGATACACATAGTTATTTGGAGATTTTGCGAATGGTGGGAGCAGATAGGCCGTCGGACATGTTGTTTGTTACGGATGTCTTCCAGGAAGCTGTGGCTGCAAGAGCTGCAGGTAACCTATTGTTTATGGTCGAAACAAACGGATCCGTAATTATTTTGGAGCTCATTTTTCTACAATAATTGGTTTCTTTTATTCCTTGGTAGCATTAGTAAGCTATGGTATATATATCACTGTCTAGTTTGTTTATTGTCAAAGCTTTTCTGGAGTGTATCCTAACCAATTAAACAAGAGTATGGAAAGTATAGGTGATTGATTCATGTGACTGGGCTAGTAAGCACAAATCAGTCGCGCCAGTAGCGTCTATGTATGTAATTTTTGTATCAGAGTTGGCAATTCTAGCTTGAAATTTGAAACTGCAAAATTGACCTAAACTGCCAAAAAGTTTCAGAACATTCTAATAAGTCTGTAGTTTTCTTCTTTTATTGCTCTTATATGTTAAGCTAATTCGTGATATAGTTAATTGAACCAAATTAAAGAATATAAATCTCTTACTAACCTTCATAAAAAGTTGAGTTAATTGGTCCGAGTATGATTGATGTTTTTCAGGTTTGGAAGTGATATTATCCATCAGGCCAGGAAATGCTCCTCTTCCACAAAATCATGGATTTAGAACAATTCAATGCCTGCTGGAAATTTAATGCCTAGGTTTTGTCTTTTGTTTATTATTATTTTTTTTTTGTAATAATCTTTCCGAATGTATTATAATCTTGAATGTAACATTGTAAATATGAATGATTTTGATTTTATTTATTTATTTATTTATTTTGTTTATCGTGAAGAAAAAACACGATTATCACAAAAATATGTATTAAAAGAAAAAGGGAAATAAAAGAAGAAAAACATTGTTTGCCCTTTACGGTTGAAGCTATACTGATTTTGATACGTATAGTACAACTATTCATATTTGAATAATATTACACTGGTTTTGCACATGTCTACTTTTAGTCATTTATATCAATAAAATGAATGTATAGCCCTTAAAGCAAACACCCAATATTTGCAGAACGGTAAATTATTTAGCTGCATTATTACACAAAAATAAATAAATAAATAAAATTAAAATCTTAATCAAGCTTCTTTGAAGAGAAAAATTAGTTTCAGACAAACTTCATGAATATATCTAATCCAACTGTCAATGAGGATGTCTCGTATGTTTATGAAAGTGTTTCTTATTGTTGTTTTTTATGTAACAGATGGAAGACTAGTGAAAAATAAATAAATCAATAAATAACCCAAAAAATTGAAGCAAATGAATAAATTGTAGATAATTTAATCAGTTTCTCTAGCACAATTGGTAATGACACTGCAGGCGCGCACATAAGGATTAACCTTGGTACTTGTAGCACAATTATAATAAGAATAACCAGGTTGATTGCATGGTACATAGTCTCCTTCTAGTGCTTCATAGCTTATGAACTTACTTTCCTCATCATCACTAAGTCGTCTTCTTCTTGTAGCTATAATATTATCCATCATCATCATCTCCTCTACATGAGGATCAATTATGTTATGCTCCATAGTTGACAAATACTGGTTTGAACTCCAATTCCTTGTGGTTGACTTGGCCACCATGAACATGGAGGACAAACCCAGAAGAAGAATTGCACAAAACTTAGTGCCCATCGATGAGAATATCTGTGTTTGTGTGTCTGTGAGAGAGAGAGAGAGAGAGGGTGAGCTATGAAAGAGTTGTAGGTAGTAATATATATTTGCAAGTATATTTCAGGCATTGGACTAAATTGTAATCAACTAAGATGAGTAGTGTAGTGAGGAATTAATATGCATGTCCGTTTCTTGCTCCTCTTTTTATTCCTGAGATCTTGTGTAGGCTGTTACATATAGGCTGTGTAGTCTTTAATTTATACATATCTTTCATGAAAATTTGGGAATATTAAAATTTTGAAAAAGAATAATATAATGTATATAATCCCCCGAATTATTTGTTAACTGGGAAGAAAAAATACTTAATCCATAATTTACTAAAAATAAATAAATAAATACACATATTAATAAATATTCTACATATATAAATATGCATCCAGCAACCCGTTTCCCCAAAAACCACTCTCATTTTATTATGGTCAAACTCAAACCTTACCAATTTATTGCTATTCTTATACGATTTTAATGCATTATAACTGCATTTTATATTTATATTTATAGTAATTCAAACGTAAATACCCTTAATTATTAATATTTTATAATAATAATAATAATACTTTTATATATAGAGACTGAAACTCGAAAACTAACTGCCAGCAGAAAACTAAGCCCCTTGTTTTGTACATCCAATATACAGAAAAAAAAAAATTTAAAACTAAAACCTCTTAAAAATGTAAAAATTACAAATACTTTTTGAAAAAAACACACTTGGAGACCGTTAAGTCTCTTGCATGTTGCTACGTGTAAATAGTCATTAGGTGAAGTCCAGAGACCGTTTCTGAAACGCCTGTTTTGCTGGATCTATAATTATTAATTATACAAATTCCAGCAAATTAAAAAAAAAAAATCTTTTTGTTAATTTCCAAATATTGATTTATATATTTTCCTCTGCATTTTTGCATGCTCTCTGCAACGGTCACTTCCCACATATCCTCTCTCTCTCTCTATATATATCCTCACCAACCTCTCTTTCACTTCCCACATCTCACTCTCTTATCTCTCTCTCTCTCATTCATAGAAAAAAGCTAGCTGGCTGTGGTTGTTCTAGTAGGGTTTTGAAGATAGCTATAGCTAGGTTTTCTCTACGATGGCCTCGTCTAAGAGATTTCTAGGGTTGCTGTTTGTGATGTTCGTGGAGTTTCTTAGCTCATCTCAAGCTTACAAGTTCAACGTTGGTGGCAAAGATGGTTGGATTTTGATCCCTTCTGTGAACTTCAATCGCTGGGCCGAAAGAAACAGATTTCAAGTCAATGACACTCTATGTACGTATTGCTCTCTCCATATATATATATATATCACGATTTTGCTATATATGAAAAGAAAAGCAAAACCCAATGTATATATATATATATACATGTATATATTATATATACATCTCATTCATACATTTACTTGTTTTTGGTACAGTTTTCAAGTACAAGAAAGGGTCAGACTCAGTGTTGGTCGTAACAAAGGACGATTACTTCTCATGCAACACAAAGAACCCAATAATGTCTTTGACAGACGGCGAATCCATCTTCAAGTTGGATCGCTCCGGCCCGTTTTTCTTCGTCAGCGGTGATGAGGATAGTTGCCGGAAAGGTCAGAAGCTCATCGTTGTGGTTTTGGCAGTCAGACATAAACCTCACCCTCCTCCGGAGGCTGGTGGTGGCACTACTCCAGCATCACCTCCTTTGGCGAAACCACCTTCAGGTCTGAGCCCGAGAGCCGAATCGCCAGAACCAAGTGCCAGTCCGACCAAGAACTCAGGTGCGCCGGCGGGTTTTAGTGTTTCGGTTTGGTTGGTTTTGTGTGCGAGTGTTGGAGCGAGCGTGGTTTTTGGGTAGCTTTGTGGGCGATGTTTTAGTTGTTTAATTTTCTTGGGTTTGATAAGGAAGTTCATTTTGAGTTTGAAAATAATTGTAAATCAGAGAAAAAAAAAAGGGTTTGTATGTTTGTGTGTGTTAGAATTTGTTTGGAGGTTTTAAAACAATAATTATTTTGTTCTTGTTAAGTTTCATGATGATCATGAAATATGACATTAGTTTCAATCTCTCCCTAGTTATATATATAAGGCTGTGTAGTTCAAGAATCATCATGAGCTCTAGTTTGGAGAGGCTGAGTTACAATCTGGCTTGAAATTTATGTGTGAAATATTGGAGGATTAATTTACTAAAACTAATTACATATTTATGGAAAATTACAAAATACTCATTTTAACTTTCAGTTATGTATTTCGATTTGTAGGATAAATTTTTTATTTTTAAACAATAAATTTTTTTTGTTCTATGTTTTGATTGTTATCAATTTGATTGGAAAAATTTCTTGGTTTAGACATGTATTAATGTTTTATATAAGCAGCGTAATTTCATATTATGTAATAATTTAAGAGGAAAATTACTTAGAAACAAAACAAACAAAAAACATTTCAGGTCCAATCTTAAACCTGAGGAATGGGCTCAGATAAGGACCCAACATTAACAGGCCCAACGGATGGTCTTAAATCCGGGTCCATTTTGACCCGAGTCCATAGTGTTTGTTTCCCCAGAATTCAGAAACAACGAAGGAAGTATTTTCCAAGAAAGCACTCAATTATTATTCTTGAAAAACCGTTGAAGCCGAAAATTCTCATTATCAATGTCACTGCACGCCTTCAAAGAAGCCCTTAAACCCTGCACAACGACAACAAACCCTCCTTGTTCTTCTTCTCCATCCAGCAAAACCCACTCACAGACCTCAATTTTACGCAGCTTTGACTCCACAATCTCTCGGAAACCCCCGAAAACATCTCTGTCCCAGCAGCTTCTCCGCCTCGAAGACTCCCCCTTTTTGCCCCCAATTCAACCGCAGAGCCACCATAGACGAACCCAGGAGCGAACTGGTGGCGACCGTGATGAAGATGATGACGTTGAAGAGGAGGAAGAGCCCGAACCAGAAAGGTTTGCTAGGCCTAAAGTCAGTCAATTTCAGTTTGATCATACTGGACCCTTTGAACCGTTGGTGTTGTCCTCGGAAGGAGAAATTCCGGTTGTACAGGTCTTTACTTGCATACCCATTTTCTTTTTTCTCTTCCATTTTGTGGCGCACTTTGTGTATATAGTTTTTGGACATATTGGTACCGAAAATTCAAAATTTTTTATGGCTTGGGAATCAAGAAGATGATTTTTGCGTTGAATTTTAATCTTTGTAGATTTTTTGATATAGTTGTTGGCGACTGCAGGCAATTAATGTTAGGATGGTTGATAGAATTCGTTGACAACTGGGATTGTGTTGTAATTGAAAGGGAGAATAAATTAATCATATTTTGTAACTCTTTAATTTGCTGAGAGAAAACTTAATTGGGTGCATAATTGGAAGTTGATATATAATTTGGCTTTGAAGGATCTAGCAGTGGATACCTTAATTTTAGATATTGATTTTTGTTGTTTAAAGCGTTCAAATATACGAGACTGTTGTATTTTATGGGAAATTTTGAAAGTTATTGTTCTTCTTAAAAATAATTATAAATGGCATACTAAATTAATTAAAAATGTAAAAAAGTGCTTTACTAGTCATTTTGAGAATAATGGAAATGAGGTGATTCGGCTTGGAGCAAAGAACGGTTCATTCAGCTGAATACCTTTTTCAAACTTAGTGGTGGATGATTTCATCTGAAGGTAGGACCACAGGATATTGTTTGAATACTTAGTCATTGTGGATTGGTCGTGTAGTCTTATTGTCTGCAAGCCCTAGGAAAAGAGAAGTTAGAATTTTGTAAGTTTATCGTCATGGAGTGTTCAGTTTTCTTTCTCTTTCCCTTTACCTTTTCAGCAATCAAAAGAATATAAGATGAAGGAAATGTTTTTTTTTTCCCCTTGATGAATGATGAAGGAAAAATGGTTGAATACTGTTACAATAGGGTACTATAAGTGGATTTAGATATGTAATTTTCTTTTGACATTCTATGATTACTTAACATGCATGATGTGTTTATATGTATGTCTTAATTCACTGGTACCTTGCCTCTTTTTCTGGTGTCAGGTTCCTGCATCCATAAATTGTAGGTTGCTTGAACATCAAAGGGAGGGTGTCAAGTTTCTGTATACTTTGTACAAGAACAATCATGGAGGTATTCTTGGAGATGACATGTATGTATTATTTTCTTGAACTTATATCTATTATCAGTTCTTTTAGAATGATGATACATTCACATAGCTGATGTTTCAACATTCTGTCAAATTCTCAGTTTTAGAGAAGAATATATTGTTTGTGTTCATGTGACATCTCTATGTTTGTTTATGCAACAATGTTTGGACTATGTTTTTTCTGCTTTAAATTTTCTTATGGAAGCCTCTAGTGGGGTACCAAGTTCATTCCATCTCATTTAACTTGAACAGGGGATTAGGCAAAACCATTCAGACAATTGCATTCTTAGCTGCTGTCTTTGGGAGAGATGGAGATTCTATTGATTCTCATTTACCAAATAAAAATCAATCAGGGAAGAAAGGCCTTGTACTAATAGTTTGCCCCACATCAGTCATTCACAATTGGGAGATTGAATTCTCTAAGTGGGCTAGTTTTAGCATTTCTATTTACCATGGTGCCAACCGTGACCTGATTTATGATAAATTGGAAGCACATGGAGTTGAGATACTTATAACCAGCTTTGAAACATACAGAATCCATGGAAGCATTTTGTCGGAGGTCAATTGGGAGATTGTGATTGTTGATGAAGCACACCGCCTGAAGAATGAAAAATCAAAACTCTATAGGGCATGTCTAGAGATTAAAACCTTAAAACGTTTTGGTCTCACAGGAACCATAATGCAGAACAAAATTATGGAATTGTTTAATCTCTTTGACTGGGTTGCACCTGGATCTTTGGGAACTAGGGAACACTTTCGGGAGTTTTATGATGAACCACTTAAGCATGGTCAGAGGTCAACTGCTCCAGAAATATTTGTCAAGGTTGCTGATAAACGAAAACAGCACCTAGCAGCTGTTCTTCGTAAGTATTTGTTAAGACGGACAAAAGAGGAGACAATTGGGCATCTTATGATGGGGAAAGAAGATAATGTTGTATTCTGTGCTATGAGTGAATTGCAAAAGCGTGTGTACAGTAGAATGTTACAGCTACCAGACATCCAATGCCTTATAAATAAGGACCTTCCATGTAGCTGTGGAAGCCCCCTTACTCAAGTTGAATGTTGCAAAAGGATTGTTCCAGATGGTATAATTTGGCCCTACCTTCACAGGGATAACCCCGATGGTTGTGATTCATGCCCCTTTTGCCTTGTCCTCCCATGCCTTGTCAAGCTCCAACAGGTATGAACTTTAATCAATGAATAAGATCCATCTTTAAGAGACCTATTATTTTGTTTCCTAAAACTCTTGTGATTGTTAATTAGGTTAGCCATATTTATGAACCCTCAAGTTTATACTAGTTCTTTGTATGCAAAGTTTCAGTTGAGGCAGAGGATTACACTTAAATACAATTACTGAAAATTGATGGAGAGCCTTATAATTTATATGAATGCAATAAAGATTATCGACAATGGAGACTAAGGAAATTGATATGGAAAGTTTTTAAAGATTTTTTCATATCTGAAATTGCATATAACATTTTCTATCAATTGCATTAACTATGTAACTACTTATGCTTGATTGAATGTAATTTGTAACCATAAGGATTCAATTTAAATTTTAAGCTAGCAACACCAGTAAGTTAGAGGGAATAAGTAGATGGGAAACCTGCTTTTCTTTCCATTCAATGGGATGAATTTTAAGATGTAAACAATAAGCAACCTAGGAATTTTCTTGATTTACTTTTTATATAAATATTATATATGAATGAGATAAATGATATGGAAATCAACTAAAGAATATGAACAGAGATGACATACCAATTTGCTTTTGGATAAATGATATGAAAATCAACTATAGAATATGAACAGAGGTGACATACCAATTTGCTTTTGCACTTCTTGTGGGCCCTTTGGAACTGGAAATATCATCTTTATTGGTTTTAGAGGAATTATGAATCTCAAATTCCACCCATTAGCATTTACTCGTGATCATTTAATTAAAAATATAATTAATTTCCAATTGTTCCAAAGACTAATAGCTACCTTTTTTACTTCAGGTCTGTGTGAGAGATAAATAGTTTTAGTTTAATCAAAACAAAAGAAACATGATTAGAACTCTTGTATTTTTCATTTCTTTTTATGCTTTGCATGAATAGAACCTTCTATGTTTTCAATTCTGGGAAGGTTACAGCCATGAAAAATAAGCGTAGCATGCAGCTCACTCCTCTTGAGTGCCTAAGCCTTTGAAACATGAGTTATCCTTTGGCTTATGCATCAGGGGTTTTTATGTTGATACATTTCTTAAGCTGTCTACTGAATTTAAGCATGAACACATTTGAAACAATGATTGAGTGGGGTGATGGATTGTTGCATGACGTAGAGCATAGTTAATTTCGCAGTTTGAACTGTCGGACTTCTTTAATCTATTTCAAGTTGATAATGCTCCCAATCTGATCCAACATGTTATATAATTCATATTATTATTGTACATGTACATTTAATGTTTTGTTGATGGCATGCAGATAAGCAATCACCTGGAGCTTATCAAGCCTAATCCCAAGGATGACCCTGATAAGCAAAAGAAAGATGCAGAGTTTGCCTCGTGTGTGTTTGGCTCAGATATTGATTTAGTGGAAGGGAAAATGCAGAGCGAGAGCTTCATGGGTCTCAGCGATGTTAAACATTGTGGAAAAATGCGAGCATTGGAAAAGTTATTGGGATCTTGGATTTTACAGGGTGACAAAGTTCTTCTGTTCAGTTTCTATGTCAGGTACCATGCAGCCACTTTTTAGCGCTTAGGAAATGTAAACTTTTTTCCTTTTTCTTCTGAATCTCTTTTAGAACTATTGTTGCTTTGCTGGATCACAAATTGTGAGTGTCTTTAACTATTCTTTCAACTTTCTTCTTGGTATGACAGTAAAATTTCTGCAAAGTATTGGAGTTTTTGGATTAGGCTTATACATGGAGCTCATTTACTGATTTCTAAACTAATGAACCATTACGCATTCATGTATTTACTCTAGATCTTTCATACATGTATTTACTTCATATATCTTCATTTTCCTGTTAATTTGATTGAGGTCTTATCAGGAATGATTCAAATACACACGGGCACATATGAAAATTGTCCATAAATCCTGTTCAGTTCTCTGTGGAACTCTAGAGATTGAAGAGAGAAGGTTGAAGCGGCAGCTTGAGCTGCTGTCTTCATTGTTGGACTTTTTTGGAGCACTTGCTTTTGTTCTGTATAGGTTAGTCGATGAAAGATTCAATATCCTAGTTTCTTGCGTGAACAATTCAATCTTGGTAAAGTGAGGGTACTAGCTACTGAAAGGCTAGATAAACACTAATGTAATCAATTCAGAAAATTGTTCCAGTTTGAAATCTCATACTTAGCTGGAGACACCTTAGCGGTGCAGAAGGGTGAGGAAGCATTAGCTGCTCTAATCATTGACTTGTGCTTTCTATTTGGTTCAGTTGATACTATGAAAGTGAATATAATCATTAGATTCAAACCCATCTAAACTTGTTCTGATTTGAGGCTTACATGTCTATTTGTGACTTAAATTGGATATACAGTTACATTAGTAGCTGATTATTTTTTAGCATCGATGTGTTCTCCAGCATGTAGTGTTTATGGTTTGGGTGTGTCTCTTTACATTCTTGAACTAGTTTCACTCTTTCAGGATGCTGGACATACTAGAAAAATTTCTTATACGCAAAGGCTATTGCTTTTCAAGACTTGATGGCTCTACACCAACCAACTTGCGCCAGCCTCTTGTTGATGACTTCAACTCAAGTCCAAGCAAACAGGTTAATTTCAAATAAAAAAATTAGAAGTTTGCATTTTTCATGCTAGATGACATTCATTTTCTTGTTTTAGGTGTTCCTTATATCAACTCGAGCTGGTGGGCTTGGATTGAATCTTGTTAGTGCAAATCGTGTGGTGATATTTGATCCAAACTGGAATCCTGCTCAAGACTTACAGGCACAGGACAGGTCATTTCGTTTTGGGCAGAAGCGGCATGTTGTGGTCTTCCGCCTTCTTTCGGCTGGTTCCTTGGAGGAACTTGTTTATTCACGTCAGGTGTACAAACAGCAGCTTGCAAATATCACAGTTTCTGGGAAAATGGAAAAACGTTATTTTGAAGGTGTCCAGGTATGCAGAGCAATCTTTTTTTTTTTTTTGCTTTTTGTATGCTTCAGATGTTAGTATTTTACATAAAATTTCTTGCTTTCACTTTGTTTCTTTCTTTTCAGAATTGCAAGGAATTTCAAGGTGAACTTTTTGGAATTTGTAATTTATTTCGTGATCTTTCCGATAAGCTCTTTACCAGTGAAATCATTGAGTTACATGAAAAGCAAGAACAAGAACACGAGCATCATCATGGTAATAAAGAAAACTTAACCAAACTTGGAAACAACTTCATTCCTATTAAAGAAGCTGGTCTGAAATCTTCATTTGGGTCTGAGATCAGAATCACCAGTGCTTCCGAGAAAGCTTCGACAAGTAACCACGCGCTTGAAGACCTAGGTAACTTTATTATACAGGGTTTTTTTCTTTTCTATTTTTTTCCACCTTTGTATTTATATTATTCTAATTTCTATAATTTCCCTTTTTGTGGTTGAGAATGGCCTGAACATGCCTTGATACTCATTTCTCTCTACTGAAATTAATTTAATTTTAATTATTGAAGAATAGAACAACTCTTCAGCTGGCCAATTATGTAAAAAAAATGAAAGTGAGGAAAGAAATATAAATTATGTTGTCAATCATTAGTCTTAGACATTCAGCAGTGATTTCTTTAAATGAATGAAAATTGAAAGGCATTTTTGTGAAAGATAAAGCTGCATCTGTTTAGATATGATTAGATAGTTTTTCATTGTGCTTGAAAACTAATGACCAAATTATTGTATAAGAGTGTTTCTGGTTTTGTAACAATAGGATTGATAAATAATTCTTTGAAATAACTGAGACCTGTTTTTAGGTATCGTTTATGCTCATCGCTACGAGGACATAGTGAATATTGGACCTGGGATCCAAGGGAAGCTGGAAGGAGGAGGCATTCCTGAGCATGATAGCCTCAGGCAGCCCACCATTCATGCTGCTCAGAGAAAGAAACCAAACGGCGCTAGTGGGGAGGAAAATTTTTCTTCTTCTTCAACCAATGACCGAAAAAGGGCTCAATACACCGTCCTTGCTCGATTTGCTGGAAAGGGAGAGATGGAATTCAGCAAGTGGTTAATTTCTGCAACTCCAATGGAGAGGGAGAAAGTGCTTAGAGAGTACAAGAAGAGGAAGGAGAAGATACCATACCAAATTGGTTGAGGGATTAGTGTATAGAATAGATATGTAAAAATCAAAATTATACATACATCTGTAAATCCCATGGTGAATAATTCTGTATATATGGGATTAGTGTATAGAATAGAAACTGCTTCTGTTGTATAGCATATAGAAAATTACTTCTGTCATGCCCAAAACTGCATGATTTTATAATTTGGTTTATTCTTTTCTCTTCTATCTTTTTTTTTTTATAATCAAAATTGAAGTCAAACGGTCATTAAACTCATTACCACCTAAGCTAATTGTTGCATTTCTCTCTTATCTCTACGATGATCTTTAGAGAAGCTATTCATTTTTCTCTTTAATCAGTTGTTGAGATTATGCTCTATTTTATAGATCGTCAATATTTTTGGAGTATGTAGTTTTTGCATTCCACCCCTCAAAACTACAAAACTCTCACATCTGGCCCCCTGAATTATTATTTTCTTGTCCCTTCAACCCAATCGTATATTTTAGCAAAAATTGTACTGACACTGTCCAATCTATTTTAATATATTTAAAAAAAAAAAAAAGCCTCTACTTTATAAAATTACACTAAAACTCTTTTTTTATTGTCAGCTCTAATTGCACTAATATCCCCTTTTGATAATACAGTTGTTTTGTTTTCTGTGTTATATTTTTAATTAATTAAATATTCTAATTAAAATTTAATAAATATTCAAACTTAATGTCCAGTTCATACTTTGCATCTAAATTATTAATGGTTGAACTCTTTCCATATTTTTTAGATCAAATTTATTATTCCATATTTAAAATTAAATTATATTCTCTTTCTTCGAAATATATATATTTATTTTTTCTTTCCTAAAATATTATTTATTTATTTTACTATTTTTATTTTCTTAATTATTTTGTTTCCAAAAACTCTTAGTCAGTCAAAAGTACTCGCCAGTTCGCACCTCTAACGCAAGCGCGCCACAGATTAGCAAGCTCTACCATAATCACAGCCCTATGAAACAGGTAAGAAAACGCGCTTGTTTTCCCTGTTTGATCGTTGTGAAATTGGTGAAAATAATAATAATAATTGGACTTTGAAGTGCTTTTGCAATGGGATAGTTGGTGTTGGGAATTTCGGATCAGGGATATGTTTTTGTTTGCGGCTAAATTCAATGCATTTTTTTCTTCTTTCTGGGTTTTGCTTTGCTTTCCTTTCCTAATTTCAACAAGTTTCGTGGGTTTACTATATATATATATATATATATATATATATATATATTTCTGCATTAAGGTAAACTGATTTGTGTTGTAATTGTTCCTTAAAATCATTTGGCACCTTTTACTTTTCCTAATATTCTTATTGCGTGAATCAGAAACAGGGTTCGTTGAACTGAAATCACAATCCCAGTGTTAAACAAGCTACCCAAGAAGATCCAAGAAACATAGAAATCAAGCTTCGTTTGATGGTGCTTTTCAACTTCAAAGGGCTCTTTTTTTTTCTTTTCTTTTCTTTTTTTTCTCTCTCTCTCTCTTCATTTTCGTGATCAAGTTTTCAGATTTAAGGTATTTATGATTAAGAAAGCTGTATAATTGACAGATGGGGGAGCTGGCAGCTGAGAAGCATGTTCAATACATTTTATCAGTGGAAAAGGTTTGGTTTTACAAATAAATAAATACATTATACTCCAATATGTATTTTGTTATATATAACTTAAAAGCTGGGTACGCAGAAGAAAGATTCATTTGAATCTGTGGTGATGGAACATCTAAGAATGAATGGGGCCTATTGGGGATTGACTACTCTTGACCTATTAGGGAAGCTTCATACTGTGGATGTGGATCAGATTGTTTCGTGGATCATTAAATGCCAGCACGACTCAGGTTTGTAAAAATACTTTTCATTTCCAGAAAAAAAAAAATTGATAATAATAAATTGTTGTTTACAGTTTGCATTTATGTTATATATCTTTTTGTATTAGATTGGACTACTCAAATGCTGAGAATAACCAATTAATAGAAGTGAAGCCAAAAAAAACTAAACTATATCTAGGTCTTTGTTGTCTCTGAGTTTGGAAAGTGATCAAATTGTAAAGCTTATTTATGTATTTACCATGCAGGTGGTTTTGGTGGTAATATTGGGCACGACCCACACATACTGTATACCCTCAGTGCTGTGCAGGTTTTGGCACTTTTTGACAAGCTTGATGTTCTGGACATTGAAAAGGTGTCAAATTGTATCCTTTAGCATGTGAGTTGGTTGACTATGAAACTGCATACATTTTGATAAGCAACTTATAAAACGCAATATATTTGATTCTTTCTTATTTCCTGTAAATTTAGATACCAGCAGTTCTTAAAGTGCTGTATGTTATATTATATTGTATTCTAATTAGCAAACTTTTAAAGTTAGTTTTGAAACTTTTTGTTAGTATATGTTCAGAAAATTGTTACGCGTTCTGCAAATCCACTGCATTAGTAACTCAAATGTGGATGTGTGTGAATGAAGACATAGATTGACTGCTTTTATGAGATCAAGACATCAATAAAGTTGACAATTTAAAGAAACTTTATAGAGGAGCACCAGTTTAGGTTTACTTTTGTATCTTAACATATAAGTTAGATGTTGTTGGCCTGCAAAATGAAGATGGATCATTTTCGGGTGATATGTGGGGTGAAGTTGATACACGGTATCCTTCTCCCATCTTCCTTTCATTTTTACATCTCATGCTTTGTTTAAGTTACTATTTTTATAATCTACAATATGTTTTACGTTTTTATAATCTAGAATATGTTTTACTAAACCCAATTCTTTGTTTTCATTTTAGATTCTCTTATATTGCTATATGTTGTCTCTCATTGATACATCGTTTGGATAAAATCAATGTGGAGAAGGCTGTAAATTATATTGTAAGTTGCAAAAACCTGGATGGTGGATTTGGATGCACACCTGGTGGAGAGTCTCATGCAGGCCAAAGTATGATATGCATGAACCATATAGTTTCTTTGAGATTGTTCTTTTTAAATTGTGCATTGTACTTTCTATATCTGCTTTATTTTTGTTAATCTTTTGACAGTAGAAATCAATTTAGATATCGCTGAAGAAAATTGCTTGACTTTCGTCGGTCATATACATCTCATGTCTTAAGCCATTGGTTTTCAGTCTTCAACATCAATTTTCCAGTACTGTTGCTCCTTCAAGGTCTTTTAGGCTGTATGGTGGTTTTTTAAGGTTCATGTTTTCAATGTAGACAACTAAAAGATTGGTTGTTGCATTTTGGTCAAATAGACAATACAGGTCTTAAATGAGAGTTGTTGGATTCTTTCACTTGGGCTAGGCTTGATCATTTGTCTGGCCCAATGATACGAGTCAAAAGCTCTAATTAAAGACATGATGTTTTTAATGTCAGGACGACCTGATAGGAGACCTACTTATATATATATATATATATATATATATAATATGATTATGCTTTTATTCTGTCTGCATGTCATGTATGAACTAACAACTTTTGCATTCTTCCACACTTATCTACTATGACTACAGTTTTCTGTTGTGTGGGTGCTCTTGCTATTACGGGGTCTTTACATCGTATTGACAAGGATCTTCTTGGGTGGTGGTTGTGTGAGCGTCAAGTAAAAAATGGAGGTCTTAATGGCCGCCCAGAGAAACTTCCTGACGTGAGTATACTTTTATTTTCATTTTGAAAATTGAGTCACATTGTTATTCATGCCTTATTGGTTTTATTGTATCTTGTCAGGTATGCTATTCGTGGTGGGTTCTTTCTAGCTTGATCATGATCGACAGAGTTCATTGGATCGATAAAAGAAAGCTTGTTAAGTTCATCTTAGACTGCCAGGTTAAATTTAGTGTATTGAATGTGTATTAAAAGTTATAAAATCAACTTTTCAGATTATTCTCTTAGGAATTCTTGGGAATTGGGTCTGTTGTCTAGTTTTCAAGTTTGCTGAGTAATTTACCTATTTCTCTTAGATGTTTGATTGTTATGGTAAATCGCAGGACATGGAAAATGGGGGGATTTCGGACAGACCAGATGATGCTGTTGATGTCTACCACACATACTTTGGTGTAGCTGGTATACAAATTACTGTAGTTGTACACTGTTTTTTTCCTTGTTTCTTGATCTAAGAAGTTGCATGTGCTAATCTCTCCTAAAATTACAATTTATGTTGAATTTGAGTTTGTTCAAATTTACTTCTTCATATCCCCGTTCAGTCATCAGGAGCTACTAGAATCGGATTATCAAATATAAAACTTTGAAGCTCAGAGTTTGCCTTGTGATTTTTCTCTTATATACAATATTTCTTCTATTTGATTTATATTCTTTCAAATTAGTTTTGGAAAATGTAAAAAGTGGAAATCTGCATTGTTTAGAGATCGAATATCCTCTATTCCAACACCCACATCAACCCCCCCTCCCACCCCCCCCCCCAACCCCACCTTATTTATTGAGCATTTGCATGATGAATTTGTTGTCACTGGGTGCTGGCTTACCATGATTTCATCACGTCAACTGTTATATATTTTATGCAGGACTTTCGCTTCTTGAATATCCGGGATTGAAAGCCATAGATCCAGCTTATGCTTTACCAGTTGATGTTGTAAATAGGATGTTCATCGGCAGAAAATTGAAAAAAGAATTCTGAAATTTTGCAGAAATATGCAACAATATTGTTCTCATAGTACATGTAATCTACTGTTTTATTATTGTTATTTTTGGCTTTTAAACTCAAAGTACCATCCTCAGTATGGTTGGTTAACATTAAAAAATAAATGGCTCACGTAAAGCCTATTCAGGTGTCCATTGAGTCTTCTACCCATTCAAGATGTGAACCTCAACCTTAATTAAAAACAAAGATTTCTAAACTCTGGTGAATGACTTAATCAGGAAAAGATAGAATTGGCTAGGCTAGTCCAATGGAGAGTGCCTAAAGACTACAAACTTTAACTCAGGCACCTACACAACAATGGGTGAATAATTGTTGATTAAATTTTTGTATTTTTAGAAGAGTAATCTACCTGTATTGAATATAATCTTTATATGATCATGCACTCTAGAAATTGATTTCAAGTTTCGAAGAAAAATAAATTCTCAATATAAACAAACAAATTAGGATTTCTATAATAAATATATATATATATATATATATATTTTATATACATGATCCAATAATTCCAGCTGAACAAAAATTTTAGCTTTACACGAAATTCAGAGTACCCCAAGAGCTTCAACTCAAAAATTTGGAATTTTAGCTTACTAATAACCAAGTATTGGTGGCAAATTTTTAACAATAAACGAACTATTTCCTCTGCATCTTGAATCTGGAAACTGGTTTTGATTGTTGAGAACCAGACTGCAACAGTTAAAAAAGTAACATCATTTAAATCAGTTAAGTCATCATCACATATTCTTGACAAGTTAATAAACAAAAATTACCTTCGATGAAGCTGCAGTTTGTTGGCTTGAATTTCTTTCTAAATTGTAAGCGTGCTCAACAATTGAACCAGTAAAAGCCTACAGGAAAAGGGTACCAAAATAACTATCGGCCACATTACTATAATCAACATAAATTTTATCAACCGACTATAAAGACCTGAGTTGTTGAAGCGTACCTTTTGACTATCAAATTGTGTCTTTGAAGTCTGTAAAGGAGCCTGAAATCAAAATTAGGTAGAGTGAAGTGGCTGTGGATGCAGTTGCAAATAAATTCAATGCTTTGATATCAGAAAACTATAACTGCCCAAAAAAAATAGTGTTTGTGTTTTTCTTTTTCCTTCATGTCTAATACTTAATTGAGTCGTCTAATGAACAATAAGAAGGAAAAACTAACCTTTAAATTAAGCAAATTACACACAACTGAAACAAAAAATGACATAAGAGCCACTTGTCATAGAAAACATAGGCTTGGATTCCATCAAATCAGCTTCTTCGGTTAGGGGCAAAATGTGAAAGCTTTAGTGAGAAAAAGAAATGAAGGTGAAAGCAAAAATAGTTCAACAGTTATGTCCTTCTGCAAAGGTTAATCTTGTAAGTAAACATATAATCTAAAACCCTGCTCTTAACAAGTTTCTTCCTTCCTTTAGTATGTCTGCTTTTAGAAGAATTAGAAGTCAGACCCAGAAGAACTCATTACTCCTATTTTTATCCCACTGCTATACTCATACTTTAAATGTGAATAAATCTCACATTTCTCTCCTGGAAGGAAAGTGACTATACCAAAAGCATCTGAAAGAATAGCAACAAGCAAGAAGAGCATGCAGGTTAAACATAAGCTTAAAATACCTCAGATCTTGATGAAGCTGTTGCTTGAACTCTCTTTGTTTCAGATGGCATCGAAGTCTTCTCAGTAGATATTGTCACATTACTAGCCAAAGTATTGCCATGTGACAGTTTGTCTGATAACAACACAGTAAAGGAATAAATATGGCAGTACAGGCAGGTCTAAATAAGATTACAGTTATTGGTGGATCCTTGGATGTGTAATGCAAATAAAAACCATTGTACATCTCCTTGTATGACTGTCTCAAAAGTGAAGTTACATAAACTTAAAAAATAAACAAGAAAAAACTACTTTTATACAGTAATCAAGATAATGAGTTGTTTGAAGATTAAACAATCAAGCTATCAATTTCTTTCAATATTCTGAATGAGTCCCTAGAAATGACCAACCCTATCAAATTATAAATTATGAAAGGTAGCATATATGCTAATAAAAGATGTCCCCATGAAAACTGTCCACTACCTAAAAATGTCCCCATAATATCGGTATAAATTTAAGATATTTAATGGAATCAAGGATGATCCAATTCTCATATGATGTGGAAAATATAACTTCTAAACAAAAGAAATAAAAAAGTTTCCTTCGAATTTTTGTTATTATGTAGTACTGAAAAGTAGAAACATCTGAGGAAAACCATGTTTGCGGAATGAATTGATTATTAAAATGTCTACTATAAAGCGAATGTGAAGCAGGACAGTAAGGTGATGAGGAAGAAAGGGAGAAAATAGATGAAGGGATAGAATTAGATGTATGGGGAGAGCATTAGACAAGAGAGGGGAGAATAGTGAAAACCCTAGAGGGAGTAACTTTATTCAATAATCTCAAAAAGTTTGTCTAATAGGATTCTAGTGAGCCCTATCTATAATAAAACAACTTAAAAGGGAAAAATGTTAAACAGATGAAATAAGGAAACTAAATGAAAAACAAATTAAACAAAAATAATTATTTCTCCATCAATAATATTCCTTTCCTATTCTCCATCAGGATGCACAGCCTTAAAAAACATGTCGATTAATTAACCAAGGTCATTCATGCAAGTACATCTTCTTTCTTCAGGCTTATCTGACACTTGAGTATTCTATAAATCAGCTTCTGTGAATCAGTCACTCCATAAAAAAAAAAAAAGCCTTTAAAATACTGGAATTTTGTATGGGGGAAAAGCATGTGACAAATAGAGAAACGGACAGATGATGGTAAAAGTTAAGTTAATAAACTGTATACTTCACCTTGCCATGCCTGTGCTGATGAGACATGACACTGGTAAGGGTGCATCAACTAGATACTGAAAATACATACAAAACTTTGGAACACAATAAATTTTGGCACTTGGACTCATATTCAACGCTGACCCATATCTGACCATACATAACATAGGGTACAAGACTAACCTTTGGACATAGATTTCACTGTCAAATCCGCACACTAGCATAGGAAAAAAAAATAGTTATTACCAGAATACAAGAAGTTACTCAACAATAACAGATAAAGTACATAATAACACCAGAAAAGAGAACATGAAATTACAGCATCTTACATTTAATTGATCGGTAAAATCTTGATGATGGTGATGCTTATTTGTAATCTCTTCACTCATGGCATTTTTACACTTTGCATGCACTGGTGGTTTCCAGGACTCAGGCTCCTGTTTGATCATGGAGTCAAAAGGAGTAACTATATATCAAAATCCTAAATACTTGTATCCATTTTTTAAATTTCTCTAGCCAAAACATAAAAGCCTATACATTATCTCTGAATTTCCAACCTGATCAAGAGAGATTTGTTCAGAGAAACTATCCAAGTAAACTTTAGTGTGCTCATCTTCATCACTCTCATCATCATCACTCTTATCATCATCAGTCTCATCACCTCTTTCAGCTGCAAGTTCTTCTTCTCTCTCAAGTTCATCCAACCTGGCCATCATGTGAGCATCTTCTTCATCTTCAACTGCAATCTTCTTGTTGTCTGCTTCAGGGAAACTAGAAGAGACTTGTTTATGTGGACCTGAAAAGAGCATTGATATATTAACTATTGACAACATAGAGGAGAATAAAGGATGCACAAATATAAATAAAAGAAGAAATTAACTATTGAAACTAAATTTAACATAAAATTCCTGCAACTTAAATTAGATAACAACTTGTAAATGAAATCATTGTTGTGTCTAAAACCGAACACCAACACTTCCTCACACATTTAAGCTTACTCAATAACTATGACCAAGATTGAATCCTAACCCAACAGTAGTAGAAATTATTAGAAAGTGGTTTCAATACTAAGACAACCATTTTCAGGTATGAAAGTAAGTTACTGATTGCCCTAAAAACCAAGCCAATAAGAAACACACCCAAAAATGTAAATCAAGATTAACTCTAGAGGAAAAATAGAATTATAAAAAAAAAAAATCTCAAGAACAAAGGAAAATAAATCAGAAAACTGGGATTACCAAGCACATAACAAAAGTCCGTGAACCTTTTTTCTTCTTTTTTAGTCAACAAAAACATCCATAGAAGTAGATGAAAGTACAAAGGAGAACAAACAGGCACAGCACTTTGCACCTCATGCGTTTGATGCATGAACTTCAATCAATAGTTTCAATACGTTACCAAGGAAACAAAATAAGCAAGAACCTGCCTGATTCAGATTCTCTTGCAGTAGAACTTTCCTCCACATAATCCTCCCTTATCTCTAGAAAACCTTCCTGTTGTACATATAAACAAATATAAAAAGTAAATTAATTCTAAGTATTCCCAGAAAAAGATACACAATATGACGACACTGCCCTTCCATGTTCATTAATAGTCTACATATCCTCTTACAACAGTCATCTCACTTACATTTATGAGTTTGTTGGTTTTTGAAGCTAATTCTAGTATTTCTTCCAAAACTTTTCCAGATAAAGCAAACACACATGAAACCAGCGAGGACACATTGCTTGCTCTTTCTCCTCAGTTCGGATTGCCAGGGAATTCCTTACTAAACTAATATGTTTGTTCAACGGCAGTAACATAATAAACACTGACATTTATCAACTACATATTCAACATAAAAAAATAAATAGCTCAAGAGCCAACTCTCATTCAATAGAAACCATCTTCCCCTAAATATTTTGTACTCTAGAAATAAATTAAAGAAATAACGTCGACAATGAAAAGAAACCCTTTTTACAAGAAGAATATTTCCAAGTCCCAATGATTGAATCCATAGTAACTCGCACCATTCACCTTTACAATTACTGCAAACTAATAATAATCTGAGTATTAAGTTAGCATACTGATCAAGTCAAACTACACTTTCATGTTGTAGACTTAGTCTTCCCAATAAATGCTATGACTTTATTTCAAAACCATAATCTATGAACCACTGGAAAAATGGGTTTCTAGATTCATAACCAATTCGCAATTTATAATTTGCGATCACAGAATGCCTAGAGATTATTAACTCTTAATAAACCAAAACGCCAAATAAAATCACATTTCTATAACATACCTTAGCCTCGGTAGCAGTGCCATCAAAAAACGAAGCCTCGGCTTCGAGATCCTTCACCATGGCATTCAGCGAATCGACATGGGATTCCAATGCCTTCCCTCTTCTTTTCAAAATATCCACAGTTTGTTTACACGTCCTTTCTGCGTAGTAACCATCTCCCAACAGAACCTGCCAAGAAAAACCACAGTAAACCACTACTTGTAGAGCAAGCTATCAAATAGTGCTCTGTTTGTCCGCCGAGAAAAATCATTACACTACCAGAAACTCGTTGGTATGTATCAAACGGCCCGGGAAAAACGCGGCCTTCCCAAATGGTACCTGTAAACAGTCCCCAAATTCAAACCCAGACAACAACCAAAAGACAAGAGAAAGAGAGAGTGAGTGTGAGGAGGAGGACTTGCCATGATATCATGGTGGAGTTGGTCGGGGAGTCCTCGGACGAGGCTAACGAGGTTGGTATTATCGTTAATGAAATCTCGAAGGTGGTCAAGCTCCTGATGCTTCTCGGCAATGGCGTTGTGCACGCGACTCGCCGCCTTCTGCGCCTCTTCTTCTGGGAAGAACGACGATAACGACGTTACCGTCCCTTTCACTCCCTTCTCCATCCTGCTAAGAGCTCCACAGACAGAGAGAGACCGTGCGGTGGGGTTTGGGAGGGATTAGCTTCCATTTTCTGACAGACTTTAAATAATATTAATAATGACGAAGATTAAACAAAATTGCGTCCCATTTTCCAATTCTTAAAAGTATCAAAATTATATATTAAAAGAAAAAGTCCCTTTTTTTAAAAAAAAAAAAAAATAAATTCACTTTCTAATCTAAATTCGTTATAATTATGTTTGATTAAAAAAATAATTAATGTCATATTTGATAAAATTAAGAAGAAATTAGTGTGACATGTATTTTCAAAAAAAAAAAAATTATAGAGGGTTTATAATTATATTATTGTCGCACTTATTAAATTACAAAGAATATAATTTCGCTGCTAAAAATATATATATATCTATTTCTTCAAACGTGCGAATGACACGCTTCTCGCACGTGTAGATCCCGTTCCCAAACAAGTCAAACGACACTGCGGCGCTATAAAAAAGAAACCGAGACCTCTCTCCTTATTGGAGCGTGACCAACACCTCCTCCCAGCGCAAGTTCCCTCCCTCAGACAGAGCCTCCCATGTCTGACCTCCATTTTACCAAAACCCAAAGAGCACCAAAGCAGAGGACTTGCCAACCACCACAGCTATCCAAAGCTCATCAACCCTCGAATAATCCACCTTCCAATCCTTGATTTTACAGTCATAATATATTATAATATGTACACTGTAGCATGATTTGTGTTGTATTTATTAATTAATTAATAATAGTTGGTGTAATTTATTGGTCTAAATCTTCTGGTGTTTGTCGCTGTTGTTGTAGTTGTTGTTGTGGTTTTTGTTGTTGCTTAGGAGGTCAATTAGTCGCTGAGCTTTCTTTTTCTCTTTTGGATCGAGTGGTAGTTCCTATATGACTCCCATTGAAGCAACCTCTTCTCTCTCTTATTGTCTGAGTCTCTCTTAAGCTTTCTACTGTAATGGGTTTCTTGGGGTTTGGTTGGATTTTTTGCTTTCGATTCACACAAGGAAGAAGCTTTGTGGTGGTTGAGGAGATTTGGAGTTGATAAATTTTAACTGGGGGATGGGATGCTGCAGTTTTGAAATGGTGGCTGATGGAAATTTGGGTTGTTTGTGGTCTCGAAGGAGGAGTTTGGGCTTCCTGCATCGGGTTGTTTTGGGGTTGTGGGTTGGTTTCTTGCTTTTCCGGCCGGTGGTGGGTCTAAGACCGTTGCGGGAGAGGGCTCGTTCGTGGGGCGATGAGGTCAGTTTTTTCTAGATTTTGAGTTATTGTTGTTGTGCTTGATTGTAGTGCTGTTTCATGAAAATTTTAATGTTTTTACATAAGGTTGATGAATTGAAATGTGTTTTAAGTGGTTTTCTTGTTAGTGCCTAGTGATTACTTTGTGAATTTTTAGAAAATGTTGATGGTTTTAGATGAGTGGAGTTCAGACTTTTGGCATTTGTAATTGCATGCGCTCCAATGAAAATTTTAAATTTACAAGAATGGTGTTGGCAGTAATAGGATTAAAAGGAATTGTGTTAATTTCTACACTATGAACACTTAGGAATTCAGATCATATTACTAAAGTAAGGTTTGTGGAGGTGAGCTTGTTTGTAATATAAGTAAAAGTGAGGTTTGTGGAAGTGATTTTGTTAGTGATATAGGTAAAAGTTATGTTTGATGCATGATTTTGGTGTAGCCCTCCCTTGCATTAGAAAACATAATGGAAGAAAAAGATTGCATATTCTTTGCATTTAAGTCTGTTGTGGGCTTTTGAGAAACACAAAATTATCCATCAGGTAAAGTCATATAGTTGGACTAGTTGCATTTGGTTAAGGACCGATTCTAGCAATGGAAGGTGGTTGAGTAACTTTTGGCATATGCCAATTGCATCCATGGGGTAGTTTGAGTTTTATTTGGGAGATATATTTTTGGTTCTATTTTATTCTTTTGATGGGTGAGGATTTCCCGAATACGTCTTGATTTCTAGTTAGCTGACTAATAAAAAAACCTCTCCCGCAGGAATATCTTTAACAAAATAAAGAAAACTGACTTTTGTTTATAGTTAGTCCTTTGAGTCTCTTTTTGAAGTTTATGCATGTGTTATTTCAGTCTTGTTAAGCAGGAAGATTTAAATTTCCTTGTTTTTGAGAAAGTCTCACATTTTTATCCAATATGCGGGTAATTCTCCAATTTGGCAATATATGGACCAGTTGCAGCAATCCATTTATAAATTTTTGCATATGATAAGAGGAACCTTAGTCACTTATGATATATTTGTAAAGGTTTATTTCATCTTTTTCTGTTTTTTCCTCATGGAAAACAGTAGCCACAAACCTTATTCTTCGCACAAATGGATGCTATAAAACATTTTTATATTCAGTTAATAACTAGGAAAACTACTTGACAATTTTTTTACCTTTCAATGTTTCCAACTCAAGATGGTTAAACTTCTATAATGTTGTTCACTATTATACAGTCGATCACTCCTGGAATATGTTCTTTAATTAAGGGTGCAGTTATTATAATCTATTTATTTATATGTTTTGCTTTTTATTATTTTGGATGCTTAATTTATTTTATCGCAGATCATTATTAATTTAAGTGGAGCAAGTTTTTCAAGATTTTATTTTTTGATATACCATAACATCAATGAACCTGTTAAATTCATTGTTTGCTTCTTGCAGTGGCTATTTATAAGAAAAGATGAAAGTGATTTGGGTCCATTTTCCACATGGAATATAACAGGAACGTATAGAGGTACATGACTTGTATATATTTGTGGGTAATTATCTAGTTATTGGATATTTGGTTGGCCATGTAGTCTGCTTGATTTATTTAGTCAAATATCCTTTTCATAAATAGTTGACTTTAAATGTTTTCCTTTACTTCCAGTAGATAGTACTTTAGTGAGAAACACAATCTGATTGATGACAAGCTTAAGTTAACTGGTTGATATATGGAGCCATGTTTTGACCCAAAAAAAATGTTTTAGCTAGGTAGGAGGGACAGGTTAGGAATCTAAGTCTTGAGTGAATTTTTTTGGTTTAATGTGGTGAATGAACTATGATTGTGTAGTGTGAATGAAAGAGCTATTTTTTAAGCTTTATCTCCATTCTTTAATTTGCGGAAGGTGGAAGTATGTATGAAATTGTAGGAATAGTTTGCTTCCAAAAGAATGAAATATAATTCTTAGTTTGACACTGATGATTAAATGGAATGGTTTAGTTATTTGGTCAACTGCACAAGTTAAGTAGAATGAACTAGATTTATTAGCTTGAACTAATGATAATAATTTTCATATTAGGGTTGGATGATGTGTTGATTAATGTTTGTGGATTATTGATGCTGGGAAAAGATTATGTTGTACGGCTATATTGGGATTTATTGGGGGAAACATGTAATGAATAGAACAATAATTGGTTAGCAAATTGAATTGGATGTTCATGTGCAAGGATAATATGTATTTGTACTTTTGCAGTTTAACAAATGAATGGAATTCTGATATGATCTCCTAAATTGCTTGTAATTTAGGATGTATGTCAAATTGATCCATTGGCCAAGCCATTTTTCTTATAATAATTGGCTGACATTCATATGTTTTGTAAATCAATTTTTCAGGACATGACATGAAAATCCTTTTACTTGAAGGTATTTCTATCTTGACTTGATTAACATATGAGTGCAGGAAGTTGGAGGTTTCTAGATTCCACAAATAGCTCCTCCAGGTTTCCAGATTTCAGGAAATCCACAGGCAATTCTATCATTGAATTAGTTAGTACACCAACAAAAATAAATGGCGTGCATTATGTGCAGGTGAGGGCAGGACAATCTTTTTAATCATTGATAATGCTCATATTAAAGAAAGTCATAACTCAATTAAAAATAAGCCTCTGTCCATTTGATACCATGACTATTAGTATGTGGAAGTGAATTATGATTACCTATACATTAGGCAAAAATGTGTTGGATTTGGACTAAATGAATGGATAAGGTGCCAATGGTTGGTATGTTTCCTTTAGTCTTTTGCTTGGTACAGACTATGTTCTTCTGAGGAACCTGCTTCAGATTGCCAATAAGAAAGAATCATATGGGCATTCAAATGGATACTTTTAAGCCCTTCAGGTATAGGTCAACCACAGTTCTTGGTGCTCAAACCAATAATGCCAATAGACAATTTCTGTATATCAGTCTTTGTACATGTGTCACTTTATGATATTCACTTGCTCGGATTCAATCATTTTCAAGATTAAGGTTCAACAATCAAAAAGCAATGATATGTTATCTAATATCGTGTATGCATGCTTTATCATTTAGTTTTCATGTTATTATTATATTTATGGAGATCAATGTAATATAGCTCTTTCATGGTGCTGACAACAGGGGGTAATCATTTTCCATGATGTGTTTGACAACGAACGCAATATTGGTGGTGTTCAAATCAGAGTGGAAGGTGTATATATATGGCCTTTTAGACAACTTCGAATGGTAGCTAACAGGTAAATCTCAAGGGTTTTAATATGTTTGGTTGTATATCTCTATTTAGGATGCCAACCATTTTACTTTCTAGGAGTGCTGTTGCTATAAAATCTTTGATACATTTATATTTCTTTGAATTAGTTAATGAAGGACGTATACTGAATAATGTATCCCTCTTAGTATTTCTCAAGTAATTATAGTGAAAATGTAAATCACCTCTTACCCGTAAAAAATAAATAATTAATCCATATGGCTTACACTTGCATACTGTTTTGATCTATGCTTAACAGACCTGAATAAGTTCTGTGATATGTCATACATTTATTCTGCTAGCCTTTCTATATCTCTTTTTGGGTGGTGGGATTCAGTTATTTTTGCTGATTAATAATATTTTATAGCTGGTTTGCCTATTGTGTCTAAACTCTTTTATCATATTTCTGTGTGCTATTATTACTTTGCAGCGCAAAAGATGGAGAAGTGAATCAAGATGAAGATTATATTTTATCTAATCCATATCACTTGGTAACCATTGTATCTCTCTTTATGTTGAATTTTGTAGTTGATTAATTTTAGTTGTATAAATAACTTTAGGATGACTAATTAATGTCTTTATGGTGCAAAGCAACATTTTCTTTGACTGAGGTTACATTTCATATCTTTATTATTTTAAGGATGCTAATTAGGAATGGGTTACCAGCTGGAATTCATAGTTGTGTAGTTTCTTGAACAAGTACAGCTATTCCACACAACTTGTGTTTTGACACAAGTGATGTGTCAAGCATTCACTGGTTAAATGTAATAAATGTGTCAGCTCTCAACCAATAAATGCTTGACTGATAACTTGTGTTGAAAAGTTTTATTCTTCTTGAACTGACTTTGATTGGAAATTCTATACTTGATTTGTATATTTAAAACTTAAGTGTATATTGAAGTTACATGTGCATTTTTAAATGCTCATTTGTGTAGTTGATTCTACATGCCAACTTACTTTCTTGACTTGAATTCACACTAGTCATAGTATAGTGAATGTATTAAGCTGGATTTCTTGTTCCATAGTCTGCGACCACTTCTTCAACAAGCCCTTGTATTTTGAATGCTTTTTAAAAGACTGAACTCAAATCTTACAATGACAGTGATGATTATCTAATATTTATTGTTTTTATAAAGTATGCACTTATGACGATTCTGACTTCTGAGCTCTTATCTTACGATGACAGTGATGAGTAATCTAATATTTATTGTTTTTGTAAAATAAGTATGTATTTATGATGATTCCGACTTCTGACCTGCTACTTGCTAACTTCTTGAACAGCTTGGAATTTTCTCCTCCCAGGTGTTTCAAGAATCCCCACGAGAAAAAATATGGAGAAAGAAACATTGTAATTTCTCCTACTTGGCTTTTAAACTCAAGTTCATACTTTTTATGTTATGGTGATTGTAATTTCCTCTTACTGCAGCACCGATTTATGAAATGGAGAAACATTGTAACATTGAAATTGCAGCTCAGATATCACGCATCTCATCCACTCAAAATGGTACTTCTCTCGACATATGGGTTCTTTTTCTTTGTAATGCGATCTTTTTCATATGATTGTTCATTTCTACAAGTTTGTTTAACACATTTGATATATCGGAAAAATTAACATTAATTGGTTAAGAAGCTTGCCTAACAGGATTATTGTAAGTTTTGGATAATTCTGGAATAACTGCAACCTTTTTAGGTCATTTATAGTTTTTGTGCAATGTTAAAAATTTTAAAGAAATAAGGTATTCTAAGTTCTATATTTAAGTAGACCAAAGGGTGTCGGGTGCAAAGTTATGCCTTTGTCTCAATCTCTAGTTACTTAGTTTTAGGATAAAAGAATACGTGATGTCCCTCCCTTTGTTCCTCAATATAAAAGTATAAAATGTAATGTGTAGCAAAGTGCTTTCCTTGTTTCATTAAATATATGGTTTCATTGACAAAAATAGGATTACTTGATACTTATTTTTTTATATTAAAAAAAAGTAACAAATTGATCAATTTTAGATTATTTTGATTTTTCAATTAAAAAAAGATTAGAAAAGAAACATGATTTTAGTCTCTAATGAATGTGTATTCCTACTTTTGGTGATATAAGTTGCTTTATAAAATCTTATAATTAGCATATGAATGAACCTTTGATTTAAATAGTGAAAACTGTATAGTCTTGTACATGTTATGGATTTTACTACATTGTAAATTCTTTGCAGAACTCATAATTTGACACAGTTGTTATTTTTCAAGAGTTTCCCTAAATTTTTCTTTTGTCTTTCTCAGTTTGTTATATATGCTTTGCGAACTTCAGTGTGCATATTCATAACCTTCCTTATATTCTGAGTCTTTTGCCTTTTGTATGTCTGCATGATAGTGTGTGCTCATTGTCTTTTCTGATGTAGTGTGATGCTTTGTGGTAGAATTGAAAATATGAAAATTAATGGTAAAATCAACAGCAATAAAATGATGATAGTTACTGTGACTCTATGGCAAGAGCAACAAGAAACAACAAAAATGAAGTATGATGCTCTGTGGTAGAATTGAAAATATGAAAATTAACAATAAAATCAACAGCAACAAAATGATATTCACTGTGATTCTATGACATGTGCAACACGAACAACAAAAATGAAGGATGGTAATTTTATATTTCTTCTTATCATCATGAACAAACATATGAAAAATATGATGTGTTGAGGAGCTGGTGGATGCTTGGAAACCTCTATATCTTATAAAATATATATAATGAGTTGGTGGCTGGTGCATGATTGATCTGAAACTTTTAACTTTTACAAAATATATATACATCAACATCGTGATTAGGTACTTCTTTATTTCATAATATGAGTCTGACTACTTGTTTATTTCTTTGTTTCACAATAGTCCTGCCTTTTCCTAAGTTTATTTGTACCTTCTGTAGATGGAGATCGTGATCAATATCATATAGAAGGACTAATGGAGAGTCCTGCAGTGGATGATGATGGGGATTGCTTCTCACCCTTACAATTGAATACTACTTCTGTTAACATTGAGGTCTACTATAACAAGGCAGTGAATTATACTCTCTTGGTCACCTTTGTATCCTTTATTCATCAAAACCTTTATTCATTCTGTTGCTACTTCTGTTAATAACAATGTTGTATGCCAGTTATGGGTGGATTCCTTAACATCCTTTATTAGGTCTCCTTCCTTCAAGTTCTTTTGTTAATTCGGCAAATGGAACATAGCAATACTCAATCTGTAAGAATTTACTCCAAAGGATATTTACAGAAGAACAATTATAATTTGCATGAATTTATTTTATAATCCTTTTAAAATTTTATTACTTGGTCAATAGTTGCACATATGTATGATTATACACAGATGTGTCATAGTCGGATTTGTCTCTTTCAGGGGGCCGCCAAAGTGTCTATTCTAATGATTGGTCAACAGGCTATCATGGATGCTTATCTATGCCTTATACATCTGACTGCAGGAATACTAGTTGGTAAGAAGAGTAATTTGTCATCCTCAACTCATCTTTAACTGTTTGGTGTTTCCATTTCCAGAAATTTTAGCTTATTTATTTGATATATGTGATGAAAAATTTGAATTATTAAGTGTTGGGTGTTCATCCGCACATGGAATAGTAAGGTAATGGGGTTACAATTTTCTTACCATTATTGTTTCTTTTAATAAGTTGCAATTACAAACATGTTCTTTGATCATAGGAACTGTGGCTGTAAGTACTTTGAACTGTGATCCCATCTGTTCGTTTGTATCAGCTTTGTAGCATTTATGTTTAACCTTCCAATTAATTATGGTTTAAATTTCACTTGAGCTTTCAAGCGAGTAATTTTACCTAGGATCTCCATCTTGGCCTGTGTACCAGAAGGTAGCATATTATGAGTAGATTTGTGCTACTATTATATATATGAAACTTTAAATTTTCTGATGGATATCATTACCTAACAATGGTTGGCCTTGATGCATGTACCGTGTATGTATCACTTGCATAAATATTAACATGTCAGTATCTGCTGGGGAAACTTCATGTATTTGTCATTATGTATGGATTGCTGTATTGTTGCAACTCCATGTTACAGGAGCATCTCTCTAACCTTAGTCGTTGATTTCTATCTCGTTATGGTTATTTCACCTCTGTCCTCTATAAATATAATGACCTCATTCGTTTTCATCTTCAGATGTTTTCACCTCCTAGATTTTGTTTCTGATTATCTCTCTGTTGTTACTCTTTAGCTACAATAACTTCTCACTTTTTGTCTTGTTCATACAGAATCTTTGTTTAATGCTTTTGCAACGGCTGCCTTTTTCAAGTTTGTAGTCTTCTCAATTTTTGAGATGAGATATCTTCTTGCTATATGGAAGGCAAGTAGGCCTATGAGTAATGGAGAAGGTTGGGAGACAATGAGGCGGGAGCTTTCAGTTCTTTATAGCCGTTTCTGTAAGTACAACTGAGAGGAGTGTATGCTTTGTGTTTTTGCATTTTTATGCCACTTTATAGAAAGGTGGTCACAAGTCTATTTGTAAGATTTATATGTAGTGATTCATAGGCACACATATTATGGATACATCCCATTCTGTCCAGTAAAGTACACTGAATCCGTAGAAAAGACCAACTCAGGGAAAGAAATGTGAAAAATGGGAATTTTGGATATGATGCTTCAGATTTCAATTACATTTTAACATCCTCAAAGAAGTCTATTTATTTCCCGTTCTCCTCTTTCACAGTGTATCTTTTATTGTTCTAGTTAAATATATTATTCTGTTCTTTGCCTAAAGCTTTACTTAAATTTTTTTACTTAAAATGTTTTTGCAGATGGGATCCTTTTGGGAGGAATTCTGGTCATGTATGAATTTCATAATTTTCTGAGACCCATTCTGCTCCTTATGTACTCATTTTGGATACCTCAAATTATCACCAATATTGTTCGTGATTCAAGAAAACCTTTGCATCCGCATTACATCTTAGGCATGTCTGTTACTCGGCTCGCAATTCCGTTATACTTATTTGGTTGTCCCAACAACTTCATGCGCATTGAACCTGATAAGAATTGGTGTATTTCTTTGGGAGTATTTATTGGACTTCAGGCATCAATTCTTCTTCTTCAGCACTATCTTGGGTCCCGGTGCTTTATTCCTCATCAGGTTGGATGCTTACTCGGATAATTTCTTTCTTCCTAATTATCTATGTATTCATTGCTTTCCTTCCTATTTTGGTAACTTTTGTTTTGGTAATATTCTTATTTTGGTAACTGATTAGACAGACATGAACTGTAATACATGTTAACTATAACAGATGCATACTTAGTATAGAACCCTTGCACCCTTTGCACACTTTCTGTACTAGAACCTTCATAGATGCATACTTGGTATAATCTTGCTGTTCTTCAAATCTAGCATAGTTAAGTTTTAGCTCGCAACTGAGTTATAGATTTTAGGACAGGGTTTCAGTGTATATTTTTTCCCTCTGAATTTAACTCCTTTATGGACATTTTATGTACGTGCAATGTATGCAGATTCTACCTGAGAAATACAGCTATTATAGAAGATTTGATCTGGAGACAAATCATGCTACAGATTGTGTTATTTGCATGACTGCCATCAACCTTACGCAACGTTCAAATGATTGCATGGTACGGTGATGTTATATTTCATTTCAAGTTGCTGGAGTCAAGGGTTTCTATCTAATTTTCCAACTCCCTTGCAGGTAACGCCATGCGATCATTTCTTCCATTCTGGATGTCTACAAAGGTGGATGGATATAAAGATGGAGTGCCCGACTTGCCGGCGTCCGCTGCCACCAGCCTGATCGATCCACTCTGTCTATGTATTATAGGACCAACTGATATGCCCAACTCACTAATTTTGGTAAAAATGCTCAGGTTGGCATGCGAGCACTTCAGTATTTGTTGTAGGATTCCACTGCTCCAACAAATTTTTTTTTCATTTTTCTTTTAATTTTTGGAGGGCTTTACTTTGCACACCAATTGTATAATGTAATTGATTTTGACATGTGATTTCGAAGACAACTTGTATCATGTATTTTGTAAATAATTTCTGCATAGTAGCACAAAGAAATAATTTCTTTGTTGTATTTTCCTTCTATGTCTATTTTTCTTTTCCATATAATTCGTATTTGCTTAGCATTTGCTTATTGCCATCTCCGAAATGAAGTCTCAACCAAATAGGATTTGGGGATTTTTTTTCAAATTTTTTTTCTGGCTTTTGCAATTACTCCCACAAATTCCTAAGGGGATGGAGAAGTGGAAGGGGAGGGAGGATTATATCCATCTCTCCTCTTCTTAGGAACGATAACAAAGAAAGAGAGTACAAAGGGATTGGGATAGATTCTCCATTCTTATAACATCGGAGGGATTGAGATGGATTTTCTATCCATTTTCTCATGCCCTCCGACTGTCCACCTCTTTTGTGAAACAACCATCGCATACTTTATTCCTTCACTACTCTCTCCTCTTTACATTCCTCTATTGATCCCTCCGATCAAACGAAGGTTTAGCCTCTGCATTTTCATATGTCGTGGTTTCACTGTAAAGCGTGTAGAGAGATTATATTTTGTTTATGTGAGTTTGCAACTCTAATAGCCTTTTCATATTTAGATTGGACAATTAATTAGTGTTCTAAGAGTTTTAGATATCAAATGTGTTGACAAACATAATCTGAAAGTTTTAAAAGCTAATTATGAAAGAAAAAAAGATAATGACAAATCACTCTTTAACAGCTTTGTCCTTTGGCCAAAATTTTCTCTGAGGGAACAAAGGTTGTAATATTCATATTGAAATATTTCAATTAAGCAGACTGAAATTATTTTCCTACAAAACCCTCAAAATGTTCTGCCCTTTCTTGTTCCACTTAAAAATTATTTCCCTAATCATGTATCCCTACATGAATCAGTTAATTCCTTTAATTGTTATTCTTCTTCTTCTTCATAAGATTTTGTAGAAGAAACCACAAGAAAATAAAGATTGCAAAGGTTCATGAGCTAGCAAACTATAAGCAACAATCGTGGCTTCTACGAATTCCATTTGTCAATGCAGCCAAGATCCAGTATTAGAATTTAGATGCCTCAAGATGATGAAATTATTTGAATCCTTTGCTGGTCAAATGGTTGTTTGGAATGATGGCCAATATAGATTAGTTTGTAGTTTAAGTAATGTCTCAATTTGGTCCTTAAATTCCAGAGGTGTTTTTTTATTTTTAATGTAATGTCATCCTGAAGTATCTAATGTAATATCAAATTGGTTCATCCATTAGATTTTGAATTAAAATTTGACAAAAATGAAGAAGAACTAGAAGGAGATGGAAAGACTTGCTCGCTCAGAAATTTAACACACAAATCATTGCACAAATTTTACATACTGAGTATATACAAAAGGGTCATATATCACTCACACACTAACCAACTTTGGACCTTATTTTTGACTTTTTAAAATTATTGACATGCTTTAATAAGATGCTATTACAAGTGAGTAGGAGCAATAGAAAGTGAAGAAGGCAAAGGCACTGCTGCTGCTGCTGGCATTGCAGCAAGGCCACTAGGAGCAAAAGCAGCAGCTGCACCACCTCCACAAGGATGCAGGAAGCAGTCAACTGGATGCTCGCGCCGCGTTACATTCTTTTTTGCTTCTTTGGTTAGGCTTCTCTGGCAAACAGTTCCGACGATCATCAAACGTGACGCCTTCCGAAGTCAAGTTCTGGCATGTGCCCTCTTCCTCACAGAAAAAGTTGTAAGAGAATGTGAAATTTGCCAAGTCTGGCAACATACAAACACCTTCCGGTACAATGCCACTCAGCATATTGTTGCCTAAATTGAGCTGCTCCAAATGTGCTAAACCTGCAATGCTATAAGGCAAAGGACCAACTATCTTGTTAAAGCTCACATCCAAGACCTTCAATTTGTAGAGAAAACCAACCTCTTGTGGCAAACAACCTGACAAGTTTGTGTTTATCAGAATAAGCTCCTCTAAAGTCTCTGCCAAATTGACAATGCTTGGCGGAAGACAACCTCCATAATTGTTGTTGGCAAACACAAGCACTGAGGCTGAGCTTCCTCCAAAAGCAGAGGGAATCAAGCTTGTCAAACGGTTGCTGTTAAGGAATATTGCATCCAACTTTTTCTTGTAAAGTTCCGGAGGAACTGGCCCTTCAAAGTTGTTGAAACGAAGATCGAGATAGTTTAAGGCAGGAAGAGAAAGGACAACGGTAGGAAAAGGACCTACAAATCTGTTGTTACTAAGATCAAGCTCGTAAAGCAGAGTAAGGTTTGCGATAGTTAATGGAATAATGCCACAGAAACGGTTGCTGTTAATGTGAATGATTGCAAGGTCAGTTAGAAGGCCCAATTCATCGGGGAGGAACCCGGCAATGTCAGCATGGTTGAGGTCAATCCCAGCGACAACTCTTATTTTAGGGTCGTCGAGAGATGGTGCACAGTAAATACCATTGTAGCTACAAACTGAAGGGCCAACCCAGTTTCCGGTGAAGTTGCTTGGGTCAGAGTAAATGACATGTTTCCATGCTTGGAGGGCAAGAAAAGCCTGGTGGAGTCTTTCGTTTGGGGCAGCAAGCACATGGTTATGGCGGTGTTGGTGGTGATGGTGATGAGAAGCATAGTTGTTGTGCTTTGCAGCCAACAAATAAGACATGTTTAGGAGCAAAAGGATTAAGGTAATAGTGGTGAAAGAAATAAGCGAAAACGAAGCCATTGTAAAACCAAGTGAGTTTATGCACTAATGAGCTTGTTTGGTTTATGTAAAGAGATGTGAACTATTAAAGCTGAAGAACCAGTCTTAACCTTAATCATGTTTTTCATGCCCAACTTAAGAACTTAAAATTCTTATGCATAGATGATAACACTTGAAGAAATTGGACGCAACAACGTGTGTAATACAGCGACAGTTAACCGTTACAAATTGGTGCCAAGAAGATAATTTTTTGATTCAACAAGTCTTAAACCCTATCAAATTTTCAAAAGCATATCCGATTCAACCAACAAATCTAGTATTGTCAATGGTGGGTTGTTGTTTGCATAATCTGAAAAGATTGGCAGCAGACTGTGTTTTCGAAGAGTCGCTGGTCTGAAAGCTTTGGAGGAGGAGAGAGAGAGTACAGAGAGCATGACAAGGACTTACCTCCTTCCATGTGTTTTTCACAGTAGTTAGAAGTGGAGATGGAGAGAGACAGCTTCACCCCACCCCCGAGAAAAAAAAGAGTTTCTTGAGATTGAAGAAATAGACTTGTACTGCATTGAAGATTGAGGATAGCTTGATATGTGGAACAAAAACACAGCCTTGTCCGTGCCTGAAAATGGTGAATCCATGATCAATCTTTGACAAATATTTTCTTCTCTCTTTACTGTTTTTAGATAAGAATGACATTTTACCCACCAAGTAATCAAACACAGCATACAAACCATGCCAAAGTTGACCACAGCAATAACAAAACCATCATAAGAACATTTGAAACCAAGGCAAATATATGTACCTATAACTTAAAATCTAAATAACCGTTCTGTTTGATCTCTGCTTTTGCTAATGCTTCTACATAATATGGATAGAATAAAGGCAATGCGACCTCACTGCAACATTTTCTACTTTGTTGCTAGGATGATTTTCGGGGCAAATAAACAATCTTTGACAACTTTCTTCCTGTGTTATAGTTTGTCAAATCAAATTTCAGAGAGACAACGCTGCTTTAGTCGACTGATTCCAGATGGGAATAGCTATTGTACAGCAGTGTCAAATTTAGCTCATCTTTGATAATTACGAGGGCACTGCGGAAGCAAATTGGTATAAATTGGTTTTAATTATTCAATTTTCAAGATTTATTTCTAATGCTCCTCGTTTGTTTAGCTTTTCCTACATGCCTAAATTGGTCTCACCCGGATCTGTCCTGGAGCATTGTCTTAGGGCTTTTTCTTAGAGAGAGAAACAAAAAAATCTTATGATATATCCTTGAAAAAAAACTCAATCAAAGAAAGCCAATAGATAAGAAATTCACGAGGCTAATACTTCAAGAGCAATAGTAGACACGCATAGCAAGAAGTTCAAGGCTAAAAGCAAATTGTAGAAATGTATAACACAGTTGTGAACACAAATTGCTGAAAAATTAATCTTACCAAAAGAACACTGACACTGAGCCACATAAGAGCCCCCAAGCACAATATACCACTCAACTCGAAGTTCAGCTTTTTGTAAACTATGATTCCTAATAAACAGATCCCTACTGAAAACATGAAGAGACAAGTGTATATAGTTCATCCCAAAATTATTCAACTCCAAAAAGATACATTAAAAAACATTTGTCGCTCTAAGCTTTCGTCATCAACTACCAAGGTAGTACTAATTAACCACCACCCGATCCGTATTTCTTTCCGAAGACGAGGACCTGAAGTTTGTCATAACCAGCAAGAACACCAGCACCAGCGACAGCACGCAGGATGTTAGCACCAGCACCCTTGAAGAGAGATTTAGTACCCTCTTTCTTGATGATTTGATTAAATGCATCCAAGGAGCTCTTGTATTTTACAGCTTCTCCTGACGTCATCATCATTCTTCTACGGACTGTGTCAATTGGGTAAGAAGCCAATCCAGCACCAATTGTGATGCCCCATCCCAGTAAGAAACTAGCAAAGAAATTATCCTGCAACACCAAAACACATACATTTGTTAACACCCAAAAAGCCTTGAATGTGTGAATTATAAACTGAAGTGATTGTAAACCCAAACACTATCCAACTCCACTTGGCAAGTAGATTGAACACCACTAATCCAATTGCCTTGAACCCAAGGCACAAGACTCCTACAAAAATTTGAGACTCAATTCCATCTGCTCTAGGTAAGCAGTATTATCTTAGTAATGTTATTTCCTAACAAAGGTTCTCAAGCTACCCTAAGATTCGCTATCCTAAGATGGGAATCACAGAAGTTCATAGGTCATATTGAAAAGTTTAATTGCCTCTATTAGTTCAGGTTTAATTGACCAAGATGCAAGTCACTCATGACTCAACAAGATGACTTTCTTCCAAACAATCATATAAATTAAACCATGTCCAAAACTACTTTATCTTTACTCTTACTTCAACAAAAAAAATATCCAGAATACAAGAGAAATAGTAGAGACAAATAAACTCAATAGAACACCTAGGCAGCAAAAAGAAAATAGATACAAGTTCAAAGGATTTAACATACCTGCAACCCACCGGTTAGAACCACGGGTTTCAGAGAATCATACATTCCAAAGTACAGTCCTCGGTACACAATAATTCCAACACACGAAATGCTAAAACCACGATATAACCCAGCAATACCATCAGACTTGAGCGTCTTCCTGTAAACATCAACCAAACCATTGAACTGTCTCTCACCACCCTTTTTAGCAGCCTTGGCATCATTAGCCAAACGTGTTCGGGCATAATCCAGGGAGTATACAAAAAGAAGTGATGATGCACCAGCAGCACCTCCTGATGCCAAGTTACCAGCAAACCACTTCCAGTAGCCATCTCTGTCTTTCTTGAAGTTGAAAAGCTTCTTGAAATAATCCTTGAAAGCAAAGTTCAAGGCCTGACATGCAAATATTAACAAGAATAAAGAGACATTAGGAATGCGCAAGAAAAAAAATAAACATTAACTAGTTTATAATCCAACACCAGGAGTATAATTTAAAAAAGAAGACTCACTGACCAAAGAGTAAAAATCCATATTTATCAAGTGAGTACATTTCTTTAATATTTAAAATCATGCATTAATATTTCACCAAATAGAGACCATAATGCCAAGGAACAAAATGCCGAAGGCCAAAATCAAAAAACCCAGTGAAAGAATATAGACCTGAGTGGGGAAATATCTGATAACATTGGCAGTGTTTCCTCTCCACAAGGCAATGAGACCTTCATCCTTCATAGTTCGAGCAAAACAATCACTGATTCCCTTATATGGTTCAGAAAGCCGACCAGCCCTAATCATCTCATCCTGATTCTGAATCAACAATTTAACACGTTCAATGGGAGCAGCTGCAGTTTTGGAAACTGCAGCAGAAACACCTCCCATGAGGAAATCTATTGCAAAACCACCTAGACCTTTCTCCGATGGTGCTTGCACAAAAACAGGAGACAAAGGTGAAATGTGCGCCAGGACAGTGTTTGGGCATGTTGGCTGCAGATGACTATGCAAACCTACATTCGCATATGCACCGTTCACACCATAATTTCTGGTGTTCATGTTGGGGGAAATCCTGGAGATGAGGTAGGACTGCCCATACACTTTCTGAAATACTGATGGATGCTGTGGTCCATCGGCCATTTTTGAAACCAGCCGTGACCTGCAAAGAGAAGATAATTTGAGATATAACCATGCACAAGTAGCAGTTTCCAGAGTATAAGTTAATAAAAAATAACAGAGCAATAAGAAACAAAATAACTCAACAGCCAGCATTCCATCAATGTGTAAGGGAACAGGAAAAATAGATAGGAACTTTGCACAAAACATTACAATTATTTAACTGGGATACCAGAAAATATCCAATCCAAATTTCAACAAATGGAAATAAGACGTAAACTACAAAGTTCTCTAATAAAAAAATCCCCACAGACAACATGCCTTAATCTCAAGGTGTTGTAATAAATTAAATACACATGTTTATAAGTAACGAAATCATATAAGATTACAGTGAGACCATCCAATTAGTAATGCCTGCTTAAAGTATACAACCTACACATGCCTTGAAGACCACTACTAACGCAACACCCCAAAGCCTTATCAAAAAGTGCAAACTTTTCAGGTCCTGAACTCTGTTCACTACCATACTAGGACATTGCCCAAGACCAAATTGAGATTCTACATCTCTCCACACTCCACTAGACCATGTATCTACAAAGCCTGCATTCACTAGTTGATCCACTAACACAAGAAACCTACATGCACCTTAGCCATTGGCCAAACCACAGCTCACGTATATTCTTGGTGGTCAGCTAATCGCCGACCCTTCATAAAATATTCTAGTCTAGTTATGCTTTAATACCATCCCTTGTAACCAAAAATACAATCCTTTATAGGTTAAAGTCTACAATAGATTTCAGATTTTAAAATTAATAGCCTCATATGTTTCAGCATACAGACAGTTTCATCACTGTAATAAATGTGAACCAAAACACCAACAATGCAGATAAGCATACATTTAGTGATAGGCACTGCAACATTGGAAGTAACAAAATGTTGAACACAAAATTATCAGGTAAACTTCGTCATTGAATTCTTTGAAATGATAGCACATGAATGTTGTCTAAAACCATGTGGCTATAATACAGAAAACAACATAAAACTAAAACCATGCGGCTATAATTTCTCTCATTTTGAAACAAATTAACTACTACCACCAATTAATTTCCAAACCGCATCGTTACTGAAAATAAATCCTCCAGAAAACATATCGAATACGGCTCATCTCAAATAAAAGACCAATGTTTGCCTGAAAGAAAACAAAGCCTACAAAACATATCACACACAACTAAAGGCACATCTCATATCAAAGGCATCCAAGAAAACATAGTCAAACAGTTTTATCTCACTTAATCATTAGTTTATAAAAATAATAAAGGCCCGCAAAAAGACTACTACAACGACGAAGATACATCACATATCAAAGCCCGATTCAAAAACTTGGCTTATCAGTGAACCATTTCCCAGAAACCAAAAGCAACATGTATACTAACACCCAAATAATTTTTTTTTTCTTTTCTTCAACCATTCTCAGCAACCAAACGGAAAACAAAAATATAACTCAGATCACAACTTCGATGCATCTCACAAGGCAAACATAGCATGGATCTACAATAAGAACAAGGAAATACAAGTGCACATCTAAGATAAATATATGCATAAAGGGCCATGTGGGTTGCCAAGAAATTGAGCTTACACAAAGTTCCTTTTACACAATTTTCTCATAAAACAAAGAAAACGGGATCAAAATAAAGAAAAATGAGAGATCAAACGCTCCTAAAAGAACGCAAACCTGGAAAAGGCCGCCGAGAGAGAAATAGAAAACGCTAAGGGACGAGCTAGGAGACTGCTCTGAGCTATATAAATGAAGAGCTTCACTGACCATTAGGGTTTTGGCTGAACGACGAATTTACCCTTGATCTTAGTCATATTTAACCATAGTGCCACTCACAGTAATCCAGTTTCTTCGGATTGGCGACTGAGTTGACTCGTCAAAGACAGCGCGCTTGCAGTCAATTGGACTGAAGATTGGGGCTATAATGGTATTTTCATTGGCCAATTTGGACTCTAATCTTGTGGACATTTGCATTCTACTTTCTTTAGAAAATTGAGAAATAGTTTAGTTAAAAAAAAGAGAAATTATAAACTAATTAAGAGGGTATTTTTTAGATTAACAATAACAAAAGCAAAAATTGCTTTGGTGGGCTATTCTCCATTTGTAGATGGATTTTCCATTTAACTCGATTAATCTACTAATTTATTATGAGCCTAATTGAGTCTAGCATATGATACTAAACGTTAAGAGAGAAATTGTCATTGCGACCGCTAATTGTTAATAAAAAAAAAAAAAGAGCACAATTGACATGAAAACTCTTACAGATGTTACATACAATATACATTTTGTGCCTGAAACAGAACATGTTAGTATAATGTACCAGCTTATATTATTCACAAATTTGCTTGTACCATGTCTTTAGAAGTACAATCTCCCACAATTGAAAATGCTACAGAGATGAGCTAAACTGAAACATAAAATTACAAGCTACAATGTCAGAAAAGTTTCAATAGAGGTTCTATGGATTTACATAAATTTTCCAAGTATATCTGAGCAAGAAATTTTCACCTAAATTTCTTGTTGGTGGCCAGCAAATACAGTCAGAAACTGTAATACTTGAGAATGGCAAACAACTGATTAGAGCAGGCACTAATTAGAACACAAGGAAGCCCTTTGCTTTGCCAGTAACTCTTTTAGTTTTCTTATCATCTGAGGATTGGAGCACATGTAATCCTGGAAAGACTCCCTTAAATTCTGTAACAACTCCTTGTCAGTATCTCCGTGATTGTTAAGCAGTTTTGTAAAGAGGTTCTTCCAGAGATCGGCATTCCAATATCTGAAGCAAATTGGATAATCAGAATAGAGGCCGAAAAGGGAAAAAATAAAAACTAATGAGTAAAAGCTGGCAGAGAAAGAATTAACATCTCTTTGTTCGTGTGTGTAATGATCTTGGCATGAAGAAAAATGGCCAAGCATGCAGTATTGGAAGAAATACCGTTTAAAGGGCATCTTGGGTAGATAAATATGGCCGCCATCAGATGATGCTTTCTCTTCAATCTCCATGTAAGAACCGTGCAGCATCATATGCGCAATGACACAGAGGCCATATGTGTCTACCTGGTCACAATTGATAGATAAAGCGAAAGTTTAAAGTTAATCTATAGTGCAAAATATGATAATTCTTGAAATGAGATCTTAATGAGAGTCTAAACTAGCCTGAAATTTCCACGGCTTGCGCCGTTGCATTTCGATACAACGGAAGCCAGAAGTCCTGCAATCTCCCTGAAATTCTGTGTTGTCAGGAAAGAGATGCAAATCTATCCCCCTTCCCCAGTCAACAAGGCAAAGACCCTGCAATATAAAACTCTGATTAACATGAATAACTTAAACCAAAAATTAGTTCTTGATGCAATCAGAGCACACCTGATCATGCCAAGGACCTCTTCGATCACGAAATCCATCTTCTACTAGGTCATCCCTGACAAAAGGTTCGCGAAATTCATGTAGTTAGATGGAAAACTCCAGAGGACTTGATCATCAAGAGATATCACATAAACTCTCTGTGCTCTCGCATATAGCAATGGTTTGCAGAGCGAACTTGGATGTGAGAAATAACCATTATAGAAATTTAGGCTATCTCTTTTCACAATTTCATAGTTTGAAACATAAATGTGGATAAAAGGATTTAACAAAATCCTCCATGTAAAATGTTGAAGCGCTAGATATGGCAAATGCAGATAGTAGTTTATGGCAAGACCATTTACCATCAGTATAATGCAAACAAGGTGTTAAGGACTTAAGGCCATAACGGGCGATGCATGTAAATAGACTACAGTACCATTACACGGTCTAGAATTTTAACAACAAGCACAAACTGTTTCTTGAACAATAGAAAAGGTTACACCAACAAGCATGGTTTTTGTTTGTTTTAGCAAACACACAGGAATATAGGGTAACTACTAAGCTTAGACTTGGTTTGTTTGAGTAGGCTTTTGAGTTTTGGCATCAATAGATTTATTATTAGGTAGATACATCCATGCTACATGATGGAATGTCTGTTACCTAGCATAACGGATAATCAAATTGTCAGGCTTGAAATCTCCATGAATGATGCCAGCACCATGCAAAGTTTCTAGCATGTGGAGCATCTCTGCAGTGTAATAAATGCATAACACTTCTTCCATTGACTTGCCAATGACAACATAAGCATTTATGGCATCCTGGGAAAGATTTTCATCTCAGAATGAGTACATACAATTCAACTCCAGATAATAAATTAAATTATATAAGTATGACAAACCTACCTGAAGTGTCCCGTGAGCTAGATAGTCACAAACGAGTATACTACAGTCAGAATAGAGATGCATTTTATGTGCGAAACCAAAGCTTAACCTCTGATGAAATGAGATATCAAGAATAAGAAAAATAAATTGAACCAGCATAAACCAACAAAAACAGGGAGACCATGAAAGAACAAACCTCCTTGTCAGGGATGCGCTGATCAAGTTGACGATACATGTAGAACTCCCAAGGGAAAGGAGGCTTTTGTATCTGTGAGCCACTTCAAAAGCTATAAACTATCCATAAGAGATTGGCTTCACAATTAGCAAAGATCTATGAAATTAGACATTACCTTTAATGCAACAACTTCATCAGGATTACTGTTGACATATGCTTTATATACTTGAGCAAAACCCCCCTGACCTGCACAACCCTTGATCTGGTACTTCTTTCCACCTGTGAGTATGAGAGTAATAGAAATGCTTAACCTACCTCCATTGGAGAAAATAAATTTAACAATAAACAGTTAATTATAATAATCTGAATTTCTAAATGATCTGATTTATTAACATCTAGAGCCCCTGGGGCTTTATTAGATGGAAAGAGGATGTTGGAATTAAATTAGTCTCCGATCTTGAATCTTAAGACAAACAAAACAACCAATGACACATTAAGAATCTTTTTAGCATATTATTATTAGCATGTAGACATGTAAGTGCTGGTCTATATTAGGAAACTTAGTAAAAAATCAGATCTACTGAATTGAAAATGATACAGATAATGAATGGGAAACTAGATTTCCAAGGATACTTCATTTAACCTAGGATATGTCTTCACAAGAATAAAGCCTCTTTTATCAATCAGAAACAAAATGCTAGAAGAAAGCAAAGACACTCATGCTCTCTCCATCTATCTTCTTATGGATATGTCTGTTTATCTTTTACTCTTGTGAAGACAATGGCCATCACATCAATTTATCTTTATCTTGTATTTTGTAAAAGCAGAAGAGCAGTGGCTAGACGCCCATCCTATTCTGTCTATGGCCCATGTAACACAACTTTGCTAGCTTGATATGGAAACATTACCAATCTCAATGACTTTGTTCCTTGATGAATTCTTCAAAGAAGATAAAGCCACTTTTCCTGGATAAGCTTTAGTACTTGAATGATATCCCTGAAAGATGTAGGAAAAAGAAAATTAAAAAAAAAAAGTCTGACTATGGAGGAGACCAGTACCTGTAAATTTATCCAAATAATGTCTGAATTATCTCACATCGTATTTTATAATTTGAGGATTCATCTTCCTCAATAGGTCTTTTGTCACGGAACTGGACCATGGGTTAATGTAACTTTTTCCAAAATTAATGGGCTCAACATCATCATTCTGCATAACAGAAATGCAAAATAATCAATCATGTGACAGCAAACATACATACGTCATCAATTATGCAGTTTCTTTTAAGTAGAAAATTTTCAAAATCTTTAGCAAAAAAGAAAGAAGTTAAACATATAATACGATACATGTTGATTGATCATCTCAAGTGTAAACTTACTGTTTCTAAGTAAAAACTGTATTTGGCATCAGTCGCATATAACAAGAAATGCTTGTACAATTCAACAAGTTAAATCAGTTTGTAAAAAACATGTCCAATAAATTACATTAGCTGATATGAGAACATGAATTTGAGAGTAAAGTTAAATGGTAAGGGAAAAATATGAGCATTAACAAACTCAATTAAACTGACCTATCAAAGTTTCACTAAAAGGAAAAATATGAGGAATTACAAACTCAGTTTGTACACACTTGCTCTAAAGGACATCATAAATTGAAATTGAATAGTCTTTTTTTGTTCTTGTTGTAAACAGATTGAATCGTCATTTGTAAACTAAAACTCCAAATACATGCTTGTGAGTTCTGAATTGGAGGAAAAAGAAAATATATCCATCTTGCCAATGCAAAAATGATCAGACAAGCATGACACAGTAAGTAATAAATTCCTTGCTGGATATATGCTCATTTCATTTCAGAAACTATGCCTGCAGCCACAGTCACCCACTTAGATTTTCAAACAGACCATTTATCTTTTCTACCCAATCCCACCACCAAAAGGAAAAAACGATGTACCTTCTGAAGTGAAGATGCATTGGCTAGTTCAGATAGTCGATCAAGAAATAAGGCTTGTGCTTTTTTCAACACCTCAGCTGGTTCAGCATTCCTAGTATCAGAATAGTATAAAACCCATTATAAGATATTGACTCCAAAAATGCACACATTTAATATGATAGAGATATGGGGAGAATTACAAAAGAGAAACAACATATGGAGAAGAGATAGACCTCAAAATACCCATCTGGTAAACCATCTGCGCATCGTATAACTTCCCTTTTGATTCAAGAAACGACGCATACCAGATATAAAGAACAGAATGGCCAACACATATATTAGTTTCCAACATGTCAGTGAAAATGTTTCCAAAATCTTCACTGAGCCCGATCTACAAAACCAATAAAATAAAAACAAACCCACCCACCATCATTTTAATAACACCAAGAAAAACAAGAAAGAAATTAACAACCGATGAAATTTTAGAGTCATACTATCATTTCAAGAAATAAATTGAGATATAAAATTATCACATACATTAGCAATTCAGAGTGGATGTTTAAGCACAATGACAAACCAAATAGACCCATCATTTATTTACTAAAATATATAATAATAATAATAATAATAATAATAATAATAATAAGTTAATAGGCAACAACATCCCAAAGAAATAAACAAAATTTAAGCAATCAATCATCTAAAACAAATTGAACCAAATATAATGTAGTGCTAAGAAGGACATCAACCACATTGCAAAACCAACTTAATCCGAGAATAATTCAACCCCCAGTAAAATAAAAACATAAACTACCAAAAACTAAGAGTAGCAAACTCACCGGAAGTTTCCAAATTTAAAAACACTAAGCAAAAATATGAACAATGAAACGAAAGGACAACCTACCTAAAAATTATTAAGTATGAAAGATAGATGGCGTATACAATGAGCAAAAAACTGAGCAATGGACGAAAAATGACAAAAGAATTAAGTATCAAAGATGGTGCGTAATACATAGAGGAACCAAAGCTTGAGCAATCTAATGTCGTTTCGGTACTGGCCGTTGTTCTTGAACATTGAGATGCAATCTAATAGAAGCTTCCTCAAATCCAACCCGGAGTCTTTTTCTGAGTTCAATTCTTCAAGTGCTTTCTTTATCGTCCTGGATTCACCAGAATTCTTTAGTTAAAAAAATTTCATGAAACGCAAAAGTGATGTATACATGTACGGTAGAGATAAGAGAGAGAGCACCAAAGCCAAGGCAAAAGAGGATCGTGAAGAGAAGTGGTGGATTGGGAGTCTGAGAAGACGACGGCCATGGCCTCCGAATACATAGCAGAATGAAGGAGATCAGAAGCGGAGGTCTACAGACACAACTCAGGACTGAGAGCCTCAGAGAGATCTCTGAAAAAAGAAGCGCGGAAACGCTTGTTTTCTTAAATTCAGAAAAAATATTTCAAATTATTTTGGCTGGGCTTCATACTTGGGATTTGGGCCTAACCCATGTAGTGTGGCCCAAAATTCAGTCTTCTTTTTTTTTTTCAAAAAATAAAAAAGAAAATGCTGAAAAAATATATTTTGTATCGAATAATTATTCTTGTAACTTATAGATAATGATACATATGTTCTATACCTTGGCTAACAAGGATAATAGGCATAGTATAATTGATTTTTATTTGCAATGGTAGCAAAAGACTTTTCAAATAAAGATTTTCAACCCACTTTCTAAAAAAAAAAAAATAAGTTTTTTAACTAACTAAAATATTAAATAAAAAAAAATATCAAATTAAAAATCATTTCAAGTTTGAGGAGTGGGGTTTATTTTACTTTGTAAGGTTCGCATACTTTATTTACGTTGTCCATTATTATTGGCAATTATAGGGACTATAATTTTTATAATGAATATAAAAAAGATTCAATATGAAAATCATTCTCTCCAACATAACTCATACCAAAATGACACCTATAAGGTAGTACACCCAACACCGTCACTGACATAGAGACCGAAAGAAAAAACAAAAGACTACCATCCTCCTATCTATAACCTTCTTCAACCTTTTGGGTCACAATTGCTATGCTGCAATGGAAAGAAGGCAAATCGAAAATTTGGGTACTATTAACGATCGGGATGAGGTCCACGTGGATGTCATTCTTGATATGGGTTTCAATCATGAAAATATCGTTCTCAGCTGCATAAAATTGGAAATATATATATATATATATGAATAATGATATTTATCTCCACCGAGAGATTAGATCCATTGGGCAAATCTTAGTGGCATTAGTCTTGTACCGTTTACCTTTCCAAATTAAGATTTTAGATTAAAAGAAAAATTATTTAATAACTAATCATCAGATGTCATAAAAGCAAAAGGTTTTATATTTGTCACCACTATTAATGATAAATAACATTACTTATATATCTATTCACTAAAAAAATAGTATATGAGAATTGAATTATTTTTAGGCAATGGAACATGAACCAGGTCTCTTTTCATATTCTCTTATATATATATATATATATATATATATATATATATATATATATATGTTATAATTAAAATTTGACATATTATTTAAATATAAAAAAATTAAAAATATATATCAATTCTAATTAGGAAAGTATATAAATGGACATAGGACAGGTGATTTGGATTCTTTAAAATTATAAGGTATTCTAAAGCAAAGATAGATGGATTTATAGTAACGACCAACTAGTATAAAAAAACCTGTGAAAACCTGGTGTTTAAGATTGGAAAAGGTTGGGAATGATGAGCAAAAGGCACGCATGGTTTGTGACTTGAGGTGGTTTGAACATGTTGCATTTTTGTGGGCTACTCTACTGTGACTGAGTCGATGCAAGGAGTGCTTGAGTGCAAATGGTATCTGGGAATATGATTCAATTTGGGCTGTAGCTGAAGCAGTTGAGAATGCATGGGTTAAGCTGCCTCCAAGCAGTACTACTAAGCTGCCTACTATTAGATCATCATCATCAAATAACCACCTGCTTGATTTAGACAAATTTGAATCCACTAAGCATGGGTCTGAACTGCTCAAGGAGATATTGATGAGCAGACTGATGGGTGTAAGAAAGTCAATAACAAACACTTGTGAAATAGTAAATGTGACTGGCAAAGGGGAGAGAAGAGTGGGATTTAAAGAATCCCATAGAGGAAGACTTTTATAAGTATCATCTACTAATGATCTTGAAGCAATTTTGTGGCCTGGAGGATCAACAACAATTCCAAAGTAATGAGACAAAGCTTATAAGAGTTGGTGTTCCAACATTAAGAGAGGGTTTAAAGAATTGGTGAGTGTAGATTTTGTTCATTCAAACGAAGCAAAGGTCACTGGATTCTGTATTAGATGTGTTCGAGGCTGCCATCAAGCTTTTACCATATCAATTTATACCCCTTGTGAATCCCAGTGGAGTTGGTACTATGACAGTCCATGATTTTATGTTACTATTTCATCTTTACCAACTTCAAAATGGATAAATTAATTATTTAGAATTTGTTTGATAATATAATTATTTTTTATTTTAATTTTTAATTTTTTTATTAAATCATGTATAATTTAATTAATTTAAAAATTTATTAAAATTTATTAAATATTAATTAGACTATTTAATTAAATAAAATATAAAAATAAAAATACTTTAACATAATAAAAAATAAAAATGAATAACTATATTATTAAACTGTCGTTAAATATCAATTTTCTAACCATCAACATTTTTTCACCAAAAAAAAGAAGAAAAGATTATTCAAATTATTATGTCAAAATGCAAATGATGAATGCTGAGGTGTAATTGTTTATTTATTTATTTTAATCTATTTCACGCACAAATTAATAAATTATGTAAACAAAAAACCTTATTGATATATTAATAAAGCAGTTCAGAAAACGTTGTCGACTTGGTTTCTGCAGAGGTACTTTCACAAGTCAGTCAGTCACTCATAAACCATGTTGGATTCTTCATCATCTCCGTGGATTGCAAGCTTTCTTTGGCCCAGAGCCTTGTTTGTCCCCACCATTGATAAAATAAAAGAATAGTACTATGCTCATTGACAGGGACAGCGTCAATCCTTCTACACTAATTCTATTGCACCATGAACTGCCATGGACCTTCACACTTTTCGATTTCCTATTGGTTAACACCCACCATTTTCAAACCCCTCAATTTGACCATACCCAACCTAACCATTGTTGCATTCAACAACACATTCACTGAAACCCTTCTCTCTTCTCCACAGAAACAATCAAATAGACCTGTCCACGCACGGCCTATAAAAATTGAAGGGGCCACCAAGCCCCCACCACTCACGAGAATTCTCTCATGGTCCATCCTCTGAAAAAGGCAAAGGAAGTTAGTATGTAAAATGTGTGCATGTGTTTTTCTGAGGATTTCTTTTTTTTGTTTTTTTGGTGGGTTTGACATTCCTCATCATCTCTCTCTGGTGGTATTACTGTACAGAAAATTTGAGAAAAACCATGAAGATCCAGAGAGAAAAGAAAAGAAAATAAAAAAATTATGGAGCTGTTGTGGTCCTCGTAGTCTCACTCTGGCTTCTTTTTCACTTTTTATTCTTCACTTCCTTACAGTTCCACCACATCTTCCAACCCATTAATATCTGTCTCTCTCTCTCTTTCTTGTTCTTTATAAAAGAACCCCATTTCGTTTTCCTATTCTTCAATGTTCTTCTTTTATGTGTTTACTTTTGTGGGTCTTTCATGGAATTGGGTAAAATTGAGAGGAACAGGCAGAGGATGGTGATGGGGAAGGAGAAAGTGGTGGTGGTGAAGAAGGAAGAAGGAGATGAAGAGTATGAGCAAGTTGGGTGCTTGGAGGATGATAAGAAGAAAAAAGGGGTTGTGGGTTGTGGTGGTGGTGGTGGGTCTGGGAGGAGAGGCTCAGGTGGTGGTGGGTTGAGGTGTTGCCAGGCTGAGAAGTGTACTGCTGATCTGATTGATGCCAAGCAGTATCATAGGAGGCATAAGGTGTGTGAGTTTCATGCTAAAGCTCAAGTTGTGCTTGTGGGAGGTATAAGGCAAAGGTTTTGCCAGCAATGTAGCAGGTTGGCTAGTCCAATTCTCTTCCTTTTTTGGCATTTCTTTTGGTTTTTCATATGATTGTGTTTTGTGTGATATGCTTAATTGGGTGCTTTGCTTTATGAATTTTGTGCTTTGCTTGATTGTGGCTTGGGTTTGGGACTTCTACTTCTTCTTGTACAATGAAATTCTCTTTTTCAATTTACTTATCTTAGTAGCTGACTTCTCTATATCACTCATTTTGTTGTGGTTCTGGCAATAATTTCATAATTCAGAGAGGATTTCTTGTTTTGATATAAATCATTGCTCTCACTTTTCCTATCTAGTTGGTATTAAATTGATTGGTATGGTAAAGAGATATATTTGTGTAGTTGGTCCAAGCAATTGGTGTTTGAGTTTGTCAGTTTAGTAAAGTTGATTTGGTTGTTAGCTGGTAGATACCCTTAAATACCTTAAGATTCATGCAAGTGTTCTGTGCTTTTTTTTTTCCTTACTTTATTTAAATGGTAATAGATTATCAAAAGAATTTAGTTTGCTAAAGATAACAGTATTATAAATGGCATCATGGCAAGCTGGTCGTGAAATGTACTCCAACAGGATTTAGACAGATACCCAATTGTAGTGACTTATAAAACATTTAAATTTCTCTTCCTGTGTTTCTTTTTCTCCTCATGTCTAAAAGTTGCATCTAGCATGTCACATTTTGTTTTGTTATTTTTTAAATTTGTATAGGAATTTGCACTATTTGCATATACGGAAGAAGCTAATTATACTCATTCTATCTCATATTCAAAAACACAAAAATGTAAACATGCACATGTTCTATTTATGGTGAACTATATGTAAATGATATTTGATCATGGTACTTAAAAGTCTTCTTGCATTTTTATCATCAACAACGAAGATAAGTGTTGGGATATATGTTAAAGTAAATTGAATTTATCCTGACTTAGAAAGGCATCTTGTAGATTTCATGAGCTATCAGAATTTGATGAAACGAAACGGAGCTGTCGCAGGCGATTGGCAGGACACAATGAACGGCGAAGAAAGAATTCAGCCGAGTCTCCTGCAGAAGGTTCTAACCGCAAAGGCACAGGTACTCAGTTGAAAGATATGGTTTGTGGTGGGCAGGTTGATGATAGGGGGAGAATTCAGATAACCATCCAAGAAAATACCACTTACAAGCACTTCCAGATCAGATAAGATCTAACTGCATTGTATCAAGCATGCTCTCTCTCTTCTGTCATGCTAGAAATGTAATGATGTGTTTTAAATTTCAATTCCGGTGAAACAGAAATTGCAATGGCACTGTCGCATGCATTTCGTTTCACCAAGTTTGTAGTTGTAGCTGATGGTAATAACTATTATGTATTTCTGTGGTCTACCTATCAGCTAATTATGATTTGCTAGGTTAGGAAGTTTCATTTTGGTTCATCTTACCTCTTTCTTTTGGGCTATTGCATTGAAGAAACATGGTTTCGTTGCATGCTCTGACTGGCACATGGCATATTTTGAGAACCTCTAGGCACACATTCATCAAAGTGGAACAAACTAGAAAATGCTAATTGTTCCTGAAGTGCTGTTAAATTTAGTGTGTTTAGCTATGTCATTTTGACTTAGTGTGGCATTATCTATACACAAAATGTCTTCTTATGACACATATTTAGTGTGGGGTGACATGCTTGTTCATAACATGGAAATTCCACTAGCACCACCCTTCGTGCATGTCATTTCGCAAGCTGAGCTCAGATCATAAGTAAAGAGGCAGAAGGGTATCGAAAATAATCCAAGTAACTTATTTTGTCGCAAAAAATATCTTTATCTGACGAGTATAGCTTTTGTTCCACTTTCTATGGTTGATATTTGATAAGAAGTTGCATTACCAATGGCCTGTGTTTGCCCTTTTCATTATAGTGCAAATGCAAAACTGTGATGTGTAATTGCATTTGGTACTTTGTAGGACAGACAAATGCTAGTGGCCGTATAGCTTGGTTGGTTTTGGTTTTGGTTTTGGGGTTGCTGTCTTCTCACTTAGTACTCGTCTATAACCAGGATTTCCAGGACTATGACACTTTGGTAGCTGAAAAAGTTTATTTGAAGCTTGGTATTTATTCAAGTTTTGAATCATTTTTTTCAGAGTTTCACAGACTTCTGCTGAGCTATTAGATGATCCTATGAAAGATCACCCACTTTCCTGGTTTTTGTGTTTTACCTCAAATGTTGATGAATGAAGCTGTTAAAATTGTGGTTACTTGTGGGCTACTCTACCTCGCAACGCTATAAAGAACTAAAAATAATATATATATATATATATATATATGTATGCTTCAAATGTTGGGCAGAAAAAAAAAAGAAAGAAAAAACGAAAAGAAAAGAGGTCCTTGGATCGTAGTCATCATGCACGTGGATACTCGTCTAAACTAGATTATTTAGATAGTGTTTTTTTGCTCTTATTATTATTACTGGGATAGATTTCAAAAGAGCCTTTGTATTTTGACGTTTTGCAGTATTACCAACCTATTTCTAGAAATTACATTGAGCCCCTCGTATTTAACCACATGTGTTTAGTAAAATGTCGAACAGTCTATATACATTTTTTTTTAAAGATGACACTTTTAATCCTCTTTCTTACACATAAAACATTAATTATTTGTTTATAATTTTTTTTTTTGTAACCAAATAACATTGTCAAACACATTTTTTGTCCATTTCAAAATTCATATATTAGGCTTGTTACCAAAAAAAAAAAAGAAGAAGAAAAATCCATATATTAGGCTGGATTTGTTTTTCTTATTTCAAAATTAAATGCATTTTATCAAAGAAGGGTAAGTTGGTTACTATTATGTAAAATGGGTTAAATTAAAAACAAAAATTAAATTTGAGGAACTATTGTGGTAATTTTCAAAAATAGAATGGTAACTATGCAAAAAGTGAATAAAATACATATATAGTAAGTAAATCACTTAACCCTTTTATAATTTTAACTAAAGATTTTGAGTACTTTTTTTGTTATTATCATTATTATTTAAACTCAAAGTAATATAAATAATGTAACTTATTACCAAATATTATATTTCACACCTATATTTATATATACATATATATATATATATATATATATATACTCCAATTTTTACAGATCTCGTTTTGAATATACTAATTTTTCTACGAATTTTTTAGCATTTGTAAATTTTTGGGTTTTATTTTAATTGTATTGTAACATATTTTCATATTAAAACTCAAAATTATAAGAAACAGTGGACTAGCGTAAAAAGACGAAATTACCCAAGGGGGACATACGGCCGCCAGCAAGGCAACATGTGCTGCTTTTATTTGCAGTAACCATCCAATTCCGAGCTCTCTCTCTCTCTCCCCTCTCTCTGTATAAATATACATATAAAAATAAGTAATATATATATATATATACATACAAATATTAAATAATATATAATTGAAAATCAATAAAGCCACTGACCAGCGAAAATTTCCCATCTTTCTTCTTCTTCTTCTTCTCCTTCTTTCATCTCGAAGAAAACTCACGCGTTACAAACAAGCCCCGACCTCTTCTACTGCACCATCAATCTCTCTCTCTCTCTCTTTCTCACATCAATGCCCGCACAGAAACGTTCCTTGCCGGACAGTCCCAGCAACGATGAAGAGCCAACAAACCACCACCGTCCAAAGCAATCACGACCCGAACCTGAGTCTGAAGATGAACCTGAACTGCTTCTACGACTACAAGAGCAGAAAGGAAAAGTAGTTGTACGGGAGACTGAGGAAGAGGATGAAGAAGAAGAAGAAGTTAAACAGGAAGAGCAGGAGGAAGATGACGGAGCAGAGGGTTACGTATCTCTACTTTTGTTTGTTGTTTATATGTTCTTCATTGGTGTGTAAATTGGATTTTTTTAGTTGGGTGACTTTCTGTTTCGCGATTGGTTGAAGCTGTTTGCTTTATTTTTTCAGATTCTGAGGGTAGCCCATCTTCTAGCTCGCGGGAAAGACCGGAGTACTCATTCTTTTCTCTCTCATTTCCTTATATGATTTGCTTCGTTTTTTGTTTGTGTGATTCGTTTGTAGATTGTATATGTAGCTTTGGGGTGCTATTTGTTGTGAATTATGCCGCTTTACGACCATTTCGAAGCAGCATTAGGAAGCTCAATCTTTCGTCGTCGTTGGGTTTTTTTTTTTTTCTTTATCTTGTTTAAAGATGAAAATGTGTTTCAGTTGTAAGGGGGTGTGGTTTTTGGTACGTTTTATATGATTAGTTTCTGTTTGGTGTTATGCGTTAGAGAGTGTTGCATGTTGGGATCTAAGCCTTAGTTGTGCGTGTAATTGTTGCCTGGTCATCTATTATCATAGCGTCAAATTTGGAAATTGGATCTTTCGAGTCATTTTTCTTCTTACTTTCTTTGTTATGGTTTAAATGTTAGTAATGATAATTTTTAATCTTACTGGTGCATGGCGGTTGTTAAGTTCAAAAACTCTGGACGTGCTTTTCATCAACTTGTCTAACTATTGTCATATGACTAACTGGCTGAATGGGACGATTTCTGTGTGATTGTACTTTTGGCCAAGACATCGTATACTTCTAGTGTTAGTTTCTTTTCCCTTCTTGTCTGGGTCCTCTGATGTTTTATTTTCTAGTAATTTTCAATAGCATTTCTTTAGAGTTTCGTAACTGAATTCTGCTATGCATATTTTATAAGCATTTTTAAAGTATGATAAAGCTTGCAAGGCTTACATATCTGGCTTAGCCAGTCAATATGTAATGCAAACAAAGTGGAAGTAGTTTACCCAATTCAAGTTGTGGATTTTCCGGGTAATCTAGTCATGTTCCATGTAGTTGGTTAATTGTTCTTCTAATTATTTGCTTGGAAGAATAAGATCAATAGTGTAATATGATTCTTATAATCTTATCAGTCATTGCTTCTTCTTTTTTTTCTTTTATTATTATTATTATTGGGAGAACAGAATACTGAACTGCTCTCTGTTCTTCCAATTTAGTTATCCAAAAGTGATGTCAGATTATTCCAGAATATCTCTGTTTCCACCAAGCTGCTTTGTTTAAGGTGTACAAGGATGTATCAGTATTTGGAGATTTTCTTTGACCTTAGTCAGTTATGAATATTACAATGGAGCATACCAAACGAAATAATCCTAGTGAGTAGTGAGGGAGCTTTGATGTCCCAGATATTGGTACAAAAAGCAAAAATTTTAAGCTGCATTAAAGTTGGGGTTGGACGAGAAAGAAAGAAGAGAGGAGAAGATATATGAAAATTTATTATCATGTGGTATGTACGAGGCATACAGAAGTCTAGTAACATTTAACACTCCCCTCAAGCTGGAGCATATAAATTTGTAATGCCCAGCATGGAATATAAAAAATAAAAGAAGATATTTAGGAACTACTTTGTAAAGATAACACTGATTTGATCTTCAGCTCTGATGAATGGGCACACAACTTCTCCCCTCATTACCACTTCTTGGATGAAGTGACAATCAACTTTTATATCTCTGCTTCCATGTTGGACTAGAAAGTGAGAAGAGAAAAAAGAATGAAGAGAGGAGAAGCGATCCAAAATATCTATTCTTTCTACGTCTATGTAAGAAACATACTGATGGGGGATAAGAAAGGAATATTATTGGTGAAGATTAATATTATTTAGAATTCTATTTGGGTTTGATTTAGTTTTCCAGTTTAATTAGGTTACCTAAATGAATCTGGTTTCCCTTTTACTTTAAGTTTTCCTTTTCAATTGGTTGTTTTATTATAAGTAGGGCTAACTAGAACCCTATTAGACACACTTGAATTGATTATTGAATAAAGTTATTTAATTCTCTCTGAAATCTCTGTGATCTCTCTCCTTTTTCCCACTTTGTCTTACTGTCTCACACCACATACAGAAACCCTAGTATTTCCAGGTATTTGCAGTTAACCTGTATTATTATAATAGTACTCCCTTACATTTACTATTTGAATTAGAAGAAAATCTAGGAAACTCATAGCATTTAATGGCTGATTTGGTTCATAGTTTAAAATTTTGTATCAAGTATAAACTTTTCTTTGGAAATCTATTAACTGTCCAAAATTTCTAGGTATTATGGTCGTCAACCTTCTGTAGATGCAGCCTTTATATAACCTAGGATGTGCAGTTGAGAAGATATTTATAAGATGACAAGAAGACAAAATTTTCTGTTCACCTGACATGTTGAGAGTGAGAGGCTACCCAGTAAGATAGATGCTTCCCTCTTCTAAGAACTCAGGTAATTTGAGAATAAAGAAGGTGGGGTAAATGGAGATCATCCCTAACAGAAATTTAGATTGTCATGCACTAAGGGCCAAAAGACTGGTATGCGATGGCAGAATCAAACAGTCAATTATCTAGAAAGCCATAAGGTTTATGTTCTGCTGAAGCTTCTGGTGCAGTTATTAAAGTGCACTGTAATTCCAGTTTTATCCCAGAGGCTGAATATTTTAGAGTGATCTTAATTGTATGTGAATTTATAGCTATGACTGTAAGATATGATAATGGTTTTTCTGTCAACAATTTGTAAATTTACGGCCTACACCTTCTTTTTTAACAACTTTTAGAGGGGGAGGTGTGTGGTGGTTAGGGTTTGCAACTGGTACTTTATTACTGATACCTCTCTTTTTGATAAGGAGAGAACTTTTGTTCTCAACGCAGAGGAGGGGAGGAAGCTATTTTGTAGTCTACTATAAAGCCAAGCAGGGGGGGCAACGGGTAGGAGATTGTGTCCAAAAATAGAAGTTTTTTCTAATGCAACTAGTAGTCAACTACTCTACCTGAAAGCCGTATTTTCTTTGTAAAGATAAGAAAGTATATTGCTTTTGTATATAGAGCTTAATGAGTGTAAGAACTGATTCCACATAGTGTAATTTCTCTTGCAGATTTGTCTTTGTAGAACTGCCAGACATACGCAAAGATGTACAATGTCCAATTTGTCTTGGTATGGTTTTACATTGACTCTTTCATGTGTAATATAATTTTCTAAAACATGAAATTTATAAAGGGTATGCTGCATAAGAATTTATAATGTTAGAAACTTCTGCCATATAGGAGTCTGTCTTTTGGAAAGAGAAAAATAATATAAGTTGAGTTTCATGCTTCCTTTTGTTTTCTCAGTTTTTTGATTGGTGATATTATTAAAAAGGGAAAAACTTGCAGGCTCAGAAAGCTCGCAGGTCGTTTTGTCTTTATTTTTTTATATTCATCTCTTGTCATCTATTCTTGGTTATAATCCAGTAAAGCAATTATTGATCCAGTCATTGCCTGGACAGGGATTATTAAGAAAACAAGGACTGTTATGGAATGCCTACACAGGTTTTGCAGGGAATGCATTGACAAATCAATGCGAATGGGGTACATATTATTGACCTATACCAATTTATTTTCTCAGATTTCTATAGTATTGGCATCTTGATTTTGTCATTGTTTTTTCTCTTTAATTAATGTGTGAGTGGCTGTTTATAGTAACTGGCATATAGCACAAAAAGGGACTGCTTTTAATATAAAACTGTTCCAAACTCATCATAATGGTTGATGCATTATCTCAGGAACAATGAGTGTCCTGCTTGCCGCACACATTGTGCCAGCCGACGTTCTTTGAGAGATGATCCAAACTATGATGCCCTAATTGCAGCTTTATATCCAGACATTGAGAAGTACGAGGAGGAGGTATACTTCGTTAAGCTTTTTTGACTATTGTTTATCAGAATGTGTATGCGTTTGATAATGTTTGTACAAATCAAGCACTAATTTGCTGCTTATTTGGTCTCAGGAATTGGAATTTCACGAAGAGGAGAAGACTCGAAATAAGAAGGTCAGGTTCCTGATTATTTCTGTATATATGTGTGCATAAGTGTTTTCACCTCCTTGTTGATTGCTCATCTTGGACTCCTGTGAGGATTTTATTTCATGGATGCCTTCATCACCATCCTTTTTTCAAAAAGCATTCCACATTTACGTTTTGCCTCATATTCACTGTACGCAAATATTCATTAATTCAAACATTAAGATGATAAGTTTCTATGACTGTCTTTATAGAGATTTCTTGCTGACTTTATTCTGAGAAAATCTTGTCTGAATTCGTAACTGCATGTTTTGTAATACTTGTCCTGGATATTGACCTTGCTAAATCTTTAACTGTTTACTTCTTGGGTTACTCTTCATGCATTCCAGTTCTGATCACATGCTTCATTAATAAACAATTCTAAGTTGGCTAATAAGGTCAAAGCTCCTGGTCAAATTAAAAAAACCATGGGGCTTCCCCCCCTGTGTAAAATTTGAATGTAAGAGATCCAATCCACTCGTTACCATCCAAGCCAGCTCTGGAGAAAGTCCAAAAGCCTTTTATTGTTTCAAATGGTGCATAATCGCTCTCATATTTGTTCGCACTTTGCTGTTTGAATTCCCAATTTACAGATCCAAGCATCAATTGCCCAGGTTTTTCAACGACAATCAGAAGCTTTAAATAAGAGACGTCCTTCAGGGAAAGATACAACAGATGCATTTATGACAACAGCACAGCGCAATCATCGGAATTCATATTCAAGGAGGCGGCATGGTAGAACTGCAGAATATCAAGCGTCTGAAGACAATGAGGATGAAAATGTTAGTAATAACATAGCAAAAGATTCATCTTCCACTGATGATCGTCGTATAGAAATTAGGCCAAAAAGGCGCAAGAGACGAGCAGGCAGTCAGTCTTCTCAGCCTTCTTCATCAGTGGCCAATACAGATGGAGGATACATTGAAAATGACTTAGAAGTAAGCCGAGAGAACCATGGAATTTCTCTTGGGGCTACATTGTCCGAAATGCCTGCTTGGGGTGGTGGCGGCGCCCGTAGTAACACTCGCCATGGAAATTCCAGTGGATGCAAGAGTATGAGTTCTCGAAGCACTCGCTTATCCAAGTTGGTTGATTATCTCCGTAGCTTAGAGGAAAATAACAACGAGGTATAAAAGGATTCTGGTTGCCTGTTTACTGAAATAGGTTCGTGTGTTGTATGCGTCACCCATAGAGTCCTCTTGCTACAATTTACTTTCTCAAAAGTTGGTGAAATAAGATTTCTATCCATTTATATGTTGTCACTAAGCACCACAAGGACCTGATTAAGGTTATTAATTCTCTCTGGTTTAAAACTCTTTGATAGAGAGTTATCTTTTCTTGCAGTTGGATGTACATCTCATGCTTATTTCTTTGGACCAAAAAAGTACACCAAGTTTGCAGCAGCCACATCTTTGCTGTCGACCAAGTTTGTCAGTTAAACACCTGTGTGAGGTGAGATTTCTCTCGTGAAACTTTATTCCTAATCCTGACCGGCAAATTTGGTTTGTGATTCCATATATCTTGTGCGTTTAAGGTGAAGAGACATAGTGTTGATAGTGCCTGTAGGGCAGCTAAAACCTTATCCTTACTGTTATGTTACCTAAACTTTGTGTGAATGCATTTAGCACCTGCATCTATTTGACTTGAATGGAGCTGAAATATTTGAAAGGATGTTAACATGCCTTTTTTGATTAGTCCTGGGCTCTTGAACCATGTTGGGGAATTTGGATCTCCTCAGATCCCTGTCTGCTGTAAACTGTTTAGTTTGTCGTGTGACCTGTTTGAACTCATTTCTAAAAATTCTACTTACCCTCTTGATACGTTTTTGCTCTGCCCAACCATGTATATTGACACAGTATATTCTGTTAATGCATATGTTGTATTTAGTATGTTGCTCGGCAGACACCTTTGCAAGCTGAAGAAGTTGAACTATTGGCACTTAAAGGGTGGAGCGATTCCAGTGACAATAAATTGAGTCTTAATTCTTCTACATCAAAGAAAGATCTGGAGCTGGTGTCCTTGGTTGATCCGTGCAGAGATGACCTGCAAATTTTGGAAAAGGAAGAAACTTTGGCTGGGATCAAAGCAAATTGCACTTCTAGTAGGGACCATTTGGTAAGTGCAAATTTGAAACTAACCTTCTCACTATACTAGGAAAATATTCGTAGGAAAGTTAATTATATTATGCACGTCTCTCTTTGATGTAAATGATGGAAACCCTATTCTGCATTACTAAACACTGTTAACCTTCTCATTTTCAATTCATCTTGGATTAACCAACATTTCTTCTACTGTTTCAGGTTCTATTATACAGGCAGAAGGAGAGTGGATAGCAAATTTCGGATTTCTGTTAGTTATATCTAGTCCTCTACAAAGTGAAGGCGTTGTTGATTCATTGTTAATAAAAGAGAAATAATTACAATTTAGTTTAAAACACACGTAAATCTATGCGTATTGCTTTTTGTTTGTTTTCACACGTAAAGGCCGCAATTTTATTTTTCGTTTTCATTTCTCTGTTATTTTCATTTACTGTCTTAACCTGGCCTCTGGAAAGGATTGTGTCGTTATTGGTTTAAAAAAAAAGTTAGAAAAAAAGACCGTCGATTTTGTGTTACATTCTCTGTGAAACTTTACATTGTCTTTCAGAGAATTACATTTCACTAACACAATATAATGGATATTATTACATTTCCTTACTACTACTACAAATAATAATGACTACTGTATGAAACCGGTACAATCCCCTTATAAAAGGAGTTCAAGAGTTCTTGAACACGCACTCTCAGAACCAAGGGAAAACAATCATCTCATATTAGAAGCAGCGCTGGAAATGGCAGCGCTAACCATTCTACGCTTCTCTTTTCGCTGAAGAACACGCAGATTCGGTGATTTAGCTTTTGTTGTTTCCTTCCATGACCTATAAATAATTCAACATCATAAACCCACAGTCAATAATATGAACAATGCAGTGAAAGAGGACGATAGCAAGCTTGGATTTTTCCTTACTTTTGGGGGCAGAATGGATTGTTAAACCTGGGCACTGGCCTTGCATGGGGAACCATTGTCCTTCTCAACTGTTTCAATGCCTTTTCTTCCTCCAACTGCAAATATAGGGTTGAGTTTTACATAATATGATCACTTTTACTTAATCGAAGAAAACCCACCAACACAATTGAAAAAAAGTAGATTCATTACCATCTTTGCTGCCTCGCTTTCCTCTCTGTATCTCTTATACATCATTTCTTTCTCCTTAACCTTATGATCAAATTCAGCTCTATCTACAGCTCGATGATCGACATGGAGATTGAATTCTTGAACTTCAGTTAGTGGCTTGCGCACTTTTTCCGGAACTGGAATTGGGTCTCTGCCATCATACAAATAAAACAAACAAATAAACAAAGCTCACTAATCTAAAAAATGTAAAAATGTGACTTGGTCTCAAATCCGGATATGTCGCTTACTCTTTCAGGACTGGCTGTGCCTTAAAAATCCTCATCTTCTCATCTTCTCTCTCCTTCCTCTGTCTTTCTTCCATTTCCCTCTGCATTTCCTCCTCATGCCTCAACAAACTCTCCAACTGGAAAGGTTCTGGTCTTGTGCATGGTTTAGGTTCTGGTCTTGGTGGAATCTGCATAGAAACAGGTGAATTTAAGTATATCTTTATTGTAAATTCTACAAAGTAAAATGATAACAGTGATAAATGTCTGTACCACAGGGTAGTCAGTAGTATAAGGATATGGGTTAGCCCTGGGAACCCTAGCTCTTTCCTCTTCCCACTGCTTCAACATAACTTCTGTAATAAATTTCCTTTCTTTCTCCATCCCTCGTTCCTAATGCCATAAGAATGTAACAGATTAGTCATGGGAAGTGATGGAACATTTGAAAAATCTGTACCAAAGGAAATGAAAGGTCATACATCTGTGTGCAGATGGAATGGATTAGGAATTGTTTTTCTGGGAATCTGGTTGTCATGGCAAGGATCTGAGTTCAAAGACAACTGCAAAACAAGGAAAGTAAAACGAATGAAAAATGCTCTCAGTTATTGCAGCATAAATAGAGGATTCAGTTTTAACTTATACTAGATACCTTATCAAATAAATCAACTACTGCTGCAGGTGGTGGAATTCTCTCATTTGTTGCAAAATGAAATTCCTGAGGTATGGTTACTTGTTTCTTGGTATTGCAGAATATCCCTAAATCACCCTTACTTTCGAATATCTACAGAGGATAAAAATTATATGTAAGTGTCATACAAGGGCGATATGTTCCAGCATTATTTTCCAATGAAAATGGTGTTTAAAAATTTGAAGACACCTTCTTATTCAGAGGCTTGGCCTTAAATTTAGGGGCTTTCTCAAGTTCCTCCCACTCGATTTCAAAGGAACTTTTTACTGTGGGTGGGCGAGCCCTTAGTGATGTATGAAGTAAAGGGGTTTTAGGTTCTGTCAGATGAGCCTTCCACTGATTCTGTCATAGGAAAAAAGGTGCCTAAGCAAAATGAGCCGGTTTTGAAAGCAAGAAAGAAAGGAATTTGTCAAGAAATTGCTTCTTCACCTGACGTGGCAATTCTGTGGAAGTTACTGAAGCTGATTCTGCATTATTATTGGCCCTTTCCATCGTCTTAAAATGAAATTCCTGCAAACACATAGGAAATATAAGACCCAAGATCAAAACAATCTGGCCCTTCTCATGAAGATCTTTTTTCTTATTGCTTGCCTGAAATTCTGGTGGCAGGGGTGTACTTCTTGGCATTGCAGGTAATGATGGGCCTTCTAGAATCTGAGGAAAACATGAGGCTAAATTGAGTTATCTTTTTCTAGATGACACACACAAAATTAAGACATTGTACAAGAAAAAGCACAAATTCAATAATACTTTCTAATAGAAGAATATACCTTCTTGTTCAAAGGTCTAGCTTTAAACTTGGGAATTTTAGCCATCATCTCTTCCTCAAGTTCAGCAGTACTTTTCACCCTGACGAATCGAACCCGCTGGGATGTTTCAAGTTCAGGTTCCTTAGGCCTCGTCAGTGTAAGTTTAGGCTTCATCTGGATAGTACGAGTGGCATCAACCTAAATGGTAAGTGGAAATGACAGAATAAAAGCACAAAAAAAAAAAAAGAAGAAGAAGATGACTAATATCATTGAAGTTGGAAAGAGGAGAGAGCTTAGTTCTATTACATGAGAAAGAGAACCATTGACACTAGGCAAAGACAAGTCTCTGGTACTTGATTGGAACTTCTTCATCATTTCTGCCATAGAAACAAATTGGACTGGTGGTTCTCGAACATAAACCTATGTTAGAAAGAAAAAATCATCAATTGAATTCCATATTCAACAACAAAAAAGGTCAAATGACTCTTTTTTGGGTAAAAAACACAAACCTTCCTGTCCTCTTTTTTAGTTCTAACATTCGATGGGCACAAGTTGTAGTTGCCACCTGTGAGACCCAATTTTGATTTGTGGGGAAAACTTGGGGGCTTGACATTAAGAATCTGAATTTAGAAAAGAATCATTCAGATGAAGAAATTTATCATCCAAATAATAATAATAATTAAAAATGAGAGCTTTAGCAATGCTATACAATCTCACCTGTCTAGATTTTCCATCTTCCAACTTCTGCCGCTTAATTGCTTGATTCTCCTGGGCTAAATTGACAGTGCTGGCAGTGTTTTTCATATTTGTTTCTCTAAGAATTGAGTTTATTATCCCAATCAGTACTCTCATCATACACAACTTCCAAATAAAACAGGAAAAAAAAATGCACCTACCTTTTCACACTAGATGGTTTGACATTCTTTATTTGTGACGACTGCAAGTGACTTTTTGACTTCAGGGCTGATGGATTTCTAACTAAACTAGCTATCTTTTTAGCTGTCTGGTTCTTCTTGGAATCAGTCACTGAGGCTTCCTTCTTTGAAGTCATTAGTGGGATTGGGGTGGTGCAAGCTTCTTTTGCGGTCTGACAAACAGATTTGCTAATCTCTGTCACTTCATTCGAATCATTTCTCACATTGGAAGAAGAAACTCTTCCAACCAAAGCACTGAGATCAGCACGAATAAATACAAATAGTAAGGAACAAGAATTTAAGTACCAATTAATTTCGATTCTATTGCACTGGTGACTAGTAAAGGCAAACCTTTCAGTACAACAAACCTTTCATTTTCTTGTGTACACTTGCTGCCACCTTTATCTTCCGTTAAGCAATAATCAAGAGAAGCCTGGAAAGTGCTATGAGTTAGATTACACAAGCAAAAACAATAAATGCTATTTTATATTTCAAAAGTTAGGAAACAATAATTACCACTCTGACTGTTTCTTCTTTGGTCTCTATTGCAGTTAATTCTTCCTTCACTTCAGTAGGAATGAGTTTGGCCTCAGTCTTAGTTTCTTCGGCGTCAGTACTGATTAACTCAGATGATGACTCAGAGGTCTACACAAGATGGTAAACCACTAATGATATCAGAAATCTAAAAGTAGGACCAAGTTTTCCAATTAGAGATGAAAAAGGATACTATAAATTGTTACCTCCTTCTGATTCTGCTCAGCTTCACTAAAGTCACATAAGCTTTCAACCGTGAAAGTTCTGCGGGACTTGATTCTAGACAAGAAGGCTGCATAATTTGGAGATCCAACTTTCAATACTTTCTTACTATTATTATAAAATTTCTAAAGTTAATTATTATTATTATTTTATAAGCGTTCACTTTTCAACTATTTTGACGAAGAAGCATACAAATGAAAATTGCTGATTCTTATTCCGAACAAGAAATGTTGAAGAAGAAGAAGAAGAAGTTCAACGATTTTAATATCCAACCAGAACTTAATTACTATACAAAATTGAACGATCGTAGTTTTGACCGGAAACTATACAAATTACTCTATATTTTCTATCTGTTTGAACTAAAACCTAACATTCTGCTCAGAGCCGTTGTCTAATTGATCATTAAGGAATTCAATGGGTAACATTAAATCACGAAACGAACAATTTTTATTTTCTCTTTTCCCTACTTCCCCTGAAACTAAACAAAAGTCTAACTTCAACAGAATTGGAAAGAAAGAAATACTAGAGATTTGGAAGACCGAAAGAAAAGTAGTAGAGATTTAATTTTTCTTGTTCGGTTAAAGAGAATCGTGAAGCAAAAGAAAACCATAATACCTGAGTAATTCTCCCTCATTTTCCATTTTCCATTTCCTTTTTTCCTTTCCCTATTAAATTTAAAACCTAATTTTGCAAGAACTTACAAGTAAGTGATTGAATCCAGAGACATGCAAAAACCCTAAAACTCGAATTACAAATCTCCTAAACCAGTATATACCGAAGTTGTAAGTGATTGAATCCAGAGACATGCAAAAACCCTAAAACTCGAATTACAAATCTCCTAAACCAGTATATACCGAAGTTAAAGAAAGAAAATCCCTAGAAATTGAAGAAAATTTAGAAAATAAGATATGAGGAACGTACGAGAAGGGGCATAGGTGTGATCAGCGTCGAACCAGAGCTCTGCCATGCGGCATTCCTCATCACTCTCTCCCTTGATGAAATCAAAGAAAAAAGGGGCCGAGAACTCATACGTCTCGTCCATCATCATCATCGCCATCGTGCCAGAATTCGATTCCTCAGCCACCGCCATGTGAATTCAGTGACAGAGAAGGAAAAGAGTGAGTGTGGGTGTGTGAGAGAGGGGGGTGTGCCTCTGATCTCTGAGGTTTCGAATGATTGTCTGAAGAAACGAAGAAGAGAGAATCGTTTGGGGGTTTAATTAGAGAAGAAGAGAGAGTGTGGAAAGAGTGTTAACGTTGTGTGTTTGGAAACTGGAAATCTCCAACGGTCGAATTTTTGAAATCTGAGGAGCCACTCCACCCAACGGCCAGGTATGCCACTGTTCGGTCTGAGGTGTTTCTAACGGCTATTTCTCAATTGTCAATGTTTGAACAAACGATGCCGTTTTGGATTGCTTTTGAAGCTTGTTTGTGAAAACTCTCACTTTATTAACCAAAAAAAGAAGAAAAACAAAAAAGAGAATTATTAAAATAAATGAAAAAAAATATTTAGAATATTCGAGTTGACGATAAATTCAATTATATATATATATATATATATATATATATATATATATATATATATTAGCCACCATTGTCATTTTTTGTAATAAATCGATTATTTCTTGTTCTTTTAATCCATCAATGTTCCAAGAATAAAATTTATCAGTCATTTGCTAATGGGAGATTTGGATATTTAGGACGAATAAAGTATATTGGAAATTAAGTACAATAAGTACTCGATCTTGAACATTCTCCTTGTCCCCCTTTTGGTATCAGAGCCATAAGTGTTGAGTGATCTTATTATTTCATCTAGATCCGAAGAAATCTATACTTATTTATTCTTTTCATATCCTTCTCCATACTAACTTTTGTTTTGTTACTTATCATTGTTTATCTTCTTCATGAACAATAAATTGAACAATAAGTCCCATGGTAAGGGAAGAGGATTTAGAGGATGGATAAGTCTAAGAGGTATTACTAAAGTTTTAGCTATAGATGATATGGATAGAATTTGGTCTTCATCTTCTTCTAGTTCCGAAGTTCTAGCTCTCATTCTATTATGGCTATTCCATATAGAAAGAAACCAATGAAGAACATTATAGTATACTAATCATAGATAATAATTGGATTATGCCCAACATTTCTCTAGTGAAATTTATATTGAAACCACGGTCTTTTCGACCTTTAAAGAAACTCATATTAAATTAGAACAAGTCTACTCTATAAATAAGAATTTGAAACATGCCAATTATTAAACAAAAGTAATATTGAAAACATAAGAAGGAAGGTTACAACTTTCTTCATATAGGAGTTGTCCAAGTTGGAATAAACCCATTAACCTTACTAGGATTAAATGCTTCAATTCTATTAACATTAAGAGATGCAAGTTTTAAAAATTATAAAGATGGAATATTAGGAGTTATTGAAACTAGTCTTTGTAATGGTTCCATTTTGGATTAGCCTTTCGATCCTTGTATAAAAGTATTAACATTAAATATAAAAACATCGTTATGAAGTTGACCGGAAGACAACCTTTAGCATTAGTTTATAGAATCCATTATAAAATTTTTTAATATGAACTTCAAAGCTAAAATATTAAGGTTATTAATTCAAAGATCAACAAAACCAATTAAACCTACAAATTCCAAAATGATCAAATGGGAAGATATAAGCCTACTACAGAATGGACATTAGATGAATAAGAAAACATATTATCAAATAAAAATTTATTAATCAAACAAAGGATGGATTAGGATATCATTTGATAGACAACACATTAAAAATACTTTTAGACCAATTATACAATCAGAAAACATATCTGAAGAGATATTGAATTAGAAAAGATATACATATCCAAATTAGAACAACAATTAAGACAATTAAAATTAGAAAATGAAATTAATAAATTACAACAAACATCTATTTATACGTACCTTCATTCGATTTTATTGACCCTTGAATTCATAAAAATTCACACCTAAATGGAAAAAATTAAATAATGGCGTCAACAAAATGCTAAAAATTACAAAAATATAAACAAACTTATTCAGCAACAGAAAAACAAAACATTTACAATAAGTGGAAAAAACATATGGATATATTAAAAGTAAACGTTTACTTCTTTACCTACTTAGAAAATTATTATATTCCAGAAATAAAAACACTAACTAAAGAAAGATTTACACTAAATAATGATTCCATTATTAACTCATCCTCCTATTGAACAAATCAAAATACAACATCATAATAGCTAAACTACCAACATAAATCTTAATAAGATTATTGAACAAAACAATTATACTAATAAAAGTTTAATTACAATAGGAAAACAACTAGACAAAATAGAAACTAAAATTAATAACCAACAAAAGGAAAAGAAACAAACTCCTTTAGTTAAATTTCAAGATATAACCAAGACTCCAAAATTAAAAAACTCTATGGATAAACTAAAACACATTGATAAGTTATTACAACAGATTCATATAAACCAACCATCCACTAGTCACCTATAATAGATCCAATACATAAACCTAACAAAATAACCTCTCCTATTAAGCCTAGTATTCAAACTCTAAACTCACATTACAATTCGATTTGAAACTAAAGTAAAAAGAATAAAGAAAAGCAATCGTCCTAAATATCCAAATCTCCCATTAGCAATTTGATCATCACAATCTAATCACAAAGTCTTGATAAATTTTATTCTTGGAACATTGATGGATTAAAAGAACAATAATCGAAAGTCATATGGGTCTTGTTCATCATCTTCATAATCAGCCATCTTTTAGATTTTTCTTTTCTTTGGTTAGATCATTTCTTCTTCGAATCATCTTGGGTTGGGCCATCTCAAAGCCTTTTGGATTTGATTGAGGTTAAAAGTGGAAGGAGGAGTAAATTCTAGCCCATAGCTTTCGAACTCTTGTAATCAATTTATCCCACCATTTAACATAAATCATCTTCTTTCCATAATCCATTTAAAGATCCTGGATCTTATATTTTGCCATAAAATGATATTCAATAGGAAAATTTTGCTCTCTTTTATTTAAATTGATTTTGAGCAAAATCCGTAATAAATTTTGTAATTAAGAAGGAAAATATTCTTTCTTTATGCATCCTCCACCATTGATAAAATCAATTGGGGATATTTTTGAAAATTTGTAAACCATGAATGGAAAAGCATGTAAGAAAACATTGGACCATGCGTCAATATAATCATAATAATTATATTTAAATTCAGGGGTTCCTACATTCGATATGGAGGATTATTCCATTCGAAAGTGTAGAAACTTTTGAGAAATATTTTGTGATATAAAATCATAAGAGCCTCAACATTTAAAAAGGTATGGTTGAGAATAAAATATCTTAATGTTTTAAGGAATATAATGGAAACCCCTATTAAAAGGATGAAAATTCTATATATCAGGCAGAGAAAAATGATGGAGTTGACTTTGAGAATGGGTTGTGTATAAAGCATTTTGATAATTAGGAGTAATTGCCATTAATGGTGAAATCAGAATAGAATTATTTTCTCCTTTTATATATTCTATTTGAAATCAAAAATACTTAATATAGCTTTAGCAAATATTTGTTTTTATTTTGAACATCTTTTTGTAAAATATTTTTGCAATCAATAATCAAGAATTTTGATTTAACAAATCATCTTGGAATTTTTGTATACATAATACTAAAGATAAAATTTCTTGTTTAATAACTATAAATTCAGTACAGAATGATATATAATTGTTCTAGGAAATTTTTGTAATAAAATACCAAAACCTTTAGGTTTGGATGATTTTGAAAGAATTAGGGATTCCTAAACATGGAAGGGTTCTAATATGGGTTTTAATCTCCTTACTTAGACTAGTGTGGATATCCACCAAAATCTAATAATTTTGTTTAATGTGAGCATAAAAGTGCAATATAATTAAGGGATCCAAAAAAATTGTGTTTTTAAATTCTAAAATCTCATAAGGGATGATTGGATTGATAAATTTCATATCCTAGAAACCAGATCTTGATCCGTGACTTTAAGAATAATCTAAGATGTTTCCAAGGATTGGGAATAAATACATCATCGAGTGAAATGACTATAATCATTAAATATATCATTCATAATGCTGAAATTCAAGGTGCATTTTCAAGCATAACATTCCATTTATTGGTAAAGTTAATCTATCTCTATCAATTTATTTTAAAAGCGTTCAATTTTAAAAATTTTGAAGTCAGATTAAATCTTTCTTAATAGGATAGGTATAAGAAGAGAAGTTTAATGGTTTATAATTGATAACTAGTCTAGGAGTTCCTCTTTCTATTTGATTTTACAACATAAAATGTATGATTACTATTGAATTAAAACCTAATAATTCTTTAATTTCTTTTTCTATTCCATTAATTACTCATTTGGATTGTAGTAGGGATCGATTCTTTAAAATTGTTTTCATAGGGTAATGAAACAATATATTTAGATCTATTAGGGATATCGAAGATAGTTCATCTACTAATCTTTCTTGAAAATTGCTAATTTTTGTAATGGAATCGTGATAATTGATTTTTATCGTGATATTTAATCTCTTCTTGTAAAGATTTTAAATGTTGGGTTTTTCTTTGTATTAAATTAATATTTCAAAATTAATTAACCTTAAGAGGATTAGGGAAGATAAAATTAAATTTAACAATTTCTCCAGGGATGTTGATTCCATTATTATTCGTAGTAAAGGGATATAATAGGCTTATAAAAGGTAAACCTAAAATAAGCGGCATTAAATTTTGATTAATATTAAGGAAGTTTGAAAGCAAATATAATCAAACGAAATTAACTTCATATGTAATATCCATTTTGATCCATTTGCTGATTTTAATGTTTCTTTAGTTTTTGTATAATATTTACTTGTTGGATACAATTTAGATCTGAAATAGTATTGAATGAAAATTCATTATTAATTAAAATTGTTATTTCATTGTACCATTTTCTTATTTGGATTTTATGGATGGTAGTTAAATTATTTTCTAATGAATTTTCTGTAATTTGGGTTTCATCCACCGTATCAAATGAGACATGACTAGAAGATGGTTTATTAATAATATTTTTTAATTTTTCTTTCAATGACAACTGATCATTTTTTAATACCTGGATTTCTTTCTTGATAGTTTTAACTTCAGCGTATAAATCTTGAGTAGATATCTCTTTAGATTTCTGAGTTTGAAATGTTTTTAAAGCATTATTTATGTTTATAGGTGGTTTATCTCTATTGTTTGATAAGGTATTTTTTATATATATATATATATATATAAATGTTAGCCATGTGTACGACAACATTTATTCCCATATATTTTATAGGAACTGAGAACTAGAGGATATTTGCAAAACCCAAAGAAGGAGTTTTTTGTTTTAAAAATAAAAAAATTCTTTAAGTGGATATGATTTTAATTACTATTGCCAAAATAATCAAACAGATTAATTACATCAATATTGTCTTCAATTAATAATAAGATATTGCAAAATATGTAGGAGTACCTTTATTTATTTATTTTCATTTCTAATGGATGATTTTTATATATATTTTTTCAATTGAATAACATTACATACAAAAATAAAATGTTTCTCAAACTTTGAATATGATTAAAAAACAAACTTATATAAATATTACATGTACTATATTTAATTAAATACAATTAAAATTCTTAGTTGCTTATAGTGTGTTATAATATTTAGTTTAAGATCTTTTAGGTTGCGTTTGATAACATAACTGTTTTTTATTTTTAATTTTTCCTTTTAAATTATGTGTAATTTGGTTAGTTTGATAGTTGGTTGGAGTTTGTTAAATATTAGTTAGACTATTTAATTAATTAAAAATATAAAAATAAAAACATAAAATGAAAACACTTTGAAAGTGTTGTATTTTTAGTTTTGTGTTTTTTATTTTCCTTTATATTTTTAGTCCAACTAACATTTAACAAACTCTAACTAGCTTCTAAACTAACTAAATTACACATAATTCAAGAGAAAAATTAAAAATAAAAATAAAAAATAGTGTGTTATCAAACAAGGCTTTAAAGTTTCATTAAATTAAAATAAAGAAAGAAAAAGAAAAAAGAAGAAGAATAGTGTTTTTGATAGGTATGTATTTAAATTAATTCAGTGTCCATTTAGACTTTAAATAAAAGTTCCATTTTTTTCTATACAAAAATAACTTTGGATAAAATGAAGACCTAAATAACAAAAATCACAAAAGAAAAGAAAAATTACAAAATTTCGAAAATGTTTAAAATTTTATTTTCAATTTGAATTTTTGGGGGGTGGTTTTATCCCTCCGCACCACTTGTTATTTGTGAGATCAACTGCTGGCGCGAAATCCATCTGCTGGAAGTGTAAGCTTGGAGGAGGTTAGTCGCTCTCCAATCCAACCCATGTATGTATGGTTAGGAATCCATCTCTATGTTTATGATTCAATATTGGGAACGTTGCTGCATCTTTATAAATCTAGTGTTCTGAAGCACCATGGTCAAATATTCATGTTAAAGTGATCAATTTTTATTTAACAATAATTTCTTACTGTGTTTCTGGTAAAAATAAAAATAAAGCATCTTTAAGTTTAGTTTTCTATCTAACAAAGTTATTCAGATATTTGCATCATATATGTGTGTGTGTGTGTGTGTGTGTGTGTGTCATTTAGTTTTCTAGTCAGAAGCAAAAAGGACAAATTTTTATTCATTTTTTACATGGGAAATTGGAAACTTCAACACAACAGAGTGAAGATGAAAGTGATACATCCTTTAGCAGGCTAATTTACCACCCTTGCTTTAGCTGCCTAATTCCAAATGTTTTAGCAAACCAATCAGGTCTCTTCTCAATTACAATATGACCAACTACAATCCCAATGACTAGCCCACACCCACACCCTATCACTACTGGTTTCCAATCAAATTCTAATGAAAAGCCTCCCTTCTCTTCAACTGTTGAAGTTGGTGATGGTGGTGAGTCCTGCAGAGCTCCACATATCTTTGACAATGGTTTCCCACACAATCCTTTGTTTCCCTCAAATGAGCTGCTTTCAAATGTGTCGAATTGTTTTCCATGTGGTATAGGCCCCGTGAGACGGTTATGGGAAACACTGAAGGATCCAAGGAAATTGAGCTGTGTAAGCTGTGGAGGAATCTCTCCTGATAACTTGTTGTGAGAAAGGTCCAATGCTTCTAGGTGAGATAGGGTCCCTAAAGATGATGGGATTCGACCTGTGAGAATATTGTTGGAAAGGTTAAGCAAAAGAAGACCATTCAAATCTCCTATCAACTTTGGAATTTCTCCTTCAAACCTGTTGTGGGACAGATCCATCAACGTCAAGGAATTTGGGATTCTCACATAATCTGTATCTAGGCCTTTATTTGTTATTGTCATTGAGTAGAAGAAATTTTCATACCAGATGCCTTCCTCAAATTTGTCATTCAAATAAGTGAAGTCATGTGTGTTATCAAACACTTTCATGGCTTTCAATTGTCGGAAGTATCCAGAAGGCAGATGTCCTGAGAAACAGTTGTGAGAGAGATCAATTATCTTCAACATGGAAAATGTAGTTTTGTTTTGAGGATCTCCTACAGCACCATGGAATCCATTAAAGCTCATAAGAAGAGCCTTCAACTCAGGAAGAGTTCCCAACCAAAATGGAAAAGTATCTTCAATCTGATTATTTCTGATGTCAAGAATCTCCAACATTGCGCAGTTTCCCAAGGATCTTGGGAAATGACCTTGGAATTGGTTCTGACTCAAGTACATCATCCTCAAGCTGCATCCATTTTGCCAAGTATCTGGAATGGTTCCGCAGAAGTTGTTTCGTTGTAGTTTTAATACAGACAAGAAACTGCTGAAGTTCCCGAGACACAGAGGAAGCTTGCCGCTCAGGTTGCTGGAAGATAGAGAAAGGATGTACAGGGAACTCAGATTGCAAATCAAAGGTGAAATTTCCCCAGTCAATGCGTTGTTTGACATGTCATAAATATTGATGGATGGTGGGGAATGTGGAGAGACCCTTTGATCTCGTTCTGATTCAGATATAGGGCTTTTATTTTAGATGGGTAGGTAACTGGGGATTGATCAAAACCAGTTAGAAAATTAAAACTAAGGTCCAAATAGTTCAAAGTTTCACTGCTTGTATTATAAATCCATCTTGGTATTAAGCCTTGAATGAAGTTGTGTTCTAGACTTACCTCGAATAGTTGGCTTTGATTCTTCAGGAAATTAGGGAACTCCTTCAATTTGCAAAATGCCAGTTCTAGAAAGACAAACTGTGGAAAGGTAGCATTCAAACTAGTTTTTGCATCGACAGAAAAACTGTTGTTTGATAGGGAAAGGTAGCATAAACTTTTGACCATAGAAAACATATCAAGCTTGACTATCCCACTAAGGTTATTCGTTTGCAGGAAAAGACTCTCAATGTCCTTAAGCTGATATAATGAGCTAGGAATTGGACCCTCCAAGTTATTGTATGAGAGGTCCAATCTAGTCAATTTGGTGAGGTTACCAATTGACCAATGGATGTGGCCTATAAAATAGTTAGATGAAAGGTCGAGTTCAATAAGCTGCGTGAGGTTACCAAGTGAAGAAGGTAGCATACCAGAAAAACTTGTGCCGCAGACTTCCAGGTATTTGAGGTTATTGCTCGAGTGAAATACCGGCAAGTGGCCTGTGAGGTTGTAGTTGTAATTCACATTAAGATGCTGCAAATTTGGTAGATGAAAAATTCGAGTTGGAAATTCACCATACAATCCACAACCTTCTAGTTTCAGAGATGTTAAAGAAGATAAGTTTGCGAGGATTTCAGGCACTGTAGATGATATGTGGATATTGCTCAGAAAAAGCTCTTTGATGCTTGTCAAGTTCTGGATCAGGCTTCTGAAATTAGATCCTTTTAGTCTCAATGATTTTTCTTCAAAATCTTGATCCATGTTTCTAGACAAATCGAGGGATGACAGCATGGAGAGCTGTGAAATTTCTATTGGGACATGACCAGAAAATTGGGAGTAGGAAAGGTTGAGATATGTGAGCTTCGAAAGACAAGACAACTGAGCAGGGATTGAGGAGTAGTTGAAATTATTATTCGCGAGGTTGAGCCGTTGAAGATGAACTAGGCGGAAGAGACTACTGTTTGAGTTGATAAAACCAACGAGGTAGCTGCTACTGAGGTCTAGACCAATGACATGACCCGTGCCCTCGTCGCAATCGACTCCATACCATGAGCAACAATCTTTGTTTGAGTTTTCACCTTCGACTTTCCAAGAGGGAAGCTTAGGATAAGAAGAAGGACCAGTAGAAGCACCCCTATCAATGACTAAGGTTTCCTTGAATTGCAACAATAAAGACCTCTCATCATCGTGACAGAGAGAAGAAAAATGGTGTTTAGGATAAACTGGTGAGAGGAATAAGAGTAGCACTAGAATGCAAGTCGAGTAAGAAAATGAATAAGACTCCATTAGAATGTGTATGTTTGTCCCCTCTTGGTTAAACAGACAATTTATAGAAACAATGTTGAGGCCCTGTGAGAGCTATATGTTTTTCATTTTTATAAAGCTTGAATGCTTTTCCTTTCCACTAGTGTGCAATATTATTATTATTATCTGCTGACTACATTCTTCTTCATTGTGGCCATTTATATATCTTTTTGTGGGTGCATTAAACCTGATTTTCAAAAGTCATAATTGTTGATTGGAAAATTACATTTTTAAGCTTTTGTTAAGAATTTCACTATGAAATTTATAATTTTGCTTTTCAGAAAAATGGAAGCTTAGTCAAATCAGATCATGAATTTCTTTTTTGATGAAGTACCTAACATGACTAGTGATTACTGATAAATTAGAGACCAAAGTGGCATTTAGATGGATGTATGTTATTGTTTTCTAATCACGCCAATCTCAGCCATGGTCAAGGTCTTAGGCCTTACTTCTTCATTTAAAACTGGTTTTTATGTTGAAGATGAAAGACCTAGCTTTATGTTTCAATTGCCTGGAAAAACAATGCGTATTTCGCATTTGGGGTTTTATATATTTCTTAAATATGAAGTAGTTATTGCATAGCGCTAACTTGCAAGACCACTTTAGATGTGTTCGCTGACATATTACTGTTTCTTATGTGCCTATTGGCTCGAAAATATTGCACCACTTTCTCATTCAGGATTCTTATATATTTTTATATATTAAGTCCAAAGCGTTCAGCCGAATGTTGCTCCAACGAGTCCTACACCTGATGTTTGCATTGTTCACACCGACATAGCAGTAGGGAAAGAAGCAACAGCTCTGGCAATGGTGGTTCGGGACTACAAAGGCAATCTGATTCTTTTAGTTTCAAAGCTTGCGATAGTTTTGACGCCTCACCTTGCTGAATTGAAGGCTTTAGAATGGGCCACTGAAATAGTTGAAAGGAAGAGTTTTCCGAAGGTGTTATGGTTTTGAAGGTGTTATGGTTTTGCGACTCTCAAATGGCTGTGAAGGAAGCAAAGAAAAATGGCGAGCCAACTTCGTGGTTTGCTTACAATGAAATTCTGAATGTGCAGCATGCCTTTGCAGGAAAGCAGTGGTCTTTGTTTTGGATCAGTAGAAGACGCAACATGCTAGCTGATCTAATAGTAAAGACGACTCTGTCAAATTGTTCAACTTTTGATTTTGAAGTTTTTGTAGGGGTTCTATTCCTCTTAGTGTCGAACAACAAATCCATAAGGATATTATGGAAGGTTGTTTTTCTTTGTAATTCAGGTTTTCTGGTTCTTTTGTGCTTAATGCAGTATTATTTACCAAAAAAAAAAAGTCTAAAGCATTCAGTGAAAAGGACCTCAATTTGATGTGTTTTTAAGTTCCAGTGAGTGGATATATATATATATATATATTATATGGGTAATTTGGTGAAATGTCCACCCTATTAATAATATTTATGCACTTATAATTTTTTAAAAATATTCATTATTACCGTAAATATCTTCAAATTCTAATACTCACGACTAAATTATTTTTTTCTTTTTTTTTCATATTTTTATTCTTCATTCTGTACTCTTATGATTTTTATTTATTTTGTGTTTTTTTTAAAAAACTACATCAATTTGTGAAAGTATTTTGATTTTTTAATAAAATAATTTCGTTAAATTTTAAATGAGATATAATTTTTGTAAGTTTTAAACTTTTTTTTTTTTGTTAATTTTTGTCTTTCTTATTTACTCTTTTTTTTTCAGCATATTCATTTTTATAAAACCATATTATGTTATGAGCATTTTAGTTTTTCAATTAAGTCATTTCAATAAAAATTGAAGAAGATATAATTTTCCAACTTTATTAATTTTTATGAAATATTTGTAAGTTACTCACTCATTTTCAATGTGTCTTATAAAAAATTAGCGAGGAAATTACATTGATATTTCTCTGTCTATAAAACTATTTTATTCTCGCTATCTAATAACTAACGACAACAATTTACATTAGAGAGCTTCGACCTAACAATTTTCTTGTGTATGATTAGCAATTGTTTCCTTTTAAAAGTTATTTGTTGTTACTCACGAATTAGATTAAGATGGTGATAAGAGAGCACGAAGGAAAATCTAAGAAAAAATATGTGAGTATTTATTGAAGTGAACCAAATTTAAATGCTTAAACCTAAAAAAATATATGAATATAAGAGATTTTGATTTAATACGGTTGAAAAAAAATGTAGAAAAAAGGGGAGCTGGATACTTGGATAGTTGGAGAAGAGAAATGCATAGGAGAGAAGATAGATGAATGGTGTGTATATTGTAAATGACAGAATATTTTGAAAAAAAAACAAAGGTAATTCTGCAAAAATTATGGGATATTGGTACTTTTTAAAAATTAGTGATGCGGTAGGTATTTAATCAAACTACCTATTTTATATATATATATTCCTAATAAATTATGGAATAAATTATGGATTTTGTTATAAATTATGGATTTTGTTATAATAATAATAAAAAAGATTTAATAAGAAATGTAATGAGAAACAAGATTATTGCAATAAATAGTAGGTCTAAACTTTTTGTGGGCCCGTTATCAAGAACTCTTTTACTGCAAAACTTTCTCTTGTCTTAATTTCTAAAGAGAGATTCAACATTTTGATGGACATTGACCCAAGGAGCAAATGGTTTGACATGAGACACCAGCATATAATGCTAACAAAACAAATCAACAGACTATTAGAAAACAGTAAGACATGGTAATTATGATAAACATGAATTAATCTTTTCTTCTTCTTTTTAACCAAATTACATTTTATCTCCTATATTGAAACTTTATTTATATACAAAGCCATCCACCATAATGTTTTCTGATTTATTCTTTTCTGGTAAATCAAACCAATGTTTATCTGAGGTATATTTTATAATAAGATTAATCAATTACCTCATTTTTCAACATGTTCAAAATGGAGCGACAAAATGCCTCAATGAAGAATCAATCTTATTCGTTGATCACATGATCATTTCACCTGAGCCAACAACCTAAATTCAAGGAAATCCCCGTCCTCTAGGTACAACATCCATTTAGGCATAATCTCCATGACAAGCTTATGAGACCAAAAACGAAGACCTTCAAAAAAACAGAAAATCAAATTCAAAAGACATGCACCTAATAAGCTGCCAACAGATGATAGGGAACCACAAAACCAAGAACAATCTAAGACATGCACCTAATAAGCTGCCAACAGATGATAGGGAACAACAAAACCAAGAACAATCTAACATATATAACATCTTTCTTTCAAAAATCATGTTTCTGATAAATATTAAACTATTCCTCATCCCAACGACATATAGTTAAACTTTCAAAAGGACTGACATAAAAAGTTAAATAAATACGTAAAATATCCTATGAGCTTTTTACCTTGTATAGGAACAAAGGAAAGCTTGAGTAAAGGTTAAGATGCAATGCCTGTAAGATACCTTACAACATTTTTCACCGCCTTTGGGTCTTCCCAGTTGAGCGTTTTCCAGAGAACAAGTGCTTTGGTTTCAAAGTAGGAATTACCCTATCAGCCTCTCCACGACGGGCATCTTTGTTCCTCTTCTTCACAGATTTCTTGGCAAGTTTTAATGCCTTGCCCTTTTGAGTAACATCCTTGAAGCCCTCACCAGGAACAACTTCAGTTGGTGGCCTTGACTTTGATCTTGATCTTGACCTAGATGTAGACCTTACACGCAGCTTTTTGTTGGGTGTGTCCACATCCATATCCATAACATCACCATCAGTATCTCCCCTGTCAAGTGACCTCTCCCTCTTCCGGCCTCTGGAAACAGACCTGCTGCGAGCTCGATTAATTGCCAACATTGGATCGATCCCCAAAGCTGATAGCTGCCTTCCCATTCTCTTAGATGTGTATTCCCTGTCCTTGTCAAATTTTCTGGGTACAGTTGGCCGACTTTCTGCTGTGCTTTTCTTGATCCTATGCTGTTGAATGAGCAAGCTTTTCTTTTTCCTGATCTCAGCCAATGCCCTTTGCTCTTCTGGAGTCAATTCCTTACCATCCATCTCAAAATCATCAGCAGCCTCCTCCGCCTGCCGGAGCCCTTCTTCCCGTTCCAGCTCTTCAAGCCTTTGTAAAATATCAGCATCAACAAAATCACATACATTGTGCCCATCAAGAATTTCTGGCATTATATCTTCCTTCCATTCATCGTTGGCTAAGATATAGTTCTTCTTCAAACTGGCAGAGTATACACCTGCACCACCATTTTCATCTTCCAAATCCTTTTCCATTTTCCTCTTTTCCTTATCTGCCGCTTGCTTCGCCTTAGCTTCCAAAATTGCTTGAGGTATACAAGGTGGCCTTTCCTTCTGGTCACGTGGCTTTGGTTTTGCAACATGAAACCTATTCAAGCAGTCATTTAGCTTTTTAGATTTCATCTTCAATTCCACCCTCTGATTCAATAACCTCTCACAAGCTGCATTTTTCACAGCTATGACCCCATTCTCAGTCAAAGTGCTCATCATCAACAATACCTCTTCATCATTTGTAGGTTCACCACCTTGACCTATCACAGTCTTCATAGCTTCAGCTTTCATCTCCATGACCAACTTCATGTCTTCCTCTGGTATACTCTCCAATGGTTGCAAATCAGTCTTATTGCAGACTATAATCAATGGTTTGTTCATAAATAAAGACTTAATACTGTGAAAAAGAGCTGCCTGTTGGGCAATGCTATATCCACAAGACCCCGAAATGTCCAAGAAGAACAACACAGCAGCTCTCAAATGTGCCAAAGCTGTAATACTGCACATCTCAATAATGTTGCGGTCTTCAAATGGACGGTCCAAAATACCTGGTGTATCAATCACTTGGTACCTCAGATATTTATAGTCTGTATGCCCGACAAAGAGTGACTTTGTGGTAAAAGCATAGGGCTGGACATCCACATCAGCCCTAGTGATCTTGTTAATGAATGAGCACTTGCCAACATTAGGATACCCACAAATCAAGATTGTTCGGGTATTGGGGTCAATTGAAGGTAGCCTTGCCATGTGTTGTCTAATTTGTTCTAAGTAAGCCAAACTACGGCCAATCCTTTTTATTACAGTACACATGCGGCCAAGAGCAGCAACCTTCAGGCATTTGCATCTGTAAAGTGAGTCACCATACTTCAACAGCTTGACATAGTCTTTAGAAATCTTACTAATAAGGTTCCTTGCAGTATTGATTTGGCCAAGTGCAAGCTTGTAGTGGTCTTTGTTGTAGAGACATGAAGGAGGTCACCATAAAAAGGATGTATATCATCCAGTCTTGGGAACTCGTCAATTATTGTGGAGAGCTTTTCGTGAAAGTTCTGCTGGGTATACTTAACTTTGCGCATATAAAACTGACGGAGACGGGAAATGGCATATCCCTTATGAACAACAGTTGGCGTCTGCCGTTGAGTGCGAGAGAGGATGATGTCAACAAAGTCTATTCCATTCGGTACCACAGTAATCTTCTTAAAGTTATATTGCACCATCTTTAATTATTATTCTGTGACCAAAAAACAAAAAGGGATGTTAATGTTTAACTACATATTACATATCTTGAAAACAGAAATCACAAATTGTTATATTGCTTCATGCTAATCCAAAACTCATGTGCATCACATTCTATAATAACATTGAATCGGATCTCTCAAGGTCAATTTATCAAGTGAAAATCATTCATAGAAATATATAACAACGTTGTGTCATCTATTACCAGAATAATATCATATCCTGGGATGTGTAAGATATCTCATAAATAATCCCACCCTTGACTGCAAGGGATGGTAGCTAGACTTGTCTTAAAAACCAGCTGATGCACTGCAATAGAATTTACAGTAAATTCCAAAGCCAAAACCACAATTTCACAAACGATATCATTCATCCTGTACATTTTGTAGAGTTCCAAAATTACACAATGGTCTCGAAAATCATCGTGTCCCCAACCTAAAATTACACAAACATCAATGATGATTCCTATGCATGAATTAACAAATCTCACATATATTAAGCGAATGCTCGGCTTCGGTTTTTTCCCCCTCACATATCTTAGTTACCCAACTAAGATTTGGTGCGTAAGTGAAAACTCAAAGTAAATTCCATAATTCAAAGAAGGATCCTATGAACTCCATAACGTTAATCTTAAGCAAAGTCCATAAATTCTAAGCCAGAAACTGAGCAATGCTAAAATTAAAGACTCATAGTGACCCATCATCAAGTTTCGGAATAACAATAAGAAACTAATAAACAAAACTGCTATTTTCAAAATTTCCTAGCTTGGAATTTCATCAACGAAGAAAGCAAGATGTTGAGAGACACCTCTCGGAAGACGGAAGGTAACCAATGCAACGGCGGGTGTCAAATTGAAAGAAGAAAAACCAAGGAATGAACCTGGAACTACAACTCTCCAATGGCAGTGAGAGGATCCGAAGCCGCACCCGCTGAAACCCAACGCAGGCTCTGTAAGGGTTTATAGTGGGCCACTGCCAGTGATAAAGGGGTTTTTTTGAGGTGAGGCTGATTGCGATTTGAATTTTTTGAATTTTTTTTAGTTAATTATTTTAAAAATAATTATTTTATCTCAAAATTATAATAATATTTTTAGATGATAAATTATTTTATAATTTTTATAATTTATTAAAATATTTTTTAATTATATGTTTGAAATTTTTAAATGGTTATATGAAAAAAATATAAATTAAGATAAAAAAAATTATGATAAGCTTTAATAGATATTAAAAAGTAAAAAAATTAAAATTTATAATAAAATTTTAAAAAATAGTGATAAATTCATGATTAAAAATAAAATTAGTTATTGATTAAATTCATCATTTCACTTGTGACTATTTCTTAATGATTCATTCTAATTGTAATTAAAATATTTAAATAGGTCTACAATATGTATTGATTTCGACGAGCACGAGTATACAATTTCTTACTATGATGAATTCCATTATTCATATATTAAAAACTAATTAAAAATACTAATAAAGAAATAGGTCTACAATATGTATGAAAAACCCATGATAACGACGGTAAATAAACGTTACTTACATACTACAAAAAAAAAAAAAAAGGTAAACATTACTAACCCTCATTTGTCATTGCGCAGTCTATGTTTAAATTACATAAACAACCCTCATGTATCATTCTTGTTACAATGTTACCCTTTTTCATAATTTTTTAATTTTTATAAAAAAACGCCTATATGTAAATTGAATATAGTAAGATAGACAATAACAAAATACATTCTAATCGTTGTCATTCACTTAGAAATGTAAATGATCCAAAAAAAAATTCTAAAAAATATTGTGTATAATTTACTCATAGTACATAATGCATTATTACAGCTTCTTATTGATGACAATATTCTTATACTCCATAATGCATTACAACTTTTTATTAATTAGATGGAATATGTGGTGAAAAAGAAATTATATAGGTAGAAAAGACTCTGTCTATTCCAACAGCTTTTTTCTTAGTAAGTAGAGATGCATTAAGCACAAAAAATGCCTCAAACAAGAAGGTTATACGTAAATACCATATTTAGACTGATCTACATTAACTACATCAATAAGACTATTATGAAAATAGTCAACCAAAAGATTGGTAGTTGTCATTCTCACCTGATCTCCCAAATGTGAGGGAAGGCTCAAGAATTGGATATGAGTGTTAGGTGTCTCATTTAAGGTTCATTTTTCTATGAATACATATATAATTCATGAAATTGTTATATTGGTTTAGTGGATATGACTCATTCCAATTTGACACGAGTCATTATATTTAATGGACCATTCTTTTGCCATGTGAAAAATATGATGTTTAAAACAAATGTGTTTTGGGGGCTGCTTGTAGATGTGAATATAACTTTTGACATTTACCATAAATATGGCACCTTGCTAGCTCCTCTAACTTGTCACATCTTTTATACTTCATTTCCTAAATTGCATTAAGATTTTTTTTTTCTTTTTTTTTTGGGGTCAAATTAGCCCGGCAATATAATTTTGTTTTATGAATTTGTCAAAATTAGTCATGCACAATTAAAAAATAAAATAAAAATGACTTTAAGAAAAATTGTGTGCATAGCTTATTTTTCAAAAAATTTAAAAAAAAATTGTGTGTGCAGTTTATAAAAGGGATTTTTACATAAATCTCTTTGAACTTTCAATTTTAATTTCTCCCTCAAACTTTTTTTTTAAATCAATTTTCAAGTTGAACGACATCATGATTTCTAATTCATCATTCCCTAATTCAAAATATATCCAAAAAAATAAAATAAAATAAAATTTTCATGCTTTTCAAAACAAAAATATTTCTAAAATTTGTTGCTTATAAAATTAAGCAACTTGTTATAAAACAAACATGGGAATTATTATGTGGACATAAAATCTATTCAGCCTGTATCATATGAGAGCTTTTATCATATTTTCATGTGAATACATACATGTATTAGCAAACTTTAATCTTCATATATATATATGGAAACTTTATGGCAGAAAAGGCAAAGATAATAATAATAATAATAGTACATACAACTATTTCCTTTCTATTTCTCTATCTCTTTCTTTATACAATTATTTTCTCCATATTTCTCTGTCTCTTTCTTTAATCATACTATTTATTATTTATTTTACAACAGAATTTATTTTTTTTGAGGTAATTTTCTCATTAAACTACACAAAATAATTTAAAATTGGGCATTCCGACTATAGGGACTCCAGGCTACACTTATGTTGTGACATATACACATCTATGTTTTTTTTTCTTTTATAATATATATATTTCTTCTAGTAATATTCTTTTATTATATTTTGACATACGTCCAGTTACTATTTTAATCAACCACAGTCCTAAACCTTAACACAATAATTTATTAAAACCAACATCTGGGACTTATTCCATCGTCCAAGGTTACCAAAACTTCACCAAACCGCCCAAAAAAAAAGAAAATTATTTCCTTTAATGGCAGTGTTTACACGTAGCTTGATTATTAAAGTTTTAACCCTATTATATTCCTCTTTCTTTTTTGGTGCTACTATTATAAAACTCATATTTATTAAATAATAATACGAACAAATCCAAAAGGTGGGTCTATTTTAATCTCTTTAATTATTGTCGTCGAAAAGGAAATAAGTATAATGCGTGAAACAACTGGCTACAAAATCAGCCGGTCATGTATTTGATTTGGTCGCTGTTAAATTAGCCACCTCAGTGACCCTCACACCAAATCAATCTTTAATTTGCATTTTGATTAAAATATAGAATTAAAAATTCGCCAGGTGGATGCATCTGAATGGGTCAAGTCGCAGCCATGGAATTTATCCCACGTGTATCAAATCTGGCTTCTACTTTTATTTGATCACATGTGGGCTTTCAGCCATTTGGCTAAATTTTACTGGCTTTGGGGTTTTCTTTTGGATTTTTTTTTTTCACCAACGGAAAATATGGAAAAGTAAAAGTAAAATAATTGTTTAGAAAGTGGATAAATCGCATATCTGCATCTTTTTATTGGTCAATGCCTCACAAAGTCTAAAAGAACATTCATCATTTTTAAATCCATCAACTTTTTAATAATTAAACATCACTTCAGTGGTTTTTTTTTTTAATACTTTGTAATATCGACCGAGTAAATTTAATAAATATCTAAACTATCTTTTTAAAAATATAGTTATTATTTTTTACATATTTTTAAAATTTTATAGATAAGGAACTAATAAATATATTTGGATAGGAAGATTGAAATAAAAATATTATAAAAATAAAAATAATATTTCATATTTAATTATATTTATCATTTTTATATTTTAAATATTGTATCAATGGATTTTTATATTTTTAATTTGAATAATTATAACTTTTATATTTTTAATAAAATCAAATAAATTGTTATATTAAAATTTTATGTCAAAGTTAACCGATTATGTCATATCAAAATTCAAATAAATATCTATGTGAAATTTTTTTTTTTAAAAAAAAGAATCATACTATTTGCCTTTCTAATTAAAAAAATTCTACATGAATGTTTATTTGAACTCTAATGTGACATAGTCTGTCAATTTTGATAAAAATTTTAATAAAAACTTATTTAATCTTATTAAAAAGTGTAAAAATTATAATTATTCAAATTAAAAGAGTTTCATTTAAATATTTTGAGTATTACAAAAGTATCATGGTAGATGTTTCTTACAGAAACGTTAAAGTGACAATTTTTGTTTTTAAAGAAAATGGCTTTCAAAGTAACCCTAATTTTGATAAAATGTTTCATGGGTAAAATTTTTAGGGAAATTTACTGATAGATTTTTTTTTTCTAATTATTATTAAGCCAAATTACAAATTTCTTCATTAACTTTGATGTCAATTTAGTCCTCAATTAAACTCCTTTTTTTTTTGTTATATTTTTCTTTCATTTATTTCACTGACGAAGTGAATTGTAAACTTTGATAAGTATAACAAAGTCTATTTATAGTTTCTTTGACCCTAATTTTTTTTTATAAAAAAAAGATATTTAAAATTTACTAAAGCAACTATTTTTTGTTTAAATGACTCCAAAAGTTAAATATTACAAATCCCAAAAAGGCCAAAAAATTTAATTATTATTAATTTTTTTTAAAAAAAGGTTGAGAGAGAAAGGTCGTCGGCAAGACAAATAACGCGTTTCTTTTCAAATAACGCGGCCTAAGGAAAGGAAAGGAAAATGTGTAGTCACTCACCGGCAAGTCACGTGTATAAAAGTCAAACCCATCTATTTATACAGTTGTCTTCTCTTCCTCTCTCTTCTCCCAAATAGACTCTCAAAGTCTTTCCTTTCCAACTGAGCTCTTCTGAGAAAACAAGAAAATCAACTACAAAATGACTGGCGGTAGAGAAATCCTCCACAAGATGAAGGTAGAGCCTTTTTTTTTTTCTTCTTCTTATTTCTCATGGAAATTTTGTTTTTTAAAGCTTTGAAAAATATTGATCGGTAGTATGCAAGTGTTTTTGTAGGACTTTTTGGACCAAGTGAATTGAAAGGCACTGAATTTATGATCCTTATGTCAGCTTTGTAGTAAAAATCTGAGGTGGTTGAGTAAGCCAATGGAATGAGAAATAAAGGTTTTTGGAGTTGTTTGGATCCAAATGCTTCTTTTTCTTTGTTTTTCATTAATTAGATTTCTTTTTCTTTTTTACCTTCCCCAAGGGAAGGGGGCATAAAAAACAGAAAAGAAAAATGGGTTTGGGACCTATGCGGGTTTCAATTCAGTCATCGTTGCTTTGTGAATTTTGGTTTTCGTTTTAAGTAATTGGTTATAATAAAATCCTAGAATTGGAATTTTGACCAACTTTGAAAAGTCGTATTAGGGTTGTGTTTTTATTAATGGGATATAGTTTTGTTGGTTAGTAACTAGTGGAGATATTGGGGCTAAGACACACTTCTTCATTTGAAAGATGATAAGAATAGTTACATAATTGGGAGAATTACAGGTATAGAATACTCAATAGGTGTTTGAATGCAGACTATGAAAATGGAAAGGTTGTGTGAAACATGAAAAAAAGTCCTTATAAAAGGGGAAAGCAGCCCATGTTACATACTAGGGATGTCAAAATTGGTGTGATTTAGACAGGGTTTGCTTTACAAAGTGGAATTTTAATGCATAATTTCTGGGGTTTTCTTTTTGATGCTTGACGCTGAAATCCATTGAGGAAGGAGGTTGTTTTTGGTGTGGCACATAGTGCACCATGCCATTAAAGAATGCATTTGATGCTTCTTTCAAAGGAGTTTCTTTCTTTCTTTTTTTTTTTTTTTTAAATCTAGTCAGGAGCTAACAGTTGAATACAATGAATACTTGCATTCTACTGTATTTTACTTTAGTGCTCACACTCAAATTTCTGCAATATCCTGTATTTGTGCAATTTGGGGCCTTGTTGAGTCGGGTCATGGACTTGTGTGATGGGGAGGCAGTTGGATGCCCTTCTGCATCAGGCCATGAGCTCATTCATAGTTCATTATCTTTATGTTTACCCAACAATATTATAAGAAAGTGACTCCAGAAAGTAGTTAGATATCTTTTACCATCAGACTTACATAGTTCTCCTCTGCCGAAAGTAATTTTAGAAGAGATTTACAATTACAAGCATTATATGATTCTTCTATGTAGCCAGTTCTTGCACGGTTGTTTTTAAACAAGTTTAAAGGTGTCCATGAAAATTAAACAAGAATGCCATGTGTTACTGAACTTATCGAAAGGTTGTTTAAATTGTTTGTAGACAGGTATATGGCTTATCAGAATTGCAGAGAATGGATAGTCTAGATAGATGGAAATGTATTGGATAAGGATAATCTGTGACCAAAACTAAGAGACCTTTTTTTTTCCCATTTGATCTCATGATATTGGTGTTGTAATGGCCTTACTCATTTCACTACAATCTTCGTTAAGTGTGCAGATGATGATATGCTGCATTGAGCACTTATCTCATATGGACAACCACGTTATAATGTTATTTTTTGTTTAACTTTACTTCGAAGTTTTGAACATGGATGTTTTTGGTTTGAAGTCTCTCTTCAAAAATCTAGACCCTGCCTATGGTAGTGCATTTTTGCTGATACAAAGAATAAAAATTTCACATTCTTCAAGGAAAATAACACCAAGTGTTTATGATTCTTTTAGGTAAAGGCATTTGGTCCATCTGCACCTGAGACTGGAAAAGGCAAAAGCAAATTGTTAAAGCATATTACGCATGGTTTTCACATGGTGAAAGGGAAATCTAAGCATGCTATGGAAGATTATGTAGTTTCTGAATTCAAGAAAGTAAATGACTATGAGTTAGGTCTGTTTGCAATATTTGATGGTCATTTAGGCCATGATGTTGCAAACTACTTGCAACACCACCTGTTTGACAATATTCTGAAAGAGGTAAAATATTTGCTTGTATTTGCTTTAGAGACTATGTTTCTATCTGAAATTTTGCTAGGCTTCTCACTTTCTATACTATGTTTACTTGCTGCGCACAGCCTGACTTCTGGACTGAAACAGAGACTGCAATAAAGAGAGCTTACAGTAGAACAGATGATGAGATATTGGACAAAGTTATTTCCTTGGGAAAGGGAGGTTCAACTGCAGTAACTGCGATACTAATAAATGGACAGAAGCTTGTAGTGGCAAATGTAGGAGACTCTCGGGCTGTTGTATCCAAGAATGGCGTGGCCCAACAGCTATCTGTTGATCATGAACCAAGCAAGGAAAAACGGTTAATTGAAAGCCGTGGTGGCTTTGTATCTAACCTTCCTGGTACCTAGCAACTTTTGAGTATGAACTTATGGTTATATTAACATTTGAGTTTTTTTCACGCCAAAACTAACTTTTGTCTTGGCTTGGTTATTCAAGATTGTTAATTTTTTTATACCTATTATGTGCCCTGTTTGAATTTGTAAAAATTTAACCAAATTGAAAAGCTTCCAAAGATGTCTTTGAGAAAATTTGAAAGTAAAAGCATAAGACTTGTTATGTTAAGAATCTTTTTAATAGCTCTTGAAATTATATCTTCAAGTGAGCAGGAAAATAAAAATTTGAACAGGTTTTGGATTGAGTTCTAAAATTGAAAAATTTGCAGGTGATGTCCCACGTGTAGATGGCCAGCTGGCTGTGGCAAGGGCGTTCGGGGATAAAAGCTTGAAGATACACCTGAGTTCGGAACCTGATATTGAGGTGATAAATATAGAAGAAGATACAGAGTTCATAATCCTGGCAAGTGACGGAGTTTGGAAGGTCAGTAATTTGTGGTGCTTCTTATTACTTTCATGTCATCGTCTGTTTTCACATTGTTCAAAGATAAACAAACTACTCATAGTGAGCTCAAAAAAGAAAAAGTAAAAAGACCAAACTGAAGTTGGTTATATAATCTTTATTGTTTTTTTGACATTTTCTTAACATTTTCTCTCAGGTCATGTCTAACCAAGATGCGGTGGACTCCATCAAGAACATAAAGGATGCTCAGGCGGCAGCGAAGCACTTGATTGAAGAGGCTCTTTCCAAGAAAAGCAAGGATGACATATCCTGCATAGTTGTAAAGTTACAATAATTCTTCGTTTTTTTTTTCCCAATAAACCAAGCTTTGTTCTTTTTTCTGTTAAAAGTGTATGACTGAATTTAGCTGATATGTGTGTATATGAGACATAGATTTGTTCCTTTTGTTGGCTGTAAAGATTGTTTTCTTAAACTAGTACAACGCAACTGTACTATGTACAACTCTGATATGGGAAGGCTTCCACTTTTTCTAAAAATTCTGAACACTTTGATGTTTCATGCATTTTATTTACAGTGGTTTACAAGTTTGGTGTTGAAATATTTGTTTTCCCTTGTAAGTTTGTACATCGAATCCTCTTTCACCTTTTGCCTATATAACCATTTTTGCTCTTAATAGAGCTCGGGTTTTCATCCATATATAATTTATATTTCTGTCCTCTTTCAGGTTTAGTTTTAGTGTCGGTGATAGTTTACTTTCATTTTTATAATAATGTTCTTTGCCGGCACTAATTATCAAGACCGAAACCAATCATTTGTTTGCAAAGCATTTAGTAATTTGTTGTTAAAGGTTTTTCTTTTTCATCCAAAAACCTATTTGGGAAAAATAAACCTGCTTTATTGATTGTCAATGATGGCAAATATCATAATTATTAGTTGTAGGTAAATATTTTCATAAGCCAAAGTGGAGGCTAGGCAATTTAGATCATATACATTTATGTTATATTTCCTATCAATCTACAAGTACAGTGCTTGTGCTATCCAATTTATAAGTATGCCCTCAATTTTTCACTAAATTTTCATAATGAACCCTTTATTTTGACCGAGGACATGACCTTATAAACGGTGACTTTGACGTTAAACTTGTCTCCTAGGGAACATTGATGTCAAACGTTGAAACCAAATTTTGCTTCGGGGAGTGTACACATACATTATAGTGGTGTATTAAGAACTGAGCTGCCAAAATGCCCGATGTTGTTTGTTTGGGGCTTCAGCCCAGTTTGATGTAGATATTGGCAAATTTCATTTTAGCCTCTGCATTTTGACATTTTTGCAAAATAACCACATTATTTTTTTAAAATTACAGTACAGCCCCTCATATTTTATTTTTGTTTCACGTCAGTCTTCAGCCACTCATATTTTCATTTTTAATAAATACTAGAACCATCGACATACTTCATCAATATTTCGAATGTATGTCTAAATTTGTAATTAATCATTTTGTTATCTCAAAATTCGAAAGGCATAATAAAGACAGGATAATTATTATTTTTAGAAAGTTTTGGGGGGATAAGTATAATTTAAGGGTTTTATCGACATGCATGTATGTGGACATGGTTTGTTGTGTCTTGCATTGGTTGACACAATTCAATGAGAATTTGCTCAAATACTGTGGGCTTGTTTTGGATGTTTTCTTTCATTTTGTCAGAGATGGATTTATATACGTGCCCCACTACCAGTCATTCTTATACCATAACGTGACAAATATTATTCTCTTTAATTCATTTTACGACTTTATATTTTCCATGTCCTATATGCCACCATGTAACACGTATATATATATATATATATATATATATATATATTATATAGGTTTTATAGATGAGTTAAAATTCATCTTTATATTCACAAAAGAAAATACCTTCTTTTATATGTCCGAGTGGAAGCCAACAAGAAAAAAAAAAAAAGGAACAGAGAATAGTCTTGTTGAGAGGAATTAACAATCTATTTATGAATCTATATTTAATGTTAATTTTCCTGCTCGTCTAAGGACAGGGATGAGTATTGTGAAACTCTATAATTTCTCCTCCTTGTGAGGTGTTTTTTGTGCTGTTAATGCATTTCTTCATTCACCAAAAAAACAATCTATTTATGAATATTCTGAATAATAAATTTTATGTTGAGGACCTTGTGATTCAATAAAAGAAAAATAAAATAAACAAAGAAAGTATAAATTAATTTAAGTTTTTTTAAAAATAAAAATAAAAATAAAAAATCTAATACATTAATTTAGGGTTAGGAAATAACACTTTAAATTTAGGAACTAATTCAACTCTTAACTGATTTTGTAAAATAACAGACCAAAGAGAATAAAATTGTACTAAATATTAAACAAGATCAAAATATTGAGGTTGTTTTAGTGGTATGCTCTCCCACCTATATATTGGTGATTTTTAGATTATAAATATTATAATCTTAAAAAAAATCAAGAGTATTAAAGAAATTTAAGAAAAATTAATTAGTAATTAATATGGTAATTGTGATTAGATCCGTCACTCCAATACATCATTACGTATTAATGGATAAATAGCAAAATATAGAAACAAACCAAATTAATGGATAGCACAGTAATAATTGAACTTTCTAATTAAGACAGGTCAAATTGTAAATTAATATTAAATTCCTTATAGGATAAAATTCTTGATAACTCAAAAGTCAAAACATATATTCCTAAAAATGCTTATTAATCCCTTCCACTTCCTAAACTCAATATTATTAATAATATTACGGAATATCATATATATTTATTTATCAAATTTTGAATACCAATATTAACATATTAATTTTTATTTGCACATATTAATATCATATTTAAATTTTTTTTTTTTAAAAAAATCATTTTATCATATTAGTTTAGAATTCTCAAATAATAAAACCTACATCGAGATTTAAAAAAAAAAAAAAATCAGATTTTCTTATGTCGTGCCATCATAAAAGTAGAGCTGGTTAATTTTCTAGCTTCGAGTACAATCTGGGCTTTTCATAAAAGAGTATAATAATCCCACCCCTCTTGGCAAATCCCCAAAAAAAAAATGGGGACAGAACTCATCACATATAACCAGTGACCTAAACATTACCCAAATTAAATCCAAAACTTTATAAGCACAATATACATATAATAATTTCATTAAATAAAAAAGAAAAAGAAAAGTAGGCAGGGAAATGGGCAAATGAAGTGTGAAGCTGCCACATAACCCAAAATTGCATGCTGATCCCTAATACAAAGCAGCCACGCATGCAAGAGCCCATGCCCATGCCCTTGCTTCTTCCTCCTTGTCATTATCCTTTTTCCCATTTTCTTTCCTCTTCTCTCCCTTAACCGCCCTATATATCCCCCCTTTCCTTGTTACCCTCCTCTTCATCACCGCCTCTCCTTCTCTGTCTCTCTCTCTCTCTCTCTCTATTCCATTTTTTGCCATTTAATATAGACACCGTCTGTGTGTGTGTGTGTGTGTTTCTCTATATATACATATATACATATCGCATCAAATAGGTATGAGCAGCAGTGTCTGTGCCGAGGAACACCACAAGCTATACCATTCCCACCATCTTCATCTTAATTCCAAGAAAGCCCAGCTTCTCCGAGACATTGATATCCCACCAAGGAAGCTCCTCCTCGGCCGCAACCGACAGGACTATTCCGGCGATATGTACTCGAGCTCGCCGCGTTTCTCGTCGGCGGACGAGACCCTTTTGAAGTTCCTGCCGTTCAACAACGGCAGCGAGGATGACGACGATTCCGACCCTTACTCTTCTGACCACTTTCGGATGTACGAGTTTAAGGTACGTCGGTGTACTCGTAGTCGTAGCCATGATTGGACTGACTGTCCTTTTGCTCATCCTGGGGAGAAGGCTCGCCGGAGAGATCCCCGGAAACATCACTACTCAGGTACTGTTTGTCCGGAGTATCGCCGTGGCGGTTGTAGCCGTGGCGATAGCTGTGAGTTCGCTCATGGAGTCTTTGAGTGCTGGCTTCACCCGGCGCGGTACAGAACCGAGGCATGCAAAGATGGTAAGAATTGTAAACGAAAGGTATGCTTTTTCGCTCACACGCCACGTCAGCTTCGTGTTTTGCCCCCTTCTCTGCATTCTTCTCAGAGTTCTTCGCCGGAGATTCTCTCTCCGGTGGGTAGCTCAAAGAAGAAGTACCTGAGCTCCATGTTGCCGGGATCCGTGGGGGGTGGTTCCAGCCACTGCTGCATGTTTTGTTGTCATTCTCTGGCGTCGTCTTCTCCGACGTCCACCCTTTTGGGTATGTCCCATTTATCTCCTCCGCTGTCACCGCCTCTGTCTCCGGCGAAGCAGGCTTGCTCCTTCAATGGCTTCTCGCCGATTTCTCGTTTCAATGGCGGTGCAGATCACCATTTGAGTAATTCCGTAACAAATTCGAGCGCTGTGAGCTACAAAGATGTTCTGACCGACCTTATGTGTTCACTGGAAGCCATGAATTTCTCAGACAAATCTTCACCGGTTTCGTCGGCATCTGGTGCTGCTAGTGCTAACTGGAATGTCCCTTGGGTCGACGTCGTTTCGTTTAACAATGATGATCAACAACAGCAGTTTATCCTTTCACCTTCCACTCCAAACCCATCTGGGTCTGGGAATTTTTTCAGCGGGGATTGTTCAAGGAGGACCTTCATTAATAATAACAATAATATTGATGATGATAATAAGCAGCTCAATATCAACAACAATGGTGGTGGCGGGTCTTGCTCTGACCCGGATCTTGGGTGGGTTAACGAGCTCTTGATGTAGAGCAAAAGCTAACAGCAACCAAGAAAAAATGATTCAGGAAGTGTATATATTGCACCAGGCGGTATATATATGAGTAATTTTATATATTTGGTGTATCTTATTGTTGTCATTGTTCATTATAATTTTACTTCAAAGTGTTTGATTTTGTTAAGTTTTTGAGTCCTTTCTGGAAGTTCTCTCTACAGTTTGAGAGCTAGATCTGATTTGATTTTTAGTGTAATATTGGAATCCAACTGTGTCTTCAATAGAATTAATGGATTTTGCCATTTGAAAATCTTTCTCTGTTCTCTTTTTTTAATTTGGGTATTTTGTGTTTTTGGTCGCATGCAACATTTACGTGATTAACCTAATAGATCATGGAAATTTTGGCTGGTTTTGTTGAGAGAGATTTTCGCATGGGATTCTGTGAGAATAGCATGGAAAATCTTGATTGTCCACATAGCAATCATGGAGTGATTTGCGTTGGTAGCCGTGGCTTGATTTCTGAGATTTGAATGGATTTTGTGGATGAAGTGGCATGTTTGCTGCGTGCCATTTACTACAAACGAACGATTTTCAAGTTCAAATTGCTGATTTATATTAAAATACATGTTTATTAGTCTTCAATATATTTTATAGTAGCAAATAATGTTGAAGGAAATGTTTTCACAAAATAGAAATTTGCTTATAAACAAGAATATGGAAATTTTGGGTTTTGACTTACGAAACCTGAATGTTAGGTTTTAAAGTATTAAGTGCTGTTTGAATATTTCAAATTGATAAAATATGGAACAATCTGAACTTGTAAATGGTTGATAGCAATTATAGATTAAATTTCAAAATAAACTCTTGTGTTTTAACTTTCCAGCATAATTCCCAATTATATTTCTGGAAAATGCATTGCTACAGCTAACCACTTAACATTGTTAAAATTTGAAATCCCTATTTTTATTTTTTTTTAAAAATAAAGAATAGGTCAAAAAATCTCTAAGTCAATATATAAATCTTAAAAATGGACTTAAATTGTGTTTGCTAATATTGTTTGGTCACAAAAAGTTTAAACAAACTAAAGTTTATTATGATTAATTTTATTAAAAAGTACATAATTGACTAACCATACACATAAATATATGTTTACATGAAGGTCTAAAATTTCTCTATCTCACGTATGTTATACCCTTTGTTATTTTTTTATTAAATTTTTTTTAATGGTATGCTTAAACAATTTTTAAATCCATTACCAAATAAAAACTTTATTTATTCTAATATTAAAACAAATTTGAACAGAAAATTACAACCAAAAGAAAAATAATAATAATAGGTTCTAAATCCTAACGAAGCCAAAACGAAGGGCTGTGATTGATTGATTGATTGATGAGTAGCAAAAAAATAGTGTCTCCTATATAAAAAAAAAGAAAAGAGAAGTTTTGGATGAATGTAGCCCATAGTGGATGTAAATAGATATATGATTGGAACACTAAGTGTTTCCTAGGAGGGTTACTTATCTGAAAGACAGCTGGGATGGCAGGGACAGGAGCCATGAGAGTGTGTTTGGGGATAACAGCTTTTTGGTGGTAGGGTTCGTATGGTTTTGGATTTGGTTAGGGTTAGGTAATTGATTGTTCTTGAAAGTCACAAAGAGATTGGTATGGCTGTGGGGAGCCAGCCCATGCTACAAATCACCCCCATTCATATGGAGTTTTTATAGGGGGGTCCCCTTAACCTGCCTCTATTTTGAGTACTTCACCCTTTGTGGGGGATCACATTTTTTTTTTCTTTTCCAAATTTCTATTTAATTTTTAGAGATTTTCAACGCTTCTTTCTTCTTCTTATTTATTATTATTATTTTATTTTTTCTAATTTGTGACAAGAGGCCCATACTTTTGGTAATTCTTGTGAGTCACTTTATTTAAGGTAATGGCTGACATATGTGAATGGCCACATTCTTGGATAGGCCCATATACACAGATCTATGCTATCTATCCATCTAATCTATATCTAGATGGGGCCAGTATTTGGAGGACTAACTTTTTTATTTCTATTTTGAGATTTGACTTTTTGTGGATGTTTCTGATGAGGAAATATTGGTAGTGAATAGAAATGTGGGACATCAAATGGATGTAAACTCCATTAATATTTTGGTATGGGGTATTGTTCATGAACTTGATAGTAAGAGTCGGCAATATAACCGGGTACATGTAATCGGGTCGGCCCGAGATACCGGGTTAGTTCGGGTTAAATTAGTTGATTTTTGAGTGTGATGGAAGATTTTGCCTGGCACCAACCCAACATTGTAATATCTTTCTCTTAATTCAAAGTTGAAAATAATCATCTTTCATTGTTGAGTAAAGTATGAAGGAAAACTGTCTTAGTAATATGATGCCCACAAGACTACAATATAGTTTTTGGATGGAGACTTAAATGATGTGAAAAAAAAGTACTGACATTTTACTTTTTATGAGATTGGAGAAACATAGTTCTTCAAATGCACATATCATTTTTTCTCAAAAGCAAAATATGAATGAAGTCTGGTAGATCTGGTAATTGGGGGACCAAGTTGATTCCAATAGAGGAAGTACAGAAATTGGAATTATAATATTTAGCCACAACCCTTATATACATATATATATTAAAGTAATGTGGAAATTAATGAAAAATGAAGAGCAAGTCCACTTACACCAACCAACCTATTATAGTTTTGATAATTGTTATTTCATCAATTGCAACTTCAAAAATTATAGCCTTCCAATATATGCATGCAAGCCAACGATCCAACCATTCCTCATTTATGACTTTGACAGTGCCATCCATTTTGGATCACTAACTTATATATAATAATAAACTAACACACCATTTATTTTTCTTACAACCCTTTATTATTTTAGATTCAACCGTTTCTTATATTTATCATATTTTAAATGTTTTTCTTTTAACAATAATAAAATAAATAATTAACCAACTATTTCCATTGTAAAGTTCAGTGGGAGTTATAATGTTTCACCGGCTTAAAGGTTGGCATTATTCTAACTAAAAAGTACTAATGCTTAAGCATCCTTGAGTTTTAGGAGTGATCAATTTCTTCCATGTATTTTTCACATATTTTACTTTGAGAAACTTCATGTTATGTTTGGTACTTTCAAATAAACTAAGGAGGCACTATATAATATATAAAGCATTTTTTGATTCCATGTTTATTTATGATTTAAAAAAAAAGAGCTTAGTTTTAAAAGATAAAATAAAATGTAAGAACTTCAACTTTCAATATAAAAACAAGATTGATTTCATTTAACCTCTATTTATTTATTTCTAGTAGAATCTACACTACAAATACAGGGTCAAAATGACATAATTTCCACCGCCTGCATAACTTATGCCAGACTATGAAACAGAATATTAATTGTAAATGGCTTCAACAACCTATATGTGCTACATATATTTTGCTGATTTACATAAAACAATGAGATACTATAATCATTTTATTATTATTATTCATTTTCTGGTATACTTTTAAGCAAAGCTAAAAGGAACCCTATAACTCAGTTATCCTTACAGTTTCTCGAGTAACTGGAAGACGACAGTCTGGATTGCGACTGGAAAAAATCGAAAGGTGCACCGGATCCGAAAGATCTTCTAGTATTTGGTGAATCTGATAGGAGGGGTTCATAGACTGGATTTCTGTTCTTAGGTTGAGTTATTGACAATGGAGAAATATCTTTCTCAATTGATCTTGATTGAGGCTCTATGTTTCCCAGTGATAGGATAGGTCCACCCAAACGTTCGGCCTGCTGAAGTGTATTGATTTTACTCGGTCTGTACGTGAACCTGAAGTACTTCAGCGCGAGAATTGGACCCATCCCTGCTCCAACTATGAGCTGAAATGAAAAATAAAAGTTTTCTATTAGAATATAAAAACAATTGGATTGGCTCCTCCTGAGTCAATGAGGGCTATATATTCTAAAAAGCTTTTCGGGCTACCAATGACCAGATCTTACACCAGAAGAAAGTTCAATGAATCATCTCGTTTTAGGTCTGAAACTTTTAATATAAATATTAAATAAAGAAAACAGCTAAACAACCCAGTTGTTGGTAACCTCAACGATTTGAAGAGAATATAAATGGACAAACAAAAATCATTGAGAAATGAAGGATGCCTCATCTCTTAGACGACCATCTGGGGGTTCTTATATAACATAATATCTTGAAGGGGCAATAGACGACCATCTGGCGGTTCTTATAGTCATGATGTTTTCATGGTATTGTATCCAAGTACGCTATGCAAGAATCTTCAGGGCTTCCAAGGCCCAATGTAGCAAGATTGATGCTGTACTTAATTATCTCGACTGGAAGACCTATTAAGAGATGTGGTACACCACGACAATAACATGTTGAGAAGATGGCAAAAGAAAACTTACACACAATGTGATCCAATAAGACGGTTCTCTACACAATCGAAACATGATTGTATACATCCCCGACGATGGAAGGCTACTGAAGATCCAGTTGATGATATAGAACACAACTAAATTCCCCCATATGGCAAGATGCTGTAGTATAGTAAATGAACTGCAGCCACCAAAGAAATAATGTCAATAACAGTTGGAAAATAATTCAAATAAGTTTTGCTTTTGTCTGAAGGTTAAGGCATGGAAATTGCACTGAGTTCAAATTGGTTGAAGCTTTGAATTGTTTCAAGTAGAAGGTACACAATTTCTCTCTAAATTGTTATAGAAAGTCCATCGTATTCCCCATCTTTTGATTCAGTATTAACTAATGAGAACTGAGCCAATAGTGAAGCTTATTGATATAAGATAGAGAAACTTAAATTTGCATCTAAATCTAAAACTATAACTTTAGGAAAGAGAACATACTTTGTCTCTAATGTCATCACAAAAGCTTGCAACCAAATACAGCCAGAGAGTGCAACCATTGAAATCTCCTCCATTTCACTTTTTTCGTAGGCATAGGCATGTATGCTGATTATAAATACAACAATCGCCTGGACATCAAACCTGGTATCAGCGTTTATGGATTTAAAAGTAACAGGGAAAAAACTTAAGCATGCAATCAAGTAAATTAGATGGGAACTTAAATTTTTTCATACGACTAGGGTAAAGACTTTCACAATTAGTCACCTATCCCAATAATGTGATAGACAAATTCTATTCTAACCATAGTAGGAATCCTTGAGCATTAGATAGGTAAGAACAATAATGTGCAACAGGAGGACTCTTCACTAGAAATTCAAAAAATATAAATTTTCAATCGTTCCACACTGATTATTGTAACAAATGGCACATGGAACTGACAAACTTTCAGTTCAAAGTAATGATAGCAAAAGGAAGTTTTAACATCAACTGTTTGTGAGTCTCCGAAATTGTTATCATTGATCTCAGAGTTTCAAATGCCCATAACAATCATTTAACATAAGAGAATCTTTTTTATAAACTCTAAATGACACAGCAGCAAGCTTTAATCCAGCTAACATTATATTTTATGTGAAACCATTAAATTGTTCTGTGGATTGTCTTGAACCAAAAAGTCAAGGATAGCAAGAATAATTGTATCAAAAAGCAAATTAAGTAATGGGACTCACGTGGAAAAGGGATCGTCCAAACCATCCAGCAAATGTGCTAGGATTGAGAAGCCTGTCACAAAAAGAATTTCAGTGATCGTGGACTACTATGTGATACAATTTTGTTTAAAAAGTGAAAGCTTGTTAGCCAGGGCACATTATATATGGGTAATATTCACATATATTCTGTGAAAATACAAGGATAATAATGTCATAGCGTCAAACCTTCCCGCTTGACAATAAAACAAAATTTGTGGATGCTGCATTACAGTTTCTTCACTAAGATCTTTGTCAAGGACGCTGACTAGAACAGGGACACTGGTGTAGAAAACATTATAAGCCATCAAGCTCACAGAATTAAAAAGACTGGTTCCTGAGACACCTGAAATGAAAGAGAAACTGATTTTGTGCTAGAGTCAGTACACCTGAAATAGTAAGAGATCCAAAGGCTGCTGATACACCTATTACACTGCGACATACAAAATTGTTAAGACAGTTTGAAAATAAGCAAACACCGAATGGAACTCACAAAATTTGGATGAAACATATCACGAGGGACTTGTAAAAGGAATATTGTGATAGAAATGCTGTGCGGTTGTAAGAGTAACGCCCATGGACAAGTATCAACCTTTTCAGAAATCTGAACTCTGAAAACCAGGAGTAGCAGCCATAAATACCAACAATTATAATATTTTAGTCTAAGATATATATTTAACAGAACCAAGACAAATCCAGCAATTTTGTTTGATGACAACAAAATGCAGAAAAATATCTCTTTCTTATGTTGTGGTGTGACACACTAACAGTTTTGAGTAACAATACTTGTAAGAACAGTATCCAAAACAAATATAGACTGAAAATATGAGATTATATTATAAATATTTGTTGGATTTCAAAGAATTGAGGCTATTATAACTAACAAAGGACAATTTCATCCAACTCCCTTCAAGTTTGGCACAAATGTAAGAAACCACCACTGGTTTCAAAATTCATCAATTGTTTCCCTTCCAGTTTCAAAATTCATCACTTAACTCACTTATTGCGCATTGCAAATGTGGATCACAACAATCAACTAATATCCTGATAAGGGAGACATCTGATGAATTCTCAAACCTGTGGAGGCTTCCTGTAATCAGGCCAAATATTAAGGGAGGTTGATGATATTTTCCCTTCCGAACAAAGAATCTAGAAAAACCAAGAGTTAGAAGAAAACAAATTTTAAGCCAACATAAAAAATATTTTATTTAACAATTTCCCTCAATGACTGCCCAATAATGGGACAGATTAGGCCTTACACATGCAATACAATAACCTAACAAAATTGGGGTTAGAAGGGCTCAAACATGACAAATATCATATTTAACATACTTCATATCCACCATAACAAATCCTGCATGGTTTAAGTAAGAGCTAAAACAATCTGGGAAAAAATTTCTTATAGATGGACAAAAGCACTGACTGCATAAAGGCACAAGTAATAAACAACTTACTCCCTATACTATAATCAGCTGCCCTTGCAGCCTGCAGTCCTTCTCTCCCACTAATTCCAACTCCAATGTCAGCCTGTTGTATCATCCTCACATCATTCCCGCCATCCCCAATAGCCAATGTTTTGTAATCACATGATTTTAAAATCTCCACAAGCTGCAAAAGGTAGAATAGCATAAAAAATATAATTATCTACCATTCCTTTTTGCAAAGAAAAAGAAAATTAAAAAAAAACAAAGACACTAAATTGCTACAGTACCTCAAATACAAGAGAACAGATAAAAGGAAACACACACACAAACATGTATTGTACCACCTGTGCTTTTTGGGATGGTGTTACACGACAACATATAGCAGTCCTCGACAATATTGCTAATTCAGTAAAAGCTTTCCGATAATGCTTAAGTGCAATTTCAAGAGCCCAGCCATCAACAACAAATGCCACATCCTGTCAAAAAGTGGGGAAATGTAAAAAGCTATTCTTAAAACTTGTAGAATAATTCTATGATATAAAACTTTACTGACAAGCATTACATTGTGATAAAGCAAATGATAGATCTTTTAATAATTGAAATATCTGTATTTGTATAAGGTTTTATAATTTTTTCAAATGAATTTTCATTTTTTAAATATATTTTTTAATTTTTATTAGGCAGTTCAACTGATGCCCGAAGGTTAGGCCAAAATCTCAAGCTCAGTGCCCCTAGGGTCAAGTTATGGGCCTAGGATTTCTAATGTGAGCACTGCCAGGTTGACCTAATTCTTTTTACCCATGCTGGTGGGCCTGACCTAAGTCCATAAAAAGCCTGAAATCTTGGGCTTGGTCTAGGCAGACAATCATCGTAGAAGTACCATTTAGTTTCTTTTTTGTTTTCGTTTTTTTCTATTGTCTTCTCCTTTTCCATTATCGATGAGATCTCTCTGTAAATACATTTCTTAAAAACAGCACCTTAAAATACCTTTGGACCTCACTTAAAATGCCTTGTTTCCTCCATTCTCTCTAATTATTGGTAAAAGGCTAGGTAATCTTTGGATAACAGACAGGCTCCTCAACCAGACCCATGCCATGGGAAAAGTTGATATGTCAACAACATCTAGTGATATTCAATGCATTGACTGTCAGGTTTTGGTTACCAGGTTTCCTGCATCTAAAATAAGCCAGAATTGGGTATTCAACGACCTGATAGTATGAGGAAGGCTCCCCTATATCAAGTCAGGCTATCAGCATCATAGGCCCACGTTATACCTGTGAAAATAGTCAATGACATTCCCCACCCTTCCCTTTAGCTAAATTCAAAAAGTAACCTTCAACAACCCTAACTTGTCAAGTTAAGAAATTGATAAAAAAATTGGGAAATGTGGGTTAAAATAAATAAATAAATAAATAAATAAATAAAGGAATAGAACCAAAATGGAAATGCAAATTAACTATTTGAACAATATAAGGAAGAACTTTCAAGTTTATGTATCAATGAACCAAGCTACTTTGAGACTTGGGCTACTTTCTTACAAATCTTAGTCGAAGCACTGTTACTAAAACCACCAATGGAATAACCATGAGCAAAGACAAAATCATTTTCAGCCATTATAGCATCTCAAGACCAAGAGGACTCACTAGCTTGAGAAAGAGTGGAACAAACTTATATCTATTGCCTTACCCTAGTCTGTTTTAATTAAGGTCCGTATAATATCCATTTCAGTTTATTTGACATCAAACAGGCAGGGTCCTGCTTTCATTCCCAGACAAGATTCATCACACAACCCCACCTCCCTACCAAACATCACCCATCTCAAACATACACAAAACTACACATACATGCACGAGTATACAAGAAGGAGAAAAACCATTATAACATTTCAAAAGGATATAAATATCTTCCACATAAGCAAAGACAATTTCCATATGCTTATCAGGTGCACATTCATTCATAGAGAAATCACAAATCTGGTAATCTAAAACTATAATATTTTATTTCATTTGAATTGTTTGATACAACAAAAAACACTTGTGGTATTTCATTACTGCAATGCTTTTGAATACTAATAATAGCAAAAAAAACATTACTTAAAATGAAATTGGAAGTGCCACATAGAATTGTACCTTAGGTTCTGAAGTTGTGATTGTCATTGTAAGTAAAACTCTCTCCAAACTTCTACGAACTTCATCTTCAGTTTTTCCATCAATTAACAGAAGCTGACCTTTGGGCTCTGTTAAGTCAGACAACAGAAGAACAAAAGAATTAAAGACATAAATTTTGATGATGCAAAATAAAATCATTTTTTAATGGAAGTTCTGGAAATCTGCATACAATGTAATACAAAAGAAAAGGGACCATGTAGAATACATAATACAGAAAAATAATCCCCTCTAACTATCACACTCAACTTTAGCCCCCCTCCCATCCCCCAAGGAAAAACCAAAAAATACATATGAAGAGCTACAAATAACAGAGGTAGAAAGCTCTATATATTGATGAAAAACCACAGGCATTGACAGGGGGAAAATAGATTAACCAATAAGATGGATTTCAAATCAGTTTCGTAATTCTAAAACTCACAAAACCAGATGCATAATTCAACAAGAATATGAGATTATCCTTCTAAGGGTCCTCACCGTTCATCACCTTTTACACTTTAAAATAATTGACTTGTGGATATTTTTTAATGAAAATTAAAGTCAGAGATCTGTGCTTAACTGTTTGACTAAATGAAGAAACAACACAGGCAAAAAGTATATAGAGTCAGCAAGCAAAGCCTCAAAAGAAGAGACTTACATCAAAATGTTTTTATCAGGTAGCAACAGCTTATTCACAGTCTCGCAAAAAAGTTTATCACTTTAAAAAGATTTTACGTAACAAAAGATACAGATAAATAACCAGCAAACATGACTACCTGGCGAAATAAAATTGCAAGAAAGAGCAATCTGTATGGCAGTATTCTGTTTGTCTCCAGTAAGCATCCAAAAATTTATTCCTGCCTTTCTCAGCGACTCAATTGTTTCTGGTACGCCATCCTGATTCAAAATGTCAAGAAAAATATCAGTTTCTAATAAAATCCAGATTTAATATCCGAAAAGTGTTTCATCTTTAATAATCAATTAAATCAATAGAAAAAAACATTATATTTATGATGACAGTTAAGAGTCCTGTTTATTTTTCTTGCTAAAACACTTATTGCCACTAATTTTAAGTTTTAAGATATTTGAAGGTGTTTGTTTCTCATCAAAACACTAACTTTAAAATCTGTCTGATTTAAAAAGTTAAGTCTCTAATGTTTCACTGAAACCAAATGTCAAAGCATGTTTTGAAATTTTATTTTTCCCAAAATTATCCTTCGAGTCCCAAAAGTCCAGATTAAGCAAAATCCCAAATTGGGCTTTCTGCATCCAATCCACCCTAAAGCTGACATATCCTAATTTTCTGTTGAGCACCGACTGAACATCCTCCAAATTGCCCATGTAGAAATAGCCTAGACTGGTTGTTGTAATGTTTTCCATACTCTTCTACCAGTTCCTTGTCCCTAGACACAACATTGCTGATGTTGTCAATCTTCTCCTTAGTGATGATGCAGTAGGATTGTCATTGAAGTCAGAGATGGAGGATCAGTAGTTAGAAAATGACTTCATAGTCAGGCGAGGTGGGAGTGACAGAAGTAAAGGAGAGAGATGGAGAAGAGGAGATGACTTGGGTGTAGGCTTCGATATTTAGCAGGGTGGCATTATGACCTAGTGGCTTCTAAGACATTTTAGGTAGAAAACTTAAATCTTATATATATATATATATATATATATATATATATAAATCCTCAGACTTCAGTGCCCTTTTGTAATATTCACCTGTAAACGATCCTCTATTGCTGTAACTCCAAGGACCTCCAAATCATGCTCTAATCTTTGACAGACCTCAGCAATTCTCCACTGCACAAACAGTGAATCAAGAAAGAAAATAGATTGATAAGTCATAATGTGTGTTTAATTCATTATCTATGTGAGTTTGGATGTCCACTAACCTCTCTATCAACTAATGTGCTACTAGCCTCTTTAAACATCAAAGACCATTCTTGATATTCATCTTCCTCTAACTCACGCCAAGCCAGACATAGCGTACGCAGGCCCAATTGAGCATATTGATCCACAGCTTCAATAAACATCCTTGTCTGCTGCCCTGAAGTATATTTTGAACAATCAAAAATGAATGCAACTGATGTGCATTAAATGAATTTTTTTTTTTTTTGTGATTAGCTGCAAATAATGGAGTATTTTGAAAATTGAGGTGTAAAGTGAAGCCACTTTTAGAAGCATGATCTACATAAGCTCATGCGCAAATGGAAAACAAAAAAGAATAGAGAAAAACCAAAAAAAAAAAAAAAACCTAATCCATGATGTTCGCACAGGAATAAAATAACAAAGATGGATAATCAGCAAGCTGACAAAGCAAGTGTATAGTGTAAATGCCATAAAGGTGCTTTCATGCTGAGGTAATGAAGGATGCAACCCAAGAGCTGGAACCATGGAGACATGAACAAACACTGATGCCCATAATTACATACCAGAACTGATTTCATTCAAGATTTTACAGGATTATACACGAAAGATCCCTTCAGGCTCTCTCTTTAGCCATATGACTCTTATCCTTGGGGAATCTTCCTCCACTAGCAGGTTTTAAGAAAAACTTCATTTATTCTGGTGCAGATGGCAGGAAGGCCTATATTTATTAGTTTCGACATGATTCCTTATGAGCATTGTTTCTATCTACTATAAAAATAATCAAGTTACTAATAACTGGATGAAACCAAGAAATAACCCCTCACGTGCAAAATTATAGAAGATTCCCTTTAAGATCAAACAATGTCATCGAATTGAGGATGACTATGTTCTTTAGCATCTACTATACTAGGAAGACTAGGCAGATAAAACATAAGAAGCATCCAACCAAGTTACATGCATTGCTTACATTCTCAAAAAGTACTGGCAAACTCTAGTTGAAATAATATAATGTAATCAGTAACAAAACTATTTTATTGAAAATAGAATAATAAAAAGTGATATATCAGGTTATGCTTGTTTAAAAACTTTGCTGACAAAAGTATTTGTATGATTTTCTTGCTAAATCCTACGTGGAGAATATATTTGAACTTCAATATGTGAATGTCAACACACATTACAATTACCGATTCATAAATTTGCTAAAACCTACGAACTCACAATTACAATGTTCTCTATTTAGCCTTTAAAGCACGGTTCCTAGCAATTATGAACAAAGGCAAAAGCTAGTGTCACTGTTACCAGTGAATGCATAAGGAAGAATTGCTTCATCTGCACCCTTTGACAAAAGTATTATCTTTCCATTCTGGCAATCCTTTACCACAACTGACATTCTTTTCCTATCAGAAGTGAACTCCAGAGTTTCCAAAACTTCATAGCGAATTATTGAAGCATTAAACCTGATCTCTGCAATAAATCAGTTTGAATTATAAAATCATTCTCATGATAAACATCATTCTCGAAAAGGCAGGAAAAATAACCTACCAAGAATATTTGCATTTCTATTAGAAAAAACCATATGCAACTGAGAAGCAGCTTGAACAAGTGCATCCTCATCCTGAGACTGTGCCTTGTACAAGATAGCCCCACTTTTACTACATAGAAAAGATAGGACTTATAACAATTATGAGCGCAGCCATAAATTTAAGTAAAATGAAACATATGCGAAGGATTCAACAGGGGTAGTCTCATAACCCCAGCATAGTGTGCTGCAAATAGAGAAGTAAGAATCACCTTTTAATAGGTATAACTGTATTACAAATAGCCATAACTGTTAGGAACCGTATAACATCAGGAGAGCCAGTGGCAACAGCATTGAGTAATCTTGAATCTGCAAATAAGAGCATATAACAAATAACAAAGTCAGAAACTAAAAGAAAAAATACATTTCATTCTAAGGAGACCCTAGATGCATGGAAGAAAACAAATCCATGTAAATTTAGACATACATCACTGAATAAAGAGTTCATGTTTAAGCACTCAAACATTTGTAATAAGAATATAGAATATTCTTAACAAATTATGCTTGTTAGGTGGATCAATAAAGGCAGGCATAACACAGTTACAAATTGACTATAGTAATTCGAAGAAATAATGATTGTTGTGCGAAGGTAGCTAAGTGACTACAGAATAATATGATAACTAAAACTTCAACCATGGTAAGTTGTGAAATTCGAGTGGGACAGGAATTAAACAGAACTTGGATGGTTTTCATTACAAATGAATAAGTAACTTCTGTATGGGCTAGAACAAATTCAAAGAAAATGTAGACTAAACCCAAAAACCTAAAATGAAAACCCTGACATGGTTAATTGACATGCAACAACCTCCTTTTCCATGAACTCCGGCCCTCCTTTTTCCCTCAGCGCAACCATTTATCTTTTCCTTGTTAAATTCCCAATCTAAGTTCATTTTTTCACCTACCAAACTTCTTTTCTACTTCTTTTTAGAATATCTGGATGTAAGGAATAGAAAGCAAAGACCAAAAGGGTGTGAAAGACAATATCTTCTTATTTCACAAAATTCTCCAACTGCAGCACAAACTTTAACCTATAAAATTCACATTACTACAATTTCCAATTAAATCTTTAACCTAAATTACGTTAAAAGTAGAAGAGAATCAACAGAAAAGAGTTAAAAGCAAAATAAGAAAAAGTGCAACAGAAAGAGAAGTAAATTAGCCATAAGCAAAATTCTTCAAACACTAAGTTACCCATCTCTAATTAATATTCATTTTTCATGAAAAGTTGAAATAACAAGCCTAAGAGTACACTTAAACCTTGGAAAATATAAAATCCTAGCCCTTACTATCAAACCAATGGAAAGTTTTAAGTTTCTATCCAGTTTTGTTTTAAAGGTCACATGCAGAATATTTTTTCAGCTATTATTTGTAAATTGGAGTGTATTGTGAATGTTTTTTCAGTTATTATTTGTAGACTGTAATATATTGTGAATTGCTTTTGGGACAGCTGGTCCTTGGTTGTACTTCTAGTCATTTTTAATGGATGTCTTATGTTTCCTACAAAAAAGAAAGTGTACAGAAGTTTGAAATACATCAAGTACATGCAACAAAATGACAATGTAAGAAGGTGTCATACGTATAAGATAATCAAACCTTTCAATGCATCTCCTGTCTCATTTCCAAAGAAAATGCCATTGATACAACACCTTCTAAATATCATTTTATTCTCAGTTAGGGTACCAGTTTTGTCAGTCAAAATGTACTCAACTTGTCCCAGGTCCTCGCTAATTGCTGTACTGCCACATTTTACATACACCTCTTATACATATATTCTAAGAAACAGTCTTTTTTTTAACATAATTGAAAATATTGTGTTCCTACTACCAAATAAACTCACTTCGTTGCATGGGCTGGAGTACCAGTTTCTTGGTCAATCATTTCATTGTCCCAGTCAATAAACTTTGCATATAAGCTCTTTACAAGGTCAAGAGAAACCTGCCAAATAAAAACAATTAACTGACAGGTGATCCTCAATACCTAATGCTCATCTCCACAATGGTGAACGAAAAAAAAATCCAAATGATAAAAAGCCCCATATTGAAGTATTTAAAATGTCCAGAAAAGATAATGGAATTAAAATATCATGATCCCCTTCTCTGGCATTAGCTAAAACAAAATAGGTTTCAAGGAGCATTCCTATTCGAACTTACTCAAGAAACTTCAAAGACTTCTGTTATTGCACTTTTTAGCTGCTCTCTTCATGAATTTAGTCCTATGAAATTTACAACTTAGCAAAGACTGAGGGTTGAACTTCCCCCTTATGTCATTTGGCTTTTCCAGCAACATTCTCACTCTATTGCTGTAAGCCTGTATTTTTAAGTACCAAACTTATTCAAGAAATGACTACTAGTAAAGTGTTTCCTTTTCCATTATTTTCTTGATGTTTTTGAACCCTAATCTGTATGGTAACTCAACTTCTTTGCAGCCAACTCTAGCCAATAAAGAGATCGACCCCTCATCCCGAAGCTAAGGGAATTGCCTTTCCTATGTGTGAAGTTGTAATGGTTAACATGTCTAAGGTGTAAGAAGGCATATTTGGTACTCATTCCAACCTGATACTCCTACATATATAATGTCATGTCAACATGGGAACTATAGTATCTAATGCTTAGTCCGGGGGGACAAATAAACAGGGTGACTAGGTGAATGTTATACAATTGAAGAAATGTTTTCATATTTATGGGCTTAGACATACAGAGGACAAGCATATAAAACACGTTTACATGTTCATATATGCATATATTTATGAATATGCTTATTAAGCATCTGACCATTCAAGTCTTTTGAGACTTTAAATGATACCTCACGACCACATGAGAATAAAAAACCAAACAAAATTATTATTATTATTATTATTATTATTATTATTATTTTAGTTGTACTAGGTCTTATTCTTTAATAAACTCAGCTATTAGATTATCTAGAAGTTAAGGTCGTCCTTCCAAAATATGGGAAACCATTTGCAACATAAATTCTGAGAATCTATTGTTTATTTTCACCAATATTAAGAAAAAGTTTCTGTGAATTAACATAATTTCAAAAGGTAACTGTGAGAACCTTGAGATCCAAGAAACTAACAACAATTATGCTCAACCATAGAACAATAGTGCAGACAATCAAATAAAAACAGATACCAAAATTACCTTAATTGATATGGGTATCATGATGGAACAGAGTAGTTCAAACCGGAGAGGGATGACTAATAGTTCATACCACGGACCTTCCTCAGGATATAGGACATACCATTGCTGCAAGGGAGAACAAGAAATCATTGCAGATGTTCAATAATTAATAATATTGTAGCATTGCAGATATTCAATAATTAATAGTACAATACTATGTAACAGGGTAAAGAGAATAATAAAATAAAATCACTTAAAAGTCACAACTAACAATGAACCATATGACTCTTTTTCCTCTCTTTTATCTTTTTCTAACAAATAGTATATTGAACCCACATTTATTTTGGTCTAGAGGCAACTGAGTTCACACAAAAATAATAACAATAGTAATAATAATTATTATCATATAGATAAATAAAAAATTTAAATAAATTAGTTGCAGACAAAAAAAAGGGATAATTCCCAATTCATATCCTGTAAAGTGAAGACCTTCAGGAAGTTCACAAGTATAATTCAGAATCCTTACCAATGCAGACACACATTAAACTACTGAAACTTTAATAAACAACAACTTTAAACAGTCACAGAAGTGCTGACAGCAACAAAACAACTAGCCGAAAGTAAACTCACTCACAAAGCAGATTCCAACACACTCAAGAAAGTTAAATTAATGATTAATGCTAAACTGTTGAGAAAAAATATTTACACACCTCTCTATTATAATGCAACTCAAGATGTTGTCCAAACATCAACTGTTTTAAATGAAAGATTAACAAAGTATCTCAAAAGAATGAAATATTATACACACTTCAACCAAACATCAACTGTTTTATAAGAAAGACATGACAACTATATGTCAAACAATTTTTTTTTTTTAACTGCATAAAAGTTCGACATACAATAGTGGCATACCTTCCTTGCTTCTGTATCCTTCCATACATTACCAGCTATGCCTAGAACCATTACAACCACAATTTGAAAAATAAATATTGCTCCAGTCAACTTGTCAATCATAGCATCCACAGCTGTAAGCTTTGGTTCAGCTATGCCTCTACTCATACCCAGTTTGGTTTCATTGCCTGATGAGAATAAGAAGTATGAGAATTACATAAACAAACAATTGCATCAACCTGATATAAAAACTCTGGGTGGACACCAGAAATTTGATTTTTAACAACGTTAACTATCTTTAACTTATCTAGAGGCCACTTGAATTTAAGAAAATAGTTCCTAAACTTCTTCAAAGCGGCAAAATTTTCACTGTAAGTCAAAATATTTTTAATTTCATAATCACTTGGAAAGAAAATGAAAAAATAACAAGTCTCTTGTGGCATATGGTAGTAACTTATAAATTTAGAGGATACACTAAACATGGAACTTTAATAAATTTTATAAGATTCATATGTGCTTATACTACTGCACTGGGTTAGGAACAGAGGCAGCCAAACCCAGTCCTCCTTTTATTTATTTTTCCCATTAGATAATTTACATTATCAGCCATTAAGAAACTTCACATTTTGTAATTCAATCACATTTTTCCTGCTTAAAGAACGTCTAGAAAACAATAAGATCTAAATATTGTGGTAATAAAGTATGAATATCAAGAACTTAAATGTCATAACAATGAGAAAAAGAAAGGACATCAAAATTACAAAAACGAAATTTAAAGATAATCAAAGTTCCCAGTTTTTTACTGCATAAGCAAAGGTAGTTTAAACTTTGAGGTACAATGGCAAAAAACAATGTCAAAATGAGAATGTAAAAAGATGAAAATAAGCCTTTATAAGTCTTAACACTATAAACAAAGCTTATCAAACAGAAGCTTAAACCTACCAAGAGATTATTCTGCAAGCATCCGAAACCATGCTATAAGAAATCCAAAAGAATGATTGGATGATAGATTACTATGAGTATAATGTGTACTGAATGTTTTTAAACAAGCAATAATTTAATGATGGTAACAAATAACAGGAAAATGGAGTGATCTTAATCACAAACCCAGTCAATTCTTAAATTTCTATAGTCAAACCCAGAGTAACCTTGCTAAGACAAGCCAAACCAAATTAACTGCCTCACTGGGGATTCAAGATTGGTCATTCCTCCCACATATGCAAGCAAATATCTTGCTGAAGGAAGCAGCCATCAGGTTCCAACATATTAAACTAAAACATCCTAATCAGTTTATTTTATTTACTTTTTTTTTTCCTCCCCTTTCTGCTTTCATCTAGGAGGTGCACAAAAAGTAAACAAGTATAAAATTAGCTATGAGCTTCAAAATTAATAAAAACTTGCCTGTGTAGACTGCAATGCCACAAGCCCACTCTGTATTTCGCAAGTAACATGACTGAAGAACTGTGTTTTTTATAGTTAATGGGCACAAATCATTATCAATAAATGGAGGAAACAATCTCAAATTTGCATCAAATCTTGTGATATCCTTGTCTGGAATAGGACACTCAATTACACCCTGCACACACGCAGACACACACACACAGAATTAATCACCCACTATGACAAAGTAAAGATTCAACCATGCAAAATCTCAGTAATAAAATCTTGCCTTAATTCTGTGCAAGAGTTCAAGATCAATCCCCATGCAAGCAGATGGAATGAGTCTTGTCTTAAGATCAGTTTCACCATCTAGTGCAGCAGTCTGCAAAACAAGTTAACACTGTAGGAACTTGAACTGTTGAAAACAATATCAATCATCTCGCAGCCAAGGAAGAAAAACTTAGGCAGAAAAAGAAACACCAGCACTGCCATCTTTCTGGGATATAGAGATCCCTTCTAAACATAAAATTGATAGAATGTAAAACATTTTGTGTATTTAGAAAATGAAAAATCATGCAAATGTGTCAGATCAGAAACATTGTCATCCAAGATCAGAGAAAAGTAACACTAATAACCATAAGATGAATTCAAATAGAATTGACTAGCCCAATAATCTTGCCATGCTTCATTTCAAATTGAGCTAAACATAACAAAGATAAAAGCCCTTCAGTTCAAACTTTAGATCGACCTTGGACTAATGTAGTGAAAGATATCAAGTTGCCTGGCATAAAACTTCCTTAAAAATATAGACTTAGACAATCATATTAGTTGTATACCAATAACAAGATTCTACTGTACAAATTGTCTTAGTAAAAATACAAATCAGAAATGAGATGCAATATAGTATTCTTGAATATTTATTTCCAAAGTCCTCACTCTTCATACAAAAGACTATACAAATTTTCCAATTTCAGAAGGTTTGTCCATGACTTGATCAGCATCAAACTGAAATATCCTACTGAAAACTAAGCAAATTAAAGATGTAGTTCTACTAAGACTTTCTTAATCAAATCCAGCAAAATTTAAAGAAGCAGACATCAAAACAGCTAAAATTTTCAACAAGACATCAAAACAACTAAAATTTTCAACAAATTTTTCAAACTCACTTGCATTTAGTGAGATTTCGAGTTATGTTGCCCTTTACCATGGCATGCTCTACAATTGCCACGTCTACCATTATTTTCTTCTTGTAAGAAAGAGAAAATTTGTGTAGAAAGGAAGTAAACAGGAGAACAAGAGGTCCTGCCACACTAAATCAAACTAACACGAAAATCTAGAAATGCAGTCACAATAAGCCATCAAACCCAACACTAATAGCATATTTCCCTTCAACCTAAATGACTAAAAACAAAGGAACTCCTTAAAATTCCTTTGCTAGAAATGCAGTCACAATAAGCCATCAAACCCAACACTAATAGCATATTTCCCTTCAACCTAAATGACTAAAAACAAAGGAACTCCTTAAAATTCCTTTGCTTAGCCCAAAAGACAAACAAGGGTAAAATAGTTTGTTCCTACCAATTAAAGTTCAAACCCAGCCTATCGATGCACCGTGACCAAGAGTTGAATATTCACCTCTATATAGCACAAGCCTTGTGGGTCAGAGGTCCCAATCAAAACAAGATCACATGGAACTTCATCATTTTCCCGAAGCCATACTAGATTACCAACACAAATATCCTGTGCCTGAATCTACAAGTTGACATAAAACACATCAACCAGTTAGTTCCAAAAGATTTAAGAGACAAAAGAAAAAGAATCTAATTCAGAGATCTTACACAACCAAAGATGGATTTGAAAATTAACTATAGCAAGAAGAGAGCAGTGTATTCAACAACATAATTTTTTGCTTTTGTTGCTTTGTGCATCTACTTGAGCATCTATGAACATTGTTTGCATCTCTCAAGGGAAAGCAATGAAAGGATACTAGGATGAGATAATCCCACCATATACATAATAGGTTCATCGGATGGAAAAACCCACATCATAACTCACAAGAGAATCTAAGCAACAGGATTATATGATCATAGTACTTTTTTAAAATCATATACTAACTTTTAAAAATCAACAAGGAACTTTTTTTCCTTTTAGTTATGAAAATGATTTCCAGCTGGAAAACGTCAGAGGTAATGGCTTTTGAGCAGTCGTGGGGGAAGGCAAGAAAGCTTCCCAGCAATGATGCCATGGATACAGAAACACAACACAGGGCGATCATTCTAAAATCCAAGTAATCATTGTTCTATGTCCATGTTAAATTTCTTAAAGTACAGACCATCAATATTTGCTTGAGAAGACATATTTAATGTTTATGTGGTAGATATAAATTACCATCCAAAGAAAAAGAGAAGCATTTAATCACGACACTTTTCTGTCCAGTGTGTAAATAAACTAGCTGTAACCCCTTCTTACCCAACCTCCATTTTTGGCTGGCATCTCTCTAGTAAATAGAGGTTAAGCGCCAAACTTTTCCTCTATGAAATAAATAAACCATTCTCATAAGTCATTAAGTATATCACTTAATTATATGTCACATTTTAAAGTTAAGAGGATCTTAATTATTACAAACAGCCCATTTGTAAAGCATTAAGATACACAGGATTAGTCCAGAATGTAAGAAGATTTGTAAATACACATGAATACATAAAACTATTCCTACCAATGATAGCCCTAATATATGTTAAAAGTTTAACAAGCCATGCATAAGATTATAAGTTGTCATTCTTCTCGCCAACACTGTCAATGAGAATGAACAACTAAATATAAATTGCAATCTCATATACAGAAAAACCAATTGTTGGTAACTGCTCAAATGCACAAAACTAACTACCAAACAAATTAAGCAATGCCGGTCGAGTTGAGTAATTTTTCCATTTAATTATATAAAAACTAACCTTGTCTTTTTTCCAACAAATTTCAAACCATAAAGAAGAATGCAAACCACAGAATGAAAAAGATGGCAAGAAAGAGGTTTGAATACATGTTTTTTAATGCCCTGCTTGACAACCCAAACTTCTTTCTCATTTGCTTTCTTGTCTGAGAGATATCTATTGTAATCGTCCCATGCTTCCTTGGTTGCAGAGACTGCAAAAATAAAAATAAGTGGACCCCATGTACTGGCAGGATTTACTGGAGTAATAAGCGACCATAACTGAAGGCAAGCTATCAGCAAAAAGTACTGGTTCATAAAGCGGCTGAAAAAGAACAAAATTTATAAGAGAAGGCAGAATGACAAAAATATAAATGAAGCATACCAGAAATTTTATACCCAAAAAAAAAAAAAAAGGCAGTTAGCTCAAAAAGATCAAGCATTTTAAATGAAAATGGTCACTGGACACATAAAGACAAACTTGCAACCATATTAATAAAGAGGATAGCCCAAAAGAAATAGATGTTGTAGCACAAAAATACACATCACAATGAAAAGCTAGTTTTCTCTTCTGATATAAGATGAAGGATCAAGAAAGTATCCAGTTCTCTGGATTCTCCAGTTGTGACTGAGGTCCATTTGAAATAAGTTAAGCTCCATGGATCACAGGTCTAACTAGAAATAGGATCAGGACCAAGCACATGCAAACTTCATTACACAAGAATCAAAGAAGAGTAGCCTACAAAAAGGTTTCATTTTTTATACGCTCCAAAAGCAAGCTGAACACATTTTGTAGAAAGAACAAAAATTTTACACTATAAAACTTGAATAAGTCATCCAAGATAGAAACAGAACATTTGGTTGCAATAGATGGTCTCCTTCGCATATTTTAATATCTTTGTGGTTTTCCTACTTTCATAGCCTACCAACATAGGATGATAGTCCTCCTTTTATCCTTGCACAACTTTTCCTCCTTTTTGCAATAGAACTTATGTTGCTTCTAAAATGAAAATATCTAGTGAATGAACTAATTACTAAAGGTTTCTACTGGTATATATGATGCATGTAGGTGTCATTTTACATTCTTGAGCATAGATAGAAAAGCAATAAAAGCCAAACTAGAAATATTTCTTTGAAATCAACATGCTATGATTTCTCTTGGTTCTAACATTCTTGATCTCTAGTTTTCCAGCATGATAGACATTATAGCAAACCCATCAGCTTTACTATTTCTTGGCAACAGACTGGAAGTGAAAAAGTGATGAACATGTTGAATTGAAAAGATATAAACCTCCCTTGAACAATTTACTTAATCAATATACAACAACAGTTTGGTGAGATCCAATAAAAAGTTAACAGCATCAACTGAAGAATCACCTGAACTGTTCCCATAAATTTTTTGGGAGGAAGTTTAATAAAGTATACTTTCTGTTGGATATACGGTTGGCACAGTACAGATCATGAGAAGATTTATCATCATTGATGTAGACATATCGCTTCATTCTTGAATTAGACGCATATGATGAAGTTCAAATGCTTATAACAAGTTCATCATAGCTCCCAAAATCGTTCAGCTCTTCTGCAAGAAGCATAGCACAAAGTTTAAATTAAATGTTAAGAAGACAGTCAACATTCATATCAAATAAGGCACACAGCCACACTCTAATAAAGACACAGAAGGAGCACAATATAGCAAAACTTGAAGCAACACCATAGTTAACAAACTCGCTGCCAAGCAAAATTACCACAAATGGATTCCTATAAAACCAGATTCGCTTCTGCAGCACTCAAAATAGGTCTCTCAAGACAAATGGACATACCCCAAAATCCACATGATTGAATCTGAAGTTGCAGAAACCAAAATTTACATCAATCTAAACATTCAAATTCCTAATGTAAACCTTACAGGAGTCTATTGACAGAAATCAAGTCCGACCCATCATAAGAAAAACAATCAAAAGGCGAAATTTGCGTTATTCCCATTACCCTATGAGCAAAAAAACCCCATCATATCAACGTTTCTTTCAAATACTAGGTCCTCTAAACAAATTGAAATTCAAAACATTGACTATATAACTCCATTGAAATTTCAAATGACCCTCCATTTACCAAGAAACCTCTAAATAACAATGATCCAAATCTTTGTTACAGATAGAATAGAACGCGAGGGAATTGTACCTGGGTTGTTCATCCAAGTCTTGGTCTCTCTCCTTCGTCCTGGTGAGGATCGTGCTCCTCGTCCTCCCCTGTTTGAAAGTGGATGGAGTGATCACGTGTATACGCATTCACGAGTTGATTTGTGTGGTTTCTTCTTTTTATTGAAAAGGCAACCATCTGATGGCGACACGTATCTGGCCCAGACTCAAATGAACAATTTAACCTGCTATATTTGGTGCTATTTACATAAATAACTCTCTGTTTTAGAAATTATCTCGCATTTTAATTTTATTTGGGAATATTTAATTTATTTCATCTAAAGCTTGGCAAAAACACACTCAACCACTCTAGTTTGAATGGCCATCATTAGCTTCTACTATTTTAAAAAGAAAAATAAATTATATTTCGACATTTTTGCATAATTAACACTATTTTAAAAAATTACACTATAGTACTCACATTTTATCTTTAGTTAAAAATTTTACCGATGATTTCGATATAATAATATAAAAATCACCAACTCATTTAATAATTATATCTATCAAATAATAATGGGATGGTATTTAATTGGCTTCAATATAGATTTATTTATCTATTTTTAAATTTTATTATTTTGCTAACAAATAATGTATAGTCACGTTGATAAGTTTTTTTTTTTTTATCAACTACTAATTGATAAGTTGGTGGGTTTAATCGCAAGTAAAGCATTAATTATTTAGGCATTGAACACGATTGAATCTTCGTCAATATGATTTTATGCCATTAACTTTGGGCTTCTTCTGGCCTTCTTCCGAGTATGGTGGGTGGCGGACTTCCATTACCTTTGGGCTTCTAAGTGTATGGTAGGTAGTGGACTATTGGATATTATCTTATCTTTTGGGCTACTATTTGACTAGGGGTTGGTAACCTACGTGTATGGTGTTACTAATGAGTTGGATATATTATCATCATTGTTATTATTATTTCGGTTAAAAATATTATTATTATTCATTTTTATTATGAGGAAAACATACTTTATTAAGGACAACACGCGACCCACACTGGTGTTGAGGCAGACCCTTTAGCTCCATATTAGTATGTGCTTTGTCTATAATTAATCTTGCAAACCTAACATTGTATCTCAAATTAATAATTAATTTAGCACTTATTTGATAATATAGTTTTTTTTATTAAATTATATATAATTTAATTAGTTTATAATTTAGTTAAAATTTATTAAATATTAATTAGAATAAAAATATAAAAAAGAATAAAAAATATAATAGAAAATAAAAACACTTTCAAGTTGTTTTTATTTTTTATTTAATTAAATAATTTAATTAATATTTAACTAATTCAAATTAATTTTTAAATTAATTAAATTATATATAATTAAAAAAAAACAACTATATTATCACAACTATATTATCATATGCTCCTTAATTAATAATTTAGCACATTATTTCATATTTAAAAGGAAAAAACAAAAATTTTATTAGAAAACCATTACTAAAATCACCTACCAGACACCTGTCTTGATCCTCTCCCACCTCGGAAGCTATGTTGATGACGTGGCCCTCGGTTCCAGACTCGGAGCGGTGCGGTCCGTTCCGTGCGGATGTAGCCGCCCTAACGACCCAAAATCCCCAAGTTTAACTTTTTTGGCGGTGGATACGTGGCGCGTAATGATGAATTATCTCTCGGAAACCAATGGTGGGTCCCACTGATCTGATAACATTCAGGAGCGATTTGACCACGCAAACACTGGCGGCTTTTGCTTCCTGTCCCCATTTTTGGACACGTCATAGCTCCTCTTACCGGCTTCAGTGCGCCGTACGCACCCCATCCCACGTGCTTCGCTGCTTCATTTTGCTTTGTCTGCACGCTCACCCAACAAACTCTATCCCACGCGCGCGCGTGTTTCATTTAAAAGAACTCTGACGTATTTACTTTATCACCACATCTTTCACTGACATGTTAATTCTTTTTTTTATCAAATACTATCTATTTGTAATTTACAATTTATCATTGATTTTAAATTTAATTGCCTATTATAATGTCAATTGATAAAGTACAACGAAAAAGAAAAAAATTTCATCTTTTTTATATGACCGTAACAAGTAAAAATAAATTCAGAATTTTAACCTTACATTAATTATTAATTAAAAAAATTATCATACAATTATTCTTATAAAAACAATAATTGAAACATTTCTAATAAGATTATCTCCATCGTTATCGGTTTCTCTTGAATTTCATTTGTTCATGACACGTGGCACGTGGACTGGATAACGGAAATGCTATCCATCGTAAACTACAAAAACAAATTTATTCATATAGTTAATTAAGAAAAAGAAGATAATTTTTTCTATTTATATAAAAATATGATGCATGCATGGTTGATAAAGAATGTCATTTCATGTCATGTCATGTCATTCAGGGATATGCATACGTGCATGATCCAAAGTATGAAAGATGAAAAAAAAAGCGAAACGGTGAAGTGTGGGGGGGGTGAGGGAGTGGGTGGTGGGTGGGTTTATAGAGGGGAGGCGCTACGAAAGCGAAATCCTCTCCACATATTCAGCCGACGCTATTAGACAGGGGACCCACCGAAAGCGGCAGCGACGGCACTCCCAAACACTTTCTTCTTCACCCAAACAATGCCGCTTTTGAAATGACCCTTTTACCCATCTATCTCTCTTTCTTCGCGTGGGCCCCACGGATGTCCGTCCGTCCCCTCTCCCCTCTCACCCACCTCAACGCTTCTCGCTGCTTGCCACGAAAAAACGCTTGCCTTTTTGATTAAATTAATTGATTTATATTCTTAACGTTTAAATATTAAATATTTTATTAAAATAAAACAAACTATAAATTGGGCGGCCAAAAAGCTACACGCCATCCACCGCGACCGCGAGTCATACGTACCAGCGAAATTAGGAATTCTAAGCGGGTCCCACATTTTACTCACCACTTCCACTTGCGACTTTGCCCCGCCGATTGCCGTCCTCTTTTAAATTACTATTATCATTTTTGGTTTTTGTTGTTGCAAATATTTTATAACGTTTTTTTAATAATGTTATAAAAAATTCTAAACTATTAGACTAATACTATTTTATGATTTGATATAACATTCTTATCCCTTATACTTGTTAACGACAAAACTACGTCTTTCAAGTAAAAAAACGAAACGACGCGTCGCCCTACACGTGTGACCCTGAAAAATTACAACTCAACACCTATGTAAAAATAAAATAATTTTCATCTTTTGAATAAATAAAATAATTTGAAAATTTACATTTTGAAGCTATGAGAAAAAGAGAGGTTTTTTTAAATAAGAAAATATAATCAAAGTACAGTTATCCTCCTGAGCATTTTTCATTTCTTTAATTGTTATCAAGACCAAATTACTTCACTGTGCAACTTTGTTTGCCTTCCTAATCGGCAACACTTGTTTTATGTACACAAAAGTAAATTTACTCTATTTTTAATCTTATTTTCCCGAAACCCATAAAACATATACACAGCAGATATAGGGGAATTTTACCAAAACAAAAAAAAACAAATATTGGGGAAAAACATTACATGTATAATAATCCTTTTTCCATTCTTAGTTGCTCTGGAAAATGTGGTTAAAAAATTAAGTAAAAACCTAAATCATTTACATTAACATGGAAGGCAAACCCTTACAACAACAAAGGTTTGTCAGGTTTGTCTCCCTCTCTCTAGCTACCTCCTCAAAGTACAAAATAAACAGATTTTTGTTCTCCAAAAGAAAAAAGAAGCAAAATAAGAAAAAAGGTTTTGCTTTCTGGTTATAAACGAAATAAGAAAAAGAAAAGGTTAGAAAATTAGGCGTCCACCGGAGGTGCCACATTAAGGTCAAGATCAAGCAATTTTTTAGGTTGACCATCGACCCCGGAAGACGAGTCCGACTCGCTGTGAGTCAGGAAGGGCCCAGACACAACCCCGCCGTCGAACTCAACCGTGCTCGTTCCATACCGGACAGGGAAAACCGTACTCACATACTCCCCCCTCTTCAGCGCGTCCAGGAACAGCACCTGACCACGCGCGTGCGACAAACCTCCATACACGACCTGCTGCTGCATCACCGGCACCGGCACCGGCTGCGGCTGCTGAAGAAACGGAAACACACCGACGACAGGACCCCCGCCTCCCACGCAGCGCGTGGGCTCACGCTCGGGAGCTTCCCGACCCGAGGACTCGACGCTGCTGCTGTTGCTCGGACTGTGCTGCGAAACGGCGTCGTTGGCAGCCGCGGTGTCGGTGGGGACCAGAGGGAAGTTAGTCTTGGCTTTGGCGCCGCGGAATTCCCTGGCGGCGTCGTCGTAGGCCTTGGCGGCTTCCTCGGCCGTGTCGAAGGTTCCGAGCCAAACGCGGCTCTTCTTGCCGGGGTCCCTAATCTCAGCGGCGTATCTTCCCCACGGCCTCTTACGCACACCTCTGTAATGCATTTCTTTGCCGTCACCGCTCGTTTTGTTACCGCTCGCCGACTTCTTGACGCCGAGCCTGTCTTTCAGAGCCATTTCCGTGCTTCTGGTTTTGTCTCTCTCCCTGTGAAGATGCAAGAGTGCACGTAGAACAAATGGGTGTTGTGCTGTGGAAGGGACATTGCAAATGTGGTTGGGATTATATAGGGGAAGAGGGAGTGTTTTTTAATTATGATTTAATTCATAATTTCCAAATGTTTTTTTAATAATTAAATTTTGTTTTGGGTTGCTGTTGGGTGGTCAGCGAGGAGTTTGACTGAGCCGAGGGAGCGCCGCCCAACCCAAACAAAGGTCTTAAAGGGGGTTACGTGGCAAGCGGGAATTTCTAGACAAGCGGTGAGCTGTTTGATTCTGTGCCGGCTTATGCCCCTACGGCCGCTATTACGGCAGACATTTAGCAAAATTTCATCTTCACGCCTTTTGCATTAGAGCGTGCACACTCTCTTCTATTAATCTATCTATCTATATATATTTATGATTATGAATTAATAATTAATAAATATTTTCCCTCTAAGAAGAAAGTAAGTGTTTTTTTTTTCTTTCTTAAGAACAAGATGCTGCCGCAAGAAAATTTTTGGGAATTTTTTTATGTTGTTTAGAATCAATGAGCTCAAAGAATAACAAATGTGAGATATTATAATTTTATTATTCATTTAAAATGAAAGTTAAGAAAAATATAAATTATATTTTTAATAAAAATACGTAAAATTTTACTTTTAATTTATATCGAATACAACTGAAATAAATATATATATATATTAATTGTCGTTTTATTTGCTATTGATACACAAAATTACACAAGTAAATTTGGAATATTAAATAAATCAAAAATATATTTCTTTCACCAAGAAATAAAATTAATAGCACCACAGAAATTTTAGTTTAAAATGTCCGAAACTATTTCAAAGCAGTAGCATTAGGAATGGAACAGTGAGAGCGTGGGCGCCACGCTCCTCTAGCGAAGAGATGGCATAGTAAGCTACGATTAGTGGATATAGCTGAGGACGACCAATTCCAACGACTATCACAATCATCCGCCACGTCAAACACAACGCTCTCTCTCTCTCTCTCTCGTATCGCTTCCGTTTGAATAGCTCTTCAAACCAAACCGACAGTTCGTAAACAGTGAGTGAGAGAGGTCTTCCAGTGAGACGTCGACACGCGTCGCCGTCTTGAAGCTTACGCGTCTTCTAATATGGAAAGCCGTGTCGTTGCCATCATTGCGGTTTCGGTGCAATCACCGAATTACGTCTGTGTTTTTTGTCTTTTGTCTTCTAACTCTCACACAATCTCTCCCTTAGATTTGCCACGCGACTCTCTGTCTGCGCTTCCTTTTACATTGCTTTTTCACCCACGCGCCCCATTCCTGCGCGTGCCTTGTTTGTTTGACATAGACTTGTCGTAAAGGTCATGTTAAGAGGTCAAAGTTTAAAGCCTTTAGTTTTCATTTCTTTAATAAAAAAAATTATATTAACATCCTCTTTATTATTATTATTATTATTATTATTTTTTTGGCTTGGCTTGAGAGGCCACAAGTCAAGCTTAAGGAAATTTGTTGTGGACTTCCTTTGCTAGTAAACCTAGTTCTCGTTTTATTTGTTTTTGGTCTTAAATTTGAATCTATATAAAACTGTTTCATAACATTTTCCATTTTATTTTATAAAAAGATAATATTAGCATTTTCTTCTTACATTTAATCTTAAAAGGCTTTTCTACATTAAAAAATGAAAAAAAATAAAAATGAGTATAATTCCAAATAGAGGAACATAAGAGCCAAATGTGCCATGGTGGAAGTCCATCAAAAGAACTACCATGAATAACAATAGGATGGGTAGCAGAGACTGGAAGTTGTACAAATTGGGCTGGATCAAGAAGCTTGGGCTAGGTTGTTTGGAAAGTTGAACCATGCCAAAGTCAGCCCATGGGCTAATTGGTTCAGGCCCAATAAGTAAAATAAGAAGGAAAAAAAAAAGAAAGAAGATAAATTCAAATAGTCTGGTTTTGGAAAGACGAATAATATGGCTCAAGCAAATTCCATTTGCACTGCCATTTGAATTTCTATAAGCGTTCCTCTTATCTAAAATTTCCATTAAGGCCAGAAGCACTAACATGGGGAGGAGTGTGTATAAAGTTCACATTTGGTTGTGCAAAAAGCCACTACTACAATCTCTTTATTTATTTATTTTTTTAATTTTTATTGTTTTCAATGTCAAATAAAAGATTTAGGAAATAGTTGATATGGAAAATATAGGAATCAATTTACTTTTTAGCTCTTTGGTGATGTTTATGTTTATGTATTTGATTTTATTTATTTTTTGAATATTTTTTTTCCATTTTTATTATTTTTTTTAAGAAACTAAGTTTATAAATGACTATTATGGTAAAACTAAGTAAGTTTATAGATGATTATTATGGTAAAACTACTGGAGATCGTTTTTAATCTTGTGTTTCAGTATTATTATTATATGTGGGTCCAACGTACGGCTAGCATTAGATTGAATTAGAATTTGACTTGTTGGTAGTCCCCTTAGAATTTGAGTTGTAGATGTCCTCTTTCTTCTCTCTATTAATTCGGTGTGATTGTATTAATTTTATATCATTACAAGCTTGAGCCGTTCGTAACTCATAAAAATCATTGAGACTAGTTTGAGAATCCTAATAATGTGTTAGGTTTAAAGTCTTGGAAGAATATCTGCAGGCCTAAAGCATGACGAGGTGTCGATCTCGGGCTCTCAAGGGAGGCTAATGTGGCTTTATTAGCCAAGTTGGGGTGGATGGTAGCAGCCGGAGAAAGAAGATTGTGGACTGAGATGCTTTCAAAAAAGTACTTGAAAGGAGTGAGTTTCTTTAAACACAAGCTGAAGAAGGGGGCCTCACATGTTTGGAGGAGTATCCTAATAACAAGGAAGGTCTTGGAAGAGAATTCCTGTTTTAAATTAGGAGATGAGGCTAACATTATGAGTTCCAGAATTAGTGGGTTATAAACCAATAGCAAAAGAGGGTGTGGATATTTCAAGCTGAAAAAGGGTAATTGATTTTAAAAAGGAATCCACAAATGAATAGAATGAGGAGTTGTTGAGACAAACTTATGAGCCAAGAATTGTTCGAGGCTATCCTGAAGCTTCAATGGCCAAGTATTGTTTGTGAAGATAAGCTGATTTTGATAGGCAGAGATAAGGGATTCTTTATAGTCCAAAACTGTTACCAAGCATAGTTGAATGTTGAGTTAAGTAAGGGAGACGAAGGTACATGGTCCCGGCTTTGGGAGTTAAAGATTCATGAGCGGTTGAAGATATTTCTGTGGCATATGCATACAAGGGTCCTACCTACCAATCTTACACTTCACTAGAGAACAAGAAGAGGTGACACAACTTGTGTGCTTTGTGGTAAGGAAGATGAAAGCATTATTCACCTCTTCAAGAAGTGTAAGGTTACAAAGATGGCAGCTTTCACAAGTAAATGGAATTGTAGGTTGGAAGTCTGGAATCTGGAAACTGAATCTGAACTATTGAATTTTTGTATTGATCCTCCAAAAGAGGCTTGGATATGTGGAGCAAACAAGGGTTTCATTGTTATTTTTCTTGCATGCTTGTTTTACATAATTTGGAATTATAGGAACTATATAGTTCACTCTGGCAGGAAAAGTTTGGAGGAGGTAGTTAGCTTGCTGAATGAGAATGTAATGGATTTTTTGAGGGTTTGGGAAAACTTTTCTCCTAGCACAGATAAAAGGAAGACAAGGGAGGTGTGGAAGCCACCTTCACCTGGCTGATTAAAAGGGAATTTTGATGCTGATTTTAAGGATGGCAAGGTAGCAATGGCGATGGTGATAAGAGATGATAGAAGACGAATAAAACACATAGCCACCAAAACAGAGAGGCAACAAACCCACTAGAAGCTGAGATGAAAGCCTTTGCTTGGGCTTTGGAGATAGCACTTACAAAACCTTGGTCGCGAATTCATTGGTCTTTAGACGCGAAGCAATCAACTCATCCCATGATTTGTATGATTGGAATTCAACATATTTGACACTTTTTTGCAGGCAGACCTTGAAATCTAAAGGGTGGTTTTTGACATGGATTGAAAGAGGTTCGAATAGGTTGGTAGATAAAGTTGCTAAAATCTCTTTTAGAAGTTTAGTTCCTATTTTATTTCCTTCTATTGATCTAAGTTGTAATTTTTTCCTTTAAGCTTGTTAGACGTTGTTATACAAGATCATTGTACTGAAGGTCTTGAGTTGTAAGCCTTTTTGGCTTTTTTTGTGCTTAATGCAAGTATTATTCACCAAAAAAAAAATACTACGTTAGGTCATTTTATACTAATCTTTTATTTCATCAATCATGTTCATGTAGTATGTTAGGTTAAAAAACCTAATGAATTTATGATAATGCTTTATAAATTAATATGATAGTGCTTCACTATAATGAATCTATGATAGTTTTATAAATTAATACAACATTAGACAATATTAGATAATATTGAAATTATAATGTAGGAAGTTGATTATAAATGCTCTTATTTCTTTGTATAAAAAAAGAATCACATGTTTTGTAACCACTAATTACCAATCATATATGCCTCATCAGAATATCCAACGGCCTAATTTGTCCTTGGAGAGCTAGAGACAAGTGGGATGATGGTATTTGTGAGTGTGCAAGTCAAGTAACAAAAAATGACATCATTTTAGTCGTAGACCAGCAACCATCCCATCCCTTTCCCCATCCACCATGCTCCAACAAAGGAAAAGGGGGAGGCGTCTTGGTTGTTTCATACCAAAACGCCAAAACCACGTAGTTTTTTTGGGTTCCTCAACTGAAGCAAAATGAAACATTAATTGGAATAAATATTTATGAAAACCTCAATCAAAATATGATCAAATTAGAAAGTAGTGAAGTGTACTAAGCTCTACCGTAGCCATTTGATTCACACAGCGGTGAAATCCAAACACTACTAGAAGCAACCGTAAGCGCATATAGTAGCTATAAATAAAATTCATTATTTGACTTGGATGCCCCCTTAAAGAGTATTGTTGTTCATGTGTTTCTTTAACCATTCTATAATAAATAAATAAATAATTAAATATAATCTACACAAAAAAAGGCACCACATAATTAAAATAAAATGATAAAAAATTAAATCAAATATCCAAATCATGAATCCGATAAAAAATTAAAAATATATATTAAATCCCACAATTATAAACACATTTATTAGTGAAGTCTCAATTCATATTCAAAATATTACAAAGTCACACCACATATAATTAAAAATTAATATTTATTAAAAAATAAAATAAATAAATTTTATTTATTTATTATTTTTATTAAGTCCATGTGAATTGATTAATTTTTACAATCATGTGACATATTATTATAATTCATAATATATGAGCTATGTAGTTATGGAGAGAAAATCTATATATATATATATATATATATATTTGTGTTTTCATAAAGCAATCGCATTGAATTGGAATTAAAATAAATTTGGAATATATAAATGGGACAAAGGAAATTATATATATATATATATAATTAAGTTTACCTATTAACTAAAGGAAGAATTATTAACACGAAAGAATTATTGCATTGATAGGCAAATTGTGATTTTTCATTTTAATTCCTGTTGTCCTTGCAAGGTGTCACGTCATAATCATGAAAGAAACATTTTATAAGTACCATACATTAAGAGTAATGCTACCGGTTTCACCGTGATAAATGTCATAAATAAAGTTGATAAACTTACGGTGAGATTGGTACATTGATTTCCCCAAATCTGTGGAAAAAATTGTGTAATTAAATATTTAAATTTTTTAAGACGGTTACGATTCTTTTTAATTTAGTTTGATTATATTAATTCTAACACACACATTCATTCTTAAAGCTACTAGTTCTCTCCTCTAAATGCCATGCCGGAGATATGTCAGTCAAGCCAAGCCATCAAAAGCTTCCTAGTACTTAGCAATAATGGAGATTCAATAAAGGTGAAGTCTTTGTTCAGGGCCCAGTTTGCATAATAAGATGTTTCAATTGATTTTTTTTTTAAGGGTTTCAGACACTACTATCTCATGAACTATAAAATTAATATTAATACTCTAAACTTTAAAATCAGTTACAAAATACTCTTAAATAGTTAAAAAAAAATATTGTGTTTGGTGTTAAAATATACTGTGTTTAAAAGTCATGAGCAATTTGTAATTATTTTTAATATTTAACATTTTGGTGTCGATTCTATAGTTTAAAGGGTAATTTACAATTATTTTTAAAATTTAAGAGATATTGAATCCAATTTCATAGTTTATAAGGGTAATTTATGACAAATAAAGAAAAAGAGGAGGCGTCATGGTTGGTTGTTTCATACCAAAACGCCAAAACGATGTCGCTTTTTTGAAACTCAACTGAAGTAAACTGAAACATTAATTGGAATAAATATTTATGAAAACCTCAATCACAATATGATGAAATTAGAAAGTAGTGAAGTGTATTAAACCCTACCGTCGCCATTTGATTCACACAACGGTGAAATCCAAACACTACTAGAAGCAACCGTCAGTGCACATAGGCTGGGTTGCAGAGGCTAGGAATTTACAAATTGGGCCGGGTCGAGAAGCTTGGGCTAGGTTGTTTCGAAAACCAGGCCAAATTCAACCCATGGGCTTATTGATTCAGACCCAATAAATTAAAATAATTTGGTTTTGGAAAGAACCAACAATATAATATGGCACGAGCAAATTCTAGTTGCACCATTTGAATTTCTTTAAGCATTCCTCTTACGTGAAATTTAGGGATGGCAATATGAATTGTCTCTGTCATTTCGTATTGACGTCAAATTATTTTCTTCATTTAATTCTGACCCATTAAATTTTTATGTTAAAATATATAAATTTGAATATATTTTTTTAAATTATTATATAATTTATTACTCAATTCGTTAACTCATAAATAAATTAATTGATTTTAATGATTTCTTTAATCTTTCTATAAAAAAAATTAAATATAGTCTAAATAAAGAAGTCACCGTATAATAAAAACAAAATGATAAAAAAAAATTAATATAAATTAATAAATCAAACATCCAATAAAAAAATATATATTAAATCCCACAATTACAAACATATTTATTAGTCAAGTCTCAATCCATATTCAAAATATTAAAGTCATACAGCATATAATTAAATAACTAGTATTTATCAAAAAATAAAATAAATAATTTTATTTATTTTTTATTAAATTGCTAAAAATACCTATGATTAATGGGTTAATTAACTAGTTCACCAGGCAACTTAATAGGTCTTAACAAGTTAATCCGTTATTAATCCAACCTAATATGAAAGATCCAAACTTGCAAAATTTGTACAAATTCGTTGTGTTAACAAGTTGTGTTGGATATTGCTATTCCTAATAAAATTTTCAAAAAGACTATAAAACATGGGGAGGAGTGTGTATGAGGTTCACAATTGAAGGTGCAAAAAGAGCCACCGCTACAATTCAACTGTTCCCTCCCATGGCAGCACACTAGTAGTGGTCTAGGAGCTAATTGATATGGAAAACAGGAATCAATTCACTTTTAATTCTCTGGTGATGTTTATGTCTATGTATTTGATTTTATTTATTTTTCGAGTAAAATTTTTTCCAATTTTTTTTTTTTAAAGAAACTAAGGTTATAAATGACTATTAGAAGAAAACTTAGTCGAGATAGTTTTAATCTTGTGTTTCAGTATTATTATTGTTATTATTGCGATTATTATTATTTTTTTCCATTTTAAAATTAATTGGCATGGATGGTTTAGTTTTTATATTCTCCAGCATGATCTTCTTCTGCTCTAGTGACCAATGTCAAATTTCATTTTAACAACAAAATGTTGTCCACGTTTAACTGTTTAAACATCAAAATCATAGATTATCATATAAGTATTATATATACATAGAAATAATTTTCTGACTACGTAACTTATATGTACTAAATTATATTTAGTCATGCAATACATTATTAAATATGAATAAAAAATAAATATATAATATTTATTATTTTTTATTTTTTATTTAGCCCGTGTGAATTTTACAGTCACGTAACATATGAGTTATATAGTTTAGGAGAGCAGCTCTATATGTATGTATGTGTATATATATATATATGTGTGTGTGTGTGCGTTTCCATATAATGATGCAATCTCATTGAATTAGAATTAAAATAAATTTGGAATATATACATGGGACAAAGGAATTTAAATATGTAATTAAGTTTACCTATAAACTAAAGGAAGAATTATTGCAAAATTGAACACGAAAGAATTATAACATTGATAGGCCTGATGTCATTTTTCATTTTAATTTCTGTTGTCCTTGTTAGGTGTCATGTGATAATCACGAAAGAAACAATTTATAAGTACTATACATGAAGATGGTTTAATTGATACATAAACGAAACAACTGAGATGCATGGCTAAAAAAGTTCATCAGGATCCAGATCTACTACTCCTTAGTAGTGTCGCAGTCCCATTAATTAGTTGGTGGGTCGACTTATATGTGTGTGTATATACATATGAAGATGGCCATTGGACTCAGGGAACCGATCTACTCTAGTTTCTGGTTGATTCTTCAAGAGAGGTAAAGATCATGGATGGAGAAATGGTAGCAGTTTCAATGACTGGTGGATGTGGCCTCAATAGTTATAGCAGAAACTCTGCCTATCAGGTTCAGTTTCATTTTAAACTATTTTGAATTACATATATAGTGTATGGTTTAAAACTATTAATTCTTTATCTTGATTGTTTTAAATGTTTTTTACACAATATCCCCTTAATTAAATGCAAGATATTGCAAATTGGTTCTATAAAATATGAAATTGGTGTTAATGTACTTAAAAATTTAAAAACAGTTGCAAATTACTTATAACTTATGAAATTGACACAGATACTTTCTAAACTTTAGAAATGATTATAAATTGGTCTCTAAATTATAGAATTGCACCAATATTCCTGAGTTTTAAAAATAATTATAAATTATCCATTAACTCATAGATGCAGTATATTTTTAACTGTTCTGATGTATTTTTTGTTACATATTAAAAACTGAGATAAGTAGTAGTAAGTGAAAAAATAAATTAGTTCATTTAATTCACAAAAAAATTCTAAATATTTAAAAAATATTATATTTAGCATTAAAATATATTGTGTTTATAATTTAGGAAAAATTTGCAACTGTTTTTAATGTTTAGGGTATTGATGCCGATTCCATAGTTTAGAAGGTAATTTGTAATTATTTTTAAAATTTAAGGGTATTTCCAATTTAATAGTTAATGAAATAATTTATAACTGCTTTCAAAATTCAAGGAGTACTAGTGCTAATTCTATAGTTAAGAGCAATTTGCAACATTCTTCATAGGTTAGGGACTATTGGTGCAAAAAAATATTCTTTTCAAAAAAAGAAAAAAAAAAGGAAAGAAAAAGAAATAGAAAAACCATTAATGCAATTTGTATATCTTTTGTAGAGAAAAGTTGTGGAAAATGCTAAAGAATTGATGAGTAAAGCAATTGTTGAGAAACTTGAAATCAGTAACTGTTCTTCATCAAACACCTTCCGAGTAGCTGATCTGGGGTGCTCAGTCGGACCTAACACATTCCTGGCGGTGCATAACATAGTTGATGCCGTGGAGCGCAAGTATCAAAGCCAAGGACTGCAAATTCCCGAGTTCCAAGTCTTCTTTAACGACCATGCCTCCAATGATTTCAACCAGCTTTTCACATCTCTTCCTCCAGAAAGAAGATACTATGCAACAGGCGTGCCGGGATCTTTCCGTGGCCGCTTATTTCCGAGTTCCTCTCTACACTTTGTCCACTCTTCGTCCGCTGTCCATTGGCTATCTAGAGTGCCAAATGAGGTGGTGGACAAGGCCTCTCCTGCTTGGAACAAAGGGAGGATCTACTACTCAAATTCTACCAATGAAGTTGTGAAATCTTATGAAGCTCAATTTTTCAACGACATGCTAAGTTTTCTCAGTGCTAGAGCACAAGAGATTGTAAATGGAGGGTTTATGGCTCTTATTCTTCCAGTTCGCTCAAATGGAACACCCCATTCTCAAGTTTTCCTCAACAAGGCTACGGAACTTGTCGGTTGCTGCCTTGTGGACATGGTCACAAGGGTAAGAAAATTTACTTCATATATATAAACGAATCAAGTATCGTGGAAGTCAGTAATTTTAAGAACCTACATCACACAAATGTTGGTGTGTAATTTTTATATAAAAAAATTTATACGTTACACCAGTGTTTGTGGGACGTAGATCGGAAGTTAATAACTTCCAAAATCCTGCATTAGAAGTTTTTTATATATATAACATCCCTAATTTTAAAGACAACCTGAGAGTTTTAAACTCAGGAATCTTATCCTTAGAAATCATGCACTTTGGATTAATGAATTTCATCATATATTACAAGTGCATGAATCGAAGATTTGAATAAAAAGTCTTTTAAGTTTAAAAATTTCAGGTCTATACATATCTGTCTCCAGCGAGGGGGTCCTCATTTGACTAAATATGGGATGCATACTGGGCAAATACTAAGCCACTGGATGCATTGCCAATTAACATCTGAATTCAAATCTTTAAATCTAGATTAGATGTGATAATTGCCAAATAAATAATCTCTTATTTAACTAAATATAGGGCTTCCTCACTAGAGACTCATCCATATATATATATATATATATGTTGTTGGTTGTGTTCCTAATTTCCTAAGACCTTTTATAATATATATATATAGGGTATGATAAGTGAAGAGAAAGTAGACACGTTTAACATACCATGGTACATCGCATCTGTCCAACAAGTGGAGACCGTAGTGAAGCGAAACGGAAGCTTCCGCATAGAAATAATGAAGAGCGTACCCCATGAAAAGCAACAACCCAAAGCCTTTTCGTCTGTCTTTAGAGCTGTCTTGGAGGGATTGATAAAGCTTCATTTTGGAGATGACATTAATTTAGACGAGCTGTTTGATTTGTTTACCAAGAGATTTGAAGAATCCTTCTCTACCTTTGAACCAGAGAAAGCAATCTTTCTATTTGTTTTACTCAAACGCATCTAGTAAACTAGCAGAAGTTATGATCTGCATGATATAATTACATATATATATATATATATGCATTATGCATATATATGTTTGCTCTGGAGACCCCATTTACATCATCTTCCAACAAGCTACGATATATAAGGAGGAAAAATTTGAAGCTGTGCGTTTAGTTGGTGGAAACAAAGTTATTTGGTTATTTATATTAATAAAGATAAAACTCTCCATTTTCATTGTTTTGTAACTCTCTTTGTATTTTGTAACTTCCTACGGCTGCTTCGTTATAATTAAATGCTGCTTACAATAAATTATACTCGTGTCTCTGTCTTAATAGTATTTGCACGCTGCTCTTTTTGTCTTTTTTCATAATTTAATGTAGAAAAACTATTTTATATTGTATTAGGTACACAAATATTGTAAGTCTACTCTTATTAATCCTTTTTTTTTTTTGGTAGATCTACTCTTATTAATCCTTGATTGTGATTTTAAGCATGATGTATCTGCAATTGCTCACTAAACTACTCGGCCACTTTTACTACAAGAAAAGTCAATTAAGCAAAAAAAAAAGGAATTCGGTCACTAAAGCATCTTTAGCTTCAATCATTGAAGATTTGGAGCTAAAATATTTTTCTGTTGTATAGCCGCCACAAACCAGCAACAAATAAACTCATTTGTCACAAATTTGAGATTTGTAATAAATTGGAGGTTTGTTTTTTGTTTCAGGGCGGTGCCAGCATTTTAATAAGTGCCTTTGTCACTGAACGCTTAAGGCAGTGAGAATGAAAAGTGTTTATGTGGATGTTTAAATAAATAAAAATAACAAAAGTTAAAATTAAAATGATTAAAAATTACACGATATAAATTAATTTTAGCAAAATAGAAATAAGAAATATATAACAACATTATGAATGACTCTATGTTATATTAAATTTCAAAATGTTATAGTAAAGAATTTTGTTTGTATTATTATTATTATTATTAAAATTAAAAATAACATTCTAAATTAATTTATAAAAATTATTGAACTTCTTGTAATATTTTAAATATTTTCTCTAGTTCCCGGCCAAGCAGCGACACACAATTATCTCCAAAGCCGGCCCCATTACAGAAACCAACGAAGCGATCTCGGAAATGGAAAACTGGCTGTCGACCAAGTGGAACTTTGAAGGAAACGGAACTGAGTCCATCATCAACAGGGCTTCTGAAATCTCGGTCCGAGGATTTCTGTTCATGATAATGGATAATCTCAACAAAGATGACAATAGAACAGTGGTTCCTCTCGGCCATGGCGACCCCTCCGTCTTCCCTTGCTTTCGGACTTGTGATATAGCCGAAGACGCCGTTGTCGATGCCCTTCGATCTGCCAAGTACAACTGTTATGCTCAGCAAAATGGTATTCTTCCGGCGAGGAGGTATGGGGATGGTGGCTCTACGTGTGGGATTGCTGTCTGTAATTTTTTTTTGTTTGACTTTGATTTTTGGGACTTTTGTTCAGAGCTAAATAATGGGGTCTTACTGGTTTCATTTCATTTGGTTTAGGGATTGCGTCAATTGGGCGCTTTTTGTCCTTTTCCGTAAGTCTTTTTTTTTTATGAAAAAAAAAAACTCGACGTGGGAATTATTAGTCTAAAATTTTGTTAGGAGATAGGATTTTTATTGTTTTAAATTCTAGGAGTTTAGAAGCTTAGCCACTTCCTAACAGTTTCGCTTTTATGGCATTTAAGGCTAAGTATCGGGCTTAAATAGACTACAAGATTCGAACCGTAACTCTTGCAAATGAGTTAATTGGGTGCTTTCTGTCCTTTTCCATAAGTCTTTTTTTATGAAAAAAAAAGCCTCAGTCTAGGAATTATTAGTCTAGAATGGTTCAGTTTTGCAATCCTATAGGAGTCAGCAGTCTAGAGCAGCTAACCTATTTTTTTACTTTTTTAATAGTTCTTCATTCATCCGATATTTAGCAAGGCTGAGTACATCTGGGGTTTAAATAGCGGCTTACCAAGACTCGAACCGCAACTCTTACTTACGAGTGTGAGGATCTGTCGTTCAATTATTTTAAAATAGAATTGATGCTGGTAATTGATCGTTCACTTTTTCAATTAATAAAACAAAGACCCATAACTTTAGGTTGGAATGTGAAAATCTTCCTGGAATTATATCTGTGACAAATGCCAAAATTTGCCATTGGCATATACTTTTAGCATGCTGCTGGAGACATTCTACAGTGGAATAGCAATGTTGTCTCAATGCCAAAAAATATCAGTGTTATTTTTGTGCCAAAATTTAAATGGCATTGCCATTCAAAAAGTCTTTATAAAGTGGGTAAGCCCACTTTTGAAGCATTATTATATCTTTTAGCATTGCCTTTTTGAGTGGTATATTATATTTCCACATTAGCATTTTAATATTGTAATACAAAATAAATATCAATGCTAAAATTTGAGAATGTCAATGGTTCCGGAGATGCTCTAGTAATTTCAAAACTTTGGTAGGCTAGCTTTATTCCCTCCCCTGCATGTTAAGCACCAAAGGAAAATGGCACCCAGAATAAATCTCAATTTCGTTAGATTATTATTTATTTGTTGGTTAAAATGATGCTTTAAAATGTTCACAGGGCTGTTGCAGAGTACCTCTCTTGTGATCTCCCATACAATTTGTCAGAGGATGATGTTTTTCTTACACTTGGTTGTGGACAAGCTATTGATGTCATATTGAGAGTCCTTGCCCGTCCTGGTGCCAACATTCTGCTTCCGAGGCCTGGATTCCCACTGTATGAAGCTTGTGCTGTTTGTTGCAATCTTGAAGTCCGTCATTATGATTTGCTTCCTGAACGAGGTTGGGAGGCTGATCTTGAAGCTGTTGAAGGGCTATCAGATGAGAATACTGTTGCCATAGTCATTATAAATCCTGGCAATCCTTGTGGATGCGTCTACACTCGCCAGCACTTGGAGAAGGTAGCTCCATGACGATTACTTCTCTTCTTGTCTAACATAAAAATAATTGTGTTCCCACAATTGATTCTGATGAAAATTGTGCTAGCATTTGTAATTAATAAAGTTTGAAAGTAATTTAGTAAGTTTTGCGGAAATATTTTTAAGGTTCTATAAAATTTCTTTAGCTTTTAATTGATATGTAGGTTGCAGAGACGGCAAGGAAGCTTAGAATTCTTGTAATTGCTGATGAAGTTTACGACCATCTCGCATTTGGAAGTACTCCATTTGTGCCCATGGGAGTGTTTGGATCGGTTGTGCCTGTTATTACCCTCGGTGCTATATCAAAGAGATGGCTTGTACCTGGTTGGAGGCTTGGCTGGCTTGTGACAAGCGATCCTAGTGGCATCCTTAAGATATCCGGGGTACTTTTTCTTGAATCTCTCTAACCCTGTTTGTCATGAGCTGGAGTAGTTGCACACTAAAATCCAAATTGTGTAAAATGAAGACAACCAAACTCAGTGAAAGGATTATAACAATGATTTTTCTTTAAATTTATTTTATGTCGGAATTATCAGAAATTTAGAATTATACGTCTCACGAGCCACATCCTTTGTTTTGTTTCTGCATCAGCTTGTCAAAACCATCATGAACTGTGTCAATGTTTCACCTGATCCTCCAACCTTCATTCAGGTATTGCAATTTGTGATGTCATTTGGTGTCTTGAAAACATTGAGGATATCATCCATGCTTTATCTCTTTACTTGTTTCTGTTAAAGATAGAACAATGTGGTTTATGTATCAGGGCGCGCTTCCTCAAATCCTTGAGAAAACAAAGGACGATTTCTTTCTGAAAATTGTCAACACACTCAGAGAGGCTGCCGAGACATGTTATAATAAAATTAAAGAAATCCCTTGCATTACTTGCCCAAACAAACCAGAGGGCTCCATGTTTGTAATGGTAAGGCGATTTATACTATCTATAAAAATCTTTTAAGCCACTTCAAAAAAAAAAAAAAAAAGAAAAAAAAGAAGTGTAAATAATTTAATGGCATTGCAGGTGAAGTTAAACCTTTCTCTGTTGGATGACATTGGTGATGATGTTGAGTTCTGCATCAAGCTTGCTAAAGAGGAATCAGTTGTAGTTCTACCAGGTAAATGACAGTGCTCTTGATTACTATTACAGTTTTCAAACTGGATTTTGTTTCTCATTATACCTGCTTGTCACATCTCGTCCCCGTAACCCTAGTATGATAGAAAATATGCTATTTGAACCTATTGCTTGGTAAGAAAAGTTGTCTATGCCTGTGATTTTGACTATGTTAATTTGATATAAGTTATGTAAGACGGATTTTCTATGTGGGCGTCTGTCAGAGTGAGAAAAATAGTTATTGGATTGGAGTGCCATTGTTATAACATTAATGAATCATAAGTGATATGCTATACTCATCTTACATGAGTTATTCCCAAAACTTTGAACTTTCTGGGAGCTGACGCTCATGAGGACACTTTTTTACAGGGACTGCCGTGGGATTGAAGAATTGGCTGCGCATTACTTTTGCAATCGAGCCTTCATTTCTTGAGGATGGCATTGGGAGGATTAAAGCCTTCTACATAAGGCATGCCAAAATGCATTAAGGCTTGTTGGAATTGGTGGTGATCAACAACTTCGCGTTGTATCTCATAATCAATTAAGGTTCTCGTTGACTTGAGTGTCAACAGTTCCTGTTATAGCTCCGTATCAATAAAATGCCAGCTCTACCGAAAAATTATTAAGGTTGGTTGGAGATCAAATTCATTGTTGATTTTTTTATGCTTTAATCTAGGGGAGATCACCAAACTTTGCATTGGATCTCATAGTGTTTGTTTGTATATCGTTTTTTCTTTTCAAGTAATGATGAATTGTGACTCTCATTGAACCCTAATACTCTACAAAGTGAGAGTCATTTTAGTCATATGTTGAATAAATGTAACCGATCAAGTTTCGGTGAGATCAATAACTTCAAGTTGATATCAAATCCTATTATTAGCTATGAATGATCTAATTCATACCTTCAATTGGAAATTGTTATGTTGAATCTAGTCTAGTGTTAGGTCACAGGATTTGGTCTGTAGCTCCGCGCATTTCGGGGGGAAAAAAACATACATACCATGCATAAAAAAAGAAAATCTCTAGTTCGTACCTAAACACAAGTTGAAATGAACATTTAACGTACCCTGATCTTTTAGTACTTGAAAACCAAGAACAAGTGACAATGGCATATTGTCACATGTCTCCATTACTTGACTGGTTTGTTTGCTTCTTGGCATGCCTTTCACAGAAAGCTTTCAGCCTTCCAAGGCCATCTTCGAGGGTAGGAAGGTCAGTAGCAAATGTAATTCGAACCCAATTTTTCAATCCAACAGCAACCCCTGCAAAATTTACAAGCATCTTTCATACATAAATATACATAATATATGGTAAATTACATTTTCTTCGTACTTGATTATTTTCCAAGTTCACAACACATAATGATGTATAAAGTATAAACTAAATCAGAGGAAATATTTTACGATCAGAACGTCCCGAAAATAATACGGTGTATTAACGTAAAACGCTGTTTAGCTACAGAACGGTAATGTAAATGAGTGACATTTATAATTGACTAAGTTTAAAATTTAATTTACCAGGCAGAATAATCAAGGATTCCTCTTTGGCCAGCTTCAAACAGAAGTCCAAATCACTGCTAATGTTTTCAAGCAGTGGTAATTCTAGTTTTACCTGTCATAATTACTTAGTTAATTAGGACATCTTAACTCTCATCTTCAAATTATAAAAAACACACACACACATGTACATATTGATGTAAGAGCATTTTATAAAAGAAACGGTGACGTTTAGGGGTTAAAGCTATGCGTTTGGTTCAAGACTGTAAGAGCAAATAAAGGGTCATGAAGCCCTCTGGCTTCAGTCCCTTTCTTCTTCCTTTGGTTTTACTCCACTAACATATAAAGGTCTAAGACCTTAAATAATGCAGCCTTACCATCACAGCCATGGATCCTTCAGGTTTATGTGGACAAGTAAGGCATGGAATTGCCTTAATTGTGTCATACAAAAACTCTGAAGTTTCTCTCATTATGTTAATGATATTTGAAAAGAAGTCTTTGCTTGTTTTCTCAAGAATTTGTGGAACTGCTCCCTGGAAAAGTAAAATAATTTAATTTAGGTCCCATATATATCACTATGACAAAATATGGCAAAGCGAAAGAAATTAAATATATGTACAATTTCAAAAGCTTGTGTGATTCTGTACCTGAATAAATGTTACAGGGTCAGTGGAAATGTCTAGACAGCTTTTGATGCTCTCCACTATCTGATTACCAAAAGTAATAATTAAAAGATACGAAATGAAAATGTTTTATTTGCAATGAAAAAATGTAATTTAATTATAAGGAAAATATCACTTTTAAACGCAAAAAACGCAATATGGGAATTAATAATCAAGTCTCATTTTGACCCTTTTTAATGGAAATTACAGCAACCGGGTAATGAAAATATACTTCATGAGACCTTCTTCATTAAAGCCTGCCATTGTTTTTGCTATGAACTACAAAAACAATTTTATGAATTCTTTATTATTACGAATTTTTTTAATTAAAAAAAGGTTCAATACTTTTAGTTTGACCGAATTTTGATTAGAATCCTCTCTTTTTTTCTTTGAAGTGAGACCATCTAATTTCCAATTTGGTTTAATTAGGGTCATTTCCTTAAATTTTTTCAAATTCAAACCGTAAATATAACTACACCATCCAAAATATGAGTGCGTGTGAGCCAAGTGACTTAAAGCTCTTCAAATTCTTGGCAAACAGTATCAATATTTCTTTCTTATTCTTCTCTAGTTTGTATTAATGTTTTCCATCGTAAATTTTGGGTGAGGACCCTAGTTAAATCAAATTGGATTCTAGAAGGCCTTAGTTAGCAAAAAAAAACTAAGAGGGTCCTCATCGAAACTGACCAAACTAGAGTTATTAAATAAATAAAAAAAATCTATTCTAGAATCAAACAATTAATCTTAATTTTAACAATTAAATGAAAACAAGTGTATAGAAATACACACCCCGGTTTTCTTAAAGATGTCATGAGGGTCATTAGTCACAATCCAACCAAGTCTCCAACCAGGAACCATCCATCTCTTTGACAAGGACCCAAGTGTAACAACTGGCACAATTGATGCGAATTCTCCCATTGGCACAAATGGATTGCTACCAACTACTAGATGCCCATATACTTCATCAGAAATCACAAAAATCCCAAGTTTTCTTGCTGTCTCTGCAATCTATAAATTATACAACATAGAATTAAAATAAAAAAAATAAAAAAATTTAAGTTTTTTATTCATCAATATATATATATATACACATGCAGTAGAACCTGTTTCAAATGCTGGTACTTGAAGACATTTCCACAAGGATTGTTGGGGTTGATGATGACAATAGCAGCAGTGTTGTCATCGGCAAGAGCTTCAACAGAATCAAGATCTACCTCCCAACCTCTTTCGGGAATAAGATCGAAATGTCGAACCTCGAGGTTGTCGAAAGCTGCTCGAGCTTCGTAGTTGGGGTAGCCAGGCCTTGGTAGCAGAATGTTGGCACCAGGACGACTCAAAACCGATACTACGATTTCAATTGCTTGTGAACCACCACTAGTGAGATAAACATCATCAGGTGAGAGTTCGTATGAGAGGTCCTGAGATAGATACTCCGCAATAGCCCTGCAAATTTAAGCGTCGTGTTAACATTAATTGAATTTTTGTTAGTATTTTCTCAACCGTATTTAATTATAAGCTTTGTGATCACAGCAAGTTTATCTCCAAAATTTACTTCCTGGCCACAGGAACGCCAACGGTAGAAGCGTAGGAGTTGAAGTTGAAAGACCGGAGGGAATCCACCACGGCATCGACAGCAGAGGAAGTAGTCCGGTAGCTGGGAAACTCAGTGGGATCGCCGCGACAGATTAAGATTGTTGGACGGTCGTCTTTGCCGTTGATGTTCTGCATTAGCAAGTTGAGAAAACCCCGGACGGAGACTGAAGAGGTGTTAAGCTCTTTGTTCCCTCGGAACTTCCATTTCTGATTATCAGAACCATTTTCACAAGAACCATTTTCCATCTCTGTTTTTAGAGAGAGCAGTAAAATTCAAGTGTAGATTTTGAAGTGGCAAGAAACAGATTCAACAGCTCCTTGAATGCATGTCATATAGCTAGCCACCTATTGCATGCATGATAAAGACATATGCAGTTTCTATATCAAAACACGTTTCGTTTTTAATTTTTATTTCATTTTAGTTATAAAAATCAGCCAGGGTGTGTGTCAAAATTGGATTTGAAATAAAGCCATTTTAACTATAATATACATATTGTTTAGTAAAAAAAAAAAACTACAATTAATATACATATTTTGTTAGACTATAATATATATTTTAACCCTAAACAAATTATAATTAATATGTATTTATTAGATTTTAATAAAATCCAATAAGAATCAAAATACGCCCACAATATTTATGAACTAGAGGTTTCTTATAATATAATTTATCGTCCATGTTTCTTATTTTAAAAGTGATTATATTGTACATTTCAAATTAATTAAATAAAATATTGTATGTCATAAGACTCACCACTAACATGATAAGTTCCCATAGAAACCAATGTTTCCTTGGCACCAATATATATATATATATATATATATATGTATAATGGTATTATTTAAATTCTGCTGCATAAAAGAGAGAGATGGTGTCGGTAATTATTCTCTTTGTATCAATAACAGTTTAGATTTGATTGTTTATATTGTATTATTGATTATTATTGATATTGACCATGATGATAAAATATATATAATCATATCTCTAGGACAATGAGTGAGATTCCAGTTATATGTCTTTCACACCTATACTCTTAAATAACACTTAATACTCTTGAAATTATATCGTGAGTTTAAGCACCCTGCTCTCCTCTTTAGTAAAGAAGTTGTTGTAATTTCTAAAAGTAAATAAATAATTGAAAACTGATGACACGACAATAAGTTATTTGTTTACTTGCAGCTGATGACTTGAGTCTGGGCCCCAATCAAGTACATTTTGGAAAAATATTTCAGTTAATATGTAGTTCCAATAAGTCTAAGCTAGCTAGAATGTGAGATCCAACCTAAGTTGTAGATCAGCAACACTCATAATTTTATTGCTAATAAAAACACACACAAACACACAGATATATATATATATATATATAGAGAGAGAGAGAGAGAGAGAGGGAGATCTAGTTCATAGTACGTTGCTAATATTATGGTGCATATATAAGTCTAATTTTGTTTCTTGGCATGCCTTTGACAGAAGGCTTCAAGCCTCCCAAGGCCATCTTCAAAGGTAGGAAGCTCAACTGCAAATGTAATGCGAACCCAATTATTCAATCCCACAGCAACTCCTGCAAAATCATAAAGATTGATTTATTACAAAGCAAAACAATCTTCTTGTAAAGTTGGAGGAAACCATTTTCTCTACTAATTAAACTTTACAAACAAGTCTTCCATATATTTAATCCACATTTTTCTCCACAGTTCTTGATTATAAATTAACTTTTGGTTCATGAAAAACACACAGCACGATGTGCTAGCCAGTAATATTATAAACTAAAATCACATTAAATTAACATCTCGATTAGCCGTAGAAACGAATCGAAAAGATGAGTGACTGAGTGTTTAATTTAATTAATTACCAGGCAGAATAATCAAGCATTCCTCTTTGGCCAGCTTCAAACAGAAGTCCAGATCACTGCTAATGTTTTCAAGAAGTGCTAGTTCTAGCTTTACCTGTTATTGATGTCTTTGTCAATTGCCATCTCCAAATCAAGATACAGGTTATTATAAAACTATATATATATATATATATATATATAGTGATCTAGTGGGCAACATTGCTAACATTATGTGTGTAATAAGGAAAAAAATTGGCAATTCACGTGTGAGCCAGAAATAAAAATGAGGAAGAATAAACTCAAAATAACTAAAATATCCATTTTGCCCATATTAGTAATTTGCCACGTATTCATTCCATATTTTAATGTTAGCAACATTGCCTACTAGTGTATATATATATATATATATATATATAAACACATATACATAATATAGTTGTCAAAGTTCTAAAATAAAGCCTACTTACCATTACGGCCATGGATCCTTGTGGTCTATGTGGCAAAGTAAGGCCTGGAATGGCTTTAATTCTTTCATACAACATCTCTGCAGCTTCTTTCATCATTTTGATGATGTTTGAAAAGAAGTCCTTGTTAGTTTTCTCAAGAATTTGAGGAATTGCACCCTGATAACATAACTCATATATTTGTCAATTGAATATATCTCTATGGAAAAGATAAAAGAAATTTATGGCAATTAGGTTCACATGTACCAAAGCATTCAAAAATAGAACTGTCTTGAATTCATCAAGTTCTTTTGGGGTGTAAAACCTCTCCATATACAAATTCATATGACAATTCTAAAGCTTATGAAAATTTTGCTTCTTCAACTTAAACTCAGGGAAAAACTTCAACCGCGCGTACCTGAATTATGGTTGCAGGGTCAGAGGAAATGTCTAGATAGTTCTTAATGCTCTCCGCTATCTGACCAGGAGAAACAAATTAGAGTATCACATTAATCAAACAGTGTTTAATTTTTCATTAAATTTTTACATATAGGACACAGAGGAAATTTAAAACATATATATATATATATATATATACAAACCCCGGTTTTGTTAAAGATGTTACTAGGGTCATTTTTCACAATCCAACCAAGTCTCCAACCAGGAACAATCCATCTCTTTGATATGGAACCAAGTGTAAGAACAGGGACAATTGATGCAAACTCTCCCATTGCCACAAATGGATTGCTCCCAAATACTAGATGCCCGTAAACTTCGTCGCTAATCACAAAAATCCCGAGCTTTCTAGCTGTTTCTGCAATCTATATATATATTACAAAACATAGAAAAACTTTTAACTTTTAATTTTTTTCAATTCGAAGTGACAAGTTTATGTGATAAAATGAATGTAGATGTGCACCTTTTTCATATGTTGGTACTTGAAGACATTTCCACAAGGATTGCCGGGGTTGATGATGACAATAGCGGCGGTGTTGTCGTCGGCCAGAGCTTCAACACCATCAACATCAACCTCCCAACCTTTTTCAGGGATAAGATTGTAATGTCGAACTTCGAGGTGATTGAAAGCTGCTCGAGCTTCATATTGTTGATAACAAGGTTTGGGTACCAAAATGTTCGCACCGGGACGACCCAAAACAGATACTACAACTTCGATTGCATGTGTACAACCAGCAGTGAGATAAACATCATCCGGTGACAGTTGGTGTGGCAGATCTTGTGAGAGATACTGTGCAATAGCCCTTCAGATTATGTGCAAACATTAAAATCAACATTACTGTATTCTCATACAAAAATGCTATCCTATCGTTTATTATTATAAAAAAAGTCCTTAATAATCAATCAATATGCAAGTAAATCATGACTTTGTCGTTGATTATAGCTACTCATTTTCATAACCATAATAAGCTCACAGATATAAATATATTATATAAGTTTTTTTATACACAAATTGCCTTATATTATGACAATCACAAGTTTACATATTTTTCAAAACTAATAGTTTTGCAAATATATTTTCATCGCCTAATAACAAAAGAAAGACCTTAAGAAGCAGGAGTAGGGTAAATGAAAAATATGTACCTACAACATATTGTAATATTTTTACAACATATTACTAAAAGCTATACAGAAAAAAACCTAGGTACATGTTTAAAAAAAAAAAACCATAAACCTTAAAAAGCTTATGCTACTAAAAAAGTTTAAAACAAAAAAACCGTGGATATTGTAATTTTTATCATTACAATTTATAAAATTTCATGATTCAGATGACATAATATCTTATATTAAACTAACAAATGTAACAATGAATTAAGTAGGTTGCATATATATATATATATATTATAAATAAAAAATAAATAAAAATTTAAAACAATTAACCCACATTATGCTTTTAATAAAACGGAGTTTAGAATAGCTGTCCCATATCACCCCCGCAATAAAACGGCTTTATCAAAAACTTGACCGACAACTGTAATAGAGGCCAGACCCTGCACATATATATATATGTGTGAAAATTTGTAGCCCTTCCCATTTTTGGTAAATAACTTGGAGACAAGTCACGTGACTCCAGGTGGAGCTGCTGCACATAAAAGCAGATTTTGTCGTTTTTGGAGATGTGAAAGCTGTGGTCCATACTCACGTGATGTAGCAATTCCATTTCTATGTTTTTTTATATATAAATATTAATTAAAAAAAAAACCTATTCAATTCTTAATTCAAGCAAACTGAACATTTATAAAAGCCCAGCATACAAAAACTAAAAGACCAGTCCTAATAATTTTTTTTTTAAATTTATTTTCATACATCTAATCGAATTTAAATAATAATAAAATATATATACACTAGTCTTATTATTAAGTTTATCGTGTACCTTTGTATTAATAATTGGAACTCGAAAAAAAAAAATATTAAAGTGCATAGTAATTCCATAAAAACAGTTATTAAATAAATAAAGAGAATCTAACTAAAACAATCATTAAAAGCATCTCCAGAGCTCTTTATACATTTTAAATTTTTATTTTAAAAAGTCATCATATAAAATGAGAGTCCAATAGACTCTTTATTTTTTAAAAATAAAATAAAGAGTCAGTTTGGCTCTCCACATTTGGAGAGTCAAATCTCACTCTCTACTTATATTATAATTAATACATTATAAGTTTTAATGCATAATACTAATTGATTTTTTAAAAAAAATTTATTACTATAATTTTTATTGACATCTCATTGGTTCTTGAAAAAATAATTTTTCTTCTCATTAATAACTATACTTGAAAACCAAAATAAAGAAAAAAAATATAAAGAGTCTATTGGATTTAAATAAAATTTTTCACTTTTTATACATTAATATTAATGAAAATGCTCTTTATTATATAAAAGATACTCTTTAAAATAAAAATACTGTTGGAGATGATCTAACTTATCATAGCACAGGAATTTTCATGCCCGTCATAAAAGATGGTCTTGGAGAACCATTTCCATATAAATAAAAATAAAATACAGCTGGAGTCCTTTGACCCCACTTATAAATATATATATATATATATATATATAATGTTTCTGAAAATTAACGGCGGTATATTCAGTTGCATCTCCACCGCCCACATCATCATTCAGATTCCACGCACAAACTCTAAGGTGGCCACAAGTAAAAATATCAAATTTTATATTTATACCAAAGGGGCAGGGCTTCTATGTCTACTCACCTCTTACTCAGCAAAGTAAGTTGTAAAAATAAATTCTTACCAAAAAAAGTTGTAAAAATAAATTCATCAAAAAAAAAAAAGTTGTAAAAAAATAAAATAATAAAAGGTTTTTGGCACTGCTGACCCTTAAATTAAATTATACACTAAATTATAAAATTATAACTTTTAAATTTTAAAAATAATTATAAATTAACTTAATTCATGTATATTCTTAAATATAATAATTTTTTAATTGTTTGAATTATTTAAATTAATTTATTTTTTCATCTTTTAATATTTATTTTAATTTTTAACATAAAAAGTACACGCGTAACTAAAAATGTATTATATTTATGAATTATACAATTTTTGGATCATTTATAATTTTATATATAAGTTAAATTAGATTTGGTTCCAAAAGATAAAATATACAAGAACTTCGATTTTGGAATGAAAATTTTAGCCAAAAATATATATTAAATTAGATTAGATTAGATTTTTTTTTTTTTGGGTGCATATTTATTAAAAATTTTGAAACGAAGAACATGGATTTAATGAATGGATATAAATACCTCCTGGCTGGAAGAACTCCGACGGTGGGAGAATAAGAGTTGAAGTCGAAGGATCGGACAGAATCAACGACGGCATCGACGGCGGTGGAGGTAGTCCGGTAACTTTTAAAGCCGGTGGGGTCTCCAATGGCAAGCGATATCATCGGGCGGTTAGTGTTACCGTCGATGTTTTGGGTTAGCAAGTTGATAACACTTCTGATGGAGAATATTGACGCGTTGTTAAGCTCTTTGTTGCCTTGGAACTTCCATTTGTGGTTATAATCATTTTCGTAAGAACCACCATTAACGTCCATGTCTGTTTACAGACAGAAGAAGACGCAGAGGGTGTGAAAGAGTATGTGGGCAAGTGATATCTATAGGGTTTCAGGTGGGAAGGAAAGAGACTAAAACTTCCATATATAAACACCATGTGAACAAAGCCATTGCATGTAGAGACAAAAAGATGCAATGTGATCATCATTTTGATAATTTTTTTTAAAAATTTTTTTTATTTTTATTTAGAGATATTGAATAAAGGAATTCAAGATTTTAAATTGGAGTTTTTAGACATGTGTGGTAAAATTAAAATCATGACGTCTAATTATGAGTAGTTTTATATTTTTTTATTTTGCTTTTTGACTGATTTATTAATACTGTTGCCAAATTTATAAAGTTATAATCAAATTAGATTTGCAGTTATAATATTTTGAATGTGATTTGCCAACCAATTCCCACGTAGAGAGAAGTTGGACAGAGTCAAAACATATACAACAGGTGATCCAGGATAAATGACAAAAGAAGAACAGCTAATCTTGAGCAGAGTGCCAGGGCTACATTAGAGGGATTTTAACCTCTTCAAATATCTGACATTTGAAAAGTAATTTTTTAGCTTATAAATAATTTATATATTTAAATTTTTTTTCTTTTACAGAATTGTTTTTCAACTTTATTTCTCAGTTTTTTTTTTCGATATTAAAATTATTCAAACTGATAAGATCATCATCATTACCAAAGAAAATAAAAATTATGGTTACTAAGTCGTCCACTTGGAAAAAAACAATATCAGCAACTTGATGAGTAAAAGATTAAAAAAGAAAGAAAGAAATTAGCTTCTAGTTGGATGTACCTCCTTGACAGTAGACAACTGAGCGTACCTCCTCTTTTAAAGTACTGCGACAACATCATGTATGATCTGTCAGCATCACATCATGGAGGAGGTAGTTGTCGGTGTTTTGTCATGTAGTATGGTCGAAAATGAAAGTGGTAGGATTGTCCATAGAAGTAGTAGAGTAACCTTGAGAGTTGTAGGATGAGCATAAGATTTACTAGGGTCGAACATGAAAATAGTAGGGTTACATATACAAGTAGTAGAGAAAACCTACGGAGTTGCAAGGTGAACGTGAGAGTAATAGTTAAAGGTTAAGAATGAAAGTCTAGTAGGGTTGTAGAGCGAACATAAAAATAGTAGAGTGCTCTAACATGAAAGCGGTAGCGTTGTATATATAAGAAGAATGATTAACCTTGGGAGCTGTAGGGTGAACATAAGAGCAGGAGGGTTAAACATGAGAGTAGTATATATGGATAACCTTTAAAATTGTTACGGTGAACATAAAACTAGTAGGGTCGAACATGAAAGTAGTAGTGTTGTACATACAAGTAGTGGACTTGGGAATTGTATGGTGAATGTAAAAATAACGTAAAAGTAACAGGGTTGTACATAAAATGCATTTAAAAGTGCATGCATTTGGAATCTGAGAGAATGTTGGTATACATTTCGCAACTCTCTGATACACCATTTTGGGCCAATTACGTAGAAAAGACCCATTTTCGTAGAAAGAATAAAATTTTGTGGTGATTCACCGGCTAAAAAATTAAAAATATTCAGAGGGGCTAAGTTGCCCTTCCTAGTTATAAAAAAAATTAAGAGTACAATTATTTAATACAATTTATATTGAAATAAAAGAGATGTTGTATATTTTTATTAGACATACATATATAAGGTATATGTTATCTTTATTAATTATATGTAATTCTTAAACCAATAAAAACATACTAACACTTATATTTCAATACAAATTATAATAAAAATTTTATTAAAAAAAAGTAAACAGATGCATTGAATTTTATATTCCTGAAAAAAGTTCAATTAATTTTTATTTCACTTTTTTTTTTAAAAAAGTCATTATAAAAGAAGGGTTTACATGAAAAAGTCTTTGTATTGATTGGCTATATGCGCAGTAGCAAAATTTGTCTTATTATTAATTACTTTGGTTTAAATTGTACCTAGCTTCCAACCTTACTCTACTCGGCAGCAACTCATCGAGTCCAAAAACAAAAAATGGGGATTCGAAGGGAACAAAGAGCTCAACTCAGCAGCCATATCCGTCCGTGGTGTTCTCAACATGCCAATGGAGAACATCAACAAAGACGATCACTGCCCCGTCATTCCGCTAGCCCGCACCGAAAGACCCTTCCATTTTTCCGATGCTTTCGGACCACCCAGGTGGCTGCTAACGCCGTCGCAGAAGCAGTGAGATCGTCTCAGTTGGACTGTTATCCTCCCACCGTCGGTGTTCCTTCTGCAAGGAGATAATAAATACTATAACACGCTGTTTATAGTTGTTTTTTTTTTTTATAACTATACGTACTGGAGATTTCACTGCAAATTTTACAACATTGGTTTGTTGCTACGCTGTTTATAGTTCATCCATAATTTTATTATTCTCACCAAGAATAATTTTTCTACAATTTGTTACTTTAATTTCGTTAAATTAAACTCAAATAATAATAAAATAAAAATTGACTTTCTGATTACATTTTATTAATTGAAAAAACTATTTTATTGTCTCTACAGCCATTGTTTTTGCCATTTGAGTTTTTCTTTTTTCTTTTTTTTTTTTTATATCTCTGTGAAATAGATTTTGATAGATAATATTATATAATGAAGGTACAATGGACAAAGTTGATTATGCTATATTGTCGTTAACTTTCAGATTTTTTAATAGAAAAAAGGGTTTTAATATATATTTCATCCATCTAAACCTATGTTAGAAAATAAAATTTCGTTGCTATTTTAGTTTTACAATTGGAATAAAATGTAAAACAACAGATATACTTCAATTTATTTAGACTTTAAAAGATTAGAAGAGTTGGGTCAAATGGTAACAATTGACTGACTAAACATGATTAATAAAAAAAATTTATAATCTAATGGTGCTTCTCCTTAAAAAAAAAAAAATACCTACATGGTGGTGACCTATATTTAATAAATAATACTCTCATTTTCTATATAATTAATATATAAAAAATAATCTAAAAATAAATAAATATCTTCGTCTTAAAATAAATAGATAATATTAGGCACATATTACAGCCGTATTGGACTTGAACTCGGTACAATTTTGAATACTTTATTCACAATTGAAGGCAAAAATCTACCTAATAAAATCAAAAGTGACAATGACATATATAAATGCAGAATATGTTGTTTATTATATTAATTAATATTATCATTATTATTTAGTTTAAATTTGTGTGTGTGCTGAATATAGGGCTATTGCAGAGCATCTGCCACGCGACCTCTCATACAAAATATCACCGGACTATGTTTATCTGACCGTTCGCTGCACACAAGCAATAGAAATCATAATCTCAGTTCTTGCTAGTCCTGGAGGACCTGGTAATCCACAGTACGAAGCTTGATCGAACAGCTTTTAATCACCTTCAAGTTCTGGGAAGTAGATCTTCATGCTATTGAAGCTATGGTTATTATTAATCCTGGGAATCCTTGTGGGAATGTCTTCACTTACCAACATTTGAAAAAGGTTCTTTCGCTCTACTTCATTGACCTTTCTGACATTGTGTAAAAGACACTAATTTGAGACAATGACAAAATTGGTTGATTATAAAAAATGCATTTTTATAATTGCAATTTTTTTTAATTATTATTATTATTTTTGGTTTGGAACATATATTAGATTGCAGAGACTGCAAGAAAACTTGGGATATTTGTGATTTCTGATGAAGTATATGGGGGTTAAGCTTTTGGGAGCAATCCATTTGTGGGCATGGCAGAATTTGGAACATTAGTGCCAGTTATAACACTTGGGTCTTTGTCAAAGCAATGGATTTGTTCCTGGTTGGAGACTAGGTTGGATTGTGGCATGTGACCCTACTGGCATTCTTCAACACTCTGGGGTTAGTTTAACACAATTTTTTTCCCCTATATATTTATATAGAGGAATAATTAAGTTCATATATATTTTTTCTTTATAAATTATAAAATAATTAAGTTCATATATGCTGAGAAGCTTTTGTGAAGATCATAAATTATAATGAAACTTCATGTTGAACCTCATTCTGTGCATATGCATGTAATTCACACTTGTCATGGTTCCCAACTATATCTCTAGTTATTATGTATATTTCTTAGTTAAATCCTTCTGTTTTGGTAGGCCTCTTTTGTGCTCTTAATGCAACGTTTCTTTGCCAAAAATGAAAAAGAAAAAAGAAGGCTCATTTGCCTCGTTAGCTTATGAACTCTACTTCTTGTTGCATTTTGATTGATTAGCAATGTGAAAACTTTTAAAGAAATGTCGTATTGGAATGCATTTTATATTGTATCATTTGAAATAATAATAATTTTATATTTATATGTACATTTTTTTTAAAAAAAAGAACTACTTATATATTTAGTTTAATTTTTTGGTTTTTGCTATTACTTATATATTTAGGTTAAGATATTAAAAAAAAATAAAGAACTAACTGTTTTTATGCAGTAGATATGATGCATCATAAACTGTTTTACTTTTAAAAAGTATAATATTTCTCATTCTCATCATATGTATAATCTTTTTACTAAATCCATTCTATCAATAATTTTTTAAATAAAATAAAATATTTAACCATTTTTATTGGCAGTCCAATGCTAATTACAAAGTGTGCTAGTCTTAATTATTATTTTAATTAAAGGCATTTGATTTTATTAAATTTTTTAAAAAATCATATAAAAAGGGGTCCAAGTGTAAATATAATAAAAGAAACGAAATGACCAAAAGGGCATTTCTGAAAAGGCAAAAATAAAAAATAAAAAGCAAACGTAAAACCTCGTCCTCAATCTCCAAATCTTCCCCAGCTTCGTACTTTGCACTTGTAATCTCTCTCTCTCTGTCTCTCTTTTAAACCAAATGCTTACTTTCAATCTCATCAGCTCTGCCTCCACTGTCACTTTCTCCGTATCTAATCCTCGAAACCCCATTAAACCCCCGCGGCTTCCAAATCCTAATCTTCTCCACGGACTCCAAATCCAAACAGCTCTATATTCTTCATCTCCCCTACTTCACAAGACCAACTCGTCGATTCCTCAAACACTCTGTATCTTCGCCAGACTCCATGGTTACCATTCTCGATCTTCTTCCAAACCCACATCTAAGATCCATGATTCAGACCTCAAGATCGTCCATTCAAGCGATTCCTGTGTTTACTCATCTGGGTTTTCTTCGAAACCCATTTCTCGGATTCCCAAAGCTGCATCTGAGGCCAGTCCTGAAGGTGAAGTAGGAGGAGATGGAGAAGATAAAGTTTCAAAGCCTAAGAGTAAGACCTTACAGCTCGCGGTTGTGTTTGGGTTCTGGTACTTCCAGAACATTGTCTTCAACATCTACAACAAGAAGGTGCTCAATCTTTTCCCATTTCCATGGCTGCTTGCCTCATTTCAGCTCTTTGTTGGGTCTGTGTGGATGTTCGTTCTCTGGTCTTTGAAGCTCCAACCATGCCCTAAAATCTCGAAGTCATTCATTGTTGCACTACTTGGTCCTGCGTTGTTCCACACAATAGGCCATATCTCAGCCTGTGTCTCATTCTCTAAGGTCGCTGTGTCTTTCACCCATGTCATTAAATCTTCCGAACCGGTTTTCTCGGTGGTTTTTTCGTCGTTTCTCGGTGATACTTATCCTATAAGTGTCTGGCTCTCGATCATCCCCATTGTTATGGGTTGCTCACTGGCTGCTGTTACTGAGGTGTCCTTCAATTTGCAAGGCTTGTGGGGTGCTTTGATTAGCAATGTTGGGTTTGTGTTGAGGAACATTTACTCCAAACGTAGTTTACAGAACTTCAAGGAAGTAAATGGGCTGAATTTGTATGGTTGGATCAGTATAGTTTCACTGTTATATCTATTTCCTGTAGCAGTTTTTGTTGAAGGGTCTCAATGGGTTCAAGGGTATCACAGAGCTATAGAAGCTGTGGGAAAACCATCCACATTATATTTATGGGTTCTGCTATCTGGAGTGTTTTACCATCTCTATAACCAATCATCTTACCAAGCACTTGACGAAATTAGTCCCTTGACGTTTTCGGTAGGAAATACAATGAAGAGGGTGGTGGTGATAGTGTCTACTGTTTTGGTGTTCAGGAATCCGGTTAGACCTCTCAATGCGCTCGGATCAGCCATTGCAATATTCGGAACGTTCTTGTATTCTCAGGCAACTTCAAAGAAAAAGGAGGCTGAAAAGAAGAATTGAAAGTGATTTTTCATTTGGCCTATTTAAAGGTGTCTGATTTTTTGAACTGATTATGATTCTGTGTTTGTCATCAGCTATAAAATTTTAGTAGTGCCTCAGATTAAACTTCATGATATCTTCTCTCGGTTCCTGTCATAGACGTTGGATTTTGCTTGATGAGATTCTGCTAGAATTAGCCTTGAATATATATGTTATCCTTTCTTCGCTCTGTTTCTATCATTATGTTTGTGTCGCTCAATAAGTTTCGAATAAAACTGATTAACCTTTCTTCTTTATCTGAGCTTGGAGACTACCTTATGTGTGTAATATGACATGTCCTCCTTTGTTCCCTGTAGATAAAGGCTCGTTATTATTGCGTAATGGCTAGTTGATTGCACATTAGTACCTTAAGCACCAAAGAATACACCTTTCAGGTTCAAACAATTATTTTGTAAAAGTTTCAATTTAAAGCCTTCAAATTTGTACTACTTTTGCTGTTATATTTTTGCTGATTTGTAAATCTCCTCCTTTTCTAGTTGCATAGTAATTTTAACAGTTTGGTTTAGTTGTTGTAAGACAACCTTTAAGTGAGCGTCACATATGCAGTCCCAAATATAAGATGATAATTGGTTTTGGTTTGGACTCTTTTTAAAATAACTACACAGCAGTTGTATAAATGTCGTAGTAAAACTCATTCATGGATGTTAGTTTCCTGTTTTGGCATGCATGCATGGTTTTAGATATGACTACTCCCAAAATCTTGAAGTCCATACATGAGGAGACTGCTGTATGGGCCTTCTTGTAGTTGTGACCACACTCGGTATATCTTTTATTCGTTCCATCAAGAAAAGATTCAATGAAAACGTTTTAACAAATATTGTCAGTTTATTTGATTTATGCATTCTTTTATATACACCTATATATAAACATATACACACACATACAGAAAGTGCTCTTCTAATCATATACGGGTATTGTATTATATTGAAAATGCTTAATTCCCTTGTGAATATTCTGCTATGTTTCTTTACAGTTAATGAGTTACATTCTTTAATAAATTTCCTGATATGTGTTGGTTATGGATGCTGGTATTTTGTGAGCTAGTGTAGGTAGTATGTTTGGCAAACCCCTGTAGGGAATTCCATGTATTATTAGGTGTCGATCATTTTCAGCTAGTTTTATACGTCACTCCTACAAGATATAGTGGTTCTACACTTGCTAGCTTTTGGTGAAGTTCCTCTAAATGTGCATAGTTCTTGGGCATTAGTGCCACCCAATAAAAAATGGCCTTACCTTTTGTTTTTTTTTTTTTTTTCTTTTGTTGGTAATATTACTTTTTGTCTGTTAGGTTGGAAAAGTGGGAATATATGTGTTAATTGCCTAGCTATATATCTCAATGTATTAATTTTGAGAGCTTTCATACCCAATTAATGAATCATGGTTATATATTTAAAATACATGTTAATTAGATAAGTACCAAGAGAAGTACCACTTGATACACCCACCCCTAGTATATATACAAAAAAAAAGAAAAGAAAAGAAAAGTACCACGTGATCCATGATATATTTTATGTATAAAGTAAATTAGTTAAAGATACCTTCTATTTGTTTCACGCAACTTTAATTTAACCTTTTGTTTTTTAGGATGGAAAAGTGGGAATATATTAAAAAAAAATGGAAGTACCTCATGATTCATGATATATTTAAACAAAGTAGGCTTGGGTTCTATTATAAAATATTAATCTAATATGGGCATAATTCAAGCTATTCTATAAATCTTTTAGAACCCTTGTTGAGAATTAATGTGGGACTTTGATCATATATATTTCAATATTTTGAAAAAGATGAGTAATAATTTAAATTTTAAATTTGAAAAATATTCTGATTTTTCAGAAATTTTGACGTTTCTCGAAGTCAACTTAAGAAATTTTCGAACTAGCTTGAATCTAATGTTTGTGGGAACTAGGAAGTTTGAATTTAGTTCAACTTTTTTTTACCGAAATACTGAATGAAGAGTATATTAAATTATCCATGTAAGATTCTTATCAATGGTTACGCTTATTCTAAGATTGAATAGTATGCTTTTGCCTCCTTAAACAATAAATAACAACATCATACTAAAAAAAAAAGGGAAAGAGAAAAAGAAAAAAAAAATTGTATTTTGGAACATTAAAGTAAAATGTAAAGATTCACAGTAAAACCATAAGGTGAATCAAACGGCTCCAAATACATTAACAATATATGGGATCAGATGGTTGGAGCCCATCACCAATAAACAAACAACCATGGCCCGTTTTTTAGGACTGGACCCTACAAACGGCCTTGCACCGTTGTAGCTAATGGTCCCACTATCCCCCGCCGTTATAAATTCAAAAAAGAGATGAAAAGACCAAATAAACCCTCTAATCCTCTAACGGCTACTTGGACCCTCGAAAACCCTCCATATCCAAGAAGAAACCAATCAAACACCTCTCCCTCCCAAAAACGCAATCACACGGCAAGCACAATAATCTCTCTGCCTCCGAAAACCTTCACGATCGAAATCGAAGAAAATTCTAAACGCAAATCTTATGGGTTCGACGCCACCTTATCGATCGGAGCCAAAGTCGGACCAAGCTCCACACCGTTCTCTTGGTCTCGTTCACTCATCGCCCAAGAACACTCCATCGCCAAAGAAAACTCTATTGCCTTCTCCTTTGTCTCTCAGGTCTTCTGGTTCACTCCCTCTTCAGGAGCTTCTGTTTCTATCACCTTCACCTCTCCGGAGATCCAAGACCCGTCTAGCTGATGGGATCGAAATGGCCGAAGAGAATGTGGAGCCTGTGGGGACTCGTCGGCGGTGCAAAAGCAGAGCATCCCAGATGGGTTTCTTGGGTTGTGCCTCCCCTAGGAATACTAGGAGGTCGAGAAGGCGATCGGAGATCGAGATTAGAGAAGAGAAGGATTTGGGTCCGATGGAAGAGGTCGGGAAGCCGAGGAAAAGAAGGCAGAGTGGTCGGTCCAAGAAGGAAAAGCTGAGTTTGGTCCCTTCTGTACCTTCTTCAAGTTCATCTCCTAGTGGGTCTCAAATCCTCTGTTTCTTTTATATTTTTTAAGTTCTTTATTTTATTTTTTTAATTTATTTGGATCTTTTTTCATATTGAAAATGATCATTTTGTGGACATAGAAACCGATGAGGAGGATCAAGGTAGTCTAAATCGAATTGGGCAATTGATGAATGACCTAATAATATGGAAAGATGTAGCCAGGTCCAGCCTTTGGTTTGGTTTTGGGGCTCTTTTCTTCTTATCTTCTTGCTTTACCAAAGGAATTAGCTTTAGGTAACTCTTCCTTTTCCATTTTTTATTCACCCTTCTCTTCCTCTAATCCAATGGCAATATCAAACATCTAATTGAGGTACAATGTAATTTTTCCAGCATTTTCTCGGTGCTTTCTCAGCTTGGATTTTTGATTCTATGTGCATCCTTCTTCTCAAACTCGATCTGTCAAAGGTATGTATCACTCTAACTTCTCTTTATCATTATTATTTTTGCTCCATCATTTTCTGGTCTGGCCAAGTCTCTGCATTCTATGGTTTTGGTACAACTACAGGAACAACATTGAGACAAAGCGTGAATTCGTTCTCAAAGAAGACGACATTTTGCATGTTGCCAAATTGATACTTCCTGCTACAAATCTTGCTATATCAAAGACAAGAGAGCTATTTTCAGGAGAGCCAGCCATGACCCTTAAAGTAATCAATCGCATAAATTTCAATGGTTTTTCCCATCAAAATCATGCTTTTGACATTGCTGTTAGTGTCATTACTAAAATGAGCTCAATCATCTGGTTTCAGGTAGCTCCGATTCTCATTTTAGGATCTGAGTACGGCCACCTTATAACACTATGGAGGCTATGTGCATTTGGTAACTAAGGACACTCCTACAGAACTACTCTTTTCCCATAACCAATCTTTGTTTATAAATTTTGTCAATTTTTTCTCATGCTAATATAATAATAACCATTTTAAATTGGACTTGAACAGGATTTTTTGTCACGTTCACAGTGCCAAAGCTGTACTCATACTACTCCATTCGGATAAACCAAAAGGGTATATTAGATCCACCAACGTAGTTTCAATTGTATAATTTGTTCTGTCTCATGCTGAAGAATATGAATTTTGGGTATGCAGCTGAGTACTTGAAATCGTGGTTTTTAGAAGCTTGGGGAACTTGCTCACACAAGAAGATTGTGGCAGCATCTGCAGCCACAGCTTTTTGGAATCTGACTTCGGCAAAGACTCGTATTTTCACAGGTAACTTTATTACATTGGGGCACTGAAATATATCTATGTGAATTTGATATCAGCAACAAGTTTCACAATTTTTGTAAGCAACAAGTAATTTTTAAGAAATTAATTGTGATCTTTAATAGCTTTTCTATTGTGATCATGATCAAAGGTTGGTAGAGTAAACATCAACACATTCCCAGATTCTGTTAAATGTGTAAAAAGAAGGATTGGTGATTTGGTGCAATACAAATTCCCAGAAAAACACTTGGCCAAGCATTTCATACCCAACCCCATATGACATTCAGCAACATTATCCAGCTTTTTATCTTTCAAGTTTTGCGTTTGAGACTTGAGCTTTCACTGACTTTTTGTTTAGCTTTCACACTATAGTTCTTATGCAAGATAAAGTTATTATTTTGCAGCATTTATAGTCCTGGTACTACTCCGGTGCTGTCGGGGGCATGTTCTGCAGAAAGTGGAAGATGAGGAAGCAGAAGAAGAACAGGAGCTGCAACAGGCATTGGTTGTGGCAGATATTGGGGATTCCAAGCAGTAACACTAGATTTTTTTTTTAAAAAAAAATTCTAACATGATGTATTTTGTTCATTGAATTGATAAATGATTAGCATAAAAAGCAAGCGTTACTCGTGAAAAGCCTTGATTCCTTCACAAAATTGATAAATTTACTTGACTTTCGATTGTATATCTTTAAAATAAAAAAGAGTTATCTAAACAAAAAATGAAAACTTCAAATTTCTCTCAAAAGAAAGGTGAAAAAAAATCTATCTAAAGAAAATAACAATTTTAATTTCCGCAAGTTGAGATAAAGAAAAAAAAATTAAAACGTATATCTAGAATTTGATCTTTTGTTTTAGTTTGGATTAATATTTCACTTTATATAATCAACATAAGTAATGAAAACACTGAAATCTTAAGCCTTGCCACCTATAGTCTTAATATTCTAAAATTAGTATATATCCATTAAGTTTTTTTTTTCCTTAGAACTTGTTATCTCCAATCACATAATTAATGTAGGTATGTATGTATTGCTGCTAAATGGATCATTTATAATTATTTTTTTAACCAAATATGAATTATTAAAATAGTTAATTAGTTAGTACGAAACGAGATAAAATTTTATAAATACCTTTGTGGTTACTAATAATTGACTGTTTACAAAATCCTCATTAAAAAAAAAATACGAATATTACTATTATATTTTGGGTTAATGTCTCAGTTCAACGCTAACCATAAATTATGAAACCATTTCAAATAAATAATTGATTTAATCAAAATTTATGTTTATAATTTAAGTAGAAAATGTAAATACTAAATAGTCACTATATGCTTGAAATATTCATTTTTTTATAGAATATATTTGATTAAAAAAATAAAATAAAATTATATGGTTTTCCCAGTTTGGGCCGCACCCACATTGGGAACAAAATTTCTCTCCAATCACAAAATCCTCAAATAGCATCAAATTGGGGCTGGGGTTAGGGTTTAACGCATTTGCCTTCTCATTGTCCAAAAACAAGGGTTTCTGCGTTTTTGGACCATGGCGACGGCGACAGCGAACTCTACTGGTGTTGCGACAGGGAAAAGAAAGCCGGTGTTTAAGAAGGTGGATGAGCTTAAGCCGGGCACGAGTGGCCACACTCTGACGGTGACGGTTGTGAGCTCGAAGACGGTGAAGGTGGCAAGCAAGGCAAATGGCCGATCATCGTCAGTGTTGATGGCTCGCCCTACAAATCCTTCTCGCATCGCTGAGTGTCTCGTGGGTGATGAGACTGGAACTATAGTGTTCACTGCGCGAAATGACCAAGGTAAATTTGCAATTGTTTTGTGCCTATATATAGGCTCTTGATTTATGGTGGATTTAGCTGGGTGGGTTTTAAGTGGATTCAATGAAAACTCGGGAAAATGATGGAAATTGATGTAATGAGCTTTTTCTTTTTCTTTTTTTGTCGATTGATAATTTTTGGTGACTGAGGAAAGAAGGCTTTCATTGTTTTTTGCTCTCAGTATGACATATAAGGGGGATATTTGCATTTTTCTTTCTGTGTCAGGAAAATGTGTGTTTGAAGAATTTGTGGAAATGGTGTTGGGTTTGTTTGGCGACATGCTTTTGATGTGTCTGGGTTTTTCTTAGAACTTGTTTATTAAATTGTCTGTAGGTTTATTGTATAGACTCGGACCACCAGCGTTTTCTGATACATTTATATTTGATAGCTGAGTTCTGTTTGTTTGTTTGCTGAGAAAATGTGATGATGGAAAACTTAATGATTTTAAGAAAGGTTTTCCTTTTGGAGGAATTGTGAGATCCTAATTCTCTCTCTGCTACCAATAAATACTGAGATATCTTCTTTCTTCATTTTATATAGATGTGTGAACTATAAGTATAGTTAATTAATTCAAGGACTTTTTCTCAATAACATAAGCATTTCAACACTAGGCTTTTGTATTGCCTATCCATATGGTATTGACTGGTAGCATAGGTGGTGGTCTGACTATGAATATCCATTTGAAATTTCTGTTAATCCTGTGATAGTGTGACATGACTATAAGCTTAGACTTCCTAAGAAAATAAGGAATGCATGCTTGGATAACCCATTTTAGGCACATTCATAATATTAAGTAAGACTTGCTTTCAAATCTTCTGGCTTATGGTAAGAAAAATTATTTCTTGTTTCCCGTATTACTTGCACAAAAGCATTTTGTATGTTTCTGCTTGTGGTTGATGAAGATGCTTTGAATTGTTTGTTGATCTTATATTTTTTGTATTTGCAGTTGATATGATGAAGCCAGGCACTACTGTAATTCTGCGCAATGCAAAGATTGACATGTTCAAGGGTACTATGAGGCTAGCAGTTGACAAATGGGGACGTGTTGAAGTTACAGAACCTGCAAACTTTGAAGTTAAAGAGGATAACAATCTTTCCTTAGTTGAGTATGAATTAGTTAATGTTGAGAACTAATTAATGTTGAAGAGTGATAGGTATATTATGGAAGTGAATATTTTGAAGCCTACCAAAGGTTATATTTCGTGTTCCTGACCTTGAACTGTTAACGAAGATATAATTTTTATGTGGTTCTCAAATTTTCTTAAGATTTGGTTGTATTAGCATTCCTGTGAAAAGGGTGTCAGTAGGTGTGATATGAGTCTTGCTTGTAGGAGCATATGATATATTTTCGATAATAAGCATATTTTGCATCTTATAAGCCCTTTTGTACTTTTCTGATTAAACTTGGCATCTGAGAAATGTTATCTATTTTGGTTATTTACAAATATAGTTCTGTATAGTTTCTTTTGGGGTAAACAAATTTAGTTCTATAAAGCTGATGATATGTAATGAAGACCAATTTTGTGCCTAGGAGTTGACATCAAATTGTTACAAAATTTTGGAAGTGTTTGAAAATAGTTTTAGTGTATATCGGTAATGGGATCAAGTTTGAGATTTGGAGAAAATTTACATTTCTCATTCCTCTAATTTCGTTGAAAGAGTAGATGGGTACATAGTGATTATGTTTACCATGTTATTAATATGGCCATTGGTCTTGATTAAGTCGGGGTGTTGACCGAGTAATTTGGTGTATGATTTACACAAGAAAAACTGAGTTTTTATAAACTTACCACAACGATGGTAATTTGGATAGAATAATCGTAATAGGGAATAGTAACGCAGCTACTTTAAAACCATGAATTTAAAACTCCATATTCGGTGAAGAGAACAAAAAGGGAAAGATTATAAATAATAAGGCAGGAGTCCTATCCTCTTAACAGATAGTAGACCAAATAGATTAAGCTCATGACAAGCAACAAGAAATAATGCATCGCTTTGTAGAGGTCAACAAAATGAGGGGGCGGATCTGCTTTCATCAAGAATCTGCGCAGAAGATATAAAAATTGATACTCTTGCAACCAAATAATTGAAAATACATTCAAAGTGAAACTCTTGCAATCAGCAGAAAGACACTACAAGATACTATATACGCAAATGCAACTAACACAGACAAAAGGAAAAAAAAAATTTGTGTAACTATAACTTCCAGTGAATAAGCATTTATAGGTAGTTTGGTCCCATGACTGAAAAGTAAACTTCCACTTCAAAATTAAAAGATAATAAGGGGAAAACCAAAGGCCAACATAGAACAAAATATATATAAAATAACTAAGCCGTGTATTTGATAATTTAAGGAACAAAATAAACATAAATACCAAACAAAAAATAAATAAAGAGGAGGTGTTCCTTGTTATCAGGGCAAAAAACAATATACTTTGGAGCATATAACAGATTAATGGTATTATGATGATTTGCCTATTGACATCAATCCGAAATTAACAAATTATGAAAAAGTAGCTAATTTCAGATTGTACAGTACATTTTTCTCCACTTGAAGTCTTTGAGCTACTACATTCAAACAGAAAAGTAAAGGTTGTTTTATGTTCTGGAGAAAAACCACCAGAATTTACTGATTAATCTAGGTTTCAAATCTCAAGACATGCAAACTTGTCTCTTCTGCAGCTCATTCATGACTCCTAAATTCAGCAGTCACTGCCTTAGATTGATGAATTTAGTACAAAATCTTTGCTTGAATCCTCGAAACATTCATCACACATCATCGTTGCAAGCTGATCAAATAAAATTGATCAGTAACTACCTTATTGATTACTGATCTTAACATTCAAAGAAGAAAATGATAATCCGGACCAACTATTTACATTAAAAATTGCAAGATATCACACCATCCAAGGCCATTAAAACAAATAAGAGTATCAGAATTCTACTAACGAATGAATAAAATTTTCATGGTCACGATACAGAGATGAGGATTCAAATCTAAAAAGGTAAATCTTGTAGCACAGCTTCCAACAAGAAAATTCATAATAATAAAATTAAAATATCACCTAAACACAAAAAAGAATACAGCTATTTACCATCATTAAATGAACCATTCATGATTCAGTCATGTCAACTGAATATCTATAAAAGACAAAACACATACATGGTGTACTCTACAAAATCGAATGAAATTCCATGCCATTAGAAGATATATTCCACACGTTCTTATAAGTTGCCACAAGGTAATGTATTGCTTAAGTGTATAATAAACTATAACAGGAGCAAAAAATGGTATGAATTCAAATCAAAACAGATTTATTTCAGAACAAGACAATACAAGAAATATCTATAATTTAATGGATACCCTCAAGAAAAGCAACCATTTTAGAAAAATCTATTGGTCTACATAATGTTTAATCATCACTCTCAAAATTAAATCTACTCCATCACCCATTAAGATGATAACATCCCTACAAATTTAAAAGCCTGAAAACGTTTAAGAAATCCAAGTCACTCCATCTTTGCTCCATGATCTTCATCTAGTCTTGTCTTGGCCTACAACATAAGAAGAGGAGTGTGCACCTTTTCACTAAAACAGTACGACCAAGAGAAGGACAGAGTGACTAATTTAAATAAACAGAAGAGAAAAAAATTAAGAGATAGCGCATAATTAAATAAGAAAACTCATCTATAAGACCTAACAAATCTATTTATAGGAGACTATTGATATGAAACATAAACAAGGGAAGAATTTTTATTATGTCATTCAATTAATGAAGTCAATATCCCTATATTGTGAAACACAGATATTATTTGAATCAATCCTTGTCTTAACCAACGCCAATAAACACTAACTTACCAGAAAGTTAGATGGAAGAAACGACATCAAGGGGTCCTACAATGTTGGCTAGATACCTAATTCAAGATAGAAACCCACTTAGTCATGAACCTACACGAAAAACTAATTCTTGATTAGCATAAGGAAACATGACAATTACAAAATAATTTTTTTACAAAAACCAAGAATTTCAAGAATTTGAGAAAGGTGCATAATCTGAGATATTTCTGAGTTTGAGGGCCATGCCAATCAAGGAATATTTAGGTTTATGTCATTTGTTGTTTTGTCAGTTTTATTGAGTTTTAAATAACCCATATGATTATATAGTTTTGCCTCAATTCACAGAGTTCCACATTGTAAAACAGTATTTTCTATAAGAAGCTTCCTTTCAGCACCCACCAGTAAAAGATTCTTCCTTGACAAGGAATTAAGAGAACCTTTAAAGTATTATATAATTTTGTGAGACAAGTTTATTAACTAGTCCTCCAGAAACCATGTTTCATGATTTAGAATGCCAAAAAGGTGAAAAACAAGTAAAGTATGCATTCCCTAATAAAATAATTTAAGGGCCTTGTAAAGCAAAGACTTATACAAATCACAAGTATTCTAGGAAGATGCCATCCCCATATAGATCCAGTCAAAGCAATCAGAAAATTGAACATTGTATATTACACTTATCAACTTCAACTGTAATTCCACACTAAAATTGTAATCAGATGACAAGCACAACATTAGTCAAACAAAACAAACTTACAAAGTACTAACAAAATTTCACAGTCAACACGAATAACAGCATCCAAATGGTAAGCACACAAACATTCACCAAATTAAAGAAACACTTGAAAATAAACCCATCTGACAATTCAACTGATCACAACAAAAACATTCCATAATCCACGTAATCAACACAATCCAACTTAGCACCAAAACAACTAAAAATCAATATTTTATATCAACGGCTGTGGAAGATTAAAAATGTGACTACCTTCTGGGAGCCAACCGCAACTGCGGCTAGTGATAGAAAGCATCGAAGTCATCAAAGCTGAAGCAGTGGCAGTGTGGTATGGCAACAATGACTCCACACAGAAGCTCATTTCAACAGGAGACCTTCAAAACAAAAATACCATCCTTACAATGAAAATTCGGAAGTCCGTGAGTTTTGTAAAACGTTCTTGATGGAAAAAAATGTGAATGGGATCCCACTGAATTGAATTGGGTTGAATCTAACATATAGTGAGAAATCCCACCCCCATCACGAAAACTACTAAAATCAAGGTTACTATTTTACCTTTGAATGCAACGAGAGACTGGTTTATTGGCTGCGATGCGAAACGGAGACCGAGCGGCTTTTGCTTCAGAGGCGAACAGCGATGCAGTGCTCCTGCTACGGGCCGAGAATGAGCGGAAAACGGATCTGGCGGTGGCTGTGGCTGCCATTGATGATGTAAATGCCGATTAATTAAGGTAAACGAGAAATGGGTGTTTAGGGTTTATTTAGGGTTTAGAGACTCTGAGGTTCAGTGAAGCAGCGGGAAGTCAAGGTGATTCCAGTTGTGTTGAACAGTTTGATGACTCGCAAACCTAATGCCTCTGTTTGGATGGATACTCTATCGAAGCCTATACCAGGAATAGGATATTTCTTATAATAAAAAATAATAAAGTATAATATTAATTATACTACAAAGTTCAAAGTAATAATTTTTGGAAAAAAAAACGTCAGAGTTCTTATAATAATCATCAACATGAATTTATTTATCAAAAAAATGTCAATTAATTTTTCTAATTGTTCAGAGTTCTTATAATAATTATCAATATGAATAAATTTATCAAAAAAATAGTAATTGATTTTTCTACGATTAAATAATTAATTTAGTTGAGAATATTTCACATAAGAAATTTAAAAAATCATACTCCATTTTTTTTTATAAATAAAAAATAATTTTAGTGTGAATTTTATCGATTCATAATTTTATTAATGGATAGAACCTTTTTACTATTTTAGTTTTACAATTCAATAATATTTTAAATTAGTTGGCTCAACCCCTTAATAGATCCCCTCCATCTGGCACATTAAATAAGGTTGAATACATATAGGATAATAATAAAATTTATTAAAACTCAATCATAATTTTTACAAACAAATATAATAAAACGATTTTTTTCGTTAGACCACACCTCCGTATGCAAAATCAGACTCTACTTGATAAAAAGTAAAGTTAATTTTATGTCAGTCTAATCATGCATATTGACATATAAATCTGATAAAATTAGCCATATAAACATCATGCAATTATTTCACTAAAAAAAATGTAATTATGTTCCTATATATATATATATATATATTTCAATAGCATGTGATCACTTATTGTGTAGTGAAAATGTTTTCATTTTAAACCTTATTTTGAAAAAATAAAAATAAAACTAACGCAGCACTTAATAGTTAATATCACAAAAAAATAATAATAATAACAATAACACGCTCTGTAAACCCAACCCATGGGGTTTTGAGCTTTACTGTTTTGGGCTTGGGTCAGACCCGATGATCCGAAATTTACAAGCTTTAGAGGAGACGTTTACAGACGGAGCAGGTTGAGTTGGAGCAGTGGCTAATCTCCATCCATGGCAGACACAAGCTTGATAATAATCTGACTCACAACTTCTTCGTCTTCTCTGTTCCCACGCACCTCTGCTCTTCAAGCCCTAATCCTTACCCTACCAGAAATGGTAGGGCCCAGAAGGCACTTTCTCCCACTCATCCTCCTCTCCGTCTCTGCCTTCTTCTTCTACTCCTACCACCACTCCTCTCTCACTCTCCATCCCTCCGATCCCAATTTCACTGTCCGAGTTCAAGATCCTCACCCTACTTTCGTCTTCATCGTCAAAGTTCTCGCTTTCAACCGTCTCGACTCTCTGTCTCGATGCCTCCGCTCCCTCGCCGCCGCCGATTACCTCTCCGACAAGGTTCATCTACATGTGTACATCGACCATTTCGCGCGCGTTGAGGGTTCGAACGACGTGGATCAGAATCTGGACGAATCGCATCGGATTTTGGAGTTCGTTGATGGGTTCGATTGGAAATTCGGTGAGAAGCTCTTGCATTATCGGACCCAGAATGTGGGGCTGCAGGCTCAGTGGTTGGAGGCTTGGTGGCCTGCCTCCGACGACGAGTTTGCTTTTGTTGTGGAGGATGATTTGGAAGTCTCGCCGCTTTATTACAAGTTTTTGAGGAGTTTGATCGTGAATTATTATTACAATGCTTCCAACTCTCGTCCGTACATCTATGGGGCTTCGCTTCAGCGACCAAGGTTTGTTCCAGGTACCAGATTGTTTTAATATCGACATTGAAATGTATGTTTTTTTTTGGGTCCTAAATCTGAGTCATAGAAGGATGGGAGGAAATTCACGATGCTGGTTACATGCAAATTGAAAAGTGTAGGACGATTTGGTGCTTTAAATTTGCTTCAAATAAATATTAAGAAAGATTTTGAAAAAAAATCTAAATCTTTAAGTTTTTAGTAAAAATTAGGAATTTTAGGAATTTGAGTAGTAGGATAGAATTTATCTGGCCGACACTGAACTCTTTTATGATTGAAATTTATGTTCAGAATGCTACAAATTATTAGCTTATGTTGTGCTGTGATACTTATTCATATTCAGTTGCCCACTTATGGGCAGATTTTTATGTGAACATTAGAATATCTGCAGATATATCACAAACAATAAGATCTCTGAGGTATTAATTATGATTTATGAAACTATAGGTCCATCTTACAAGGATGGCTGCTCTTTTTGCTGTATGCAATAACCTTTTTATGATGCTTGATAAATGTGTTTATTAAACTCCTGAGCCTAATATTGATTATGAAAACCTGCAATTCTTATAATCTTATACCTTTTCATGCATATTTTAGTCAAAATCCCAAGATAGTAGATTCTCTTGTGGATTGCATCAGGATTCCTTGTATCTGTTTACTGCATCCTATTACCCTCGAAACTATGTTTGTGCTTCCTTTTTATTTTACAAAATTCCAAGTTAGTAGATTCTCTTGTGAGTTGCATCAGGATTCCTTGTATCTGTTCACTGCAAATCCACTCTTATAATCCTTGAAATTATTTTGTGCTTTCTTTTTTAGTTTACGTTAGTATAGACAAAGGAAAACCTAAGCCTATGTAAACTTATGAGTTATGACCATAAAAGTTTCAACAACTATAATATCACAATCCAGTTTTTAATTATTATAACAGGATCACTGGACAATGTCAAAGTGGTGTGAAGCTGTGAATCATGTGGAACTTCACAGTGTGCTTCCCTCCCAGTAGTTTGATGTTTGTGATTTTCCCTATTGCATTCATGATTTTTCAATCATTCAAGCAACGGGAAATTTTCATTAAACATTGTTTACAAATGTATGGTTGTCTTGAAAATGACTGTAGATCTAAGCATTCATGCCACTTCTTCTTTGATCTGGCTTACACAAGATGTGCCACTGCCTTACTAATTTTAAGAGATAGAAAGTTCCATTCTTTCCCTAGTTGATTGCCTGTGCATTGCTCTGTTTTAAGTGAATTGTGCCAACCAAGAAAAATATGCTCTCTCCTATGTTTTTCATTCTTCTTGTATTGTTTATCTTGATACTTTTATATTTCTTGGATCGAACTAAAAAATGTAGTTTCCTATGTAATTTTCATTGATTTTAATTATTCTTAACTTAAGGCAAACATGGAAACAAGATACAATTGGATAGCGGAACACGACTTTTTTGTACCAACTGGTTGGCACTTGGGGTCAGCTTCTTTTTCCAAAACCTTGGAAAGAGTTTAGGTTGTGGTATGACGAACATAAGGCAAAGGACATCAAACCGGTTCTTGAGGGCATGGTACTTTGTTTATATTTTGGTCTATTATTCAGTTTCGTTGGCCTATTTTATTGATCACCTTTTTGGTTTGTTGTTTAAAATATGAAATTTTTGTGCAGGTGACAACAGGATGGTATAAAAAGATGGGAGAGAGGATATGGACACCTTGGTTCATTAAATTTATTCATTCTCGTGGATATTATAATTTTTACACCATCTTTTCACATGAGAAGGCACTCAGTGTATCTCACAGGGATGCTGGTGTTAACTATGGGAAAACAGCTGGTCCTGATTCCCAATTGTTGGATGAAAATTCGCTGGATTCCAGCTTTCTGGAAATGCAACCTCTAAGTAATTTGAAGTGGTATGATTTCTGTTTCAGAGAAGTACTTCCCGAAAGAGTCATTAGGAGTTTCGATGAACTTGGTCCTGTTCTTAAATCTGTGCAGAAACAGGAGACTGTTATTTTTGTGAGCTTATACAGGGTGCTAGAGATGGTAACGTGGAACCTGCTCTGCAACTTTGGGAGGCTAAATATTAGGAACTTCATACTTGTAGGCCCTGAGTCTGAATTTCTGTTTGATCTTGCAAGAAGAGGACATCCAGTGATTATCGCAGAGCATTTTCTTAGGAGTATAAGAACTTACAAAGCCGATCAACAAGATTCCCATGTGCAGCTGATCAACAAAATACTAGTCAATGCCTATGTAATCAAGAAGAGTTTAGAACACGGCTACAGTTCCTGGGTGGTGGACGGAAACATGCTTCCTGTCAGTGGTTATCCTTACATCAAATCTGATCCCAGCTCCGATTTTTATACTGGGAAGAGTTCAGAATTCTTCTTCATCAGGGCTCTTCTTCCGCTCGGAAAATTTGGGCGGATAATTTTATTTCTAAGGTTGCACAAACAGCGAACTCGTTGTCAAGTCAAAAGAAGAGTACAAGTTATGCGCTTATAATGGCAAAGTTGCTGAAACAAAAGGGGTTGATTATTAAAAGTGTGGATGAAACAGGCGTTGGTGTAAATATTGGTACCAATAATGTTAGTCAATCTTCGTTAGGGGCGAGAAAAATTTAGTGTTTTGGTCAACTGAGATGGGTTTTGATTTAATTCGGAAGCGGCTTGAAGAATTGGGAATGTGGATAGTAAATAATGACTTGTCATGCAAGGCTGTTGTTTGTCACAAGTCGTAGCATCTTTTTCTTTGTAGTTTATTACATTTTTTTGTTCATTATTATTATTTTTTAACTGTATTTTCCTCTGTGCCACTGTTTTTCCACGTTCTTTTGTATCCTCTGCCTAATATTTTTTCAGGCATAATGAAATTTCCAGAACAATATAGTGCTTACTTGCTGACAGCTAAATATATTTGCTTGGGACGTGTTTCTGGAAGCATTTGAATTGGAAGCAGCCAATTTGTAAAACAGAATATATATATTTTTTGTTTTTATTAATTTTGTTTAAAAAATAATGTTATGATTTAATCTTTTTTTTTTTTGTCATTCTTTAATTTTCTTTTCCAAATTAAGTGTGGGATTCAATTTTCAGAACAGATATAACTTTTGCTATTTTATATTCCCATTTTTTACTAAAGACTTTTTTTTTTTTCATTTTGGTGGTTTTATTGACATAAGAAACATAACTGTGGATTTTACTAAAGATTTTATTCTTTTTTCATTTTTTTCATTTTGGTGGTTTTATAGACGGAACACATTGAGGAGGAAAAAAAATATTAGTATTAGTAATTACTTAAAGAAATAAAAATAAAAATCGATTCCAGCACAGCAATGCAATAAATGAACAATTAAAAAGTCTCATGGGAAAAATTATTATTTTTTTGATTCGTTAGGTGGGAAAAAGCGAAACGCTGCACGATAATTTTTGCTTTTTTTTTTTCTAATTTTAGATGGACAATTTTTCTTATTTTCTTTTTAAATAAGTTTTAGTTACATTAAAAGCTGAAATTAATTGAAAATCAGTTTTCTGGATTCATGCTCTCTGAGCCCTAGCTACGGAACTCAGTGTCACCTCCGTCTGCGGTCACTGCCTTGTCTCGCTGCTGGTCTGGTTTCCATCTTTGAATCGTGACCCATCTACTGTTTACTGGCCACTACGCCATCGCACAGAGGCCGGAGTAATGCAGTGAGTTTGAAATTGCGGTGGAGATTGGCACGCTGCGTAAGAGAAAGACATGGCTTCTCTATTCAAGGTAAACTCTAAACCTAATGCCCATGGAATGTTTCAAATTAAAAAAAAGAAGCACTTTTATTTATTTATTTTGAGATGGAGGAGTCTTTAATTAGCTCGGGTCTTTTTTAGCTTTCTCATTTTACTAGTACCCACATAGAGAACATTCTTGGGTTCTTCCTTTCTGCAAATTTTTGTCAATACGTTGGATTAACTTGGAAGAAGAGAAACAAAGAGTGCAGGGGATGAAAATAAAGAGGAGGAAACAGAAAAGAAGTTTTTCTTAATTTGTATATCTTATTAATAATCTTGCTCTCCACTTTTTCATTATTGAGGAAATATATATATAATAATTTTTCTTCCAAGCCTCTTCTTTTCCCTCTTTTATGGCCCAGTTGTTAGGAAGAAAGATGGGTGTCAATTAAAGACTGAAAGCTTGTTATTAAGGACACTTTCAGTATAGAAATTGTAAATGATTGTGGCTATAACTAGTTGTATCCTTTTCGTTCAGTTGAAAATCATCAGTATTCTATTTGTAACCATTCAAAAGTGAAGTTTTGTTGGGTTTTCTCTTTACGCAATGATTTCATGGTGTAATTTTGTCTTGCCTGCACTAGTATTTCGTTAGGCATTGACACCTCCACTCCACCCTCCTCCTTTAGAAGGAGACAAAAATAAAATCGCAGTGCTTAGGCCGTGTGTGTTTCCATCTGGGTGTGTAGTTTGCCAGCTATTTGGTGCTCGCTGTATCCTACTCTTGAGAACACTCTAATGACGATACAACTTTAGTGTTTATCTTTGTATCCTACACGTTATGATGTTGTTACTTTAGCTCCTGACAATTATTAGTTTTTTATTTTTAGGATCCAGCCAAGCTTTCTGCATATCGAGATAGAAGATTTTCTGGATCACAAGAGGAATTTGAAGTAGCACTCCAAACATCTGTAACTGTTTATGTTGGGAATATGTCCTTTTATACTACAGAAGAGCAAGTTTATGAGCTTTTCTCCCGTGCTGGAGAAATTAAGAAGATCATTATGGGCTTGGATAAGAACACAAAAACACCTTGTGGTTTCTGTTTTGTTCTGTAAGACTCTCTTCTCATATAATTCTTAATGCCTTGGAATGGAACAGTTTATAAAGTAGTAAATTTTTGGTAGATTTTTTTTTCACCATTTAGCTGAGTGTTAAAAAAAAAAGAAAAAAAAGGAAGAAGTTGTGGGGAAAATGTTGAGATGAGTTAAGGATACTTCATTTCATGTAATTCAAGAAGTTCTGTCTCTTCACATTTCTTAATAGTTCTTTCCAACTTTTGGAAATGAAACCCTTGCCTATTTTCATGGAAAAGAGAACATGTCTATGTTATTCTTATTTTATACTAAATACTTATTTTTAATAACGTTACTTTAAAAAAAATAATGAAAACTAAAATCTTTTAATATTCTTTTCCATTTCAAGAGTTCCAAACTCTAAACATAGCTTTCATGTTTCATATGCCAAATGTAGTGTGCTTTGGTAGTTTTATATTAACAGTTGATAGGTCTATAATATCTTGGTGTCCTTGTGAAAATCTTTTAGTCTATAAGCTGGTTTTTTACTTTGTTGAGGAGGTCATAATTTATTTACTCGCCTATTTTTATTTTTATTTAAAAAAATAAATAAATTGTTGGCCATCTATAAATGTGCTGTTACTGTAACATATTAATACTCTCTTAATTTATAAGTATGTTTTAATAGATACTATTCTCGAGAGGATACTGAGGATGCCGTGAAATATATAAGTGGAACAATTCTTGATGACCGCCCTATACGTGTGGATTTTGATTGGGGATTTCAAGAAGGCAGGCAATGGGGCCGTGGTCGAAGTGGTGGTCAGGTTAATTATCGTGAATAGTGTTATTGGCCTAGTTCTAATCTTGTACTTATCTTAATTTAGTTTATTGTCAATTTTACAGGTGCGAGATGAATACCGTACAGACTACGATCCTGATATCCTTTTTAGCATTGGATATTATTCAGTTTATATGACATATGCTGATTCCTTTAAGGTCAGAAGGGGCTTAGAACTTGTTTATGTTGGCAATTCTAAGAACAGGCCCTTATTGAAATTGCATGTGTATATAGTTTGATTCTGCTATTATTATGGGCTTGTACTGTTTGATTACTATTTTGTATGCTAATAACATATGGGTAGTGGTTAGCATATGTTAGTGAAAATCTATGGACTGAGTGGTATGTCATATGTGCTTGAATTGGATGACAAATAGGTAAATTGGATGTCATCTTCTTTATGTACAAAATCTCGCTCACTTTTCCTATTTTTATTCTTTAATTGGTCTGTCGATTCATTTGATACTCAATACTCATGTTTGGTTTTTGTCCTTTGAATGAACAAAAGTATTTTGAGATGCTCAATTGTTGTTTTGAGTTTGAAAATATTTTTTCTAGTTACCTTAACATGTTATACGCAGAGGTGGTTATGGGAAATTAGTTCAAAAAGAATTGGAAGCTCAGAGGCAGCTTGTAGATTATGGTGCTGGATCCTTGGGTTCCTTCCCACCAGTCATGCCACCTCACTGTAAGTTACTGGAGCCCTTCCATATCTAGATGTCTAGCTTATGTCATAGCTGTACTTGTCTGATGGAATGAAATTATGTTATCATCAATGATACAAACTGAGTACTGGATGATGAATATAATAGTTTGGCCAAAATGTTTTTATGTTTCCATGATAAAAGCTTGTTTGTTATCGTTAAATTACCTCTAATCCTAAAAGTTCAACCTTTTAAGATGTGGGTCTAACTATGTGAAGGTGCTTGCTTTATAAGCATATCTTGATGACTGAAAAATCAAATCCTATTATGAGATAACAGAAAAGGGTTCCCCAACCCAAGTCATTTAAACAAAATCTAAAATCACATTACAAGCCATACATTTAATTTTTCTTCTGACTTCAGTTTATGAAATTACGTGGGATTATATTATGATTAGTATTATGTATGTTAGGAAATAAGTACATTATATTTTCCCACAAACCTGCACAAATGTTTTACTCTGCATTCACAGAAGGTGAGGTTAGTGAAGAATCAAATTGGTTATGAAGACCTCTAGCCTTCAAATTGTGTGAAGTACTATTAATCATAATATGTGCCCATTGTAGTTCTTTTAAACGGAAATTGACCTTTTCCCACAGATGGTAGACACGGTGGAGGCCATGGTCATGGTGGTTCTCATCGGCATGGAAGAGGTATTTTCTTGTGGAGCCTTTAATAATATTTGGTGTGCCTGATTACTTTTAGCTCATGCTTTGGTCCATTCACAATTTTGTTTGATGTGTCTTTGATTTAAGATGCAGATTATCATCGCAAAAGACACCGAGACGATGATCGCCACTATGAGAACTCTAGGAGAAACTCAGATCATGAATCACGGAAGAACACCTCTGATCAGGACTCGAGACCAGTAATTTCTAATAATACCCTTGGCCTGATTTATCATCGATGCTCATGTGAAATATTTGCAACTGCCAAGTTGTTGCCAATAGTATACTGTGTAGCCAGCCATTTAGACATTTGTTTGACTGAAAAAGTGAAAAACAAAAAACTGGGGGCTGTTTGGTAATGTTTTTCATGTTTGGTTCTGTTTTAGTTTTTTCTTAAAGTTTGTGTAATTTTTTTAGTCCAAAGGTTAGTTAATGTTAGAGTTGAATAGTGTTATTCTTCTCATCATACTATAAATGTGAAAGAAAACAAAAACAGAAACACCATATTAAAAACAGTTTGAGATGGTTTCAATTTGTTGTTTTCTGTTTTTCTTTTTCCTTCACATTTATAGTTAATTGAGAAGTTTAACTAACCATAACCAACTCTAACTAACATTAACTAACCTTTGAATTAAGTAAATTACACAAACTTCAACAAAGAAACTAAATTCAGCAACCAAAAACAAAAACGTTACAAAACGGGCCCTTAAAACTTCATGGTCAACTATATGCCTTCGATGGATTTGGCAACAATTTGGCAATTGGCAAAACTTTATACAGTAGCGCTGACCCTTCATTTTCCCTATGCATAATTTTTTTAATTCTTTTTTCCTCCAAAATTTATTTAATCCAACAGGAGAAGAATCCAAGGTTTCGTGAGAGTGGCGACTCTGATGATGAGGACGAAGACAATGCAAAAAGACGAGCTTAGCAAGGATAGGGTTATTGCTTAGTTTACGCATGGAACTGTTTAAGCATGGAACTGTTTGCACCTGTGACAGAGTACCGCATTGTCTGTATTTGCATTATCCTTCTTTAACTTTCTGAATTTGGTCATGTTATTCTATAATTAATAGCAATTTAGCAGTGGATGGTTAGTGAAATGTCCAGCGTGCAACAAGCTTAAACAAGGTTTATAATCACATTAAAATATGTCATATTGGGTTCCGTTTTTTGTTGTCTTTGTTACATGAAAGTATGAACTGGAGGTTGCAAAGGTAAAACTTACGTTTTAATATTTAAATAGTAAAACTTTTTAGGATTTTTAGCATTAATATCCTGAGCTTTCCTTGATGTTGTATTTTGCCCCTGAAGTTGAAGAGGTTGTGCAAAAATAAAATTTAAAATTTAGAGGTCGGTGAAAAAAACCCAATTTTTTAGTACTTTGAGAAAATAATTTGAGTACAATTTTTCTTGTGCTTAGCCTAGAGAATAAAATGAAGTAATAATAATAGTAAAAGATACTGAGAATAACATAAGTTTTATGTAACTCATGCAAACATATCTAAGAAAAGTTTTAGTCGGAAACATATTATTTCGCACCAAACAAAATTAGGTTAGCCGTTTTGAGAACGAAAGTTGTACCAACTTTAAAAGCTTTCAGAGTCGATTAGTTTAGCAAATTTGTGTAACCAAATTTTTCCATCAAATTAAATCTTTAACTATAAGTGCCACAAGTTTTAAAACAAAAGTGACTTTCTATTAGAAAGTTAAGACTCGCCAGGGCATAATCTAACTAACAATTTGAAAATAACTGTTAAAAATATTAAACAAAGACGAATTACAAAGACGTCACATCATAATAACAATCCACCCGAATTCCCTCGGAAATCTACAGCCTTTTGCCACCAATGTCTATTAGTTTCCGAGAGAAACTAGAGACAGATTAAAAACTCACTTGTACCCCTGAAGCTCTAGGCCTGGAGCATACACAGCAACCAATTCAGATTATGTCGTGATTGATCGGCAAAACTAGTTTTCTTCCCGGTATTCTGGATTCTCTTCCAAGATAACAAAGCCTTCAAGGATAGGAGAAAGGGGAATGTACCTGTACAAACACAAGCCAAGTATTAGTGGCTGACTAACAGAAGCAAAAAGGCCAAACAGAAACTTTAAAAGGGCAGTGGATTCCATTACTTCTCAGTAGCCAGCTCCGCTCTATCACCAGCAGCAAGAAGAACTGGTGTTGAGTGGGTCTGGAACCCAGTTATTGTTTTAGGACGACCAGCCTGCCCAACAACATCAACAGCTTGTCCAACTCGAACAGGTACAGAGAGAGGTTTGAGATTCTCATCCACCGTCATCAACATTCTCGGCTACACAATTTTCGGACAAAGTAAAATGAGTAAAAGAAAGACAAAACTATAAATTTCCTGGAAAGTTGAGAAAATAATGAAATGCCAACCTGCATTGCCAAAACAAGGAAGTAGAGAACGTAATGATATTTCCCCAAAATGATGGCTTTCATATCAAGACATGCATGCAACATGGTTACAACTCCAGCAAGTGCTGTCCTGCAAGGAAAAAAGGAAAACATAATTTATATAAACTTGGACTGAAACAAAGGAGCTACCAGTAACACTTAAAAATCCAATACCAGAAATAATAATTGCAACTTTGGAGGGTGTTTGGACATGAAATGTGCACAATGATAACTTACGGTGATAACAAGCGATCTGAATGATACGGATTTAGAGTTAATAAGCCCTTCCCCAAGTGAACTAAACCTTGAGCAATTCTTACCTGCAACAGTGGCCAATTAATCACATGTAATTCATTGGAAAAAGAGAGAAAGATAAACGCCATATTTCATAAGAGGCATTACACAGAAGAGGAGGCTGGCATCTTTGTAGTAATAGCTTGAAAGATTGCGTAGCATGCCGGCAATTCTAGCATTATTGGTTCCAGCACCTATTAAACCTAAGGAGATAACTGCTGCCTGCAACATCAAAATAGATAATTTAGCCTTAAATTTCAACTTCAAATTGTCTCAACAAATGAATAGCTTGCTATAATATCTTACCATGGCTACTTCTGAATCAGTGTCATGACTCAGTCTGCTTAAGGTATCCATAACATTGACCTGGTAATACACCCAATTAAAAAAAATATTGTTACCAGAGGTAATCATTCAAAGAATCAAATTCGTCAGTCAGTATTTGCAGCTCAGTCTAACTACTAAGTGTTAAAAAGCAATATAGATCATTTGCAAATATTAGTGTCAACACTTGTGTACGGTATCATTCCAGAATCCCTGCAGGTCAAAAAATTTTAGACTTGCCTTTTAAAGGGTTTCCACCAGATATTGAAGTCAGGTGATGGCAGAAATGATAATTAGAAAACAAATTTAAAGTCAATTTAGTGGATAACTCCAATAAAATGAACAAACTTCTTGAATTCTGTAAACAACCTCACTCAATACAGAAAAATATGCTAAGCTGGACCAAATCTGATTACTCACCTTTGGGTTTGATATGCAAAGAAGACCAAGAGCCAAAGGAACTGCCCGCCGAATATTCTGTTCTCCATACTGTAAAAGATGCTCTAAAGAACGAATTGCCATTTCAACACCCAATTCTTCAGCCATTGCCACCATAGCAATTCCAAGCACAGCAGGTCCCTGATGGGTTTCGCCCTTCTCAAGATGTTGTGAACAATGGCCCAGAAGGTTTTGAACCTGCATGACAGAAAAATCAGCCACTTCATATCCAATAGAGATTTCAAATGGTAAAGTGGCTGGAATTGAAGGATTACCTTGAGAACATTTCCTGTTCCTGCATAAGCACAAGAAAGCAGAACCATATCACAATATTTTCTTATTTTTTCATTAAAAGTCTTTGAAACTTCTGCAGTAGCCTCCACATTTTCCTGTGAGAAACAGATTTAGATTCCAAAAAGCAATCAGAATTTGAGATTGATAGGTTTTTAGTTCAACAAACTCAACAAGCTGCTTTTGCCACAATTAACACAATATCCAATGCAAACCATTATTTATGCACACAACAAAGATAAATAAACAGTCAAAGAACAAGTAAATAATTTTATATGAACTAAAATCAAAAGTAATATTGCAATACCTAAAGTTTTAAGAGAGCAATGTACCTGCTTTGCAAGATATAAAAGACCAAGGCTCAGAGGCAATAGCCGAGTAAGGGGCTCCCCAAGCTCTGACTCACTTCTGTCCATCAATGCATATATGATTGCTTGAGCAACCTCTTCATTGCAGGATCCCACATATATCAAGCCCAATGAGATTGCAGTGAATGCAATCACATCAAGAGAAGCTTTTGCATCATTAAGAATAGGAGACAGTTTATGACGTAGCTGACAATACAGAAACAAATTTACTTAATGGCTAATCAATATATTACCAAACTTCAAGCCAAACTTTAAACAAAGAAAGTTAAATCCACATTCCAAAAAAGTAATTCTCAGTGGTCCACATCTACAAGACCATACAGATTATGATTCTTATGTCAGGTGCAGGATAAATTGATAAAACAAATCAACATATATGATTCTTATGTCTAGAATAATTAAAGTGGTAATCCATTTTCATTATATAGTATTTAATTTGTTATGGCATTCCAGATCCATCAACAGTAAAACTTCAAGGAATGTCACCAACTTACCGTCTCATTCTGAGTACCAGCATAAGTTATCCCTAGTCCCATTATTGCACCAATTCGAATGAATGAATCTTCTTTATCTACATAATCACCCAGAAGTGCCAGTGCCTGAGAAGAAAGGAAGTTGTTTCAAGATCTAGAGGCATATTCTGTGCGTTATGTAGCTCTTCAAGAAAGGAAAGATAAGGAAACTCACTGGATCACAATCATTCTTGATATTGCAATTCACAATTCCAACTCCTAACAAGGCACCAGCAATGACATGGTTGTCATTACTGTGGAAGTACTTGTCAATTTGGGCAAGTCCAGAATCCACATCCCAAAGTAAAATCATACCCTACCAAATACAATGATACAAAAGTTTTTACAGTTTCAACGCATAGCTGGTGAAAAACCACAAGGTATAGGAAGCATACCAGACTTGCAGCAGCACTGGTCTTCCCATGCTCTTTATTTTTAAAAAGCCAGTTTCCTGAAGAACCACTGGAAGCATCAGATGGGACTGTCATCAACTTATCCTGCATCAAAAACAAGAATTTGATGTCAACAAACCTACATCCATAAAGCATTTCGAAGGCATCATCAAAGTTAGAAAATTTACCTGACCAAAGCCAGCATTTACAAATGCATTGACAAACGTAGCAGCCAAGTTCTGCCTGGCTGAATCAACACTTGCACCAGCACTAGCACGGCCATCAAGCAAGTGTGCCTAACATTTGAGAACATCATAATATTAGTCGACTGCCTCAGTTATAATGCAAGCAATAATTTTAATGTAAAAGTGATATCTGCATAATGCATGGCACAGAAACGTACACAGATAAACTGTCACACAGAGGCATTCCTAGCACTAATGGACCTAAGTGAGCTATAAGGAAAACTAACAAATTTATATTCAACTGTCATACTTTGTTAAAGGCTTTTCTTTCTAGAAAATATGCAACTGAGCTGTTCTTCTGTTGCATATGAGAAGCCTCATACAAATGTTGTCCAAGCACAGCAAAAATATATTCTAGAAGATAATTATTTATCAAAACTTTAGAATATAAATGGAACCCTCTCTCATACACAAAAATGCAAGAATAAAATTATGGAATGTTGCAAATTATCATTGGAAGTTTCAAATAAACTGATATTTTGCATACAAAATAGAAATTTGATTGAGTTCCTTGTTTGCTATTTTTGGTATTGTACATTTTGAACTACTTCAAATTCCCTTTGTAATTCTTTAGTTTTTTAAATTTGTCTCCTATCAACAACTATTTTACATCTCCAACAAGAAATTTGCTGCTATTCACTATTACAATTCTTAAATTATAATCCTAAAAAACTGTAACTTGTAAGTTTAGAAGGCAATACAATGCATGTGCAGATCAATAAAAAACTGTGTATAAATTAAGAGTCAGTTTTATGTCTTGCATTCTAGAGGATCAGGAGTTTAACCTTGTAGATATCCTCAGGAGTTTTGGCCTCCATGACCTCAATATCACGAGCAAGGGTAAGATAGCCTTCACTTAACCTAGAATTGTTGATGATATCCTGCAATGACTCTCTGTCAATGTCATCTGCAGCCATCTCCTCATCAAGCTCAAAACTAACACCCTGGACATAAGATATCAATTAGCAAACAGTACACCTCCATCTCTATTAGATCCCTGCCAGCCCATGGTGACTCACAAAGCAAAAGAAATATAAATTTAAAAGTACAAGATTAACTATAGAGCACATCACATTTGAAAAAGTTCCTAATCATAACGTGGAAATTATTATGAAAAAATACCTTCAAAGGATTTTTTTTTTTTTTTTTTGGGACTGTTGTAAACAGGGTAAATCATGCCAAAACTTTTATTCAATGATTAACAAAATGATTGCACTAAAAATATAATAACCAATTGACTCTTTAGTCAATGAATAAAAATAGATACTATGCCCCTGAATAAGTAATAGAGAATTCTAAACTTACATGTCGAGCAAGGATGTAACAGAATTGCTTTTTTCTTAGCACATCTTCACAAGAGGTAAAGACCTGCCTTACATACTGCCAACATACATCATACTGTTAAGACTAAACCATAAGAAATTTCCAAGAACCAAATAGGTCATATTTTCTATGCACATAAAAATTCAAAGCTGAGATATCCTAATCTACAAAAAGGAATCTATTTATTCTCACTGTTAATCTGTTAATGCATTGAACAATCAACAGAAGTTCTATAAGAAAATTCAATACTAGTGCAAACCTGCAGATTATCAATGAAGAGTGCAATCTGAAGTGCGTTCGTATATTCTTCAAATTTCAGATATATCATGTATGCGATATCCAGAACTAACATATCATCTGGTCCAGGGAGATATCTGCAATAAGTAAAGAATATGAAACAAAAGAAACGTCAACACAGAGAGGGAGCAAGAGAGATACAGGAAGAGAACTAAAATTCACAATGATACAAGAATTATTAAATCAGGATCCACTCCACTTTCCCACTTACCTTGCTGAACTGGTGAGATAGAGACAAGTCCTTTTAAAATTTGTACTATCGACGTGCTCAACTAACAGGTCTAGGTCCTCAACCTGGCATTGTTCATACATCACAAACAATTAAAACACCAAAGAAGAAAACAAAAAACGAAGACTAAAAACAAAAAAGGGAGCACCATGGCCAGTGAACAATTTCTAATTACAAAATAATAATCACACTTCATTTTACCTCCATTAAAAGGTCAACCGCTTCAGGTTCAGCATTATGCTGCAGCACAGAAAAAAAAATTAGAAATATAACCTAGCAGTTTTCCTAAAAAAATTATCCACAAACTTAGTTGCAGGTGGTTTTGCAAAATACTTGTACTTTTTCCATAACATAAAATTTGGTCCCCTTGTGAGAATGGAACCGCCTAATTGCAAACCTGCCTAATCTTACCTTCATGTGAAAAGCAACGATTTGCTGTACTAGTTCCATTAGATCATCAATTGGAGCCTCCTCACTCTGTAATAGTGTATGATAAAAGAAGCATAAGTAATAGAACAATTCAAAATCATATGTACAGCAGCACTCAGCACTGGAGGCCTTGCCTTGATTATTTATGAACACATGTCACGCTAAAAAATGAAAATATTAAGGAAAGAAAAGAAAGTAAAAGACAAAACAATATTCAATGGAGTGAAAATACTACCTATATTATATCGGTTGACAACAATCAAGTACGCCTTCTAGTCATAATAATTTATTTGTTATATTAAGCACTATAATCATGTACTTCTTGACACAAAACTATGCTCTCATACAATTTAAGTTTAAACGCACACAAAAACAGAACTCATGCACAAACCTAAATTCAGTTTTAGACAAGACAGGCAATTATCATTTATCAAAAAGCAAACATGGGATAGATATCAAACCTGTCGCTTAGCATACTCTTGCGCAATCTCTCCAGCTAAGTTCCTGTTAAGAAAGCCAATCAGTTGTGTGGACCAGACGTCTATATCTATAGTAGCACATGTGCACAAATATAAACATGCCTCTTTCATATTAACTTCAATATTTATATTTAACCACCAAAATATTCCACTGCAACAGATAATGCTCCCCAGCCACCACTATGTTCTAAATCAGACAATGCTCACCTGACATATTCGTGGCCCCATGACCCTATATCACCTTCAGAGCCCAGCAATCTATATTTTAAGCTTTCCTGAAAGAGTTTAAGATGAAGTTAATAACCTAAAGTGTTAAAACAGACAAATTGAAGCTAACCTTAACATTGTTATACCAAAATAACTGTAAAGCTCATTCAGCCAGTACTTCACTTGAACAGCATGCATGATGATGTATGCACATGCTTTGAATATACAAATGCATTATGCATATAAGAATGTAATTACAATGTAGCAAAGAGCTGCTTCGTGGATAATCAACAAAAGAGAATATATGAAACATAAATTCTAAAACAATGGCATACCCGTTCTCCCTCAGCAGACATGGTCAGTGCCAAAACTGATAATATATCTGCTAGGTATTTCTGCATTAAAAGAAGTAAATTAAATAAATTCCAGTAAATGACATCAAATTGGAAAATTTTTAACAGACAAATTGTATGTATTTGTACCTTCAAATCTGATTCTCCCATTATTTCATAATATGCCTTAAGAGTTCCAAAATGTGGGCGAAGAAACTTAAGGGGCTTTGGAACTGAGGTCATAGAGCTTGTTGAGGTACGGATTTCCTGCCTATATGATACAATTGTATGTGATATTTAGACACAAAATATATATGCAAGCATTATCCAACAAGTTTGGTTCAGCAAAGAGTTATCAAAGTATTAGGTCCATCAATATATGAAGGCAAGTAAGGGGCATAATGAGCTAACCACGTAGTATTATGGTAAGGAGCAACACATCAATCATTTACACATGGTTTCGAAAAACTATATTGACAGGATAAAAGACTCATGATTTTAATAACTAGCATTCCAATAAAACACACCAAGGTCAATATATTTCTAAAAGAAAATGTTAACAGAAAAGTTTCATAGTTCTCACATATATTACAGCCGTTTAGAAAACTAAAAAGCTGTATTTCAGGTTCTCAGGAACCAACACACGTCTATTATCATCCATGATCTACCTGAGAAGGAAGCCTTAGGATTAGACTCTATATGGTTGCACCCCTATAATAGGCTGCAAATGCGTTTTCATGGCCTTCTTAGAAAGAAGGATCAAGCATTTCACTTCTCCTTCCCATCGCTAATTCTTGATAGAAGAGTTTTTCTTTCCTTAACTTTTTTCTTAATAGCTTTATATCCAATTAAAGCTTAGATACAAGATGAAGCATTAAGCAATAAAATTCAGAAGAGAAAACATTTATAAATACTTCCCCAACTTAATTAATGACATGTAATTTTTGCTTAGCATTAATCAAATTTTATCTATTACTTATATCATAATTAGTTCCCAATATTTTTGTGCCCCAACTAAAATATATCAATATAATTAAACAATCTTACGCATGCATCACTTACACCAGATGACAAAGAGGGTCACCTCAACTCTCGACTCTAGGACGATAGTTACCAGTTTCAAGACCTAACATGAACTCCTAAACAGAAACTTAGAAACCACTCTGGGCAGCCCCATTTGTAAACTTAAGACCACAAAATAATTATTTAATTAGAGAAAAAAAGGGAAAGCTAGCATAGTCATTATGGTGGAAAGTGTAACCGATAGTAATTAAACTTTGGAAAAGAATAGGATTACCTCATACTCTCAAGCGCAACCTTTTGCAACCCAGGATCAGGATCCTGAACTCTCTCCACGTACAGCTCCAATTGCTGCTTCAGCGCCAAGTCCTCATCGGACTAAACCGAGTAACATTGACAAATAAAAAATATAACTTTCTCATCCATGAGCAATAAAAATAGACCTAAACCTATCCGGTTACAAATCCCATCCTAAAACAAAAATATAAATATAAAAACTAATAATCACAATACTAATTGGAAACGTTAGGACTTAAAAGTTCAAAATAATTTACTTTCCCATGCTCCTCATTTCCTCTCCACACAAATTCTCAGCAACCAAACAGTTAAAAGCAAAACCCTAAAGGAATTATGGGGGAGCAATTACCAAATCTTCGTCCTTTTTGTCGTCCTTCTTCTTGGGGTCCTTAGCCGGAACCTTCACGGAGGCTTCATTCCGGTTGCCGCTGCCACTGGCACCATTGCTGTTCGGATCTGGAGCCATGCCGATATAGTAAGAGTGAACCCTAGAAATAAAATGAAGCAGATATGGTCTTTTCCTCTTCAGCAAGAAAACCACTTTGTTCCCTCTCTCTCTGTCTCTCTAGCTCTGGAGCTGAGTCTTCTTCATTTATATTTATTTTTACATTTTAATTTAAAACACAAATATTTTATTTTCCCTTGGAACCCGACCCGATGAAGATATCCGATCCAATTGTTTCTAGTTTTAGAGGTCCGATCCGTTAAGAGCTATTTTATTCAAGGCCCAATTTGGTATGGCTAGTGGCCTATTTTTTAAACATACATGGGCCAGAAAAATTAAAAGTTGAAATCTTTTTAATTTCAGGCTCAATTTCGTATGGCTTGTGGCCCATTTTTCAAACATGGGCAGGAAAAATTAAAGGTTTATTTTTTTTTTTTGGGTCTCTCTTCTTTTTTCTTTTTTTATTTAATAAATAAAGATAGTGTGTGTTAAGTTTATTTATAATATTGGAAAATGTGCTTTAGCATAAAATTTTGAAAATAATTTTAATTAAAAAATGTATTAGTTATTTGTTTATATATTAGTTGAGTTATACATGCTCTTTCCTTTTAATTGGTCAACTTATATTTTTGTCAACTGGTTTTCAATTTTTCTAGCAAAAATAAAAAATAACTAGGTTTCAGTTATGTGAGTATGTGCTTGAAAATTAATTTGAATTATTAAAAATGAAAAAAAAATTGAATTTAGGAAGTGCATAAACAATTTTCATTTCATAAGAGACAAAAAATTAAGTTTGTGTGGCATGGATTTCGATAAATATAAATCAAAGAAAAGTACATCTTCAAAGATAATATCAGTTAATCCCTCTATTGTAATTGGTCCTATACAACAATATTGTAATTGGTCATATGATCATATCTAATTTGACAGGCATTAAAAGTAGTAAAAAAAAAAAAAAGTGTATTTTTTCTGTCGAATTAATTAATGACTTACAAAACTACTTTTTAGGTATAAATATATAGTTAGTTTACGTAAAACACCCCTAGGCAAAGATCCTCAACTATAATTGAGCCCTTCTTTTTTTATATTTCAAAGTGCACATATATAATTATCACTTGTGCAAAAATTACATCATTTTTTTAATGATGTTGTCTTTTTCCCTTTATTTCTTTTTTGTTTTGTTGGCTGGGGACAAACAAAGTTAAGGGTTAAACCCAAGTAATAATAATCAAATAAACCAATATATATTCTTTCATTTTTCTATATATATATATATATATATATTCAAATGTTTTCTGATTAGAAAGCATATATAAATAAATTAAATTAAATTTTAAAAAAAACAAAAACAAAATCCCATTAATAACTTAAAATCTCCCTGTTAATAATAACTCTACATATCCAAATCACAGAAAATATATCTTTCTTTCTGAACTTTACCATACTTGATGAAGAAAAAAGCATAGAACAGAGACACTAGTATACTTTTCAAGGCACGTAGTGTTGGCTCTCTTGGTACTTTTCATACTCTTCCATGGTGTTAAACTCATTGAGGTTTTCACTTCTACCATAAGAACCCTGATCCTTAGAGCTTCCTCTCTCTGTCTCATACCTATTATTATAGTAATTCACATTATCATTCTTCACATCATGATAATACCTCCCATTCTCCAAAAACCTCGTGTCGCTCATTCCTTGCCGTTGGATCTGATCATAGCCATTGGGATTGTTGCTGGTGTAGTAGCCATTGTTGTTATAACCACTGTTGCCATCGTAGCTCCTTCTGTAGCCATTGTTGGAGTATTGCTTGTAAATACTTGTAGTAGTGGGGTTACCGCCAATACTGTTGAAGGCGGTCCCGTAAGTCCTTGTACTACTAGGGTTCCCGCCAATGTTGTTCTTGTACGAGTCCTTGTTCTGATTATAACCTCTCTCGAAGCTTTCACCGCCGACTAGCTCTTCCGATAGGATTTCGTCTTCGTCTTTGACGTCAACGGTGGAGGGTGTTTGGTCATCTGTAGTGCTTGTCCGAGTTCCGTACAAGCCATAGCCATTTTCACTCTCAGTGTAGATGAAATATTCCGGTGCCGGAGACGGTGCTTGTACCTCCGGTGTTGTCGATGCCGGTACCGGTGCTAGTTCTGGAGCGGGAAAACCTTCTACTTCCGGTGCTAGTGCCGGTGCTGGTGCCGGGGTTGGTTCTTTTGTGATGGGCAATTTGGGGTCGGTGACATTGTCATCATTGGTGTGGAAACGTGTGAACTTGCTGAAGAACGTGCTCACTCTAGCTTCAATCTGCAAATTAGCAGAGAAAAGCACAGCAAGGAAGAAAAACAAGATCTGGGTTTTCGCAGCCATTAGAGAGAGACAGAGCTAGAGAAAGTGAGCAATTTTCTGAACCGGTGTGGTTAGAAAACTTAGTGCTTTGTCAAGCATTTTTATAGAGAAAGACTACGAAAAATATTGTTTTGGATCTGTGTTAATGGCTGAGCAATTGTGTGCGTGGATTGAGGAGGTAAGTGTGTGTGTGTGTGTGGGGTAGGGGATATGATGGTATATAGTGCACGCTGCATGTGATTGTATTGAGAATGTCTAACAAATGTGCACTACTCACCAAATCTACTTTCATTGCCAAAGAAAATACACACACATAGCCAGTCAAAAAGGTTAAGATTTTCTTTTTCCTTTTTCTTGGCACCCAAACAAACAATTCAAATTCTCTCTCTCCTCTCTTTTTCTTTTTTTACTTTGCTGTGGGGTTTGGAGGGTGGGAAGGATGGCAGAGTTGTAATTAAGAAGAGGGTCCTACTAGGCTAGTACGTTTTTAGTTTGAGTTAGTTAAGTAGGGATCACAAGAAGAGAAGAAGAAGAAAGAATAAGCTTCGATCAGTACTAATAATTATTGTGGGTTTCGTTTAGTTTAGGAAGTTACTGATTCATATGAAGTAGGTTTGAGACATAATGGAGTTCAGTTAATCATCAAGACACTTCATTATTAGGTTTACACTTCATTATTAGGTTTAGGTAAAACTATAGCTATATATATTAATACATAGGAAGTTGGCTCAGCTATAATATTTAATTATAATTTAATTGTTTGGTGAAAATTGTGAAAAGTTAATATAAAATTTGCATGAGAAATGAATAATGAATTATAATATTTGAACTTCAATGGATGTATATATAATATACATATATATATATATATATATTTGGCATTTATGGTTTTTGGCACAACTATTCAACTCCAAAAGGTTTCTGTTTTTTGGACTACTAACAAAAAAACTACGCATACATATCTGAGATTTGAGACAAAAATAAATAAAATCTATTAAATATTATATTTGGATTTGCATATTCCAATATCCAACAGGTAAACAGGTTTTGCATAAAACTTTAGTGACATTCAAAATGATTTAATTTATATAAAAAAAAATTCTATATTTATGGTGTCTAGAATTGAAAAGAAATTCTCCTTCTATTCAACTTATTTAGAGAATAAATTGAAAATAATACATTATTGAGAAAATTAAGGTCATAAAACGGAATCAAACTCAATAACTAAGGTCAGTGGTTGAAAGTTTTTTATTTCTTCCACCATCATTTTGTATCTATAAAATTAATAAAAGGGACTCATATTATCAAATTCATATATTTTATGTGGGCCAGAAATAAGAAAATTAAAAAACATCCAACCCACAAGTACGAAACTGAAAAAGCAAAAAAGTGTCTCTTCATGTACCTAAAAGTATTGATAATAATTTACAATAATGTCTGATTTTCAACGTAATCTCGAAGGAATATAAAGAGGTGTTTGGCCGACAGCGTGATTAGCGGGCAGAGATGCTGACGTGGCAGACATTTTAAATGTGTATTTGTTGGAGGTGAGTCAAACTGTTTGACTTTAGATTGGATGGTCTGCTCCAGAAATGGAGGAGAAAATTTTGCAAACAAAATGGCACTGCAAGGGTGGTTGTTCTATTTACAAAATAAGGAAATACAGTATTTACCCCTTTTTTGGTGTGTCAAATTACCAAATAACCCAAAAACATTGAACATAATTGCACTCCTGTTTACCTTTTGAGCAGTGCTATGCCGGCCAAATGGTTTTATTGAATTTATTTGTCAAATGATGTATCAATTAATAATTTAATAAAATCTAATAAATCATGTGTGAATTTTAAATGAAAATTAACACATTTGACATGTCAGAGTGAACAATGGTAAACTATTTGGTAAGTCATGTTACCTTTTTTAAAAAATAAAAAAGACATCTTAGTTAGAGTTATTATATAAGAATTTATTAGAAATTATGGCCTATTAGTGTCCAATCTCTGCAACATTTTTAAAGTTACAAATAGTAGGCTTGCATCCACAATAAATCCTCCTTCACCGTCGATTAGCAAGTTAAATGTGGTTGATAAATTAAATATATTTGAAGTGCAAATAAAATTTGTTAAGAATAATTTTGAAAAATAATAAGAATTGTGGTTTACTTCTATTGAGCCACACCCTCACGTCTATGTAATGTTACTTGTCGCTTGAAATTTGTTAAACTTGATTTTTTTTATTATTTTTTTTTTGTATATTTTTGCTATTTTGGAATAATACGTCGCAAAGTCTTTAGTTGCAAATTATATAAGGTTTTTTTTGGTGTCATAGCTAAGTCCGATACGAGATAAGAAAAAATAGCTATTTTTTATATAATTAAAATTCTAAGTCGAATTTATAAAAATACCCCTGATTCAATTAAAATTTTAAACAGTCATAATTATACATTTAGAGCTTCGACGATGAGCAATGTGTTAGGTGCCTGACATGTCCTAAATTTCATATTCATAAACGCTTCAAACCCGATAACCTTAGGTTCAACCTCAGGCGCATAGACAGGTGCCTGAGATCCACTTTTCTTTACCACATGCGGACCCGATAACTCAAATTGAAAAATAATGATCGGTGGTGGTTGATGGTCACTGACCCCCCAAATGCATGGTAGATGACCGACCCCCACCTTTCAACTTTAAAAAGGGTAAATAAGTAAAATTATCATATAAAATGACTATAATTTTAATTCATATAAAAAATGATTAAACATAACAGGTGGCCTCACCAAAAAATCCAATTATATATCATGGTTCGGGCTGGGCTTTGAGGATAGGCTTGGACTGTGTGGTTTTGAAGGCTGGGCTGCTATCTAGGTTGGGCTGGATTTGAAGGCTTGGTGCTCTATCAGATTGCGCTTGGGCGGGGCTTCGAAGTCTTTAATAAGACTTCGTTATGTATAATACTTACTTTAAAACACTACAAACTTAATACCCTTTTTTTTTCAATCGGCAAAGGTTGGATTACTAATTTACTGCGTACCCCAACTAAGTTTCATCTCCGCTTTGCATGCATTTTTGCTTCTATCTCCTCTCTAAAAGCCACCCCATGCCAGGTGACCATTTCTTTTTTATTCTCTAGACCCTCCAATATTCAGAGTCAGTCTTGAAATTTAAAATGTCCTGTGCAAAATTTAAAAGAGTATCCCTTTTATTTTAAAAATTTTTTTATATTTATTATCTTTAATTTTCTATACCTTTTAACTTAAAAAAAATATATTTTTTTTTAAAATAAAGCTCTTATGAATATAAATATATACTTATATATATATATAACTAATACATACGAGTCATATATTTTAAGAGCTCAGATTCCCACCACTCGAGTGCCCCGAGCCAAATCAGTGTCTAAATTAATATATTGTCTAAAGGCTTTGGTATACCTTGGTGAATGTAATTTATATTAAAAGGTGGGCCCACAGTTGCCATATACATTTTGCGTAAATGTTGAATGTGTGTAAAGGTCTTGGAGAGTTTAATTAGAAATGTATCTCATTCTAAACTTGTACATTGTTATCTTTCATTTTACTTAATTATTTGCTTAGTAATTAAGGTTTGATAGTCTGGGATTTCATGCATGCACGTAAGTTTCTATTTTTTCAATAATTTTTACATCTGTGCATGTGTCTTGCAGGAGCACATCAAGATGTACATAAGTGGTTGAAAACTTGCCCCAGATTGGCCCAGCCATTGTTTCTTTTATTTATTTATTTGTGGGCAACTAAAAATGGTTGAGCACATGTATGCATATAATTTGTAGTTTTGATTGGAAGTTAATTAATGTTATTCGATCCATTTCTCTGGAAAAATTAAGGAACACGAAAGAAATCAAATGAAGCAGTGCTACTTGGAAACTCCTTAGAGAAGGCTGAAAAGGAGAAAATCACTTCAAGGGAATCAATGCAAATTTTGTCACAGCTTAATATATATACATATAACTATGTAATATTTTTATTTATAATCTCATGCACAAAACAATCGAGCTCTACAAAAACCTTTCCCCTTTATTGTCATACATGAATATATATTTATAAATATAAACTAATTAATAGTGAACGAAGCTAGCAAGCTGTTATTCTCGTTGACATACATAAAATATATATAACAAAAAGCAGTTCTTAATTATACATTGTTAAAAAAGATAAATGATGGGAAATACATGAGGCAGAGAAATAATAATAAAAAAAAACTCTCTCAGATGAATTAGATTAGATAGTACGGACACTCTAATAATACAGGACATGTCGTCAGATTTAGGGTTTTTTTTTTCCCAGCCGGTGCTCTTGAAAGCAGTTAAGTAGTAGTAGAGCTTCGAAAGAGTATATTTAACCTCCCCACTTTTTAACTTTGGAGCTATATATACACACACACACACATATATAGCAATGATGGTTTTTGTGGTGGTAGGGTGGGTTTCAGGGAATACAAGAAGAAGAAGGTGGTACTTTAGGAATTCCTTGTCGTTGAAGTTCAACCATTACGCTGTCAAGAGAAGGAGGTTTAAGCCGAAGAGGAAGTGGCAGCCATGGTTTCGATAAAACATCTCCAATAGCTGCATCTACACTCTCTTTCGACTGCATCCATTTAACAACGATACCAAAACAAAATTAAACCTTAATCATGCATGGTTAATATTTGTATATGCCGCAAATATATATATGAAAATAGTTTCCTAAAATGGGATATATATTTATATATATATATATATAAATGTACGTAAAACACGCATGCATGATACTAGCATGCTGATGATGAATCAAATATATAGTAATTAGGAAAATATTTTAAAAGTATACACTGCTGAAAAATCTCCTTTTATATACTATATCCTAAAAAATCCTAGTATATATCAGGATTTGTGCTGCTTTAATTTAGAAAACAAATAATAAAGAAATTCTATATCCATTTCAAATTTAAAACAGTACAGGAATATATTTTTAAAAAAAGTAATTCTATTTAACACAATCTATTTTGTATACTTTTATTTGTTGTATGTAATAAGTATGTGAATTTTATTGTTAAATGCGATCCCAATTAATAAACACAAACATATCAATTGTAAAATTACAAGAGTATGATTACGATGAAAAGCTGACTTGTTGATGAGGTGTATATATAAATACTGACCGGATGAAAGTCATAAAGAGCAGGTGGGCCAGATTGTTCAGTAGTAGTGGGGCCACCGGGATCTATTTTATACATGGCATGGGGTGGTATGCCCGGGACAGGTGGTGCTCCAAACCTCTGCGCATTTCCAATTAATCAAACAAACACTCTTAAGCAACCCACAAACTATGTATGGATGTATGATGTGTTCCAAAAGGTTAAAGACAACATGAAAGACTCCAAAAAAGGAGCTAAGTGGTGTAGAAGAGATATGAGACTTACAGTTGGAGCCAGTGGCTGTGGAAAGCATGGCGTTCCTGGGGTTAGTGCATTGGGAACCTAAAACCATATAATTCCAATAAATTAATTTCCCATTAATTGAAATAATTGAATCATGCACACAATTCATTCATCCTAGGGTTTTCAAATTTTTCAAACGTTTCGATTCTTTTCGTTCTTCTTGAATATATATTTATTTATGGAAAGAAAGATGGATATATAGAGAGCTTACACGCTGGTGGTTCCGAGGGTAGTGCCAATATGAAGGGTCAGGTGGTGGTGGAGCCGGAGGCCAGACTGTAGGAGATGGCGGTACCGGAGGCGGAGACGGAGATGGAGAATGTTTAGGCCACATGTGCATTAACGATTGGTCCATGGTAGGATGACCCCAAACATGTAAGGGTCTAAAATGGTGGGGGTGGTGGTGGTGTTGCACGGGTGTTATTGGTGGAAAACCCATAGTGGGTGCGATCCACGGGTTCATTTCCCTCTTCCCCACTCCTCCACCGGCTGCGATGGTGGTTACCGAGCCATACATCTGCCGTCTCTGAGTCCAGCTCGCCGCCTCGGCCTCACGGGCTAGCAAATGTTTCCGATGGGATCGATATTTCTGCATATATATATATATATATATATATATACACCCCAAAATCCTCCATCATATAAGTATATACGCTACTACACATTTATCAATCTCAAAAGTCGAAACACAAGTGTAAATCTCTATGCTAATTAACAACTTCTTAATTAAGCTGGCTAGCTATATATATATATATATATATTACATAAATTGAAAGAGAAATCTATTTCTAAACTCATAATTCTAAGTTTTAATTGGTTTTGTTTTATTTTCAAACACGCCAAATTAGATTGCAGAAAACTATCCAACATCAAGTTCATGAACAGCAAACAAACAACGTTATCTCTTTACTAGTTTTTTTTTCCCCTTTCTATTTTATATCTTTAATTTGTTCCGAAGAGAAAAATTTTTTGTGTGCAAGAACAATATAAATTAAATTTCCAGATATATATGAGGTTACTAAAGAAAAACATAGAAGGAGGCAAGAGAACAAACACTGAAGACTAATAGCTAAATATATGTGTGCATATAATCTGATTTTAGAAATTCAATAAGCTAAAAATGGAAGCAAATAAAGCAAACATTGGAGACTAGAGAAAATCTGAAACTAAAAGAAAGTGTTTGTTAAAAGATGGGTATAGATATTTACTTGAAGGTGGCTGGCAATATTATGACGAGTGAGACAATCAATTCCCATAAGCTCTAAAATCCGAGAAGGCACTGCCTTATCCACTCCAAGTTGCTCTACTGCTTGAACGAATCTCCTGTGTAGCTCTGGTGTCCAATCCACCTATACTTGCACAAAATTTCAATATCACCCACCACCATAAAATTACACAAAATTTCATCACCCACCAACATAAAATTACTAATTTGACCAATAATATATCTACTGGTTCTCTGATCTCTACATCAAAATTATGGATCTTATCTCTCTCTGGATACACTGCAGGGTAGGGACTTGATTCCCGTGATTTCTTTTGCACTGCAGCAACTTTATGAAGAGTGATGAAGACCCATAATTCAATACACTCAATTCTCAGTGTTAGTAATTCAGACCACTAAGAAATGTCACAGGAAAAAAAAAAACCTAATAATATTATTTATAAAAACAGCTTATGCTATATAAGCTGGAACCGAGTTGTGAATTTACCTTTACTTTTCGCTTGCCTTGAGAATTCTTAGACAGTGCAGATGAGGACGATGATTTTCTGCCATCTTTCTGCGAAATTGTATTGTTTCTGGATCCAACTCTTTCTTCTTTTCTTTTACTTACAATTTCTTGGTCACCTCGTGTAGTGGTTGACCCAGCTGATCCAGAAGTAGTAGCAGAGGCCTTATCATCATCCTCTTTCTTTGTCGCTTCAACAACATCCTCCAATTTCTGATGTCCACTGGCCGAGAAATCAGCAAGGAGTTCCGGGTCCATCTCCAAGTCTGGCAACACGTCTCCGTCGACGTTGATGCCGATGAAAAGGTCGTCGAAATCGATGCTGTCCAGTAGGTTTCCATCGCTGAAGTCCGGCAAATCTTCTCCGGCGACGCCATGTCCGATAGAGAACCTCTCTACCTCTCCTTGGTTTTCATCTCTGCAGGTGTCCCTCAACGGCGACACAGCAAGCATTACAAACACAAAGCTTCCACTCGAACTCAGATATTATATATATATATATATATATATCCGATATATAATTATATATATTTATATATACATAGAACGTAACTGTGCATGAAACTAGTTTGAACTTTTCTTTTTTTCCGGTGAATCAGTCGAAGATGCAAGAAAAAGAAGAAGAAGAAGAAGAAGAAGAAGAGCTAGCAGCAGGGACAAATAAGTGCAAAATTGGGGTTGGAGAAGTAAAATTGCTGTTAAGTTGCCTTTTCTTTAGAAGTAGTAGTGCAAGTGAGAGGGAGAGACACTGTGTAAAGAGAAATGCATATCAACCACAATTTGTGCTTGAGTCTCTGAGATTTTGTTTTTATGTTTTTGTTTTTGTTTCCTACTGAATACATAATTCAAATTATTTATTTTCTCTGTATATATTAGGTTTGTGGACGACCTTTTTCTGAAGGGTGTTTTTGTTTTGGGTCATTTTTTTTTAAAGGGTGTTTGAAAATCTATAAAGGTTTTTTTTGAAAATCTATAAAGGTTGCTCGTGAGCAATATAAATATTTATATGTATATGTATATGTATATTATATATATATATATATATTTGTTATATTTTCAAAATTAATGGGTGTCCAAGTGAGAAAGAAAGAAAAGAAAAGGAGAGGTGTCAAAATCGATGTCAGAGGAAGTAGGGTTGGGATTGGAATTGGATCATATTATATAATATATATATAATTGAATATATTAAATATTTATTTATTTATCATAATAAGCAAGCTTCATGTATATCTGTTGTGCAGTAATTAAGAAAGAGATGTGCATGTGGGTGAACAAATTGACATTTGTACTTTTTCCAAATGACATGGGGATTGTAATATGTAATTCATCCATCATTCTCTTTTATGTTATAATAATAATAATAATAGTAGTAATAATAATAATAACTTTGGAAAGGTCAACAAACGTTAGCTGATTATGATTGCCTTTCAGTTTTCTCGAGGAAACATCATAAGATTCCTAGAAACTAGAAAAGGGTTTCATACTTTATTTTGCTGATAATTTTATTTGTACACTTTAAGCGTTTAAAACATCAACCAGTTTTGGCACGGTAAAGAAACCTGCAATCAAATCTTAGGACTTGTGTGAATTTTAGAGAAAAATTGGATTATATACAAAGAAAAATCGTCTTTAGTTCACTACTTGCCATTAGTTCATTATTATTATTATTATTATTATTATTATTATTATCATATAAGTACATGTATTAAAATTTGTATAATAAGAAATAATGATGAGTTAGGTTGAAAAAAAAGTTAACAAAATAATTAATCAAAATGGAAGATAAAAATTAATTAATTATTATTTTGATTACGGTTGCCCACATATTAAATAACTACTAATTAAATACTTATATTTATTTTAAAAAATACAAAGAAAGAAATGAAATTAAATGTTAAATAATTTAAGTACTAAAATAGTCATATTGTATTTATTTTTCTAAAATAATTAAATTAAATATCTAACTTATGGTTAAATATAAAATAAGGAAAAAATGGTTATTAATAAAACTCTAATTGGGTTGACTAATAAAAAAGATGAGATTTGATTAGAAAAAGGTGTCGGTGCAATAAAATTAAAAATAGAGGGAATATTAGTATAATTAATCAAAATACAAAAGCCTTTTTTAAAAAAGAAGTGTGAAAAATAATAGAGACGATGTTAGTATAGTTTTTCCTTTAATTTATAAACTTTTTTCAAGTCATTTCCCCGATCCACCGCTAGCAATCACCAATAGCGATGAATAACAAAACCCATTACAAGCAAACACATACATGCATATTGATCTCTCTTATAAAAAGATAAAAAGTGACCAGTTTTTCCTTAACTGATCTACTCAAGTCCAACAATTTTTCTTTAAAAGGAAAAACAAGAGTAAAAGTAAACCAACAACATTATTGAAAGAAGGGAAAGGTTGTAACAAAGCCATTTAGAGAAAGCCAAATTTTAAAGGCCGTTTTACTAGTTAAGCTCTTGGAAAATATATTTGTTTCCAAGAAAATTTTTAAAAAAAATTAAGAGGGTGACTGATTAGCCATCTATCTTTTGGGTAGACCTATTTCTGCCAAAAGCAAATGAAATGATACCATACTTTTTGACTAAAATGTTTTATATATCTCTTCTGTAATGAAATACAAACTATATATATGTTTATGTGTGTCTATACATATATAGTATAATGTCCAATTTTCCAAAAAAAAATTTAAAAAAAAAAATTGAACCCAAAAAATCAATAAGATTTATCGCATTCATATGTAGTAGAATGAAACAAGAGGATAGAAATAACTGTATTACTTACCAAAATGAATTTGTGCTCCGCACTTTGAAAATGTAATAGAGGGTGCCAAGTCGTACATCACTTTCTACTGGGTCTTGTTGGTCTTGTCGTTTCTTATAATTGGCTATTTACATCCTTTTCACCCTTATGTCCCTCACGATAGTTTTTATTCCTTTTTGGTGGAAACGATGGTATTTTATCTCTGTACGTAAAAGTTTGATGTAATTTGACATTGATAAAAATTTCATAGGAAACTGACATGTGTACGTACAATTATTTTATTTTGTACATAAATCCTCATGTGTTGGAGTCCAAGTTCTTTGCACTGCCAAATAATTTTAGGGAAATTTTACATTTACTTCTTCCAATTTTCAGCTCGGTTTCTATATATTTTTTTATTTTTTTAAGAAACTTTGCTTCCATATCAAATATGGCCTCCCATAATTTAAATCCGATGATGTTGTCAAGTATATAGCTTTAACATGTGTCATATACGTGAGTTTTTAGCATAATTTAAACTCACAACTTAAAAAATAAATAAGAGTAAATCAAGCAATAGTTTTTTTGGTCAACAGTATAAACACGTCTAAGTTACATCCATGGATAAATCTGGGCTAGCCACTATATATAAAAGCAAACTTCAAAAATATCATTAATCAGATTTCATTAAATAAATAATTCTATCTTGTGGTGGTAAGATGCCTGCCTGATTCTTATCGTTTAAGAGTCGTGAAATCGTACAAGAAGTGACTCCTCACCTAGCTCGTTAATTATTTTTTGGTTATTTTTTAAACGAATTATTTGCTTAATTTGTCAAGGATATTAAAGATTAACACACTGATTATGAGTGACAGAGTGTGGATAAGTGACATGTCTAATCGGTGAATAAAATGGAACTTTTTTTTTTGTTGGTAAATCGATGAATAAAATGAATGATTATGCATTGAACACGTACGTACATATTAAGATTAACTCGTACATACTTTTTCAAAAGGATGCTATTTGATGAAAGTGTTTGTTGAAATTATTAGAAGTGACCGCTCTAATTTCATTTCATGCACATTAAAATTTAAGAAATCATAACAAAAGAAAAAGGTTTTCTCTTTATCAACTCGATTATTTATATTTGAAACTATATAAAGGATGCAAGTTTTTTTTAAAAAAGAGTCTATTTTCTACATAAAGATTAATATTAATTATTTTGTTGTAGAGATTTCACGTACTAAACTTTTGGTGAATATGATTAACCATTTGTACTTACTGATATATCTTTATTTATTTTTATTTTTAAAAGAAATCATTTACTAATTAATATTATTTTTTTCCGAGCCGCTACGAAAACAAAACTGGCAATGTTCTTATCGTTTATCCCAACCCCCAAACATGATAAACTGTGCTGGGCCATTCATCACGGGTGTGTTAAGCAAACTTTTTTTTTTTTTTTTCTTTTTTCATTATTTTTTATTTTGTAGAAAAGTGCATGTGTTAAAGAAAATTAAACAAACCATATGTATTTTTCATATTCACCGACCACTCGCATTCTGTAACAAGCCAACAATTTTATTTTATTTATATAAAAAAGGTATAATTAATATGAGATTGATGACTTTCAGAGACCATGCATGTGATTGGCCAGCCAAGCTTTTTCCAAAAGTCCTGGAGGAATAGGTATAGATGACCTAATTAATTAAATGAACATACATAAATGTCATGGTTTGCTTGAATATATAAATACGAGACAATAATTAATTGCTAGAGTTATAAAATATTTGGACAATTAGGTAGACATTCAATTCCATTATTAATGATGTAAAGGCCTAACACTAAAAAATTGACTGAAAATAACAAGAATACATGCATCAATAGACCAATTATTATTCATTAAATGGAAGTACATTACGTGAGAATGACTTGAGAATTTAATTGCATTTAGAGTGGTGGATATTGGCCATAACAGATCAATGTGAGTTTGAATGATTTGTAGAGTCCCCTTCAATACATTGTATCCTTCATATACATAATTCACACAAGAAGTGACTTGGAAGGTGTGCATGTGATAGTTGATGGAAAGGTAAATTATATTTATATATATGATCTTTCTCTAATCCAGGATATACAACATTTATATTAAATTTATTCGTTATCTGTCGAAGTTAATAACATCCACACAATAATATTAATACGGCATATACGATATGATATTGGTTTGGAAGTTAATACATGGCATTTATGATATGACATAGATTCGGTCCAGAAGTTAATATACATACAGATATACAGAGGTGTTATATTATTATACATCGGAACTAGTACAAATTGGTTTCCAATTGTGTGTGTGTATATATATATATATATATATTTAAAAGTACTCTTTTCTCTATTCGGAGAAAATGAATAACACGTTTGATAAAGCCCACACCACAATATTGATGTGCTCTCCTTTATGCCACGCAGTAGTACTATTGTAAATTTTTGTTTGTGCACCAATTTGAAATAAAAACTTGATATATATATATATACACACAAACACGATTTCAATAGTAAATCTTTTAATTGGTACGAAAATTTTGAATGTATATTAAGAGCAATATGTAGTTATAGTATGCATGAATCACATGAACGAAGTAAACAAAAGATTATATAATGTTTTTAAGGTTAAGTTGTGGAACTAACTCCTACACAATTCAAAGAAATATTCAACTATTAATTATAGCCCTTAACTAGTTTTTTTTTTGGTGAATTAGGCCTTATTTAGTTTGATAGTGGATCGAGAATCCAAGTGATATGTAAGTTGGTATACCCTTTCATGCATGTACGTTGATCACTTTCAACCCAAGTGCCAATCACTTTCCAATTGTACATTTTTTCAAAGACTCTTCTTCCTCTGTTGCAGCAAAATGATGAAGATTTTTTGTAGACTGCTTTGATTTGGCCTACATCACGTTTACTCTTGTGCTCACTTCTAAGCCACGCTTTAGTACTCAAATTTTATTTTATTATTATTTTTTTTTTTTGTGTGCATTCGATCATTTGGAAATAAAACTTTGTGTGTTTGTGTGTGTATGTTTACGTAGGGTAATCTCTTGAGAAAAAAAAATATATTTATATAAGGTAAGTTTAAAAATAGCCCTCTGTATTTTGACAGTTTTACATAATTACCCTCTATTTTGAAAAATTACAATATAGCCCTCTCATGCTTTATTTTTGTTTAAATTTAACCTATACAACATAAAGGACATAAAATAAGGAAAAAAAATATAGTATAAAAACTGTGTTTGACAATGTTCTTTGATTACAAAAAAGAAATCCTAATATAAAATAATATATAGTCTTGTACGTAAGTTTTAAAAAAAGAAAAGAAAAAGGAAGTGTTATTTTTGAAAATATATATATATATATAGGTTAGACTAATAAATTTGGTTAAATTGAAACAAAAACATGTGAATAATTTTGCAAAAGCATCAAAATACAGGGGCTATTATGAAATTCGACTATTTATATATAATGAATGCTCACTAGTAAAGATAAGGTAATGATGGTATGTACAGAATAATTTCGACTCCATACGTCCATAAAAGGTCAAAGAAATATATTACTTTACAACTTAAAAGTGCTTGTGGAACTTCATCGTCCAATATCTAAATGACATGAGCTCTTGCAATATTTAAACCAAGAAGTTAAGATTTACCCAATAAAACTTTACTAGCTACTATTGTTATTATTTAAAAATAAAAACTCCACAAATATTGAAAGGTCGGATAAAAAAAAAGGACCACCGGTGGCCTATCAATATCCAATATATAGCAGACCTCTAAAACAAATAATTTTTTAAAAAAATGTGTTTAATAATTAATCTTTTAGTAATTTAACATCTAAAATAAGTGAATGAAATTTTTTAATAGAATGTATATATGAAACATCACCAAATGGGTCCAACAATTGATTTTAAAAATCCATAAATGTGGATAAAAAAAAAGGGGACCAAGAATGAGTTTGTCTTTATAAATTGTCAATTTTTTGGTAGCTACTACTAAAAAGGACATAGATGTTCTTCATTAATGGTTCTAGCCGAGAGGTTGTAGACCAAATTGACATTCATGTTTTAGACTAAAATGGGTCCTTGAAACTTCAATAATTGTTTAAATTCTTCTGGTCATTTCATATATGTTGCAATTAGGAATCTTACCTTCCCTATCAGTCGAGTTATTTCAGAAAAAAAATAGGTCCCCCCCACACCCACACACACACACATTTTTAAAAGATTCCAAAACCCTGGAGCTTTACTCTCAGGCCCACCTCATTCAATAATTCAACCCAAAAATTTGATGTGGTTCATATTCACTAGGCTTCTGTATTATATCAATCTCTATTTTGGAAATAAATTTTTTGATCTTGTTCTTTTTTCCTTTTTTGGAGAGTGACCCAGCAACCTTTTTCCTTTTATGTCCCCAAAGAAATAGATTTTGGTAGATATACGTATTAATAGTTTCATAGTATTTACCAAAAACAAAAAATGTAATGGTTTACCTTTTTTTATGATTAAAATGTAGTAATGATTTGGCTGAGAGATTTGGGTTTGATAATATATATGTATGTATATATGTTTATGTATATGTATGTATAGTCATAATGCGTATACTGTATAAGTATGTGTACCTCCTTTACCATGTATATTTTAAAATTTCTAAATTGGCCAAAAGTGGGGCTGGTTTGTGTATTTATGTAGAGGTAGGTGGACTAATTGGAAGACAGACCACAGGCCAAACGTATCCACTGACATGGACAACATGCATATATATGATACAGTGTCCATGGAGCTGAAGCTATATATAAATGTATAAATCAAAGCAAAATTGATATCTCCACTGAAAACCTTGTCTTCTCTTACGATGACAAAATTAAAGTTTGTCAATATTTGACCTCTCACAGGTTTAGAAATACATGGATTTCTGAAAATGTCATTTGGTGAGGTTTAAAACTTTGTGACTAAAAGTACTAGTCACATAGAAATGGTTTGTGACCATGTATCGTGATTTAAACCATATGACAATATATATTTTTGCACTATGGAACGAGCCTTTTTTTTTTATGAATAAAAAAGAATTTCAATATAGAAATCATTAATCTAAGATTCTGTTAGGAAATAGGACCTTATCACGCTCCAGCTTTTACAACTCGTAGAATCTGTAGCCAAATTTCCCCGATAGTTTCACTCAGATTTAATGAAGATACGACGACTCACAAGACTGAACCGCAACTTTTGCAAGTGAATGTGAAGGTTCGATCGGTTTTTTTACCGCTAGAAAACGAGCTTTAGTAACCAAAAAAACTTTCTAATCACAACAAATGTTAATTAATTTGCGACAAAAATATGCAATAATAAGAACATGATATCTGAGTTGGCTCAGTTGCTATTAGTTGATTCTTCTAAATAAAAGTTTTGTTGTGACTGGAATTTAATGTCACTTCAAGCTCAAATTGGTAAATGATAGATGGCAAAATTGGTGTCTACGTGATTACAAGATCTTGACAACCTCGAAAAAGCTGGAGTAAGCTAAAATGCAACCTGAAAACAAAGGCCTCGACGTGAGGGCATGTCGGTGCGCACTCTCCGACACACTAGTAAGTTTGGTGTCCTCCATTGATAAACAATGAGAATCTTCCAAAGATAAAAAAATAATGGATCCCTCAAGAGAATAGAGAATGAGGTTTTTGAGTTTCAAATCCACTGTTCCCTCTCTGAAATCCCTCGTTACCTTAAATACCTTGAGTTATGGCCTTCGGATGCGCGACATATGGGTCGCCACTACTTCCCAGATCGCGTCACCTACCCTCAGCCAAGATTTGTCTAGCTTGATTGAGGTGTTAACTGCAGGTTGGCTGGAGTAGTACATTACAATGTGATGAAGTGTGATGACAAAAAAATTTTCTTTTCCCTCCTCTTTTTTCAATTGATCAAGGATTTATTCACCAAAAAAAAAAGATTGATTAAGGATATAATAATATAATTTACCTTATGTAGTTTATATATATATAAAAATATTTTTTTAGACTATATGACTCATATATATTAAGATAATTTATAAGTCATATATATATATATTATTTTATTAGATATAAATAAAAAAATAAATATATAATATTAATTATTTTTTATTGTATTCGTATCGATTATACTTTTATTATAATTCAGAATTCATGAGCTAGGTAACAAGAGCAACTATATATATATATATAATAAAAGAATCAACATGGCCACCAGTGAGAGAGCATATATATAAGAACAGTACAGCTTTGAAGGGGCTTGGCATTATAGTCAGTAACTTTTACATTTATTAGAAGAGATAGAGTATAGTAGATATATATAATGAAACAAAAATCTATACAGGTTTGTCTAATATGGGATATGATATTTTTAATTAAGAATATGGCCAAAGGCAATTGTATATATGTGGAGAAGAATTTTTTGTCTTTTCGAGAATAAGTTTCAGAAGTTTATGTGGTGAGCAGTATTTTGTTCGGGAATGCATGTAATTTATTTATTTTTATAAGTTAAAAATATATGTATATGTTTTTATATATGTTTGAAGATAAAAACAGAGAGTTGTTTGTTGTTGGGATTTGCAAGTTTCTATCAATACCCAACACTATTTCTCTCTCCATCATTTTCACATTTCTTCCTTAATGAATTAGAGAGTGTAAGAAAGATGTCCAGTAAAACAGACACATAAGTTTTTACTCACAAAATCTTTGAAAGGAACATATTTTTTGCTCACTAAAACACACTTCTTTTTCTTCTAAAACAAACACAACCTACATACCATTTTGTGAGCAAAGGTTTAAAATTGTTTGAATAATCTCTTTTAAATAGAACTTCATTAGCCTGTTTTGCACGAAATTGTATTACAACGCGTTTTGGCATAGTTAGGAGTTGGTTAAACTATATTTAACGTGAATATTGAAACAATCTATTGTTCAAAAAAGTCACCATTCAGTTATTGTTCATTAACATGAAAGGACAGTTGCCCTTTTATTATAATTGTTTAAGAGCTAAGAAAGCTTTGTGTTCTTTCTTTTGTATTAAGAAAGATTTGTCTCCAAGCCATCCTATAATACTATATTGTTGTATTGGTAATCAATTTCATGCTTAGCCTTCCTTATGTATAATTTGACAAGAAATTTCATGCTTTTTCAAGAATTTTTCCTTTTTCAATATGACCACTAGTTTTTATACCCAGAAGAAGAAAGGAAAATTGAGCACTCTTCTTAAAATAGATATATTAAAAAAAAAAAGAGTAAAATTTAAATTTGGGAAACTGTTCTGGGACATTGGGCCAAGTTAGTGATTAGCCCACAATTCTACAAGCCTCAATTCAAATCCTATGGGCCTACGCTTGCAAACTCCAACAGTGATGCACCAATCATCACCCAATTGTACAGATCCAAAAGGGGTTTTGGATTGTTCACAAAAAAAAAAAAATTAATAAAAAAAAATAAAGAAGAAGAAGATTGGTTTTTTTTTTTTTGACGGGGGATTTTGGTCTATCCAAGAGACCACATATTTAATCAAATTTAAATGGTGATAAGATGTACATACAATTTAATCAACAGAATAAACTACCGTATATAAAGAGAATGAGTTTTTGATTATTCTAAATCATGCAAAGTTTATGCAATGAGAAAACAAAACACCAATATTGCATAGACAAAACAAAAATATCATGCAACACATAGTCTCAACAAAATCCATCACCACCAAAAGGTTTGTATGTATTTTTCTTATGGGAGAAAGTCTATGGTAATAATGTCCAACGATGAATTTTTATGTCACGAATTTATTGACTGATAAAATAATTTACTCTAATAAATTACAAATATATCTTAAATAAAAATTAATAATAAATTATCACGTGTAATGTCATATTTGTTAAGAAATAAAATTAAAAAATTTCTTTATATATATATATATAAAAAAAAAGGTACTGGGTTGTTGGGAATGTAGTGCGCCACCATGAATGCATTTTGAGGTATGAAGTTGACCTTACAGTCATGGAGTTCATGATCTTTGAGTCCCACAATCCATTCACATTGTGGAAGACCTTTTTCAATCTCCACCACAACAGATTTATTATGTTTTCCAACTCTAGTGGCAATATACGATTTTATTAATTAGCTGTTTGTTAGATGAAATATTCAACTAAATTAATTTAATTTTTTTTTAATGTCGATTAAAATCCTTAAAAAATATATATCTTCAAAGCCAATTTAACGAATTAAATGCTGACATTATTTAAAGTTATTTTTCTTTGAAAATAAAAGGAAGAGGAAATTATAAGCAGCTTTGTATAAAATAAATTTTAAATGAAAATTGGAATAAAAAAAAAAAAACAACAACAACGACTTATGGTGGGTGGGTCAACCAGACTTAAAAATTCTTAATTCTTTGAATTTTGATTGGATTAAGAAATAGTCGTTATAATTCAAAATCTCAATGTCAAATGTGGAGAACATGTACGAAGTCTTTGAACGCGTTGGTTCGTTCCCTGAGGTGTCACCAAGTTGGAAAAGCGGTGGAAGCTTCCCTCACAGCTGTACGAATTCTCCAAAACATCCCCAACTCCTCCTACCTCCACAGAACACTAATCGAGAATTTCATTCTTTTCGAAGGACAATTTAGTCAATTCGTAAAATACGAACGTGGGCGGTAGTTATGCAAATAATTCCAATTTTTCATTTTTTAAAATTTTTTTGTATAAATATTAATTCTAATTCCGCGTCCTAGTAGGTCTTCTCCTTTGAATCCATCATTCATACATATATATATATATATACAAGCTTGTATATAATCAAAATCCCCACCCAAATCCCATCAGAGGCAAAGAAGAAGAAGAAGAAATTGTGCAAGTCTGAGAAACACGCACAGAGACGGATAGAGAGAGATCGGCAACAACAATGGGAGATTGTAGGCCATTAGGTTTCTTGCTGGGACTGCCATTCACACTTTTGGCGCTTGTTTTGTCTGTGGTTGGTGCCGTTGTTTGGATCATTGGGTTAGTTTTCTTCTTCTTCTTCTTCGATCTCATGCAGATCGGTTTTTATCTTTCAAATTCTTAAATTAATTAATTAAACCCTATAATTATTATTATTATTAATTAATTACTACATAAATCCTTTTCTAATGCAATGTCATTCATATTCTTTCGTGTCTGAGATTCAGTATTCCAGAATGATAATTAGTAAATTCTATTTGTTCATGAATTTTATGATGTAGTTTTATTTTTTTTAATTTTGATTTGGAATTTTTCTATATATATATATATATATATATATTGCAGAACTGTGCTGAGTTGCTTGTGCCCGTGTTGCATATGCTTCGCTGGAATAGCGAACATGGCAGTGTCGTTGATAAAGCTTCCCGTTAAAGTTATGAAATGGTTCACTCATCAGATCCCTTGTTGATATTTGTATGGTGCTCATTATTTTAGTTTTTTTTTTAATTTAATTTAATTTCCACATTCAATTTTTTTTTTTTTTATTATTATGGGGGTTAATTGTTGTTGATTTTACTAGGTCTTTTTTTTATGAGGGATTTTAGGTTTGTAAGTATGACCTTTTCTTAATACTTGCCTGCTTCTTTGGCAAGAGTACACAATACTCCTTCAGAGATTTGAAAATTATAATTTCCAGAATTTTAAATCAATTTGAATTTTACTTTTTCTATTTTGATACCAATCTCTTTCTCTTCTCTCTCTCTCTTTCAATTTTTTTTAAAAAAATTTGAAATAAAATTGCACTAAAATTCTTTTATTGGCGAGTTTTAAAGATATATTTTCATATTTTATTAAATTACAAAAAAAAATCCTTTTGAAATTTCTTGTGAAATATGACGGTCCACCTTATGCACACGTTTTTTTTTTTTTTTAAAAGGTTTAGACGTAACTATAATTTAATTGATAGCACTTGACAGCAAGTAATAGGCAAATTGTTAGAATATTATTAATATAGCCAATTTTATTTTTAGAAATACAAAAGCGAGTGATGTGATTTTCCATTTCAATAGTATTACAATATTTCAAATTATTTACTAGCCAAAATTTATATATTGCTGTTTAAAATATCAATAATGATAATTTTGTGGATTCAGTGACAATACATATATATATATATATATATATTTACAGTCAGTCGCAGTTAGGCACTGCTTTCAATAAATAACATTTACAATCATTTACAATTAGGCACTGCTTTTAATAAATAACTCTTATCGCTTGATACTTTTAAAAAAGTATATATTAATATATTTAAACAAGAAATTTATTATAAAAAAAATTAACCGCGGTAAATATATAATGATAATAATACCAATAACAATGATATGATGGCGACATGTTAGTTTATCACAAAGATAAGCATTATTCAGTAAATTAATATTAATATTTATTCGATAAAATGCATGTTTAGATTTTGTTAATACGAATATAATTTTAATTCATAAAAAGATAAACTTGACACAAATTTCTTTTTCCACTCAACCAATTTAATAGTTGATTAATGAAAATTTTAAATCGGATATTTCCTTTTCGGTTCTCCACTTAAAATTTATATATATTTACTATTTAATTTATTTTTTTATCACATATTATTTAATGAACATATGATAAATTATAAATGAGAGGTGATTTGAGTTCAGAAGTTTAGATATGATAAATTATTTAATTGAGGGGCATGGTGAGAAAATTAAAAATAAAAAAAATTATTCCTAAAATAAAAATAAGTAATAGAAAACTTTATTAAGGTAGTTTTAAAAAATCCTCATTTATTTTCATGCTCATCTTAATTTTGCCCATAACTTTTTTAAAGTCTCAAACATATCCCTTTATGTATGTTTTTTGTCAAATAAAAATGAAAAATTATGCATATGGGTGCGCTGTAGCGAAAGAAAATGATAAAATTGCAGAAGTTCAAGTTTGAATTTTAATTCAGATGTACTCAGCTTATTAAATATTAAATAGTATGTGAATCTACTACTCTTATAAGATTTAAAAAATAGAATTACAGATAAATTATATTTCAATGGGAATTAATAAAAATGTGACTTTGCTATTTTGAATTTGACGAAGACGAAATAGCAAATAAACTATAAATACTAATTTATTTTTTATTCTTTGTATGATTATTGAGATAATTTTTTTTTACCAAAAGAGATGTTATAAGCCATAAGGTCAAATAATGTTACTCTAAAAGCACAATGAAGTCATCTATGACTTGGTAACATTCAATTAACTTTTAAATTTTCAAGTTTAAAAGGACCTATTGGAGTGAGGACTAAATTTCATGTGAAAAAAATGTAAAAGAGAAAATAAAAACAAAATTTTGTACCAAATAAAATAAAATAAATAAATAAATAAAAGAAATAAGACTTAAAATCAGAGGGAGTGACAGCTGGTGCGTGGGAGTTGCAACGAAAATCACGGCCACATCATCATGGAGGCCAAAACGAAATATTGATCTGAGAAATAGAAGATTGTTAAAAAATTAATTAATTTTTTAAAAAATAATAATAAAAATCAAATGGGAGTTTGGTTCTGGAAACTTCCGCAATATCATAACGAGCCATCAAGCGCAGCAGAGACGCTTAGATTACACGCTCCGTCTTCATAATCACAACGAATATGCAAAACCCAAGAGAGTTTGGGTGAAAAGCTTCCAACTTTATTATTATAATTATTCTTTTTTTTCTGAACCAGAAGTAGAAGAAGAAGAAGATAAAGATAGGAGGAGATAAAGGAAGGAAGAGGAAGAGAGAGGAGGGAAAAGAAGGAATGGGAGTGGATTACTATAACGTATTGGAGGTTGATAGGAATGCAAAAGACGAAGAGTTGAAGAAAGCTTATAGAAAGCTTGCTATGAAATGGCATCCTGATAAGAACCCAACTAAGAAGAAGGCGGCTGAAGCTAGATTCAAGCAAATCTCCGAAGCCTACGAAGTATGCCCTTTAATTCCCCAATTATCCAAATTTTTAACCTTGATTTTCTTTGGGGGTTTTTTTTTAAAGTATTTGGTTGTTGGGTTTTTCTTTGTAGGTTCTCAGCGATCCACAGAAACGAGCAATCTATGATCAGTATGGTGAGGAAGGGCTAAAGGGTCAGATGCCACCGCCAGACGCCGGAGGACCTGGCGGTGGAGCAAGTTATTTCTCAAATGGAGATGGGCCGACGACGTTTCGGTTTAATCCTCGAAATCCCGACGACATTTTCTCGGAGCTTTTCGGGTTTTCTGGTCCATTTGGAGGATTAGGAGGGATGGGTGGAGGAGGCATGAGAGGTTCAAGGTTCTCTAGTGGGACGTTTGGTGATGACATTTTAAGGTCTTTTGTGGAAGGAGGAGGAGGTAGTTCAATGAACCATAGTGGTCCTCTGAAAGCTCTACCAATTGAGAATAGGTTGCCATGTAGTCTTGAAGAGCTGTACACTGGTACTACCAAAAAGATGAAGATATCTAGAGAAATTGCTGATAGAAGTGGGTGAGTTGCCTATATTCTCTTTTGCTTATCATTAGTTGTATGTTTTATGCTATATTTCAAAAAAATAAAAAATGTTTTGGTTCTTTCAATTTGGTGAATTTGAGTTGTTGGTCTTTTATGTTTGATCAAATTACACATTGATTTAGTTTGTGTGATTTTCTAGTAGGCATTATGCTTATAAAAGTGTTCAAAAAGTTTGCTTTACCCAGCCTGATATTAATTTAGAAAGCTTTGATTTGTGCAAATGAAATTACTTTACCCAGTGATTGTAGTGTTATTGTTTCTCATGAAAATAGTAGTTCGTTAACCTTGTGTTTTTGTGGAAGTAATAAATTTATAGGTCATCATCAATATCACCAAATTGAGCTTTATTACCTTTCCTCCAGGATTAATAAGTTTGTGGAATTTAGGTTTACGTAATTTAACAGGTGTATGCCATTTTAACAATCTTTCTGCATCTAAAATTTATATGCACTATAACTATTTCTTATGTTTGTTTTGGAATGGTGATGATGCTCAGTTTGCGTTGGCACTTCACAATTTGATTATGCCACAGAGTATTTCACCGTCGTCTCTTGCAGTGTGTTTCTTCTGCATAAATGTGTCAGCTTTATGCTTGTACCCTTGATATGTTGGACTGTTGATTGAGTAATGTAGGATATTAACAGTCAACTTAATTAGTAGGTAGCTAAAACTTGTCAATTTTTTTGTCAGTTTGATTTGTTACTCGTATATTTGAGGGCATATATAATTTAGTCAGGTATTCTGGGGAGAAAACATGATTAAATAAGTGCTGCAATAATCACTGCAGCTACAGTAGTTTTGGAGATGGTGGAGAGTTTTGGTGCCTTTTTTAGATTAGAGCGGTGCTTGCAATGGCAATGGCACCCGGAACGTACATCCTTTATGTTTGTTTAGGTTGCTCTTTTTTCTTCTTTTGATTGCTCATATGCTGGGATTGACGAGTGACTGAGTGGGCTGTGAAAGGTGTTGTGATGAGAATCACAGTACAGATAGGTATGACTCTAGAAAACTACCCTAATCTCATAGTTTCTAATTCAGGTTATACTGCAAAGGTCAGTTCTTAGTGGAGGGAATGTAAATTTTCTCAAGGACTCAAAACATGTTTTGTTTTTCACAATTACTGCATAGTTGTTTCAAGCTAGGAGTCTTTTCTCCAGGACTGTGGTACTTTATTCAGAAAAAGTAAATTATATGGTAACAGCTTTGACATAGGTAAAATCATTTGTGTGATTAAGGTGCTACTCTGTTATTCCATTTTAATTTTTGACAGTTTCTGTAAATGAAATAGTATGTATGATCTTGGGGAGTCATTTAAACCAAACTTCTCTGAAAAGATAAAATGATTATGACTTCTAACAAATTATGCAACTATGATTTATGGGCCATACTTATATAACCTCAAGAATAGATGCTCTGTTACTTTCAATACTCGATCTTCAAGAGCTTGTTCCACAAAATGGAGCCAAAATTTTTAAGTAGCAATTGATTAGCACATGTTGGGTTTTGTCAATACTCTTTTAGAGCATTATATATTGATATACTAATATTACATCAAAAGCATTAGTTGCTTCTGTGCTTTTAATTGTTCATACTGTTCATATGCAACAATTATCCCTGTATACATCAAATATAATATACAAGGTGAGTTTCAAATATGTATGTAGATATGAAATTGTTGGCACAAGTCAGCATAAATCATAGTTTGTCAAGTTAATTTTGGGCCTAGAAAGAAAAATGAAATATTATGTGCATATATATATATATTTGTTGGTAGATGAGTTCTTTGCAATGAGATGTTAGCTACCATGTCATTTTTCCTTTTTTTGGTGATATAATAGCTTATCTGAAAAAGTACCTGTTTTCATGACTCCGTTATTATTGTGGATGCAGGAAGACAGTGCAAGTGGAGGAAATTCTTAAAATCGATATAAAGCCTGGCTGGAAGAAGGGTACGAAGATCACCTTCCCGGGGAAAGGAAACGAGCAGCCTAACGTTGTTCCTGCCGATCTTGTTTTCATCATCAATGAGAAGCCCCACAGTGTGTTCACCCGCGATGGAAATGACTTGATTGTCACACAAAGAATATCTCTGGCTGATGCTTTGAGTGGTTACACAGTTCATTTAACCACCTTAGATGGTAGAAAATTAACTATCCCAATCAATAATGTGATTCATCCAAACTATGAGGAGGTTGTACCAAGAGAAGGAATGCCGATCCCGAAAGAACCAACAAAGAGAGGTAACTTGAGAATTAAGTTCGACGTCAAGTTTCCAGCAAGATTGACTGCAGAGCAGAAGACTGGAATCAAGAAACTACTAGGAGCCTGAGATTCATATCTACAAGTAAAAGTAAAGAATTGAGCATCTGTTTGTGAATATTTACTTAAACATTGATTTTATTATGGATTCTGGGATGAGTTAAATTGGGTTTGTAGTTTTTTTGTAGTACATTCGTAACATAGTGTGCAGATACATTCTGGTATAGGGTATTTCTGTCTTGGAAGCGGTTACGGTTACTTTTTCTATGATGTATTTGAAACGAATGACTTCTTTTTCTTGGTTAAAGCTCTTGCTCATTGTCAGCCACAAAGAATTTTAGTTAAATGTGATCTCAAGGATATGAAACTGCTTCCAAAAACTAATTCATCAGGCCTAATACGCTTGTTGGTATATAACATTCTTTTGGGAACTCGGTGGAAAACAATCTTTCAAAAATTAAATACGTATACTTGCATGTTTTGAAATGTAGGCGGCCTTTAAATTGCAACTTTCGACTCGGCAAAGATGGAGGCAAGTCATTGCAACAAAATCAAAATTTAAAAAATGCATTAATATTGGTTCAAACTTGAAACTAATTTCCCAAATTAAACATTAATAAAATTCTAAAGAACTAAAAATTTTCATGTACAAATTAACTTTTTCTTATACAACAAATAGAATTTTTGCTCAAGAGAAAAATATATATATATATATATATAACTAGTATATACTTGACATGATTTTCTTTTGGCCCTTCTTCTTGCAGGGCCCTAGCAAAGGCCTTTAGCCGGCTCTAATATAAAACAAAATAACAAAAAAGATGCAAAATGTAGCATGACAAATCCTTTGTACATCAACAGTTAGTGCTCTCAGTCTGCATATAATGTAGCTTTCTCAGTCACTGTAATCAGAAGACGTCGACCCAGTACCTTCATCGAGTCCCATTTTTTGTTCTTCATCCCCTGCCCTGTTTTCTTCTTCATCCAAATCCCCATTTATATACCTTCCGACATCAAAATCCCCTTCTCCATCGTCATCACTATCTTCGTCTTCAATCTCATCTTCTTCATCATCCTCCACGTTATAATCACTTCCATCGAGTAAGTCATCAGATTTGCCATTGAAGGCACTGGCATAGTCATCCACCACCATATTATCATCATATTCATCTCCTGATGCTCGATCATTTTCATCATCATACTCTGATCTTCCTGAACTACTTGCTAATTCTGCACTTCCCAACTGGAAATCAGTGGTTTCACCTCCATTCCACTCACGGACCAAGCTTCTCTCCAACTTCTCGGAGATTTTATCTCTAGAGGACCTTCTCTCCCCACCAATCTCAACCATTCTCTTTGATGGTTTCTGCCTGCTTCTAATGCTTCGGCGACCGTGCCTACGTCCACGTGGTTTCCCTTTCCATCCCAGTACCTGTCCTAATCTCTCCTTGTTAGTGGCACTACTATGCTTTACAGATACAGTTCTAGAACCAGTGGCTCTTCTCTGTGATTGCCTGCCAGGAGTGCGCCCACGGCCTCTTCCTCGGCTCCCTCTTCCACGGCCAAAGCTGGCAAGTACAGTCCCAGGATCAGCCCAGTTGTCTTCTTGAAGATGGTTGGCTCCATATGGAGCACCCAGAATCTTGACACTAACTGAATTCTTTGCAAGCGTACATGTTGATGGAAGGTTCTGAAAAACAAAGAAAGGTCTATCAGCAAAATAATCAACATCAGTCAGTATAATAAGCTGCAAATGAAGTTACATGTCAAACAATTACCATTCAGTCAAGCTACGATAATTACATAACTATACTGAATAAGAAAAGTCCTTAAATCTCTATCAAAGACAATGCATCATCTTGGAAATTAGCAAATCCTTTAGCCTTAGATTTCCACATTAAAATTATTGTCAAACTCAACATATATCTGCATCGTTTTTTTCTGGATTGTTTACTGTAAGTCATAATTAGAATATGATACTCACTGTAAAATCCCCAGATCCCTTGTCCTTTTGGGACTCCAGTTTCTGATGCAGTGTGTAAGAGATGGATGCATCAAACTCCATGAGCCTTAGAGCCACAGCAGCGGTTGTTTTAGGTATCCATGGAAGTGTGGTAACTGATTCGAAATAGGTAGAATTAGTAGCAGCACATTCTACTGGATTTGAAGAATGCAAAAGCTCATTGGTAGTCTCAAAATTTGAGGATGTGTAGTCTCTCTTTGTAGCACTTTCCAAAAGCGTGAGAACCTGAAATTACAAATATCTAAAGGGTTATTTAAAATAAAGGAAAATGATCAACAAACCATCCCAGTTAGTTCAGTGTTCAACAAGGATGGTGAGCATGACACAGAAAGATGAGAGGCAGGTTCAACAAGCTGGGAAAAGGAGTTTCCCAACATTATATATATGTATGCGTTTTTGTAGGTAGCATGCAATATATACAACAGTAACCGAGATCTGTAGCTTGAAGACATCATATAGTTTGCAATTTTCATAGCCTATTAAATACTAGAAGACACCTTTTGTCTCACACATCAACTAACAGTAACAAAATCAATAATCAAACTCTGTCTCATTCTCTAAAGAGACCAACACAATTGATTATTGACAAAATTGAAGCCAACTCATCACCTGGAGTAGATTTTCAGCTGATGATGCAGAGCTTAACTTCATACCCCAAAGTTTTCGATGACTTTCAGTCCAAAGAGGTTGAAGACCATCTGACGGTAAAGATACCTGATAAGTCATGTTATAAACAATATAAGCTGCAAGGATGGACTTTAAGAGATATAGTAGCCAGGCAAATTGTCAGAATATTAAGCAAGTAAGGCAGTCACCTCAATTAAAGATAATAGTAATTTGAGCACCCTGACCCTGAGAGGAATAGGGCATGAAACATTCAAAGGACAAAGTTGGTCCAGTTTAAGTTTTCTTTTACATTCAGGGCCATGTTCAGAGAAATTGAAGCCGCTCTCAGAGGCACCATAGGTTCTATGGCAATAAGGGCAATGATTGTCTTCAAATGTATAGATACTACGGCAATAATCACAAATATCCAGCAGTTGTCTGCACCTTTTCTTCCCATCCTTAATGGCACGTAACATTGAAGAACTAAAGCATTCTTTCCAGACCCACTTCTCAAGATCTTGATATCTATTCAAGGCACCATTTTTCTCAATTTCATTCTTTCCAAGCTCAATTACAAAAGTTGTTGAAGTCTCTGCCATATCAGAATCAGCGTGAATAATGCTGCTGCTAGGACTATCATTACTGATGCTGCAATCAGGTTGCGGAGTCACTTTAATAGCTTCTTTTTTAACAGATTGTTCGTTTTGTCTATCCACTTTAGCAGCCAGCATGTTCTGCTTAACAATTTTTTTGAAGGAAATCTCAACCTTCTGCAGCATTGTATGCAATTGGGATTCCCTAATCCCTCGCATGTCCAAAGATGCCAACAGAGCATCAAAACCCTGCATTTAGGCTGTAAGACACGAAGACCAAGAAATGCAGAAAAAAAGTAGAAGAAAAAGAAAAAAGTGGGCATGTATGTGCAATCAGGTAAAAGTTTTTGAAGTCAATACAAGTTTCTAGCAATAAAATGGTGTCTAAGAACAAGAAATCAAGATACATAATTAACAGCCCTTCTGCAAGCAAACAGCAGACAGCAATAACGGCCTATTCCTATAAAATAGCAAATGCTTCTAGTTTATCCATCCACAGTGAAAAAGTAAACAGAAAAAACTATGAATAGGGCTTGTGGAGATGAATGACTTAGAAAGAGAATGCTACCTCTTCAGAATCAATAAGTCTCCAATGACCATCATGCAACTCAACAAAGATCCTGCCACAGCCAGGATCATTTTGAGAAGCAGATGTAACAAACTGCCAGTATTTGTTACGACTACGATCCTGACCAAGTGGCAATGACCTATATACATACATCTCTTCCGCTTTGTGTCCGATATAATATTTTAACTGAGAGCGTGACCTGTCAGCTGCATATCCTGGTTGCTGAAACGGGTGAATATCTGTACCAGTAGGTACCTCTTGCATTTGCAGGTTTCCTTCAGAGGGTAAACTGTTGATATAATTATTGTCACTTGGTGGATTATTTATCCGCTCTCCCTGAGCGGAAAGGTCTACTGTTGTCTCATTATTTTTTTCATAAATAGTAAGAAATGGGATTTGCCTACCATCTGCTGGTGAAACGGTCACATTAGGCTCAAACTTGTTCCCCAGGGATGATGGATAATGCATCCTCATTACAAAATCTTCTTTCATTCGACGTTTATCAAGTTGCACCTCTGCCCACATTTGCTTCTTTAAAGCATTTGCTGCTTCTAGACGCTCCTGAAACACACTCTCATCTCAAAAAGGAGACAAACAAAACCAACTTGGGAATATTTTCAAGGAGAACACAATGCCCAAAAAAAAGGAAATCAAGAAAAGAAATGGAAATAAAATAACAAACAAAAATAATACCTCAAGAACAAGACGGATTGAGCTGCCTTCAATAGCCACACCAATTAATGCAACGACTGCATTAAGGCGCTCCTCAACACTAAGGTCAGAGTACTCTCCTTCCATTAGTCCTTGAACCCATGGTTCACCAAGATTGCTTTCATCAATATCTGTATCTTCTTGATCAATATTGGATGCATCTATGCAGATTCCAGCAACATCTACAGATTGACCAAAGGAAGAACCAGTATCAATCTTGGAATGAACTTTAGAATCCATGGCAGTTAAATCCTCACCAACATTCCTAAGGTCTCTTTCTGGAGTTTCACTAACAAGATCAGTCTCCTTTCCATTTCCCATAGGAGTTTTTGCACTGAATTTGTTTGCTCCTTGAAAATCTTCAGCCGCTTTTTTCTTTGGATTTATTTCATTACCTAACTCATCAACCTCAGGATCCTCTGCTACATCACTTTCAGAATCCTCATCTCTCTCAGCATCCTCAGCATCTTCTTCATCCAAAAACCCACTTTTAAAAATCCGGATTCTTTCCCTGGCTGCAGAAAGTATCGAATCAGCATCAGCTGGGTCCTTCCTATAGGCAGCACGCACACAATAAGTTGAAGGAGCTGTCCTCTCAAAAAGTCTTGAATCCCTAGATAAAGCAGCAGCTATTGAGGCTTCTGGTGTTTTGCTTGTTGTAAGATCCCGAAGTCCAGATTTCTTAAATCAAAATAATAACCAAAGTTAACACAGGTTAATTAAAAAGTCATATTTTTAACCAATCTAGAGTTACCTGAATCCTGTCTGCAACTTCCAATATAGTAAGACCCTTACTCCCCTCTAGAGAAAGAACATGAAATGCTGCAAACTTAACAGTTCCAGGTGTCAACCGATGTCTAGATCTACGTGGATTAGAAAATCCCTTTTCTTGCATTATAGCAAAAGCATTTCCAACAGCTGCTCCATTGCGTAAATTAGAAATTATATCTTCACCATCTTTACCCTGCAATTGCACCCGCAATAAATTTTAAAAAAGTACATCCAACAGGTAACCAATGGCATGTGGACACCACAATCTCATATTATTTCAATTTTTTAATTATTCTATACAGCCGTTTTCAATATCCCATGAAATAGGAGAATATTAAAAACAATCCCATTCCTTGTTTGCAATGAAAGCAATAGCATCCTGAACAAGGTATAAAGATAGAGCATATTGATCCATGCAGAAGGCATGCAAATAGTTTCTTTCAGTACACATTAAAAAAGACATTCAAAATGAAGGATTTAGCAGCCAGAAGAGCTGACTTCATTAGAATTATCAACCAATGTTTGTCAAATTTCAGACGAGCATTAAACAAATAATTTTTCATTTACTATGTGAAAGTTAAACAAATAATTTAACTAGAGCTGGAAATAAAAATTGAGAGATAATTGAAAAAAAAAAGGGGAAAAGAAAGGAAAATGCCAACTTCCAGCATGAAAGAGTTAAAAAGGACACCTCATTGTCATCATGAAGATATGCTTGTCCAATGTTTCTTTTCTTCAATTGTGGCCCAAATCCAGCTGATAATGCAAACTGCCGCAATATTTCAGGCCATGTCAATGGATTTAAGTTACGCTGCCAGCTCCGAATATTAAAACCCCAAGCATATGCCTGATAAGCGTGTCATCAAAAAATATATTAGGCTGGTGATCAGAGAAGCAAACTAGAACCTAAAACAAAGTTTTAGCAGTAACAACATCCACAGCTCACCCCCTCAACAATCTCTGGATGACCTCCTCCAGGGTTGGCAGTGCTATTTTGATTTGCTCCAAGCCCCATGCAGGGTGTTCTTGCTACATCTTCAATATCTTTAATGATGCATCTCAGAAGAGAAACATGAATCTCTCCCAACAATCTTGGGTCCTGGAACATTATAAAGTAGAGAATGCAATAAAACACCATATGAATACAAAGCAGAATTTTCATACAGAAAAAATTCAAGGAAAACTACAACATAAGAAAAGAAGTGCATATAAGAAACTTACATAATCATGAAAAGCTTGAATGAATTCATCCAGCGTAAATGACCATAGTCCAAGAACATCAGCAAATGTAATTAAGAACCTCCATACCTATAAATACAGGTTAAGTCTAAACACCTTAAAATAACAACAGAATATAAGTTGCATTGCCTAGAAAACAAATAAGCCCTAAGAAAATATTTAGTTTTATTACTCAACTATTTGGTATGTCCCTTGTTGGAAAGTATTAATAGCTGTCTAGAGTAAAATATTAGGTGTAGAATATTACTACGTGAGCTGTATTGTTTTAGTCTATTGTATTAGTGAGGGTAAATCTGTAATTTCATTTTTTTTGTGGTGTTTATTATTTTATTAGGAATCTGCAATTATGTTATATATAGTTTTTTAATGAAAATTGGATTAAGAACGATCCTTACACAAAAAACTACATCCCTCATGGCAAAAATATACTAAAATTTTCACATTGCAAACAATAATAACAATAAATTAAACAAAATAAGAGCATCAGAAACTGTTAAGACAATTACAAGTTGATCAATAACTATAGGTAGACAAAAATAACTTTAGTTCCAAAGGAAACAAAACAAATCAGGAAGATAATTAAAATATATTACTTTTCCACGAGATACAAATGACATGAGTTACAAGGTCATATAAAACAAAATCAAAGCTTGCAGATGCTAAATGGTAATTTCTCTGAAATTAAACATGACAGCTGTATGAAAAATCATCTATGGAAGATAATCCATGTTGTACAGTTTGAAGATAAATGTAACAGATCACATTAATAGAGGATATTTTGGATCACTCACCTTAAAGGACATAAGACAAAGTGATTTATTTTGAGTCAAATATATGCTAAAGCATTACCCTAACTAAATCCCAATGTCATTCAACTCCCTCATCAGGAAAGTAGAACAGGAAAACAGAAAGTAAGAAACTCACCATAAGAAGATTACCAACATTCTCCTCAGAATCTGTCCAAGGTTGAATTGCAAAAGGCCTCTTTAATTGCACAGATTTTGGAGGGAATGAAGTTTGCATGTCTGACATAAAAAACATAATAAAGATTCTATCCAGTAACAATTGTAAAATTTTCTAATAGCTTAAACCATGCTAATTAAAGTTACCAATTTATATAATCACTATGCAACTTTATTCCATTAATTACTTGGCCAAAAGAATATCTTTAACCAGAACTAAAGCCACTACAACAATTTCTACCTTTGTAGGAGTTGAGATTTTGCAAAGTTTCATAATCAAGAGATGTTATAGAAGGCAGCCCCTTGCTTGATGCAGCTAACTCCATGAGCTCCAACCGTTCATCCTCAATCAATTCCATTGATTCTTTGGCAATTTTACGAGCAATAGCTCTCTCATTGGCAGCTTTAAGCCTTGCTGCCTCCTTTTCCCTACGTAATTCTTCTTTTTGCCTCATCTTCTCAGCCTGAGGGCATATCAAACATGAAAATCACTAATACTCATGTGCCAAATTCTTTTTATTAAAATGTCATAAATTAAAAATAGGTCCTCAAAACCAGTTAAACTTACTTTCATGGACTCCTTTTGCAAGAATTTCTCTCTCCGCTCCAGCTCACGCCTTTGCTCCCTTTGGTATCTCTCCTCCTCTCTTTGCTTTTCACGCAATAGCCTTTCTTCTTCCTTCCGCCTCTCACGATCGAGCCTCTCCATTTCTTTCCTTATTTGCTCCTCCCTCTTGACATACAAAAAATAAAAATATGAGCTTACAGCAAGCCAGCATTAAAAAAATATGATAAGTAAGATGCAACCTTTCGCCTTAAAATATCTTGTTTCTCGAGCTCTTTTCTAATCCTTTTCTCATGGGCTTCAATTTCTCGTGCTATTTTTGCCTCTTCATTCTACAAGAAATAAATAAACATGCATTAGTTATGATCCATTGTTAGAAAGTATGAAATGGTCTACAGTACAAAACAGACCTTGCGTTTCCTCTCAAATCGTAGAACATCCTCATCATGGGTGACCCTCCTGTCAGACAGTGTAAACGGATTTTCCAGTTCACTAATTGGGTGAGCACCTATATGAGCATCCATATTAATATTTGCGTAGGAGTTCTTTCGTTGGACATTGTCATACTCTCCTGAAGCAGACGACAACAGGTGACTCGCTCTGCCTTGCTGAGACAAAAGATTTAAACCAGTCATCTGACCTTGAAATCCATATCCAGGTGGTAATTCTTCATTCCCATGCATGAACAAGTGTCCGGTAGGTAATGATGAAGTCCTGGAATCTGGATCATCAGAAGGTGAACCATAATGATAAGATGGGGCATGTCTTACATGTGAGTCAGTTCTAACAGTCGGCTGCTCTGGGATAAACTGGTACTCATGGACAGCCCTTGCAGCAACCTGAAGATGAATGACAAGGATATACAAAAGAGTGATCTTCAGAGTTGTCTTCTTGTGTTTATTCCAACAGCTACAAGTAAAATACTATAAATAGATGCTGTGTCAGCAAACACCATTTTTAAGGGTGATACAATGTCAAACATGTTTAAAACTGATGCATAAATGACGCTTGATTACATAGAGGGAAACAGACAAACTTGGGAAAATTTTGAATAGAGCAGAGGGGAAAGAGAGAGAGAACTAGTTTTCATAAAATGATGGCAAGTTATTTATTACTAGAAATATAAAAGGACATACATAACATGGATGTACCTTTAGTATTTTTCAGAAAGATTTGAGGGAGAGGTTGATTTTTAAATGTTCTCCATGTGCACCACTTTTGTACATATCTTACTTAGTAAATACTTCCATGTTCAATAAACTACCAAGATGGTATCATTTCACTAATTGAGATTATATAAACAAAATAAAGGGCACGACTGGAAACTAGACCCATACTGCAGTTGAGTATCCACAGAAGACTAACTGCCAAATCAAAATAAAATAAGCCTATAACAGCAATTACAATAAAGCGAAAACAGAGAGAAGCAACAATTGTTGAAAGGAAGAGCTTAAGATTTCAGAACAATTTGCACAATGTATACCATCCCATACAAAAAAGTTCAACTATTTAACCTTGACAGTTTTAGCATCAGATCGCTCATATATTTTTGCATCAAAAGACCGAGCAGATTGCTTTTGCTGCCCCACCATTGCTGCTCCTGTTTGAAGATTTTTTACAAGCAAATAAACAAACAATAAATAATAGACAGGAAAGAAAGTAAATTGTAATCAAGGATGAATAGATCAAGGGAGAGAGCATGCTCACATAAAAAACAAGAACTCAGCAGGGGAGAAAAAAAATAACAAAAAAAAATATAGGCATGTCAAAAGATAGATCAATCCCTCTTGTACTACAAATTATATTGCATTTTTATAAGCACAACATCTTAATAATATAGGTTCTATTTTTTTATTTTTTTTCCTCTTCTCCTGTTAGAGGTAAACCAGATGAGCATGATCAAAGAGACAAATTCAGATCAAAATACAGAGCTATTGTCCCAAAAAAAAAAAAGATGAAACAAAATGTATCACGATTAAACTAGAACTAACCTAAGATTCAAAGGGGAAAAACACAAGAATTCGGAGATGATTTATCAGAGGGAGTCTAAAATTCCACATTTATAATAAAATCAGACAAACAATTACTACCATTAATATTAAACACAATATAAATCATACAAACAACAGAGCCTTTGATGAGAAATTAATCTCCAAGAAGGAAATTAAAGTCCATTACTCCCAGGGCTTTTGATGAGAAATTAATCTACAAGAAAGAAATTAAACTCCATTACTCCCATCTTCATTATTTGACACACTCATTGTTTATCAAAAGATAAATAAAGAAATGTTAACAAGTTAAACTACAAGAAAATGAGAAGAAGTTAAATGATAATGTCATACCTATACTTGGAAAAAAAAAGGGATAAAAAAAAAAGAAAAAAGAAAACGAAAAGCAAAGAAAAGAAACAGAACTTCCATAGCAGAAAATATAGTCAGGCAAAGATAGGTTAAAAACAGAATAAGACCTGGAAAAATAAAAATGACATCTACGGTAAAAATAACTAAGACAAACTACTTAAGCACCATACCCTGAGTTTCTTCCTATTATTTAGTAAAATATAAAACAAATATCTTATAGCCTAAAGCATAAATTTCTAATACCATGTTCTTGTCAGTTCAGTAGACGGAAACACCTGTCCAATTGAGTAAGAATATAACATGAAATGGCAGTTCAATTACATTGTCAATTCCAGTACTTACATAAGTTCCAACCAAAGCTAGCAATTATATTCACAGCTTTAATATGGGAGGCAAACAAAGCCAAAAACCAACTTTACCTATGGGTGCGCCAAATGCATCTGGTGGTAATGGATCAAACTCCATCCCAAGAATTGGCCCATCTTCTCTCAATGGCTCTCCCAATTGTGCCTCCACAAAAGCAACAGCTCGAAGCTCCGCTATGGACTGCTGTGGCTCGTAGTACCTCTTCATTGCTGGATTATCACCTCCAAACCTTGGAACAGACATTCGTGAAAGAGCTCGCCTTGAATCCACAGAGTGCCCAAATGAACTTGGACCCATACCCAACCCCCCAGAAGCATGCTCATTGCCCGCATCACCCACCATTTTTTGCTCCTCACTTTCATCCCCAACCCCCACCACTGCCGGAGAGTCCTTTCGTGATCGAACCTTCCGGTCCTTCAACCTCCGGTGACAAAACCACATCTGCAATTGCCGATCAGAAAGTCCCAATTTCACAGATAGCTCAGCTCTCAACGACTCTGACGGATACGCCTCCACTGGAAAAAATTCAAATTCAACTTCACATTCATATTGCATTTCAACTCAGCCCAAAATAACACAACTAAAACAAACACCCACATGAAAATATATATATATATATATATATATATAATTTCCAAAAAAAAAAATTATTATAAGAAACCTGCATAAGTTTTTTCAAGCATCTCCAATTGGGAAGCAGTCTTCATCTTGCGCTTGGTCTTACTCTCTCCCTCAGGGGGCTTCTTCTTCTTCTCTCCCTCGGAACCAGCCTCCATTGTTGAACTTCAAAAGCTCACCTCAGCACCAAAAACCCACGAAAATCAAACAAAAACCTCCTTTTTCCACAAAACCCAGACCTCGCACTGCCAGATGAAGCAGCAGCAGAACATCTCTCGCTTTCTCAACCCAAAATTAGGGTTAAGCTTCCCCCATTTTCAGCTTCGTGGGTTTGACGAGAAAAGCAGAAGACAGAAAACAAAATCCAATCCAAACCCACACTCTTTCTCTCTCTAAAAAGACTTTTCGATAAGAGAATCGAAGAGAAAGATTTCGTGCGTGAGAGCGTGATTGAGATGTGCGGTGAGATTTTGGGGACTAACATATTTTTTTTTAAAAAAAAAAAAACCCACACAATTAATAAAATAGTTGAAGAAGCAGTGTCTGAGAAATTGGCGTTTGATTTGAGAGAGAGAGAAAAAAAAAACAAAATATAAAAACAAACAAGCGCACACACAACACACACAGAGACACAAAACACGAACGAAAGTGATTTCGATTTCGAATTTGGATTTAAAAGAGAAACAACAACGAAAACAAATCCACTTCCACCACCACCACCACCACCAACAACAACAGCAACAATTAGTGCAACAATAAGTACTTTGAGCAGCGAATGAAAGAACAGCCTTTCTCTCTCCCATTTCTTTTTCTTTCTTTTCTTTTTTTTAATTTTCTAAATTAAAAAGCAAGGGTTGGTAGTAATAATAATAATAATAATAGTGAAAATACAAATTTGTTTAAAAAAAGATTTGGGTATTGTTTTGTTTTGTCAGATTGGCTTTTGAAAATTTGAGAGATATAGAGAGAGAGAATAAGTTGATTGATTCACAAATAAAATGGGTTTTTTGTGTGTGTGGGTGTGAGATTTTATTTTCTCTCTCTTTCTTTCACTTTCTCCCTCTTTCTCGGTTTAGGGGGGGTGCGAGGGGGTTTTTATTTATAAGCCTTTTGGGATTTGATGCTGGGATTGGCTTTGCTTTGCTTTTTGGGTCTTCTTGGTTTTTGGATTTATTTATTTTTTTTTTAATTTCTAGTCTGTCTTTATCTTTCCGCCTCTATTATGTCAGCTCTCTCAGTCCAACCGTTTCTTTCGCGGTCCTTGTTTCAGTTATTAGCTTCCCTCGTATTTCATTCCCACTAGCTATCAGGCGCGTGTATCTCACTCGTATTAAAGTCTACTTTCCTCCGATAAGTAAATTGATCTTTCGGGGGAAAAAAATATTTAAGTATATTCATTAAATATAGAAAAATATAAAGATAGATAAAAAAAAGTTAATGAAAAATTAATGCTACAAATACCAACAATTACTAACTTTTTTTAAGCAATATATTTTCAATTTAAAATATTTTAACAGAAATCATAATACATCACCGTGTGATTTACATATGGGTTAATTAAATATTTATTATTCTAATATTATAAAACAAAAAGTATTTTCTTATAATACAATAATATTTACATGTCATTAATGATGATTAACATTAATGAAATCGATGTTGACATGGAGTAAATTTATTGGCATTAATTCTTTGTGGTTTATTTCTTAGGATATTAGAATAAAAAAAAATCTTATAATATAACTAATTACTAATTAGGCAGGTAATCAAATAATGACTATGATGTCATCGACAAATAATAATATATATTTTTTAACTTTTTTTTATGGGGAACCTATCCAAATTTGACAATTCGACTTAGAATTAATTTAGTGAAAGGATCTCGACGTTGACCAAAACATATACATATATTTTTAACTGAATAGATTATATGAGCATGATAATTAATATGGAAGGTTATGTATTAATAATTTATAACATTTAAAATATATCATCTATATAATTTTGTTGAGCCAAGCTAACAACTGTAATATTCTTTCATATATTTGCTGACCCAAAAGAAGAAATCAATCTCCATCCCCATCTTATTAAAAAATAATAATTAAATAATTAACAAATAAATAAAAAGATAATTTTGAATTGAGATAAATATATATAGAAAATTATTCTAGTGTACTATAATAATAATGATATAATTGATCAATTTATATAAGTAAGATGTGTATATAAAAATTAATCAATAATATAAATATATATTTTTATAAATTTTTAATAAAATAATTATATGTGTTACTTAACATATATAAATAATATAATATACGGACCATTTATATAAAAAATAAAATGAACAAAAAAATAAGTTTATTTCTTTAATATTATCTTTCACATTATCCAATACCGTTGGATGGAACGAATGACAAAGGGCGAGTGGGAGACGATGTCATATAATGAGCCAACCATTCGCTATGGACATCGATTTAAGGAGCATAATGGAATTATATTTTTTCCTCGTTTGTTTTATTAAATGGCAATAATAGGACCCTTTTTTTTTTTTTTTGGAATAGAGAAATTAATTTTTTTTATAATTCAATTTTTTTTTATTATAATAATTAGTAAACTGAAAGCACCTGTACTTTAAAGTAGAAAAAACAAAAGTTTGAATCCAACCCATATAAAATTCTCACTAAAAAGGGCAAAAAAAAAAAGTTAAATAAACATTAATTGAAGATTAGTCAACTTGGTTCAATAAGTAATATTATTAATAAGCATTAATTTGATAGAAGTTTGGACCACCATTTTTGTACCTGTCTTAAATTTGGGCTGGAAACGTTATATAAAAGAAAGCAATTTGTCACTGTTTTTTAATTTTGTCATGGAGATTGAATAACTAGCTAGTAGAGACAAAAACATTGCATTTGCATGCCTCTCAGATTATTGCATTTCATGTAAAATAGAAGATGAAAATTTCCTATTCTAGGTACTTATTTAAAATTAATTTATTTTTTATATGTTCGTTATTATTTGCATGTATATATAAGGTGTATGAATTTCATATGATTATAATTATAAAAGGCATTTAGTACTTTCACAGGTGTATTTAGTTATTATTTTATAAGACTTTTATAAATTTAAAAATTATAATTGAAAGATAAATAAATAAACTTTGGTTGTTTGCCTAATTTCTTGGTCAAGAACTGAATATTAATTATACCAATTTATTGAAGATTTAATTATTTCTGGAATTTCTCTTCCATTTCCATTCTCACAACATCAATTAAAATTCAAAATAATTTAGTTTGTGAGCCAAATAATATAAATTTAAAATCGAAGCAAAAATTGCACTAAACAGCCAATATATGTGTCCAATTCATATCCATTGCATGTGAACGTACGTACGTACGTAAACCAACATTTACTTCATTAAAAATACATTTTTTTTTGTCTACTCACGAGAGAGAGGGAAGCCAATTCCATGGCGTTTGGTTGGGAACAAAACAAACATCAAGCTGCAAACAACGCTAATCCCCACCGGCAACACCACCAGAAGCTCCTTCGCCTCGTCCGACGGCGTCGGACAGAAACACTTAACCACGTTCTGATCAAACAAAGCCACCGCCGCGAAAACCAGCACCGACGTCAATGCATGGAAGAAATCGATAAACTTCAGTCGGTACTTGGCCGCCTCATCGGCGGCAAGGACGACCGAACCATCGATGACCCACAAGCCATTGAAGGTGGCCAAGCCATACCGAACCTTGCCTCTGTGGTCCCGTACGCTGTCGGTGAAGCAGAGAAGGAAAGAGACGAGGCTGCAAGAGCCTAGTAGGGTTACGGTTACGACGTGGCTCACATGGGTGGGACACTGGCCTCTGTTGGTGAAGACTGGGGATAAGATTTGGAAGACGAGGACTGTCCCTGTGGGAAGAAGGTTTGCCAAATGAGCAGTGCCTTTGAAGGTCTTCCTCACGGCCTTTTGTGCAGGTGTTTTTCGTGGCTTTGGTGGCACTGTTTCCCCCATTAGCGGTTCTTGGTTTTCTATTGTGGCGGCCATTGATGATATATGAATATGACCCAAGATTTTACTTTATGGAGACTTTTTATTTTGGATTTAATGGGTTCTTAGAATTGGAAGATGTAAATGAAAATGTGTCTCTATATATATAATCAAACTGAGATAACAAATCAAACTCAAAAGTGAATAAAAAATTGGAGGGTGATTTGGTTTTTCTGTTTGTTTTTTTGTATGAGTTTGCCATTTTTAAACTCCTACTATGTTTACTATTTTTTATTAATCCTTTTGTGTTCAATGACTTTAGTAACTGCTGCAAAATTAAGATAAAAAATTAATGTATAGTTACATATATATACTTTAATTACGTTAGGGAGTTTCATTGTGATAATGATAATTGGCATGGGGATGTTATAAAGTTTGTTAAAGTTTGGCTGGTAAGTGTTTGTTTGATTTACCAGAGAAAATTAAAGTAACAACCTTATTATTTTGATAATTTTTTAGAAATACTTTCACATACATATATATATATATATATATATGCATATTCAAAATTTACGGTAATACGTACCCTCTTTATATATTTTCAATTTTGTTGCACTAATTACCTATTATGCTAACTCTAATGTGTTTAAAGACCCGCACACAATTTCAACATTTTATATGCCTAATATGTCACAAGATTTAATCAGGTACATATTACAACCAAACAAAACAATAACAATGTATGAAATTGAAAGAAAATTTTCAAGTGAACATAGTAAACTTGTTTTTCAAAAATGAACAAACTAATTAATAGAGAGTACAAAAATAATCTCACTTTAAATTCAAAAACTAATTATTTAAAGATTAATACAATTAATATTAATTCATCAAACCCCAACCATGGAATGTCTTTCGCATTGAAACTTCACACATTCATAGACACAATATGAGTATTCGCCTAGTTATACGACACCGAAAACCACACCGTGCAGTACAAATACTAAGCCTGATTTTCACGAAAACACTCTGAGTGCTTTCATGAAAATTAGGGAGAGAAGCAATTGGAGGTAAATAATAAGATGAAGGATCATAATTATATGACTGCACTCTAGCAGCAAGAACGAAAATCACCAATATAAGCACTTCGATGATCATATTATATCCATCCATAGCTCAACTTTAATTCTTCTTGTATTTTGAAGTTTAATGTCTGTTACTGATCAGTTTTATACATAGAGCTAAGAGGTCTGTTTATTATTAAATATTTTAATTAGTTTTCAAGTGCAATTTGAAATGAAGTGATATTTTATGTCTTATAAATTTATAATTAAAAATTTGGTTTTATAATATTAATGTTTGACTTGTAGTATAATTGATTTCAAACAATATGTTCATGTTGTCTATTGGAAGTTTGAACATGGTCATTTACTATGCACATATTGACTATTGCTAATTAAGTCACTAATTGATTAAAATCAGATGGCCTTTGGTTGAAGGTTAATTACTTGGAGGTCTTTAATTAACTCAATAATTTTATTAAAGTCATTCTTGTTAAAATTCTCATAATGATTTTACTCATTTTTTAAAGAACAAAAAAAAAAAAAGTTGGGATTTCTATTAAATTCAGAAGGAGAAACAGAAGTCTGGTCGCTAAGAATAACTTGAAGATTTTTTTATTTTTCCAAAATTTGATTGGCTATCCAGTTAGCCACTTAATTGCCCTTTGAGATACATAAGAAAGCTTAAACTGCTCTAGCAACTTTTGAACTGGTTATCCATGACTTAAAGAAAGAGTCACTTGCAAACATTATTAATACACCCTTCTTCTTCTTCTTCTTCTTCTTCTTCTTCTTTTCTAATGAGTTAATTATATTTGTGGCCCATTGAGATTATATCAATTTTTTATGTATGATAATTTAATAGTTTTAAATGAGATCCTATTGCATGAGCTAGTATTAGTAAATTTGGTTAAGTGGGTAAGAATTGTTTACTTGGCTTATAAGATTCATGTTTGATTTTCACTGTTAGCAGTCATTTTTGGTCATCTGCTCACTCTAACTTGTGACATATCTTGGCCTTTAAACTGGGTAATCTCTCCTCACTTAAACTTTAACCAACCAAGAGGGCAGTGACTATAAGCCTCGCTGTGATCTGTGGCATGCCTTACTTTTGGAGCAGCTACCCTTCTTTCACCAAAACTTTAACCAACGAGGAGCGTCCTGTACTCCTATTATATGAAATGTTTTTTTTATCAATTATTATAAATAATGGTACGGAGTCTAAGGGAAGCCTTATAATAAAATTTGGACAATTATCTTTATTAAATTTATATATATATTTTTTACACAATGAAATTACAAAAAGACCCAAAACTCGTAGAGGGCGGAGTGCGCCAGTGTGCCACTGACCATTTAATTAAAGCGACGGGGCTTATCCGTAATTCTGAAGAATAAGCTGGGGTAGAAAGTAAAAACAAAAATGATGAAATAAAAACTGAACCATAGCCACAGTTAAAAAATAAATAAAATGATAATAATAAATAAATTAAAAAGAGGAAAGCAGCTGTGCCCTAGCTAGCTTCTCCTCCTCGTCGACCAAAACCTCTGACACTCTGAGCCTCTCTCGCGCCTCGGCTTCTTCAGGTAAACATTTTCTTCTTCGTTTCTACAAATAACATTACCAGTCATCATTTATTTTATAATTAATTAATTCGATTTGTGTTAAATCTCTAGGATTCAATCTAATACTGTGGAACTGTTTTGCCCCATTGTTGACGTTGTGATTCCAAGAATAATTTTGTAATCTTTATCGAAAACTTTCCGTTTGTTTCGGGGGAAAAAGGACCTGAATCTTGCTTCTCGCATGATATTATTTCATCTTAACTGGCATTTTCTTAGAAAGATAGTGTGGAATGATTTTTTCTGCCGAAGGTAGCAAGCCCAAATTTGTTGATTGGAGGATACAAATTTTCTTTCCAAACAAACATAACGTATTACTATGGTGTTACGATGTCTGGAAATTCCGTGCCTATTTATTATTACTGCTACTCTGTTCACAGATTATTTTTTCTTATTAGTTAAATAAACTCATGTTGTGCTAAGTTTGTGATCTGAGCAATGAATTTGCATTGTTGTCTTGCAAAATTTATGTTGGTTCTACTGTATACGATAGTTCTTGTTATAAAATGTTTATTCTATTCAAGGGTGATATATGTGGACTGTTTAAAAGAAATGAAGCATCCAGTTTCTTTACTTGAAATTTATCCTTTTGAAGTTTCTTCCAGTTTGTTTAATTTTATTTGATTTGAGTTGTAGGAGTTAAGTTCGAGTCAAAATTCTATTGGATGGCAACTAGATCAGACCAAGATATTGATGATGATTTTAGCGAAATTTACAAGGAGTATACTGGCCCACTAGGATCTAATGCCACCAATTCTCAAGATAGAGTGAAAACAAACAAAAGGTCTCAGGCAGGTTCTGATGAAGAAGAGGAACCTCGTGATCCGAATGCTGTTCCAACTGATTTTACTAGCCGAGAAGCTAAAGTTTGGGAGGCTAAGTCAAAAGCTACTGAGAGGAATTGGAAGAAGAGGAAGGAAGAAGAAATGATCTGCAAAATATGTGGGGAATCAGGTCACTTTACACAGGTATCCTTCTTATACTTCAGGTTATGTATATTTGCTGTTAGTTCCATTAGAAGTTAGAACTTTGCTTTTGTTTGATTTATGGCTATTGTCTAAGCTAAATCTTAGCAGTATTGTTGGAATTATCTTGTGTATACCAATAATGGGAGGGAGGGGCTTGCTCTGTTGCAAAGGAAGTTACATGTTACTTCTATAGTCTTAGTTGTTTTTCATCTGGATTGTGGTCCATCCAGAAGTTTTTAATTCCCTTGTACCACCTCACAGCTTCTTGCTATTACATTCAATTGGATTTTTCTTTAGAATGATTAAATTATTTACTTTTCTAAAGAAACTGGAAAAATTCCTGAATGAAAGTACATAATTTAGTTTTGATTTATCCTTACACAAGGCATGGTAACCAGTTGGACTTTATAATATACACAAACAATTTTGACCTATATTCTCTCAAAGTAGATTTTAACCCATATGGACACTGTACCCACTAGTGCTGCATAAGCCATCTGGACATCCAGCCCAATCAGCATCTTTCCCACTGATATATCCTACTCCCTGGCAGTGTTAAAAGAGGAGAATTTGATTTTGTCTTTAATTTTTGCTATCTTTGCTACATCTGTAGGGTTGCCCTTCTACTCTTGGAGCAAATCGCAAGTCTCAAGATTTCTTTGAAAGGGTACCTGCAAGAGAAAAGCATGTTAAGGAACTTTTCACAGAGAAAGTGATACACAAAATAGAAAAGGACATTGGCTGCAAAATTAAGATGGAGGAAAAATTTATAATTGTTAGTGGGAAGGATCGTTTAATTTTGGCAAAAGGTGTGGATGCTGTGCGGAAGGTGATCGAGGAAGGTGGTGATCATAGAGTTTCTTCTATTTCTCGTATCACCAGATCTAGGTCACCTGAGCGAAGTCCTGTTAGCACACGGTTACAACGCCCTGATTCTCAAAGATCTCATTCTGGTCCTCGAAATGGATCACAGTTTCAACATAGATTTCACAGGCAAGACAAGGTTGTGGAAGACCGTGTACACAATAGTCTGCAGAAATTTTCAAGGAATTCTCCACAAGGTAGGGACAGCATAGGATATCTTTACAGCATGCATGGGAAACTGGTAATCCCATGTTCTTAGCTTGTTAGGTTCCAGCAGAATTTCCGTAGTGTTCCCCTGTAAATCTTTCCCTTACTGGATTCTTAAATGATGCTGCTTTTTGCTTATAATTTGTTTGCAGCAAGAGGTAAGTTCTTATGTTCAAGTATTATGTGTACCGTTCTGAAGTAACTTTCGTGGGTGGGTCTGAATTGATCGGATTGTCTCCAAAATTTACTGAAAGCATTTCTGGACTTTTTGCCTCGGATGGTTTCACTGTGAATATAAGATAGTATGTTGAATTAAGCTACCATCTATGTTAGCATCTTGAATCAAGTGCTTAACATACTCTTCATTTCATGAAGCTTATGGTAATGATGGAGCCAGAGGCCGTTCAAGTCATTCAAAATCTCCAGCACATCCTCCTTACTTGGGTAACTCGTATAATAAATATGATGGTCATACTCAAACCATGGGTGCTTATAGAACTGATGGATGGGATCCTGAGAGAAGAGGATCTGAGATGCAATCTGGTCGTCAGTTTGATTTCCCTGCCTTCCCTCAGACATTAGAGGAATTAGAGATGGAGTTTAAAAGGGAGGCAATAGAACTTGGGAGAATTCGGGAGAAGGAAGAAGATGAAGAAAATTATAAGCATCGGGAGGTATGAATTACTAACACAGTTGGATGTTTTTTATGTAATGTCATATTTGACTATTCCATATCTTTTATATGCTAAATATGTTTATCCATGACTATTTTCTTTTGGTTGAAATCTAAAGAACATCTGTATGCTCCCAAAAAAATTCTAAGCAGGCCTACTATTAGATAGTTACGGCCTGTAGGAAGTCTTATTAGAAACTTAATACAGCTTTTTATATCCTTTTAATCTAAGAACCTTTGGTCATACTAACTCTAATTAGTCCATGAGTTGAGTTGTATTTTATTTTAGTTTTGAATCAACTTGGAAAAGTTTGAAGTGGCCCTTGTTTTCAATTTGTTTACTGACGTTTGAGCCTTTGGATTACTATGCTTTGTGTTTGTATTGGGAGCTTTCTCCTCTGTCTCAATTCTGTGTGTGTGTGTGTCTCTCTCTCTCTCTCTCTCTCTCTCTCTCACTCTATCACTCACACACTCACACACAGACATTATTATTGCGACTCTTTGAATATTGTTCTTATTGATGGATGATTTTGTTGCTTGAGTGAAAATTTATAGTTTTTCAGCTTTCAAAAGTTTAGTTTTGACTTGCCAGACATAATTTGGTGTAGGCTTTCGCTGACATCTTAAAGCTTGAAGTTGAATGTCAAAGATTAGAACAACCACCAAGCTTATTTGAGCATATACTTCCATCAAAAGAAAAAAAGAAAATGCAAAATTGAGAAAATGAAAACATATGATATAACAGTTGAAACAATTTAATGTAATATTGTTTGAAACAGTTTGGGACTGTGGAAATATATTTGCTTTAAAACACCCCATGATTAGAAGTTTTTGATAGCTGACTATTGGTTCTATGGATATAAGGCTATTAGGGACATGAGAGAAAACTACATGAAGAAACTGGCTCTCTTGAGGAGTATGCATGCAAAACAGTGGGAGGAATTTCTTCAACTTGATACCCAGAGACGTCAACAACAGGCACATCAGCAAATTTCTGCTTCAGGTTTTGGTGGTTATAAACAGCAAAGTTTTCCCGACTATGATGGCTCCTCAGCAAATCCTCATTACGCTGGGGCCAATTTAGCAATGGATACCAGGAGCAGGTTCCCAAACCCTATGGAAAGTTATACTTCTAGACCACATGATAATTATGGTGAGTTCCAACGCCAGAGGCGAGAAGATTATGGGAAAGCTTACCATCGATACTAAAATTTAGGTAAGTTGCCTTGTTCTTCAGGGAAACTAGGAAAAATTTATAAATCTGTTTCTCTTACAGTTTGTCGTATAAATTTATACATCTTGTTCTCATCCAAATTCATCTTGTTATAAGAGAGTGGGTTTGAATGTGAAATTTTATTGAAATCTTGTTTGAACTTTTAAAAATTTTGCTGTGTTTAATGGGCAACACAAAATGTGGTTTAGCTTCTGGTGAAGGCACGGCCGGCTCAAGAATAGGCAAAATAAGGCCTATGCCTAGGGCTCCATAATTAGAGGGACCCAAAAAGAAAAAGAAAAATAAAATATATATATATATATATATATATATATATATATATATGTCTATGGTTTGATTTTGACGATTGCCTCTAGGTATGAATTGTAAAATGCTTAAAGAATTGTTACAAACAGAATGAAATTAATAAATCAAAGAAAGAAAGAAAAAAATTAAACTGAAAAATTAATTATGGTTAGGAAGAACAGAAAGGTAAGGATCATGGTAGGTATCGAAATGTCACCGCTCTTTGAAGAAGAAGAATAAGTAGATGACATGGACGGTACTTGGGAAGCCGTTCTCAATTTCTTTATTGTCTTGATTCGTTCAATCTTTGCCCTTTTCTTTCTAGCAATCTCAGTTAATATTCGTCTCATCATCCTCAGATCAGCAGCATCCAATGAAGGACTATTAGGTGGTCTTGGTGGTTTCCAATCTTTTCTATTTGTAGTCGTTTTTTGCTTCTCATTAACAGAAGTGTTTTTCAAACAAGCACTTTTGTTTGGGACATCTTCTTTGGCTTCACTTTCAACGTCAGGTCCTCTTACTCTTGAAGCCATCCTTGAGAAAATCAAAATCCACATTTTAAATTTTGAGAGATTTGCATATTTATATTGAAGACAAAGGAAGAGATTGTTTTGTTTCTGGTTAATTATTAGAAACGGAGAATTACCAAATGTGATTATGGAATCAGAAACAAGCAGTTTATGAGCCAGATAATTGGAACCACTATCAATTATCAAAACCCAACTCAAGGTCATAATGTTGCTCAAATATTTTTGTTATGGCCACATTTAGAAACTTTTGGGAAACTATTAAATGGGCAACCAAAAAACATAAACGGAAAACCGACCATTGAGAATATTTTTTCTCGCAAAAAAAAAAATCCATAACAGTATGAAACAAAAGTTCATATGCCAGCTTTTATAGTTATTTGTAATTATAATATATTTAAAAAAGGAAAAGGAAAAAAAAAAAAACTTGCTGATTCCTTTGGCCAGGACGCACTACTGCTTTTGTTCTTTTCTTTTCTTTTTTTTCTTTTTTTTAATTTACTAATATTTCCTATATTTTGGAGTTCACTATTTATTTTCTTAAAATGCATGTAAATTAGAAAAAATTACTCTTAACGCCCCTGTGTTTGAATAGCTCTGCTGATACACCCCTCACATCTCATTGTATTCTCGAAACACTATGTGAACTCAATCATATGCATAACACAAACACTTCATTGTGCCTTGAATTTGAGTAGTTGTATTGCATTTCCTTTGAGTTAATTAAGAAAAGTAGAGTTTGAATATAGTTTTTAATTGATTAAATTATTTATTTACTCAGACTGATATAATCTAATTTTGCTCTAATTTCTTCATTTTCCTAATTATTATGTGTAACTTTCTTGTGTACAGGATAGTTTATATTTTTACCATAATTTTTTTGTTAAAGTTTAATGGAAATCATAATATTTAAAAGAAAAAAAATTATTAAATAATCTCATACATAAAAAGAAAATAGAATTTGATAAGGATTAATATAATTATAGGCACTGTTGTTTGAATGATTACTGATAAATATAGAAATTTTACAAAAGATTTATAAAATTGGAGAGTATTATGTAAAGTGAAGCCTAATGAGACCAAATCCTCCAGGCCCAATCCTAGCAGCTCAAGCTCATTAAGCCTAGCCCAAGATTAAAACCAAAATTCAATCTCAAAGCTAAATATTTTGTTATAAGGAGTTATATAAAAAAATAAAAATAAAAAAAAGGACCCTCAAATTTACTTTTTGATTTGCAAGATTGTAACGCTATTAAAAATTTTAAAATCCAATGGAAATTATAATTTTTAAAATATATCTAAAACATTCAATACACGATATATATATTTTTTATAATAAATATATGTTTTGTTTATGATAAAAATAACCTGAAATGCAGGACTAATAAAGGAAACTCCAACTTTAAAAAAAAAAAAAAAAAGCCTATAATTTTGTAGCCCCGAAAATCATTATCTCTAAATGATTTGCATTTATGATACGATTGGTTTAATACAAATGAATATTTATATGTTGAGAAAATAAAATAATTTGCTAATGCTTGAATGATCTTCTTCATACCTAATGGAAAATTTAGCCCCCAAAAGATACATAAAAATAAATAAATAAAGGCTGTTTGCCAAAATGCACAACAATATTCAAACAACGAGTAACAACTCCACGTTGCATATTATTAAGAAGTACACACATTATTTGATTAAGTATTTTTTTTTTTTTAAAAATTATGTTTCCTAGAAAATGATATGAAAGAAAATTCAAAGACGCTTCCCAAATTCCATGAACAATACATAAATAATTGCATTCCATGACCAATACATAAATAATTGTAGGTAAACAGGGCATGCCCAAATAGTGACAACTAAAATATGAACTAAATTTGTTAGCTAGCTAGACAAGCAGCAGTGTGTTTTCTTTTAGGTAAACAACTTTTGATGCTGCAGATACTTATGACTCTGACCCTTTTGCTGTTCTTTATACAGATCATTTTGACCACTGTTTTAACTAAGAATCACCAATATTTTTTAATATGATATATACCCAACAGTATCTTCTTCTTTTTTTAAATTAATACTTCCCATAATAAATATAGAACCTAAAAATAAATAAATAAATAAAATCTTCTTATCTGGATAATAATCATAATATACATGCCGAATATATGTATTAATTTGTAAAATTTTGAGAATCAATTTTTTTTTTATTTTTTTTGGTAATAGAGTCAATTTTTATGTTTCAATATTCGAAGCATATTTATATGGAACCAACATGATTATAGAATAATATAATATACCATTATTCTTAAATTAGAAACTTCTCTTGACAATATGTCGAATATTTATTTCCACTCACCAAAAGAAAAGATAGAAATAAATATGTATATTCTTCCAATAAATATTTTTTACAATTCAGAATTATTCTCATCTTTATAATCAATAATATCAAAACCTTTACTTACCAAAATGTTAATATTATTAAATATTTAAAGCTTAGTATTCAAATAAATGTAGAATTTACCATCCAAACTCTTTTTTTTTACATAAATAAATAAATAAAACTCTGCAAAAGCATAGAAGGAATTAACAGCACGTGAATAACAGTATTCCTTCCCAGCTCCACTAATCACGATTTACACGTTGAAAAAAAAAAAGACACTAATTTGACAGCAAAAAAAGAAAAAAGCAATAAAAACAAAACGCATAAAAAAATCAAAGCCAACACGGGAAAATAGTAGAATTGGCGGTCTGAACTACTTTTTTTTATAATAATAATAACAACGACAATGAAAATCAAAATTTGATGAGAGAGAGTAAAGTGATGGATATAAATAGTAATCGCATGGTTTTCAAACGAAGTAGATAAGCGCACGCCTTCACTTTGTGAAAATTCGTCCATGGCATGTGCCTTTCTAGTTCATTCAATCAAAACCTAATTTAGTGTTGGCTTGTTTGTCGGGTATTATTTGGATTTTTTGGCTTATTCAATCATTACCATTTTCTTTGATTCAAAGGTACGATTACTTGCATATGGTTGTCATTTAGTAATAATGGGATTCAATGCTATACGGTGCAGAAAAAAACTCTGGTACTCTGAAAATATCAATTTCCAAAATAGTATCATATGGATAAAAATATTTATAAAATATTACGTGACACCATCTCAGCGGAATAGAAATTAATACTTTTGAAATATCAAAGATTTTTATAGGGTGCATGGCTTAAAACAAAAGAAAACCTAAATACAATAATTGTACCATGTGATCATATATAACATTAGATACGATTTGAGAATGTAGCAAAACAAAAATAAACTAATAAAATATTTATATTTATTTATAAAAATTATAATTAAAATTTTAATATATTTTATTTAATATATATTCAATTTTATTAAATATCAATAAATTTTTATAGAGTATATACAATGTTAAAGCTTCAATACGAGCACGGTTAGAAAATTTTAATGTAGTGCACCAGTTTTATATATGTAGTTTTTAATATAAATTCGACATTAATCTCTCTTTGTACAGTAAAAAGTAAACAAAATCTTTTTACTTTTTTTTTTTTTTTCCTACCTCATGATAAGTTAGGGCAAGCAGGTTGAAATACGGTTTATATTTTCCCGTGGGTAAATTATAAAAAACACAACCAATCTCAAATATGATAAACATAATAATGGTTTCATAATAAATTGATTATCCAAAAATACGAAAAAAATGAATTAAGAGAAAAAGAAAACAAAAGAGACAAGGAATCCACGCGTACAGTGTGAAAATGAAACATGTGGTCAATGTGAAAAGACATGAAAGAGAGAGAGAGTGGATATTATAATTCCAAGGAAAGTGACGGCTGGGAAGTGGGACCCTTGGTTTTTTTGGTAAATGTAGGACCCTTGGTTGGACTTACAAGTCCCAAGACTTTGAACCAATTAAAGCGAACCTTTGAAACTTTGAACTTTGAACTTTCAACTGTGACTCCCACTTACGTCACTCATGTAGTCATGTCCTAAGCGCTGCTTTAAAACCAAAATTATATAATATTTACTTATAAATTATTAAATTTTAGCCCAAAATACTCGAATTTGGTTATTTGATTTGCATGGCGTTAACACATACAACATTTTTTTTTTTTTTTTTTTTGTGGGGAAGGTTTATTAGTTTTTATGAGAAAATTACACTAACAACTCCCATTATTTTGCAAGTTTTTCAAACATGCCTTTGTATTTTCAGAAATTAAAAATAAAATACCATTAAAATTTCATTTTCAGTTGCAATTTCAATAATTTTGTACAAAAGTTTCAATCATGTTGTAAGTTCATTTGGATAACTTAAACAGGAAATCTGCATTTCTTTTATCTATCTCAACGTGTCTTAATAGGATTTTTATATGTTAATCTTTTTGTCCTTTTTATTTTAATTAATTTATTTAGATATTAAAATTCTATTAATGAAACACATATTGAAACAGATTAAGGAACAACATATCTTAATTTGAATAATATGGGTTTTACAAATATTTAGAGAAACTTGATTGTTTATAAAAAAAAAAAATGCAATCCACACCAAAGAATTCTCTTGGGATTCATTTTATAATATGACAGAAAATGCACTGCGAAGCTATCATTTTAGCAATTAAATATATGTGAGTAAGGCCATTCTAAGTTACGAGTCTCAGCAGGCTATGTGGGTGACATTTCTGTCCAAGTCCTCCAATCCCATATATTATATGGTATTGAAATTAAATCAACACAAACGGTTTTATTAAACATTGATTACTCAAAGTAAAAATTAAATTGCATATGAGATATGATCTAGTGATAGAAAACTCTCATATCCACCTATAAAAATTATAATTCAAATATTAACAAATTTTTATTAAAATTTTAAATATATTTAATTTTATTAAATATCATATGAGAAAGAAAAATAATTTTACAGCTTTAAACTCGAATTACAAAATTAAAGCAGACATCTTTTTTATTCATAAGAAAAAAATGGATACGATTTAGAATAATACTATTATAAATCCATGCAAAATGCCACGTGGATTTTAAAATTACTAGCTGTACACTGGATTGTAAAGAAAAGCTTTATTGTTGTTTTCTAATTTCGTCCCTGCTAGGCTTTCTGTTGCTTTACTCAATCTTTTTCAAAGGTTTGGTTTGGTTTCTAGAATGTAGATCAGCTTCATCTGTGTTAAAATCTATCTTCTACTGACTGTCATTGACTCAAAAAAAGAAAAAGTTCTGAACTCTGTTTTTTTTTTTTTTTTTTTTTTACATTTTTATAGTTTTTTCAATCAGCAATTATACAAATTGCCTTCGTTTTGCATTTGAAAATTCCAAGCAAAGCAAAGCGAAGCATCTGAACTTCAATCTTTATCAATGTCATCATCGGGACCCACCTTCTTCCACCATTGCTGTGCTTCAAATTTCACTGCAAGAACCTCCAAAATCCAAAGGAACTTCCGCTTGTTTTTCACTCTCTCTCTCTTCTAAGCCCAGCTCAAAGATGCTGGCTTTACTCTTCCTCTTCCTTCTCTTTCTCTCTCCTCCACCTATTCTCTCTGTAAACCAAGAGGGTCTCTACCTCCTCCGATTCAAGCACGGCCTCTCCGACCCAAATCAGTCCCTCTCCTCCTGGAACGACAACGACGAAACCCCATGCAACTGGTTCGGCATCTCCTGCGAGACACCGGCTCTCCCTCGCGTCACCTCCGTCAATCTCACTGGCTTAGAACTCGCCGGACCTTTCTCGAGCTCCATATGCCGCTTACCTTTTCTGTCTTTTCTGTCTCTAAACAATAACAGCATCAATACCTCTATTCCCGCCGATATCTCCGACTGTCAGCGTCTTCAACACCTCGACCTTGCCCAGAACTTCCTGTCAGGTTCCATCCCAGATAGCCTCTCCGAAATCCCATATCTCCGGTACTTGGATCTCTCCGGTAATAGCATCACCGGCGGTATTCCAGCCAGTTTCGGCAAGTTCCGGCATCTGGAAAACCTTATTCTTCTCGATAACTTTCTGAATGGAACTATACCCAGAGAACTTGGTAATATTTCTAGTCTCAGAGAGTTTCATCTGGCTTACAATCCGTTATCACCGGGTCCGTTACCTAGTGAGCTCGGTAACCTGACGAATCTCGAGGTTCTATGGCTTACTGGGTGTAATCTCGTCGGTCAGATTCCGGCAAGTCTCGGCCGGCTGACTCGGTTACAGAACCTGGACTTGTCAATTAACAGGCTCAGTGGGTCTATTCCTAGCTCACTCACTGGGTTGAAAGATATTATACAAATCGAGTTCTATAACAACTCGCTTTCCGGCAAGTTACCTCCGGGACTGTCGAATTTGACGACACTGCGAAGATTCGACGCGTCGATGAACCAATTAACTGGGACGATTCCGAGTGAGTTGTGTGAGTTGCCACTCGGGTCGCTGAATTTGTTTGAGAATCGGTTTGAAGGTACATTGCCAGAGAGCATAGCTCGGTCCCCAAACTTGTACGAACTTAAATTGTTCAACAACAAACTCAGCGGTGAGTTGCCGAGAGAACTCGGCAAGAATTCGCCGTTGGAGAGCCTTGACATTTCGTACAATGCGTTTTACGGTGGAATCCCAGAAACGTTGTGCGAGAAAGGCAAGCTTCAGGACCTTATTTTGATATACAATTCGTTTTCCGGAAAAATTCCAACTAGTCTCGGAAAATGCCAGAGCCTGAGGCGGGTTCGGCTGAGGAACAACAAGCTCTCGGGTACAGTTCCCGAGAAATTCTGGGGTCTACCCCATGTCTATTTGTTTGAGCTTGCTGAGAACTCGTTCTCTGGGCCCATATCTGGCAAAATTTCCGGTGCATATAATCTCTCAAATTTGCTGATCTCAAACAACCAGTTTTCCGGGTCGATGCCTCATGAACTCGGGCATTTGGGCAATCTTGATGAATTTTCTGGCAACGATAATAAGCTTACTGGTCAGATTCCGGCGAGTTTCGTTAAGCTGGGCCAGTTGAGCAAGCTTGATCTCAGTGACAATGAACTTTCTGGGGAGATTCCAGTGAGGAATTGAAGCTTTGAAGAAGCTCAATGAGCTTAGCTTGGCTAACAATAAGCTTTCTGGTAAAATCCCAAGTCAAATTGGTAGCTTATCTGGGCTTAATTATCTTGATCTTTCTAGCAATGCCTTTTCTGGGAAAATTCCACTTGAATTGCAAAATTTGAAGCTCAATGTGCTAAATTTATCAAACAATCAGCTCTCTGGTGAATTGCCAGCGCTTTATGCAAATGAAAATTACAGAGATAGCTTTGTGGGCAATCCAGGCCTGTGTGGAGACCTCCCTGATCTTTGTCCTAGAGTAAGTACTGGTAAGAACTTGGGTTATCTGTGGATTCTCAGATCAATCTTCATACTTGCTGCCATTGTTTTTCTTGTTGGTGTTGTCGGATTCTACTGGAAGTACCGAACCTTCAAGAAGAACAAGAAAGGAATTGGTATGTCAAAGTGGAGGTCGTTCCATAAGCTTAGTTTCAGTGAGTTTGAAATAAGCGGATGCCTTAACGAAGATAGTGTGATTGGTATTGGAGCTTCTGGCAAAGTCTATAAGGTGGCCCTTAGTAATGGTGAGGAAGTGGCGGTGAAGAAACTATGGAAAGGAACTAGAAAGGACGACAGCAGTGACGAACTGGGGAAATTTGAAGTTGAAGTAGAAACATTGGGGAAGATCCGGCACAAGAACATTGTTCGGTTATTGTGTTGTTGCAACAGTGGAGATTGCAAGCTTCTGGTTTACGAATTTATGCCAAATGGGAGCTTGGGGGATTTATTGCATAGTAACAAGAGAAGCTTGCTGAATTGGCCAAGGAGGTACAAGATAGCATTAGATGCAGCAGAGGGGCTTTCATACTTGCATAATGACTGTGTTCCTCCAATTGTTCATAGGGACGTGAAATCAAATAATATTTTGTTAGACAGTGAGTTTGGAGCTAAAGTTGCAGATTTTGGAGTTGCTAAAGTTGCCAATGGAGTCAGCAAAGGAGTAGAAACTATGTCTGCAATAGCAGGATCTTGTGGTTACATAGCACCAGGTTTGCTACTCGATTATATCCCTTCTTTGCTTTTCCATTTTGTTTCATTAGTTGAATCATTTTTAAGTTCTGAATTCTGAAGTCTGAAACTGAGCTGTCATAATCTAATCTGATCATTTGAGTAATATAAGTGATTAGCTACGAAAATTCTGAGATTGTACAATCTGTCTTGATAGTTCTTAGCAAGCTTAATGCGCTAATTCAGTTCGTCAAGTACTGTCTTAAAATTGTCTAATCTGATCATTTGAGTAAACAGGCGCTTAGCTTTGAAAATTCCAAGTGGATATACTCTGTCTTGACAGGTTTCACAAGTGGATGACCAAAATGCTTTGCTGCAAACATCTCTTGCATAATAATAATTCATTTTGTCATGTTGTCTTGGAAATACAGAATATGGCTACACTCTTCGGGTGAACGAAAAGAGCGACACCTACAGCTTTGGAGTGGTAATTCTTGAGTTGGTGACTGGTAGACTCCCAGTTGATCCAGAGTTTGGAGAGAAAGACCTGGTGAAATGGGTTTGCACAACCTTAGACCAAAAAGCAACAGCAGACCATGTAATCGACCCCATACTCGATCCCAAACACAAGGAAGAGATCGAAAGGGTTCTCGAAATAGGCCTCCTCTGCACCAGCCCTCTTCCCATTAACCGCCCTCCGATGCGAAAGGTGGTGAAGTTGCTGCAAGAGGCAGGTCCAGACAACAAGTCTAGGTCTGCTAGGAAAGATGGTAAGCTCTCTCCTTACTACTATGAAGATGGCTCTGTTCAAAGAAAAGAAGATGGCTCTGGTCAAGCAAGCATAGTATAGACTTAGAAACTATAATCCGGTATGCAACTCGGGTTAATTTCGAAGCCAAAGCTTGTAATCCTTGTAGTATTAGACTGTGTTTCCTTTCTTAGTTAACAAGTTTTCAGCACTTTAACAGTAATCGAAATTTTGCGTACTCTCGGAGTGGCGAAAATTTACTCCGTATTGCTGTTGGTGTTGTCGCTGCTGTTGTTGTTGTTAGGCAATCTGTAACATGAAACTTTGTGAAATGTTAAAGAATGACAAAGTTTTCTTCTTCATCAAGCGGTGTTGTTGTTGTTGTTAGGCAATCTGTAACATGAAAATTTGTGAAATGTTAAAGAATGACAAAACTTTTCTTCTTCATCAAGCAACAAGCTGTGTTTGTAGGTGAAAATCTTGTAGAATCAGAATGTGTTCTTTTCCTGTGAACCTTCCTTCCATTTGTCCTTTTTAATGTCTTCTATTTAAATGTATAGTGAAAGTCACTGCAAGAAGATAATGCAAAATTTTTTTTGACAGCTTTTGTTGTTCATAAATACTATATTGTCGGTTTTCTCATGGCTTGTCTCTCATTTACTGAAATGGGGTCCTTAGCTTACAAATCATTTATGCTGATGAAAGTGAAACCAATTGACTTGTAAATTAATTTTCTCAGATAAATATTTTGGAAAAAAAGAAAAAAGAAAAGAAAAAGAGGGAAAGAATTTGGATATTTTAGTGTGATTGTGATTGTGCTTTCTAATTAATTGGCCAATTTTACACTTCTTGGTCGGTCACCAGCAAAGAAGTACTTGATCAACTTTATGTTCTGGTTTATATCTTATTAAATACTACAAGTAGCAATTAAATATCATCTCCACCGTCCGTTTGTATGAAAATTAAATTGTTAGCCACTAGATAGTGATTGATCCAATATCTACTTGCATTTGTCGCCATCAGTTTGGTTTGATTTATTAATGATTTTGTTATTTTATTTTCTTTTATTAAAAAAGAAGAAGAACACTTTCTCTTAATTCATGTTGAAAGAAATTAATAAGTTACTATTTACTGGTCGGAGCTTTTCATATATATATATATATATATACTTAATACATATATACACTCTTTCTTGTGACATTTAAAAACTATTTATATTCTTCTTATTGATAGTTAAATTCAATAAAAATAGATTTTAATAAAATAATTACTCTAAATTGATATAATATCTGAGGGAAGTACAGACAAAAATGATTGTCCTAAAACTCATCAGTGACGCATTTATAATATAACTAAAAGCTTTTAATCGTTAACAACTGCTTTGTTTATTATTATAAATCTGTATAAATATTTATAATGTTTTACTATACTATACAAATCTTTTAAATATTAATATAAAGTCCATGTGAAAAAATTATATAAAACATATTAAAAAAATTCTATTTTTATTTGATTTTGTGGGATGCTTGATGTGAAAAAACAAGAATACCCAAAACTACTGCCACTTGATCTCTTGAGGATTTGAGCCCAATGGGTTATTATTATGAATGGGCCAAATCCAACCTACGAAAACAAACCATACTGGTTGTCCAAGTCAATCTTTTATGGGCCTCTCTTCGTTGGCCTATGATAACATCGTTTTCTAATTTATCCTTTTTTTTTGGATGCCATATTTAATCCAAGCACCATTCCAATTTTGTTTTAGCCCATTTTATAAATAATAAATTTAATCCTTTGAATTAAGTACTTCACTTCTTTTTTTCTTTTTTTTTAAATATTTGTCGACTTAGTTCGATAGATACTAAAGAAATTCAGCAGATATTGAAAAAAAAAAAGTTATGACAAAATATTTCTCTGTTTTGGATTTTGACTTTTTAATTTAATATATATATATAAAAAGAAATAACGAACAAAATATATCTCTTATTGGATTTTGAGTTTTTAATTTAATATATATCAAAATTATTGATACATAATAAAAAAGAAGAAGGAGAAGACAACTAAAAAGAATAAGAAGAGGAAGTAGAGTAAAAGTGGATATGTAAAAGCTAAGGGTATTTTTGAGTTTTCTTAGACAATTTTAATTCTATCAGGCAAAAAAATAAAAAATTAAAAGAGTGCTGATATAGATATGACATAAAAAAAACCTTTTATCTAAAGTACACAGCCAATTTTCAGAACATAGGCCGAATAAGAAAAAAACAAAACAAAGAAAGATCTATTAATTCAAAATCCTCTATTGAGTTCTACCAAAAACTAAAAGAGGGCTGGTCGGTGTCTTGGGATCATTATATTCTTCCACATTACCTTATTAGTGTTAGCACTAATATTAATTCTTCAACAGAAAAGACATGTAGTTACAGACATACCCTCCTATTATCAATAGACCCTAAAAAAAACCATTGAAGATGAAAGATGACCTACATTAGATTCAGAGTTCTTAAGGCCAAATAATTAAAAACAAATAAAAAATTTATAATAGCAATGATATTTTGTTGTAGTGTAATGAAGAAACAATTTAGTCCTATGACATTAAAAGTCACGAAGATCTGGAATTCAACTTTTAAAATTAAAGAATTAATGAGTTCTAGATTATCTACGACCGTTTTTTTATGAGTAAATTTAATTTGGAAGAGTTAATGGGCATTATTAATTTTTGTGAAAATTTAAATTGCAGATTAATGGCTTAATCTTCAATAAATATTCTCTGATATGTGATTAAGATTGTATACAAGTGATGTACAGGGTTGGGATGGATTTTGAGATCATTCAGAAAAGAAAATAAAAAAATATAAAAGTTAAGAGTAGAGGTCGATCTATGTTGTACAGTGATTAGAAGAGTGTAATTGTGTGCATTTAACTGTGTGGGTTTGGATTTGGCATGTGGCAGCAAAAGACAAATCCAAAGCTGGTGATACTTCAGAGAGAGAGAGAGAGAGAGAGAGGGAGAGAGAGAGGTTTCTTGCTATGCATGAAAAGTCTACGTGAAGAAATAGAATAATGGTTGGGTGGTGTTAATTTTGGCTGTATGTACTTTGTTTTTTATTGAACTTTATTTATTTATATTTAATGTTATAGCTTGATATACACTCTAGGGTGACATAGGAACTGTAATCTCTCTCTTTCTCTTAGATTGCCCAATCTCCACTCAACCTGCAGCAAATATTTTTCTCAGATAGCTTTCAATTGTTTCTTTGAATTCTAAAACCATAATTTTTAACAAATCTCCAAAGCTGCCATGTATTACACACTGCACAAAAGCCAATTCCACACACACAGAGCTTACATTTTTGCTCCTACAAGTTTTCATATTATTATATATATATAGTTATATATATACATGATTTTGTATCATCTACAAGCATAAACTTAAACTTTAGATCTAAGCAAAACCCTTCTCTCTCTTTTTACTTTGAAAACTTGTAACTAGTACTATGCATTTTTGTTTCTCCTTTTTAATCTTTTGAGCTCTCTCTCGCTCTAGTGTAGGATATAGCAAAGAAGCTGAGAATTAAAGAATATTCATTCATGCATGCAAAAGAGCTAGAACCCAAAAAAGTGAAAGATAGAACTTAATTCCTTCCCAACCCACAACCACAGAATTGGCTTCTGATCAACATTTTTTTTTTTCTTTTTCTAATAACCTCTCTATCTTTTTCTTTTTCTTTCTCTTTCTTAGATTATAGTATTATTGTTTAATCTGGAGCAGCAGTAGTTGACGAAACAAGTAAGAAAAACAAGGTAGAAACAGTGTGGAATATGAGGGCATAAGTGGAATTGAAAGTAACAATTAAGGGAATTGAAATGACTAGGTGCAATATTGATCATGGAGTACTCGACCAAACAATTATTGCTGATCATCATCATCAAGGACGTCCGAGAGAACATCATAACCTAATCAGAACTTGTCCTTCCTGTGGTCATCAGATCAAATGCACCCAACACCAGGTTTTTAATAGTTTCTTTCTTGTTTTTCTTCAGTTTCATATATATACATATATATATATATAAACAATAAATTAGTTTTATATACGTATGTTTTTGTATAGGGTCGAAATGGAATTCAAGAATTGCCGGGGTTACCGGCGGGAGTGAAGTTTGATCCGACGGATCAAGAGCTTCTTGAACATTTGGAAGGGAAGGTGAGGTCTGATTCCCACAAGCTTCACCCTCTTATTGATGAGTTTATTCCTACTATTCAAGGAGACAATGGTATTTGCTACACTCATCCTCAGAAATTGCCAGGTGATATATCCATCACTGCAGACATATTGCATTATATAATTTCATTGTATTATATATATATGTGTGCAGGTGTGTGCATGAACATGAATTACATGCATGGAAACTATGATATTTTAAGATCTATGCATTTGGCAAGGAAATATTAAGGATTCCGAATTGAAAATCCCAAATTCATCCCAAATAAATTAAAAATTGACACCTAATTATTTATATAAAACTAATACCCTAGTTGGTGATGTGGAAACCCTAGAGCTAATGCCACATCTAAAGAATATATTTGGGATCCTAATTTTGTGATTTTGCAAGTGGAATACATATATATATATATATATATATATATATAGGTGTACATTAACTGCTTCTGCAAAATGATGAGAACGAATGTGCAAATTGGAGTAGCTAGTAATCTTTTTAACCACAAAAATATTGGGAATTAATTAATTGCATCCATTCTCTCATTAATTTTTAACTAAATAGTTAAACTTCATCTGCTTATATTGAAAGAACCCTTCAACTAACACTAATGTATATTTATCATTTTCCATATTCAAGTTTACACATGTACAAAACGCTTACCCCTTACTAATAGCCAACCATAATTCGCTTATTAAACAACTTTCAAATAATAGTACCAGATTACCACTGTGCAACTAACATTATTGTCTAAACTTTGTGATTAAAACCTATTTTGTCACAAAAAACCAATTGTAGCTAACAATCATAGTTTATTTATTTCTTTTTTGTATATTTATTACGATGAGATACATATGGATCATTTTGACAGGGGTTAGCAATGATGGGTTGGTCCGCCACTTCTTTCATCGACCTTCCAAGGCATACACAACAGGAACAAGAAAGAGAAGAAAGGTGCACACAGACACAGAAGGCGGCGAGACCCGGTGGCACAAGACCGGAAAAACTAGACCAGTTTTCATGAGTGGCAAGGTGAAAGGTTACAAAAAGATACTAGTGCTCTACACAAACTATGGGAAGCAAAGGAAGCCAGAGAAGACCAATTGGGTAATGCACCAGTACCACCTCGGTAACAATGAGGAAGAGAAAGATGGTGAGCTAGTGGTTTCCAAAGTTTTCTACCAAACACAGCCCAGACAATGTGGTAATTCAGTCATCAAAGATTTGCTTCCTGGTGGCAAAATATTGAAGGGACAAAGTGGGCATGATGATCATGAGGCAGTACTTGTTCATCATGATCAGTATTGTACTAATCCTTCTAATTTCATATCCTTTGATAATAATCATGGCCCACAAAATGGTGCAAGCAATGCTCAATTGCTTCCTCATTTTACTGTCCATGGCCACAATGGTTCTTTTGTTCCTTAGAAAAATCAAGGACTGAACCTGTGTTCAAGGTAATATTACGGAGAAGAAGAAGGTATATATATATATATATATAAATGCAATAAAAGACAGAGCAGTTAATTTTTTTATGGTGGGGTTTGGCCAAAATGTTGGTTCCAATAACGATGGGGGTTGATAAAAGTTATTTAGTATGCTGCTTACTTTAGAAGGGGTGAGGAAGGAGAAAAGAATAAAGAGGAAAAAAAAAGGGTTTACTTTAATTGGTGAGAGCCAGTTTCTTCAGGGTAAGAATTGAAGATTTGGCCATGGTTCTCTTTTTTATTTTTGGCTTTTAAGGGACTTATTGCATGCTTTGTACAGTACTGTGAGGAAGCTGTAACTTTTACATGGGTCTTGACTGTTTAACCTGAAAGCTGTACAATGATAACATATATGTATCCTTGCAAAAGTAGTCTACTAGGTTAAGATTATGTTCTGTACCATTTTCTTTTATATTAACTGTAATTTACAGCAGTTATAATAAAATTGTGACAGTAGCTTCTAAACCCTTCAGCAGCAATTTTAATTTTTACATTTGGTCCTGTTTATTTTGTATGTGAACTTTCATTTATTTACTTTTTCAAAACTACGTTGTTTCCCACATGATTTGGTCTTCCAACATTTGGTGAATGTAATTAGTAGTTTATCCTCAAAATTTAAAGACTCTTAAACCTGCTATAGTGCACAAATTAGAAACTGAAAATTGTTTTTGAGGATCAAAGGCAACCAGTACTTATCAGACATCTTCCATGATTACCTTTTAACGCAGCAATATTTGCACCTTTTCTATAAGATTTTCAGGTTTCAGATGGTAATGGCAAAAAAATATTGTTACTATCAATCATCCATATTCTATCCTGTATAGCTATACCATATAGGGAGAAACACTGCCCCCACATAACAAAAATATACAAATTCCAAAATTTCTATAAGGGCTTTCTTTACAGGGTAATTGCGGAGCATCTCCAAAATGCTTCTTCTATAGTAGTTCTATACTTCCATGGTATCGAAGTGTGTTTATACAAAAATTGAACTCCATGGAAACATAAAATTAGATATCGCTCCTCAATCCTTATGGAGAACATGTTTCTCATACAATGCGCGAATATCTCTCTTCCTAGGATTCTTCAGCGCAAGCAACTGAGAACCAAAACCATGATTTATAATCTCTTGCCGCAACTTCTCCACAGTGAACTTTAAATAGTCCACAAAATAAGGTTCCTGGCTTCCATAGCTATTTTCACTTGCGTTGAAAGCATAACCTGCAGATCCTGATCTCGCGCATTTCCTCAGGCTCATAGTGCTCTTGGATCTCTTTGCTGCTCTGGTCATTGCCTCATCAATATCAACAACTTGGAGAGGATCATTTGGATCCTCTGATCTTGAATGTTTCCCATGAGAAGCAGACATGAATGTAGAATGCCCTGGCGTATTGACAAAATGGACCAAATTTAGCTCCTGCTGAAGTGAATCAACTTTTTCTTTCATTGTTTGCAGCTGAAGGTTAAGAGCTTCTTCCCTACTTCTTGACTCCGCATGTGCTGCACGTTCGGACTCCAAGTGGCTCTCAAAAAATCGAACCAACCTTGATATTTGCTCATCATTTGATTGCAAAAGTGTCTCCACCTCTTCGTCTCTCATTTTAGGCACTGTTTCAACTAAAATACCCTCAGGGACATCATCTGCTTCGAAGACATGGACGGTCACAGGTACTGTAATCAGATTCATCTCAGGTTCCTCCAGATATTGCCTTTGGACACCTGTGCTCTCAGAAATAATTTCATTATTCTTTTCATTTAGGGCACTTAAAGCTTTGGTCTGCAATTCAAGAACACCGTCTTTGATCATCTTAACTTTATTGTCTGCCACATCACAATGTCTGTTCGCTTCCTCAAACTTTTGCACCTCAGAGAAGTACTTCTGCTCCAGCTGGGCTTTCTCCTCCCCTAGTATTTGAACTTTCCTTTCCAACAATTGGTTATTCGTTTCAATTTCCTTCAATGCATCCCCCAATTCTTTGATTTGAGTTTTCAAGGCGGATGACTCCAAATCATACTTTTCCAGTTTTGACTCTGCAGCCTGCAAATAGAATACAACGCCAGAAACATACAGCGAGAACCAATACTCCAAATCAGTGCCTAAATTGTTTCTTCCAATCTTCATGAGATTGGCGGCTTCAGAATGCTAATTCCAAGTAGAATACAAATTTTTACAGAAGCTCACCTTCAACTCCAGACCCAATGCAGCCAACTGCTGCTCTGAATTCTGAAGCTTTTCCACCATATTCTTAATTTCCTTTTCCTGCCATTGTCACAATCAGGTAAATTACAGCTATAAAATATCATGGACAGAATAGAAGCACCACCAAGGGAGAGAGAGAGAGAGACTGACCTTTTCTGCAAAATTGCTGGAGAATTCTTCCCTTATAGCGTCTTCTCTTTCTAGCACGTGCTTATTTGAGCACTCTTGTACAGTTGTTGCCTTCTCAAGATCAGCTTCAGCTTCTCTAACAGCGATGTCATATCTGTTCTTCCACTCTATAGCTGTCTTCTGAGCAGAATGAGCTTTCTCATTTCCAGCAGCCACTCTCAATTGAGTTGCCTTGCTTAAGGACTTGAGAATATCAATTTTTGGAGTAGCCTTTTCATCATCATTTTTCTTTTTGCACAAGGTCTCTTCAAATTTCATTTTCCATTCAAAAGATTCTTGTTTTGAAGAGTTTAGCATCTCCAATAAAGATGAAATTTGCTCTTCTAGCGTGTTGCACTTTCTCTCCAAGTCAAGCACACGGCTCTCATAATGGTCATCAATACTCCTCATGTCATTGATAGAACTCTCATAATGCTTTTTATATTCAGTTTTTAATTTTTCACTCCTTTCCAGCTGCATATTAAGTAGTACCATCTTTTCTTCCTGTGAGTTGAATTTCAACTTGAGGTCACTCTTCTCTGATTCAACATCCTCTACCTTCTTTTTGAGAAGACTGAGTATGGGACCTTGCAAACTGAAATTCCACATATAGTAATGTGAGTAAAGGCACACAAATAACCTTCACAGGCTGGCTCCATCAGTTCAAACAGTCTGTCCAATCTGAGAGCCACGTAATAACACAATGCATAAATGAGGGGAGTTTTTAAGGTTAAAATTGGAAACATGGTAACAAAATTTGATGAGCAAGGTGGAAATGTTACTCATCCACATGAAGTATAAGCAACTGTGTATTAAACAAATGCAGTCATAAGCATCTGGCATTCCAGCTTGCCAATCCAGAAACAGCCCATCAAGCTGATTATGTAAGTTATGGGAAAAACAAGAAGAAAAAGGTTACACTTCGAAACAAAACCTCTGCTGTAAGAAGTGGGAGAGCTTGTGCCATTTCTCTGGGCCATGTACTTTGGCTTCATATTCTGATAAGATACTTCCAAAGAACTGCAGAAAATAATTTACAAATAGCATACATAAGCTGATAACCAACCACAGCAGGAAACAAAATACAGAACGAAGAATATTCAACATAGAAAGAAAGGAGCTTTTTGACAGAGAATTTGAGTTATCCAAACATAAGCTTGGATTAATTAGCAAAGCAAATCAAAATAATTTCCATTAGTATTATGATTTCCCAGAAAAAGGGTTCTCATAACACTGAATAAGTTCTCACTCCAGATAGAAGAAAACTCCTTAACTTGTTAGGTAAGAAGCAGAAGCAACATATCTTTAGTGGATACCAAACTGCAAGTCAAGGACTACCTAAGCCAGCTCTCAAAGCAAAAGGCTCTCTCACTAACTCACTCTGTCAACAATACAGAATATTGTCATAAAGCTTAGTTTGAGGATCACTCCTAAAGAGGGAAATATTGTATCATAGCATACTTTAACTGTACTAGTTTGCAACATCCTAGTCAGAAAGAAACATATGATAAATCATCTTGGATATCACCTATGGTTTAATTGTATAATCTAAAATAGACAACTCAAAGTATATAAGTGATTTTTGTGAACTAAATCAATGTTTTACCGATGGAACTGAGACAACTAGAAGAATATAGGTGATTTTCGCAACTATCCCTGGAATTAATATTTAAATAAACTAGTCTCAAGATAATCTACAAATAACCATCAGCATCATCAGAACTAAATTGTCAAGGTAATATCACTATCAAAAGATTAAGCTATTAGGAAATGGGTCCAACAATATACATTAAGTTAACACTACCCTCAATGTATAGATCTGTCCAACTATTGTACAGAAATTGGACCCTACACAGCAAAGAAACACAATAATTAACAGATCCAAGACTAGTTAGAAACTGAAGCTCTTATACCCTGGTTCATAAGTTTGCATAAGCAACAAAGTAAATAAACAAAAATTAGGTTAGTGCAGTTCAAACAGAAGTTAGACAATTAGGTTTTGACACCATGATAAGTTGTCATCAATCCCAACTTAAATTCTTAATAAGTAGATCCAACTATGTATATAAAGCCAGTATACCCAACAATAAATTTAACACTCCCCTCATGGGTAATCCTGTCTTATAATGGGACAAATTTGATTGAAATAGGAGTCAGCACGATTTAAATGCAAGACTAGCTAGAAAATCATAATTTGATTCCATATTTAATTACCATAACCTCAAAGCTTAAACTTCAACTACGTATGTCAAGCTAACACAATAGACAGTTAACATTTGCAAAAATCAAAATCAAGCCATAATAACAATAAACATAAAAAAGTTGAATAAAATAATACCAAAAAAATTAAAACAATGTGAAAACATACCACAGCAACATGGTCAATCTTTGCATCAGGAACTTGGCAAGCTGCTTCCAATCTTTTTCTCATGGTCTTTATGGCATCTGAACATCTTAAATCTGCCTCCAAAAATGCATTTCTTCCATACTCCTGCATCAACGGTCAATGAAACTACTAGAAGCAAAGTAACATATTATCCAGCATGTAACTACTAGAACGACAATTTTTAATAATAATTAACTATTTCAGAAACTAACAGATATTCACAAATTTGCAAAATAAGATTTCAGTTCACAAGCTTTATGGGTCACGTGTCATATGCTTTCGATGAACATGAATTACATGCCTACACAAACATCAAAAATAATAAATACTCTAGGCTGAGGAAAAGAATCCAGCTTTTTTAATAAATATATGTGTGTATCTGCACCTACAAATTTTCAGAAAGAAGTGAATTGTCACCTCAAATGCCTTCCTTAAAAAGTTTTGAAGAAGTTCTTCATAATACTGCCTTGCTGAACCAGATCCAACTGCATTAGCATTGAATGCAGCAACTGATTCTTGAACTGCTTTATCATGTCCTTCTCTTGGTAAAACCTAAATTTGTTGTAATGGGAAGTGACATCAAAACTTAAAATTAAATAACACCTTTCATAAACAAGTCTACTACATGTTTTAACTTACTTCTTCAAGAGGCTTTGTGTGGTAAAATGTTGACTTATAAACTTCAGTGGCCATATCATATGCCCTATGACACTCTAATTGTTCTGCACTCTGCAAAACAAAAGTGAAACAATTTCTTCTAAGAATTTTTAGTTTTTGACTAAGGGAACATTTGCCATAGACGTTGCACCTAACAGCCATAACCTGAAAACATGAAGATTTTCCATCTTCATTTGTAAATTTAACGAAATTAATGTCCTCATAAATGTGTTATTGATTGGGCACCATTATGTGTAGTATTTAAAGCCAGATCCCTATACCAATATACACGCATGAACTTGTATATATAAAATGAATAAATTAACCAAAATGCTATCCTACAAGCCTTAAAAATAATATATGAACATCACTGCAGATAACACTAACTCGCCGCTAGACGATATGACACAACTAGATGAAGACGCTACCAAGGAAAACAACCAAACTACTTACTGAGCCCATAAAAAATATAAGTTCATAGACTACTGATAAAAATATAAGTTCATAGACTACTGATAATACTAACCCACCGCTAATATGAGATGCAATTGCTGCAAGTTCTGCACAAGAAGCAGTATGCTATAATTCTTTTACAACAATAAAGCAAAAACAACCATCATAACTGCTATTTTGAGATTCTTCATTCATGGCAAAGCAAATAACACTCAAACTACTGATCAGTTGTTTAAGGAATATGTGGGAAAGCAAAACAACATACAATCACAAATACTCATATCATACAATAAACTGTCAAAGTGAAGTACTACATATCTATCAACAGAACATGGAAAAGGGAAGTAATGGAGCAAAGAAAATAAAATAAATTAAAAATAAAAAGCTCCACCAACCTGCCAGGAAGAAGATAATGAAGGAGCTGCACCATTGTTAAGAGCATCCAGATAAGATTTTGTGATACCAGCGAGAATAGGTCCCGTCATAATTGTACCCCTTACTTGCTTGGGTTTGGTTCTCTCAAAAGAAAACTTTGTAAATGCATCTAACCCAGATTGAAATTCTGGCCTACAGTTGTCTACACTGCACACCCCCAACACCCACCCAAAGAAAGAGTTATCACAATAATAGTTAAAACTGAGAAAAAAAAGAATTGAATTTTCAAAAAAAGAAAATAGCATTAAAGTTAAGAATGAGTGACTTACTGAATTCGATCAAGACATTCAGGGTCATTTCCATTGTTCCAAGGATGGACAAGGGTGAAACACTCTCGATCTGGGAATAAAGCTCGAATGGACTCACGAATCTGCTATATATTTAGCACTTGCTCAATTGTAGATCAGAAATCCACCCAATAAAGACAAACTTAACCCTACTAACCAACTAAAGCAACAAGATACGCAAGAATCAATTAACAATAATACTAAATAACAAATATAGTAAAATAATGGAAATTTAAGCATCAAATCTGGACATGGCTTATCGAATAAATAAACTTGAGGTTATTCTATTTGCTTTCAAATAAAGTTAACATTCCAACTTTGTCTTCTATATATGTGAATTAGTTACACCTGCATGAAATTTTAATATTCCTTTTTATCTAGAAACTAATTTTTCAAAAAAATTAAAATCAGTTGATGCTGAAACAATGATTAAAATCTTTTGAAAGTTATAAAAATCTTCTTTTTAAAAATAAAAGATAAAAAATACCTCATTCCTGGCTGCTATGTCTTTTCCACAACGCTCCACAGGTCTCAAGGCTATCTCTAAGTAATCAAGGGGAGTTACTTTCAAACTATCCTCTGCCAAATCCAAACAGAAGTCCTGGAAGCGGCAAATCAGATAGCCATGATAACACAAAACCAGTTGAAAGTTAGAACAAATAATAAATTGAGCCCAAAAACTTGTCCATGAAAAAATTACACAGGGAAACATTGACAAGCTAAACAATGGAAAATACATTCAGAAAAAAGAAAATGCATCATAGTAAGAAATATTCACCGTCAAAAGCCAAACAAAAATTGGGGAGAACGGTCCAAGCTCAAGAACTGTATTATTTCCTCCACATTCTCTGTCACGAATATGCTTGGTCATTTCCGTAACAAATGAGAGTTGATCAAATGAAGCTTCATCGATGCCACCCATCTAAATATAGAGACCGAAAGGCACATGAAGGACATTTTTGATAGGAAATATATGACACTACAGTTTCTGTAAAAATGCATGAAAAACAATAAGACAACAAACAATGTCAATTTGCACTGGTAACAGCAAACCTAAATGGTAACACCTTTGCATTTTGTGTTCTGACCTTATGGTAGATAAACATGCTTGATAACAGGACTGCTAGTGAGAACATTTGGGTGCTGCAAGTACCCTGGCAAGAGAACTATAATAAATCAACAACATTATCACACATAATGAAACAATATTTGGAGAGTAGAAGATTGGCGGCAGAGTGAAAGAGAGATTTTGAATAAAGTACTCTCAATCAAAAGTTTTTACAATTCATGAGGAAACAATGTTAAGCAATAAGGAAAATACTGTATAAATATCTAAAACCACATACTAATCCAATAACACAAGGTAAAGAAAAAAAAGAGAAAAGAAAAGAAGGTGATAAACCCAAATTTTATAACGTTTATATAAAAAAAAAGCTATCAAGAAGTTTATTCCATAATTAAGGAAACTCACCATCATCTTTTCAGCTGATAACAGATGTTAACCTTGAGACTTTTTGGGTCATAGTTTGTGCGATCAAGCATCAAAACTCTAAAGAACCATTCCATCGAAATTCAAAATCTAAGGAGTGAATTTTAAATGAAGAACTAAATACTATGCACCATATAATAACAAAATGCTATTGTTACCTAAATTCAGATAGTCTATCTGATGACAAAACCATACAAACTCAATGTCATAATTTTTTTTTTTTTTGACAAAATTAGTTTCCACTATCTTTTCAATTTGGCGTATGATTCCCTGAACAAATCATTCACTAAAGGGACAATATCTTTGTTTCTTATGAGTGGCACAACCTAAGGAACATCTATACAAAATTAGAACTAAGAAGATTCAAGATTTACAGATTAAAAGCACACAAGCAAATTAAAAGCTAGGAAGAAAAAAAGCAAAGATTATAAATCACCAAAAAAAAAGTACACTGTCAGGGTAAAAAGAAAACCAAAAAGCAAATCAGATATGCATAAGATCCAGAGGAAGCTGGAATGCATGACTGGATAAACAAACTCATGAACTGAGGTATTCCTATCAAATTCACTTGAAGAGTTTGAAATTCAAGAGGAAAGAGAAATTATATTTATACAAAAAATAATAATAATAATAATAATAATAAAGCACAAAAAATTCTAAAAAATGATAAAATAAAATCTCCATATTAACTTTGATTAAGGAAGAACATAGAAAATAAATAAATAAACAAAAGAACAACTAACCCCTTGCTCGTGTGCATCAATTCCTTCACCGTCTAATAGTAAAAGACTGTATTCAGTTCCATCAGGCGCAGTTCTCTTTACCGGTGTACTCCACATCCAAAGCTCTTTAGTGAGTGGCTGATGGGTAGGTCCAACTTGAACACTGCTACTCCCAAGAAGCTACAGCAAATACAGTGTCATACACTTAAGAATTCATGCTGCGTTTGATATTTTTCATCAACATATTTCAGTATATTATATTTAGAGAATAAATAAAATAAAATAAAAAGCCAATATCCAATTATTTGATGTTTTCACATAGTGCAATCGCTTTTAATTTAAAAACATATGCAAGTTTCTCTAAGGAGTTAGGATGAACAAATTTTCAGCTCGCACACCAAAATTCTAAACAAAATTGATGAGCTAATATGAATAGTAGTTGCAGCGAATGATGGTTACAAATAAAGTTCATATTCAAAAGCACACTTTAATTATTCATGAGCCATTGCACTCTCAAGAAAGCAACCATACAAGTTCTAAAAGTAATCAGACCGTCGGAGAAAAACAACATATTGTTAAAACCTTTTTAAACCAAAAGCATTTACCCTCACTGGAAGACCATGGCTCATTACTGAGTTTCCAGTAACGCGAAGCCGGCCTCCTAATAACATTATATGCCATTCACAATGACTGTAAAAAACCCATTGTTCATCACTGAAAATTATTTTCATTTTCAACTAAACAACGTAAAAACATAGGTACCCTGAAACCATAGGTGAAAAAAAGGTGCGCTCTATCTGAAACACAGTTAAATAATAAAAATGGAGATAAAATATGAGGACGACTTAAAACCAATAGCAGAAGAACCCCCAGTTCCAATTCATATCATAATGTTTTCTTTTATCATTTCCTTTCTCCATCACGTTTCCCAGTAACCAGACAAAACAAATGCACTATACTCTAACGCCGCAAAATCTTCTCCAACAAGAATCAAAAGCTAAAAAAATAAAAAAAATGTACCTGATTCAAGATGAAATTTTTGCCCTGACGGGCACGGGCGTAAAGAGAGATGACACCCACCGGACCTTTAAGTTTCCGAAGCGCATCAATGGCTTCTGGGTCTACCTTGAACTTCCCATTATCGTCTTGATAGATAAATCGCATGGGACTGGCATGATCAGTGAAGTTGAATTCTGAGAATGTGGTGGATAACTTGTTCGTCATCTTCACCACCATAACCCTACTTCCTAAAAATGATTTTTTTTCTTTGGTTTTCCTCGGTATGGAGGGGTTTTGATTAGGAATGGCGGTGTCAATGGGACTTCGTGCACACAGAAGGGCACTTAAAGGCCTACTGGATTAATGGGCACAGGATCAGTACCCGGTTCCTTAAAAGCTAAAGTTTTTTCATTTTTTATTTCCTGATGAATATGTGTGTGTATGTATTATGTGATATATATTTTTAATATTATTTATTTATTTATTTAATTTAATATATAATTTTTAATATTTTTTTTAAAATACATAACACTTCATTCATCGTTTAAGATATACAAACGACATCTCGTATTAGAGTTTTTTTTACTCTCTCTTTCTATATATATATATATATATATAGTTAAAATTTAAGAATATTGATCCCATTAGTCCAGTTATTATATCCACAATTATATTTTGGTCCTAAAACCTAGAAATTGATTATCTGTAAACTATTTTTTCTTTTTATAGTTTTGAGGCATGCAGTACGTTTTAACAACAAAATATATAAATTCATAGGACCTTTTTCATATTGCATTACAATGCCTTAAAATTTTTTTAAAAAATTAAACGGAAAATAACTTAAGGACCAATGGTGCAATAATTATTAAAGTTTAGATACCAAAGAGCCAGAAAAATTAATTTGAGACCAAAGTATATAAATATGGATATAATTCGAAGACTAATAACACTAATAATATCTATAAAATTTAAAATGGAAATTTTTAAATATGACATTTGTTTGTTTTTTTCTTTTAAAAAAAGATATTGGAAATTTGTAGTTAATTTTTTTTTTTTAATTTATTAGATGTACTTGTAAATTGTATCATATGCCAAGTCATCTGGTAAATGAATTTGATAAGTGCTTTGGTGCCCGTAATATTATTGTTTTCGTCGAGCATTGACGGTGGTGTATAGAGTACTGGGTTAATTTTCAGAACAATGTCAATATTAAAGCGTATAGGTTTTGATTTTCAGAACAATGTGGATATTAAACTTCGATTTTCAGAAGCAACTGTCAAAACTAGGGTGATTCTTATATTTAACAAAACTTAGATGGGAAAATTTAAAACAATTAAATATAACCAGAATTTTAATCTCAGTATTTAAATGTTATGTTTTTCTTAAATATATTTTCTAAATAAAAAATAAGTTAATATTCCCTTATTCTTCATAACCTTCACTGTTTTCAATTTAGAACAAAAGATAATAGGCACTTGGCATATATATATATATATATATAGAATTATTCTAATGCAATATCGCTCGTATATATTAAGCGACAAATAATATATAATATATTTTTAATATTTTTTTATTCATTTGAGTTTATATATTATTTTTAAAAGTATATGACATATCATCTATCGTTCAATATATATGAACGACATTGTATATCGTTCAATATATATGAACGATATTGTATATGAGAGTATTTTTGTATATATATATATATATTAAAGCTATGTTCTGTTATGATTTATATATATTCTTCATATTATCGAAATTATATATTCATGAAAACAATTTGTTCATATTTATTTTCTATGTATCACATTTGACAACTAATGGTTGGTAAAATATTTTCAATGTAATTTCAACAATGGACCATCTCATCATTTTCCAACTTCACGAGTCTTATTAATGTTTTACACACTGCTCCTCGAATTTGACCCTTTAATAGTGTGTGCATGCATTCGCATGTAGGACCATGCATTCTCTCAATGAAAGCAAATCGCCGCCTCTTTCTCTCCCTCTCTCTCTCTGTCTCTGTCTCTCAAGTCTTTCTTGCCTCAATTGCAAAGGCATCTATATATAACAGCTTCAAACTGAGAAGCTCCAACGTAACCTAAACTCACCCAGAAATGGATTTCAACTACATTCCAACCCAGAAACAGATGTACCAAAATCTCTCAAAACCCAACAACAAACGGCTAACTCTAGACCAGGTCAGGTTCTTGGAAACCAGCTTCCAATCCAACCCCAAGCTGCTACCAGATCGCAAGCTCGAGCTCGCCGCCAAACTCGGTATGTCACCGAGACAGATAGCCATCTGGTATCAAAACAGACGAGCCCGGCACAAAACCGAGAAGATAGAGCTGGATTACAGGACCATCCAGCTAAAGCTGGACAATGTGTTGGTAGAGAAGAGAAGGCTCGAGAAAGAAGTTGGTGTGCTTAAACAGGAACTAAACAGGGCTCAACAGATGATACTACTTGCGTCCACTCAGTCTAGTGTCTCTCTTCCTTCTGGATCGGCTTCTGGCAATGACGAGCACATTAGTTCGAGCTCGATTAATAACGACAACTTTGGTTCAGAGAGTGCCTATGGTTCAGAGAATGGCTCAGGCTTGCAGGTGGAAGACCTGTATACTTGCTTGGCTTATTGGCCTTGAATACTTGCAAACTATCAGTGTAAGAGCTGTTTTTTTAAGTTCTCATGTAAAAAATTACTGGTATTTTCAGTCCAATATAAGGTACCTTGGTGTGTTTTTGTGACTAGTTTTTAGCTCTATGTATTTCGTTTCTATAACCATTTATCGAGGTTGGTACACTGATATGGCCCCTTCTCTCTGTATTAGAATTTCTATAATTCTGACCAAAGAAAAAGAAAATCTATGTAATATCATAAGCTTTGATATAAACAAATATGCACACACAAACACGCGTGTGGTAAATTTTGCACTCATTTCTGTAACCAAATGAGACTGCAGAGCTTCAGCTTGAGCTCATGCATCTACAGCACAACAGTAATGATGTTCTAGTCTTAGCTTGTTCAACTATTAGAAAGCTATCAGATTCAATAGAAATGCATGCATTTGCTAGTTCAGAAGTCCCATTTGTAGGTCCAAAGTAATGAAAATCTTATCCATATTAAGGGATGCATCTTCTAGGTTGCTGCAATCAAACTAGGCCCACTAAATCAATTCTCTTGCTTCTGCAATTATATACAAAAAATAAGAATTTGATACAACTTTTCAAAGTCTCGCCCCAAAGCCTAGCCAAGTTGAGCACCAAGTTGAGCAAGTGCCAAAATACTGAAAGATGTCTACTACTGACAGAGATATGATAAAATGACAATTATGATTTGATCTGCCTCGTAACAACCAACGCAAAAAGAAAGAAGAGTTTGGTGGCACTCTCCTTTTTGACTTGGAGCTCTATTGAATTTTGTTCATGCAATAATTAGTTTCAGGCTGAATAGATGGCTATCAACAAATATTGACTTAGAAGTTGAATATGTACGCGGAGAGGAAATGTTGTAGTGCACAAGTATATTATAATAGTTCACAATTTATGAAGAAAAACCATTTTCTCACACAGAGGTGCCAGACCAAAATACATCAACATCAGCTTCTACTTCCAATAATGCATAATATTTAGACTGAAATTGAGGAACTCTCGGCAAGTTTTATATAATATGAATTTGATTTGGCTTGGGAAGTAGATCCAACTTGGTTATAGCTCAACTAAACATAAACAGGTTAAAATTCCAGAAGAGGATCAAAGTTCACCAAAGAACTGAATAAGCAAAAAAAGGTTAGGAGGAAGATAGAAACAACCCAACATACAAAAGCAAAAGCGAACACAAAATAGGACGACAACAGCCACTTTGTGGCATGCAGGTAAGTTCAAAGTTGAAGATTTTGAATAATCTTACAAAATTCAGAGAGAAATTTCAATTTATAATAAACGAGGATGAAAAAAAGAGAAGGGGTAACAGATAGATAAAAATTAAGAGGAATAGATTCTAAAAATGACTTTCATTTGGCTATTCCACACTGCAATAGTACAATTCCTTCACTTCCACTTATAAAGTTATAATTCATTCATTTATAGGCAACGATTTATAATCAAATAAGAAGCAGAAAAGCTTGAGAGCTAATTGCACAAAATTTCAACAAATCCCATAAGACATTTCCAAATTTAATAGTCAAACTCAATTTTGTAGCTAATTTGCACCATGAATTTCCAAATATTTTACCAGATGTGCTTCATAGGTTGTGCTCCTTCTTCTTCTTCTTCAAAACATATACGTCGGCCTCCTCAAACGCGTACTCCGGGTGCAGATGCTCGTGCGGAACCTTGTGGATTTCAAACACACTCTCAGACATTTCCCAGAACAGCTTGTGTGCCTCCGGGGACCTCACTTGGTACCCGAGCAAAACGACGCCGTCATCAGCCACCAGCGTTTCCATGGCGGATATCAGCGGGCCCACCGATTCTTCAATATACACCACGTCGGTGGCCACCACGACGTCGTACGGCGGGTGCAAGGCATTTATCTGTTCGGGCCGGTTCCAGTAGAGTACGGAGTGCTTGAGGGTCTTTCCGAGGACCGGCTTGTTGCGCTTGAGGTTGTGTTTCAGTGCGGGCATGACCGGGGAGATATCGGTGAGGACGACGTCCGTCAAGCCGAGGAGGTACAGTCCCATGCCAGCGACTCCGCATCCGGTGCCAAGCTCCACGGCGCGCCTGCCTCGGAAGTCGAGAGTCCGAGAATAAGGGTTGGAGTCGGAGCTTGTATTCGGGTCGGGTTGGACCCAGCGCTCGGCGAACTTGACGAGGACAAGGGAACAGGGCCAGACGGAGGTGCCTACGTGGAAAGATCCGTTGTCTTGTTGAATAGAGAGGAGAGAATCTCGGACTCGGAGCTCGATCACCGGCGAGTCTGTGAACTTCATGGCTTCGACGTCGTCGTCTGTATGACACTGAGTCGTCTCCGGGTCTGCTTTTCGATTTGCCGCGTGGTACCGCAGAGGGCTTTGGGTGGGCCTTGGGTCGTGAATATGATTGGCCCGTTTGATATTTAAAAACCCAATTTGAGAATAGAGAAAAAATGGGTTTTTCGATGCCATATTACAATCCACATCTATTTGAATTTTTTTAATTTATTATTTTACTCAATTTTTGAATAAAAAATTAAATATATCTTTAATAAATTTCGTCACTAATTTATCATTAACAAGTAAATTTGTCGTTAAATTCGTCTAATGATAAAATGGTTCGTCGTTAATGACGAAGTACCTGTCAAATTGTTCGTCGCTGAAAGTATTTCGTTAATAACGAAGTGGTTCGTCAACTTCGTCACTAATGTCAAAGTGCTTCATTGTTAATGACGAAGTGTTTTATGACAAAGTGGTTCCTCAACTTCGTCCCTAATGACGAAGTGCTTTGTTGCTGATAAAGTGACCTTTAGCTACAAATTTTGTGAATGACAAAGTAACTTTTAATGACGAAATAAATTTTAGCGATGAATTTATCAGATTTTTTTTTAAAAAAAAACTTTGTTAAAAATTTCAATTTTTATACTCTTTGATATATATTAAATCTTATTATGATTTTTTTTTATCTCAATCTATATATTTTTTCATATAATTATTTAAAAATTTCAAATATATAGCTAAAAAATATTTTGAAGAATTATAAAAAAAAAGTTAAAAAAATAATTCATCATCGAAGGGTGTTATTGTAATTTTTTGATAAAATAATTATTTTTAAAGAAATGAGCTAAAAAATTTCAAATGACAATGAGCCTGAATATGGCCTCAAAAAATCCAGAAAATATTGGAAAAGAAAATAAATAAATAAATCAAAGTTAGTTTAGAAAATTGTCATCTTTGTCATGCTCGGTGTATATTAACTATTAATAAAGATTTTAGACCATATTATATATGATCATTGCCATTATTTGATCATGAGGGATTTTCATTATTTACTTTTATTAATTCCCATAAATGCTAAAATATGTTAGTTATTTAAAATTTCATTTCCTTAATTAATTGTTGGTATAATATATACACGAGCTTGATGCATAATATATAAGTTATTAAATATCATAAAGTATAATTTTATTTTCTTTTAAGTGCATAATACCCTCAAATTTTACAGCCGTAGTTAATCAGGGCACAGTAAAGAGAGAAAAGAAAAAAAAGGGAAAAATAAATCTCATATTTGTGCGTATAGTGTGTATAATGCCAGCACAACAATAATTCCATGCAAAATTCTCTCTTTAAGAACAAAAAACATAGCTATATTTGCTTTTGTGTACTCTGGACAATTATGCAGGAAACACCTGCACTTGTTATAATAATCAAACTTGTATCAGAGAATTGCTTTATAAAAAATAAAAGAAAATTCACTGCAAATACTATTTGCAACCCAGTGGCAATCAGTATGTATATAATTGAAAACATGACCAATCAAACTGTCAAAATAATTATAAAGTATTATAATATATATATATATATATATATATGTTATCCGAATTCAGAATTTCTCTTGATCCAAATAAGCCAGAAAATAGATCTGTTATTCTTTTATTTATTATTATTATTATTATTATTATTTCCAATTTGTAGGGCTTTACATGTCCCCCATAAAGCTTTTGAAATTATGTCAGAAAGGTAAACATACCACGAGGATAACACGTAGCTACTCTGTTGCAAATGTCATTTCATTTTTTTTCTTTTTTTTCTTTTTTTTGACATTCTATCATCATCTTGTTTCAAAAAAGCTAAGATTTGGAGCTCCAAGTATTGCTCGAAATTCGACAATCATCAGTATGTGTGAGCTTGGTTTGCAGTACAATCTCCATAGAAACTTGCTACCACGCAAACTCCAACTACTACTCTTTTGGTTTGCAGTACAATCTCCATAGAAACTTGCTACCACACAAACTACAACTACTACTCTTCCCCACGTTGCTGGCTTAGCTATACCTCATTTCAATCATATTAAAGAAAAGTTACTCAAAGCTTCAAAAAGCTCATGATCATGATCATGGTCAGTGCAAGGAATATAGTTTCTTTTTTCTCTCTTTTTCTCCTTTATATCTTTTCCTTTTCATGTACAGCTATATATGCACTTGTGGGCACATTAAACTTAACTATTATTAGCTTATAATGCATGATAAAAAGCAATATTAGAGTTGATGATCAATTAATACTCCATATCTGTGCGATCTCTTAGAGAATTTTACTGGTGAGCTCTGCATTAATAGTTTCCTTCACAATTAGAAAATTAATGTTCCTTTTAGGACTCTATACTACTTAGAGAGAGCATGCCACTGTGACCTAATTCTGTAACATATAATTGTCATATATTTATTATATATATATTGCTAATATAAAATAATATATATTTAACCACAATAGAGGTAAATGAGTTGAAGACAGTTTGGTTATGAAAAGTAACACAAAAATTATAAAATGAAATGAAGGATTATGGGCAGGAATTATTTACATAAATTAAGTTTGCAAGTAAATGTGTGGTTCTATACCCCAGTTGTTATGCATGTTTATATATATATAGTCTCTCTTGTTAATTTGTAGGTCAAGGATGCATGGAATTGGGTGATAGGAAAAAGCAACATTAAATTAATTTATTTTGGCAGATAGGCTTGGCCATTTGTACTAGAATAAAACTTTTACTTTATTGTTTTTTTTTGCCATATAGGAAATAGTCCTTTTAGGCCCATAGACAACAACAGCAACAACAAAGAGATAGAGAGAGAGGGTTTGAAAGAGTGCAATAATGGAGTCCAAAAGGGGTTCAATTGCTTTGCTTTCTCTCTCTCCCCCCCACTACTAGCTTCACCCTCCAACCCTTTTATCAAAAAACAAAAGCCACCATTTTTCCAAAAGATATCAGCTTTCAGGGTTTCAGCCAAGAATATGCATGGATCTCTATCTGTCTCTCTCTGTATATTAATTTTATATGAACGAACTTTTTAGCTCCCATCAAGCACTCAATTGCCACCTTTTCATCCCTGCAAAGTCTCCTATTACTTAAATCTCTCTCTTTCTCTTCAACTCCCTTCCAACTTTGCTTTTTCACATTTTAGAATAATAAAATTAAATACAAATATTTAAAAGAAACGAAATCATTGTGGATTAATTTCCCATATGATCATCATCATCATCAACAACAAAGATCATCAAATCCATCCGTTGATTGACGATGGGTGGCAAATGGTTTGCACACCAACACCTAAGAAATCCCTAGTTTGTCCACCACCACCATCTTCATGACTAACGACATGTCGGCGTTTGGCTGCAGGATACATCTGCAACACATCACCTTCAGGGCTGTCCACATTATTATTCCCATGGCTGACAGACATAGGGTTGGAACCAAACAACCCGCACAACTTATTGTTCCCTAAGCTTCCTAGGAACGACGAGTCAGTACTCGAAGTAGCTCCTATTTGAGCAGCTTTTTGTAGTAAAGCCGTGGCCGACATACTCACAGCCGAAGGTGTTTGATGAGAAATTTGGCGTTGTTGTGTACTATACAAAGAAGGAACACTTATAAGCTGCTGCTGAGGAGTTCCTGAACTAGTAGTAGTACTGCTTACTGTGAGCTGATCTTGATGATTACGATGATCGGCATTATTTGATGAGATATTCTTACTTGATCCAAAAATCCAGTTCAGATGATAATCAGACGGTGGAGGATTATTCGAACAGGAAACAAGAGGGTGATGATAATCAGTACCGAAAATTGTAGTTGCTGATGATGAACTTAGAGAAGTTCCAAGTTGATGATGAATTTGATCCAGTACCGGTTGTTCTTGACCCATCCATAGAGATAGGCCTCGAGTAGTAGTGGTTAGGTTGAGTATTGTTTCTGCATTGTTGGTTGAAATTGGCTTGAATACAGAACTTGATGATGAGAAAGGTTGTGGCATGGTTGGACCAAGTAGTAGTGATGAAGTACTAGCTGTTGTCGTCCCCATGAAATGGTAATTGATGTTGTTGCCTGCTGTGACGACCGCCATTGAATTGATGTTCATGTTGCTTGCTGCATTTAGTCTTGCTGTTTCTTCGGCTAAGGCGTCGCAGAAGGCTCGGTGTGTGATGAAGCTGTCTCGCCTGCGCTCAAAAAACACAAATATGAAACTGAATAAGAAGCTAGCAAGTACATATATAAGCGTAAAACACAATAAATTTCCAAAAGACAAAAAAAAAAAAAAAATGGTAAGTGAAGAAGATGATTCACATCTAAATATTTTTTGAAGATTAACGATCTGTATCTCTTTATGGATAAAGAAATTTTTGTATAAAGGATGATCATTATTTCAAGTCCATGCATTTTGTGAGAAAATCAACAAAACAATGTTTGTGTTTATAGCCATATAAAAGGCAACAAGATGATGAGAAATTAGATCACATTCGAATATACATATGTATTGTGTAATTTTCTTGCCATATATTTGTATGTCTTAACTGTGTGTATATATATAAAGAGATATATAGATCTAAAAAGAAGAAGTTCACGGCCACAAAAAAAAAAAAAATCGCTTTAATGCATTTTTTTTTCCTTCTTTTATGTCTTTAATTGCTTATAAACAGTTGCATGAAGCTCTCTATGATCATGATGTTCTCTCTAATATAGTCTTATTTACCAAAAACCAAGATATGTTACAATGACCACAATAAATCAACCTTAATCCCATATTAACAAAACTACATAAAAAGAAAAAATATATATTTTTGGCAGAAATAATAATAACAATTACCGTGAAAATAGAGTTCCACAGTCGCATTTGTACTCCCTGGTGCCACAGGTTTTTGAGTGTGCCTTCCAATCCGAGTGTACGGCGTACCGTTTCGAGCACTTCTCGCACTTCCACTTCTTCTCGCCGTGTTTCCTACAAAAGTGCTTCTTAATACCAGTCAAGTCTCCGAGTGCTCTCGAAGGATGGTGATGAACACAAGTCTTCTCGGGGCAAACGTAGACTCTCTTCCTCGGTTCTTTGCTGGTCCTTTGCTTTAGCTTCCATGGAAGATTGTGTCCTCTCCTATGGAGTTGCAGGTTTTGATCTCTTTGGAAACCTTTCCCACATATCTCACACAGGAATCTGTTGGTGGCCATCAGTGTCTTTGGTGACAGGGCTATCACTTCAGCTTCAGGATCTGAAAACAACAAAAGCACATGAATATATAGTCACTTTGAATATACTCTATAATTATTATAAAGCACAAAGATCATAAAAAAGAGCTTGCCAGGGGTTCCAGGGAGATTTCTCTTCTTCTTCATAGTAGGAGGGTTATTGGATCCAATTGGGTTTTGGACAAACCCACAAGAATTTGCTTCTTCAGCTGCCATGTTTGTTTTTTTGTTATTCCAGAGCTTGTTCTTCTTAGTTTTGACTCAATCTATGAGATACCCTGAAAAGAAAAATGAAAGATAAAGCTCAAGATAAAAAAAAAAAAGGATGGTATTAAAGAGTTTAGAGGGTGTGATTAAGAGAGAAACCCAAGAGATGGGTATTATATGGTTTTTTTTTTCCAAACCTAAACTACAAGGCCAAAAAAAAAAAAAAAAGAAGCAGTTTGTTGCATAGATTTGAATCTCTCTCTTTCTCTGTCTCTCTCTATATGTTGTAGTGATTTTAATTATCTATTTTTTGTTGGGCTAGAATATAAAAATAATATGTTGTGGGAGGCGGTGAAAAGTTAAAGTTGAAAAAGAAGAGAGAGGGAGAGAAGGGAATTAGGAGGAAGAAGAAGAAGAGGAACAAGGGGGTGTTTGGCTTGGGAGCTAGAGAGTATAGATTGGTGCATGATGACACATATGATGAGCTCGCTGGAAAAGCTAATTCCATACCTTTTTCCCATTTGGAATGATTATCCCATAATTTGTTTGCTTTTTGTTTTTCCCATTTTTTTTTAAATTTTTGTTTTTATAATTATCTAGTCTCAAATCTATTTAAATATAATTTATGTTTCACATATTATAAAATATTGGTATCTTGGTTTTGAAGAGCCCACTAAAATTTTAATAAGGTAGGCATAAGTTATATCCTAAATGCATATAGATTATAAAATTTAGCTTGTAGACTGTAAAGGCCTTTGGTTTTTACCATCCCATAATATAAGATTTAAGATTATTTAAACCATGAAATGAAAATTATAAGATTTAACTTCTTTCTTATTAAGGATTTTTATAGCTTTTTTTTCTTCTTTTTGGTAAAATAGTATTCATTTTATCAAAAACATATTGCTCTTCTCTCACAGGATAGGAATGAGAAAAAAAATTAAAGTATATAACTTTTACTTTGAGGGATGGTTTAAAAGTTAGAATAGTCTTTCTCTCCTTTTTTTTCTTCGTATTCTTAAAAACTTTTCACTGTTACAAAATTGTAACTATATGAGCTCTTTGCTTTTTAACCTTTAATAATATTCCCACTGAGCCCCCTCAAATTAAATGACTAAGTGGAATGAATCAAATTTTTATTTACTGATTTTACAAGTAATTATATGATCCTATTATAATTTTAAGTGAACATTGTATGATCTGACTAAGAGTCACACTAATGTACATTACATAAAACTGTTTTTGTCCCAAATGTCTATGTCATTTTCAATATATATATATATAACACCAGGAAATTTAGAAAAGCACCTGTTTTGTTGTAATTTAACAGCTAGAAGATAAATATATGTGTGTTATGTGAAAAAGGATAAAATTAACATGTCTGTATACACGAGTGTGACATGCATGCTCTGCCAAGACATAATTAATCACGCCCATCCAATCCAGTACTCATCATATTCAAACACACACACACACACGACACACCTAGTTTAAAGACAATTCCTCATTTTCCACACAAAAGCAAAACCTAGCTATGGCTAGCTTTTGCTTCTTTTTCTTTTCCAGTTTGCTCTCAGTCAAACACAATCCAAATATACATGTTTTGCTTGATTAGTAGTACTATAACCCACAATCGCATGGTCATTATTATGTCTTTGACTTATATATCAAATTTTGAGCTGGTTTTAGAATCAATATTCGAGGCTATTTTTCTTTTTCTTTTTCTATTCTTCTGTGAGAACTCATTGGAGCTAATTAATCTTACAAATCTGCCATGCACGTGTATCCATGAACGTGCCCAACTGTCGAAGAAGGTTTAAATCCAAAAGAAACGACGAAATAACACATACAAAAGGGAATAATCGTCCCCATGACAGTGTATATATGAATATATCACCATGGAAATCTCCCCAGGCCACCTCATATTCACTAGATTTGTTACCCACTTGCCATTTTTATTAACATTAATATTAATACTTATAATTTTATATTTTTATTGCTATTATTATTAGTAGTACGTACGTACTACTTTGTAAACAGACTAGGATAATATATAGGACATTCAAATTATTTTGCATGAAATAAAAAGCTATTAATAAGATTGTTTGGTTGGTGTTTTTGAATGGTAGCTAGATATACCATAAACTTCATATCTTTGTGAGAGCTTTTAATTTATGAACTTTTTGAATGGGAATATTCATAGACTGTTGGTTGATAAATAGGCTAGCTTTGAGCTATTAAAATCTACATATATATATATATACACACACACACACACACACACACACGGATCGCAGAAGACCCACCAATATAATGTTTGGGTTATGTGTAAATTGTGTGTACTTTGTGTTTCACAAGAAAGAACATCATGATGAACTGCTCGCTCCTATAGGAGCTACTCAAATTTACATTGTTAATTAAACAGGGTTTTTATAATTTGCGTATGTGTGTGAAATATACATGTCGTTACAATTATACCCTTTTATAACGTACTTCTTAATTTTTGCATTTATGCTAAGCCATATATATATATATATATATATATAATTCTGTCATTCCCAGTTACTATAGGATCTTTAATTTAATTTTGAATAAAGCATTAAGTATTTCGATGACTCGCAACTGTATACACACGCTAAAATTTTCTCCTTTTTCCCAACCCCTTTTGCTTTTGCTTTTGACAATGACACACTTTTGTAATATTTTTAGATTTTGAGGGCCATTTAATTACTATATATATATATATATATATATATATATACTAGAGAAAACTAGGTATAGAATGGTCACGAGCTGGGAGTTTCTTGGCAAACAAGCAGATGGAGCCCCACATGTTTTAGAAAATAATTAAACGGATATGTATAATCTCTTGGAAATGTACAAATTGATCGAGTTGTATATTAATTTGAGGTATTTTAGTAAATTAATTTTCATAGTAATTAAATAATTAGAACTGAGATTGCAGTGAAAGTGTGAGTAAATGGTGTTTAAAGACAGCGAGCTGACAAAGGCAGTGAATTTTTGGAAGTATGAGCAGTCGTCTCCTTGTGGGCTGACTTTTCCTGCTAAAACTTAATCATAATCTAATCATGTTTTTGCTTTTTAAACTTTGTTTAGCGTTTGATCTTTGGAATTTAGCTGTTGAACTCTTTTGGGCTTAGAATATTCTCTCCTCCTCCAACACCACCCCCAAACACTTCAACTTTCAAGGTATTAGATTCCTATATATATATATATATATATATTTACACACACAAAACCCCACCTACATATTTATATATAATCTTTATTAATTACTTAACTATCTCTCGCTCTTTCCCTCTCTGATCTAAGACTACAATGTATAATAAATTAACTTGGTATGTACTCCAAGAGAGGAACCAAAGGTATTCATTTGAATCTCTCTCTCTCTCTCTCAGGTAAGTAAAGTTACATTAATAGACTAGGTAGAATTACTATGACCTATTATATAGAAACTATACATAAAATACATATATATATATATATACATAAATATATATAGACACACACACGCAATTAGGCGTATGAATATATTCAGAAGGGATTTGGGGAAAAGCAAAATGTTGTCACCAAGGGCATGTTTGTTTCTTTTGGTTGTCTTTTATCTGAAAATGAAAGGAAGAGACTTGGTTTATTATAATTGTTTGTACAATTCAAACAAAAACCCAGAAACATTTTGTAATTTCAAAGCTCACATGGACCTGCAGTTTCCAACTCCATATCAAACTCCCACACAAAACCCTTTTGGGAGTTTAATCTATGTGAGAATTCAGCATTATCAAATTTTCTTCGTCGGTGTTAGAAACAGTGCATGTTTTATCTGTCCTGTAGCATATTGTCTTCTATATATATATATGGTGATCAAACTAAGAAAATTTCATGAGGTTTTTAATATATTATTACTAAGCATGTATTATAATGTTCGAAGGATAATATTGGCAAAAAAAAAAAAAAGTAGCTAGGAAAATTCTACATAGGGAAATTGGTTTACAACTTTGTAATTAATTTCCCAAAAGCAGAGCAGATTTGGATCTAGGAATCCAATATATACAGAAACCCACATGCTTATGTTTTCAAAAGTTGGAGAATATTTGCCTTTTTAAAAACGTAGTTATTTTAATCTTAATTTTCTCTTCCTTTTCCTCAAACTTTTTTATTCTCTGCGGTACACATGGCACAATTTTATTTGAAGGGCTAGTTTGCCAGGGACCCAATCTTTCTCTCACAAGTATTGACATGAATATTCTTTTGGATTTGTGCTTTGTACTTCAATATTTTTAAGACATTAGGGTTAGGGTTTCTCTCTTGGAAAAATTGATAATAACTTTCACTATTTTTACTAAAAAAGAAAAAATATTAATATTAACCACACTGTTTATTCCTTTACTTTCGTTTTTCAGGGTACATACTGATTAAATTGATCAAAAGCTCTGATAAGACTCTCAGCCAAATGCGCTATATATGGAAATGCATATGGTCATACATATCCCTAATTATATATATATATATATATATATATATATATATAAAAAGAAAAATGCTAGCTAGGTTAAAACTGATAACACTTCGAATATATAATAATAGTATACACCCAAAAAAATATTTAATAATTTATATGGAAATAATTATAATTAATTTTTTTCATCATAGATTTCTACTTTAAATTAGTACTCTGTAAATGCAATTTGGATTAAAAAAAAAAATGGAAAAGAGAAAGAAGTAAGGGCGTATTGTTCTTTGACTCAACAATCATGATTGATTTGATTAATATACTTTTGTAAATGATTGATATTGGACGATTGATATTGGGACAATGGTTATCCTTTCACCTCAAATATCGAAAGGAATATATATATATATATATATATATATATGAGTTAGAGTAGTGTATCACAAGAAAAAAATGTTGTTTGATACAATGATATTGATAATACTAGTACGTACTACACAAGTGCTTATAGTGGTTCCCACACTAAAATTTAAACAATTTATATATTAGGCTCCAGTGATGTTTACAAGCGATTGTTTACAAAATTATTTTGTAAAATGAAAATAAGGAATTATTTTTTCATATTTTAACAATTTAAGAATATCTTGTAAGATTAATGGAACATACAATTTTATTTAGATAGCATAATTTTATTCATAAGATTTTATAATATTTTTTTTTAACGTGGTTTTCAAAATTGTGGAGAAATTTTAAAATTGTATCTAATATTTTTTAAAAACATTTCCTAAAAATTAGCTACCACATTGACCCTTAATTTGTAAGGTGAAAAACACTAAAATAAAAGTTTAACTGACACACGCACCCTTAGTATTTTTTCAATAAAATATCGTATACAAGTATAAATTGTCTTTAATCATAACTAGTTCATCTTTGTGAGTGTTTATCAGTTTACATTGATCGATGACAAGTTTGTTATATGATGACAAGTTTGTTTTATATATATATATATATATATATATTTTAGTGTACTATATTGTTTATATATGATGGGCAATTGATCAATTTATATGGGGTCGGTGAAAAATAAATATAAAAATTAATAAACAATATAAATTTATTTTTTATCCATCCTTAATATGATGTCACGTATTTATTGCACATCATCTATAAACTATGTAGTGAATTGGAATATTTCTATATATATATACACACACTTGGAGATATATATTGAGGAATAATATTGGAACTTTATTCGAACTGCTTAGCTTACCGTTGAAATTAGATCACTTAATTTTTTATGGTAAAAAGAGTATATATATTAATATGAATAAATTAATTTGCATATATATATATATATATATATATGCAAATTCTTGGAGAACTTGAAGTTGATATATCAACCTAATTCATGAACTCCGATACGCCATTGATTAGAGGGAACAAGTACTACACAAAAGATTAAAAACCTTTCCACGCAAGTAACTTATTATGCAAGGTAGAGAGGGTGCAACTTCCTTTCTATAACAAGCCAGAAAGAGAGAGAGAAAAAAAAAAAGAAAAAAAAAGAAGAAGAAGAGCTTGCTTGACCTATATATGTCAGCTGGTTGCAATTGTATATATAGCTAGTGATTGTATTAAAATCTATCATTGTACACTTTAAATTAATTAAAGAGTTCATATATTGTTCATTGTATGGATTCTAGCTTGCTAGCTAGGTTTACTTAGATTGATGACCAATTCATTAACCCAACTCTTCACCTATCTCTTTCATGGACTTTGGTCAAATTGAAAAGATGGAGATGTTGTTGGAGGAATAATTAGCTTTATTATAATATGAGTAGCTTTCATTTGTTTGGGGTGCAACATCTAGGCAACATACATATATAATCCAAGCTACCACACTCTGATTAATTATTAACTAATCTTGATTATGACATAAAAAAAACTCAGTGAAAAATTAGATTAACTTCGTAGTGATTAGAGAGAGGTTATGTGTGTGTGTGTGTATATATATATATATATATATATATTAGTTTTCGACGCACTTTAGTATGCTCAAAGGAGCATTGCATTAATCGTCTAATTAAGCAACTGTAATGGAATAGACCACCACTACAAGCTCAATCAACAAAATCATAATAATCTACTTATGTAATGCCATACAAGAAGATTAAAGATTCTCTTTTTGGCTTGGAAAAGCAAAGCTATAAAGCATGCCCACTCTTTATTTTTTTTTCTTCTCTCTTATATAAAGGCTAAGTGTTATCTTTTCTCTAAGGGAATGTAGGGACCATATTATATATATATATATAGAGAGAGAGAGAGAGAGCAAATAATGCCTGAATTACAAAGAATGGAAGTCATTGAATTAATATTTCATGTTAAACAAGTAGTAGTGTAAGGGAAAACAAAGTGATCAGCATCAAATAATGAGGAAGAACAGTGACGTTCCACTAAACAAAAGACCATATATTTATATGCGTAATTATATGAAAGAATTATATGTTGGTGATGGTCCATTGTATATATATACATATATATATATATATATATATATATATATATATAAGTTGTTGGTAGATTAGATTGGGGAAGAAAGAAAAGACAAAGGCTTTGTTCAAAACCCTCTTCGATCACTAAAAGGGAGAGAACAAAAAATCAACGGCAGGCCCATCTTCCACTCGTTTTTAGGTCACTATATTGGTCCAAAGTGAACAAAAAGCTTTGATAATGAATGGGTAAAAGTTGATGAAAAGTGATCCTTCTCTTGCGTAATTTAATGGTAAACTCCATTAACTTAGCATATGATATTTATACAATGATTTGAGATATTTTGGATCATTTAGGCCGTGTTTGGACAGACCAAGATATATTTAAAATTCTGGGGATTTGACATTTGAGATTTCTGATTGATCATTGATTGATAAATGATTTCTTAATTTGTCCAAACATAATAAAATGAAAAATACTAATTGTCAAAATTGGTAATAGGATACAAGGGATGTAGTGGTGATCAGTTCCCATAAAAAATGATTTAATTATAAACTTACCTAGATATGAGTCTAGTGTTTATCATCGTTAATTGGTGATGAATAATAATATATACTCCAATAAGAAAGTAGGTTGTATATATATATATATATATATATATATATATAGCTGCCCTCCTAAGTTATGATGTTATGGACCTCATATATCCTAGGCTACAGGTATAATAGATCAATACATGCGGATCCCAATAAAAAACAAAAGATAATAAATATTATTCATTTACTTTTTTACTTATATGTAGTAATGTGTTACTGTAATTTACAATATATGAACTATAGAAATCATTTATATATATATATATATATATTATTAAACTAGGTATGCTTCATAATAATCAATTCCAATGCTAAGTAAGCTAGGTATTTTATACATAATAAAGTAGGTTTTGTCTTTATCATTTATTTATACATGGGTAATGTAATTTACTACCTTAGCTCTTAGACTTACTCACAACCTTATCTAAGGACAACTGATTGATTTAAAAATGATGAACCTTAAACTCTTAGGATTGACAAAATAAAAAAAATTAATAAAATAAATAAAAAAGAAGGAAGACGAAAGATAAAAACTATAAAATTTACAATATTGAATATTGATATTACTTTGAAAAGCTTTACAACAAGGTTTTTTGACTCAATGTCCAGTCCAATGTCATTTGACAATCCATAACAAATTAATTGCATATACACGTAGAATATGTTAAGAAAAAGATTTAGAAGAAAAACACCATAAAGAAAAAGATTTAAAAAGGTATATTTAATTTCTTATTAAAAAACTGATCAAAATAATACTTATAAAGAAAATTAATTAAAAAAATTTCATGGATCTCAAAAATTGATACAGAAGGTATGGTATAAAAAAACCCAACAACGTATAGACTGTTCTGGCCCAAATCTGTTATGGCCCAGTCTTATAACCAGCCCAAGCTTGTTAATGGGCCTACATATTTTGCTTCCTGAATCTGAGAAAGAGTTTCGTTGCAATGGTTATGGAAGGGTCCCAATCCAACCCAAGATTTCGCGAATGCACTGTTGTTGTCTTCTTGGTAAAGTTTCAGAGAAGAAAATCCATAAGCTTCTTTGCCCTAAGACTTCGTTTTTCAGATTGCTTTCTTCAAATTGCGAATAATTATTAGAATTAAAGCGTAAAGAAAAATCTCATGCTTTTTAAAGCTTCTTCAGTATCAGTACTTTCCTCCATTTTCTGGGCATCCAAACGGTTAGTTTAGTTATTTTCTAATTACTGCTTAGTTTTATTGGGTTGGTAGTGGCGATGCTTAGTAGTAAGAATCTAAAGTTAGCTTATAACCAGCTAAATTCCATACTTACATTCTTGCTCTGAAACAATTTTAGCCTACATGAACTAGAGAAAGAAATGAGTAGAAAGAAAACCTACAGTTAGAATGGTTTTTGTAATTATTTTTGACCATGGGACATGGGAATTTGTTGGATGCTGAGGAAAACTGGGCAAAAATGAGTTATTGGTATGTTTCATTTTGTTGCACTGTGCTACAAACTTGTTTGTTTACTTGTTTAGTCTTGAGAGCGTGTTTGTTTTGTTAATCCAGAATCAAAACTGCTGAATTGAAACTCTGGTTGGAGCGTGGTAATGAAAAGTGAGTGTTTTAGGTTGTGATGGATGATAAGGCTTTGGCAAAGTCAAAGAGAGCACATTCTCAGCAGCACAGTAAAAAGCACAACCCCAAACAGAAATCCAAAGCCCCATCAGGTGGTACTACTGAAAATGATGCCCAAAGTGCAAAGAAGCCATTGGGAAAACAAGTTACAGAAAAACCTTCTCAATCTCGGGGACGTGCATCTGCATTACCACCAAATTGGGATCGCTACGAGGAAGAAAATGATTCTGGTTCAGAAGACCCTTCAGCAAGTAGCGCAAATCAAATCCCTGATGTTGTTTTTCCAAAGAGTAAAGGGGCGGACTATAGTCACTTGATTACTGAGGCACAGTCTCACTCCCAATCCCATCTTGATTTGGATACCTTTCCTTCTGTGGATGATCTTCTGCCTGGTAAATTGTTTCTTTATTGTAATTATCATTTAGTTTTCTATATCATGTCAGAAGCTTTAAATCCATTTATTTTTAGTGATGGATAATTTCCTAATAGTGAGTATGTCTCCATTTGATGGTTGCCATTATTAACGTTCTTACTTACTTTCAAGTTTATTTTAGTGTGGGTAATTCATCTTGATTGAATGGTTGGCGTTATGAATGTTCTTACGTACGTTTAAGTCTATTCCTTTTCTCTTATGCTAGAAATTCTAGTTTCCATGGTATGTACCAAAAGCAAGTGAAAGTGTGTTGTAGGACAGGGAAGGAGACCTGTTTTTAGACGGCTATCTGTCTAAATATTTGGGAATTAATGATTATTTTAGAGGCTAGGTTTGGGGTTTTTTCTGCATAGAACAGATTTCAGTTAGATTATGTTCCAGGGCTGTTTGAAAGAGAATTAATTTTCATGGAAATTGGGGTTGTTTAAGATAGTTAAATTATGTTTACAAATGATGTTTGAATGAGTTTAATTGTGGGTATGAATAAGGTTTTCATCTAATGACCAAAAGTATGATTGCTGGAAATAGATATCTAATCTCCCTTGATTTAAACGAAACCATTATGATATGGTAACTAATTTTCCTAATCCTAATTGGAATTGCATTTCATTGGAAAACTTACTAACAACAATGCATTTTAACTACGCTACTAATACTTAGTATTTGCTCTACAATTCTTCCCCGGCCTTCCTGAGCATTTCCTAATGAAAACAGCTAAAAAAATAAAAATCTAAGAACTATGTAAAGCCTTACAAAACCAAATAATATTATTAAACTCGAAATAAGGCTCAAGTAAAACAAATAGAAACTGTGATCTTTGAAGTATCATGATCCTTGAGCTTAGTCCATATTAAGCTTTGTGCTCCCTGCATCAGAAGGTAATATTTAGAGGTATTCTTCTCCTTGAAGTTGATTAACATTCTAGGCAATAGCCTTAATTCATTTGCACTTGACCACAGAAGTACTAATCATTTGATGTCTTTAAGAATCACCATTATCTCCTATTAATAGGCAATTACATGCTCCTTATCAGTTAATATCTAGGATAGGTATATCTTATGATTTTTTTCCTAATCTTTGCTTACGATAAAGTGCTTGTTATGTCTTGCTGTTAACTTTTCATTTACAATTTAACAGGGTACTTCGGTCAGGCAGTTGGCTCTCTGCTTTCAGTGAAGGCAGAGGGCATTTTGCCATGGATTGGAGATGATAATTTTGTTGTAGATGATAAGAGAACTGCACATCGTGAGGTAAGATATCCTACCTTTCTATTATTTAATCAAAGTTTTAGCTATTCTGGAATTGCGTGGATTCATGGTGTGAAATTGTGTTGCATGTGATATATGTTTTCCTTTTTTGCTTTTATGTCTGCAATCCTAACTCTATATGGTTACATCTCACAATTGGTTTCTCTTTTATTTGTATTTGTGTTCTCCTATGACATTGTAAATGTGGATTTGACATGTTTGCTATAAGTTGAGATATTGTAGAACAGAAAAAGAATCAAGAAGATTTAGGATATATTATTAGTGCCACTATTATTGTTCTAGGAATTACTCCAAGGGACCTTAGGTAACGCACTCACACCTATGTCTGGTCGACAACATACATAATTGAAGACAGCTTTTTTCTTTTTTTGCTGGAAAAATTTGATCTCTCGTTTTGGTTCATGCGCTAAAAGGTACATGAAGCAAAAGATACATACTCAATCTAGACGTCATGCTCACTTACCCAATGTGTCTCGCTTTCTCGTTAAACAAGTATGTCAAGACAATACAAAGCATACTTTGTTAACCGTTCCCCATTGTAATTCAAGTTTAATCTTATATTTTGAGATTTTGACATAATTATGCATTATTATTAAGAGCATATGTGTTGCCTATCTTTGTGAATTAAATCACTTCACTAGTCAAAGCAACTTTTATGAACCAAAAAGAATGTATATGCAACAAACTATTTATTATACTTTACTGAAGAAAAATAGTTATATATTTATTGGTACTGTATTAATAAGAATAAGGAAAGTTATGATTCCATTTGAGTGTATTGAGTGCTCCAAACTGACTCAAATTAATAACAAGCAAAGGCATGTTCCTGTCTTTACAGGTAGTAATTGAAAACTTTCGCTATACATTTTTTTTCAATGAGCTGTGACATTTCTTCCATTTGCTATTTTATTGTTGATTTTCTACTGTTTGTTGATTTTCTACTGTTGGAACTCATCTTAACTTATCTTCTAGTTGCTCTTTGGTTTTTTTCCTGTAATTTTTATATCCTCACTTTGGGTTGGTTTTTATTCAGGCACCATTTCTCTCCTTGAATTTGCATGCTATTGCAGAACAGCTTGCAAAAATAGACTTATCACAGAGGCTTTTTGTTGAAGCTGATCTATTACCACCAAATGTGGTATGTATAATTTCACTTTGAGATATACATTTCCATGTCATCGTCTGGAACCTCATCTTCTAATCTTTAAGTGCCTCAAGTGGTAGGTGTTTAGATTTTATGGCAAAGTTCATGGTGCATGGTCAAGCCACTTGCACCAAACTTGTGCCCGGTCCAGACTTCAGGAATTAGAATTTTCAAGTTGGGGGCTTGACTTAGAAATTTCAGCTAGAATTAAGTTTGGTTTTCTTAATATTGCTGAACTCTTGCAGCTCAAGCCCAACTTATAGATCAACCTTTAAGCCAACCTTGATTGGGCCCAAATAACATTGAGAAATATATTATTGTGATGGTTTGGTATTTTAGGGAAGCGGTGGGGTTTTGGAAGGTTGTTTTGGTACACTTGTTTCATGAATGCAACAAACTTGCTGATGCTCTGGCAAAATGGGATGTGATTTGGGAGCGTCGGATAATGAAGACATGTTAGGTGTTAGCTCTCTTAGATTTGTAAGGTAATTTTGTGCAGGCATTTTTTCCCTCACTGTACCCCAAAAAAAACGAAAACAAACAAACAAGAAACGAAAAACAAAAACAAAATGCTCAGTCCACCTGGCGTCCTATGCTTAGTAGTTAATTCCAGCTAGGAATTAGAATTGAATACGGGTATTTCCTTATCTTTCCTATCTAAGTAATCTGACCAAATCTTTAAGCTGGCCTTAGGTTTCGTTAAGTGACCAAACCCAACACCAGGTCATGTGCCTTCTAGCTGCTTGAGAGATGCCAAGTTTTTCTTGGTTCTTACTCTCCATTATTTGGTAGTTAAGTTAGAATAGTGAATTGCTGTAAAATCTTCTGGTATAATGAATGGAATCGAGTCATACATTGGTTAGACTTAACTCCTAGCTGGCTGGGCTTTTGGCCGGAGGGCCTGCCAAGGCTACTGAGAACCTACAGTTGTGAACTGTACATGCCATTAGCACCTCGTTCTAAAAACTAAACTTGACATAACTGAGCCAAAGCCGTTCTGTAGTTTCTAAAGTGGTATGGGACAGGGAGAGGCAAAGCACTAATCAGAAATCTGTCCAAAATGCAGGCAACCCACGATGATGAAGCCGTAAGTGGGCTATCTGAAGAATCAAGTTTTGTTGATATTTCTGAAAAGGTTCGGCTCACAGATCAAACTACGGAGGTTACTACATCATCTACCATTGTTAATGATCTTCCAGACCCTTCCTTGTCAATCAAGGAGTCTATTTCAGAAAATGATCATCAAAGCAAAGCTCAAGATTCCATGGCACAACCCAGTGCGAACTCCATTAAAGACGCAAACAAGAAACAATCCGAATTTGAGGCAGCAGCAACTGCAGAGGCAGAACTAGATATGCTTCTTGACTCGTTTAGTGAGACTAAGATACTTGATTCCACTAGCTTTGAGCCCGCTGCCGCTCTTCCCCTACAAGAAGAAGCTAAAGTGTCTCCGTTTCAACTTCCAAGTGAAGGCCCAGATTCATTGCCATCCGCTACAGGCAACCTGGATGATGACCTTGATGATTTACTTAACAAGACGTCAGGTTTGACAAACCAAAGTAGTTCATTTCAGCCCCAGGGAGAAAGGATTATTCCTTTTACTCAATCTTCTTCGAATTCTGGAAGCAAGTCCAAAGTACTGGATGATTTTGATTCTTGGTTGGAGACACTTTGATTGAGTTATAAATCCTCATTGACTAGTGGTTGTGAATTTGTGATAAGCAAGTAGAAAATTTGACGACTGCCACTATCATCGTTTTGTTTTGAAAAAGTCAAAAATGACACACAGGGTACTAATTTTTCCATCAAAAAATTACACACATATGATTGATTTTTCTATTTCTTTTCTTTACTTTAATTATGTTATTTTGTTTTTAGTTTGTAAACGAATATTGATTAAGACTGGCATTGTAGTAGTTACTGTTACTTGTTTAAACTAATTATCGTCAAGAAAAAAAAAGAAAAAAAAAAAAAGAGTCAGCAGGTTCTTGTGTGTTTATTCTATATGTAATTAATGAGTGCACACCCCAACTACTGAATTATAATGAGTAATTGACTAATAATGGCTGTGCCGTTTGCGTTATTCTATAATTAACGAAACTCTTTTCCCAAACTGAAAATTTATTAATTTTAAATAGGAATAATAAACCTTTGCAAAGAGAGAAATGAAATTAACACATTAGAGACGTTATGCCATTTATGGTAAGTTGAACGTTTTGAATTTTTTTTTTTTTTTTTTGATGAAAGTTGAACGTTTTGATTTGATACAGAATAAATCTTCCTAATTATTAAAACAAAACATTTCATTAATGTTAAAAAAATCATTTGTAATATATTTGTATTATATAGTAAAACTAAAAACTAAAAAAAAAATTAAAAATAAATAAAATTGAAACAAGAACGTGGATTCAATTTTCTTCAACAAAATTACAGATTTGCACTCCTAAACAGCTTTACATCTAGGAAAAGAATTTTGCATTATATTCCTACACTTTCTCATGGAAAATCAGTATCAAAACCCAGTAATCGAAAAGAAAAGAAAAAATAAAACAAAATACAAAAGTGCATGAATTATTATTAATCAGAGCCATAAAGCCCCAGCTTCCTTCAAGAGAGGCACCAATTCCCCGGTTATATGAGCAGCCATAACCCGATCCAAGCCCCCGAACAACCTCCCGCCGATAAACACCGCCGGGAACTGCACCGTTGACGGCCTAGACGAAAGCGACTCATCACCTTCTCCCTCGGCGGCTCCGATACTTCCAAGTTGCTTAGCGACGAAGGCCTCGTCCTTCTCGTCGACCTCACACACACTGGGGTTCACTCCGTGACCTAGAAGCAGGTGCTTCACCACGTGCCCCATGCAACACCCTCGCCTGACGAACACCATCACCGCGCTCTCCGACACCATGTCGGTAACCTTCGCCTTCGATCCGTTGACATTAATGGTCGTGGGATTGGTGTGCGTCACTGTCGTTGTCGTCACCAGCGACGATTGTCGGCTGAGAGTCGCCGGCGTGGCGTATATAGGTGGCCATGATTTGTATGGGATTGCTTGCTGCATGGCTGTAGACAATCGACTGCAGAGATAGAAAGAGAGAAAAAATAGTAGAGAGAGAGAGAGAGAGAGTTGCAGAGGTAAGTTGGAGGACGAATTACTGATTTATAATAAATAATAAAAAGAAGAAAGAGCGAGGAGGATGGAATTTGGAGGAGATGACTTAGAAGAAGTCCACGTCAACGGCAGTTAGGCTACTTCTACTGGGGGCTTACGCGTTGCGTTTTGTCGTTTTGTCTTTTTGCTGACGTTCTGTTTCATTTGTTTACTTCATATTTTCGATATTTTATTACGTAATTATCTACTGTACTTTTCTTCTTCTTTTTTTTCTTTTTTCTTTTTTTACTTTCTTCTAATTTTGTAGTTTTCAAAAAAAAATTTAAACAAATAATTTCCACTTTTATATGAATTACACAGTTCGCAATGTCAATTTAATAAATATATGGAGATTTAGAAAAATAAAAAAATTGTATGGAAAGCAAGACGTTGAGACAAAAATTGAATGGTGGTCCAATCAGATTTGAGGTGAGCCGTGGAAATATGGGAACGGAGGCGAGGGGTTGATTTGTCAAATTAGTTTGCGATTTATTTATTCTTAAATTTGTCATTCCAACAAGCGTTCGGAACGAGTGACGTCCAATGACATATTTTAAGAAATGCGAAACTCATTTTGTAATGCGGTTCTTCTAGGAGTTTGGGACCCCCAATCATATTTCCACGTGGTTATGCACGGAAAGTACACCGTGTACACTTTACAGTGTACCCAAAATTTGTCCTTCCGTTACATAAATGGAATGCAAGTCGGTGATGAATTCAAATCCACCCCTTTAAAATTTAATACATATTTATTATGCATATTATTTTTTTTTATGCACCTAATGGATATGTGCCCAACTTTAAATGGACAGACGGAAAATAAGACATATGAATTTTTCAGTAACGGTAATTTTTTATTCTTGAATTAATTTTATACCCTTTCATCTCCTATGTTCTTTTTTAGCTTTATTTGAAGAGTTACTTTTTTAAAAAAAAAAATTCAATTTATTTGGACCATTTAAAGTTTGGAAAAAAAAATATAAATATTTGGATCATTTTTTTAATTCTGAGAGTAGGTGAAATATTCAAATTCAAGGTGTGTGAGAAATTTCAAACCATCATTCAAGACAAATTATTTATTTATACTATTGAAAACTAAAATTGGGCTTCGAAAAAACATAATAATGCCATATTTATCCATTAAATATCTAAAACAAAATAAAAATAAAACCAACTAAAGCAAACCGCTCCAACTAATCATACGTCCAGAGAAAAAAAATACAAAAGCAAAAAAACTGCTTCAACTAAATTAAAATGGATTATCCAAATTTTGACCAGATTTAATGGATTAAAAATATAGAAGATCATACAAAAATGATGTATTTTTAATTATTAAATAAATAAATAATTCTAGTAGACGGGCCCTCATTACGTCAGCTAGACGACGAAGTTAGTCTTCACGGACAACCATCATCCAAGCATATGACGTAAGGGGCGGGGCCCGCCACGTGTCTCGGCGAGACAATGACTAATGACGTCGGCATCTCGACCGCGTCGTCCCAAACCACGTGGTCTGGTAGGCGGCCTTCCCGCGTGATAACGTCACCATTGCGCGACACGATTAGCTGGATCTTTGCATTGTTACAGTTACTAACGATAATGCCAGCTGTGTCATTGCTTTGTCTCACCTCCACATGTTCCAAAGTGAGACTGGAAATGATTACCTACTCCGCGACACCAACTCTGTCATGGACGCGCATTGGATTACGGTGGGATGTGATAAGATGACATATTAATTACATATGTTTTGGATGTTCTTTGTTAATTTAGTTTTCTTCTTTTTTTTCATTTTTTTTAAATAAATAAAAATAAATTTCAATATAATTTTTATCAGTTTAGAATTTTATTATTAGATATAATTTTTTTACTATTTTAATTTTATAAAAGTTTAAAATAACTGCTAGTTTTATATTTTATCATTATAGAATTCAGATTATATTTTTAATATTGAGAGTTTGTGTTTTACTCATACTCTATTTATACTCTGTTTTGTATAAATATATGAATAATGCAGATACAGATATACTATGTGAAAATAAAGAATGTATACAACTCAAAATTAGTAAAAAACTTTTTTACTATTTTAATTTTATAATTTTATAAAAGTTTAAAATAACTTATATATATTTTAATAAATTATTTTTTATTTAATATTTTAAATAAAACTGAATACATTTAAGATAATAATAGAGTTTATAAAATTTGAAATATAATTTTTATAAATGAATATAATAAATCAATCGGCTTTTTTTTTATTAGATCACATCCCTAAATATATATTTTTATTAGTGCTCGTAGTTCTTTTTCTTCCTAAATAGAAATAGATTTTGGGAATGGCTCAAGTTTTGCTCTTTTTCAACTTATTTATTTATTTAAATCAAATACACTTGCCCATTTAAACTTTTATGTTTTTGAGTTGTAAACTTTAGCACATTGCAATATAAATCATTGTTATTATTGTTATTATTTTCATGTTATCTTGCCAAAATCGACAGCGTCCATGTGAAGGGAAAGGCTCGCTAGATGCCGTATGCGCATCTCATGTGACCCGTGTCCGTACATGGAAAAGAATATGTATAAGATTTCATGTTGACATCTCTCGTCTCCCTTTCCCCACAGCTATTGCAATATTATTTTTATTATTCCTAAACCCTTTACATCTTACTGTTATATTTGATCCAATGATCCTAAAAAATAATAATCAATTTAAGCGGTGAAGAAGATTCAAAATTAAAGATTTTTTAATAGACAGTACTCGAAAAATACTGTTCAGATATATATATATATATAAATAATATAAATAAATAATAATCTATAAAATATAAATTAGTTTGAATTCGTAGATAAACTCATTATGTAGATAAGGACTTCTCTTAAACGTAAAATTGACCTTAGAAAGGTAGGGATATTAATTAATGCCAGAGGGCAAAAGCTAATTTATTATTTTAAAAAAAAAAAAATGTGTGTCACACGAGGGAGTTATATAAGCAAAATATATTATTACTTCATCACACCTCATCGCTTCCCTAATTTTTATTATAAAGTTAACTAATACTTTATATATTATACATATTTTTTGGGGGGTGAATTATTAGAAACGATCACGCAACCAAAGCTGGAGGATATTTTACATTGCAATTTATGTTTGGATAATTCATTTACTTATCCATACTTTTTCTTCTGGAGAGTTCATTTCTCCTTTTTATTGAAAATCTTATCGTAAGGGATAGAAATCGGTTAGCTGTTCCTATGCCAACTATTATAAGGTGTTAGACCTTGGGTTGGTTTTTTTTTTTTTTTGGCATGTTTAATGCAAGTTGATTTCTCAGCAAAACAAAAGAAAAGAAAAAATCCTCACTGGGGCCTATGACATGCAAAAGTATTAATTAATGAGTTATTGGTACTACTCTTTAAATATTATGTATAAATTATTTCATAAATTATGAAATTAGTATTAACATTCAATAAATTTTAAAAATATTTAAAAATTGCCCTATAATTGAAAAATATTATTTAGACATACTTTCTTTTTATATTAAGAGTTTGAATAAGTGGTAATATATAAAAAATAAATTAATTTGAATCATTCTTATAAAAAAAATATTCCTGAACAATTAAAAATATAATATATTTAAAATAAAAATATATTATATTTATGAGTCGGAAACAATTTATAACTGTTTTAAAAATTTAAAAGGTATGATACCAATTCCATATTATAGGGATATTTTTACCCATAATTTTTAATTAATTAGCTATCAATTATGTAAATTTTAACGGAGAGATTTGATTTGGAGAAAAAAATGAAAGGCTGCCGATTAATTTCCGTGGTGAAAGCGTGTGAGCACGTACATAATGCATGTGAATATATAAATATTACCAATTGGCCAAGCGTAGAGAATGCAGAAGAAAATCACAACCAACTAGCTGACATAAATATATCTAAAACCCTAATGTTAAAACTATATATTAAAATTTAATTCCATACTCATAGCATGTTTGACGTCACAGAAGCTTTTTGATTTCATCTCTCTCTATTCTAATCAAAGAGAAAACCCCAAGTGACGTAATTGTTGGGATATAATATTTTAGGTCTTGGGTGTGAAAAGTAGCTTAGGAAAAAAAGATAGTCATTCAACGAAAATGAAAGTATAAATAGGTTCGAGTTGATTGGAATTTAAAAAGTGAGTATGTGCATGAAAATGATTAAATTATCCCATTAGTTTTCTTATGTGCATGAAAATGACTAAATTTTCCCATTAGTTTTCTTGGTTTCTATCTTTACTGCCAAACACGCTTGTTGGGTGAGAAAGTAATTAAATAATAACTAAACGCACTGAAAAATATACACTAATGATGAAAAAAAATAATACAAAATTGTAACAATAGTGAGCTGATATTGATAATAATAATCCACGTAGCATCAGCATTACAGTCATGATCGTCATCAACTTTATTACGATGAAATAACCAAGCTAACCACGGGGATTAAATTTACTCACTATTTTGTTTTTAGTGAAATTCAAAATTGAAATGCAATCAAATCGCTTCTAGAAATCAATCTCACCCTACTTGGACATATTTGTGGAATACCATCCAACCAAATCTGCCTGACATTTTAATTACTTCCAAATTTGAAAAAGAGCATAAAATTTTCTGTTTTTCAATCCGAATTTGATCATATTTATAGGTAATGAGGAACCAAATTAGTCCTATTATTTGACTGTTTATTTATTTCATTAAATTTCCAAAGAGTTATATATAAATATTCTCAGACACCCTGCGAATAATCCCTGAACCAAAAACAAAAAGAAGCTTCCTTTTGCAAAACAAAAAATAAAAAATTATAATCTTCCTAGAAAAACTGTATTACAATATAGATCAAATAAGGACAAAAAAGGGTATATTTATGTTACGGACTGTAAAGTCGCTCATAATTAGTGAAGCTTAAGGACTCATTTTTTAAAATAATAAAATAAAATAGTGCAATGGGACAGCTCAAATTACAATTGGCAATTGGCGTGTTGAAATTGATTTATACTGAACCAACTTGTGAAGAAAAAAGAAGTGCAAATGAACACGAAGAAATAAAATTTTTAGCAGCCAATTGTTCGTCACTTGTAAATTACGAAATTGAAGATTGACAATTTTAATATATGGGGCAGTGATCTACGCAGCCATCAAGGAACACAACTATTCAAAGCTTGCACACAACTATTCAAGCTTGCACACACCACAGAGTCTACCAAACTTCCACTGTAACCAATAATGCAAGCAATTATACTTTTAATAAATAAATACATTTATTTTTACATTTAATAAAAGCATATCGATCGCTTCAGATGTATAAAAAAGTTATTTTATTTTTTAACTAGGTGGAAAAGGTTATGTAATTTACTTGAACCAAAAATTGAGTTAAAATATTGTAAAATTGTAAAGAAAAAGCTTTTCATCAAGAAGCTAGCTTATCTTATATAATAACATTTGTTTAAAAAAATATTTAAATAAAAATTATTTAAGAAAAAAAATATTTTCGAGGGCCCGCAAAGGCCTTAGGGACCTTGCCTTTCATACCGGCCTTGTCCACCATTTCATTCCAAGAAAGAATACAAGAGGCGAACCAGACCAGACCACAACGTTTAACCAAAATAACACATAAATTATATCGTTTTTATTTAACTAAACACTAAAATTCAAGAGGCCCGGCCTGAAATTCAGGATGAACAGTAGCAGTCTGTCAAAGACAATATAATGTCACGTTCAAAATTTCTATGGTCACGTTCAAAATTTCTGCAACAGCCCAACAAAAACTACACCCTAATGGAATAATTTCAAGCAATTCCAAGAGCTGATTGGCTCTCAACCCATGGTAGGGTGCCTTAAAAACCGAATTCCATTGTTTCACATTGTCCATTAAAAGGCTAAACAGAAATATGCACTGCTCATAATTTAACTAAAATTTACCATGAACAATCTGAAAAGGTAAACTATTATAGGTTCAACCAGGAATCCCTATTTCTTCACACTGACCTCGGCATCCAACTCTTGGAGATTCAACAACAGATCATCGGAGTTCAAGAAGACTTTGTTTGCTGAGTTTGAGATAACATGAGCAATTTCTCTTGCAGCTTCGATCTTCCTTAGTGTGATGAAGGCAGGATTGTTGGCAATGGCTTGACCAATCAGCTTGGCACTTGTGGCCTCACCCTGGAAAATGGGGGCAAGACATAAATAGGCAGACAATGCTTTAGAGTAGGAAAAAAGTTAATTATTTGAAGGGAAAAGCCCACATTACATTCAATATCCAGAGGGGCTTTAAGTTAACGACAGTCATTCATGGCCATTTTAATGTGTAAATTGTTTGGATACTTATTTTAAAGAATACAATCAATTTGGATTTGGGACATGCCACACACATGTAACACCTGTTGAAAAACAAAAAAAAATCTTAAAAAAAGGAACAAATAGATTCATGGTACTTTTCCAGAACCATGGCCTGGTTCCAAGGGGTATCAGAACTTCATCAATTAGTTCGGTTTAGCATTTTGAACATGAACAAATGGAGCAGTAAATACTTGTGTGTCATCCACCCATAATCTTCCTACTACTACTATAGCTATTAGCACCAAAAAGTTATAATACAATGGCTGGTAAACTACAGACATCACAGACACCTACACTGAATGTTGGTAACATTGAGTAATGAATATTTTTAACTCACCTCTGCCCTGATAATAGCACTTTTCTTGTCTTGCTCAGCTTTTTCAACAACGAATTTAGCCCTTTCAGCTTCTTGTGCAGCTACCTGTTTAGCCTCGATTGCTTGTGTGAACTCCCTCCCAAAGGTTAGGCTAGTAATAGACACATCGTCCAGTGCAATATTGAAATTGGCTGCCCTTTCAGTCAAAATCTTCCGTATTTCTCTACTAACAGCCTACAATGAACAAGATCAATCAATACCCATTAACATTCGAACTTTAACCTTTATTTTCACAATTGTAAGTTTTACTACTAATAGCCCAAGGTGCAAGAATTGTTTTTCATTTTATCATCATTTCTACTAACTCAAATGTACCACTTCAAAATTATTGGTAATTAAAAAGATTCCTATTAAATAAGCATTTGCATACCTCTCTCTGAGTGATTAGCTGGCTGGCATTATACTGTGCAACAACAGCTTTCAATGTTTCATGAATGATTGAAGGCAGGACTCTGTCATTATAATTTTCACCGAGAGTTCGATAAACTGTTGGCAATTGATCTGCCACGGGACGAGTAAGAACTCGAAGTCCAATTTTAACCTATAAAGGAAGAACCAAAATCCATTATAAACAAACAAAAGAAAAATAAAGGATGTTGGACAATGATTCTGCAGATTAAGAAAATGAGTGAAACCCAAACTAAGTCCTATATTAGGAACATGATGAAACAGGCAAGCTTATATTAACTAATAAAACTCATAATAAAAGCAAATAATATGCAGTTGAAACAATCACAACATTTGGAATACAATGTGAACATATATTGCACCCTACACGAAGCATCAAAAGAGGTGTAGAATCAATTTTTGGAGCTTTTGAGAAAGTGAGATTTTAGTACTGTAGTGATATCCAAGTGTAGGACAAGAAAACATAAGAAAAGAAATATTTGCAACTAGCTGCTACATCACCAGCAACCTCCCTCAAAACTTATTATTCCACATCCAGATGACAAGAAAAACAAGTGATTTGTTAATGCAAGTGCTAAGTCCTGAAGTCCCAAACTCTTTCCACACAACAAAGTTTGCAAGTCCTGGTTACAAAAGACTTCCAAGTAATACCTTGAAAAAAATGTTTAAATGATTCATAAATATTATAATCATTGTCTCAAAGGGTACTAAATAAATGATGCATAAAGCTATGATAAATAAAAATACGATAATCAAAGGATAAGAAACTCCAGTATCTGTTAGTCATTGGGCTAGTGGCTGCAGACGACCAAGCATTGATACCAGAAACAGCCGTATGCCATGACATTTTACCATGCTTCATTGCATTAATATTTACAACTACAGTGATTGAGCACCTTACATGAGCATGCATGATCACTAGTAAAATCACAGCAGTCCTCTGTAAAAGATATAGAAACATTCACTAACCATCTGGAGATCACGGCTCCCTGAAGTACTTTCCACCAGATGAGGTCGTGCTCGCACATCATAAATGACTGGCCTCTCAAACCACGGAATCATAAGGTGTGTTCCTTCTGGATATACCTGCATGCTCAATATATAATTAAATCATACTGATATAATATAAAGCAGAGAGTACAAGTATCTTTCTTTCTAGGAAAAAAAAATGGAAAAGTAAAATAAAAGAAAAAATGAATCAAAATGTTGCTGCAAACTAATTAAAGGTCTATAAAATAAACTAAGGAAGGTGACAAACTGTTAAATTTGGGAATGTTCTCTAAACAAAAAAATCAAGGGTATGCTCAACAACCACACTGGCGGGCTATGTGTATATTACAGTTGGTTAATCTTGGGTGAAGGAGGCATACACGTCGACAAACAAATTTGAAAAAGCAATACTTGTACATATACAATTATCCAAAAAAAAGTACTAGTATAGAAGCCTATGATAGAAGTTCTCAAGAATTCCAATGATTTAATATCATAACTTGTATAAATGTGTCCAAGAAGTCAAATCAAATGAGAGATTTAAACTGATTATTATCCAGCAACTCAACCATTCCCACATTCAAAACTCCAAAGATAATGAGCTAACATTTTCCTTCATTTTAAGCAAGAATGTAATGGGTATTGTGAATAACAATTGGAAATAGAAATTTATCCAATAAAATGACTTCCGCTATCCCGTATAATGTCTTGATGAGAATCCTAATATGAGAATATTTACAAATGCAGCAACAATAAAGTTAAATATGAATAATGAACAATTTTTAAAAGTTGGCACTGATAGTTAAAAAGACATCATCTGAAATTAAACGAAGTACATATTGGACTACAATTCAACTTAAAATAGAAAAAAAAAAAGCATTTATAAATATCAAACATTAAACTTAGACAACCCAATGAGATGACGAAGAGAAATTTTAGGAAAACAAATTAACTGCCGGCTATACACAATAAAGGAGCTACTGAAGTTTCAAGCCAACAATATCAAATTATTTAAATTCGCAAAGCGTACAAAAGAAACCCACTTGATTTCTATATTTTTTTTCTTAAAGAACAAGCCAAAGGAATGAATATAGGTTTCTGCAATAATTTATATAATATCAAACCCCTATAGAGAAAGCAAATTGAATTTCAAGGTACTAATTTTAAACATAAAAATAATTGAGGAAAAAACATGTTACAAACAAGGAAAGAACTTACAAATCTTTTACATTTCAAGTAAAACAAATAATGGAAAAAGTAAATAAATAAATAAACAACAACCTTATCTTTGATGCCTACTAAGCGGTTGAACATGATGGCTCTATGCCCTCCATCAACATTGTAAAGACTGTTAGCAGCTGCAAACAAACCGAGACCCCCAATAATTCCCAACTTAAGCAATGCAGAAGGTGCACCGCCTGGAACCTTTGGAACTTTAACGTTGTTCAAGTTCATTTTTCTACTTCGCAAAAACAGACAAGAAAAAATCACTCAAATAAATTAGATTGTAGGTTTTTCTGACAAAACATAAATTAGATTGCATTCACAATAGACAATAGGAAAAAGTCGTCTTCTCCACGAACCTCGCAGCTGCGGCTATGGCAGATTGAAACTTGGAGAGAGAGAAACGGAGAGGATTGATGAAGATTGTGGAGAGAAAGGTGAGAGCTGCTTAGGGTTTAAGAGTCGAGGAGCCGAAAAAATGAAAATGGACGGCGCGAGTACGGTCCCATACTGATAGGGAGAAACGTAACCTAGAGCCACGCAACGCACCGTTTTGGTTGTTTTCTAGTAAGAGGTAAATGAAAAACATTTATTTTATCTATGGTTAATATCATCTATGCCCTCGAGGTTTGGCATTATTTCAACTAGACCCCTATGTTTCATATAAATCAGATACACCTTCGATTTTCTAAAAACAATTTAATTATTTTTCTTTTTACCTTTTAAATGTCATTATATTTTTAAATATTATTCCATTATTACCTCTTTAAATTATGAATTGATAAATTTTAATATCGGAATACTTATTACACAATTAAAAGTTCGAATTAATTAGACATCTAACTAATAATATACAAAAACAATATTTTATATAGTTTTATTTTAAAGAAAAAATATATATATATATATATATATAAATTAGTTTAATATATCATAATTTTTTTTGGGCCTTTGTCTTGCAGGTGCCTCTAAAATTAAAAACCCATGTTTATGTTTTTTTTTGGGTAAAAACACCCATGTTTAGGTTAGGTAGATTTATTACCAAAAACAAAAAAAGAAAAAGAAAAGAAAAAGAGAAGGTAGATCTTGAAGAAAACTACACTGCTTTCAATTTCAAGAAATAGTTAGAATAAACGACTATAACCAAATAAAAAATTCTCATAGTTGCTCAGGTTTTCTATTTTCTTTTTTTAAACACCTTTTTTTAATATGATTTTTGTCTGTCGGTTCTCTCTCATTTACTTATAACAACCACAAAAACGATTGGGAGACATATATATGAATATGAAATATATATTTGTGTATATATATATAAATCAAATTAACACAATTCCATTGCAGAGTAATTTTTAAGACCAAAAATTACAAAAGAGGGAAAAAAAATTAATATAAAATTAAACAACATGAAAAATGTACATATTTATGACAAAAACCAAATACAGAGTAATGCACAAACCAAAATATCCTCACAAAGCTCGCTGTTTGCTCACGACAGAGCTCCCATGCAAACCAATCCGAGACCAACAACCAATCCCAACCCTACACTCGTCTTCCTCGGACCACTGTCATTGTTATCCGACGGCGACGGCTCTGCGGCCTTCGAGTCCTTATTCTTCGGGGTTTCGGCCGGCGTCTTCTCCGGTGCAGGAGCCGACGTCGGCGACTTAGTACCGAACAGTTCCTCCGGCAACAAAACCTTTTCAACCTGGTACACCGCCAATGGGAACTGTTGCCTCAACGCATTGTTGATCTGAGTCTCAACCACTCCAGAGGTGACATTGACTTGGTTTCCTTGTGCTGTGAAGTTGAGCCCGAAAGGACCGTCGTTTCCAGCCGCCTGAGTTCGAACCGGGTTTGAAACTGTTTCAAAATTTGCTAGGGTGTAGTACTTGGGCAGCACATGGTAGAGAATTAGTTGGACTTTCTTTTGGTCGCTGAGGCCGTTGAGGGCTCCGGCTGCGAGGGTTCGGAAGGCGTTGTCGGTCGGCGCGAAGACGGTCAAGCCCTCGGTGGAGCTGTTGATCTGGTTTGCGATCTGGCTGGCCACTTGGGTCTCGGTGAGGAGGCGAATGAAGGTGGTGAATTGGCCATTTTTGTCGAGGATTCCGGTGAGGTTGACGGGGCCGGAGGGCGCCGGGGCCGGTGCGGTTTGGGCATTGGAGTGGAGGAATAAGAAGAGGAAGGGAGTGAGAGTTAGGATAGTAAGAGAGAGAGGTGTGGAAGCCATTGTTGAAGGTGTTGGAGCTGATAACTTGGTAGGAGATGAGTGGGAGGTGTTGGGGATTTATGGGATAAGGTGGAGGGTGAAACCCATTGTTGGAATGAGCTGGCTATTCTTTGGAATAAACCCAAAAGAACCCATATTAAAATACACACGCGCGCGCGCGCACACACACACACACACACATATAACATTTATGTTTTATAGCAAAAATAGCCTATAATATGTTGAAGCATTATATTTGGTAGATCTCAGTTTCTTTTTTTTTTTTTTTTTCATATGTTATAATATATTACATATTGTTGTTATAGTTTTGGAGTACCATGGAAGTAAAGAGGTCGACCTATATATATATATATATTATAGCAAAAATTGCCTGTTATTAGTATTTGATGTAATTGTACATACATTATACAATAAGAGGAAAATAGTTGGACAAAAAGTGACAACGCAACCATATAGGATACCATTTATATTTTAATTGACCAAACATCTCAACTAACAAATATTGCTGCAAAGTGATCTGTAATGAGGTTTTAGTCAATGAGAAAATCATACTCCACAAAATTTAAACCCGTTTAATTTCTTGCACGTTGTGTTTAATTTAATTTATTAACAACTTTATGAACAAGCAGTACACATTCATTTTTAGTTGAGGTCCTTAATCTTTTTTAGTCAAGAAGTTGAACATTGCCTCCAATTTGCACCAATTAATTCCCTTAGGCCTTAGCTAATGGAGTTGCGTGCCCAGTTGATTAATTAACTAATGCAGAAAATTATAGACAATCCAATACTAACAAGGCTGATCAGTTTCCAATTATATATATGATGAAACTTTGAACTCCAAGAAACAACAATTTCAAGGGAGAAATCATTAGGTTCTAAGAACTTTTCCAATTAATTTTGTCTATCACTTGTAAAGTTGCAGAAAAAGAATATATATGGACCTGAACAAGAAATAATTTACAAATTTTAATAAATCTGAGAAGCTAATTAAATGGGACCTGATTCAATCCATTTCTCAACTTGTAGCATGCAAAGTGGGCATACCTCAAATATATAATTTAATAGAATTAGACAAAGGGAAGGTATAATAGATATATGCTGTGAGTTTGTCAGGCTGGCACAACATGGCATGTGGGCTACCTTATCGACTACATGTATAAATTGTATATATATGCTTTCACTATATAATGGCGATGATGAAGAAATAAATAAATATAAACTTGTTCATTTTATTATTAATAATTATTAGTAATAGGAACTAAAGTGTTTGCTTGTAGGCCTGTCATCAACATGGGGTTGGTTTTCTCTATATATAATCCTGTCAGCTTTATTTAACCCAATTCTCATACCAAATACATGTGCAAAATATACGTATATGGAATTGCAACTTGAAACCCTGAATCTGATTAATATATGCATGTCATTGGGTTTAATTTTTTTTTCTTTACCAGCTCTTCCTTGCAATAACTTGGCGTCGTTATATATCTTAAGGATCAACAACCAATCAACAACCATATTTTGGATTACTATATTTCTTGGTTAGTCTATCATTTTCTAAACGGATAGATGAAATAGTCAGATCATTAATTTAATAAAAATCACAATAAATTATCTACTATATCATTAATAAAGTTAGTAATAGTCTCTTTCATATATATATATATATATATATACTTATATACAAGCTATATAGATACACATACATGTAGAAATACGTATAGATTATAGTAAAATATGTATTATAACAAAATTCACCCAAGAGTACTTCAAGACATATATACAATATTGTATGCACTCTCTTAATTTAATTTATTGTCAAGAAGAAAATGCATTAACAAAATATTATAGAAAACTGAATCCATAATCGTGGGTCTTGGCGTCACAAATAAGTAACTGGACGATCATATAGTGATCACATACATGAAAATAAGAACTGATATCAATCAGTTTGAAGAACACATATAGGTAATTATAACGAAGACCTTCTACAAACGAACCTAGGTTGTCTCTCTAGTGCCTCTTATTGTCATTGTTTCCCTTCTTAAAATAATTAATGTTTTATATATGACACATATTTTCCTTGACTTCTAAATCACGTGGTGTAGTATGATGATATCTGTGTCTTCAGTTTAAAATAAACGAATGAAGTAATTAATATTAATTCATAATGTATAAGAGAAGAAATTACATAACAAGATATAGTTTATGAACATAATATTATATCTTACACGTCAAAGTTGGTCAAGCTATGATCATGATCATTGGATGCATCTTCTTCAACAATTGAAGTGATTTCTCCAACATAGTACTTGCTGCTTCCCAATTTTTTCCAGCTGCTTCCGAAGGAGATCTCGCCGTCATAGGTACCGGTGCCTCCGGCGATGATCCTGGGATTTTCTTCCACCGTATTCAGTACTTGTGGAGTGGTTGATACATTACTACTTGTTACATGCTGATCATCTAGGTTTTGATCATTAATAATGGAGTTGTATGGGACTTGATCACGCTCTTCTACTATTTCAGGGCTACTAGTAGCGCTGCTAGTGCTAATTATGATTGTTGAAGGAGGAGGTAGTTGTAGACATTCAGCAATTTCTTTAGTTTGTATGTCTGAATCAGTAGGAAAGTCTGTGATATCAGAATTTGAAGCTGGTCTTGTTGAAGTAGATGTCTTCTTTGATAGGCTAAGGCTAGCATTCTTGTGCCAGTTTTTGAGACCTTTGACCACTGTCTCTGTAAATATTGCCCTCTTCATGCTACAACTCATCTGTTTAAATATTCATGATGTTAATTTTGATGCATATATAGTATAATTACGGCCTTTATTAGCTTCAAACTAATTGTTGGTTGCTTTTACATATTACGTTTTGATGCTACAACTTACAAGTACTGCTACCACAAAACTTATATATATATATATATATATATATATATATATATATATATTATATTCTCTATTTCTTATTAATCACTCAATTATCTATTTTACTGCAGCTGTGATATGGGCTATCTAGTGCTATAGCCTGCCCTAAACCATACATTAATTAATATATTAGTTTTCCTTTTTTTGTTTGCTGAATATAATATATTAGATTTTCATGGATAAGAAGATTCAAATAACAAGTTGAACAAGGGCGGTTCCTTTTGCACTACCAAAAAGGCTTTATACACACTCCTTCGATGTAAATGTTTTTGGTCCTTTTCGGTAGAAAAGTAACTTCAAAGGAGCGTGGATACAGTTCAATCGGTGTGTTATACAGAATCTCCTTGCGGACACATTCTTGGGGCTTGAATTGGTTTTGGACCAATTTGATAGGCTCAAATACATAGCCCAACCATCTAATAAGTCCAGTCTAGTGTTGGATTCCAAGCCTATTTACACTGTAAATAGACAATTACCATTCCTTCCTTTAAGCATGGTTATAAAAATTTAAACTTTATAGTGAAGAAAATGCCATTTTTTTTTCTTTTAAGTTTTTTAATATAGAAGGAAAATGATAGTGTACCTGAGTAAAAATTCCATTGTTCTTAGTTTGTGTGCCGGAAGTAATAGAAGAATCATTGATGTCAGACACTGTGGAATTTGAGGATCGTGTAGATCTGTTCTTTGATAGACTGCGTCTAGCATTCTTGTGCCAATTCTCGAGACCTTTAACAACAGTCTCTGTAAACACTGCTCTTTTCATGCCTGAACCCATCTGTATAAAACATGATCATATATTATTTCAAAAACACAAACATATATGAAGATAAACTAATTGTTGTTAATAATAAAATAAAAATAAAAATGAACTAATTGTTGTTTGTTGGCATATATATTAGCTTTTCATACTACAACTTAATTAGTAGAAGTAGTGCTAGCAAAGCTTTTGTCAATTCTTTCCTTCTATTTACTACGGAGAAATTTTTCAAGCCATTTATATCCTCTGATTTTCTTGAAATTGTACAAGATATTTATTTATATTTATGTCAATCAAATATTGCTATAATTTAGTCCAAAAAGGCCTAAACACCATACGTTTTATGAATCAAAAATCCAAATACATTGAACAAATTGTCTCAATCCGTTAGTCTAATAAGAAAGCTACGCTGTAGAGCATTGACTAAGGGAGCCAAGAATGTCAAATAATATTTTTGGGCGAGACTAGGCTTTGTGGTGGACCATTATATGCGTGTTTAGGACTCCGCCCGATTTGTCCAAATCTTTAGAATCCAATTGGATTTAAAGCCTAGTTGCAATACAAGTAACCCATGAGTATTATTTATTATTATTTTTTGGGACATGTACAGAACAAAATTGTAGTATAGTATACCTGAGTAACAAGTGCATAAAGAGGTAAAGTGACATAACCACAAAGGAACTGCACAATGACTCCCATGGTAATTGTAATGACAAGGTCTTCCGTCGTCCGGTGGAAGCAAGATCTCTGGCCAAACTCAAACTGTGTTTGGTTGCCAATGGTGATGATCATGATCAGTTTCTAATAGCATGTTTAGAAATTTTCTCGAGAGAGAGCTTAGCAACTTATAAGATTACCTACCCATGTCCATGTGAGGAATGCTAGCTGAAACGAGTTCTGCAATCCAATTCAAATCAAACCCACATATTTGATTTGTTATAAATTATTGACATTATTTTAGAAATGTGGATATATATATATATATAAGCACACATGTGTTTGTATGTATCAAGTATTCTCGTACGAGAGATATCTCGTTTAATTAAATGAGGGATGATAATTGTACCTGAATTAGGACGAACTGGAGGAGATGAAGAAGCCAATTAGGTCGACCAAACCAGAAGAGATCGTCATTAGGCTTCACTATGAAGCTTCCTCGAACCACAGGACTTTTCTTGAAGCTCTCTACACACATTTTGCTTATAATCACTTCCAATTTCGTTCCCGCTACTAGGACAACCTTCAACATAAAAAATATACATGCACATACACAAATTTTAGGTTTCAAATTATTATTATTATTAGTATTTGGTGATTAAGCATGTAAATATAATATATATATATGGATGAGTTTGGTCGTACCACCAGAGGAATGAAAGGTAGCCAGTAGTGGTTGTAAAATACTGCACAAATTAAGATCAGATTAATCATTGTTACCCTTTGTCACTCTGTTTCCTAAAAATATATACACATTTATGTAATTCTAAGAAATTTTGATGTGCATGGGAGTTAATGTCTCTCACCGTGTGCACTGAAGAATATGAAAAGAATGGAGAATAGCCAGATCCAAAATCTGCAAATGAGTGAGCGCCAGGGTTTTCTTATATATAATTGTTACTGAGTATATATTTGAATTAATAAAAAAGTAAATTTAAAAATAAAAATAAAAAATATTAGCGCTAAGCAGTGTAAACTTTTATTGACCAAAACAGTGTAAACTTTTTTTTAGTTAAAGTGTTTTGGCCTTCATTATTTTTGTTGCGTAAAAACTATATGTTTATTAAATTACCATGAAACAGTTTGATATGTATATCTTTAGAGAGAATATTGCTTGTTTTTTAGTGTTAATTCCAGAACCTAAGTGTAGGATTTGAAGCTCCATATTAAATTACCACTGATTTAAACGTTTGATATGTATATCAGAGAGAGAGAGAATATTGTCAACAATGTTGTAGGTGAAAAGTGATTTTAGCCACAAAATGATCTCGATATGATTAATAAGTCTGTAACAAAAAGTCTTTCTTTGTAGTATTAGTTTTTACCTGATTCCAACAACACGCTCAAAATCATCGTCATAAGCTCTAGCAAGGAATTTTTGGAAGTTGAAATTACCTCCTTCAGCAACGTTGGCCTAGAAAAAATAATCATCCTTAATAAATAAATTACACACAAACTAACGAAAAAGTTTTAAGAAAAAAACAAAAAGCTTAAAAACAGAAAATCAAAAACAAAAGCATTATCAAGATTAATTAATTTATAGTTCAACTTCATTTGCTTACCACAATGAAACCATTTCGAAGAGTGAGATAATCAACTTTGGAGACTGAGCCAAAGAATTGTCTAACCAAACAAACCTAATTAAACCAATTAGACATGTACAACATCATTCATTTTGTATTGACAAATTGTTAGTAAATATATTTGACTTCTAAATCAGTAGCTAATTAAGCATAATTCGACATTGAAATCAATTACCATTCCTGTTTTAATTAAATTGTTTAAAAATAATTAACAAATTAATCAAATATAATATAATACTGACATTCGACTTACGGGCCATAGCAAGAGAGGGTGATTACTCCAGAATTTCAAATGTCGCTGTCCAAATGAAGTTTGTTGGGTATGCTGGAACCTTCTTGGATCTAACATTTAACATATGATTTATTATGTAATAACTTATTATAAATAACACTAAACCATAATTTACATTTTAATATAAGATTAAAGAAAAAAAATGCTGTACACATATATTGCATAAGAAAAACAGTGATTTCTTTTTGGGGTCAATTATTAGTGTTTATTTTTAATAATCGATCAAAATTGGAATGTGTATACATATTGACTTACCATTAGCAATTTGATATTCGAGGGTTCGAGTCTCGTCCTCCCAAGTTTTCCATTTCCTCATCTGTTTATAATCATTATAATTTAAAATCAAAGCCGACTTCCATATTGTCAACTTGCTTCATGCCCTCCTAATTAATTGGTAATTTCTTAATTAAGCAAAGAGAATAATTCCCTATGTATCAGGAAGCTCTACATTAAATATTTTTAGCTGTTGTCGTATAATATACATAGAATTAAAATAAATAAATAAAAACCAAGAAACATCATATATATATATATAATTTTAAAGAAAATTAAAATTAGATGCACGGGCTGGCCTCATTGAACTGTTTTAGGCTTAAAACATTAATTTCAGAAAGATTTACTTGCTTTACTTCCTATTGATCTTCTATAAATTCCAATATAGGAGTGGTCAAGGTAACATATAGTGAAACTTTTATTTACATTTTTTTTTTACACTAAATTCCAAATGGTCTTTAACGTACCTTGGCTATCCCAAGAAACATTGTAAAGATGCAGTACAGAACATGAAACACTGCCAACACAGAGATGAAGACGTTTAGCTGCAAAACTCCTTCCTTCGAAATCAGAGAAACCAACCCCTGAATAATATACATACATATATATATATATATATATATATCTCATATTAATAAATAAATAAATAATGTATAGTATAAATAGTATAAAAGAGAATTTATACATATATACACCTACACAAAGCAAAGTACACCTCCCTTTTGTCATACTAGTTTATTGTAATAAAAGTTGTGTTGGCTACGCAATTTGACAACGCCAACTTTTTTGGTTGTATACCTTTGACTCACAGTAACCTTGAAGGGTTAATTCCGTAGTAGAAAGATTTGAATTAGAGTTAGAGCCTGAAAGTTGAGTGACCGATGATGAAACAGCTGGTTCTTCATGATCAGACTGACCATCCAAAGGGTCTTTGCATGGAAGAAAAGTGTTTGCTACTGTTTGACTCACACAGATTTTTGATATTGGTGCTTCCGATAGTGTTAGAAGCAATGATATCAAACCCATCTTCATCATTTCTATACCATCCATAATTTAAAGTTACCCAAAAAAAAACAACAACAATTTTATTAATTCATGATCATCAACCTTTTTAGTTAATTAATTTGGAAGAGAAATTTATCAGAATAAATAACACTTATTAAGACAATATTATTCCTTTCTGTGTTTAATTTGGCTATGAATGTTAATAATGAAGTACTAACCTATTTTCGACTTCTCCAAAGCTCTAGTGAGAGATTTTCTTTTCCTTCCTCTAAGAAACTGAAAGAAAAGAAGCAAAGTACACCGACTCAAGCAATATTAAAATCCCAAATAAACATCAATGGAAATCACACACACACACACACACACATATATATATAAATGTGCGTGTGAATATATATATACATACCTTTGTCAGGCAGTGAAGACCAGCATCAATGGAAAAAGCTAGAACAATGAAAAACAAACCAAATATAGAAACAGCCCATGTTGGAGTCTCTTCTAGAGTTTTGGCCGCCATGTGAACTCTGCAATTTTTAAAGATGGGTGTTCTTAATTTCTCTATGTTTGATTTGTGTAGGAAATAATGAAAGAAAGAGTGAATATATGAATTTATATATATTTTTCTTTCATTGGTAGTAAATTGATTGGAGAATTTTGTCAAACACATCACTTTCTTCATTTATATTTAATTTGTCAGCAAGTTAAAGCACATCCACACAAACAAGAGATCAAGATGATTGTGAATGTTAGCGAGCTAGATTGTATCAATAACCAAATATTTAATTATTTTTTAGTTGATAAATGAAGTAATATTTATAATATAAAACCGAATTGGACTTCCCCATATTTTCTCATTTTTTTGTTATACTTATAGTTTCTTAATAAGTAAATTTTTCAAAGCAATTGCAACATGGAGTTTTGACTGCTGATTGTAGACTTTCAGACTTTTTTTTTTCCGGTAATATTATATTTTAAGTCATTTCAAACCTCAATACTATATTATTGGCAAATTACTTATTTTAGATTAATTTGTTTTTATATATATTTTCGTTTTGATGCATGCATGCATCCAAAATTCCCCATTGCATATTTTCTTTGAACTAACACGCATGCAAAAAGTCAAAAGGTATCCTAACAAACAAATAAGAAAAACTATCTGTTTTTCTTTTTTACCAAAAAACAAAAGATGTATTTTCTTAAAGTTAATTACTTTTGTACAAAGTCAAAACAGACAAGTGCTAGCTTATGCATTATGTAGTATATTATGGAGGCTCACTTGCTGATTTATATATTTTTTATTTTGATTTTATTTGGGAAAGAATATTAATATATTTTATTATTATTAACAGAAAGAAAAAAGAAAAAAAGAATAAGAGCAAATAGATATAAGAGAGAAAATAGATATATAAGGGAGCAACAAGAATAAATGAGCGTTTAATGTACAACAAATGATCACTTAAGAAGAGTACTTCTTTAGTGTTAAACCATAACTAGCTGAAGGTCTTCTCAATTTATTTATAATTAACTTTTTGATTAAAATAGTAGATCATTATGCTTATATGCATGATTGAGTTCTCAACTACTTTAAATCATGTTTAGTGGATGATTATAATTGTATGCATGATTGAGTTCTCAACCACTTTATTATGTCAAAACAAAACATGTAATTGTCTACGGGAGTGAAATTCAGCATGGCAATATTAATTTGTTGAAGTTGCAGAAGATGGATAGTATTCCACATGTACGTTAACTTTTAACGATGCCCTGAAATTGGGTTTTATACATTTTAGTATCCTACAGTTTTGTCTTATTTCGATTTAGACCATTTTAATAATTTTTTCATTCAAATAAGACCTTTAGTTCCAAATTTATTTAAAGAGTGACAAAACCATTTGTTGATGACCAAAGTGACATTGTTTTGGTCTTCTTTTCTTTACTCGTTCTCTTCTCCACCACCATTCATTTTCCATGTTTTTCTATCTCCATCTTTTTTATCCTGCTCTATCTCTCACTTTCAACTCATAAAATTTTTGGGACTTAAAAGCTACATGGAATCTTGTATATCCGAGAAAATAAAAAAAAGAAAAAAGAAAAAGAAAAAAAAGAGTGTTAAAGAGGCCTTGGAAGGTGGTGGAGAGAAGAGTGAAGTTGGAGAGGAACGTCGTTTTAGTCACCTACGACACCCACCAAAAGTGTAAGAGTTTATTAATTCAATTTGGGTAAAACGTGAAGACACTAAAACGTATTAAAGTGTAAAATACAAACTGTTCAATGAGTGGTGTATATATATATATATATATATATATTAATATTTTGTATTCACATATAAAACTCCGAGGATAAATGATATATACACGTCCATTAAACACTTACAATTTTTTTAAAAGCTAAATAGATTAATGCAATGTGACGAAGACTACACAAGGCCACTTGTTATTTGTCCACATTGTATCTTTGTTTATTTACTTACAAGAGAAGGTAATTAATTAAGCCATTGCTTAAAATAAAGAGAAAATTAGTCACGTCAATTTTGTACAGTTTACTTGGATGCCGTACTTGCTGTACGTTTTATACTAAATCTGTAATTATATTGTTTTTATTCTTTCTTTTTTTGGTGAAAATTGTTTTTTATTCTTTAATTTTGCGCTGGAAAGGACCATACATAATTTAATGCTTGAATCACTCAAATCAGCGATAATATATATATATATATATAATTTAATTGATTACGCATAGAATATTATAATTTCTAAATGCATGGAACATTTTCCTGCTAACTACTACTGATTGATTATTTTTTTAATCCGAATCCACTTTATTAAAATTATAGCATCGACAATGAAGTTTAACAATTATTTTTATTATTATAATTTAAGGCTTAGTTTATTCACAGCTGTTCATTGTACAATTGAGGTTTGAAGTTGATAGTTCTAAGTCAAACAATTAAAAAACAAAATATGAAAAATGGGTAGTCATTTCCGTACTGGTTGAAGATTATGCTCTAGATTTTAATAGATGACTGGAATCAGAAATACCGTACCAAGATTTTAAGGTAAAATTGTTCAGTTCTCTTCTTCTTCTGCTTCATTTTTTTATGGTCGTTCAATTCGATTTAAAAAAAAAACTTATATTCGTTCGAGACAGCTCAAATGACAATTATCATGTTGAATCTAATATAACTGACATAATATAACCGAATAGACAATTCAGAGTGATTAATTTTAAACACAGTCACTTCTTCAAATTGTATTTGCTTCTATAACTTTCAATTAGGATTAATAATTAGAACCCATTTTTAGTTTCAATACCGTGAATAACTTTGTAATTATTTTTTCCAAAATGAATACGAGAGCATTGTAGATTAATTAGTGTGATTTAAGAGACTAAAACATGGGTTTGATTCGGTAAGCAGCGAAATAAGAGATCTGACTTTGATTTGAAGTCATTTTCAACTATCAACAACTATTTTTTGTCTTCTTTAACAAGGATACATTTCCTTATGCATATAATATTCATTAAAAAGGAGTTGAAAGTGATTATCTTACACAGCCATCGACAACATGCTCCACTTAATGTTGGAAATAATTATAATAATTAAGAGGAAAACAATTAAGGTCAAACTTCAAACCGTACACCGTACATGTTACATTAGCTGATTAATTAAATTGCAAACCAAACCAATAATACCTATGTTTCTTGCTAAGGTTTCCCAAGTCCCACGTTGTGCCTGACGCCATTCATGTCGAAGAATAACATTTTTTTTTTGGGTGAAAATTGAAGAACATGACAGTAGGAGAGGCTGCAAAAATATATATATGATTATATCGCTCTCTACACGGTTTCTACACGTTTAACGAACAACAATTTAAGAAAATCGCTATGATCAAATTAAAATATATATATGCATCATATTAATTTATCAGATTCTGTCAGTCGAAGTTGTATTAGAGATAACTAGCCGTGATAACAATAACCTCATAATATTTTAGATTACTGCTAAATCCTTTTGGAATAACCACTACATATTAGTGTTATGGGTATTTTCTACACCATTTGATCAAGATAGATAGTAAAAAATTCAAATGCCGTGATTTAAGCTTACAAAAGGTATAATCACATGGGATTAAACCCCTCATGGCTGTTCTACCAAAAAAAAAAAAAAAAACCCCTCATGGCTGATTGGATGAGGAAATATTTTTCTTTTATGTGTATGTGATCTCCAAAATTCTCTACAGAGGTAGCATTCTTAATGGCTAGTAATTTTTTACTATTAGATTTCTGATTTTCAACTCAACCAATCTTATTATAACACTTGTCATTTAGCATGTAAAAGTGAGAGCATCTCAATCTTTCTTCATGCCACGTGCTACACATTCAACCAAGGCCCTCTAAAAGGTAAAAGTTAGATTAATATGCAAGCAATTCAAGACAGACCCCCTCTTTGAGAAATATCCTCTATATTGTCTCTTCTTCTTCCTCTTCTTTTTCTGCATTTTTGCTCTGATTCTTCTCCAATAGTGATTTGGGTGTCAGATGATATACATTGACTCCATTGTCGGTGTGGCCTTTGACCCATTTTGTTGTGCTTTTAGCTCGAAATCACAAAGCAATCCCATTGGGAATCATGAAGGAATTATCTCTTAATCAAATCCAAGGCCTTCAAATCTATCTTTAATAATCTAGACTCATTTTCTGTATGGACAATTAGTGTTTGCTTAAAAGTAAACAACTAGTTTAATACCACATTTTTGGTATGACATTGGACTAATATGCCAATAACTTTATGATTACATAAGATTGAAATAAATTGTCACTAATTTTTATTTTCTGAAAAATAAAAGCAATGTATGATCGCGAAATAAGAAAGGAAACTAATAAAGTAACACTAGTATCTATAAAGATCTCAGAAAAATTATTGAAAAAAATAATATACATGCATATGGTTCACGGTTAAAATGCTTAACAAACAATACTAAAAAAATGATGCTACAAGGTGAGACTACCAAATATGTGAGATACGTGAATCCCAAGCTTTTATGGAGGATTTCTTATCCCATCCAAGAGACATCACCAAATACAAGATGATGATTTAGTTATTCAATCCTCGTATATTATCTAGCTTAATTCTGCCAGCCCACGCAGTCAATGAACATTATTAAGGATATTGAATATGATTTTCTAAGAGAAATTACAGGTAGATTTAGCACTATCAAAGAACTCTAAGTAATCTTTTATTGACAAAATAATGGAAAATATTAAAGATCAAGTGCAATTGTAAATAATGTGTTCATTTTAATTTTTTCATAAAAGGTCAATCCTATTAAAAAAGAAAAATCAATATGCCGAATCCGGTGGACTAATGGACCAGCTCAGTTTAGTCCACACGTCCCCATGTAAAATGAGTCTGCCCCTTTTAAAATGATGTTGGCCCAATTGAGTGTGTGTATAGAGTTGGTTTTGTGGTTCAAATAGAAATTCTCCGTTACTTTTCCAATAAATTGGTTTTGTTATAGCCTTGGTAGGGTCATGGACCGTACAGAGCCCAGAAGAGCAACAAAGCCCAAGTCCATTATGTCTATTTATATTTGTTTGGGATACGAAACTTTATTGGAAAAAAGACAATTAAAAGAGAAATAAATTGAAAAATATAACATTTATACTTTTTATTTATTATAAAGTAAATAGTGAACATCTGAAAAGTGAAAACGCTGCAGTCCCAGGAGTTGTCGCAACGAGGACGAAGACAATCCACAAACAAAGAATCAAAACCAAAATTGGACACTTTGAATCCCATCCATTCCTCCTCTCCTTTCTTTAAGGTCCGCTGAGATCCCAGACCCATCTTCTGCTTCTCTCTATAACCCTCGCAAACGCAAACTCAAAGAAACATATACAGAGAAAAAAAAGTGGTGGTGGGTGGTGGTGGATGGCAAAAACCAATAAGTATACCTCCATTAACTTCAATCATATTTATGACAAAAACCTCCCCACCAATTCCAACCCCAATAACCCAATCAAAACCTCTTCTTCTTCTTCTTCATCTTCTTCCGCTTCTTCTGCTTCTTTCTCTTACTCTGCGGTCTCTTCTGCAAACAAGTCCCATGGACGCATGCTCGTCCTGACCCGTCCGTCCCCCAAACCCATATCGATTCCGTCACCAGTTTCGTCGCAACCTCAACCTCCACGGCAAACCCAGCAAAATCAAGTTACAGATCGGGGCGGTCGGTCTGATCCCGGTTCGGATGCCATATCGCTTCGTCCGTTAGGGAGGACTGGGGCCGGTTCATCGGTTCTGTCTCCAGTTTTGAGCCAGGAAAAGGACAAGGATTTTCCGGTTCCGGTTGTGTCACCGAAGCCGGATAAGTTTGTGCCTCCCCATCTTAGACCGGGTTTTGTCGGCAGGGAGGAGAGGCCTGGACCGGAGGTGACTCGAACCCGGGAGGTTGGTCAGAAGCATGTTGGGTCCCCGGTAATGTATGGGGAAGACGGTCGGCCTAAATCGGGTGGTGGGTATGAGAGGATGACGAGGGGTGGCGAGTTAGATCTGGGAACAGCAACTCGGCCGAATTCGAGTGGGAATCGGCCTAATTCTAGCGGATGGTAATGAATTTTATTCCTACCGTCTCATTTCTTAATTATTATTACTATAATTTTTTTTTTCTGGGTTTGTTTAATTATTTTTTTGGGTAATAATTAGTAACATAGTCGAACTTATGCACATCTTCGGGTATATTGGTTCAGTTGATTGATATTGTTTTAATCTGTATGCTTTGGCGGTAGCGTAAAACGTTGGCCAGGATATTTCTAGCCTTCCTTTGGACTATTTTTAGCTAGTTCATGTTCTCTTGAATAATGAGATAGTTGATGAAAAGGAAATTCTTTAGGGGAGATGATTGAAAAATGAGAAACATATTTAGCAATGCCATCGAATGAGGATAACAAGGAGCTTTGTTTTAATAAGTTGAGAAAAACTATATAACAGTGTTTTAGAACGAGGATAGGAAGAAACAATACAAGAGGATGGATGACCAGGATGATTCAATGAATGTGTTTGAGGTACATAGGTCACTGTTAGCATAATTAGATCTGCTTGTTGATTTGCAGGCTGGATCAGTTGTGACTCATAAATGCTTAATAGTAGACTGGATGTGGTGAGAGTTGGCTAAGGCTACTGAGAATGGTTGAAAAGAAATTAATGAGATTTAATTTAAGAGAGGTGAGGGAGGTTTGGTCAATGATGAGAAAAGAGTTTGTCATTTGTATGGGAGTGGTTTTGTTAATACTTCATATTACTTTTGTTTATTGAGTTCTACGGTTAATCGCTGTGGTTAAAAGGCTTTTGTTTGTGGGTTAGAATTCTGACTTTCAACAAACTACTTTTTCCGGTTATTTGATTTTTATTTTTGAGAGAAATCAATTGCTGAACAATATATGCAAGTCAATATTTCTACTGAAAAACCATGACCTAGTGCTTTAACAGTTGAATTGTAATTGTTAATGGTGGGTGGTGAGTGATGCCTTAAGACACAAATTAGGGGTAATGCAACATAGTGGTTTTCAGTATTAATGAGATCCAAACAAAAGATGTACTATTTCTAATATAATCTAAATATAACTGAACCTCTTGTGCTGATATTTGGTCAAAATTAAGGGTTCGTTGCATTAGGTAAGGAAAAATTATGTTTTCCGCTGAAAATTTCGGTTGTTTGGTTTTGAATCTTGAGATTAGGAGGTTCAAATAGAAGTGGTGAATGTCAGAATTCTATTAGAGCACCATGGACATTAGCTAAATATTAATCCTTTGGAAGATACTAATTTCTGTATTTTTTTGGGAAGTAGGTGTTGATGCTTAACTACTCTTTAGGATAAAGATGGTAGATGACTCTAATGGAGAGAGTCTTTTTTGCCCTTATATTTTTATTAGAGTATGCATTCTTTTAAGGCTAAAGCCAAGTAGATGACTCTAATGAAGAAGGTCTATTGTACCCTTTTTCCTTTACATTTTCATTAGAGTAGGCCCTTTTTTTTTAATAGAATTAAATGAATGAATCTAGGGATTCAAAAGTTTTTATGTTGTGGTGCATGTAATTCAGTTTTAAGACCCTCCCATCTATCCCAAATCTTCTTTGCATCTGTTGTGTCTATCAGAAAAAGTTCAGTTGATTCATCCTTTTTAGATTTTGGTTTTTAGTTAACTAACACACTGAATAATATACTTATCTTTGAACAATTTACTTGTACAGATTTGTTTTATGAGGTGTGATTCTTTCCTGAGGACAAAGATGGATCTCTCTAGACCACCGATGGAGTCTCTGACGGCACCGATGCTATTTTTGCCCCTCTGTAATTGAACTTTCAGAAGAATCTTCATGCATCTCAGTTAATGGAAATAGAATGAAGCAGCTTTCACCTTCTTGACTGCCCCAAATGACAGCATTTACTTTGAAGTTTGTGGTTTGAATCACAAAGGTAAAAGCGGAAGCACCCAAGTTCTTTTTTTCTGCTGGGTTATTGTCGGCTCTGTTTTTATCAGTAAACAGAGAGACCTTGGTAATCTATGGAATGTATAATTTATGTGTGTGATTTTTTACTTTTGGAAACCTTTATAAAGGATGGCACCGTCACCGGATGCTGGCATTTTTGTCATTCTTTTTCTTGTACCTTCAAATTCATTTTGTGATGGAATTTAATACACTGATATGTCTATTTAAGTTACATTTTCTTTCTGAGCTATAACGACTCTGTTGGAGCTCTGCTTGCCCCACTCGTTTTGTGTTTTTGGCATTGAGTTTTTGAGATTGTACGCCTAGACTGTCATGTAGGCCGTTTTTTCCCGTTATTATTATGAGCGAGCCCACTTAACACACATTTTACAATAAGCTCGCCACCTGATAAAATCCACTTTAATTAATGAAAAAAAGAGAGCAAGATTGAAGGCATTGAATGCAAAGAGATTTAATGAGAAAGAGCGAGTACTGCACCAAGTGACAAAAACTTGGCCTCTCAATACAATTCTGAGTGGAAGTTTGAGTGAAAACATAAATATACCAAATCAATTAATTATAAAAATGCACATTTTATTCACAAAGAAACACTATTAACACTTCAAGAGTTATCTTAACTTTTCCATCCATTAATTACACATTAATTCATTTTATATCAAGTTTAACGAACATGATGAAATGTATTTTTTAAATTTAAATCTTGGATTTTATGTGAACCCTTTTCTATCAGATCCACTGAGCATACACCCAAAAAAAAAAAAAAAAGGGTGTTCACTGAGAACTTTGATTTATTAAATGAGCCAAATTTGAAGACCCACTAGCAGCCAATCATAATTTGTTCCGTCATACAGATGCAAGCAACCCAGGCCAATTGCGTGTTGACAGGGAATGCATAAAATAATGCACCCATTACTCGTCAATACTTATCATAATCATAAACAAGTAGATTTGGTAGGAATGTTGACACCACCCCCACCATGTCTAAATGGGATTGGAAATACATACACGAAAGTGGTACCTTTTTTTTTTCTTTCCTGGTAAATTACACGAAAGTGGTACTTGTCTTTGTCTTAACGCATGCGTTATTCACTTTCAAAATGCATATGCATTTAATTAATTCCTTTTAATTTCCTTCAAATAATTTGAACCTAATGACAGCGCATAAAGTGATTTCACAATGCGGTGCTATGCTTGTTCATAATTTATTCTTGTTCTTTTTTAAATGATTTAAATTAATTTATTTTGCTGTAAAAAAAAATACATTTGAACAATTAAATATATTATATTTATGAATTAAGGAGTAATTTCTAAGTTTTTAAAATTTAGGTGGCAATTTATATTAATTTTATAGTTTAAAAGAAAATTTATAATTTTGTATATAATTTAGAAGTATTGTTGCCAAAAACCTTATAAATATACGGAGATCCATGACTTCATAAAGATGAAACAAAAAATGGGTAATAGTGATGAACATGAAATGAGTTGTAGTGAGCTTCTTCAAGCTCAAGCTCTGGTTTGGAATTTTTCAGTCATCTATGTGAAGTCCTTGTCCTTAAAGTGTGCAATTGAATTAGGCATACCAGATATAATCCACAGCCATGGCCAAACCATTACTCTTTCCAAGCTCATTGAATCACTCCCTATCCACCGTTCAAAATCTCATTGCATTCATCGCCTAATGAGACTCTTAGCTCACTCTGGTTTTTTTGTGAAACAAACTCAAAAACAAGAAGAAAAATACTCTCTCACACCGGCTTCTCGGCTTCTCCTTAAACAAGGACCTTTTCGTGCCACGACAACTTTTCTTAACCAATTTGAAGAAAAATACTTTAACCCTGGCCTTTTCTTGAGTACCTGGTTTCAGAATAGTGATGAAACTCCATTTTATACCATGCATGGTACAAATTTATGGCAAGTCATGTTTCAAGATCAAGAGCTTCGTCGCAAATTTTACGATGAAATGGAAGATGACTCCAGGCTAATCGCAAAGGTCATCGTAGAAGAATGTGAAGAGGTGTTCAAGGGTGTCGAGTCCTTAATCGACGTAGGTGGTGGCACTGGAACTGTCACAAAGGCAATAGCTAATGCCTTCCCACACATTCGATGTACTGTATTTGATCTTCCCCATGTTGTTGCTGAGCAAGGAACTGATCATGATCATAACTTGAATTTTGTCGGAGGAAACATGTTCGAGGCATTACCCCCGGCAAATGCAATTTTACTGAAGGTATACATATAACATAATTGTTGATCTTGTTACAAAACATCCCACCCCCGATAATATATATTTAAAAAGAAAAAGAACCTTTCTAACATGTTATATTATTAGTTGTTAATTAATTACTATATGAGCTCTTTAATTTGAGGTAGGTATGGATGTATGTATGTATGTGTGTGTGTGTTTGTGTGTGTGTGTGTGTGTGTGTGTGTGTGTAAGTACTTACATACGTACGCAAGCACGAATGTGTGCAAGAAGATTGTGTCTAATTGTGACTTTCATATAGTGGATTCTACATGACTGGAAAGATGAAGAGTGTGTGACAATATTGAAGCACTGTAGAGAAGCAATTCCAAGCAAAGAAGAGGGTGGTAAACTTATAATTATAGAGATGATTATTGAAGATTCAAATATTGACAAGGAGAGAACAGAAACACAACTTTGCTGGGATATGATGATGATGGCCGGAGGGGGCGGAGGCGGCCAAGAGCGTAATAAAATGGCATGGGAGAAGCTATTTTTGGCTGCAGGTTTCGGTGACTATAAGATAACTCATCTTGGATTAAGGTCTCTCATTGAAGTTTATCCATGAAGTTATAAAAACAAATAGCTCGCTCTCTTCTACATGTATGCCATCCCAATAATGAATTCCATGCACAAAATTAATAAGAAATATTATGTTCCTTTATGATTATTATTTTGGATATATATTTTTTTAAAAGTCAAGTTTAAATTATTATGTTTGATTGTGGTTTCCTTATAGTCAAGTTTAAATAATCACATCATATGAAAAGTAGTTAAACTTAAGCATGTATAATAGGGTAGGCCCTGAAAGATTGATGAATTAGAAGTTGAAAACATAAAATTAACTTAGGAAACAAAAATTTATTTAGGCAACACATACAGAAGTGATCATCAATCATTTGTTTTTGAGATATTGGAGTAGACATAGATATATAGGTAACAATGTGGATGTAATTTCAGGGATACACCTCAATGAGAGACCTTAGACCAAGTATAGAAGTAATCTTATAGTGAGTGAAGCCAGCAGCGAAGAATAGCTTCTCGAATTCCTTTTCACTAAGCTCCTTACCACAAGCGGTCATCATAAGTGTTGAGAATTGAGAATAAAATTAAGAGAAAAAATCAAACAAAATCACACATAAGATTTATAAGGATGCAGTAAAATTTGTGCCTACGTCTTTTTAGCATCAAATATTAAAGTTATTGCACTATTATTAATGTTTGATTACACACTCAATTATAAAAATGAATGGCTTCTGAAATAATAGTTCGAATTGGGTTAAAAAAATGGGTGCAATACTAATAGGTTCATCTTTTAGAAGAAGCCGAGAAGCAGGTGTGAGAGAGTAGAAATACTCTTCTTCTTGCTCATGATCAGTTTGGTGATCGTCTTCCTTTTGGTTTGTAAAGAAGCCAGAGTTAACTAAGAGGCGCATAAGGCGGTAATTGCAATGAGCTTTAGAAGGGTGAATAGGAAGAGAACCAATGAGCTTGGAAAGAGAAATGGACTGGCCATGGTTGTGGATGATCTTTGGAATTCCCAATTCAATGGTACATTTGAGTGACATGGCTTTCAAGTTGTTGAAGGAAAATTCCATATAAGTGCTTGAGCTTGAAGAAGCTCAGCAGAACTCATTTCATTTCTTGAATCCATTTTATTTTGCTCAAATAGATGGTTTTTTTTTTCCATATAATTAAATAATGAAATTCATGGATCCTTACATAGCTGTGACATTGAAAAGCTTAGGTAAATGGTTAGGGAATATTAGTGTGCCTGAATTAATTTTTTTTTTATGAATAAAAAAGGGTTTCGATATGAATCTCATCAGCCTAGGATTTTGTTAGTGGGTAGAACCTTCTTACTGCTCCAGCTTTGCAACTATATAAGAGTTTAAAGTAGCTGGCTCAGCCCCCTAGTAGATCCCTCTCCAGGCGATTTAAGTAAAACTGAGTACATCTGAGATAATAACGGTCAAGACTCAAACCATAACTCTCACAAATAAATATGATAAAACGGTCGACTTCCTTTCTACTAGACCACGCTCCAGTTCGTGTGCCTGAATTAATTAGAAGATGGCGGGGTCAGTAATTAATTGGATATGCCAATGCTTTGCAGTAAAAGTAATAGCCATTTAGTTACCAAAGAAAAAAGGTCATAGCCATTTCCTTGTAGTCCAGGACAACAAAGTGGTTTGCGGATGGGACATAGATTGGAAAATCTAGGTGGAAAGTAAAAGCATATTAATTAAAAAGTTTCAAGTAAAATCCCATTTAATTGGAAAAATTATTCTATCTTTGTGAATTGAGATTGGAGATATCAGATTTTTTCTTTTCCAGAACTTGGTCTTCAAGTTTGAACTTAATTTTGAATCTAATTTTTTTGGTTAAACTTCATTTGAATCTAATAGTGATGTGTATGGTTGTTTTTTAATTAACAGATTGATAAAAGATCGTAGACTCAATTATACTCTGAAACAGTCACATACGGTAGCTAGAGTGGTACATCAACGAGACTAATATATAAACTAATCCAACACATTTTCTAATGGTTTAAATTTTTAGAAGTAATGACAATTCAATATTACATCATAATAAAAAAATTATGAGAATTTGATTGAAATCGCACTACAGCTTGATTAAAATAGTTTACACTTGATAAGGACTCCTATAGGCCTCAAACAATGGGCGATCTACAAATAAAGGAGAGTATAGATAAAGTAATATAAAATAATTGAACCTACTTTTAAACTTTTAAAACTAATGGCAATTCAATAAATATAATGCCATTTCAACTGCACTTGAATAAGGTGAAAATTATAATGTTAAAAGTAGAGAAAAGTTTTAAACAATAAAGTAGTATTAAAGTTATTGCATTATTCGTGGGAATTTTTCGCGTTTGTAAAGGTGGAAGCTGAGCTTCTCACGACTCCTGTTAACCAAACTCATCCACAATAAGATAAACATGGAGCGTACGATTTGTATGTAAATGAAGGTACCATTTATTAATCTGAACAGAAAGAGAGCCGAAGCACCGTATAAAATTAAATGACTTAGAAAATGCAAAAGCACTGTATGCCATTTACTAACGAAAGTATTGGCGGAGATGAACCGAGCTCCAGTTCCGAGGCACATCAGTACCGTTCTGAGATTGTAAGGTGTAAGTCCCTGGTCTGGGTATGTCCAAGACCCGATAAGGACCTTCCCATGTCGGTCCAAGCTTTCCTGTGTTCAGCTCTTGGGTGTTTGGAAAGACCCTGCGTAACACAAAATCTCCAATTCTAAACCGTCGAGGACGAACTTTGGCGTTGTAATGCCTAGCGCGTTGTTGGTACACCGCCATCCGTAAAGCTTGTTCCTCTCAAGTTGTCAGATTGTCGCCTCAGTTCATCATTTTTATCCTGGACCGCTTGGGCCACCCGAATCGTTGGAACGGCCACTTCAGCCGGTATCACCGCCTCCGTCCCATATGTTAATGCGAACGGAGTTTCTCCCGTGGCGCTATGAGGCGTGGTTCGGCTAGCCCACAGTACCCCTGGCAACTCGTCCGGCCACCTCCCTTTAGCTTGTTCAAGTCGCTTCTTTAGATTGGCAATTATAGTTTTATTTGTGGACTCGGCTTGTCCGTTTGCGGGTGGCGTGGAGAAACACATGGTGATCTTCCACTCCATACAAAACTCTCGAAGTTACCGAGCTAATGAACCGGACCCATTGTCCATCACTAAAACTGCAAGCCAAAGCATATGATATTCTTCGCATAAATCAACCACATCCTTGTCCTTAATTTGGGAGTAGGCACCCACTTATGAAATCGGTGGCCACCGGGATAAATCTTTTGTGAGTGGAAGGGTCTACGATGTCAAGCCCCATTATCGAATGGCCATGGGCTCGTTAGATTTGTTAACTCTTGGAGGTAAATGAGGAACCGAGCGAACCGTTGGCATTTGTCGGGAATAGTCTGCAGCGTCCTTTCGCATGGTTGGCGGTAATAACCTGCGACATGGCTTTATGGGCGGTGTCCTCGAATGATTGCCACAATGCCCCTCATGAATCTCGCTAGAACTCGTTGACTCGTCTTCGTTCAAACACCTGTGGACCGCTGAACGCCTCCTATATAATTTACCATCGATCATTGAGTACGAAGCTAAGATAAGCCTAACCTTCCGAGCCTCGACTTATCCGAAGGAAGTGATCGGGTTAGGAAATCAACAATTGATTTCATCCAACCACCCGTTCACCGTTATTGGCGACATTGCCTCTTCATCCTCTTTATTAACCATATTCCAAGAATTCAGATGACCATGCGCTAAAGTATCGCTGCGCATTCTCTCACAATTGACTCAACTCCAACTTTCGATGAATGAGTTCCTTTACTCTAGGTAGGCAACCATCTTTTCATCCTTAGACCGCTAACCCGGCTTACAATTGGGAATCACTATACACAAGCAATTTTTGCGCACTGCTTCGCCAATTGTATCTTCATACTCGCTTCGTTATTTGACGCGGAAAAATTGAAATGAATAGCTTGTTCGGGTCAAACCATCCGGTCTTTAAGCGCGATTCCATGCCATTGAAGAGCCATCAACAAATAACTCCCATGTTCGTTCCAATGCTTCGTCTTGAGATGCTTCATCCGCCCAAGTAGGTTCATGTGCATCCATGGCGAATCAACCGCTCGCCTAAATTGTCTATCTCATTCCTACGTGCTTTGGTTCTTCCCTTCGAGAATTCCGCAACAAAGTCCGAACCGAGACTTGATGGTTGTTGAGGCTGGTATTCTATTCCGAAATTCAATCAACGCATCATTCTCCTGCTATGTGCTATGAAGTTCGCGGGGTAGGAAGTTACTACAATGATCTTGTGGCATTGGAAATACGGTCTTAATTTCTTAGCGAGCCAACGCCATCTTTTCAATGAGGAGTATCGAGTTTCGCATCCGAAGTGCTCGCTAACGTAGTAAAGATGTTGTCTCTTTCCTTCCTTCGGACGAGCACGGACAGCATGATCAGAGACGGAGAGATACAATACAATGGCTCCCCATTTTGGTTTGGACAAAATAGGTGGAGGCCAAGTATAACGACAAACTGTTCACACTTCACCATACAAAGTCCTTGTTTCCTTCAACGTCCGAAAATGAAGACAATGATCCGATGCTTTGGAGATGAATCACTTCGAGCGCTATTCTCCATTTAACCTCTGCACCTCCTCGATAGTTTTGGGAAGCATGTGAGCCCTTATTTGACTGGATTGGCTTCAATTCCTCTTCATCACTAGATAGCCTAGGAATTGCCAAACCAACCCCAAATGTACACTTGGCGGGATTCAACTTCAGAATAAAGGCCGAGCCAAGTGCCATACATGGTGTACGCGTTGATTTGACATGTCGTCCATATACACCTCCATGGTCGAGCCAAGATGCGCGGCGAACATTTTATTCACCAACCTTTGATAGGTGGCACCCGTTCTTTAATCCAACGGCATGACCTTGTAACAATAGATTCCCTTTCCGTAACAACGGCTTTTTCTTGATCATCCGTGCATCATGATTGATTATACGTAAAGTGAAGTATTCCACCATCATATCAATCTTTGGTGGGAAACTATCCTTTGGGCATGCCTTATTCAAATCGTGAAATCAATACACACTCTGGTTTTCCGTTTTCTTCAACTACTACTGTTCGGATAATTAGTTATTTTTCAACAACTTGTCTACTTCTTCGTTGATAACTTGGTTTCGCTCTTGCGAACTTTTCATGGGTTTGTAACGGGATCTACGTTCAAGAGAATGATGTGTGGATCTATTCATGTCCCGAAAGTACTACGGTGGTCTTTTAGGAATTGAATTAAACGGGCCGAACCTCCGGATCCATTTGAGTTCCAATCTTTGTCGAATGGTGGATCTACGCCTTCCTCCAAGGCATCCATCTTATCAAAAGCTCAATATTTGTTTTCCATCCACGACTTTAATGTAACAAATCACGTGGATTGGTCCCTTCACTTCCACCGGTTTTGTTGGGAACTTGACCTTCGATGGTAAGAAGATGGAACGGCTTTCATTGCGTGCAACCATGGCCTTCCCAAGATCATGTTGTAAGAGTGTCAACTACCATCATCTAATCAGGTTACGCTTTTACCGTAGCGGGGAGGATGATTCTGCTGGCCAAGCTCTCATTCCCGTACCCAACTAGAGTGGCTCGGTTGGTGAGGATTGATTCCCATCTTTCCGGTGTGCCAAGAACACGATATCCGGCTGAGCTTCCGTTTACCAATATCCGCGATGGTGCAATTGCCCACATCCGGTGACCACCAAAGCGTCATCGTGGGGTACAATTTGATGTCGTTGCGGTGAAAGCGATAGTTGGCTTTTCGTCGGTGAACTGTGATATGGGTTGAGCCCTCCAGTTCTCTCATGCCACTCAATGAACCAAATGAATGACTTTCCGCACCTCTACCTCATTGGGCGCCCTTTGAGGGTAGTCTTTTGGGAATTCCTTACGTCTGTCCAGCCCTTTTTGTCCCTGAGACGGGTGTTTGAGTACCCTCTCGAGTAACTCTTCTTGATTTGCGTTTTTCAGTAGTGTGTCCGCTCCTATGAAAGGCACACCATAGAGTTGTCTCTTATATTGGATCGAGTTCATGGGTCGTGGCCAACCTCGTGAATCCTTTCCATGTGCCGCACTAACGGGTTGGGGAGGCCGTCAACCCAAATTTCTAAAGCGGTCTCTTGGCCCATCAAACTCATGCCTCCGCGTATTCGTTCGCCGTTTGAATCTCCAACAGTTGCATTCCGGCGGATTGTCCGCCGATCTCGGATACTCGAACTGCTGGCTCGCTTTACGCTCCGTTTGGCACAACACGCCTCTTTGGCATATCAATTGTTTCCTCTTCCAAGATCACAAAACTCGAGCCTTTGCAAGGTTTGCAAGAGGTTCACAGGCTTTGAACCATATAATCATAGATTTTGGTGCACAGAGTAACTTGAGCAGCGTTACCGCGACTACATCCGGACAATCCATAATCTCGACCTTCATATCATTGAATCTGGATGTAATTCGGGCGGTTCATTCCTCTCTGACCTATTCGTCCGGAGACAATGCGTCATAAATTGTTGTGCGCGTGAAACGACCTTATACTCCGTGATGGTAATCGACTGAGGCTCAAGCGAACACTTTGCACATTACCGCGTCTATCGAGGATGCGGTAGGGATCATGGCACTGAAGTGTATCACGTGGTCTCTGGATCGATGCTGTCATATAATGTAAACTTTGGTGTAGAAAAGCCCGGTGTGTTGATTTTGTAATTGCATCGACAAGCGGAGTGTCCGTATATCGTCATACCGGTCATTGGTTCGCTTCTTAATCGCCCGCCGTCGATTGTCCTTGTTCCGATTTTCCGGTGTGGACCAATGGGGCCGTGGAATAAGATTCCCACGATTCACTTCCTTAAATTTCTTGAACGAGCCCGTTCTCCAGTTTGTTCGAATCTCCCTCTTCAAGTTCTTTCCCCGGTTTTGCCCTTGTCTTACAAAATGGGTGTCACGGCATTGAAGGCTTAGTTGCTGTTAACACTGAACTTCGGCTACTTTGGGCCGCTTGATTGGACTAACTCCTCCATGAGGCGAGTTGCCGAGCGATTATCATTATCGATAGCTCCATTGAAGGTTATGGCGGGGCGTAACTTCTTCCTCTTGTTGGTCGGCATGATGACCATAGAGGATAAGGTTGACGTCGTTAGATGTCATTGGTAATATTGAGTAAATCTTCGATGGTTTTGGTGCCAAAACCTGATTCTCCTTGGCTTATGATTTCGCTTTAAGCGATTACGTGCACTCCGCGTAACACAAGCGGTGAAGTGAAGCTTTGTACGGTGTGCAAAGAAAGTCGGTATGTGAATTTGGACTTTTGAATATAAGATTTGAATGCGTACCTTTCTATGGGTGATAGTGAGATATTTATAGGCTTGGCTTCCTCATGAGGGTAGGAAAACCTAGCCGTCTTGATTCGAGCAAGTTTCAATTTTGCTCTCCATTTGGAAGGTTGGATATAGGAAGCGTATAGCATTGATTCTTGAATGAACTTTCTTATTTGGGAACTTTCCTCAACTCTTACCTCATTCAAGCTATGGAAGGCTTTAAGCCACAAATCGTCGCTTCTATTATCATGTGATCAACTTCTAGCTATGAGGATATCTGATCGTAATCGTTTAGACCCTATTATGGTTAGCTTCGGCTTTGATAATCAATCTTGATGACTTTTATCTTGGGCCTTATGTCCCCCGGTCCACCACCTGAACTACTAATTGATAGAAAAATTTGGTTACACAGTATGCTTAATTTAATTTTCATTTGTTTGTTCTTGGAAGCTGGGGGAGTCATCATTCCCAAGGAAAGTAACAATTAGTATAAAATTATAATTTAATAATTACTAATACTAATATAAGATAAAAATGATATATTAACAATACATAAAATTGTTTTTCTCCCGTGCATTCAGTGTCAAAGAACTATAAGATTAGTCGCAAAACTCATTAACCGTAAATTAAAAATCAACTAACCTATACATTGTGTGCCAATTTTTTTACTTCGCCACTTGCTGATAAGGTCTCTGTGAGTCACGTAGCGTAAGTGAAATGATGAAAGTCAATTATTCTTTATGTATCTATAAAGAAGTGTGGCTGATCATAATTAATTAGAAGGTGGTGTAAGTTATTGATGGGGACACAGGAGATTAGTAGACTGCAGCTTAATAAATTGGAAATGCCAATGCTTTGCAGGATAGGTAGTAGCCACGTCCTACATAGTCCAAGGCAGGGAGTTTGCTTTAAAGCAATGAATGGACAAGACATGGATTGGAAAGATTAAAGCAGCGAATGGACAAGACATGGATCCGAAAGATGTCGTTCATTGCTACGTAGAAACCGAAACCAACCATGCAAGAGCGCTTCAGGTAAAAGCTTTTGGCAAAATTATTCTATTTTTGTGAAAGATGAGATTGGAGATAAGATTTTGATTTTCAGTAAAATGAAGTTTCAAGCTGATCATACTGATTGGCTTTGCTTGCTTCTTAAGCAATAATCCAAACTAACAAAGACATTAATCGATTTAGATTTTTTTTTTCTTCATTATTTGGTATTCAGTTATTGCTTCTTTACAAAGATGTTAATTACTAGTAATTAATTTTGTCACAAATCTCAGTCATTACATGTGTCAACATTAATATAAAGCTCAGTTCAAATTAGACTAAGTCTACAGTTATTTGATATAATTTATATTAAAATATAAATAATGTATAAATTTTTTAAATTATTAGAAAAAAAAAAACCTTATTATATGTAAAAACTTGATTTTTTGCACAATGCCCCTGAAGTTTTCTCAATGTTTCATTATTATTTTTCCCTTGAACATTTCGTTTTTTTTGTTTGGACATCGCAACCCCTAAACATTTTCAGCAATGGTCTAAATGTTTTACATTGTTTAGTCTTTTAGGAACCACGACATCGTTTTCTCCAACCAACCCAACCCATACACACGGCTCCTTTGTTCTTACCTTACCGAGGAAAGCACATGGGCTTGGCTCCCTGAGGCCACTACAGAAGACGAGTGCTGTGGAGGTTTTGGGCCCAAAAAGGGTTCAAGAGTTTCAGTTCATAACTAGAGAGTACGAGGCCATACGCAATGCTTTACGTTAACTAATCGTTCTTCTATAAATTTGAGCTCTATGTACCAGGCCAGCCCAAGTTTAGGACATTCGATTTGACTAAGTCAATGGTTCAAAATATGAAGGAACTAATTTTTTTATTATTTTAAATACTCTCACTTTCACACTTGACCAACGGCATATAAATATATTTTAATATTCAATGCAATAATGCACGAATCCGTAGGTCCCACGTGATGTTGCACACAGAGGTCAACAAGTTGGAATTCACTTCTCTGTCCAGACATGCCCCTGCTGCTGCAAAAATGAGTTTTATATACAGGGGAAGGCACGTTTTATTATTGATAAAGGTTTTTGACAAGTTTAATTATAATATTAATTAAAAAAAAAACCCTTATAATATACTCAATCCTATATCTTCTAATACTACCTTGCATGAATGATAAACAACATGACATATTAAGTGTATCCAACCCAATCACGTCCCAATCATGTCCACAAACTTCCAAATTCCAGAGTTTTGGTCAAGTTTTACTCAAATCATTAACATACATATATATACACTTTCAATATATATATATATATATATATATACGTTAGGTGGTTGCGTATTTAAGAAAAAAAAAAAATCCTATAACCTCTGATCCTCTATTATTACTTGTTTGTTAAAGGTTTATTTGGAGAAAAAAAAGCTAAGAAGTTCTGAATAATCTTACTTTATTATTATTATTATTGATGGTTTATTTATTTTTTGGGTACAGGATTTGGCTAAGAAAAGGTGACATCCTGATCCTGAGAATTAACCTCAGTTCCTCGGCTGAATTCACCTTGTGACAAAAATCCTCCTCGGTTCAAATCATCATCGTCGACAAGTCAGATTCGTATCCCTCATACCCAACAAATTAAATAATTATAAAAAAATTTTATTGGCACAAACAAGAAGTTTTCTTCTTTTTATTCTTTTTTTTTATATATATATAAAAAAATGTAGTATAAGAAGTCACAAAATGGATATAATATAGAAGATAATTATAGTTCTCCTAATATTTGCTATTGTAAGACGGATACTTTTATTATATGGAACACAAAAAAACAGTTGGCCAATTAAACAAGCAGTACTTAGCTTAGTCCTTAATTAACTAATTAAGGAAAAACTTCAATGACAGATCTGAAACCCAAGAGATGGCTTATCTTGTAGTTTTTAAAGCCTGCGCCAGAAATTATCTGAGCCCATTCTTTCTCACTTCTTTCTTTCCCATTGAACATGGTCATCATCATCATATCAAAGCATAGTTTTGCTTGAGTTGACACTTGATCTACTTCATCATCATTCTCAGAAATCATCATTTCCACGATGATCACCTTTCCCTTTGATCCGTTTCTTGTACCTATTGCGTGCTTGCATCGCTCAAGTATTCTCACACATTCTTCGTCAGTCCAATCATGCAGCACTGACTGTTTGTTCATACACAAATTAAACCAAAAAATTATTAGTACTACAAGTATATGTTAGAAATTTTGGTTTTTCTTTTTTAAAATTAGTCTAATTCAAAAATTTTACCTTCAACAAAACAGCCTCTGCTGAAGGAATGGAGTCGAACATGTCCCCTCCAACATATTTCAAGTTGTTGCTTCCCTGCAAATCGGCAACCACATGTGGCTGATCAAAGACGGTGCACTCCATACTAGGAAACTCTTTGGCAATGGCCTTGGCCATAGTACCGGTACCTCCTCCAACATCAACCAAAGACTCTAGTCCCTCGAACACACCCTTACACCTTTCGATGACCATCCTCGTCGCTAAACGAGCATCACTAGCCATGGATTCATTGAATTTCTGACTGATATCAGGGTGAAGGACTGTGTAGTCCCAAAATTTCATACCATGCGCCGTATCGAACGGCGTTGGGTCGTCGTTTTGGAACCAAGTGCTCAGAGGATCCCATAGTGAAGTCAGAATGGGATGAAGAATAACAGGCAAGAAGGGTGCCATAGTAAAGGGATTGTCCTTAAGAAGTAGCTTAGAGGCAAGAGTGAGAACATAACCTTCTTCTTCTCCGTCAATTTTCTCCAGACGAAAGAAGCCGGCGTGAACCAAAATGCGCATGATTCGGTAAACAAAAGGGGCTTTTGAATGGTGAACTGGTAATGAAGAAACAAGATGTGAAAGAGGCATGGGTTTGCCATGGCTGTGGATGGTTTCTAATATGCCAAGTTGGGCCGCACATTTAAGTGCACCTGAATTTACGTAGCTGTATATGTGGCTAAATATGTGTGCTTGAGCCTCAAGTAGCTCCGTAGCATTTTCTTCCACAACCAAATCTTTGTTAACCACTCTCAAGCTCTTTGATTCCTCCATTTCTGCTCTCGTTGTAGATGTAGTCCATTGTCAAGTGAGCTCTCTCTATATATAATTAAGGCCATGTTTAAGACGTCAAATTGGACTAAGTCAGCCGTATAGATTCCACTTCTCCAGTGGTTTGATTGTCGTATTGTTGTATTTCATACGGTCGCAATGGGTTGGTGGGGAAAATATTCAGAAAAGCAAGACATGAAGAGCACATCAACGTAGACCAGGACTACTCAACTCTGTATTAAAGAAATTTGGAAACAAGGCACTGGTCAACTAAAAATGACACTCAGTTGGCGTTATAGATTTTCAGCTTATTGGATTGGTGGTTGGCGATAAAATCATTAAAAAAAATAAAATTAAATCTGAACCGTTGGACTAATTTAACGACCCATGTTAACGCCCGCATTTGAAAAACAAACAATAATAATAATAAAATTTTGAGAGTGCTTTTTTTCAGGACGCCGCTTGCTGTAATAAAGTATAAACCCCTGATGGGATGGCATGGAGCCGAAATTACAATTTGATAATTTTTTTTTTTAAATTTAATTTGGCATTTTAATTTTCTTTATATGGACGAGAATTATTTTAACATTAAAAGTTTTTAATTTGAAATTTTTAAGTTTACATTTCCATTTCGACTTTTAATTCTTTAATTAATAAAACTATATTAATTTGCATTTTTTTTTAAATTTATGTAATAAATCTAAAATTATATTAACTCCAAATTAAATTAATAAAATAAAAAAAAGTTAAATTGAACTATAAACGCCACTGTTGGCACCATATTATCTCTAATAGTGGATTTATAGTGTATATATATATATATGGATGGATATATAATATATGGATCCGGTGGCAAGAATTCAAGAGTGGTTGTGCATTAATTATTTGGACTTGGACTGTTGGACAGGTCGCTCAGACCCACACAAAAAATATATTATTGCTCCCTTGTTGGTCTTGTCGCAATATATATATATATATATATATATATTAGTGGCAAGATATGTTAAATATATACCAGCAACAATATTATATTACTAGCGTTTCATTACTTCTTGCCTTGATGACGCAGAAATTTATCCGAACAAAGAATATTGTAACACATTTTCTGGAAGAAGTCATGACCAGTTAACTAAATAAATGTAAAATTGCCTGCAGAAAAGAAGTTTGAGGTTTTTAATTAGGAATTTTGACCATCTGTTTTCTGTTCCCTTATATTTCTTCCTAATTATATGGCGTAGGAGCCTCGTATACAAGCCAAATTCATGGCTACCTTCAATGCTCTTGACTTATAAATTTAAAAATCTAAAATATCGTTATCTTAAAAATCTATTATATATTTGAGTATTCATCTTTATATGGTCTCTATAGTAGACTTCATATTTTCTGAACTTTTGCGCTGGTAATTTAGATATTTTCACTACTTCATTATAACTTGACACATATTTAATATATATATTTTTTCATGTATTAAATTTTATTAAAAAGAGATAAAAAGATATAAAATAAAACAGATGATCTGAATTTATTAATAATTAATAGCTTCTTGATTCTCAACATCTGCTTGATGGATTTCACGAAGTGTTTGCGAAACTTGTATGACCGTTGATTTGATCCGTATCCCATAGTGTACCTCTAAAGCTATTTATGGTTCCAACTTTTATCCGGCATCAAATGAGATCCATGTATGTTAATACATAATTTAATTTGAGATCAGTTATTAACAAATATAAAAAGAAAGCTTAATGAGGTTTATTTTATTTTATTTATTACATATGTAAACAAATCGATGTACAGAGGAAACCAAACTCATTCCTGTACTTGTTGCTTCCCTCCATATCCACCCCACAAAAACTCATTCCCTTTATCGTCTTCTGCGCATGCTTGTTCACACCAGCTTCTTTGCAAAACATCAACGAAAAACGAAGAAGAAGAAGAATACTCTTTAACACTTGCTTTTCGGCTTCTCCCAAAAGAGCGCTGGCCAACAAAATCTCACCCAATATTTTCCATATCGGACGCCGATTCACTGTCTCTAAATCCAATGCTATCCTTGAGCACTTGGTTTAAGAATAGTGACAAAACTGTGTTAGAGACGGCGCACCTGACGAACATTTGGTATTCAACAAATCCTGACACAGCAACGAACAACTCCATGTTTAACGAGATGATGGTAATAGACTCTCGGTTAATCGCAACGGTGATGTTAAGAGAGTGTAAAGAGGTGTTTGAAGGTGTGAAGTCATTGGTGGATGTTGGAGGTGGCACAGGGACTATGGCCATGGCAATAGCCAACACCTTCCCTCACATGAAATGCACTGTGCTTGATCTCCCTAATGGTGTTGTTAGTTTGCAGGGCACTGAGAACTTGGCTTTTGTCGCAGGGGACATATTTGAAGCAATACCTCCAGCAAATGCTATTCTTCTCAAGGTATGTATTTGAATTATTAATCAATGCTGTCTTAAAACTTGCATACAAGATTTTTATTTATGGATTTATTGTTTTCTAAGCGCTTGAAGTTACTGATTAATCAGCGAATCCGGAGAAGAACCCAAAATCAGTTCTTGAAACTATTCCTTCCTTGAGGTGCACTCACTTCCAAACGAACAGTACATCACCGAACCAGTCTTGAACCCACTAAACCACTTAGCCCACTGTTCTTCCAACGTAGACGTCGGCGGCTCCGGTATGGTGGGTCCCGAGAGAACTCTCTTTCGAGATAGTCTAAGTACTTTCCTTCAGTCTCTTTACAAGTCCTGTAAGCCAAAGGATCAGCTTCTCGAAGACTCATAGATAACCGTTCGTAAAATCTGGCATCGCTGCGGCGCTGCCTAAAATTGAAGCCATTAAGGAAGCCAAATCTCGAGTTTCATGAAGCCGGAGATTGATCAGCGAATCCGGGTATCCTGGCGGCGGAAGCATAAAGTCAGTTCCGCTTACTTCTACTCCGGTGAACTTCCTTGTCGGAGACAAAGTATAACCTACTGTCACAGGACTTATAATGCAATAATGCAACGATAATGCCTAATCTCCTAGCCAACTTTGGAACCCAATGAGTGAAATCGAAGAAGATGATGTCAGGTTTTAATTTCAAGAAGAAGACGTTTAATATCTGGCTCTGTGCGATCCATGGCGGCAGGGACGATTCCACACTATGGGCTGCCTGGGCTGCCCAATTGCTTTTTTTAAAATTTTTTTTGCAACTAAAGTAAATAGCCCATCAAAAAACAAAAAAAAACAAACCCACAGCCCAATGCCTAATTAAACAAGTAACAGTCCAACGGAAAAAGAAAAAAACACTTTCATCTTCAGACTTAAAGGTTTCGAACTAAGGAGAGGAGCGGCGACCAGCTGATGAAGCAAGTAATTGAAGAGAGGTTCTGCAGTTTCAGATCTGTTAAAAGGTTGGTCAATGTTTTATAATTATCAGACACTTCAAAGAAAAAATTAAGATATTGTTAATGCTTTAAATTATATCTCACAATTAAAATATCAACTTCAAATTTTAAGAGATGGTAGTTGGGATGAGCTATTTGCTATTTGAAAAAATTATATTTTTTTTGTGAATAATATAATATTGAGACACTTGATATGAGTGCTTCATATAAGCATGGTACAGGTCGTTCCTGTTAACAAAGAGATTCTATTACAATTGAGCATTATTATCGAGTTGATATATTTAATAATATAATAGATTTTCAGTTGATGGAGTTGAATAATATATTTTCAGAAAATACTGTGGAGCTACTTTGTCTTAGCTCAACGTTGGATCCTTCCCATGGCTTTAGATCATTTAACATTGATGATATTTGTAAGCTTACTGATAATTCTATCCCGAAGACTTCAGTCATTCTGATTTATATCCTTTGAGAATACAATTGAGGGTATTATAAGTTATCAATGAATCGTCTGAACTTTCAGAATATTGATTTAATTTTACATTATATCATCGATTAGTTGAAACAAGTATGACTGAAGATTTTTACTTGATTAGTAGATTGATTCGTTTGGTATTGACACTTTCGGTTTCTACATCAACGACAGAAAGAGCCTTTTCATCTATAAAATTCATTAAAAATCGACTTCGGAACAAGATTGAGAATGAGTTTCTTATTGATTGCATGATCATCTATATAGAAAGAGACTTTGCAACAAGTATAGATGATCATTCAATTATTAATGAGTTTTACTCAATGAAGAAGTGTAGAACACAACTTAAATAGTAATTTATTGTATTTGTTTTATGAGTGTAAAACTTATTACGTTCCTTATCTTTGTGTGTACTTTCTTATTTTAATAATAAAATATACTCGTATTGTCAAATTTTATTTCTTTTAAAAATTTTTAATAATGTAAAAATAGCTCATCGAATCTATAAATTATGTATTCGTCACTGCATGGTGGTCATTATGAGAGGGTACAATGGATAAGGTACGTCAAAAGTAGTCTCGGTGCCGGGCGGGAGGCCATTGACATGTGGGACAGTTATGGGGACGAAGGTAATGAGGTCTGGGAAGCGATTGGAAGACTGTAACTTGGGTTGTGTTTTGGTGGGGTTGAAGTAGGATATTTTGTGACCTAGTTTTGCTAGTTTGTTTGCGACGTGAAGGAATGGTGTAAGGTGGCCAATAGCGAACCAAGGGTACATTGCAATGTGCAAAGCTGGAGGTGTTTTTTCCATTATGATCTGTTAAAACAAAGCGAAAAGTGTGAAGGAGGAGAAGAAAAATGTTGAGGAATGGAATTTAAATGAATGGATTTATACGTTAAAGGCTCGTTTGGTTGCTGCACCGGTTAAGATTGGACTGGACTAATTGCAGTAAAGAAAAGAACATACATCTATCTGTATTTGTCTGTCATCATTTGTTCTACCAACCAAATAATGATAGAATTCATATAAAAATAATAATAACATATTATTTAAAAAATAAAAAAATATACATATTAATTATTATTCATTATAGTGGTGATATTTTTATTTTATCTTTTTTTTTTAAAAATGAAATGTTATTATTTAATTGGTAGGAAAAAAAAAATGAACAGACATATAAAGATAAATGATCTCTATCTTTGTTAAATATCACAACTGATTGTTGCATTCTCATCAGGTTTATCGTGTAGAAATGACTCTAATTTTACACTCAAACTCTAAATTTAAGAATCTGGCTTTCTTTTCTTTTCCTCGACAATGAAAGATCAACGAGTCGCTTTTACATATATGGCTTCCACGCAAAAAGAGAGGAGCCGGTGTTAAATTTGGAGTTTCGTGATTTGGCTTAGCTGTTAATTATTGAAACGTGTCACTATTTAATAGGTCTAATAGGTCTTCGATATGTTGGCGAGTTACGAGTAATTTGGGAAGTTTAATTTATGTATTTACTATTTCGAGTTTTCAGTGTTTTCCAATTGTATAAGTGTATGCATTTTATAAAAAAAAAAATAAAAATGTTAGCATTTACCAAAGCTCGATATAAAAACTCTAGGTCGCGGACATAAATATGAGGTGTTGGATTAAAACAACAGTGCATTTTGTCTAATAAAACTTTCTATCTATATTTTATTGACTAATTTTATTTTACCATGAAAATACTTGCATTGTAAAATCTTAACCACTGAATGAATGGACAGTTAAAATTTTAACTTGAATTTCAAAATAAAAACTTAAATGATAGTTGTGACAACTCTTAATATATAGTTGTCACATAAGCAATCCTGTTGAGATTTAACTTTGAAAGCTACTTCTCAAGCATCACTTAACTAAAATGTACGATTGTTGATTAGAAACGAATTCTCTACGACTCTAGTAGTACAATATTGTTTTTTGAATTTGATAATATATATATATATATATATATATATACACATAAATGTTATTATGGCGCGTCATTTCATAATACATTCTTGTGATACGAAAAATTCAGCGTTAACTTTTTTGATGACCTGATAATTTTTTTTGAATGTCTTCTTGCTAGTAGTAGAGAGATCGCCTTGTCACTAGTAGTAGTAAGATCTCACTATTCTTAGCGAGAAGGCAAGATTGGTTCATTACATGCCTTCTCGCTAGTAGTAGAGAGATCTTGCTACTACTAGTGAGAAGGGAAATATGTTTTCATTATATGCCTTCTTGCTAGTAGTAGCGAAATCTCTACTACTTAGCGAGAATGATTCTTATAAAAATATATTGCAAGATCTCTCTACTACTAGCGAGAAGACATATAATGAAAACATATTTCCCTTTTCGCTAGTAGTAGCGAGATCTCTCTACCACTAGCGAGAAGACATGTAATGAATTGATATGCCTTCTCACTAGTAGTAGCAAGATCTCGCTACTATTAGTGAGAATGCAAGATTAGTTCATTATATGTCTTTTTGTTAGTAGTAGAGAGATCTCACTACTATTAGCGAGAAGAAAATATATTTTCATTATATGCTTTTTCACTAGTAGTAGTAAAATCTCTCTACTGTTAGCGAAAAGGTAAGATTGGTTCTTATTTCGCTAGTAATAGCGAGAACTCTCTACTAATAACAAAAAAGTATATAATGAAAATATATTTTCCTTTTCTACTTTTATATATATATTAACAAATTAAACACAGGAAACAGTCCTCGTACATACACATCATATTTGCCCCTGTGGTAAGTTAAATATATTGTTCTATGTTAAAAATTTATCAATAATTAATCTAAAAATATAATTAATAATATATTATACATCTTAATATAATCATAATCGAGCAATATTTCAGCCGAAGGATATGTGCATAGTAACTTTTATACATCACGACTATCGTGGCAATAGAATTGAGTGTATTGTATTTATCCAACCGTCCAGATTTAGGTCTTTAATATATATATATTTTAAAGTACGGATATATATATATAGTACAGGTCTCTCACACAACACACCGAGACAAATACATATATTATATATGTATACATGAATCTCGTGGCAAGACATTTTCTGCACATAATAATATCATATTACTAGCGTGGCTCTTTCTCTTTGACTCGAGATATATTAATTAATAGATATATAATTTACTTTTACAATAATAAAAGGAAGGTCAATGGTTTTTTGAACTAAAATAAAAATAAATATAAAGATCCTTATATGTATGCATGAATGGTTTGCGTATTGTAATATTATAGAAATTAGGTAGCTGTCACTATTGCGTGTAAAACTTCACAAGTATGGATAATTAATGTCGCTATATATGCATGAAGCTTGTGGCAAGGTTTTTCCACATGATAATAGTATATTATTAGTGGTTCTTTCATCTTGCCTGGAGATATCTTAATCAATAGATGTGAGATCCGGTACTAATTAACAATAATGAAAGAAAGCTCAATGGTTTTTATTATTTATTGGAAAAAATAAATAAATGAGGATCTTATAAGTATGGTGGTCTTGGGGATGCAGATGTATAGAAAACAAAAGCAGGGTTTTCTTTTTTTCTTGAGAGACAGCCACAAACCTGAAAATGGATGATATGGATTATGAAATGTATAGCTCTAGGGAGCTACTTGAAGCTTATGTTCATTCTCGGGTTTATTATCACAGCCACATAATAAAGCCCTTGGCATTAAGGTGTGCCATAGAGTTAGGCATACCAGATCTCATGCAAAACCATGGCAAACCCATTACTCTCTGAACTTGCTGCTTCCCTCCATATCCACCCCACAAAACCCAGTTCCTTTCTCGTCTTCTGCGCGTCCTTGTTCACACCGGCTTCTTTGCAAAACATCAACAACGACACGATGAAGAAGAATACTCCCTCACACTTGCTTTTCGGCTTCTCCCTAAAGAGCGCTGGCCAACAAAAAGCATACCACTTTCCATTACCAACACCCCGCAGGATTCACTATTTCTAAATCTAATGCTATCCTTAAGCTCTTGGTTTAAGAATAGTGACAAAACTGTAATAGAGACGGCGCGTAAGCGAACGATGTGGGATTTGGCAAGTCGTGACAAAGGCCTAAACTCGTCGTTTAACCAGATGATGGCGAGAGACTCTCGGATAATCGCAACGGCGATGTTAAGAGGTGTCGAGAGGTGTTTGAGGGTGTTAAGTCATTGGTGGATGTGGGAGGAGGCACAGGGACTATGGCCAAGGCCATAGCCGATGCCTTCCACACATCAAATGCGCTGTGCTCGATCTCCCTCATGTTATTGCTGGTTTGCAGGGTACCCACAACTTGGATTTTCTCGCAGGGGACATGTTTGAAGCAATACCTCCAGCAAATGCTATTTTACTCAAGGTGTGCTTATAAGTTATTAATTAATGCTATTAAAACTCGTATACAAAATTTTTCTATAAACTTCCATCTTCTTGTTACTATTAGTACAAGTACTGCATTTTTTTCTAAATCCAAGAAAAGTTGCTGAGTACAGCATCGAGAAAAGTTCAAGAAGTATACTATAAAATATTACATATGTACACCAATAATTTTAGTTTGACTAAGAAAAAATTATAAATAATACAATCTTGTAATCATTGTTTTGATCTACAAATAATTTGTTTAACATTGAGATTTTTTTTTTCCCTTGCTTTGTATATATATAACAACAATAGTGGATTCTTCATGATTGGAATGATGAAGAATGTGTGAGAATATTGAAGCGATGCAAAGAAGCAATTCCAGGAAAAGGAGAAGGTGGGAAAGTTATGATCATAGAAATTGTAATTGAAGAAGATCAGATGGATAAGAATTCATATGAGGCACAACTTCAATTGGATATGGTGATGATGGTGATGCACTCTGGTAAAGAACGAAATCAAATGGAATGGGAGAAGATCTTCCTTGCTGCAGGATTTAGTGACTACAAGATAACCCCTGCATTTGGAGACAGGTCTCTCATTGAATTGTACCCGTGAAAACCAATTTTATGTGGGGCCTCGTTGTTGAATTTGATTATCATAATGTTGGTTTGGTTCTTGTAGCTTTCATTTTCTAGCATAATAATGTAATAAAGCAGCTTTCATTTTCTACCATAAGAATGTAATAAAGCAGCTGATTGGATTCTAAAACAGCTTCCTATTCTGACCGTGTATTTCTGTTAACCATGAAAGTTACGCGTTTTGTTTCTTGCCAAAATTTTATGGATATGAATATGAAAAATATTAAAAACGATATATATCTTTATAAAAATAATATTTTATATGGATAATAATAAATAACATCTTTGATTTATTTTTTTCCCAAAAGCACATCAATTTATCATTTCAAAGGTTTCTTATATTTTTAGAGTTGTATCCTAAGTTTTCCAAACTTTATTTTAAAATGGTAACCGAATATATTTTGAAAACATTTTTTAATAGTTTGAGAATTCAAAAATTAGAATCTTGTGTCTTCCATTTAAAAGTTTCTCTTGTGTACTGCTCTCCCCACTGCACATAGTTGACATTTTCAGACATATAAAAAGCTTTAGAAATATTTTAAAAATAATTAAAACATGTGACGAGCATTTCCAACTGTATACTTTATTTGAAAAACTATATTTTTCAAAATAAAGAGCAACTTGAAGAATTTTTCAAAGATGAAAAGAGGAAGATTTGTAAACCCACTCCAACATGAATACTGCTTGTATTTGTAGTTTATTAATATATGTGATATTGGAAAAAGCTCAGTACGGTACTACTTTTCACTAATTTAACTCCCTGTGGAAAAAGAATCCAATGTCAGATATATTAATAATAGACAAACGTTAACCCATCTTTTCCGTTTGTCACGTTTTTATTATTATTATTATTTATTATTTTTGTATTTTTGAAAGAAAGCTAAAATTAAAGAAACTCTCTCTTCAATCCTCTGTTGGCGTCGCCTACCAATCTCCCTCTGCAACTCCATCAGTTCCACCGTCCTTGTCGACATCTCAAAACTCCAACACCTCAATCTAACTTTCTCACCACTCTCGCAGACCTCCCTTTTTTGTTTTTGTTCTTTTCTTCTTGAAGGTGTCTTTCAACTTATTGATTCTGTTGAGATGATTGTGCCATGCCTCTTAAAACTGGCTTTCTGGATCAATAAACAACTTTTTTAAAGAAAAGGAGTAAAAAACTTAGTAAACTTGTTGCACTTCATGATGAAAGCTCTGGGTTAAAAGTTTGGCCCTTGTTTATACCTCCATTTTGGATCTGATAATGGGTTTGGGAGGGTGATGCCTTGGACGAAGGTGGTCGGGAATGGGCTGGTAGATTCAGATCCGGTGATGTGTTTGGGAGGCTGACGTGGTTGAAGTGCAGGTGATGTTGATGGTGAATGTGGATGAGCCTGGACTCCATTACTGTTGTTGACGAGGGAGAGAGAAGCTGAAAAAGAGACCCAAAAGACGAAGAGACGTGGAACCGAAAAGCAGAGGTTGTCGTTTCTCTGTTGGTGATTAATTTGACATGAAATCTTTTTCCACGTGGAGTTAAATTAGTGGAAGTAGCACTGAAGTGGTAGGTACTCCAGGAGTACTATAATATTTTTTGTGACATCGGTGCACATGTAAAAAAATAATAAATAAAAGTATTAAAATATTTAATTAGACATTGAATTTGATTTTTTATATTAATTTAAAGGGTTAAATTTACCCTTAAATTTTAATTTTTAAGAGAATGAGGTTAAGAAAGAGCCTCTTGGCTCCAAATCACCTAATCTTTGCTTGCGGCTCAAAAAGTCAAATTTGGTTACCCTTTATTTTAAATCTTGTACTATTATAGAAAATATATAATTTATACAGTCACGGCAAAAAAAGAAAAGAAAAGAAATTGACATTCATGTAATATTTTATCATTAAATATACTTTTATAACCGAGAATTAAAAAATTATTAAAATTAAATACGACTTAACTTTCATTATTAGATTTTATAGCTAAACCTTTAAAAATATTTAGGCACCAACTTTTCGTCCAATAATGCCGACGTGACTTGTATTTTGTAAGCTACAAATTTATTTCATTACTAAATAATATTTAATAAAAATAATATTTTATTTGAGTTAGTTATAATTTTTTTCCTACCTAAAAAATTTAAATAATATTAAAGTACAAAACATTTTTACCACTATAGATAAAATGCGGTGGCAAAATCGTAATTTTATGAACATTTTAAAAAAATTCCGGACTGTACTATTTATTTATTTATTTTTCCTTTTCTTTCTTTCTTCTCCCCTCAGCCTCTGTATTTTCTCCCGACCCTCAGCCCCCTCTTTCCCTCTTTGTAGCCACGCCGCCACATCTCCGGAGGAGCTTGCCACCGTCGCCAACCAATGCCACCAGCCCTCGCGGCGATCCTCAGTATATGAGGCAAGCTTGCGAAGGCAGCTTGAAGTGGCTCGGAATTGATAGCATCGATCTCTATTACCAGCATCGGATTGACACCCGGGTCCCAGTCGAAGTCAAGGTTTGTGATCTCTTTCATTTTTCACTGATTTTTGTTTCTCTTTCGCAAATTTCAAAGTTGCTTTTGTATGAAATTTCTAAAACCAGTCTATAACATGGTGTTCTCTATCTATCTCTTTCTTTTTGTGCGGGAATCAAATTGGTTGTGCGGGAAACAAAGTCATCAGAGTATATATATATATATATATATATATAAAACAAAATAACAAACTTCCAACAAGACTTTTAGTTTGGATGTCAAAAAATAAAAATTTTACCCAATTTTTTTTTTCTTGTGGATGAACCTTCGTTACAAAACCATGAAGCAATGTAGACCCCAAAACTACACTTGGCTACTAAAATTCCTTAAACCTTTATCCTCTCTAAAAGGATCCTCTTTTATTTCTCCATCTTTGCCAAGATTTTTGCTGAATGAAATCAACATTCTGAGTATATGTACACAAGAAGCTCGTGGCAAGCAAAATTAACAAATAATAATATTATCATACTAGTGGTTCTTTCTTTTTGCCTCTAGATATGTTAGTTGTTAGATATGAGATCAGGTACTAATTAACACTAATGAAAGAAAGGTCAATAGTTTTTTTTGTTTTTTGTTTAATTGGAAATAAAAATAAATAAATAAGGATCCTTATAAGTACAATGGTTTCGGGGATGCAGATATACAGAGCAAACAAAAAGCAGGGTTTTGCTTTTCTGAGAGACAGCCACAAAGCTGAAAATGGATGTTATTGATTATGAAATGTACTGCTCCATTGAGCTACTTGAAGCTGAAGTTCATTCTCGGATTTACTGCCAGAGCCACATAATAAAGCCCATGGTGTTAAGGTGTGCCATAGAATTAGGCGTACCTGATCTCATGCAAAACCATGGCAAACCCTTTACTCTCTCTGAACTTGTTGCTTCCCTCCAAATCCACCCCACAAAAACTCATTTCCTTTATCGTCTTCTACGCATCCTTGTTCACTTTAACTTGTGAAAATTATATAAAAATTTAAAATTTATTTAATCTGCATAGACAGTCAAGTTTATATTTAGATTGTTATTAAATACTTAAATAATTATCACAAAATATTATAATAACTAATTAAATATATAACTTCTAATATAATTATAAAAAATATTAATAAGGTAATTTAAAGGACTATAACTATACTTCAACATACGTTTAATTATATTAAAACATTTCACTTTAATAGAAAAATAGTTCTCAGTTGAAAATGAAATAAAAACAATATCACCAATAGGTAGACAATATTATTGTTTTATTTAGATATTCTCAAGGAATCTCCTATCGAGTTACCACGTATTTATCATCTCTACAAGTTTGAATAAGTAAACGGTCTAAGCATGCTCACATGGGAAAGAAAATAAAAAAAACGTGAGTTTACAAAATTCAGTAGGCTTTTTCAAAAATCATACAAGACGTCAAAAGCAAACATATAACTTCATATACCAACAAAGATCACATTATCAAACATGTCATACACCTGCTTAATCATGAATGTCTTACATATTTAAAGATTTATGACATTTCATAGCTCATCATAAATTTATAATATAATTAAAAAGAAAACTTATAATGCATGCATGATTAATGAGCTTATCCTATAATGGTTGGATTTCCATATAAAATATCAAAGGGGTGCATGCGTCTCAATTTCACTTATAGCATAACACCGTAAACATTTCAGTCTACTTATAGCTTACAACATATCAAAAAGAGGGGTGCATGCGTCTCAATCTCACTTTAGCAATAACGTAAGCATTTAGTACTTATAGCTTACAACATATAAGGGGTGCATGTGTCTCAATCTCACTTTAGCAATATACCAAGCATTTCAGTCTACTTATAGCTTACATAGTTTGTCATAATCAAACCCAAAAACTTATATAGCGCGCTTTCAAAGTACCAACCAAATGCAATGTACCGTTTATAGTCCGTCGTACATTATTGTGCATATGCATGTGTTCACTAATTCTTGATAAAATAAATATGCATAAATCACATACTTATCGTATTCATCAAATCCACATTATTATGACAATAATCTCAAAACTTCCAAGACATGTTAACCAACAATTACATATGGAAAAGCACAACAACTGTATTGTAAAATTCACAATAAATTCAAATCTCGTCTAAATCACATGATTCCAAAAGCATTAGAATCTCTTTGATGTCTTAGATTTACCATAATTTTCTCATAAATTTCAAAAGTAAGTAAATATTTAATATCTACTATCTAATATGAGCTATCACGATTCTCTGATGAACGGTGATGTTCAAACAATTTTAAATAATTCCATAAAATCATTTTCAGCCAAAACTAGCGGCATTATAACCATATCAGATATAGGTAGCTGTGGAAATTCATTCATTCTAATCCAAATAAGGAAACTAAACACGTTTTATAGAAAATCCATATCTATTTTAGTATTCCAGCAGCAATATCTTAAACTTAAAAAAATTCATAACTCACTCATAATAGATCGAAAAATAGAAGTTTTAAGTCGAGAGTGTTTATAAATATCTTAAATCTAACTGTAAAAGTTTCAAAGAGAAATAAATCTATATGCCCCACGAAATTCTACCGAAAACACTCATTGGTCATAATTTTCCATATTAACAGTATGAGTTTCGAAAAATTATAACTATTTCTACAAAAATCCGATTGAGGCCAAACGAAAAGGAGAATGTTCTTAGAAGACAGATCTAATGACAAAAAATATATATAAAAATATTGAACATATATTGGTGTTACGAAAATCTATCAAACTCATCAAATAGTGTATAAATCGTAAATCTCTTCATAATAATAAAAGTAGAAATAATATATATATATATATATATGTATTATCCAGAAAATCATCAAATAAAACGATTTGTTTAGGAAAAACCTACCTTAATCTCTTGAGTCCTCAACAGATTCGAAAAGTTCCCCGTCAGAAAACCAAAATGAACCAAAACGCCTTTTTGAATAAAAAGAATGAGAGGAGGAAGAATTGATAATTGAAAAGGTTACAGAGAAAAAGAACGTAGATAGGAAAAAAGAACCTATCTTCAGTTTATATACTGTCTTTAAATAGACAATTTCTAGGGTTTTGTTATTAATTACGGAATTATTTAATAGATATACCAAATAATAATTTTTCATAATTACATAGTCAACTATCATAAGTATTATTAATTAAAAACCTATTAATTATCATAATTGCAGTGATTCTTAAAATCTACCAAAAAAAAAATGACAATTAATTGAAAAACAACCATTTAATAAATATTCAAAATGCTAATCAAATTAATGACTATTAAATTGCCAATTAGGGTTTTGAAACCCTAATTCATGCTAAGGGTCCCACATGGCAAGTGGTGACAAAGGCCTAAACTCGCTGTTTAACGAAATGCTGGCAAGAGACTCTCGGTTAATCGCAACAGTGATGTTAAGAAAGTGCAAAGAGGTGTTTGAGGAAGTCAAGTCATTAGTGAATGTAGGAGGAGGCACACTTCCCACACATCAAATGCACTGTGCTTGATCTCCCTCATGTTATTGCTGGTTTGCAGGGTCCCCAGAACTTGGCTTTTCTCGCAGGGGACATGTTTCAAGCAATACCTCCAGCAAATACTGTTTTACTCAAGGTACGTATATCAATTATAAATAATACAATATTGTAATCAGTGTTTTGATCTGCAAGTAGATTGTCTACCATTGTAATTTTTTTTTATTTCCTTTTTTTTTTATGTATATAACAACATTAGTGGATTCTTCATAATTGGAATGATGAAGACTGTGTGAGAATATTGAAGCGATGTAAATAAGCAATTCCAAGAAAAGAAGGTGGAAAAGTCATGATTATAGAAATGGTAATTGAAGAAGATCAGATGGATAGGGATTCATATGAAGCACAACTTTATATGGATATGTTGATGATGGTGATGCAGTCTGGTCAAGAACGAAATCAAATGGAATGGGAGAAGATCTTCTTTGTTGCAGGATTTAGTAACTACAAGATAACTCCTGCATTTGGAGATAGATCTCTCATTGAATTGTACCCTTGAAAACCAAGGCCTTGTTGTTGAATTTGATTATCATAATGTTGATTTGGTTCTTGTAGCTTTCATTTTCTACCATAAAAATGTAATAAAGCAGATGATTGGATATCTAAACTCTCTCTCTAGTTAATTTTTTAGTACATTAATTTATTAGTTTATATGTTTTACGCACTAATATTCATATATATTATTTTTTTTTGATAATTAAATTCTCTTATGGGAATAGTAAATAAATGCTACTGGAATATATGACGGATTATTCGAATCCGAAGCATCTCATAAGAGAAAAGTGGATAATACCATTAGACTGTCCCCTAAGATACATTTATATATATTAATTGATACAACAAAAAAGATGAAAGTTAAAGTAGAAAAAAAAATTGAAAATGTAGAGTCATAATAAGAGAGCAAAATTAACAAAGAATATATATAAAGAGTATTCATGTTTAAATAATCTTACAAATTTCACTTTTTTGTTGCTCTTTATTTTAAAAAATATATATACTTTTTAAAATAAAATATATTATTAAAGATGCTCTTTGCGCTTTATATTTTCAGTTAATTATTATTTTATTTTAGATATTTTTATGCTTCTGGCTTAAAAACTCAAACTATGTTTATGTATAAGGGTAGAGCTGTGGACAAGAGAAACATTTAAATAAAAGATACTTAAGATTCAAAATTAAATGCATCTTGCCAACTCATGATTTGTTTTAAAACTAAAAAAATCTAATAGGTGAAGTGACAAAAAAAAAAAAAAATAAAAAAGAAAGAAAAGATTTTCTCACTTCTTTTAATTATTTATTTATTTCCACTCATGAACAATTATTTATTGAATATATATATATATATATATATTATATTCTGTTTCATCTACTAATAAATTACTTCAGGAATCTATATGATTTTCGACAAATGGAAATTCTGCATTCTTGAATACTATTTCACTTTTACTGAAAACAAATTAAGGATCCTAAATACAGAGAACTTTTTCTATTTTTATATATACTTTTAATGAATTAAACACAGGAAACAGTACTCGTACATACACATCATTTTTGCTTGTGTGGTAAGTTAAATATATTGTTTTATGTTAAAAATTTATTAATAATTAATCTAAAAATATAATTAAAGAAGCTAAGTCTGTTGGCATCGCCTACGAATCTCCCTCTACAACTCCATCAATTCCACCGTCCTTGTCGACATCTCAAAACTCCAACACCTCAATCTCCCTCAGAACTTTCTCAATACTCTCGCAGACCTCCCTTTTATTTCTTCAACCTCTTTTTTTTTTTTTGTTCCTTTCTTTATGAAGGTGTCTTTCAGCTTATTGATTCTGTTGAGATGATTGTGCCATGCCTCTTAAAACTGGCTTTCTGGATCAGCAAACAACTTCTTTTAGGAAAAAGAGTAAAAAAGAAAAAGAAATAGTAAACTTGTTGCGCTTCATGATGAAAGCTCTGGGTTAAAAGAGTTTGGCCCTTGTTTATACCAACATTTTGGACCTGATAATGGGTTTGGGAGGGTGATGCCTTGGACGAAGGTGGTCAGGAATGGGCTGGTAGATTCAGATCTGGTGACGGGTTTGGGATGCTGACGTGTTTGAAGTGCAGGTGATGTCGATGGTGAATGTAGATGAGCCTGGACTCCATTACTGTTGATGAGGAGAGAGAAGCTGAAAAAGAGACCAAAAGACGAAGAGACGTGGAAACGCAGAGGAGAGGTTGTCGTTTCTCTGTTAGTGATTAATTTGACATGAAATCTTTTTCCACGTGGAGTTAAATTAGTGGAAGTAGCACCGAATGGATAGGTACTCCAGGAGTACTAGAATATTTTCCGTGACATCGGTGCATAAAACATTAAAAAAATAATAAATAAAATTATTAAAATATTTAATTAGACATTGAATTTGAGTTTTTATATTAATTTAAAGGGTTAAATTTACTCTTAATTTTAATTTTTACACGTAGAGGGTTTGCTGAACTCCTGAAAAGGAAAGGCTTGCTTTATATTTTGAAGAGACTGAGATTAAGAAAGAGCCTCTTTGGCTCCAAATCACCTAATCTTTGCTTGTGGCTCAAAAAGTCAAATTTGGTTGCCCTTTGTTTAAAGTGTTGCAGTATTATAGAAAATATGTAATTTATAAAGTCACTACAAAAACAAAATTCACATTCAGTTACAAAAATTTTGCTATAAATTTTTTTTTCCGTACTTAAAGAGTAATATTTTGTCATTAAGTAACCCAAATTTTTTTTTTTTTCTTGTGCATAACCTTCATTACAAAACCAGGAAGCAATGGAAACCCGAAACTAAAATTTCTTAAACCTTTATCCTCTCTAAAAGGATCCTCTTTTATTTCTCCATCTTCGCCAAGATTTTTGCTGAATGAAACTAACATTTGATTATATATTATATATGTACACAAGAAGCTCGTGGCAAGCAAAATTAATAAATAATAATATTATCATATACTAGTGGTTCTTTCTTTTTGCCTCAAGATATGTTAGTTATTAGATATGAGATCAGGTACTAATTAACAATAATGAAAGAAAGGTCAATGGCTTTTTTTTTTTTTTTGTTCCTTTTTTTTAAATTTATAAGAAATAAAATAAATAAATAAGGATCCTTATAAGTATTATGGTTTCGGGGATGCAGATATACAGGGCAAAGAAAAAGCAGGGTTTTTGGTTTTCTGAGAGACAGCCACAAAGCTGAAAATGGATGGTATTGATTATGAAATGTATAGCTCTATTGAGCTACTTGAAGCTGAAGTTCATTCTCGGATTTACCACCACAGCCACATAATAAAGCCCATGGTGCTAAGGTGTGCCATAGAATTAGGCGTACCTGATCTCATGCAAAACCATGGCAAACCCTTTACTCTCTCTGAACTTGTTGCTTCCCTCCAAATCCACCCCACAAAAACTCATTTCCTTTATCGTCTTCTACGCATCCTTGTTCACATGGGTTTCTTTGCAAAACATCAAAGACGACGCGGAGAAGAAGAAGAAGAAGAAGAAGAAAAATATTCCCTCACACTTGCTTTTCGGCTTCTCCCTAAAGAGCGCTGGCCAACAAAAAGCATACCAATTTCCGTGTCCAACACCCCGCAAGATTCACTACTTCTGAATCTAATGCTATCCTTAAGCACTTGGTTTAAGAATAGTGACAAAACTGTGTTAGAGACGGCGCGGAGGAAGACTGTGTGGGATATGGCAAGTGGTGACAAAGGCCTAAACTCGTCCTTTAACGAGATGATGGCAAGAGACTCTCGGTTAATCGCAACGGTGATGTTAAGAGAGTGTAAAGAGGTGTTTGAGGGTGTTAAGTCATTAGTGGATGTAGGAGGAGGCACAGGGACTATGGCCAAGGCCATAGCCAATGCCTTCCCACACATCAAATGCACTGTGCTGGATCTCCCTCATGTTATTGCTGGTTTGCAGGGTCCCCAGAACTTGGCTTTTCTCGCAGGGGACATGTTTGAAGCAATACCTCCAGCAAATGCTGTTTTACTCAAGGTATGTATATCAATTATAAATAATACAATATTGTAATCAGTGTTTTGATCTGCAAGTAGATTGTCTAACATTGTGATTATTATTATATTTTTATTTTCTTTTCCTTTTTTTTTTAATGTATATGACAACAATAGTGGATTCTTCACGATTGGAATCATGAAGATTGTGTGAGAATACTGAAGCGATGTAAAGAAGCAATTCCAAGAAAAGAAGAAGGTGGGAAAGTTATGATTATAGAAATGGTAATTGAAGAAGATCAGATGGATAAGGATTCATATGAAGCACAACTTTATTTGGATATGGTGATGATGGTGATGCAGTCTGGTCAAGAACGAAATCAAATGGAATGGGAGAAGATTTTCTTTGCTGCAGGATTTAGTAACTATAAGATAACTCCTGCATTTGGAGATAGATCTCTCATTGAATTGTACCCTTGAAAACCAAGGCCTTGTTGTTGAATTTGATTATCATAATGTTAATTTGGTTGTTGTAGCTTTCATTTTCTACCATAAAATTAATGTAATAAAGCATATCTAAACTCTCTCTCTCCAGTTAATTTTTTAGTACTTTAATTTATTAGTTTATATGTTTTACGCACTAATATTCATATATATTAATTGATAAAACAAAAAAGATGAAAGTCAAAGTATAAAAAAAAAGAAAAAATTGGAAATGTAGAGTCATAACTGCTTAAGAGAGCAAAATTAACAAAGAACAGATATAAAGAGTATTCAGGTTTAAATAATCTTACAGATTTCACTCTTTTGTTGCTCTTTATTTTAAAAAATATGTATACTTTTTAAAATAAAATATATTATTGAAGATGCTCTTTGTGCTTTATATTTTCAGTTCATTATCTTTTTATTTTAGATATTTTCATGCTTCTGGCTTAAAAAATCAAACTATGTTTATGTACAAGGGGAGAGCTGTGGATAAGAGAAACATTTAAATAAAAGATACTTAAGATTCAAAATTAAATGCGTCTTGCCACCTCATGATTTGTTTTAAAACTAAAAAAATCGCACTATTTTTAATTATTTATTTATTTCCACATGAACAATTATTTATTGAATATATATATATATATATTATATTCTGTTTCATCCACTAATAAATTACTTGTGCAATCTGTATGATTTTCGACAAATGAAAATTCTGCATTCTTGAACACTATTTCACTTTTACTGAAAACAAATTAAAGATCCTAAATACGGAGAACTTTTTCTATTTTTATACATACTTTTAATGAATTAAACACAGGAAACAGTCCTCGTACATACACATCATTTTTGCTTGTGTGGTAAGTTAGGTATATTGTTTTATGTTAAAAATTTATTAATAATTAATCTAAAAATATAATTAATATGGAACACTAATTCAGCCGAAAGATATATGTGTGCATAGCAATTTATATATATCACGAGTATCGTGGCATTGCAATTGAGTGCACTGTATTAATTCAACTGTTTAACTTGTGAGAGTTGAAATGTTCAAATTCTTATAAGCTGGTTATATTATATGAATAAGGAAACCATTAGAAAAATAAGAGTTGAGAATAAATACCTATCAATCGTTATTTAACTAAATGAAAGATTGTTGACTAAAAATGAATTATCTCCCACGCTCTTTATGGACCTCGTCGCAAGAAACCAAGAATACAATATCATTTATTGAAATTGAACAGGTCTCTCTTATGGCACACCCACATAAAGATTCTTGATTAGAAATGAATTCTCTCCCACTCTTTACGGATCTCGTCGCAAGAAACCAAGAGTACAATATCATTTTTTGAAATTGAACAGGTCTCTCTTACCGCACTTAAAAAAAGAAAAGAAAAAACTGCTCATTGTTGGTTTTGTCGCAATATATATATATATATATATATATATATATGTATACATACATGAATCTCGTGGCAACACATCTTTAACACATAATAATATTATATTAGCAGTGGTTCTGTCTTCTAGTCTCTAGATATGTTAATTAATAATAGACATATAATTTATTTTTAGATCAATTTTTTTCAGACATTTTTAACACATAATAATATTGTAGTACCAGTGGTTCTGTCTCGCCTCGAGATATGTTAATTTAATAGACGTATAATTTATTTTTAGATAAGATTTTTTTAAAAAATAACTAAAAAGCAACTCGAATCTCATTTTTTTAAAACGAGTTGGAATATTCAATTTTTTTTTCCTCACATCACATTCTCAAATGCTATTTTTAGATCAGTTACTAACAATAATAAAAGAAAGGTTAATGATTTTTTTTAAAATTTTTATTCTTATTTATTGGAATTAAAAAATAAAAAATAGAGATCCTTATATGTATGAATGGATTTGGATATGCAGATCCCTAGGAAACAAAAAGCAATTTTCTTTTTTCAAGCGAACCGTTTAATGCATTGATAGTTAATATTTTAACCTGAATTCAAAACTAAAAGCCTAAGTGGAATGTGACCACTCTAGCATTTGCCATATAAGCAATCCCTATTTAGCAAGTGTTGAAGCCTAAAGGTCTCCATATTCCATTTAAATTTTAAGCTTTAATTTTAAGAATTAACATCATTTAATTACTAGACGATATTAAGATTGTTGACTAAAAACGAATTCTCTCACTCTATATGAATACGTGACGCATGCAGTGTGGTAAACAACAAATCAGAAGAAATGGCAAATGATACTCTTTGCTGCAGGATTTAGTGACTATAAAATAACTCATACATTTGGAGACAGGCCTCTTATTGAAGCGTACCCTTGGAAAACAATTTTACACTTGCCTTGTTGTTGAATTTGATTACCATAATGTTAATTTGGTTATCGTGTGGGGTCCCAAATTTTTTAAAGTTTCTAAAAAATTCTAAAGAAAATAATGTGTGGGTCCCAAGTTTTTTACATTTTTGTTTGTGGTGTTCAAGACAAGCTTTTGGTTTCATAATTGAATTTGCTCCAACAATTCGATAAATAGAGTTATACTATATAGATATAGTTTATCTGTGTGAAAACATATTTCCGAAGATGAAAATGTTGAAACTTCCATTGGTAAAAATGTACAATGAATAATAAATATGGATATATCATATTTTACCATATTTCATCACAACTCACTTCGTTACGCAAGGAACAGTGGCTTTGTCGATGTAGAAAACTGAGGAACTTCTCTAATGCACAAACATACTTAAGACACATCAAGAGGATTCAATAAGATGGGAGGGGGATTACCTCTCTGACCTTGAATCCAGGACCCAAGGGTTGAAACCATAGGTTTTTTGCAATCTAGGTTGTCTCTATGGACGATCGCCTACATTTGCAACTCTATGAGTAAGTTGAGGTAAATTTATAACTTCACGAGGCAAGTAAATGATAAACATCATCCATGATTAAAGGTTGTAGTCAATCATCAAGACGTCCTTCCTTCATCCATGATACCAAGGTATCAATATTCAAAGCATAACGATTCAACTCGTGTGCAATTCTATTTGCCTCTCTATAAGATAAAGATAATGGAAATAGGTTTCAAGTTTTCCCAACGCATCTCCATATATATCTTTTACAATAAAAATTATTCAGCACTAATCAAAGGCACTACATGCTTATAGCTCTAGCTAGTTTAATTTATTTTGGTTACATGAATAATAAAATACAACATATAGTAAAATCTTTCTATAGTCATAATATTGGGATCAAACTAATTTTATTATTAGAGGATGTTATAACTTAATAGAGATGTAATTATAAAAATTATTATTTCAACTTAGTTATCCTTGGTGCAATTGGTATAGAGGTAAAGTATGTGCACTACATTAATAATTAATTAATAAAGCATGTCAAATCCGACATTAATAAAAGAGATTGATATATTTTCAAAAAACTAGTATATGTACCTTTGTAGTATTGAAAATATACAAAGTCATATATTAATTAAAAGTTTAAAATTTTACATTGTTTCAATTTAAATTCTATAAATATACTATCCAATACTACTCATGCAATCCTCAACAAATTAATACATTTTCGTTTTCCTCTAGCAAATTAACCAAACCTTCATTATAATAATTATATTTTTTATTACATATCAAACCCACTTTCTAAAACCTTAAGTTTTTTGGATCAGTAATAATTTATTATAATATCAAAGTTTTAAATATTAGACACTTAAATTCACCTCTCATTACCACCCATTAAAATAAATTAACATTTGTAAGAACAAAAAATGACCTACAAATATGGGGGAATGTTGACAATATTCTACATTTCTCTCTCTCTCAAAGTATGATATACATATGAAATTCACTTTCTAAAAACTTATGCTTTTGGGATAAATGGTAATTTAATAGAAATTGTTTTTATCATTGTTTATAGGATATTCTCATATAGAGTATTACAATAGAAAAGTTTTACTGTATATAAAAATTAAGGGTAAACATCAATCAGAGACCTTAAAACCAAGATAGGATTTTTTGAATAGGATCTGAAACCAGCATTAGAAAAGATTTTAGCCCAATCTTTTTCACTTCTCTCTTAACGTAACCAAGGTCATCATGTGCATTTCAAAGCAGAGTTGTGTTGCGGTTGATTCTTCTTCTCCCTTGTGATTCTCAACCATCATGTCTATGATAATCACCTTACCTTTCTTTGATCCTTCGCTTACACTTGCCTCTTTGCATCGTCCAAGTGTTTTCACACATTCTTTGTCATTCCAATCATGTAATATACACTGTTCATCTTCAAACTTGAATCAACGATAAGGATTGATCATTATAAGCTGACATAACAATAGACACAAACCAAAAGACACAGTTGGTTGCCTTTTAGGCCATCCAAACTGTGCATTTTGATAAGTGAGTTTGGAGCTTCACAATAACACAGATACACAGATATATGTATTATATATTATATATGTATGCATGAATGGTTTTCGTATTGTAATATTATAGAAATTATGTAACTGTCACAAGTGTCACACTTCACAAGTATAGATAAGTAATACAAAAAAATCAATGGAATTCTAATTTGTTGGAAATAAAAATTAAAAATAAAGATCCATATACGTATTAATGGTTTTGGAGATGCAGAAATATACAGAGGAAACAAAAAGCGTTTTTTTTTTAAAGAGCCAACGAACAATTTAATGCGTAGATAGTTAATATTTTAACTTGAATTCAAAACTAAAAACCTAAATGGAATGCGACATGTTGCATTTGCCACATTAGCAAGAGTTAAACTAAGATTAATTAATTTTTAAAAAAATTAGCTTCATTTAACAAGATGAAAGATGAATTACCAAAAAAATAAATAAATAAATAAAACAAGATAAAGATGATTCACTAGAAATGAATCTCTCTCACTCTATATGGATCTCGAGGCAAGAATTCCAAGAACCACAAGTAAGCAATATTATTTGTTTAACATCGCCAGCTCTCTCATGCTACACAGCCAAAAAAAAAAATTGTTATTGTTGGTTTTGTCGCAATATATATGTATGTATATATATATATATATGTATGCATGAAGCTCGAGGCAGGGTTTTTTTTTTTTTTACACATAATAATAGTGTATTATTAATGGTTTTTTTCTGGATAATTAAGCTCGTGGCAAGGTTTTTTTTTCCACATGATAATAGTATATTATTAGTGGTTCTTTCATCTTGCCTGGAGATATCTTAATCAATAGATATGAGATCCGGTACTAATTAACAATAATGAAAGAAAGCTCAATGGCTTTTTTTATTATTTATTGGAAAAAAAAAATAAGGATCCTTATAAGTATGGTGGTCTTGGGGATGCAGATGTATACAGAAAACAAAAAGCAGGGTGTTTTTTGCGAGACAGCCACCTGAAAATGGATGGTATCGATTATGAAATGTACAGCTCTAGGGAGCTACTTGAAGCTTATGTTCATTCTCGGGTTTATTACCACAGCCACATAATGAAGCCCTTGGCATTAAGGTGTGCCATAGAATTAGGCATACCTGATCTCATGCAAAATCATGGCAAACCCATTACTCTCTCTGAACTTGTTGCTTCCCTCCATATCCACCCCGCAAAAACCCATTTCCTTTATCGTCTTCTGCGCGTCCTTGTTCACACCGGCTTCTTTGCAAAACATCAACAACGACACGATGAAGAAGAAGAAGAAGAATACTCCCTCACACTTGCTTTTCGGCTTCTCCCTAAAGAGCGCTGGCCAACAAAAAGCATACAAATTTCCATTGCTGACACCCCGCTAGATTCACTATTTCTAAATCTAATGCTAACCTTAAGCTCTTGGTTTAAGAATAGTGACAAAACTGTAATAGAGACGGCGCGTAACAAGACGATGTGGGATTTGGCAAGTCGTGACAAAGGCCTAAACTCGTCGTTTAACCAGATGATGGCGAGAGAGTCTCGGATAATCGCAACGGCGATGTTAAGAGAGTGTCGAGAGGTGTTTGAGGGTGTTAAGTCATTGGTGGATGTGGGAGGAGGCACAGGGACTATGGCCAAGGCCATAGCCGATGCCTTCCCACACATCAAAAGCACTGTGCTCGATCTCCCTCATGTTATTGCTGGTTTGCAGGGTACCCACAACTTGGCTTTTCTCGCAGGGGACATGTTTGAAGCAATACCTCCAGCAAATGCTATTTTACTCAAGGTATGCTTATAAGTTATTAATTAATGCTGTTAAAACTCGTATACAATATTTTTCTATAAACTTCCATCTCCTTGTTACTATTAGTACAAGTGCTGTATTTTTTTTTCTAAATCCAAGAAAAGTTGCTGAATACAATATCGTCAAAAGTTCAAGAAGTATACTATAAAATATTACATATGTACACCAATAATTTTAGTTTGACTAAGAAAAAATTATAAATAATACAATGGTGTAATCAATGTTTTGATCTGCAAGTAGATTGTCTAACATTGTGATTATTATTATTTTTATTTCTTTTTTTTTATGTATATAACAACAATAGGGATTCTTCATGATTGGAATCATGAAGACTGTGTGAGAATATTGAAGCGATGCAAAGAAGCAATTCCAAGGAAAGAAGAAGGTGGGAAAGTTATGATTATAGAAATGGTAATTGAAGAAGATCAGATGGATAAGGATTCATATGAAGTACAACTTTATTCGGATATGATGATGATGGTGTTGCAGTCTGGTCAAGAACGAAATCAAATGGAATGGGAGAAGATCTTCTTTGCTGCAGGATTTAGTACCTATAAGATAACTCCTGCATTTGAAGATAGGTCTCTCATTGAATTGTACCCTTGAAAACCAATTTTATGTGTGGCCTTCTTGTTTTTAATTTGATTATCGTAATGTTAGTTTGGTTCTTGTAGCTTTCATTTTCTACTAAGAATGTAATAAAGCAGATTGGATAAAAGAGTGAGATTTGTAAGATTATTCAAACATGAATACTCTTTATATCTGTTCTTTGTTAATTTTGCTCTCTTAAGCAGTTATGACTCTACATTTTCAAATTTTTTTTTTTTTTTTTTACTTTGACTTCTATCTTTTTTGTTTTATCAATTAATATATATGAATATTAGTGCATAAAACATGTAAACTAATAAATTAAAGTGTTAAAAAATTAACTGAGTTTGACTCTATATAATAATTTAAAAAGTCAAATTCGTTCCCTAATTTCATTTTTATATGGAGTTTGCTTAACTCCAAAATATAAATATATATATATATATATATGTTCTTTATTTATTTCCACTCCTGAATAATTATTTATTAAATATATACAGTAAAACCTCTCTACAGTGATACTCTATATAAGAATAATATTTATATAATAATAAAAAATTATGATTCTAACTTGGGCCAGTTATAAATAGTAATAAATTCTATATTATAATAAATTATAAATTTTCTATGTTCCATCTTAAAAAATTTGTCTCTATATAATAATAATTATGTATATTGTAAAAAATATATATTTTGTTACATTAAAAGTTTAAGATGAAATAAAATATTTATCTAAACTTGTTTGAGATAATGATTTATATTTTATAATTACTATTATATTTTTGAATTTGCAAGTATGTAATAATTCATCGACATGTATTTATTAAATTTACGTTAAAAGAAAACATTAAAAAGAATGCAATTTAGATTTTTAATATGATTTTGCATATTCCAGCACTACATGAATACATGTAATATTTTCTTAAAACTATATTAATAACTTTTATCAATATACATATGCTTTAAAATTTAAAATCTTATATTAATTAATTATTATATATTTTACTTCTATGCAACTTGCACTATAAATAACTAAGTAAAAATAAAAAAAAATTAACTACACCTGTATTGAGTTATAATCTCTTCATAGTAATAAATTTTTTTTGATTCCAATAATATAATTATAAAAAGGTTTTACTATATATTATATTCTGATTCATCTACTAATAAGTTACTTGAGCAATCTGTATGATTTTCGACAAATAAAAATTCTGCATTCTTAAACATTATTTCACTTTTACTAAAAACAAATTAACGATGTTAAATACGGAGAACTTTTTCTATTTTTATATATACTTTTAATGAATTAAACACAGGAAATAGTCCTCGTACATACACACCATTTTTGCTTGTGTGGTAATTTAAATATATTGTTTTATGTTAAAAATTTATTAATAATTAATCTAAAAATATAATTATTTCAGCAGAAAGATATATGCGTCCATAGTAATATATATATATATATATATATCACGAGTATTGTGGCAATGCAATTTTTTTTTATGAATAAAAAAAGGCCTCGATGTGGATTTTATCAGTCCAGAATTCTATTAGTGGATAAGGCCTTTTTGCTGCTCCAGTTTTGCAACTTTTTCGGAGTCTAGAGCAGCTGACTCACGCCCCTAACAGATCCTCCTCCACCTAGCGATCCCCCTCCACCTTGCTCATTAAGCAAGGTTGAGTACACCTGAGGTAATAATGAGGCTTGCCAAAACTCAAATCATAATTCTCACAAACGAGTGTGATGGAACGGTCGGCTTCCTTTTCACTAGGTCACACCCCAGGTGCATCGTGGCAATGCAATTGAGTGTATTGTCTATTCAACTGTCCAACTTGCAAGTTGAAATCCAAATCATAAAAGGCCCACATAAATATTATATCATATGGATAAAAAATTATTAGGGGAGTGGGTAATAAGTATCTGCAACCATCATTTAGATGAAAGGTTCTTATTCATAAAAAAAAAAAATGAAAGGGAAAAAGATGAAAGGTTCTTGACTAGAAATGAATTCTCTCCCACTCATTGTGAATCTCGTCGCAAGAAACCAGAAATACAATATCATTTTTTGAAATTGGACAGGTATCTCTTATGGGAGATACCCACATAAAGATTCTTGATTAGAAATGAATTCTCTCCCACTCTTTACGGATCTCGTCGCAAGAAACCAAGAGTACAATATCATTTTTTGAAATTGGACAGGTCTCTCTTATCACACACCCACATAAATTTTTTTTTTTAAAAAAATTGCTCCTTGTTGGTTTTGTCACAAAATATATATATATATATACACACACACACATGAATCTCGTGGCAACACGTTTTTAACATATAATAATATTATATTAGTAGTGGTTCTGTCTTCTTGCCTCGAGACATGTTAGTTAATAATGGAAATATAATTTATTTTTAGATCAATTTTTTTTTAGACATTTTTAACAAATAATAATATTGTAGTACTAGCTGTTCTGTCTTGTCTCGAGATATATTAATTTAATAGACATATAATTTATTTTTAGATCAGTTTTTCCTTTTTAAATAAAAAGAAACAATAATCTCAATTTTTAAAAGTGAATATTCAATTTTTTTTTTCACTACACCACATTTTCAAATGCTATTTTTTATCAGTTAGTAATAATAATAAAAAAAGGTTAATGATCTTTTACAAATTTATTAAAAAATAAAAAATAAGGACCCTTATATGTATGAATGGATTTGGATATGCAGATATATAGAGGAAACAAAAAGCATTTTTTTTTATTCTTTAATATTTTTCTCAAGAGCCAGCTAGCGAACCATTTAATGCATTGATAGTTGATATTTTAACTTGAATTCAAAACTACGAGCCTAAATGGAATGTGACAACTCTAGCATTTTCCATATAAGCAATCCCTATTTAGCAAGCGTTAAAGCCTAAAGGTCTCCATCTCCCATTTAAATTTTAAAATTTAATTTTAAGAATTAACATCATTTAATTACTAGATGATATTAAGATTGTTGACTAGAAACGAATTCTCTCACTCTATATGAATACGTGATGCATGCAGTGTGGTAAAGAACAAATCAGAAGGAATGGCAAATGATATTCTTTGCTGCAGGCTTTAGTGACTATAAGATAACTCCTACTTTTCAAGACAGGCCTCTTATTGAAGCGTACCCTTGGAAAACTATTTTACACTTGCCTTGTTGCTGAATTGATTATCATAATGTTAATTTGGTTATCGTGTGTGGGTCCCAAGTTTTTTTACATTTTTGTTTGTGGTGTTCAAGACAAGCTTTTGATTTCATAATTGAATTCGCTCCAACAATTCGATAAGTAGAGTTATACTTGATATATAGATATACTTTATCTGTGTGAAAACATATTTCCCAAGTTGAAAATGTTGAAACTTCCATTGGTAAAAATGTAGAATGAATCATAAATATGGATATATCATATTTTACCATATTTCGTCACAACTCAATTCGTTACGCAAGAAAACACTGGCTTTGTCGATGTAGAAAGCTGATAAACTTGTCCCTAATGCACAAACATACTTAAGACACGTCAAGAGGATTCAATAAGATGGGAGGGAGATCGATTACCTCTCTGACCTTGAAACCAGGACCGACGGGTTGAAACCATAGGATTTTTGCCATCTAGGTTGTCTCTATGGACGATCTCCTACATTTGCAACTCTATGAGTAAGTTGAGGTAAATTTAAAAGTTCACTAGGCAAGTAAATGATAAACATCATCCATGATTAAAGGTTGGAGTCAATCATCAGGACGTCCTTCCTTCATCCATGTTACCAAGGTATCAATATTCAAAGCATAACGATTTAACTTGTGTGCAATTCTATTTGTCTCTCTATAAGAGAAAGATAATGGAAATAGGTTTCAAGGTTTCCAAACGCATCTCCATATATATCTTTTACAATAAAAATTATTCGGCAATAATCAAAGGCACTATGTGCTTATAGCTCTAGCTAGTTTAATTTATTTTGGTTACATGAATAACAAAATACAACATATAGTAAAATCTTTCTATAGTTATAATATTGAGATCAAACTAATTTTATTACTGGACGAGGTTATAACTTAATAGAGATGTACTTATAAAATTATTATTTCAACTTAGTTATCCTTGGTGCAATTGGTATAGAGCTAAAGTATGTGCACTATATTAATAATTAATTAATGGAGCATGTTAAATCCGACATTGATAAAAGAGATGGATATATTTTCAAAAAACTAGTATATGTATCCATGTAGTATTGAAAATATACAAAGTCATATATTAAAAGTTTAAAATTTTACATTGTTTCAATTTAAATTCTATAAATATACTGTCCAATACTACTCATGCAATCCTCAACCAATTAAAGTAATACATTTTTTTTCCTCTAGCAAATCAACCAAACCTTTATTGTAATAATTATATTTTTTATAACATATCAAATCCACTTCCTAAAAACTTAAGTTTTTGGAATCAGTGGTAATTTATTATAATATCATAGTTTTAAATCTTAGACACACAGATTCACCTCTCATTATCATCACATTACCACCCATTAAATGAATTAACACTTGTAAGAATAAAAAATGACCTACTAGTATGGAAGAATGTTGAAAATATTATATCTCTCCCTCTCTCTCGCATGATATACATATCAAATCCACTTCCTAAAAACTTAAGTTTTTGAAATCAGTGATAATTTAATAGAAACTTTTTTTTATCATTATTTAGAGGATATTCTCATATAGAGAATTACAATAGAAAAGTTTTACTATATATAAAAATTAAGGATAAACTTCAATGAGAGACCTTAAACCCAAGATAGGATTTTTTGTATAGTATCTAAAACCAGCATTAGAAAAGATTGTTGCCCAATCTTTTTCACTTCTTTCTCTTCCCGTAACCAAGGTCATCATGAGCATTTCGAAACAGAGTTGTGTTGCGATTGATTCTTCATCTCCCTTGTGATTCTCAACCATCATGTCTATGATAATCACCTTACCTTTCTTTGATCCTTTGCTTGTAATTGCCTCTTTGCATCGTCCAAGTATTTTCACACATTCTTCGTCATTCCAATCATGTAATATACACTGTTCATCGTAAACAATAATCACCGACGCATGAGACAAAGAAAAAGATCAACAAAATGTATATATAAAAGCCACAATTGAAAAATATATAGTGGTGTTCACCTTCAATAATACTGCATCTGCAGAAGGAACCGCCTCAAACATGTCTCCTCCAACATATTTCATGTTTTCGCTTCCTTCCAAATCACCGACGACGTGAGGGAGATCGAAGATAGTGCACTCCATATGGGGAAATTCAGTAGCAATGGCCTTGGCCAAAGTGCCAGTACCTCCCCCAACATCAACCAAAGATTCCAACCTCTCAAACACACCCTTACACTTTTCCATCACCGCGCTTGTCACTAACCGAGCATCACTCGCCATGGCATCATTGAACAAGTTGTTGAATCTTGGGTTGTGTCCCGCATACTCCCACAATGCCATCCCGTTCGCGGTCTCAATCGGTGTACGGTCATCATTTTGGAACCAAGTGCTGAGATGGTGCCATGGTTGAGTCAAAGTTGGGTCGAGCAGGGCTAATAAGAAGGGTGTGACACTCAAGGGATTGTCCTTGACAAGCAGCCTAGAGGCATCAGTGAGAGCATTACATTCTTCTCCATCATCCTCATCGAGTTTTTGGACTTCAAAAAATCCGTTGTGGACTAAAATACGCATGAGGCGGTAAACAAAAGGGGTTTTGGAATGGTGGATTGGTAATGAAGATATAAGTTGAGAAAGGGCGAGGGGTTTGCCATGGCTGTGGATGATATCTGGTATACCAAGTTGAGTTGCACATTTGAGGGACATGGCATTTATGAACTTCAAAATGTGGTTCCAAATGTGGGCTTGAGCTCTAAGTAGCTCTGTGCCATTCTCTTCTTTAACCAAAGCTTTTTCAATCAGTGTAAAGCTTCTTAATCCCTCCATCTTTTTTCTCTAAGTTCATGTATTTGAACAATCAATCGAGCTCTATATATAGAGGAGCTAAATGTAGCCACCAAGATTAATATATATATATAAATGCTTTGCACTACATTAGTTATATATGGTGAATAATAAGTATGTGGCATCTTATTAAACATGTGTAAGTATTATCTGTATGAATTGATTGATTATACTATTATTATTACTCACCATAAACGATGTAGTATATTAAGTTATATATATATATATATATAATTGATTCTAATCCGTTAACTATTACTTTGAAGGCGTAGAATTAATATACGTTTTTTCAACTATTGTACTATTATATCCTACCATTGTTGTTTCTAAGTATATGTAATTTCAATACGTTTCTAATACAAACGATGAAATTTCTCTCCCACACGCCTAAAATAAATTAATTAATTAATTAAGAAAATGACTGCTATGATCTCTTCCAAATTAAGTTGTTGCCTCAAAAAGAATCTTTACTACTCCTAAATAATATTTATTTTTTAAAAAATTTAATTATATTTATAACCCCTACATTTTAGAAGGTATATTAAGATACTTTTACATTTATAAGTTAAATAATATCACCATAAATTTTTAAAAAATATCAAATAGAATTTTTAGTAAATTTTTCTATCAAAATTGAAAAATTGTATCACATCAGGGCATCGAAGCTGCATGGATTATTTGAATTGTGCCTATTATAATCATCCACGAGAAAATATAAAATAAGCGCAAGGGAATAGTTTCATATTTATCGGAACTAATTCATATGTTTTCATTTTTAATAAGACACACACTCTAAAATATAAAGATGATAAATATAATTTATTATATTTCTAATTATGTACGGTACAGTCATTGTGTTAATTATTTTATTAATCCATGTATATGTCAAATAATCAATACTATTTCACACGTCAGCGTTGAATATAAATATGAAGTCGGTGACTTAATTAATCACACAAAATATTATTCAAGAGGCACGAGGTAATTACGTTGTTTTTGTCATTTGAATATTATAAATGTTTAATTAATGAAGGAACTCGGTGCGTTCTATGTGTGAAATCTTAATCTTAATCTTTTTTTTTTTTTTTTTAACTGGTGCATGATTAATATAATACTACTTTCAGAGATGAAGATCTTTCCCAAGAGGATAGAGTTTGAAATCATTCAAGTAAATTAATGAAGCAAAGGTGAACTCTTTATATTTTCATCCAACCACTAAATCTCATATATTCTACAAAACCAACTAATCAAAATTAATGAATATCCTTAAAATTTGGGACAATTCCTCTGGGATTTCAAGAATATTAATTATGTTGCGTTTTAAATTTCATTAATTAGCTGTGTTACAGTTCTAATATTAATATATCAATTAACTTTAAATTTCACATGAGATGCAGCTTAGCTAGCGTCGTCTCTTTTTCATAATTTCATGTGAAAAACACTGCAACAGTTTCACGTGGTAATGTTTATAGAGGGGTGCTAATGGTTGTACATCGGTACTCGGACACCCAATCCCATCCCCGATGACTAGAAAGATAGAGGGAAAGACACAGATTCCCATTAGCTGAAAGTTAATCAAGCCCACCTTTTTTTTTCTTTTTCTTTTTTTATATTTTATATTTTTTATATTTTTTTGTTTGTCTTTTTTATATATAATTTTATATTTTATATATATATATATAGAAGTTTTAAAAAATATAAAATATAAAAAAATATATATATATATAAAAAAAAAAGTAAAAAAGAAAAAAAGGTGGGCTCAATGTTTATATATATATATATATATATATAAGTTTCATATCACAAAATTATTATTTAAAATAAGAAATAAAAATATAGTACTACTAGCACACACCAGCATGACTTGTCTTTTAACTGTAGAGTATATTATATCAACATGATTGTTAGGCATTTTGTGTAATTTGATATCATTATGTTCAAATTATATAAAACACGTGTCAAGTAATGTTAAGAACATGGAGCATTTGTTTCCACTTTTTTTTCTTTCTTCTTTTTTCTTTTTTTTTTCTTCTCTCTCCCTTCTAGGCTGAGCTTATTTTTTATTGTTAGAATCTTGTGTACCAATGTCCTAGGAATTTTCTTTGTTCTTGTATTTTGCCACTCAAACATTTTTTTTTTTTTGACATTATAATCACCTAACTTCATAATTGGTGTAACTGGTCGAAATTCTTAATATTAAAACAGTTTGTAAGGCAGCGAGTGGGGAAAAAAAAAGTTAATTAATTTTGATGAGGAGTATTTTGATTCCTATGATATTAAATTTATTTTTATTCTCCGTCAATATTGTAATATTCTTAATTTAAAGGGGGAGGATAGTATAATTCAAATCTACAACTTAAATAATGCAGATACAAAGGATATATTATTAAACTAACCTCATTTGCTGAATAAATAGTATTAAATGATACAGAATAAAAAGGTCATTTCCTATTTACTTAATTTTTCATCTCCTATTTAGATTTACGTTGTTGAGATTTTACAGAAACAAAAGTAAATTAAAAATATATATAATATATAAATAGAAGATAAGAAAAAACTGAACTGGGGATTTTTGGTGGTATTCATTAATCACTTCATTTAACATCAGTGCCACTTAATTTTTTTTTTTTGTCGTTATTTTAATTTCACAGCCAATGTTTTTAAAGGCGAAAGCGCTCGGGGCGTTAAACTACTAGTCACGACTCACGAGGTGAGTCATAAGGATACATTCAGACACTATCCTACGATCTGCTATTTTAGTTTTTTTGTCACTATTTTTATATTCTGTTCACATGGTATTCCTTATTCTTGACCACTTGTTTTTTTTTTTAAGCACAGCAGTGTGGTTCCTTATGGTAAAACTAGACAATAGAATAATTCGATCCTTCTCAATTTTTGATGCATGCACTCCCATATAAGTAGCTCACTATAGTAAACATCTGGTTGCACACAATTTCAGCTGATTTAAAAAAGAAACAAATTTTTAGAAAATAATAATAATAATAATAAACCAATTGAAGACATACCACTAAGAGCATCTCTAATAATATATTTTATTTTAAAGAGTATATTTTTCAAAATAAAGAGCAACTTGAAGAAGTTTTAAGGATAAAAGACGAGATTTGTAGAACTCTCCTCCACCGTGAATATTACTTTTTATACTAATATTTAACAAATTTCAACCAACTTCTAAACTAATCAAATTACACATAACTCAAGAGAAAAAAACAAAACATAAAAATAAAAAATGGTTACGTTATTAGACAAATCCTAAGTAATTTATGACTTTCTTCCGATTTACTGAATGTCAAATTGAATAAAATAGCACTCGAACTAATGTTGGAGTTCTTCTTGAAAGTTGTTTATGTGTTTATATATATATATATATATATATATATATATATATATACACACTAATATTTCAGGATTAACTTTGATGACTTTGATTCCTGCACAATCCAATTTGATGTTTCAAGCATGAAATGCAAAATTAACCATATTATTAGTTATGGGTATCTGTCCATGCTTACATTATTCAATTAAAGTCTTGTACAAATGTATCAGTTTTGAGTCAATGAGAAGATCACTTTTGATAATATAGGGTAAAATATGATATCCATATTTGTTATTCATTCTACATCTTTACCAATGGAAGTTTCAGTATTTTAAACTAGGGAAATATGTTTTCCCGCAGATAAACTATATCTATATATCAAGTATAACTCTACTTTTCGAACTGTTGGAGCCAATGGGCCCGATTAATTACTCCAATAATGAAACCAAAAGCATGCATTGAACAGTACCACAAACAAAAAGGCTCATACCAATTTATAAAGATCTAACATTCTTTTTAGAAACTCTTTATATTTGTAAAATTAATTATCATGCTTTCGACTTTCTAAGAAGAGTGTTAGAGTCAAGTCGTAGTTTCAAGAACTCAAGCCATGATTTGTCCTTGTTACACACAAGAAATCAAATAAAAAAAAAATTAATTGGCATGAACAAGAACAGTTGTATAAGCATTAATATGTATTAATTAATTATACGCAGTTGAAAAATGGGCATATGTAAGATATTTTGTTTTAAATTTGTATTACATAAATATTAATTATATTATTTTTCATTTCTTCTTTTTCCCAACAGATTCTAATTAATCTATCGAAGTTTGGTTATCAACTAATATGTATGATATGTAAATAAGAACAAGTCTGCAGATGCTGTATGTTGATGATCCAAGACAGTATGGTTTCTTGCTAGTTAAGGTCGAACAGAAACTCACTCTGCAGATATACAAAGATTTCTTTTTAACTACATAACAATAACACACAACTTCAACCAGGTAAAAAATGAATTTCGTATGTACTTATTTACATCACCATTGTTCCTCAAAGTAAAATATATGGCAGTAGAACCTAAGAAAGGTTGAGTACTGGCCCCAAAAGATTTCTTAAAGCAGCACGGCCGGAAAACACTAAAACCAAACATATACTTTCATTCCTAAATTAACCCTTTAACTTTTGAAGCTTCTCAATGAAATTATCAACGTAAGAGGATTCCAAATCTTTCTTGAGCAACATCTCTCTGATCTTTGCATGGTTTTCTCTAACCTCCTTTCCAACTTCACTGCTCTCTTCCATCACTGTCTTTACGGCCTTACACACGCTGTCCCTTGTGAACAACCCATCTTCTTCACCTTTCTCAACTTCTACTCCCACCTTCAAATTGTTGGCCATCATTCTTGCATTGAAGATCTGGTCTCCAACGTGTGGAAGAAGCACCAGCTGACATTTATTCACCAATGCCTCCGACAACGAACCTGACCCGCAATGCGTAATGAAGCACCCGACAGCTTCGTGCTCCAGGATAAGCTGTTGCTGTACCCACCCTCCATGGACAACACCTCTACCTTTGACCCTCTCTTCGAACCCTTCAGGCAGTGCTTCTTCTATGGACTCGGTGCCAAATGGCGCTTTGAGAGCAGCTAAAAATGGCAGCCCTGTAAGTTCAAAACCCAAAATCAGTTCTTGAAACTGTTCCTTCATTAAGGTACACTCACTTCCAAATGCACAGTACACCACCGAACCAGTCCTGAACCCGCTAAACCACTTAGCCCACTGTTCTTCCAATGTAGACGTCGGCGGCTCCGGTATCGCAGGTCCAGAGAGCAACACAGGCTTCTTGAACTCTCTTTCGAGATAGTCTATGTACTGTCCTTCAATCTCTCTACACGTCCTGTATGCCAAACCATCAGCTTCATGAAGACTGATAGATTGCCGTTCGTAAAATCCCACATCGCTGCCAAAAGTTGAAGCCCTTTTGGAAGCGAAAGCTCGAGCTTCATGAAGGTGGAGCTTGATCGACGAATCTGGGTATCCCGGCGGCGGATGCATAAAGTCAGCTCCGCTTACTTCTTCTCCGGTGAACTTCCTGGTCGGAGACAAAGTATAACCTATTGTCACGGGACTTATAATGCAATAATGCAACGATTGAATGCCTAAGCTCCGAGCCAGCTTTGGAACCCAATGAGTGAAATCGAAGAAGATGATATCAGGTTTAAGATGACGAAGAAGACGTTCAATATCCGGCTCTGTGTGATCCATGGCGGTCATTATGAGAGGGTGCAATGGAAAAGGTACGTCCAAAGTTGTCTCGGCGCTGGGCGGGAGGCCATTGACGTGAGGGACAGTGATGGGGACGAAGGTAATGAGGTCTGGGAAGCGATTGAAAGGCTGTAACTTGGGTTGTGTTTTGGTGGGGATTAAGTAGGAGATTTTGTGACCTAGTTTTGCTAGTTTGTTTGCGACGTGAAGGAATGGTGTAAGGTGGCCAAGAGCAAACCAAGGGTACATTGCAATGTGCAAAGAAGGAGGTGTTTTTCCATGATGATCAGCTTAAACACACACTTATTGTGAAAGAGAGGAGGAGAAGAAAAACGTTGAGAAATGGAATTTAGATGATGTATTTGAGAATTTTGTGGTGTTTAATATATGCATAATTGAAGATTAAAGCTTAACAAAATTTGTGGTTGGTTCATGATCATCGTCTTAACCTCCTTTTCATAAGGATTGGATACCACTTGGGAGTAGAGGATAAGAAATGGGAGTTTGTTTTTATGCCAAATAACTCTTACTTTTTCTTTTATCATTTTCTTATTTTAATAAACCAAAGAAGTCGTACTATTCTAGAAAGAAAATAAAATAAAGGAAAAAGCTTTTCCAAAAGTAAAGTGAAAGAATTAAGAAGTGGAGGGAAAAAAATAGAAAATTGCAATTTATTAGATGATGTTGAGGATTTTGGGGGGCTAAATTTGTGCATGCGTGTGGTAGAATCTTAAGAAATTAGTGGATGGCTTATCGGCAATTTATTAGATGGTGTTGACGATTTTGGAGCTAAATGTATGCATGGTTGAAGCTTAAGAATTATTATACCCCGTTTGAATGTGTTTTATATTAGTGTTTTTCTCCAATAAAGCATTTCAGTTATAACACTTAAAGTTAAAGAGCACTTCAATAATAGTTTGCAAATTATAAAAAATGCTTTCAAAATATCTAATAGTATTTGATTATTTAATTAATTATAAAAAATGATAAACTTTTAAATAAATAAAAATAAATTTGGATGCATAAGTAGTAGAATTTTAAAAATTAAATGGAATTATTTTGAAATGTAAAAATTATTGTGCTTTTTTTTAAATAAAAAAAATACTTTTTTAAAGCCGAAAAAGCACTTAAATTGTATTTTTTTTATTAAAAAAATTGCTTTTATATTATTTTACCAACTATGTTTCAATTTTTATTTTTATTTACTAAAGAAAAGAACATCCAAATGTTCTAAGTGGCTGGTTTATGGTCCTCTAAACCTACGTAGCAGGAGGAGTCACAGGGACTATGGCTAAAGCCATAGCCAACACCTTTCCACAAATGAAACGCACTGCGCTTGATCTACCACATGTTGTTGATTTGCAGGGTACTGATGAGAACTTGGGGATTTCATCGGAGGGAACATGTTTAATTAACAAGTTTAATTAAAGCAATACCTCAATTTTACTCAACGTATGTATACATATGAATTATTAGTTAATTTCTTCCTTTTAAAATTAAGCTTTTTATTGGATGACTATGTATGTAGGTGGCAAACAACGACAATAAGAAAAAAGTATGCAATAATTTCATCTTCTCATCCTCTATATGGGCATGTATATATTAATTTTGTAAGATTTAATGAAGTCTTGAGCAAATTAAACTATTATGATCATGAATTTATCACTTAAAATAAACTCTAAATGCAAAGTATATAAACCAAGAGTACTCATATCATTTTTTGAAATCGGACAGGTCTCTCTTATCGCACACCCACATAAAAATTAAAAAAAGAAAAGAAAAAATTGCTCATTGTTGGTTTTGTCGCAATATATATATGTATATATATATATACATGAATCTCGTGGCAACACATCTTTAACACAATACTATTATATTAGCAATGGTTCTGTCTTAATTAATAATAGACATATAATTTATTTTTAGATCAATTATTTTTAGACATTTTTAACACATAATAATATTGTAGTACTCGTGGTTCTGTCTTGCCTCGACATATGTTAATTTAATAGACGTATAATTTATTTTTAGATCAGTTTTTAAAAATAAATAAAAAGGAACTCGAATATCAGCTTTTAGAAACGAGTTGGAATATTCAATTTTTTTCCTCACATCACATTCTCAAATGCTATTTTTAGATCACTTACAAACAATAATAAAAGAAAGTTTAATGATTTTTAAAAACATTTATTCTTATTTATGGGATTAAAAATAAAAAATAGAGATCCTTATATGTATGAATGGATTTGGATATGCAGATATACAGAGGAAACAAAACCATTTTTCATTTTTCAAGAGCCAGCTAGCGAAACATTTAATGCATTGATAGTTAATATTTTAACTTGAATTCAAAACTAAAAGCCTAAGTAGAATGTGACGACTTTAGCATTTGCCATATAAGCAACCCCTATTTAGCAAGTGTTGAAGCCTAAAGGTCTCCATAACCCATTTAAATTTTAAGATTTGATTTTAAGAATTAACATCATTTAATTACTAGATGATATTAAGATTGTTGACTAGAAACGAATTCTCTCACCCATATGAATACGTGATGCATGCAGTGTGGCAAAGAACAAATCAGAAGGAATGGCAAATGATATTCTTTGCTGCAGGATTTAGTGACTATAAGATAACTCATACATTCGGAGACAGGCCTCTCATTGAAGCGTACCTTGGAAAACAATTTTACACTTGCCTTGTTGTTGAATTTGATTATCATAATGTTAATTTGGTTATCGTGTGGGTCCCAAATTTTTAAAGTTTCTAAAAATTCTAAAGAAAATAATGTGTGGATTCCAAGTTTTTACATTTTTGTTTGTGGTGTTCAAGACAAGCTTTTGGTTTCATAATTGAATTTGCTCCAACAATTCGATAAGTAGAGTTATACTTGATATATAGATATAGTTTATCTGTGTGAAAACATATTTCCCAAGTTGAAAATGTTGAAACTTCCATTGGTAAAATGTAGAATGAATAATAAATACGGATATATCATATTTTACCATATTTCATCACAACTCATTTCGTTATGCAAGAAAACAGTGGCTTTGTCGATGTAGAAACTGATAAGCTTGTCTCTAATGCACAAACATACTTAAGACACATCAAGAGGATTCAATAAGATGGGAGGGGGATTACCTCTCTGACCTTGAATCCAGGACCCATGGGTTGAAACCATAGATTTTTGCCATCTAGGTTGTCTCTATGGACGATCGCCTACATTTGCAACTCAAATTTAAAAATTCACTAGGCAAGTAAATGATAAACATCATCCATGATTAAAGGTTGGAGTCAATCATCAGGACGTCCTTCCTTCATCCATGTTACCAAGGTATCAATATTCAAAGCATAACGATTCAATTCGTGTGCAATTCTATTTGTCTCTCTATAAGAGAGAGAATGGAAATTGGTTTCAAGTTTTCCAAACGCATCTTCACCATATATATCTTTTACAATAAAAATTATTCAGCAATAGGCACTACATGCTTATAGCTCTAGCTAGTTTAATTTTTTTTGGTTACATGAATAATAAAATACAACATACAGCAAAACTTTTTTATAGTTATAAAGTTGGGATAAAACTAATTTTATTACAAGAATAGATTATAAGTTAATAGAAATGTAGTTATAAAATTTATTATTTCAACTTTATTATCCATGGTGCAATTGGTATAGAGCTATGAGCACTGTATTAATAATTAATTAATAGAGCATGTCAAATCCGACATTGATAAAAGAGATGGGTATATTTTCAAAAAACTAATATATATATCTATGTAGTGTTGAAAATATACAAAGTTATATTATTAAAAGTTTAGAATTTTATATTCTTTCAATTTAAATTCTATAAATATACTGTCCAATACTACTCATGCAATCCTCAACCAATTAAAGTAATACATTTTCTTTTTCCTCTAGCAAATCAACCAAATCTTTATTGTAAAAGCATATAATTTTTAGAATATACAAATAATTATTACGGGCTTAAAAAAATTATAATTTATTACAATATGAAATTTATTTATAACCTGTCCATGTTGAAACTATAATTTTTTTTTTTTATCATTATCTAGAGGATATTCCCATATAAAGTATTACAATAGAAAAGTTTTACTGAATATAATAATTAAGGGTAAACTTCAATGAGAGACCTTAAACCCAAGATAGGATTTTTGTATAGGATCTGAAACCAGCATTAGAAAAGATTTTAGCCCAATCTTTTCACTTCTTCTCTTCCAGTAACCAAGGTCATCATGAGCATATCAAAGCAGAGTTGTGTCGCGGTTGATTCTTCATCTCCCTTGTGATTCTCAACCATCATGTCTATGATAATCACCTTACCTTTCTTTGATCCTTTGCTTGTAATTGCCTCTTTGCATCGTCCAAGTATTTTCACACATTCTTCGTCATTCCAATCATGTAATATGCACTGTTCATCGTAAACAATAATCACCGACGCATGAGACAAAGAAAAAGATCAACAAAATGTATATATAAAAGCCACAATTGAAAAATATATAGTGGTGTTCACCTTCAATAATACTGCATCTGCAGAAGGAACCGCCTCAAACATGTCTCCTCCAACATATTTCACGTTTTCGCTTCCTTCCAAATCACCGACGACATGAGGCAGATCGAAGACAGTGCACTCCATGTGGGGAAATTCATTAGCAATGGCCTTGGCCAAAGTGCCAGTACCTCCCCAACATCAACCAAAGATTCCAACCTCTCAAACACACCCTTACACTTTTCCATCACCGCGCTTGTCACTAACCGAGCATCACTCGTCATGGCATCGTTGAATAAGTTGTTGAATCTTGGGTTATGTCCCGCATACTCCCACAATGCCATCCCGTTCGCGGTCTCAAACGGTGTACGGTCATCATTTTGGAACCAAGTGCTGAGATGGAGCCATGGTTGACTCAAAGTTGGGTCGAGCAGGGCTAATAAGAAGGGTGTGACACTCAAGGGATTGTCCTTGACAAGCAGCCTAGAGGCATCAGTGAGGGCATAACATTCTTCTCCATCATCCTCGTCTAGTTTTGGACTTCAAAGAATCCGTTGTGGACTAAAATACGCATGAGGCGGTAAACAAAAGGGGTTTTGGAACGGTGGATTGGTAATGAAGAAATAAGTTGAGAAAGGGTCATGGGTTTGCCATGGCTGTGGATGATATCTGGTATACCAAGTTGAGTTGCACAATTGAGGGACATGGAGTTTATGAACTTCAAAATGTGGTTCCAAATGTGGGCTTGAGCTCTAAGTAGCTCTGTGCCATTCTCTTCTTTAACCAAAGCTTTTTAATCAGTGTAAAGCTTCTTAATCCCTCCATTTTTTCTTCTCTGAGTTCGTGTATTTGAACAATCAATCGAGTTCTATTTATAGAGGAGCTAAATGTAGCCGCCAAGATTAATATAAATGTACTTTTATACATGATATCATTGATTGTTTCTGCATTGTGTTCGAATTATATAAAACACGTGTCAAGTACTATTAAGAATATGGAGCATTTGTTTTACTTTTCTTTTCTTTTTCCTTTTTTCTTCTTCTCTCTTCTAGGCTAAGCTTGATTTTTATTATTAGGATTTCTTGCAGCAATTTCTAGGAAATTTCTTTGTTGTTGTATTTTGCCATTCAAACTTTTTTTTGACATTATAATCACCTAACTTCATAACTGGTGTAACTGGTCGAAATTCTTAATATTGAAACAGTTTGTATTGTAGCGAGTGGGGAATAAAAAGTTAATTAATTTTGATAAGGAGTGTTTTGATTCCTATGATATTAAATTTTTTTTCTCAGTCAATATTATAATATTCTTAATTTTTCTTCTCTGAGTTCATGTATTTGAACAATCAATCGAGTTCTATATATAGAGGAGCTGAATGTAGCCGCCAAGATTAATATAAATGTACTTTTATACACGTGTTCAAATTATATAAAACACATGTCAAGTATTATTAAGAATATGGAGTATTTTTTCTACTTTTCTTTTCTTTTTCCTTTTTCTTCTTTTTTCTCCAACTCTGAGTACTATTTCACTCGTTGGGTCGTGCAACGTAGATAAAAATATTAATGAAATACTACGTGGCACGATCTCAACGGGGAGTACCAACTTCCGGAGTACTAGAGTTTTTTTCTCTCTCTTCAAGGCTAAGCTTGATTTTTTATTATTAGGATTTTTTGCAGCAATGTTCTAGGAAATTTCTTTGTTGTTGTATTTTGCCATTCAAACTTTTATTATTATTATTATTATTATTATTATTATTATTATTTTGACATTATAATCACCTAACTTCATAATTGTTGTAACTGGTCGAAATTCTTAATATTCAAGCAGTTTGTAAGGTAGCGAGTGGGAAAAAAAAGTTAATTTTGATAAGGAGTATTTTGATTCCTATGATATTAAATCTTTTTTTCTCAGTTAATATTATAATATTTGTAATTTAAAGGGGAGGATGGCCTAATTCAAGTCTACAACTTCAATAATGCAGATATAAAGGATATATTATTAAATTAACCTCATTTGTTGAATAAACACTACTACAAAAATGCGATTCGGCGACGGATAATGCCTGTCGCTACAGCATTTTGGCGACGGTCAGTAAACCGTCGCCTTGCGAGGTGTCGCAAATAAAAAGGCAATTTTAGCGACGATAACTTGACCATCGCCAAAACTCTAAGGATTTGACGACGGTCATCATGTGACCGTCGCCATAAATAATAAAATATTATTATTTTAGTTATTATTATAATATTTTTATATTAATATACTTTTGACGACGTCTTTGTGACCGTCGTCAAAAATATTATTTTGGTTAAAAAAATAATAAATACTATTTTATTATATTATATCAATATAATAAAATAGTATTTTATTATTTTAATTTACTATTGTATTTAAGAAATGGTCGTAACCTTTTAACAAATGATCTAAAACCTTAAATGAAGAAAGAATAAAGTGAGTTCGAGAGTTGGGCATTCACATTCATGTCACCAAGTAGATTTCTATTAGCACTAAAATGGGATTTTGGGAGAATTACCAGCTACAAAGGAATATGAATAAATTTGAAAAAGAGATATTTATGCATATCATGAGAAGAGAAGAGACTACAAAAAACCCAAGACACTAATTGACAGGAGAAGAAACAAAAAGCAAAGCAAGCCCAAGACACAAAACCAATTAGGTGACATAAAATGTCGAAAGTAATGGACCACTGAACTCAGTGCTCAAATATTACCAACTTCCATCTCCTCTTCGATTCCTTGATTAGGATCACCATGCCCCTGAAAGCAAATAGTTGTCAAATTCAGAAGAAACCTAAGCAAAAGAAAAATGGAGGGAGGAAAAATTAAAACTTTATCTTTTGGCCTCCAATTTCCATGGAAACCAAACGCATCCCAAATGTAAATTCTTAGTATAAATACAAAATTAAACAAGAACTGAAAAATCCATTAAAAAAAAGGTCTTTTATGTTCTTACATGGAGCTTAACACCAACAAAACCGATTCCAAGTGGCCTTGCGGCAAGTACACCACCACATTACCTTTCTTCAGCAAGGAAATCAGAGGACCCACACACGCGTGCCATAGCTCCTAGCACACCGAGGACGAAGCAGCGGCAACCAAAGGCGAAGCGCTCAAAACAGAGGCAGATGAGGAGGAACCGGAGGAAGCAGAGGATGGAGCTTCGTCGTCCACACACGCTGGTTTCCGCTTCGCCAAAATTCAAAAGCCCACCACAAAAACCCACCTGCTATGCTCGAAGTCGACGGAGAATCTGGGAGAGTTGGAAGAGAAGGAAGCTCGGGTTTGTGGGTGGTGCACTGGACAAGGGGGTGGAAATGGTGGTCAAGGGGATGGAGATGGCTGCGTGAGAGAAGGAGAAAAAGTTTTCAGATCTGGTCTGGAGAAGAATAAAGAAGAAGAGAGAGAAGGAAAGAGGAGAGAAAGAAAAAGAAAGGGGACCCACGCCCCTGATATGTCTTTTAGCGACGGTTTCATGTGCTGACCGTCGCCAAACTCTTTAATATAATTATATTAAAAATAAAAAATTTGAACTACTCAGTTTGTTAGACAGTGTCCATTAATAGATAGATTTAACGACAGTCACAACACATACTTGTCGCTAAAGGTTGTAATATAAATTTTTATTTAATAATAAAATTTATTTTCTAAATTAAAAATTTATTAAATAAAAAAATTATTTTTAATTAAAAATTTTAATTTAAACTAAAGTTTTAAAACTTTACTTTTGGCGACGTTTTCATATACAACCATCGCCAAATATGCATTTTTTATTAAAATTTATTTAATAATAGAATATAAATTTTATTTATATAGAATATAACACGTTTGGCGACGGTTTCAATTATAACCATCGCCAAAAATGTGTTATTATTTTATTATTTTCTTCAATAGTATATATTTAGCTATGGTTATTTATAAAACCGTCGCCAAAATATATTATTATTTTATTATTTTTTTCAATAATACACATTTGGCGACGGTTTCATTTACAATCGCGCAAAAATATGTTATTATTTTATTATTTTCTCAATAATACACATTTAGCGATAGTTATTTATAAAACCGTCACTAAAAGACATAATTTTTCAGGCAATATTTAGCGACGGTATGTCTGACCGTCGCCAACTAGGTTTAGCGATGGTTTTGAATGTGACCGTCACTATATGGGCGTCGCTGAATGTACTTTTTGTAGTAGTGAAATAATATTAAATGATATAGAATAAAAGGGTCATTTTCTATTTACTTAATTTCTTATGTCCTATTTAGATTTACGTTGTTGATATTTTACCGGAACAAAAGTAAATTAGAAAAATATAATATATAAATAGAAGATAAGAAAAAACTGAACTGGGGATTTTTGGTGGTATTCATCAATCACGTCATTTAACATCGGTGCCACTTAACTTCTTTGTCGTTATTTTAATTTCACAACCAATGTTTTTAAAGGCCAAAGCGTACGGGGCATTTTACTACTAGTCACGACTCACGAGGTGAGTCATAAGGATAGTAAACATCTGGTTGCACACAATTTCAGCTGATTTAAAAAAGAAACAAATTTTTAGAAAATAATAATAATAATAATAATAAACCAATTGAAGACGTACCGCCAAGAGTATCTCTAATAATATATTTTATTTTAAAGAGTATATTTTTCAAAATAAAAAGAAATTTAAAAAAGTTTTAAGAATAAAAGACGAGATTTGTAGAACTCTTCTCCACCGTGAATATTACTCTTTATACTACTCCAACATGACATCTGATTTTCATTCTGAAAGAATATTTTCCTTAATCTTTATCACTTTTTATTTCATTGGCAATTTTGAACATCATGCATGACGTGCATATGAAAGAATATGTTAATTTTAACATCATGCATTACGTGCAAATACCAAATATTTTGAGTTCCTACTAATGACTTTATAAGATTGTTCATGTTGATAGTCAAGAGTCAATTCATTAATAGTCAAGTAATATTTTTAGTTCCTACTAGTCAAGAGTCAATTCATTAATATTCAAGTAATATTTTTAGTTCCTACTAGTCAAGAGTCAATTCATTAATATTCAAGTAAAATAGTCATGTATAATATTCAAAAGTAGGTAGTTGCATAAGTATAATTTTGGAGCACTCTGTGAGAGCCCAAAATAATAAATTTTTTAATATATTATACATAAAAACTAATAAAATACATTTCTTATGAAGAAAAGTGTAGAATTAATTTTATAAATTAGAGTTTCAAATTAATTTTATAAATAAAAGTTAGTTTAAAATTGATGGATATATTTTTAGTAAACAATTTAATTTATTAAAATTGTGGCCTCCTAAAATATTATGTTCTTGTTTTGCGGGCCGCACTGTTCATCAGGGCCACAATATTTATCCAGTTTGTACTGTTGACATACTGTTCATCCGAATTTTACTATTCATCCGGGCCGTACTATTCATTTGAGCTGCACTATTGAGCCGACATTGTTCACCCGCAGAATATTCCTAGAATATTCTCTGATATTATATATATTTGTTTATTAGCCATTTTTAGTCCGTTTCTGACAAAATTGGACCTGTTTTCTGATAGTTGAATTATTTTGGACTCAACCGAGGTATTTTCAATGGCAAACCGAAAGCAAACCGAGCATCCGTAAACACCGTGAGTCATCCAAGGTGGCCTATTCAAAGACTTATATTGTCAAATGTAAGGTTTGAGGTGGAAAAATTTGATGGCACCAATAACTTTGGTATGTGGCAATGTGAAGTATTGGACCTTCTATTCCGAGAAAGATCACATATTGCTTTCGCAGGTAAACCCAAGGATATGTCGATAAAGATTGGAATTACATAAATCGTCAAGCTTGTGGCACAATTCGACTGTGCTTAGCCAAAAATCAAAAGTACTTTGTAATGAAGGAGACCATAGCAGTAAGTCTCTGAAAACAGTTGGAGGACAAATACATGACAAAAAACATAAAGAATCGGCTCTACCTAAAGAAGAAACTTTTTCGTTTCCAGTACAAGAAAGGTATCTCTATGATTAAGCATTTAGATAATTTCAATAAAATTCTTGCTGATTTACAAAATTTAGAAGTTAAAATTATAGAAGAAGATAAAGCTCTGTTGTTATTAAATTCCTTGCCTGAAAGGTATGAGCATTTAACCACTACTCTGCTATATAGAAAAGATGAGGTTAAATTTGTAGATGTTTCTAATGTTTTGGTGAACAATGAGTATCGAAAGAATGATCAAATTGATCACAGAGAAACAACACCAGAAGTTCTAACTATAGCAAAAGGGAGGACAAGCAACAGAAAATCTGGAGGATTTGGAGGGCCGAACAGATCCCGTTCAAAGCCAAGAGGAATATCATCAAGAAGAAATCTTGTAAAGGATGAATGTGCCTATTGTCACCAGAAAGGGCACTGAAAAAGGATTGTCCAAATAGGGAGAAATTAACTACTTAACATTGCAAAAAGCAAATGAAGAGGAATCGATTTTCTGATTTCATCATTAGACAACCCTTCTAATAGATGGATTTTTTATTCCGGATGTTCCTACCATATGTGTCCAAACAGGCATTGGTTCTCAGGCTTTCAAAAGCTTGATGGTGGAGTTGTGCTTATGGGCAACGATAATACCTGTCATACAAAAGGTATTGGAATACTTCATTTGAAGATACATGACGGTACAATCAGACGACTCAATGATGTTAGGTATGATCCAGATTTGAAAAGGAATCTCATATCTCTAGGAGTTTTAGACTCTAGTGGTTACAAAGTGACCATTGAAAATGGAGTTATGAAGGTTGTTCGAGGTGCATTTCTCGCAATGAAGGGTACTCTGAAAATTAATCTGTATTTCTTAGATCGGCAAACAGTCACAGGAAGCGCAGCTTTATCTAGCAGTTCTGAAGATGAAGAATCTGACACTTCCCGACTCTGGCACATGCGTTTAGGGCATGTTAGTGAAAAGACCTTTTAAAGTTAGATAAAACAAGGCATACTGAAAGGTGTTAAGACTGAAAAACTAAATTTCTGTGAGCATTGTGTCTTGGGCAAGCAAACGAGAGTCAAATTCGGCACCGCAACTCATCGTACCAAGGCAACACTGGATTATGTTCACACTGATGTCTAGAGTCCTTCCACAAATGCTTCATTGGGAGGTAAATGTTACTTTGTAATTTTTATTGATGATTTTTCCAGATATGTTTGGGTTTATACTATGAAACACAAAGATGAAGATCTGGATATCTTTCTTAAATGGAAGAAGATGATTGAAACTCAAACCGGTAGAAAGCTCAAGCGACTCAGATCCGATAACGGTGGAGAATACAAATCAGATCCATTTCTTAAAGTCTGTCAGAATAAAGGAATAATCAAACACTTCAATTCCTGCCACTCCATAACAAAATGGTGTAGCAGAACCGATGAATCGAACTCTAGTTGATAAAGTTCGTTGTATGTTATCTCACCAAGCTTGAGTAAAGCATTTTTGAGGCTTTGATGTATGCCTCTCATATTATCAACAGACTATCTTCGACTGCAATTGATAGGAAAACTCCTATAAAGGTATGGTCTGGAAAATTTGGTTCAGATTATAACTATCTGCATATTTTTGGATGTCCAGCATACTATCATGTCACATAATCAAAACTGGATCCTAGAGCTAATAAATTTGTTTTCATGGGGCTTTAGTGAATGAGTTAAGGCATTCCGACTGTGCAACCTTGAGTCAAAGAAGATCGTTGTAAGTCGAGATGTTACCTTTGATGAATCTGCAATGTTGAAACAGAAAACTTCAGAGAAGGATAATGAGAATCCGAATTCTCTACAGCAAGTGGAGTTTGACGGATCTGACATTCCAAAAGAACCTGTTCAAACTATTGATCATCCTGACTATGAATCCGATAATGAAGATGAAATATCGAGTGAAGTGGAGGTTTCATCACCAGTACAACAGTCAGAGTCTATAGCTACCAGTAGACCGAAAAGGAACATTTAAAAACCTGCTCGTTACTCAAACATGGTGGCATACGCTCTTCCAGTGATTGATGATGATGTCCCGAATACTTACAAAGAAGCTGTATACAGTCCTGACAATGTCAAGTGGAAGAAGGTGTTGGATGAAGAAATGACATCACTTCATCAGAATTAGACTTGGAAATTGGTTCCACTTCCAAATGGTAAGAAAGTAATTGGATGTAAATGGGTCTATGCCAAGAAGGAAGGAGTTTTGGGCAAAGACAATATCAAATACAAAGCCAGACTTGTAACAAAAAGTTACACTCAGAAGGAAGGAATAGATTACAACGAAGTATTCTCATCGGTTGTGAAGCATGCATCTATTCAAATATTATTGGCTTTGGTTGCACAATTTGATCAGGAGTTATTCCGAAAACCGCATTTCTCCATGGAACTTTAGGTGAGGAAATTTATATGTCTCACCAAATGGGTTTAAAGTTCATGGATGAGAAAATTGGACTTGCAAGTTAAGTAAGTTATTGTATAGTTTAAAACACTCACCTAGACAGTGGTACAAGAGGTTTGCTAGCTTTATGATAAATCGAGGTACACACGCAATCGGTTTGATCATGTGTCTACTTTCAGAAACTCAAGATGGTAATTTCATTTATTTGCTCCTATATGTGGATGACATCGATAACATCTAAGGACAAGAAGGAGATTGATAAATTGAAGGCTCAGTTAAGTTCAGAATTCGAGATGAAGGATATTGGAGAAGCCAAGAAGATTCTTGGAATGGAAATCAAAAGAGACAGGTTGAAAGGTACAATCTGTTTGACTCAAACTCAGTATTTGAAGAAAGTACTTTAGAGGTTTGAAATTTGTGACAAGACGAAACCTGTAAGTACACCGTTAGTTCCACATTTTAAATTGAGTGCATTAATGTCACCAAGTATAGAATCTGAGAAGGAGAAGATGAAGCATATTCCATATGCAAATGCAGTTGGTGCTTTAATGTATGCGATGGTGTATACAAGACCCAACATTTCACATGCTGTAAGTATGGTAAGCCGTTACATGCACAATCCTAGTAAAGGCCATTGGCAAGTAGTGAAATGGATTCTACGATACATTCAAGGTACTGTGGATGTTAGTTTGAAGTTCGAGAAAGATAAGAATGTTGATAAACATTTGGTTGGTTATATGGATTCAGATTATGTTGGTAATCTTGACAAGCGCCGATCTACTACTGGTTATGTGTTCACAATAGCAGGAGGACCAGTTAGTTGGAGATCAACCTTACAGTCAACAGTGGCTTTGTCAACTACAGTGGCAAAGTATATGGCTGTAACAGAAGCTTTCAAGGAAGCTATTTGGCTTCATGGATTAATAGAAGACTTGGGAATTATTCATAAAAACGTGGAAGTATTCTACGATAGTTAGAATGCAATTTGTTTAGCAAAGAACCAAGTATATCATGGTCGTACCAAGCATATAGATGTTCGTTTTCATTTCATCCGGGAGATAGTTGATGAAGGAGACATTCTACTACAGAAGATCAGAACTATAGATAATCCTGCAGATATGTTAACCAAGATGGTTACAAGGATCAAGTTCCAACACTGTTTGAACTTGATCAACATCTCTCGAGCTTAGAGCGCCTAAGGGCATACCGGAGGCAACACTGACTGGTGGATTCTCGCCAAGGTGGAGATTGTTAAAAACAATGGCTCAAATCTGTTCAAAGAAGGCAACTCAATCTGTTCAACATTGACAACTGGTATTAGTCAGCTATTACAACTCAAGTAATATTGAAATTCTCTACTTGATGGTGGTGTACAATTTGAATTTGTAAACTTTGAATTCACACTTTGTAAATGTCTATATAAGGGCATTAGATCTCTGATAATGAAAAGAGATGAGTAAGAGAAGTTAGAGTTCCTGTTTTGTAAACTCTCTACAAACTTCTCTCTGGAATAAACACTGACTGCCTCCCGTGGACGTAGGCAATTGTCGAACTACGTAAATTCTGTGTGTTTGTTATTATTTTCTTATTTGTCTTTCAATTTCTGAATGTTTTGCACAACAGTACTTTTATATACGAAGGGAATCACTCGTTGTTGCTTAATTGTGTTCAAATTATATAAAGACATGTAAAGTACGGGTAAGAATTTGGAGCATTGTTGTCTACTATTCCATAGTTTTCTTCTTTTTTTTTGTGTATGAAAAAGTATCTCAGTATATAAATCATTAACTAAGAATTTTATTAGAAGATAGGGTTTTATTGCTATTTTAATTATGCAACCATATAGAAATTTAGAGCAGTAAGCCTATTTCCTTTAATAATTCCCCCTCTATATGATGTTTAACAAGGTGAGTACATCTTAACTAGGGCTTGCCAATACTATTCCATAGCTGTGTTAACATGTAGGAGCTTCTTCTTTTTTTGTTTTTGGTAAACTTGATTTTTGTTTATTAGGGTTTTGTGCAAAATGCCACAGTAGGTTTCTTGGTGTTGTATTTTCATCCATTTTTTTTTTTTTTTGACATCATAATGCCCTAAACTTCATAATTTGTGCAACTATGTTTCAAATTCTTAATACCCAAACGGTCCGTCCGGTAGCGAGTAAAGAGTAAAATTTTTGAATAAAAGTTGTCATTTAAAATTTAAAAGTTGCAACGGAAAACAACATAAAATGGAAGTTGCATTTTTTTTTTCCTTTCTAAAAACTGATTAATTATATTTTTCACTTCATGCCCTTGTGCCAAGCTCGTGCTTCCGGACTGTTAAAATGTTAAAACAAACTTCTTAGAGTCGTAGATCTGACCACAAAAGATATGAAATAAGTCTAATAATTGCTCATACAATGACACCACAAATTACACAAAAAACTTTAAAATAATAGAAGCTTTTAGAATATTTCACTAACGAACTGAAACCCAAACTTTAAGTAATTTATGGCTTTCTTCCGATTTACTGAATGTCAAATTGAATAAAATAGCACTCGAATTAATGTTAGAGTTCTTCTTGAAAGTTGTTTATGTGTTTATATATATACATATATATACACACACACACTAATATTTCAGGATTAACTTTGATGACTTTGATTCCTGCACAATCCAATTTGATGTTTCAAGCATGAAATACAAAATTAACCATATTAATCGTTATGGGTATCTGTCCATGCTTACATAATATTCAATTAAAATCTTGTACAAATGTATAAGTTTTGAGTCAATGAGAAGATCACTGTTCATAATATAGGGTAAAATATGATATCCATATTTGTTATTCACTCTACATTTTTACCAATGGAAGTTTCAATATTTTAAACTAGGGAAATATGTTTTCCCGCAGATAAACTATATCTATATATCAAGTATAACTCTACTTTGCGAATTGTTGGAGCCAATGGGCCTGATTAATTACTCCAATAATGAAACCAAAAGCATGCATTGAACAGTACCACAAACAAAAAGGCTCATGCCAATTTATAAAGATCTAACATTCCTTTTAGAAACTCTTTGTATTTGTAAAATTAATTATCATGCTTTCGACTATCTAAGAAGAGTGTTACAGTCAAGTCGTAGTTTCAAGAACTCAACCCATGATTTGTCCTTGTTACACACAAGAAATCAAATAAAAAAAAATTTAATTGGCATGACCAAAAACAGTTGTATAAGCATTAATATGTATTAATTAATTATACACAGTTAATAAAAATGGGCATATGTAAGATATTTTGTTTTAAATTTGTATTACATAAATATTAATTATATTATTTTTCATTTCTTCTTTTTCCCAACAGATTCTAATTAATCTATCGAAGTTTGGTTATCAAGTAATATATATGATAGGTAAATAAGAACAAGTCTGCAGATACTGTATGTTGATGATCCAAGACAGTATGGTTTCTTCCTAGTTAAGGTCAAACAGAAACTCACTCTGCAGATATACAAAGATTTCTTTTTAACTACATAACAATAACACACAACTTCAACCAGGTCAAAATGAATTTCGTATGTACTTATTTACATCACCATTGTTTCTCAAAGTAAAATATATGGCAGTAGAACCTAAGAAAGGTTGAGTACTGGCCCCAAAAGACTTATTAACGCAGCACGGCCGGAAAACACTAAAACCAAACATATACTTTCATTCCTAAATTAACCCTTTAACTTTTGAAGCTTCTCAATGAAATTATCAACGTAAGAGGATTCCAAATCTTTCTTGAGCAACATCTCTCTGATCTTTGCATGGTTTTCTCTGACCTCCTTTCCAACTTCACTGCTCTCTTCCATCACCGTCTTCACGGCCTTACACACGCTGTCCCTGGTGAACAACCCATCTTCTTCCCCTTTCTCAACTTCTACTCCCACCTTCAAATTGTTGGCCATCATTCTTGCATTGAAGATCTGGTCTCCAACATGTGGAAGAAGCACCAGCTGACATTTATTCACCAATGCCTCCGACAACGAACCTGACCCGCAATGCGTAATGAAGCACCGACAGCTTCGTGCTCCAGGATAAGCTGTTGCTGTACCCACCCTCCATGGACAACACCTCTACCTTTGACCCTCTCTTCGAACCCTTCAGGTAGTGCTTCTTCTATGGACTCGGTGCCAATTGGCGGTTTGAGAGCAGCTAAAAATGGCAGCCCTGTAAGTTCAAAACCCAAAATCAGTTCTTGAAACTGTTCCTTCATTAAGGTACACTCACTTCCAAATGCACAGTACACCACCGAACCAGTCCTGAACCCGCTAAACCACTTAGCCCACTGTTCTTCTAATGAAGACGTCGGCGGCTCCGGTATCGCAGGTCCAGAGAGCAACACAGGCTTCCTGAACTCTCTTTCGAGATAGTCTATGTACTGTCCTTCAATCTCTCTACACGTCCTGTATGCCAAACCATCAGCTTCATGAAGACTGATAGATTGCCGTTCGTAAAATCCAACATCGCTGCCAAAAGTTGAAGCCCTTTTGGAAGCGAAAGCTCGAGCTTCATGAAGGTGGAGCTTGATCGACGAATCTGGGTATCCCGGCGGCGGATGCATAAAGTCAGCTCCGCTTACTTCTTCTCCGGAGAACTTCCTGGTCGGAGACAAAGTATAACCTATTGTCACCGGACTTATAATGCAATAATGCAACGATTTAATGCCTAAGCTCCGAGCCAGCTTTGGAACCCAATGAGTGAAATCGAAGAAGATGATATCAGGTTTAAGATGACGAAGAAGACGTTCAATATCCGGCTCTGTGCGATCCATGGCGGTCATTATGAGAGGGTGCAATGGAAAAGGTACGTCCAAAGTTGTCTCGGCGCTGGGCGGGAGGCCATTGACGTGAGGGACAGTGATGGGGACGAAGGTAATGAGGTCTGGGAAGCGATTGAAAGGCTGTAACTTGGGTTGTGTTTTGGTGGGGATTAAGTAGGAGATTTTGTGACCTAGTTTTGCTAGTTTGTTTGCGACGTGAAGGAATGGTGTAAGGTGGCCAAGAGCAAACCAAGGGTACATTGCAATGTGCAAAGAAGGAGGTGTTTTTTCCATGATGATCAGCTTAAACACACACTAATTGTGAAAGAGATAAAGGAGGAGAAGAAAAACGTTGAGAAATGGAATTTAGATGATGTATTTGAGAATTTTGGTGGGGTTTAATATATGCATAATTGAAGATTAAAGATTAACAAAATTAGTGGTTGGTTCATGATCATCGTCTTAACTTCCTTTACATAAGGATTGGATACCACTTGGGAGTAGAGGATAAGAAATGGGAGTTTGTTTTTATGCCAAATAACTCTTACTTTTTCTTTTTCCTTTTTCTTATTTTAATAAACCAAAGAAGTCGTACTATTCCAGAAAGAAAAAGAAAGAGAAAATAAAATAAAGGAAAAAACGTTTCCAAAATTAAAGTGAAAGGATTAAGTAGAGGGAAAAAAAATAGAAAATTGCAATTTATTAGATAATGTTGAGGATTTTGGGGGGCTAAATTTATGCATGCGTGTGGTAGAATCTTAAGGAATTAGTGGCTGGCCTATCGCCAATTTATTAGATGGTGTTGACGATTTTGGAGCTAAATATATACATGGTTGAAGCTTAAGAAATATTATACCCCGTTTGAATGTGTTTTATAATACTGTTTTTCTTCAATAAAGCATTTCATTTATAACACTTAAAGTTAAAAAGCACTTCAACAATAGTTTGCAAATTATAAAACATACTTTAAAAATATCTAATAGTATTTGATTATTTAATTAATCATAAAAAATTATAAAAAATGATAAACCCTTAAATAAATAAAAATAAATTTAGGTGCATAAGTAGTAGAATTTTAAAAATTAAATGGGATTATTTTAAAATATAAAAATTATTGTGTATTTTTAAAAATAAAAATAAAAAAGTACTTTGTGTATTTAATCATGACTTTATAAGACTTTTATAAACTTAAAAAGTCTAGAGGTATTTAATTAAAATTTTTTTAAACTTTTAAAAATAATAAGGTATTTAATTTTAACTTTTATAAACTTTTAAAAAGTTATTAAAAATTTTGAGGTATTTAACTATAACTTTTTAAAGTTCATAAAAGTCTAGAGGTGTTTAATTTAAACTTTACTTTTATAAAAAATAGACTTATACAGACTTTTAATGACTTTTAGTGAATTTTATATGTATGCAATCTTATAAATTGTCTTCTCTTTTTTCTAAAATCTTTTAAAGACTTTTTAATTTTAATGATACGTCAACACAAGTAATATTTACTTCCCTTCATCTATTTTACTTCTTTTACTTTTCCTCTTCACTGTAAAATTATTTTATTATCCTATCATCTTCTATCATTATTTATTGGTCTCCTCCTATTGTAAGAAAAATAAAAACTAAAAACTAATGGTGTTCTTATGAGGAAAATGAAAATCCTTCATCATTATTTATTGGTCTCCTAATAATATCATTGTGAAAAAAAAAACTATTGGCATCTTTACGAGGAAAATAAAAAAAAAAAAATATATATATATATATATATATATCAACTTGTACAATAAAAAAGTTTATAAAAGTCTTTCAAAATCTATAAAAATCAAAAATAAAAAGTCATTAAAAGTTATTTATACTTTTATAAATTCTATAAAAATTTATAAAAATTTTTGACTAAAAAGGTCTATCATATTTTAAAATCTAAATTGAATACACCCCCGCACTTAATCCAAAAAAGCACTTAAATTGCATTTTTATTTTTATTTTATTAAAGAAAAGAACATCCAAATGTTCTAAGTGGCTGGTTTATGGTCCTCTAAACCTACGTAGCAGGAGGCACAGGGACTATGGCTAAAGCCATAGCCAACACCTTTCCACAAATGAAACGCACTGCGCTTGATCTACCACGTACATGTTGTTGATTTGCAGGGTACTGATGAGAACTTGGGGATTTCATCGGAGGGAACATGTTTAATTGAAGCAATACCTCAATTTTACTCAACGTATGTATACATATGAATTATTAGTTAATTTCTTGCTTTTAAAATTAAGCTTTTTATTGGATGACTATGTATGTATGTGGCAAACAACGACAATAAGAAAAAAGTATGCAATAATTTCATCTTCTCATCCTCTTTATGGGCAGGTATATATTAATTTTGTAAGATTTAATGAAGTAATGAGCAAATTAAACCATTATGATCATGAATTTATCACTTAAAATAAACCATTATGATCAGATTTCCTCAACGTTTTGTTTTAGCGCCTAAAAGGACTACTGGGATGAATTTTGATTGAACTCTCCCTAGACCATACCTTTTTATAATTTGCCACGTCATTCTAATCCAGAATGTTAACTATGATTAAAAAATAAATAAACAAATAAAGGATCACAGGACATACAGTGAATATTATTCAATTTCTCAAATTTGGGTGGTAATGTTTTTGAAATTTACCCATATAAATTATCAAGAATGTTGACTATGATTTTAAAAGAAGTTCCATTATATAAACAAAAGAAACAAATGATGGATCACAGGACATACAGTGAAAATTATTCAAATTTGGGTGGTAATGTTTTTGAAATTTACCCTTATCATTTATCAATTTTGAGGTTTTTTTTGTTTTCTTTTTCTTTGTCTCTTGAATTTATTTGAGTTTAAAGGTTGATATTTGTTACATATAGAGAAGAATACTGCTCTAATATACTACGTCGCTTATATACGGTGAGCAATATAATTGACCAATTCATCCGAAATTCAATAACAAATGAATATAAAAATTAATAAATAATATAATTTTTTTTACTTCTATTTAATAAGATATCACATATATATTACTCATATATATAAGCGATATAGTACATTAATTAGAGTATTTTTTATCTAGATAATATCTAAACTCAAAGTAATTGGTTTGATTTTTTTTAATTATCTTAAAATGTCTTTGCCGATCTTATTGTTATTATTTACATTTTGATAAAAATTAGGATTACCATTAACATTGTCATTTAGTTGCTGTGAGTTTTTGCGAAGCTATATGCTTAGTCAAATCCAAGTTACTCACCACGTTTTATGTGACATTAAATTGATAACCATATACCATGGTAGCTATGAAAGGCCATAAGTAATTATGTAATGTCATGGCCCTGTCTGATTTTCTTTATCTTAAGACCTAACATAAAACTCGATAATAATATTACAGTATCACATCAGTTGACGTCCGCCTAACTTTTGGGTTTTTTTTTCCGTCTTTATTGTGAGCTCCATTTGGTCTATTTAAAATTAATTAATTAGCTCCAAATTACAAAGATAAGGTTAAGCGATAGCTTACATAGTTTGGCAGAAAACTACACTTTTCACTGTTTGGCACATGTCTATAAATATAGATAGCCTAGATGCTCTTCAGATGTGTAGAGCAAAGTGATTAAAAAAAAAAAGCAGGTTTTTGAGAGCAACTGAAAAATGGATTTGAGCTATGAAATGTACAGCTCTAGTGAGCTCCTTGATGCTCAAGCTCATGTATGGAATACTGCGTACAACTTCATAAGCTCCATGTCCTTAAAGTGTGCAATTGAATTAGGCATACCAGATATCATTCACAACAATGGCCAACCATTACTCTTCTCTAAGCTCATTGAATCACTCCCTATTCACCCTTCAAAAGCTCATTGCATTCGTCGCCTTATGAGACTCTTAGTTCACTCTGGTTTCTTTGCAATTCAACAGCAACAAGACCAAGAAGAAGAAGAAGAACAATACTCTCTCACACTTGCTTCTAAGCTTCTAGTAAAAGAAGGGTCACTAAACATGGCTCCGCTTCTTCTTACAAACCTAGATCCGGTATTTACGACTTCATGGCATTTCTTGAGCACTTGGTTTCAGAAGAAGGATAGCACCGTATTTGAGACGACGCATAAGAGGACCATGTGGGATTTTGCGGCCCTTGATACGAGTTTCAACAGCAAGTTAAACGAGTTAATGGCAAGCGATTCGAAGCTGATCGCGAAGATCCTTTTAAGAGAATATAAAGAGGTGTTTGAGGGCGTCAAGTCCTTGGTGGACGTAGCAGGAGGTACAGGTACTATGGCCAAGGCCATAGCCTGCACTTTTCCACTTATGAATTGCACTGTGTTTGATCTACCACATGTTGTTGCTGATTTGAAGGCTTCTGAGAACTTGAATTTTATTGGAGGAAACATGTTTGAAGCAATACCTCCTGCAAATGCGATTTTACTCAAGGTATGAATATAAATTCATTCTTAGTTTTTTGTTTTATAAACTAGAAAACAATTTCTAAGGGTTTACAATTGCATGTATGTTTTTAGTGGATTCTTCACGATTGGAACGATGAAGATTGTGTGACTATATTGAAAAAATGTAAAGAAGCAATTCCCAAGAAAGATGAAGGTGGGAAACTAATTATCATAGACATGATAGTTGAAAACAACAAGGTTGATAAGAAGTCAACTGAAACACAACTCTATTTCGATGTGCTAATGATGGCCGAAACCTCTGGCAAAGAGCGAAATCAAACGGAATGGGAGAAGCTCTTCTTGGCTGCAGGGTTTAGTGACTATAAGGTAACTCCATTATTCGGACTTCGATCTCTCATTGAAGTTTACCCTTGAAGACAAGCTGCCAAGTTGGCTGATTATGTGTGCAGAAATAAAGCACATGCATTTTCATATATTGTGTGTACGTTGCAAGCCACGACTTCTACAATTAAGTATAAATAATTATCTCATCTTGAATAGCAAGTTTGCTTTGCTCTCATTAGAGTAAATTTCATTCCTTGCATTGTAATCCACCAAGATGATGAAGAAATAAACACTTTATTGTTACATAATTTTACAGATTTGCAGTAATTATTACAATTTAAGTAAGAATGATACGTCAACTTTCTTATTAGAGTGAAGTTTTATAACCACAATTTTCCTCAAAAGAATATGAGGAAAAAATGTAGCTTTTGGCTACTTCTGTGTTGAAGACCAAGAATATGCTTCAATCCAGTCAAAAGCAATAGGGCCCAGGAAAGCATCAGGGATGCCGAAGGAACTGACTAAGGCGAGTGCATGTGGCCGGAGTTCACTGCAGAGTTTTGTCACTTCTTTCCGTACCGCTGCAGCATTGTTCGTTGACAAGTAACCGTATCGCAGAAAAGCTGCATCTTCTTCCATGCAGATCAATGCATACATGGACCTCAGTTTACCCAAGACATCCTACAAAATTAACAATTACACAGGTTCTATAACAGGTTTTCGATGAATCAATGAAGGTAAATTCCAAACATTGCAACAGGGGAGTGTGGATACAGGAAAAATTCAATAATAAACAGTCTTCTAAGCTACTACTTTATAATTTTGCAATTTGAAAGTCTTCTGCAACAGACTGACTCGGTCTGGAAACCTCTAAATATGTTCTAGAGAACTGCCTACTCCCACCTCGAACAAGAAAGAGATCTAAGGCTTGCATAGTTTCCAGCTATAAACCCAAGACCACCTCTGGTCATTCTAACCACCAAATGATAATATATCATAAAACACTCGTGAGAAATACCTTCAATGAACCAGCAGGCACAGTTGCCTCAGCATCTATGAAGGTTTGCAAAATTTGTCGTTCTGAGAAAGCTTTACCTAGATCTTCTGCAAGCTGATAACTCTGGTACAAGAAAGAATAAACAATGAGTAAGAGAAGCAGAAAAGAGAGAGTATAGTGTGTGGAAAAATAAGTAACTGTTACCAGAATGAAAGCATATTCTTTGCTTTGTCCCTGTTTCAGATATTGTGACACTTCAAGAGCAAAACAATTCAGCAGATCTCGCTCTCTTAAGCAGAAAGCATCCATCTAATGTAGACAAGTTAGAAGAAGTTTCTATAAGCATCGACATGATTAATCTAATAAATCCACAAAGGACGTGAGAAACTAATTACCTGGAACTGGCAATTCTGTAGAGTAGAACTTGTAAGCTGAGATGGAATAACAGGGCAGGCTTCATTCATGTGCTCTAATCCAAACCCTTTAAATGGTTTATTTCTCTTCTGAGCTGCCATATATTCTCCAAGGAGTGCCTTGCTGACCTGCATTGAATTTGGATTAAAATTCATGAATCCCACTAAACAAAAGTCTATATCAAGATTAGAGTAGAATATTATTCATCTAAACTAAGTCATTTAAATCAAGATTAGAGTAGAATATTATTCATCTAAACTAAGTCATATCAAATGTGAACAGAGAAAAGAAAGCTCAGATGGCTAAGTGTATCTAATAGTCAATATATTTAAAAGCACATTAAAGGAAAATACATAGTTACGAACACAAATCCAAAACAGTAACCATTCATCCAATGAAAACGCATTGATAGCTACAGTGTTTGAAATTGACCAGAAGATGATCAAGTCTATGGAAGGCCATTTCTGTTCAATATTTAATTCTTTTGAAAACTAAATTATAATCAGCCCCTCTCACAACAAGACATGTCATAGTTCATAACTTGTTTTCTCCAACTTGCTTATGTCAAACAACCAAAAGTAAGAGTTTGCCATCTTTGTTTAAAACCAATAACCATAACAGTATCACATCCTAAAATAGCAATTAACAAAAGATCAAAAAGAAGACAGAAAACGTTGAAATTACTTGCTGCATCAGAACATTGTTGTCACCCTCAAAAGTCAACTGCACATCATATTCACTTTTCAAATGACCAACATGGTTTTCAGTCTTCACACCTTGCCCTCCACAAGCTTCACGGCATTCCTGATAACATATTAATGAACTTTCTATGAGAGGCAACTATAACAGGTACGTTCCACTGGGCTTTGAACTGCAATTACATACCTGAAGGGTTCGCATGTTATGCCAAGACAGTGTAGCCTTGAGTGCACTTGAAACAACATGTAACGTTTTATTTGACTCAGGCGTCCTCTTCACATATATCAATTTCAAGTAATTTGCAGCAAAGCTCATAGCATATCTGAAGCAAATGAGAACAATAGTGAGGAGTGAGTGCAAAGGACCATGATGGGGGCTTATTCAATACTTATCAGCATCTTTCAGATTTGACAACAATTTCAAAACAAAGATAGTTGACCTTTCACACCAATCATCAATAAAATCATCAGGCCACTCATATTCAAAGGGGTACATGAGCAGATCTTTCAGCCATCATGTAAAAATATATACATAAATCAGAAGATTAGCACCCACATATAATGATTAACTCCTAGAATTTGGGGAAAAAAATGATTGATTGTGTTATGAAAGAGCTATTACAGTACTAGGTCAAACTTATTAGTTTGTATACAGAAAACTATTAATTGCATAAAAATTCCCAGATCCTAAAGTAAAATATCCATTAGTAGATATTCATCATAATGGTAACATGATATATTTACTCGATGTCAAATAACAATGTAATTGAACTAATCAACTTAATCCCTATGACATGTTATTGCAGATGGTATAAAACTAAGCTACCAAAGTGTCAGTGGCACACTTACGTCTTTGCAAGGAGAGGCAAAAGTCGCCGTTGATGACTAGGATAATCAAGCAAAAGGACTTCAGGACCATTTGGCTTGACAGAAAAGGCCCTCCTTGTTAACGAGTACCTTATGGCAATGGCCAAACCAATCTGATAGGTGAATAAATGATAGTATATATCAATAACAAGTTTAGTTTACTAGAAGATACATGAATGCCCTAACAAAAATAACATGAAGATGTAAAACTCACTTATTCTTTAACATTTTACCTTTGATGAGTAAACTGCACTAACTGCAATGGTTACACGACCAGATGTCAACGGAGACAAGAATGCTGCAAACCTCTGAATATGAGAAATGATTTTTAGAACTTAAATAAATTTCATGTTCCTATTCCATGCATCAAAGAAAGAAAAGAAAGGAAAGAATGAAACAAAAGAAAAGAATATATATATATATATATGCTTTTCATAGTAATATTAATACCTGATCTGGATCTTTTATTGCACTAAGATATTGGCCATCTGAAGAAACATCAGCCACTGAATTCAACAAATTTTCTCTGGGATTCTCACATTGTCAAACCTGATCATGCAATTCCAAATTTCTGAGGAAATATATTTTAATTTACATAATGTTGTAACTACAAGTACCCAAATATGAAGTTTTCAACTATATGAAAGCATTGGTATTACCAGATTCGACCATTATCAACACCATTTAAACCAATTTTGTGACCACAATCAGCAATTCGAATGTTTGGACAGATGTTTCCATCCGCATTCCTGATCTGTGCTATAAATGCATGGACTCCTTGACTTTTCCATCAATATTGAGCTGTGAAAAGACTATTGTGTGTGTTGCATGCTGTACATAGACGGTATTTTAACATATCAGTAAATGAAAATGTCAAAGAAAAAGCCAAATGTGAAGTGATACAAGAAACGACATAAAATGGGACCAAAAGACACAGATTGGAAAGATAAATCTTACATTAGCCGCCCCTCCAATCCAGAACTTCTGAGCCGATTCACAGGGAGTGTTAATGACAAATTCTCCACTATTCGTATCATAAGTGGTCACTGTTTCAATTCCTCGAACCTTGAAAGAAAATCAACGCCAGAAACAATAAAAAAAACATTATGAGAAAAGAGCAAAAGTCCATGCACAGCCATAATGCTGCAGACTAAGATTGAACAACCTTCACATACATTACTTCCATGCCCCAACTCCGACATTGCAAAGCAACCCTTGATTGCATAATTCTCAGTGTCCCTCAGCCACTTATCATGATGGCGCTTTGTGCCAAAAACTGGATTGCACCACCCTGAAATTCACAAAATTGAACCTAAAAGATAAATATAGTCCTTCCTAGGTTTAAAATATGTTAAAGATTTGTTCTTCCTTGTTTTCTCCCTTTTAAACTGTCCTTTTCTTTTCCTCCATTTCCTCAGCAACCAATCAGACAAAAAATAATAATAAATAAAAACACAGAATTGTGCTAGAAAAACGAAATTACCTAAACGAAAAAACGAATTCCAGTCGAAAACCCAAAACTACCAAAAATAAAAAGAACAAAAGGAAAGAATTCAGCTAATAGCATACCATAAGAAGAAATGAACACCGAGCTTCACAGCAATGGAGTGATCAAAAATCGCAAGAACATCCATAAACGCGAGCTTCCTCATCTCAGCCTCGGGACCTTTCTCCGTAAGCCAACCTCGGAAAACCCCTCGATCTAACAAATACCCAATACGCTTCATGGTCATCTCCCTCTGCTGCTCCATCGACTGGTTATAATCCGGCGAAACGAACACTCGTCCAGCGACATTTCTGGGGCAGAAGAGCTTGCTCTGCATCATCAGCCCGAAGAGCCAGTCCCGGTCCTGAAGGTTGTGAGCGTCCAAGAGCCTCCGCATCCCTTTGGTATCAAAATGAAAGGGCTCGGAGAGCTCCGGAGCAAGTAGCTGAGACAAGGGTTCGCAGAGACAACTGTGTTGGACAGACCTGGGTCATGGAGGTGTCTGAATAGAACTTGGGTTCGCCATGTGACACGGTCCATTGGTGGACTTTCTGGGTTTCGGGCGCGAGAGAGATTGAAAACAGAAACGAATCAGAAGAAGAAGAAGAGTCGGTAATGATGATGATGAAGGCGCAGTTAGCTCCGCTTTGGGGTTTTCACAAAATATATATATATATATATATATATATATATGTACATAATATATTATAGATGTATGTAATTTTCGCGCTGCCCGTCAATGACGGAGACAGGGAATTGACAGGCAACTAGCGGTTTGGAAAATGGATATAGTTTTGTAATGAATTATTACATAATCAACATTGCACTCAACTAGTTAACAGTTTTTATTGCTATTTTTTTTATTAAGAATATTTAAAATTGAAATACATAATTTGGTAAACTGCTTAAAATGTGCGACTTGTTTATTTAATCAATACGTATTTAATTTGTTGATATATTAATATTATTGACACCTCGAGAATTAAAGAAATGTTTTTTTTTTTAAAAAACAATAAAAAAAAAATACAAACAAACATTCACGAAGACTAGTTCTCGGGATGGCTGCAGAGGATACGATCTGTTATCTGTTGCGTGATTCTCTTCCTAAAGAAGAAAATAAATTAAATTAAAATTATCGGATAGAAATGACGAGGATGACGTGGCACACCACGTTTTTCCAGGTGGAATTATTTATTACTTTTTTTGTTTTAATTTCATCGCAATCAGCACCAGAACAAGAAGAAAAGACAAAAACAAGCAATTAACCAAAACGACGTAGTTTTGGTTTAAAAATTAAACTGGACAATTTATTGAATAAAACTGGACAAAAACCTAAGCTGTGGCATCACATTATAAACAAATACTCCAAAAGGAAAGGAAAAGAAAAGAGAGAACAAATAAAAAGAAGCCCATTCAGAAACTTACACCAAATGCAGGAAACAATTTTCTTACATTGGAAAGCCAGCGTCTCTAGTGAGACTCCCAGCAACAATTTTTCTAGTGCCAGTCTGGGAGCATGGTATGATATGATATGCCATTAACAAATTGTAAATCGTTGACTGCATGGTCCATGCGGCTTCATCCATTCAAATGGTGGCAAAGAAATGTGTTGCTGTACCAAATTCGGAGAAAGGAGATGCCAGTTTCTTTCACTTTCATCAGACTATGAAGAGCAACATCCAACTTTTTTCACTGCAGATACATCATCTTTAGAGCCAACGTTGATCGTCTGTCCCTTGGGCAAGGTCGTCAGGTCATCCCCCACGTCGAGAGCTTTCCTGCTGACAACTCGATATATCTGAGTGAGCACCTCAGTGAAGGCATTCTCCACATTCAAGGACTCCAGGGCAGACGTTTCCATGAAAAATGTATTCTCTCTCTCAGCAAATGCCGTCGCATCCTCTGTGGAAACGGCGCGCAAGTGACGCAAGTCTGCCTTGTTTCCTACAAGCATAATCACAATACTGGAATCAGTGTGATCCCGAAGCTCCTTCAACCATCTCTCGACGTTCTCGAAAGTAACATGCCTAGTGACATCGTAGACAAGCAATGCACCAACAGCTCCTCGGTAGTATGCACTTGTTATTGCACGGTATCTGTTGCAAAGGTATACAATGAGTTAGAGACTCATTCATCAAATATTGCATGGTATCCGTTGCAAGCAGTGACACATTATCATTTATTTCACCAAAATCAGGAAGATGCGTCTAGAGAGCAAATAGAAAAGCAAGCATTTGAAATTTTTTTTCATTGAAATAAAACGTCCAAGTATATAACATGCAAATAATATACAAAATTGAAACCGTCAGCAAGATGGAGATTAATTTACACAATTCACACAAAGGTAACATTTTAATTTAAAGTCTAACTCAATTAAATTTTAAGTTATTCGAACGTTTTATTACATAATTGATGTAGGTTTTCTTTACACAACCTACTTATCATCCTGCTCCTTCTAAAGCCAACCCAGTGTGTAGCGCCTATGAAATATAATTCATCTCTTTCCTCTTCGCACTGTATCTCCAACAAAAAAATACATTTCAAACAGTAGAGAAATCTCTCTGAAACAAAAAAAAAAAAGCCTATTAACATGAATAGCTCGGCAGCAATTAGCATACCAGCGTCTTGGGTAATAATACAACAAGGTTTGGCATGTCACAGAAATCACCAATGAATGCAAAGGAAATCATAACAAGTGAAGTGACAACCAGATAAAGCTATCTTTACTTGATAGAAATGTATGTATAAATTCACAAAAAAATAAAAATTAAAAAAAAAAAATCTGTCGTCCTGAAAATCTTCAACATATAGATAATTAAAGCCAAATTAACAACCAATGAAGTGAATATTACAGAGCCACAGGTAATCAAAATCCCTCAAATTAAACGTATAAAAGCACTTAGTACCTATTTTTTGTTGAGCAAAAAAAGGAAGAAAAACCGCTACCACACTGAAAACCATCAAACTATTGAGGAACAAAATAATGCAAGATCTGTTAAAGCAAATTCATGAAAGGACACAACAATCCCATTGCCTAAGAAATATCTACTCACTATTCGTTGAAATTCAACATGCTACGATTGGAAAAGCGATCAAAATGCAAAGATTCTTATGAAATACAAAGACTTTGCTCAGTAGCCATTAAAATCCAAGGTAATCAAAACCCTGAAATTCCCATGCGATAAGAAGGTTCACTCACCACTCAGTTTCTATTATACAACAGCAAGATGCGAGACCCAATTCGGAAAATTCAATAATAAAAAAAAACGTAAAAAAAAAATGAATCTGGGAAATTGAGGGAGAGATAAAGAAGAGACCTTTCTTGGCCAGCAGTGTCCCAAATCTGAGCCTTGACGACCTTGTCATCAACATGAATGCTGCGAGTGGCGAACTCGACGCCAATGGTGGACTTGGATTCGAGGCTGAACTCGTTGCGAGTGAAGCGAGACAAGAGGTTGGACTTGCCGACGCCGGAGTCCCCAATCAGAACGACCTTGAAAAGGTAATCGTAATCGTCGTCAGCCCTGTACGCTCCCATTTGAGTCTGTGTGTGTGTATGTGTGGAAGAGATAAAGAGGTTTCTTTGGAGGTTTGGATTTGAAGGCCTTTTAGGTTTTAATGGTGTTTGAATGGGAAGCAGATCTTGGCATTTTCAAAGAGAGAGAAAATGAGAGAGTGAGTTGGATACAGGACACGAGAGAGGGAGGGACATTCAAAGCTAAATAATTAATTGTATTTGCTATAAAAAAAAATAATTAAAAAAATAATAATAAAGGAAAACACAACAATTTTACCCTAATTTATTTTTTCCCACATTTACATTTTTTTTTAACATTTCCAAGAAAAATAAAACAAAAATGTGTGAATGAAAGAGATTAATTTTAACTAATAAATAAATGTTGAGCCTGTCAATATTAATAAATTATTACTGTAAATATTAATAAATTAACTTTTTTGCTTTTTGTTTTAGTGTGCCTGAGGGTGCATATTAGATTTTGTTTTTTCCGAAGGAGAAAATTGTATATGATATATATATATATATATATGTATAACACACACATACACACTTTAATATGAAGACAAATTATATCTTGAATATGCCCACTTTGCTATCAAAAAACAAATTAATTTAACGTCAATACTTAATATCATTGTACTTTAATCATAATAAAAGTGTCCCTATTTTTTTTTTGATATAAAAGTATCCCTTGAATAAAAGAAAAGGGTATAAGATTGCTTTTGATTACGAGGTTTCTTGAGCCTTAAGGAACATTGAGTGTGCTTAATTCAATATAAAAATACTATTACAATCTCAAAATATAAACTGTTGATAATTTTTTTCAAAATATATATACAAAAAATTTGATGATATATATATATATATATAATTAATTTATATATTAATTTGATTAGAAAAGGCTGAGAATATTTAGTTTATAATATATTCATCACTAGAAGTAATAACCTATTAATCTAACTAAAACAGTCATTGCACAAATTTAGGCTTTCAATGCTGTCCTCCACAGTTTACCATCAAATATCTATTATGTAATATCAAAAAGAAAAATTGTCTGCTATCTTTTCCAGCTCTCTATTTTACAGCCTTCTATTCCAATTGTAGCAAACCTGCCTTGCCATTCCAGAAGGAAAACGCAGGCTAAATCAGGCAGCTCTTTTGATCATTGTTTCAAAAGCTGGTAAAAGATTAATTAACTTGGGAATCATACAAATTCATCAACTCTTTCAAAAACGCAATTTCAATTCACTATCCGAAATCATCAATGATCCTCATACTTATTAGCAAAGGTAACTTGTACATGGTGCAACCACTGCTGCCACAGGTGGGTAAAGACATCTGCAAGGAAAAAGTAGGAACTTTTAGTATTAGTGAAGGAATGAATATTTATCACATCACAAGCATGCTGCAATATAGTTGCAAAGAAAATTTAGAACAGTGTAACTTGTATTGAAATTGGTACTCTATTTCTAAAGTTGGTGATTTCAGAGACTATTTTGCTACTCATCCTTGTATTCTGGATTTCCTTCCAACTCTTTTCCAATCAGGAATGTTTCACCACTTCAAAAGAAGTTGTTACTTTTTTGTCTTTTGACGACTTCAACTGTATATATTTTAAGTGTCCATGGTTCAGGTACCAATCTCATTCCAGAGCCAAACTCTTATATGTGACTTGTCATAACAATGATACCAAGGGAACCCAACAAAATTTTTAAGCTTTCTCAAACAATAAATTGACTACTACTTACATTATTTGAGGCTTCTTAACTCTTCAACCATATAGCTCACAGCTTGCACCCGCTAGCTGGCCTGGGAACAAAATTGTGATGTTGTTCTACACCGTCACACATCACAGATCACTGACATTGATAGCCTCTCACATACAAAGATAATTTTGCTTCAAAGGATGGACTACCTTCTAATTGTGCAGAAGTAGAGATGCCAGGGCTTGGCTATCTACACCAGCAGAACAGACGATAAGCATAGATGGTGAAAGGGCAGTCCTTGTATGCACCTAGAAGAAGGTTCTTAGTGGATGCTATCTGCCAAAATCAAATCTACACAGTTGATGGCCCATCATTAATGAGATTTACCATACAGCATCACAAAATCAGTATGTCTATGAAAAATAAGCTCAGCAGCAATCAACAAACATGGAAAATAAAAAAAGAGCATAATTATTTGTTGTTCCCTCATTCTTTTTGGCTTTGTTCATTATCTTCTGAGCTTAAACTGGATTTTAACCAACCAAATTATCAGTCCACAAAAGATCATTCCATAATTTGTAAAATCTGGAGCATATGGAACAGAGGTTTGCTTGGCAGTGATTTGTGCTCAAGGAATTCTATCCATTCAGCTGTATCAAATTTAAACTGTCACTTCATTTTATCCCTTGCAGATCCACATCTCTTGCTACCTTCAAGGAAACTACGCCATATAGTGGCATTTGGTGGGTAAGGCATGCTGGCAATCATCTTCTCTGCCTCCAAAGTATGTCCACTTTTAGCAAGTAAGTCCACCACAGAATGATAATGATCCATTTCTGGTTCAACCCCGTAACACTTTTTCATTTGCCCAAACAATTCCATTCCTTCTCTCACTAAACCACCATGCCTGCATGCTGTAAGCACTGCATTAAGAGCCACCCCATCAGGCTTATACCCCAGCAACTCCATTTCTCTAAAGTGTTCTAAGGCCTCATAAGCATAACCATTACGACCAAGAGCAGAGATTAGAGCTGTCCAAGTGATGAGGTTTCTGTTTGTCATCCTCTTGAAGATTCTTGTCGAACTTCCTATACTTCCACATTTCCCATACATATTAATCAACACATTGCATAAAAATGTGTCACAACGGTTGAAGTCATTCTTTATGATATGACCATGAACAGAACTTCCCAAAGCAAGGTTGCAAAGAGTACCACACATACTTAGAAGACTAACAAATGTATAATTGTCTGGACAGATTTCAAAGACATGCATCTGTTTGTAAAGCTCAAAAACCTCTTTGTAATAATTGTTGCGAGCACAAGCTGCAATCACAATGTTCCAAGATATGGTGTCAGGCTCCTCAAGTACAGAAAGCAACTTCAGCGTTTCATTATATTGTCCAGTTCTGTCGTAAATTCCAGCAGTAATGTTACAGGAGACAACAGGAAGAGGACTATCAAAAGTAGTAACAAAGACCAGGGCATCAGATATGAGACCATTTTTGGCATATGAGGTTATGAGAGAGCTCAATACAAACTCATTAGTTTGATAGCCCATTCTTATTATCAAACAATGAATCTGCTGTAGCTCTAATGTGAAAGATGACTTGAGAACAGCTGAAAATGTAGACTCATTAGGTTGATAACCCAACTGAAGCATTTCTTGCAGTAAGAATATAGATCCTGATGAACAAAAATTTGAGTAACCAAATATCAAGGCATTCCAAGAAACCACATTTCTTTCATGAATCTCGTTAAAACAGCAATGAGCTAGTTCTAATTTACCACATTTAGCATAGAAACCAACCAATGCACTACCCACAAAAACATCAGATTCAAAAGCGTTCTTGATTATATTAGCATGGATTGATTCTCCAACAAATGGGATCATCAAACCGGTACAACAGGAAAGAAGGCTAACATATGTTATAGTGGTAGGCAACACTCCATCAATGAACATTTTCGAGAAGAGTTCTAATGCTTTACCTGGTCTTTCACTTCTCGCTAGTGCACCAATGATTGTATTCCAAGATATGACATCCCCAACTGGAACTTCCTCAAACATTTTCTCCGCCAAGCATATGCTGGCACACTTGACGTACATGTTGATAAGAGAATTAACTATTGATACTTCACATATAAATCCAATTTTCATTACTAAACCGTGTATTTGTTTTCCAAATTCCAAGTCTTGTTTACATGAAAATCCACACAAGACACCCACAAAAGACCATTCAGACAAAGAAGCCCCAGACCTCGTGAGATCCCGAAACATAAACATAGAATTTTCAACAAAGCCATGATGACCAAGTAAAGAAATCATAGAATTCCATGTGACCAAGCTCTTACGAGGCATGTCTTCAAATGTCGAAACTGCTTCCTCGATCCATGCTTGCCTGCCGTATAAACCCAATAAAGCAGTCCCAAAAAGCATCAACACAAAACAGTCCATTCTTTAACCCCAAGGCCTGCAGCTGAACACCCTGACATATATCCAATGATTCACATGACAACAAGCCACCCATAGTGAATTGGGTTGGCTCAAACCCACAACCCCTCATTTCTAAAAGCATTTTCCAAGCTTCTTCTGCGTAACCATATCGACTATATGCGCTAATAACCGTGTTATATGACACTACATTTCTCTGAGGCATTGCGTCAAACACTGTACGTACAACATATAACTCGCCCACTGAAGCGTACTGTGATATGATATTATTGTAAACATATATGGTTTGGTTTGCAATTGATCCCAGCGTGACGGCGAGCGCATGCAAACACTTTGTTGCTTTAAGAGATCGAACTTTTGAGCACGCATGGAGTATTTGAAGAAGACGTTTTTCGTGTTTAAGCAAATTTCCATGGAGGCCCATGCAGTCAACTCAGCGGACGATAGCAGATAGAGTAGACCGCAACTCCGGAACACATCGATAGGAATTTTTCATTGGCATTAGAAGACACGTGCTATTTTCCTTTTCTGTTTTAAAAAATTTACTATGTTTAGTAAATGTTTTGAGCTACATTTTACACATTTTTGAAAAATAGATAATACAATTTTAGGATAAACATATGCTAACTAAACAAAATTGTTGTCGCATTAATCTTACCAAACATATTCTCAAATTCCTAAAACATAAGAACCAATTTCTTATTTTCATTTTACCAAATAATTTTGTAACAATTGTCTCTTTTTTTCTTTCTTATTTTCATTTTACCAAATAATTTTGTAACAATTGTCTTTTTGTGGGGTCACAGTCCGCTCACAAATGGTAAAATGGGGAGCAGAAGCCACTCGCTTCACTGAGGGCATGGAGCAAAAACCAAACCATTCAATTCTTTGTGAAATTAATGAGTAGCCAGCACTTAATTATTATATAAATTATTAGCAGGTAGGTTAAACTTTTTCCTGAAAGACATTCATTTGCACATATATATATTTTTAAAAAATTCTTTTCTTATTGCCATTATTGTTTCTCAACATTTTAAAGAATATGTTTCTTTTGCATTCTGAGACTTAAATCACCACCTTAAGGGGACTAAAAAATGGGGTGACAAATTGATACACTTGGCTAATCTATAACTGCGAGTCTACAAAAGTTCATGAAACGACAGGGTTTTCACTCCTTGGCCCTTTTACTCATACTTTTACGTTTGTTAACGTCCAAGAACTTCTTCCTTAACCGGATAGCCTTTGGCGTAACCTGTAAAAAAAAAAAAAAATACAAGATACCATTAATACAAAACATGGTTGGAAACCAGGAAAATAATAAAACAGAAAGTAATCAGGAAGTCATTTGTAGTAATTATTATTCCACAAAAAATGTTATGAAGACGTTCCCAGCTTGGAATCAGTAATCAATGATCCTGAAAATTTACATTAAACTACTTCTAAAGTACACACAAGAATGATGTATTGCTTATGATTAACGGACAGACCTCAATTAATAAGTGTGGGGGAGATTCATTTATGGAACTTACCTCAATAAGCTCGTCAGAGGCAACGTAGCCTATGGCTTCTTCAAGAGTCATCTGCAACCATAGGAATTTCAGATATTTGTTACCACTATCACACTATCAAATGTGAGGTTAACTGTCATCTTTTATTTTTTCAACATTTTGGGTTAATTCATTTTAGACAGACTGCAAAGAGAGGGGGGATTGTTCCTGTCAAAGAGAAGACACGACGCCTAGAATATCCATAATAAGTTTACTTGAGTAGCTCAAAGCTCTAGTCAAAACTAAGTTCCTCTCCATGTTAATATTGATAGAGTTTATTCCAATAACAAAATTATCATAAATGATGAAATGTCAGATCAATATTTTTGGCGCACGCAACTTTCAATTCCTATAGTTATGGGCATATTAAACACTAGCTTCTGTGCAAGGCTATGAAACAATTCTTCCCAAAATGAAATGGTTAGAATTTAGATGACACATATAGCAGATTGTTGATAGAATTGCAATGAGTAAATTAAAGAAAGTATGATGATTGACAAATACATACAAGGCGAGGAGGAGTTAGCTTCACATTCTCATCCTTGGAAGCCGCACGCACATTTGTGAGCTCCTTAGTCCTTACTGGGTTAACCTGTAACAAGAAAATCCTTGCAATGTCAGTCCCCTAAAATGAACAGTATCATAGATGAAAGACAGATACACAGAATCTCCTTACATCTAGATCTGTGTCCCGCGAATGTTCACCAACAATCATGCCATCATACGTCTGCATCCCAACAAATACATACACAATTTAATCAAATAAAGAAACCACATACATCATGTCAAGGTATTTAAGGCTCTAAAACTTCAATTAAATTAGGGTAACCAGTTAATCTCAATCTTCTTAAAATATCTAAACAACCAGCTTGCATAATCTTTTTTATTATTATTATTCCTTCTGGAGTTTTGAGATCAGTTTTCACTCTAGCCATATACTTTGTGCAAGAAAAATGCAGAGTGATCTAAGCCTGCTGGTGACTCAAGAATAGGACCACAAATTTGAAACAACCAATCACCAACTAGCAAATGGAGTGGATAAAGAAGGAATTTCAGAAGACAGGTCATGGGGAATAAGTAATGTGGAGAATAAGACAAGAACATTAGACACATTAGATATTAGTGAATAGGTACTACTTAGAATATTCTATTATATATGGTTCAATTACGATTTTTAATTAGTTTTCTTATCTTCATAAAGTTTCTTTTTTACTTTAGTTTCCTGTTACAATTGGTTGTTTTATAAATAGGCTCACTAGAACCCTATTAGACAGACTTGTTGATTATTGATTAAACTTATCATCTCTCTGCTTCTCCCTATTCTTCCTTCTCTAAATTTCGTCTACTTCTCTCCCTATTAGTTTATATTTCGTCTACTTCTCTCCCTATTTGTCTACTTGGACCCCGATTGTCAATTTTCACCCCCCTTTCTTCTTATTCTCCCTCCTTTTCGTCAAACTCTATCTCATCCTTCTATTTCTTTGATCTGTCCTACACAAAATGATTATTTTACAACCAGTATTCAGAATAAGTATCAACTCCCACTAAGAAGGGAGAGAAAGAGGACCCAGGCTTAACCATGTAGGGCTTATAAAAGAATATTTGATGTACTTAAAATGAAATACAGGGAATCTCCGAGTATCATATATGAAATAATTAAGGGGATATAAGAAGCAAAAGACAGATATAAATAAGTATAACTGGTTTTATATGTAGCAACCTCCATTCCAGGAGTCACAAAAAGAGTTCCACGAGCTTCTAAACTCATTAGTGCATGGGCAGTGATCGTACCATAGCCCATTGACACCTGTTAATTTAAGAAGACAAAAACATATCATGTGAGAAACACGTCATAAAACATGTACAATATTAAAACATCACTTTTAGTATGTAAATCACAGAATAACAATATCTGAATGCTTTGAATACCCTCTGCATAAACTGATCATATACCAAGAAAAAAATACAAAATGAAACTAATTTAGTCCATAACAAAATTATGAGAAAGTTTGAGATCCTCTAAGTATTTATGTGAGCTTGCACACAAGAGAGAGAGAGAGAGAGCATATTAATGAGATAAAACAGCTTCCTTGAAAACTACTGGTTTAAAAATGGAGAGTTAAATGTTCCTCATGAAGCAGGCTAGGGGCAACTGGCTCAACATAAATAAGAGGGCAAAGAGTAACTAGAAATTATTCATTATTTGCAATAATTTTAGTCTTCTGCTACTTTGTTTTGACTAATTCAGAATGGAGGTCACTTGGAACCTTTAATTTAGCATCATTATATTTCTCTTTATTGGTTTCATCAGTTGTTCTGATTGTATCCTTTTAGATTGATGATCACTTTTTCTAATAATTTTTTCTTTATGAAAAATAAAGTAGGGCAAGGGACATACCAAAACTCCTTTCCTGACATTTCCAAGGGGGCCTCGATATTTCTCATAAGCTGTGAAAAACAATACACATGACTTAAAAAATGCTACAAAAAGAAGAAACAACTAACTTAGAAAAATGGATATCCTTCAAAAATTAACCAGGAACTAAAACCTTAGTCAAACAAGTGTATTATGGGTTAAGAAATTATATAAAATTCTGATGTTTACGGCAGACTAGGTTGTTCACACTCATAAGTCATAACTAAACTAGTTTTTTCTTTCCATATTTCAGATCAAAATCAGAAAACCACTTTAAAATCAAGGAATGGTATGACTTATAGGAATCATGAAACAGAGTTAGTATCATATTAAAAGAAAATTTCAAATTGTAATGAACAGCATGATACTGTAAAAAATATCTGTAAGGCGAGATGTGAACCTAAATTAAACAGAACCTTCCAAAAAGATTTTCAGATCACATTTTTCCACTGGGACCAACTTAACCCATATCAACAATGGTCAGTAAGAGATGCAAAATTGAGCCCATTGAAGACACAAGTCAGCAAAACAAAATAAAAGAATTAAAAAGGTTGGCCCAAAGGTGACTTAAGGGAAGGGACAATATTACAGAAAATGAGGCATACTTGAGAAAGCACGATGCATGAATCCAGTCCCACGTGTGTCACTGCTGAATACACTTCTGTAACCAACCAGGCCCCTGAAGCACACAAAAAAAGGGAGATTAGTTCTCAAGGAAAGGTAATTTAAAAATAATAATAAAAATAAATCACATCATGAAAGGACTAATAGACAGGGGGTGTTAAAATACTCAACAATGTTATATGAATAACGGCAAAATATCAAAGCATGTAATAATTTTGTATACCTCAAAATCTAAACACAATTTGGACAAGCACACAATTCTTGCGTGTTAAGAATCAAAAAAACAAATGACAATTAAATTCAGAGAGAGAAAGAGGCAGAGAGACAGAGAGAAAATCTCAGGGGAGATATATAATAATAAAGAATATTGAAATTTGATAGCTTCCTCTATTTTTTTTTTTTTTTTTGTTTTTTTGGATTAGAATGAATGTTTTACTTAAAAAATGAATTTACAAAATATTCAAGAAGATCAAAAACCATCAAAAGTGGAGAGGGGTGAACAGATGATATCTGCCTAATTTTTAATGATCACTATCCAAGATAATTAACATGGTATTGTAATGACTCCATTAAGGCATGGCATAGCTTTGAAATTAATAGGACAAAGCATGTCCAGCATAAGAGTTGCATGATTAATCACATATTATAAATCATAACATCTGAAAAGACCCATAAGCTCAATTTAGAACCACAGCAAGAGGAAAATAAGCGACCTTGATGGGCACGTCAAAGACAGTTTAGTCCTGCCAACATTTCCTGGAACAGGGCCCATGTCAATAACCTCACCTCGCCTATGAGATAGGGCTTCCATAACTAATCCCACATGCTCTTCATTTATCTGAAAATAACAGCTTAACAAGTAGAGGTCTCAAAATGTTAAAAGAGAAAACTAGTTACATTTGCAAATTTACCTCAATGGTAACCTCTTCAATTGGCTCAAGCTTTACACCTTTCTCAATCTGATACCTGGTTCAATACAAAAATATTTGTTCTAGCTGTTGAAATGAATATTTTAAAACATTAAAATACACAGGATTTAATACCAATTCTTGATACATAAATGAGACATCAAGCCAATTATATGAATCCAAACAATTGGTCTTCTCACAGATGAGGGATACTAACAAAAGATCTAGCATTTATAGGGAAGACAGTCAACCAATTCATTAGGCCTAAACTTTAACTAGCCTTTCTTCTACATAAGCAACTTTAACTAGCCTTTCTTCTACGTAAGCAAGTTAGAATTGGGGGCTAAAAGGGGGAATATGCCAAATATACATGAAGTTAATCTATCTACGGCTGTTGTTATCAGATGGATTCATTTCAGCAAAGAACAAAAATATAGCTATATTTGAGAAGCTTTGCAACATATAAGAGAGCTTAGAATGCAAAATGGAGAGGTTGCTTGAATAATCTCACATCACAACAAAAACTTAACCAATTTTAAAACCTTTTGAGGATGAAAGAGAGTAAAAACAAACAATGTCTAACCATAAAGAAAAAGATGAAATATAGCAATCAAAGATTTGTTTAAGGAAAACCTTCCTCGCCTCTTTAATGCTGACTACAGTTTCAAATGTGGATAGGATTTCAAAAAGTTGCAATTAGTTTTTCCACATTTTACTGCTAATAATTCATAAAATCTTATTCCAGATATCAAATTTGATATCATGATGGTTTCAGAACCTCATTATCTTCAACATATTCTTTCAGCCTTTCACTCTGGAATTGTGTTTAGAAAGAAATTCACATTATATCACAAATTGATCAACAGAAACAGTGTCACATTAGCATCCCTAAACTCACATGACTTTAGGTGGTGAGACAGACAGCTCAAAGCCTTCACGCCTCATATTTTCAATCAAAATACCTGTTTTATGCCATGAAAACTATTCATTAGATGTTTAAACTTAATTTCTAATGCAAAGTTGAGATGTAAGTCAATGCATTACAACATTAAAAACCTAAAATGCAAGTCAATGCGTTACCACATTGAAAACCTAAAGCTATCTATTTCTCTAAGATTTACTCTTTCAGAAGCAAAATAGGAGCTTGAGAGTTTCAGAGGTCAAACCCAATTGAAGTTCTCCCCTCCCCTGAACTTCAAACGACTCTGATAATCCTGGGAGAACATTAATGGCAAGGTTTGTTTCTGCTTCAGCCATTAGACGATCACCAATTCTTCCTCCAGTCAACTATATCAACAATAGTTATAAGCTCACGTAGGGTGATATATGATTACAAGGAAAGAGAAACATGCTTGTTATTTCATGTGTTTTGGTAAAATTTATTATGACTTACATGTGTACCATCACGACCAGCTAATGGAGAATCATTGACACCAAAAGTCATGGAAATAGTTGGAGGGTCTAATTCAATGGTTGGCAATGCAGTTGTGACCTTGAACAGAAACAAATAAATTAGATCAGAAATAATTGTTTGGACAATAAATGATGTAGCACCAAAAGGTACAACATTTATGAAATGCACAAGGTTGGATACACATTTCAATAAGAGATGGAGTCATTAAAATAAACAAAACTGAATAACAAAAAGATAATTTTGTCATAACCACTTTCACTAACACTGCAAATCATATTGCAATGGAAAGAAAGCATGTGTCTATGACAGAAAGATACATGTTCCATATCAGAGTAAATTTTAATCCTTTGTCTGTATTTTATGTTACTCAGATTATTCATCTTATCTCACCAAATCTGTGTCCAACAATTGGAAATTGTTAAGAATATGGATATTCAAAATAGGTGAAACAACTTTGGAAAACAAATAAATCCGACACCACGACACATACCCGCACCAGACAGTCACTCACTTCTGAGATTAAGCACCATAGTGTATATCAAAGATCACCACCTCCTAGAGGAAGATAGTGCACTCCCTATTTTTGTCACTTGCTCTTATATTTTTTTTTCCTTCTTTTTTGGGTTTGATTACACCTTTCCCTTTGAAATCCCTATTGACAAGCTTAGCATCAGGTCGCTAGGTGTTATGAAATGGTCAGAATCTATGTGGCCTATATGGCAAAAGGCTGACAGATTTCATGCATCAAAGACGCCCTCTAAGGGCATGGTGTTAATAGTGTTTAGTGCCAAAAGGTTATATACATAGCCAGCCCGAACTGCCTAGTTTTAAGGCTTGTATGCTTGAGCTCAGGACACTTTTCCATCTAATAATAACAAGAAACAATTCCCTGCAACAGGCTTTTCATGTGTAATAAACTGCCACACTTGCCAGGAACCATATAGGAATCAATATTGCATAAGTAACATTTTCATTAAAATTTATCTGTTACATTCTCTAGCTTCAGTTAAAGTTCACTGATACACACAGTGTATAAATTTATATCGTGTGTGTGTGTATGAGCATTACGAAGTTAATAAGTCACGAAATCTTCCGCTTATCTGGTGGAATTTTGTGGAACCTCCTAATCTCAGTCAAAACTGACCTCCTCCTTTTGTGTTCTCTCTAGCATACGTCTTTGCTAACAAACATAGTTCAAGTGTTTGGCCATAATTTCTACTCCCACCTTAAAAGTCCTCTCAAAAGTAAACCAAGCCACTAAAATTTGAGTCTAAATTTTTCAGCAGCCAAATAACAGAATTCTTGGTTACCATTCAACATGCCTAGTTTAAAGACCTAGAAAAACACCAATTTTCATCTCTTCCTTGGCTCTTTCAACCCCAATTTATAATAAATCGAATAGACCTGGACCATCAAAATAAGATGAAGGCTTTATCTTAGCTGCTGCCAAAGTTTAAATTTTCCAACCAACTACAACACGGAACCACCCCTATTCTTACAAATGAGAATGTGTATGAGAAAGAGAGGGAATGAGAGAGAAAGTTGGTTAAGAATGCTATCCTAAAAGCAGAAGTAACATCTGCTATCCTAAAAGCAGAAGTATCAACTACATTAAACAAAAATTAATAATAATAATAATAAAAAGCATTAATACCTCAACATTTGCAACAGTATGACCTATTGATGGTTTTGTCAACCCAGCCATTGATATAATGTCACCTGCTCCAGCACTATCAATTAGAACCATATTTGTACCCTTCTTCTTCATCAATTTTGTAACCTACAAAAAACAATCGTTAGTAAGTGGAGATACAATACCAGCACTGCAGTTGGAAGATCAAGAAATAACAAAAGAACTAGTGTGAAACACAATTCTGCCAACTTGACATTTGTTGAACTCAGAATTACAAAGTTGAGGTCATGGTAAAATAGACATATGTTTTCATCAACTGCAGGTAATTTATATTTTACCTCTGAGGCATGACTTGTCCATTTTCCTGATCTGAAAATTTTCGTTTGATATTAGGTACAACCAGCATATGTCCATTTTCAAAAACGATTTTGCATACTAATCATTTTCAAATCATTAATCACGTAAATTCATTCCTCTGTTATTTAATTTCTCAGCATTTATTTCTTTGACTATGGAAAATAAATGGAAGAAATAAAATATAAATTGAACCTAAAACCTGTCAGGATAGTCAATTCTCACAAACTGAACTAACTGGATAAAAAATAATGAACCAGGAAGCAATACGATGGTTTTGTATGTTGGGGCTAAATGCAATCTAGTTAAAGTTCAGAAGGTAAACTGTAGTTTATCCTAATTTTCTTAATTGGCTAAAGAACATTGATAGTCTTCTTGAATAATTAAGGATTATAGAACAATAATCTGCTTTCGTAAAAGCAGAAGTAACATCTCTAGATAAGTAACAAAGTCTCAAAAGATTGCTCCGTATTTTGAACTAAATTGCTTGCAAAAATGGAGACATTTTAAGATTACTTGAGCTTGTTCAAATGTAGCCACAGCATTCAAATATGAATTTCAGACACTTGATAATGCATAAAATTTAAATATAATAATATCAAGTTCAGACTTATATACATTCTAGTAGTATGTTTTCAAGACTACCATATGGAAAGGATTGTTTTCATCAATGAGGCAATTTCCAGTTAATCTGAAGCCGTATGCCTCCCATTGATCAAGTTAACAAATTACAAGAGATGGCTTTATGGGCCACTGGTATTTAAGGTGGATATTCTGAGAACATATAAGTAAAGCTAAATCAGACACTAGTTTCAAAATGTTTCAAACTGATTGACCATATAGAAGATATTCAATAAATAGTTCATAAATGGGGACCCGAAAAAATATATATTGCATGGCAAACTCTACGTTGTTCGATTCCATATAACTAATACCTCAAGTCAATAAAATTAATGAAAGCAACATGAGTGCCAAATAATAAGTCTGACAATTACACAGACCTTTCCTTCTTCAATTTTCTCAACCCCAGAATCTTTGTTACGAAGTCCATGGACTCTATCACCAGCACGGATGACACCAGAAGAAATACGTCCTGTCAATATTCGCCCAAGATAGAAGTCCCGTTCCATCATGGAAACCTGAAAGGAAAAATCAAACTGCAGTTAAGTTATCCAAAGTCTATGAACAAGAATGAAACAGAAAAAATAATATTATAAAAGGATAGACTTTGGATAACAATCTTAAGCTTTCCCAAACCCTAACTCGACTAAATAAGGGATTAGGAACCTACACACAGGACTATGCAGTTCAAGCCAGACTTGAATTAGTTAACATTTTTTTTTTTTTGGAACACATATTAAATTATGGAATGGGGGATATTTATCACATGCACTGATCAAACCTGGTACTAAATTAACAATGACTAGAACTACTGCATATGTGCAGTCCAGAACCTTAGATTAATTGATTATTTGATAATAATTATTGATTATTTAAGCACTTAAGTTATCCAAAGTCTTCAATGTGATCACTCTCCTCAAGCCCCATAACATCTTTTCATGCCTGATTTTTATATTACGAAGTATGCAAAAGTAGTCATCATGAGTGCTGAGAATGACTTGCACTGACATTGCAATCCTATGGATGAAAGATGATAATGATTTCTGAAGAGTAAAATTACCAATAGCTATTTTAGAGATCTCACTCATTATATCCAAGATTTTACATCAGATATAGTCCAGAAATTGGTAGAAGACAGTGCAACCCTTTTATTAGCTTACCCAAATACTCGTAACCTATAGCAGTTGTAACACATTAGTGGAGTCTTTGCATAATATGCTTTATAGAAATAGGTCGATGGAATATATACAAGACAGGCAAAATTTAATTAGCATGATATATTTAACAAAATATATTTCCAGCCATTCCACACAAAACAAATCTACAAGTACATTAACCTTTTTTTAAGCAGAAACATATGAATACTAACCATCATTTGAAAAGGTGTATCAAGGTTTGCAGTGGGTTGAGGAACATGACTTATAATGGTATCAAGTAACTCAGCCATATTTCTCAGATCAGCCGGGGGATCTTTAGTAAAAGTTGTGGAAGCCCATCCTTCTTTAGCAGAAGCATATAAAACAGGAAAGTCTAACTGCTCCTCTATGTGGAAATATAAAAATATAATTAGACAAAAGGAATGTTTCTTTAGGAGACATGATTTAGACAAAGTATGTGAAACAGAATATACAGGGTACAAAGAAATTGGACTTTGTAATGCATGAAACGCTGAATGATATGGAAAACATGCCTTCGTATTCTAATTACATTAGAAACCTAGGTTTTACGTTCTAACTTGCCTAAATAAGGGATTAAGGAACTAGACACAAGACTATGCACTAAAGTGAGATGTAAGCCAGACTTGGATTAGTTGACTTTTTGGGACAGATATTAAATTACGGGGTGGGGGATATTTAGCTCATTTATTGATCGAAACTGGTATTAAATTTAAGAATGACTCGAACAACCGCATATGTGCATTCCAGAACCTTGGATTATTGACGGTTGACTTTCTGTATATTCCCATGTAAATATACTTCTAACTTGGGGTTTAGTCCCTGTCCCAACAAACATTTGGACACAAATATGATTTAGAGATAATTAAGCATGTATAGCTCATTCCAGGGTTACTAAGCTATTATTTTAGTTAGCTAAGAAAAGTTCTTCCCCTCCAATTTCTACCATCATATAAAATCTATAATTCATTGACCAACATGATGATCTGAAAAGCCTGCTTATACCTACAATACAAAGTGAAAATCTAAGCAAGGATCTAAAACCTAGGTATTTACCCCATGAACTAAGATTGTAATGTGACTGGATAATAGAACTATTATTAGTCAAGGCTTTTACTTCACTTATCAGTGCAATGAAAGTAACAGCAAAAGTAGGTGAACCCATGGAATCATTTTCCCGATTTTAAAATTTACATACCTGTGGCACCGAGATTAGCAAAGAGATCAAATACTAGACTTTCAACTTCATTACATGTCTCCTCAGAAACTGCATATATGATAACGAAGAACGTAAAATTAAACACAACAAATGAGAAAAATAGTAATTATCAGCATGAGGTATAAATTGTTTTAACTTAGAGAAAGAAAAAAGATACTTTGGCTACAAAGAAAAACGTGAAGTTTTTCAATCACATATAAGACATCCTACTGAATCAGTTAATTTTGAGTTAACTACATTTTTAGGCTTTCAAGTAACTCTCATGTGGATCCTCTAATAGAAAAGGTTCCAATTTTGAATTCAACTAAAGGAAAAATTGACACAAAATTTATAAAGGAAATCTCAAAGGCAGCAGTGTGCTGAAAATGTACTTTTAATTCATATGTTTTACAATTGCACATGGTTCTTTCTTTTAGTTAATTTTGTCAATCTTCATTGTTAATTGTCTTTGTAACTAAACTCAGCTTCCATATATAAAACCTCCATTAAGACTATTTAAATCAAAGAAAAAAACTGAAATTTTCTATAAACTGGAGGCCCACAAATTTACTTAACCCTCTAATTATACATGGCATGACAATGAAGAAGGATAACTGCAAAAGTGGGAATACTGCATGCAAGATGAAAACGAGAAAAACAATAAGTGTGTGCGTGTGTGTCTGAGAGGGAGAGAGGGAGAGAGAGAGAGGAAATATAATGGATAAACACATAGTCCTCAAAGAAGCTTGATTAAAAATCCACATTCAAACACACATATTCACTAACATATCTGTATCTATCTGCTCTTGCCAATGGTATACTAAACAGAGCATCATTGTACCACTTAATAGTAATGACCAGAGTTTTTCCATTTTGTTTTCCTGCTTATTAGAAACACACAAGTACCTGCAGGTCGATCTACTTTGTTCAGAAGAAGAATAGGACGCAGACCATACTTTAAGGCCTTTGCTAGTACAAACTTTGTTTGTGCAAGTGGACCCTCACCAGCATCAACAACTAAAACTGCTCCTTCAACCATACCAACAACGCGCTCAACCTACAAATCCATTTAAGAAAAGATTAGGGTTTAACCATACAAATACTTAATAATTTCAACCCATATTCAAAAAAAAATATATATATATATAGAGAGAGAGAGAGAGAGAGAAAGTTTTCATATTGAACTACATCTATATGCTAAGTCCTAAAGCTCTGTACTCTGGACAAGTCTTAGCATAGACATACTTCACCACCAAAATCTGCATGTCCAGGTGTATCAACCATGTTCAGTTCATTTTCCTTCCAAGATATGGATGTAACCTGCAAATAATTAACCAGTAATAAATGAAGATGTTAGTGGGAGGAAAGCAAACATGAAGGTGGTTCTATCTTTGCAACAGGAGTTAAAAGGGGCAAAAGTTCTTAGCTGGTATTGATTCTTACTACACTGGCAACCAATATATTTACATTTAGTTTTAGCTAGTTACCTACATATATAAGTTACATATATCATTTAATCAACAATACAAAAACATGGAAACTCTGTTCTCTTTCTCTCTCTTCCTTTTTGCTCTTTTCTAGCATCATTTGAACAATGAATGGCATGTTAAGAACTATTTTACCACAAAATCAACTACGAAGACTATGAGCTACTGGGTTCCAAATATAAGCATTTCAATTATATACTAAAGTTTAACAAAAGAATTATGCTTCTTTCTTCTTTTTTTTGGGAAGAATAAGCATGCATTTCATCATATTGGAAGGATTATGCATTTAATTTAATGTTTCATGAACAAATAATTTAAATATATATTATAAGCTTGACAGTTCAGCAGACAATGAGGCTCACCTATACCAACTTCACATCAATATGAAAAATGGATGCAATAGTTATAAATCAGAGAATGTTAGCTGCACTTAACAGATTGTTACAAACCAAGAACCTAATACCTCAAACCTTGTTCTATATATTTGAAGATTTAAATTTATCCTTCATGAATATTTAAACTTAATATTCAACACTAAGATTATTTAAACCTGATATTCAATACTAAGAGATGAGAATAATAACATTTGAACAGTTTCCGGAAAACAAATTTTCAAACTCACCCCATTAAATGAACAGTATAGTCAATTAATAATCAGCTGCCAAAATAGTAACTACAAATCTGCAAATTCCTCCTGCAATTTAACATTACAAAACTCCAAGTTTCTTTTCCTAACCCTTCAACTTTCTTGGCAAACAAACACACATATTATAATTTAATACTCCCACCAATCATGGAAAATTCAACTGACCTTTGAGGCGATAGTGATGCCACGTTCACGCTCAAGACTGAAGGAGTCCATGGCGCGCTCGTGTGGGATGTCCGCACCACACTGGCGGAGCAGACGGTCCATGAGCGTGGTCTTGCCATGGTCGACGTGCGCGATCACCGCCACATTACGCAAGCGGCTAGGGTCCAACGAGCTGTTTGGGGACGTGGCTGACGACGCGGCTGTTGCCGCAGAGGCTGAAAAAGCTCGTGAGGGTGCGGTGGCGCTTGGGAGTAGTCCATGATGTTTGAGAGCAGTGGACGGCGATGAATATGAAGAAGATGAAACAGATTTTCGCGCGCAAGACCAGAGCGAGCGTAGCAATGGACCTGTCATTTCCTACTGCGAACTAGGGTTTAAACGTTCCTTAGGGTCTTAAACCCCAAAAATATTTCTGAAAAGAGAAAAAAAAAATACATTTTTATTACAAAATTCTCATTTTTAAAAATATGGAAATATATTTTAAACAAATTTTATGTGGAATAGTATTTTTTTTTTTAATACTCTGGAAAATGTACTCTTATTGAGCATATTGTAATTATAGTTTTATTTATTTTTATTGGCTGTTTTAATATAGGACTTAATAATATTTAAAACAATCACTTCAGTAATTGTTCTTGTTTTTTTTTTTTTTTTTGAATTTCCATGAAATATTTATAAAAAAAATTGTTTAAAACCCACTTCTTGATTATAAGTACATATGCAATGGTTTTTAATATGGCTATCCAATATAATTCAGCACTATTATATTTCCCAAGTGTAATTAATATCTACTTCATACTCGTTTTTTTTTTTTCCCACAGTAAAATATGTTTAAATGAAGAAGGTTAAGATTATATTTGTTTAAATTTTTATTTAATTAAGTACCACAATAGATCTTTAAATATTATTAATTACAACCCTTTTTCTTCCCATGAACTACCTAAACCCTATTCAACCTTCCAAAAAAATACTTTCTTTCAAACCAAATAAACCATGCCATCTTTACATGCATTCCATAGACAAACACTTTCTTACTTAATTATCCACTTTTTTTTGTCACATTATTTATACTTAACATCACTTTTTCATTACCATATCAAATCACATATATATATATATATATAAACACAAACAGAAACAAAAATCCATATGACAAGGTCTGTGTGCAATCTTCTAATAATTGTTTAATTTTTTGTTTTACATCAATTACATTTGTTTTTCAAGTGAATTAAAGGAGCTTTGTTTTTCTTAATTTGTGTTAGGATGCAAAGGAACAATAATGGCACAACTAGTGCAGGCTCACAACCAGCATGTGCAGCATGCAAGCACCAAAGGAAAAAATGCCACGAAGGGTGCACATTAGCACCCTATTTTCCGGCGGAAAGAAGCCGGGAATTCCAAGCCGTGCACAAGGTTTTCGGGGTGAGCAACGTGACGAAGATGGTGAAGAGCGTCCGGGAAGAAGATCGGAGGAGGGCAGTGGATTCGTTGGTGTGGGAAGCTTGTTGCAGGCAAAAGGATCCAGTTCTTGGTGCTTATGCAGAGTACAAGAAAGTTCATGAGGAGCTTAATATGTACAAATTAAGCCAAGAAAACCAAATGCTTCAGTTAACAGCACAAAAGGGTACCACAGGCTATAAATCATTCTCAAGTTTGGTAGCTTGGAACAATAATAATAATGGTACAAGCAATGGGATTAATGGTACTAATGGAATTGGAATTGGAGTTGGAACTGGGGTGAGTTTTTTTCATGATCACAATGGGAATAATGTTATGTTGGATCCAAGCACATTTGGTTATCCATCAAATTACATGCAATTAGGTAATCCGGAGAAAATGAGGCAAGAAAAGCATATTGATTCTGTGGTGGTACCGTTTCAGCAGCAATACTATCACTCATCAGCTGGTAACTGTAAGTAGTCCTGAGTTTGATCAAGGCTTGCTGTGCACTAAAATTACTTAGCAACGAAATTAAACACAAACCCTATAATCAGTTTATTGTTAACTTTATGATTAATTATGCTTATACTTGTAATGCATGCAAAGAAAGTTAATTCAATTTCTTGTATTAGTTAACTATTAAGAATGCCTAGTGGTAAATTCAGCTCTTTTGTATATTGTAATAAGAATAGCTCTATGATATTTTTTGCAAACAAAATTCATGCATTTTGTTTTATGGTCATAGCTAGCTTAAGTTAGATATATAAATACTTTCATGGGTATTTTATTTTTTTGTTCTTTGATAAATAATAGGTAATTGTTGGACAGACCTAATTAATGGGATTTCCTTCCTTTTTTCTTCATTTATTTATTTATTATTATTATTATTTTTTATTTTTTATTTTTTTGTGATTGCAGGTCAATTAAATCAAGTGAACAGCAAGACATTTGAAACTACTATATGGGAAGGGGATTCTTAATTAACATTTTTTTTTACAGAACAACATAATCTCATGCATGCTTCTCTTATTATTATTTTTAAAGTTATTATCTATATGTAACGGTTATTGCTTATCATTTGTATCTTTGAAGAAACAAACAAGAAAAGAAAAAAAGCTGCGTGCAATTCCTTAAAGATCATTATCATTTTAATTTCACTCTTTTAAGTCCTAATTGATACTAAAAGTCAGAGCACTTGAAATAATATGTTCCATTTTTGACAAAAAAACAACACAATACGATGGACTATAATGATATACTAAATTTCAATATGCGTGCCCTAAAAAAAAAATCTTAACAAAAAGAATACAAGTAAGAAACCACTTTAAGTCACAAAGATTAAGGAGCAACCAAACTCCACAGCCCACACCAAGATCCTTGACGTGAGCAAGTAACACACAAAAACAAACCAGATCACAAAGTATAATTGTTTTGGAACATTGAAAATAAAAATAAATAAAAAAGGCCAAAAAATGTGTAAACATATATACATCATGATCGAGGAGAGAAAATAATAAAAATCATTGAGAAAAATATTAAATTTTCGAAAGAAAACTTATTCTAGCTTTATCTACCTGTTTCATTTTCTATCCTCATAAAACTTAATAGATATTTATTATTATTATTATTTTATTATAATTATAAATTTTTAGTTTTAAAAGAAGGAATATAACCCAAACCAACTTTACTCAATTATTCTCTGGCAGAGAAGAATAATAAATTAAGTATTTTTAATTGAATAACATATAAAATGACAGTGAAGAGACTAGTGATTTAAATTCAGCAATGGACCAATTGAAATGATAATTTTATTTGATGACGACACGGAGAGTCTCGACAATTACAAAATGAACACATAAATAATCAATAAAATATTAAATTGTATTTTAAAATAATAGCATTTACGTTCTGTAGCGCAAAAAAAAAAAAAAACTGTAAGTTAATGTTTTTCATTTTTCTTTGAAAAATAAATAAATAATTATAAGCAGCGAAGAAATTTGAGAAGAAAGTGGACCTTGACTTGGAAAAAAGGCTCCCATGCCTGTGTCAGTATATCACTACCAGTAACTTGACGTTAACTCCGATTCAGCAGACGAACCCAGAGTTTTCGATAATCATGGGGGCGACTCTGAGTCCACTTCTCTGCATTTGTTTATCGCTGGCCATGTCATCCTCCTTCGTCCACTCATCCTCTGTTCCTCCTCTTCTCGGATTTCACCCCCTTGGTACCTCTTTTGTATAGAACCTAATCAACCCAGTACAAACCTCGTGGAGTTTTCTTATTCTAACCCAATAATTAGGTTTTTTGGTGCTCTCTGGACAATACCCAAATCCCAAGTTGTGAAATTTGTCTTTAGTTTTATCTGTTTTCGCCAAAACTCTTAGATTGCTATTATTTTTCTGTGGTTTGCAGATGAGAAGTACTATGCTTCTGAGGTGATAAAGTGCAAGGATGGGTCCAAAGTGTTCACCAGAGACCGTCTCAATGACAATTTCTGCGACTGCGTTGACGGAACAGATGAGCCCGGTATGTTCATTATTCTTAATTTCTCATACTAAAAGAAAAAGAAACGTTCCTAATTCCCTAAATGTCATAACATTACAAGTAAAATAATTTTCAACTTTGAGAAGAAAAAGTTATGGTGTAACACAATTCCTTCTCCATGCAAAGAGTTTTGTACTTAAAACTTCAAATATTCATGTCGAAAAAACCCAAGGATTACTAAGATTTTTTTTTTTTTTTTTAATCTTCTCACTCCTAGTTGCCTACTTTATACTAAATTTGTCAATATAGTTTGTACTAAAGGAATCCGAATGTCTATTTGCATGCAATGTGTGCAAACCCGTTCTGGCAACGGGAAAGTTCCAGCTTGCTTCTTAGTTCCTACTATATTGTGCTGTGACATGTGAAGAGGTGACTAAATTGTATCCATGATATGCTTCACTTTTGCAGGGTAGTAAAGGAGTAAAGTGTAGGGGGTAAAAAACTAAGACTGTTATGTTGATAATCTAGTGAATTATTTGGTTTACATAAATCGAATCTCGGATGGGAGTGTGGAAGAGATATGATAAACCACCTAATTTTCCCTATGGGGACATAGTTAAGTGTAGAAGAGACTCTTTGAAACTTTATTAGGGACTCTTTGAAAGTAGTTGTGGGATTAGTTGAATGATCAATTCAATAAAAAAGTTTTCATATTTCTAATGCAAAGCTTTGATACAATTTGTTATTATATCTAAGATAGTATCAGTTTTAGTTATGAAAAATTATCTATAACCTCAATATATGTTAAAGTCTAAAGATGACCACTTTAGATCAAATCCAAGAAGACATGAAGTCGCTTTTGTAAAGTAGAATTCTGATATAGTGATATAAAATTTGTGAAATCTTCATCCAGTTAAAGTTGAAATGAGTCTATTCCATGCTGTTTATGTATCAGTTTTTCTCTCTGAAGTCCAATGTTAGATGTATGGCCCGGCTTTCCTGCCACAGAAAAATGTTGGTTTTATAGTTTTTTTCTTCATTAAGATTGTTTCACTGTACAAATAAAATGAGCCTTTTTTGTTTATATTTAGTTTTTCATCATTTAATTTTTCATCTCTTTTGCATTCAGGCTCTTTTATTTTTGTTATAATCCAAAGGTCATGTAATTTGCATGTAAACACTGTCTTCTGTTGGCTTGATCATTTAGCCTTCTTTGTAATTGCAGGGACTTCAGCTTGCCCAGCAGGCAAATTTTATTGTAGAAACTTAGGAAGTACACCACAGTTTATATTTTCTTCTCGCGTTAATGATGGCATTTGTGGTAAGTATTACTTAATTCAACTAAATCTTTCAAGGCTTTTTAAATTAGTTTCGCCTATGGCTCAGGTGGTTAGATATTTATGCATTATGGATAGTATTCCGTTGTCTTGAATTGTGCTAAGATGTGATCTTCTTATTGCAACATATGGTTGATTTGAACTTTATAAAGTTAGATGATTTCCTTATATTGTATGGTCTAAAATGGCCAGCCAAATGGTGTTAGTTAATGTGATTTTTTAACTAGTTTGTGTAGCTGAGATGGGATATTTACTTTTCATTGCATCCCTAACTTTTTTTCACCCAATGGAAGATCTCCTTCAGATCTGGAAGTTTAAACTGCTGTGACTCCCTTTAGTTGCATAGTCATTCAAAATGATAATGGTAGTTGACATGGTTACTCAGTATATACTACATGGTGCCAACCCAATTTATTTATGCTAATCCAGTCCCATTTTGCATCTTATTACTGAGAGGATCTCATTTTTCATTCTAATCAATTAATGTTTCTTTGGTTCTTTGTTTGTGTCTTCAAATTGATGTCAGTTGCCAATTCAATATATTTTTAGATTGCTGTGATGGAAGCGACGAGTACGATGGAACCATCCATTGTCCAAGTACCTGCATCATGGGAGGGAACTTTGTATACAAAAGTGACCATGGTACCTCAAAAGTCAGTGATCTGAGTAATATCTATGGAGAAACCAAAAGTGGAATGAGCTTGGATGATTTGATTGAGAAGCTTAGAGGTATGCTTCTATTCATGACAGTGGCTAGTCGAAGATAATATTGGTCATTAAAGGCCAGGGTTTGTTGTCACAGGTCTGAAGGTAGTGATAATTCTACAGCTCTTTCTCATTAGCTGTGCAGTGGTTTTCCGGATATTTCAACGACGTGCCAGACGTAAAAGAAGAGGTTACCATTGGAATAATCCAATACGAATAATTTCTGCTATGGTAATATTCTCAAAAGCTTTTCCAGCTTTTTCCTTGTCAGTTCTGCCTAATAAGCTGGTGTATTCTTGTCATATTTTTCTTTCAGGTCCTATATGGTGTCTGATTTTGGTTCATCTGTTAGTTGATTGCAGCAGTTTTACAGACTCAGAAATTTCACTTGTGGGACACAGATTATAGCATAGATAAAGATATAGAACTTAGTACATAGGTAATTAATATCAACATTTTTGTCATTGAATTGTGTTTAAAAGTAACATCAATTGGACTCTTAGTTAATACCTCTGTGTATTTCTTTCTCTAGTAATGTCCTTGGACACTTATATAAATAATTGATTTACACATTTTTGTGCTTTCAATTATTATATCATCATAGTCTTCTCAAATCGTTTCATTTCATATACCCTCATATTATTAGCATGTTTATGATGCGGTGCAAATCTTGGTTTATACATAATTCGTTTGCATTTTGGATAATTTTAATAATTGCGCACATGTAATATTTTTTTGGGTGATTTTTTGTTTAATTTCTGAAAAAAAAATACCATCTGAAATATGGAGAATGATGAAATTGCACATTAGCCCCCCTTTAGTTTCACCTTCTTCTTTTTCCCCACAGAAAACCTTTCCGTCAGAAAACATCTAACGCTGTTAAATTTATTGAAAATGACAGTGATACCCTTTATTAAATAAATTTTACTAAAATATAGTGAAGAAACCTTTGATCCCCTAAAGTGAATTTTGATCCAACACCGTTTGATCCTTTGTTTTGTTTTTTAATTTAAAAATATTCACTTTCTTATAGTTAAAAAATCATATAACAAAGAGTATTACTGTTATTATTAATTTTTTTTTCTAAATTTTAACACCATTAGTTTTTTTATGGAATGGAATTTTTTATGGGGAAAAAAAAAGTGAAAATACAAATTACTGTATTTTTTTTTTGAGATATAAGTCATGCAGAAATGGTTTAATATCACTTTGCCCCTAACTTATTGCATCCTTTTCACTTTACCCCCAGACTTAAAAAACAACCACTTCAGTCCAATATGAAGTTTTAACATAAATTTGATAAACATAGCTTTTGCAGCCCTATTTAAATAATTATTATAATTCACCCAAAAAAAAAACTATTTAGATAATTATTATGTTTTATTATACTATTTATTTTGCAGTGTGTATGTTTAATTTTATCAAATTCATTAGTAAAAAAATTGCATAAATTGACTAAAAGTGAGACAAAAACAATAAATTATCGTAACATTAATAAGTTAGATATAAATATAAAGACACTTTTTTTTATATATATACTTTTCGTTTTCAATAATTATTTTATTTTAGCAGAAAAATTTTATATTTAATAACAAAGAAAATAAATATTGTTTATTATTTTTTTATTAAAAAAATTGTTTAATAATTTTCTTATTATTATTTTTTTCTCTCTCTCATTTCTCTTTCCCACTCTCTGGTTCTTTCAATGGAAACGCACCGAAATCTCTCTTTCTTCGACTCTCTTTTCTCTCTGTCTTCGTCTAATTCTCTTTCATAGGAAGCGAGAGCTGGCGGAAAGGTCCCATCGCCGGGAGAGAACTGTCGGGGAACTTTAAAGCTTTCCGGTGAGGAAATTGTAAATTTTCCGTCAAGTAGCTCTTTCTTTTCCTCCTTTATATATATATATATATATATATTTTATTCGGTCATTCATAACAAAATTTTATGAATTTTAAAAGGTTAGGTTTAAGATTGATTATGGTAGGAGTCTGCAACAACAGGAATCATTAGTTAGTTTGTGAAGATTATTCCTTTTGTAGCACAATCGCAACTTCTACTGTCAAGTTTTCATGCACAACAATGGTCTCTCCTTTGCCTCCAAAACTCACTAGCTCCACTTACCAGTTTCTTGCACTTTGGTTTTCATATTCTCCATCTTATATATTATCCCATTACCCATCTATACTTAATTAGCATTTAGTTTACATCATTACAAATACCGCAGGTTTCACTTTTTTGTAGCATACACACGCTGCTTCTTGTGTATTAATGTCAAGCAATTTCAAACATGGCAATGGGGGCAATAAAACTTTGCAGATATCTTTTACCTTTGCATCATAGTTTCCAATATTGTTTTGTGCACTCTGTCTCTTCATTGGAGTTTCTCCAAGAAACCGTCAAAGATGCAGTGACAGCCAAAAGCTATCAGAAAATTCCTGACCTCCTCTTATCGTTTGGAAAAGCTTTCCAAAACCCAAATCCTTTCTCTTTCCTTTCAACCTATCCCCAGATCCTTAGAACTCAAATAATTGATGAGATTCTGCAGTCATTTATATCTGTGAGACCTCGCTGTAGATCCCAGATTGCTTTTGCCTGCCTCCTCTCCTACACTCTCGAAAGTCCCAATCCCCTCCCTCTTTCCCTGGCCATCCTTCAACGTACCCTTCGCTCTGGTTGTGTCCCTGTCCCCCAAACCCGCCTCCTTCTCTCTTCCAAATGGCTGGACCACCGACGCCAATCTCAGTCCGTTGCCGAGATCTTACTGGAAATGCAGTCAATCGGGTATAGTCCTGACAGTGGTACCTGTAATTACCTTATATCATCTCTGTGTGCAGTTGACCAATTGATGGAGGCTGTTAAAGTGTTAAAAGCCATGGGCGGGGCAGGTTGTGTTCCTGATTTGGAAAGCTACAATTCAGTGATTAGTGCAATGTGCAGAGTCAGGAGAACTACTGAGGCAGTAGATATGATTAAGCAAATGGTGGTCAAAGTTGGGCTGGCACCAAGGCAGGGGACTTTGGTGAAAGTGGCATCAGCGTTGCGGGCAAACAGAGAGGTGTGGAGAGCAGTTGAGGTGATTGAGTTGTTGGAGAAGGAGGGTTATGCTGTTGGGTTTGAGAGCTATGAACTGGTGGTTAAAGGGTGTTTGGAGTGTGGTGAGTATATTTTGGCAGGGAAGGTGGTGATTAGGATGACAGAGAGAGGCTTTATACCATATATCAGTGTCAGACAAAAAGTAGTTGAGCGCTTGGCTGGTGTTGGTGAATGGAAGCTTGCATGTGCTGTTAGGCAAAGATTTGCAGATTTGAAGTCTTAGCACCTTCGTGTTTTCTTGTGGTAAAGGTGTTATTTGAGTTGTCACCACAGGAGACATATTGGTGTTAGTGCAGCATCCGTATGGTATTTGAATACCATGTTGCTCATTAGTATCTTGTAATTTCATGGTGCTCATTTCATAATGCAGTATAGGAAGGATGAGATTGGAATTCATAGGTGGGTGCTGTTAGAGCAGAAGAAGTTTCTGTGCTCTTCATAAGTAGAGGCAGGCAGGTTAGAGTTGCACCACTATTATTGTTGCACATCAATTCTATTTTTCTGATGATTCTCTTAATCCTAGCTACTTCCTGTATTTGCTTTTAGTTTCCCTTATATGTGTGTGTGTGTGTGTGTGTGTGTGTAAGTGTTTTATTGATCTTGAAATTTCTGTGGTGCGGTGTTAGGGTTGAGCTGATTCATGAGTTGATTTGCTATATGATTGTCTATTTATTATTTTCATGCTTATTTAGTTTATACTAGTGATAAACATATCTTTGTATATGCTTCTTATGTTCTTTTTGGTTCAGATTCAAGTAAATTGCAAGTATACAAATGGTTGATATTTGAGAATTTTTAAGGTATTAATGCAAGCATGTGACCCATTTTCATTGATTTTAAGTTAAAGTTAAAATTTCAAAAATTACAATAGTAGCCATATTCATCCATAAGTCTTTAAGGAAGATTCCATGATCTAGCTTCTTTGAAGTCTTTAAATTCCTCCCTGCTAGAGTTTGCCTTAAATTTTTTTCTTTCTTTGAACTTATGTTTTTCTCTGTTTGTTGATGTATCTTAATTATGAGCTTGTATGTCCAAGCCTAATCGTGATGGTGATAAAGCTCAAGCTAACCAAAATACTGAACAATCAAAAACTGGTTTTACGTTGACACATAGCTGAGTTTCATATTCAAAATATTCCAGTTCTGAAATATTGTGAGTTCATAGTTTTTATGAGATTTCCTTCACGTTCCTAGTAGTCAATCCAAGCAGAGAAAAAATGGAAGTCCATTTTCAGCAATTTATAATGTTACTCTTTCTATTTTCTGAAAATACAGGAACTGTTTTTATTTTCTTCTTGGTTCCTAAATGATACATGGTCTGTTTAAGTGAAGCTTCTGATTGGAAGGAGGTAGACAAGTCACAAGGTAAAGAAGATTTTGCATGAAAAACAATTCGAGACCGATTGTTTATATCATGATGTAATATTTCAAAATGAAGAATGACCCTCTGTTCTTTTTTAAGCTACATCATATAACACTCTAGTTTCTTGGTTTGTGCTTCATGTAAATTTAACATGTTATTGATTTTAATGCCAGAATAGAATACTTGGCTTTTAAATAGAGTTGCGAGATAACATTTATTATCCTATAACCAGAAAAAAAGTCGATTAAGCTTCATTACTTATTATCCTTAACTGGGTAGCTAGCCTGCATGGCAATACCACATGTGCCTTGCTTATCTCTCGAATCACGTAACATTCTGATGTAACCAGATTCACCCCAATCTGTTCCCCATGAATTCTTCACGAGCCAATAGTTTTTACCACTATCTTCTCCATAGCCAACTGCTGTGACTCCATGATTTAGATCCCTTCCACATGGTCCATCGAAGATACCTTCAGAATATAGTTGAAACTCTTGACTCCCAGCATCGATTGCCACAGAGACAGGTTGTTGGGCAACTGCTGCTTGGAGGCTATTTTCGTTATTGGCAGGTACCTTCTCATACCCGCTTATTTCAGCTACATGTTTATCCTCTTCCCCTTTGTTGCAGGTGCCGTCTGATCCTTTATAAGGATAATTAGTCTCGTTGGTTAGTCCATTGCTTTTGATGAATTTAAATGCTTTTTCCATGTATCCCCCATTGCATCCATCATTACCATTGCCAACGTCACAGTCCATAAGCTCTTGTTCTGAGAGAGACACCAATTTTCCTGTTTTGATTTTGTTGATGCCTTCCACAGCTGCCACTGCAGAGAACGCCCAACAACTTCCTGTTTTGAAAGAGTAGAACTAAGTGTTTGTTCCCATAGAACTAAGTGTTTGCTCACATAGAACTAAGTATTTGCTCTAATGCAATCCATGTCATTTAGACTAATCTAGCTTCTGAAAAGAACTTTTTAATTACTGTCAGACCTAATCTCCAATTACTATCGTCGTTATTGAAAAATCCAGAAATTATTCTCTTGGAATGTGTGGGAACATAAAATACATGCAAAGATTGATTTCTGATGATATATACATGTGAAGACCTATATCAAGATAACCTCCAAGGTTTATTTTTTATTTTTGGGCAACACTTTCTCCCAGGTAGAGATCACTATGTCCAAATAACATGTGGTTAAACTATTCTTCTCGCTTTAATTTGCTTCAGCAAGACAGAATTTGAAATATACAGCAACCATCTTTACTAGAGTACACCTAAACAGAAGGACAAAAGATAGGAACGTCTTGTGTGTTTGTCCAAAATGCTTGACCTGTACACGACTAGAGAAAGAGTAGTATGAATCAATTTGCGAAATGTTGGATGTCAATAGACTAGGAAATAGCTAGTTATGAAAAAGAACATGTGGTTTTTGATACAGACAAAGGAAATAATAGCAAAGCGTATGTTATTAAAAATTTTGATAAATCAATGTAGTGACTCTAGTATTATTGTTGGAGAAACTAAATGCATACCACATTGGCCTTGATCTTTGATAGGAGTCACAGCTCCCTTCTGTCTCCAATCCACTTCAGTGGGCAAATCCTTGTGTTCACAAGACCTTGAGCTTGTAGGTAGATTCCACAAAACTCGGTAGCCCAAGTGAGAGGACTTAAACTCTAAGTTTGACAGATCTGCAAATACGTTGTCAGTGAGCTTATAGGTACGGTTCAGAGAATTCACGAAGTCAATGAACTGAACATTCATCTGATAAATCCCAAAACGAAATTCCCATTCCTCTCTACTTCTATACTTTCTGTTATATCTAGCCAGCCAAGTCTCATATCTGTCCCTCATGGCTATTGGGTCATAACCCATAGGCTTGAACTTGTCCAAGCAAGCTCTTGAAGGTAACCATAGCACCAAGCAAACTAAAATGGTTAGTAAGCTAGCATGCCTCAAAATCACAGGTCTTTCCATAGCTGGCATTAAGAAAAATGGATTGAGAATGTAAGATTTTTTATATTTGAAATGCTTGTGCATAACATTTGGAATGTGATTTAGATTCCATGTTTATATTGCTTACCTATTTGTAGTTCCGTTTATGCTTGTATGTGCTTCTATTCAAGGTGTTTTGGTAGTACTTGTCTTGTTTGTTCATGTTTTCCTTGCTCTTGAAAGAAGCAAGGCTTTTCCTGTTGATGAAATAGAAGAGTGTAAGTTGTAACTTTGCTTAGCCAGAGCCGTCCCATACACTAAATCTTTGTGTAGGTTTATAGCATGGAGAGGCATTTGATGGATTGGTGTAATTTCAATGTTTATAGTCTGCAAAATCAGACTTTTTTTTTTTTTTGTCTTTTTTTCTCTCTTCTCCTTCTCATTCCTGTTTTATTTTTTTCAATTTTATGACGCGGAAATAAAAGAATAGTGAGACAGTAAATGAAAAGTAAGTGAGTTTAGCATAATGGGCAAACCAAGTTGGAGATGCTAGCTAGTTTAAGTTGGTGTTGAACAGCCTGAGGTTCATGCAGAAAACATGAAGCTGCAGAACCCCAACACGAAATTTATTTAGAATTTTGAACATGGGATCAGCATTCTATATAAAGCATTGTAAACTATGTGGATTTTGTACCAATTTTTTCCCTCATATTTAACATCATCTATGATGATAACCTAAGTAGTCTTATTACAAATGTCTTTGCAATTTTATAGTTCATGAAAATATGTTCTCTAAAGTCAATTTTTCAAACATTTTGTAGTTGTAAAAAATTAAAAAGAGGCAAACTTCTGGTAAATAACAGACATTAGTTACTAGAGTGCTAAAGAATGGAGGTTTGGTAGCTGTAGTGTCATCAAATTCCTTTGCTGTGATAGCAATCTGTCATATCCACTATAAATCTATACCTTATATATACCTCATATATATATATATATTAGCTTCTTCTCTATAGACAGTTGATGCTTTTTGCAGCAAGAATCTTTTTTCCATGTGACCCATGTTCCACTTTGCAATTGTACAGTGGAGAAGAAAAAATATATATATTGAAAATGTGTGTGAGAATTTCTGGTCCATGAAAAGCAAGTAATTGTGGAAAAAAAAAATTGACAGAGAAGGAAAAGCGGAGAAGAAAAAGTACAGCACATGAAATTATCCCCCACCATATGGGTAGGCCTCCAAAGGCTTTATTAAAATGCTGTAAAAAATGTAGCTCAATTACCTAGAACAAAAACAGTGAAAATGGGATATAGAATCTAGGAGACAGAGGTGGTCTATCTTGCAGCACATGCTTGCATTCCCTGCTGGGTTTTTGGCTTCTCACTCATTATTTAATTCGTACCCAAAAATATATATAAAAGGAAAAAGAAAAAGAAAGAAAAGTAGTCCAAATTATATATACTATAAAATAAAAATATTACCAAAAAAAATAAAAATAAAAAACTAATAGATTCAACCAAGGTAAAGAATTGAACTGACTATTTTTTTGGAGTTTAAAATGCCTAAACTCTCTTTTTGTTGTGTAACTCAAGGATTGGACCAATAAACAGACTAATTATTTTGGACAAATAAACAGACCAAATAATTAAAACACAGTAGATCTCTGAGACTCTGACATTGAAAGAATAAAAAATCGAACAAAATTTTTAATAGTAGGATAAACATAATATTCCAGAGATTTTATGAATAATGCTTTTCATATGTACACTACGTATTGGACTACTGGGGTTAGAGGTATATTAGTCATAACCAGAAACATGTCACTGTTCTCATACCCAATGCATAACTGGAAATTGAATCCCATTGTCTGTGGCTCTTTGTGATTAATTGCAATTTGTCAATTAATCACAATTATGGTACAAGAACTTTGGTAAATATATAATTTTTCAGTAGTAAACAAAACATTAATTATTGGATAGATAAGAGTTTTTGACACATATATAAAGACCTGACATTATAGGCTACATAGTTCAGTATATATTGAATTACAGTAGAAATAAAATCTGTCAATTCATACGGTCTAAAAAACTAACATAAAATAGTAATAAATGTTATGTTTTTGTATTTTTATTCATATTTAAAAAAAAAGAAAAAAAAAACATATGGTTGTAGTTCAACATATATAAACTATATAGTTAAACATTTGAATCCATCTTCAAATGTTTTGATGAACTGTATCATGCGTACATGCATATAGTTGTTCCAATGACCTACTTTACTTTTGAGGATTTATTTATCTATTTCTAATTATCATATCATAAGCTAAAACATAGCTTGTTTTTTTTTTTAATGAATGTATGCTAGTTGGCAAATACTTTAGGACTCTTATCTAAGAAGGTGAGATTTGGAGGATAGGGTGTCTAAGCGCATCTGAATGTCTCTTAGGAAAGGTTTTGTCTGTTTATTTTATTTTGTTTTATTAATTTTTTAAAGATACTTCATCAATTGCAGATGCCACCTCTAGGAAGCTCTATTAATTAATGTGCTACATATTTTTTTTAGTAATGATTTTTTTAACCTTCAAAGGCATGATGATGTTGGGAGGTTTGCAACTAGGAGTGCTAAATGTTTTATAATATAATTAAAACACTGTTTGCATTATTGTTATTATTATTATTATTATTATATATTCTTGGACATGATCTGTTTGCATAATATTTTAAGAGTAGAAAATAGTGCAATCACATGATTTTGGAAAAAAAAATATTTTCTTTTTGGAACAAATGATAAGGATTTGTTTGGAACTTACATGGTTGGATGTATTACGTGAAAAAACAAAATTCTCAAATTTTTATTTTTTTATTTTTGTAGGAAGTTAAAATTTCTAGAATTATGTTTACATTTCATTGTCACTTTATGTTATGCATTGTTTTCCCTTCACACAATTTTTCTCCTTAAAGAAACTTTGTAAATCACTTCCTATCTAAGAATATTAATTAAAGTAATTAAGCATATATAGTTGACAATATTTAATAATAATGGCATAAAATAGAGAAGCTAGAAGAGATGAGATTGAAAGACGTATATCCGTGAAGATGCAAGTGCCTCATTGGCAGGCACTTGCTTGACACGTATAGAAGCCGGCAAAAAGAATATATTAATTTTTAAAACACGTTCTCTCTAATCATAATTAGTGCCACCCATTAATCACTTTTTTCTTAATAAAAACAACATAAATTCCAGAGGATGTAATAGAAGATAACAAGAAACACCCACATACATATGTATATGTATATATATACCCCACATGTGCGTATGGTTTGGGGACAAAGTAAAGTAAGCTTAGAGCGTGCAACCAAGTCACATGGGTGCATGACATATGATTCTTTTGCAAATTCCTCATCACCATTTGATATTATTCACTAACAGCTGCAGCTAGCTAGTACTATATATTCTAAACTATTCCCACTTACCCTACAAACACTGCTTCTAATTTTAGCCTTTTTTTTTTCTATTGTATTTGGTTAGTTTCTAAAGCCTTTATCCACATGGGTTTCTATAATTGAGATCTTGTATAAATGAGCTTTCGGCATGGCTGACTACTGAATTATGTATAAAATTATATATTTTTTTAAAAATTATGGAATTGATACTGATATTCTTTAAATTTTAAAAATAATACTTTTACTTTTAACATAACATTGTATATTTTAATTGTTCATATGTATTTTTTTTATGCTAAAAGTGAGATAAGTGATAATAGGTGAAAAATAATTTTTTTTGGAATCATTAACACAAAAAGATATTTCTAAACTATTAAAAAATATTGTATAAATATAATATATTTATGAGTTATAGCCAATTCTCAACCGTTTTCAAAACTCACTAGGTATTAATGTTGATTCTATAGTATAGAAAATTATTTACAACTTTGTGTATAATCACGGTATAAGTGCAAAAAGAAAAAACTATATTACTATATATATATATTACCCATTTATTGTTATCTAATTATATATTGTCTTCCAATGAACTAGCTTTTGATTAGAAACTCATTTTGAATCACCACTAGAAAAACCTCCATTTTTTTTAAAACTATTTATGCTGTTGATTGTCCAAAAATTCTCCTTTTGTTAATTAGTTATGATCTCTCTTCTTTCAGAGTCAATTTGTATATCACATAAACTTCCTAAACCTACTTTTATCCTCTTCTACTCTACATTAATCAACCTCTTCTAGAATTTTAAAATAGTATATAATCAATCTAGGTTTGCGATATTAACTTAAAACAGTATATAATCAATCTAGGTTTACAATGTTCACTATTTTCCAAAGAAATCTAGGTTCATTTCATGCATTTTACGTATTGTTGAAAAAGATGGAGACAATATGAGATCTTCACCTAAAACAAAGAAATCACTAGAGGTGATTCTCATATGGGTTGTCCTTAATTTTAACACCAAGTAGTTGAATTCCCACAAGTTGATTATCACAAATACAATCGTTGAAATTATTAACAAAAATTGCCCTCTATGTGTTGTTAATCCCAATAAATACAAGACATTACCCAAATGCATTGAACAAAACAACCTTGATTATGATTGGATGATATATAATTAAATGGCATATAGATATATAATTGTTAATCCATTAGGTTGGTAATTAAGAAATGAAGGGTACTATATAATTACTATAATTATAGAGCACATCTCACTAGAGGGACGGTCACAAGAGCACGTGGTGGCTGATTCTTCTTAATTAAAACTTAATAAAAACTACTTTCAAGCGACTTTTTAGTAATACCGTTGAGTCACAACCCCTCTATCTCTCTATTCCCAGCTGTACATAGCTGTCCAATACCATCTCCCATGTGACCCCACACTGCACCACAATAAACCATACACATAACACATACACAAACACACCACCATTCACATTTATTTGCCAATTTTGTACATCAAATTTTTGGTTCTTCAATCAAGCACACACACATACACACAGAGAAAGAGAGAGAGAGCAAGAGAGAAAACACAAAAACAAAGAAAGCTATTAGGATCATCATCAATGTCTTTGTTGTTGTTCTTTGTAGCTTTCTTTTCCTCCTCAGACATTTCCTTCTACTTTACATACACACCCACATCCTCACCCTCTTGTTAAACCTCTAATTTCTCTTTGTTTTTTAAGTGTAAATTCATAGCAATATCGTTGATAGAGATTTGCCGATTTAGCTTTGGTGGGTGTTTTTTTTGGGGTATTTTTTTTTTCTTTGTACCAAAAGAAAAAAAAAAAAATTGTGTGTCAAATGGCACAATTACCTCCCAAAATCCCAAACATGACAACAAGTTGGTCTGATTTCTCCCACCACCACCAAAAACTACCTTCCTCCTTGGCCAGCTTTGCACCAAATAATATCACTACCAATGTGGAGGCCGCGGCGGCGTCGGCAAACCCTTCTTGGGTCGACGAATTCCTCGACTTCTCAACGGCTCGGCGAGGGTCTCACCGGAGATCAGTGAGCGACTCGATAACCTTCCTAGAGGCGCCGATGCTGGAGGAGTGTCGCGGCAACCGTGGATCACCGGCAGTCCAACCGGCGGCGTCCGGTGGCGGCGGTGTGAATAATAATGAGTTTGATAGGTTTGATGAGGAGCAGTTCTTGTCGATGTTTAATGATGAAATCTCCATGCCGTGCCTCCCACTCTCTCGTCGTCGAACCCTTCCACGCCGTCCGATCATAACAGCATTAACGACGAGAAAGAAACACAGAATGATAATGATCATCAGAAGAGTCACCAGCAGCAGCAGCATCAGCTAAAGAATGAATCTGAGGAAGTGGACAGCCAATGTGATTCGGAGACACAAGCAGGCAATAATGCAACGACCACAAACACATACAACGATCGGATTGTTGATCCTAAAAGGGTCAAGAGGTAATCATGCAGACCACAATCACATTTTTTTGCTAAATTTATTGTCACGGAAAGGACAATAATATAGCTTTTAGCTTCTTTTTTCTCTTTTCTTTTCTTTTCTTTTTTCCAATTTTTTTTAACCTTATTTTTACAGTAGCATGCATTAAACGAATCTCTATTTGCATGAACATATATCCAATTGCTATTACTGGCAACATATATTTGCTAATAATTTTCATTTCTCAATTATTTTTTATTTGCATGTATGCAAATTAGAATCTTGGCAAACAGACAATCTGCACAAAGATCACGTGTGAGGAAGCTACAATACATATCAGAGCTTGAACGCAGTGTTACTTCCCTACAAGTAGGTTTTAATTTAGAGCTTAATTATATGTATAATTATTCAATAATGTTTCTCTAAATTTAAGTTTTATATACACCATGTTCATCAAATGTGGTTCATTTATTTTTTTTCTTTTTTCTTTTTTCTTTTTCTTTTTTATGAAGGCTGAAGTTTCAGTGTTATCACCTCGTGTTGCATTTCTAGACCATCAACGGTTGCTTCTAAACGTCGACAACAGTGCTCTTAAGCAAAGAATCGCAGCTTTGGCGCAGGATAAGATTTTCAAAGACGGTAAGAATTATAATTTATGTTGTGTTAATTAACCATCCACTATTAATAATCTTCAACGAAATTCATTAATTTTCTGTATATTTTTGTACATTAATTGATACTTGAAATTAACAACTAACCATACATTGCCATGAGAGTTAATTAATATAAAATTCTTGAAGATTCTATTATTTTTCTTGCCAACATATATATCGCTATATAGACTAATTAATTCTTAGTTAAATAGCTTGTTAATATATTAGCTACTAATTTATGTCTCACATATTTTAAAGTACTTTCAATATTCAGTGGAATTTAAAGTATCTATAATCTATTTGTTATTAGATATACATTACCAAAAAATAAAAAATAAAAATCAACCAACTAAAATTAAGTTCAACCAACAAATGATCTACCAAGAAATACAATAAATGAAGGGGTCCATATATTTATCGTTTTCTATTCCTCATTCATTTGAATTAAAAAAACTTCTTTCTTTCTTTTTTTTTAATTTTCTCCAAAACCTATGAATTTGATCTACCAACATTCAATGCACAAGCGACCCCAAGATGACCATCACATGCATGCTAGCTAGCTAGCTAGGAGTGAGAAGAAGAGCATATCATGCATGTGAGACTTACCGTCTAGTTGATCTATTACTATATGATCGAATTTATATATCTAGTGGATGAATATTAGTATTGTTAATTAAACAACCTAAGTTTCGTTAATTAATTGGTATTTGGTAGAGAAAATGTTAATTAATTAGGTGATTCCATGACTTTGAGCACATATGATTTTTTTTTTCTAAATAGAAAAAATTAACATTAATTATTTAGGAGTACTTAGGGAAGATAAATCTGTGATATTTTATGCAATAATATAAGCAAATGAGGCATATATTGTTTCTAGCAAATTCAAACTCAATTATTTCTTCGTAATCCTATTAAAAATTGCAGCTCATCAAGAGGCACTGAAGAGGGAAATAGAGAGACTGAGACAAGTATATCACCAACAAAGCATCAAGAAGATGGAGAATGGTACACAAACACCAAATGGGGACAATCTCAAACCTCCTACTGATCAAACTGAGCAACTTCTCAATGTTTCCTCCTAACAGAGATCGATCATCTCCTGCTCTCTCTCTCTCTCTCTCTTTCTCTATATAGAAATGGTCAAGTGCCTAATTTAAGTCTCATTGATCATGGTCATGTGGGCAAGCTAAGAAAAATTACTTTAAAATATTTTCTGTGGTCCACTGAAAAAATCATCATATTCGATGATTTTCAGCTATTTGTATTATAAGTACAAAACCAATATAATTATTTTGGATTTTTTTTTTTTGGGGAGATTTTCCACAAGCTTTCTTAATGATTTTTTTTCTAGGGGATTAGAGAGTATTAAAATCACTTAATCCCACACACCTTTTAGGGTACTCGAAAAGTACAAAAATGCGACCCCTCATTGTGTTGGGTCTATTTTATTTTTATTCATCAATTTTTAGGAAACAGTGAGACTTTCATTAGCCACTTGATCATGTAAGAGAGCTCAGCATGTATATTTTCACTAGAAAACAATTACATTTGTTTCTGAGTGGAGAGGTTTTGGGTGCACTCTGAAACCTGCTCCAAACCTATGCTGTGACACGTGATGTGTTTAATCTTTTAAGAAGAAATGGGGACCACTCAGAGATTGTATGATTGGATTGCAGGAAAATGAACATGTGCATCTGTGGTTTGAAAGAGAAAGAAGGTTAAAAAAAAAAAAGGAAAGAAAAGAATTGAGATTGTCTTTTCTAGCTTTTAGCTAATTGGAGAGGAGGGGTGTGTTTATGTGATTTTTTTATTATTATTTTATTTGCACACTAATTCTTTTTTTGCAATTTTTTTTGGGGTTCGGATTTTTAATTAAAGTGAGGCTTGAAGGCAAAGTCTAGTGGGATTAATTTGTATTGGGATGAACGAAAGGAAGAGTTTGTCAGGGATGTGTTTAATTTTGTACTTTTGATGTCACATTTAATTGAACTTTCTTTCTTTTTTTTCCAGTGTATTTATTTTGCAGTAATAACTTTTTATTTGTCATTTAACATTTTCATTGGAAAAAAAAAATGGAAAGAGGAAGTGTAAATATCAAATTGTGATAAAATAACACATCAAGGTTTGGATGTATATAGATTTATATTTTTTTTTGATAGAATATATATATTTATATGTTAAAAATTTTATAAAGTGGCTACATATCTTATTTATTATATATATTTTATTATTTAAAATTGAAGGCTATTGAAGTGGTCAATAAAGTTTAGGATAAAATTTATAAAATAATGGTATATAATATGGTATTACTTAATTTAATTAAAATGTATAAAACTCTATTTTACTTTTAGTGTTATTTTGATGGGTAAGTAGCATTTAAGTGTAATTTAATAATTTTTTAATTTAAATTTTTAAATTGACGGTTTTGAATTTTACGATAATTTTTATATATTACGAGAAATATGCATTTGTTGCATCCAAGGTTTTAGATTACTGAACATCAAATACAATTTGAACTTAAATGCAATGGAAACAGGTTAGAATTTCTATAATAAATTATATTATGCCTAATGATCTATATGTAATCTGTATTAAGTTTTATTTTTGCATCTAGACTTTTATTTCATTTTTCTTTATTTTTAATCTTAAAAATTTATCCAAGATTTTAACAATATACTGATTGACATATTTCAAACTCACTAATTATATGTTAAACAATAAATGCATTTTCTATTTAATGTCTCACAACTTTCAATGATTAATCTAAATTTAACTTTACAAGATTACCTCAATAGTTTTATTTTTATTTTATAAAAGAAGGATAATTAAGTAAAATAAAATTAGTCATTGAAACTAACAAAATAATAACTAAATAATAAAGAGCATTATTGTAGTTGTTTATTTAATTTGACTCTCTAATATAAAAAATGCTCTTTATTTACAAAAATATGTTCTTTAATTTAAAGAACATAATTGGAGATGCTCTTATAATGTTTTTTTACATTATATTGTTTTAATCCACATAAACCTCTACTTTTTTTATTTTTTGGACATTCGATGAATTGAGGATGATAACCTATTTTGCAGGTCTGATTTGAATCCGACCTACTTGAGGCTAAATTTTAGAAAATAATAATCATTATCGGAGGATCCAACGCTTATATAGAGAGAATTTTTGATATTAAATATATAGGATATATATATATATATATATATTAATCAGAATTTTAGTCTATATTTGTCATGTTAACTACCGGATCTATTGGTGATCATCACTAACAGTGACAATTAACATTGTTAAATTTTTAAAGGTCATTATTATCTAATTCTTCAAGTAAATCTGGTAATAAATCTTGTCATCAATATAATTATACCGATTAAACTACAATATCAAAAATAAAGGATATGTATTAGGGTAAACCAAACAAAAGTATCCAAGTAGCTTACAGGACAACTTTATTTGGATTTTATAATCTGCTTACTCAAATGTTAATTAAAGTTCCTTATCGTTATTTAATTTTTTCATCTTATTATAATAATAAAAACACACCCACATGATAAAATGAAAAAAATTTATACTGCATTTTTTTTTCTTCACATATAATAGTTAATAGAAGTTTAACTAATATTAGTCAACACTAATAAATATTTAAACTAATTAAATTACATACAAAAAAGTAGAAAAAAAAACTAAAACAACAAACACTATGAAATTGGCCCTTAGTAAAGATGTTGAATTGGAAACTTTTACTAAAAATAAAATAAAAATAAATTAATAAATAATAAAATTGAATACGTAAGTTTTGAAAACTTTGTTGATTAGTAGGATAAATTTATGTCGGTCCAAGCTGGAGATGTCAAGGTTGGGTTAAGCTTGTGCCAAAATTCTTTTAGCCTGCGTTGATATATACAGAATTGGCTTCAACAAAACTGAGTCGGATTTGATTGGACGAGATTGAATTTGTTTTAATACTTTTGCGTGTTTAGTGCGATGTTAGAAAATATTAATAAATGATAAAATTTATTGTAAAAGTTGTAAAATCTAATATTACAAATAAATAAATAAATAAATATATATATATATATAATAACTTCTTAATTATTACTGGGTCTATAAAATAAGATGGATGAACTGCTTATGTTTTCAGCATTAACTTTTGGGTTTCACACATCTTCGGGGAGGAAATATAGTTATGGATGCTCTGTTGATGATTGCTATTTCTTCACCCAAAGCACATTGGTGGTAGGGTCTTCTAAATTTTATACTTCTATGCATTATAGGAATATTAATGGGTTTGAAAACTATAGGTTTAGAAAATAGCTTACTTGTATTTTTGTTATCCCGGCCTCTTTTTTCTAGATTGAGATTTTTTCCATTTGGAGTTTTTTCTCTTCTCAAGTTTTAATGAGGCCGGTGATAATCTTTGTTCCCTTTTCGATTCCTACATCGGTTATAATTTTTGTTTGTGTCGATTTATCACGGGTTTTTATATATGTTGTAACTTTTGAAACTAATGTACATTTCTTTTTTAATTTAATAAAATTTATTACTTGTTCGGTGTGAGTTTGGAGGGTGTCAACCTAATTAAAATGCTTCCACCATAAGTAAGAGAGGTGCCAACCTAGTTGGGATGTCTCTATCTATTTATCCGATAAGTAACTTCTTGTGATTACTGGACCTTGAAGTACAAATTGGTATGAGTCAATTATTAAGTACGTTATACACATATATGTACAATGTTGTACACTAATTTTCCCTTGTACTTTTGAAAACATGTATAGCTCTAAATTTCCTTTTATTTTTATGTTTCAAGAATGTGATTAAAGCTTGTAATTTTACATACTAAGAATGCTATTAATTCATATAATATATAATACACAGAAAGAGAATAAGTGATAACATATATATGGAGAGAAATGCTATAAACACGGATGCTGTGGAGCCCATTTATGGATTTTTTTTAAAATTTAATTTAATTTTTTTCTTTTTTATTTTTATTTAATATTTAATATAGTTTTAGATTTAGTATAAAAACAAAAATAACAAAAAAAATAAAAATTAATATAATTTTTGTCAACTTAAAAATTAAAAGTTAAATTAAAATGCAAAAACCATTTTAATTTTTCAAATTTCAAATGAATAAAACTTTTAACATTAAAATATTCTCAAACATCTAAAACTACATTAGATAAAAAAATTAAATTAAACTAATAAAACCCATAGACTTTTTAGGGTTTAAAAATATATATATATATATATATATAATTGGCAGTAAATAAAGTTTATTGTTCAAAAAATTGTGAACTCGTATATGGAGGAAAACTAGTAGGAAAGCATGTGCGTTGGTAGCTACACATGTGATCGTTTAATTTGAAACTTATTTGAGAGCACCAAATTCGATATAATTATTGAGTTATATCACTTTACCACTGTCTACTCTATGAATTTATTATATATCGCCTATAAATGGATCAAAAAAATAATTTATCTCTCTGAATCCCAACTTCGAAATTAACCCTCCCAATATTGGAGATCATGAAGATCAATTTCAACTCCACCACCTTCTTTCTTATCTATATCATTGCTTTTCTTAGTCTTTCCACAACCTCTCCTTTGGCTGAGGCTAGAGTAGTACTACAATTTTTACAAGGTATATGAATTACGGTTTTAATTTCGTTGATTTTTAGTTATGTACTCCTATTTATATTTTCTTTGATATTTACTATTATAATTACTTAAGGTTTCTGGCCTTTATCTTTATTGCATGCATGGCGGTGCTTTTAATTTAAAAAAGGGCTTCATATTTTCGAACACACACACGCATATAAGTAATATGTAGATCATGAGCTTTGCTAAGAATCTAGTGGTTCTGTATCGTAGGGTCACAAAGAAACTTATTTATGAATAAGATGGATGTTTATGGAGCCCCTGTCTACAGACGCGTTCCACCATCACCACCACCACCTCCAAGCCCAGGACCACCACCAATTCCGTGGCAATTGCAAAAGGTCTGGAATAACAGAGCTTCAGCTAGCAGTTGAATGCATGCATGCAGTACCTAATATTATTGCATGCAAATGCAATGCAAGATCGATCTGATAAAAAATATATATATATTATAAGATCGGCCACTTAAATTTGTAGTACTGTGTGTTATATCTTTTACATCCTGTTTCCTCAGACAATGACCCGAGTTTGTGTGTTATCAATCTAATAATCTTTTACGTCATCTTGCTAATAATTATGAACATATTTGGTAATATTGCTTTCATTAAGTGAATAAGGAGAAAAGGGAGTGAATTGAGAGAGTTAAGAGGGAAAACAATAAGTTTATTTAATATACAATAATTAAGTCTGACAATTAGGGTTTTAGTTATATAAAAAAAACAACCAACTGGAATTTTGATAAGTAAATAGTACATCTAATAAAATAAGGAAACTAAGAAAATAGCCTAATTAAACTAAAGAATAGTTCTAATTAAAAATCCTAATTAAATTAATTAATTTCCATGTTCTTTTAGAATTTTTTGAAAGACATGTCAGCAATATATATATATATATATATATACATGTGCGTGTGAATATATATAGACACGCACGTAAGCATCGAATGAGAGAATTGCCAGGCTGAAGGAGCAGTTGGTCACTATACGTAAGCTAAGAGGCCGGATTAAGACTTCGGAGGACCATGTTAAATGGTGGCATTTCCTAGTGCATCAGTGAGATGAAGGCCCAAAATAATATTTTTTATTAATATGAATTTTTTATTTCTTTTGATATTTGTTGTATTATAAGTATTTCAATACTAAAATTTATTAATTCAAAACTTGATGAGATAATAATAGAATGGCATTTCAAAATAGAGGGTATTTTCTTTTTTTAAAAATATCATTTTCATTTCACTAGGAAAAATCATATCCTTTCAGATAAAACCCATTCTAGTTCTATCGTCTTAATTTTATTTATCAATTTCATTTGTATATATCATTTTTGAAGTCAATTAATTCCCACGTTTCTGTTTGTACTACTCAGTGAAATAGTAGTATAGCCTATTGGAGAAACATCCATGTACATAAATGATATTATTACCTGAGAGTTGAAACCACCATCTCATATTGAGTAGATACATTGATGATCTTTCTTAACTAGCTAGTTAAAATTATTAGGTATGAACATATGTATTGCACTTTAATTAACCTGAGCACATTAATATAAGTTGTAATAATTAATATGCAAGTGTATTTGCGGGGAATTATCAATACATATATTATACAAACACACAATTATACAACACTACTACTTAAATATAGATATCATGATGTGGTCGTTTGATAATGTCCTTCTCATTGAGATCATATGCATAAACTGGTTTGCAAATCATCCATTCTAAGTGGGATCGAATTGTTTATCATGTTAATCTCCAATCATTTTCTACTTCACTGACCTATAGTTGTTGAGAACTAAAAAAATTAACTATGAAAAAACGAAGAGCAAGAGTAGTTCTGTACTGGACATATGTTATACAATGCACATGATAATTCCTTATATTACATGTACATTATAGAATGCTTGTTAAATATGTGAGTTTGGTTAAATAAAAAAGTTTAATAAACTTAACAAAGATAATCAAAGCTAATTTAAAGCAATGAGATTTGATAATACAGAAGGAGACAGGATTTAAAGCAATGAAGCTAACACAACAACGAGAACAAGATTGATGTTAGAACCTATGAAAGATACGGAGAAGAAGACAGGAAAGCAAATGCAGGAAAAGATACGAGAAATTCAGAGAGAGGAAAACCACTCTGAGTTCATCATCAAAGCACAAAATTTCTTCAGGGCACAACTAGTTTTATATTGTATATGGAGTAAACAAATCTAATTAAATAGGAACTTAAATCGACTAAGCATTCCAATTAAAAGGGGAAAAAAACTCGTTAACAACCTAAAAATCTTGAAATAAACAATAAAATCTACAAATTTGATGTCAACACCTACATAATATTGTCTTAAAACCCCAACGATGAACCCTACAACATTTTTCTTGTAATACATTCTGCTCCTTACCATTTCAAAACGGCTAGCTTAGAAAAATTCTAAGGACTCTGATGGCTCTACATTGTACATACAAGGGAAACATATAATCTACAAACAACAAATCCCTCAATGGAATTAGTCACAGTAAGACTATGGTGATCAACCTTAAATGCAAATGAAGATGACAAAATAACAGGCCTTGCAAAAATATTAGAAAGTTAACGGTGTCTTGTTCTATAGAGGATTTCTCACCCTCTCGAACTTTTCAGTTTTCTTTTCTTACAAGAAAAAGGGTTACAAAGTACTTAAAAGGATGAGAAAATCCATAAAAGAAACAAAAACACAAACACAACTTGTTCTATAATAACACAACCTAAAATGGAAATCACCTAACTCATTTGCCCCATGCACCCAAATAAAAGTGAAAAACTTAATATGATTCCATAAGAAATCAAGATTTTGAGATCTTCCCTCAAAAATACTTCTCCAGTTCCTTTCCACCCAAATAATCCCCAAGAGAATCGACACCACACTTTTCCACAACACATTCCCCTTTCCCTGAGGTTTCTTTTTTTTTTTTTCCAAACAAATCTTGGATGTTAGTTCTAAGGCCACAAATCAAGCAAATACCTTAAGCCTTGAAGACAAAAATGATTTCTAAATAAAGCATGTAGGCAGGATTGAAGAATTATCAACATGATAAATGGAAGAAAGATCTACAAGAGAAACCTTTAGATGGATCAAGCATCTAAACTCCTTTATGAAGAATGAAAATATTCAATACAACCCCTCAAGCTGAACCAAGAGTGATGTTAATATTGAAATTTCTCTTAGGAGTTAAATTTTTAAAAAACCAAAGTTCCAATTACCATAGATCCAAATTCATAATAAAAGGACCAAAAAGAGGCATTTTAGGAAAGAGGATAATCAATATAATCTTGGAAGAAAAAAAATATAAACTAAATAAAAATGAAAAGGGATTGTCACCCCCTTCCACCACCACCCCCCACCCCGCCCCCCCCAAATACATCTTCCTAAATCTGATAGATTTATCCCCCACAAAGCAAACTGCTAGCCACTATATTGGAATCAAACTTGTCGGTATGCAACCCATACTAACTCCTGATTACTTTACACCACATCCACAGCCAATTTACACACAAATGCTATGTTATAAAATATATATATTTTGCTTAGTAAGATTTATGTTATTTATATAACAGAATTAAAGATCTCCCAACACTTTTCAGGATGTAACCATCTATATTAGATTAGAATGTATGAAACTGGACTCAAATCTGAAAAGAAAGTTGGATTGGAATACTTTTAACTTCAAAATACTAACGGTACCTAACCTACAATTTACAACACACCAGAGAAAACTCACTGAGAAGCTGATAAATCATTTGGAGCAGATTCTGATGTTTCCAAAACCCTGCGTTTTGCAAATTTAACAGAACTAAAGATCTCCATACAGAATTAATTCTGTTATATAATTATAACAGAATTAAAGATCTCCCAACCATATTTCAGAATGTAATCTAAATTAGATTAGAATGTATGAAGCTGGACTCAAATCTGAAAAGAAGGTTGGAATGGAATACTTTTGACTTCAAAACATTAACTGTACCTCACCCACATTTCAGAACAAACAAGAGAAAACTCACTGAGCAACTGATAAATCATTTGGAGCAGATACCAGTGTTTCCGAAACCCTGCATTTTGCAGATTTAACAGAATTAAAGATCTCCCAACAGAATTAATTCTGTCATATAATGTTATTTATATATTAGAATTAAAGATCTTCCAACCATATTTCAGGATGTAACCATCCAAATTAGATTAGAATGTACGAATCTGGACTCAAATCTGAAAAGTTGGAATGGAATACTTTTAACTTCAAAATATTAACTGTACCTAACCTACATTTCACAACACACAAGAGAAAACTCACTGAGCATCGGAGATATCATTCACAGCAGGTTCTGGTGTTTCTGAAACCCTGCGTTTTGCAGATTTAACAGAATTACAGATCTCCCAATAGAATTAATTCAGTTATAAGATGTTATTTATATAACAAAACTAAAGATCTCCCAACATATTTCAGGATAACCATCTATATTAGATTAGCATGTATGAAACTGGACTCCAACCTGAAAAGAAAGTTGGAATAGAATACTTTCAACTTCAAAATATTAACTGTACCTAGCCTACATTTCAAAGCACACAAGAGAAAACTCACTGAGCAGCTGATAAATCATTTGGAGCAGATTCTGGTGTTTCCAAAACCCTGCGTTTTGCAGATGATTCCTTAAGGAGTGTCACTTCCTTCTCTACATCCAGCAGCCTGTTAGTCAATGACTGAACACCATCCTTATGTGCTTCAAATTTGCAATTCCACCATACATCGAAGTCCTTAATTTTTTTCTCAATAACCAGTCGGTTCATCCTCTCTTCCTCTTCTTGCCTGAGGCGTTGCTTTTCCAATTCCATGGTGCTCAAAACTAGACCTGCAGACCCAGCAACATCCTTGTAAAGTGGTTCATCAAGCTGTGGACAGCGTGTTCTATATTCAGCAAATGCTCTATGTGTTTCCTTCAAAGCCTTTCTATAGCCCTCCAAGAGATTTGCCATCACATAAAGCTCTCGCTCGAGCTTATATACCTCCATTTGTCTCTTCTGTTGCTCTTCCATCTTGGCCTTATGCAACTGGTCAATCATACTATCCCGGCGCTGCAACTCATTCATTAAGATCTGCTGATTCATAGTAGATTCTTCACAAGCCTGGTCCTTTTCAGTATACATCATCCTAGCTTTTCCCATCCAGTGCTGCATTTGCTCCATAGCCACGTCAAAGTCAGACGATGACTTACTTTCCCACAGGCCATCAGTCCTCAACCGCTTATTAACATTGAGAGATTGATGAGAGCTATCATTGTCAAGGCTAATCTCTCTCTTGTTACCATTACCAAATATCGATGAACCACCAGCAAACAATCGAGTATCTTCCCTAGAGTGAAGAAAATCACCAGCAAAATGGTCACGGAGTTGCATACCTGGATTCAGAGGCATTTGTGTTGTATCCATTGCCTGCATGAGACTTGATGAAGCCAAATTCTCTAAAGCAATGCCCTTTGGAGAAAGTTGAAAACCTCCCTCATGCTCATGCTCATGCTCATCCTCTTCATCCTCTTCATCCTCCTCCTCCTCCTCCTCCTCCTCCTCTTCTTCTTCTTCTCCTTTTTCTTCTTTTTCTTCTCCTCCCTCCTCTTCTTCTTGTTTCCTTCCTTCCTCATAACCCACGTCCTTGCGTTCACCGAGATTACACGGCCGAAAAAAAGGCTCACCAATACTGCTTTTCGCATCAAAAAGCCATTGAGCAGGCTCATCCTCCTTATCACATCCATCAATATCCAATAAAATCTCATCCCCATCTCTCTCCTTCTCAATATCAACTTTCTCAATAGCGTTATCTTGGCCAAGACTCAATTCAATATTGTGCTCCTCCAATCCATGGCCCTGTGTATCATCATCCCCACCCATTTTTACGTCTCCATTAGCATCCTCTTCCTCCTCCTCCTCCTCCTCCTCTTCCTCCTTAACATCAACCTTATTCGCAGCCTCTTCTTCCTCTTCCTCTACATCAACCTTATTCGCAGCCTCCTCTTCCGTTGAAAGTAGCAACTCTTCACGCTGATGTTTTACCAAACACTGCAAGTGGGACGCATAGTAACAACTCGTCAGTTTAGGGGACTGCAACTCTTTCACCACCATGAACCATATAATCTGAGTCCAGTCCACCTTCTCCAAATGTCCTTCCTTAATTTCTTTGGTCCAATTCAATACCTCAGTCGGCATCATCCACGTATCTTCGTGCAAAAGTATCCAATTGGAAACGAAATCCTCAATAAACCCAATTGATTCCTCTGAAACTGGGACCTCCTCTGCCCCATCCGACCCTGTAATCTTCTTCACTGGAAGCTTCAAAGCACGAGCCAAGTCGGGCCGGCTGACCTTAATTCGAACACCATTGACGTAACTACACCGCAGGCCATTATTGTAATTGGCAATCAATTGGGCAAGGAGATCACGACGAATTGAACGATCAAACTCGATGTGGACGAAATCCCACAAGCCGAGCCGCTTCATCAGATTCTCGTGACTCGAAAAATCCAGGCTTTTGACGGCTACAAAGGGTATGGGTTTAAAGGTTTCGTTTAGAACTTCAAGCTTCCGCTGGAACTTCTTCGCCTGAGCGATTCGCTTCATACCCTTCTTCTGATACTTCTTCCGCTTCGTGCCACGCCGAGACAACGAGCTGTCGGAAGTCGTCGTTGTCGTAACGCTGGGAGCGACCACGGAAGCAGCTGCGACGGCGAGCTGGGCTTCGTCTTTTGGATTCACTTGTGACCCATCTTCTTCCGCGTCTTGCTGCTCATATTTATGGTCTAAGTCAAGAGAGAAATAATGGTCGTCTCGTTGGACTTTGGGGCTTTGATGGTGGACGGTGTTCTGTGGATCACGGCACACAAAGGTTAAGGTTTTAATGGGTCGGTTTTCACAATGCAGGTTTTGTTGGCCTTGATCTTCAGGCATGCTAGGGTTTTGGGTTGGCAAATTCTGGTTTTTGTGTAAAGCTTCAGATTCGGGTGAACTGGTGGTGTTGATTGCAGTTTCGATTGATGCTTCCTCCACCATGGCTCTCTCTTCGAATCTCAGAACGTGAAGAAGAAAAAAGAAGAAGGATCGGAGTAAATTGGTACTCAGCTTCCACTGCTATTTTCTTCAAGCAACCGTGCTATCAAACACATCTCGTACTTCACGAGTTACGTGGCACCTTTTAATTGGAAATGAGGACTGAAGCAGAACAATGGATCACAATCATACTTGGCTTTCTTGGCCCCAGTCCAGCACGACTGTTGAACACCGTTGCTCAGCTCTTTACTCAAAATAAATAATAATTTTTTTTTACTATGTTTAACGAAATTAATTATTCCATGTATTAAATTTATTTTCTTTGCTTTTAGTTTTATTATAAATAATCTTTAATCTATATTTGTTTTTGGTGAATATCTTCAATCTAAATATGTGTTGACTATATAGTATGGCCAATTCCATCAAATTATAAAATAAAACTAAAAAGACCAATTTGATATTAAATAACATTAATTAAAAATAGAATTGTTAAATAACCAAATAAGGACATGGTTTAAATGTAGATTTGTAATTTTTCTAAATTATTATATAATTAAAAACTATATACATACATACATATGGATCTCTATTTTGATGGGCTTAGCCTGAGCCCGTTTAAAAATCCAAAATTTCAGCTTCGAGCTTTTACACCTGTCTATATACCAAACCCCATGAGCCATTACAGTCAACATTTAAGTGCTCCGCAGTGTAATATACTTGCTAGCTGATAAGAAATCTTAAATTATTGTTATTAATTTTTTATTTATAAAATATTAATAGAGTTATGAATAAAACTCTATAATATTTGATTATACGTTTAAGATATTTTATAAATTGTTAACAAAAATAAAAAAAAAATTGTGCATTAAGTAGTTAAATCCCTTTTAAATTTAAAATTTGGTAACCATTAATTACAAGTTTGGGAAGGTATTGATGTATCTGACATATTCTACCATAGTTTTCAGTATAGTGACAAAGTTGAAAAGTCGGTGACTCTTTCAATAATTCATATAGATCAAAATATGCATGTGCTTCTCAAGTACATTCATCGACACCAATAACTCACAAGTGAAACGAACATCTGAGATCTTGGGGTGGGCGACGACAAAATTCATTGCATAATTCTTGACCACTTGCTATATATACCTCCAATACAAAATGTTGTAATACATATATATATATATACACACACTATTGTTACTTATTTTAAAATATTGTAATTTGGAGTGCCAAATTTTGACATATTTATGTAAGATTCGAAATATCTTGAACTAAACCAGTTCCTTAACCACTCTTAGTTGCATAAGCGTTGGGGAAATACAAAGTTGTAGTGGCTTCCATGGATGCATGAAAAGAGAGCCGGAGAAGGCTAGGCAAAGTTATATGATAAAAACTGTGTAAAACTTAAACACAGACCAAATAACATGCTAATCACTAGGCATAATTTTTTTAATTAATCAAAAATACTGGCCTGTTTCTATTGTACTAGAGTTAATGTAATTTACTGTTTCAGTAATTAAAATTCCTTTGCGTGTAATGCTTGTAGGTTTTTCACAAACGCACAATAGACTAATTCTTATAACCGATCGGTAAAATGGAGATACGTCCGTCGTATAAATTCAGAGACCATAACCATTAAATTTTTTAAAATTTAAATTATCAAATTACTCCTAAATATCCGAAGAGTAAAATTGACTTTCTACACATATTAATTAAATTTATAAGTCTTGTCCTAAAATTTTATAAATCACTTTTAATTTTAGACAGTAAAATATATATTATAATTGACAACCACTTTATAAAATTTCTAATACTATATTTAATTCCTACGTACATACAAATATGATGAGTATATATATATATATAGCAAGTTAGGAACTGATCTAGGAGTCCAGAGTTTGACTCTAATCAAATTATATTTTATTTAATTTCCATTTCAGATTTTCTTATTTTACTTGGTTTCTTTGTTTAATTAGTTTGCTTTTTCCTTTTAGTTTTTCTTTTGAACACTGAGCACAATAGTATTTTATATAGCACGAGTAAAAATTTAACACTTCATTTGAGATGCAGAATTATCCTATGAAAAACTAAACATCAACTTCGATGTATAAAAGTTATTGTCTAAATCAAATGTCTAAAGTACTGATTATTCCATTTTCAGTGAATTTTTATTTTTGCTATTCTCCGAAAACATATATAATTGAACAAGTGATGCTTCAGCTCTAAAATAAAAATAATAATAAATCCATTTAGTATGAACATAGGCTCTAAAGTTTTCTGCAGACCCTTAAGGGACCCACAACTTACCCCATCAGAAGCAGATCGATCCTATATGTATATTCACGATTACATGATGGGCGTAATCGAATTGAAAATTATTAGAGCTGGTTAGCGGCTACAGATGCTGCATATCCAAATCATACATAATGAATATATATCAAGTTGTAATTGGAGGAATATGATATGATGATTTGAATTGGGTGATTAAATGAAAAGATTAAAGAAATAAAAAATAGAGAGATTTACACATTATTAACACTCACATTTCATATTCAATGTATATAATATTGTTAGGGGGTAGATTTATTATTCTAAATTATTATAAGATTGTAAAATTAAAACACTAATAAAACTTTATTTTTAACGGAGGCTCATAATTTTCATATTAAATTTGTTTTTTTAAAAAAAAAAAAAAACTCAACGTCTACTAGGAGTGGAGTTATATTGTGATGGCCTAGCTTAATATTTATTATGTAACGAGAAAGCAAGTTAACCAAAAAAATTAATTTACAAGGTAATATTTCTATAACTGATGTTTCAATTAAATTTATTAGTTTTTTATATACATAGCTTTTAAAATAATACAAAAACTTTGTTTTAATTAAAAACAAAGACATCAAACCCACATGCGATAATAAGAGATGTGGATGGCAAAACATGTACTTTTATCATTTAACCCAAAAAAAAAAATATGAAATGCTGGCCCCATTAACAAACTATTGATGCATAATTGACTAATGTCATAGATTTTCACAAAACGATTTCCTATGCTTATGCAATTGAGACATTAGTCATTCTTTTAGTCCTCAATTCTTCAGGCATTAATTAGTCTGTTAAATTATTTTTAAAACCGAAACTAATAATAATAATAATAATAATGGGAGAGGAAGACCAAGAGAAAAAGGAAAACTGAAAGATTGTGTTCTCTGACTACGAACCACCTTCCCACATCCTCATAACAGTAACGGTCACTTTTTCATATTTCCCAGAGTGGATTTAAATAAATAAAATTTAAAGGCCGTCCAAAACGGCTACATTTTGCTTCCCTATTTCTCCTAAAACGCACCATTTTCTATTCCCAAAACTACCCTCTTCTCTCCGTCACTCTCGCTCCCCAAAAAAAATGTTTACGCGCTTCGCTTTCCCTCTCCTGCTCTGCTTCTCACTCACAGCGCTCAACTCGTTCCCACTCTCTCACGCTTCGCTCCGTCCATCCGCCAAGGCCCAGAACGGCGTCGTCTCCACGGAGCTCTGGTGCGTGGCCAAGAACAACGCCGAAGACGCCGCTCTTCAGTCGGCTCTCGATTGGGCTTGCGGGCCCGGAGGATCCGACTGCAGCCCAATCCAGCGAGGCGGACCTTGCTACGACGAGTCGGATGTTCAGAGCATGGCGTCGTTTGCTTTCAACGATTATTACCTGAAACACGGCATGACCGACGACGCTTGCAACTTCGACAACACTGCTGCTCTCACCTCCTTAAACCCCAGTAACCTTCTCTTTTTATCTCTTTGTTTTTATTTTCATTCTTTTTCCGGCATTATTTTCGTGGAAATCAAACGGGTTTTTGGGAGGCTTTTAGATCCAGCCATTGGTCGTGTTATGGATCTCTAATTCTTTTTGTTCCTTTTTAAAATTTTTAGTTTTAAATAAAGAGGGCTTTTAGATCCGTAAAGTTTATACCTTTTGTTTTTAATGCATGTTTGAGCTTTTTTATTATTTACTTATTCATTTATTTTCCATTTCAGGTCATGCTAATTGCAAATTTCCTTCCAGGTAATATAATTAATTGCACTTCGGTTTTTTCAATACAATTTGTTTTTGGTTTTGATTGAATTTATTATTATTTTTTTAAATTCCAATTGAATTATTAATTTGGATTTAGCAACTATTACAAACTGATTTGTCCCAAAAATGAAAATAAATGTTATTCAATACTGTGTCCAAATCTAATCTGGTGTTACATTATTATGTCTGAGGAAGTTGATGTTTTATGATGCCGCAGCATGTCAGTGAGCAATGGAAGTATAGCCAGCCCATCCGGCCCAACAACAGCCGTAGGATTTGGGCCCAGTGAAAATATTAACGGCTGCGATCAGATCTACAAGTCGTGGTTTTTGCCCATTTTAGCCAGTATTCTGTTTATGCTATTGACACGGCTTACTTGGCTTTAGCTTGACTTGTGCTAAATGAGATGAGAATGAGATCAGTGAACCAAAAAAAAGAAAGCAAAGGCTTTGAATTTTTTTGACTGGGGATCAGAGTAGCTAGTGTGGTACATGTTTCTTATATATATATATATAGAGAGAGAGAGAGAGAGAGAGAGAGAGGAGACATGTATTAGATCTGAGGTTAATTTGTAATCTACTTTACACACAAAAGAATCAAGCAAATTGATTCTTTGTCTGCAGAAAAGAAATTGGCAATTTTTTTGGTTGCTTCCCCCTTTTTTTTTGGCGATAATTTCTTTCTTCGTTTTTTTTTTTTGACGAATTCTTTCTTTCTTTCTTCGTTTTTTAATCAAATTATTTAAGAGCAATTGATTTTGTATAATGTTTTTTTTTTTTGGTAATAATTGATTTTGTGTAATTGGTGTAAGAAATTGATGTGAAGTTGAACAGTGGTGGTGGATTTTCTAACGGTGGGCTAGACTGGAGTCTAGAACTTGGTTTGAGCATAAATTAGAATGAATTTATTTAAAATGGTGTCAGATGTGACATCTTTTCCTTTCTGGCATTCACTTTCATGGCTTTGCAGATGACAGCTGTAGATTCTGTGAAGTACATCATTCACAAAATGAGATTCATCATTGTCTTTTTTATTTTTTGGGTGACTGCGGTAATTTATGTTTTTTTCCAAAAGAAAAAATAGAAAAAAGGAGACGTTTAACATGCAATTCTCGTAAAAATAAAATTCTTATACAATTAGAGAACCTATAGGCCACGCTGAATCTCCACACTATTAAATACACATACTGTATGGCAAAACCCAACATCGTCATCCATGACTCACAGAGCTTATTAAAAGTAAATTTTTGTGTAACTTTTAAACTTTTTATTTTAACGAAAATTGTTAATTTATTTCCAAATATTTATAGACCCTAAAAACTTGGCCTATGCCTTCATAATTTGAGGGCAGCCTTGGCTGAACGGTGGACCAAACCAATAAACCATATACGTTCAAGCAAAACTAACCTTTCACACCTTCAAATTGAAGCTCAAAAGCCATTACAAAATCAAATTTAAAACTAAATTTATAAGGGTTGTTTAAAACTAACCTTTCACACCTTTCACACATTCACAACTGATTAATAAGGGGTTGGGTTGGTTCCCTGGAGGAATTCAAACACAGACACATACTGTTCTAATAGGACGTTTGAAGTGGGCTACTGTGCATATCAACCTTAAAGTTCATATTTCTAGTTTTTGGTTTATATATTTCGGCTTTGTTGATCGCTTCTGTTCCAAAAAGACTTTCTTCCACCTAATCCTTTTTTTTTCTTCTCAAAACATTTTATTAACCACCTTTGGCATATAATTAAAGAACTTGCACTAAAAACTTTGGCTTGTTTAGATGTGTTTTTTAGGGGCTAAAAAATGCTTCAAAAGAAAAAAGTATATATATTTGAAATGTATTTGGAAAAAAAAATCAAAGCACTTTTTTTTTTCTTTACCAAAAATAACATTTTTTAGTGCTTCTTAGTTCTTATCAGTTTTAACTGTTAATAATTAAATAACATTCTTGGCCCAAAAAGTCAATGAAAAAAAAATACTATATTTTCCATCTAAACGGTGGGCAAAAGATGTTTTATATGGCTCATCACCAAAGTACTTTATCTCTCTTCTCTAATTTTTTTCCCCAAATAGACAAGTCAATAAAAAGTAAAATGTTCCATTGCCTGAAGTCTTTAACCCTTTCACAAAATTAAATTGCTCCATTTTTTTTTAATTACCCACCTAGAGGAAGTCTATACATCCCAAAAATTCTACGCCAGACAAGAAAGATAAAAAATTCTCTTAGTTAGTGTCCTCTGTTTTTTTTGTTGTTCACATTTTCTTATACAGCAAATATTGTGGGCTGAGGATTTACATATAATGCAGTGATTTGCAAGCCTCAGAGAATAACAAATTTTGGCCAAAATAAATTAGATTAATGAAAGACAACGAGAACAAGAAAAACAGATGAACTACCACAAGAAAATAAATTAAATGAGTGTAAGTGTAACCTTTATATACCTCTTTATTTAGATGGTTCAATCTTTGCGGACCCTTAATTAAAAACCAAAATGAGAAATATAACTATAAATGACCTCTTTTTCAGGTCCAACAAACAATTAAACTACTTCCTCTTTATTGTGCCCATTTGGAGAATCTTAAAAATCTATCAATAAATTAAAGGTAATGGTTTAGAGCTATAATAAATTTGGTGCTTGTTTGTGAGTGAATATAAAACTAGTCAAACTAATTTAATAATTAGCTTCTTAGTGTTATTGATTTTTGGTCTACACAATTGCATGACGAGACCATTCACTGAATGATAACTCCCAAATACATGCATATAATTGAGGAAAATATCAATAATTAAACACCGACTCTTCAACATAATCAAGCACCTTATTCGCCACTGGATTTGATTATAATTTAAAACCTCTAAACATAGTTGAGAAAGTCAAAAAGAATCCAACATTATCGATTTCTTAATTTCTTAAAATTAGTTTAATTACCTTTAAGTAAACTGCTTGATTGGTTCACATGGGTATGGCGGATTTACAACGTATATACATATATACACCTACTATGTAACCGCCTATTGAATTAGACCCCACAAGGTCATCAGAATGCTACTTGTTTAGGTTACCAAACACAACCATGTAAAACATAACAAACAATTATAAAATTAAAATATATATATAAATTTCTCAATTTCAAGTTTGACAAATTAACTTATATACGAATTTATTTCTCTTAATTTTACATTACCATTGTATAAAAGAAGAAAATTTTCTTTTGTATATCATCTGCAACATGTTTAACTTGAAATTAATAAAAATAAAAAAAAGAAGGGAAAACAGAACAAAAAGTGTATGAATTTTGATTAAGCTATAATTAATTTACCAATAACAATAATGAATCACTGTCTTTCTAAGTCCTCTATACCATCTTCTTGTCCACAAGATTGAAGTCTTCTTGATGATCTTTCCCTACTGAGAATTCTCCTAAAGGAACTCAATCTTGAATTTGAACCGTTGATTTTAGCAGAGGTTTGGACATTACTACCGTCCGACGACGTACCTTCCATGCACGAGGACACAGAGCCTACACGCTCTAACGGAGGTGCTGTGGCTGCGACGGTCACAGGACCCTCCCGGGGCTCAGGCTGAAGCCGTGGCTCGACCTGGGTTCGGCAAATGGGGCACGTAGAGTGCGAATCGAACCACTTATCGATACACACAGCATGGAAAGGGTGCTTACAGTTCGGAAGCAGCCTCACCATTTCTTCATCCTCCAACATGGACAGACAAACCGCACACTCCGTGTTGCCGTTATCGTCGCCACCGTGCACTCGCTTCCATGCAAACGTCGGTAACGAAGCGACGACGGCAGGTTCAAGCCCGGTCTTGGGCGGCTCGCTGGAGTGGACATCAGCAACGGCGAACCCCAGTTGACGAATAGCTGCCCGGCTACGGGCCTGTCGCCGGAGAACGTAGCGAGCGTATAAGTGTAGCGCAACAACGAGGATGACGACGAAGGATAAGGAGAAGATGGCCGTGAGCATGATCCTGCTGTTTAATTCATACTTGTGAGGAAGAAAGGAAGATGGAGGATCGTCGTGGTCTCTGTCGCCGTCGGGGAAGTGTGGAGGAGTGGAGGACATGGTGATCAATATGGTTTTGGTTTGTATGTGTGTGTGTGTGCGCGAAGGTGTGGGAGAGAAATGAGAAAGCGTCTTAATATTTTGGAGCTTTGAAGGACTTTGTAAGGACTCTGTACGTCGTTTGTGTGTGTGTGTGTGTGGCTTGTAGAATGCGTGGCAAGTGTGCAATCGGCATGGTTTTTGTTATTATTATTATTTTAGAAATTATTGGGAAAAAGAGAAGAAGTAAGTAGGCTTAATTTTCAAGAGCTTTGACTTTTTTGTTTTCTATACGTTAGATTGTTGAATGCTGACTTATTTATTTATTACTTTCTACTTTGGAAATTTCTCTGATATTGCTAGGTGTTTGAGTTGTACCTAGCAACTACTTGTCTTTTTAATATGAAATTATGAATATATGCAATTTGACTTCTTCTTTTTTCTTTTTCATATATAATTTTTGTAGAAAAAAATTTTAAGTCCTTGATTCGTATAGTTTTTTACTTTCAATACCCTTCAAAGTACATTGTATTGATTTATTACATGATCTCAGATGAGGTCATACATGCATAGTTAAGATTCTAATCCAAATTTAGTATCTCAACTCTCTAATTAATAATAATAATAATAATAATAATAATAATAATAATAATAATAATAATAATAATAATGATGATTTGGAAGAGCAAGATGCAAAAATGTAAGTAAAAAGAAACAAAGGTTATGGTAATAGTAATTTGCAAAGTATATGATACCCATGTCAGAGACTAGTCTTTATATTGAGGTACATCTACACCCTCTTAAAATAATTTACTAGAAAAGGACAATACTAATACTAACTAAATAAATGTTTCAATTTAAGTTTAAATATTTCGAGCATATTGACATGAAATCACAATTATATATTTGTAGTCTCGCTTTCTCATTTGGCTTGACTTTTTAGCATCTGAAATGAAACATTTTCTTTGAAACTAAAAGTGTGGTTATGTGCGTGAGTTCCCACCAAACCAAAAGCTACCAGGTAGTAAATATGTTTTTTTTTTTTGGTAAAGACTGTATTATAAATAATTAATTAGTTTCATGAGCAAAGCAAAATATAGAATTTACCTAATCCCATGTGAGACAAGGAATATAAGCACATGTTTTCTTATCACATCTTTATATATATATATATATATATGTTTTATGACCTCAACATATGATAAACTTCTGGTAACCTACCCATATAATATAAATACACATAAAAACAAAAGAAATAAAAGTTGGTACAAAAAAGACACTTCGGCCGCATTGTAAGAAAAAAGGAATGCTTGACATGACAAATTGATCTGTAAGACCATTCCACAAGGCCAACTAAATTTCCAAAATCTTTTTTTTTTTTCTTCCAATTAAGACTGTGTCAGTCATAGATTAAATTTTCTTAAATTTTTCCAACAAAATTAAATTTTTTCAATTAATTAATTTCAATATTTGTTCAAACAAGTACGTGACTAGGGGAGAACATTTATGGTTATACTTTTCAAGTGTTTATAATTTGTTTTTTTTCTTTCAACGAAAATATCAACAAAAATAGAGAAAATATGTGCGGTGCTCCAATGAAATATTTGTTGTCCTACATAGCAATTCAATTTATTGGTTGCATAATTAGCGTAAACAATGCGATATTGAGTGGTGTTTTTATCTAATAATATTTATTTATTTTTCCCAATTGACTTGAAGACTTTCTGAGAGCTCCAGGTCAACATATGAGCCTTTCCTTCTTAAATGCTCTAACCTCTTATTCCAAAGCATATCAACTCCAAAAATTACTCAGAGGAAAAAAAAAAATTCAACTTTAAAATTCTTCATTCACATCTGACTTTCCTGCTCTCCCTCAATTTATTCACTTTGATGACAATAGTCTACAATTGAGAATTTTCATTTTAGGATGGATAGTTAGGTTAAAATAAAAATATATATATATATATATATCATTTGCTTTTGAAGGCAATTAAAAATAATTTATTAACTATTTTGAAAAAGGAATTGTGAAAATTGGATATGGTGGAAGATCTGCTTAGCTTATATTTATATAGAGAGAGAGGTGTATGAAAATCTTCTCCACTTCTAATAACATTATTCACATGATGAGTGGGGTCTTCCCTGACCTAATAAACTGCATTGAATTAACTTCGAAAATCACAATGAATGAAAAATTGAGGAAAAAAAGTAATTTTAAAATATATAATAAAGTTTGAAATCTAGATGAGCTTGAATCAGATTAAAGTAACATTCACATTTAGAGTCTGCCTTGAGAATTTAAATTAATAACTAAAAATGGGTATTGTTTGTGATCTAATTGTGATGGTGGACTTAACAAATTGCTCTTTTCTAAAATAAAAATAATAATAATAATAATGAAAAAAAATCAAATAAAATACAATACAGTAATAGCAAGTTCTTTTTCATTTTCAAAACTTTAAAAGGGTGTTATTACATACAACGTCAAATCTCTACATAACCCATATTCCACATGCGAAGAAAATGAATGCGTGGAAAAATTTTGTGAGTGCATATATACAAACACTCGTGTGCGAAAAGACAATTTGAATGGCCCAGTTCTAAAAGGCAAGTAGTACATTGTAACGTGCTAGGCCCAAATGAAATGAATGCAGGCCAGGCCCAAATTCTCCCTCGTAGATTGGTCACATTGCTCTGCTTCCATTTACATTTCTAACAATTTCTTTTATTTTTCATTCAATTTCCCAATTTTAATCATGTGGTATTAGCTTCAGGCATACCTTTATTTTACACATATTCTCCCTGGGCACTAGTTACTACTTTTGTTTGTGTCTACAAAAATTTTCACCATATTTCTTCTTCAATCTTGGTATTGAGATTAAAAGAAAAGTAGAAATTTTTTGTGGCAAATCACATTTATACAATTTATAATTCATACTGTTCTTTTAAATACTATTTTGTTTTATTGTAATAATAATCAAAACACAAAGCAAGCAGAAAAAAGCTCTCAGTGTGTTACTTAAAGTTTGACTTCAAGTTCTGTTACCTACGTCATATATATATATATATATATATATGTATGTATGTATGTATTCAAGGCTCTTATTAGGACGTCCTGATGATAAAATCATCATTAAGAACCCTCAATCACATCATTTGGAAAAATGATTAAGACTAGCGCAAGTGCATTAGTCCAAAGGCCTAATTTAAGTTTACCTTCAGGACGACACTTCGCCTATTTTTTTGACAAATATAAGCCCCTTCTATTCAACAAGTTCATTTCTTCTTCCTTGTGTATTTATATATATATATATATATATATATCTCCAACTTTTCAAATCTGTAGCAGAAATTGAAATAGAGTGGATTGTGACAAAAAGCTTTTAAGGGCTTTGCAAAAGTGTTTTCGCACAGCAAGAACAATGTGGAAGAGGAAAAATTTGAAGAATTGGTATTGGTCATAATGAATAAAGAGATTTTTCAAAGACCCTTAAAAATGCCTATATGAGTTAGAAATAACATTAAATTAAACCAAGGCGCTGTCCGTTTGGTTGACTCGTGCATGAACTGCACCAGTACAAGTTACAAAGGTCCATCAATTTTCCTAGCGTTTTTGTTTTCAATCTCCTAGGGAAGAAGAATCACAACAATGAAAAACTTGTACTTTTCTTTACGTGGGTATCACCAGGGAAGAATCGACATCCAATTTTAGTAGAGCTCAATTTAAGTTTGGAATGGCCTACTTCACTACACCTACTGTTTAAATCAGGGTGGTCTGAGGTTGGGGAAAGAATGTGGGACTCACACAACACAAGCAGAGTAATATTCTACTTTGTTTCCCAAGTTCCAAACAACAACAAAGACACAACAAGAACCATAACACCAGAATCCAAGTTATAAGTGTCACATTAACTAATAATTCAAAGACATATGGCAGACAAAGTTAAAGCCAAAATATCACACTTAAAATAAAACAGAGTAATGCAGTATCTCACATAAAATAAACCAGGGAATCAAATTAAATATATTAAAGCAAAAAATATATATATTGGAAAAAATCCAAACCAGACATGGTTTCTTCTGCTCTACGTAGACCATTGAATTGACTGGAATCTCTTCCTACCTTGTCGGGATTTTGATTTTTCGTTGATAGGATCTATGAAAGAAAAAACAAAAGTTAGAAAAAGGAAATAAAAAACAACAGTTGTCAGTCCAATGGAATATAATATGTTATGCGGTGCTTGTTTCAGTAGTAGTTTCCATTTCTGTAATGGGCAATTGTGCTTGCTCTGGAAATGAACAAATTTGTCCTTCACTATTATAAGGCTGTAGCTAAACTTGTTTTTTACAAATGAAGTTCCAAATTTTTGCTAATTTTTCCCGAGCAAAAAAAAAAAACAATTTCTAAGAATATTGATAGATGGATTAAAATGACAGAGAAAGGATAAGGAAGTTTGCTAAAAATAAATAAAGTTGTAAACTTTGAAGAAGGGTATATACCTAATGGATAATGAAGAAAAGACTCCCACTTGTTGGTAATCAATGGTGGGTTGAATTGGGAGGAGAGGAAGACGATGATGGCCTTTCCGAAACGAAGCCGTGCTGGTCCTCCCCGTTACCATGAATTCTCGCTGGAATGCAGAACATGGGTAGGCTATCGGAGACGAACCTAGTGCCGAAGATTGAAGATTGGTGGTGATGAATTGGCTGCTGCGTTCTTTGAGTAGCCATTAATGGCAGACCATCCCAAGCTCGAACCGATGGCGATGAAAAACTGGACTGAAGGGTTCCCCTCTGAGCAAATGCCGCTACTGAGCCATGCCCAAGCAATGATTGCTCTGACAATGGCTGCGAGTTGAACACAAATCCACCTCCATTTCCGCTTACTCCTTCTCTGTTTCCAGTCCCAGAGTTATTGTCCCACCCCACCATTCTCTGATAGTTCGCAAAAAGGCTATGGTCATTTGGAGGTGTTTGGTTCGTATCATCCTGCGAATGGCTGTGAATTAGACCATGGTCTTGGAAAGAGTGAAGAGAGAGGCCGAGATCTTGGATGGGATTGGTAGTTCTCTGGATTATCTCAGATGGGTAGTTCTGGAAATTGATGGACGACGAAGCTGAGTTCGTGGGGAAGAAAGATTTCATGGTGTCCGCAATGGCGTCGGAATCCATTGGAGGAGCAATGAAGCTCGAATCGTTATCTGGGTTATCACTCAATTGCCTGCGGACCTGAAAGTCGTAGCCAGAAGACTCCGATTGCTCTGCTTGAATCGCCATTTCGCTAGAGCCAGCCCCAAGGTGGTCAGCTTCAACGTCTGCTGTAGTACAAACAGTTGGGTCCCAAGGAGGCAGCTCAGCGAGCTTGTCAATGGCGGATTTGGCTTTCTTGATGAGCCAGTCCACAGCTTTACTGGGTCGGTCATAACCCAATCGGTCTTGAACATCGTAGAATTGAATTGCGGTGTGAGCTGACAATCGAACCCGTCGGTCCCTTGGACCTTTGGCTGTGTAAACCTTGCTGTGGCGGTCTTTTCTACCAGTGGACCGAACAATGTGACCTCCTTGGACTTGCACAATCTCTCCCCCAGCAGCGCTCTTCATTCCCATTCTCTTCTCTCTTGGTTTTGCATATTCTTCTATGGTTTGGTCCAGAATCTGATTGTTGAAAGCAGCTTCTGTTTGTTGTTGTTGGGAATCTATGGTATCTCCTTGTATTTGCTGGCTTTGGAGAATTTGTAGGTATTGTTGGTAATGGTTGTGTGCAGTGCTAAGATTTTGTTCTTGTTTTTGAGGAATTGGGTCTGTGCTAATTTGGTGAATAGGTCTCAAATATGGGTGCTGAGGTTTGCTCTGGAAATCCAGATTCCTAAACCTTTTTTTTCTCTCTCTCTCTCCCTGAATTTTGTCTTCCAAAATTTTTTGATGTTTCTAAGAGAAACTCTTTTTGCTTTTTGCTTGCTTCTTTTTTTCACTCTCTTATGTTGTTGCTCTTCATCTGCTACTGCCACCAGACTGATACCTGATATACTTGCTGCTGATCCCAAAAAACACTGTCATTTGCAAACCTCTAGATTCCTATCCCCAATAAGTCTCACAAAATCCAAAATACCCACAATGAAAAACTGAAACAAAACCCAAAACTTTTTGATTCCCAGTTTTTTACTGCTGCTCATTCGTAGCAGCTGACTTGTCCATACCTATCTGTTTTTTATGAATGGACATGGTATGGCTGAACTGGATATTGGTGTGTCTGTCTATTAGGGAACAAAAAGTTTTCAAAGGAAAACAAGAAACAAAATTTTGGGTTTCAGCCTCAAACTGGTTTGAGTTCACGAAGAGAAGGATATACTAAAATAATAATAATAAGAATAGCCCAAAAACATAACAGAGAAAAAAACAAAATAGATAGGTTTTTGAACGATGTATTTTAAAAGAATCTCTATTTGGGTAATATACAAATCAGTGAATGGGATTTTTTGTTGTTGATTCAAAGCGGTTGAAAGAGTTGAGTTTGTGCAAAGAGAAAAACCTTGGCCTATGGGGAAGCTGCTGCTGATGAAGCTAGCTACTGCAAAGGGTGGCAGAGGCGGCTTGGTCAGATAGTTGTGGAGACTATAGATCTTTGGTAGTCTCAGCCCCACAAAATCCTTAATACCCACAATACTATCACAAAACCAAGTCACTGAAACTAAAACTTATATACAGTATAAGTCTTGTCTATCTCTCTCTACCTCAACCATTCTAGTGCCAGCTCTCCACCTCTCTCTACCAAGCACTTTGTGGTTGGAATTATATATGATCAAGAGTTATATTTTTGGTAAATATATATGATTAAGAATTTTAATTTCTAACTGATAATTTCCATTAAGAGAGAGGCTACTTGTTTAATTTATCAAAAATATAAATATATATGATTAAGAGTCATGGTTGATAGAGAGAGGCCACTCAATAGCCACACTTTTCTTCCGCACCCACTATTTGAAGGCTTTGATAATGATATCCAACAGCTTTTGCTGATTTTCTTCCTATTTATTTTGTACTTTATTTTATTTGATAGTTCCACTATTATGATATCTGTGGTTTCACTTTCTCAGAAACCTTTTGCTACGTTTTTTTGTACTCTCTCACAGAGATACTTCCAAAATCGATATAAAAATAAATAGAAGAATAAAAAACAAATTAGAAAAAAAAGAGAGTAATTTTAATAATTGAAAAACAGATAATCAAGGGTTTGATTGATTGGATTTCGAAAATAAAACATGATATGAATCACATTCATGTACATTTTATGTTTGATTTAAAATAAATTTATTGATAATTACATGAAAGATTCATTGTAAGTACAAGGTGGAGTACTCTGTTGTTTGGCTTTAGTATCTTAATTTGGTTTTAATTGCCTTGTTCTTATTGGAGGCATGACGCTCTGACTTCGGTTGAATTTGGTTCACATATATATAGAATAAAACTATATATATATATATATACACATATAAATTATTTACCTAAAAAAAAATATCTTGACGGCAAAACAGCCCAAACCAAATTTGTAATAAAATCAAGCACTCAGGTAGTAGTTTTAATACATCTAAGTTCATTTGGCTGGTTTCTGAATCTTCCAAGGACACCGGTATTTGTTTTTTTTTATTTTAATGATAAATTATATTTGAGCCAGCTTACACGCACATCTCCACTATTTACCATCTTAAAAGCACACTCATCAACATCAGAATGGTACATATCTAAAAGTTATTAAGGAATAACTAAAATGGAAAGTAAGCACTTCTCCCTTATCTTAGTCGCGTATTTGGTTATGCACAATGTATATATATAAAATATTGTCCGTATTATTAGGGTCGGTCTTGAGATATAAGGTGCTCTTTGTAAAATTTAAAAGAGTGCCCCTTTTATTTTGAAATTTTTTTTATATTTATTATATTCAATTTTCTATATCTTTTAACTTAGAAAATAAATATATTTTTTTTAAAATAAAGCTCTTACGATATAAATATATACTTATATATATATAGCTAATATATGCTTGAGTGATCCTATATTTTGGAAGGTCGCGGTTGCATCACTCGCACATGCTCAGGGCCGGCCCTTCATATTATATACATATAATTTTTTTTAATAAATAAAAAATATTTCAATATGTGAATAATTAATTTAGAATTCTATTAGGAGTTAAAGTCATAGAGAGTGTACACTCAATATTGTACATATTATATACATACAAATTTGTCATGGAGAGTGCACACTTTTTTTTAGAACATGTATTTTTAAACATAAATTTGATTATATGTAATTGCAGCATGTTATACATACTTATATATATAATAGAGCATGTTGTAATCTTATAGTCTTATAATCATATATATATATATATATATATTCAGAAATTATTTGTATCATTTTCATGTATTTATATGGATAGAAAATTTCGAGGTCGGACCGGGATTGGATTAAGTAAAGATTGGTGAAAGCTAAAAAAATAGAATATCCGACTCGACCGGCCTACGGTGTTTCACACCAAGCTTACAGGTGAAAAGAGCTCTATTTTAGTGGAGATAGAAATTAAACTTAAATGGGAGGCTTTGTAACATGTAAAAAACATTAAATTAAATATATATGTTTATCAGACTGCACAAACACATGGCTTGGAAAGCTGCGAAGGACGCAGAGAAATATTGCATGCGACTCTATCTCCATCAATGTCCCTTATATATACATATATATATATATATATATATCATAGTAATTATTAGGAATAGTAATGGTTGCTATCGAATTGCTTTTGAATTGATGAAATTCTCTGCAACGTGATGATATATGATAGGCCTTGGTTGTTCTTCCATTTCCCTTTTAGTCTTTTTCGATTAGGACCATTTTGGCCGCCAAGGTCATATGGTTCAGACACGTGGAAACAAGTGTTATTTTTAGAAAGTAAAAAAAAAGAAGAAGAAGCCAGAAAGAGATATATAAAGGTAACATTTACTTGTAATTATAGGCACCAGGTCTTATTGGCAAGTTTGGTAAATGAAACAGTATGCATATAAAATATATGTTCTTTTTCGCTTATGATCCTCCAAGTTGAAAAGTCGATACCCGTGCTCTTAAAGTCTTCTCAAGGACCTGTGTGAATCATATGCGCAAAGTGAAAGCATGATAAAAATGACACAGATTAATGTTGATTTGCATATCCACTAGTGCACAACATAGATATATACACAAACGCATACATACATATATATATATATATATATATATAGTATGTCTCAGATTAATACCACTCAAATTCATAATCAAGACTCTTAATTAATTCATATTATTTGGGCTAGATAATTGATGAGGTTACCTCAAATATATGAATCTAACGATTCTGATTATAAAACTCTCAGGTCGACTGACTTGAAATTTTTTTCTATATATATTATATTTGAGATAATATGGTACAAGGGTATTAGTTTCCATTCATGCTTAATTTGGGTAGGGTAGGTAGGTTGCTGTATATATAACATAGGGTATCAGTTTCCATTTATGCATGGAGTAAATCATATTTGTAGATAGTTTAAGCACAAAACTTTTATATTTTCCCTAATTAATGAGTTAAAGAAAAAAATAAATTATTTCATGGTTGAGGGCCTTCGAGATTCAATTTTTTTTCTTTTATTTTTTTAATCTTCTTTTGGTCAAAGGAAAAAATAAATAACCTATATTTACAAGTGGAATTATATACATATATATGTAGTTCGTAACTACACTAATTAACATTCAAGCACCTAACTATTAGCTTATTATAAACCCTATATTTTCAGTTGCTGACAGGTTGCATGTGACTTGAGAAAGTTATTTGAGTGTAATATTCTAATTGATTAGATGGATTATTAATTCATTGGAGATTAGGTATTATTAATTATAAGAAAAAGGTTCTTTATTATTGCTTCTAATAAACTACGTTCGATCATAATATTATACAATAGAATGGATTATATATAAAATACTGCCAAACCTTGCCCAACCAAAAATAATAATAATATTTACTAAAAAATAAACACAACTAGCTGCTAGCATAGGCAATTGAAGTTTCAAAACCTTGTGTTGGCAGCCTGACAAATATGATTTAATTAAAGACAAGGAATTTAATCCGCGCTTAATTAATACCCATATATAGAAGTAGGAAGTACTGTGAATATAGGATCTACATGTGTGGGCAATTAATTATGAGCAAGTACAGCACAGGGCATTAGGGCAAAATTAATTGGAACTAGATTTTGGCATTATAACTTTGAGAATTAATTTGAAGTTAAAACTTTGGTGGGTACATGAGTCAAATATATGTATATGTATGTATATATATATATATATATTTATTTATTTATTTATATATGTAACATCCATTGTTAATTAAGAACTATATATACATCTATTTTTTTCTTTTGGAAATAAAAAAATAGTCTTTTTAGTGGTAGTCATTATCTCACGAATATATAAAAAATTATGGTGTTAGAGTCTTAAATAATAGGATCATAATCCCTAATAATTTTTTTAATGGTTGATAGATTAAGTGCAACTAAAGTATTAAACCACAAATAAAATTAAATGTAATTAAAGTATTAAAGCACAAACAAAATTTGTTAAGACTTAGATATCTAATTACAATCTCAAATTTTTAAAAGTGATAAAAATAATAATTTTTTTCTGCTGAGTCACACACTCACGAATCTATATGCGTCTATTTAATTTCGTACAAAACTAGACTTTAATGGTACTTAGCCTTTTTATGTATCTTCTTAGCATTTATAGCATAGCTCAGTCACACTTTGATTAGAGGCAGAAATTTAGGTGGCTTTATAGTCATCAACCTCATTGATTACGGCCATTGTTTATCTTCATTCGGATAAAATTAGAACCAAGTTAAAGATGATTTCCGCAACTAACACCGTCGCAATTTCATAGTTTGCTATTATGTTGTCAACAAACAAAAGTGTACCATTTGACTAGCTTAATTAAGCTCTAATTTGGATTTCGTAAAGAACGATATTTGCTATATGTTTCGCTAATTAAACCAATTTTTTAGTCTTTTTTGGTAAAAGCAATTTTTTTATGGTCTTGATCAGTGCACGAGGTCACCTATACGTACTCCTACCCTTAATCATAGCTCCCGCCCTTAATCATAGCTATGTGCCTACCAACCTAAAGTGAGGGCTCCAACTCTCATTAATAATCAAGGATAAATTTAATCCTTCAAGAGCTATTTTAACAATTTTTTTTAATCATTTAATTTGATTGCCTAAGCCTAACAATGTTTTATCTTACCTCCATATTTATATGCTGTTGCAAATCTTATGCATTTCCAAAATTGCGCTTTCATGATTTTGAAAAGTGATAACGTCTAAAGGTAAAAACCTTAAGATCTTAATAAAAACTCAATGGCCTTATTGATTTAACTCTTAAACAGCTACTTAGCAATGTTGAATTTAAATAAATATTTAATCATTTTGTTTTATAACTAATCCGATCCTACAATTTTGTCCGATGTCCCGCTAAAATTGTTAAATGTAGAAGTTTCATATTCACAAGTAATTGGATGCATGGTAGATAGAGCCAGTGCATGTTCTCTTGATCATGCGGTGATCGATCTTTGTCTAATGTTCTATAAATACTAATCATCTATTAATTAACTAGCACAAACTCACACACATATGTAGAATAATTTTATAATCATTTGGATTTGTACATTTGATATCTATACCTGAGACTTAAAGCATAAATATATATATATTATATATGCATGCACATACGAGGGTGTAGCACTTAAGGGTGGTGTATAATAGAGAAAAAAATCGATTGAATTTTTATATTTATTTATAATAATTAAGATTCAAATTTTAATAAATTATACTTGTATCTCAAATATATTAAGTTTTATTGAAATATTTAGGACAAATAGATTATATCTTTAAATGAATTTTTAAACTGGTAGAACCTTTTTTATCTTAAAAAAATATTGAAAAAAAAAAAAACATATGACGGTGCAAGCTGGTACAGTAGTAGTCGTAGAAAGGACAATGGTGGCAGAGATAGAGAAGTTTAAAGGGTCTTCTCTTGCTCCTTATTCATCTGCACTATGAAAATTGTGAAAGCCAAAGCACAAAGCAGGCTCGTGATCCAAGAGATACATTTATCATGTATGTATATTGGTTTAAATGTCTTAATCCACCCACTAATATATTTTTCTTTATCTCTGTGTGTCTCTGCACAGACACCGCCCAAAAACATATATAATTGTTGCCATGTAGCCAGTAACTACGTCCAATTTTACCATCAGAATTTCCCTTTTACGTACATAACATAAACTGCCAGACATCAATTAATGCATTTTCAAACTGTAAACCGAGTAATATTTGAGTCCATAGTTAAATGAAAAAAAAATATATATATATATATATATATATAAAGAAAAAACAACAAAGTTAGGTTGCAGAGGCAGAGAGCTAATAGGTATGCTCAGCAGGCACACATTCTTAGTACTCTTTTGTTTTGTTTTGTTTTTTCTTTCCTAATTTCTTTGTCAGTTCTCAGCTACGTGAAAAGCAATGCTTCCTTTATAAATTTGCCTCGTGAAATAGTTGTTATTAAATTGCAGAGCGAGTCTTTCTTTTTTCTTTTTTTTTGATAAATTAGTTAATAGTTTTTTTTTGGTAATAATAAATTAGTTAATATTTGCTGGTATGGAAAGTACTCTACAAACCATAGATTAAAAAAAAGAAAAAAAAAGCGGTGTCTAATTAAGATAAATATTTAATTTCAAGATTTTTCATCTCAAAATTTTATATTAAGGAAAGTATATGTATATATATATATATAATGTCTAGAGGTGAATGACATGTCTGCGTCTCCCTCCCACAAATTTCTTATAAACTGCATTAAATAACTTTTCAGAAACCCTAGCCCCACACCCACCCCATAAAGAAAAAATGACAAGAAAATAAAGATAAAGAAGCTGTCTCTTTCTAAGATTGTTAACGTGTATATATATAATCTCACACATTCAAACATATATAAGACATATATAAAGAATCTAATTTTCTTTTATTCAAATTAAAGCTAGATTAAAGAGTTCATCAGAAACATCAGGTAGAAAATGCTTTACATTATTATAAATCACTCACTTAGTAACTAATATCTTTTTGTTTCCCAGAATTTGTTTCTGCTACAATAAAGTCATTATACATATGTATATATATTTCTAACCTAAATCCATAGTACATGAATTTTATAGGTTTTTGATACTGTTAATTATTTATGAAAATCCTTTTTCAATTACCAGCTAGGTTCTAAACATACAAATACTAGTGTGCCAATCGACATCAATGGTGAAGTGTTGTACGTGGATACAAAAATTGATTCCATGCGCATGGAAGAAGACAAACTTTGATTAATGTTGATAAAGTACCTACCACATTAAAACGAGAACATGGCAATGGCTTTTGCTTATAGGAAAAAAAAAAAAAGGAAAAAAAGAAAAAGGGATAGCATGCCTCAAATTTATATACATGTACACTCACATCAACGTCTTGTTCGTGGTTATCCATCATATACATACATACATATATATATATATATATATACAGTGAAAATGAAGATTTTGCAGTGTGACTTTTTAAAGCCGGACATGTATATGATCAGTCAGGTCAGCCTTCAAGGCAAAGCAATGTGCAATTTGATAGCACACATATATAATTTTGGCCCCTACTCTGAGAAATTAACCTAAAAATTTAAAGTTCCTTGCTATAGCTTTCGTACCTCGCACGTCAGTACTAGCTAGCTAGGATTGGCCAAAGCTTAATATTCTTTGAATTAAAAAATTAAAATTAAAATTAAAAGGCATTTGGTATATATATTTGATATATTACAGAGTAGAGGGTACTACTGTGTAGAGGCTTGAAGGTTTTAGTGGGTGACGATTTCAAGCCAAACATGCATGCCATTCATGTCCTTGTGGAAAAAAATTAGGGCACCCAAAACAAAAGCATGCAGAGGAAAATCATTAAAGATGATCGTAAACTTATAACCTTATATTTATAGGAAATTGGAAAGAATACAATAATCTTAACAATAATTCTAGCTTATCAAGAAGTTTTACCCTGACTTATGTTTATATGGTTCACTTATTATTATTATTTTATAAAAATAGTAATATTAAAAATCAATAACTAAATTTTTTGACTAGTATAGCATTATTCTAATCTTAATTCTAAAACGTTTTGGTCTACTATCAATTATCATAGAAAAGGAACTCCTTTGGATAAGTCATTATAAAGCCAAAAACACATTATTCATATTGAATACAGCTATTTAAAATAATTTGTGTTAAGATACAAATTTATATTGATAATAAATTCTGTATATATTAATTTAAAATTTTAATACATCATTTATATTTTCAATACAAATTATATTAAAAATTTTATTCATTCATTTTATATGGTTTGGGACCTAAAAATGAGCAACAGCGTAATTGGAAGGCAAACTCCCACCCAATTTAATGATCAACGACTTTTATAAATTAAGAAGGAAAAAAAAAAGTGATAGAAAGACAATTGGATGTGAAAATTAACTCTATTATATACATAACGCCAGCTAGGGGCTTGTGATAGAGCCATCGTGCATGCTAAAGGTTGTGGGTCCGTTAAACACATTCTTTAAGCAATGACTACGACACTGCAAGTGGTAGTGAAAGAAGAATGTCAATTTCAATGCTCTCAACCATGGGATGGAGGTTCATATCATTATCTTCTTAATTTGAGTATTTTCACTTTTCGACATTCTTTTATTCCTTTTTTTTTTTAATTATTGTTATTATTATTATTTCTTTTTAAATAAAAGCTTGATTCAAGTTTTTGGTTCAATTTCGTAAATATATTAATCAAGACTGGCTCGGCTCGGATCGTTTAAGTAAAGCTTGTGAGTACTTACAATTTCGTTTATTACAACATACGCTATACTTGCGTTTTTCTAATTATTCTAACTTTTTGAGTATTTATTAAATTAATAATTTAATTTATATATATAAATTAAATATACATTACAAATTAAACAAAACTGAAATGGGTATCATTACAAATTAACTTTTAATTATAAATTATTATGCATTTTAATGTTTATATTTTAATTAATTTTAAAAATAGGTAAAATTATTTTACAAATTTATTTATTAAAAGTCATAACAAGTTGAATATTTAGCTATTCTTATGTGATTGTGATACTATTGAAGCTCATTTATATTTCAAATGTATTTAATTTATTGTTTAAAATTGACTCATTTTATTAACGAGTTGAGCTCAAATAAGATTAAATCAAGCCAGTTTTGAACCAGTCTCACATTGAATATTAAGCAACTCATATGTGATTGTAATACTAATGAAGCTTACCTATATTTCAAATGAGTCTAAATTATTGCTTAAAATTGGCTCAATTTGTTGACAAAGCTAAGCTCAAACAAAATTAAATCAAATCAGTTTTGAGTCAATCTTAAACTATTCGAGTTTATTTACTGTCTTTGTCAGAAGCAAGTAAAGTACGTTAATTTATTCACCAAAAAAAAAAAAAAAGTAAAGTAAGTTAATAGTCCATGTTACCAAAAGTTTAAGAAAAGCAGTCACTAAAACTAAAAGCCTACCACACAAAGAAATAAAATAAAAAAGGTCGGTGGTTCCAAACTTTTTGGCATTGCATAAAAGACTGTTTTCCTCCATTCTTGCTTCTCACTTTAAATGTGATTTTTTTTTTCTGTTAATTTAATAAGAACAAAAAAGTAAGACATGTAAATTTAGCCTTTAAACACAATTAAATCATGATATTAAATTTAAAACAATTGCGTTATAAATCAAAAAACATACTTGCTCATCTATAAGGAACATATACATACATGTATATAATTACCAAAAGAAAAAGAAAAAAAGAGGAATATATTCATACATATGAATGGTTTCGTGGTTTGCCTTTGCAATTGAAAGCGTGACATTGTAATTATCGCAGAGCTTCTGAAGCAGTTGGTTCATGTACCACACTTGATCGATGAGGTGACCACTCCTTAGCCAAACACTGTCCTTACTGATTTTGACAACATGCTTTATTTTGATGTGTGATAGTGAAAGCAATTAAATGAAAAAATAAAAAAACTAATAAAGTCATTGCTGCTTTAATTCCCAATATTTTTCTTTTGTCTATGACTATCTTTATCTACTTTGGGGCTGTATCTGTCAAAACGACGGCAATATAATATTGGAGTAGAGAGCACTGAGCACAAAATAGCTGGAGCTTTTAAGCCCATGCGTACAAGTGGCTCCACTTGATCCCATGTTTAAATACATAAATAGTTATAAAATAATTTTTATTTGTTTATTCAATTTGATGTGTATGGGAAACTAAATTCCATTGCATTTGTTGATTGCTGAACAAAATTCCATTGCTTATATAATATTGCATGGTAGGCATTATATAAACAATACTTTACCAAAATCTATGAAAGTGAAATTTACGTTTTGCATATCCTGATTGATTTGTGTGTGTTTGTATGTTATACCCCATATTATGTTAAAATTTAGACTTGTATATGTTAGTTTTTACAAGATTATTTGTTTGTTAATGATTTATTTGGTAAATCATTATAGCAAATCTTTTTTATATGGTAAACTATTTGTTAATTCAAGTTTTAGGCTCTTACTTGTCCATTTTAGTCATTTTTATTATTTGGTTATTTTTATTTTTAACAAATAATGATATTTGTTATTATTAATATTCATTGTCAGTGAATCTAATACTAATATGGAAGAATTTTATTGACATTAACTCTAGATTCATTTTCACTAAGTAGGATTTTAGATTAAAAAATTTTTAATAGCCAATTAACAAATGCCATGTGAGCAAATAATGAGTCAATTATTATTGTTAATGGTGATAAATAGAATTACTTATAATAAAATTAGACAATGAACATGCTCGGCATGAATATGAGCACGACACACAAAAGGAAAATCTATCACCAATGATGAAAAGCAGTATTTGTCTATAATAATGGATGTTTTTAAAATTTTCCCTTTTAAATATCACGGTGTAAGCATGATTTTGCACTAATGACCTTTTTTTTCTTTGGTCAACTACATGTAATCGCATTGATGCGGGGATTAAAAGCTAGCGTTAAGAAAGAAAGCCCATTTCAGGCAACTAGCACTGTCTGTGAGCACAAGCCTAATAGTTTCTGTTTACATTGAACCTAGAAGCCCAAATCAATACAAAGGAATTGCAACCCAACACACAAATGTATTTCATTTTTCACTCCCCGCCCAAAACTCCCTTTTTGCAAATTTTCAACGCCCCACCCCTCTCGAATTCCTAATCCTAGAATCCCCAAATTTCAAAATCTCCCTCTTGTCCCCACCTCCCTTCCAATAAAAAGGTAATAGTATTTATGCACATTTGACATTTTGAGTTTTTTGAGCCACCAAAACAAATTTAAAAACAAAAACACTGAAATTTGTTTACTCCCTCCAAACTCCAAAAACACAAGCAAATTAATCAAAAACACTTTAGGCGCTTACCCAACACTATAAATAAAGCACAGCTCTCAAACTAATTTGTTTCAGAACCATTTCATTAATATTGTTCAGCTTCCTCTTGAGTCATTGAGCTCAATTCCAAACCAACTTCCATGGAGGGCAACAAGGAGAACATCATACCCTTGCCCTGCTTACAAAAACCCAGAAACCCATTTCTTCCAATTCCTCAACCTTCCAAAAAAACCATGAAAAGGAAGCTGAGAAAGCCTCTTGCCGACATTACCAATCTCTTTCAACCCACTGATGCTCTGCAATATTATTGTCCATTTTCAGCTTCAGTTTCTGTTTATGCAGCTAATAATTCTCGGAAGAGAAAAGGTTTTGGAGGTGAATCTGATATTCCAGTACAAGTCACCAGCTCCAAGTCGTTGAGGATGGGTTTCAGATAGTTATGGCCTCCTATACTTTTAATTGAATGGATTTTGCAAGTGAGCGTTTGATTAATGCTTCTTCAACCATCAAAGTTTCAGCCTTATACACAGTTTATTATCATTCTTTTATATATATTTTTAGCTTATTTTTTTCTTTGCTATTCCTCAATTGGCAGCCTTGTATGCAATCCAAATTATGGTAATGAAACTTACGTATTAGCAATGTATAACAAATTTATGATGAATTTGTGGCTGACGTATAATTTTTTAAGATCTATTTTAAATTTATATATACAGCGATTTTATTAAATAATGTACTGAGTTCTAATTTAGTATTTTATATTATATGGGTCAATTTTTGATTCCACTATACACGTTAGAAAAAATATTTTGATAGGCCCTGCTATCATAAGAGTATCCAAGAACTTATTAATTTCCAAATTCACTTTCACATTTGAGTAGAAAATTAAACTGCCGCAGACAAAATTATACGGCATGCTGATTTTTCCTTTCTGTATTGGTTTGATTAATATTTTAGTTACCCTTTTGAGCCAGAACTGAGCAAGTTGTCCTTTTCACATTTGGGCTGCACAAAATAAATGACCGGGAAACTTCACATTTTTTCATTTACTCCATCGAAATGAAATTCAATTCCCTCCTTGAAATTGAAACTCCAAATCCAAAAGAGCGAACACAATTTTGGAAAACAAAGCAAGCCAGAAAGAAAAACGATCCCTCCAAAGTCACAGGATTTAGGATTAATAAATTAATTGCAAATTTGAAATCAACCCCTTTAGCTTTTGGCCTCCTCGGTACCCAAAACTATCATGTAAATACAACACAAATTAATCTGCTCATCAAATCCATTCCAGTGTTCCAAACTATCAACACCTTGTTTGATCCAAAGCAAACCAACCCAGTTCCTGCAAATACTTTTATTTTCTAAAAAAAAAATTTAATTAACAAGATATATAACGTAATTGAGGCAGATACCTCTGCGGGACACAACCACTTTTCTTTAAGAATTGGATTCTAGGAAATTTTGACGAACGACAATTTTGTGCTGCATCGTGGCCAACCATAAGACAAACTAGTATACCGTGAATAAAGTTTTTTTTTTTTAAAATAAAAAGAAGAATTTATATTAAACTGCAACATCAACATTAGGGGACTAGAGTTGGCTAAGTAATTAGACACTACTTTTTGATTGAAACTAACTTATATTAAAGATAAGATAGCCATTGTCACTAGAGCTGTTTCTTGAAAATTAAGTCTTAATACATTTTAATACCCTCTAATTTTGCCCAATTTCAATTGAGACTTTTTGAAATTTTTTTATTTTCTTTCAATAAGACCCTCTAATTTCCAATTTATTTTATTGCCGTTAAAGTTAACGGAAACCATTTGTAGGTAACTAATATTACATTGTTTCTACCAAAAAAAAAAACAAAATTACATTGTTTTGGCATCAATTCCTGTACAATTGTTTAATCTACAACCCTCCTTCGCCTCCTCGCTTCCCCCAGCCTTTGCACACTCACCTGGATAAACAAAAGGGATACAGGGTGTTGCTCCCTGAAGAGGTTTCAACTGCTTGGTTCACCACCATGACGGCTTCCCTTTTTTTCTGTATTTGGAGAGTGCAGAACAAGTTCCTTTTTGAAGGGAAAAAAAACATTTTACAAGAGATCTTTTGGTTTGAAGAATTTGTTGAAGAATTTAGCCAAGCCTACTTGGCCAATAACACCTCCAGTTCAATTCCCTCTACCTCCTTTGACGAGGCACGTTGGTTTCTGCTCCAACAAGGTTGGATAAAGGTAAATGTAGATGCTGCTTTCAAAGATGGGCATGCTGCTTTGGCTATGGTTGTTCGGGACAGTAGTGGTAAGCTCCTTTATGCTGCTTCAAAGTTGGACACTTGTAATTCTTCCCATATGGCGGAAATTTTAGCTGTTGATTGGGCTTTTATGTATGCTCATCAATATCATTGGCAAAATGTTTTGTGGATTTGTGATGCTTTGGAAGTGGTCAAAGAGGTGAATAGTTCTGCTGAACCAGCTGCTTGGGATTCAATTTATTTTGTGAAGGATATCAAACAAAGATTCTCTTCTTCCACGTGGTTTTTCGATTGGAGTCCTAGAACTTCTAATAGGGTTGCTGATCTCATTTCTAAGTTTTCTTTGTCTTCTGCTATTTGTATATCAGCAGATGAATTTTCTTTTGGTAATTTGCCTTGTGACATTATTAACCAGCTGTTATGTGAACAGGTTGGTTAGATCCTGTAGTTCTTTTAGGGGACTTTTTATGTGTTTTGCGTTTGTTTCTCAATGCAAAATATTTCTCACCAAAAAAAAAAAACCTGGATTACCTCTCTCTCTTTCAATCTTTGAACTTTCACACCTTCAGACTTTCTCTCTCTCTCTCTCTCTCCCTCAAGCATTAAATTTTTTCATACTAAACAATGAGGAGTCTTGAAAGTGAAGATGGTGGAGGCTGAGGGAGAGACAGCAACGGAGGGTGGAGGTGAGGAGAAAAGAAGAGTTTTGGTCATAGGAGGCCAAAACGTTACAACCTGTTTTCGTCACCCATAGTGATTTCTGTCAAACTCTAACGACTAGGTCTTAATTGAAAGAAATTTTAAATTAGAGACTGTTAATTGAAAGAAGTTGAAGCTAAAAGTCCTTAATTGCAAGAAAAAAATTTAAGAGTCTCAATAAAAATCCACAAAACTAGCTAGAGCTACTAAAATATACTAGTCCAATAAAATGTTTGACGTGTTTTAGAATTCAAAAAGTAATTAGTTTAGCCATCACTTTAGATAAATAGTTCATTATATTAACAGTCGATTAGTTATGTTTTCCAGAGAAAAAAGAAGACAATTAGTTATTGTATTACTAATTTTGTTCGACAGGTTATAGCATCTATTCTCTTTCTTTATATGTCTTATAAAATAAAAGATTAAAGACTCAAAAGTTGGATTGATGAACCACACAATAATTTTGATCGTTCAATATATAAATACAAAAACAAATATTTATAGTCCTTGCATGTTATATACCAATATATATACAAATCTAATTAATGAAGTTGATTAAAGAATTCTGAAATAAAACCGCGCGAGCAACACTTGACTATAATATTATAATTAAGCTCCTTGAAATGTGATATCTGATACGTCTGACGGCCGGTCCGAGGATGCTTCACTTTCACTAACATTTTTAATTAATTAATTAAATTTGCAAAATTGAATTCTTTGGCAAGTGGAGAATATTCAACGATTGAATATGTATGTGTCACACCACTTATCAAGATTCTAATTGTCAAAGAATCTTTGCCTTTTAGAGAGTGACATTCTACGTGTTCATGTAGTTCCAACATATTAATGCTAGCTGCACCGAACACTATTCACCAAAAAAAAAAAACTGCACCAAACGCTTAAAAGAGAGGGGAGGGGAAAAAAAAGTACAGAAAGAAAAAGAAAAGAAAGAGAATGAAGCCCATTTAAAAACCCAAACGCATGCTTCCGATTATGTTTATAAAAGTTTTGGGTCTGATAGTGATGGTATTATATATAATTTTACCTCTCCAATTGCTACGTCCGTACATTTTTTGAATAATTATATACATTGTAAGTAACTAACCTCTTGTAGATAAATGTGCAATGTCGAATCTATACATATACAATAAAATCCTAGTCTCCTTTTATATGTATTTATCTGTGTGTGTGGATACTACAATTTTTGTGCTATCTCAAGTCATGTACCCTATTTGCATTTATTTAGAGTGTTTAGAATTATTATTTTTGAACGAGACATTATTTTTTATTTTATTAAAAAAACAGATTGAAATATATTTGACTACAAAATTATAAAATATTTTTTTTTATAAAAAAAACACTTTGATATATTAAATAAATATTTAAAGTATTCAAAATATTTTAAAGTTCCACTCTTTGTCCACTAGAGTTATTTTACACAAACTAATCTCTCTCAAGTCTATATTTTCTCTGAAGTCTGTCTCTCTTCTCTCAAGTTTTCTCTAAAATCCGTGTTTTATCTCAAGTCTGTATCTTCTTATCTGTGTCTTTTGAGCCTTTCCTGGTAAGCTTTTGGTATACTTTATTTATGTATATTTTTTTTCTTATTTTTCTTTTTCTAGTATTTTTATTTGTTCATGTGTATGTAATTATGTTTTTGTTTTCTTCTTATAAAATTAATTAATAATGTTTTTTAAGGATTACTTAAATTTTCAATTTTATTTAGTTAAGAATTTATCCTTTTTGGTAATTTACCACAATTAAAAGTACTTTTTAATTAAATAACCAAATACTGTTAAATATTTTTAAAGCACTTTTAATAGTTTGCCACCAAACACAAACTATTTTATCATTAAAGTGCTTTTTAACTAAAATGTTTAAATAAAAAGTATTTTTGAAAAAAAATACTATTATATAAGCAGTTTCAAATGGACTTTATTCTCTTTTCTGCATGCATACTTATATATATATGGCATATGTATACACACAGGCGCACACACACACACATATAATAGTAAAGTCAACACACCAAAAAAAAAAAAAAAAAAGAAGTAGAGTCAATTGTACTCTTATGTAATAGATCCTGAGTTTGAAATTTGAATCCCCTCACCCTAGTATATAGCAAAAAAGATTGAACTCTAGATCTTAATATAATTCACCTATATATGCATGATATTATTAGAGTATAAGAGTAATTGTCTAGATGTACATGCATTCGCATAATACCCTAACTTAAGACCACCTAATGTAGCTTCTATATCGTTGAGACTTGTTATGTTTTCGGTGTATGTCTTTATAGATATATATAATATATAGAAATTGCCATCTGCAATCTACTCTATATATTCTGCACCAGGAGCTGGTATTTATATTTAAAACTAGATAAGATTATTAAAAAAGTAGATGAGATTATATATCTATTTTCAAGAACAAGAGTGAAAATGAACATTTCTATATATACATATACATATATATATATATATTATTTCTTTAAGTTTATTCGATAATGTTATATGTAGAAATGCAAGAGGAAAAGGCTTGATAGAGTGGCGGACTCGGAATGGATGAAAATCTTCCCTGAAGCTTCAGTGATGAACTTGGAGATAGACGAGTCTGATCATGCTCCTATCTGGATTAGAACCGCTGAAGGAAAATCACCATCCGAGGCCCTTCAGATTTCTAGAGGCTTGGATAATGGATGAAGATAGTACTCGGGTGGTAAAAGAAGCTTGGGAACTTGGTTTGGCTGATAGACTAGAGTACAGGAGGATAAGCTCCATGTTACAGACTACTTCAAGGGCCTTAAGGAAGTGGAACAAAGACCACTTCGAACATATTCATTCCTTTATAGAAGCCCTGGAAGGGGAGCTGAGGTGGCTCCAGCAGAGAAGATTGGCTAGAGGAAGAGTTGAATCCTAGATAGGCCCGAGTTATTGAAGAACTGCGTACTCTGAGGGCTAGACAAGAATCTATCTATAAATAAAAATCTAGAGAGCTATGGATAATGCAGGGGGATAGAAACACAAAGTTTTTCCATGCTTCCACTCTAATTAGGAGGAAGAGGAATAGAATTTAAAGTAATAAGATAGGGAACGGATGGATCACCGATCGGAAAGGCGTTGGGGATTATTTCATCAAAGAATTCGAGAACCTTTATGCCTCATACCCCAACTTCAAGAACCTTGCGGGATTTGATTTTGCCTTGTATTTCTGAATTGGAAACCAGGAATTAACTGCAATTCCTTATGAAGAAGAGATAAGATCAACAATATGGGAGAGCCCAGGGCCGGATGGCTTTCCTTGGAGTTTTTATAGAAATTATTGGCACATAAGTAGGGACTCAAGTGATGGGTTTGTCCAAGAAGTGTTCATACGTGGAATTATGCCAGAGGTGATTAACAGGACACAAATTGTGTTGATACCGAAAGTCAAGGGTGCCTCAAATTTTAACCAATTCAGTCGATCAGCCTTTGCAATGTGTCGTACAAAATAGTGTCCAAGATCTTAACCAGCAGATTGCGGAAGCACCTAGAAAACATGATTGCTCCAAATCAAGGTGCTTTTATAAAAGGAAGATGGATTGCAGAAAATTCCATCTTGGCTCAAGAGCTGGTCCACACTATCAGGAAACACAAGAGGAAGCGGGGTTTGATGATTGCAAGGATGGACCTTAAAAAGCCTATGATTGCCTTGAGTGGAGTTTTATGGACGTGGTTTTGGGTGCTTGGGGATTCTCAAACAAGTTAAGACAGCTAATCTTCAGCTGTGTTAGTACAGTTAGCTACCAACTTTTGATAAACGGAAGTGTCTATGGCAATTTCAAACCAGCAAGGGGCTTGAGGCAAGGGGACCCTTTGTCCCCCTATCTTTTTATCATGTGTGCGAAAGTGCTATCTCGGCTTTTGCATCATCACGAGAGGACTGACAAAGTTAATGGAATTAAAATCAGCAGAGAGGCTCCCCCAATTTCTCACTTAATCTACGCGGATGATATTTTTCTGGCTTGTAGAGCAAACGAGGAGAATGCTGCTACACTGAGGAGTATTTTGGATACCTTTAGAGGTTGGTCAGGTCTTCAAGCAAGTGTGGAAAAATCAAGCATCCTTTTCTCCCGGAACAGATAGGCAGATGAAGAAAAGAATTAAAGTCATTTTGGGGTTCAAGGATATGGGATTGAGAACGGTGTACTTGGGGAATTCCCTCATTTTCAGCTGAAAGAAATCTCAGGAATTCAACAAAGTTAAAGAAAGGGTTCAACAATGCTTAGAAGGCTGGCAGAGTCATCTTCTATCTAGAGCATGTAGAATAATGCTTATTCGGTCAGTTGTTCAGGCTATTCCCTTTATTCCATGTCAACTTTCCTATGGCCTCTAGTCTCTTGTCATACTTTAGATTCAATGGCGAAGAAGTTTTGGTGGGGGACTAGGAACGGGAGCAATAAATACCTAGCTTTGAAAGCGTGGATTGACTTGTGTAAACCTAAGGAAGCGGGGGGACTGGGGATCCATAGATTCCAAGATGCAAATCTGGCTATGTTGGCAAAACTTGGATGGAAACATTGCTAGAGGATGTGATAGCTTGTGGGTTAAAGCTTTTCAAGCTAAATACTTAAGGAACTCATCCTTTTTTGAGTGTGAATCCAAGAGAGGGGATTCAATGGTGTGGAGGGGGCTGCTTCCCATAAAGGTCATCATTCAAAAATCCTCTTGCTTCAAGGTTGGGGATGGCCAAAAAGTTAACCCGTGGAGAGACGTGTGGATTCCTTGGCTGCCAAACCATAGTCCCACTTTAAAAGAAAATCTGGATGGAAATCTTTGGAAGTCTGTAGCTGACCTTCGGACGAGGAATGGGATGGACTGGGATAGAGACCTCATATGGAATAAATGTGATCAACGTTCGGCTGAAGTTATTTTAAAAATTGAGTGGCTGTGCAGCCTTGTTTGGATAGGCTCCTATGGACAAGGGACAGCGAAAGACAGTTTTCTGTTAGGAGCTGCTATAATGAGATTATAAAAGATAGAGTTGGGGAGGTTTTCAATCCTACTTGGAAGCAAATCTGGAAGTGTAACCTACATGAGAGGTTGAAGCTACACCTGTGGAGGATGGTTGCGAATATTTTACCGACAAGAGAATTAATAAAGCAGAGAACACATGTTGGGGATAGCTTGTAGTTTTTGTGGAGCTGAAGTGGAATCTAGTTTTCATATTTTAAGGAGTGTCATCTTGGCCATTTAATTACTTTGGGAGCAGATGGGGTCTTCGTTTAGATTGCTGGCCGGGTGAAACAGTCCAGGATCTGGTAATTTACCTTATGGAACCTACTTGAGACATACTCTTTGAAGGAATGGATAAAACCGAGTGGGGAAGTTTTGGGGCCGCTTTGCTTTACAACATTTGGTCAGTAAGGTGCAAGTTTTTCTTTGAAGGAGGAGTAAAGCTAGACGCTCAAATCAGAAGACTAAATGGCTCGGTGGAGGAATTCATGGAAGCTGGGAAGAGAGAGGAACAACCAAGCATGTCTGTTCAAGCTTCAGGGGCGGAATAGTGGTCTCCCCCTCAACAAGGGTTTATAAAAGTTAATGTGGAAGCTGCTTTTGTCAACACAAAAGCCGCTGCTGCGATGGTGGTGAGGGACACTCAAGGTAAGGTTTTGTTTCTGGCTTCAAAATTGTTCGCCTGCAACTCGTCCTTTAATGCGGAGATGGAGGCTCTCAGTTGGGCAGTTACGCATGGAAATAATTGTGGTTGGAGGAGAGTATAATGGGAAATAGATGCAAAGGAGATTGTAAAAGCCGTCAACTCAAAAGAAGATTCAGGAGGTTGGCATTCCCATCATGCTTTGTGCATTATTCATAACTATTTTGAAGACCAAGGCTGGCAAGTCTCTTGGAAAGGCATGCACTGTAATGGTTTAGCGGATATGGTAGCTAAATTCTCCCTTTCAAATAACTATGTTTTTAGTCTTGATGAGTTCTCTTTGAAGGAACTCTCTATTTGTATTCTGAATCAGATTGTGGCTGAGCAGGCCGTTGCTGCTTTGTAATCCCCTCGGAGGGTCTCTTTTTATGCTAATGCATCCTTCTTTTCACCAAAAAAAAAAAAAAGAAATGCAAGAGGAAACAAAATAAAGTAAGAATCAAATTAGTAGACAATCGTTTTCCGGGAAAAGTTTTCCAACTACAAATTATTTATTGTCTACTAGTCAACTTTCTTTATATATATATATATATATATATATATATATATCAGGATGACATCAAGTGCTACTCCACTTAATTTATAGACGCGGCTAATATGTATAGAGTGGATATATACATATGTTATTAGTTTTTAGTTTCTTCCATGTACATGTAAAATGGCATTATTAATTGCTAATTAGCTCCATCGATCCACATATATTATTCTTTTAACCCTTCTTTTAATTAACTGTAATTTCTTTGGATATATATATATATATATATATATATATATCATTGAACTTGTTCAAAAACTTTCTTTTGAAAAAGAAAAAAAAAAAAGGCAAAAGGAAAAAAATTTCAAAAACTTCAACCTTTCCAGATATATAAAGACCCAAATGTTTAAGTTCGTCGATCTTGTTTTTTGTTGTCTTCTTTCTCTCCCTGTATCTGTCTTTTTTTTTTTTTCTCTCATCTTGTGTTCATAGCAATGAAACATATAAGATTTCATGGCCTTCATATGCGTAGGTAGGAGTGTAAGTTGTGATCGATCAGGTGCGCAAGCAGCCATGGTCGTAAAGAGTGATGACAAGAATCGATCAGAAAACTTACGGGGTCACGACCCTTCAATTCTTCAAAGGAAAAAGTTGGAGTCATATATATATATATATATAAACACACACACACACATACACATGTGCCAATCCTAGGCCCAACCACTCTCTTGGGATTGTGATCTTTAAGCGGAGCCAAAAGCCACTTATTTAGTCAACATTTTTAAAAATTAGCTAAAGGAAAATAAATTTGATCAAACATAGATGTATAAGAAGTGTGATACTTGAGCAAGCGAGCTAGTTACCACATCCTGATCAGTTCTGGACATATATACAACACAACCATATTTATATTTTATCCTAAAAAACCCTATATGTTTCAGATACTTAGATCCAATTAATTTGATAGATTACAGCCCTTCTAAAGGAATTAAGTTTTGAACTATTACAGTTAATATTAATTAATTAGATACTATATAAAGATAACCTAAAACATTGCCTTTATATATGACGTCCAAATTTGAGAGCTAAGTAGTCTTTATCATATTTAGGGTTTGTGTGAGAAACGTGGACAGCTCAAATCTGAACATACATTGGCTGTGCTTTTTCATTTCCTTAACTATGACAAACCAAGTTTATTAATATACCAATAATGCTCTTACAAAAACAGGAGAGAGTTGGCTCCCATGTAACTGCTTTTTGATTCCGTCAGGAAAAAAGACAAAATTAATTGACTCACATTTGATTCCATCACTCCACTAATCAGTTCCGACTAAAAAAACAATTATCAAACTAAGATGATCTTTATATATAAATGTGCCCGTGCAAGTTTTAATCAGTACTACTAGTTAGTATTAAGGGTTTGAGGCATAAAGTGAAGGTCAGTCATGGCTAGCTTCAACTTATGGGCATGTCTTTTCTTAGTTTTCCTCATCTTTTCAAAGACCCAAAGTCGTCCCCTCGAGAACCACATGAAGACATTGCACGAAGCGCTTCAAAAATATTCAAAGGAACTCAATGTAGGGTTTGTCAAAGAAGATCATGATCATGACGAGGACGTAATGCCAAGCCGTTATTATTACTACAACAATAAGCGAGTCAGCCCAGGAGGACCTGACCCCAAACACCACTCCATAAAAACCCGAGAATGAATCTCAGACTGTAAGATTATAAATAAAGCTTTTCTCGCTCAAAACACTCGGTCAATTAGGTAGCTTTTCAGCTACGAGATTTATAATTTGTAGTAAAAGATATATATTTTGAGTAGAGAAAATATGCGATATGCTATGAGCCAATGCATGTATTTGGTCTTTCATCGGCTGTGCGAGAAGCAACTACGTACTTGTGATGAAGATGCTAATGCATGTCTTTATAATGCCTGTGAAACCTTTGTTGTAAGTAGTTTATTGCATGCTATATATAAACCAGGATTAATGTTTGTAATGGGTTTGGATTTTGATTCCAAATGTAGCAAGTTTATATAAAACTTGCAATTATTATAAATTAATGTAGTAGGCTACCAAATGATATTTTTTATATATATAAAATATATATAGATATATCCATATATCGTCCTTATGATACTATCCAAGTGTATCAAAGTACTTTCATATTCAGTTGAAAATCCACTATATGTTTTATTTTTCATTTAATTTTAATTCATGTAATTTTCATCTTTGTCATGACAAATGCCCCAAATGAGAATAAAGACCCAAAAAAAAAAATTTCTTCATTTTCAAGTACAAAGAAGATAAAAAAAAAATCCAGAGGAAAGGCTAACCTAACTTAAATGCTAAACATCTCTACGTAAATTCAAGAAGAATAAGACATTATTTTTATAATTAATTTGGTCATAATACCAAAAAAATTTAGAATTGAAAAATTTTGGAGATGAAATAGAATTTTTTATAATGAATTTATAATACAATAGTTGGAAAATAAAAATGAAAAATAATTAGATTTTTGATAATTTGATAATTATTAAGAGTGTATACAGCCAATATAAGTGTTTATAGAACCATTCGCCTGATTGTGGCCCATGATTCACTATGGCTCATACAATATGGGCTTTGGAATCTTCTCGCAATCATATTTAAAGCCCAATTTGCTCACTTTTAAAATTCAGTCCAAAAGCAAAACGCTCCGTTTCTTGGTGGACGAGTTTCGATGAAAATATGGACTCCTCGTGTCAAGTCTCAAGCGTTCGATCCCCAAAACCAACAGCAGCTCTACATGCCCTCATGGCCCGACTTCGAGTCTTCAACCTGAGTGAACTAGGATTGAACGTCAGTTGTTCGACGAAATGCCACACAGAGCTGTAGTGTGATACAATACGGTAACTAGTGCTTATAGTACCTCGCCTTATCCGTCTCAAAGAATCAGTTTTCTCTTTTAACTCTCGTCAACCCTTTAAGGTATGTAGGTCAGAATTTGCTATAATGTGGTAAGATGGTAAGAATGCATTATTTTGGATTCCATTTTTTAAGAAGTCATTTATGGAGCTGCACAAAACCCATTAGCGTTGTGGTTAGGTTGAGAAGTACATGACGTTCCACTTGTTTCTTTTATGTTTTAATTTGATTATTTAGTTTTAGTGCTTGCTAAGTTAGGCCAATAATATGCTGAGCTAGCCTGAATGGTTCGTTTTTTAACTTTGTGGTAGTGTGAGGATATGAGATATGGGAACCATTTTTAGTAGTAAAACAAAGTAAATTAACAATGACATAAAAGACTAAATTAAATCCATAAAACAATAGAAAAAGACAAAAAAAAGATAATGGAAAAGGAAGGTGATGCATAGATTTTGGTCAACCAAGGAAAAGCTTGCTTCCTTTTGACTTTGACACGTATGAACTTCTTTAATAACGAACACGTAAGCACACTATTGCCATTAGCAAAGGTGCTTTAGGATGATAGCCCCTGATTACTTTTATCTGCATGAGCCGCCACCTCCACCACCACCACCTTGTATTTTCACTTCTTGTTGTTCTGGTTATTTTTATCTTAATATCTTGGGGTCCCAGCTTGATAAGCTTGCAATAGGCACACATTGTTCTCTACAAATAATAATCTTCCAAGTTGATTCTTTATATGTGTCTTATCTTTTATAAGCATGCATTTACCAATATTGATTCCATACTAGAGATGCAACTTGAAACTTTGAAAAAGGTACCAGTAATAATGTCAACAATGGTAAGCTGTTATCGTCAATAGTTTAAGTAATTGCCAGATAGAAACTTAATGCCTAAGATTTTACATAAAAAATTAAGCTTTTATAGATTATAGTCGAATCTAGGCAGTTAGAAGATAAGAAAAGAAATCCAATCTTTGGCCCTGCCATGGATCTGACAGAGTGAGGGAGAGAAACAAAAGAATATAAGTGTGGTTTAATATGGAACAATATCCTTCTAAGACATGTAGGGTACAAAAAGCATTAGTTGAATTATCACATGGAGATCAATCCAAACAATAAACTAAAACCGTTACGTTGTACAATATATTATTAATATTATTTTCTTGCGATGGGTTTTGAGACTCACCCACAACCCATGTGGCAATAAGCATTTGTGCCTATAAAAAGGCACAAATGTTGATCAGAAAAAACAGAGGATGTCAAGTAGTTTTGGCCTTATATGCTGAGTTTTTAATGCATCCTTCATGTTTTCTTCCTTCTCTTCTTAATTTAAAACTCAATTATTGCAACAAGCGTGGCAATAAATAATAGAAGATGACTAAGCTGGCCATGTCATTTTAAAGACAGTATGGCATTTTACACAAGGAGGATGGAAGAAAAAAATTAAAGGTAAAGACAAAAGATATAGACACAGATAATTCCACTGTATAGAACAAAACAAATTACGATGAAAGAATTGTGTCGGTCTATTTCGATTATTATATGTTTCATTTTCTGTCCAGCAGCATAACCCCTTTTCCTATAAATTGGAATACTCAAAACCATTTGACCTACTCGGAGTGTTAGTTTCCATAAGCTCTTGCAGCCTCCAAGTTACCTTAATAGCATAATTGCATGGCTAATACAACCATGTCATTTGTAATATTGATACTCTTCTTAGTGGTTTCGTCACCATTCTCTATGGTTTCCGAGGCACGGATGCTTCACAGGGCCCCAGCCATGCAGGTTAATACTGACAGCCAACATCTTTTGCAAAACTTAGTGGGTTTTGATCTTTCCAAGCTCAAACATTACCAAAGGTTAGGGATTGTTGGTGCGTCGGGGACTGATAGAAAATCACCAGGAGGACCAGATCCTCAGCACCACTTTTGAACTCTTCTGCTTCAGTAGCTTTCAATCCAATGGGAGTGATTTGAGGGTGGATAATGCTATAAGTGACTTGTAACTGATAACTCTCTGGTTGGAGTTCATCTCATATCATGAACTGTTATTAGGACCACAGGTTTATACCTAAGTGCAATAGTGGATGATGCCCATTTTGCATGGTGTAGCTGCTGTTTTCTTCCGTCCTTCAATAAAACAAATAGCCCACAATGAATCCTGATGATGAAAGCACATGTAGTTCTATATTATTAATGAAATATTGAAAATTAGATTTACCTTTGCTGGTCCCATTGTTTATCCACATGCAACTTTTTGTCTCTCATTTATTATTTATTTTTTCCAAAAGAATGTGTGAGCATTTTTTAACTTCTAAGCTAGTACATGCATGTTAAGTGGAACAACTATTTTACCTGAACTGGTCATACCTGTTAGTGCAAAACTCGTACCCAGAGTGGGGAGTTTTTCCCTTTTTGGTCATCCTATCTAAATACTGTTTTAATTAATCTTAACTGAGTGTGTTCACTTCTCATTTTCATAGACTTTTCTTCGTTATTAGATGATTATTGATCACTACGATCTTTTTACTTATCTTATTCTGGAAATCTGTGCAACCATTTGAGGCCATATATAGTCTATTCAAGTTGATTCTAAAACTCATGAGTTACCATATTCATCAGCAGATTTGACCTGGAATGAAATAACTAGTATATGGTTCTCTGGGTTACCATGGAAAAGTCATTATTTTGCTACAATTATTTATATGTGGATAACTGTGTCTGTACAGGTCTCTCATTGTCTATAGCTTATGGCAATTTGTCCCTTCTGTACTGGTTTGTCTAGATAAGACTACCATTTGTTTTTCAATAGAAAAAAACAGCATCACCAATTTGATCAATTTAAAAATTTATCCATTACGTTTGCATAAAAAGTTGCTAATTTGTTGAATTTTGATCAATTTAGGGTTGGATTTGCATAAAAGAGGGTGGGTGTCAAACCGACTTGGACAATTGTATTTGATTTTCTCCATCATTTAGGACCTTTATCTCTGCTTACATCTGTGTTTTTAATCACAACTTAAGACACTGAAGTTGATTAGCAATTCGAGATACACCAATCAGAGTGCACTGATAAATCTAATTGCATCGGATATTACAACAAAGTGTGAAAGAAACCAATGCAACAGCACCAGCAGCTGTTGAATTAGAAAGATTTTCACATTAGGATAAACAGCGAAAATTAAAGTTTTACAAAACATTTCATAAATTGATAAATTCCAAAATGGGTTTGGAAAAATAATAAAAATCAGGCAGGAAAACCAAGTTTGTTTAGCTAAGAGCCGTTAGGTAACATTTTGTTTTTCTTTATTTTTTTTTCTTACATGTGTAATTTGCTAAATTCAAGAGCTAATTACCGTTTGTTAGTTTTTTATTTTACTATAGATGTGAAAGAAAAAGAAAAATATAAACATAAAATCAAAATCAGTTTTTATAAAACCAGCCTTTCGGGACTGAACGCCACCCTATAAATGCCTCCACACAAATCTACAGTAAATTGGGTTAACGAAATTTATTTTTAAAAAATATTATTCATCTTCTATTTGTAATTTTTTCTCTTTATATTTATATTTGAATGAATAGTTTAATTAATATTAATAAAATTTAATTAACTTTTAAACTAAGTAAATTATATACAATTTAAATATAAAATAAAAAAATAAATACATTATCAAACAGACTCTAAAAAGTTAAATTGTTTGTATGTATTATAAATTAGAAGATTCATTAATCCAATTGAAATTGTTTCTTTAATCCTCCATCATACTTTATTTTCTTGCACTTTTTAAAGGTCACAAAAGACTAATCCAGTACAGCCTCGAGTACCGCCAAAATAACCACAGCGTATAGGCCAATTCTTATTTATTTAAAATTTGTTCAAAAATTTTCCCATTGACATTTGACATTCACGATTTCCATTACTAGTGCTTGAATTGTTGTCGAATATGAATTTGTTTGTATCCTATATATTTTTCTGTTTCCACTAGCAAAATTAATGTGCCATGCACTGCCATAATTAGGTGGCTTTTGTCTGAAAAATTTATATATTCCATATATATGGATCAAGATTCTCCACGCCCAATAGACATACAGCAAATGCAAATGAATGACGAGAGAATCTTTCCATGGACTACTTGGAAAGTGACCCATTTGAAAAGGTCACAATGTTGCAGTGTCAAATTTGTATGTGGCGAACCGTTTTGGAAGCTAGGATAATTAGAAATTCCCTCTCACACGTCTTAATTAGCACTCGAAAGGCAAGTGTAAATAAAGCAAAATTGTCATTATTATTTTTTAAATTTTTGGGTTAAATTAATGTAAATCACCGTCCAAATCTTTCGATTAAGACAAAGATGGGTGACTAGACTATTCAAAACTGAAATGCTTTGTCATTGGTGAGTGTTTTTGCAGGTGGTCATCACTCGGAGATGGAAAGCACTCCAATCCAGCGATTGAATCAACCTCTTTGTTTTTTTTTTTTTGGGTAATGAATCAACCTCTTTGTTTGATAGTAAATATGGTGCATGAGTGACCCATGTACAAGCTAATAAAACCACCATTTTTAAACAATTAAAATTCTGGTATGGGTGGCTCGCATGCCGCAAGAAGCCGCTAATAATTGAACATTTGTCGTCTTGGAAGACTCATACATACATATTTTTAGTTTACCATGCATTTTCGGTTTGGCGGTCAATCTGTTCTGTTGGGGCCAGTTTACATACATCTTGATTAATCTCCTATTCAGTCTGATCGAAGGATTATAGAATTTACAAGAGATTGCATTTGACTATAGTGGATGAATTTACATTGCATGTCACTAAATGATTTTGCGTTGCATAGTTTATAGTCGTTGTCTCCAAGACTTCTCCTGGATGTGAGAAATCTTGTCTGTGACATCATTTATTCTAAGAAGATGGTTCATAACTATATGTTTAATTCATTCAAGTCATAGAGCTGATTAAAAAATATGTATTTAATTTATGGTCACTTTTTTTTTTTTCCTTTTCGCTTTGTATTTTACATGAGTTAATTATTTTGACTGTCACAGTTCTATCTCCTAAATTTGTATAAGATTAGTCTAATTATATGTGTATATATAAATTTTTAGTGAAAAAAAAAAAGAAATGCATATAATGATCAGCATATATATATATACACATAAATTATCTCCTAGTTAGGTACATATGTCATGAGTTATAACCATGTGCATTAAATATGGGTAAAAAAATAAATGTATATATTTATTATATTTTATTTTTATAAAGTCTCTATAAATTGGCCGATTTTACTTTACTATAATTCAAAATATATGCTATATGTTTAGTCTAGAAGAATAGTTCTCTCTATCCATGTATATGTGTGTGCGCGCTTGGGATTAGGTTTTTAAATCTTTCCCAAATAATATGATATTCTCTGAGGGATGTCATATCACCAATTAGATTTTTAATTTTAATTAAAATAATTATGAGACAACCTTGATTTGAGAATCAAGACCTAATTGACCTAATTATGTCTTGTATATATCTCTCCCTGGACCAAAATTTATTAATTGACTGCTGTACACTTGACTTTGATGGTCCTTCAATAATGAATACCATATATAGGTAGCAATTAAGATCCCAATTAGGAAGGATCATGATCATGTACACTCTAGTTTTGATTTTTTTTTAAATCTCAATTTTTAAAATTAAAACGCTTTTGGTTACTAACAAGATAAAGTAAAAGGATAATATTAAACAGTGATCATGAAATTCACATAATTTCATATATGCATTAGTTTATAGCTTAAGAATTTTGGTAGGGAGATCTAGATGATAGTCCTGATTCTTCTAGAAAATTATTATTTTCCAATAAAAAGAGACTTTCAAGGGGGAATGATATATATATATATATATATATATTTGTGATGGTGATAAAATATTTTATATATTAATAGTGCTACTAGAAATTTTATCAATATATTTAGTAAATGATGTAGCAGTTGAGGTGCTACATCATAATTAATTGACAATTACTATATTTTAGAAATATAGAAAGTGAGCCTTCAAAATAAGGAAAACTAAATCTCAATGGTTAATCAAAAGAAAATACGTTGATTGCCGGTAAATGAAGTTGGTAAATATCTTGGTGATGTAGCATTATCGCATGCTTATAATTAATAACGATAATTTCATAATAGAATCCTATATTTTAACTGCTTTATTTTACTATACATTACCATCCTATTTTAAAAAATTGCACTATAACCTCTCACATTTAGTTATTGTTTCAATTTAGCCTCATCTATTAGTCAAATGTTAATCAATCCATATACTTTTTTAAAAATGACACTTCAACCCTCTTATTTTTACACACACACACACACACATATATAACCTCATATTATTTTATTTGTTAGTTTATTTATTTTATTTTATTGTGACCAAACAACATTGGGGAGAACACTTTTTAAGTTGATATTTTTTTATTATTTTTTAATTAATATGCATTTTATTAAGTAGGCCTAAATTAGTCGAATTTTAACACATTAGTCAGATACGTTAAATGGGTTAATTTGAAACAAAAATGAGATGTGTCGGGCTATAGAGTAATTTGTCCAAAATATGGTGGTAGTTATGCAAAAATGTTAAAATGCAACGGTCTATTTTGAATTTACATAATTAAAATAATATGGATGTAATTATAAAGGGTATTGAAGAAGTGATGATTGATATTGGCACTAATTAATCATTGGCCTTAAGGAACATTTTTAGTGGTAAATCCATTGTCTGTCATGAGAGGATGAAATAATTCAAAGTTGAGCTTGTACCGTACGTAATAACCAAAAATAAATAAGATTTTGGTTCCAAAATTATATATTTTGATGGCACTAAGTGCTGTGTCGTTTATGGTACGGAATGGATAATATGTAGATAATCGTCGAATTAGTGCGTGGACTAATTTACTATTTAAATAATATTAACTAAAGATGGTTTTGACCCTTTTGAAAAGTTTAATACATTCTACACTAAAATACAGGCATTTGTCCAAGAGGACTCGAGGGTTTGAATTAAACCACTATTCTTAAAAGTTTAGGCTACACAAGTGATTTCAATTAATTATTTATAACACTCTCTTTCATTTGTATGTCATTATCTTTTGAGATTTTCTATCCTTACAAGTGAATTATTTTTGTTAGATGGAAATGTAATTTAAATTCAGAATCTTAACAATCTTTAGCTCAATATCATATCGAATTATTACTGTTTTTAAAAGCTTAAGCACCATGTTAAAATTTAAATTATTAAAAAGTGAGTCCAATTGATTATTTATATTATATTTTAATTTTTATATATATTGCCAAAACTGTTGCACGCAAAGAGACTTTGGTGCACTAAATTAATGGTTTATAAAAGTATTTTAAGGGCATCTCGTACTAGAACAAATATTTTTTGCTGACATTTTTATGTAATTGGTTTATTGAAGAAAAGTAGGCTTGACATTGGTGTTTACTTTATTTTATTTTTGTTTTTATTATATGGGTTTTGTACTAATAATCACACACTCATAGGCACCTATGTATATTTATACATATATTTACAGACAGCTAGAGCCCGAAGAGCGATAAATAAATTAAGCCCATTTCAGCTATTAACTAGCTAGCACTTGCCTTATCGTGCATGCATTTTGGTCGGGTATAAGATTTGGAGTATGATGAAAAAATTAATATAAATTGGAGCAGAAGTGGAAGCAATTAAACCAGTAATGGTACTTGGATATATATGGTAGACAATATTTGTGGACACATAAATATAAGTGTTGCAGTCCATTGTTATTCTTTTTGGTTAACGCACATGGGTCATGGTCTATTGAGAAAAGGGATCTTTTCTATTCACTTTAATAGGTGATAGTGTGATTTAAATCTCCCTTCATATATACGCTGTCTATCTTTTGAGACTTTTTTTTTATTCTTTATACATTGTAAAGTCTTTTTAATATGTGGCAGTGTGACTTGAACATAAGACCCCTAGGATTTCATGAACTGTAAAACCATATTAAATTACTATTGTTCTCATCAAATTGGTTATTTACTGGTCAACACATTATGAGGTACTGCTCATGAATCGTGATATAAACATACCAATTTTACGATAATTGAACTATAGGTTAGAATCATATCTGCCTACATATATGAAAATTCAAAACCATATGATTTTAAAAGAAAGATGATCATAATGGTCATTATACCATCAGAAGTCATCCAATAATAGACACAGTCTCTTGAATTATTGAATAATGACCTTGAGTTCGAATTCCCACACCTTAAAAAGATATATATATATATATATATATATATATATAAACAAAGGTTGAGGATATTTTTGACAACCACGTTTGATCTGATCTATTCAGCAAGGTAACGTGCTAATTTTTGTTTTTTACATGCTTAATTTGTATACACAACCTTTCATGCATATTTATATATGTGTGTGTCTTTTGCTCTGAATGTACAACATATATAGCACATGCCATGACACATGGTTTTTCTTTTTAATTTGTCATTCATTCTTAGGAGAAAGAAAAAGCGTATGACAACAACTGTAATTCCAATATGAATAACCCTTAAAATTTAAGATCCGGCAATCTGAAAGAGGCACACTGCCTTACGTGGAGCCACGCCTATTTTGTAATTTAAAAGGCCGTAATTAATTTTTTTTAAAAATTTTATTAGTGTATGAATTAAAGTTATGGATCATTACTGGATCATCTTCTTTTATTTAAAATTTGCAGCCGCCACTGCATTATAGGATTTTTCTTCTGTTTATATATTAATTATTTATATGTTCTTAATAAATAAGTATCGGAGGGCAATTAAGAACCAGTCTTTGATATTAATGGTGCCCCATTATGCTCTGGAAGGGTTAATTCATGCTTTTCATAACAAAGGTAAGGTCAATATTATTTCCCTTTGGATACATAATAATGCATTGGTACAGTTGTCTTGTCAATCATAAATATATATAAAACAAATGGCGGTTTGTAATTTTTATTGATACACAATATCACTTATATATAATAATGATTCGCTTATATATAATAATGGATAGATAAACTGTCATATATTTTAAATAATTTTTTATTTATTTAGATCTATATATAATATTTAAATTTTTTAAAAATGCATAGTAGTTTATATGTCATTTATCGCGACATTGTACCTTATAGCTTTATATATATATTAAAAATGAAAAAAAAAAAAAAAAAATCCATTTACATGATATACAGCTTTTGAAACTGCTGTGAAAGTTATCGTTGGCCATTAACTGCCAAAGAAACCCACCAAGAGTTTTAATTAGTAGGTTTTGGGATCGGATCTCCTTTAGCTTCTTAATTGTTATTACTGGGTAAATTTCATTATATTTCTCCTATATTGTGATATTTTTGTAGAATTACTATATGTTTATGAAAATTACACTACAACCCGTTTTTATTTTTGTTCCAATTTAACAACACATGTGGGTCAAATATTAATCAACCTATATTCTTTTTGAAAATCCTCTTATTTTCTAGGTATAAAATTTTTAAATTTTCTTGTAACCAAACTAACATTGTCAAACAGACTTTTTAGGTTGCAGTTTTTATTTTCTTATTTTAAATTAAAGTACTTTTTTTTTTTTAAAGAAGACTAGTTTGGCAAATTTTAGCACTATTAGTTAATGGCGTGTAAAATGGCTTAGAGTGAAACAAAAATGAAATCTGATGGACTATGGTGTAATATTAAAAAAACAGAGTGGTAAGTTAAATGTAAACAAACCATAATAGATTGTCACGTTAATGACACATTAACACATCAATGGGAAATAAACTTTGAAAACTCATCAATGGGAAATAAACTTTGAAAACTTCTTTATATCCATTGTTTTTTATTGAAAAATTAAAGAGAGAGAGGGGATAAGAATTGATAGATGTGAGAGAATATCTTGAAATATTTGCACATAAAAAAGTAGATAGAGCGTATAAAGTGGGAGAGACGAACTTTTGCTTTTTCTTCCACTCATTACCTTTGCACATAATTATTATGTGCTCCTAACGACCTAATCTAAAAAATGTTAAGAATTTAGATCACTGCCACAAAGATTATGAAGTTTAAAAGGTTATGACGTTAAAAAGAAAGATTAAGGAGTAAAGTGCTAAATCGATGAAAATTACGGGCACATTAGTTAAAAAATGAATCATACTTTTGTTTGCAATTTAGGGCCAGTTTGATTTTAAAATGTTACTTTGAATTGGTTAGTCTTTTTATTTCATTGTAAACGTCAAAGGAAAAATAAACATAAAACCTAAATTAAAAAAAAAATTAAATGATTTTTAAATAATTGTTTATGTATCTCTTTTCCGATTCTTTCACATTTATGTTTAATGGAAAAATCTAACTAATCATATCAAATTTTAACTAACATTAATATTCTTTAATAACTATACATAATGGCAAGATGTAGATGGATGCTATACAAAATCCTCTACTGATGACAACCAACATGAGGTCCATTTTTTAAATTACCCAAAAAAATTAATAATTTTAAAGGAAACAAATTAAACACGATTCAAAAAGAAAAACTAAAAAGAGAATTTCAAAAAACAATAACATTATCAAACAAGCACTAATGTATTATTGCATTTAATCACATAACACATAGCTGGTCTTATATATAATGGACGTTGCTAATATTATTCTATAGGATCTTGTAGTACTCAATATTAATAACTAAGCGAATTTGGCCCTTCTCGAACCTCCAAAGCTTATTTTATTCACATTTTGTGCATGACTACTTATGATGAATATGATCTGGGCCTCCTCGAACCTGTATCTTAATGTCATCAAAAGATTGCTTATTATTCGTAGTTTTTGGCAAGTTAGAGTGAATTCCCACATGAAAGTGACGAATTTGATCTGGCACTGCTGGAGATAGTCTCTCAATTCCTACATGAGCATCATGATGGATTGGATCTAGTCCCCCTAGAGTTCCGGTCTTGCTCCCGAAAAGCGAGCCAAACCGGCCTCCCAATGGCACTTTCACCTGTGATCCAAACTCACCACGAAATAAATAAGCGGATCCTCCATGAGAATGCCCAACAACATGATCTCCAAATATTGTTGTGGTCTATCTTCTATGTTTTGAGCCCTTGAGTGCCTCTGAGGTCGACACCAAGAAGACTGTGACAAGCAAGAGCATCGACACATTTGTAGTGAGTAAATTAGCCATGTAGAAGAAGACCACTTAACAACAAATAGCAATGAAATAGTAGTTGGCTTTGAGAGATATATAGATGAACAAAACCAGAAACCAATGCCTGTAAATCGTAATTTGAGAAGAAAAGAAGAAAGTGCATGGTAATTGTAGGGTTTAAGGGAAGATGACGAGTGTAGTATTAATTATGTTTTGGTTGACGTTACTGGCCTATATTTCTTTTAATTCGTTTCACTTGTTAGTACCACTCAATGTGTCTTATATCACATACCTGATATATACTGTATTGAAGAATCTTAAATCAGCTTTTCAGTTTTTCCAAGTGAGAGAGACAATTAAGACAAGGCCAGACAGAGTGTTGGAAACACAAGCATATTACTGAAACGACTAGATCAAGTATAGGGTTAAAGCTTTACAGAAGGACAATGAACTGAAATGACTTGGATGTGAACCGCAACCTAAATCTTTTGACGAGGATAATTACAAAAGATATGCTTGTCTTTCATCACTTTAATTTGTTTTAGCTTTACAGGTTCTCTATAGCTCAACTTACATGATTAATTTAATTTTCAAATTTGGATAAGATCATCCATGACGTGTATGTATAGACTCATGCATGCATGTAATACATCCCATGTGCATTGGCACATTAATGTGTAATAGTAGAAATAACAAGATGATCCATTAATTAAAGGTATATATACTAACTAATTAATTAATAGCAATGTAGATCCAGTAAAATTTTTGTGTGTATATACACATAAATCATGCTGATGTTTGATGCAACTTTACAGGCTGATTCTTTGTTAATTTTTAAACTGAATTAGTTAGCACTTCAAGTTGTGAAAAGTAAGAGAGATAGAGAAGATGACTAAGCAAAACACACTAAATATCATCTTGAAGATAAGCTTTGCATTTATATATATACATGGAAGACAACACTAAAGTATAAGTTACGAAACCAATTTAAACTCCATTATATAATGTTTAATTAGTGATTATCAACGTTAATAAGTTTTTGTCCCTGCAAAGACATAGTCCAATAGCAAAGTCACTGTTTTTTTAGGTAATAATTCTGAGTTCGAATTCTCCCACCCTTAAGATTTCAAATGATAATAATGATAAACATTAATAATTTTTACAAGGATTAATTTATCCCATGTAGCTACATGTTTATCTTTTCCACTAATATTTAACAAATGATACTACAGATACGTGCCTATAAATACCATAGGTTACCCAAGTACTTTAACAAACAACTACTCCATTAGCTTTCCTACTTCAAGTTTGCTAATGAGATTAGCCATGGCTAATGCAGCCACTGCTAGGGTTTCAGTTCTTTTCTTTCTCATCATCATCTCTCTGCTCTACACGAGCACGCAGTCACGCATTCTCAACGATCATCGTCACTGGGACACGCCAAGAAACATAGACAGCAAAACCCTATTGCATGAATTGGGTTTTGATCTGTCGAAGCTTGAGAATTCTGCAAAGAGGTCGCTCACTGATAGGGTTACACCAGGAGGACCAGATTCTCAGCATCATAAAATACCAACACCAAGTACGTAATACAAAATTAATGGAGCAACCTATCTAATCTGTACCACTTTTCTGAGTGCTATATAATACCATAGTTTAAGCTGTACTAATAAAAGTAGAGTTTTGTGGTTGATCATGTGTTATATATATATATATATAAGTTGGTGATTTTGCAATGTTTTTATGCCACAGCTACAACGTTATGTAAAAGCATAATTAGTAACTGTTTGTTTTCTATGGGAATTGTCTTTGCTCTGCTTTGGTTAATCTATTTTTCTTTTGTATTTGTTTTGTGTGTGCGCGTTTTTTTTTTCCAATTTAATTTTCCGGCAAGATATTTTTGGTTTTCCCAGTTTATTAAACTACCCAATTAATTTTTTTCCCCATGAAAAAGATCATTTAATACTTAATTTGAAGTCTAACAGGTAGAAAGATAAACACTAAATAATTTATAGGACAATTTAATTATTCTCATAATGATAATAATGGAATACAACTGATGTGCAACTGCCACACCACAACTATGTAGCTCTTTCATATTTTTAATCGGTCAAAATTAAGCTGCCACATCATTTGAAAACTCACAATTTGTGATGGAAAACCTTGTTTTTCTAATTAAACGTTGTCAATAAGAAAGGCATTCCATCAAGAAGGCAATTGAACCCATAAATAGACTCGAGTAGGTCTGCTAATTTCAATACAAAAGAACTATAATCCTAAATCGTGACTTTAATTATCTTGTCGTCATTTGAATCCCTTATCCCAACTCATACTCGAGACAAGAATAATTTAGCACCCAAGGAAAGGGGAAAAGTTCCAACGTGAGCTTATTCAGATTTAGTCTTATATATATAAGACTAATTAAACCTTGTTATCTTAAAACCTAAAAGATTTTCTAATTCTATAGTTGCAATCACTAATACTCTACAACATGAATATAAGTGGCTTCTAAAAAGTTGTCACTCATGCTCTTCTTCATATTCTCAATAATACTCTTCATGATCACGAGTTTTAATACTCATGGATCAAGATGGACTACAGGTACACAATTTAGTGATCACGAGTTTCCAGACTCAAGATGGGCTACAGGTGTGCAATTTAGGCCTGAGAGAATCTCCAAGAGGGCTACACCCCATCCACCATGATATTCTTCTTTGAATTCCGCTCGTATTTCAGGTATCAAGAGAGAATCTCCAGGAGGAACGGATCCGATTCATTATTATTCGCTAAGAGGCTATAGTATAGTCTTGACGTGCAAAACTTTAAGAATTAATAATTTGAAGCGACTAATAATTTCAGTTCCGAGGCACAATTAATCCAAATGTGCCTCCTGCAGAACATTAATAGAATTTCAGTTTGAAGCGACTAGTTCCGGGAGGGCCAGATCCGGACGGTTATTAATCTTCAATAAGTGCCCAGCCTTTCACTAGGCACGTACAAATTAACAGATACATAATATGTATGAATAATAAAGACAAAATATAATTATATGAAACTATATATATTGAAAAGCTTGTTGCACACTATGTAAGCTAGTATAAAATAAGCCCCATTTACAATACTTTGATTATCATTCCAGTTTATATATTATTGCAAATGATCATTAGATATAAGGATTAATTAGGTTCCAGCATATGGTCTGTTTGCAGCTTAATTATTTTGTTTGTGCACGTACTTGATTCTATTATATAAACAAAATTCATATAATTTGTTCCCATTAACATTTATATTTTCTCGATATTTTGAGGAAATATAATTATATCATTTATCATGATTGTTCTCGATCTTCTGCTGCAAAATTACTTCCTGAGTAAATTTGTGATTTTCAATCTCAAGCTAGAACTGTTCATTACCTCTTTAAGTTTTAGAAGTACTGTTCTCATCGAAGTTTTTTAATTGTTGTACAAAAAATGTATGTTGTCCGCTTTATGTTTGTGCATATATGATGAAAGATTCATATATAGGACATAAAAAAGTGGGTGTTCTAACTATAGTTCTAAGGCTATAGCTTTTGCATAATTTTAAACCACTTTATAATTATGTCAAAGTTTCATGATTGGAATGTACATGCGGGTTGTATAGTTTTGTATCACACACACACACACACACACACACACGCACATATATGAATATATAAGACACCTGTTCAATATCATTCAAATTCCATGTACATTGCTCAAGTATAATTTTTCATGAAGAATCAAGATATATATATATATATATATATATAAATTATATAACTTATAATATAATTTATTCTCTATGTATTGATTAATTATTTTATGCAGAATTTACTTATTATTGCAATAGCATTGCACATTGCTAGCCAGTCTTATACAAGACGCTGGCGCTGCTGTTATTCTATAGGATATTGCACTCAAGATTAAGTCTTAAGCAGATATTTGGATTTCCTAAAACTTTTGAAGGACTAGCTTCTAACTGGCAGCATATTTATTCATAGTTTTGTGGCATGGACTACTCATGATGAATAGGATTTGGCCCTGCTGGACCTTGTCTCTGAATTCCGATATGATCATGGTGAATTGGATCTGGCCCTGCGGGAGATTCTCTTAATTGCCACATGAGCATCTTGATGAATTGGATCAGGTCCTCCAGGGGTTTGCTACCAAAAAACGAGCCAAACCGGCCTCCCCATGTCGCTTTCACTAGTGATCCAAACTCACCGCGACCATGAGAATGCCCTACAACATGATTAACAAACCTTCTTGGAGTCTGTCGTGACAGAGCTTGTGAACGACACTGAGAAGACCATGACAAGCAAGAACATTGACACACTTGTAGTGCCTAAATTGGCCTGTAGAGAAGACTAGGGAAGACTAATAACAACTAGTTAGCAATGGAAAAGTTAGTGCTAAAATTAGCCTGTAGAGAAGACTAGGGAAGACTAATAACAACTAGTTAGCAATGGAAAAGTTCAAGCTTGAGAGAAGATGAACCAAAATTTAGAAGCGTTTCTTAGTTATAGAATGTAAAAGAATGTTTGACATCTGAGTTGAGAGGAAAGAAGAATGTGTAATGTGTATGGTATTTATAGGGTTTAGGAGAAGATGAAGGTCGGGGTATTAATTATTTTTAGGTAGAAGAGTGAAGAATTTGTAGGAGAAGAATTTGGGAGAGGCTGTGAGATTGTTCAGTGTTAATGACATAACTATGAGGACTTTAGATGGACAAGTGAAATTTGTTTAAAACTGAATTCCAGTACTATCCCTATACTAGTTCTCTAGTGGACACCAAAGGTCACTAGCTAATTTTCAGGCAAACGTCTTGAGTTTGAGTCTCCACTTCTAAATATAAAAAATAAAGAAATTAATACTAAAAAATTCTTTAAAAGTAAAAAGTACATTTATATTACAAGGAAAGATGTTAGGGATTTCAAATACATCTTAAATAATATAGTATTTATCATATTATAAAATATTTAAAAAATTTACTCTTCATTCCGTTAAAAAATATTTAGGTTTTTTTTCTAAAATTCTAAAAATGAACCTTATATGAGTAATGCCAATAAAATTTTATCAGGTTAGTTTTGAACATATAATATAATAAATATTATTGTTTCATTTTATATATATATATATATTAATTGAATTTAAAAATTTTAATGATATGACAATTTTTCATATCATTTGAGATGTATTTGGAATTCCAAATATTTTTCTTCTGTAAAACATTTTCCCTGAAGATTCTCTCTAAAAAATATTTATAAACAGTTAAAACATATTATGTCTAATATAAAAATATACTGTGTTGTGAATCAAACATAATATTTTACAATTGTTTTTAAAATTTAGAAGATAATTTTAGAATTTATAGAACAATTTACAACTTTGTTTATCATTCATGGGGTATTAGTACACAAATAAAAAGACACTTTAAAAAGAAAAAAGAAAGAAATGGACATGATTTTACAGATAATTCAGATTGTCCAAAATAGAACATAATCTAGATGGATAGCATATATCCTAACTATTAGATTTTGTTAATCTGGTAATTAATTTCATGTCCTTATTATTCATATTTTGATTTAAAATACATTTAACCACACGTATAGAAGTTTTTTATTGATCACGTTGCCACAAAATAATTACTTAAAGAGTTAGGACAAATTAAGCAACAAATCGGTAATGATAATACAACAATAGATATATTTTCTAGGAAGAAACAAAACGACAACTAATGACTTGCTTAAAGAAGATCAAATCAAATATGGAAGCCATTAATAGTTGTAAAATTCCAGACAAGTTTTATTCTAACTCTGCATTATCCTAAACAAGCATATATTTAATATCCGTTTGAAATATTTATATAAATAGTATTTTTTAAAATTACTTTTTATTTAAATATTTTAATTAAAAAGTACTTTAATGATAAAATATTTTATGTTTGATAAAAATATAAAAATATTTTAAAAATATTTAATAATATTTAAAAAAATATTTTTTTAAAAAAGCACTTATAAGGTGTTTCTTAAAAGAAACATTTAAAGTATTTTTTTAAAAAAATACTTTAAAATTTTTTTATCAAACATATTTTAAGAAAAGCACTTTTCATTAAAAAAAAAACAGTTGTAAACGGATTTTTATTCCCACCTCAGCTATCTTCTCCTATAAATACCACGCACCTCCACACCTCTTTTCTCCAAATCAGCTCAATCACATCACGATCACTCTTATCTCTTTTTATTGGCTAGCAGACAGCTCTTCATGGCAAATTTCGGCTCAACAAAGATGTCCATGACCATTGTGCTCGTCATCGTCTTCTCGGTGTTGTTCCAGAGCTCTGAGACACAGGCTGCCGCAAGAAGGCTAGGCACTGTCGGGAATGTTGGTGCTGATTTTGGGGCACAGCTGAAGAAAGTGACGTCGCTGGATCCAAACTATCTTCATCGCCTTTATGTGGGAATCCAAAGAAAAGTTCCAGGAGGGCCAAACCCCATTCACAACCCAGGAGCTCCACCACTGGATCCATCTCTTCGTCGCTTTTATGTGGGAATCCAAAGAAAAGTTCCAGGAGGGCCAAACCCCATTCACAACCCAGGAGTTCCACCACTGGATCCATCTCTTCATCGCTTTTATGTGGGAATCCAAAGAAAAGTTCCAACAGGGCCAAACCCCATTCACAACCCAGGAGCTCCACCACTGGATCCATCTGCATAATAATAATTGACATTATTATTAAACAAAATAATAATTTGTAATAACAAATAAAATAATAATTTGTAATAACAAATAAAATAATAATTTGTAATAACATGAGCGTCCATTATTAGCTACTGTGTTCTCAGTCAGTGAGGATGATATACGCTTACCAAAAAAATATATATATATATATATATATACTATGGTTGTTCTTGGTCTCTACTATGGTCTTCTCCTACATAATTACTTGAGCAATTTGTGATTTGTGATATTTGGAACCGTTTTGTTACTAAAATTATTTTTGTATTGTTGTAAATTGTCGCCTTATCACATGTACGAAGTGTGTTTTATATAGTGTTGGTTAATTAATAAAAATAATTTAAAATCTCGTATGTAAAAGAATAAAGGTGTTGACTAACAGATGTGATTAAAATTGAAACTAAAATGAAGTTCAAAACAAATATATAATGTGATGGGACTATAATGTAAGTTTCAGAAATATGACAGTGGTAATGAAAAATTTTCAAAAATAAAAATAAAAATGATGGGCTAAATTTGACCTAGTGGCAAAATTTTGTGATTAATTTGTCACTAAAAGTATATATTTAATCTTAAAAATCTGTATTTGACATTGATTTTTAATGAGGTATATAAAATAATATCAAATTGATTTTTATTACAATATTTTATCACAGAAAATGTAAATTTTTTAAAGGAAATTTTATCATTCAAATTTAAAAGTAATTTGTGAGAAATTTTCATAGATTATCACTGAAAAAGTTTACATTTTTTGTCAACCTTGTATTATAATATGTGTGATGAATATTCTTGGACACTGTTTATAATTTATAAGTAATTTTATTACCCAAAAAATAGGAAAAATGAGGAAAATATATTCTAAACTTCTTCACCTTTAAACGTTGTCGTTTTTTCCTTCTTCACTCGTATTTCTTGCCCTGTCTTCCGCTGTCTACAATTCCCCCGTCGTGAAGTCCCATTCTCTGTACCATTCGAAACAATCTCCGGTAAGATCACCCTCCGACCCCTTTTCTCCATTTATATTGTTTTGGTAGAAAATAAAAGTTTTCCTTTCTAGATTTTATACATGCATTGGGGGTTTAGTCTGTAATTTCCTTTTCCTAACAGCAGAACGGAGGAGGGGACAACTCTGAGGTTGTCGAATGCAAGAGTACCATTCATTTCTGTGTTCGAATCAAGCTTTGGGTCAGTCATATTCTTCTTCGAATGACTTGATTTAGAGTTTATATGGATCAAATTCACTGAAATAGCTTCAATATTAGTCCACCTTACTCTCTTTCCTTTCTATCAGTTCGCACCCACCAATTTTCTTTGACTACGTCTCTTTTTCCTAGATTCTTGCATGGTTCCATATGCATTTATAGAAAATTTTAGCCTACAGTGGCTTTTTTATGTTAGATTCGTATTTTGGGACATGGTTAAATAGATGTTTAAATGATTATCTGATGAATCTTATTCTGACATAATTTGCTAAATTTTTAAAAATTTTAAATTCTTATTGGTTATGACAAACACAAATCAAACTCAGGGAGAACATGATAAAGAATTAACTCAAAGTTAATTCAATAGCAAACCTCAAGTATTGGGCCGAAAAGGTTCAAGAATCCAATAGCATCGTAAATGGGGTGACATGTCGTGGTTTCTCGTGAAATAGAAGGGCTGTTTAAATTGAGTTCTGATATACATACCCGCGTAATCGTCTTCTAGCCTTCTAGGGTTTGCTCTCAACCAGGGAAGCGGCAGCAGGAGCAGAAAAATAACAGCCATGGTTCTCAAGTATGGATATGTGATGTGTATCTGTGTTATTTGCCTTTTGTGTATGCATATGGTATTTAGATCCGAAAATGAAATGATTTCATTTATATCTCAAAGACCTACATGAAATTCTGTAATAGGCTAGATTTTGTTTCTCGATTAGGCTTCAGTTTTCTTTTCTTGTTGCTTATAATCTTCATAATCCTACCCTTGTTTGAACTATGGAGGCGAATTACCATGGTGTATGGCGTTAGATATATCCTGGGAGAGGCATCAGATTAATTCGTTCTGATTCTCAGGTAAAACTTTGTACCCAATACTATTATCTTTTACCTTGAAATGTTTTGCCTCATTTTTGTGATAGATGTCAATAATTGGAATATGTGCAGACAGTTAATGATGTTTAAATACTCAGTTTTCTCTTAGCATCTAATATCACTATCTATCAAAAATATTAAAAGAAAGCCAATATGAAAAATTTGAGTTATATTATAATAAATTTATCACTTCTTGTCCTCAAAGATGCTGGATGGTTGTTAGCCTTCCTCAGCCAAGTCATGTTTCAGTAATGAGGTTCAGGAGAAATTTTCTCCTACCTCCCCATCTTTATCTCATTTGATTGTGTATGACCTGTTTGTGAAAATTGTGTTTGCCTCAATGCTCTTTAGGATATTGCCCAAGAAGCTGTAAAGAAGAGGAGACGTGTCACTAATAAGCCTTACTCTAGGTCTATTGTGGGTGCCACCTTGGAAGTTATCTAGAAGAAGAGATCTGAGAAGCCAGAAGTTCGTGATGCTGCAAGGGAAGCATCCCCTGTTTTCTTTTGCATTTCTTGTTAATTTTTGTATAGAATATAAAGACTCCTGTTCAATTTTTGTAAATTTACATATATATAATGGAAAATGATTGGAAATTAAGTTCGTGCACACTTGCAGCATATTTGGACCATCTATCTGCATACTTTATCCTCCTCGACAGTCCGGCCTAACCACGTACTTAATTAGATCACTCCCATGTAAATAATTTTTTTCAATATAAAGAATACAATATAATTAAGCTGAAAATTAATTGTGTGCCATAGATCAGATCGATCGTGGTTGAGATCCTAGGAATGTACTTTTTTTATCTTTGTTTTTTTCCCCCAATAACGGATAGTCTATATCTTGACTTTAATATAATATTAAATTAAAGTATTATGAGGCAATATACTCCCATCCGACCCTTAAAATTCTTGTGTTTTAGGGTTGCTTGTCTAAAAATAAAAAATTTGTAAAAAGAAAAGAAAAGAAAAGAAAAGAAAGATGTATAATATATATATGAAGTTGATTTGCCTGTTTTGAGGGTCCATTTTTCAGGTATATAATATGTATTTGTTTGTAGGTCGAGATCTATATATATATATATATATAGGCAGGTGATGCTTGTTGACCTTCATATATAATGCACATGACTCGTATATATGAATTTAATTTGTTCACATTAATTCAACTATATATTAGAGCAAGGCCAATTTTCCAACCTAATTAATTAAATACCAACAAATCCACGTGCATATGTATATGTGCAACACTGTACTCATGAGTCATCATTACGACGCCACTAGCTAGCTTCAGTTTTTAATTTCAACATCACTGTACCATCTGCGATGATGTTGTGTGTCTATATCTTAAGAGTGACTTTTGTTTCCTTTCTTTATAATTATTGTAAAGTCATTTAAAATTAATTTTTTAATGGCGGTACCTAACAAAAAAGTTCAGGGCTATAATAACTGAGTTTTAAGTATGTTTATATTTATGCTTGTTATCATTAGATTTTGTTTGCCCTTCATCTTCTCATCAATGAAGCATTTTTCACACCCTCAGACAAAGAATCCGGGATGAATATCATGAAGTTGTTGAGAGAAGAGTCATTATAGGTACTATTGGTTTTGCAATGTCATTCTTTTCATATGGTTGATCTTATTGTTATTCATTGCACTTTATTTTAATTATGATTTAACAGTTACTGGTAGCAGACCAGATGAGGAGGTAAGCTTGAATCCTGATAATAGAATTTGAACTCCAACTAAATTGGATAATATTATAATCATACAATTTTTAATGAATGCCTTAGACAATTGACCACCTAATTATTACTTGACAATAAAAAAGAATTCTATCCAAGTTTGGGCTTGGTTTCAATATTTCATAAGGTGATAGTTCCAATATTTGCATTGATTGTGACAACTACTAAATGTACGATGATGATCTCTGTGCCTTATAGAACATTACCAACTACATCCTCTTTTATTTAACATATGGAGAGGTGAAAGCCTTTGACTTTTCAATATCAATATGCTAATCCATTGTCTTTAATTTTTTGCGGGTTGTTCTTGAATGCATACAAAGAGCAACAATGGTAGATTAATACATGCAAAGGGCCACTCAGTGAGTCACCTGGACAAAATTGAATATTAAATATACTATATGTTAATTTTGGAATGCTTTGGTAACTTATATTTTGTTCTTATGATGACCCTTGGACATGCAAAAGTTTAGTACATATTTTGGCTAAACTTAACATGTAACGCTTTAGGATTTGCATGTAGTAGTATGTACAGAATGGAAATAAAGGATAATTTTTCATGGAATCATGTATACCAAATGCTATGCTTCAATGAAAAATTTGCTTTTGTGTATATTAACATTTTCTATATGTTTTTTTTAAGTCTTTCATGGTATGAACATGTATACTTTACATTTAAGGTGAAATGAGAATCTCCTTATTAGTGAATATAATGGTGTGCAATTGTCGTTCTTTTTCTTTTGTTTTTTTTTATAGTAGATGTAATTTTCATATTTCAATAAATCCTCAATCTAATAAATAATAAATGAAAAAGGACAATTAAAGTGTAGTGACAAATTACACAATGTAATAAATTTGTCACAAAAAGCAGTAATACTGGAGTAATGAGTTACGAAACAAGTAGTGACGAATATTTGTCATTAATATCCTACAGTGATGAAACAAATATGGTTACTATATTATCAACTCATAATGAAAATTATTTGTGTTAAATGAAATTCGACATTGATATTTTTTGTGACAATTTTAATTATCACTTATAGTTAATGTCACAAACGTTACCTATGTGATAGATACTTTCAGTGTCAACAACCATTGTCACTATTATATATTGTGATAATATTACGCAATGTTACAAATAATATTAGTGACAAAAATGTTTGTCACAGTGACATTTAGTGTCAACAATACATTTCATTGGTGACAAATAATGTGGATTCAGTGATAAATTTTAAACCTTATTGTGATAAATTTTTTTGACACAAATGTCTAAGAGTCAGTGACAAAATAAAAACTTATCACAAGTAAATGGATATCAGTGATGTTACCATTTGATTGTCACTAAAGTAGAATTAGTATTTACTTTTTTATGTCTACCTAGTGACAATCAATTTTTGTCACATATATAAATACAGTGACAAAAAATAGGATTCAATGACAAATTTTGCATTGTCATAGTTCAAATTTTTTGTAGTGTAATTTTTCCTAAATTTTGTTTTGGAAGAGAATGTGGTAATAAATAATTAAGGATTATAAATAAAAATTTTGAGCAGATAGAACCATTCCCCAACATTGTGTAATTGCTAAGAAAATTAATTGAGTCTAATTTCGTTATGTTGTAATTAAATTTTGTATATGGCCTGGGGAGTTTTTACAGTAACAATCCACTTCGTAGCAGTCTTTTTGGGATATATCAAACAATCTCTTATATATAAAATACTTAATTAATTAATAGATGGGATAATTTGATATTATTAGCGTTTAAAAGAAGAGATTGCTTGAAAAAATAGTTTTGGAATTTACCATTAATTTCAAATTTTAATTTGCATTAAATAGAACTTAATTATCCAAATCAATTCCTAATTTAATTAATTATTCTTGATATATTTTATGATTGGTTTTTTTTAGCTTTTATTATTTATATTTATGACTTAATATTAACGTATAGATTTTATTGGCGATCAATTTTTGTGACGTTCAAACATGGAAGGCATTAGGCAGGTGGAATTCCCAGCCAAACACACTTTTGAGTTATTCTAATTCTGCGATATCCTCACCAAGCAAGTTGAGTATTTTTAGCGAGCTAGAAATTTATTGGAAAGACAGAAAGGTTTTGCTGGGGTTTATTTGAACCAAATACCTTAGTATATATATGGAAGGAATATCCAAGCAAATCAACATTGATTGCCCATCATAAAATTCATGGTGCAAATGGTGGATCTCAATTTTGTGTTTACTATTTTATGGACTCCAAATCAAACATATATTGAAATAAATGATCAATATCTGTGTCAGATCATATATAGTTCCTAAGTTGGAAAATAATCGACTTCGAAACAAATTAAAAAAAAAATTTACAGAATTAAAATGGCTTACTTCCTTTTATGTTCCTTGTTTTCATAAAATATATATACACACATCAATAATAAGAAAAGCAAAATGCCCAATATAAAATTTCATGGTGGATGTCAGTTTGGGTTCACAATTTTATGTGATCATGTCAAACATAATGAAACCAATGGCCATGATGTGTGCCGAATCATATGAAGTTGTAAAAATTGAAAATAATTTACATAAAAAATGGAAGGAAAATGCGGATTCCAAAATTCATATTTGAGATTCCAAATGCATAAAAAATGATACGACAAACGTCATATTATTGATAATTTCCAACTAATTTAACTAAAAATTAAGAAAAAATAATAATATTTTTATATGATTAATGGATCCAAAACTGATATGGAAAAAAATTATACATATTAGTTTTTTTTTAACATGGTAAGGAGTAAATTTTTTTTATATTTTTATTTACTATATTATTTAAAATGCATTTAGAATACCAAAATTTAGAATTTTAAAATTTAAAATCCGTATCAGAAAGATATTTGAGATCTCATATAACTTTCATCAATCAAACCAAGTTCGTTGGTGTTTAATTTTATGGGTAAGAATCACTCACAAGAGACACACTCTCTTTATATATTTATACATATATTTATAGGGAGAGTTGCTTCTCTGATAATTATGCTAGAATTGATTGAGTTCATATTTATACCCTCTTCGTAGGAGAGAAAAATGGAACAAAAACACACATGACATGTTACATTTTCCCTAGAGAAATTAAAAGTTGTACATATATATAAATATTCAAGTGCTTTGATTTCTTATTCGTTTGCACTCTCAATTTTATTTCAGAACAATCTTATTGTAATTATTTATTTCATGATCGATCGTCCACTATTATTAAAAAGCAGCCGGTGGTGGTCTTGGGTTGATAATGGGACTTGGCCCAGACGGTTGAGTTTTCCCCCTCAATATTCCAAATTGATATTGCACCGACTTAATTTCATCTGAAGAACTTAGTCCTCCAGTCTTCACCTCTTCAACAAAATCACCATGAAAATTACTGACAGCGCCTAATTGTCTCGTAGCTTGTGTCTGAGAGCTCGAAAACAACACTACAAAACAATGATGCTCAGCAGCATTGTCGACATCTTCGTAGCTGCAGCCATTGAAGAAGACCAGCTAGCTAGCAGAGTACGTACTTAGATTAATAGAGCTTTAGAGAATTGTAGTGGACTATGATCAAGAGCAAATGAGAAGTGGATGTGGTATTTATAGGAGGAGCAAGTTCAAATAAGTAGCAGTATTTTTAGTGAGGAAATATTGAAGAAGAAATCGGAAAGACATCCAATACGAACCATTTGTATGGAAAGAAGCTGTTCATATAAGCTAGTTTATACAGGATAGTTTTAATTATGTTATATTTTATTATACAAACTGACAAGTACAGATAGGAAGAAAATATGCTTCCGAGCAAAAACAGATCTGTTTCCCAACATAAAAATTCATAGTGGGTTTCAGTTTTTGGTTTATTATTTTATATGTCATGCCAACATAATGAAACCAAAACCCAATACGTGTCAAATATAGTCTCTTAATTAAGTTGAAAAATAATCTAGTTTTTAAGAAGGATTTTTGGCACTAATGCTCATGAATTGTGTCCTAAGTTGTAAATTATTCTCTAAACTATAAAATTAACATAAATACTCCGAATTTTAAAAACAATTGTAAATTTTTTTTGATTTATAAATGCAATATACTTTTAGTTATTCAGATAGACTATTTTTTTTATGTTGAAAGCTGAGACAAATGATAGTGAGTGAAAAAATAATTAATTTGAATTGGTCACACAAAAAAAAATTTTTTAATATTTAAAAACTATTATTTAAGTAATATACTGTATTTATGAGTTAGGATTAATTTTTAATTATTTTTAAAATTTAGAGGTATTAATTTTAATATCTTGATTTATGAGACAATTTGAAATTTGGTGTAAATTATAAGAGCATTAATGTTAAAAATCCTAAAAAAACAAAAAAGGAAAAGTAATCTTATAGGATTAAAGTTGTTTCCTTCCTTTCTTGAATTTGTACCATATCATGATATTTATATAGGAAAATATTCATCCAATAAAAAAAAAAAAAGAGAGAAAAATTAGAAAGTATTCTAAACATACTTTTCTCTGTAAACTTTACTTACTTTGTTATTTTAATCTATACATAGAACGCATTTCAACTAACTAAACTCTCGATTCAATAATAAATTTGTAATTGCCTTATTTTAATTTCTTAAAAGTTTATATTATTTTTCTACTCACAGTTTAAATGAATAAACAAAAATTAATAAATAAAATCTAATTAGGAAAAAGTGAACCGGTAAAATAAATTTAGAATTAATTTCGCCATTAGTCCTTGAACTTGCACTTTGATTCTCATGTGAGACTTTACCTATAGTATAATTATTCACACGTAATGACATACGTAATAAAAGGAAATAGTAATAATGTTCAATTCACGATCATGTTGATGTGTAATGATATCAGAAAAAAAAAAAAAAAAATACCAAAAGCTCAATGTTATAATGCCACATACTAAATACAAGGTGAACTTTTACATTGGCAAATTTTATTTTTCTTAGAATTTTTTTTTTTACATATTTTTCCAAGCATTAGTGTCAATGTTATGTGTCCAAAAAGGCTCAGTAGTCAATTTAGAATGAATTTTGTAAGCCTAATTATTGAAGAGTAAAAGAGTAAACCCAAAACTCTGTGTTTTTGGTTGATATAAAACTTTTGACTTGGACCCATTTTAGTTTATAAGGCTTGGCCCACTTTAAAGGTTCATGAGCCCATACATATAATAAAAAGTGGGTTTTGTGCCACAAGTGCCATTCTTTTTAAACCCAAATAAAGCCCAAAGGCCTAAAAGATAATCAAGCCCATGTAGATGTATTTTATATTCAACCTTTTTTTTGGGCAGAGTTTTTTGTCCTTTTTCTTCTTTTTTTTTCTTATATGATAAATCCCCAAATTAGCTATTGTTTTACTTGAGAGTAAACCCATCTCATTAAAGTCATTGGAATTGGATTTCCTTAAACCCTTTTTTTTTTTTTGGGGTTTAAACTTTTCTTTTTTGAGGGTCAACTTTTTCTTGATATTTCTCTTTGTTGATTTCTTTTAGAGTTGAAAGCAATTAAAAATGAAAAAAGGACCACTTTAATGATATCACATTTTCACTAGCTCACCTTTTCAATCCCCCTTATTCATTTCGGGTTAAACTTTTCGAATTCTAATAAATGGATTAGGGTTTGGATCATCCATGTTATCTACCCTCCAACCCAATTTACATCTCTCCTAGAATACCTGCAACCTCATCACCAACCGACATATCGGCGCGTGGAAAAGGTTTGGCCGGAGATTCAACTACGCAATCTCCGAGACTAAACCTCACGTACCTTCATAGCGCTTGGGACGATTCTTCAAACATTCGCAAATAAGACTCCGCGCCATAAATCAAATATTTATTCCACTCGCGACTCTCCTCACGTAGGACTTTCGCCGCTGTGGTATTAGTCCGTGTAATACACGCTCCTTAAACTTCGCGTTAGTCAAGCCTCCACACCCGTGCTATGATACTTCCGGGGCACGACTCTTTCTGTGCACCCACACGCTTCGACCACTTCGTTGCGCCACACGAAGCGTCTGCCGCCGTACACCTGTAAGATAAGGATAGAGAGAGAGGAACGCACACACACAGACACTGTGCGCGAGTTTTAGAGAGAGAAAGTAGAGAGATCGATAGAGAGAGAGCGAGATCTGATCGAGAGGAAAAAGGTAACCAGCTCGAAACCCTACTATTCTTGTAAGCCCTAACTCTCTCTGTCTGTGTCTCTGCGTGTGAAATACGTATATACGAACTTAATATATGTGTGTATTTGTGTGTGTATATGCATGTTCGTCTGCGTTTGATGAAAGGAGGTTCGTGTAAGCCCTAGGGGATTGTTGATTTTCTTGGGAGCCCTAATTCGGTTGTATGTTTGTTTGGGGGGAAAATTAGGGTTTTTGGTTATCCAATTTTTTTTTGGCGGTGGCGAAGGAAACCATAGTTTGGACTACCGGTTCGAAAATTTGATCTTTAGGGTTTCGGTTGGGTACATGTATGGCTTCGGGGCCTATGGTTGAAGGAGGAGGTGATGGAGCTAGAGAGAAGCAGAGATACACGGAGAGCAAGGTATATACAAGAAAAGCTTTCAAAGGCCTAAAGAGGAACAACATCACTAGTGCTAACACAAACGCCAACGCCAACACCAACACCAACACCAACACCAATACCGCCATAGTCGCTGCCACAGCCACTGCTAACGCCACCAACGACAATAATGAGACTAACAAAGATAACGAGAAGAACAACAATGAAAATTCGACTCAGCCACCGGCGCAGACCTTGGCGTCTGCCGAAGATGGGAATTTGACTCAGCAGCGGCTAATTTCTAGATTAGACGCTGCTTCTGACGATTCTTCCAGCCTGAATCGACAGCAGGTCACTGCTGGTGTGGAAACGAACGCTAACGCTAGGGACCCACCTGCAGGAAATGGCCCCGTGAAGCCTGAGTCGGAGAACCGGGTTAAGATCACTTTGGCTTCGAAGTCGAAGCAGGAAATGCGTGAACTTCGGAGGAAGCTTGAGAGCGAGCTAGAAACTGTGCGTAGTCTGGTGAAGAGGATAGAAGCGAAACAGGGGCAGGTTGGTGGGCACAGTCATTCGCATGTGTCGGCAAATGATGGGGTTAATAATGGCGGAGGAAAGCGGGTTCACTCCGAGGTGGCTTCTGTTGGTGTTCCGCGTGAAGTTACTAGGCCTTTGCATCAGTTGAGCATATCAGTGTTGGAGAATAGTCAAGGCGTGAGTGAAAACGTAGAGAAAGAAAAGAGGACACCCAAGGCCAACCAATTTTATCGTAACTCAGAGTTCTTACTGGCGAAGGATAAGTTTCCGCCAGCAGAGAGCAACAAAAAGTCAAAATTGAATGGGAAGAAGCAAGGTGGGGGAGACTTGGGAAATGGGTTTGGAATGGGTACCAAGTTTTTCAAGAGTTGTAGCTCCTTGCTTGAGAAATTGGTGAAGCACAAACATGGCTGGGTGTTTGATCATCCTGTAGATGCAGAGGAGCTAGGTTTGCATGATTATCATATCATTATAAAAAATCCAATGGACTTGGGTACTGTTAAATCGAGGTTGAACAAGAATTGGTACAAGTCACCAAAAGAATTTGCAGAGGATGTGAGACTTACATTTCGAAATGCAATGACCTATAATCCGAAGGGGCAGGATGTTCATGTCATGGCTGAGCAGCTATCAACGATTTTCGAGGAGAGGTGGGCTATAATAGAGTCAGATTATAATCGTGAGATGAGATTTGGATTTGATTATGGGATGGGGATTCCTACACCTACATCAAGAAAGGCTCCTCCACCACTGCCACCTCCTCTTGATATGAGAAGGGTTTTGGATAGATCAGAATCAATGACACATCCTATTGATCCCAAGATGAAGCCCATGAGTATTACTCCTACAAGTAGGACTCCTGCTTTGAAGAAGCCTAAGGCAAAAGATCCTCATAAAAGGGACATGACTTATGAGGAAAAGCAAAAACTCAGCACAAACCTTCAGAATTTACCTTCAGAGAAGCTAGATGCCATTGTGCAGATCATCAAGAAGAGGAATTCACAACTTTTTCAGCATGATGATGAAATAGAAGTGGACATTGATAGTGTGGATGCTGAGACACTCTGGGAACTTGATAGGTTTGTAACCAACTACAAGAAGAGTTTGAGCAAAAACAAGCGAAAAGCTGAACTAGCTCTGCAAAAGAGACAAGCAGCTTCGCAAAACGTCCTGGAGAAGGTAAAGCCATGAATCATAATTTATCATCTCTGTACCTTTTTGTGGTGGCAATGGCTGTTATTAAATACATAACTTTTCTTCTTTTCTTTACAGGCACAGGCTCAAGTTGTGCCTCAGGTGCCAAAAGAAAGCAAAACAGGTAAAAATTCTCTGGGAACTTGATAAATTGATCATGTTGATGTTAGCGACTACCTGTATAAACTGAGAATTTGATAATTGCTATGTCTGCAAGCAGATGAAAAGATTGTTTCATCTACATCCCGTTCGAGGGGATAATGAAGGTGATAATAGGAGTAGGTCAAGTAGTTCAAGCAGCTCTAGCAGTGATTCAGGATCTTCCTCAAGTGGTATTGTGATACTTATTTTTGCTTGCATATATATATATATATATATCTTGATTTTTCATCTGTCCATATATTTTTGTGTATTTAAAGATTTATCTTGTTCAATTGAAGTTGTTTTTTCTATTATTTTTATTAGACCTTTTTTTTACTCGCTCATCGTGTAAATATATTTTGATGTTGCAGACTCTGATAGCGAAAGTTCATCAGCATCTGGATCTGATGCAGGTTCGCCTAGAACATGATTGTTCCCTTGTTAGGTACTATCCTTATTGAAAGTTTGCTCAAGTTTTATCTCCCAGTTATGTAGGTTTTGTTTTTTGCGTGTTAATAACTTCCATATCCTGTTTTGTTTATTCTGTCTCTTTTCAAAATATTCTCTCTTAATGTGTTCATCGTTCTGATTCTATATGGCTTTGAAGTTATATGGACTTAGCATTTTTGAATTTGCTATTGATTCATATTGATTTCATTGAATGTGATTATATTGAGGTTTTTTTCTATATTCCATGCTGTTATATTGAGGTAGTCTTGAGCAGTCAGTAAATGATTGTCACTTGAATTCTTATTTTAGTTGCTTCTAAATTCTAATCAATTTGAACTACAGAGACTATTTTTGTTTTTTGCGTGTTAATAACTTCCATATCCTGTTTTGTTTATTCTGTCTCTTTTCAAAATATTCTCTCTTAATGTGTTCATCGTTCTGATTCTATATGGCTTTGAAGTTATATGGACTTAGCATTTTGAATTTGCTATTGATTCATATTGATTTCATTGAATGTGATTATATTGAGGTTTTTCTATATTCCATGCTGTTATATTGAGGTAGTCTTGAGCAGTCAGTAAATGATTGTCACTTGAATTCTTATTTTAGTTGCTTCTAAATTCTAATCAATTTGAACTACAGAGACTATTTATGTGATAATATTTTGTGTTGCAGTCTTTAGTTGTTGGTTAAGTATGATGGCTTACAATTGTGATGGTAAAATTCTTTTGTGCTCAACTAGTGTGTGAATTTGCCAATGAGGGGGAAGTTGGTAGGGATTGTTTGCTTCACTTGCAAGGCTTATGTTTGATTCCCGCTGCCAGCAATCCCTCCTGGACAGGGGTACCCTCCCCTCACCTATACTCTTTTCTACAAAAAAAAAACTTGTGTGTTAGTTTTGATTTCCATGCATTTAAACCAGGTGAGTTTTAGTTGTTTTTCCTCATTGACATTTCTCACATGATCATTAATCTTGGTTTAGTTGTTAAGAAGTATGGCGGTCAGGATTAGAATGTGACATCTTTTTACCTGCCAAAGAGCATTTAGCCTAACATATGACTTGATTCTTTTATGTGTTGGCATTTCTGTTTTTCTAGTATTGCTTGGGGCATTTCTTTTTACCTTTTTTTTTTAAAAAAATTCTGCTCTGTTCTTTTTTGTTTTTTGTTCCTTTTTTTTTTTTTTTTTTAAATTTTGGGTGGTAGAGAGAAGGGAGTTTAATGAATGTCTGATGAAATCCTGATGATAATATTTCCTACATGATTCATCTTGATATATTGAAACATAGTTGTGACGCCATGACACCCTTTTTTTGCCAGACATTTGGCATTACTTATTTGACTTGTCTTGCTGAGTATGTGGCCCCATTTGTCTATGGTGATAGAGAAGATGAGGATTGGGAATGGTTGTGTGGGTGGGATATGAATCACTTGGGTTTTATGTTTTAAAGGTTCTTTTGTTCCACCAGAGGTTTGAATGAGGGGAAAATTGACTCAAAATAACTTTAAAGAATTCAAATCTCTTGTGATCTTAGCCAACCTTGTATGACATATAAAGCTCTCTGGGATTCTACTGGAATGTGGCCTAAACTGAGAGAGAATGGATTAGTTGAGACTTGCAGAAAGTTTTGTAAGATACTTATAAATGGTTAGAAATTCTTTGTTCTTTATAAAAGTTTGATGCCTTGAAGTTCCGTACATGAACTCATCTTAATCTGTGTGCTTCTAGCAAGACTGGGAACTCCCAGCACTTTACTTTGGAATTGGTAATTACTTAGCTTTCACGTTAAAACTTAAGTATTGAGTTAAGCATTTGAAGATAGTTAATTTTTTCTAATTCCTTTTCTCTGATGTGGTGATAAAAAACAAATTACAAAGGATAAAGGCCCTCGTAATTTAGTACAAGACAAGCTTTCTTCATGTTTCTTCGTTGCTTAGCTTTACTTGGCAAGATGACATAAGCAAATCACTTTGAAGATATGAGAGTTTTTGGACCCTGGAAAAGTAATAGCATAGACCCAAATTAAAAATTTAATTTTCAATCCATATCTAACACTCCTAGCCAAGTCTGTGTAGCACTGGTTGCTTATGTCTGTAACTGTGACCGTGTGTTGGTATAGACATGTTTAGAGTTATTGAGTGACATATCCTGTAGTTTCTCGTGTTGCCCCGAGTTCATATTTATTTATTTGACCAGAATGGAATCCCTTTACATCTACCTCTTAGTAGAAGAAATGCAAAAGGTGGTAGAGGTGAAGCCTATCCCAAATCAAGTGATTCATCAGTTCTATTAAGCAAAATTGTTGCACCAGCCTCTTTTCTCTCCTGCCTCTCTATGAAACTTACAATCTTAACGAAAACACACTTTCTCATGGACGAAATAATCCATTATCACTTCATGAGTCGTTAATTTTCTTTGAATTGTGGGTTCTAATATATTTATTGGCTGCTGCTACTTCATATTTCACATTAAATCAGTGTTTGGGCTCTTTTTGCCTGTGAGATTTGGTGTGTAGGTTTTGAATAACTGGATCTTAATATAGAAAACTATGTACACAATACCAATTCAAATCAATCTAAAACAACGCATACCATCTAGAAACTACTCAAAATAGTTTAGAATTTTAAACTTGCACCCTGTGGTAGTGATTGTTAGGTTTCCCTTCCCTTTAATCACATCATATTACAGGGAACAAGGAAATCATTTTGTGATTTGTCAGAGGGATTTTGTAAATCACGATAGTGGTTCCCAGTTTATGGAATGAAGTAACAAGTTTTTTGCGAAAGTAAGATTAAAATTTTCTGTGTAAACTTGTATGGCCAGATTATATAATGAGGCTTTATTTTGATTGTTGATCATCTTGAGGGCATGTACCCATCATTATGTTAATTTAGTGGGCTAGTTATTTTTCGTGGAACGATTAATATTGATGGAAGGTATTTGAACTTTAAAAATTTAATATTAGGAATTCTTAAATGCAAATTCTTGACACATCTTGTAAATGTTTTAAAGATCATGTGGTTTGAAATTTTCACCACATTTTTGCCAATGGGTTATGGATTATTGACTGCATTTTTTCTATTTCTCTTCCTCTTTTGGCTGTTAACATGTAGTGTGTTATTTACTGACAATCTGTAGCGTGGACATTTTTATTGTACAATCTCGGTGAACTACTTGTTTGTACGGAATTTTATGGCTTATAACTTGCTAGTTTCGGATGTCTGGGTTGACTGCGTGGAAACAATTTGTGTTATCTTTTGTTCTCAGATTTCATGTGTTTGATTTCTAGTTAATTTTTATGATTACCCATATGGTATGCTTGCAACGAGCAAAATTTCTAACCATGATTTTGTTTACATGGCAGATCTCAGATATCCACGTTAGATGATGATTCTGTATTTGATGAGGTGAATTGACAGACTATGGTTTTTGAATCTGCAATCTGGTGTACAGTTGAAATGTTGTCAGGGCCACCGACCATCCTGCCCTGCATATTAGACCCCTCTCTCACCATTGCTGGAATTAGTGCCTTTCGTATTCTCTGTGGGTTGCCCCATTTGTCTTTATTACAGATTTGTATAATATTGGTAGAATGCAGTCATAAATTAGATTACAGTTGGGTCTGTTTTGCATAATCACGGTGTACATTGCTAACTACTGCTGTCTACTCGACTAAGTTTCAGTGACTTTTGTCTTTGGTTTGGTACCTGGCAGATTCAGGATTCTTTGGTGGTCTTATAACAGGGGATAGTCTGTGTTCAAGTTGATTAAGTCATAATTCTCCTTTCAATGTGTGCATCTGTTACTTTTTCATTTGTTTTCAGTACTGTATTTTAGCTACAAGATTAACCACTTATGTATATATGTGGACAATGAAGCCGGATCCATAAGCCGTGCAAGTATTATTTATTCTTGAATCTTTCTTGGATGGGCTTATGGATCGTAATAGTTGTTAAAGGTTTTGTAACATTTAAATATGTTTCGGGTCATGACAAAACTAAAACTAAGTTTTATTTTAATTAACTTTTTCATTTTACTGTAGAAAAAAAATTAAATTGCTTACAAAGTGAAAGGTTAAACTGATATTCGACCGCTTTTGACATTGAGGTATAGACCTTGGTCGAGGTATTGAGCTCGTTTGACATTGCGTGCTCTGAGCTTGACATCGTGTGCCCCAACTTTGATATTCTGTACCCTTGAGTTTGACCGCGGTTGATGTTGGGTTTGATATCGTATCTCCTGAGTTCGATCGTGTTCGACATTGCGTATTTCGAATTCAAATGTGTTCGAGATCGTATACCCCATGTTTGCCCACGCTGGATATTGTGTACTCACAGTTCGATCGCGTTTGATATTGCGTAACCCCATTCGATATTGTCTTTCTCGAGTTCAACTGCATTCGACATCGCATCTTCCAAACTCAACTGACATTACGTATTCTGAATTCGACCACGTTCAACATCTGTGAACCTGGTGTTCAACTGCGTTCGACTGATTTAATTATGAAGAAGAGGAACTAATTTTTATTTTTATCAATTTTTTTTGTTAAAAACAAAACTTCTCCGTGTAATTAACCAATATTTGTCTTCTTTTTTTCAGCCAAAAATATATATATATTTGTCAGTTTTTCGTGTAGATATGAATAATAGTAACAGCAAAATCAGCCAAGCATTCGTGAAAACAAGCAAAACAAAAATTGAAAAACCCCCAAAATTTGAAGAAGAATCGAGTAAATCAGCCACATGAACATGCAGCTTCTCAGACTCAAAGCCACTTTCTTACCAGCGCTACACTGCTCTTTACGCTCTTCTCTCCCTCCTTTACACTTCAATCCCAAGTCCTTCTTCTTCTTCTTCTTCTTCTTCTTCTTCTTCTTCTGCGCAGTATTCACCGTGGTCTGGTCTTCAAACCTGGAGGGAGAGCCCGCTCAACGAAGATCGCCTGTGGGGACCCAATGGTCCCGAACCTCTACTTCCACAATCGCAACATTCAGCCACTGATGCGTATGATTGGTCGGCGGTGTCATCTGCTTCCTCTCTTGCGGAGCTCGGTGCTATTGTTCTCTCCACCAGTGACCCTCTCGCCAAGTCCAGGCTTTCCCACCTCGCTTACTCCAAATGGCGCTTAGAGAATCTCCCACTTGGCGTCTGTGAACCGCCTTCTCGCCCAGCTCGCCCTCCCAAACCTGAATTGGTTCGTTCTTTTCCCTTTTCCAGGGCGCTTCAGTTCTTTAATTGCTTTCTTTTTATTGGGATTCTGTCTTCCTGATTGACTTGTAGAAAAGCAATGGGATTGCAATTTAATAATTTGTTTTATGTCTGTTTTGAATTTGTTCTATGAGTTAATCATATTTGTTATGTATGTAAAAGACTCAAATTTTGGACAATAGATTACATAATGATATATTAAAAGAAGAAACTTTATGTGTCTTCTATCACCCTGATGATTTAGTGATGTTGAAAGAAGAAACTTTATTTATGTCTTCTATCATCCTGATGATTTAGTAATGTTTGTGTTGCCAATCTATTAATTAATTCTTATTCTCTAGTTATATTTCTTTCCTGTTTCTCGTTTTTGGACTTTATAGTAATTACAGCTGATTGTTCCAATTTAACTATTTGTTTTTTTATACTGGAATTTAAATGTGGATGTTTCACAATTTTTATTTTTTTTAGTAATAAAAAAAATTCACAATTTGGTGGATTAGGAATTGAACATTTGTTATTAATTATTGAGTGTATGTTCTTCATCTTGGTTAACTTCTAAGAAGATTGTATTCATTTCTTGGCATTACTTGTGATGTTTTATATTCAAGTTTCTTCTATATGAGTGTTCATTTATGCCTTTGTTCCTCTTCATTAAATTCAGGTATCCCCAAAGGAAATTCCAGCTCCCAAAAACTCAGGGTTGCCGCTTAATGCTTATATGCTTCATAATCTTGCTCATGTGGAGCTAAATGCTATTGATTTGGCATGGGACACTGTTGTTCGGTTTTCATCGTTTAGTAAAATTCTTGGGGAGGGATTTTTTGCTGACTTTGCTCATGTCGCTGACGAAGAGAGTCGCCATTTTGGTTGGTGTTCTCAGAGACTTGCTGAACTTGGTTACAAGTGAGTGGAGTGGTTAATCTGGATAAGTAACTATTTCTTATTCTTGAGCTGACTTCTAGTTCTTCTCTATACCAAGATATGGAGATATGCCTGCTCATAATTTGCTTTGGAGGGAGTGTGAGAAATCATCTGACAGTGTTGCTGCACGTTTGGCATCAATCCCACTTGTCCAGGTAGTCTTTTTGCATTCTCTTTACACATCATCAATTCCTTGCTTAAACTTGATACATAGATGGCCTGCATTTATTAATTATTTGCTTTTTCATTAAAAAGGACCGTGTAATTGTAGTTATTGCAATATTAGCTATAGACAGTTTCCATATAATTCGCTTCAGTTGTGACATCCTCAAAATTCTCTAGAAGTTATATATTGCTATTAAGTTTTTTTTTTTCTCCATAAAGTTCCTTAATATGAGTAAGACTTCTGTACATTTTAGTTTACGTTTGACAATGGGAATTTCATATGTTTCTTCTCATGGTGTAGGAAGCTAGAGGACTTGATGCTGGGCCACGACTTGTTCAAAAATTGGTTGGCTTTGGAGATCTCAGGACGTCAAAAGTTGTAGCTAGAATTGCTGATGAAGAAGTTGCACATGTAGCTGTTGGTGTCTATTGGTTTGTCGATGTCTGTCAGAAAATGGGTTGTGCTCCATGCTCAACTTTTAAAGGTTTGGTAGCATTTCCTTTTCTGTGTATACTCTCTTGTGCTAATAATTGCAAGGTATGTGAGGATCCATGTGAAGCGATTCTGGATAACATGCAGACCTGTTAAAGGAATACAATGTGGAGTTGAAAGGACCATTCAATTATTCAGCTCGCGACGAAGCTGGCATTCCTCGTGATTGGTAAGAAAATCGTACTTATTTTGTGGTTCCTTTGGACTTGGGAAGACTTGCAGGGATTTGGGAACTAAGTATTGCTTCAAAACCAAACTTAAGTTTCATTTACTTATTTTTTGTGCAACCAGACAGAACACGAATGGATTTTCTCTCTTTACACGCATCAAATGTCTGTCATTGACAAGTTCTTCTTCACCTGCTGTCTAGGTATGATTTATCATCATGTACAAACAAACTGGACAAGAGTGAGCAGCTATCCACAGTAAGTGATCTAAGCAATTAAACATCTTGTGCATAATTTGAGAGATTTAGGGTTTTTTTTGTTTCCTTTTTGTTCTGGTCTTTTTGTTTTTTGAAAGTTTAATGTTGAGAGTATGTAACATACTGTATTATACAGGTTTGTAAGAGGCTTACTTATGTAACGTACCATGTATTATACAGGTTTACAAGAGGCTTGCTTCCATCATTTCCTTGGAGAGTGAGAACTCAAGTTTGAAAGGGCATTCTGGATGATTTCCCGTGAAAAGTAGTAATCACTCACGCTTGGCAAGTGGTATGCAATAGCTTCTTCCCTACTAAGCTTTTCCTGTTTCAATTTTTTTTCTTTTCTTTTCTTTTCTTTTGTCTATGGAAGAATTTGAAAGCCATCTACTGACCTCGACGATGTTTCGAACATAAACATGTTATCCTCTTCCAAATTTCTTAATTTTCCTTTATGGTTCAACAGAAGAATTGAAGCACAGGCTGTCAGGAAGTCTGGTACATGTTTTTATTTTTACTTATTTTTATTTTATTTTTGTTTTTATTTCTTCTCGTTTGTTCGCTGCTTCTACAGCTAATTATTGTAAATCCTGTCTAATACTATGTCTTTCTCTGATTCTGAAAGTTCGTCTGTACTTCTTTCTTTCTCTAGTCATCCAAATGGTAGATAATCTTGTTTAATGAATCATCAAATACATATTAGCCACAAACTAAAAATAGATAATCCATATAATAGGCATGTTCTATATGCTGCATTCTATGATCCAACCCTTTTTAAATGAAACCTTAATGAAACTAATTTCAGGTAAATATTTACGGTCCATGAGTTTATATGTGGAGCTTTGATATAAGTATTTCATATTTGTTGGTCTCTTAATTGCTCGGAGCATCTCCAATAGCTCTGTCTATTGCTAGAAAAATTATACCACATCAGATAAATAGACAAAGGGCTTTTAATTGCTAGAAAAATTATATCACATCAGGCTTTTAAAACCTCGCCAATGGTTCTTACAAGGGGTCCGATAAAGGTGATATGTCCAAAAAAAAAAATAGAGATTGTGTGGGAAACTGTCTAGCTATAGAAGCTCTGTTAAACAATCTGAATTCAAAAATTGATTATTTTTATTAATTTTTGTTGAAATAATTAATTTTAATTAAATATAACTTTAAAAATTAAATTACACGTCGTTAACCTATTAGAGGGTTAATATTTAAATTTATTGTCTATTAAATAGACATTTATCACAAAAGCGATAAGGTCTTTCATATTCTATGCTACTACTTGAATGAACAGAACCATTGGACATTGCACCATTGGAAATGCCCTCACCATTACCTCCATTACAGTGCAGAGAGCTAAACCACTGTTGCTATTGCAAATGATTGAATGGAAAAATAAGAGAGTAATTGCTCTTCTGAGATAATTTCATGCTAGAAGCCTCATATTTGATCATGTATTTAAACTTGTATTCTATTTTAAAATTAGAAATAACAAAAGAAATATATTTTTACAACAATTTGTACTTTTAAGATTGTTAAATATACTTCTAATATATGATGGAACTAATTTTTAATATATATATATATATATATAAATGATGTACTGGATGACATCGCTTAGTACGTTTATGCGTGAAAATGAAAAAAATAATACATATTTTTATTAAATGTGGAGTTTATAACCATCCTTTAGCAATTTGGCTGAGGGGTGCATTGTTGTTGCATCGATGATTATAGGCCGTCATATTTAATAAAATGTATGTTATTTTTTTAATTTTTTTATGTAGGATATACTGAACGATGTCGTCCAATACATCAATTCTATATATATTATTAATTACCTCCAGACCTTCATGTGCTTTTAAACATGAAGCAAGAAGTCTAAATATCTTAAATAGCAAAATGGTTTTTATACTAGTTTAAGCCGGTTTTTACCATTTTAAGTCCTAGTTAACCCACTTTAAAGCTTGCTTGAATTTCTTTCAAAACAAAAGCTTGCTTGAATTCATAAAATACGCAACTTGCATAAGTGTTTTTTTTGTGGCTTGCAAGCATTAATTAAATAATGAAAACATGTCATAACCGAATTTAAATTATTCTCATGAATGAGTAATTAGGAAGCAAGATGAAGAAAAAAAAAAATGGAAGGCTTTTGAATTCTTTATTTTGTATTCAACTTCATAGCTTATCCTCAGTTTTAATATTTTCAATCAAAACCTTCAAATTAGATTTAAATTCTATAACAGTAGGTTTTCACAGTAGATGGTATATTATGAAGTTAAGGTTAAATTAGATGTTTAAAAGTATAAAATAAATAACAAAAACACAAAAACAAAACGCATATGCAAATTTACTACCAAAAAAAAAATAAAAAATTACAATATTATTTTGGATTTTTTGTGGCAATGACTCTTGAATTATCATTTAAATATATTATTTCTGAAACTTTAATTTGGTTATTATAACTCTTTAAATTTTCAATTCAATATAGAACCTCCCTACCGTCAAATCTATTATTTTTTAATATTTATTCGATAGTAAAAGTGGATTTTATAGAAATTTATGCTTTCTTCTTTATTGCTTTAAAATATGTTGTATGACAGGGAACTCATTCTGTATGTTATTTTAACTTAACAAACATTGTTCTCTCCCTCTTTTTTCTTTTCCTTTTTTTTTTTTTTTTTTGTCGTCATTGATGTTTGATGGGTTATCATAACGCTGGCATAAATTTTTTGTTATTTCCTTTCGTAGAATAATACATAACCGCAGTATAAAATTGCAAACTTTGGAATTTTCTTTCTTTTATTTTAAATCTAAGGAAATTATTTTCCTTTAGTTTTTTTTTTTTTGCTAATAAAAAAATTATTTTCCCTTGGAATAGTAAAGAATAATAATAGTAATATTAAAATTTACAAGAAATCATAGAATACATATCAGCTAAGACTTTTTATTTAGAAAGTCTAGCGTAAAGTTTACAAGGTTAGTTGATTTAGTTTGTTATCATTACTGAATCTTGGGCCAAAATCCAAGATTACGTGTCTATTCAATCTTTTATTCTTTTTCTTTCTTTCTTTTTTATTAAAGTAACATGAAAATAATAATAATATTATAAAAACAGGAATTGGTTTGGCTCCGATCAGGAGCAATAGATTATAAAAGCACAGACACAGACCCAGCAAGCAAAAAGAAATTAAATAGAGAGCCACAGAGAGAGAAGGAGAAAAGAAAAGAGTCAACAAACAGAGATCATCATCTCCGTCCGCAATCTAATTACTAGAAGCAGCACAGCTAATTCCAATAAAAAGGAAAAGCCAAGAAAGTGAAGAGAGAAAGTGCGAGATAATGTGCAGTGGAGACGGTGACTGCAGGCCTTTGGGCTTTCTTCTTGGCCTTCCCTTTGCTCTTCTCTCCCTCATAGTCTCCATCGTCGGCGTTGTTATTTGGATCGTCGGGTATAATTTTCATGCCTTTTTATTTTCTGGGCATCTCAAAGTTTCTTGCTTTTTTTATGTGATTTTCTTTCAATTTGATCATCTGGGTTTCTGTATTATTATTTGTTTTCTTCTGGGTATTTGAAATTCATCAACTTTGGTTCAATTTTCTTGCAATTCCATCATCTGGGTATCTAAAATTGACAACAAACTTTCTGTGTGATATTCATGCAACTGAATTTTCTTTCAAAGTGCCTGAAACTTTCTCGACCTTGATGTTTGGATCTGAATGGGGTTTATATTTTATTTTCTGATGGAATTTTTTGTTTGTATTTTTGGGCACAGACTGTTGTTGACATGTATATGTCCGTGTTGTTTTTGCGTGACGGTGATAGTGGAGCTGGCTCTGGAGCTAGTGAAAGCCCCAATTCATGTCATGGAGTGGTTCACTTCTCAAATCCCATGTTAATCTAATTTCTAATTACTCCAAAATAAAAGCAATGAAAAATACTTATTTAATTTTTTTTCTTAGTTTCTTGTCGGGTTTTTCTTCTAGAATTCATCTTAGGCTTTGTCTATTTTCTGTTTGATTTCCAATGTAGGTGAATTTCTGCTCTATCTGATCACTGTGATTACCTTTTTAATAATTAATATTGGATTTGAGAAAAAAAAAATAGTACTGAAGTGCTACTGGTTTTAGATGTTCATCAACGCAACTGGGATTAACTCATCTGTTTCTTTATATTTATTTATTTTTCAATATTGTTTGATTGGATAAAAAGGCATTGGAAAGATTAAAATATTCCTTTGATTCTATTGGCGATTAGATGCTTTTTGGAAGAATTTTACAGCTTTAGTAGCTTGCTTGTGTTATAAAAGAACAAAATATAAAAGAGATATTCTTTACCTTTCCTTTTTCTTTTTGGAAAAGCATCAAAACCAATTTTTAATTGTTCTAATTTTTTTTACTAATTGAAAATCACAATCCTACTAAGATAAAGAAAGCCAATCCAACTAAGGTAAAGAAAGCCATGCTTACCATTCATAATAGAAAACCAAAGAGTAATAATGTGTGTTTTCATACATTATACAATTTAATCTCTTAACTATCTTTTTGCATTTTACTTAAGCCATTCTATGAGCGCTCGTATGGCTTTAAACCAGAAGACAATTAACTAGATATACGTCCTTTTCTACATGTTAGCGAAAAGGCCTTCTTTCTTGAAAGCTTACCTCGCTGTTAGGGTTTTTTGATAGCCTCAACGCTGGAAGCATGTGGTGGACAGAGTGGGTTGCTCGTTTTTTAATGGGGCCTTGGTCCATTTCAGAAAGTTAAAGGGTATTTATGTAAAACCACATATGGGTCAGTGTTTTGTATCACTTTTTGGTATTGGGTATTTTTATTAGAGTGACAGATATTATTATATAATGCATTTTTATCATGGGTTGACCACCCTTATCCAAAAAGAAAAGGGTGGTTTCCAAGTGGCACATTGTGAGTTCAACTGCTCTGAGAGATTATTCATCAAAAAAAAAAAAAAAGAGAGAGTTTTAAAGGAACAAACAAACAGACACTGATCTGAGAGATTATGATGAACCTCTGAAACAATTCACACTATTAAGTTTATTTTCAACCTGACCAGAAGGCCGTTGGTTGGAATCCTGCTAATGAGGTATAACCCCATTTGTGCCTCATCAGAATAAAGCTGGATTAGCACCTATATGAGAGCTGGATTAGGCACTTGGATTAGGACCTATATGAGCTGGATTAGGCACTTGGATTCTACTTTACACTGTGCCTAGGCCCAATTAGAAATTAATATTTTCTTAAATTTTGTTTTAACTTTAAATTAAACAAAGTATCTTTACCTTCCCCTTAGGTTTAGCATACATACACTCCTAGACCCCAGCAACACCTTTTTCTTTTTTCATCACATACCTCCAACCCTTTTCATCATCACCTACTCCATGGAAATTGAACTGGACCTATGAAACCTTCCATCATTGTTCGAAGCTGTGTAGGTAGTGAAATTAAATTTAAGATTTATTGATGCCATGGTGAAGCTGTAGGTAGTGAAATTAATTTTAAGATCTTTTAATGTCATGGCGAAGCTGTATAGGTAGTGAAATTAAATTTGGAGTCTTTTGATGCCAGTGAAATTAAATTTAAAATCTTTTGATGCCATGGCGAGCGGTTGATCCCTTAAAACTTTTTAGTTAAATTTTAACTACATTTTTTTCTATGCTTAATGATTTTATCTTTTTCTTTTTTATGCTTAATATTTTTACTTAACTACCCTTTCTCATATTAATCCCATATTATATGAAAGTATGTAAATAAAAGTAATACACACGTCTTTTAAATAAATTAAACACAAATATGAATTATGAATTCATATGAGTTTGTAAGTTTACACATATATATATATATATATATATATATATATATATATGTATATGTATGCGAATGCAGCTTTTGTATCTAGGATGGTGTCCCTGAGTTTGATTTTGTTGAAACATCTTGCATTGAAGATGTTGAACTCTTGGCCGACGGCAACTGGATTGGAGGTGCAGAGTGGGAGTGTGGATAGGTTAGTTTAAATATAATAAAAGAAAACTAAAGAGAATAGAATTAAAGGAGAAGCACAAAATAAAATATGTACAGCATTAGCAAGTCTGAATTACAGTGCAACACCCGCCCCACAGCTATTGATTAATCTCATCCGCGTACAAACTGAACCATACAATTATTATTACAACCACCACAAAAAACTTTTAAAATTTATTTCACCCCTCCATCATAAACAACACACATTAAAACAAGTGTGTAAAATCATACTATCTCAACTACACTCCGTTGCCATTGGTTACTTCTCAACATATCATTGCTTGCTCTGTTCCCGGTGGCCTATGTTCTCCATCTCCATTTCATTCTTCTTGTCCTCCCCAATCACCAGGTCCTTTGTCGTCTTTCCAATCTCCACTATAGTCTCGCCAATCGCTCCCAAAACCCCACCTCCTTTGCCTTCCTCATCTCTCTCTTGTCCTCCTTCCAACGCTCTGCTTTCTGTCTCCTCCTTTCTTGTTTCATATTGCTGGTTTTGTGGTTGCTTCTCTGTTCCATATTGCTGGGTTGAATATTCCTCTTTCCACTCTCCTCTCTCGGTACCCTTTAAATTAAACCATGACACAATTTGAAAACAAAACACAAAATTTTAATATGTATATATAGTGCATATACATATATATATATATATATATATTTATTTATTTATTTATTTATTTATTTATTTATTTAGTGTGTGATTATGAGCAAACTAATAACCAATACAGGTACCTGTCTTTCAGCTGAGCTCTTAGCCTCTTCTTTCTTTCCAGCAGTATACTCCTTGGCCCTCTCACCCGTCGCAGCAGCAGCATCTTTCGCAGCAGTTATCGGCTTAGCAGCGATCTCAGCAGTCTTATGACCAGCGTATTCGGCAGCTCCCACAACTGCCTTAGCCACCACTTTGGTTCCTTCCACAGCTTTCTCCGTCGAGTAATGCGCCACTGTCCAACCAGCCACAGCAGCCTTATCCTTCACGTCCTCCGCCACCTTTCCGGCGTACTGCGCCGTACTCTTTCCTGTCTCCAACGTAGAGTCTTTCGCCGCACCGGCATAATGAAGAGTAGTCTCGCCGAAACTCACCGCCATGTCTTTAGCTTTCTCCGCCACCGGCACAGTATAGTCCTTAGCAGTCTTGCCTTTGCTCGCTAGGGTCTCTTTCGCCGCAGCTCCTCCATGCTGTGCCTTTTCTACCGCCGTCTCTTTCACTGCCCCAACTCTCTCTGATGCATATTCAGTTGCACTACCTAGAGTCTGCTTCGCTGACTCTTTAGCTTTCTGATACTTCTCTTCTGCTGCTCTTATTGCCTCCATGGAATTTTGCTGTGCTGTTGCTCTGAGCCTCGAAATCTCTTCCAACGTAGGTTGTTTTTCTTCTTCGTTCCCTCGATTCTCTTTCTGGCTTGTCATATGTGCTTGCCTTCCACCTCTCTCCTTCTCTTGTTTGTTTTCCTTCATCTCTGTTTCTCTTCCTCTCTGCTCTTCCTGATGAATCTCTTCTCCTCTTTTCACCTTCATGCCACTTCCTCTCTGCTTCTGCGTCAGACCCTGATCTTCTCCTTTATGCTGACCGCCTTGTGATTTCACCTCTATGATCCTTCCTCTCTCCTGCTGTTGCTGACGATCCTGATCTTCACCTTTTCTCATCTCTGTAGTACTTCTTTCTCGCTTCTGATTACCACCCTCTTCTCTGCCCATTTTCTCTTTAACTCTAACTTCAAACTTAGCCACAGTACGAGGCTGAGTCTGATCAGCGAGAGAAACAAACTGGCTCTCGTCATGGCTTGCTTTCCCTTGCGATTCTTTGTCAGCCAAATGCTCAAAATGGCTCGTCATCTTCGGAACTCTTTCTTTCTCTATTCCAACCTCACTCTCGCTGGTCTTGTTGTCTTTACGATTTGCTTGCTCTGAAGCCATTGCTATCTTCTATAAGATCGATGTCTCCAAGTTTCTGATTTGAATAAGAGAGAATGTTGATGTTCTTTTCTTTTGCTGAGTATTTGCTTTTGTGGATTGGGTAAACGTGAAAGAGTTATAAAAACTAAGAGAGGCTATGGCGGTTTTACAGGAGGTGAGCGATGGAATTGCATGCATGCATGGATGTACATGTGTTGACGAGCAATGAAACGTGGTGGAGTTCTGTAACTACAGGAACTGAGTCAGCTTTTGATTTGCTACGGAGTATACACGTGTCGTAACTTTTTTTTTTTTAGTCGAAACGTGTCGTAACGTTTGGATTAAGCCTGTGATCCATATCACACGTATGAACGATTGGCCGTCCATTGGAGTTGGATAAGAAGAAAACCTACGTTTACCTTTTAGTCAACTTTTATAAAGGAAAAAAAAAAAAAAGTTTACACATGAAATAAATTTGCCTTACGTACCAACATGCAACATGCAAATATATTCTTTCACCCCAAAAAAAAAAAAAAAAAGCATATATATTCAAAACTATCTCCTAAGAACCCTTTTATAATATGCTCACAGTACAAGGGTGTTTAATTAAACATTGATTGATACATAACAGTCGAATGCATTTTGTTGAAAACGAACATATTAAGGGTCATGATGCAAAATTAAGACATATAACTGCACTTGATTTCCATATGTTCCTATTTTAATCTGGTACAAACACAACACCAAAATATGGTTTAATGTATTTTGGCTCGCATGAGAAAAGCCAATCTTTCTCATTAAAACAAAAAAAAACAAAAACCTTCTTGTATTAGTCCATAGCTCAAAGCAACATGAATTATGTCAATCGGACATTTCTGCAATGTATAGTCAAATTTTGCATAGGATTTTTTTGAAGTCATATCCAGGTCCATTGTTATTTAAATTTTTTTAACCAATTTCTTTAAAAATAATTATTTTATCTCAAAATTATGATAGCACCCTTAGATGATGAATTATTTTTTTAACTTTCTTTTTTTATAATTCCTTAAAATATTTTTTAGCTATATATTTAAAATTTCTAAATAGTTATATGAAAAAAATATAGATTGAGATAAAAAAAAATCATAATAAGCTTTAATAGATATCAAAGAATATAAAAATTAAACAAAGTTTTTTTAGAAAAAAAATCAGTGATAAATTCATCGCTAAAATTTAATTCGTCGCTAAAAGTTTCTTTGTCATTAATGAAATTCATTGCTAAAGGTCACTTCGCCATTAGCGATAAAGTTGACGAAACACTTTGTTATTAGCAACGAAACACTTTCAGTGACGAACCACTTGACGAAGCACTTTGTCAGCAACGAACCACTTCGTTATTAACAACGAACTATTTCGTCGGAGATGAATTAACGACAAATTTATTTGTCAATGATAAATTAACGACGAAATTCATTAAGAGTATATTTGATTTTTTATTCAAAAACTGACTAAAATAATAATTATAAAAAGGATTGATTAAAAAAATTCAAATAAATATGGAATATAATATGGCATCAAAAAACCCCATAGTCCATGATGTTTAGGCCCCTTTTAGACCCATTGTTCATTGTCTTTTTTCTTCTTTTTTCTTAAAAAAAAAAATCGATTTCTAGATTACCATTTATGTTTCAATCATCTATGGACCTTAAACGATTTTTCGTTTCAAAGTAGCCATAATATATAAATAATTTTAATAAAATAAAGTTAACTGTAAGTTTGACGTCCCAGAAATAAAAATAAAAAAGCAAGCTTAATTGCCTATTCTTGAGAAAAATAATTACATGCACAAACAAATGGAACATATGAGCTTTTATAATTTGAAGGGTATAACAATTCCTAGAATACAAATCAATAGCCACATCCTAGTTGCCCAAATAATATTAAATTTACAATTTGAAAGCACCCAGCCCAACCAATCGACCCTCCCTTCTTATTGCTCACATACACAAACAAATTAAAAATACAAGATTGATTTCCTACCTTTTTTTTTTGTTTTTGGTGAAAAAGAAAGATTAATTCCTTCCCTAGTTTTGTAGAAACAAAGTGTTTCTTTTCAAGAATGGATAATGTGTACTACTAAATACGAACACCAGCTAGACTATAACTTCATCAACTGAAAAGAGCTGCGTAGAGAAGCTCATTCCAAGTATCCGGCAACCCCGGTAGGCACCAGTGGCTGCAGTCTGTGCCGCTGTGCTCGCCACTGTAGGCCGACGGATGGCCGTCTTTCCGGTACTGAGAAAGCATCGTAACGTCGAGCAGGAACACCGGTTTCTTGATCCTACTTAGGACTTTGTTCACAACCACCCAAGCCATGGGTGTGCCTGCTGGGTACCTTGCCCCAAAAAATGGTTGTGTTTGACCAGAACATGATTTTGATGGTTGGTTCCAATCTCTCCCCCTGGTTGTATTCATAATTTAACAAACCATCACTAATTGCTATTTCAATACACTAATTAATTACACGTAGTATTTTTGCATTGTCTCATGTGTAACACTTAAAGATTATTCCAAAAAGCCTCCAACCTGTTATTTATTTGCCATAATTAATATAATAAAATCAATGTTTTAAAAGGCATGAAGCAGAGCATAACCGCACTTAGCCGTGAGATGTTTATAAAATGTCTCGCATTGTAGTAAAAAGCAGTCAATGTAGCAGCAAAAGACAGTCAGCACAGCAGCAAAAACGGCCAACGCTGCATTGACCGTCTAATATGCATTTAAACATCAAAAGGTGCAAGCCGTTTTGTTAAATTTTTTTTTAAAAAGATTTAAGTTTTTTGAAAAAAAAACAAAAAAGAATGTAAAATTTAGTATTAAAAAAATTAAATTAATTTTTTTCTTTTAAAAAACTAAAATATAATATACAATAAAAAATTAAATAAAAATTAATTAAAATACATTGATACCTAAATTATATATTAATCTATATATTATTAAGTAATTATAGATTTGTAGTATTTGAAACTAATTTTTTATTGAAAATTTAAAAAGTATAAAATTTCTATGAATATGTATAATTATATATTTATTAATTTATATTAATATATATATATTAGTGATATAAACTTATACAAACTTTGACATTCAAAATATAAATAGTTTTATTTATTTAATAGTCCTGTAATAATTAAAATAATAATATAATAATAAAATATCTTTTAACGCTTAGGTTTTACATAGCCTCGTAAGTTTAAGACTTAACCTTACGACACCTTATGCCTTTTAAAATATTAAATAAAATATATTAGATGCCCCTACTATAATATATGACATTACATACATATTCAGCCATCCAATACAATTGTGAATTTCTTTCTTCTTTCTATGTAAATTTTGAAATATATATGACCTGAATCAATCATGCTATCTATATCCCTATTTTTAGAATATGGGTTCAATTAAATAAACAAAACTAAAAAAATTTAAAATGATTCTTACATATATATTTTTCATGGAAAATAGAAACATAAATTTTCTGCTCATTTTTTTATATTGTATTTTTTATTTTTTTTTCTTTTAAAAACAATAAACTAAACTCTTTGAAGGCTTTTTTTTTTTTATTCATTTATAACACAATCATGTATTTTTTGAATTTTGTTATGAGAAGCATTTTTTCATATGTACTATACTATATATAATTATATATGTAGGGGATAATGGAAATGAAAGGAATTAATATAGTTTGGTACTTACTCATAATGGGTGGGAGAGATCCCCTGGAAGAAGACCTTGGTTTTGGAAGGATCAACGTTGAGGTTGACCCACCTAGCCCATGTTGTTAGCCCCTTGTAAAATGCAATCATACGGTTCATATCTTTGTACACTTTATTCCCTTCTTGAATGTAGTCCCACCTGGCATTACCACCACAACTTGATCAATCTATCGATCTTTTAAAAAACAGATATATTGATCATGAGATCAGGGTATTCAATGAAGCTTACGGTTGTGATCTTCCAGTGTGGGTCCACCAATGCCACGTGTTAAATATCAGCATGTCCATGCCTCTCCATGCATTTCCGCTCCTGATTGAATCCAACTTCAACACTACCCCTCCGTTTTCCCTCACCATATCTACCAAGTATTGTGTGCGGTACAGCAGTATCTTAACTCCATAGTCCTGCATCGAATTAAATTTCAATGAAATTTTATTTTTATTTTTTATTTTCTTCACCTTAAATTTCATATTTCTTGCACAAATAATTAAAATAAAATTCAAATATCTAGCTTATATTAGCATGAAATATTTCTCTCTTCTTTTTTTTTTTAATAATTTACTCCAACCTAGATAGTTCCATGGTACGGGCACCATATTAAAAATAGCATGCTGTAGCTCGTGAGAAAATTAGTAGTTATGTATGTGTATAAAAATTAAAATAATATAGTTCATAAGGATATAATGTCACCTATTAAAAATCAGTAATAGTTGGCTTAGCAAATTTTAAAATGAGTATTTTGAAGAACATATGTATAGAAAATGAAAAAAATATATATATATATATATATATATAGTTTGGGAGTAAAATAATTAGAATTAAAGGCAACACTAACTAAGAACAAAAAATATGCACGTGTTAGTATATATATATACGGTGATAAAGAAATCCATAAGTAGTTTAATAGTTCAAAACTTGAGGTTGATCTAGTTCCCTCTGTAACATAATTGACCTTTTCAATGTTTAGGCTCTAGACGTGGTCCACTCTACTATTAAGAAAAGTAGTGTAAGCAACTTGAAGTTGTAGATTGATGTCTACAAGTGAGGTGGTCCAACCGAAGGACCCCAGTAAAAAAAATAAAATAAAATAAAATCCCAATCCTTTACCCAACCAATCAATTATATTTAGGAAAATCAAAAAGAAAAACCTTTAATTCAAAATATTACAAAGCAAAAAATCTCTTTCTTTCTCTCTATGTTTGAAGAGGGTTTTTTCTGAAACATGAACTTGAACTTAAAATTAATAGGTACACCTTTTTACGTGCCAACTCTTTTTTTTTTTGGGTATAATCTTTGGTTGATCTCCATTTATAGATACCTGTTTTTAGTCTGTCATGTCAATTGGGAGGCTGATTCCACTATGGGTGTTATTTGACAAGGTTTGGTTTGTGATTTGTACCAAATGTCTAAAGTTGAAATTAACCCAACCCAACTCATCATAATCATCATTTACCATATTAACTTTAGGCAAATTGGAATTTAGAAAACTATGGATAAAGAAAAAAAAAAACGTAAAAAAGCTCAAATAATCACTAAAAATGTCCAATTTCAGCACTAACTTCCTTATTTCAAGTTCCAAACAAAAAAAAAAGAGAAGTCTCAAACTTGGGTTTCAATGTAAAAGTGAAAAGAAAACAAAAAAAACAACAACAACAATGAGAAACTTAGTTGAATTTTTATAACCTTCAAAACATTGAGCACTTATTTATTTTATTTTTAAAAAAGAGCATTTATATGAAAAAACAAAATTAACCATCAAGAAAAAATCATTACCAGAAAAAGAATATAACTTTATGACACACCAAAGCAAAATGAAAAGAGAAAAGCTGACCAGCAATCACGCTCACTTTTAATATTATTCACTCACTCACACACGCGCACAATGGCACAGAGTAAATCAGGCGAGGAGCTCATTAGCAGCCCAACATCACCATGAAAAAAAAAATACACTAATTCAAAACTCTCAAAATTCAAAATTCAAAACTTAATACACACACACACACACACACATATATATATATATAAAGCTCAATTGCTGTAGCAAATTCCTCCACAATCACATGCAAAAATAAAGAAACAAAAAGAAAAAACAGAGGAAAGCAGAGTGAGAAGAAAAAAAAGAACCTGGAATGTGACAGAGGTAAGACCATCTCTTTTGAAGTAAGCATATCTGGATTTAGGAACCCATGCATGAATCATACAGGTTAGAGATTGCCACTGGTTGAAACTCAGCGAGTCACCCACGAACATAATCTTCTTTCCCCTCCATTTCTCCAAGAAATACAACCCATTAAACCTGCAAAAATAAAAAATAAAAAAACAGGTTTCAGTACCCCAGTTGCCAAATCAACCTCATTTTCTGCCTCAATTTTTCAAAAAGAAAAAAAAATGATGAACCTACCTGGGCAAGGAACAAGAATATGGTTGCCATCTATATTTGAGGTAGGATTTATCAGGGCGACCGTACTTTTGGCAGTTGAATTGTGGATCTATGAAAGGACATGAAAACGAATCGTATAGAGGATATTTAGCATCGTAAACCCAAGTACCTCGGAACCAGTTGCATTTTCCTGCTAGTTTTCTGGGTACAGAAGAAGAAGAGGAAGAAGAAATTATGGTACTGGTACTGGCATTGTTACTGAACACATTGAAATCCTCTGCTTTTGTTTGGTGGGAAAACAAAAACAGAATCAGAAACAGAGCTTTGATTAGAAGGAAACCCATTTTCTTGGGTTTCGATCCACCACTTGTTTTTGTTTTTTTGGGGGAGAGAGTGAAGAAAAAAGTGGTCTCAGACAAGTGTTTATATAATGTATCACAGAGAGACTAGAGAGAGAGAGAGAGAGGAGCTTGGAGCTTTCACATGGAATGCGAGACACCCACAGCTCTCTCTCTCTCTCTCTTTCTGTCTCTATTTCTTTTCTTCAATTGTTTGATTAATTTTAATATTTATTTATTATTATTTTTTTTTTTTGGAGCTGACATGAATTTGTAAGAAACCTTTTGGGATGTTTCATTTTTAACAGTGGGCATGTGGGTGGGGTTGGATCCAATCCTTACTTTGAAAAATTTTTGGAATTATGATGATTTGGATTCTAAAATAATGTGGAAAAGTGTTTTTTTTTTCCAAAAAAAAAAGGAAAAAGAAAATTCTTTGAAGGGAATTTTATTTATTTCAATGACTTTTTATTTTTGCAAATAACTTCAAAAAAAGTGACAGAGAATATCTAAACACCTGCACGCATATGACAGTCCATTTGATTGTCTCACCTCACATATTCCACTCTATACTTTCTTTTCTATCCTTCCTATTATAATTTGATAAGTCATTTAAATAAATAAAAAACAAATCAAAATGTCAAACTATAGCTATAAGATGGATAAATTGAATTTTTTATTTTCTCACAAATAAAAAAAAATCAAATTTATAGCTTTATTTTTCGCTTTGCAAATTTTAAACACAGGTGAAGAAAGAATTTATGCATTTTTTTTGTGGATAGGTGTGGTACTTTGAATTCTCAACCTCTCTTATAAATTTCTTTCATTATTAACAACTAACATTTGAAGAAGATTCAAGTCTACATTTTATTTCATAAAAAAAGTCTACATTTTTAATTTTATTTTTAGTGTTACCTTGGATTTACAGAAACATTGGTTCAATAATACTATATATATATATATATATATATATATATATATATGCATTTATTAATTATAATTATTTATTTTGGGAGAGGAGGGGAGGGCCCCGTTTTGTTATTGTTTTTCCTTGGCTTTTACAACCAGCAAAAGGATATGTGATGGACTTTTGATTTTAGTGTTAATTATTACCTTACATATCATGAGATTGAGATTTCATAATTAAGCTGAATAAAATTAAAATGTAATACAAAAAATAAAGAAATAGAGAATAACAAAAGGTGTAAAATCTAAAATAGGGTACGTCCTATATTGTAAGGTTTTTTAATTTAATTTTTGTCTCTTTTTTTTTGGGGTAAATGTTTTAGTTTTGGTTTATATATATATATATATATATATATATGTATGTATATATATATGCAATGGTGGTACCAAACCAAAATACTTTTTTTTTGGCAGCCTTTCTGAATCAGCTAATTAAGTACTCAGTTGTTCCACCCTTAATTTCCTTTTAAAATAATTTACAATAATATACTATATATTTAAGATATATAATATTGTTTTTATATTATATACATATATCGAGGTAATCAGGTGGAAAAATAAAAGAAGAAAAATAGGACCAGACATATAGTTTCAACATTATTATGTCGGTTTTCTACTTTCTTTTCCCCTTTTTTCAAATTATAATGATTGTACATATCATCATATTAGTACTGATGATGAAAAAATAAAAAATATTCATAAATTTTATGGATATTTATGTTTTTATAGTGTATAAATATTATCCATCAATAAAAATAATTATAATTTTTATAATTTTGTTGATATTTTTAATATTTTTGCTATATTTCTATTAAAATTTTCATGCCAATTTCCTTTATAATTTAGTTAGAATTTTTATAATTTCTTTTAAATTTTTTAAATTTCTATGGAAATTTTTAAAATATCCGTATTAATTATTAAGTACAATATTAATTTTTTTTAAATTATAATTATTATATTTATATGCTTTTAACGTTTTACATATTGTATAAAGTTTGTTTTATACAATTTATATTTGTGCAAATCAAGCATCTTTTCATTTTCAAATTTTAATAAATTAATAATTACTTTATGTTTTTATAATTTATACGGATAAAATACATATAGAGAGCCAACCAATATCATATCTATATCATGATTATCATTAACAATCACATATAATACTAAATCCATATGGTTGACATATTAATAATTACATACAAAACTATAAAAGATATGTCATTTGATCAATATTTTTCTCAATACACTAGTGAAATGAAGATACAGAAGCGAAAAAATAGTTTTCAACCACCAAAAAATTCTTTATGATATTGAGTTATATTTAAGTAATTATGTATTTGTATCATTATTCTAATTAATGAATAATTTATTATAAAAAATAGTAACATTTTTATCACTATCAATGTATTGTAGGTTTCTTTATTATAAAAAATATAAATTTTTTAATATTTTTTAATTTTTTTAGTTAAATTGATAAAACAATTAATCAATTAATATACATTAAAATTTCACTGAAAATTTTTATATTTTATTATTAATTTCTATAATTTCTTTTAAAATTTTGTCGATATCATATTTCCACCGATATTTCTATATTTTTACGTTTGATATTTCTGTCGATACCGATATTTTCATCATTGATTAGTACCACTGTTACATACCAAAAAGGGTATTTTCAATAAATAAAAAAGATTTTTTTTTTTTTTACAGTATGATTATGTAAAATCCATTTAATTTCAAATAGAGAAAAGGAAACTGCTAGAAAAATAAGGCCACTACCTAATTGTTTTGGATTTTGGAATTAATAATAAATTTTTTGAGAATTATTTAATCACATAACGGAAGAAAAAAAATGCTGAAAATGAACATGGTTTGATAATTTGATCCTTACGTCCGCAAAGCACACCATTGTCTAAATTCACTGAATATTAAAAGATTACAAAATCTAAATCTATCTGGAGGTAAAACTGTCTTTTCATAAATAAACAGTTAAAAATAAATAAATAAATAAACATCTGTTTATGTATCCATTGATTCAGACTCCACAACTCTAACAAAAAAAAAGGTTTATCAAATTATTGTTATTTTTTACTTGTTTCATCAACTTTTGCCTTATTTTATCTGCCTTTAGATGTACTTGCTCCAACTTCTAAGATAATAATATTCTTGAATCCAACAAATAATAATAATAAGACATAACAAACAAGTTGAAGCTTATAGGATAAACATAAATATTGAAGCTTCATTAAATAATGTATTATTCTGAGATGAAAGTCACATAGAATAAAAAGAAGGTTGAGGGACTCAGACCATATTAGCTGTTGGAGTGGTATGTAGCGACCAACCCTGACCCACTTCAATCTTATTTCATAGTTGCTTTAACCAGTTTTTGCCCACCAATTTTGAAGTTGGTTTAGGTCAAAGTTTTGAGTGAGTTGTCACCCACTCATCTCACTAATTTTCTTTAAAATTTCTTTATATCAAATATACTTTCTTTTCTTTTCTTTTTTCAAGAGAAGAAAAAAATAGAAAATCATTTTGCATGAAAATTTAAACCATAATAAAAGAAAGCTCTCTCTCTCTTATTATTTTTTGTGTTGCTATAATTATCCACGTACTATATATTATATTTGATGTGAATGTAAAGTAAGCAGGGAGCACCGTGGTGGCTCATTTTGCACGTTACGTAAGTTTGTGATTTATAATAATTTAAGGATATCAATTGTCTATGTATGTAGCTGTAACCAGGCTATGGACTTTTGTTAATTACATATGGACAACATAGAGGCATTGACGTTGATTAAGCTATTAAGTGATTGGTTTTGGTCAATTTTCTATGCGTATAATTTGGCTAATATTGAAATTACATGGCAATAATATTATTTGAGTCAAACTCATTGAATTAATTAAAGAGCTAGAACTTTGAAGCTTGGCATGCATATACTTGCCGGGGAGTCTCCTTCAATTAATTTTATGAGTCATATATATTCATGATTTTCCATGTACATTATTGGTCCACTTAATTTGTTCAACTAATTAATAAAACTAAACTATAAATTGTAAATCATTATCTTGTCTGCTATATATACATACATATATATACATATGGACCTCCATTAATTATCCTCCAATTAGGACATTCATTGTCAATCACATATCCTTGTACACCTAATTGTGATGAGTTGTGCTTCCTACAAACTTCATGAGCATACCAAATATCCACGTATTGGTCATATAAACACATCTAATTATTAATATATAAAAGTAGCTATTTATGTATGGAACTTTTAATCTTGTTCTAAATAACTACGTCCGCATGTGAACTATATAGGTAGAGAGATTTAGACAATTTGTTTGACTAAAAATGGTTGTACTAATTTGAGTGTGTTCTAGAAGTGATTAGGTAGTGATTATTAACTAATTAAGGGGGATTAAATATTTCAAATCCTATATATGAAGGAAATAGACATGGGTCAGAGAGATGGAAAGATGGCCGGCAAACATGTGGGTGATGGTAGGCGATTCATGCATGTGCTTTCGCTAGTATATATATTCTCACTCTCTTTCAGAAAACCTTTTATCAAACACTTAGTGGGTCTGATATATTATGGCACGTACTGGGTTGCCAGAGCTACATTTCATGTATGCTCATCCAAATTTTAACTTGTGGAGATGAGCATTATTTGGTTCATTGACTGTAACTCTCTGTGACTGTGATCTCCCCAAAGGTATTGTGTATGTATGTGTGTGTATATATTAGGATGTTTCTTAATTAGTAGATATACATGACCCATATATAATTCATTTACACGTGGATCTAGCTAGCTCTGCTGGATACCAATAAGTTATATAAAAGTATCAATTTTCACTTCCGCCAGTTTCTGAATAAAGAAAAACGGTGTGCAACAAAGTCCCACAGGAAGTCCACAACATTAATAATCATCGTATAAAACGCTTCCACCACATGGGACAATATATTTTATATTTTGAGCATGCAAGATATTAAAATATCTCATTTTGCATGTATAACATATAGAGTTACACGCAGTTTAGAGAGAGAAATTAAGGGAGACAAGTACTGCATCCAGCTGGGGTTCATATACGTACAATATGTGTGTGTGTGCTTGTATAAGTATATATAAGAGAGAGAGACAGACTGCTGGAAAAGTGTTCTTTAAATATTAGTCTACATATATATATATATATGTATATATATTGGCTATATATATATTATGTATGTATATTGGTTATTCTTGTTATATGTATGTATATATGTACATATTTACTTATATGTCCTGCATAAAAATATATAACATTCTTCCAAATATGTAGCCTATATATTTTTTGAAATATAAAGATAAAGGAGGAAGATATTATGAATGTGGAAGATATTAATTGCCGCCTTAGGGCAGAAAAGTTGGATGATAATGCAATTGAAAAGCATAAAAAGGGAAATGGTATATATGTGTGTGTGTGTGTGTGTGTGTGTGTGTCCTATGCTTTGGCTTTTAAGATAGAGTAGTTTTTAAGCGCCTGACAATGTAGGGCCTTAATATTACGGAGAATAAGCAACATATAAAATAATAAATTGGCTTTATTGGCCAATTTGTCTTGTTGTTTGTTAGAGTCAACTGCAAAATTAAAACTCACCACTTCCACACAAAGTGAGTCTGGAATAAAGCTCACCCCCCAGCTCTCAAAATAATATGTACAATACGTGTCTCTTTCTTAATTTACTTTTGCTACTCAAATCAAATGATTGTTCACATCAACTTGTTTGCTTATGCCCCCACAATCCACATAGCCTAAGAAGAATAAGAAAACAAAACAATCTTTATGAATTAAATATATAATATAATTAGCTGTTCCCGGTTATGTATGGTTTTTAAAATATTAATGTTATTCTAACTCTCTTTCTTTTTCATATATAAAATGTAGATATTAGTAACATCAAAGTTAACTGATTGTTTTTGTAGTATTATAAGTTCCAGAATTGATAATTTGAAGTTGTTAAACTTATGCAATATTGTTGGCTTCATTTTCAATCAACCATTGAATAGACTAACCCAAGCACGAAGAAATAATTTAAAAAAAAAAAAAAAGGTTTTATCTGGGATTTAATTTAATGGGGTGGGTCCAAAAATGAATTAAATGTTTGGGGTGTACATGAAGTTTTCATATAACATCAATTAATACGACCAAAGAGATAAAGCCAGAATGTAATAAAGTAGTGACCAGTTGTGGGAGGGTGACAAATGACCCACGTTTTGGCTACATTTGAGTTTTCTTATAAGCTAGGGTTTGGGTCCTCTTACTCAATCACAACCTTATCTATTTGAATATTCATCAGAAAAAAAAAAAAAAAACCTTATCTATTTGAATTTTTCACTTTTACTGACCTCTCCAAACCTGCTAATAAACATAGTATCTCTTGGGGATTTTGAAGGGATATATAAAAATGAAAGTTTATAATTAATAGGGAAACAAATTCTATATGGAAGTGATAACCTTTATCTCTTAGTTAAATTAAAGAGTGACAAATGTAGAAGAAAAATTAAAAAGAAACTTTGATATAAGTTCTATTTTGTTTGGTGCAATTAATGTTAGAGAAAGAACAGAGATAAGGTACTTAGAAAATTAATTTTCTTCAAATTAGCAACTCCTTTTTGTATTCATTTCCCTTTTTTTGTTTATTCACCAAAAAATGTATATATATTCCTTTTTTGTTCTGTCTTATCTTTTGAGAGAAGAAACGAAAATGGGCATGCATTAGGAAGAAAAACAAAGCCTTTTCCTTCTTCTTAATTACTTATGTTTTAATTTATATATATATAGCTTCTATAGCCTTGAAAAAAGCTAATAAATGTTAACGATATAACCAACGCTACCATATGAATGATATAATAAAAAATTCAGAAATTGTGAATTAGTTTATCCTTTTGTCTTATCATTTGCATTCATTGTTTACTAATTGGTAGTTGGTAAATTCAAACAAAACTTAATTGAACAATAATAATAAGATAATTATTTAAACTATAAAGTATTTTATATATAATCTACTAAGCAAGAATATTTAACTTATGCTAAGCAACGATGAGGTGATGTGTTTTTAGATGTAACAAAATTGGCAAAAAATATATAATCTATGTGAACTTGGCGAGAATCGAAACTGTATTCCCAATTTTGCGCATCTGTTGATTAACATAAATTAAACAACATCACTTGGTAGATCAGTTCTCTTAATAGAATGGAATATTACATATTTAAAATTTTATAATTAACTTGTAATATGTAAAGCTTCAAATCAAATTAATCTTGTGATATTTGGTCATTCGGATTCAATATTACTTCCATACAATGATTAACTTTTGATCCTTCTCCATTATATCTTAATTATGTGCAGCAATATGATAAAAATAAATGGTCTATATATAACTGACCCATATGAAAAAAATAATTCCCTATGTTTAACATTAATTTATTAGGGCATGCTATGGTTGAACTTGGTGGCTATGACCCACATTCACCACCCTATGGATCCAAAGCCACTCTTCTTCTCTTCTCTTTCTTATCCAAAGCCACTCTTCTTCTCTTCTCTTTCTTTATTTCTTTCCTTTTTTTAAATGTTGTTTATCTACATTGATATGATGAGCTAATCAAGTGGCGGAGTTAATTGGTTACTTGGTGCAGTGAACTTGAATGAAATCAATGAGCGTAAACGTTGAATCTTTAATTTGATTAATGAAAATGGAAATACAAGTTGAGCTATGTGGGTCATTTCTAGGAAAAGCCTATAACCTACTTGAATGGATATTTTAAAAAGATTTTATTTACTTTTTATTGCACCCATTTAGTCAGAAACTAGAGGTTGCTCAGTGATTAAGTATAAATGACACTACTAGACTTTTTCAAAGCAATACATTGCAAATGAAAGAAATTGATCGACATTGTTCCACTCAATTATAGAAATTCTTCCTCTGATTTTTGAATTCGCTGCGCTTACCTAACTTTGCTTTTCTAATAAAGGCATTTCGCTTTAGGCAGCTAATTGATTGAGGATTAGTTGGTCATGTATCTTACACGCCAAATTATTGTTTTTATAATAAGATTTGGGTTTGAATTATTATTTTGTTTCTAGGTTCAAGCTCATGTGAGCTATTGATTAGCATATATCTCATGTCTTTGTTAGGTTGCTATTCCAGCTTTACTATCCACTTCCAACATTGTAATGTCCTACCTGCTATTTATATAAGAATAAAAATATTTATCATCATTAGTAACTGTGATTAGTGAGTCTGATATTTATTTGATAGAAATTTATTGACATTTACTTTGTAGAGTTCACTTTGTCCAAATAAATTTGCAATATAAAGAGGTATATCATATTAGCTTTCGAGTTGTCTCTAACGACGACAAATAACATAATTCTTTATATAATACCTTAAAAGATACATATATATATATATATATATATATATATATATATATAAAAGTTTATGGAAGTATCTACACTGCCAAAATCATGTCAAATTACCAAAAATCCTTTTCTTTTCTTTAGAAGAAAAATCTTTCATTTTTTTTTTGTTCTTTTTACCTTAATTCTATTTTTTTTTTGGCTGTTTCAAAAATATATATATATATATATATATATATATATATATATATATATATATTTAGTAGATGGGCTAGATTAGTCCCTTTCAAAAGCTTGAGGTGTGGCAAAATGTTTATTCAGCGTCTCAGCCCAATGCGAACTGGCCATTTGAATAACTCATATGGGATTTGGGGTTTGTCCCCCAAACGACTGAAATATATCTTCCATAGAATTCTTGAGCTTTAATTAGTGAGACATACTCAATTCCACCATATCTTACATATATATAGTGGTACGTTGAATCCAACTTAATTGTATAAATGTGATACACTGTTTTTGATGTTAAGATTCAGGCATTTGAAGAATAACATCTAGCATAAAAAGAATTTAATCCCAAAGTTGGATTAATTTTGAAGTTTATGACAACAAAATAAGAGGGTTTTGAATTTGATTATATTTACAACCATTTATTCACATTAAATTTAGAAACTTTAATTAAGAATCCACCTCTAGTATTTTTAAAGCAGTTGGGTAGCTAGAGTCATATCCACGGACCATGGCACTGTCACACAAGTTATAGAGCTTAATTAATTCCCTTCCATACCCATGTTTATATTATTCACGACCCAATATTCGGTGCCAGTATGTTCAGCAATACTATCCTCCATTAGAGACCACCTTTGTCATCCTCATTTTCAGTGTCACAATCCATATAACTTCTTGTTCATAGACAATTTATTTATTATTTAACATTATGATGTAAGTAACTAAGAATTCCACTCCAAAAGGACAAAAAGAAAAATAACCATTAAAAAAAAATACTAATTACATGCCAGTTGGGAAGATCTGTCAGTCATTATTATATTGGATGAAACAAAGTCAATAACATTAATATTTGTTTTAATCTCTCCCAAAAAAAAAGAAGGTTCAGCAATATGACTCAATGTCCCGGCATTAACAATTTAATATTTGATCAGTTATATGATTACAGCACTTGGTTGTGTTTTTTAGGGTAGATAATAGTTATAATTTGGAGGTATTACACAAAGCAAGGCAAACAAAAAAAAAAAAAAAATGGGAGTTGGTAGTAAAGTTGATTCGTTATATCTACCATCCACCAAATCTACAAGTGAAGAGGGTCATGACCTGGAACATTTTTGTACCTACTACTGCTTTTGCACTAAAATTTAAAGGAATACTACTGTTTTTTTTAGTCTGAAATTCACGGTTCAAATAACTGTCAAGTGTTGGTTGAAAAAGGGTCTGGATTGTCAGTTTTTACCAGTGGTGAAGGAAAGCATTATTCATACTTAAATGAAATATTTGAGAGAATTAATTTGAATTGAGAATTGTATGACATATTATTTTAATCCAACTCATAAAGATAGCCTCTTGTCTTTAATTATAATTGAGTTTTAGTATTCATTATTATGCTTATGCTTCGAACTCTTAAAAGCGTGGAGGAGAATCTATTGAAATTTGAACCAACTGCTTTAAATTCTATAGGGTTATAAAACTGGAGAGTAAAAAAACTCTACTCACTAATAGAATCTTAAACTGATGAGATCCATAAAATTTTTTCCTATTCATATAAAAAAAAATAAAAATTATTTTCTGTTACTTACTTTACTCTATACCTTTCCGGGAGATTATTAGTTTGATAAGAAAAGGAGTTGGTTTTAATAAAATAAATAAATAAATTCAATCAAAATACTTTCTGATTTCTTAAAATATTTTCTGTTGTTTTTACTTCATTTTTTTATGTTGTTTTTACTTCTTTTTTTTTAAATAATAATAATAATAAAAGCTATTTTAGATACTCACATTTTTCTCATTTTTTTGTTGTATCAGGTTTTTTTTGAGATTATGATCCTCTCAAATCTCAACAAGCTAAAATTTTAAAATGAAATATTATTATCAATTTAAATAACGGCAAGATTTAACTTTATCTCTACCATTTGAAATGATACATTAAAAAGTGTGAATCCTTATATTGCACTATATATACTTAATTATTTCTCCATCCCAGTATACTCAATTCAAATACAACATAATTATATGGAAAAATTACAATTTTTTTTAAAAAATTTCTCTGGGTTTAGAATTGAAAGTAATAATTTACAACAAAAGTTTGTCTTTCTTTCAATTCTTAACGTTCAACATTACATAATTAGTGGATAATAATATGCACTTGATATTTTTACTCAATTTGATTTACTGTCATTGCCAAACAATAGGCATGTTTCATTCCTCCATTTTCATTCCTCTATTCATCGCTTTCTCTATTTTCTCTCCGTCCAAACAGAGAAAAATAAAATAAATGTATTCGGAGAATTCAATAACGAACCCATTGAAGCTCACCTACTCTATAACCATAATATCTGATTCTTAGCTACTAAACCAACTCATTTTCAACCAAAAAACTTCGCCTAAAACCTCCATGGAAACCGGTACTACTACTTCCTCCATTTTTGAAAGCTGGAAGCTCTGCATATATGCAAGTTTCATAGGTTGTATCATACTGCTATTGTTTCTCAATCACGGCCAAGACACTGAAAACCTTGCCAGTCTTGGAATCTTAATCACATCACCGACATCATCAAACGGCTCAAATTTCATCATGCAGTTCTCACAACCATCCAACCTTGTTGAATATAGGAAAGAGATTGATGAAGCAGAAAAGTACTGCAACATATTTGAAGGGAAATGGGTTTATGATCCAGAGGGAAGTCCTTTATATGATGAAGCACAATGTCCATTTCTTAGCGAGCAAGTTAGCTGCCAAAGAAATGGACGCCCAGATTCTGAGTACGAGAAATGGAGTTGGGAAGCAAATGGGTGTCAGATTCCAAGGTAAAGTTTGTAAGCTATTTATATATACACCCACATATATACCTATAGCCTGTAACTTTTTTCTGAGTCCTAATATATAAGCTAAGTTTGGTTGCAAAGGTACAATGGCAAAGAAATCCTAGAGAGGCTGAGAGACAAAAGGCTAATCCTAGTTGGAGATTCTTTAAACAGAAACCAGTGGGAATCTCTTGCTTGCCTTCTTTACTCTGCTTTATCTTCCTCTCAAGCTCATGTCGACGAACGAAGCGGCTCGTATAAGGTCTTCAAAGCAAAGGTAAATATGCAATTGTTTTTCCAAATTTCATGACAAAAAAGAAAGCTTGTACCTACACACTACGAGAAACATTGTTGTTGTTATTAACAGGAGTACAATTGCTCTTTGGAGTTCTATTGGAGCCCATTTCTAGTTGAACTAGAAGTAAACAGAGAAAATGGAAATAGAATTCTAAAACTGGACAGAATATGTGACTCTGCAATGAAATGGAATGGTGCAGATATCATGGTTTTCAACACAGGTCACTGGTGGACACATCAAGGGAAAATCAAGCCGTAAAATTCACACAACCCCATTTGGTTTTTTCTTTCGTTTTTGACACAGAGTTTTTGATGAGGATTTTAGTTTCAAAAAAGGGAAGATTGAATTTGCAGGTGGGACGTGTTCGAGTACAGAGGGAAAATGGTGGAAAAGATGGAGGTGGAAACAGCATTTGGGATTGCTATGAGAACTTGGTCGAGTTGGGTGGACCAAAATGTGGATAAGAACAAGACCAGGGTGTTGTTCCGGAGCATATCACCGGAACACAAGGGAAAGCAGTGGTGCTACAACAAAACAGAACCAATCACAGATGGGTCTTTCGTTTGGTCATTTCCTGAAGCAATGGTTGAGATTGTGGAGGAGACAGTGGAGGCGATGAAGAAGCCGGCTACTTACTTGAACATCACGAAGTTGTCGTCGTATCGAAGAGACGCACATCCATCGGTTTACAGGACTAAGGAGGGGAACACGTTGATGTCAACGAAGCAGAAACGGCCGGAGAATTATGCCGATTGCAGCCACTGGTGTTTGCCGGGTGTCCCGGATACTTGGAACAGGCTGCTGTTTGCTTCCATGTTCTATTTTGATACCTCCAAAAACATACCCACTTCCTAACATCTCTCCTCCTACTTCTTCTTCTTCTGTTTGGCTGATAATGTATATGGGATTTGGGATCATCACCAAACATAGAATTCCTTGCTAACTTGCTTGCAATCTTATTGGCATTATGACTTAATATTAAAATTGGTACTAATTATCAACAATATTTGAATTCTTAATTTATTTTTCTTTGCACTCCTCGTTCATGTCAAATGTGCAAATCTATAACACTCAAACCCTGAGTGTGTTTTCTTAAGATGGATGAACAGAATATTTTTTTCTGAGAATTATTTCCACACTATTAGTATTTTATTTTATTTTTTTTATAGGTATTGTATATTTAATTAAATATCCCATGAATTACATTTTAACATATTCTTTTACTTTTTCAGATATGTGCTACATTGGAAATTAGTGAATTGTAGGTTTTTGAAATTTTGTTGAAGCTCCATTTTTCACTCCAAACAAGTAAATTAAATATTCTATCGCATAAAGTTTGATACTATACGAGTCTTTTGTGTTCACATTAAAAAAGTGTACATATTAAATAAATAATAAAGTTGCCCACATCCATTTGAATGAGCCCCTTTTTTTAATTTCAAACAAGCATATAAAAAAACTAGAGTTGGATGAAAAAATGATGAAAGAGTTGATGAAAATATAGAAAATAATATAAAGCACACATTTCCAAGAGAAAATTAACATTGAGATCAATAAGCAGTTAGAAATTTATCAGTGGATAATCATATAAAAATTTTAAAAAGGAAAATTTATTTATTTAAATAAATATAATACTATTTAAAAAAGAAAAACACCAAATATATTCTTTATTATAAATTTTTTCGAGGCATAGGGCCATAGTTGCCTCGAGCCGGCCATGACTAGTATCTTAATCTGCAAGGCAAGGTTACAGTCGCGGTGAGGTGGGATAATTATTTACACCAAGCCTCCAATAGATTAGATACCATTCAGATTCTATTTGCTAACAATTTCAATTTAGATTCAAATGGATTCTAGAGAAGCTCCCATTCAGATTCACAAGGGTCATTTGGTAGTTTCTTAGCTTCTTTATCAAATGTAAGGTTTTGTGTCAAAGCCTCTCCACCTTCTTGATTCAATTTCTTATCGTCCCCATACTGTAATGCAAGCTGCTCGTACTCCTGCTTCCTTGCCGACCTCATTCTTGAAGAAAACGCATCCCGAAGTTTCTTCTGAAAACAGAAGGTTCAGTTAAAATGGCAACCATAATACATACACACATACATATATATATATATATATATATATATAACACGAAAGAGAGGGAGAGAACCTTGTAAGTCCTGCGTTTGTCTTCCCTTTGAGGCAAAAATGAAAGTTCATCCCCATTCACCACCACACAAGTTTCCTCAAGTTTCGCCTTGTCAATTTGTTGAATGGTTTCTATCCCACGTTCATCAATAGCATTATTTTCAGATGCTTCGAAGCTCCAGTGAAACGAACCCCGGCCAAAATTTGACTTGGTATCAGTTACTGCAATAATAACATATGAATGAATTGGTATGTACAAATAACAAAGATATCTCTTGAGAATGGAGAGAAAGAAAAGACATTAACCCCAAATTCAAGTACAAATTGATAAAAGCAGAGAGAATAATCTCAGCCTCGAAATGATGTTGTGATAAAAGGAGGAAGATAACTTAACTTGATGATTCAATCTACAATCCTATGCGGACTTCCACATGAAAGTATTACAATCGCATTAATGACTTTCTAAAAATAGCTTTCATGAAGTATTTCACAGAAAAATATAAGAATCATGTCCTTCAACATCAATACAGAGCATAATTCATAAAGACAGAAAAGCCCTTAACATTTGAGTAAACATTATACAAGAGACACGTTCCATTTTTTCTCATTTTGCTCATCATAACAAGATTTTCTAACCCAGAAAAGAAGAAATTGTTGAATATGTTCAGGTTGAGAACTTTTAGACAAAGGGATCCAAAAATTAACAAAGAAAAGCAACAATGAGATAGAAATAAATATTGTGTTTGTAACTTTCTTATTTTAGTTAAAAACAATGAAATGAAATGAAATTTTCTGTCTGATGTAAAATGTCAAATGATATATGGAGATTGTGTGATTTTAAATTTCTAAAAAGACAGAAGGGAAACTTTATAATACATTATAATAAAAATATTACGAATCAAAAATGAGAAAGACATGAAGACATATTTTATTCATTATGTATCATTTACACATGCATTAATATTTTATTCATCATGTATCATTTACACATGCACTATTTACATATCAAAAAATGAAAAAAATCCAACACCTACAAATTTTTTATTGATAATTATAATAAGAATATGAAGGTGAATAAGATGCGCAGAGTTACCTGGATTCTTATCAGTACATGTATCATATTGTATTTCCCCATTCTGAGAGGATCCTTCCGTAGAAACAGTCCCATTGTTCATACAAATTTCTGCAGCTGCCAAACCGGAAATCAAAGAAAAGCAAGCAAGGTGACAAGAAACAATAGACTTATGCAGGGCCCAAGAAATAGTCACCATTTGATTCTGCCAATAAACCACCAGAGGTTGTATAATGTCTTGCACTTCCAGTCACATTAGCAATCTCTGCTACAGAACCACAATTTGTATCTCCAGCCACTGATTGGATTGGACTTGTATCTGTTTGATTACATGAAGCTTCATGATCTTCATTTAAAAATTCACAGTACGTTGAGGATTCCCTGCTCGACTTTTTTTCAAAGGGAGCAACTGGACATGATGCTTCAGTCAGAGGAGACCTCTCCATATTTGGATCTTCTTTGACATGCAAATTTGAACTGCTATACTGCCTTCCATCACAATCTGGCCTTGAACACACAGAGCATGCTGCTTCCACAAAGTCCCCAGAAGAATGCTTGGACAAATTATCTATATTGCAATGTACATCCATATCATTACCATCCTCAGTTAACTCCTGAACGTCAACCTTTACAAGCTTTTTCTTCTTACTAGCATTTGGCTTTCTACAGACTCCATCATCAGAATCTTGTTTTACTGTATAGCCACAGTGTGAAGCTTTCTCAGGGTCCAATGAAGATGGTGGAAGCAAATCCTCCATTACATCTGAATAAAACCTTTTAACACTTGCCCCAACAGTCTGCACTTGATTCTCAACATATTTAACAGTATCCTGCCCAAAATAATAGGACAAATAAAAAGTAAATATATGGCAAGATGCTACTGATCAGGTCAAGAACAAAACTGACATATCCAACTATTCAAAAAGAGTATTACAGTGTGTATCACATAATATCTCATATATTAGCCAGAGATAAAGTTCTGAAACAGATGATTCAGTTATTCACAATATAAATAACCACAAAAGAGGAAAATGTGAACAACATTTAAAGAAGCAATGTTAGGAGGAGAAGCGATAGTAGTACTCAAGATGCCTAGCAAAGACCTACAAGATACAGATAACCGCCCTATCCGGGTGTTCAAGGAATCAAGTACTCTGAGACCATCTCAAAGACAAGTTTGATGCATAAGGGACAAGTGACAGATCAAAACCAAATAATGTAAAGGGCATACCTGGTACATAATTTCTTCCACCTCCAAGCACATAGTTTCAAACTTCTGGTATATATTCCCAACCCAGGTGATACCTTTAACATCCATTATGTCCACAAGTTAACCTTGCCTAAGCGGATGGTGGGCTTCTGCTATTTGTAGTAAGATAATCAGTTGTCACTTCATATAGGAACTTCTAATCTGCAGGAAATTAAATACAGTTCAGTAAAATCTCAAAACGGAATTCTATAATGCTATGAATTATCAGTACACCATACAAATATACAGATAGATTAGTTTCTGTGACAGAATGAAACCCGGCACAAACAAATAATTGAAGCATCAGGAACTTATCAGTTATTACCACTTAAGAAAAACTAGAGTCCCTAGTTTGGTTAGAACAACAACATGAAATTAAAAAAAAAAAAATTACTTTACAGGAAATTAAACTAACCTCACATGAACAATTTTGGAAAGTAAGGTTTTTTTGACACCCAGCAAACCAAAACACTCTATCTACTATAAATTGAACTCACCTATAAACTTTTTTTTTTTTTTTTTTTCATTTTTCGAAATTACAAATCTCTCAGATACTTATATTCTGCAATTCCAACCGAAAAATAACCTAAAAAATGATAATTTGTATGATCATCAACTATTTTTGACAAGTGGCAACAAAAAAAGAAAAGAGCAAACGCGGGAAATGACCATACAGATAAGAATTCTAGAAACTACAATAAAGTCTCAGCAACCATCAAAACCCACTAGCAACAAACAAAAATTTTAGGCCACAAACCATACAAACACATATTATTATTAGGAGAAAAATAAAAGTACATAAAAAAAATTAAATAAATCAAACAAAAGAGTATATATGAATATGATCAGAAAACTAAAATGGGCTCTTTTTGTATTTCTTCTAACAAAAATTACCAAAAAGATCAAAGGAGCTAAGTTACAGAGGAAACTTTGATGATTACTCTGAAAAATTGAAGCTTTAGAACTTACACGTTGGTAAAGACGGTGCCCAGAAGCAAAACCTTGGGAGTTCATAGATTATACCTAAAAACCCAATTCAGTGTTTGCTTATATAGGTCCTGGAAACACAGAGAACAAAGGTGATAAATTATTCATAGGGATAGAGAGAGCCAGAGAGAGAAGGGAGAGGAAACGTACCAACTACAAACACAGTGCACTGGGCTTCTTCAACCTCAATGCGCGACACGTGTTCGGAGAAAGATCAAAACCAAGTAATAAAAATTGCAAATGTGGGGCCATTCACTTTTTCCTACTTGTGTTCTGGGCCCCACTCATTCAATCCTCCTCTTTACTTTTTTACAATCTCTGGGGCCCACGATCTGTGTTGTGGGGTGGGGTCCATGGGGGCCTCCAAGAGTTGTAATCAACCCTCCCATCCGTCACAGAAGTTGGTACGGTTGGAGCAATTCTTTTGGGTCCGGTTACCCAGCCTATTTACCGTTGATAACGAATAAAAATTGGTCCCACTCATCAAATTATAATTATTAGCCACCAAAAATACATCTTTAATTAACACAACACCGTAATTGATTTTTTTATTTTATTTTTGGGATTATAAATTTTTAATCTAAAATGGAGGGTGCATGATTCGTCATGACACAATAATTGATTGATAATCATAAACTTTAAAAATCTGGAAAGTATAATTTGAAGGGACCACGTACCTGCGGTGTACTTTATTACATGAAATCTATACAGGAATTAGTGGGGAATAAGACCTACAAAAGGGACTTCTTTAATACATATATAAGTTTATAGAGATTAAATCCCCTTAATAAAATACTTTTAACTACAAAACTCATGAAAAGTTCGATTCTAACTATGTGATTTTTAGTACATGCATATTTAATTTTGTTCTTAGCATTATACTATTTTATGTGTAGGACTCCTTTATTATTATTTTTTTTTAATTTTTAACTGACAAAGTCATGAGAGGTAACCAGTTAATTCGTATTAGTTTAGTTTGATAAATATAATTGTATCTACTTTTAATTCATAGTAATGGAAATTGACAAAGAAACATTTTATTTATTATTTTTTTAGAACGGAGCTGAGAAAATTTAAATTCGTGTGAGATTACTCAAGAAAATAACAACTTTTACACACTGAAATTAATATCAATAGAATACTTGCATGTATCATTTTTCTTTTTAGGGATTTTGGTAGCAATGGATTATGAACTTTCACCCTTGTTATATGTTGTCTTGAACTTTAATTTGATAGCATAATCTCCTAAGCTTTTAATTTGGTGCACCAAAACCCTCTGCAATGAACTCTGTTGAATTTTGATAATTAATTACTATGTAAATGAGATAAAAATGAAATTTATAAAAAAAATTATTTTTTTCTCAAAATTTTGACACAAATATCTCCTAAATTATAAATAAAGTTGCAAATTACACCTTAAACTAGGCATAAAATTGTAAATTTTCCTTCTTACTTTAAACATGGTATTTTTTTAACTGTTCAAAAATATTTTTTTACCTTAGTGTGATTCAAACTAATTATTTTTTTTACATTTTGTCAAAAAAAAAAGAAGTAAAAAGGTAATATAAAATTATATCGTGCTTATGAGTGGAGGTAAGTTGATGTTTATATAGTTCATAGATAATTGAAAATATGTGAAAATAAATTACATTGAATCAGACAAAAAAAAAAAGTACATTGTCTGAGATAAAAATATACCTTTAGATGGCAATTGGCAACTTCATACTTAGATAGGTGGCAATTTGCAACTTCATACTTACGACGAAATTTACAATTTTATATATAATTTAAGAGGTATTAGTACAAAAATTTGAAGAATACGATTTTAAAAAAAATATTTCAATTTCACCCTCACCCCACATGGCAATTAACATTCAAAATTTAACAGAGGTGATGGTTTGGGGGTGTTGATGCACCAAATTGAAAGTTTAAAAGATTATGCAGCCAAAATTAAAGTTCAAGGGGCAATATATAATAAAGATGAAAATTTAGGAGGTATCGGCCAAAAACCCTTCTTTTTATTGTCCACCTTTGCATGAAATTTAATCATACATTTCTTATGAAAATTAAGAAAAAAATAAAGGGCCAATGGGTTGGAACAATTTGTCTTCAAAGTAACTTCACATTTAGTAATATATTTTAACCAGATGTACACCAGTTGATAAAAGAAATTGCTGCCGTTGTTCTCACGAAAAAACTAAGAGCAACCACGTACATTTTGCAACTTCGTACATTTTGCAACGTCACATAAACCAAGAGAAACATTCGGGTATTTGAGTATGACACATCCAATATATAAGTCCCCATTAACCAGCTTGTTGGAAATCCCCGAAATCGTCATCTGGTACGTCTGGTATGCTTTGGTTTTCAGAAAAATCTGCACCTTTAGAATCGTCTTTTCTTGATTCTGGTGCCTCGTGCTTAGAAGTACCCTCGAGTTCGAACTTTGTTGGTGAGCTTGACGGAGAATTCTGAACGGGACTAACGGGTGAAAGCGGAGCTGGGGGTGGTTTGATACAAATCTTAAGCTCTTTCTGATCACCCTTGTTCTCAGGTGATGAATTGTTCACACCCTGCTCAAAAAACTTGGACTTCACACTTTGACCACATTTCTGCTTCACCAAAACCAGTGAAAATGGAGTTAGAATAACGCCAAATCTGACTCGTATTACACAGTAGACAAGGAAATTCGAATGCATTACGTTGCCCTTTATTTGCAATACAAGAGTTTCCCCATCTTTTAAGCTGTAATCAACAGAGGAAGTGTTCTGGAATTGCTGTTCCATCTCTTCTGCAGTTTTCTTTTTGTTCAAATATCTACAAAACAAATTCATAAGGTACATGAGCTTGTGTGATAAACTAGCATTGTCTTAGCACATATGTAATAGATATTTATTCCGACATAGCTCTATCATATTGAAGATAAGAGACAAGGGAAATAGGAGGATACTTCATATGATCATGCAAGGCTGCTTGGAAGTCATAAGCTTCCGTTCTCTCTCTAAATCCTATCCCAATGAAAGCATGCCGAAGACGACCACCTGCATGACCAAAATATAGATTATTCTCAGTATAAACTCCACTCTTCCCCTGCTTAGTCTAAAAAACATGAACAACCATAATCTTAATGTCCTACTGTTGCCAAAACTTCAGAGCCTCTTGAAACCCGATAATAAATTATTACCAACTGAAGATAACACTAGTCCTGTTCATGACAACCTCAAACTCTTTAGACATAAACTATATTTGCCAAAAAAAAGTGGCACTTAATGGCAATTTCACCACCTGTAAAGTATCTGGCATCCAGCTGTTGCAAGGATTAGAAGTTTCAAATGCATCTTTATGGCGTACCCGTCATTCATGCTAAACGCACATGAGTAATAACTTATATCTGTAACTTGGCTTGTGAGCTTATGATCAATATGCTTATTGATTAGGCCTTATGCTTTATCTTAAACAGCCTAACTTCAGGCTCCATTTTGGCTTGAAGTAATGGAAGAAAAATGCTAAGCTACCGGCAAGCCAAGCCTGAGAAATTGGTAAGTGGGTTGGCTCCACTCAGGAAATCCTAAACCATCTATTATGGACCACAGCCAATCTTAATGATTTCAATAAAATAGTTCTAGTCTAATATTATATATAAATAATAATATCTTGATAGTACACCTATGGAGTCAAAGCCTTTGTTTTGATCTGCCGTGGAAAAGACATCTTGGGTTAAATTTAATGTTTCAAACAATGATTCAAAGGAAATTAATGCCAAAACAATAAAGGACTATTGCATAGTTAGAAGTATTGATGACTTTTTTTTTTCTTTTCATTCCTTATGTGAAGGATGGCATATTAATATACAAGAAAAAACCGAGTACATAAATACAATGACTAAGTAATGACAACTTATTGAAGACAGACCCACAGTGGCATATACGCAAAACAAGAGCTGTAAAATCCATTGTATTCCTTTGAAATAGAAAAAGCATAAAAAGTAACAGAAGGCTAGCAATAGAATTTCGGGGGCAAACAAGCGACAAAGCATTTTTTTGCATGAGAAAAGAACGAAAAGACAAATAACAGATGTATCACACCTTAATTGATATTTTGGTCTCTGGGAGTGTAACATCCCAACACATGTGGGTCTGTGGCAACTTACACCCCAAATTTGATGCATTTAAAATGAGTACTGGACTCCCAAACCTAATATAACATCTTATCCCACTATATGATCTTCATACTTCACTTTTGACCTGCAGTACTACAATCAATCTAGATCTGTGAATGTGTCCTGGGCATCTTCCATTCACACCCAGGAGGCACCTCAATACCAAGCACACCTTAGAAGCATAATCTGGCTATCTAGAAACCATAGTTATTATCCTACAAATGCTATCTAGGGAATATCACTTTGTTTAACAATTACGGTAATACAATAACCAAAATACTAACCAGGCAGGAAAAGAAAATCATGATCATTTATTATTATTGAATTGATTGAAACATCTTTTAACTACCTGTTGTTAACGGTTCCAACTGTTTATCACTAAATTATAAACCTGCAACACAAAACTGTATTCTACATTATACTAATTATTTTATCATTATTGTCAGTGTTTCATGGTCCTCCTTGACTATAGTGTATCATTTTACTCTTGTCCAACAAATATGCATAAACCAAAGTTATCTATGAAACAAAGATAAAAAACTTATAAACCCTATTTCGCTAATGAATATCTCCAACTAAAAGTTTCTAGATACTATGTATGAACACATAAAAATGTAAGGGGTGCATACAGGAGATTCTAAACTGTTGCAGCAAGCTGTAAGCCTTGGATCTTCTCTTGGTTTGTGTTATTTTATCACTCATTATGGAAGTTTTATGTCAATACTAGAATGGATGAGTGGTTATCTTCAAGTAAGAAAGAAACTTAAAACAAGAGGTAAGGGTAGCAGCTCACCAATATTTTCCTCTACCCGAAGAACAAAATATCTGCAAATGAATGAAAAATTTAGAAACTCAACAGAAACTAAGTCGTAATAGCAATAATTTAAGTATCTCAGGCTTAATCAAGTTGTATAGAAGATAAACTTTATGCTGATTTTAAGTATTAGCATTGATCATAAAAAATTGATAGTTAGATACTAATGTGATTTCATTATCAGCAAGAAAGGATAACCAACCTGCTGCTATCAATTACAGGTTCCACTGGATGAGGCTCTCCATTTCTCAAAAATGCCCGAGCATATAATTCACCTAATAGAAAAATATCAAATTGTGGTGGAAACATATTATTTAAAGGTTAAATAAATAAATAAAAAAAATCTAATGACTTGAGAATGTCATCCCTCACCTGTGCTCTTATCTTCAAGTCTGATAATGCACTCTTCTCCTTTGCTAATGACCTTCAATACTCCTTCCCATGCCCATTTGTTTACATCCCATTCATCAGCCCTGAAATAAACTTTGCAGAGATTAAATCCCATCTCCAACATGTGGAAAAGAGTTTCAATGGTCATAAAGTGCCAATGGAACCAACAATTAACTCTTTATATTTTCGTATTACAGATAAGTGTATCTACATTCTAAGATTTGGGGCCAATAATCTGGAGAAAACATTATAATACCATCACTCTTGCACAAGATAGAACTTTTACTTGTGGAAAGGATGTCGGAAAGGGGATACAATTGTCCTTCTGTGTAAGTCTTTTAATAAAAGTAGGTGGTCCTACAAGTTTTAAGAATTCTTGCAAGCATCCAGAAAATCACGAGGTTCTGAATTTTATACAAATTTCATTTTGATCTAGAAAATTTCGTTCTTTTAAGAAATTACACCTGCAACTTCCACATTGGAACAACAATAACAGAAAACTTTCTATCTCAGAGAAATCAAAATCGTAGGAGCAAGACATTTAAACAAACCTTTACCAGTGTTACGTCTTATAGACACAGATACAACAATGTGAAGAAAAGTGACCACAGCCGGAAAAAAAAAAATCACTCGTGAAACTTTAACAACAGAACAAACAATACCATCACACCTTGTACGTGGGAACATTTAAAACTGTAGCACAACATTTCAAAAAGACTTGTTCATAATTGAGCATTATAATGGGAAATCATTAGGAAAAACCTGTATGAAGCTGCAGTTTTCCTTGGTGGTATCTGCAGAAATGATATGAATGATTAGCTTAATATCTGAAATAATTTCCAAAGCCCTCCATATGAAAAAACCAGAAGAAAGTAGGAAGATTGAACAATTAAAAGAGATGAGAAAGTAAAACTTATAAAATAAACATGACTTCATTCACAGATTTCCATTCTAAGATGATTTGGATCGCATAGTAGTAACAAATGATTAGGTGCTCTGCAAATCCACTAATGGGCACTCTCTATCAATTAGTTGATATACCCTGTGACCGTTTTCCATATAAAAGTGTAATACATAACACTTTACAGACTAAGAAAAATAAGCAGTCAATATTCAAAAATCTGAAAAGGGTCATAGCCTCAATCCCCAATAAGCTAAAGTATCAACCTTGATCTCCTACCTCTATAATTCTATACACAGATAAACCAAAATGTACATGCGATAACATGTTTTTACATCAGAATCACAAATAGATATACAAAAAAGGAGCACAGATTTGGACACAGCATCTACGCGTAAACGACTTTTTACCAAGTAAACGTAACACTCCGAGACTTGAAAGAGAACAAGCTCAATCGCTTCAGCTTCCTCGATGTCCTCCACTCCTTTTTGCTCATTTGTAACCCTCTCTTCCTTCTTCTCCATGTCCCAGAAAAAAAGATACCCAGATTTCGATCAGAGCGAACCGGAATCTAAAAACAAGCTTCTCCGATGTAAGGATTAGATGGGCATTTCCCAAAATCAACGGAGTTTACCAGGAATCAACTGGGTCTGTCTATCAGTTCCTTTTTCCCTGTCACAAAGACGACCGGAGAGAGGTCTCTATCTGTGTATTACAGAGGGAAACAGCAAAAGCATAAGGAACCGTACGATTAGATGACGTGTCCTTAGCAAAACCATCCAAAATTGACAAGAGAATTTTCTGATTAAATTGGAGGGCAATGATGGAGTCAGCAGGTTAAGGTGGGTAGAGACCAGCGGAGCGGTTGCTTGAATTTTAGGGGGAGAGACATGAAATTTCCAATCTATTATTAATAAACGAATATCAACACGGCAACTACCACTTAACACCAATTTAGCTCATACATATATATCTACTATTACTACTTAAGCCCTAGACTCTATCCAAATCTTATTTTTGGAAAATAAACGAACCCAAGTGTCACTTTTTTTCATATATTCATGAAAATTATATGAAAAGTAAAATACAAGTATATGTGTAATAGTTGTTTGATGATATTTCGTTTTGTTATGTTTTGATTTTTTTTTTTTAAAACAAAACATGTAAATAATGTTAGGTATTCAAAATTGTTATAGAATTATTAAATTACTATATGGGTTTTTTTATACTATGTAGAAAATTGCAAACTACTATATGAAACTATGAAATTAGCATAAATAACCCTTCAAATTTAAAAACAATTGAAGTAATCATTATTTCATAAGTATGTTGTATATATTTATAATTATCTTAAATATAGTATTTTTTTAGTTGTTTATAATTACTTTTTTTGAAGATGCTCGGTATGCAATTGAGTGAATGGAACAAGCAGAGGGGTCAAGAGTGAAGGCTAAGAATGGAGTTTTATATTATATATTCGTGCATAAACATTGTTTTGTGTTCATGTACAAAATTTGTATAATCAACTACAACAAATATTAATTACCAAAAAAAAAGGAACTACTACAAATATTATTTATTTAACATATACAGGTACTCTTGTATCTATACTCATGCAAGTAAATAGTATCCGCATTCAGCTTATTCATATACAGAACACTTAAATTAATCTTTAAACAATAGATAGAACCTATGAGGTAAAAGGAGAAAAGTTATATATATACATTATATATATAGATGATATTCTCAGCTATGTAGCTTACTATATATATATATATATATATATATGATATCCTGGACTATATAGGTTAGTATATGTTGGATTATAATAGAAGTAGAATTAACTAATTTACACGGGGTTTAATTGAAAAAATAAAATGTAATGAATGTCATGCATTTATATTTTTATCTTTTTTAATAACACGTGATTGTAGCTCATTATACATTAGCTACTTAGCATAGAATATCATTTATATTTACTAGCTGACTCTTGAATGTTTACAATTAACATTTTTAAGTTCTACTAAAATTACCATAACTTTGTTTTTTCAAATATAAGCCTTCGAAATTGTTTATAGCTAAGTTTAAAAGCTCAATTCCTCAATCTAATTAATAAAAGTAAAAGCTCAATTCCTCAAACTAAATAAAAGTAAGATCTTTCTCTACTCAAAAAATAGTAATAATAAAAATAACAATACAAAATCCTGTTTATTATTTGGTGTGTGTTCGTGTTTTGTTTTCCACCAGGGTCAAGAGGTATGGTTAATAGAATTTAAAATGGTTAGCCCTTATAGTGTAGTTCATATATCTAGTTAACCTCAAATAAATTTATTTAAATATATATATATATATATATATATCGTCGTTTCAATTATTCATTAGCAAAATTTTATAAAAAATTTCCTAGTTCTCTTTGTTGTTGCAAATTGTATTAGATCATTATATTATACACACATATATGATATGTTAACAAGATTATATATTAGTATTTTTTTTTCAATGAATACTGAATACATATGGAATTAAAAATGTATATATATATATACATAAATACATCTTTAAGAAAATAGATTCATTTTTACTCAAAGGGCTATATATATATTTAACTTCTTTTTTTATTTTTTGGGTATATATGTACGTATATATATATATATATATACATAACTTGTATCTTACAGTTACAGTCAACCTCACATTTTCCATTTGTTTCCCTAAATAAATGAAAGACACATTTTCATTTCTTTATATATCAATCGTTTGGCATCACCAGGAGGCCCATTTAACAGCCGCTGACATAAAACCTCCAGGCTCACCGCTCAGGTTTGGGCACTCACGTGGCTCTCAACCCAATTAAGCACATACACCAGGTCAAACAAAGCCGGCCCTCATCCTTCTTTACCTGAAAAAAGCGTTTTGCTTACACTTTTTTACATATGTACTCTTTGAAACTGTCAATTTATAGCTCCAAAATACTTAAAACCCCCAAAAACACAAGCCCGGAGAGTTAATAAATTAAAGATGTCACAACACGTTGTTTAGATGACCTTATATGGTCTACAAATTCTTACCAAACAACCGAAACAGTGTGGGTACGTGCGTATTAATATATATCTACTATGACAAAGAAAATATATAAATGGAGTGCGACAAAGCTGAACCTGTCAAAACCATGCATGCAATAGCAAATATATATATATATATATATATATATATATATATATATATGAGCCCTTTGATATGAAGAAGAGCTAGGCGGCGTGCGCAATGAAGAGGCAGTTTGGTGTGTTAGCTCATCTTCTCCTCTCTACTTCATTCCATTTTCATCACCACCTCCCACCCTCATAGTTAACCTGTTTCTTCTTCTAATATTGTTTTTTTTTTCATCAATGGAAATGTTACCAAGGAAATCACCTGCACATCATTCTAATGCCAACAACAACAAAACCCGGTTCAGAATTACCACCAAGAAACTTTCCTACAAGATATCTCGCCGACTTCACGATCTTCACCATCACCGGTTCTGCTGCTTATTCCGGAGAAATCAGGAGGTGTCTACTGTTTACATTTTGAACAATGTCACATGCGAAGCCAAGCCAGAAGAGATCACCGCCATCACCGGACCTAGCGGAGCCGGAAAGACAACGCTGCTGGATGTACTGGCCGGAATGATCCCCATGAGCAGAATCTCCGGCCACGTTCTGGTGAATTCGCAGCCGATGAATCCAGAATATTTCCGAAGAGTTTCGGGCTACGTAACACAAGACGAAGCTCTATTCCCGCTTCTCACCGTACAAGAAACTCTCATGTACAGTGCTCGTCTGAGAATGCATGGTAACCAAGATCTCGAAATGGCAAAGAGCAGAGTCGAACAGCTGTTGAAACAGCTCGGGCTCGACCATGTCGCTCACGTAAGAATCGGTAGCGAATCGAGCCGTGGCATTTCCGGCGGTGAAAAACGTCGAGCCTCTATCGGCGTCGACCTAGTTCATGATCCGGCTGTTCTTTTGCTTGACGAACCAACCTCTGGTTTGGACTCTGCCTCAGCTCTACATGTTGCTCTGTTGCTCAAAACCATGGCTGTCAAACAAGGTAAGACGGTTGTGTTAACCATTCACCAACCCGGTTTTCGAATTCTCGAGCTGTTTGATAAGATTTTGTTACTTTCAAATGGAAATCTTGTCCACCACGGGTCTCTTCGCCTCCTCGAGCAGCGTCTTATTTTTGCGGGTTATACCATTCCTCGCTATGTTAATGTCCTTGAGTTTGCCATTGAAGTGACACAAGCCCTCGTTGAAGAGAGTGAGAGTAGTGAACTAGAGGATGAAGCATATGAGTTTGTGGGCGGCACGAATCCAATTCTTGATAATCTTGATGATGAAGATAATGAATTGTTCTACCCAAATCCACCATTGAAGGAGGTTTTGATACTGGGTCAGAGATTCAGCAGTAACATTTGCAGAACCAAACAGCTCTTCGCCGCTAGAATAATTCAAGCTCTACTTGCTGGGTTTGTGTTGGGGACTATTTTCATGAACGCTGCGAATAATTCACATAGAGTCAAATTCCAAACACAAATAGGGTTTTTCGCATACAGCCTCACATTCTTGTTGTCTTCAACAACAGAAGGCTTGCCAATTTACTTGCAAGAGAGAAGGATACTAATGAGAGAGACCTCGAGAGGAGCTTATAGAGTGTATTCTTATGTCATATCAAACACTTTGGTATTCCTTCCTTTCTTATTGACAGTGGCTGTTCTTTACGCCACACCGGTCTACTGGTTAGTGGGACTGAGAAAAGAGACCGATGGGTTTCTCTATTTCTCACTTGTGGTTTGGATGGTCATTTTGATGTCCAACTCTTTTGTGGCTTGCTTTAGTGCTCTTGTGCCTAACTTTATTACAGGGACTTCTTTGGTGGCAGGGCTTATGGGTTCTTTTTTTCTGTTTTCTGGGTATTTTATATCTAAGGAAGACATACCCAAGTACTGGATTTTTATGCATTATTTGAGCTTGTTTAAGTACCCATTTGAGTGCTTTCTGATTAATGAGTATGGTGGACAGCAAGGGAGGAGTAAGTGCTTGGCTAGCGTGGAGGGACAATGCCTATTATATGGTGATGCGTTTCTTATTCAAAAGGGTCTGAAACAATCACAGAAATGGAGCAATTTAAGTGTAATGTTGGGTTTCATAGTTGGGTACAGATTCCTTGGTTTTCTGATTTTGCGGTACAGATCTCGTAGACCCAGAAGCTAGAATTTTTTTTTCTTTTTCCTCTCTGAATGGCAAAAATATATATATCTCGTAGACCCAGAAGCTAGAAATTTTTTTCTTTTTCCTCTCTGAATGGCAAAAATATATATATTTTAAAAAAAAAACACAGAGAGGAAAGTGCCAAAGAAATTCGGGTTTCTCTGTTCGTTTAACTCTCTCTATATATAACACTGCGCTTGTGCCTTTGTGAAAGCAAATGGCATATAATTTATATGCAAGATGTTTTAGAGCAGCTCCAGCGGGGAAAAAACTCTAGTACTCTCATAGTACTGTCCACGTTGGGTACTACTGCAATTTATTTAGTGTCATGTATAATAATGATCTATGTCAGTTTAATGAGAAATGAGAAAACGAACGTTCATTTGTAATTTTTCCGTTTGCACGTCCCCCCTCCATTTCTCTCTTTCTTTTCATTCCCTCTTCTATCATTTTGCTTTCTCTCTCTTTGGTTTTTCTAAGTTTCTCTCTCTTTAGCCTCTCACCACCTTTCTTCTTTTTCTCAATGTATTTTGCTAATAAAAATAAATATAGTGAATAAGTAAGAAACTATTTATACAATAACATATTACCTTGATTTGCTTCATCTTCTTCACTGTATGTATATGCATTTGTCATATATATACACGATTTGATTATCTGTACTGATTTTTGTGCGTTTGTCAAACTATTGTGGCAAGGCGGAAAGAGTTTATAGAGGATTTGTCAAATATTGTATGAATCTCACCTATCAAATTGTAGTTCTTATTCTCACTAATGCTCTGTTTGATTGCTGAGAAAGAAACGGGAAGGAAATGAAAGAGAAATCAATTTTTGAATCTACCATTTATGCTTTTTTTCCTTTTTTGGTATAAGCCTGATCTAAAGGCTAAGTTTGAACGTAAAAATTTTTTTTTTGTTTGTATGAGGTTTGGCGTTATTGAAATAAAAAGGTTTCGGATACTATGAACTTTTCTTACTACACTCTCAGTAGCTGAACCGAGTGAATATTTTATTTTATAGTGGATTACTTTACTTTTAATTTTTAGATAAATTGCATAGCTTGAAGTTTGATGTCAATTACTTTGGTGCAGAAATATAGGGCAGAATTAGAAAGAGAGAAAAAGAAGAAAGATGGTGAGAGGCTAAAGAGAGAGAAATTTAGAAAGACTAAAGAGAGAAAAGGCAAAGAGATAGAAGAGGGAATAAAGAGAGAGAGAAATGGAGGGGGCTGGTTAGGGACGTGCGAACGGAAAAATTAAAATAAACTTTTATTTTCTCATTAAACTGACATGGATCATTATTACATATAGCACTAAGTGAATTGCAGTAGTACCCAACATAAACAGTATTCCGGAAGTACTAGAGTTTTTTCCCTCCAGCATAGCGTCAAAAATGCTAAATTATGATATTAACACTCATTTAAGCGGGTGGCAATATTAAATTATGACATTAACACTCACTTTTTGTACTCCAATAAAAATATTATAATTGTGCCAAATTATATTTTTTATATCAAATTCTTATCAAATAAAATTTTTTATATCAAATTTGACACAAAAAATATCATTGTTATTTTTGAAAAAATATACAAAGTGAGGTGGCCTACTCTTTAAACAAAAAAAATATATATTAAATTAAATTTGATATAAAAATAATATTATTATTCTTAAAAAAGTATACAAAGTGAGGATGGCCCACTCTTAAAAGAAAATATATATTTTTTGAATTTTAAAATTATTATTTTTTTAGTATAATTTATCGGAATATTAAGTATCTCCTAATTGATTTTTGAATCGATAGTTTTTACATTAAAGCCTTTTAAAAAAAAAAAAAGAAAAGAAGAGAAAGGCAGATCGTTTACTATATAGTTTCTTTTATATAATGTGATTGTTTAAAATGATTACTTATGAAATTAATTACTGGAAACTTGCATGTAAATTTGCCGGAGTATAGAAGTGGCGGAATAATACAATTTGCTTTAGATAAAGTTGTAAGCAAATGTGCATGAGTCTATAAATGGACAACAAGGTTAAGACAATTATACGACTGATTGTTGGATAATGAGCAATTTAGAACAGTTACTAGTTATATTATATTTAGTACTAATTACTTAGTCTCACCCGACTATATCATGCATTATATGTATATATATACATATATATATATATATTTTTTTTTTTTTTTTTTGATAAATATTACTTGGATACAAAAAGCCCTCTAACAGGGAGATTATACAGAATCAGTTCCAGCACAATCAATCCAGATTTGATTAACAAAAATATATGCTAAGCAATCATAACACAATCATATATGTAGTGTTTGGTGGGCCAAAAGATTGCTGCTAATTAATTGCTAAATTTTCTGTTCTTCTAGTTATGTCCTTGAAATAATTTACATTTTTTTTTTCACTGCCTTTTGCACCTGAAATATTTTACTAATGGCAAGGCATCATTTTATGTTGCCTGTCTGAAATCATGAACAGGTGAACAAAAAGACATTTTTCATTTACTTTCTTCAATTGCTGGCTTCTCATAATCATCCCTGTGTTGTCTATTCAGTTCCATTCTTGAGCCCTGTTTTTGTTTCCACCTACCAGCAATCCACCACCCACTAATGGATCTTCCTCTAATGTCAAACCTAAACAGGACTTTTGCTTTGGACAAATGGGTGCTGCACTAATGGATCTTCCTCTAATGTCAAAACTAAACAGCACTTTTGCTTTGGAAATCTTAGGACAAATGGGTACTGTGTAGGGCGTGAGATTGATGGAGATGGAGACTGTTTTACGCCTAATTGGAACCACAAAATGCGGAGGGGAGTACATGTCTGTCTAAATCAATAAGATGTAACTTGTGCTGAGTGTTGACACTGCAATAAGACTACAGTATGGAATCAGCCTTGGAAGCATATTTTATTCCTTTTTGAGAGTTACAGAAAAACTCTTAGCATTTTGTTACTGACCAAGTTCCATGCTTGGAGATCTTCTATCCCCATGTAATTGGTTGATGGGTCATAATTGCTAGTGCTTTTTTATTTATTTATTTATTCTACTCTCTCTTGGTTTGTTTGATAGTCCCAACTTTCCTTCACTTTCTTTTCTTTTCTCTCTTCTTTTCTGAGGAACAAACTTCATCCTCCCAACCCCCCAATAAATTTGTAACGAGCACCACTCAGATTTTTCTCCATTTTGATAAATCAAGTCCTGCAAATCCGCCAACCTGTCCCACTCTAGCCTAAGTTCCTTTCATATTAACTTTGATGCACCAGACCTTGCAAAATTACAAACATATGGCGGAACAAGAAAATGTATGTAGGAGTAATAAAGAGAAAACCATATACAAAAACTTAAAAAGAAGTTCACTAGCCCTCTTTCTCCAATAATCTTCAACAACCCTGTCATACCAAACGTTTAAAATGATAAGTAAAGTTTTCAAGTGCATTCATAATTTTAGGCCAATCCTCCCTTTCCTACAGTTGTGGTTTTATTTTCTCACGTCTTCAAAAAGTTCAAGCTAACAGAAAATACAGAAGATATAACCAAGCATTGATTGATCGACATGCCCTATATTAGCTCAATGTAAAATGCTTGCTGTGGAAAACAATGTACAACAGGAGATGAAAGATTCTCAAGAAAAAACATAATAGTGGGACAATGTAAGTTACACCAGGCTTTCAAGTCTACCTATTCAGCCTGAAGCGTACACAAGTTCAAAACATGTCTTCCATTAGTTACCAACACATTCCATGAGGCAAAACATTAAAACATTTTCTCTACAAATGGCTCAAATATTGGATATATTCGTTACACAATTTATTATTCATATTACATTTAGTTAATCATATCCAAAAATCTATAGTGTAGGTACATCCACATAGATTTATACAGCATAAGAAACATGGTGCTATCAGTAGCTACACGACTAGGCCATAATGCCAAAGGATATGAACATGATAAGGGCAAAAAAATATGTAAACCTTATCCTTACAAGATATCTTATAATGAAGACAATTCGAGCTCTTAAGAATTGAATATAGATGCCCTTCTCCTCTTGTTTGATACTGTGGTTCCTAAGAACTCCTCTGAATCAGAAAATTTATCAAGTATAGACCTGAGAGTCTGGCAAATAGAGGTTGCATGAAACTGGCGCCGAATTTCACCATGTTTTTCTCCTTTGCAGCTGGTCATCACGAAAACATTCTTCATTCTCCCTCCCAAGGTCGCAATTTCTGCCCTCAATATTATCAGATGGAGATCGTCGAGTGCTTGTCTTAAATCAGATAGAAGTCCAGGTCTATAATTGCAACTTAGAGACACTCTAATTGAATGAGGCTTTCCTTCTACTATTTCATCCTCCTGTTCAACTTTTACTTCATCGGTATCCTTTGGTATGACAGAATCTTCACTAGCTTCTGCTGCTTTCCTCTTCAGCTCTTTCAAGTGCTTGATTACTTCAGCAAGCAACGACGCTTTGTCCATCTGAGAGTTCAAGAATTTATTATTTCAGCTGAAAACATGCACAAAAAAGGAATAAAGAACCTTTGCATTATTATGGTGGCAACCACTAGTAACCATTGACTATAAAGGAAATTTAAGAAAATCGCATAAAAGAGCTTGAAATCTGTAGCTGGCTTGGCTCTAATTACTAAGCCCCATAGTTGAGTCACTCACTATACTCACCTTTTAGTTGTGTAAATGGCAGTCGATAAAAGTTGTATTAAACTTGTGGAATCAGGAAGTATACATGACCAATCCAGCTCTGTCAAAAACCAAACTAGGCCAATTACAGTATCACATGGCTCCATAGCACTTTATGGAGCAACCATTTACTTCATCGTCACATGAAATTCAAATAGAACAGATCAACTAAAAGTGTATTGGCAGTAATTTCTATGACAAATTTCACTCTTATGCCTCAAATTCAAACTCACTTGTTGCCTGGAACATGTACATGAACAGAAATAGAAAAACCCTTGATATGGTGCAAAAGGTAGTATTATACTTTTACCGGTTACCAAAAGCTCTCAAGCAATTTTCGATCTCGGGTCAACAAAAGAACTTGATGTACCATTTTTGAGTTTCAAAGTTCTCACCCATAAATATATTTCCAAGTTACAACTAGAACACAAGTAACCAAATGATAACAAAAACACAAACCTTCTTGGCACCAGGAGTTAGGCTTCGGAGCGTGTCAAAATGTGCATTAATTCTCGCTCTGCGCCTCTTCTCTGCCTCGCTGTGGTTTTTCAAAGCCTCAACATTTCTCTCCGACGATACCCCTTTTCGCTCCGATTTCATCGGAGCCTCCACAAGCTCTCCTCTCAGGCTATCCAAAACCAAAGACGAAGATGAAGCCGACCCATATCTTATCCCAGAATTCACCAAAAAACCATCATTTACACACTCAAAACGGGAGTTATATGCTCCTGAACTCCAAGAAAACGGTTCCATGACGAGTCAACACAGAAAGGGTGTACCAATACAATCTTACAAACAGTTGGTGTGCAGAGGAGTGAGACCAGGAGGCAAATTTGGAGGAGACGACCAGAAAGATAGTCTTGGACGACGTGGTTTTGGAATGCTTGTAGTAGTGGGAGTACTAGCTCTTCTGCTTGGTACTGTCACTTCCATTAGGCAAAGCATAACCAAAGTTAGTGCTTTTTTTTTTTTCCTTTGAAAGGAGATTAATGGGAAAATGTCAGCATTTTCTTCTCTGTCATGTTGTGTTTGAGATGTTTTTGGGACTGTTAAGGAAACCACCAAGTTGCAGAATTTAAGAGGAAAAGCAATTGAAGGCTAAGAACTTAGAAAGTGGTCACTGACAGTGTAGACACTATAGGTTGAAAAGTGGAAGACAGTGCTTGCTTTTTTTTTCTTTTTTTTTTTTAGTGTTGGACTATGTTTCTGTTGCATATAAAACAACAATTTCTAGACCCACTTGCTTCTTCTTCCTTTACAATTCCATACCCACTCTCTCTTTTTCTTTTTCATTGTTCCTCAACTTTTTTTTTCCTCTTCTGGTTCAAAACTAAAGTTTCTTCTTTTTCTCAGTTTATTCACTGCAGAAAAATTATTAATAACCCCATATTTGACATTGTTCAGACTTCAGAGACAAACAAATTTCATTGACAAGCATTGCTTTAAAAAAGTTTCCAACTTTCTTTGTGAATTTGTGTGGCAGATTAATTCTCTATCAATCTTTTTCTGTAATAGACCTGCTGGGATTCTAAGTATTTGGGTTGATGAATGATTCGCAATGTTAAAAGGTCACAATCTATAGGCTGGTTGAACTCTACTTACTCTAGACTACATAGTCCCTACTTGGGTGTTTTTTCTTTTTTATACTAAATATGTCTTTGGACAATTAAATACTTCCAATGTGGTATAGTTTCAACTCTTGGTGATTAGGGGGTGTTTTGGAAATTTTCTTTTTGGTTTTTATATAATAAACTTGCATAAACATCAGTCCATGTAATCTAAAAGAGGTGTTTAGTGTTGGTATTCTTGGACTAATATTATAAAAAAAAAATATTGTTCCGTTTCACTATTTATTGGATTTTATCCTTTTTCTTTTTAGGGATTCATTTTTATTTTGTTTTTATACAGTTGAAAATCACCTAAAAAAAGAAAGAAAGAAAAAAATTTAATGAAGAATCAAGGTGTGCTAGTGACCCTTCTTTTGATATGTGAAAAAAAAGACAAAATGCACATTATCTAGTATTAAAAAATGATTTATGCAAGTAATCCTTCGTTTGAAATTACATGCATGGTAGAAAAAGATTAAATTCCACTAACCCCTTTTTCTCTTTCTTTTATTTGTTTTCTAATTTTTCCAATTTCTTTAATCTTCAATTTATTTCTATTTTGAATAGTTCAATATTATGCTACAAAATTTAAAGTGGTTAGTTATTCTACCTTACTATTTATATAACTGATACAATTTTCATGTCCAACATAAGTTAACTATGGTATTAATTTTATTCTCTTTATAAATAAACATAGGGCAAAAATGCATAAAACCCAAGTAATTAAATACCACCTAAACTCTTATTAAATTACCATAGGTTGCTACTTATTAGACCCATCAAACATAAAGTGCCTGTTATCTGATTCATCTACATGCTTTCAAGTATTCTTAAATTACCAAAAAAAAAATAAAAATTAGTAAGTGATGTAATATGGTTAGTGTAAATAACACATAAAAACAATTGTTTGCCTATATTTGAGTTTAAATTCAGTAAAAATATAAATATATTATTTTATGGTGTAAGGATAATTTTGTATTTTGCTTTAAGTTATTCCTAAAGGAAATTATATAATTTTATATTTTGCAAATTAACTTTTCATAGTTTAATGTAGTATTTGCAAGACTGTAAAGAGTGTAATTTCATCCTATAAATATAAATAGATGAACAAGACCAAAGCCCTCAAGTAGTGATACCAAAATTAAAAGTAGAACTGAGTGATGGCCTTTGGACCCACCGTCCCCTTCCCCATTAGTGACCAAGAGGAAGGAGTTATCTACTCAAAAAAAAAAAAAAATGCCCAATAAGCTTTTAGCCTTTAGGGTAAATAACCCACAACAGATAAATAAAGTAATAAAAATTGGTACTTGAAGACTATTTGAATATCTTTTTTCTTTTTCTTTTTTTTTGGTGAAGCTATTTGAATATCTTTGAGAACTATTGAAAGATGCCCTAGTAGTAAGAAGTCCACAAGGCCCTAGTCCTCTAGTTCTCATCTTAAATTTTAATAGGTTTATGGGACATCCACTGCTACTTAAATTATATCCTAGTTTCCACATTGCTATTTATTTTTGACATTTTTGATACCTAACTACGCTTTTAGTTGCGGTGTTAGTGTCAGCAAACAGTATCTTTGACATGAACTAAAAGAAGTTCTGATCATTTCAGTAACAACAGATGGAACCAAATACAATACTTTGTACAGTTTAGGTTGCTCTATAGACCTCGAGAACGGCTCCAACATACACGTAATAAAGCACATTTTCATTAAATATATCCTTTGCAATTTATATGCCTCCATATTTAATAAAAATATTCTTTTAATAAAAATGTACGTTTAATAAAAATAGAGATTATTTCTTTTATTTTCTTTAATATATCATCATTTATGATACATTACATATTCATTAGTGAAATAACGGTATGCTTATTTATTTAGTTTTTGACTCATGTGCTTTGTACATATAAGTTTCTAATAAAAAATAGAATAGTACTTACATTGCAACTAAAAACAAGTTTAGGTATTAAAATGTTAAAAATAAAAATTTTGATAGCAAATGCAAATTAAAGTATAATTTAGATAGCAACGGTGTTAATATCCCTAGATTTATTTATAGTTCTTCTATGTGAACATACTACTAGTGTCAATATTCATCAAAAAAAAAATACTACCGGTGTCAATGAATGAGTGAGAGCAATGCTTTCACAAGGGACGCAATGGGCACATCTCTTAAAGCTAAGAGACATAAAATAAAATAAAATTAGCATTGCACATGATGTAGATGTTTATTATTTATTAATTATTTATGCAATTCTCTAACAAGTTGCAAACTACTTGCAAATAGAAGCATAAAATCCTTTTATGAGGATTTTTTTTCATATTTTCTTAGTGTCTTTTTTTCCTTGTTGATATCGCGTCCACTTAGCTTAAATTTTTTATTTTTTGAATTTATATGTTAAAATGCTCATAGTATTTGGTATTGGGTTTGGAAACTAATAAACCCTTAGGCACATTTGATAATATGATTGTTTTTTTTTAAAAAAAGAATCTTTTAAATTATATGTAATTTGGTTAGTTTAGAGGTTGATTGGAGTTTGTTAAATGTTAGTTAAACTATTAAATTGAGTAAAAATGTAAAATATAAAATATAAAATGAAAATGAAAACACTTTCAAAGTGTTTTTATTTTCTGTTTATATTTTTAAATTTTTACTCAATTGAGTAGTTTAACTAACATTTAATAAATTATCATCAACCTTTAAATTAATTAAATTATACATAATTCAAGAGAAAAAAAAAACTAAAAACATAAATAAAAAATTAAAATACTGTCACTTTGATAGTGTTTTTATTTTCTTATATTTTATATATTTTTACTTAATTGAGTACACTAATTAATATTTAATAAATTCTAATCAATTTTTAAACTAATCAAATTATATATAACTAAAAAAAAATAAAAAATAATTATATTATCAAACAAAAAGTTAAAGCCCTGTTTGATAACACAATTATTTTTTATTTTTGTTTTTAGTTCTTTCCTATTAAATTATATGTAATTTGGTTAGAGTTTGTTAAATGTTAATTGGATTCAAAATGTGAAGGAACATAAAAAATACAAAACTAAAAATAAAAATACTTTTATTTTTATATTTTTACTTAATTAAATAATCTAATTAATATTTAATAAACTTCAACCAAACCAACGTTTAAACTAATTAAATTATACATACTTTTAAAAATTAAAAATTAAAAACAATCAAACACACCTAAATGATAACAAATTGGGTGGGTGGCTTTTGGGCTTGGAAACTAATAAGCTAAATGACAAAACAAATTGGGTAGGTGGCTTTTGGGTTAGAGAGGCGGCTCATGACCTTGCCAATTCTCACTTTTCTTCTCTTATGCGAAATGAAATACACACTTTTTTATAAAAAGATTGGACAGTTTCACATTTATTTATTTAAAAAAAAAGGGATTTCCCTTTTTAATTATTCTCTCTAATCTCAATCTTATAAAATATACCATCAACCTGATCTTCTTCTTCCCAGTCAAATACAATTATTTGGTGACAATAACAAAAAAACAAAACACAATTATTTGGTGTATTTCAATGGTAAAATTATGTATATTTCTCATCTGTATTCGATCAAGTATATAATATTTTAAATAGATCAAAACTCTTTATAAAAAAAATATAATTATTTGGTTAATCATCTGATATAAACAAATTACAGTTGATATTTAATGATTGACATCCAGTAACTCAAAAATGTATTTTTTTGGATTAAAGTTTTTTTTTCTCTTAAATAAACTACTAGATGTCTCGCCTCTAGTACATTACCTTTTATTTTTCTTTTCTGTTTTTTTACCTTCTACAGTAGCTTTTTTCTTTCTTTTTTTTTTCCTACTATTTTTATTTGACAAATAAGCGTTAAATTAGGAAAAAAAAGGCTTCAGATTCACATTTATGAGCATAAGTTCAGCGGCGCACCAAAAATATTCAAGTAAAATATATTCTTTTTATGACAAGACAATACTTAGACCTACTCAATAATGAATTAAAGATGGAAAAATAAGAAATTGTGTCCTCTCAAATCTAAGAACAATTATTAGTTTTAATTTATTTATTTTCCATGAAAACCGTAAAATAAAAAACATGCTAAATAAAGAAACCCTCACCTTTTGTACTGAATGCACCATTTAACTTCAATAATTAAGTGGGAGATAACAAGGTTCACCCATTTGAAACATAAGGCTTCATGGAATTTCTAGAATTATCCAATTCTAATTTCCCTATATTATTATTATTATTATTATTATTATTTATATAGCTAGGCACCAATTAATTGCTAAATTCTTATTGATAATTTGATTGTTGTAAGTTAAACAAAATTTCATATTTATATTTGTATATAAATTAAAATTTTCAAACCCCAAATGAATTGGGCTTGGGCCTGAACCACTGATTGTCCTATCTGGCTCTTACCGATGCGAAAAGCACACACTGAACAGGAGGGCGTACCAAACACTTGGCGCACGTTAGCCATTTTCACTTACACCTACCTCTCACTATAAGATGCCGTGTAAAAATCTACGCCACAAACTCGCTCTCTCTGTGTCTCAAGTCTCACTCAGTTACAGGCCATCGATGGCGGCGGCTACTTCCTCCTTCTCTCCTACCCTTTCTGCCCCGCCTTCTTCTGCTTCCAAAGTCCATTTGGCTTCTAAGAACCTAGGGTTCCTATCGGTGGCTTCCAAGTCCATGAGGCCTCTGGAAGCTAAAGCCACTCGTGCTAGCAGTGTTGGCGGCTCTGGCTCGGCTCTCGGTGCTCGGATGGTGTCTATGCCGACGGTTAAGCCCCCGTCTTCTCTCGATTTCGATACCTCCGTTTTCAAGAAGGAGAAGGTCAACCTCGCTGGTCATGATGAGGTATCCCATTTCATTTTCGAGTTTGTTCGAATGGATTATTGCGTTTTTTTTGGATTTTAGGAAATGGGTGGGTGAAAAGGAAAATTAAATCTTTTTAAAGATTCTTCCTTTCATTTGTTTATTGTCGATTTCATTTTCTTATGTTTTCCGCCGAACCAAACGATCCGTTTGGGTGTTTGTTTTGTTTAGGTCATTTGTTAGGGCTTTGTTTACTTCTTAGCTGAAACTACTTGGGGAATGGGAAATAGTGTAAAATGCAAAAAACTTGATTGGGTTTCAAGTAAATGTGTCTTTTTTTTCCCCAAATGATTACTTAAGCTTTAGAAACTTTTATTTTTCTTAATGGTTGTTTAATGAGGTTTGTGTTTGATTGCAGTATATTGTAAAAGGAGGGAGAAATTTGTTCCATTTGCTGCCTGATGCATTCAAGGGAATCAAGCAGATTGGTGTTATCGGTTGGGGTTCTCAGGTGAATGCGCGCATTTGTTTTGCTTTGGATATTTGATTGCAGTATATTTCTATATAGATACTTTCTTATGTGTTTTTTAAAGACATTTCAAAAAGGGCTTTTCATTATAAGTGAAATATTCATTTAGTCTTTTTTAATATGACAATTTTATGCAATTTTTTTATTAAATTACAGGTTTTATTTAATTTTATTTCTTCTGTATATTCGATCAGCTAACCTTTTTTTTGTGTGTTCAGGGACCTGCTCAGGCTCAGAATTTAAGAGACTCTCTTGTTGAAGCAAAGTCTGATATTGTGGTCAAGGTGATATTTTTAATTTATTTTTTCTCTAATTATTTTATACCATTTGAAGGTTTTCTGTACTAAAGCTTTTCTCTGTTAAATAACTTCTATTCTGAATCCTTTATTTCCATATTTTATGTGGTTGCTGCTTATTTTTACAGATTGGATTGAGGAAGGGCTCCCGTTCATTTGCTGAAGCTCGTGCAGCTGGTTTTACTGAAGAGAATGGAACTCTGGGTGATATATGGGAAACGATCTCAGGCAGTGATCTTGTTTTGCTTCTTATTTCTGATGCTGCACAGGTCTGTTAATTGTTAATTGAATTTTGCACTACTGAAAATAAGAACCAAAAAAACTCATGCTTATACAGAGTGTTATTATTTAATTTTATCGTCATTTAAATAGTTCTGCTCTTTATTTTTTTTTCTTTGTATTATCACTCTAATCTATGTATTTGAATATCAGGTCCCATCATTTTTCTCTCCTCTCTCTCCATCCATTTTTTCTGTCTGGTTTCTACTTTTATATAAAGTGCAGCTGGAAAGCGTGTAATGTGAAGGAGATTTATGTACTCGATTCAGTTGTCGAGTTATATGTCAAAAGAGTTGTGTGTATCATTAATTTCCATAATTAAATCTTTAAATCATAACTTCCATTGTGGAGGCTCTATGAACTAAGCAAAATAATGCAAATGACTGATATCTCACAAGTTCTGCATTTTCTTTTGATGCGATGTTTTATATAATGATGTTAAAATGTAATTTTGATATAAAAAGAATATTGTTTTAGAATATGCATTATGTAAGTTCTTCAAGTTCAACTTTGTTTAGGTTGGAAAATGTGTCAAGTCCTCTTCATATCTGTGTAGTCTTTATGTTCTGTGTGAATCTATGTCAAGTTCTCGCTGTCAACTCAGAAACTCTAGTTTAGGACTGTTGTTACAACATTTAACTTACATGTCTCTAATCCCTGGCCCATTCATCAATTTGGTGATTATTCCTACTTTGATCTATTTTTGCTGAAGGGGATTCGTTTTTATGATACAGGCTGATAACTATGAGAAAGTACTTTCCCACATGAAGCCAAACAGCATACTTGGGCTTTCCCATGGGTTTCTCCTAGGGCATCTGCAGTCAATGGGACTTGATTTTCCCAAGAACATTAGCGTTATTGCTGTATGTCCAAAGGGCATGGGTCCATCTGTGAGAAGGCTTTATGTCCAAGGAAAAGATGTAAATGGTGCCGGAATTAATTCCAGTTTTGCAGTACACCAGGTTATACCCCCTCCCCCTGCCCCTCCCTTCTCTATCTCTCTCTCTCTCTCACCTTTCCACAGTTTGCCTTGCACTTTGCACTAATGTAGTGCATGTATTGTACATGTATAGGATGTTGATGGTAGAGCCACTGATGTTGCCTTGGGATGGTCTGTTGCCCTCGGTTCCCCTTTCACATTTGCCACTACTTTAGAGCAGGAATACAAAAGTGACATCTTTGGCGAGCGAGGTAAACTTGTTTCTTTCATATATATATATATATATATATATTCTACTTAACGGGATATCTGATTTCTGTTTTGTGGTGGTTAGGCATTTTACTTGGTGCTGTACATGGTGTTGTGGAGTCCTTATTTAGAAGATACACTGAAAATGGAATGAGTGAAGACCTGGCTTACAAAAATACTGTTGAGTGTATAACTGGAATTGTATCAAAAACCATCTCAACTAAGGTTGCACTGCTGAAATTTTGAAATTCATTATTTTCCTCATAATCTCTCTCTGTCTCTCTCCCCATCACCCTTGTGCTAGTGTGTGATTTAGATTTGATAAGTACTGTATCTTTTCAACAGGGCATGTTGTCTGTTTACAATTCCTTATCTGAGGATGGCAAGAAGGAATTTGAGGCTGCATATAGTGCCTCATTTTATCCATGCATGGATATCTTGTATGAGTGCTATGAAGATGTTGCTAGTGGCAGTGAGATTCGCAGTGTTGTTTTGGCAGGGCGACGTTTTTATGTATGCTTATACTCTCATTTCTCTGCCCGTTTTGTATGTGATAAACATGTAGATCTATGTTGTGACTTAGATTTGGTTGACGGTTTATTTTATTTTGTTTATGTTAAATTTTATGGTCTTGCCTCGTGATTTTTAAATTGATTTGAGTATTGATGGTAATATACAAATAAAATTGATATTTTTAAGCGCCTTTTTGTTGCAGGAAAAGGAGGGTCTACCAGCCTTCCCAATGGGAAAAATTGATCAAACTCGCATGTGGAAAGTTGGTGAGCGAGTCCGATCAACACGACCGGCTGGTGACCTAGGCCCGTTACATCCATTCACTGCTGGTGTTTTTGTTGCATTGATGATGGCTCAGGTATGAAACTCACCTTTGACGTGGGTTGAAAATTTTAAGATGACTTAATGAGAATGAGTAATTGCCCTTTACTAAGCAGTTAATAGGAAAGTTACTTTCATAGAGGATGTTATTTCATTCTTTGGGAGCAAACAATGTGGAAAATATCAATGTAGCAATAGCACGATAAAGATGGCTTGACATCAAATCTCGAGTTCTGTAAACGGTGTTTTAATATCTTAGTTGCATTCTTTCTGATTTTGTTTTACATGGTTATGTGAAATTCCAGATTGAGATCCTCAGGAAGAAGGGGCATTCCTACTCTGAAATTATTAATGAAAGTGTGATTGAGGCTGTGGATTCTCTAAATCCCTTCATGCATGCCCGTGGAGTTTCATTCATGGTTGATAACTGTTCGACTACAGCTCGATTGGGATCAAGAAAGTGGGCTCCCCGGTTTGATTACATCCTTACCCAGCAGGCCTTGGTTGCGGTGGACAAGGGTGAACCGATCAACCAGGACCTCATCAGCAACTTCGTCTCTGATCCGGTGCATGGAGCGATTGAGGTGTGTGCCCAGCTGAGACCTACGGTCGACATTTCAGTGACTGCTGATGCAGACTTTGTGCGACCGGAGCTGCGCCAGTCAAGCTAGACAACTTTGCGAGTAAAATTCCGTCTTTCTTGTACGAGTGTTGGGTTTTATTTATGTTAGTTTGTCGACATGTCTTGCTATCCTGTGTTTCTGAACTTAAAGAGAGTTGGATGCTGTTGCCTGCTTAAAATAACTTATTTATATTTTATCGGAACTTTTTAATTACGGTTTCACAATTTTATTTAATTATTTCTTCTACTAGCCATCTTTAATCAATTTCCAAGTGGATTTTCTAACCTATTCCTGAGGTAACATGATAAAATGTAAGCTTGTATTTTCAAGAAAGTAACAATGTTTCAAGCTATTTGCAACAAAGATAGTAGCTATAATTTTTACCAAGTCTAATGTGTCTTACAAATAAAATTGGACTGAACCAAAAATATTAAAATTAATAATAAAAAATAAAATAAAATTCTATTTTCTTTCTTGTACAGCTCGGTCTACGTCAAGGCTGCTTACGGCAAATGGGGCACGAAGGACTTGTCTTCAACCAGCTAATAATACAGTGCTCGTGGAACTCATGAAGGCAAGGCAAGCGAGAGATTAGCCCCAACCCATTGAAGCCCTCCAAACACACATTACAGCTCCAATCACAAAACCTATCTCCATTAAGGTTTCTCACATTCTCTATAGCCCCAATTAACCACCAGTTTCCAGAACTAGTATTGTTTCCCTCTCTTTCTTGCTCTTCAATCATGGCCTTTATATTTGGATCCACCGAATCCTCCTTATCCACAAAATATGCAGTCATAATCCGCAAGTCGATTGTTACCAAACCCTCTTTCAAGCCCGTCTCTCTGAGATATTCGAGGACCTTCCGGTGGATTTGATTGGCGATTACAGTCTTGGTTTCCATGTCCATCTGGGACCACGACAGCATGTAACATATCAGTGGTTTGAAAATTATGGAATCTGGGTTTTCTGATTCCACCACCGGTCCGTTTATGAAAGTCTCCTCGCGGTGTAGAAACTCGTTGTTCCTCCGTGAAACCCATATGCGTTTGTGGGTGGAAGTTGAGCCGATTTTGAAACGAAGAAGATCAGGTGGAGAATCGGGACTATGTGACAGAGTTACTTGGGGGATTACACGACTGCTCATAACCATGGTTTTTGGCTTTCTTGCGCGTTAAGACAAGCCACACTCCACGATTGTTTAGATTTTCTCCCTCTCCCTCTCCCTCTCCCTCTCCCATATATATATATATATATATATATATAGATAGGCTGCTTTCCTAATTTGATTGCAATAAAGAGCCCGTTTACCTAAGATGGGCCCAAAATATTTTTAATATTATATATATGTTTTTTAAGAATTGTATTATTATACAACATAAGTTTTCTAAATATATAATATCTATATTTAAAGATTTTACTTACATAAAATTTATAGGTAGAGAGTCAAATTTGTTGGATTTGTTATGAATGTTAAATTTGTTGAATTAAATACAAATAGACTCTATTCTATTATATATACATCGAGTCTATTGGGCTTAACTTAACTTATACAAATTGAAGTATTCTTGATGTACTGGTTGGTTGTTAACTTTAACTATTTGGCGTTTAATTTCTTCTTTAAACCCAAAAGACACTTCAAAGTAAGCAATTTGAACAGGTTATAGACCAAAGCTAATTAAGTCCAAGTTGAAAATTTTCAACTGGATTATAATGGTGGGCATATTTTGATGATTAAGTGTCCTGATTCTGTTTGGTAATACTAGGACACTCAATCTGATCTAAGCTTATTTCATACTTCAAAGCGAAGTCTTTCACTAATGTACTCAACTTATGTAGCCAATGGTTTATAGTACCTTAATTTTTGTCTCCACACTTTTTTTTAGAAGTCTCCAACACATTTTACAAGTGGGTCTTGATTTCCACACATTACCTATTGGAGCTTTACCTTAAAAATTACCAACTTCTGCTTAGAGACATTATATAATTGACTAAATGAGTTGCTTAGATGGGTATACTCAACTCAAAGCATCACTAGCAGTGAAAAAAATGAGTGGCAATGTTAAATTTTAATATTAATATTATTTTTTACACTCCAATAAAAATATTATAGTTATGTCAAACTATAAAACTGTCAATTTTTATATCAAATTTAGCATAAAAAATAATATTATTATTCTCAAAGAAGTGTACAAAGCGAAGGTGATCCACTTTTTTTTAAAAAAATAGTTAAATTAAATTTGATATAAAAATGACATTGCTGTTGCAAGAGAAGTGTGCAAAGTGGGATGGTGGACTCTTTAATATATATATATATTAAATTTTGGTATTATCATTGTTTTGGCGTTACCTATTGGAATATATATATTAAATTTTTATATTGGCATTTCAATTTTATATCATAGATGATATGTTAATGTCAAAATTTAATATTAACAATGTTATTATAGTATTTTCTACTAGAGATACTCGCGGATAGAAAGAACGTATAGTCAAATAGACAAACTGTTTTTCATTTTGATAACGAGAATAACCACTTTCTTAACATATAGTCTACTTTTGAGCACTATACAGAATGGTGTTGACGTACAATTTGATATTACATAGTCCATATAGTAATTATAGGAGACAATAATTTGATATTATAGTTCTGATTATGAATATGTATACAGTGTATGATCAGGCAGTGGGGTAAGAGGCTTGCATAGCAATGCCACAGAGACCTTCCTTAGCATCAACATCCCTTTGCATCCTTATGTATCCCTGTTCACCCCATTGTGTTCCCCATGAGTTTTTCACCAGCCAATACTTGGTCCCATCCGCCGTAGCCCCGTACCCAACTGCTGCAACACCGTGGTCGAGGTTCGTTCCACAGGCTCCAGTGAAGACGCCACTGGAATAGAACTGAAACTCGAACCCACTGGCATCAATGGCGACGGAAATAGGCTGATTAGCAACAGCCTTAAGAAGTGCCGCTTCATTGTTGGCAGGCACATCTTGGTGGCCAGTAATCTTGGCTGCAGGAATGGCTTCCTTTTTGGCATTACAAGTACCATCCACACCCTGATAGGGATAGTTTGTTTCTGTGGTTAGACCACGGTTTTTTTGTATAAATTCAAAGGCATTGTCCATTAAACCACCTTCACAGCCTTGGTCCACTCCAGCCTTGTCACAGTCCACCAACTCTTGCTCAGATAGTGAGATCAATTTACCTGTTTTTAGCTGTGTAATTCCCTCCGTGGCTGCCACTGCTGAAAAAGCCCAGCAACTGCCTATTGCACCAAAACAGAGTTAATTAGATGGTTGATTCCAAAACCGGAATACTAAAAATTAATTAGAAATATTATTTATTAAACTACTTAATTACCACATTGGCCTTGGTCCTTGATGGGTGTGACAGCTCCTTTCTTTCTCCAATCCACACTAGAAGGCACAGCCTCAACGCTTTCATATTTGAAAGGGGTGGTTTCAGTGGCACATTCATGAGCTTTGAACCTGTTTCTCGAGGCTACGAACTCTTCATTAGTGAGGTCTGCAAATCCATTGACGCTTAGCTTGTAAGGTTTGTTCGCGGCCGCATTGAAAGCTTGTATTTTTTGAACATTTTCCTGGAAAATCTTGAGACGCTTTTCTTGCTCGTTGATGTCCTTGTACGTGCGTCCATAGTGAGCCATCCACTCCTCGTGCTTCTCGGTCATGGATGTTTCTTGGAGAGACCGAGCTGTGGCTTCGTAAGCCAAAGCTCCCAAAATGATGAACAAAATCACACTGATGCATTGGTGGTGGTTACTGAGCAACCCCATTTTGGGTATAGCACTATAGATTAATTAGTAGATTGGATTTGGATATGAGGAATTAGAGAAGGTGATGCTGAAACATAATAATAATTCACAAATTTATAGAGAGATTTCATAGAATTGGGTTTGTCCATATGTGGAGATGGGTTTGTGTCTCCGTGCCCACAAAAACCATCTTGTTATGTTACCGTGCCTTGAAAACTCTTCTGTTTTGTACCACAATTCTCATCATTAGCAGATAATTTGATTATGAAATAAAATAGTTTTCCAAAAGGGTGTCTCTATCTCTGTATGTAATGTATAAATTTGGTTTGTTTTCCATGTTTCTCACCGTACGGTTTCATTCATTGAGCATTTAAAAAGTTTGGCAATCTTTTAATCAAATATATAAATATATATTAAAAAATATAATTAAACTTAATTCACTAAACAAGATAATCAAATAAACTTGGTCATCTTAAAAAAATTCAAAAAAGTTATTATTATTATTATTTTTAAAATGTACTACGGATTAAAATACATTGAAAAACCTAAACCCAAACTTGAAATAATTTACGAAACCAGTCTCATATTGCTGGCCGCTTTCAAATGAATGAGAAAACATAAAGCAAACACACATATTGTAAGTTTATATTCTTCAAGATCTTCTGAGAATATACTCTCTCTTTTTTCTTTTTCTTTTTTTTTTTTTTTAAATTTATCTCTGTTTTTGTCTGTTAATTTGCATGGTGGATCTGATATAATGGGACATTTTTTCTATATTCCTTTTCTAAGCCAATACAAAACGTCTACGCTTTCCCAATGGACCAATATGATTCCGATCCAAAAGGTTGAAACATAAGTTGGGAATATATTATTCCATTTTCCAACCAACCCTCAAATTATCCCAACTTCAAAGTTGATGGTTTTGGATACACTCAAAAAAAAAAAAGAAAAAGAAAGAGAAACAGCTATTTCATAAATTTTCTTTTACTTGTATATCCCCATAAATAAATAAATAAATATATATATATATATTGAAACTCGCCAAAACTTAAGAGAAAAAAAAAAAAAACCCCTAAAATATTGACCTAAAAGCAAAACGATATACCAATAAAAAGCCAATATGAAGTATAGATGGAGTTGTCTCTCTAGAATTAAGATTTACAAATCACTACTTTAGCTCATCTCATCTTTGTCTTGGATAAATTTGTTAAAATTAATTAATTTCTACAACCTCACATATCACAATGAGTTATAACTACTTGATGTGTTATATGTTATATATAATACAAAATCATATATATATATATATATATATTCAAAATTGTTCTCTTAAACTACAGTAGAGATATAATTAACCAATTTATGCGTCCAATGAAAAGTGAAAATAAAAAGTAATTAATAGTATATATTTATTTTTTATTCATATTTAATAGTGTGTCACGTGACTGTAACTCAGAATATATATATTATATAGTCCATGAGATTAGTTTTTCTGCATATTATCATAAATATATTTAAGTTTTATATTATCATAAATATATTTAAGTTTTTGATCTTATAAATATTTTTAAGTATTTTTTGGTCTATTTTTGAGCTGACAACATAACTAAACAAAGTATGTAATTCCCATTAATTAATGGGCTAAATTCCAAAATAGCTCCAATGTTTTTGCAGAATCACTATCCTATTTTGGAAAATTACACTATAATCCCTCATATTTTACTTTTTGTTTTGATTTAATCTATATAACATAAAAGATACTTATGGTGTTAAAATTTTGCTAATTAATTTACCCTTATTAAATAAAATGCAAATTTGTTAAAAAATAAGAAAAATAAATTTCAACCTAAAATTGTGTTTGACAATGCTCTTTTTTTTAAGTGAATGAAAAAATATCTCAATGTGAGAATTATTATTCTAGAAATCAGTTAAAAAATAAGATATATATGTTATTTTGTATGTATAACCCTATGAGATTCTAGAATAATAGGCTTACATCTTCTTTTTTATGAATGAATATTGGAGTTTATTAAAACTCGAATCATAATTTTCACAAGCGAATGAGATAAGAATGATCGGTTTCTTTTCTATTAGGCTATACCCTCATGTGCTAGTAGGCTCGCATCTTTGATAATGAAAAAAATTTTATAATAAAATAAGAGTAGTAATGCTAGGCGTACAAAGAATCTATAACAAATTGACATACATAATGCCCTATCATTTGAAATCCCTAGCTTTATTAATAAAGTTTGTTGTATTACTAAATTTATTGATAAAATAATTTAAAGTCATATCTATAAATTAAAAAAATGAGGGCTAAAAAGTGTTATTTTTTAAATTGCTAATTTTTTTCCAAAAAAAAATTAAAAATTATGTAAGTTGACTAATATAGGTGATTAAATTGAAATAAAAATAAAATACAAGGGGCTACAGTGTAATTTTCTAAAATAGTGTGGTAATTCTACCAAAAAAAAATGTCAAAACCAATAGGGTTACTTCAAATTTTCCCTAAATTATATTAGCATCAATTTTGGCATAATACTTTTTTTTTTCCAAAGAAAGAAAAAAAAATACATTACATTTATTTAACTTCTTCGCTTCTTTTTCTCTCAATTATGAAATCCATTTTCTACATAATTCAGTTTGTAAGTTGTGGCATAAACAAAGACATCCTAATTAATACAAAGACATCCTAATTAATATATAGTTTTTATGCCTTGTATAAAAAAATACCATTTTAAAATATTCTTATGTTTACTATAATGCAAACCCAAAGAAGGTTGGTAGTTTTTTTGTATCTTCAATTCCCAGCATGCATGAATAATTACATATGAAATTAAAACAATATAAACTCAAAAAATCCAATTGACCTCAAGCTGAATCCTCTCTGACATGTCCCTTTCCATAGAGGAAGATTAATATTTTCTATGCCATTCCTAGTAATTATAAAAGCATCATTTCTATTTTCTACACTTTTTTTTTTTTTTTTTGTGACCAATTTGTATGGAGGGGGACATCCACAGCTTTTGACCATATATATTCCTAATCCTAACATGGAGCACATATTTAGAGGGAATCTAAAGTATTAATTTAGGAGTTCATGACCACAAAACAAAGAAAGAGAAAAAAAAAACTAATGCAATTATATTTACGTAGCTATATAGTATACTAAGAATACCCTAAAAATCAAACCCTTTACTTAATTTTCAATTTAGTCTTTCATTATACTCTATATTATATGAAAGTGGATACCATGATATATCAATTAACAAGTCATATAGGACCCTCAAATCTTAAAAAGATTGTATAATTGGGAACATAGGATTCCATTATAATAAATAAAATATGAGAAATCATATATATATATATATATTTAAATCATAATATAGTTCATGCCCTCCCTTAAACATGTATTTATCTGCTTGTCTTGTATATGATTATAAATTTATACTGCTGGGTTTTACCAAACAAGAAGTAAAATACAATATTTAAGGTTTGAGTCATGTTTGGTTTGCTATTTTAGATCTGGTGACTGGTTAGGTGCTTCTGGTAAATCATTGAGTCAAATAAAAATTAGAGAGTGGGGTTTTGTAAAAGTACTTTCAGAGAAAATGCCCTCATGTCGGATCTGAACTTATTTAATGATTTTTTTCTTTTTATCATTTACTTTTTTATTATTATTGTTTTCAACAATTGTGAGGTGTCACTCTCTCTCTATGCTAAAAGTGTTTTTTTTTTTAATTTAAAAAGGGAAAAAAAAAAGTTTGATAAGAAAAGCCTCTTTAAAGTAAACCTAAAATATTATTACTGTCTTCAATTAAGATTTGTCAAATTCACAAATTCTTTATCAATAATTATGAGAGGACCCAGCACTCATATTGTTTGTCCAAATAAATAAATGTACACTTTGAAAAAGAAACAAATACTAAAATTGTGAACAAGTTATTTAATTAGGTATTTTGGTGGAAAAAGGCAAAAAAAACTAAATTATAATGAAATTAATAAGAAAAAAAGGCACCAATATCATTTAAAAATTTATTTCTAGAAATTAATTAGTATTATTAAGATTGAGTTTCACTTTTATTGCACTATACTCTCTCATCAATATATTTCGATATACATGCTAATTGTACAAAAAAAAAAAAGAATTGAAATATATATGAAATTATATAAACAATTTAAACTAAAAAAACGGTGTTAGACAAAGTACTAATAAACATAAAAGAATAAACTAAAAGGTTTCCAATTTGGTCTATTAATTAATAAAAGACTTAGCTTTGGCAGAGTTGTTGCCTCGAATGAACAAATCACTTCTTTTTTTTTTCCATTTATTATAATTAATTTTTGTTGGTATAAAGAGTAATGATTAACAAATTGCCTCCGTAAAGGCTTGGATTTAGATGCTATAAACGTATTTTTATGCACCTATAGAAAGAGATGGTCACTATCGTTATGGCATAAACATTAATAACCTTCTATTTTTGGAAATATCAATTTAAGGCTTCCCCACATCTTCATGACTTAATCCACCTTCTTTTATTTGTCCTTATTTGGATGGAATGCCTATATATCAGCTGGGTTTGATCCATATTTCTTCAATTGTTTTAATTATTTTATATTTCTTTATATATATGAATATATATAATTTTTCATTTTTGTATAATCCCTAATTTCTTCATATATAATCTCCAATAAGAAATGATAAAATAATTATTAAAAATATATATATATATATTATATATATCACGAGCATCTAAATATATTTATATATATTGAAAGGTGCCTTTATAGAGCTTGTGAGCAATAAATTAAAAGGTGCTGAATAGTATGGAAATAGAAGACTATGACTTTGATGATTTTTTAATTAATGAAATTGACTTTAATTTGAAATTGCTAGATTGCTAGCTAGCTAGTAGTCCATGCTTAATTTATTTTGCTTTTAAAAAATAATAATCATAAAAATGAATATTTTGATTTTATATTTAAATGCCGATTTTTCTAAGTATTGTTCTTTTTTCTTTTTATAAAAAGGATATGGTGTAATAATAAGTTCCTCCTAAGTTCCTAACGTCGTTTATTCCTACTAAAGATGCGTAATACTTTAATAACTTTTTTTAAAACATGTTTTTTTGACAAAGTAAAAACAAGTTTACCAAATGTAACTTCAAATTATTATATGACTTAAAAAAAACGTTTTTTTAAAAAAATAAAAATTAAATAAGTGAGAAAAAAAAGAAAAAGGCGTAATGAAAGAGCAATAGAGGCCCACCTATATAAATTATAATAGTTAAATTGCCAACTAATTGACAACTACAAGAACGTGTTAGCCACATATGCATTCATCTTGGACAACACTCTGCTTTTGTTGTCTTGGCCAAAAGTCCTTTTGTGACCAAACCCACTATTCTTTTCTCTTCATTCTTCACCAATTATATATTGTCCTATCTCTTTAATTTTCCCATTATTTTTTTTTATCACTTAATTAGGTATTCGTATTAATTGGATGAGTTATACACACAAATATGTATATAGAATGGTGCTTGAGCTTATTTTATTTTTATATAAAAAATGCAAGTAAATATTAATTCGTTGAGTTTTAAGATGTAAAACTAATATGATTAATTTTTCACGTTTAAATAAATACAATACCATGCATGTGTATTCGTATAGATGTGCAAAATTATTGAAACAAAATGTATTGTGTCTAAGAATTTATGCTTGCAAAAATATGTCACCAAAAAGCTCACAGTGAGTTTGACCATGATAATTATCAAATTACCATCTTATATATTATTATTATTAATTTTGCACATTGATTTGACTTTGTTATTAAGTGATAGTCGAAGTAATACAGCCACCACCAAGGGTGAAAGTAGATATCTATAATTATGGATTTTAATTTTATTATCTCTATTTATGCCTTAATGGTAGATACGATTCATATTTAAGATTTTTATATTTTTATTAAAGTTTAGATAATATTAAAATGTTCAATTCTAATCCGTTTTAAAAATTAACTATATTTAAAGTAGATCTTCAACATATATATAAAAATATAAGTTGAATAATACAAAAATAAATAAATAAATTTTGCAAACTAGTGTTATTGGATTAATGTTAAATCAAATAATATCATAAACCAACAAAAAAAAAATCGATAAACAAGATTAAAAATATACAAAGAAAAAAAGAAGAGAGAGAGAGAGAGAGAGGGAGAGAATGGTTAGGGGCGAGCCGAGCTAGACATGTGAAGCCGGAGTGGGATAGTGATTAGGGCGGGTATGGGCGTATTGGCAAGTGAGCGTGGATGTTTCCTGAGCAGTCAACATCATGTTCATGGCTTCGGCTCGGCTGGGATAGTCATTGGGAGAAGAAAGGTAATTGGCGCCTGAATTGCTTAGCTGGAAGCCGCTGGGGAATGCTTAGGGTTCTCTGAATGGCCCAGCTGGCACGGCACTCTGCACATGGCCAGCTGCTACTGTCCCCAACTCACATCCCTCATTTTAAACCCCTCCACTTTTCTCTTTTTACTTTTATACCCTTTCTTATTATATAATATTTTACTTTAATATATTCATATTTCCTTCTTTGTTTTTTCATGGTTGATGTTTTTTTTCCCTTCCGATTTGTCATGGTTGAACTTGAAGACACTGGCAAGGTAAGAATTTTGCATGACTATTTAATTTTGTGCGTTTTGAATTATAATTAACTTGAAAAACAAAGTTGTAAAATCAATTAATTAATAAATTTTTGTGTAATGTTAAAATACTACTTGTAATATTCGTATTTTCTTTTTTCAAGTTAGAGGGTAATTTTCATGCTTATTCAATTAACAAATTTTATTATATTATTTTCATTCTTAAAAATACTAGGTTTTTTGTTTTTTTTTGTTTTAAAAAAAGATATTGGAAGTAGGAATTAATATACATTAAAAAATGAAAGTTTTTGGGTCTAACTATAACTATAACTTCTTCTTTTTTTGTAATATTTGTAACTAAAACTTAGTTACTTGTATAAATCTCTAATTAAAAGAAGAAGAAAAAATAAAGAAGATTTCATTTCACACCTTTTAAAAAAAAATAAAAGGGAAAAATAAAGGGTCATGTCTATTTAATCCATGTATATAGGTTGGTATTGAACGGTCACAGTGCTTAATACCAAATTACCAAACTACCCTTAAACAATGACACACAGTCAAACACTTTTTATGATCTTGTTTTTAATATATTAAATATACAACTTAATGCTCGTATTGTAGGATACTGTGGAAAATAATATAATATTCGAACATACAAGCTATTCAATCAAAATGTCAAAATTTGATCATGCGTGTAACTTTATATAGTACCCACTAGCTCGGTCAAGAAAGTTTGTGTTAGTTTTACACCAAAAAGAAAATAAAAAATAAAATAATTAAAGAAAAATAAAAAGGACATATTTTGAATATATTCCACTGCAAATAGGTAAATGGGTAAATTAATAGGGTCATAATTATTGTGGTAAAACATACTCATAGACCACTTTATAAAAGATATAGTGGATGCGTGCATACAAATAGGAAAATTCTACATTGGAAATGTCGCATTTTTATTTTCCAAAAGTGAAAATTAAGTACTTACACATGAAGTGTGTGTAGAAGAAATGTGACAATATTTACCATCACCAACTTACTTATTAATGACTTACCCTATAAGTATACTCTCCACTGTTAATGACACAACATTTTCTTGCCCACTAGTGGAGAAAACAAAAGCTTAAATACAGCCTAAACTGATATGGTGCAGTAAATTATTAATCATGTACATCTGTATTTTTTTTGTGAAATAAATTTTAATTTAACGTGTCGTGTTATCATGTTATATACGATAATTTACTATTGTATAAATCTATATAATTCATAGAATGCTTTTCATAATAAAATTATGGGAGATTTATTATAATTTTTTTATGTTGTAGAAATGATGGATTGCTCTAATAATTTTTTTAATCCGCAATTCTCATAAATAAATTATATTGTAATAAAGTATATAAATGAACTTCAAGGTACACTTTCAAAATACATAATCTTCAATTATAGAGTTTCATCATTCCCATATATAAATTCAAACCTAATTATTACATGAGAAAACGGGAATATTTCATTCACTTTCTGGAATATGTGTATTTTGATATCAAATTTTTTGAAGTTCCTCCTTGAGATTTATACTTCATTTTTTTTTTTGGTCTTTTGAATTTTTCCATAGTATGACAAAGTGATGTATGGGCATACATATATCAATTAATTAAAGAAAAGGGAAAGTACTTTGGAGCATTATGTTTCAACAAACCAGGTCTATGGTTTACATTATTTTTTATTACTCTCATACATGTCTAACATTTAATATCTGCACCTGGGGTGTCACCTAGCGGTAAAGAAACTGATCGAACCCTCATACTCATTTATGAAAATTATGGTTCGAATCTTGATAAGTCCTTATCAAGGCCTAAGATGTACTCTACCAGTAAAATATCTAGAGTGAACTATTAAGATGTAATCTATTTTAAACTCTTATAATAAAATAAAAGCAACAACATACTCTATCTCCTATCAGAATCATGAACTAATAGTTTCCGCATTAAGATCTTTTTTTTTTTCTTTAAAATAATTAAAATTTAATATTTAATAAATGATTATTAAAAAGAGAAGGGCATTTTGGTAATTTAAGGATCTGACACTGAGGTTGCTACAAATAGGGGTATGACAAGGCTAAGGAGGGAAGGGTGAGAATGTAAAAGAGTTTTAGTTTGGGTAAGTAGACGTAAGCACTTCATCAACACCCCAAATCAACACCGCAGTTTCCAATAACACCCTCCCCAAGGATTACGATTCTTCTTGTTTTTTTTTCTATAATATGAAAAAAATTAAAAATGGAAGAAAAATAGAGTTAAAAAATGATTTTAATTTGGCTTTTATTGGGATAGCTCTGATGAATGGGCATTTTCATGGGAACAACACAATCAAGATTGCCCATACTTGACATTGTTTTTCTTTTTGAGAAAAAAACCTTTCATTTGCTCTTCTTCTTATTATCAGTGTTATTATTTAATGTAAGAAGATATGTTTGCCATTTGGCAATTTCCCAATTTTGGATGATAGAGTACATTACAAAGTTGGAGGGACTTGTAAGTCTCATGTGGCAAAGGAATAATATGACATTGAGAATTTGGTAATTAATATTTTTGGATTGTTTTTCTTAAAAATAAAAATAAATTTTACCATGTCAACTTTCTTTGCAAAAATGTGTAATTTCTAATTAAGTTTTATGATAGTCATTTTTGAAGAGAGAGAGAGAGATAGAGCATCATATACAAATTTATGAGTGTAAAAAACTTTGTATTGTTTTTTGTTGTCGAGTTCAAAAAGTTCAAAGAACTTGAATTCCATAAGATAAGGAAAAAGAATTCCTTGTATGTTCTCATAAAAATATATATATATATTAAAATTTATAAATTGCTTAATTTTATGTTATTTATTTTATTTTATTTTTAACTCATACCATATAAAATAAAATAAAATATGACTTTAGGCATTTCAGGCAGGACTCATGAACTTCCTTTAAAATTATTTCTTCTATCTGGTTTTCCAAATCAACATAATTTTTTCCCCAATCAATACATGTACAAATTGACAAAGGCAAAGTAGACAAAGACACATTTGAATTGAATGAAGCAAGTAATACATTTAACTTTTTTTTTATTAATACATTTAAAAAAGAGAGGAGAGAATAAGATTTGATTTATAAAAACAAAAATACAAAAATATAAGAGGACTGAGTAAAAATCCACCCCAATTTGTAAAAAGAGATGCATATTTTTTTGTTTTATATATTGATTTACTAATCAAGTATTAAACTTGATGTTAGTCTAACATGGTCAAGTAAAGCAGCAGGTACTAAAACACCAGTTACCAAATTTTTTTTTAGATTTATTTCTTACTCGAAATTTGCATATTTTTTAATTGTATGACATGTCATCTTTGTGAGTGAAAAATATTACAAATAAAAGTAATTATTATTATTATTAATATTATATTAGAATATATAAATTAGGAAAAAGAAAATAATGATAATGACAGAGACAGAGAGAAGAAATAGCCGTAGAGGAGTAAAAGAGAAACAGAGGCAAAGGAAAAGGAGAAGGAGAGAGAGAAAACATCGCGATACTGTCTCTCTCGTGATGCTGCAGCTACAACGATTATTACATAAAACAATTTGTATAATTTTATCAAAAACCCGAAAACAACCCTCCATAACGTATGGAATTACCATTTTGTCCTTCTCGTTTTTGTAAGTTTTTTTTTTTTTACTTTAGTTTTGGTTCCTTTTAGTCACAATTATCTGACATATATATATATATATATATTTACAACAATTCAAAGCAATATTTAAATGAAAAAATTAACAACGAAAATGAATTTATCTAATTGCACACATAAAGATAGAAACTCATTGTTGTAAAAATCTTAATTAATGACAAGTACTTATTGATAGATAGAAAAAAAAATATTAAAAACTCAGATGGATAAATTCAATAATTTATGAATTGTAAATATATATATATATATATATATAAATCATAGATCTGAAAAATTGAAAAATAAATATTATAATTTTCTCTAAAAAAAAAAAGGAAAAAAATCTCTCTCTCTCTCTCTGTCTTTCTCTCTCTCACTCTCACATTCTTTGCTTCCTCCTTTTACATCACGGGATCCCCATCCCTCTTCCTTTCTTCTTTCGTCCTATATGTCTTTCTTCCTTGCTAACACCTCTATCTTCTTCTTCTTCTTCTTCGCCTTGTACTTTCAGTGTCTTAGCTAGTTACAGAGTGTATTATGATTTTATAGACCAACCAAAAAATAAGTGAGAAAAAGACCCAGAAAAGAGTTTTCATTTTTTCATGTTATAATAGATATATTATTTTTCATTTATATATATATATATATATATATTCATTTCTGCAGGGTAATATACATAGCATTTTTGTGAGTTGTAGTAATAATCTGTAAGGAAAATGTCGCATACTGGGAAATCTATACAAGAAATGGGTTTTGATTCACTGACCGACCGATTCCGTTACACGTTGAGTTGCAGCAACATTGACAACAACATTGACAACAACAAGCCAGATTTCAAAGAACTCGATCTGGGTTCACCCGTTTCGCCTTTGGTGGCTCGGACATCAGGTAATGGAGGCGGTGCCGGCGGCGGCGGCGGAGCTGCGGTCTCTTCCAGCAGTAGTTCGAGTTCGTCTGGTTCGGCTACAGGTAAAACTAACGCTACTCAATTGGGTAGAAGATCGGATGGTAAAGCTAACAGTCACTCCGGTGAGCTCTCGGGTTCTTCCGAAACGAGTCCGACCGCCTCCGAGAGCCACCGATCCACCGCTACAAAGGGTAATTCGAAACCGGGTCATCGGAGATTGGGCTCCGCTGGAATCCCATTGATCTATTCTGGAGGAAGCTTCATCAGCACCAGTAGCAGCCCTAATAATGGCGGAGCTGGCAGTGGTGGTGGTTGTGGTGGGAATACTGCAACTTCATCTTCATCCAACTCAGCCACCAATTTGTTTCCAAGCGGCAACATTTGTCCCTCAGGGAAGATTTTGAAGCCGGCCATGGCCTCCAAAACGGCGAGTAAGACAGTCGTTTTGGGTTCAGGTACTGGGAACTACGGCCATGGTAGCATAATGCGAGGAGGGGGAGGAGCAAAATTGGGCAGTCCAGGGGAAGCGAATGTGATTGGGAATATTGCACAGTCGTCTGGTGGGGAGGCGATGTTGGTCAGGAAAGCCATGGCCAATTCTGATCCGGAGGAGGTGAAGAAGGCTGGCAACGAGCTCTATAAAAGGGGGCATTTTGTTGAGGCATTGTCGTTGTATGATCGAGCTATATCGATATTGCCGGACAATGCGGCTTACCGGAGTAACCGGGCGGCGGTATTGACGGCGCTTGGGAGGTTGGGTGAAGCAGTGAGAGAATGTGAGGAAGCTGTGAGATTGGACCCTGGTTATGGGAGGGCACACCAGAGGTTGGCTTCTCTCTACCTCCGGTGAGTGTTTGAAAACTTGGGAAAGTATGTTCATTTTGATTTGGTTTCTGTTTTTTTCTTGAAAAGAATGTGATTTGGCTTTGGTGTATCTCTTGTGAGTTATCTATTTCATTATGTTATTGGTCATGGTTTACTCTGGCTTTTGTTCTGTCTCCTTGATTCGGATCCTTCTGTTTTATGGATGAAGATTGAGAATGGTTAAGATTTGTGTTTCTACATCTCTGATTGATTGTAATGTAGCTAGTTTTTGGGATCCTTTGTTCTGTAGTCTAAGATTTGAGTGGATGAATTGTTGGGTGCTGTTATGGTTCTCTGGTATGGTTTGCCTTTACCACTTCGAAGTCTAGAATTCTCAAAGGTTTGAAATAACAAGTTCTTGCCTTGATGGGTTATGGATCAATTTGTGGAGTATACTGCATTGTGTGGATTTGGGCTGTCTCAATGAACCTTTAATCTGGATAATTTTTACAGTTTTGGGCAGGTTGAAAATGCCCGCTGCCACCTCTTCTTTCCTGGGCAACAGCCAGATATGTCGGAGTTACAGAAGTTGAAGTCACTGGAGAAGCATCTGAAACAATGTGCTGATGCGCGGAAGCTTGGTGATTGGAAGAGCGTCTTAAGGGAATCTGATGCAGCCTTGGCAACTGGGGCAGACTCCTCTCCTCAGGTAAAACCTAACCCGGGGTCTTAGCTTCCTGCTTGCTTTTTAGTGGATTTTCAAACTAGTTATAAACTTACTAGAATGGTATGTTTCATGTACAGGTTGTTTCTTGTAAAGCAGAAGCCCTCTTGAAGCTCCATCAACTCGAAGATGCAGAGTTTAGTCTGTCAAACATGACTAAGTTGGAAGATTGTCCTCCTTCCTGCTTACAGACAATGTTTTTTGGCATGCTTGTTCAAGCTTATGTACTATGTGTTCGTGCCCAGATTGAGATGGCATTAGGAAGGTACGCATTGAGATGAAACTTCAAAAGTGAATTAGCTATGGCTTTTGGGTGAGTAAGAACGGATTATAGATTTCTTGCAGGTTTGAGAATGCAGTAGCAGCTATAGAGAAGGCTAGTCAGATTGATTATAGTAATGTTGAAGTTACTAGGGTGTTAAGTAGAGTGGAAAATGTTGCAAGAGCTCGTTTTCAGGGTAATAATCTTTTTAGTTCTGGAAGATACTCTGAGGCCTGCACAGCTTATGGGGAGGGGCTCAAATATGATAGTTCCAACTCTGTTCTCTATTGCAATAGAGCAGTTTGCTGGTCTAAGCTTGGACTATGGGAACAGTCTGTTGAGGATTGCAACCAAGCCCTCAAGATTCAACCAAATTACATCAAGGCCCTTCTTCGGAGGGCTGCCTCAAATGCAAAGGTGAATTGGCATTAAATGTTGCATAATAGTTCTGGTGGGCACTTTATGTTTCTTGGTTGTTTCTTATGTGATTGTTTTGGCGTTTCTTTTCATGGAAATTTTTTAGCTTGAAAGATGGTCAGATGCTGTGAGAGATTATGAGGTCTTGAGGAGGGAACTTCCTGGAGACAATGAGGTTGCTGAATCTCTACACCGTGCCCAAATTGCATTGAAGAAGTCTCACATTGAGGATGTTCATAATAATATGAAGTTTGGTGGTGAAGTGGAGGAAGTATCTAGTCTAGATAAGTTCAAAGCTGCAGTGTCTTCGCTTGGTAAGTTTGTTATGCCTATCTCATAAAACCCTGTGTGGTCTAACCATTCTCACTCCATTGTTCAATCTGTTTTTCACTTTCCTACAAAACTGAAATATGGAAAATTTCCAGGTGTTTCGGTTGTTCATTTCAAAGTTGCATCCAATGAACAATGTGAAGAAATTTCCCCATTCATAAATATGCTGTGTGTTCGATATCCATCTGTTAAATTTTTCAAAGTAAGTAATAGATGCATACTCGTGCACCGTTTTCGAATTTTGCTGGCAAAAGCAATGGGGGGGGGGAACTCAGATAACACACGTCGGTTTTTCTGCGTGGCAAGATTACACACGCTCTTAAGGGCATTGTTTTTCTTTGATTGCAGGTGGATGTGGAGGAGAGTTTAGCAATAGCCAAGGCTGAGAGCATAAGAACGGTGCCGACGTTTAAGATTTACAAGAATGGTGTAAAAGTGAAGGAGATGATCCGTCCAAACCATCAGTTTCTGGAGGAGTCAGTGAGAAATTGTAGTCTTTAGAGAGACAAAAAAATGTCCATTTGTGCCAACCTTAAAATCATTCATTTTTATACTAGCATTACCAAGTTTTTCTTTTTACCTGCGACATAATCAGGTACATAATTGTTTCATAGAGTTATGAACGCACAGAAGAAAAAAAAAGAAAAAAAAAGAAAACCCTAGAGAAAAAAGAATAGCCTCTTTAGCTTCAACATTTGCGGAATTTATATTTATTCTTTTCCCATTTTCATTTTCTCTGTTTGGATGATTCTTTCACCCCCCATTGGATTCCATTTGTCTTTTACTCTTTTTTTTTTTTATAATTTTATTTTAGTATGTGCCAGCCTCATATTTGTGTCCATGTTTCTGAATCCTGGTGTGAAAGAGGTATATGAAAAAGTGTACAATTTTTTAATTATAATGTCCCCCCTTTGTAGAATTCTTGAGAAAGAGAGAGATGGGTTGGGAGGGTTTGGCTGGTAGGTGACAATGTACTAAAAAATAATAATAATAATTGTTTGTGTTTGGGAGCAATTTAAAGGTACAAATTTTTGGCTGGGTTTGGAACAATTAATTGGTTTGAATTTTTTTTCTAACTGTTCTAATTTTAAAACCCAGAAATTTGTTGTCCATTTTCAACTGTGGAGACTTTAAGAGATTGCTTTCACTGACAGCAAGGGTCCCATATTACTGTGCTTTAAATTCAGGTCTAAATAATTTTTTTTTACTGTTTCGTTCAAACAGAATTGATTACTTTTGTTTAAGTTATTTTTTTATTAAAAAAATACAAAAAAATTAAAAGAACAAATAATCACAAATTATTATTATTATTTATATTGTTCAACCTTTTCTCTTCTCAATTTTAATCATTTTTTTTATCCAATTCAATCTTGTTGAATATAGTTGCATATAATTATCCAAAGGGTGTATTTGTTTTAGTTCTCAAAAGAATATCAAAAATGCCTTAAAAGATTATTATTATTATTATTGTTAATATATAGAAATATAATAATATAATAACAAGCATAATTTAAAACAAATTAAACCTTATTGACTAACTAATTGGTAAAAATTGAAAATAGGTGAATTGAGTGCAAGAATTTTAAATTTGAATTAGAAATTAATTTGCAGAACGAGTTTTAATTACTAAAATGGAAACTTTTAATTTACTTTTATGGCATTACCCAAAAATTTACTCTTGTTTTTTTTTTTGGTACATGTTTGTTTTAATATTTTACTGTTTATTTACTTACCAAGTTTCTTTTAGTAACCGACACTGAATTTTTACTCCCCTTTGGTCCTTCAGTTAGAGGGCCCACCTGGACTTTGCCAACCAAATTAAACTTATATATAGTTTTTTTTTTTAAAAAAAAAACAATTACGTTTGCTTTTTTGCTAAATTTGCTACTTTTTAATAATGCTTCATTTTTGGGCGATTAATCTAACATCAAAAATCCAAAATTACATTAAAAAAATAATAAAAGAAAATAAGCATAAGAGCTTACTATTTTAATTGTAAAACAAAACCATCTTTTCTTTTAATAAATTAATTTTATTTTCATGAATTATATATATATATATATATTTAAAAATTAAGGGTGTATAAATAGAATAATTCGTATTGGCCTATGTTTGAGCCATTCTTTTCCTTTAGAAACTAATTATAAAGTAAAAAAAAAAGAGCCAATATACTTGTGAAAATGTAAGATTTATAATTTCTATTAGAATTTTTCTCAAGTAAATAAATTCATACAAAGAAAGAAAACCAAAAAATATAAAAAAAATAAACTTGAACATTGTGGTTGGGAGACAATAGGAGGTACATGTTTTGTCTATTGAGTTATTAGAAAAATCCAAAAGTACATTTTTTAAATCTTGATCGGCTAGCTAAAGCATTGTTTGGGCATGTTTAATTCTTACCCCCAATATTTCCTTGACAATAAATAATGGATAATAAATTAATTCTATAATTTGACTATGGAGTACGATTAATTAATTAGTTAATAAATATGAATAATTTGAGAACAATTACTGAGAGAAATAAATAGTATAAATAGAATAAAAGTTAATTTCCTATATATATATATATATATATATATATCATATCATATCACTGTTAGATGTAAGAGTACTTAGCAGCTCCAATTGGCATCAATATGTGGTTTTGGAAAACAAGAAAACAACAAACATATATATACCCTTATTAATCGGGTCATATAAAAAGTAAAATAACAAAATTCCATTTCATATTATTAAAAAAAAATCATATTTAAAATATATACCCTAATATTTATTCTTATACGTAAATTCCAACCACGCATTCCAAGATTAACAGAAGGAATCCAACTAGCTTAATTAAATTGTTCAAAAAATGAACCAGCAAATCAATGAACAATAAACCATCAAATTCCATTACATTTTTATCATTATTAATCAGATTTAAAAATAACCTCATAATCTTTATTCTTGTAAGACTCCAACCACATTCCAAAGATTACAACACCCAAAAGAAAAACTCAACCAAACTTGAATTTTAATTAAAGATGAACCAGTAATCATAATTAATCAGAACTTAAAATACCTTAATCTTTAATTACATATGCACAACCAGCAGCTACGCACACACATATATGTATAATATATTACTGGCCAGCAGCAAAGGCTTCAACAGGGAAGGTCTTAGTGATACCAGCAAGGCTCTTGAAGTGAATTTTTCCAGTTGGGGGATCATTCACAGTGATTTCACTCACAGGAGGCCAAAGCATGAGCTCTTTGGACTTGACGCCCTTGAGCTTCTTGATCCTCTTCTTCTCCACGTACCCATCTATCTCCTTGTCATAGCTCACCAACCTACTTATCATCTTGAACTCGTGCTCCACTTTCTTCTCCTGCAGAATCCACATGTACCCCGTGCTCTCCACGAACCCTACTTCCATCACCCCCGACAGCAGCGGAAGTAGTCCGCCGGGGAGTTGGAACTTTTCGAGAAGTGAGACTGCTAGCTTTAGGCCTTCTTCATGCCCTTTCTTCACAATGCCTCCTACCTTCACTCCTGCCATGGTTGGTTAACTATTAATTTGTTTTTTTAGGGTTTTTGTTTGGTAGAGGAAGATAATTAAGACCTCTAGTATTTATACTATAGTTCATAATGTATGAAACAAATATTGGATGGTTGAAATCGATGTTTATTAGCTTCGTATTAGTCGTCTCATTGTCACAAACTAAGCCTTACGTTGTCTGTATATATATTTTTTTACTTTCTTTGTAATGCATACATGGTATGGATATAAATATAATGGTTTACAAATTGAACTTTTGTGGAAATTTTTAAAAATATTAAACACGACATGAGATGCTTTACTAATTTACTAGCCCAAATTACTAAAATTGCAAATAGTTTTGAGAAGAGGTTTTGGTATGTGCCACACTAGAAAAAGGAATATCCAGATGAAGTCTTTGGAATGGTAAGAGTATAATAACAATAACCATGAATGAACAGCTTGCTCTCCACCCATTTCTAGATTTTTTTTTTTGCTAATTAATTAGTCATAAATGAGAATATTCTTTAATAGAGAAAATTTATTTATATTCTAAAATTTAACTTATGGAGTCTTTGGGGACAAATTCTCTCTTCTATTTGTGTTTTTGTGTCTTTACTTGGTCGTAAATCCCAAATGTGACCATTTTTTTTTTTTAATATTAGTTGTTAGTTTTCTTTATTAATTAACCTGTGCTTGATTTTTTTGAATATTGAAGAGAATATTATCGCATTAAAAAATATTTTTTTAATTAAATTTGATTGAAATATCACAAATGCAAAGAAAAGTTGGCAATTTATGGTAATTATATATGGAGCATCCAAATTCCTTTATTAATTTTGGTTAAGTATGGATATTGCTTAATTAGATATGCATAACAATGGATTAAGTAGCTAATTCTTATAGATATGCATGCAGTATCAACATAATCCAAACCAATAATTATCCTCACTCTTGAACATGTTAAACCACATATACAAGTTTTAATGTTTGTCTCACTTGCCATAAATACAATATCTTATAGTTGCACCAACTCATTGCCGAAAAAGGTAAATCTACCATATCAAACCTCATGTACTAAGATTTAGTCTTATATATAATACTAACTTCTTATGGATCTTTACACCTACAAGCCTATTCTAATTCTAGTTTTGCAAATGCTAGTACACCACAACAACATGGCTAATTTAGCTACTACAAAGTTGTCAATCATGGTCTTCACCTTGTTCTCCATACTCTTCATGAGCTGTTATGCTGGAGGGCCAGACCCAGTTCTTCATTCAGAAACAGAGCACAGTTTTGATCATATGCACAACAATAGGGAGGTTCTTAGTGGACCAAATCCTATTCATTATCGAATGGTGGCTCCTATATATTCAAATTCAGCTCGTGTTTTAACCAACATCAACAAAAGAACTCCAGGAGGACCAGACCCAATTCATAATCCACCAAATGGGTATGACAGCAACATCAACAGAGGATCTCCAGGAGGACCAGACCCAATTCATAATCCAATTCACAATCCACCTGTTGTGACTAGCACAGATTCTAATTCATGCCGTGGTTCGAGTATTAACAGAGGATCTCCAGGAAAACCAGACCCTATTCGTCACCCACCAAAAGGGTTCAGTACTCTTGACATGAGCATTAACAAAGATGTTCCTGGTGGACCAGATCCTATTCATAACAACAAGGCTTACATTTTGGATTAGAAGTAAACAAGTACTCCAAGAGGGCCAAATCTTGTTCATTAAGTATTAATCTTCAATAACTATGCAACTTATACAAGGATTAATGTATAAGATATACAGTTTTAGCATAAAAGCTTCATTTATCATATGAATCATATGTTGGCCCTATTAGAAAGCTTGCTGCATATATAATAATAAAAAACCTCATCATATATATATATATATATATATATGAAGATATTCCTTTTGGATAAAAAAAGCAATAAATTAGAAATATATGACACCCCAAAGTTCAATCTTTCGAATTGTACGAACTTTGTTATGCAATAGCATTTCCTGGAATTGGACAAACAAGCACACATATATTTGAGCAACAACCACTAATCAACAGCTTAATTAGAAAAAAAGTTGAAGCTCTAAATAATCTAAGTGCATCAACTACTTATTCCCATGAGATCAATTTTTTTAAAGAGCAAAAATACAATAAAGTATCTATAACACACTTGGATTTGAGGATGCAAATGCAAGAAGCTGGTCATCACGTTCAAACAAAGCCATTTCTTCATTGCTCAGACTTACCCAAGCCTCCACACCATCACCCTCTTTTGTCTCCATCAACCTGAAAAAGTTTTTCTTGGAACTGCCAGCTGTAAATATCCAAATAGGCTTGCCCCAACCAAAGTCGGCATAATCATATAAGCGAAAGTTGCACCAACTACTGCATAGATACAACTTCATGTACTTTATTCTACTAGCAAAGTCTCCAGCTGTTTCTTGCGCTCGAAGCAGCTCGACTGAGTTAGTACTAGTACCACTTGCAAGTGTTTTCACCAAATTTTCGCTGCATTTCCTAATCTGTTCCCTTAGCTGAGCTACCAAATATGGCAGCTCCATTTCATTTCCTTCCTCAGCCACTGTACCAAAGTAGTGAACAAGATTTCCCATCGTATTTTCTAACGGGGGTGACTCAACTCTCTTGCGTATGTCCATAAATTGGACCATGACTGAATGTTTTAAATTAATCATAGTGTTTGATCTCCACGCACATCTCCAAATGAGAGCTGAAACTGCTTCAACACGCGAAGGTCGCTGCGCGTATTCACTCGCTGCTTTGGCCTTAAGAGCCGCTACCTGCGACCCATCAAACACAAACCTCTTTGTAACACACTTGTCCGGCCAATTGAGTACTACTGGGGGAGGTTTTTCGTCAGCTGCGAGATTATGATCATGATCCTGATCTTTTGGTGGGAAGTAGGAAGCTGCGTCGAAAGCGAAAAGTGGAAGTCGTTGCTGTTCTGTATCATGAGCAATGGCTTTCCAGAGCATAATGAATTTAATCAGAGTGACAAGGTCTGCTAACCTGTGAGATATGCACAAACCTACTGCCAATCCACCACAGTTGAAGAAACTGATCTGAAGCAGTAGTAGAGGCATTGTAGTCGCTTTTGGAGATTCAACCTCATTCGGAAGGAATTTCTTTAGTACCTCCACATCAGGTTGTTGAAGAAAGCTTGAGAGTGGGGTATCAATTCTAGCTTCAATGTAATAGGCTCCACAGTCTTCATCATCACCACCATCATCAAATCTAATGGTGATGTTGTTTTCGATTCTTCCGGAAAATGGGTAACAGAGAGTTAAAGCTTCTGAGAATGATTTCTTCAGCCTCTGTGCTTTTGGTCAGCAGTGATATCATTATTCTTGGGGTAAAAGAGAACCAGAGGGATATAAACTGGTGGAGCAAGCTGATCAAAGTGAGACAGCTTCAAGCTTTTAATTTGGTGATGGTCATCAACATCATTACCTTTCACAGTTTGAGAAGATGAAATTGATGGCTTTATGGTTTCTCTTTTAATAATCCCAATCTTCATCATCTCTCCTGCTGCCATATATAAACATTAATTCTTGATAAATAATAAAAGTTCATCACCAACACATATCAATTAAATTAAAGTTATTGAAAGCTTTTCTAGAACACTTAAATTGCAGATTAATTATAAGTGGCAATATTAGAGATCAGGAAATTAAGACATGAAATTAAACATATAATCAAAAACCCAGTTAGAATTCATTTACCTTTTTGGCAATTACACAGCTGTGCAACCAATTTCTTCAGGAAAAAAGGCACTGAAAATTGAAGAGAATAAGAAAATGGTAACTGGTTGACGTTAGCTAATGTTTGCCGGACAAACAGTGAAAATTAATATAGAACGTGCCCTTTAAGAAATCGTAGGTAGAGGAGAATTTGAACAAAAACGTTGTAATTTCATTAAGGTATATTTAAGGGCGCCGATTGAACATTTGGACGTATTGGTGCATTCATTTGATCCCTCTTAATCCTATCGTAAGCCTTTGTCTGTACTACTTGTCCAGAATAATCTTGTCAAATAATTTTCTCCAGAGGGGCCAGACTCAAATCATCATTGACTTAGGGTATAATAGTTTTGACATGAAAATTAAGAATAAGGTTCCTAATGGATGAACCTTAAATGGAGGCAATTATGTACTGCCTCATCTTTTTTTTTTGGGGGACAATTCTCTCTTCTATTTATGTTTTTGTCTATTTACTTGGCAGTAAATCCCAAATGCATGTGATAATTTTTAGTTTTTTAATATTAGTTGGTAGTTTCCTTTATTAATTAGCTTGCGCTTGAATTTTTTTAATATTGAAGAAAATATTATTGCATTGAAACATAATTTTTAATTAAATCTCATTGAAATATCGCAAATGCAAAGAAAAGTTAATTGGCAATTATTGTAATTATGGAGGATCCAAATTCATTTTGTTAATTATATATGAGAAGTAGCTAATTCTTTTGGATAATTGTTAGTTTGGATTATGTTTACTGCATGCATATCTATAAGAATTACTTGAGGTTTGATGAAGATGGTAGATTTAACTTTTTTTGGCAATGAGCCATAGTATGTTTGGCAAGAGAGACAAAGATTAAAACCTTGTATATGTGAATTTAGATGTCCAAGAATTAGCTGCCTCTCATTTGAATTGTATTAGAAATATATAACACCCCAAAGTTCAATCTTTTCAATTGTACAAACTTTGTTATGCAATAGCATTTCCTGGAATTGGACAAACAAACAAACATATATTTTAGCAACAACCACTAATCAACAGCTTAATTAGAAAAAAAAAAAGAAGAAAAAAAGTCGAAGCTCTAAATAATCTAAGTGCATCAACCACTTATTCCCATGAGATCAATTTTTTTAAAGAGCAACAATTTGAGGATGCAAATGCAAGAAGCTGGTCACCAATAAGTCTGATATATTCCTGTAAGGCCACATTTCTGCGAGGTCCGATCATATTTCTACGAGGTTGGTGTGCATTCTTACAAGGTCAAGAATATGCAGCCTCAATTGGAAGGAATTTCTTTTAGTACCTCCACATCTGGTTGTTGAAGAAAGCTTGAAACTACACTGAAAAATTGAACAAACAGTGAAATGTGGAACATGTCGTTGATGAAATAGTATAGTAGTAGGAGAGAGTTTTGAATGGCATAAATGTAATAGCCACTAGAAGTAATGATGATGTACCTATTTTAACCTTTCTGTAACCGTAATAAATTGCCAGCAAAAAATTGTAACTTAATTCAAAATGAAGGGTATATTTGTTATTTCGGTAGGGTTTAGATTGGGACAATCTTAATGCGTTCCTTCTTCTATTTATATCCCTCTTGGAGGTTTTTACATTAAAAAAATGGTTTAACATTTAATACAAAATTACAAATACATTGGTAAATAAAAATATTACAAAAAAAAAGAAGAAGAAGGTAAATTCAAATATTAACAACAAAGAAAGAAAGTGAAAAGTAAAAAAAACAAGAAGACGAGATGGTGCAAAAATGAAGGAAAAAGAATAGTGGAACGTCGTCGTCGTAAGGTCAGCTGCTTCGTAATTTGGTGGTATATAAAATAGTAGAGAAGGTACGGGCAAAAGAATGCAAGTTCAGTGTCACAGAGAGACGACGGTGATGGACATGGAGAACTGTAAAGCGAAACCCAAAGCCAGCTGTCGCAAGTTGAGTCTCGAAGACTACATCACCTTCTTTATTCAGTCTGACAGCCATTTCAGTCTCACTGTCAACCAACTCAATCAGGTCCTTCTTCTTCTCCATTTTTGTATTTACGATCTTCTATATGGATTTTGTTTTTTTTTCCCTTTTTTGAGTGCTTCCCTCCTTGATTTTGCAGATCATCAGCATGCACGGATACAAGAAAATCCACAAAACTCCCAAGGTTTTTGTACGATTCTCTTTCTCTCTTTCAGTTGGCGCTTATGCTCTGTTTGTTAGCCGAGAAAATTGAAGAAACTATGAACTGGATTTCTAATTGCGATTTCTTTTACTCATCAGTCTCTTATTGTGTTGTGTCTTCTAAGCGATCAAATTAAATCTCTGTTTTAATTCTTATCTTCTGTTTGTTTTCCGAGAAAATGAAGGAAGCTACAAACTGATATTCTGATCTCTGTTTCTTTGGTTCAAGCACTCTCTCTCACACATAAGTGCACAATTAATGATGTTCTTATCTGCTGTTTGTTACCTGTGAAAATGGAAGAAACTGCGAGCTGAATTTCTGATACATTCCCTTATTCCTGATACAATCTGTCTTAATTAATTGTTATCCTCTGTTTGCTTTCCGAGAAAATGAAGGAAAATTTACGAACTGATTGTTTTTGTCTTTCCAAGCTACCAAACGATTAAACGAGTCTCTGTTTTATTTTCTGTTTGGTTTCCATTTTCCTTTTTAACAGAAGTTCCTATCGGACGCCGTGGACAAGCTACGTCTGATGGATCCATCTCGCTCCACAGTCGAATACAACTTCATCTCTCCCATAGCGTTCACCAGCCTCGAGGACGTCATCCTCGACCTCAAAGACCTCAACTGGCAAGAATGCTGCGTCACCTCCATCGAAACCCTCTCCTCGTCGTCCAACAAAGGCCATGTCGTCTGCGACGAGCCTCCTCCGCTTCAAACGGTGAACCTCCAACAGATGTACACCGATCATCAACCACAGATGTCACTGCCGCCATCGACAAAAGCTCCAAATTCAAAGGTAAACGACGGCGTTAGTGGTGGTCCCAGCAAAGCTGTGAAGATGGGTCCGCGGTCGAAGAGGAAGAGATCCAGTGACGGTTCCGGTGGGCGTAGTGAGTAAGCTTCGGCTCTGGATTGGTGTTTGAATTTCGCTGTTAATTTTCCGAGAATTTCGTTTGCGTGTGTGATTTTCTGTTTTTTCCATTTTTGTTTGTTTAATGGCTGCTTTTAATTTCCCGGGTAACTGTGAAAGCATCCTCAGTGTGTTTTTCGCTTTCCCAATTGTTTGGCGGGAGTTTGAGAAGGCTATTCGGTGCTAGTTGCAGGGGTAGATCCGTGATATTGATAAAATAGGAAGGCTGTTTCTGACTTTTTAGGATAATAACTTGACAGTTATGATTTTATACAGATATATGCCTGCTCCAACTCCTAATCCTTGTTATTATTATTATTATTTTTTTTTCTTTTTAGTTTTTTAAGGGAATAAAAGATGATGAAAGGAAAAAAGAAACAGTTGACAAAGGGATTTTTAATTTTTATTCTTTTTGCATATAGTTTTGAATTCCTTTTCCTAAAGAAAAAAAGAAATTAAGAACAATAATATTACCAAAACGAAACTCTATTACGCAATTGTCAATTTTAAAATTAAACATTACCAATTAACAAAACAGAAATAAGAAAAAAAGAAAAGAAAAAAAAAGAGCTAATTCAGCGCATCACTAAACTTTCATTTAACTAATAGACACCACGTATTCAATGACTAAGACATTTGGTAAGTGAAAAATATGTACAAATTTTACAAGTTGTTCATTTAATCTTCCCACGAAAAATCGTACACGATTAACCCGAAAGAACCTATTCATAGCACGAGAATACAAGATCATAATAAAGGCACAGCATCCAACCAAAGATTAACAATAACAGGAATCACTGAATTAGAACCAGGCAGAGAACTTTACAGAAACTGACCAACTATGGAACGACCATGAACATAAAGTCAAAACCGAGCTTAATAAATTAGATGTCTTGTAAAAGTCAAATGGGAGACTACACTAGATAAATATGAGTATCCCAAACTTCTATATTTAATCATACATATCTGAAGCTTTGCCCTTTTGAGGAAATGACAATGATTTTCAACCTAATACTTGAAGGGCTCGCAAAATATGTGTCTATTTAAGTTTGTCTGTTACCAAGACCAAAGAAACAGATTTAGTTTAACATGATGGACAATAAACAATAGTTTTCAGCAACATGATCCGGGGCGTCATTCACCACTTGCATACAAACGGGTCCATTCCTTAGCTGCATTATTCCAATATGAAAAAATAATTACACAAGTGTATTTTAAAGGAAACCCTGAAGATACTGAATTTATTTGCTACACTTTAAGCACAATTATCTTAGGACACAGAGAACACATCTATAAAACAGAATACGGGTTTGGGGGACACTGTTTGAATTGTCTGGCCACATTTGTTTCTATTCTTTTTAAAAGTCTGATGCTAAAAATTTTTACACATGATCCAGCTATCTCTATGTCTATAACATATATCCAGCTATCTCCACGGCTATAAAAGTTAGTCTTCTAATCAGATAATGCTGTTACCAGTCACATACAATGACATTGAAGACTAATAAATAGTTTGGCTCTATCTAAGACTATTATGTACTTTTCCCCAGCCATGATTTTGCTTCAGCTACCATCAACAATGGAGCTTTTTTCTAGGCTATATGACTAACATCTTGATCTAAATCAATAACAGTGGCAGAACATAATACTTACCTGTCTCAACTGCTTCACCTTCATTACTCTTCCAGTGTTTTGCAATGTTCTCAGAAAGTGGATCGTCGGGATTAGGAGCGCTCAAAAGAGCTTGGATGCTGTTCCAGCAAACCATGATCTAATCATTTATCACATGACCAAGAACCCACTATTGTAAAAGTGAAATCTTCTTCTCCACTATACTTTATCAGGTAGTTTGAGTTAAGAAATGAGGTTCTATAAATTCTCAATTCAGGATGGCATTGAGATTTGAGTAAAATGACAGAGACTAATCCAATTCAAGATAAAATAATTCCTAAATGTGTAATTTTATTAGGGGCAGAAGACATCACCTCAGTAGTACTGTTCGGATTTGAAGGGCTGGACTCCATTTGTCTTTCAGAATGTCAAGGCAAATCCTTCCAAGCTGCAAGAAGGAGATCCCTTATACATACTTTATATTCAAAACATTCAAATATTAGCAATGAGGAAGGAGTGGAATGGAGCAGATTACTTACCTTGTCAATATTAGGATGGTAAATTTTTGTCAGGAAACGAACCTGTAAATGGAAAAGGACATGTAGAAGATAAGAGATTGTTCAGCATGTGCTTATCATCTCAAACAATTATGAGGCAGGTATCTAATAAACACATTGCTAAGAAACTGGAACTGGCTTCGTCTTCAAAAAATTGGCAAATTCAACACAAGGAAAGCTACTGTCGAAAACATATGAAACTGTCAACAATTTTTTTTTTTTTTGAAAAAAAATGCTTTTGTTTGATATGAGTTGTAAGCTGTAACCCACGCTTTCAATACTAACCATCTTTCAGGATCATAAAACTTTGAGTGGCAATAATTGGAAAACAGTGGCTTAGCCAATATAGGGGATTTTTCTCAAATGATTACTGTAAGGCTTAACATTTTCAATGATGGATCAATCATAACATTACTGTAAAACATAATAACCTAGAAAAATCATTCATCAGATTTCAACAGTCACAAAAGTAACCAGATAAACAAGAAGTCAAGATCATTGTTGCTTGAGCTTTTTTCTTACTTATCAGATTTAAAAATGATGGAAAAGGTGGCTAAATGTCAGCAACAGTTCAGCTTGAAGGAAAAGTTCTTCTTGGAGATGGTACATAGAAATTATCATGCTTGCATACAATAGAGTAAGCAATTTGCTAAAAACAACTCTACAATAAAACAAATGATGCCTCTTTTCTGAGTTATGACAGCCCTATTATTCTCATGAAATGTCCTTTCAACACTATAGATCACAAACAATAAGTCCAAGAGCACAACCTTATTTCGCAGCATGGGCATATTACCTTTGCTTAATACCAAATACATATCTTACTTGTTTAGCATGGTAAGAACAATATTTCTAGAACAAGCATGATCTTGTATGTAGCTTAATAAGGAAACCAACATGCATCATTATGCCCAACACCTTATATATTGTCAATCATTCAATATCTCCAGAACAAGGAGGGAACCAGTGATGTCCTGTCCAAAACCATCCCAAAGACACAAATCTACCAAATTTGAGTCTAATAGAACAACAGTGTTTGACAATTATCGGTCCCCAAAATATAATAATAACAACAAATAAATAAAGAAAAGAAGCCTGAATATTACTAAGAAAACATATGAAAGACATGCAAGAAGAAAATGAATGCAATCAAATAAACTAACAATCAGATACTAAACTGCAAAAATTCATTTTAAGAAATTCATTTAACAAATCAAGTACAAAACCTCAGTGAATTAGCAACATATAGGCATTCATTTTAAGACTAAAAATTCACCTTGGGAGGTGCCATTGGGTATTCTTCAGGCAAAAATAACTCCAACTTGAAAACCCCACCTAAGCGGAAATCAATATAAAAGAATATCAGATGGCATGTCAGTGTGATACAATGCCAAAACAAAAATAAATATATAAAATATTCGAAACAAAGTGATAATAAATATTAGGACAATAACTGATAGCATTGAGCACACTACTTATCATATTTAACTCCACATACAATATCAAGATAAAAAGGTTTCCCATGAAGCCATAAGATTTGAAATTGGAACTATTGATGCTGAGATATCGCAGATGAAATATTTGAGAAATGACAATGAAAAGAATAATCTCCTTCTAATCTCTAGGAAATTGAGATGAAATTTGAGTCAATAGAACTTGTTTTCCTTAGAGGAAAAGGCAATAACTTCTTCCATATAGAATCCATTGAACCATCAATTATTATTATCTAAAGAGATCCCAAGCCACCCTCCCCAGTAAAGGAAAGAAAGAGAGACACATACAAACACACTCACAGACAGAGAAGTAAATAAACTACTAGCCTGAATTCTTTATACAAAGATAACCACACAATTCTCCTTGCCTAATTCCAAAACAAATATTACTCAAAGTTCAACATAATCCACGTAAAATTTTTACAAAATGATGATTTTTTAGAGAAGAAAAAAGAAAATTATTGTCATGGAATTTCAATGAAAAGCCCATTAAAAAGGAGAGATTTTACAAAACATAATCAAATGTATATTTTCACACAACACTGTAGGAAATAGATAGATTAATCATAAATGTACTCTTCAAGGAAATCAGTAGTGGGAGAAACGACGTAGCTGGTACCTTCGTATGGAGATTGAGATGGACCAAGAATCATTACATTAAAATATCGCATGTTGTCTTCTGAGGGAGAAGCGCTAATTCCAGGAGCTGGAAAAGATAAAATAAAATAATAATGCATATTGCATATTAGCTTTTTTATAAAATTAATGTTAATTAAACCAACAAACTAATCAAAAACGAAAACAAAGATGTACAGGTTTATGACCTTCAAGCCGGAAAACAACCAGTCTTGGGCTTATCACAAATTAACAAGGTTTGGTTTCGGGAAACACATAGAGAAGACAATTTGGATCATGGTGCAACTGTCATACGTTTAGTACTTAGTACAAGAGCTACCCAAATTTAGTTCATACAAAACCTAAAAGAGTGTGGTCTAAAGATAATTTATCAGTATTCAAGAATTTGAGAAACCAGACGCATTCCGGGTCTGTAATGGTTAGGTTCAATTCATTAAGACTAAGGATGTACTTGAAACAGAGCAATGACAGATGAACTGATCCTAAATTTTGAAATGCTGAATAAATTATGATGATCCTATGACTTCTAAATGATAAGTGATCCCTTGTCATAGCTAATTAATAAATTACATATGTAAGCTTGTCGTTCATCTTATAGACAAAATGTCTAAGTCAATAGAATGTACGTTAATGGTCTGAAGTTTAAGTAGACCCAGTTCCACTGTATTTTTACTTGGAAAGTAGGATGAAGTAACCAATTTACAACCAAAAAGTTAGGGAAAATCACTGTATTTAGTAAACTCAAAACAAGATACATGAAAAACAAAGTAAAAAATTCGTAGTGCTTTGCAATTTCAGTATCCAACGCTGACAAATTAGAAAACAAGTCATCAAATTTCTTGATTACCAAGACATTTCGAAATACATTTTATTGCATTACAGATTAACATCCTCGGCTCACAATTAACATGGAAATAACAAAGTACTTAACAGTGCCTAATACCAGCTTTTCATGTTAGAGCAAAAAGGAAAGGGCCTAATACTAGTTAACGACCAAATATCCAAAATATTCCTCAAGTACCATAACTAGATTCCCATCCCTCAATTACCACAATTACAAAATTTACAAACGCGTAACATGAAATGAATGAAGTGTCCATCAACCCAAATCGCATAATCAATTTCTACAGTAACTCACACAACCACAGCTGGGAGAGAGATAAAGGAAGAAAGAAAGAGAAAGAGAAATAGGACCTGGTTCACTGAGAAGCCTCTGTGTCTCCTATTCCACCAAGTACACAAAAACCATAAACTATCAAAACCAGGAAACAATACATATACGTGTGTTCTTAGATACATACCTATACGTATATATAATTTACGTATATAATTTGTGCATATGTATGTATAAGTGAGAGATGAGAAGGTAAAGTAAAGATCGGAAGGCGTAGCAGAGTAGTGTACCTTGATAATTCTTCGAGGAAGATTACTATCCGCCATTGATTTCTCTTCTTCCAAGATTTTAGAGAGAGAAATAAGGAGTTTTCAGAGAGAGAGTCAAGACCTCCGATAAAAGCTCAAAGCGAAATCAGAAAGGAAACGCACGCACCAACTCATCAATTTTTTTTACGTCACTCTTTGGTTACCTTTAATGTCCTCAACTACCAGTAATATTGCGTCACGTGGGACGCGAATTTAAAACGACCGTCCTCCATTTTGTTACAGCATGGGCTCACGGAATGCCATGCTTTTTTTTTTGTTTTCTTTTTTTTTTTTTTGAAATAATAATATTTTTTTTTTGACTATCCAACCTAATTTAAAAAATTCGACCAAAAAGAAAACTTTAATTTCAAAAAGAGCAACTCAATGTTAAAATTCTGGTCACATATTCATTTCAACGTCTAAATTTATTAAAAAAATAATAATAATAATTAACTTTTCTAATAAATCTAAGGTACCAAGGGGTTTTATAAACTTCATTTATCAAGATGACGTGTCAATATATTATTAGCTAGACTTTTCAAAGTACATTGACTAATTTCATCCTCCTCTTTGGTGACAACATAATGAAAAGTGGCAACAAAACTAATAATACATTCATGGCCACGCAATTAAAAGGCATTTTTTATTTCTTTTTTGCAAATCATATTGATATAAATAAAGAGTAATTATGAAAAACAGTATTAGAAAAGTCAATTATTCTAATAAAGTTCCGACATTAATATGATTTACAAACCATTATATTCTTCCACCATTAAGAACCAGTCTGTAACACCTTATTGGAGTAGCAATGAAGAGCTGTAGAAGATTATGTTTATGTCCTTTCACATTCACATGAGAGTTAATCATGCTCTTCACTTGAAGCTTCTGAGAGAAAGCAAGAATATTGCTGAATAAACATTGGCAGGTCCAATGAATCCCTTGCAATTGACTTGTATTCCTCTAGTATTTCTGTATCCTTGCTTGTAATTTCTGGCACATTCCCATTTCTCTGCTAAGAAAAATTGGTTTTTCAATGTAAAAAATTTGGAGGAAATGCATAGCTGACAAAGAGTAATGCTTCGTTCTTTTTTCTTTTCTTTTTTTTTCATAGTTAGTCATCTGGCTTTTCAGAAGCATAGCATCAAAAAGACTAAAATGTTCACAAACACAGTGGTAAATAACTGTAATTAACTTCATTATTTTCTTAAAAACTGCATTAGCTGCAGCACCCATTTCAGATAACAAATTTTGAATCCCATCAAATACCCGGCTCAGAGTATCGAAAATAAACTTGAGGCAATAACCGGGAAAAAGATATAATCTCATAGCGTTATAATTACTTCCAGCTCTTTTTATGTTTGCTATTATAAATCTTTCATTACCTTGCCATTCAAACCCCGTATGTAGCCAACAAGCTGGACCTTCACTTGCTGATTGGACATGTAGTCATTGCTCCCATCAACCAGAAACATTTGCTTCAATAAAAATAAAAGAAAAGGTCTCCATCAGTCTACCTTTTTTAAGATTGACCAAGTGGTGCAGATCAAAACTGATTAAGAGCAGCAATACAAATTCAGGAAACCAACCTATTAAATATATCTTTTGGTATCAGAAGTAACTTATTTTAAACTAACTTCATAGATAGCAAATCAAACTAATGTATATAATCAAATGATAAAATATATGGTAAATACATATAACAAGATACAATATTACAGAAGATATGAAATTGAAAAAGCCATATTTAACCGGTTCAGGGTTTGTTACCCACAATTACTTTCTTACGAGAACAGCAACAATGATCCCGCCCAATGCAAACCACAGCCTTGAAGATCCCATTCATATCAACTTCAGCCCAACCAAAGAAAACTCCATAAACTTGGTCAGGAAGAGCATATGTTCCGTCCTCTGGTTTTACACATTCAAGTTGTTGAAGAGATCAAAACAAAAGACCAAAATCAATATCTGAGGTTCGATATATTGCCTCTTATAACAAGTTTACCAGCATTGACTTAAACAACCTATGAAAGGAAAATGATCAACCTTTCTCTTCACATACAAAACCCATCAAATGTCAATCTTCAATAATTCAGTAAGATGCTAATCATAACCTAAACTCATAAATCTGAGGTTTAATGTCATGCCTATTATACCATTGTTACAAACATCAACCTAAACAACTATGGAAGAAAAATACACCAACCTGTGACTTCACACAAAAACCCATCGACATATAGACCACTCAGATTAATTGGATCAATCGGCAATGCGTTGTCTACCCCTGCATTAATTAGTTATGCAAAATCAATGATCAAGAAATGAAGCGTCTATAGCAATACATACGCACAAAATATGAAAAGATATATACAGTCTTTGAATGGAGGGAGACCCCAAAGTTCAGGCTGAAACTCTAGAAGAGAATGAAGGACTGTATTTGCTAGGGAAGAACAACCAGCTTCACTTTGAGGTGGGACAGCCACTACCTCCATTTTGGCAGCATTGGCAGCTTTAACACCAACCCTGTAGTAATATATAGATTAGCTTGAAAGTTTTGTGCAACATATTAGTCACAGTTACTATGAAATAGGATTCTTTTTATCCTGAAGGCACATGACAACCTCAGCAGGTACCAACCCTATTTGAAATAACGTGTAACCAAGGTCCATGGATAGTCCATATTGACCGACCACCTCTTTGACTACTACAAAAATCATGAAAGCCATGGTCTGTTATCCAACAGAGAGAAGAGAGCTTTCATAAAGGCAAAATCAGTTCTAATCTATACAATCCTACTGGTAGTGGTAGCAATATTAATCAACTAGTACCAGCAATAGCAGCATTAGTACAGTAGTAGCACCAGCGACAGCATCAATATAATAGTAGTAGTATTAAAACAGCAACAATATGAGGAGCATTAATACAGTTTTAGAAGCAATAGAATCAAACACTACAACAATAATAATTCCACTGATATAGTTGCAGCATAGAACTAGCATAGGAAAGAATTAGTCTTACAATGAGTCTTCAATCACCAGGCAATTAAGTGCATCAGCACCCATTCTCTTTGCAGCCTCTTCAAATCTGTTTAGAATTTGAAAATTCATTTAAATAACTTTAAAAAGGAAAACATCAAATGTATGAGATAAAATTTTATTTAAAAAAAAAGGTTGCGCAGTTGAGGTTTTGAAAATTTTTGTTGTGCCTTATCTTCATGGAAGCATTATAATTTATCTGCAATTACTAAGTATAAAAAAACTTACAGATCTGGTGAGGGCTTCCCTGCTTTAACCTTGTCACTGCCAAGAATTACAGAAAAGCATTCCCTCCAACCTGCATAAATTCCTATAAGAACAAACTAGGATGGATGCATAAGATACAGAAATAAGCAGACAATTTACATGTCATCTGAAGACAGAAATGTTTAATTTACAGGCCTCCACACTAAATCTGCGTTGTTTCTTCAAATATTAAACAGGTCCAAGGACTATGAAAGAAAGAAACAACAAATGCACAAGCCCTATTTTCTCAAAGTAATTATATCAGCAATGATTTCATTTAAGAATGCTTTATCAGCAATAAATTTTGAATATCAGGTTAATTACTATCTTACCGTTTAGATTATAATAAGATTTAACAATAACAGGAAAAATCCACCACTTCAATATCAATTTTTATATATTTTATTACTTTAGTCAATATCAAGAAACTCAATAAAATACAACCTGTTTGATAAGATATTTTTGAATCAATGTATTCTTGTAAAGAGTTCGAAGCAAGAGCAAATGGTATTCCATGATCATAGAGGTGCATGATGAGGCGATTAGCACCAGGAAGTGCCTTGGCATGCATCCACCTGGAAGAATACATTTAAAGGATAAGAAGATAATACAAGGCTGTAGATGCATTGTATGTAGTAAACCAAATCTTTATATCCATTTTTTTTAATTACAAACCTTTAAATTTAAAATGTTGTAACATATGATTGCTGTTGCTGCATTATTGCTTCCAGAGAAATTTTAAATGTCTTAATACAAAATATAACGTTCAGATATGAAAAATTTGTATGTAAACACTGTTCTGCGCAGTTTTTCACAGCATGGAAATTTCGTTTCTTTCAAATTTTTGTAACAATGCCAAATTGTTGCAACAATGAAATTCTTTCCTAAAAGAAACAAAACACAGAGGCTGACACGATACATGGAAATTCAATCTCTGAACGTTAGCTGTCAGATGGAAATTGAAGCTGTCGTGTATGGAAATTGAAACTGCGTGAGTTTACTAAACAACTTCAAAAGAGAGATAGAAGGAGTTACTTCTCTCGATACAGGGGGATGATTTCATTGATATACTGATCAGGTAGTAGTGGGAGATCATAGTCCTCAACAATAGCTGCTGCTGAGTCTTTCAGCGTCATCCCCAACCTCTTTTTCTCTTCTCTTTCCGTATCCAAAACCTTACCATACTTTGCCAAAAAATCCTTCAAAACACCCCTTGTAGCTCTCTCTGCACATAATCAACCACGTACAAACTCAGATAAAAAAAAAATACAGAAATAGAGAGAGGCCCATAACGCAAAATGAATGGGATTGTGACATAGATAAGATAAAACAGACCTGTATCCAAAAGGGTCCCATCCAAATCAAGAATGAGAGCCAAAGTTTTGGGTTTTTGGCATTCCACATTGCAGTTGAAACCACAGCAGCTCATGGCAGCAGAGCAAAGAGGTTTTGCTGGATGTGTTGGTGGGAGATGGCAGATATGGAGAGGCATTGCCAAGTGTTGAAACGAGGAAGAGAGTCTTATATGAAAACCTCGTCTTGAAAATTTGAATCGGTAAAAAATGGGCCGAAAACGACACGGACGTCCAACGCCATTGTCAGAACTGACCGGTGCTTAAAACGAATTTCAGCAAATTGGGATTGGAATGAGAGTGTGATATATGCCAATTGCCTTTGATTGAAGAATATGCGAATCGTTGAATGTTGAAGAAGATGCCAAAATACCATTTTGTTTTGAGAGGCAGAGAGAGGGATTTCCCGCCTTCTTGTACACAAAAAGCATTCTGATTTGGAGCACTTGGGGAGTCGTACGGTCCATCTATTGTTATGGTTTAATAATTACAAATTTGAAAATTTTAATTTGATTCTTAAATCTTTTATTTATTTCTTTATTTTTATTAACAACGTCTATATTAATTAACCGTTATGTTAAGCAAAAGTGTTTGAGATTGAATTTCCCTATCCCTAATATTAAAATTTAGAAAAATAACATCATTTTCATATATGTCTCTTGATTATCACTTGTATATAAATTTTAATAAGTAAAATATGAATATCAATAAAATTGTATTTAAAAAGAATAAAAAAATACATTTAACATAAATTGTAACTTTAAAATAAAAGAGTTTAAGGAATTGAATCATATTCCGTTCAAATAATAACTTTAGAATATACTTTCGTCTGATGAAGAAATTTTGATTTATTTATTTCCCTATATTATGTTAAAATGTCAAAATCCATTAATGTCCATGAAAATCTATAAATATCTATAATATTCTTATAAATTAAAGTTGATAAAAGTCTATGAAAATTTTTTAAATGGTAAAAAATATTGTTCCCCAATTGCTTTTGGATGTACATCTGGTGATATTTATGTCCCAAATATTTATTTTATACACAAGCCTACTACTTGTGCATTATGATCCTCATTTATTGTCACATTGCTGTTCAAATTTTAATAAAATCAGGCTAGTACTGCGTGAATTTTACTACAGTATACTCAATGCAAAAGAATTATGCCAAATATCAGTAATTTATAAACAACAAAACATATATATACAGCTTTTACCAAAAAAAAAAAACATATATATACAGCTCCACTCTATACCTCTCTTTAATCTCTACACTGATTAGTGATTACTGACATGTACATTCATATTTATTATATTCCTCCCATTAAATTTTATTGCTTAGAAACTTGTGGAGTGCAAACCCATAAAATGTGCAAGTACGTAAAACTGAAAGAAAAAAAAAATACCAATTAGTAAAACACAAACCCAAATCACATTAGTAATACACAAAACCCAAATCACATGTCCTTGTTCCCGCAATTAGAATTTGACAATTAAGTATATTTTTCTTTGGTTTAAATAATAGCATCAAAATTGATTGGATATAGTGTCACATTCCAATTAAAAAACAGGTGATTTGGATTATGCTGGGTGGTACTGTCCTACATACCAATATGGGCGCAGAAGGAGGTCGCACCTTAGAATTTAACATGAATGGCATCATTTTAGTGGAGACGCGTATATATCCTAGAATTAAAAATCAGTCATTATCTGAGACTTGAAGCTTTTGCCGACTTTCATGGGATGCTATTCATTCCATTACGCTCACCTTCATATGGGATTAAAGCAAGAAGATCACTAAATATTCTTCTGCCCAAAAAAAGAATAAAAGAAATAAAAAATATTCAATATTTTTCTTAAGGAAAAAAAAAATAAAAAGCTTGGTGTGTGCTGATGACATTTACAGAAACATGAGAAAGGCAAAACCCTTCAGGGAGACTAGTGAAGCAATGAGCATGATCTAACTATGAAAGTTAATAATAACCATACATACATACATACATATGAAATTTGAATGTGAAAAACATACATACAAACATACATCAAAGTTTCAATGCTAATGGGAAACTGAACAGGAAAACAATCCTCCAACTGGGTGGCTATGGCAATTTCATAAAAACCAAGAATAACTACCCTAAGAAACCGAGTTCAATCCTCTACATTCCCACCCAACATGAACAAGAAGGAAAATCACAAGGGAAATGCAAATCAAATCGTGTTTGTATACAATGCTACTATAAAACACACCATTTATATATATGTTATGGGACCTAAAAGAGAAAACAATACAAGCATGGGAAGAGAATGAACTCCTATTTTAGCCAAACACAAAGGTTAAGGATCAGATCCTTTTATCCATCATACATTACAACAAGCACAAGGTGGCACCACTGCTCATAGCCAAAAAAAAATAAAGGCACCGTCACTGCGAGAAAAATAATGAATATGTTACCAGAGTAGTCAAGCATAGAAACACTGATGAAACCAAGAAATATATGACCTACTAACCTCTGAGTCCTCTCCTCTAACAGTGCCATTAATCCTCTGGGAATCTTCTGTAACTGAAAGAGAATAAAAGGAAATAAATATGACTAAAATAATGCCTAGAAGTAGAAATTGTTACAAGCAAGAAATGACTTAAAAAAAAAAAAGATTTTCACGGTCAAAGGAGTAAGGTTCCATGCACAGTTCCTATTCTCCAGTATATCTGATTTACTGAGTTCAACTAATTCAACATATACTTTTAGAACAGAAGGTTGCATGAAAAGTTATTACATTCATTTCTCAATTGAATCAATTTGATTTTTTCAATCCTGAACATGTAAAATATTCAAGTTATACAACACTTTTTTATCTAGGACTTTGTGATGTTTTAGCACTAGGTTTCTTTCATCCCATGTGGATGGGTCCAGGAATATGGCCACATGCTCTTATATCAGTCAACTAAAAGGCTAAACTGGCTAGAATCAATCGGACAAATTCAAGGGTTGTGCATCTATTTTTAAGAACTGAAGTGGTTTCAGTTCACTCAGTGTAAAAAATGTCTACCTTTCTACACGGATCCAATCCTACAAAATTATCGGTTAGCACTGACTCTAGAAATAGAATCAGATATTCTATTTTGTCTAATACCCATATGAATCTTTGTTTATACAGGCACAGTCAAGAGCTCCTAGATTTGAATAAATGTTTTATCTCAGTCACTTTCTGACAATTTCCTAAAATGAAAACATCAACAAATAATCAGGTTTTATAACTCTGTTGATTGTACACTTTACTCTAGATCAAGTGATAATCAGTGAGACACCAACAAGCATTCTTACAACATCCTCAAGTCCATTATCATTTTCCACATGCCAAATGCTATGTTCTATGAAATCCATATTGCATGCGTTAAAGAGTACAATTTTAAATAGTTGTTGTACTTGTCCATATACAAATGCGGTAACACAAACAACTCAGCATTGCATTATACCAAGGATGAGAACTCCAAGCAACGACAATCAAAAACTGCAGTTAGGTTTGAAATCCATGGAAAAAATGGGTACTCGAAACAAAGGACCCCCACTGTGTACATCTAACTGAAAGCAACAAATTGCTATACTCACAGCCCACGTGTAAAAGGAAAGAAAATAAAAATAAAACTCACTCTTAAGAAATTACTAAAACTAAAGATCTTTTAGAAGGAAACTAAATCGCAAGATTAATCCCAGAAAGAATACAAAATACCTCCATCCTCAGGGATGTCAGAAGTCCACAAGGTGATATTGTCCCTGAGAAGCTGCATAATTAAGGTACTATCTTTGTATGATTCTTCCTCGTTCAGTGAGTCAAGTTCTGTGATGGCTTCATCGAATGAAGCTTTTGCAAGGTGGCAGGCCCTGAAAGAAGACAGCCTCTACGTTGAATGAGACACTATAAGATACACCAAATACTAGTGAACTTGAAAATTGTGGCCTGCAGACCTTTCTGGTGAATTCATGATCTCATAATAGAAGACTGAGAAGTTCAATGCCAAACCCAACCGGATGGGATGTGTCGGAGGCAATTCAGCTTCAGCTGTAGTAGTAGCAGTCTTCAAGCAAGTAACAGCAAAGAAAATTTAGAGAGTAAGAGACAGCAATGAATTGAAGCATAGAGAATTCAGGGTTTGACATATCTCTAAGATATATAGAATTAGATGAGAACAGTAGAACACTACATATTGAAAGTTCTTTAGCCAAAGTAGAAGTGTGTGCGATGCTCAGACAAACTCTATGCATAAGCAATGACCAAGCAAACTTAACAATTTGGAAAATGAAGAGAAATTAAACACATAATGCCATTTAGCTGTAGTAAAACAACAGTACTCAACATGCAAAGAAAATGAAAATGAGGGGTGCCAATTCATATTTAAACAAAAAAAAAAAAGCAATCTTTCTCCCAAATAAAACAAATTTGCTTAAAATAAACTCAAACTGTCAAGCCAGATGATGAGCACAAGTATCTTAAAACAACGACACTGTTCTCGAAAAGAGCAATCTTTCTTTGAAACAAAACAAATTTTCTTAAAAGGAACTTGAACTGTCAAGCCAGATGTTGAGCACAAGTATCACAAAACGACACTGCTCTTATATTTTCAGGAAAACAAAAGAGGATAAAGAAAAAGAATGAGACCTTGAGCTATCTCAACAAAGGAAACTAAACTTCTGTTAAACTTCAAGTTTGACTCAGAGCCTGTAATTTTGTTTAACTTACCGTTCTTTCAATGACTCTTTACGTATAAATCAATGAGCAAATAATAACAATAATAACCTCATATGCTTTTTTGGATTGATCAGCAGCCTCTTTTCTCTCATCACCAGTCTTGAACTCAGCAAGATAGCGATAATAATCTCCTTTCCTGCAACAAACAATAATTGGATGCTAACAAAAATTTTAATACAGTCAAGATCCTTAAGTCCAAAATTAATATTATGTATAAAATCAGTTTTTCAGTTCAACACAGTCCCTCACATCTTATAGTAGAAGACGGTTGATTCACCAACCGAAGCTGACGGAATGAGATGCTCATCAATCAGTATCATGATGTCACTACAAATGGTTGAGAGCTCTGATTCAACCTTCTGCCTGTATTCCTTTATCCACTTCGCTTGTACCTCATTTCCTTTTGCTGCTTCCTTCTGCTGTATTGATGATAGGATCCTCCATGATGCTCTCCTAGAACCAACAACATTCTTGTATCCAACAGAGAGCAAGTTTCGCTCTTCAACTGTCAGTTCAACATCAAGGTTTGCAACCTTCTTCATTGCATCCACCATCTCTGTCAAAATATAGATGAAAAGGAAAACAAGAATCAAGCTTTACATTTCCGTTCAAGTAAATTTTGTTCTGTTTAGTTGGTAGGTAGAAAGAAAAAAAAAATCAGCTTTTTCACCCATTTCAAGAATTTCTGGTGGATTCAAACATGGACCATCACACATAGAAATGCTAAGTTTTCTATAAACTTCCGTACCAAAATTCTCATCAAATTTGTGGATCCAACAGAGACAGAGAGAAGAAAAAAGAAAAAGGACCAGCAAACAAAAAAGATTTGGAAGAAACAATCAACACATAACAAACAAGCAAAATGGAAAAAGTAAATAAATGAAAAAGCCACCTTAAGGGAATGCATTGAATTCGGGAAATTGGTCCTCCAAGTAAAGTAAGCCACAACAAGCAGAAAAGTTAACTCAGATTACTTTTTATTTAAAGAATACATTACCATAGGGAAACCAAAATTTTGTACACATATGTCAATGAAAAGATTGGACAAACTAGGAAATTTTATTGACAAAAAATTTCTCCAGCATACATTACCCTTGAAACAAACTATCCGATCCTTAGTTCAGTGTATTGTATGACCCATAAGTCAATCTTCTCCAGTTTCAATCCCTTTCTCGCCAACCAAACACTGGTTTTACAAACTATCCAAAAAAAGAACACTACTTGTAATGAATTTAAGTGACAAAACTAACAATTTTAACTCAGATTAAACAGACAAACAGAGTTAATAACGATACTAATCAAGCATAAAAGCTAAAATTGCCAGTAAAATGAAACTGAACAACCTCTAAGTAGGTACACAGATTATCATATGAATATATGGAAAAAATGATATAAACCCTAACCATCGTAGCGTTCAGCTTGCTCAGCAAGCTTAGCAACGTAGACGGAGTTCTCGCGGTCAGTGGAGGAAGCCATGGCTGATCTCAAGAGAGAGAAAGAGACTGTGATATTTTGCAAGAAAGTTTAGGAGGGCTTTGGGTTTGGGACTTTGGGACTCCCTGTTGGGAAAATTCCGGTGGAAATCTACAAAAATGAAAAATGGAGCTCCAAAATTAAATGTAAATTTTTCATAAAATATAATAAAAAAATTATTTACTTTTAAAAATGCTTATGTTCTTCTGCAACAGCAACTTTCCCCTGTTACATGAGAATCTATGTGGTTTAATGTTTAACTAAAAAAAAAAATGTATTTAGGCCTGCGCCGCTTGTGGACTTGAAATTCAGCTTCTTGGGCTCCTTAGACTTGGGCTTAGCCCATTGGCTTGGGTTTTGGAGACTACGCTTGAATTTTGACACTTCTTAAAAAAAAAATTTAATTAATTAAATCACATTACAATTGACTAAAATATATTTTGTTCACTCTCTACCTATAAGTTTATGACCAATCAGTACATGGGAGTGTGATCTAGTGGAAAAAATTAATTATTTTATCATATTCTTTTATAAAAATTGTGATTCGAGATTCATTAATACCTTAAATATAGCCAATCTCGTATTGTATACTAGGTGATGAGTGAAATTTGAAAGAAGTTTTTCTTTGAGATGGTGCATTGAAACTATTTTTTATTTATTCTCGTGCGACAGGTCTAATATTAAAGTTTGGTAATCTAAACTTTGCAATAATTAGTTTTCAACTGATTTTTCAAAGCAAACACAAAATGCTTTTAATTAATATTTCAGATATATATTTTTTGATGAAATAATATTTCAGATACATAATTGATATATATATATATATATATAATGGATATCCCAATTCATATATATACATATATATGGGTGGTATTCAATAATATATATAGACAAGATAATGATTTTCACAAGCGAAACTGCAATTTAAATAGGCTATTATTCGTTAATCACGTATAATAGATATTATCTTAGCATTGTAAATTTCCGAACTAATGATTACCAGAATAAAATTCTTTTTTTTTTTCCATAAAAAAACTCATTCAAATATTACTGAAGGAAAATTATCCTTATATTGTTCATATTTGATCAAAAGAAAATCAAACCTTCACTGCAAATGGTTCATTATTATTGTTATTATTTTCCTATAAAAATTAAGATGATAAATAACTCTAGTATTAGTAACAGTAAAAGATATTTATTTTTTAAAAAATAATATAATCTTCTTCTTTTTTAGAATTATTTGTCAAAATTGAATGGTATTACTCTTCTCGAGCTTTTTCTTCCAACACTGGTGCTTCCCACACTGACACTGGCTCTGGTTCTTCTTCTTCTTCTTCATCTTCAGGCCCACCAGCTCACCCTCCTCCTCACCTTCACTCTTCTCCACAAAACTTCCATTCCTCGCCATTGAAACAGACCTCCCAAACTCCTTCTCTGTTTCACCATTACCACTTATCTTCTCCCCCTCCTTTTCCTCCTCCTTACTCTTCAACCACAACTCTCTCATTCTATCTCTAACCTCACATTCTCTCTCCTCATGAGGCCCATCGCAGAACCCACATTTCACCTCCACTTTTCTCCGATCACCGGGCCGAATGCCTTTCACTTGCTCGAAACCAAAAGCGAGCCTCAATGCCTCGTTCAAAGAACTGGGTTTCTGCGGGACGATCCAATCCCTTAACTCTTCCCTCAACCCATCGACGAAAATCCCTCGGATCAGATTCTCCGGCAGGCCGTGGTCCGACCACCTCCCCAGAATCCACTGCAATCTCACAAAGTATGACCGCACCGATTCTTCTTCGCCTTGATCAATCATCATGAGTTCTGACCGCAGTTGATCGGCGAGTTGGATAGTATTGTAAGCCTCCAAGAACGTGGTTTTCATTTCTTCCCAAGTCAGCGAAGAGTAGTAGGGCTCGATGTTGAGGTCGTACCAGAGAGCCGCTTCGTTTTCGAGCGTGACGGGGAAGATCTTCATCATCGTGTCGGGGGAGGTAGCGTTGTTCGCGCGGCATACTTTTGCGAACCGGCTTAAATGTATCACAGGAGACTCGCCGGAAACTTCCTGGAAGATCGGAAGCGGTGCGATATTGATGTACGTAGCGGTTTGCGAGTGATTTAGAGTGCTCGATATTGCGGAAGTTAAAGAGTCGCCGGCATTCGTCGTTCCATTGAAGTTGATGCTTTCGGAAACTGATGCCGGTGGTTCAGAGGAAAACTGGTGGGTACTGGCGTTGGTTGCAGAGTCCGACGCTACGTACGACGAAGCATAGTCGTCGTCTTTGTCGTTGATGGGTTCGTCAAACTCCACGTCTTCGTATGGGGACTGAGACTGGGAAAAGTCGTCGTAGTATGGATCTTTTTGTGGGGTTTTGCCGATGTGTCGTATGGTGGATCTTCTTCTTCTTCTGTTAGTCATCTTTGTAGAAGGAAAAACAAAAGCAAAGTTTAAAAAGAAAAAATTGAGTTTTGGAAATTAGGTTTGAGTTTTCTGGGGAAGAAAGTAACTGTCCGGTTCAAGTTAGTTTTTGTGTAGGTGCCATTGGTGACGCTTAAGAAACAAAAATGTATGTTTTTTTTTTGGATAATATTCTGAAAAAAAAAAAAAAATCCAAGACAATTGGCAATTTAAGGTAAATTTGAAATATCTCTCATATAGTACGTGACAATTCAAAGTCCAACATGCAAATCTACTATACGTTACGTAAAAGTTTAATATAACGAAGACCATATTTTTAACCAAATAATCATAAAAAATGCTTTAGACTAAGTAGGATTTTTCTTCCATTAACTGGCTTATAATTATTTCGGACAAAAATTTGGATTTGATTAGACATTTTGTGGTTTAAGTTGCAGAAATCTGAGCGTCTTAGTGTAGAAGAAAATTGCTTGTAAAATACTAAAAGGCCAAATATTCCGAATGTGAAAAAGAATTAATTAACCGTTAGAGAGAAATACTATAATATTGTACATGGTTTTGGTTTAGCTCTCATGAATAGATTTTGACTCGTGTATAGATCACACCAATAAAACAAAACCTGTAATTAATTTTCTATATTGTATATAGATTGTCTATACTTACGTGTGTACTCACTAAATGAGTTTCTCTCCAAGAAATATATAGTTTATGATATCCTTCAACCCAAAAAATTCACCGTACCCATAATTTTTCATTAATCCAGTTAAATATCACTTGAAAAAACCATTATAAAAATCAGATAATTGTTCCATTAAAAAAAAATCAGATTTTCTTCTTTAATTACTTAAACATTATTAGTCTTTTAATTTGCTTGAATGAATGAAACCGTACGGTGATATATAATATTATATATATACAGAGATAGAGACACCCTTTTGGAAAACTATTTTAGTTCATAATCAAATTATCTGGTAACGATGAAAATTGTGGTACAAAACAGAAGAGTTTTTAAGGCACGGAAACACAGCAAGATGGTTTTTATGGGCACGGAGACAGAAACCCATCTCCATATATGGACAAATCCTATACTATGAAATCTCTCTATAAATTTGTGAATTATTCTTATATTTCAGCATCACCTTCTCTAATTCATCATATCCAAATCCAATCTACTAATTAATCTATAGTACTATACCTAAAATGGGGTTGCTCAGTAACCACCACCAATGCATCAGTGTGATTTTGTTCATCATTTTGGGAGCTTTGGCTTACGAAGCCACAGCTCGGTCTCTCCAAGAAACATCCATGACTGAGGAGCACGAGGAGTGGATGGCTCGCTATGGACGCACGTACAAGGACATCAACGAGAAAGAAAAGCGTCTCAAGATTTTCCAGGAAAATATTGAAAAAATACGTGCTTTCAATGCGGCTGCAAACAAACCTTACAAGCTAAGCGTGAATGGATTTGCAGACCTCACTAATGAAGAGTTCGTAGCCTCGAGAAACAGGTTCAAGGCCCATGAATGTGCCACTGAAACCACCCCTTTCAAATATGAAAGCGTTGAGGCTGTGCCTTCTAGTGTGGATTGGAGAAAGAAAGGAGCCGTCACACCCATCAAGGACCAAGGCCAATGTGGTAATTAAGTAGTTTAATAAATAATATTTCTAATTAATTTTAGTATTCTGGTTTTGGAATCAACCATCTAATTAACTCTGTTTTGGTGCAAAACATGTATATATGTATAGGCAGTTGCTGGGCTTTTTCAGCTGTGGCAGCCACGGAGGGAATTACACAGCTAAAAACAGGTAAATTGATCTCACTATCTGAGCAAGAGTTGGTGGACTGTGACAAGGCTGGTGTGGACCAAGGCTGTGAAGGTGGTTTAATGGACAATGCCTTTGAATTTATACAAAAAAACCGTGGTCTAACCACAGAAACAAACTATCCCTATCAGGGTGTGGATGGTACTTGTAATGCCAAAAAGGAAGCCATTCCTGCAGCCAAGATTACTGGCCACCAAGATGTGCCTGCCAACAATGAAGAGGCCCTTCTTAAGGCTGTTGCTAATCAGCCTATTTCCGTCGCCATTGATGCCAGTGGGTTCGAGTTTCAGTTCTATTCCAGTGGCGTCTTCACTGGAGCCTGTGGAACGAACCTCGACCACGGTGTTGCAGCAGTTGGGTACGGGGCTACGGCGGATGGGACCAAGTATTGGCTGGTGAAAAACTCATGGGGAACACAATGGGGTGAACAGGGATACATAAGGATGCAAAGGGATGTCGATGCTAAGGAAGGTCTCTGTGGCATTGCTATGCAAGCCTCTTACCCTACTGCCTGATCATACACTACATACATATTTATAATCAGAACTAAAATATCAAATTATTGTCTACTATATTTACGACGTGGACTATGTACAATCAAATTATGTGTCAACACCATGCTGTATATTGCTCAAAAGTAGACTATATATGTGTTAAGAAACTCGTTATTCTTGTTATCTAAATGAAAAACACTTTGTCTATTCGACTATATATATGTTCTTTCTTTCCGACGCCATTTCCAATATAAAATTGAAATGCCAATGTTAAAATTGAGTATATATACTCCAATAGGTGGTATGGATCTTTTTGTGGGGTTTTGCCGATATGTCGTATGGTGGATCTTCTTCTTCTGTTAGTCATCTTTGTAAAAGGAAAAACAAAAGCAAAATCTTAAAAGGAAAAATTGAGTTTTGGAAAATAGGTTTGAGTTTTCTGGGGAAGAAAGTAACTGTCCAGTTCAAGTTAGTTTTTGTGTAGGTGCCATTGGTGACGCTTAAGGAAAACAAAAAAAAAAAATTTGTTTGTTAAATTTTGGATAATATTCTGAAAAAAAAAATAAAATGGAAGACAATTGGCAATTTAAGGTAATTTTTAAAATATCAATATGAAGTGTATTGGGTATGAACCTTGATCACATATTCCTTCTCTATCTCTTTACATATTCCCCGATAGTGATTTGAGTTTTTGTGGTATGACTCCTACAGTACGTGACAATTCAACGTCTAACACGCAAATCTACCATACGTTACGAAAAAGTTTAATATAACGAAGACCATATTTTTAACAAAATAATCATAAAAAATGCTTTAGACTGAGTAGGATTCCTCTTCCATTAACTTCATCAGCTAAGGAGTTGTATGGTATTTGGGTTATAATTATTCCAGACAAAAATTTGGATTTGGTTAGACTTTTTGTGGTTTAAGTTGCAGAGATCTGAACGTCTTAGTGTAGAAGACAATTGCTTGTAAAATACTAAAAGGCCAAATATTCCGAATGTGAAAAAGAATTAATTAACCATTAGAGAGAAATACTATAATATTGTGCATGGTTTTGGTTTAGCTCTCATGAATAGATTTTGACTCGTGTATAGATCACACCAATAAAACAAACCTGTAATTAATTTACTATATTGTATATAGATTGTCTATACTTACATGTGTGTACTTACTAAATGAGTTTCTCTCCAAGAAATATATAGTTTATGATATCCTTCAACCCAAAAAATTCACCGTACCCATAATTTTTCATTAATCCAGTTAAATATCACTTGAAAAAACCATTATAAAAATCAGATAATTGTTCCATTAAAAAAAATCAGATTTTCTTCTTTAATTACTTAAACATTATTAGTCTTTTAATTTGCTTGAATGAATGAAACCGTACGGTGATATATAATATTATATATACAGAGATAGAGACACCCTTTTGGAAAACTATTTTAGTTCATAATCAAATTATCTGGTAACGATGAAAATTGTGGTACAAAACAGAAGAGTTTTTAAGGCACGGAAACACAGCAAGATGGTTTTTATGGGCACGGAGACAGAAACCCATCTCCATATATGGACAAATCCTATACTATGAAATCTCTCTATAAATTTGTGAATTATTCTTATATTTCAGCATCACCTTCTCTAATTCATCATATCCAAATCCAATCTACTAATTAATCTATAGTACTATACCTAAAATGGGGTTGCTCAGTAACCACCACCAATGCATCAGTGTGATTTTGTTCATCATTTTGGGAGCTTTGGCTTACGAAGCCACAGCTCGGTCTCTCCAAGAAACATCCATGACTGAGGAGCACGAGGAGTGGATGGCTCGCTATGGACGCACGTACAAGGACATCAACGAGAAAGAAAAGCGTCTCAAGATTTTCCAGGACAATATTGAAAAAATACGTGCTTTCAATGCGGCTGCAAACAAACCTTACAAGCTAAGCGTGAATGGATTTGCAGACCTCACTAATGAAGAGTTCGTAGCCTCGAGAAACAGGTTCAAGGCCCATGAATGTGCCACTGAAACCACCCCTTTCAAATATGAAAGCGTTGAGGCTGTGCCTTCTAGTGTGGATTGGAGAAAGAAAGGAGCCGTCACACCCATCAAGGACCAAGGCCAATGTGGTAATTAAGTAGTTTAATAAATAATATTTCTAATTAATTTTTGTATTCTTGTTTTGGAATCAACCATCTAATTAACTCTGTTTTGGTGCAAAACATGTATATATGTATAGGCAGTTGCTGGGCTTTTTCAGCTGTGGCAGCCACGGAGGGAATTACACAGCTAAAAACAGGTAAATTGATCTCACTATCTGAGCAAGAGTTGGTGGACTGTGACAAGGCTGGTGTGGACCAAGGCTGTGAAGGTGGTTTAATGGACAATGCCTTTGAATTTATACAAAAAAACCGTGGTCTAACCACAGAAACAAACTATCCCTATCAGGGTGTGGATGGTACTTGTAATGCCAAAAAGGAAGCCATTCCTGCAGCCAAGATTACTGGCCACCAAGATGTGCCTGCCAACAATGAAGAGGCCCTTCTTAAGGCTGTTGCTAATCAGCCTATTTCCGTCGCCATTGATGCCAGTGGGTTCGAGTTTCAGTTCTATTCCAGTGGCGTCTTCACTGGAGCCTGTGGAACGAACCTCGACCACGGTGTTGCAGCAGTTGGGTACGGGGCTACGGCGGATGGGACCAAGTATTGGCTGGTGAAAAACTCATGGGGAACACAATGGGGTGAACAGGGATACATAAGGATGCAAAGGGATGTTGATGCTAAGGAAGGTCTCTGTGGCATTGCTATGCAAGCCTCTTACCCCACTGCCTGATCATACACTACATACATATTTATAATCAGAACTAAAATATCAAATTATTGTCTACTATATTTACGACGTGGACTATGTAATATCAAATTGTGTATCAACACCATGCTGTATAGTGTTCAAAAGTAGACTATATATATGTTAAGAAACTCGTTATTCTCGTTATCTAAATGAAAAACACTTTGTCTATTTGACAATATGTTTTTTCTTTCTCCAGGAACATCTCCAATAGAAAATATTATAATGACATTGTCAATATTAAAATTTAACATTAATATATCATCTCCAATATAAAATTGACATATCAATATTAAAATTTAATATATATGCTCTAATAGAAACAGTGATATTGCCAAAATTTAATACATATTTTTTTATTTAAAGAGCTGGCCACCCCACTTTGCACACTTTTCTAGTAACAGCAATGTCATTTTTGTATTAAATTTAATTTAATACTTAACTATTTTTAAAGAGTGGACCACCCTCACTTCACACACTTCTCTAAAAATAATAACATTATTATTTTATACTAAACATGACATAAAAAATGGCAGTTTTGTAATTTGACATAACTATAATATTTTTATTGGAGTGTAAAACATAAATGTCAATATCAAAATTTAATATTGATATTTATTTTTTACACTCTTTTTGATATTGATATTCATTTTTTACACTCTGCTGGAGATGCTCTAAGCATGCTCTAAGCAGCTCATTTAGTCAATTATATAATGTCTCCAAGCAGAAGTTGGTAATTTTTAAGGTAAAGTTCCAATAGGTACCGTGTGGAAATCAAGACCCACTTGTAAAATGTGTTGGAGACTTCTAAGAAAAAAAGTGTGTAGACAAAAATTAAGATACTATAAACCATTGGCTACATAAGTTGAGTATATTAGTGAAAGACTTAGCTTTGAAGTATGAAATAAGCTTGGATCAGATTTGAGTGTCCTAGTACTACCAAACAGAATCAGGACAGTTAATCATCAAAATATGCCTACTATTTTAATCCAGTTGAAAATTTTCGACTTGGACTTAATTAGCTTTCGTCCATATCTAACCTGTTCAAATTGCTTACTTTGAAGTGTCATTTTGGGTTAAAAGAAGAAATTAAACGCCAAAAAGTTACAGTTAACAACAAACAAGTACATCAAGAATAATTTGTACATTTTCTTGTTTTGTTTGGTGAATACACCAATTTGTACATGATTAGCCACTTTCCTAAAAAAACAAAGCAGAGAGAAGTTAAAAAAAAGGGTAGTAGTTTTCTTGGGGGTTTCTTCCAAGAAACCCACTTTCCGTGTCGCCAATCAAGATGAAACCTCAAACAAGAAAGAGGGCAAGCGATCTCATCATCCCCTGTGGTTTCGAAGTCAACTTTGTAGTTTGACCCTTCTTTCCTTGTAATCTTTCCCATCCACCAGCCATCATTGTCCAACGCATCAACTTTTTCAAGGTATGCAAAACCAGTGGCCCTAATCTGATCATGAGGCGGAACCGGACGGACCTCGTTGTTAAATACCGTCTCTGTCAACGGCCCACATTCATAGTTCTCCAACAGCTCTTTGTACTTCACTACGTACATGTCCATGTTGTCCAGCTGCGAGATGCGTAGTAGGAACCCAGAACCCGTCTCCTTTGCTGCAAATTTCGAGCTCGTCTCATCTGTGAAACACCATTAATTCTCTTAGCATGCAAAAGAGAGAACGCTGTGAGGGTTTAGTGGAGTACTAAAAAATAGGGAAAGAAATTTGTAGAATTGACGTGAATGATTAATAGACAATTATAAATAAAATTTATATTTCTTAAAACTTGGAGACCAAATGAATTTAGAAATATGTGGTTTGATTTAGGAAGCCAAACCAGGTCAGGAATTGGGATAATGGTATTATTGGTTCCAAGTTAAAATGGTAATTTTCTTTAAAAAAAAAAAAAGAGCCTTAATACATACTTTGGCTTTATTAAGATTTATCAAATGTTCAGTACTATTAATTAGTCATTATTTTTTTTTTCCAATAATATTATACTTCCATTAACAAATCCAGGTTTCTTGATCAACAAGTTGTAGTGATTTCCGCCAATAATTTGAATCCCTTGCCGTCATAAAATATATTCTTTTATATAAAATTATAAATTAAAGCAATTGAAAGTTCGAAACACCATAAATTACCCCATGAAGATATATAATAAAATCTTGTCTTTCTTTTCTTTTTTTTCTTTTTTTCTTTTCTTTTAGTAAAGATAATAGACAAATAGTGATTTACCTTATTAATTATCATAACCATTCAAAGGTTTAGAATTAAAATTTTATACCCACATATTATTTGTATCAAACTCCAAGTTACAAAATTTCTAATATACATGTAGTTTTCTTTAATATTACACACATTAATTATTAATTTTGTTTTAATAGTTGAAATATATATACATATATATATATATATATAAGAACTGCTCTAATATACTACATTACTTATATGTAATAAGTGATCATAATAAAAATATAAATGACTAATTCATCCGAATCTAATAAAAAATAAATATTAAAATTAATAGATAGTATAAATTTATTTATTTTTCATATTTAATAAGATACTGCATATATGTTACTCATTGTATATAAAAGATGTAGTGCATTATAGTACTTCTATATGTATAGAAAGAGAATATAAAGGTAAAATTGAGAATAATCTCGTTATATTTAATATAAATACCTTAATTATATATAATATTTTTTTTACTCCATTTTAAAATGTGCAACACTATTATTTTATAGAATATAAGAGGGGAGCATTTACATATATATTTATGTCAGATACCATAAAACCAAATTTATTTATTTTTAGGTTAAATTCAATTATAGTTGTAGAAAGCCAAACTTGGTGTAGAAATAATGCATTAAACACGATCCGGGCGGTATGGTTGAAATCATGTGCGCATTTTCCCGTAAGTTTTTCAACTCTCCGGCTTGGCGGGTCAACCCGAACTCAATTATTTGTTATTAATATTGTAATTATTATTATTATTATTATTATTATTATTATTATTATTATTATTATTATATATATTTTTGTATGGCTTTAAGCTTCATTTCCTATTCATAAGGTTTTCAATTATACTACATTACCAACTCACACCCTTCAACCTACAGCTACCCATTAGTGGGTCATAAATCATATAACCTGTTTCAAAACTTGTAATTAATTAATTTGACATTATTAATGTTTAAGTATATATATATAATCATATATATAAAGTCAATGTTACTCATATATATAATGTATATGTACAAAACCCCTTATTTATTGCTTCTAAAGTACTTCTCGTGTGGATGCCCATGCAAGTAAGTAATGGTGTATTGAATTCCTTTAATTTCACACATGGAAGTACATGAGGTGGTTGGTTTCTATTGGCTTGACTGATAGTATGGATACAGCCAAAGTTAATGAGTTAGCTTCTTGGATCCCTCTTAATGTCACCGGTAAGAAGACCGTTTGATACAACGTCGGCGCATGAAATTCACAAACTATATAATATAAAAATGTAGGACCAAAAATTATTAAAAAATTATAATAATGTAAAAGAGATCGAGAGGAAGGAAAGAGAGAGTAATTCATGTGTGTGTATAAATAGAGAGACCTTCACAATTCAAATTCAATCTTTGTATAATACTACAATTAAGCTCTCTGAGTCTCAGATATATATATATAGCTTATTTCCCAACTCTCTAATCACAATGTCGACGGTAAGCAAAGCTCTCTCTGTCCATTTCTCTATTTTTTTAATTATTTTTTTTATAGCAAATTTTAGCAAGAATCAATTTGATGATCATTTTAACATTAATAGTTATATATGCATTTATTTCATTGTTATAAAGATTGTAGAGATGCGAGTTCACATGGACTGCAATGGATGTCAAGAAAGGGTAAAAAATGCACTTCAAAAACTAAAAGGTATATATATATATATATATATATATATTATATGCACCTATATATATACACGTATATTTCTTCAGAAGAAAAATCATAGATTGTCATTTTCGAACAAATTAATAACCCTCTACATTGATCGATCTAGAGGAACAATTTGAGAAACTAGAATTCAGTTGGAGGTAGCAATAGCACACATACACATTCTTACCCACAATTGTATTTTTTTTTTTTCTGGTGAGCTGTGACTCGAATAATTTAGGGTTTTTGGCACTTATTCTTCAGGTGTGGACGACGTTGATATAGACATGAACATGCAGAAGGTGACGGTGACCGGATGGGCGGAACAGAAGAAGGTTCTGAAGACGGTCAGGAAGACCGGACGGAGAGCCGAGCTGTGGCAGTTGCCGTACAATCCTCAAGAGTTCCAAAACTATTATCAACAGCAGTTACACCATTGCAATGGTCCGGTCATGAGTCACCATGCACCACAACCCTCTTCATCTTACAACTACTACAAACATGGCTACGATAGCCTCGATCGCTCTTATTATCATAATCCTGGCCATTCCAACATCTTTGGCTACCAAACTGGCGCAGCGTTTAGTGACGAAAACCCTCATGGTTGTTCTGTGATGTGATCTATATGTATACCTAGTTCTTTTTTCTTTTCTTTTTTATATATAAATAATGATACATCAAGATGTGCATGTAACTTAATTTTGGTATGCAAATTGGAAGTGTAATTTCATTTTTCGTTTTCTTTCTTTGGGTATCTTAATTTCATTTTTGATATACTTGGTTCTTTTTTTAAAAGAAAAAAAATAAAAAAGAAAGAAAGAAAGAAAGAAAAAGAAAAGGTACTGCTTGAATCCGAATGATCCAAACTAAGTTCCTTTATATGTTCCCAAATATCATTTTATGTATATATATATGAATTGGTTAATCCAATGTTAACTTTAAATATTAAAATATTAATTGATAATTTATTATATGGATTTGTACGTGTTTCTTATTTCATGAAAACAGATTGCTGATAAATTTAGGGGAAACATCTAGCAAGTGAGCCTATGACATAAAAACACCTGGGGGTGTGGCCTAGAGGAAAGGAAACCGATAGTTCCATCACATTCGGTGAGTTGTGGTTCAGTCTTGTGGCCATTCGCAGTGTCTTCAGCATTGCTTGATCCAGGGTGGAGGGATCTGTTAGGGGTGTGGACTTCAGATTCCTATCGGATTCAAAATTTAAGTAGCAGAAGGCTATCTTAATAGAATATGGTAGATTAAATGTACATCGAAATCCTTTTTTATTCATAAAAAAAAAAAGAGCCTATGACATAAAAAATTCTTGTTTGGAATTTGCAAACAATAAGTTGTCCCTTGCAACCATAGGGGGAAGACTTGCCAGCCCTAAATATGGCTAAGCTAGATAAACGACCATGCGTTTTGCACTTCTTGTTGAAAGAGAGCAATGTACAAAAATTCTCTTTGAATTATATTAACAGTTAATATATTAACCAAGTTAAGAATCTGAAACATTCCCTGTAACAATATTATGATGTTCATAGAGTTAATTATGATGCAACAAAAAAAAAAAAACAGGTGGTAAATGCAACATTAGAAAAAGTTTAAAGGGGCAATCTTGCAAAAAAAAACTTTATTTTTTTAAAAAAAATTTCCTACTGTTTAGCATATGTTTAAAAAATAATTTATTTTTTTTTAAAAAAAACACCGAATAGTGAATATGTATATCCATTATTTATTTATTCACCAAAAAAAAATTCTATTATTTATTTTGTAAAAAAATAATAAAACGCTCCAAAAAATGAAAAATTGCAGAAAACAAAAAACGGCTGCGTTTTTGCCTTCGGTGGTGCACATCCCTATTCACCCCTAAACTGAAGATTCTTTGTTTTTGTGTGAATCAGAAAGAAGCATCGGTGGAAGATTAACTGACACAAAGTCAAAGCCATCACCCAATCAGAAAGCTTCTTTTTATTTTTGACATTTTTGTTCTTTTTTTGTAACTGAAAATGAGCTTCAGTAACGCATAAATATCAAAGAGCATCATCTCTTCTTCATCGTTAGCAATGGCAATTCTGAACTACTGTGTTACAGTGACCTCCTCGGCCACGCCCATCTCTCCGGACTCCATAAACCCATCTGTACCAGACCCAAGACAGACAAAGGTCGTTTTGCCTAAGAAGAAGCCCATGAAATGGTCTACTGGGGTGGCTCCGGGTGAGTACGGTGGTCCGCCGACCACGACAAAGCTCCGTAAGTACTGGGGAGGCGAAGAAGAAGACCCTGTAACCTCTGATGAGTTTATCTGGAACAAAGACTTCATGGGTCGTATGAAAAGATTGATTCAGGAACCTGACGCTTCCATTCAACCTGGTCCTGTTAAGGTCAGTGTTCTTTTTCTCATAATTTTTTATCTTCTCATTTGGGTTTCTTTTAATTTTGTTTTGATTGCGTGCTTTTCATTGATTTCGTGGTTTGTTTTATTTGTATTTTATATGTTATATAACATATTTCAGTGGGTTGAGGAAGATTGGGTATTTTTTAGTGTTCTAATCAGTATTTGTGGTTTTTGTTGCTTAAATTTGCCACATTTTTTTTATCACTCAGTTCTGTTGCTTCATAATTACTTCGACGTTGTCTCCGGTTAGGTTGCTGGAGAACTGGAGGGAATGACAGAAACTAGGAAAATGAATATAATTCAATCGGATAATGTGTACGCGACTACTTGGCTAAGTTAAAATTTTGTGTAAGAAAAAGCAGAAGATAATGAAAACTTGGTTAAGAAACTCGTATCTTAATTGGTTTTTTTCGTTGTTGGTTGCATTTTGATTTTGGTAAACTTCTTTTTTATATTGTATGATGAAGTGCTTTGGTGTAAACAGGAAAAGCCTTCTGGGTTTTTAAGCTTAAATCGAGTCATGTCCCTTGACAGGTAGATCTGCACTGAAGTAGTGATTTTTTATTGTTATTGACATTGATTTCTTTGGTTTTCTAAACTTGTGTGAATATCGGGTGCAGTGTGGAAGTTGATTTGAGCAAAGAACTCACAGCTCCTGCCAAGTCTGAGTTGGAACTACCAGTTGAAGTTGCAACTCATGTATGATGATTGTCTTTTGAATCTTCAATTGGAACAATATGCTATACATTAAGATTATAACTTTCACTCTTTGGGAATAAAATCATTGTCAGACTGGTAGGAGCACGTCACCCAGATGGAAATTGGTACCAACACGGCGTGAGCAAGAGAAGTGGGACAAAGCAAGTAAAGCAGCTACTGGAGGCAGTGTGAGTCATTTGTTTCATGGCTACTTAAAATGTCCCTCCGACATCTGACATTTCTTTCTATATCAGTCCAGTTTTGGGGAGAAAAAGAAATTTTTGCTCTTAGAGGAAAAACAATTTAATGCATTTTATTAAAATCTTAATTGGAAGGATGCTTCTTATCCAATATAATTCTAACCTGCAGGAGGTAATGTTTCGGGAACTAAGGCGCCCTCGAGGAGACCCAGAGGTTTTGGCTTCTCAGTCAAGGGAACAATATTTTAAGGTAATTAACTGCGTTATCTGAGACTCTTACATTATTCTTCCTGTATTGATGTTCCTGCCCTCTCTTGCTTCTAAAATCAAAGAAGTTCACTTTTCCTTTTGTATTCATTTCCAGTTAAAAAGGAAGCTGCAAATCCTCACACTGGGCCTCGGTGGTGTTGGTTTGGTCTCAGCCTATGTTTCCTATTCCCCTGAAATTGCAGCTAGGTACATTAATATTATCTTTTGTATTTGAATTAAGAGGTTCAAAATATATATCAACATCAGTTATTATCATTCAGTATGTAAGGTTTTTAAGTCATTTTTGCTAATTTGTTTTTCTTTGAAATTTTCATGAATATGATATGAACGTGCTAGTTAAGAAACTTTAGTAAACTGAAATCTAAATGTTTTAAGAAAATAATCCGCCCTTAACACTACCAGGCGAAAACATAGTGAGTTCTAAATTAGTTTATAAAACTTCATATCCTTATCCTGGGAAACAATCTGCTCAGAAACTGAGAGTATTTTATAAGAAGTCAAAGTCATATAATCAATTTCTTATCTGAAATTAGAACCAGTTTACATGTATTTACAAGTTGCTCCTACGCTTAGGCACTCATTGTGCATATACACATTTTCCTTGTTTTAGACCATTTGATAGTCTTAATCAGCTTGATCCCTAAAAATTCCTGTGTACTGTTTGGTACTGTGAGAAGCAATTGTCCAAAAATCTTTCTATGCTTTTTCTGCAAGTCACAAAAGTTTAACTCTAGAGTACTTTTATGGTACAAAAATGATTCATTTACATGTTTTGACGATAGAATAGGTCATGAACAATATCATTTTTGAGTATCCAACTAAGAGCCTCGATGTTTCCATCCCTGATTACTGAAGGGAATTCATTAGTGAAGGGCAGGGTAGTATTTTTTTTGGTGAATAGATATACTCTCAGGATATTAGGTAATTCTGTATGAAAGTTGTCTTATACTTTGTTCTTTCTTCACGACGTTTAATGCTCATCTGATCTTTAACGTATTCAGCTTTGGTGCTGGATTTCTTGGTTCTTTGGTGTACATGCGTATGCTGGGAAGTAGTGTGGATGCCATGGCAGATGGAGCCAGGGGAGTTCTCAAGTATGTTTCCAATGATTTATTTGCCTGATGTTGAGTTCTTATGGGATTCATGATATTTGTCTATATTTTTTTGGGTAAAATGATATTTATCTAATTATTATTTCAGGAACCGCAAATCATGATTGTTTTATGCCCCAAGTTTAATTGATTAATAAGTTATTTTCTTATTAGATTAGTGTGAAGAAGCTAAATATCTATTTGGTTTGGATTATATAACACTATCTACCCATTTTTCACTATGATGTTTGAAATCACGTGTATAAAATTCACAGCTTATAGCAGAGGATAGACATAGTTTTGTCACAATAACAAATTAACATGTTAAGAAATTCCATAGGTTACAATGAGTCGATTGAAGTGGCTTGTCCATTTTGATACATAGTAAATGTTGTCATTTAACTTGGTGGAAGATTAATGCAGGGGAGCGATTGCACAGCCAAGGTTATTAGTCCCTGTTGTCTTAGTCATGGTCTATAACCGGTGGAATGGGTAAGTAAATCTACTGGTATGATCTTTTTGGTGCAAATTCTACGTACACAATATAAGGTTGGTGCAGCCAACTCGTCAATCACTTAACAACACTGTGTTTGGTGCAGGATTCTTGTTCCGGAATATGGATTTATGCACTTGGAATTGATACCAATGCTGGTGGGATTTTTCACATACAAGATTGCTACTTTCATTCTAGCTATAGAGGATGCACTTACAGTGGTTGAGAAAAAGACTCAAGTATAAGATAAATCCTATAGTCTTCATACACAGTAAAATTGTACTATGATGTCCCAGATTCATCTTGCAGAGGTATTTTACCATCTCCAACTATTGTAGCTTGTTCACCATGGCTTCTGTACTTTTGGCTCATCATTGAATGCTGCATATTTTTTCAAACTTCATGACCAAATCTTGCCAGACAAATTTTTGTTGAATCAGGAAAATTTGCAGTTGAGTTTATGGAATTACTAATTTCCAGAAATTTATATAAACTGCACTGTCAGGTTACTAGCTTGTCACCAAAATTTCCAGTACCATCCTCCAAATTTTCCCTAAATAAACAATTCCAGCATAATTCAGACTTATTCAATTAGCCACTAACTCTCTTCAGCAATGTGGTATCCTGATCCTCGTAACAATTACCATCTTGTATATAATCCTGTGCTTAATGCCCTCAAACCCTGGAAGGAAAAAAAATAAAAAAATGATGAGAGGCATTTACTTAGTTTACCATGGTTCAAGTTGCAATGTATAAATCCAAGTTTACAACAATAACGTGTACATTTTGTGTTTATTCTCGTCTTGCTAAAGCATACGTTTTATACTTGCTTCAGTTACTCCTTTTTCTTTCCTGGTGAATTACAGATAATGGCTTCATATGCTCCTGAGTAAAGACTAGTGTATCATTGTTGCTGTTGATTCCATAGCTCTAGATGAAGTCGCCCAAGAAAGAAGCAAATGTGAATTTTCTGCATTTGGTCTCATTGATTTTTACTTTACGAAGTGTAATTGATAAATTTGAATTTAATTCTGTGAGACTCTTCTTTTAGTGCAAAAGAAGAGTGTTTTCATTTGGTTCTTAATTCTCTCTCGATTCTTCTTCAAAGAAGTTGGTGAAGTTTCTTTTAATTATTCTTTTGTAAGCCAAGGTCATCGCAAATTTATATTTAATTGATTAATTTTCCTCCAAATGTTAAGGATAATTTACAAAAGTAAACAAGATCAAAGTGAAATATTTTTAACACATGAAGTTTTAGATTTGTATTGCATGCATAATTCTTGAAGATTTAGGAACTTCTTTGATAAAATTAATATTTAAATTTGCATGTAAAAAGAAAAAAAAAAAAAAAAACTTTAACAGATACTTATTTGAAGACGAAGGGTAGAACTAAAACTAATTATTATTTAATTATTTTTTTATCAGCTGCATGCATAATTAACCAATAAAAATTTCACTTAAGAAAAAAAATACCTGAAGAGAGTACGCTGTGGTTGCGCCAGTAATACATGTATTAATGATGTTTAATTTCATAACAAGATAATAAAAATCAACTGTCTATTAAGGTAGGTAAGGTCTAACTCGAAACGTGAAGACTATCAGAAGCAATAAACTTGTTAACATCAAAGCCATCAGTAAATTATGGCTCAAACCAAAAAACCTTTTAAATGTTCAAGTTATTACAAGAGGGTTTATTATATGCCCAACTCAAAGCTCTGAAAAACAGAAACCATGTGTTTCTTACAATAATTATATATATACTTGTTTCTCCATGGAGAATTAAGCCTTAACCAGTGTTCTGCATGCCGGCAGCAATACCCTTCATGGTCAAAATAAGTGTGTCTTCCAGACCAGGAGCATACTCACTTGTAGGGTTCAGCTTCACAAGTTCCGCCGCAGGTTTGCTAGTCGACTCCATGTATTCCTTCGACAAGTGTGGCCTTGCCTTCACATTGTAGTTGGGGTCACGGATTCGCTTCAGTGTGCAAACTTGGCAAACATTAAGCGTTGTGATATACGAATCCCGAAGACGAAGTCTCTGCCTCAGATAGGGATCACCTTCCAGAAGATCCTTGTGCCCGGCAACCTAAATATTTAGCAGCAGATATTAGTTTTCACAAATAATCAACATTGTTGGGGTGGAACATTTATATCTTTCAATTCTTATGTATTAAGCTCAAAGGCTGTCCTTAAAAGCCAATTTAATGAATCCCCATTAAATTACCTGGAGGAGTAGGCGCTTAGTTTCATTATAGTCATCTCTCAATCGCTCTCCAAAGGACCATAGCTCTTCTGAGACTAGTAGCCTATCATACAGAGCAGCAATTCCTGGGTCTCCCTTGGCAAAGACCATCTCAACTAAATCAATTGTGACTCTGAAAAAAGGCCACTGATTATACATCTCTTGTAGCATGTGAAGATTCTTAACATCCTTTTCGATCACATGCTTAAATGCTGCTCCAAAGCCAAGCCACACTGGTAAATGAAACCTTGTCTGGGTCCATGCAAAGATCCATGGGATTGCACGAAGTGATTCAATGCCTCCACTTGGCTTACGTTTTGATGGACGACTACCAATGTTCATTCGACCATACTCCAACTCTGGTGTAGCCTACATTGTGCCAGAAAAACAAGAAAGAAATTAATACAGCATACTAGGCAACTCATCTCTTGCAACAGCATGAAAATTTATTTTCAAACAAAACTAACACTATGACTCAAGTTGGGCAGAATTTCTTGAGACGATGAGCTACTATGCTTTAGAATAAAACTCCATTATGAACTAAAATAAGGTTGACCAGACTAGGCCAGTCTGTTGTAATCACTTATTGTCAAGGACTCCAAGTAGGGATTTTTGTATTTGCAGTTGGTTTATGTATATCTAAAGGAAAATCCAAAAGGATCCACCGAATACTCACAAGGCGGAAGTATTCAACAAAGCGAGGTTCCTGGAAAACTATTGAACGGTATTCCTTTGTTGCAATAACTGCCATCTCATCCATTAGTGCACGCCATTCCGGCTTTGGTGAGACAGGTGGATGCATTCCATGCTCAAGAGTAGCTGCTGTAAAACGTTGTAGTGTTCTGAAGCACAAATGCTCCTCCCCAAACGATTGTTCAATAACTTCACCTTGAACAGTCACACGAAGTGACCCATGAATTGTGTCTGGTGGCTGGGACAATATTGCAAGATGGGTGGGTCCCCCTCCTCTTCCAACAGTTCCTCCTCGCCCGTGGAACATTGTGAGTTTGACACCAAATTGTTTTGCCACCTTTACAAGCTCTTCTTGAGACTTATATAGTTGCCAAGCTGCAGAGAGACGTCCAGCATCCTTTCCTGAATCTGAATACCCTATCATGACTTCTTGTTTTCCATTGATTCGGTTTTTGTACCAATCTATAGAGAAGAGACGCGCTACAGCAGCAGGAGCAGCCTCAAGATCAGCAAGCTTTTCAAACAATGGGACAACCCTAAGTGGCTTCTTCACATGACATTCACGTTGTAAAAGTTCAACAGCAAGTACATCAGATGAGGATGTTGCCATAGAGATAATATAAGCACCAAAGCTGTCCGAGGGAAGTTCTGAAATGACATGGAATGTATCCAAAACATCAGCAATTTCTTCAGTTTTGGGAAGGTCAGGCCCAAAGAGAGGTCTCTTGCCACTGAGCTCGGACAAGAGCCATTCTTGCCTGCGTTCCTCAGACCATTCACGATAAGATCCAATGCCCAGGTGCTTTGTGATAGCATCTAAGACATCTGTATGCCTGTCTGATTCTTGCCGGATATCAAGTCTCACAAGTGAAAGCCCAAAAGTAGAAACTTGCCGTAAGAAATCAAGAAGGCTTCCATCAGCTATTGGTCGATCACCGCAAGAGCAGAGCGACCGGTAACACAGTTCCAGAGGCTCCAAGAACTACAAGGGAGCAAGAAAAAAAAGAAATGGAAAACAAAAATCAAATGTTAAGTTAAACATATCAGGATGATTGGCAGGTGAACAATTCTAACATATCATATAAAGATTCATCTTAAATTATTCTTACTCATATACTACCAGAATATCAAGCACAATTTGTTTGAAGATTTAATCATCTAATCATAATTTTCACTCTATCAGTAGTAATATGGCCTTGCACATAGCATAGATAGAGATTCAGCATGTACGATTTATTTCACTATGACAATTAATTAATTAATTAGTCATACCATTTAAGATGGACACAACACATAGTAGGGAAAGTGAAACAGAAACTCTTCTGTCTATGGAATACAATCCTTGTAAGTTACCACACTAACACGTATGACCATACACAAGAGGTAGTAAAGGAAGAGAAATCTTTAATCCACTGAAACAGATTTTTAAAGCACAAAATACCCATTTTCTAATTCTAACATCCAAAGTCGCAGGAACTGTAAATTCTACTCTACACTATGGAGAGAGATGAAAATCTTAATAAGCACCAACTTGATTAATTCCTGTTCCAAGAAAATGAAAAGCAGAAAATACATTGCTAGAAAACGGATGGAAAAAGAAAAAGGAAACTAAATCGTTAATAGTTGAGAAGGTGGAGAACTAAGCACCTGAACATCAACTAAAGGGGACTAAGCATCTGATCATCAACTACTTGTTCAAGACCATAAAGCATTTCTTTGACAAATTTAACAATTTTATAGACTTCAAAGTCATACTATTCATATAAGGAAAGTCTAAAAATTGTTGAAACAGAGGAGGGACCTGCTCAACGTTTGTAAAAGCTGTCTCCTCAGGAATGTCAGAAATTCCATTGGCTAATAATTGACGAGCACGTTCACGTGTGTTGTAAAGTTTGTCCCTTACATCACCAAGAATAACACGATAGGGTTCATTTGGAGGAACTTGCTTCCAAAACTCTGCATCCAAAATGCACAAATTATAAATCCAAATCCAAGAAACCAATTGTATACATGAATTAAAAATCTTCCAATGTTCTCCAAATAAATATTTAAGCAAGGTAGTTTGCTCGGAAAAATGGACTTCATTAATAATAATATATTGCCAGTCCAAAAATTTGAACTTAACAGTCAACAAGAAATGTAGACCGACAGTGAAAACCGAAAGTTGTGGTTGCATTAAAGTTTCAAACTTTCAAGTAGGAGGATTTTGAAGACAAAAAAAAGAAAAAAAAAAATCACACATGATTGCATACCTATGTAGTGTTTTGCATCTTTCTTCGACGACCTGTGAAGCTCATCAGCACGAGCACGTAGCTCATCATTGCAGCGCCACATAGACAACTGTTGATGAAAAAATGGTGAAAAGAAAAGTAAGAAACGGAAAAGGACTTCAAATACTCTAAAGACAGAAAAATATTGAAATGTGAGTTATATCCCTGATACCTCAAACATAAGATCCTCTATCTGGGAAAAGTACAAGTTAGCAGCCATCATTCTAGCAAGCAAACAAACATCCCTTGTAACTTCAGGAGTGACCCTGGGATTTCCTGCAGTCCACATTAGGTGGATCCTAGGTTAGCAAAACACAGAAGCATGGAAATCACACTTAAAGAGTACAGAGAAGGGCAAAGATGACATTATAGTGAAAAGTGCACACATTTCTATGATTGGATTTCAATAGTAGCAAAATAGATAGACATACCATCACGATCACCACCCATCCAAGAAGAGAACTGAATAAGTGGGGCATTGTAAGGAACACGTTCATTAATTCCTACATTCTTTAGAGCTGTGTCAACACGGCGTAGGAATTTTGGTACACCTTTCCAAATTGTCTCATGAAAGTAGCTCATTCCTGCCCGCATCTCATCTTGTGGGGTTGGTGGAGTCCTTCGGATTTCATCCGTACGAAATGCAGCTTGGATCTACACGAGGAGAAAGAGGCACATTATGCAATTTTACTTGGCAATTCATAAACATTTTATCCCAATGGATGTAAGAGAAGAAATTATATTCCACAAAGGTGGGTGAAAACATATTTATAGCAGATTCTCCCATTTCGGTTCAGCTAAACTTGACTGAATAAATCAAATTGTATATAGAGTAGATACCAAAGGTAAAAAAAAAAAAAAAAAATAGCCATATTCAAACATGAAGAGACAGGTTCTAGACCAAACAACGATAAGGTGTGTATGAATAAGCCAGATAATATATATAGTACTACCACAAACTCTTCAAATAAAATTTCCATATCAATGTTCAATTGGAATTAATATCAAAGATAACATTCAGTATGATGATCCTAGAAAATGCATAATGTTAGTCACTCCATCTCATGTAGCAACCCAGAGAAGTGAACTTGTGCATGTCCTTTGAGCAAAGATCCCCCCAAGCTTAAAATGCTGCTGCTACACACGTTTCTGACGTAATAATGAAGTAATACCTTGAGCATGTCTCTTCATACGGTTTGCTAGAAACTACATCATATTGTTGGAAAAGCAAGTGATCTGTGCTGATACTATAACATAACTAATAGTCCAATAGCTTATACAGATCTCGTTAACAAGAAACCTAAATACTTAATAAAAGCAGAAGTCCCTTAATGTCAAATGCGCATACAGAATGAAAACTTAATATGTGGTTCAACGCCTTTAGGATAACAGAATACATTAGAAAAATAATAATAATAATGTTTTAGGACTCAAGCAGGATACCAATCCATTTTCTCAAATGAGAAAATTAAGTCATAAATGAAATAAAATTTACATGTAAGCAAAGGAGATTCCTCATTTCATTTTATTCTACATAGAACTCAACCAATAAATCTTAAGCCAAACAGAAAAACAAACAAAAGATGGGAGAAACAAAACACGCAATATTTATGAAAAACATGGAGATATTGCACATCAAGTTTGCTTTCAAGTTGGAAAAAAAAAATGCAAGATTTCTATATAAATCAATTGTGTAATGTAATAACAGAAAATAATGTAACATTTCTAGCAACTACATACCTCTCTTTGTAAAGCCTCATCAAGTTCCTGCTTATCATCAGGAGTAATGTCTTTAGCATACAATTGAGTTAAACAATTTCTTATCCTGAAAACATTGAAAAGAACACACTATCATCAAGAAAAACAAATAAACATCAATCTCCGGTACATATGGTATATAACATAGCTAATCCCACAATGCATGTTGGGTTTGAGTAAATAAAATAACCTCAGCAAGTTGTTTGGGGTGGAATGAAGTGTCCTAGAAATCGCAAATCTAAACTTACTGCTAATTGGAAGGTTACAAGCAGGAAAGAACCTGATGGAATTTATGGAGGATTTGAAAGTCAATTCAATGAATTGCAGCCTTCAGCCTTAGCAATTTGGTTTTCCCTCAAAATATAGTACATACAAAAGATGGAATGTTGGGGAGGGGATACAGAGGAGATAACTTTGTATGCTCTATGGAAGGTTCACTGAAAGCAGGGATACAATAAAATGTAGCTATATTCAAGCAAGGTGTGGCATAGGCTAGACATGACAGAAGTTGGGTTTTTGGGGTACATGAGCTGTTATGAAGTTAAAGAGAACAAATTTTCATCTGTTCTGACAAAGATTGTCTGGACTACATATAAATGTCAGCTTGGAGGGAAAATAAATAAAATATGTTTCTCAAACACTTGTGGAACTTAGGAGGGTTTACTACGAAAAATACGGAGGGCCTTAGAAACATAGCTTTGACAAACAATTAGTAAATGGCTCAATGAGAATATGGTAACATGTGCTAAAAATTGCAAGGGAATAGATGTTCTTTGCTGTAATGGATGTTATATGCTTTTATTTACCACCAATACTCGTGTTTTGAGATCAAATAAACTTTTATCCATCAAGAAAGAATAATAATAACAATCAGGATGGATATTGAACCTTCCGTGTTTTTGAAGCAAAGATCTGCGGACAGACTGAGTAGGATGTGCAGTAAAGACCAAATCTACAGTCTGGTTCTTCAATTCATCAAACACTTCTTGAGGGGTCTTCTTCAGTTGCACCACAAGCCTCTTTATGGTCTCTTCAATGTCTGATTCAGTTGTAGCTGAAGCTTCATCAACAAAATCTCCCTTCTTCAACTTGATCCTTCTTCGATAAGCAATCTGAACCTCCTCAGCCAAATTGGCCAAGTTAAGCATGTGGGAAAAAGATTTGGCAACAACAATAGAGTCCCCAGGACCCAAGCTTGTAAGCACATTTCCAAGCTCCTCCAATTTCTTAGGATTTTGCTTCCCCTCATACTCCGCAGAAAGCTCATAACAGTCTTGAACCTGGTCCAATTTATATCATAAAAATTAACGAACTATCCTGGAACAAAAAGTTTCATGCAATTACTGCCCCGTTTCATACTTCATAGTATCACTATTTAATCAAAATGAAGTGTTTTTTCTTTGATCACATTGAAAAGAGTGAAATCAATATCTATTTATTCACTTTATTGGTCTAGATCAAACCTAAACACTATCAACAGACTCGACACAATGGTCCAACAGTAGAGAAAGAATGTATCTTAATTCTTACTTTTGGTATTTTGGTTTTTGGAAATACAAGATAACACTAGAGAGAGAGAGAGAGAGAGAGTATGAAACTGAAATCTAGTCCTACCATCCAGTATCTATTACGCAAAACTCTACTACAAGCCAAACAATAGTTAATTTTGTTCCCTTTTCCCAATATTCCAGTGGTACACAAAGTACAGAATCAATCAAAAGAAAGGTTAGGCTTTAGATAAGTATTCCTCCAAATTAAAAAAAAAAAAAAAGTAGTCAAGATATTCCAAATCAAATATCATGGTCACTTCAACAGCAAAACGGGTATCTTCTATATACACATAACAAAAAGATAACGAAATGACAAGAAAAGCTTTAGAAACTCCATCACACTTGACAAGGATATCATGATCTACATAATTTGATACACCGCTATACTTTAAGTCGATATTGAACATGAATTTCACTACGAAGCCACAGTACTTAATGATACTTCAAAGGGATTTAAAAGATAAAATAAAAAATAGAAAAAATTAATAAAATATGATAACAATCACCGTTTCTCTTATACTATCCCCATGTAAATCCTGAAGTATATCAAGGAACCGATCCAACAACAAAGCGTCGTACTCAATCAGCTTGTCATCCTCAGACACTTTCTTTGGTGCCAGCAATCTCAACTGGGCATCAATCGAAGCCATCTTCTCCAAGTTACGAGCCGCCATCTCTCTCTACCTCTCTCTCTTTTTTGCTCTGTTTCTGAGTCGCTCTTAGGAAAGCTAACCAAATAAGCAAAATCCAAGTATGAAATAGGCAACGGAAAGAGTAAAAAAAAACAGTCTTTTCCACTGGAAACCAAACCCAATTGAGGAAAACACAGAATTCAATAAAATTTTTGGCAAATTGAATAAAAGAAGTGGGAAACAAAACGAATCCCGTGAAACCCAGATGAAGAAAGATTGCGTAGGTTCTTGAAAATGGGTTGCTTATGCTATGTGCACGAGAAAGTAAAGAGAAAAAGAAAATGAAAAAGCAAGAGTTAAGAGAAGGGTGCGATCACGGAAAGTCAGATAGCAATATAAAGCTGGACTCTGCTACTCAGTAGGTTCTCAATTTATACAAGAGAGAGAGTGAGAAAGAAACAGCTTTTTCATTTATTTTTTTTCCCTTATTAAAAAACGAATGTGGCTTGTAGTTCTTCAAATTTGTTTATATTTCCTTTTTTTGGCTTCTTCAGAACTTCAGTCAGCAGTAGAAGAGTCACACACTCAAACCATTTCTTCACACTTGTGAGAGTGGAATTGGAATATGCCTTTGAGGAAAAGCATATGCAATTTGAAATGCATGCCTCCTCTTGCTATATGGAACAACATTAATAAATCATCATGCTTTTCATTTTTATTTATTTTTATTTTTCTAATCCATCTGATGGGTTAGACTTTTTTCTTTTTTTAAAGGGCAAATCAATTTATGAGTAAGACTTGTTAAAGAAGAACAAATTTTAAATTAAGTGAAATGTTCTCATTTTTCGAATAAGGTGTAATGATAGTTCCTTTTTTTACAAGTTCTTGCCAATGTGATAAAAACACGACAACAAAAAAAATGCTTTGTTAGATGCAAGATTGTCTTCCAACTTCTTATGTTTCCCACTATATCTCATTGATTTAGAATAAAGTAGATTCCAAAATTATTATTATTATTAACTATGTTTTAATGTAATTTGTAAGCTATCTAACGTTAATAGATAATAGAAATAGGATCCTCTACTAACCTTCTAGAAAATTATAGATTTGGGATTTTTTAATAATTATAATATTCTAATTTATTTTCAGTATTTTATATCGATAAAAGTGAAACTTATAACTCTACTTGTTCAGTAATACTATGAGATGTATTATAATTAATGTGGCTGGTTGACAAAATAATATATTTTAACAAAGAAATAAATCATATATGGAAGCCAATAGTAACTTGTAATGTTACTCAATTTCTTAATTTGCATTATTGCATAGAGTTAAAGGAAAAAAAAAAAAAAAAGGTTTAACATTTTTTAGGATGCTTGCATGTTAGGCATTGTTAAGTTTATGAGATCTTAATCGAATTTCTTTAATTATTAATTCTTTTAGTGAGTGTTTGGCTTTATACGAAACTTTCCTTTTATATTTAGTTTTCTCTTATTCATAGTAAATTACTTCTTCTTTTTTTCTTTTTTTTTGTAAATTGCTTAAACAATTTTTTTTTTAAAGAAATTACCCAAACACTTGAAAGCTGATTTTTACATTGCATTTTCACAATCCAATGAAGGCTAACCAAAATCAAGTGGGGTCTTAATTTGAGCTTTAAAATGTGCCATTTAGTTAGCCGATTAATTTTAAATTTTGATCGATTAATTGATTTAATAGTTACATGTTGTTCTAATAATATTTATATAGAAACTTAAGTGTGTTCCGATGGTTTATAATTAAGAACGTTTTTTGGAAAAATAACTTAAATTTTTCCACTATTGACCTATTTATTGCGCTTGCTGACTTATGAAAACTAAAAGCATGCATGTTGGGGAGTAGTTGATATAATTAGTTTAATAGTTTAAATTAATATAATCACTTTTATTTTCCACAGTTTAAATAATTTGACTACATTAAGCATGCATGTTGGGGAGTAGTTGATATAATTAGTTTAATAGTTTAAATTAATATAATCACTTTTATTTTCCACAGTTTAAATAATTTGACTACATTAAGCATGCATAAATATTTTTTTCCTCATCAGATTGTTTGATTATACTCAACACTACATTTTCAGTATTTTTTTTTTACTGAGCATTAATTATATTATTTTCTCCATAGTCCAAACACAGTTATATAAAATTACTTAAACTAATTTCAAATGCAATCAATGATAACATTTTAAATTTATCTTGTCAAGCTAATATACGTTTAAGGGGGTGAAAAAAAAAAAAAGGGAACTTAGAAGATACACACTAGTGCTCTAATAATTTACTCACCCAAAATAAATAAATAAATAGTAATATTGAGTAAATGGGGTTCTACTTGAGATTTCAAAAGAAAAAGAAAAATTGTTGAAAGGAAAACGAAAAATAATGGTGTTTTGGAAGACAAAGACAAAGCATGCATTTAGTAAATGGTTTTGGCGAAAGATCATGTTCTTCAAGATCATGTAAAGTGTTGCAATAGCTATCCAAATTCACACCCCAAAAGTCCAACCCTAAATTTATCCCCCCATTTCTTAACTTTTAGTTTTTAGTTTTCTCATGCTAAATTGTGTATAATTTGCTTCATTTAATTAAAATTTATTATTTTATTATTATTAGTTTGACTTATTACATTACAATACATTAAAAACCATTTTAATTCGATTTTTATTTTATTTTTTTATTTTCTTTTACATTTATATAGTAAAATTAGAAGATTGATTCATTATAATTAATATTAACTAATCTATGACTGAAGTAGATTACATGCAATTTAAGTGAAAATGAAAAATAAGAAACATTTTCGAAGGGGCTCTTCGCTTGAATTCCACATTCAATCAAAAAAAGTCTTCAGCAAACATCATAAAAAAAAAACATAACTTATACTTAATAATGTGTCAAGTCTTATCACTTACTTCGTCATTCATAAAATAATAATAATAATAATAATAAATTAATTAATTAATAAATAGGTATTATAAGAATGTCAACTTGGGATTTTAAATTGGATTTAAGATCAAGTACTCTAAGAATATCCTAACTGTATCAAGTACTCCGATTAATATTATTTTCGTATAAATTAAATTATATATTTTGTAATCTCATACTCTAATAACGCAACAGATTTTTATTTTTTTTTGTGAATAATTCAACAGCTACATTGTTGATTAATTGTTTAATTTCTAATATATCTAGCCCGTATATTATTTCCCTGTCTTAGTGAGTGCGTACAACTTCAAAAACAAAATAAATAAATAAATAAATGAGAAAAGTAAATTTTCATTTTCAGATAATTAATAATATCCATGCAAATAAATGGATATTCTTGCCCTTACAACATTTCCAAGAGACATTTTTTTTCTTTTTAATATATATTACATAACTTCTGGTTTTCTTAAAGGGACAAATTATTGTTGAAATATTGTTGCTTTTGGAAATGACAAAAGAGAATCATATGGCCAAAATTAAAATTTTCTAAATTGTTCTCAAACACATATTACATAGACGGAGGAAGATGAGAGAAAAGAGAGGTCCAAATTTAGTACACGTACCTACGTACATGCCATGCAAATTAATTCATTTCTTTTATCTGATTAATTGAAAAATTGGTCCCAATTTCTTAGTACCACTTCAATTTAATTAAGTTCAAACAATATCTATGTACCAAGCAAATATGGATCCATGCATTGATAAATATGCACATAATTTGTTTTTAATTAAGTTTAAGCAAAATACATAATATAGAATTGTGTTTTAATGTATAGATATAATAATAATAATAATAATAATAATAATAATAAAAAATACAAAAAAAAACTCTCAGTTTCTAGTTTAAATGTACAGCTTATTATGTGGGTTTAAGATTTTTTTTTTTTCTCTTCAGCAGAGAGAACATTACTAGCATACGCGCGATTCTGACTGCAAAACAAACAAGATTGCTATTGTAGTATTATACATAGTATAATGAAAATATATGTAAAACAAAAACAAAAATTAAAAGAAAAACAAAACAAAAGTAGTAGTATTGGGGACCATAATAAAATATACATAGATTGATTTTTTATTAAAAAAATGAAAAAAAATCTGATATATATATATATATATATAGTGATTTGAATTGATTTAACTTATACATGATACGCAGTTGCATATATTATTCTCTATATATAATTGGATGGCAAAAATTAATAGAAAAAAACAAAGCCACTCAAAGTCATACGTACCAATTGGCAATTAAAAATATCCAATGCCACACCTTTTGTTTTTGTCTCTTTTCTTGCTTTGGATCCACACACACACACCCAACTTTAAGATTAAGCTGATTAACCATGCGTTTCTATAATAATTAATGTTGATTTTTTTTTGTTAATACTACCGTGTAATTTTTGTTAATATATTGCGATTGCTACTTTTGCTGTGATTATCTTAATATTTTAAAAGGTTAATCATATGAGAATTATATTATAATATACAATACAAAAAAGAGAAAAAAAAATTATATTATAATATATATATTATATTAGATAGACAAAGTCTATCAACCGGTATTATATGCATACATATCGGTCACATAGAAACCTCAAACATTAAATTTTCTGCATAGTTATAATTTCAACATGGCTTTAGGATCCAAAGCCCTTTGGCACAAATTAAGGAAGTATATATATTAGTCTATATACGAAATAATTATAAATTCCACAGAATATATAAGATGAGTTATTCTTTAAGAACAAATATACAGAAATAATAATTTACCAAAAAATATAAAGAAATAATAAATTATAATCGTTAGGGAAAATATATATATAAATTATTGAGAGAGTATGTACATGGATGGCATGCAGAGTGGCACTAGCGTCGCGATACAAAATTTGACGTGCACCGACATGTATTTTGCAAGTTTGTAACCTGGGCTCATACTGCTTTGTGTCAGATATTATATATAATTTTAATTTTTAATTTCACACAAAAGAAAAAAAAATCATTTACTAAATTTTTTCTAACGGCTAGATTTTGTACGAATAGTTATCTATTGCCATAAAAACAAATATTAATAATTAGAGAATTTAATGCATGTCAATTCATATTGCCCAAACCATAAGTTATTGGTTGGGAAGGAATTTTTTTATTTGTCATTTTTTTTAGCAGAAGTTGTATTGCTTTGAATGACTTATTATATAGTAATATATATATATATATATGTAATAGATAAGAGATATTTCAAGTTCAATAACATTTTAACTAATACTGTTTTGCTTAAATTCTCTAAATGAATTTTGGGTTAATTGCATTTTTCCTATAGTTCGACTAAAACGCAATTTACAAGTTACGATCTGAAGTTTCAATTTACACTTGTTGCAATTTAGCACCATAATATTATACTAAATTGCAAACAATTTGTAAATCCATGTTCCAAATTGCAACTTTTTAGAACGGAGGGACTGAAATATGTATTTCATTCAAACTAAAGGGTGTTAAAATACATTTAACCGAAGATTCTTTGTTAAGTTTTGTTAAACATGAGCAATAATGTTGTTCATACTAAATTTGTTAGTGAGGGGTAGCCCAAATTAAGTGACCACTCTCTGGTGGTGTATACAGCTTAGTTGGTTTGTAAAAAGAAACAGCCGATGGAATATCAGTCTCAGTCACAAGTGAGTGGGCCCAAAGGGATTGGATTATGTTTTTTGGTAAATCCAAAGGGATTGGATTATCCCACACTTAAAAGCCTGTTTTCTGATTCTACTTAATATATATATATATATATATATATATATATATATCTTTTGGGGTCAGAGGTTTTTATAACTTTTAAGTTTTAACTGGCCAATAAAGTTTATAGTTTACCCATAATCCATGAAAAAACTTTGTAAGATAAATAAAGCAATGTTCATACTAAAAGAAGATCAATTTTTCAGTTAAATATTCCAAATGGAAAAGTACATTTGGTTCGAACTAGTAAATTAGTAGTAATTACACTAATTATATAATGTATTATATATAAATAATTTATGTTTTACATGCACTAATTTGGGCACATCGACCATGGCATATAAAATGAAGGTAACAATTAAAGTATCACTTACGTAGCCTTATGTATACACAAGTCATGGGATAAACAAAGAAGATTTGATAACCCCTTAAGCTTTTGTTTCGTTTTTTCATTTTTGGGCCAAACGTTGGAAACTTTTTTGAGATGTGACAAATAATATAACAATTTATGTTACTTCAATAATTCATTACTGGAATATAAAATGATAGTACTTTTGGCACTGTTTGTATGCATGCATGCAATTCTACTTATTAGCTAATACCCTCATAAAGTAAATATATTGCATATAAGCATCACATATATATATATATATAGGGAATCAAAATATCCTTTATGCTCTTTGTATTGATAACGATCAAATTAAAAATCGAAAAATAAAAAAGTATATATATATACATGCTTAGAATTCAATTGGGGGTGGGGGCCTGGTAAGAAGAGGGTTAGCTTGACCAAAAAAGAAAAAAAGAAAAAAGTTGTGGGGAAGGACTAGCTAGTTGATCATAATCTTAATTATGCCAACTCTTGTCCAAATCATGGAAAAGAAAAATGAGAAAAAGGGTCACATATATATTAGTGTGTGAGTGTTGGAAGAGGGCCTTCACTATCAACAAAAAGGGAAAAAAGATTTGTGGGGCTAAGTGGGTTTCTAACACCATTTTATTAGCCTAGTGCCAAGGCAAAATATTATTCTCAAGACAAAAGAAAAGCCACACCACATACATGATACACCACCAACAATTTTTTAACAAAACGACAATGTTGGGGTTGTCGCTTCACTAGTCGGCAAGGGCAAAGGGTTGGTACCCCATAACCCCAGGCCAGAGATGTATGTGTGTACTATTCACATGTGTGTCTAATTTGCTTTTGCATACATGTGCGTACATACGTACATATAATTCGTATATAATACGTGATACGTGCGTACGTATACGTACGTACATACCTCTTTTTCTACGTGTTCATACCACAAAACCCATTTTGATATAGAGATAATATTGGAGGAGAATAAGCATTCTCATTCTCTAGGTTATGACCTGATGAATTCGTCTTTTTCTTTTTTTGGTTCCATAGTTTTCTATATTCAATGACTTGGACATCTGATGTATAGTTAATTTCATGTTTTCAGTTTGGTTTAGTAAAATTCTGATGCATTTTTAAAAAAAATTATGATCATATACAATTTACAAACCATAAGAAAAATTATAGTGCATACAAAGGTACTTCTGGAGATGAGACTTGTTGAAGTTTGAATTTTGATCCATCATATAGGAAAAATAATAATAATAATAATAATAATAATAATAAATAGAATAATTATAAAGTTCTTCCCCCCTATCCCCTCCACCATCCAATGAGAAAAAGTTAAGGTATATTTTCCAAATTTTTTGAACTTACTAGAACAATTATGGGTTGGATCATCTAATAACAGGCTTTAAAGAGAAGTTATCATTATTTATATGCACGTTTGTATGTCACCTAACGACAAACCCGTCTACCATCATTCACAAATTTGCTTTCAAACTTAGATATTTGATTGGGATAGCTAACTTACTGCATTATTTTAATGGCTTTCAACATTTATATTATATATATGCATGAGATCAAAGTCTTTCATAACCTTTTTTTTCTCTTTTTTTATTTTTGATTTTATGAGAAAGTTTAATTGCTAGGTCAAGATCTATACTAGAAGACATTAAAAGTGATCATAAGCTCATTCTTGTTCAAATACATAGTGAAATTACTTATCAAACCCTAACAAATTGTTTTACCTGCTACTTTGTTAAGAAAAGAAAAAAGGACTATCCATGTATGAAGAAGGTTGTCTTCATGCTAAGTGATTCAACGGAGATTTGAAAAACTTTTTGCAAGGGGATGCATTTAGATCTCAAATAGTGATCGAAATTTACTCGATTGTAATTTAAGCAAGTTTAACACGCAAATTAGTTGAACATCAAACCATCTCCACTAATTGATCATGCATAGTTGAAAATGTCAAATGGATTTTAGGTATTGGGTTGTGGGGATGAGAAATTTCAAATGTAGAGAGATAGATTCTAAAAACCTTTCAGAGGTTAAATTTTTTAGAAAATAATAATTTTAATTTGAAAGACAGCATATGACAATGACCAGTTATAATTAACAATACAGAAGAATAATAGATGATAACAAAAATAGCGATGATGAGTTGTCACGAGATTCCGATTAACGCATAAAAAGACAAATATTTTTCATTACTTAGAAAAAATCATAATATTCTTTTTCATCTTAAATATATGCTAGCTAGCTTCCCACTATAATATTTTTGGTGCTTAAATTTTAAGAATTTTAAAAAAAATAAAATGTTAAAGATATTTCCTAGCTTTATATATAAAGTGTCAAGTTTTAACTCAAATTTACAACTTAAATGCAAACCTAGTTGCAAGGGTGAAATTTTTCAATAAAGTTTGATATTGTACCCACTACACAGTACTGTATATTTATATGTGTTTGATTTAGGAAAAGAAAATGGAGAATATATAAGATATATGTGTGTGTGTATATGTGTAATTCACCATATATATATATATATATATATATATATATATGTATAGCAGCCAACAGTACGAGGATTGCCATTACGGAACGCATCTTGAAAAGGTCTGACAATGTCAAAAAAAGATAAAGTAAATAGTGTACAAATATTTGGAAAAGTGCCAAAACCAAAAAGAGACTGAAAAAGGTTAATTTAAAGAACAGGCACCAGGACCTAGAACCCAAATATTTTTGCAATATTATTATGAGCATTTTCTCACCAAATAAATTATGGCTTAGAGAAATTTATGCACTAGCAGAATTTTTACAGAGGCACAGTATTTCTCAATTTCCATAAACAAACTTGTATAAGTACTTGTACATATAACAAGAATATTTTTATCTAACTTACCCAAAAAAGAATATTTTTATCTAACTTACCCAAAAAAGAATATTTTTATCTAAGAATAATGAACTTAAATTATATATTTTTTACTTAATTAATTACTGGTATATATAAAAATTCAAAAACTACATTCTACTTGCAGGGCCTCCTAATCATCTCAACCTGATCAAATTAACTCCAAAATGATTATTTCATTATACATATATACATATATATTTATTTATTCCATCAATCTGTTTAAAAAGAAGACTATCATATCTTTGATATATTATATATATATATATATATATATATATATATATATATATTCCATCAATCTGTATAAAAAGAAGACTATCATCTTCGATGTATTTAGCTGTATTTTGAATTTCATCTTCCATATCGTCAACACTATGGAAGACAGTCTCTATACTACCTCCAACTGTATATATATAATGCAGTAGTACTTAGTTGCAAGAGTGCACAAGAGTTTTCGATTTACATTAAATATGGATGATAACCTAATTTATTCTTTTTCTTCCTGTAATTTTCCCCATTATATAAACATATATATATATATATATATATATATAGCTTTCTGAGGATATAAATTGTAACATAACATGCATGCAAGTACATGGCCTCAAGTAGGAGAGTTTGGCATATATAGTACAAATTCGAATTGATGTTTCTTTGCCCGTATAGGCAGTTTTTTATTGTACTAGTACTGTCAATTTTTTACCAGCGCAGTTTTAGAAATAAAGATGGTAAAAATAAGAAGAAATTGAAATTTCATTACTTTCTATAATACTTGAATGAATGTATTACAAACCACAGCATGCTTTATTTATAGATTTTAGACATAGTTTAATCATAGACATAATTGTGGAGCAATTACATTTATGTGTACTATAATTGTTGTGGAGCAATTACATTTATGTGTACTAGTTAATGGAGATTAAATAAAGAATGCCTTGGTGTGTGCTAGCTGATGCAAACTGACGGATTGACTTGGCTTCTTTTAAATTCTTGATTATAGGATTGTCAGTCATACTTAATTTGTTTCTCTAACATTTACATGCAAATCGATAAGCGTAGATTGTACTGTCATATTAAAAGTAAAAATGAGAGAGAGAGAGAGAGAGAGAGAGAGAGAACATGTGGCTGTGAATGTGACGATGATAGTACATGTACATATACATACGCATACATTTTATTTTTTGGTGAACATCAACATATATGTTCTTTTTTTCTTTTTTTTCCTTTCTAAATCAGAATACAACTAAAGCGAAGAGGGAAATCACCAAGCCTAGTAGAATTCAGGATCTGATCGGTGTCCTCTCAGCCTCTAGCATCTACCATTGTGCCAAGCTATCATGTACACATGTATGAAGTTATATGTGGCAGCTAGTACTCCATTGGGAAATAAGGGTTTGTAAATTAATTAGATGATGAGAAGGCATAATCCAGCATGAATCCCATTTGTCCCAAAGTGAGCCTACAAAAAGGGTTTTAGATTTGGAAATCATCACTAAATGTCGAGTTAGTTACTTGTCATCAATAATTAAGGGAAATTATTAAAAAAGCTTAAACTTTTCTGTTCACTCTCCCTTTTCATTTTCCTCTTGGTCAAAACTGAGTCCTACTCTTAATTTTTTCTTAAAACATAAAGCTTAATTAACTTCTTGAGACAATATAGTATGAGAATCCAAATCTTTCCAAATTCTTACAGTAGTCTCAGCAAAATTCTATATTTATACATGGCAAACCCTAAACTTGTCGATTACTGCAAATGACACATAAATATAGAAATATGAAACTAACGTAATAAATATTAAAATATAGCATAGTACTCATTTTAGAGGGTGGATGGTACGAGAAGGTAGCTTTTCTGAAAATGGTAATTCTTTGTATATCTATATCTGTACACACACACACCATGATTTGCCGGTTTGTGATTGGTTGTTATATATATATATATATATATATATATATATATATACACATATAAAGAGATGTGACAATATTTACCTGATTAATGTTGCAATCAAACAAGTATGTATAGAAAGAAACAAAAGAACACAAAGTGACATAATTGGGCTAAAAAGAAAGGTACTATTTCCGACAGACTGCACGTTCATGTCAATCTCGAGCTATAATTGTTGAGTAATTTAAAAACGCCACGAGGGGATGCATGTAAAAAAGGCACAAAAAAAAAAAAGATTAAATGATTAACCATAGCTAAGTTTAAAAGAAAGAAATAATTATAGCAAATATAGAACCTTTTGCAGCTATATATAGCCCTACTTCGTCCCCAAAAAAACAATATATATATATATATATATATATAGCCCTACATTTTTGTAAATCCGAGAAGACAGTCTGAAAGATTTGGATCACCATTTTAGTCCTTTTAACACCATCATGCATGTTTGATCAAGTATTCAATTTTGATAGTGAAAAAATTACAATTAAAATATTCAATTTCGATAGTGAAAAATTACAATTAATATTACTGATCTTGAACCCTGTTGTTCAACTTTACAAGTCGTAAAATTTAATTTACTTTAAATAACTTTCATCCTATTATTTGGTTTTTAATGGGGCTATAAGTGAGGTTTCAGCTCAAGATTTCAATTTCAATACCGTACAGGACAATCATTATTTATTATAATTTTAAATTGAATATAAAAATATTTGAGATTTTAAATTTTGAATTCCTAAATCATTTATAAATGACATGATATTCTCTTTTTTTGGTAATTATTACATCACCAATTAAGTTATTTGTGTGGAAAATGCTTGAGATTTTAAATTTTTTGAGTTTTCAAATTCCTTTCGAAGGACATGACTTCCTTCAAGATTGTCAATTCACCTATTAGGTTTTTAATTTTAAAATAAATGGTGAGGTTGCAACCTCTATTGCATTTGGGATAAATTTGGAAGCTTAAATTTGGGATCTTCCTTTTGAATTAATTACTAGTTCACCAGTGATTGATTTGGGAATAAAAAATTTAGAGCTCGTCAGGTAACATTTTATATTAATGTTTTTCAGTTTACAAATTTAAAATTTATATAAAATATATTCCGTTGCTACTTTTTAGAAAATGTTTCAAAAAAATGTTAGATATAATTTTAAAATTTCTCAATAATTTTGAAAACTTAAAGATGTTTTACACATTTTAAAAAATATATTATAAAGTTTTAGGATAAATAAGGATAAAAATATGTTATAAAAATAAATTTATTTTTTGCTATAATCTTACAAGATACATTCTTAAATTCTTAAAATATAAAAAATACTTTCTTATTTTCATTTTAAGAAATAATTTTGTAAAAATTCTTTTGTAAAATATCACCGTAAAAGCCCTTTGTATCCTTAGCACTTTCATATGTATATCAAGCTCATAGCTTTTCTATAAGTCTCAAAAAGTATATGTAAGGGTTAAATGCATTTTATTACCCCTTTATTTTGGAAGCCTCGTCAAGTGACTCCCAAACAAATTTTCATGCAAAATAAATTTATGAATTTTTGTTCAAAAATAAATTAAAAAAAAAGGCTATCATATTTAACGGTTTGACACTAAATTGTAAAATTGAGGCCCCAAATAAAAAATTTATTAATAGAGAGACTAAATGCATATTAGTCAAACTTGACGTACAAAATTACATTTAACTTTATGTATAATCAGGCACAGATACCATTTCATGGAAGATTTATGTGGCTTTGATTTGTATTATCACTCGGGGTCATGTCTGATCAGAATTAAATGTATAATCTTAGCTACCTAGTTTTAATTCAATTAGTGAGGAAAAAAGACAGCAAATATGATTTTTTTTTTTTTTTTTTTTTGTGTGGGGGAGATGGGGCGGTGTTCAGATTTGTTTTATTTAATATTTACTAAATAAAGGTGGAAAATAGAAAATTTAACACCAAGTCAACAAAATTAATTTAGATGGTTCCACAGTCAAAATGAAGAATACTATTCTTACTCCAAATTTTCTGTTGGTTAAATGGATACAAAAATGGTGGTGTTTAATTGTACTTATAAATGAAAAATTAGAGGGGGAAAAAAGATGATGTAAAATTTTCACCAATTAAATTTGTTGTGTAGTTGCATAAAAACTTAATTACACAAAGAAATAATGCTACAAAATTTACGAAATTTGCTTATCAACTTAATATAAACTGAAGTCAATAACATATTATAATTATCATATTAATTATTAACTATCAGTTCGTAAATAAATTTGATACAAAAAAAAAACTTTTTGATGATAGTATATTTATTATTAAAAATAGTGGCGGCCAAGCTTCAAGTAATTTCCTTTTTTTATTATTATTATTGGCTTGCCAAATAGTAAATCAAAATTTCTTAAATCTAATAAATTCCCATGTCAACGAATTAGCTGGCATCAATAAAAACCATGGCAATTAAGAGGGTTTTCATTAACTTTCCACTGTAACTTCCTCCAAGAAAATTATCAATCAGATTCATAATGTATGATTAATTATTAGCTAGCTTTGTAAACAGGTGTTTGTATGTATTGTTCTTTTCAAGGACTAGATGATGCACTCCATTTTTCTCCTTTACTTAAATAGCAAAAGCTGTGAAGAATATTTCGACCTTTCAAATGCATGATTAAGAAAGACGGATTATAAAGCTGGATAGCAAATAAATCCTATCATTTTCACATCGAAATTATTTTTTATTTTTTAATATTGAAAATTTACAGTAAAATATGGAAATGTACGGCCATGATGTAATGATAAGATTTAAATAAAATTTGGCCCAAGGTATCTTTTGGAGTGGGACCCAAAATGAGAATGGTCGGTTGTCATCCCATCTCATCTCCGTCAAATTGGCGTGTACCTAAGGTTTCCTCACCCTCAAATCATGGCAAGTAGGAATTTAATTTGGAATTTGTTTGTTGGGATGAAAAAGAACAACCATATTAGGTTTAGTGCCAAAAAATGTGTACAATTATCACATGCCTTGGCCTAACCTAATCTTTGTTTTCAGCACTCAAAAAGCTTTAAGATTTTCACTTTACTTTTAAATAAAAGAGTTTTAATTTCCTTCCAATATTGGTGTTCTTTTGAATTTCCTCCCCTCTCCATTTTTTCACAAACAAACGAATTTCATGTTTTTAATGTTTAGACAGCGTCAAACACTATAAGCATTGTGCCACACCAAATATGGAAATTGGAGGCCTATCAATTTTGTGGGTTGTGACTTAGTTTGGTTCTCTTTTCTTTTTTTCTTTTTTCTTTTTGGTTAAATAACATCGCGCTATATAATGATAAAGTGTCATAATCAACATTTATTGACCATTTTTCCTCGAATTTGAGTTTCAATCTTCTCACTCTCAATGTGTGTGTGTGTGTGTGTGTATCTGGGATTTCTGATGTAAATTAAATGAGGAATGACAATTAGAACTATGGTTTACTTCTTTTAATACGAATGGGCATAATTACACTTTATATTAATCCAAATAGTATTTCACTATGGAACTAGCTACTAGAACAATTGGTATAGAAAGCCATCTTGTGCGATAAAATATATATATATATATAGAGAGAGAGAGAGAGAATTTTTACCAATAGGGGTATTCAACTCTGTAACTAATAATTGAGTTTTGTCCTACTTTGAGAAAATAAGCACTACTTATCTCCGCCGTCGACCTAATCTAGCGGTTCTAATTGGCATCCCTTGTTTAACTTTGCATCACTGGAGACTCCCTCTACATATAATAACTTACTCATTACAATCTATAAATATACATGTATATATGGATACTTACTTTCGACTTTTGAATACAATGAAAATAATAATAATATTATTGATGGTGAATTGTTTAATTATACTTTCAGTTTATTTTAAAAGTAATAGATTCAAATCATCTATTTAAATAAATTCTAGGTAGTTAATTAGATTTCTCAAAATATAGATTAACTAATTTGACATTATTATTTCATAGTTTCTAGTATTATAAAGGCTTATGTATGAAGTTTTTCTTTTTACTATGAATGAAAAAATAATAACAATTAAAGGACCTAATTATATGAGAGACAAACACAAAATATATATTATTAGCAAAAAAAAAAAAAAACAAAACGTAAAGTATATATATGGGTGATCCTTGCAATTATTCATATATGGGTGATCCTTCCAATTATTCATAGTGTGTGTGTGTGTGTGTGTGTGTGTGTGTATTCAATTGAATGGTTATATGCATTATTTAAGCATGCATGCAGCTAAGATGATCTCAAAATATTGGATACAAAAGTCTTAGTTGTAGAACAGACATTGATTGGTTTATTTGATATATAAATAAATAATCTACAGTATATTCTAGGGTTTGCACATTAATGTTAATCACAGCTCTATTTGACAAATTAGGACAAGTAAAATAGCATCACCAAATCTTGTTAGTAGATCTCATCTACAACATTAGTCTTCCACTTAAATAATAAGTCAAATTTAAATAGTGTGGGACACCCAAAAGCTGTACTTGCCACAGTCAAGTTGCACATATTACATTATGCAATAACAATTATTAATTAATGACAAATGACCATGTCCAATTTTCCATAATTTACCGAGTAGATAACTAATAAATATATTTTTGGCGTCAATTATTAATTAATTACCATATATATATATATATATATATGCTTCCCTTAATCAAGTAGCATCTCATCAATTTTACGTGTCAAATTTCACATAGATCATACACAATCAGTGCCATTCAGGGCCATTGTGGTAATTCAGCTTAAATAATTAAATAAGTAATTAGGGGGCTTATATGTTTGACAAAAAAGACCTACAATTATTGTATTTGGTTATATGGTGTTAAATAAAATATTTTTAAAAAAACCAAATTAGTTAATGCTAAAACACTATTAATGAAATAAAGGAAAGAATAAAAATTAGAAAGATAGAAGAAAAAGATGAACACAGAAAGCAACTCATTTGGCCCCATGGCATGTCTACTCAACTAGGGCCATGATGTGATCTCCATCTTCCTCTCCACTCTCCTCTTCTTCCCTATTCCTTTCACCTTCTCTCTCTCTCTCTCTCTCCCCCCCCCCTCTCTCCCTCTTAATGTTTACTTAACAAAAATAAAATTCTATCAAAAAAATTCCATTGATGCCAAACCATGTCTAGTGAAAGAGGAAAAGATTTTGCAGAAGGATCATCAACTTCTCCGACTGATCATCCTCACCAGCAATCATCGCCGACGCCGAGCCGCTACGAGTCTCAGAAAAGAAGGGACTGGAACACTTTTGGGCAATACTTGAAGAACCAGAGGCCACCAGTGGCACTGTCCCAGTGCAATTGCAACCATGTGTTGGACTTCCTTAGGTACTTGGACCAGTTTGGAAAAACAAAGGTTCACCTCCAAGGTTGCATGTTTTTCGGACAGCCGGAGCCACCTGCGCCATGTACTTGTCCTCTAAGACAAGCTTGGGGAAGCCTTGATGCTCTTATTGGGAGACTGAGAGCTGCTTATGAAGAGAATGGTGGTTCACCAGAGACTAACCCTTTTGCAAGTGGTGCAATCCGTGTGTATCTGAGGGAGGTCAGAGAGTGTCAAGCTAAAGCCAGAGGGATTCCTTACAAGAAGAAGAAGAAGAAGCCCACAAATCCGAGCAAAGGGAACGACCAATCTTCGAGTTCTTCTACTACCATTCAGTTTTCTTGAGGATTATTTCCTTTTGCCTGTTTCTCAATTATGGTAATTTGTTTACATTTTTCATCACTGCGGTTTTTCATGGATATCTATATATATATAGTATATCAATTATTATATTAATTTGTTTGGTTAGTTTGCTGGCTAATTCTAGTGTTATATATACACATACATATACATATATCATCACTCATGATCTAGGATCCAATTAATTTTTGTGAAAAAATTAAGAAAATTCAAGTTGTGTATTTAATCAACATGGAACAAGTAAAATCTAGTGTAATTATCTATGTTGGGTTGTCTTTGAATTTAGCTGTAAGCAACAAGGATTATTGTAGAATTAGCAAGAAAATTATTAAGATATATAAATGCTCGAGGATGACAATATAGTCAAACTATAGTTATAGTTAGGTACTTGTTAGTTTGACATTATTAATAACCGTATAAAACCCCACAATCAATTCTCAACATAGTTTTTTTTTTTTCTTTCTTTTTTTCTTCCTTTCTTTTCATTCTAAATACACACAAGTGACAGCATTAATGAGACAAGTAAGAACCCTAATTGGCACACTTTCTTAAAGATTGTGAATCAAATCTAAGAGAGAAGGTACTGTTCTCTGTAACTTTACTCTCAAGTGTGTCTAGCATATATCCATATACTCTAAAAATTAAATAAATAATTCAACTTGTATTTATCATTGTTAATGAAGAAGTCTAAAATCTTTTAGTGTTCTTACATTCAAACACTAGAGCTGTTTTAATTTGATTGCATTTGAAAACATAACTATCTCTCCAACAAATTATGTGAAAATACTGTGATTTGAGGTGCATTGATTAAAAAAACATTATTTTGCTTGTTTATTCTCCTCTTTTGGTTCTTTTTTAAGATTTTGCAGATTTTGTGCCCCCATGAATGGTCAAGTTAATTAGATGTCAGACACACTTTGTCATTTTTATAAGATTAAATAGACAAATGATTGAAATGATCATGATTAAATAAGGTTTAAGGTTTCTCACAGTTATCCTTAATTAATAATATTAAGAGTTCCTTATGAATGAATCTTTTGAATTTACAGCTTTTGCCCTTCAAAATATTATAAATGAAAAACAAAGCCATCATTTCCCATAAATATCCTTACTAATTCATGGATGATTTATAGTTAAACAAAAGTGGCTAGCCCCTCCATTCAAATTAAATTAAACTGCTCCATTAATACTGATCATATGTGGCTTTTCTTTAGTGCAGAAGACAAAAAACAATGCAAGGGCAATTTAGAACTTGTACTGCGACTCCATTTCCTGGTTTCCTTTGTACCTTCACTAAATTTGCATGTTTGTCCTATACAAGATTTTGTGGGACAGTCAATTTTATTTCATTTTCATGACAATGCCTTGGTTTTCTAGATCTGAAAAATTTGTATGTTTTTGGAACTATTTTCTTTTCTTTTTTTTTTCTTGTTGGGGATATCAAATGCTTGAGCTTTGTGCTTTCCTGTTTATAAAACACGTCCTTTGGTGTTACAATCTCACATGTCCTTGTCGGCATGAGTACTTCATGGGGAATTTCAATTAACATATATAGTTTAAAATGAGTGGAATTTTTTGTATTTTATGCTTTAGATTTTAATTAATTAGAGTCAAGTTTACTTAGGAAGACATAATTTGTCTTCTTCTTCTTCTTCTTCTTCTTCTTCTTTTCCCTATATATTAAAAATTGTTTGAGCCACTTGTTGCCTTTTGATTTCTAGCATATGTTTTTAGAGCGGTTTTCAACTTAGCTATATGCTGTATTTAAGTGGTATAGCAAGTTAACCACTTGTCCTCCTTATGCGTGTGTGTGTGTGTGTGAATTTCTGCATTTGAATCCAATAAAATTGTACCAATGCTCTTCATCAACATCTTAATTAATTTAAACCTATGACTTATTAGTTAGATATATATGCAAAGCTAGAGCACAAAGTTAAACCAATATAATTTACCCCTCTATTTGATAACATTTTTGTTTTTGATTTTTTTTCCATATATGTTATATGTAATTTACAGATTTGTTATGTTGGTTAAAGTTGTAAATTATTGATTAGACCTTTCAAGTAACTACGAATGTAAAGGAAAAAAGAAAAATATAAACAACAAAATGAAATCTATTTCAAATTATAATTTATTTTGGTGTCTCTGTTTTTCATTTTCTTTCACATTTATAATAAGATGAGAATTTTTTTTTTCTTTTACATTATAGTAAGATGAGAAAACTAACTCTAATTAATATTAACTAATTTTCTAACTAAGAAAAGTTACACATTGCTAATTCACAAATTTGTTAATGCTAGTTAGAGTGTATTATTAGTTAGACTTCTCAATTAACTACAAATATAAAGGAAAAAAAAATATAAACAGAAAACGAAAACTATTTCAAATTGTAATTTATATTGGTATCTCTGTTTTTCTTTTTCTTTCACATTTATAGTAAGATAGAATTTTCTTTTTCTTTCACATTATAGTAAGATGAGATCACTAACTCTAATTAATATTAACTAACTTTCTAACTTAGAAAATTACACACAATTTAGAAGATAAAAAATAAAAACAAAAACATTTCCAAATGGGCCTTAAGTATATAATGCAAGCCTACCATTTATGTGAAATAACATCGTCATTGAAAACACAAATATTTTGATGATCATGATCTGTAATGACATAGTTAATCTACTAGTACTTCTAATTGTTGAGTAATATAGTTCATCATTTGTTAGAGCTCACGTAAAGATGTCGATCATTTTTGGATCATATGTTTCATTGAAATTGATTAAATAAATTATTCCATTATATTTGTATGGCATAGCCTAATTTTGCAGTTACAACGTGAATTAATACTAAATACTTGTCATGAATAGTCACATATATCATAAAGGATGTATATTTTCAATGACAACACAACTGTATATTGAAACCCTAATTCCATTGACTCTGAAGTGGTGTGCATTTCAATGGGGTTTTACTTTTATAGCATGTGTGTATCTAAATACAGGGGTTGTTGTACCTACGACCTCAAGGATTCATATTTTTGTTTTTTCATGACCGATAGGGATAATTATATAGACATTGAGATGTTATATTATATATATATATATATATATATATATATAGAAAATAAAATGCGAAAGATTATATGTTCATTGTAAAGTAAGTTATGGATTCAAGTAGGAGTTGTACTCTCTTTAATTATACTGATATTATAATTGTTGTTTTATTTGCAGGGTCATCTGGATCGAGAATAAAAGAAATGAAAAAGGTCGATTATTGTTGTTATTAGGCATGCATGCATGCATTTATCTTCAAGTTTTCAAGTAGTACTGCTGTTGGTTTTGATTGATGTACGTGGCCTTTTTTTTATCCTAATCATACATGGAGTTTAATATTGCTATTAGCAATCAAGATCTGTTGACCCGTATATATATATATATATATAATATGATCTTCTGGCATATTGGCTTGTCTAGCTAGCTAGGAGAGTTTTATTGCATTGTTAATTTGTGTTTTTCATTTGGACCGCATTTGTAAGAACTTAGTTGATTGAACTTCTTTATAATGTAAATATGGGGATTATGGCTGGATATTGATTTTCTGCTCCTATATTCGCAGTAATTATAAGGTAAAATCTGAATATTATGATATTCTACTTAATTTCTTCTATTTACACATTGCTTGGTTATTTCAATCATTATAATACATACATGATAATCTGTTCGACTTATATTCATACATATATATATATATATATAAAGTCATGTATATATAATGCTAGAATGAACATCATGTAAATCTCATTATAATTAATTGAATTGTCATTGTTTGTCAAATTATTTATGATCAGCTGCATCCACGCAGGCCTTCTTACTTGAAGAAGAAACTTTGATCTTCGATCTCCTCCATCTATAAGAAATTTATAAGAAAACATGCAAACTCTAATAATAAGTACGTATGTACCTACGTAGGCTGCCTTAACTTGGAGAAGAAACACAGTGATGATCAGACTTGTGCATCTTTGGGTAAGGATACACGTAATTGAATGCATTACCTTTTGTATATGTTATATCCTCATGCATGTTACATATATATATACACACACACATATATTGCCTATCAGACCTACGAGCTCGCTTGATAACATCTTTTGTTTTCTATTTTTTTTTCCTTTAAATTGTGTGTAATTTATTTAGTTTAAATATTAGTTAAAATTATTTAATTTCCTCTTCTTTTTTATAAATATAAAAGAAAACAAAAACAAAAATACCAAATGAAAAAGAGTTTGAAATGACTTTCAAATTGTTGTTTTTGTACTTTTTTTAATTTTCTTCACATTTATAATTAATAGAGATGTCTAGCTAATAATAACAAATGCTAACTAATATAATTAACCTTTTGTACTAAGCACATTATTCAAAACTCAAGGGGAAAAAAAAGCAAAAATGTTAGAAAATGGTCATGATTAATTAGGTTCTGAGCTAGATTTTCATTTCTATGTATTAATTTCTTACCTTGACAAAATTCAAACGCACATGCATAGTTTTAGAACATACATACACATACATAATTACATATTGGTACTATAGGTCATCCCAGCTGCTCTCTCTCTCTCAGTCAAAAACAGATTGATAGATGTGTTACAATTGCATGAATTCGGTTCAATATTAAACGTGTGTTTCATGCATAGTAGACAAATACATGTCGTATTTTGACCAAATAAATAGACATAATACATGTCATATGTGTATATGTGTTTAATTCCACAAATACATAGTAGGGTTTAGCCTCATGTACAGTATCATCCCTCCTTGACGGCAAATATAATTAGGGCCACCAGACTAGCTAGGGCATGCACTGTGCAGGCAATTATATATCAGACACTTTTTATACTTTGTGACTGTACAATATTTAATGAAATTCCTGACCAAATTAATTAATTAATATAACGAAAGATTAATTTTCAGTGCGGCTGGCACATATTGAGTTAATTTGTGGTACAATCTCTTCATGGAAAAAAAACAGCAGAAGAAAAAAAAAATTATATATACAGTACTCTAATATTTGAAATAGGGCATATCTATATATAGCTAAACAAGAATTAAACATAATTATTTGAGACAACGATAGACTAATAATTCAACTTGAGAGGCTTACGTCAAAAAATTAAATATTAAGTAGAGGCTCATACATATTTTCTTGTACATTAAGAGATGGGATTTTAATTTCCCCAAAAAGAAAATAAATAAAAATAACAAGATTTAGATGGAGATATAGTCTAAATCAATTTTGATGGAGATATAGTCTAATTCAATTTTGATGAGGCCAACCGGATAAGTGGTTCATGAGCCAAATTTGTGTATATTATTCTCCAAATTAATACAACGTTGATGTGACTGTTGGAAAAGAAATGTAGTTGGTTTGGTTTGGATAATGTGTATATATCTACAGTCTCTGCATGGTGTGTGTATCTATATACGTTATTTACGTGAAGGTCACCAATATTCCTTACGGAATAGTGTAATACTTCGAAGATAATTAAATTATCTTTCCATGTATGAATAACCACCATATTAGCACCTGGGGTACAGCTAATGGAAGAAAATCGATCATTCTATCATGCTTACTTACAAAATTATGATTCAAATTTTAATAAGTTATATTATTATTTCATGTGTATTCAGTTTTATTTCAAAATAGAGGTCGGCTGCTCTAGATTTTAACCTTGTCAAATTAAGGTGGAGGAGATCTGTTAATGTATAGGTTAGCTGTTTTAAATTCTTACTGAATCCGATTATAAAGTTAAAGCAGCAAAAATATCTTATCCACTAATAAAATTCTAAACTGATGAAATAACATCGATGGTCTTTTTATTTGCCAAAAAAACATATTAATAACAACAATAATAAATAAATAAACAAGAAATTGTTGTGAGATTTGAATTCAAATACCCTTGCATGTATTTAATTTGAGAGCTTGAGTTGGAGTACAACTTTTTTTATTAAAAAAAAATGTAGAGAGCACTCCGTGAGGGTAAGTCAAATAAATATAAGGTTCAACTTTTCTATTACTAACTGAAACAGTTTCTAATAAAAGATTTTTTATTTTTTTCCTTTTTCATGCGTGTGCATATATGTTTATTATTAATAAACATTGACAAGTTTTATATATAGATTTAATAGTTCAATTTTATGTTGAGATTAAACTTTGTTAACTAGTAGTTTTGATTTTGGAGAGATTTTTTTAATTTTTTTTAATATAATCAATCATGACGTTTAACTGCTGATTTTCAGTGGACAAAATAGATACTCATATACTGTCAAACACAAGATCACCACACAGGCGATTTGGACTCGTAAAATTTGCAAGTGAGATAAGTGCGTAAGAAACACAATTAGGAGAAAGTAAGATAAATGCACACTAAATCCAATCAAAAAGCAGTTGCCCACATGCTTCTTTGTAATCTAATTAAATTTCACTCTAGCTCATAGCCAATTTTGTTTTTGAGAATGAAACTATAGTTATATATATATATATATATATATATATATATAATTGAGCAGATATACTGAAGATCCTTAATTGAAATGTTCTAGAAAAGGTTTCCAAAAATAATAATAATTAAATGAAAATTAGAACAGTATGTAACATTGCCTAAACCCTTCTATTTATAAATTGTAGACACACACGAAAATTAAAGTTATTGTACTGATGTAATAACTGCTTCGCTAATTTGTCTTTAGTTTGAAATTAAGACCAAATTATAAAGCAAGACAATTTAATTCTGATCATAAAGCAAGAGACAACGATATACAAATCTTTGAAGAATTATTTTTATTTTTTTTATTATATATTGATAATTAAGTGGTATAACATTTTCCAGTAATCCAAGACAGGAGTAACATTAGTAATCATGATTTTTGCCATATTCTGAATTAAATAGTAATATGTATTAAACAAATGCTCATGGATTATTGTTGTAGGGGCTTCTAATTAATATAAAATAATAATTAAATTAGGGGTATAATATTTTAGGACTCTCCAGTTTAGTCAAATACAATTAAGATCCTCGTAATTCTTTTTTTCTTTTTTCTTTTTTCAATTAAGGCCCATTAGTTTTCAATCTGTTTTAGTTAAGGCACTATTTCTGAAAATCTCAAAAAAATTTCAAATCTTTAATTAAAAAAACTAAACTTCACAATCCCAAATACCAATGCACGTAAGAAGTTCTTTCAGATTTTTTTTTTTCTTGTCTAATTTGAAAAATGAATTGAAAGAAAATAATTTAAAAAGGCCCCAGTTGAAATATGGTCAAACTAAAAGATACTAAAATATATTCAACCTTAAAATTAAAGTGGAATTCTTTGACACATGATATGTCACTTCCTCTTTTGTCATTTTATTTGCAATTATTAGATGGGGGCACCACCCAAAAAAAAATCATTTTCATTGTGTCATTGCCTAAGTACTGTTAAATCCAAACTATCACGACAAAAATAGTATTAAAGAACTTAAACTATGACAACACTTTTTATCACAAAAATTATATCGACAACATATATTTCGTCACGAAGAATATAACTGATTATTATTATTTGAAAAAAAAAAAAAAGTCCCAACAATTGTTTTTTAATTTGATTGTTAAAATCACTGTATCCCTCAAATTGGAGATGTCTTGAATTGCCAATGTGCCAAGTTACTTTTAATAAGTTAGGTTAGGTTTAGCTAGTTTTACATATATGTAATGAAAAGGAAGTAATTAACTAAAAACTACAAATATGTCCTCTCACAAATTTAATTATGAATTATTAGTAACTTACAAAAATACTATTTTTTCAAATAAATAAAAATAGAAAACCAAATCAATAATCATATATATACACATTCTCGTATTGCCTCTGCTTTGTGGATTATAAAAGTATTGAGGACAAAGAAAGCAACCCCGGCCTAAAAAGAACAATAATGAGAGAGTATATAATAATAACATTGAAAATTTCTAATTATATTATATACCTTTCTAGTGTTCCCCAAAAGACAATAAAAGACGACTAAATTACTTCACAAAAAAAAAAGTTACCCAGGGTACAACCAAAATTTCGTCTTACTACTTTCGAATACCTATATAGCTACAGCATATATAAATGCTTTAAAACCAAAATAAAAGTGAAAAAATACATATGCAAACTCTTTTACGTCAAAAACTATCTGTACCTTTCTAAACCAAATACTCAGTCACTGGGAATTCTCCAACCATGCAGCTACGAATAACTGTCTGTTTCATCAAAAATTCAGGTAGGCGTAAGACTTGGGTGAGATATAATCATTTCCGGAAAACAAGAACAATAAAATAAAATGAAATGAAATAATAGCACAACTCTGACAAAATTTTAAGTACCACATGCAAAATTCATAACAGTCAAGATTGAAAGGCAAGGCAAGATTAGTTCATTATAGATCTAATTAAATCTCCCAAGTCCAAAATTCAAATATAAAATTTTTCATCTGCAGAAGGATATTCAAAACTCGCAAAAAAATATCAGAAAAATAAAGTGCTAGATCACAAGAATTAGGTTTCTTTACGTGAGACAAATCTAAAACAATAGTGCTACGGGTGCCAAAAAAATTTTCCCAACTGATGTGGCATAACATCAGTGGTTGACATATTAATATACACTAACAAAAGACCCAAATGGAAGTCAATAACACAACATTTATTAACATCTCGGTTGGGAAACTTCTTTGTATCCCTAGCTTTATTCAATCTAAAACCAGGGTGCAATATACTCGACACATCATACCATAGAAAAGAAAGTTGATGAAAACCTCTTCCTCTCTCCGCATTTTTTTTTTTTAATGAAGCCTCAATGTGGGAATCATCAGCCTAGAAATCTGATAGAAGATAAAGCCTATTTGCTATTCCGGCTTTGTAAGCCTATAGAAGTGTCAAAACTCAAACCTCAGCTTTCGCAAGCGAGTGTGAAGATTCAGTCAGCTTCTTTTTCCGCTGCACCACACCCTTAAGTGCAATCCTCCCTTAGCATCAGTAACACAAGAAGAAAGAAAATATTTCTTGCATGAATGCTAAGCTACTAGTAACTAGCACGAGCCTACAGTAATAAAACATAAAAGATAACATGCAGATAGGAAAACAAAAAGTTTCAAATCTATCAGCATTTTGATACAAATTATTAATCCATTTTTACAGAACAAAAAATACAAATAGACTGCACAAAAACCAAACTGCTAGAATTAGAAAGCAACGACATATTTTCTGGGTCATTATGTATATTCTTCAACACATAAATCGTAGAAACGTTATAATTTCTAGTGGTACTGTTAGATATAAAATAGGACATTATCTTCACAAACATGTAAATCAATAGTTTGCAAAAAAATAATACTGAAGAAACAATCACCCTTATGGCGCAACAAATCAGTCTAGTATACAGCAGACTGAATTCATATGACGATTAACCAGCAAATGAGCCATTGCATTACATGTATAAGCCAGGAAATCAAGCTCCCTACCGAAGCTTTATAATACAAAAGGCTTCTTCTTCTTCTTTTTTATTTCTTTTTTTTTTTCTTTATGATTGACCAAAGGATTGCCCATTCCATCTCCTGACATGCATATGAATCAAATTTTCACCATTTTGCTTTATAGGCCATAAATTCACTTCCTGATCCAAATCCCTTTTTCTTACAATGTCCTCATAGCACATTCAAATTACAGCATATCACTTCTTTCAATTTTCTCCCAACAGTCAATCATCCCATCCCATATGAAGCTACCTGCAGTCCCATGACTGCTATAAAATTTTATCTACCATATCTTGTCTAGCAACTCATTGAACTTACACATCCTTGTTTCAATCATTTCTTTCACACTCCTAGCAGAAGAAGCAACACATCTGTTAATTCTCATTTTTCATATAATGTTCTGTAGCAACCAGCAAACCATATTAATGTTTTTCTCTTCCTAAAATTGGTAAATTTTTTTTAGACCACAACTTTCTACTCATTGTCACCTTGGAAATATATGAGAAAAGACATTGGGGGAAGACAAACATATGGAACTACATAACAGCAAAGAATTAAACACCAAATCAATATACACCTACAAGCTCATTATCCCTTCTTAAGGTTAAGGTCACCACACCAAATTGGCAGATCTCTTACCTGTCCATAGTGTTAATTCTATTCATATCAACAAGTTTTCAATTTTTCAAAAGAAAAAGCTGAAAAGATGACATTGTACTTGGTCATTACGCATTATCTCCCATGTAAGAAAATCTACTAGTCCCACTTCAACCAACAAATCCATTCTTTTTTTATTGTTTTGGACCATCTTTGGAATATTAAGAATATAAATTGTGCAAGGAGATCCAATTTATGCCCATTGTCTTAAAGTATAATCACTTCCCTATCACATATTATAACAACATAATTAGACAGCAAGACCAGATCTGTGGCCAAAAAATCTCTTTCAATAGCTAGAGTTTCAACATTTTAATTTCAACATTTTTCTCTAGAATTGTCATCGCCTAATTTTAAGAATTCTTTCTGCTCTGCTAGCAACATTTGTTTGACCTGTTCAAGACCATCTATCCACAAGGTTTTAGTTTGGCCTAACAAACATAACCGGCAAAGTTGTAAACATTTTGTGCACAAACTTAATAAAGAAGTATGACCAAATGGCAAACAACTTTCTGAACTGTAGTCTGAGTGTCCACTCTTCACAAAAGTTCAGGAAATTAAACTACTACACAAACCCCTTCCACCCCACCCCAATAAAAAATAAATGAATAAAAAAAAGAAGTAAATAATGCAAAGAGAGAAAATAAAATTGAAGTAAAAACTGTCCCTACTTTTAACATCTAGTACACAAAGGTCTGCCCCCCTCTTCTAAACAGCTAGTATGTAAAGGTCTAGTTCACTTCACATGTCAGTTCGAAGAAGTCATATTTGTACTTCTCAAAATTTAAATTACTTACCAAAATATACATCATTCTTCTCTTTTCCTCCCACAATTAATAAGACCCAAGACTAATTTTAACTACAAAAACCATAATGTCCTGATATCATATTTCTGAAGAGAAAGAAAATATTATATTATTGGAATAAGCACTAATCAATGTAATGTAACTGACCTCAAAATTCTAAAAAATCTGTACTTTTTATAGATTATGTTATTTCAATCATTTCAGCTACAATGCATGCATATGCTCAAATATTATTTCACAGATACATATAATACAAAATAGTCTGTCAACAAGTAAAATGGCATTCTGGTTCAACAAATAAAAAGAAATGCGACTAAAACTCGCCAGTTCATGAACTATAAATAATATTACAATCTAATAGACTTATGACTCATGGGTCAACTTTAACGACTTGCGTGGAAGAAACTTTGTTTACCCTGTCAAAAGATCCACAACAATCCATAACTAGTATCATTTTGGTAGTTAGGTTACTCAATAACATGCTAGTTCTCAAAAGTATATAAGCAGCCAATCCATCAGATGTTATAGGGATAAAATAACCCACTAGAGGGTAGAAAGTCAGTTTGACAAGCCAATAATAACAATTACATGGAAGAGTTCAAAAGGTTAGTATGGTTTAGCTTATAGGCTAGGGGGAGAGTAGTGCTACTGTTGGTCAAAACACAAAACAAAAAGGAACCTTTTTATAAAAAATTTGTCAGTAAACAGAACCATGAATAAACTAGATACAAAATATTACTCCATGGAAAAAGGTTCTCTGATCTTCAATAAATAGGTCAGGTACCTCTAGATATCATAGCCTCATTTCTCAAAGTCAAAAAAGTGCACTTCAACCACTGTACAGACACTTATTCCTTACAAGATCAAGGCCCAAATGCTAAAGCCTAAGCTTCCCACTAGAAGTTTAGAAAAAAAAAAGTCCTTCCTTCAAAGATGGTAAGATAGGAACTCAGCTACATCACACTCAGAGCGAAACAATGCCTTCATAAAGTCGGAAATGAAAGAATTTTCTGCGACGGAATAAATTACCAAAAAATAATAATTTTTAACAGATAAGTACATCAAGGGTAAAAATGACGCAGCAATTATCACAGTACATAAACAATGAATAAAACTATTCTTATACCAATCCAAAGTCAACTTATCAAACATACAAACAACAAAAACAAACAACACTTTTTTTCATACTTTAATCAGCTAAATGTCAAAGGGAAAACATCAAGTACTCTTCAGAATCGAGTGTAATAACAAAATAAATGCATATGACCCAGCAGAAACCCTCAGTTACCCAATTATAAACAGATAATTTCATTCTACGAGTGAGCTGGGAAAAGAGCATTTATAAGTTTCTCAACGAAATAAGCATTTATAAGCTCCTGAACAAAATACTAAGGTCCAATTAGGCCTCATCCCAACTAGACCAGACTGATTGCTCCAGCCTATCCACACCTTATTTATGGCCCAAGACCCTCTATATAGTGATATAACATCATCAACAGACAAGGAGTGGCAACCCAACATATCTAGGTAACCATGGAGCTAAAATTCTTATGCACAAAGTTTATGAGCCACAACATAAAGTTTCAGATTCAGTGGTTTACTTCTCTTTGCCCTGTCAATCACCTAAACTTTTCAAAACTACTACATTGCTATTATTCTCATACATGGGTATGTGGGCTACATCTACCTCTCCAATCCAACCACAACACGTTCTTCGTTTATTTAGACAATCAGCATGAATACAACAACATCCATTACATGTGGCTGGACATTTAACACCACCAACACGTTCACAGCAAAATGAATGGAGCCTTTCTACACTTCCATTTCGCATTTAAAATAATGAAGTCCCAAAGTCTTGGGACAGAGTGAAGATAATACTCTTTTCCATGCAAATGAATTTTCTACAACCCTCATATGCAACTATTTATTGATCAAAAACGTTCATAAAGCTCCCACTTGTATGTCACATGCACATATTATTGGCACACAACACAAAGAAAGTTCAAGGAAGCTGCCCGAGAATGACGCACTCACAATTAACCCAGAGAAATAAGAACACACTGATTCAGACACAAATCACATTCCAATTGAGAAGAAACAAAACAAATAGTTGTAAGAGAAAAACAGAGCATAAATTCAAAAGAAAAAGTACAGAGAAGAGACTGACCAGCGCCAGAAGTTCGCTTGGCGCGCTTAATTTTTTGAAGTTGAAGCTGCGTTTCCATGAAAAGCTGCATTCTCTGGAACTCCAAATCTTTGGCGAATTGCATCCTCTGCTTCTCCAGCTCTACCATCTGCCTCTGCTTCGCTGCCTCCACTCTTTCGTATATCTCACCAAACTTCTCGATAGCCTGAGCCAATTCCCTGCACCCGACCTCTTTCTCTCTGTCCCTTTTCCTGCTCCCTATGCTCGACCCCGACCGCTCAGTCTCCTCATCCTCCGCCTCCTCCGCCGCAGCCACCGCTGCCGCGGCAAATGCAGAGAAATTCCGGCGAGAGATCGAGTCGTCCACCGGCGCCGGCCGCTTCTGAGTAGCGGATCGAGGACCGACCGGTACAGGCGAGCACGGCGCCCAGACCGACCGAGTAGATTTCCGGCGGGCTCCGGCTGCCGGCGGCGAGGGCTTCTTGGCTGCCGGAAAATTGTCTCCGATCAAGGCGTCGAGGCGAGCGAAGAAGGGCCACTGGCTGGAATAGAAGCCGTCGGAGTCGGAAACCCTAGCCTTCTCGATCTTGTACTTCTTCTTAAGCGTGTCGATTCGGTTCTTGCACTGGATATCCGTACGCCGGGTCTTGGCGCTCCGGCAGTGTTCGGAGTTGACGGCGTCGGCGACCTCCTGCCAGTGTTTCTGCCGGAGGTTTCCGCGGTTGAGTTCCATGTAGCGGTCTCCCCAGGCCTCGATGAGCGTGAGGGTAGCGTCCTCGCTCCAGCAGTCCTCACGACCGGCAACCGTCGTGGTAGAGGACGGCCTTGAAGTCGGCGCCGTCGCCGGTGACAGTTTTCCGGTGACGGACTCCATGGGTGTTTAGGTGTGCGGACTCCGATTAGCGGCGCTGTTTTCAGTTATCGGTGTACAGTGACGGCGATGTTCGTGTTTTGGAAGGATGTGCCGGCGGGGAATAATTAGCGTAACGAAGAGTGCATGTAATTGTGTGTGTGTGCGTGTGTGTGTGAGAGAGAGAGAGAGAGAGAAAAGGAAGGAGAAAGAGAGATTACGGTAAGTTTCAAATTGCAAACGTGTGCCAAAACACGACGACGAGCGTGAGGAAAGAGAGCCGGAGAGGGAGTGCTCGGTTCTCACTCGGCTTCTTTCTATTCAGCTCGGCTTCATTTTGACTTCGCCTTCATAGGTCAACGGAGCTTACATTTCTTTAGTTATTTAAACAAAACCAGTATATCATAATTTCTTCTTCTTCTTTTTTTTTATGGAGTACATCATAATTTCTGTTTGAGGAATTTTAATATGTGTGTGTGTGTGTATATATATATATACACTTTTCGTCACAAAGTGGACAACAAAATTTTAAAAAACTAAAATAATTTCTAAACCAAGCACACAAACTTTTAAATCAGACATAATTTGAACACTATTAACATTTTAGTAGAAAATTATGTAATTATTGTTCTTTTAAATAATAAATAAATAAAAAGTGGCTATAAAGCTTGACATCTTTAAGTTCTAAATTTTTAATAAGAAATTGAGTTTAGTATCTCAATCTCTATTGTATATTGTTTTCTAGTAGTTTGGTAACCTTTATGTTTTTTTTATATATTTAGTTTTGATATTTTTTTCCTTTAGACCTTTTACTTAAGTAAAAGTGACTTATTATTCAAATAAGTTAAATTTCTCACATAATTACAAGTTAAAATATATACATTATACATATATATAAACAAACCAAAAAAAAATTGAAAACCATATATTGTAAAATAAAACTATAATGTTGATTCATAATAATCGATTTGAATCAATTTGTGCCCTATCTTATTTAGCACATGATTCGAATCATGAATCTAATATTCTTTATAATTTTAATTGCATGCCTGAGATATGAGAGAGAATAAACATTAATTTAACATAAGCTAATACTTTTTTCATGTTGACATAATTATTAGGAAAAATTATGCTAACACCCCTTCTATTTTAATTTTTTTTCTCAAAAAAACATTTTTATTCTATAAAATCACACTGTCACACTCTGTTTTCAGTTTTGTTGCATCAATACCCGTTTTGTTTGTTAATTTTCACCTTTTTATTAGTCAACTCAATAATTTTTTTTTTCATTAATGACTATCCTAATATTGTCTCATGTTTAACTAAATAATAAAAATTAATTTAATTTTTAGAAAAAAAAATTAATATGCTTTTAATACTAAAACTATTTAACATCCAATTTCACTTTTTTATATCAACTTCGTATTTTTAATATACATAATGCATTTAATGCTTGAATTATTTTTTTTTATATAGAAATTTCAATTATTTACCACAGTTGTTTAATGTGTGTGTTTATATATATACATATATATATATATATATATATATATTATAAAGGATTTTATTTTCCATTATTTAGTTAAAAAAGATTATGAAGGAAAACAATACAACATAAAAAATGATGGGTACATATCCTAGAAATGTTTTAGTTTCCAAAGAAATGTTTTAAGATTTTCATTTCTCTTAACAATCCCTAACATGCATTCCTTCTTAGCATAAGCAACATATGACGCAAAGAAACAATGAAAAACTATCACAACTTACCGTCTCTATTTCTTTTTCCTTTTTCTTTTTTTATGGTTCTCATTGAAATAAGCAATAATGTTCCACATAAAGAGAAAAAAAAAAAAAAATCTTGGAACATAGAAGCCACAGTTCACATTAGTCTCAAATGCAGAAATGCTGGTGTATTCCTTCTCTCTCTCTCTTTTTTTTCTTTTTTTGTTTTTTTAAAGATAAAAAAAATAAAAATAAAAGAGAAGAAGCTAATATTCAAAACATCATCAATTTATTTTCGACAACATTAAATTACTAATTACCCCATAATAGGTAACGGAATAACAGTCATGGTCCACAACAGATCAAATACCAACCAGCCACCAGCCCTCTCTCTCTTATTCATTAGCAGGTGAATCCTCAGATGGAGAACTTCCACCATCTTAAAAAACAAACGATGTAAAAGAGAATGTAAGAACTAGCACTTATACTTTTGAAAATGAATGGAAAATAACAGGAATACCTTCACCGTTTGCCGGGGCATAAGGAGATTTTCGGTACCGAGTTTGCTGTTGTGTAGGCTGAAAAACAAGAGTACAAGTAAAAAATAAAATAAATAGAAGCCTCTACCATCAGCCATGGAACTCATGCATAACTTATCTTTTTCTTTCCTAACAGAGGAGACTAAGCTGATTCTCAATTCCTTAAAATGAAAACTTTCTGTCACTCATGAAATTTCTGCACAAATTTCAAGGGCATTGGTATTCTTAAGAACCATAAAGTTTCGCATTTGCATATCTAGATCAAGATAATTTATTGCTTTTGAAAATATTTTTCTTGTTTATGGAACCCCCATGCCGTATGCTGAGGAAAAGAAAACATGAAAGACTCAAAGTGATAACATTTTACGGTGTGTTTTATGCAGGAATGGTTATTCCACATGGAAATGGAATAGTGATTCCAAGGATAAAATTTGTTTCAAAAGAATAACAAAGCCTATTCATCTACTTGGTTATGAAAAAAAAAATTCAAACGATTTTAAAATTATTATAATTAGAGTAATTTTATCCACAATATCTGCTAGACTTGAGTGGAATTAAATGGAAATTATAAATGTTTCTAGAAATTAATGAGACCTACCTAGACAATCATATGAGGCAACCTCTAAAGACAATTATATGTGACAAGCTTACCCTGTGATTGTGAGCAATACAAACAGCAATGAAGTGAATTATTATGGTTGGAGCGAAATTCCTAATAACCTTTGTTATCATCAGCACATGAAACTAAAGAGAGAAGAAACTAATTGGAATGAGAAAAATGGATGAAGGAGACAGAAAAGAATCCATAGAAGAGCTTTAACCTTCTCTATCTCTCTCTCTCAAAATTAATGGCTCATTCACACATTGAACTCTTTTTCAAACATTTTCACCTTTACAAACCCTTGAGTTCTTCCATTAAGTGATGCTCTTCGGCTCTAGAGAAATTTGGGTCTCCACCTCTGTCCCCTAACTTACCAAAAATCACAGGAGTGTGATTCTTTACTAACTGTGCAAAGTTTTTCCTCTTAACTTCTACGTTTTCTTCATTTTGAAAACACAAAGAAATTTCCTGTTGCTATTGTTAAACACACAATAAAATTTTCAACCATGTCTGGATTTAGCTACTTTATTCTCTCTACACAAGGTCCATTTTCCCACTTTTAACATCTTATCACCGAAAAGGTCATGTTTAAGTTGCCAATAGATGGTGACAAGCTCTCTAGTAACATTTCTAGGAAAATTACAGGTTTCTGTCAACACTTATCTAAAAATGTAAAGCAGCAAAAGGAATACACAGCCAACAGAAGGAAGTAATCATGGCAAGATGGAGTAACCAATAATTAAGGAATAAAGGGAGATTTTGCTAAACTAATACCTGCAATTTTGGCCTAAGCGCTTCAAGAGGTCCTTTAGGCTTCTCAACTCCTTGCTGTTACAATCCACAATGTTAGGTGATTAACTTAATGAATGTTCACCAAATTTACTTTAATCTTGCTCACATCCAATGTAGCAGATACATAGAGGATACCTTTCCAAGTGCCCAATCAGCAGAATCAAAGTAAGCACGTTCATGATCCTGAAATCAAAAACAATGCCTTAGACAAAGCAGCACGAACCATAAATACTTTTATCTTTGGGATCAAATTCAAAATACCTTAGAAATGAGTGGCGGTTTTTTGGGCATAATGCCACCATACTTTTTCTTTACAGCTGCCTCCTACAAGAAGATGAACCTAGCTCAACTTAAAAAGTTGTGAAACGTATGTAGTTGTATGGAAATGGACCAATGGTAAAATATATTCACTGTGTTTCTCTAGCAGTAATTAAAGATTTGAAATAAGTCATGCCACAAGTACAATATATGGAAGCAACCTCCTCTTGGGATGATGGCATGGACTTCTCAGATTCTACTTGTTCCTGCTCTTTGGTATCTTCCATGCCTGACATAATATGCTTGCAACACCCTAGAAAAAAAAACAGCTAGATTCTTTTAACCCAACAAATTTACTTAGGAAATACTTTAAAAAATATAAAGATCTTGATAATTAATGATTACAACAACACGCATAAAATCCTGCCTTCACCAGATAGATGAGACTTGAGAGAGGTCTACCATAAATGGAAAAACGCAGAATATTGGAAAAAGAAAGAAGATGGATCAAGTCTAACATAAACGGAAGCACAAGTTATAATCAGTTCAAGGGTAGCTGTTAATACAAAAACAGACACTGTTATGTAGCCAGTTATTTACTTTCAATGTATTACATACTCTATAGAGAGAAAAATATAAAGTTGGATCTAGTATCATAATAAATGAAACATTACAGATTGGCAACAGAAAACCACATTCCAGAAGAAATAATAATAACAACGGTATTCATAATAGTAATAATATATCAGAAAAGATAGGGATGCTTTGAAACTGAAAAAAAAGGATACAGAAAACAATACTACTTGTGTCACAAAACCCTAAGAACGTCTCTCATTAATTTGTGCCTAAAGGAGCAATTGCCAAGGTCTCTCTAATCAACATTCAACAACACTCTAACTTCATGATTTTCATTTTAATTGGTTTTCCTTATCACTAAAACTAATCCAAAACCTCTGTCTCCGTTGATTTGCAGATCCCTATGAATCACTATCTCTATCTTGTAGACTGCTTACAAACATTCAGCTCAAAATATGAGTCTAAATTAACTGATATTGAACATCCTAAATCTGTTGTCAGACCAGGATTCCTCTATCACAACAATTTCAGCTTTTTAGTTCTAACAATAGTTTCCACACATATAAATTTTTCTTCAACCACAACTTCAAGTTCTCCCAGTTCTTAACCTTAACATTGTCTATACACTCATTCCTTGTTTGGTTTGTAGACTCCATTTTAGCTAACTGTACTCCTTTATGGAATCTTCAATGAAAAAAAAACACACAAATAACAGTAATATTCCATTAACATTAAAAACATGTCACATTCAGCTTGACACCATCTCTAATTTACCCAAAAAAAACTAATATTTTTACACAATAATATGCTTCAACAAGTCACCTGGAACAAAAAACAATAAAAATAATCGAGATATTAACTAAAAATTCTACGACCAACGAACCAGCTACTAAAAATTCACCAAATTTATGCTGTTACTCACACATTCATTTCAGAATTTAAAGCGAAACAAACAAAAGTGACTAGTCAAGATCCATGATTAGCTATAAATTTCTAAACAGATCTTTTGAGGGGGAAAAAATATAGAATAACAATTACGAACATTGAATAAATTTTTTTTGGAAAAAAAAAATTAACGAACCAAGGTTTTCATACCTGAAATCGATCGAGAGAGAGAGATTGATCCGGAAAGAGAGAGGTGAGCTAGGGTTTAGATAGAGAGGGGAAGAGGATGAAGATTGTCACGTGGTGGTGCAAGGACGAAAATTTCCTTGCTGTTTTAGGTGGTAGCGCTGAAAAAAAATAAATAAAATAAAATTATTACTGAAAATGTGAATATTTTTTTCTTTTGGGAGGGATGAGTCAACGGTTTCTGTTAGATTCTTCTGGTTCTGTTAATCACAATCGTTACGTAACACATTTTCAGACCTCATTTTCGTGTCTGAAACAAAGTAGAAAATAATAATAAAATAAACTGTTGTACGGATTTTTAAAATTTTATTTTTCATGATTTTTATGATATTAAGGGGGGGAGGGAAAAACTGTCTTTTTTTCTTTTAATTTTTTTTTCTGATCTGAATTTTTTTTTTTGTCTGCATCGACAAACATTCGATTGGGCCTTAGGCTTGGGCTGGGGCTTGATCTTGGGCTTGGACTTCGGCCTAACCTTGTCCATTTGATAATTTATTCTTGATTTATGTAAGTAAATGTTTAGGGACACGCAACTTCGAGAAAAAAAAAAAATCTTTCTTTTTTATTTCCGGTAAAAAAATGTTTGGGGACGTTTTAATTATAATTGCTAATGGAAAGCATTCAAGCAAATTTAAAAAGCACATGATCAATTTTTTAATACCTACCTATTCAGATTTAAATTAGATTATTATTATTATTATATGGAGCTAATTTCTCAACAACCCCACAAAAAATTATTCAAATTTTTTGAGTTTGAGGACGTACAATATGGTTTTTACATTAACATTTTTAATATCTCTCTATTACTATATGATGTAACTAAAGTAATAAGTACCATATATTTTGTTTAAAATTATTTTAATTTCGTTAGCTAATTGTTTTTTATTACCAAGAGCTCACCAATTGACCTTAATAAATAATATTAAACTTGAAAAAGGAGGTGGCCTCGTTAGCAAAGGTCCAAGAAAAATGAAAAAATAAAAGCAAAAAGTTAGCGTTATGAAGAAGAATACCAGTGCCCGAAGTCCAAAGCCCAAGACCCAAAGACATTTTAAATGGGGCCCAAGAGAAATCAACTGATGGAGATAAAAGAAGAAACACCAGCTGGTGATGACACTAACAGCGTTTAAGCAGAAACTGCTATGGTATTTTTATTTTTAAATTTTAATATTGAGATTTATTCTTCAAATATAATATTAAATTGTTAATGTGAAAATTTAGCAAACTAGATCAAGTAAAATATGACAATGCAAAAATAGTTATATATATTATTTGAAAATGTTGACTCAAAGAGTGAGTTTATCCAACTTTGTATAAATTTCTACTTCACTTTATATAGATTTTTTAAATGACAATGTTATTATTTGTGTCAAATTTAATAGAAAAATAACATCTTATATAGTATAAAAAATATATATTAATGCTTAATTTTAATATTACTATATATTTTTAATATTCTATTAGATATTTTTTTAGATGAATGAAAAAAAAGATATTGATGTAGATTTTATCGGTTCAGAATTTTGTTAGATCCGATAAAAATTTAGAATAATTGATTTACACTCCTAATAAATTCTCATCTATCTAGTATATTAATTAAAATTGAGTGCAACTGAGATGAAAATAGAATCTATCAAAATTCGAATTATAATTTTCATAAGTGAGTGTGACTACGACACACTTAACATTCTACTATACATGATATAAGACATCAGGTTCGGCAAGTGGTCTTATAATGAATGTCTTTGTTATTCCCAAATCTTGCATTTAGAAATATTAAAAATAATCTAGAATTAGCAAATCCATTTGTGGGCCCCAAACATTACCCTATAACCTAATCCAAAGAGAATCCCACGCTCTTTTGGGATAAGGTTAGAAAAAAAAAATTATATATTTCAACTACGACAAAGTTACCAAAAAAAAAAAAAATAGCACTTATATAAAGTTAAACAAAGAAAATTTACCCAAAAAAAAACAAAAACAAAGAAAAGAGTTCAAATATTACTAATTAATCAATTAATTTGTAATATTTTGGATATAATATGGGTGTAAAATCAAAGATAAATCTCAAAAATATGCGAAAATAAAGAACTAAATAGTAAATACCAACAATTATCTAAAATTTGCCTTAACAATTTTTTTTTGGGGTTAATTAGCAAAAAAATAAAAATTTATCCACGCACACAGATGTCCCAGTCATCCCCAGTCATATATTGAAAAATGGTTGGTGATAAATGTCCCACGTCCACATGGATTATTTGAGAGGAGGTTAGAAACTTATTCAGATCACCAAAATGGCATGCCACGTGGAGGGTGATGTGTAGATGCAGGTGGAATGCGTTATGAAAGTTTAGGCCAGTCTCTATCACACACGCATGATTAATGGCTCCTTTTCAATTTTTTTTTTTCATTTTTTTTTTATTTTTTCCAATGGATGAGATCGTTCTGTCTAAAGCAATCATATGAAAATATCCATACTCCATCAATTTCTCCATCTGACATCCACCACAGGTCCACAAGATCAGCAGTACTACAGACACTACATAATTTGTGTTTTATCAATTCCATGCACAAATTGGGAAATTTAATTTCATAAAGATGGAGAGAGAGAGAGAGAGAGAGCAGGACTTAAGATAATACAACCATTTAACATATAAATTTGATACGTCTTCAAAAAAAATAAAAGAAAAAAACATTTGTCTTTTTATCTAAATCACATGCTTGAATTCTCTTGAAACAGCAAGGCTAAATTCTTTTTCTTTTCTTATCTTTTTTCTAAATAAAAAATATATTTTTTTAATAAGATTCATCAATTTAAAATTATATTAACAATTAAAATCTATTACTGTATAATATTTACCATCTCTTCGTAATCTCAAATATCTATACTTTCTTATACTTCTTCTCCCCAACGGGTCCATATCCCTAGCAACACGTCTAAATTCATTCATTCTACAGCTGTAGATGAGGTGGGTATAAATAAATACATGACATGTATATGTGCTAAAAACTTGAAATCATGAACAGTAGGGTGGGACTAAGGTGTCATTTAGCAGAAAGAAAGCTAACTGTTCCATCATATTTGTTTACGAGAGTTATAATTTAAGCCTTAATAAGTGCTATTGCCTCAGATGTACTCAGTCTTACTTGAAGTGTCAGTGAAGGGAGATCTGTTAGGAGATTGAACTAGCTGCTCTAGACTCTTACAGAGATACAAAACTAAAACAATAAGAAAGCTCACCACTAAGAATTCTGAATCGATAAAATCAACATCAAAGCCTTTTTTCAATTTACCAAAAAAAAAAACTTAAAAAAAAAATTACATATTCACCAAAGAAGGAAAAAAAAAATTAGAAAATTGCAATAAACGTATTATAAGTTGTACATGGCAAATCCACCATGAAGATAAGCGTGCCACAAATCTTTATCCCTTTGAGAGCAGAAATCCACTTACTTGGTCAAATTCCTAATTGTATTTAATGAGTAATTCCGTAGTATAAGAATATTATAAGTGAGATTAACCATATATAGAATTATATTAATATACTATATGACATAAATTAAAGCTTAAGAATCTGCATATCACTCCAATATAAGATTTATTATGCGCATCTGAAATGATGCTGAAATATAAATACCACTTAAAAAATAGTTAGAGATAAATGTTTTTAAGACACTACTAGTTTTCAAAATTTATTTTCTTGTTTCATTTACCTTTTTATTTTATTTTTGTCTACCTCTCGACATGTTATCTCTTCAATCACTTTCCATGTAATGATAACTTGGTCAATTGGACTAAAAAGAAAAAAGTATTATATAATTTATAGATATACTATTTTTTCCAAAGATATTTCATCAACGTAACTTAAAACTTTAACAAAGAATTTTACTTAGAATATCTTTAATAGAAAATGTTATAATAATATTTTTATTTTAAAATTTTAGTATTAAATTTTATTATCCAAAACAATATTGAATTATTCATGTTGAAAGTAAATACACTACTCTTAATAGGTCCTGTAAAAAAATACGATCGTACACAAATAACTATACAGTTTTATTTTAAAAAGTGGACCTAAAGGGTGGTCCCATCCAATTTTGTATGAAATTCTATCCTGTTTTGCATAGATTTTTTAAATAGCAATTATATTTTTTGTGTCAAATTTGACAAAATAAAATAACAATTGTCATTTTTTGATAGTAATATAGAAATTATACTGGTACAAAAATTAGATATTAATATCAAAATTTAGCTTTGTCACATATTTTTAACACCTTATTAAGATGCTTGATTGAAACTTTGAACACTATTAAGCAAGATATATAAAGTATGTAGAGCTTTAAATAATACAATTTAGAAACTAACATTACATAAGGGAGTGAGAATGCCAAAAACTTTACAAAATAAAAATGCAGTAGAAGCACACCAGTACTAATCATAGATTCACACTTTATAGGTGATAAGTCAGAATAAATTTCAACCTATTATACATTATAAATTATAAATTATGATAGATAACAATAATACGAAAGCTATAATAATTAATTTATATATATATATTGTCATATTCTTTATAAAAATTCACAACTTATAATAAAAATAATTATTCATTACTTTCGCCCTTGAGAAAAAAAAAGGGGCATAAATACAATGGTTCTCCATCATCAAACTTCAATACCACTTGTTCCCATACCTCTTTTTGACAGAATCAGTAGCTTTCTTCCAATTCATCAATTTCCTTGATAAACACTAATATATGTAGCTTTCAGAGAGGAAAGTCACCCACCCACTCCTACACAAAGTACTTACTTAAAAAATATGTAGTAGAAGTACATTTATTTTTTCAAAATGATATTTTTATTTACATTTATAGTTGACAAAGACATACAACCAATAATAACTAACTTTTAGTAACAGCTAATTAAATTATATACAATTCAAGAAATAAAAATTAAAAATGAAAAGATTACCAAACAGGTAAATTAACAAATTTTAATGTAACATATTATGAACATAATAAATGTATATATATAATTCACCAAAAAAAGAATATAACTTTTTCTTCTTTTTTTTTTTTTTTTTCCATGTAAATATTATGATTTTTATATAATAAGATACGGCAAAGAGCGGGGCTAACAGAAGTCAAAAGAGATGAGGTGGCCACACAATCCGGACAAAGGGGGACAACAGGATAAAGTCTTCTGTACGCACTTTGACCAATTTACCCTTTCCCCATCATCCATCCCCACGCGCTTCACACGCAGTGTCAGACCCTATCAAATGACACATACATCGTATTCACGTGGTCCTACCCACACCGCGACACATACCCAACACCCCCAGTACTACTCGTCTTCTAAGGGCGTGTTTGACACACCATGTTACATAGGATTAGACTATTTTTAATATTCCAGTTCAGCGTTTGTTTCGTCTAAATTGAACTTTAGACAGAATTTCAGGAGTACCAAATTTTTTTAAAACTTGTTCACTCTGTGTAATTAAATGAGTCGTTTCTCTATCCATTAATAAGATTTTAAACTGATAAAATTTACTTAAAATTCTTTTTAATTTTTTTTTAAAAAAAAGTTGAAATAATCCATAATTTTTCTTTAGATTATAAAAATTTGATCTCTCGGTCTCTCACCTTAGTACTGCCTTTTCTTTAAATTTCTCCTCCATCTCGTCGTTCATCTTCAGATTTCTCCGCACAATCATAAATTTTAAAAAATTTATGTTAAATCTTTACAATTGTTTTAATTTTATGCTCTTTTTATTGCTATGGTTCTTATATATTATTTATTATTTTAAGAGTATTTAAATCTAATAATTTTAAATTATATATAAAATTATAAATTAACCTATAAATTATAAAATTGTTAAAAAAATAATTAAAAATTACTCTTTATTTATGAACATTATATATTTTATAGCTATTTAGATTTTTTTTATAATTAAAAATTAAAATAAATAGCTGGGTAAGTACAAAAATAAATATATTTTAATTATTTATATAAACAAATAATTTTATACAGTTTTAAAATATACTATATTTCAAATAAATAAATAAATATATATATATCAGGATAAAATTAAATTATTTAATTTAAAATATATTAGTGTTATTTTCTTAAATTAAAATTAATTTATAAATTTACGCATAATTTAAAATTCAAGAGTATTAATGTAAAAAACCTGTGTGTGAATCTGTTTTAATTTTATGAATTAAAAGCCACTTGAATTGGCATACACGCTCTTTTTCTCGTTGTGGTTCTTACGTCTTGCTGTGGTTCTCACTCACTCTCTCTTCTCTATCCTCGAGATATATATAAAATCAAAAACCAATCTTCAATGGAAAAAAATAATTTTAAAGCCAAGAGAACGCACAGAAAATGAGCTTACCTTAATAGTTCAGTCGGTCACCGCCACGGCCACCGGAAACCGCGTCGACGATAGATGGCCTTAACCACCACGATCAACGACCTGCCGGATGTTATTCTATCCAATATCTTCGCTTTGATTTCCGACACCAGAGCGAGAAACTCGCTCTCTCTGGTTTGCTGGAAGTTCCGGTCTTTGGAGAGGTCTACGCGCTGCTCTCTGGTACTTCGTGGTAACGCGCGCGACCTCAGCCTGATCCCGAGGTGTTTCGGATCCGTCACCGACTTGGACCTCTCGCTCCTCTCGCCATGGGGCCACGCGCTGCTCTCGCCGTCAGCGTCGTCGCTAGATCCTGAACTCCTCGCTTGCCGGCTACGTAGCGCTTTCCCGAAGGTTACCTCCCTCACCGTCTATGCCCGATCGGCGTCGACTCTACAGGTATTGGCACCTCAATGGCCGGGATTGCGCCACGTGAAGCTGGTCCGGTGGCATCAACGTCCACAATCTCCCGCCGGAGCTGACTTCGTGCCTCTGATGGAGCATTGCCAGCGGCTAACCTCACTGGACCTATCGGAGTTCTACTACTGGACCGAAGACCTCCCTCCGATTATTCAAGCCTATCCAAACGTAGCCAAATCACTAACCAAGTTGGATCTGCTCACGACGTCGTTTTCCGAAGGGTTCAAGGACCACGAAATCTTAGCCATCACCGGGGCTTGTACGAACCTGAAACAGCTCTTTCTCGCCTGTATGTTCGATCCCCGATACATTGGGTTCGTCGGCGATGAGGTTCTCTTGGCCATAGCTTTGAATTGTCCAAACTTGAATGTTCTTCATCTTAACGACACGTCGTCTTTGTCCAATGCGAGAGAAGATCCAAACGACGTCGATGCGCATACAACGGAGGACGCGCGGATTAGTCGGGCGGCTTTGATAGATTTCTTCTCGGGCCTTCGGTTTCTGGAAGAGCTGGTTCTGGATGTTTGCAAGAACGTGAGGGACTGTGGGTTGGCTTTGGAAGTGCTTGGTTCGAGATGCCCGAGGCTGAGAGTGCTCAAGCTTGGGCATTTTCATGGCATGTGTTTGGCTATTGGGTCGCAGCTCGATGGCATTGCGTTGTGTCAAGGGCTCGAGTCGCTGTCGATCAAGAACTCGGCGGACTTGACTGACATGGGGTTGATAGAGATTGCCAGAGGGTGTTGTAGGCTGGTCAAGTTCCATGTCCATGGGTGCAAGGGGATCACCGCAAAGGGAATGAGCACGTTGGCTTGTTTGCTTCGAAGGACTCTCATTGATGTTAGGATCTCTGGCTGTGAGAACCTTGATGCTGCCGCGTCTTTGCGAGCTCTGGAGCCGATTCGAGACAGAATTCAGAGACTCCATATTGACTGCATATGGAATGATTTTGAGAACTTGGAGGAGGGTTCAATGGTGGTTCACAATTTTGATCTGAATGAATTGGATGATGGTGGCGTATCAACCAGCAGTGAGAATTTCATGGAGTTGTATGCGAATGATACTGAATATGAGCAGAGAAGCAAGAAGAAATGCAAGCACTGGTCAGACGCTGATTGTTCATACGCACAAAGCAATGGACACAGCTATGGTACTGGCAATGGCAATGGCTATGGCTATGGAAATGGGTCTTGGTGCAAGAGCTGGGACAAGCTGAAGTATCTCTCTCTTTGGATAGGCGTTGGAGAGCTTCTAACGCCATTGCCAATGGTGGGTCTGGAGGGTTGCCCAAACCTTGAGGAAATTCAAATAAAGGTTGAAGGAGATTGCAGAGGGAGACACAAACCCAAAGAGCAAGAATTTGGGTTGAGGTGCTTAAAACAACGTTATCCACAGCTCTCCAAAATGAAGTTGGATTGTGGTGATACAATAGGTTTTGCACTCACCGCACCATCTGGGCAGATGGATTTGAGCCTGTGGGAGAGGTTTTTCCTGCTTGGAATTAGGGATTTGAGACTCGATGAGCTTGATTACTGGCCACCACAGGACCGCGACGTCAACCAACGGAGCCTGTCGCTCCCGGCTGCCGGGTTGCTAGCCGAATGCAGATCATTGAGGAAGCTTTTCATCCACGGTACGGCTAATGAACATTTCTTGAACTTCCTTCTGAGGATTGATAACCTGAGAGACGTGCAGCTGAGGGAGGATTACTATCCTGCACCTGAGAATGATATGAGCACTGAAATGAGAGTGGATTCTTGTAGCCGTTTTGAAGATGCATTGAATAGGCGACCAATCCTTGATTGAAAAATAAGCAAAACAAACGGGAATAATAACATCATTTGGTTTTCTCTCTTTGTTTTTCTTCTTCTTTCTTTTTCTTCCTGGGTGAAAGGAGAGGGGGTTTCCTGGTTTTTTTGATCTTCCTGGGGTGAAAGGAGAGGGGGTTTCTTGGTTATTTTTATGTGGAACTCCAATAGTTGGAAAGAAATGAACCGAATCCAACTCTTTGCGCACAAAGATAAACAGAATTTTTTTTTTTTTTTGGGCTATGAATGCACAAAAAGTAGAGTTTTTAACTGCACCAGTGACGAGAAAGAAACTCAAAAGAACAATTTTTATGATTTTACAAATGATTGGAAAACTCATGACAGTATACAACTGAAGCCGAGAATACAGTGTAAAACCTCTACCCTTTTTTTTTCCCGTTTTCTATACACAAACGATTGCATCAGCAAAGAGCGTACTCGCAGTCAAGCAAGCGGGTAAGTATCTCCTCACAGTTTGGTCGTTCATGCTGTTCTGCCCAACAATCTGCAATCAAAGACCACGGCAAAAGTGAACATGAGCTTCTGAGTGACAATAAAAAAAAAATCAATAATATTTTCATTACCAACTTATTTAACCCCGCTGATTTTTTTTTGGTGAATTACCGACAAATGATGTTGGTAGTGTCCAATTGCGTTGCTTTGGGTTCACTTAGTTCTTTTAATTTGAGAAGTGCAAAAAGTTCATAAACAAGTTATATGAAAGCCAAAAATAGTTCTCAGAACTCTAACCTGAAATTAACCTGCCTAGTGGGCCTTCAGGAATCTCCAATCGGGATCCCTCATTAGCAACAGCATAGATTACCTGATTGGCAGAAATAAAAAAAGGCCAGCTTTAATACTAGAATAGGAAAATGTAATGAAAATTGGAAAAGTAAATAGATAGGATTTCTTGTGCTAGTATTACCCTCTCTGTTGGTACACCTTCCCATGGTCTACTTAGAGTGCAGAGCTCCCACATTATTACCCCGAGGCTAAAAATATCACATTTTTCAGTGAAGGGTTCGTTCCGAATAAGCTCTGGTGCCATCCATTCTGGAGTTCCTGCAGATGACGAGTCCCTTATGGGTGTCTCTGTCATTATTCTAGAGAGTCCAAAATCACAGACCTTGACTGTCCAATGCTTGTTGACGAGACAATTTGCACTTTTCAGGTCACGGTGAACTATCTTCATCCGGTGTATGCACATCAATCCCCTTTGCCAAACAAAAGATCAAATTAGTACTTGAGTTTACACATTTCAATACTTTCAATGTAAGCCCATGAAATCGAAATATAGTCTAAATATCAGTCTATGACTTGGATGATGAAAATAATTCTACACAAAGATTCAGTGGAAGATCATAGAATGCCAAGTACTTTTAGTTACATTTATGGTTTGGAAATAACTCCGTAGAGTTTCCTTCTACTGCAGCAAAAGAGCAGGTGTATCAGATGATCTCTATAACAGCGTCAAATCTATTTTTAGAATGTTTTCTGTAATCTAAAGATGCATGTATAAAAGAGACATACACATTTCAGTATTTTTTGCATTAGTTTGCAATTTCAATTATGAGATAAAATACACCCATTATGAAAAGGTCGTGTACAACTTGCTAGAGCTGAACCATCCTTAATTTCCAAAAGTTAAATCCTCATAATCAGAGGTATAACACTCCAGGCATGATGACTGTCATTAAGGAATCAATTTGTGAGTCGGGAAAGCTGAGTGTGAATCTTTCAGCAGCTAGTACAACTATTTTTTAATTTTGATTTGTATATTAAAAAAACAATTATATAGTAGAGAAAGTCACTTATTGATCATCAATTGTCAAAGCAACTGGTGTCATAGGGAGAGAGAGAGAGAGAGTGATCTAGCTCATCCCTTTCGGCCTTGAAGCAGCCAACTCTTAGCAATGCCTAAGAATAGGACAGAATCTAGTTCATCTCTCTCATGTCCTGATTTTGCAACATCATCACTGACAGAAGCCTTTAGATGTCTGAGATTATCTTTTCCACTGATTTTTATTCATATATCAAAGTACTTTTTGAATAGAGTTTGGCCAACACTGTGTTGATCACAAGAATTTTCTATTTCTATTCATTATCCTGAATATTTTTAATTCTGGTAGAGTGTCTATGGCTCCTACTCCAAACAGCCGCAATACATCTAATGACATGGTCATTCATCTTTGGTTTTGCACACCATTACAACTATCAAACATCCATTCATTTTGTCACACACAACTAACTAGAAAATATAAGATTCTTTCTACTAGAAGATACTTTCAAGTTGATCCGATATGTGAAAATTTCATTTTGTATTTCCTTTCCTTTTCTCGGTGGAATCCAAATACCAAACATAGGGTAACTGAATTCTACGTGAAAACAGTATCAAGTTCTAGGAATACATTACATATTCTTTAGACTGAGAAAGAGGAACAAAACACAAGTTATGGATAGACTGAACAGACCTGCAAATATCACGCAGCATTTTTAATCTCCTCCGCCAGCTAAGCTTCTTCTTCTGACCACTTAAATGAATCAAATAATACAAGGATCCCATCTCCATGTATTCAGTAATCATAGACAAGCGTGGAGGCTTGGTGCATGCACCCAGAAACAAAATAACTGCAGACAACAGGAATGCTCATTTCAACATTACTTGAAAAAGCAAAGGAAACTAGCTTGGCAACTACATATGATCAATTAGAGACCTAATATTTGAAATTTCAAGATTTGAATTAGAGTAGAAAAGAGGTAGTACCATTAGGATGTCGAAGTCGGCTGGATACCCACAAAAAAATATAAAAAGAGCAATAAATTAGAAGATTATATAACCAAAAGAAGTACCAAAGCCAAATACATTATAACAATGAATATAATAAAAACACAATCCAAATGTTATTGAGCCAATACCTAAGAATGGTTATCTCATTGCAGAAGTCTTCCATGTTTTCAGCAGTTAAATCTTGCTCCAAGAAAACCTTGATTGCTACTTCTGTTCCATTCCACATGCCGCGAAAAACTTCTCCGAAGAACCCTAAATATGGAAACATTTCAAAACTCAACCCAAAAACACACTCAATTACACAGCATGATTAAAAAGAGCAAATTAAATACTAGTTCACACATCAATTGCAAGGGAGAAACTACTTTTCCATACAAACTAAGCCTTCTCATAATTTCTTTAAGTCTGCCACAAGGACCCAATTATATCATATTATCTACCTTCAATACTTAGATATATAATTCCATCTCAATACTATATGTATTTCCTTTACAACAACCTTTTATGAGTCATTTACTTTTCACCAAGCTTACTCTCCTGTGCATTATCTTTCCAGTATGCTTAATCCTATGAAATTTTGATTTACCTTTCACATGCTTGTTATCAACATTCTTAGGAGTCTGTTTTTCCATTGAATTTCCAGTGAGGCATAGGTAACCCCCACAAAAAATTATTTCCCTCCTTTTATGTCTAGAAACCAACAATCCTTGGTCTCCCTCTTTTTATGTCTAGAAACCAACAACCCTTGGTCTGGATGACACTGGATTGAATCTGAACTATTGCAGTAGTGTTATGTTTTCAAAGTTTGAACTGAGATACAAGTTAACCAAAATATTTCTAAAATTTCGTGCCATTAAAACTGCACAAATATAAGCACTCAAATTACAATGCTGAATTGACAACCTGAAAGCATATACTTATATTGTTGTCCCACAGAAAGGGATAAGAGTTTTTAAATCTACAAAAACTGCAACAATACAGTGGAATTGAAAAAATATAAGGACCAAGGAAAAAATTGAAAGAAAAAGGTGACATTGAAAGCAAAAACACAGCAAAGAAAATTATGAAAGAGATTTTTACCTATACCAACCCGAGTTCCAACAGTCAACTCTGAGAAATCAATATTCCATTCTTGGTAAGGTAATATAGGTTTGTTATCAAATGAAGCAGATTCAAGAACTTTATTCCATGTTGAGACCAATTCATCAGTTCTCACAAATCCTGAAGGCCCAGTTCTCTCAGAAGTTTGACTCCTATAATCATGTGGCGATGAGGGTAATGAAATTGCCTTCTGAGAATTTATTTGATCCTGTAAGAAATGTGAAACAGACCAATCCATCAGATCATTTACTATGCCCATCAAGATGAGATTTGTTACAGGAACAATCATAAAGAACATGAATACGACAGAAAATAGGAGAAGGCAGATAAAAGTTTGACAGCCCCAAAAGAATAACATTGCGAAAAAGCTACCTTACTCTTAAACAGATATAACATTTTTTTTCTCTTGATCAATATTTTTCTCTTTTGGCAAGGTATATATAACTAAAGAGGATAAAACTCAAAAACAAAAACATATCTACCATGTTAAGCTTCCCAAACATTTAGCGATAACGCTACAAAAAATATAAGAAAAAACAAAAGAAACACACTTCCATATGAGTTAACAAATAAAAACACAGTTGAATTAACAAAAAATAAAAAATCCAAGTTTAATTACAGAAAATCATTTGACTAGAAAAGCCAAAAATGCAACTCTTTAATTAACACTGCTTTATTGATTCAACACCATTCTCCTAGATCAGTTAGCAAGTATACCAACGTGGATCAGGATATATACAAAGATGAAACTCGACCATAATAAAAGCATAAATCATTGAATCTCAACATAAGGATAATCAGAGAAAAATATTCAAAATATGGAGAATTTTTTTAATTCGATGCAGAAGAGAGAGACAATGTCAAAAAGTGAGCTCAGTCGTCCGCTATCAGAAGGAAATATACCTTTTTCTGTGGATTAGAGCTTCTATTCCCGTCACCTGCAGGATGGGAAAATGACCTATCATCGCCCTGCTCTCTCAAGAGCCGATTTTGCTTCAATGTTTCATTCATTGCCCTTACAGCCCTGTAATATTATTTAACCCTGAGTTACTGATTTATATAAGAATAGCTTTTGTCGAATAAAAATCGACATATCACTTAAAAATAAATCAGGCAAAAAATTAGCATATAGAGAGAAAATAAGAACCAACACTAACATATACTACATGCAAATAAATAAAAGAGGCCAGCTGCACTGGCTAACCCGGCTTCCAGACAATCATAGCTCAGTTCACTTGCTGAGCCTAGTTAAAACTACACACAGGTAGAGACTTGTTGAACTGATGTGAGAAAAGGATAACATTGGTTTATTTCCACGTGAAAATATCAAAGGGGCAAAATCAAAAAAGCACATGGTCAGCAGAAAACTGATACTAGTAATAGCCCAATTCTACAGGTCAAATAAGGGGCTGATGCTTGTACATTTTAAGTAGGTTTACAAGTCAGATATCTTTGTTTTTTTACCCCCTCTTTACATTACTAGGTTCTCTCCCTGCCTAAGATCTTCAGTTTGTGATTAACTTTCCCACTCATTCACAGACATTTGTTTCATGTTGAAGACGGCTAGTATTAACATTTTTAAAAATTCCAACTTGTAGTATCTATCAAAACAAAAGGATAGAAACGCAAAATTCTTCCCAAAGTAATTTAAAAAGAAAAAAGAGAGAGGGGTTAAAAAAAAATGAAATAACAAGAGAAAATAGGCTTGACACAACCAACAAATTGAAGGCCAATAACTCTAAAATAGGGGATAAAAGGTGACATTAAAATTCTGGAACTTGAATAAAGTAAATCACCTAAAAGTTTTCCCCTTAAATAAAGGGAAAATTATGAGTATGAAGACATAAGCACACACATACACATGAGAGAAAAACACACATACAAATGAGAGAGAGAGAGTACGAAGAAATTGTTAAAGTAGCACTGTTAATTACAAAAATGAGATAATTATCAATGAATGAGAAGCAGCTATTAACTTAACGAACAAGCATCAACCTTACGATATCGTCACCAATCTCTGGTGTAATGCTAATGCTCCTTCTTCTTAACCTGCGGGCCTCGGACGTTGAAGCACCGTCTGACCTATAGCTGCATTTTCAATTGAAGATAAAAGCAGATTTCGAGAACACATATAAGCAATGCTTTAACAAATATAAAGACTAAATATGGAATTAAAATCAGAGTCAAAACTAAAGAGAAATGCAAGACACTGAGGACTCTAAACAGACAATATACAAACAGATACAAGTTCAACCAGATCATCTTTTCATGCTAACAAGTAGGATTACAAAGTCATTTTATTTAAAAATATGTCAGCTGATATGGAAGCAGAAAAAACACAAAAGTGCAAGGAAGAGTTACTCAAAATATGTACTCTCAATACAGCCTCATTAATTCCGTGACTGTACACTACACCACTACACATTTATATAAAAGTTGCCACCTTAATGAGAGATTAAATTCAGCAACCATCTGTTAATTATCCTAGTTGTGCATCTTACAAAAATCTTAATCATCCAATGGTGCAGACCAATAAGAATAAAAGACTGTCCAAATTCGAAATAGATCAACAAAATAAATTAATAATGGTCTTTGATACAACTTGCATTATTGTAACATTTGCAGGTAAAATCTTGTTTTTAGGGCACTTAATTACGCTCTCTTTTTTAAACTCAGCTCTTTGACCATATAATTAGGGGTAGAGCTAGATTTCAGATGGAGAAGGGATGGGTGAAGACTGAGGCTATGTCTGGTAGGAAGGATGGAGAAGGGGAATGGAGTGGTGGGGGGAAGGGGTTGGTGAAAGGATGAAGTGGATTATATAAATCCCTCAAGTTGTTTGGTATGATGAGAAAGAAGGAAAGCACAAAAGATTTAGAGTGTAAATAAAAATTTGTTAGTTATAAAAGCTCCCCCTCCTCCAATCCATCCAATATTGGAGGGAGTGTTTTTGATTGATTATGATGGATTTGCCACTCATCAAATCCATCCATCCTCAAATCCACTCCCTCCATTAATCCCTTCTACCAACAACCCCACACCTCAAACCCCTCCCCGCAGCTCCCTCCCCCTCTACAACTCCCTCCTATCAAACAAGGGCTGAAGCTCATTAATGAAAAGAAAATTAAAAAATGCCAATAACCAATAAGGTGGTGATGGTGTTCGGTCTGGCAGTGTGGTTGGTTTTTCATACTATACTACTGTCGGCACCAAGCTGAAACTATCAGATCAAAGGAAGAGAACTTCAATTTTCTCATCCTCCTATGCGTTCTAACTAGTTGGAGCCTTTTTGGCCTAATCACGCAAACAGCAGCTAATTATTGGATTTTAAGCTTGATTTAATTTTAGAGGTAATGTTTTGGGCATAGTAGCTAAATATAATGTAAAAACCCCACCCAGGAAAGAAAAAGTGGGGTGAGTGGAAGATATTCAACATGAGCATTAAAACTATTAGTTTGATACTACATGTCCCAGTGATGACTTCCGAATCCCATCCCAATCTTGTAAAGCACAAATTATGAAAGGATCCAAATATTTTGTTAATTACGGATGGAGTAACATCTGGATAAAGTTTAACATCCATCAACTTAAGTTTGTTAGCTATGATCTCATTCTAAACATTCCAAGCAAAGGAAAGAGCAAGGTAATTTATGCCAACATAATCTCAAAGTTCAGTTTTTCATATATTAAAAAGGGAATAAGGGAATATAACAGGATCAACTGCAATAAAAACCTTGATGTAGATATGTCATCAGCATACTCTTTTCTATCACCACTAAGCATGGACCGTCCACGGGCTCGTAATGAAGGATGCTCTGGACTGCAATACAAAAAAAATTGAGGGGAAAAAAGGTTAAGACTGCGAATATGAGCATATTATTGCTTGATTCAAATATTAAGCCATTCTAAACCAATTTTAGTTATCCTTGACAATAAATTGAAGACAAGTTATGGCCCAAAATCATAACTAAGAGTATGTGTGCCCAGCAAAGAGGGAAGAAGGTCCATAGATATGAACATACTACCATATGTCAGTAAGCAATCAGTCATCTGTCAGAAAAGTGCAAAATCTAGAAGTTCAAGAATAATATTATCCAGTGAAGGAGACTTTAACACTTAATACAGATCATTTACTTGAAAAAAAAGCCACGCCTTTCAGTAATAAAAAAAAATGAAAAGAAAAGAGATGTTTAAGTCCATGCATAATTTGTATAATGAATTATGCATGTCCTTTCTCAATCATGCACTTGGAGTTTACCACCAAACTGCAGATATAGGACTAGTCATAATAAGAAAACTTTTTTCCTCAGCTTCAATAATCTAGACTATTTTTAAAAATAAGAACATATTAACTACACCAGAAACCCAAATGTAGGTTCTCTTCTGAATCGAACAGCAAAATGTGTGTTGACTGTTATCACAGTATATACCATCCTTCAATCATAATTTAACTTATTTAAATATTTTGATCAGTATTATTGTTCAATCAGAAAGACTTCAATATTTCCACCAAATAAAAAGAAAGACTTTTACATGCCTGCATTACTGCACTATTTCTCACCACAATAAGATTCTAAGGCTATAGTCACTAGTCTATTGCCCATCCATAAATTTCAATCAATTAAAAGAAAAAAAAAAAAAAAAGCCAAGTGCAAATAGTTAACCAAGATTCTCTAGCAGGTAAAAATAATTACTGTTCCATCTGAAGTTCATGTATTATAAAAACCCCAGTTTTAAAACAATGGACTAACAGTCTTTCCACTGTCTTTTTTGGCCACATATTTGATTCTCCCTGGTGCCCGATATTGATATTTTCCTAACCATTGGCCTTAATAGCTGAAATGTACCTCACTCTTTTATTGTGGGAGGAGATCCTGAATTTGACTCCTAATCAAGTAGGCGGTTGAACACTTGAAAAGTTGAAGATGGGTTGAAGGGAATGAAGGTTACCCCTCACTGTGTATCCCAGTCACCGGGCAAGAAAAATTAAAATAAAATAAATAAATAAAATCATATATACTCCTTACTTTCCCTTAAAACAATAACATAGCAAACTGTATTCCAACTAAAACAAAAGTAACTGTAGCCTTCTAAGATCATGTGTAAATAGCTAGAACAAGGATCACTTTGGGAAAAAAAAAACCTTGAAACTAGCATGCTTAGTCTTTGGCTAAATACATATTATAATTCAATGTCTAAATACATATCAACAGAAACAAAACAGAAAAATGATAAAAAACTAACCTTGAACTAGCAGTCCGCTGTTCAGCAATCACCTTCCTTCGACTACGCCGGCAAAATGTATTTGCAATGTTGGGTTCACTATGGGATATACTGAGAAATTGAACAAATAAATTCAACCTCAACATCTCAGATATTCTTTGGAGATCTAAATCATATAGATGTGAGAAAACATTAAAGGAATGGAAAAAAGAAAAAAGGAGAGTATAGAGGTCATTGCAAAATCAATTTTATATACTAAAATTTGTAGTTGACAAGAGAAGTAATATAAATTACCTTAATTTCCTGTCAACAGAGGTAGTCGATCGCAACATCATATTTCGTAATGAAGGACCAGGTACATTTGAGTCAAACCTTCGGAACTGAAGGTTCTCATCTTTTTCAGCACTGATGCCATAATTAATAGAGAGAAGAATGAATAATTTCCTATAGCAAACTTTATGAAGCAAATGCCAACCAAAAACTATGGGCTCAAATGCATCAAAATAGGAAAGTTATATGCAGGTTCAGCACGTGCAAATGGCATTAGCTAACCTGTCAGGATCCATTCTCTCTGAAAACCCATATAAAGGACTGTTTGGTTCTAGTGGTGAATCACATGAATCATTTTCTGCAGAATCACTCTCCCCTGCTGCAGAAATATGACTCATGAAAATTGCCTTGGTTGATCGAGGGAACAACTGGCCTGGAAACCGCATAAGATCAACCAAGAACTCAACAGAATTCAATACAACTATCACAGACATATGTTTATATGAGTCCACACATTCAATAGCCCCATCACTAGGCAAACCCTGACCAAAACACAGACCATATATTAGCTGCAGTTATCAGCAATTAAAACAGATCCTTTACAATTTTCTTTCAATTCAACTAAAACTCTCACAATAACTGTAAGAAAGAGACCAATGAAATAAATGGATCAAACAAAGCAGTTTGCTTCATTCAAGGAAGCTAGATCTTACCACCATGAGCCTACTTTCAAGACCTACAGCATCTGCCAAGACTTTAAACAAGATTGATCTAGGACGGCATGAACCATGCCTTATTTGCCCAAGCAACTGCAGACCTCGATTCTCAAAAATATTGGAGGTTTCTTCTAGTGCAGCTTTTGCTGGACTTTCTAAATTTGGCCTTTTATAGAAATCAGAAACCTATGTAAGAAGTGGTGTGAAAGTAAAGTTAGAAGTTTTTTCAAATAATATTTAAAAAACGAATCAATTAAAGAAACCAGAATATAATAAAATACTTTACTTCAAGTAAATGACGACATACAAATGGCACTAGAATCTAAACTTGATAATCTTTTCTGTACATTACAGGCTGAAAAGTGTTACTTTTTATACAGTCAATAATCAATATACCAGCAGATAAATTATTGAAAAGGAAAAATTCAAATATAATCAGTACACCAATAGATAAATTAGTCTTAAATCAGTAACAAGATCCATAGTTGGTAATGCCAACATGGCATCATATCCAGCTTATCATTTGAAAACATCATAGACTAATGAAGTGCTTGGCAGTTGGAATTATGAGCAAGGAAATATAAGACAAGGCTTCCGAATGCAAATACTAATAAATTCTCACCAATCCTGCAATCTTTTTAATCATTGCAGCAGGATTTGAGTTCAATCCTTTCACTAGTGCCGAAATCAATTGCTTCAGCATGGACAACTTTTTGTCTTTAGCACTATCTACAAGAATGATATCAGATTTAAAACCTTCTCCCCCCAAAGCATGAAGCTCATCAAGAGTGGGGATATCATCAAAAATCTCCTTGAGCCTTTTCTCCTGTACATAGTAGCATAAGCTCAACTTAATTAAAATAACATATTTTTTCTAAAATAACATATGTCCAGAAAAAATAATAATAATAATAATACTAACCAAAACAGAAACAAATAATATAATAAAAAAAATATAAAACAAAGCAAATATTACTAGTAAGAAGATGTCACCCTGACCGTGGAACTAGATAGACTGAATTGAGAAAGGTTTCAGAGACATCTCAAAGAAAACACAAACCCCCATGAGGAGGATGTCCAAGTCAGTCTTCCTTGGTAATGAAAAAATAACTCTTATAAGTTTCAATGATACAGTAGCGAAAGACCCTTGCCATCTCAAGAGAATATTATGACAGTCTCTTGGACAAGAGGTACTTCCTAATATAAACAACGAACTTTCAGTGGCAATTGTTTCTTGTTTAAGTCAATGGAACCATAAAAGAGAAGAAATTAGAGGAATGGATTGTTCAATTTCTATTTCACATTCTATAGAAAAGCAGATTTTGCATTTCTATTTACAACTCTTTTGATCACTATACTTTATCTAGGTACAAAACATTTTTTTCATTACTTTTTTGAGTACTATATTAATATATAAAAATTAATAATGACTTATGATATACGTTCTAAATTTTATTATCATTTTCAAGTTACTTTTGTGGAATTAGAATGAGAAGAAAATAAATGTCAAACTGTTTCTTGGAAATTGCATAGGAACTAGGGGGGATGGGGGAAGAGGGGAAATCCATCCATCTGATGGAAACATCATTTATCAATCCAGAAGGAATCCAGCCCCAGCAATAATAAAAAAAGGATGTAAACCAGGAAAATACAAAGGTAATTAATCTAAGCCAACAGAAGACAACCAATTCTCACCGGAACAACAGAATAGAAACCATTTGGAATTGGTTCAGAAAGCATTCCAGTGTGCCAGAGAATTTGTGATGCTTTCTGAGGTGACAACACATCTTGCTCTGAACATCTGGGTGATTCTGTGCTGCTTACTGTCTCATCTTGAGAACCCAATGAAACAGATCCAAATCTTTCCATAAAATCTGAAGGCCAGCATGAAGCACTAGGAGGCACCTGCTCTGCTGGCCCTGCATCATCTCGTGTCTCCTCCATGTCTTTAGATATATGGAATGCAAAACCATTTCGCCCCCCCTTCTCACCCCATAAAATGATCAATCTACGCGAAGTCCTTAGTCCAAAAAGTAATGGATGAAAACTTTAATAATACTTTCTTCAAAGCTGGAGGCCATATGACCTGAAAATGGGTCAAATTAATATTTCCCACCAAAACCTCAGGACATCAATTGCATGGCAAAGAGTATAATGAGGTTAGAAGACTCAGAACAAAGTTATCATTCTGATAAAAATAGGCACAGAGAGTAAATCAACAATACAAGTCCAGAAAATATCAGATATACAAAACAACTACTCTTCAAAGACATTCCAAACCCTTATCATCAACATATTCCATAAGCCAACACCATCCCTCTACAAAATTAGCAAGGACATTGAGGTTTGATTCCTCATTATCACTAAATTTTTTACATTAAAAATTGATAGAAATTAAGGAAATGAGGATGTTGATTTAATCTCTGGTTTTGCTTCTTACCACTAGTAAGAATCCATATTCAATTACTATAATATACTAATACTTCATTATAAGCTTTTTATATGCATCTAGCAAACAATCCTTCACCCAACATGCTACATTCCACCAATGCACACCATACAGTTCAAAGTTGCCATGTACAAATAATTTACAAATAACAATCTATGTCCCTAACGATACTTTTGAAATTTTCAATTAAAGTTCCCATATTCAACATTGTTTTTGCCTTACTTTCCAATTCAACAGGAATGCTAATCAACTTCCAATATAACTAGCCATTCAATTGCCTTGGCACTTAACAACAATAGAAAACATTTACGAAAAGCAAAAGGAAAAAACTTAGCAACATTAAATGCATTCAATGTTACATCAATATCTCTAGCTTATCACTTCTTCTTCTTCTTTTCTTTTTTTTCTTTTTGTGTAAATCCTCATTTTTCTTGAAAAGGTAAAATAAAATACAATCATCCCTCCTCATTAACCACTTGCATTCTTTCAGCTAACACTCCTCATGTTTCCTGTCACCAAAGCCAGAACAAGTTTAAATGCATAGCAGCATAAGAACTCTCTTATTATCCAACAAGAAATCTATTACATGTTTTTTGCTCGCCTGTGGCAATGTTCTTACATTGCAAGCCATAAAACCTCTTCAATAAGCTCTAGAACTTTGTGAACACCAATATGTAGAAAAATTCAACTTTTGCAATCACCACATGTGATAATCTTAACTTATCTCAAATACTCCAACAGATGCACATAATTCTCAACTTAGTGTCACACATGATCCAGATATTTACTGCAACATAATGCATCAGATAATAGAAAAGATCATTTAGATTCGAATTCCAAGATCTCAGGACAAAACCATCGCTACCAAAAGAGCCATACTTACATAGATGTTCACCTCAGTCACTCCAAATCGCAAACAAATTTACACTTCAACCCCACATTTTTATGCAAAACCTAAATCAAGCTTCACTACCCAATGCTACAAACACTGAAATTAGCGATTTCCCTACACCACTCGCATTACAATACCATGCGCCAATTCAGTGCTCCCTCATCGAAATTAACTAAATTCAAACAGAGAAATACGAAACCAAAACAACGATCCACAGAAATTAAGAAAATTTTAAACAAAAAAGAAGCATTTTACCACCAGCAGATCCAAGCATTTCAAATCCAATCTCCTGTCATACAATAACATTACAATCCCAATTCGTTCGCATCCGAAGCCTCATATCCTACATCAAACCCTCACCGATTCCAAGATAGATAAGCAAAAAAACACAAGTATAATACTTACGTATGCGTAAATATATAGAGAGAGAGGAAGAGAGCGAGAGACGAACAGAGAGAGTGTGATGGGAAATATGAAATATGCGAGATAGAAAACCTATATATTGTGCATATATATATATTTATATATTGAGAGAGAGGGATGGAAACGAGGAAATGAGAGAAAGAGAAAGAGAGAGGGAGATGGATTTGATTTTCGGAATTTTATTTTTTTTATTTTTTTATTTTGGTTTTTTGGAATTGATATAATTGATCGATGAAGAAAGTGATGGGCTTTTCACAGAGAGCGAGAGGGCGGGCGAAGAAGAGAGAGAGCGGAGAGCGAGGAGGTAAGTCACGTGCAGAGCGAGGGGGCTGAGGGATCTGGGGACCTCTCCCCGACAGCCAGCTGGCACGGGGTGGCTCACCAACATCCACACCTTTGTCCGCGTGAAACACCCTCTCTTTTTCTTTATTTTTTATTTTTTAAATTCTCTCATTAATAAAAAACATTAACAAATATTGAAATTACATCAACACCAGCAATCACTCTTTCCTTTTTCACATAATTTATTTTGAAAATTTCACATGTAAATTCTCATATTTTTATATGAATTACAGTTAATTATTAACTGCTATTGAATTTACATGTAAAAATCTCAAAAAAAAATAAAAATAAATAAATAGAAAAGGGAATAGGACTGAAGCGAAATTCAGAAATATAAGAAGTTTTTTTTTTGGGCAATTTCAAAAAAAGAAAAAGAAGAAGATATTTTTGCACAAAATAGAAGGATATTACTGTAATTTTCACACAACAACGATGATTTAATAAGGGGTGGTGTAAATGGCTAAACAACAACCGCAACCAAACAAGACAGCCCAGAGCCAGTTGATTAGTACAGACGGTACAGGATTGGTGGACCAAACAAAGTCAATGGGCTTTTGATAAACACCTGTTTTAATTATGCCAAACGTGTGTATTTTTGCAATTTTCAGATATTTTCCAAAGTTTACCAAAAAAACTGTATTATTCTGATAATTAGGGAATCTAATTTCTCTTCTTCTTTTTTTCTTTTAAATAAAAAATATATATATATACATGTCTATGTTTGGTTCACATGAAAAGGTTATTTACATGATAAGGTTACATGAATATACTATATGTGAATTAAGAATATATATATATATGTATGAATTTGTATTAAATGAGGTTGTGGACATGGAATTTAATACGTTGGCTGTGTTTTGAATGAGCTTTAACGGCTAATTTATTAATTATATTTAGTAAGCTAAATAGATTGACACATGGAGTAACCAGAAAACATTTGGAATTAAAATCAGATGTGACATGAAAAAAGGTTAGTATGTCACACATGGAAAATGTTGTGCGATGCCAGGCTGATGCAATGTCTATAAAAGCTTTGACATTTATAATAAGCTTTTCTGTCTTTAACGGGAAAAATGTTAAAGCCAACTTTTATTATTCTTATCTAGTATTCATTAGCTTATTAAGCTGAACTTTATCGTACCTAATTTTGTATTTTTCAAATGTAATTATAATTCAAATTGATAAAAGGGTACATTTCAAAAAAGCCCATGTATTTTGACTTTTTTCATAAATACCATCCTATTTATGAAAATTACATTATAGCTCTCTGTGTTTCATTTATATTTCAATTTAACAAAATTTTGTTAGTCAAATGTTAGTTTAGCATATATATTTTTAAAAAATGACCCTTTTAAGCCTTTTAACATATGTATATTTATAATAAATGAAAATCACTTCGATCTTGTATCTTACATTAAAACATGCAATAATTTATTACAAAAGTTGAGAGAAAATATTGTTTTTTTGTCCAAATCTCAACACGAAAAAATATGAAGAAGTCTTATTTTTTATGGTTTGAAATTTGAATTATAAAATATATATATATATATGAGGAAAATAAACTTTATATAATACAGAAATGCAAATTATTCCAAGCATATAGCAAAATAAACAATAATTAACCTCAACGAGCAAAACAAATTATGATTTATTGGACTTTTAGGCATACATGTAAAAAATAAAATAAAACCTCGACTATAACCCATAGAACTAGTAGATAGTATTCAAGATGAAGTAAAAACCAGCTAATCAAGGACCATAATGATCACTTTATTATAGACTACTATTGTACGTATTAAGTCAATCGTAGTTCTCTTGAGTGGATTTCATGGACTTGATAAGAAGTTAAATGATGATGTGGAAAATTAGATGGAAATTATTGAATTAATTATATTTACTTAATGAGGTGTCAAATTTGTATATGTTAGGTTTTAAATAGGTGATTGTGATTGAAAGGCAAAGAAAAATAAAGAGAGAGGAAAATAATAAAAGAATTCATAAACTTTATATGTATATATAAATATTTTAAACTCCGGATGGGGATGTTCTTGGAGCCCATTTATAAATTTTTTTATAGCTTAATTTATTGTTTTTATCAATATTTAATATAGTTTTAGATATATAAACATAATTTTAATATTTAAAATTTTAAAAAATTAAAATGTCTTTTTATACTTTTAATTTAATTTTTAATTATTAAGTTGAAAAAATCTATATTAATTTTTATATTTTTATATTATTTTTATTTATGCAATAAATCTAAAATTATATTGCATGTCAAATAAAAATAAAAAGATAAAAAATAACTAAATTAAACTAAAAGAAAATCCAAATGTGAGCTCTATATAATCTCTATCTGTCAGAGTTCATAGCATTATATATATATATGTCAGATTTGTGCTCTTATACATGTTTTGCAACAATAACAGTATTACAGTAGAACCTCTCTATAGTGATATTCTATATAAAAATAACATCTACGTACTAATAAAAAATTATGATCCCAATTTGGGCCAATTAAAAATTGGAATAAACTCCACATTATAATAAGTTATAAATTTTATAGGTCCCATCTTAAAAAATTTACCTCTACATAATTATAATAATTATATATATTACAAAAATATATACTTTATTACATTAAAGGTTTAAAATGAAATAAAATATTTATCTAAAATTGCTTGGGATAATGATTTAAGTTTTACAGTTGCTATTGTTTATTTGAATTTGTTGGTACATAATATAATATGAGCACCTTCTTGTTGAAACTAAAATATTTATAACTTCTTGAGTATGTTATATTAATTAATTATATTATATATTTTACTTCTATACAACTTACACTAATAATTACAAGTAAAAAAAAATTTAACTATAGTTCTATTGAGTTATAACCTCTTTATAGTAATAAAATTTATTTGACCCAATAACATAATTATATAGAGGTTTTACTGTAATTGTTGAAGATTTTAGCACCTGGGGGTGTGGCTTAGTGGAAAAGAAGTCGACCGTTCCATCACACTCGTTTGCGAAAGTTGTGGTTAGAGTCTTAACAAACTCCACTATTATCTCAGGTGTACTCAGTCTTGATGCGTAAGGTGGAGGGAGATCTCTTAGGAGTGTGAACCAGCTGCTTTAGACTCTGAAAATGCTGTAAAGCTGGAGCAGCAATAAGACCTTATCCACTAACAGAATCCTATGCTAATGAGATCCACATCGAGATTCTTTTTCATTTAAAAAAAAATTACTGAAGATTTTTAACAAAAAAAAAATTCATTGCTGAAGAATGACCCAAAACTTCTGATGAATTTTCCAAATATTTAAACAGCTATCCATTTTTATTTTTAATTTTATAAATAATTATACTACTAATCCAGTACAATTTATTTTTTTTACATAAAAAAAAATTATATGTATGTGCAAAACCATTAAATATTAACGGAGTTAAGAATTTTGAAAAAAATAAATAAAATTAATGTCTCTTAACACTAATCCTTTGGAACAATACTCCGACATAAAGGATAATTATTAAACGCAAATAACAGTGATAATACATGAAGATGTCAGTCCCCCATCAATAACTGGCTCTATTAAAGTAGTAAAGTAAACGTACACAGCAGGTTTACATGGGAGACTGGTACGATAAAAGATGTCAATCACCCATCAAAATCCATATGCTTTTTCCATTTTTTTTTTAAAAATTTTTGGAGCGTGAATGTGAATGAAAACAACTGCATTATATAAATAATATTATTTGTTGAATAAATTTCTTAAATTTATCCTTAACAATATTAAAATTGTACAAATATTATTATAAAATGTTAAAAAATTAACAGTTTTATTTGATTGATAAAATATTTATTTTCTTAAATGCAAATGTAATAGTAATAAATGATTTATATATCAAATAGTTTAAAAAATATTCAAAATGAATCAAGACGTTGATGAGCTTAGAAATAATACAGGACACCATAAAAATATATAAATTAATATTTTTAAAAGTACATATGGATCAATTAAAAAATAATACATGACACTATAAATATATATTATTTATTAATTAAATAAATTTTTTTCTTTTCATTCGCTGCTCTCTTTTTTTTCTCTGTCTTCGTTCTTCTTTATTTTTTTGTTCCCTTCCTCTATTATTTTTTCCTCCGTTCTTTGCCACCATTGTAATTTTTGAATTCTCTCTTTTATTTATAATACCTCCTACTAGGGGTGTGCATCGGTCGATTTTGATCGGTGTCGGTTTTTTAATCAAAATTTTACAGTCGGTCGGTTTTTTTAACCGAGTTTTTTTTTACCAACATAACCGACCGTAACCCGAAGCGGTTTTCGGTCGATTACGGTCGGTTTTTATTATATATATATTTATAAAAATTAATAGAATACAATATAAAAATATATATAATAAATACAATAAATATAAATAAGTAAGATAAATAATCTAAAATTAAATAAAAATTTAAATATATTATAGTAAAAAATAAAAATAAAATATTTTTTTTATATAAGTTAACTTAATTTATTTATAATAAAATAAAAAATAAAAATAAAAATTTTGGTGGTTTTTTGCTACGGTTTTGAAAATCTGACCAAACCGATAGTATAATATATGACGATTTAACCGGCCGTCACGGATTACCAAAAATTTGGTTTTTTCACGGTCGGTCAAGTCGGTTACCGCGGTTTTTGGTTTTTTTGAACACCCTTACCTCCTACTACTAGTTTTAGAGAGAGAGAGGGCTAAATTTTCTCTCTTTTATTCGTAATAGCTCTTAATAATACTCGTTTTAGAGAGAGAGAGGGGCAAAGGGCTAAATTGTCTATTTGTCTGAGACGGATAGATAATAATAAGTAGATGTTGTGTAGCCTAGAAATAAAAACTTAAGAGAGAGATGACAGGGTTTGAAACCGACAGTGCTCCGAGATGTAGCAAAAGCAAATCTAAAAGCTCCATCAGGAAGAGAAGCGTGAATTGGAGGTCAAATCCCAGAGCCAAACCACCGCCTCTACCTATACCGCTGACACAGCAACTACCAATTCAAATCCCTCTGCAGCTGCCACCACATCTACGACATCGTCAATGCATATGAAAAAAATGCGAAAATACATTTTCTTTTTCTTTTTCCAGGTTTTCTTGAATGTTATATATATGTTTCTTTTGAAAAAAAATTAATCTTTATCTTCCCCTCGTTATTTTTGCATAGGAAGTCAAGCTCAAGTGAGCAAATCGATTATTTTTTTAAAGATTTGCTTTCCCAGCCTCAGCCTCGCCATATCTAAATCTCCACGTTGTACCCACCCAACCAAAAATCATACCCACCAACTCCTAAAGACAGCCCCAATTCAGAAAAGATAATGGGGGAAGAGAGAGATAATTAATTTTTTTATTTATTTTTAAATATAAAAAAATGGGTATATGATTGATATGCTCTTTGACTATTAAAGTTAGGTCACGTTTGCTACAGGACTATACTATATTATTAATTAATATCCGAACTGAAATACTCTTATCTGAATTAAACTGCATAAATTAGTATTGTACCGTATTTGATAAAGTTTCGGACTAAAAATTTAAATAATTATATTATATTTAATGCACATCATACTAGACTATTTCTTTTATTATTTAACATATATAGTATTATAATATTATTTAAAATTTACATTATATTAGATAAAAAACTTAATTTTAATATTTTCCTTTAAAATAAAATATTAATATTTTATTTTAAAAAATTACATAATATTTATAAATAAAAGATATTTAAATTTTAATAGTTATTTATATCAATAATTTAAATTGGTATAATAAATTCAACATATAACATTTAAATTAAATATTGAAAGAACATCGTATTATTCTAACCTGTATATTTGAGTGGGTTAGAATAATACGATAAATATCGTATTAAAAAGAATTTTGGATAATTCTGACCCAGTACGAAACGCTACACCAAACACCGTACTAGAACTATATAGTATACAATTCAGTACAATACGATGTATCAAAGAAAGCCTTAACGGATTCTAATTGACGGTAAGTATGGTTATAAGCAAAAAAATAATATTGTGAGGGCCTATTTATGCCAAATTTCAGTGAGATCAATGTTATTAACTCTTATTTGTCAGGAAAAAACCAGATGCTTTTCATGTTTTATATGAGAAAATGACCGACGGTGAACAGGGAATGGGGGCAGCTTTTGTTTTGCTGCAAAAAAAAAGAACTACCAAATGGAACTCTCACTACTAACCCAGATGTTTGTTTTTTCCTTTGTCTAATTTTGCTTTCCATGCCAAAAGGCCCAATGGGCCAAGATCTTGAAAAGGATGTTGAAAAAATAAAATAAAAAGTTAATTTCAAATTTTTATTATTAATCACCAATTTTGAGTGCAAAAAAATTGACAATTGGGTTGGGTTTGACTCGAACAGACACACCAAGTCGAAATCCTTGACTTGCTTACATCGTTCGCACTCTATGCATTTAGGTTTTAACGCCACCAATTGTCTTGGGACTCAAATTCACATTAAGGAGAGCAAGCGAGCACTTACATGGTTTTGTATCACTAAACCATAACAATTATTAGTGAACATTGGACAATTTCATAATTAATTTGTTTTTCTGCACCACTGTATCCTAAAATTTTCCCATTGTTGTGCTTTAGCCTTTGATTTATTTATTTATTTTTTATCGTAACTTTATTAACTTCATAATTGATGTAATAATAGTCTACATTTTTAACATCATCAATATATAACAGTTTGACAAGGAATAAAGTGTGATAATAAGAAAAATTTAGAGGATACTGGTACGAAAATATCCTAGTTAATATATAAGAAGTATATACAAGTGGTGCATGAAATAAGAAATTAAAAAAAGGAAAATTAAAAAAAGAAAAACAAGTAGCCCACAAAATATATATATATTTATATGGTTCTAAAATCAACAAACTATTAATAAATGTTATATTTAAAATGGAAAACTTAGTTTTTGTTTTACTTCACGACCAAACAAATAAAAAAAAAGTTTTTTTTTTTGAACTTACTATATATATTTATTGGACAAAATAAAATATAAACTTTATATATGGGAGGTTCCGGAGACGCTTTGCTTGATTGCTAATTTGGTAGTATGAGATTCAGGGGAGTTTTCATGGACCTGGAATTCCTAACTTGAAGTACTTTTGTTGAAATTCATGGTGTACACCGACACAATACAGATGAAACATCCTTATTATAAAACATTAATATATAAAATAATGTCCCATTTGTCCCATCACGCTTACCTAAACATATATCTCGAAAATAAGTGGTCCAAACTTTAATCAACTCTACCACTAGTAGTATATAAATGTATATATATATATATATATATATATATATATATATATATATGATTGTAAAATAATATACAATAATATACCTCTTTTCTAGGGTCCTTTTACTGTACAGAATACTGTATACTATTTTTTATTATTTTCTATCAGTTTTAAGTTTTTGATATATAATAATGTCAAACATAATTAAAGTTTTTGAAAAAAATAAAAATATAAAAAAGAGAGAGAGAAGAAAATAGAAAAAAAAAAAAAAAAGCGCTGGCACAATGTCTTAACTTTGGACACCATTTATTTTACGTGCGAACCTCATTAAAGCATGCAAGCATTCATATTGAAGTTTGGTCAGAGGAATGCCCTGTGTAGCTTTTATATGTAATCTTCGAATGATATTGCTCATTTTCGTCTTTAATGAAGATTTAAATTTTATGTTTTTATTTAAAAAAAAAACACTCATATTAGACATTTAAAATGAAATTTGTCTTTTCCCATTTATTTTTAAATGGTAAAATGTGTGTTTTGACTTTGAAAGTTTGAAGTCTTGATACATACCTTCACTTTAATATTCCGTTTCAAATAGCTCTCACACCAAAAAATAAAAAAAAATAATAAAAATAATAAATAAAAATAATTTGAATTACCTAATTATCTTTTTCTTTTTCTAGAAAATGAATTACCCAAGTTAAAAACAATAAATACAGTTGGACGAAAATTTACTTACCATACTTCCGCTATGTATCACCAATAAAGCTAAATATGGAAACTTCTATGGTAATTATGGTAATTGGTGATTAATTATCAAGAACATTTTTTTATTCTATCTGGAAGCTAATAAATTTGCCCCACGTCAATAACCATTAGCGTTTTTGAAAATTTTACTAGCCGTTTGCAAGCATCTTGAAAAGGACGGCAATGGAGTAAGTGGAATTTATACATGAGTGATGAGACATGTATGTTATACTCACAATGCCAAATGATTATGATTTGACGCACACTAATTGCCATCTAATCATTGTGATTTTCCGGGAAGAAAAAATGAACGACGGTAACAAAATCAAAGTGATTCGTGCTGTGTTAGAATCTGATTAGTGCAATGATTATAGCCATTTTTAAATTATTTTTGAAAGATTTGAGATTTCTTTTTTTTATTATTATTTAAATCAAATTGAGACTTTAAATGGTTAAAAGGGTTGTGAACATATGAATTATTTATTTATTTTTAAAGTAACTTCTTCAATATCGAATAAAAGTCAGTTTCACACTTTTTTTTTAGAAAAAGGAATATATTGCATAATTATTACCTATATAATTCATTTATATAGGTAATAAGTGATTCGGTAGGAAGGGTAAGTAATAATTACGCTACGTATGTTTCAACACAAATTTATTTTTAGTTATTCTTAATCTGATTAATAGTTTAAAAAAAAAAAAAAAAGCTTTGTGATATTTTATTTTTTCGAAAAAAACAAGTGAAAAAAAATGAGCATGCATGTCACACATACATACATGCATGCATACGTCACTTTGAATAAGAAGTTAAGAACCCACATGCATGCCAGCAATTTACAACATAAAGAAGTTGGAAATCTATATATTCAACTAAAGGATCTTGGATGATGTATATTGGCCATATCATATACTAGTATACAAATACAATTTACAGAGTAATTATGGAGGAATTATTAATTATTGCTTATATACACTAAACACATTTCATTATATAATTAAGGAATCTATACTTTCCCACTGGAGCGTTCAAAGTGAGGACAAAGCTTTTTGGTATAGAATTTATGCATTTTGGTTCCTAGCAAAGGAATTTATGCACCTGAATGCATCAGCATGGGCATTATTTAATCAGGTTAAGTATCATTTCTATTATCAACTTGGCCTTTGCATCATCTTCCAAAATATGATGTTGAAATCTGAATTGCCACATTGTTACTCTCTTTGTCAAAACAATGGACACCGTACTATGCTTAGTTGAATGTTTTAAACTAATTCACATCATTTATAATTAATGTTATCAATTTCCATGATCGAAATATGTGGTCACCTACATGAGATTACACTCATCTATAAGATTTTGACCATTTATATATGATTGCAGTACTTGGACCAATGAAATAAATAAATGTGGGTACACCCTTAATTAATTTCATATTAATTATCGAAATGCTCAATTTTACTATTTTCAAATGGCTTTCACTGCTTTTACCAAAAAAAAAGGCTTTCACTGCCAAAAAAAAGTACATACATATATGGAAATGTCATAGAGAAAAAAAGAACAAGGGAGAGAGGGGCAGAGTTTCATAGTTTGGATGAAGGATCAAACAACTTTGTTTCAAATATCAAAGCACCAATAATTGAAAAGGCAAAGGGATTGCCAGCGAATAAAAAGTACAGAAAATAGAAAGCAAAAAAAAAGAAAAAAAAGAAAAAAGAAAGGGGCAAAAAAGGGATGGACCTCCCTAGTCCCTTTCTTTCAATCTTTATTTTATTTTTTGTTCACACAAAAATCAAACACAAAATTACGGAGGTGAGAGATAAAGTGACTTATTTATTTATTATTATTTTTCAACACCTTCATTAAACGCCCTCACATGATCCCAAGCAAGTGACCCTTAAACAAATCCAACATGATAAATAAATAAATATGTAATATAATCTTTGAAACCCAATATGCAAAGGAACGTACAAATATTATCTCACTCTCTCTCTCATTTTAAAAGGGAATGCTTTTTTTATTATCGGCGGGTAAGCTCACCTCTGCAACCAAGTAATAAACACAAGCGTACAAACTAGTTTATACCTCACCTCACCTCACCTCTTTCTCTGTCTCTTTCTCTTTTTTCTCTCTGTGTTTTAAGTTTTCTGTGTGTTTTGGCCTTTTGGGTTACTGGTTATTGATCACATACACCTATCATTCTCTCTCTGCGTCTCATAGCTTTCATTTCCATTTTTCTGTTTCCAAGAAACAGACCAAAGTTTGGTTTCTGGGTCGGTGACTTATTTCTGCGGTTCCATTGTCTCTCGGTTAGTGTTTCTTTCACTTAAATGGTGTATTTTGCTTTTCTATTATCGTTTTGGACATCAAAATTTGAATTTTTTTTGTGTGGAAAGAAGTTGTTTTTGCTGTGTGATTTCTATATTCTTGCCTCGTGTTCTTGTAACAATGTGGAATCTGAGATCAGCTTGAGCCTTGAAGTGTTCTTGTAGGTTTCTTGATAATTTAAGCTTCGGAGAATCCAAGTTTGCTATTTTTCTTTTCTCTCTTTCTGTTGGAGTAAGATTGTTTTGTGGGCATAAGAAATAGGATGGGATTCAATGGAAGATTTAACATTATTAATGTTGAATTTTCGCTGATTCTTCATGGGGTGGAAATTTTAGGTTGAACTTTTCCAATTCCAGTGATTATCTGGGTACAAGATTAAAACGGGACTCAACTTTGACTTACTATAGCTTACTACCTCATTATTGCTGAGAAAATTGAATATAAAGGGAAATAAATGGAATACTGAACCTGTTGTTCATTTTGTTTGCATTTAGCTAATTTCGTGAACTTATCTAATTAAATCAAACCACTGTTTTGATTGTTGTTGGGTTGAATTTTGAACTTTTAATCATCTTTGAGTACCAAACAGTGAAAATTTTGTCTGATTGCTTTTCACTTTCTGCTTTCTCCCAGCCTTCAGATGGATTGTTAAGGAAAAAGCAGACATTGATTTTAAGATTTATAACCGCTAATCTCAAACACTATTTTGCACTATCTTCGTGTTAGTTCCATACTCGGTGGGTTCCATACAGCCTAATTGGAATTGGTTCGGAAAAGCTTTAATTACTACTTTCATGTGAACTTATTTTTACTCTTTTCATTTTTATTATTTTTTGGTCTTTCTTTCTTTGAATACTTCCAAATGGAAGCACAAATTTGTAGCATGAAAGTTAACAAACAGGATAATCTGTAAAAATTGAGACGATGTGAACTAATGTTTGGGATTTGATAATAAATCAAATGTTTGATACTTACATGTTTGGGAGGAGGGTTTCAAGGTAAAACTGAGATCCAAATTAGAGATGTTTATTTCCCCCTTGAACCCAAATGAAATTTAAGCATCCTTTTGCTGGTGAACATTCAGTGACATGTGGTTTGGGTTGCCTGAATATGTCAATCTTGTATAGTGTAGTACAGGACTGCAAGTAATCCAAGATTCTTATTTGTGTGGCTTATATTCTGCTGTGTCTGGTCTGGAATTCTTAGTTCTTTTAGCCTATTTTATCCCATGTTGTAACTCTCGTCCTGAACCTTTTCTCACAGTTGTACTGCCACTTAATTTGGTTATGATGATTTGCAGAAACAAACATATGTTACTAAAGAATCTGATGGAAGAAAAGCAATTGGATTTTAATCAGCCATTTCTATCAGTGAGACGATTCTCGTCAACAGTGGTCTCCCCTGAAGCTGATGAACGAAATAAAATTGATAAGTCACTACCCAAATTACCTCCTCTTCCTGTTTACAAGTCAGAATTGAAATCAGGTCCAGTAAGGCATCCAGGAGCCGTTCCTTTCCTTTGGGAGCAAACCCCAGGAAGACCCAAGAATGAGAGCAAATCACAAACTAAGGCTCCTCCTGTTGCCCCAAAGCTTCCACCCGGAAGGGTTTCAAATGATAAACAGCAAGCTTCGGATAAAGGTTCTAAAGGTCCAACTGCTACTTGGTTCCAAACTGGAAATGTCCATTCCAGTTCTCAGGATGTCTCAAACTTGGAAAAGAAAAATGCAACTAGCTATGAAATCTCTAAAGAGGGAGCCGAGGACAAGAGTAGTTCTGGTTCGGAGGGTGATGAGGCCTATTTAGATGCACTTGATACACTTTCTAGGTCTGAATCATTCTTTATGAACTGTAGTGTCAGTGGTGTGAGTGGATGGGATGGTCCAAATGTCAAGCCAACTGGAACCTTCTCAACAGATCCTCAGACTCGGGATTTCATGATGGGTCGATTCTTGCCAGCAGCAAAAGCAATGGCAGCAGAAACACCTCAATGTGCTACTAGGAAGCAACTGGTTGCAAGGGAGCAGTCAAGACAGGTTAATAAGGTGCTGAGAGAGGATAATCGGCCTCTGCTTAATCACTCTAGGCCAAATGCTTTTCCACATTATGCCCAAGAGTTAGATGCGGAAGGAGGTGAAGATGAAGGTGATGCTTTTGATGGATCAGAAAATTTATCGGCTACTGTTTGTGGGTTACTTCCTCGATTTTGCTTAAAAAATTCCTTTTGCCTTTTGAATCCAGTTCCGGGAATGAAAATGGAGGCACAGTTGCCCGTCTCTTCAGTTCGTAGAATACAAGCTAAATCCTCATATGTTTATTCTTGCAGTGAAGCTGAGAAGAAGGTATTTTTCCTACCCTACTTGCTTCCTTTTCTTTCTGTGTTTATTATATTGTTAATAAATGTTGGTCAACAAACCATCTTCTCGTCATTTCCAGAATGCCAGGGATGCTGTACGTGAACAAAGATTAATGGATGGGCAACAGACAGCTCTTGAAGTCAAATGCAAATCCAAACAGATCATGGGAAAAAGTGATCATCAGAAGCTAGATGGATCATCTCTGTATAAACGTCTGCAGGGTAATGGCTTAACATCTTACCAAAATGGATATTCACAATCTAGCATTCGTGAAGAAAAAGGTTTTCCGGGTTTACCTAAAAAAGAAAAGAATTCCAGAGTGAGCGGCTTTGATATGCATAGAAATGGCCCAAAGAATTTTCGAGAATTGTTGAAATTCGAGAGCACTGAATTGGAGTCAGAAAGTCCTGTGGTTGAGAAGACTGTATACATAGATTCCATACATTCAAAAAAATCTCCAAACTCAAGTTCTTTTGATAAGAAGGGTTATACTGATTACAGAGGGAATGATTTAGAAATTCCTGAAAAAAGTAGTGACATAAAAGCCACTCCTTCCATAGATTCTTCACTTCAAGATAGCAAATGCTCAAGTTCTGTGAATGAAAAGGCACTTATACAGACTAAAGGTTCGGAGTCCTTTGATTCCTGTTCCATGTCCTGCTCTGACAAATCAACTCATGATTTACAAATGGACATGATGAAAAGTGGTTCCATACATGAGGAAGATCTTTTTCAGGATTCTATCACATTGAAGAGCTCAAAAGTGGCTGACCAACAGAGTGTTGATTTAGAAAGGCCACATTCTAGAAATTTAGGTGGGCAGCAAGATTATTGTGCCCTGAATGAGGATTCTTTATCATTCTCAAGCTTAAAAGTAGCTGATGATAAGAAAATTGGTATGGAAAGCAAGAATCCCATGGAGCTGGGTGATAAAGAAAGTCCTTATGCCCTTATAAAGGATCCAATTACTTTGGAAAGCTCAAGAATGGCTCTTGATAAGATGATTAGTTCTGAAAGACCAGGACCTATAAAATCAGGCACTGAGGAAAGCTCTCGTGCCCTTAATCAAAGTTTGATAACAAAAGTGGTGAACCACGAGAAGATTGATTTAGAAAACCAACGGCTTGTGAAAGGAAGTGCCCATGGTAGCTCTTTGCAAACACCTCTTGCACTGCTCTTACCGAAATCTCCATCAGACTCTTGGCTAAAGCGTACCTTGCCTACCATTTCCTCAAGAAATTCATCTTCACGGTCTTCACTTGCTGCACATTCTTGTTTGAGCGGTCAGGTTTCCAAGACATCCACTCTTGACCCCAAGTGGGAGACAATGGTTAAAATATCTAATGTACACACTGGACATTTGCGTTTTTCTGAGGTAACTCTGTTTCTCTTTTGTGTTCACTGCTCTACTTTACTGGGATAGGAACTAAGTTCTGTTTACACTATTCCCTGTTTTATCAGGAACTTCTGACTCCTATACCAGAAGCTTAGAACTGTGGAAGCCTTATCCAAAGTCTGTCCAGCATTTGCCTCAAATGGGAATGGCCATTTTCTTTGATGGCCGGCTTAATGGCACTGAGATACACTCTTTTATTCAGTTACATCTTTTTCCTGAACTTCTATTCTCCAACATGTTGCCTATTAAACCAGATCTTTAGTACAAAAATGATACCTGTAAATCAACTTGTCCATTTCCAAATCTTGTAAATCCCATCAATACTTTTTGAAACTTAAAAAGTTTGTTCATGTAAAGTGGAACTTATGTACAGGAAATCTATAGCTGTATTTCTTTTATATCTAATAAAAGGAAAGAAATGCTACTTTAAGTTATATATATATATTTTGCTGTCATGAATGCCTAACAGAGACAGATTTCCTCATTCACTTTCACAGAATTTTCATATTTCAGAGACGTGACAAAATTGAAATTTTCATGGATTTTTGAAGAATTAGACTCCTTTTGCTTAAAAAAAAAAAAGAAAAAAAAGAAGAAGAAAGATTCACTGAAATCATGCTTACCATCCGAAGGGAACTGCATGACTGGCATCAGTAAAAATCGTGTTACTCCTCTGTATGCTTGGTGTGCTCCATGTGAATCCCCTGTTATGTATGAATTTTTCTGCCACATAATCACTTTCAAATCAAAATTGCCAGTTTGTGTAGATTTCTTTGTTGCTTTATGGTATTTTTCTTTTCTTCTAGTTCCTAGTTGCCATTATTATCTGTCTTTTTCAATCTCAAACAGAAGACCTTCTGGTCTGATCTAGGCCTTTTCTTACCAGTTGAAGCTCGAGACGCTAAAACTGTCCCAATCCATTACAGTGCTCAAAGAAACTGATCGTTCAGAGACCACAGAAAGTTGGAAGTAGGCTTGGCAAAACCCCACCCAACCTGTTAACATGACACTAATCTGCTCATTTTTTTGCGGGTTCGTGTTAGCCTTATTGGGTTGGATTGTTAACGGGTCAACCCGTTAGATTATGGGCTGGTAATGGATGAATCCGTGAAATCCGTTGAGAACCCGTTAATGAGAGATAATTTTGTAATTTCACAAAAATATATCAGATGCCAAATGAGGTTCAATTTATTTAATGGGTTCTATGATAATTTAATAAACGGATTCGGATTTATATATTTTAACACGAAACCTTAATAGGTTCGGGTGAAAAAAATTTAACACGAATACAAAATAACATGACATGATAGGACACATGGCCATCCCTAGTTGTAAGCATCTCACTCAAATTTAATTTGGAACAGTACTATGAGTTGAATTCACGTGGACAATAAGGCAAAAATGGTTGAACAAACTTGTCGGCAAAATGTACGGACTACTCATCATAATTAGCGTAGAAAGTAGAACAAACATAATAATACGTACGTAAATTTTTTCGAAGAATATCTCGCACCCCTCATTATATTCCTTCATCTCAAAGTTTTTAGGACCACACATATATTTTGCATTTTTGCTAAGGAAATTAGACATATAATTGCCCACCTTCTCGTTGTTGAGCTAATTTTATAGTTATGCAAAAACCATTTCTACTCCATCACTTGCTACAAACATACCTGCAAATTTGTAACATGTAAACAACTTTTTATTACAGTTTTGAAAGACAGATTTTCAGGTACCAGGAGGAGAAACCTATTGGATGAAGTAATGGAGATTTCTCAGCAGCCAAAATGGGATGGCAAAGCAAGAGCAGAAGTTGCAGGATTCAAAGCAGAACAAGTCTGGCCTCTCTTGGAAGACTTCTTTGGCCTTAACAAATGGTTCCCAGCTCTCACAATTTGCCTTCCTGTCGAAGGTGTATCTGGGCAACCCGGATGCGTGCGTTTTTGTTCTGGTTTCAAGACTCCAGTTGATGATCACAGAGATGGCCAAGGGACGGTGAATTGGACTAAGCAGAAACTACTGACCATTGATGCAGCTAAACACACCTTTAGCTACTCAATTGTTGATGGGAATGTCGGGTTCAACGGGTATGTTTCGACTATAACGGTTGAAGAAGAAGAAGATGGATGCAGCATTGAGTGGAGCTATGAAGTTGAGCCAGTGGAAGGTTGGAAACCAGAGTATTTGGATTCATTTATAGACAAAGGATTGGAAGCCATGGCTAGCAAAATGGAAGCAGCTCTCAAAGAGTACTCTAAAATTATAAGCCAATAAAAATCATATATAAGCTACAAGTTAAGATTGTGCTTTGTGTTGAGGCTATAATTCCTGTAGTTTGAAAATGTGGAAAATGTTTGTTCAAATGTGTTTGAATAAATTGGTGCAAGCATATTTATATATGTACATATATTTATATATACACTATAGTCATGACCTATCTAAGGCTTCAAGTTGGTGCAAATGTGTCTATGCTTCGCAGGGCTGATTTTGCATGTCTGGTTTGGTTAAATGAGGCTTAAAGGTCACTTCTTTTTTCTATTTAAGCCAAAACAGACCAAGCCAAAACAGACCATTCAAAACCATTCCTCAGAAAGCACAGGCACATTTGCAGCATACTTGAAACCTTACATTTGTTTTGCATATTAGGGTTCATAAAATCAGCTGCAAACTGCAAGCTAATCAACAAGAGAGTCATATATATATATATATATATATATATATATATATATATATATATATTGAAACTAGACGAAGATTAAATAATAGGTATTAGACTAGTAGTAGGTGATCAATCTGATGCAGTACGAGATGAATGATCATGACCTTAGACAGGTTAAAAGCACAAAGAGTTTTTTTTTTTCTAAAGAAAAGAAAACGAGCTATTATAAATCCAATTAAATAGCGCAGCTAACAATGAATATTATTGCAAATATTACAGAGAACAACAAGATTAACATATGTACTTTTAACGATAGGACTTGGTAATTAAAAGTAGGGACTAGAATGAATATTATTGCAAAAATTACAGAGAACAACAAGATTAACATATGTACATTTAACGAATAGAACTTGGTAATTAAAAATAGGGACTAGAATGAAGATATTGATTACTAGCTAGAGATGAAACGATTTGCTATTTCAGATTTATAATGGTAAGAATTTGGGATAACATGCTCATATATTTAATAATTTTCCTTTGACATTACCAAAATTCAAATTACAGCTTTCGTAAACGAATGTAATGAAACGATCGATTTTTTTTTCGTTAGGTCACACCCCAATCACAACTTTTTTACACAATAAAGAATCAAAAGAGATTATAATGGTCAATTGAACTAGACATCCATAAAAATAATAATAATAATTTGTTTTATTTAGTTTACATTTTCTTTTTAAAATGTATAATTACACTATTTAACATGAAATTTTTTTGGGCCTTCTACTGTCGGGGGCCCAAGGCAATAATGGCCTTTACCCGCTCCAATTATATATAATTTTAAATGATAAACTATTTTGCCCTGAACTAATCCACACCTGACGATCTCGATTACTCTCCTTCCCAGATCACCTTCTCCTAGTTTCTCTCAGAACCAGAAGCTGGGTCCGATCTGTGGAGTGCACGGGTCTGATAGAGAGAGAGCAATAGTCTCTTCTTCTTCTTCCTCTTCCTGCATCTGTGGTACTCTTTCCCTCTTATCCGCTGCATCAAATTGTTTATATATAGTTTTTTGTTTTTTAATTTGCAATTTTTAATTGCACCGTACCTTAATCAGTGGTTTATTCTAATGTTGTTTGGAAAAGTTTATAAAAGAAATTTGCAATTTCTTTTTTCTTTATTCACTGTTTTATATCTGTAAAGTTATGGAATAGGAACGGTGGTTTACGACGTGCTTTGTTCTAATTTAAGATTAAAAATAATAAAAAAAATAAATGGGGGCAACTGAGCGGGAATAGGAATCCCCAACCCGACCCGGGGAGTTCCCGCCCCGCCTCACTGTAACCGGGATTGGGCCCCACACCGATCCGTTGCAATTTAAACATGCCGTGTCATTTTATCTTTTAATTTTTTTAATTTTTTTTAATCTAATTAAAGCCTTACGCTACCACATCATCTTTTAATTAAATACACATCCAACTAGTGTGAATTGTCGAATCCCAATTCTGAAACCCTAATTTTGAGACCTGAACTCGAACAAAATGAGATTTTGGCGAGGACATGGATAAGAAGAAGGGGAAGTATGGCACCATCGAGAATCCAGAGGATGGAGAAAAAAGATTGGCAGGTGAAGTTGTGGAGAAGAGGAAGGCTTTGGATAATCCAACGGATACCTTCCTTTTTTCGAGGATGAGAGTAGGGTTTTGAGGACTTATTTTTATGGCAATTTGCCACTGAAGATCAAGAAGAAGGCTTCTTTGATCACGGAATTTAGTAAATTTAGAGAGGTAGACTCTGTAAGGTTTCTGTGCCAATTTCGGAAGTGACTACTTTTGATGAATTAAAATCTATATTAATTTAATTAAATGGTGATGTGGCAAAATAAGGTTTTAATTAGATTAGAGGAAAAAATTAAATTAAAAGGAAGAATGAGGTGGCATATTTATATCCCTTGGATGTTAAATGAATGGCTGAAAAAAGACAAGGGGAGGATCTGTTCCGTGTTTTGAAACCCTAGTAAGGACCTCTTCTGCCGCCTGTATTAAATGCTTCTCATTTCCATTCCGCATGTGTTAAACCCGTTGTTTTTCATTTTCACACGCCTCATCAATCTATGCTTTTGTGTTGTTTTGAAGAAATTTGATAATGGGTTTGTGTTACAGACTCTTATTTCCGATCTATGCTTTTGTTTTTTTTGGAGAAATCAGATGATGGGTTTGTGTTACAGACTCTTACTTCGGTTTTAAAGATAAGGTTTTTATTGAGTATGAGATTGATATAAACTCTTTAGGTTTTGCTACTCCAATGGCGTCTTCATATTTTCAGTTTTTGCAGTCTGGGAGGGTGTTTCCCAGAGGCCGTGTCTCATTTTCCAGACGCGACCTCAATAGAAGGAGAACTTGTGTTGTCCTTTCTTCCACTAACAAGGTATAACATTTCACATTCATCTTCAATCCAATCTGCTACAAGTGATTTTAGTGTAGGAATGGATTAAAAAATAGGACTTTTTTTTTTTTTTACTTCTGTAAGGTAACATTTGGCATCCATGAAATGAATGCATAGCCAATCTGTAAATTTTGGTTCAGTGTATTGTATCTATCAGTGCGTTTCTTTAATTTCTGTTTATATTACATTCTTATATTTACAAATAGTATGTCTGTCTTCTTTGTTTTACTTTTGCTGAGATCCTAGTATATGTCCCAGATATAGTCAGGTTTCTAGCATGCTCACTATGGTAGGAGTTGTTACTTCTATGGAAAATAGAAGATATATAAGAAAGATTTATTGGTTTTGCCATTTGTTAGATAAATATCTCTTGGAGGTGTTCATCGTTGCCCATTAATATTCCATGAATTATTATTCGAGCTACATCTGGACTTCACATCCCTGACACTAAACATATCAATATGTACAACAGTATGTATATATGTGTGTAGCATGTGAATGCTATAATCTTTTCTTTGATTACAGAATATCCTTTTCGTTATTTGTATTTATATTTTCTTCAGCCTGTTGAATTGTTTGAGCTTATGACTGTTATAACCTTTTCCGAGTTTGTTCATCTTACTGGAGCCTGGTTCAACCAGACATAGTCAAGTGTCTACCAATTCCTTTATGGTAGAGATTGTTACATGCCTGGGAAACAAAAGATAGAGAATGAAATTTGATGGATGGGTTTCCCATTAATCTTATTTACATCTCTTGTAGGTGTCCATCGTTGCCCGTTAATATTAAATTAATTATTACTCGAGCTACATCTGGACTCTACATCCCCTGACACCATAACATATCATTTTCTTTAGCCTTTTGATTGTTTGAGCTTATCACCATTGTAGCCTTTTCTGATTGTTCTTTGTATCAGAGCCCAATTTAACCAGATATAGTCAAGTGTCTACCACTGCCTTTTTGGTAGAGATTGTTACGTGTCTGGGAAACAAAAGATAGAGAAGGAAATTTGATGGATGGGTTTCCCATTAATCTTATAAACATCTCTTGAAGTTGTCCATCGTTGCCAGTTAATATTATTATTATTCGAGCTACATCTGGATTCTACATCCTCTCTGATTCCATATCATATATGTGCTTGCATTAATGTAGATATATATGTAAACATAGAGCTTTTGGAGGAATATAGTTGTATATATTTTCATTATAACCTTTTGAACTGTAGTCACTGCTGAAGTCACGACATCCTACTTCATTTGGTATTGATATCCTATTTATTCCAATTATATGGCTTCTTTGTTTTGTTTAAGTAAGTATTAGTGGGCCATTGGAACATATCATTAGTCCAAAAGTATTGTTAAACTAGCTCAGCTAAGTTTCATGTACTTGCTCTCAGCCTGTTTGTGGGGGAACAATTAGCCATTTATTTGAATTATATTTTCTTTTGCCTTTTGACTGTTTGAGCTTAGCACTGTTATAGCCTCTTCCCGGTGTGTTCATTTTGTTAGAGCCTGATATGACCAGACATAGTCAAGTGTCTACCACTGCCTTTATGGTAGATATTGTTACATGTCTGGGAAACAAAAGATAGATAAATAAATTTGATGGATGGGTTTCCTGTTAATCTGATATACATCTCTTGGTGGTGTTAATTGTTGCCCGATAATGTCGTCATTATTGATCTACGTGTGGACGCCACATCATAATCCTCTCTTAACTTTGCCCCCACAAGAAAGAAAAATGGAAAAGAAAAAAATTTGTATTGTTTTTGCTTTTAATGCTTATTGTGCATGTATGATGTCTCTGCAGGAATCATCTTGAAATTTTTTTGGTTTGGGATATGCCCGGTAATCTCACAGATGTATATAGGCATACATCCAATTAGGTTAGGTCATATGTGCACACATTTGCAGATATTTGTCCAAGTTAAAATACTAGGTTTTCTCACACATCTGAATGTCTTTCCGTGGGTTCTAGCCCTTACTTGATTGGGAACGGACATGCAAACTCACATTTCCTTATGGAAGAGCATATTTTTTATTTGTATCAGTTTGCACTAGTTGATTGTGATTATTCTCTCTTTCTGAAACCATGTGATAACCAGTTTAAGTTAAGACAATGAAAGGACAATGTAATTATCTTGTGAGACCAAAACAAAAATAAGAAAATCTGTCTCCCTATATCACATAATATTTTCATTCTTGATTCTCTCTTAAGGATAGAAATTATTAATGCACAAATAAATCATATATAATTTTACCAGCAACATTTCAGGATGAGAAACTGTTAGAGAGTTTGAAGTGGGATGACAAAGGTTTAGTGGTGGCTATAGCTCAACATGTTGACACTGGAGCCATATTAATGCAAGGGTTTGTCAACAAGGATGCACTGGTCAAAACCATTTCATCTCGAAAGGCAACATTCTACAGCCGGTCACGATCCACTTTGTGGACAAAAGGAGAGACCTCAAATAATTTCATTAATATTGTAGACATCTTCCTTGATTGTGATCGAGACTCTGTAAGTTCCTTTGACTTTTTATTGCAAATTAGCTAGTCATTGCTTCTTGTGTTCTAAACTCGTTGCCATATGTTTAATTCAAGTTTACTTGAAACTTTTTCTCAGATAATATATCTTGGGAAGCCTGACGGGCCTACCTGTCATACGGGGTCAGAAACTTGCTATTACACACGAGTTTTTGATTTATTAGAACATCCAGAGGTTTACATTTACAGTTACTTAAGCTTGCATGTGCTTATCTTGATTGCTATTGACAAATTATTGTATTTTTCTTAGTAATTTATATAATTTGTTGCAGACAGAGGGAAACAAATTGGCGTTGACCACTTTGTACTCGTTGGAGTCTACAATAGCCCAGCGCAAAGCAGAAGTACAAGTGCCTCAGAATGGAAAACCCTCATGGACTAAAAGATTATTACTTGACAATAACTTGCTCTGCTCTAAAATCAGGTACTTCATTAAGAATATCATATAGGTGTCAAATTTCACTTAGGTTGGACATAGTTACATACGATGTAATTTTAATTATAAGAAAAGAAAGAAAAAAAGAACAAGAAATTCAGAGAAGGAACCTTTAAGGGCCTGTTTTATGTTTTATTAAACTGTAAGATACCCATCAACTTGCGAGTCCGATGATGTGCACTCGATGATGCGAGCTCTATGTCAGCGCCTCGGTATGTTCTCTCCCTTGTCATGCTAGTGGAGACGGTAGCTATTAGGCAACTGGGCCGCTAGCCGGATTCCCATGAGGGTTGCAAAGCCCGCTTAGCAAATGATTTTCAGACTCAAGAAGTTCATGGGCCAATGATTTCCACTGGGAAGCTCATTTCTTATTAAAAAAAATAAAAAACAAACTTCATTGTGTGCATGTGGTGTTATAGAATAATGCATGGCAAGCAAACACTTTTATCAAAGAGTGGAATATCAAACTTATTTCCTGTTTGTGTAATGTGTTATTTTCTCTGTTTAAAGGGAAGAGGCAGATGAATTATGTCGAACACTGGAGGAGGACGAGGACAAGCCACAAGCCGCCGCAGAGATGGCGGATGTGCTGTATCATGCCATGGTTCTTCTTGCGCTTAAAGATGTAAAAATGGAAGATGTCCTACAAGTTCTTAGACACAGATTCTCTCAATCAGGAATTGAAGAAAAAAACAATCGTGTGTCTTAAGGCTAGCACTAATGCTGCTATTTAGAAAGCTTAAGAGATTACCTTTATTATTTTTTTAAAACTCGTATCCTTGCTTAAAAATTGGTATACAATTGCACCATGAAATCAAGCAAAAACCTATAAATGGATGAACGGGATCATGGCCAACCACCATCGCCATTGTCTTTGGATATCCTATGGCCGGATTAGCGCTAGCTCTTAACCAGTAGACCGTCTCTATGGGACATAAAAAAGACTTGGGAGTTTAACGAATAAATATAAAATGTTTAAGAAATTAAGTTCTAAAATTGGAGTATTAATAAGCATGCATGGCTTTACATCATCTTCTTTCTTTATTATTATTATTATTATTATTATTATTTTCTAGCTGCGCTTCATTTATGAAACACGGGAGTTACATTTATCTTGCAAAATTTATTAATTAAAAATACATTGAATTAGTCCCCGTGGGGATAATCCATTGGCTTTCCTTGTACAATGATCCCAATGAGTTATCCCCCGCCCCACGATACATAAGTTGAATTAGGGAAGTTAATTAATAACTATTATCACTAACATGAAATTGACAATGTAAATATTATCCGTCACAAATTTTAAAAATTGCGCTGTTAAACTGAGATATATGTGTGTGTGTGTGCGTGCGTGTGCGCGTGTATATATATATTTTAAACTACTAAATAGGCAATTTCATTTTTTTCTCTTCATGGATCTTCAAAGACAGGTCCAAGTACTTACAAGTTCTCACTCCTATGCGCGGCTATGCCCCTACCAGCATGCATGGTTAGATCCCAAGTACTTGGCTCATATATGTGGCCTAACCATCAATTTGTTTTGGGATCCCATTTTCCCATGATCGGTATGATTTTCTTATGTTTTTAATCACTACAATAGTATCATAATTATAGTAATGTTCTTGCTTCCACCAGCTAATTAAACGAAGAAGATGATGATGAGGACAAAGATAGAGAGAGAATTGTATCCATTTCTGCTGAGTTCTCATCACCAAAACTCGTCATACTATGTTGTAGACTTAGCTGTAAATTTGGATTCGAATATTTGGTCTTCTTCGAACCTTCTATGTCCTCCTTATTCTCTTCTAGTATTTCAACCACCTGATTATCAACTCCATTTATGCATAACTGTTGTTCGACTTGTTTGATGAGCCTATGAACCTGCATTTTATCAGAAGCTCTTAAATTATAGGTTTATGTATATGTTTATAAATCTTCTCTGTCGATGAATATATGTGTATACGTATTTGTATATGTATATGTATATGTATATGCATGCATGCACACGTAGAAATTGGCTCAATAATATCAATACTTCTGGGTATACTGCATGCATCTCTTACCTCAAAAATGTGTGAGCTCGTCATGAGCTTGTTCTTAATAATTGTGTCATGAACATTATTTGAGCTCTTTTGTGTCTCAGTTGAATCTTCTTCGCTCCATAGAGAAGCTGACTTTGTCACAGGACATTCCCCAAAAGGCCAAGATTGGTATCTATATATTTAGAGAGAGAAATTAATAGAGTTAGAACAGTGCTAATTAAATTTAAGGGTAGTTTGGCCAAAATTTGATGCATACCTCACAATTTTTTTCTTTTAATTACTATCATCTAGTTTCAATTTGTTTCAATTGAGTGCATTATCTCACAGCCTTAACAATTATAATAATGTCATATCAACGTTTTTTAAAAATAACTTGTGTGCTATGCACGGAGGATATTTTTAATAGATGTTGACATGACATTAACAAAATTATTAAGGTTGTGGGATCATTCACTTAATTGAAACAAATTGAAATACGGGGTAATAATTGAAAGAAAAAATGTGTGACATCCTAAATCGAATTTTGACTTAATTAGAGGATAATAAAATGTATTAAACCCTTAAATTAACTCCAATTTGAGACTTTTTTTTTCCTCTTATATATACATATATATCATTTGGTATATATCAATTGACGGTTTAGATGCATGCATGGTTACCTTGAAGAATTGTCATTGAAGTGGCATGGATGTTTGTATTGCGAAGGAAAATAATGTGTGCTGTTGTCCACTCCAAAGTGGCCGTAGGGATTGAATCTTCGGTACATTTCTATAATGTGATGTTTTCCTTGCATTTGCCTACTTCTTTGAGATAAAAGCACTAAACAATGCATACATATATAAATTTTGTAAGTATGTATGTATTTGTCCCTTGAAAAAGATTGGTTTAGAGAGGTTATAACACACAAAAATTGGTCGAGTAAATATTATATTAATAATAAAATAAAACACACATGCATATGACAAACTCTATATATGATAATTATGTATCTATTGTTAAATTATCACTGTTATTAGAAAGTTTAAACTATTAGAAAGTAAATTTGATTGGTTATTTATATTACATATTTTCTACACTTTAGGTTGCCATCGTTTAAAACTTTTTTATCTTTTTAATTTTTTATTTTGTTGAATTGTAGTCTTATGATTGTGAATTTTTTGCTCCAATACCATGTTGAAGCACCATGCACACACACACACACACACACACACACATATATATATATATATATATATATACCTATTGCAGGAATATTAATTGAACAACCCAAAAGTTAAGAAAACTTAATTACCTTGGCCTGATTCGTCAAGCTTCTTGCTGCGATACATCTGCTAGGTATTAAAAAAATTTATAAGAGAATAATATTTATATATATTAGAGCTGGCTAAATTTTCAAAATTAGACCACCATTGCTGAAACTAGAGGTACAAAAATGAATATTCCAATGAGGGCATACACATTAATGTATATTCTTTTATTCACAGTTATATATATGTATACACTATATATATATATACCTGCAAGTGACTCTTTACATGAGCAATGGTAAGTCCTCTCACATTCATAAGCTGCAGAACTAATTTTGGAGTTGCTCCTTCGTGTACACATGCAAATATATATACTCAGCAATTAAAAAATTATATTATATATTTAATAGAAATTTAGTGACTTAATTAAATCAGTGTAAATTAACCAAAATAATAATTAACCGTACTTGATTGTCCGCCCAGTCTCTCAACAGCATGCAAAAAAGCTAGATGAAGATCAGGAGTCCAGCGAAGCCTTGGCAGTTTCGATCGAACATATTGCCTGACACTACTCGTGCTTGTAGTACTACTTTTACTACGTTCTTTCTTATGATCATCTTGATCATTAATCTGATCATCACGACTATTGTTGTGGTGGTCCCCATGATCCTGTTGATGATCTAGTAGTGATGCTTCTTCGTTTAAGTCGAATTCCAAGGATGATGAACAATATTGTTTGTGATGATCATGAGAAGAACTTAGTAAAGAGGAACTGGCTGCTTTGGCTTCATTAATCTCGCTAATTCCCATTATTGCTTTAATAATGATATGTCTATTTTGATCATCACCATCCACAAATATGTGTGTGTGTGTGTATAGCTTTACTTCTCAATAATATTGTTTTTTTTTTATATAAAATTCTCAATAATATTGTTCCTGTTACAGAAAGGATAATTAGTTATACATGAGTAACATCAAGATAATTTAAAATATATACATTAGATGACATGCATGAAATTTCTTAATTTTAATTACTTGATCAGAAAATGAACTATTAATGTACATGCATATATATATATGTGTGTGTGTGATATTACCAATATATATATGTGTGTGTGTGTGTGTGTGTGTGTGTAGATATTTACTTAACTTTCCTACATAGACAGATAATATTTGTTGTACTGGCCTTAAAATGAGGTCGAACTGTGAAGATTAAAGGAGTAGAAACTACAACATGATCACATATATAATAGATATATATGCAACTGTTAGAATATTCATGTGTGTATCTAACAAGAAAAATAAAATACAAGGAAATCTTTTACCTTTTTATTTCTGGCTGGAAATTATAGTATATTTATAATCTAATTAACCTTCACATATATATTATAGGAGACATGAATCTTACTGTATATATTCTATTCTGAGTATAAAAATTCAGCTCTTTATAATACTACACAAAGTGGTTTTAATTAGCTCTCTATGATCTTTAAAATGTCTTTTAATTTGGGAGAAGGTGTAATTATAAAAATTCAAGTGCACATAAGATGATGAGATTTTGTTGATGAGTGAAAACATTAATATGCATACATACATACATATATATGTATATATATGTATATCCATGTACTGATCCACTTTTAAGTAATTTCTTACCTCCATTGATTTACTTGGATATCTTATAAGTGATAAGGGACAAAAAGAAAACAGATTCAAAATAATGAAATTAACATGAAGCATTGAAGCTAGGTTAATTTACCTGATTAAACTAATGGACCAAAGCTAATCTGACCCACACATTGATAGATCTGGCATCGTGAGCATGATCAAACTAATTGATTCAATACCTAGAAAACAAGAACAGAGGTGAGAGAATTGGAGGTGGAGTCTGGTAGAGCAAGCGAAAGGGTTGATTCCCCCCACCAAGCAAAGAAGACAGTACAACTACTAGTAATATATATATATATATATATATATATATATGCACGTTCAACATCCATATATATGTATGTCTACTCTAGCTAGCTATATATATATATATATACATATACATATATATCCAGCTGACACAAGCATTTGAGCAACGCAAGAGAGAGATATTTATCAATAATTGTCGTCTTTGTATTGAAAAAATTTAGGTTTGGCTTTAATTATATATATATATATATATATATATATATATATATATATATATATATATATATAACAAGATTTCTTGGTGGTGGGAATATATGTGGAAAAAAGGTTTAAGTCTTATTAAGGCTTTTGAATTATCAAATTTTCAGATAGTTTTAGACTTTCAATGTTTATTATTATATACTTCATATATATAGCCATCGCATATATAATAAGACAATGGTCAAGACATGAATATTGATCCCCGCGTTATTGGTCATATACTATAGGGTATGTAGCAATAATATAGTATTGCAACAAATTGTGTGTATATATATAATTATATATTTTCATTCAAAAAAATGTTTATAGTTGTATAAATAGCACTGGTACTCTCCTATGAACTGCATTTGAAGCTGTGACCTAATAATAAAGAAGCCGACTGAGATATACTAAAATAGAATATATTTATAAATTATTATTTTAAATTCTTATAGACTTATAAAATTAGAGTAGTAATAAAATTAAAATTATAAAATAAAATTTAATGATTTTCATACTGAAATTATTTTTTTTCAAAAAAAAAAGAAAAGAAAAAGGTACTCACTCTCCCATAGACTTTGAAAATAGATGATCATGTACGTGTGACTTTTCGAGCCCATGTCGTTCCAAATTGTTTCTTTGCATAGGTTGTCAATCTCTCTCTCTCTCTCTTCGCGCCTATTTATCTGGGACGATCTTTACTTGTTGACCTCTGCTCCTGGCTGGTACCTGCTACCGAGCTACTGTTAACATATTCCACCTAGATTACCCTCTATTATATATATACAGCCTAAAATATCATTTATATATATATATATATTATATTATTGCTTGGGAAAAAGAGCAGCCGGTTGGAAATTATAGGCATCATGAGCTAGCTCAAGGGCATGTATGAGGTTTGGCTAAAAGACAATCAAGATTGACTAAATATTCTTGCATATTTTAGCTTTATATTTGTGATCTACTGTAAGACATTGGAAGAAAGACCTAGTCTCACAAAGAAATTAAAGACTGCATGCAAGTGAGTTGGACAAATATTCCAAGGCTTCAAAGTAACTATAAAGAGTTTTGAGTACTGATAAGCAATTGTGATGGATATACTTAAATGTGAAATCTATGCGACAACTACAACAATAATTTTTTTTTTTGTATCTTTAACTAATTAAAGACTATCACTTCATTTGTAAAAATTCACAACTAGTAATGAAAAATATTATTCAAAGAGTTTAGAGAAGAGAATAAGATCCTGAGTCTATTAATAGGGTAATTAAAGAAAATAAGAAATTCTATATAGCTCTCTATTATTTACATTAAATTATACATATACACGCACAGATAACATTTCATATTATGTATTAATTCTGTCATCTCTGTGTATAAAAGTTGACATTTAGGTTTGTTAATTACCACTTAAGCCAGAAAGAATCTTTCTTATAATTACACTTTGTATTTATTAATTATATTACATTATATATATACACTTTCTAATATGTGTGTGCATTAGGACAAAAACTATATGTATAGTTCATATCTTAAGTACTTCTTTTCAGGATTGTCAAAGTTGTGTTCGCTTAAATTTTTAATAAAAAATTTTTTTTCACTTTTTTTTTATTATAAAAAAAGCACTTTAACTGTTTTTTTTCAGGTGCTTCTCCAAAAAAGTACTTTTTACACACTGTTAAATATTTTTAAAGCACTTTTTTATACCTTTCCACCAAACACAAACTGTTTTATCTGCTTTTTAACTAAAGTGTTTAAATAAAAAATGCTTTTAAAAAAATACTATTTATATAAGCACTTCCAAACAGGCCCTTAATTACGTTCGACTCACTTTTATTACTTAAAATTAATATAGTCTCTCTCTTTTTTCTTTTTTTAATGTAAGTTCTGTAAAAATTCACAGCTCAATGTATTTGATTAGAACGGAGATATATATCCAGCAAATATCAAAGTAATAATATAATTTTTTTTTAAAAAAGAAAGAAATAATGTATATAACTCTTAGCTAGATACCTATAGCCTATAGGTATAATGTCGAAAACCCAGAAGCTAAAGCAAACAATTTTTGGTCAAAATATTCTCCATGCATGTCTAATACATATCTGATTTCGATTTGAGAGGTCTAGAAAATTGGCAGTTTGCATACTCGATTAACATGATTCATTTCATATTCACCAAAGAGCAAATTAATTTGGACACACACACACACACATATATATATATATATATACTATTCAAAGAAAAAATTACTTACTCTTATAAAATAAATTATATATAGAGTAAAAGAATATCTAGGTGTGAAGGTCTGTCTGATGTGTTGGCTAAAGAATCGCCGCGAACATAGGCACCATATGGGATCTCATCACAGAAACAAACATAATTTTGTGTGCTTATCATTACTTAATTAGCTTAGAATAAAACTTATAATTATAACAATTAGAAGATCCACATGTATTCCATGTCTTTTTGTATTATTCTTGCCTTGTCATTTTACATCCTTCATTTGGGGTTTTCCTTCACTTCAAATACATTTTGTCATTTTTCAACATTTTTCTTTGTTTTATGCAAAACCTAATTCAGAATCTCAAAAAATTCTTCACCTACCTCCTCTACTCTTCCTCAGCTTCTTACATCTTTGTAATCAGTGAAAACGCCAGGCTTACCAAGAAGCTCTACCAAAATTGATATTGATACGGCGATATATTACTGACTTTCATTTAGGGTTTAATAATTTCTTATTAGAGTATATCAAATTACAAATCAATAACACATAGCCACATCAACTACCATGTCAGTTGATAAACAATCTTAGTAAAACTTCTTGCTAATTTATGTAGCCAGTAGCTACAAACCCCACCATTAGTATTGAAAAATCTAGAACCAAACCCTTAATTAAAATAAAAACATAATTATAATTATCAATTCCGAAAAGATGCACTATGGATGATGGAGAAATAAACCTATGAAAACAAATACATACTGAAACTTATTATACATCCAATATGAAAGTTAATATTTCTGGGTCCAACTTCCTCTGGGACCCTAGGCCCTCACCGGCCTTGCCCCATAGGCCGCTCAGGTCAGCTAAATGGAAGCTTAACGCGCTAAAGATTGCAGTGGATTTTGTACATGAAACTAGGAATCATACTCACACACGAACACACAAGCATGGTTGAGCATATGCAGAAGCTTGAGATTCCAGCAATCAAACCAAACATGTTTAAGAGCATAAGCCGATTTTGTGTTCCCTAGAACAAAACCATAGTAGGGGGCAAAAAAGGGAACCAAGGATTAACTTAGATTCTAATAAGATTATTGTCTTCAAAACAAACCAATTCTGACAAGAATGTCATTCATCATCACAAGTATATATCCCCAACTTTTCCAGTGACTTCTCTCTACGAGTTTTAACCGTGAGGTCAGTGAATCAAAAGACTATAATATTTGATGTATTATTATGTACAAAAGCCAAATGCCCCAAATTAACACAGCCAAAAACAATTAATGCCAATGGCTATCAACCAACTCATATACCACAGTTTTCCCCCTCAATGTTTCCTATCATGTGAAGCAAATTCAACTAAAATTGTACTCATACCGAAAATAAGAATTTTCTCAAGTTCTAATAACAGGACCTTTGTATAGCCCTCTCCGAATCACAAAGTTGTCAGGAGGTTGATATTCTTCTAACCAAGTCACTTCAGGGACTGTAACTCCATCCAACTCAAGCTCACCTTCATCCCAACAAAGAAGAAATAACACATTGGTGTCGGTACGATTAAATTATTGAAAGAACGAGTTAAATGAGTTAAATCATGCTTAATGTTAGTAATGGCAATTTCGCAACAGTGAAAATCAGTAATGGAAAAAAGCAGCACTTATTACCATTTAGATCTCTTCTCGGGGACCTCCGGAAATAAGTGCAATGTCGTCCGTGTTCTGAAGAGTATGGTGGAGAAAGGATATCAAAGATGGCACAGGGAGTTTGAGCTCTGAAACTATGGATGTTGCCTCCACTTGTGGGATAAAGAATTGTTGTTGGAGATGGTGCAGTCATTTCAACATCTTTTACAAGCTTTGCAGGTCTTGCTGCAAAACCACCAAGTACAAAATTGTAGTTGAAATTATTAAGAAGAAGAAAAACATTAATATCATCTCGCAAGTAAGAAAATGTTCTTTGTGCAATCAGCAAATGTTAGAATTCTGAGGCAAGGGTAAAGACACCACGGCAAGGTTGGAAAGATACCAAGCCATCCTCCACATAATCTCGAACCAGAAATCAAGTAATGACCCTCAAACCATCCTATAAATTATAGACTACAATTCACCTTGTTACTCAAATGAAGCAAGGGCAGGAGGCAATTTGGTACAAACTCATGCTTCCATTCCATAGAGATCAAACCATGACCTCCAGCCCTAAAGAAAATTAGAAGTGACCTTAACTAATCCTGAAATCCTGCTCCTGTCCATAAGATGAAAGGGGCAAATCTTTCTTTTCATTTTAATGATCATGATCATGGAAAAATAGCATGCTACAATAACACCGAGTTACAATGACTACTAGATGCCCCACTGCCTCAGTTAAATCACCAATGCCAGTATATTTAGAATTTTCCATTTCATTACATTGCAAAAGAAAACCCTTGATGCTTGTATCTCTTTTCTACTATTTAATGGGGGATAAGAGAAAAATTACAAAAACTCCAAGCATCGACTAAAATAGCCTACAGTCTCTTTTGAAAGGAAAGAAACTTCATCTGTGGCAAAAAGATGTCAGAACATTAAAATCCTCATTCACCTTATACATCATTCTCAATAATAAATTAGCATATATCAGGCTCTGATAATGTTAAGTTACCATTTCAAGTTGTTAGGAAGCTGACATAACTATGGATATCAAGTTAAGCAAAACACACTTGAAAAGTAAAATTTACTTATTTGTGATGTTGCCGACTTGTCTTCTCAACATGTTGTCATGAAAGACTGAAAGGAGTTGTTTATTATCATGCAGGGATTTGTCCATCTCAGCTAGTTTATGTTGTCAAACAGACTTTTGTTTATTTACAATTAGTTTAAGGATTGTTTTTCTGTTAACGACTGTGTTTGTAACAGCTAACAGAAGCTTCTAGATGAAAGTCTTTGTATAAGCTGGTACCATAGGTATTAAGAATGTGATGGAAGCAAGATAAGGTCTTCCTCTATTTGCTTTGTCAGAAACTATTCTCTTGCCATTCTTCGTTTCTTCTTAAATTCTGTTTCTACTATTTTAGTCTTCTTGACATAGTCATTTATGCATTTTTCCAAAAAGTAAATCAAAACAATTATAGATATTTGTTTGTTACAAGTTGGATATCAATATCATATTATCACATGTATATAAGATTTAACTTTTCCACAATTAATCAGTTACTAGCTACCCATCTTATCTTGAAGAGAAACAACGTATTTGATGAATGTGGAACACTTAGGTAGCTCTTAAGATTTCTTAACAAAAAAGTTCAGGAAATTCCATAGAGAAAAACTAAACACGTGCTTAATCAAAAGGTACAAAGGTTCCAGAGAAAAAGGCTCTGTAGGAAGTTGGAACGAGATTTTGTCTCCAGGAATAAAATATCAGAATATTCAAGTACATTAAACATACTTGGAGAAACATACCTTCTAAAGGATCAGCAGGCCCAGGGAAATCAAGCCAGTCATATGAATTAACAAACATTGAACCATAGACAAGCTTGCTCAACACAGTCATTCCAGGATGATTATGAAGAGGTATCATCGAGGAAGGTGGCATGCAGAAAATTCCAATCTGCAAATGGTAACAAACATAAATCAAAGTTAGCAATTCATTTCTTGAAACTCTACATTTAAGTGAAAGTTTCATTATGTCTAGTTCCATAGGAATTATGCAAGTTGCAGCTTTCTAGTCTTAAAACCCTAATACGAATTTGTAATCAACAGCTGATGGGCTCAGAGCCCTGTGCTCACAGAGAAGCTGTCACACTCATGTAAATGCAAGTATTTGATTGCTGGCAGCGATTGATGGCCTCCATTACGCTGATGCATAGTTCCTGACCAATTACGCACCAATTGAGCCTCCTGTTCGAGACCTACATCAGAAGGCTTTATTTTTTCTGGAATAAAATTAAACATACAGTTAGAAAGTACAAAAAATTGTATGAACTAGGAGTGATTATGACTTGATGAGAACTCACTATACAACATGACATGTGATAATATTTACATACCTATAAAGTAGAATTTCACACAGAAAATAAAGCATACTAAGAATTAGAAATATAATATAACATTTTAACTAGTGGACAGCAAAATTCACAATGTTTAAAGTACAACAATACTCCCTCCTCCCCATAAATAAAGAAAAACTTAAACATTCATGGTAACAACCAAAATGGATGCTCATGTAGACAATCTTATCACAACCAAAGATATAAACAATCACTTATGTTCAGACACCTGAGATAACTAGCATCACTTAGGTCCAGACATCTGAGTCAACTAGAAAGAAAGCAAGTATTGAAGCTATTCATCCACCAACATGGAGGGTAAGTTTCTCCTAGATATTAAAGTGACGATAACCTGTTGGAAGATCTGAACAAAAGCAGTTAAAACTTGTAAACTTGTGTTTATGTGCACTTTCATGAGGGTAATAAAGCAAGATTTTATCGACTTCGTAGAAAATGTAGTAGTTCGATGACATTCCAATCCCTCAATCATGACGCACAAAATAATTTTAATTAACCACCACAAAATATTGAATTCTTTTGAAGGTTTCATATGAACTTCTTTCAGAACACACAGCATGCCTCTCCAAGCCTTTGCTTTATTACAACAAAATTCAAAGATATAACATAGTGAAAGCTATAGAAGAACAGTCTACAGCATAAACTTGAGTGATGTAAGAAGTTTCAATTCTTCAGCATCATTTTTTACTGCCAAATCTTATTAACTAAACATAAGAAGCGATGTGACTCAAGGACAGCAAAGAAAAAAATTCCAAGTGTTTAACCTAAGATTAATATTATAATATTAAGCTTTCTACTTGTTTAATTCAAGTGTTTGGGGTTTCATTGCAGACTTGTCTCCAATTTCTAATGGAAATATAAAGGAAGTAAATTGCATAGCAAGTTAAGCCTAAAATCAAGTTCTTTTCCGCAGATTGGTGACAATGTTACTACAAGGTTGGGTACCGTGCCATCATTCATCAATCATATTATTCTCCTCGAAAAACTAGATTAAATGATGCTACAGGTTTGTCTTAAGTACTTCATGTTGGAAGTGTAAAGTGTTTTGAAATAGTAGAACCATTTATCAAAGTTCGTAATTTAGAGAGGAGAATATTATTAGACTACAGTTAAAAGCCATAGAAAGTAAAAACTTAGTTAAAAAAGCTTGGAAACATTAATGAGACAATGAAAGGACTAATTCTTCATACCTAGCATAGCACGAACTTTTTCGAGGGCTTCTTCTGACACAGGTCCATTTGGAGAAAACGATGCTTTGCAGGTATTGTAGAGCCTCTGAATGTAATATGGCATGATGCAAAGACGGTACCAACTTGACTGAACGGACAGCAGCCCCGTTATCAGTAAGCTGATAACGTCTTCGCAAGAAACTTTTTATTGCAACCGTAAACCAAAATGCTATTGCGTAACCTTATTTCCTATTGTCTTGCATACAAGACTTCTTCTTTTGCAAAACAAACCAACAGCAATAGATATGCATGGCAGCTATTTGTTCCCTCTCTAACAATCTTATCAATGAAATCCTAATCAACAAAATAAACATTAAGCCAAAGTCAATGAATTCAGTAAAATTCAGTGTCCACATAATCCTAAAGCAGAATTATGAAGGTAAGACAATCATACAGAAATATTTTAAACTGCATAGTTCAACTACACTACGTTTAAACCAAATGTCTCATTTTGTACATAATATTACACTAATAGGCTTCGTTTAAGTACAATTTTTATTGCCTTGAAAAAAAAAAAAAAACGTTCCTTCTTTTTTCAGTTTCTCACAACTTTCCTCGGCAAACCCAATAGATGGTAAAGTAAAAATTTACATCTTCTCCAAGTAAGACCTTTCAGATATAAATTAAAAGTCCAAAAATAAACAAAAAGAGGAAAATTGCCCAATGAAAATCAGGAAATATACGAAAAAGGTAAAACAAAACTCTCAGAAAGAAGAATAAATTTGTAAATTACGTTAATTAAAAGAAAACCCATATTTGGTCATAACCTGCAGAAACCATGGATGAGACCCAGCAAGCAAAACAGTGAGAAAGAATGAAAGAAGTAGGTGGTGGTGATGAAACTGCAGAACGAGTATAAGGTATACGACGTTACAGGCAGAGACTCAAAGAGCGATCGATAGCAGAGAAAAAGAAGACGAAGAAGAACAAGAAGATCTTGGCCAAGTCATTACCTTTATGGGCTTTTGCTGGTTTTGGGGCTCCGTCTGAGCTCCTCTCCTTGACAACCTAACAGTTATGCCTCCATACATCTCACAGTGCCTCCCAAGAGGCAAAAGTACATTTTACCACAAAACTAACCAGGCCCTTTTTTTCATTTTTTTTTTTCTTTTTTGGCAGCTCATTTTTTCCTACAAAATTTTTGGCTTTGGCTTTGTTTTTGTTTTTGTTCTTGTTTTTGTTTTATGGGAAAACAACAGTATTTCAAATTACTTTGTGCTGACGTAATAAAGATAAGTATCGGGTTGTTTCTAGTATCTCTATAAATTTCATTCCGTGTGAAATTATTACATTTTACACTACGTTAAATTATGAATAATAGTAAAATGAATAATATACATTGTTTTGATTTTAAAAAAAACACATAATTAAATTTTATTTTTTGTTCAAAAAAAAAAAAGAGATTTAAAATTTGGTCATGCATACATATATATATTATATGCAACTTTTTTGGTGTACTAATTATAAAACTAATTTAGAAATTTTTAGTTTATGGGACCTTTTTATACATCCGCTGTGGATTAATATAAAACCCATAGAAATAATAAAGTACAAGTGAAGTTACAATTTTAGCCATGTTCCCCCCAACCCCCTTTTCTTTTTTTCTTTTCTCTGTATGAATTAATTAAGCTGGTTTTTAAAATATATGTGCATATACAGTTTTAATTAAATGTTTCAATTGGCGATTGTTAGGTAAGAAAATTCATGAGATAGTCCTCGCATTTTAATGAACCAGAGTAAATAAAATATATATATATATATGTATAATATGTAGTATTAATATGGTAATAAAGAGGAAATTAAAGGAAAAGTTAGAGTGATACACAACTTTGTAAGATAGAAGGTTCACTTTCTACGATAGTATAAATAATATAGATACTAGCTGCGTATCAATAATTCATCACCACTATAGAATTAGCCTTTAAAAAAAGTTTTTTTTTTCTTTTTTGATAAAAACCTTTAAAAAAGGTTAATAAATAAAAAATTAGATAAACACACCATTTTTTTAAGAGCGGGGAAGAAAGAAAAAGAAAAATGGATGCTGAAATAATCACACCATTTTGTTTTTTGTTTTAGTAATGAAGTAAATAAACTTTCAAGTGCATAAAATAGAGTTTTTATGTGCATTTTTTTGTGTTTGAATGTTTTAATATTGGAAACTCAAATGATCTGATTCCTTTTAATATTTTTTTTTTTTTCCCTTTCCATTTGAAACTATTTGAATTCCTTTAAAAAGTATTCAATGAGTTTATTTTGTTTGGGTTTGTGACTATTAATCATTATTTTTTAAAAGAATAAAAATAAAATCAAATGGTCCATAAAGGCAAAGATGTTTGTCACGAGTTTAATAGGGCTGTAAAATCTGAAGCTACACAATTTTGTAGTGTTCTTGTCAGGAAAACAAACTGTTTTTGGAATTTTCCTTTTCATGATTGGTTCAAGAATGTGGTCTCCACCTAATTAAAATTATATTTTCTTAAATTAAAATAATTGCAAATACCTTCTGTGCATTTTAAATTATTTAGGTTATGTTTGATAATACTAACTGTTTTTTATTTTTATTTTTAATTTTTTCCTCTTAAATTATGTGTAATTTAATTAATTTAGAAGTTGTTAGAGTTTGTTAAATATTAATTATATTATTTAATTGAGTAAAAATGTGAAGACAAATAAAAAACAAAAATATAAAATAAAAACACTTCTAAAGTTTTTTTTTATTTTTACTTAATTAAATAGTATAATTAATATTTAATAAATTTTAATTAACCTCTAAACTAATCAAATTACACATAATTCAAGAGAAAAAAATTAAAAATAAAAATAAAAAATAGTTGTATTATCAAACAAGCTCTTAGCTTTTGTTGGTCCGTAATTTTTATTTTTTTAAAAAAAATCATTGATATTTTTCCTTTATTTTTATTTTTGAATTTACCAAAAGTCACCAATTAATATTCAATTTCATATAGATAACAAAAACAAAATTAAAGAAAATTTATTAAAACGGATTCCACAAATTGTGAATTTTTTTTTTCCTATTTCTACAAAAAATTATATTTTCAAGAAATTGAACAGAAATTAGATTTCAGAATTTATACATTTAAAAAAAAAAAAAAAAACCCAGATACCAATTAGTAGTCATTGGGCCAGGCTTGTTATTAATTCTAGTCTCGTTTGGCCCAAGCCTATCATTCCAATTCCCAACAACAGTCAACATATAGGTTCCTAATTGGGTAGCCCATTATAGGACCCGAATGTCCGAAACCCAGACCGACTTTGGAATTGTGACCGAACAATATCAAAATATCCTCATGGGAATATATAAAGGGCAGGCGTGGAGGCTGAGCCATTATACCATTTTCGACCTCCATTACAAGCCCTAAAACCAGCTCAGCCAAGCAAAGAAGCTCAGAGAAAGAAGAAGAAGAAGAAAGCAATGTCAGGAATTGGACCTATTTCACAGGATTGGGAACCAGTTGTGATTAGGAAGAAGGCGCCCAACGCCGCAGCCAAGAAGGACGAGAAAGCCGTCAACGCCGCACGACGCGCCGGTGCCGAGATCGAAACCATCAAGAAATGTTTGTGTTCCTTTTCTATCTTCCTTGCACTCCAATTTTTCCTCTGTTTAGTCAATCTTTTTTCAATCATACAGAAAATTGAAAAATAAAAATGAATTGAAATATCGTATTGTGGATATGGTTCAGTACTTGGAGTGTATTGGTGTATTGATTTTATTTGATCGTATTTTAATCTAATCATGCTAAGTTTTTTTTGGTTGTTGTCTTGGGTTTGTCGTTGTTAATCTATGAACGATAACGTTTGGTGTTTAGTAGATTGTGAGTTGAAACTCTGATCGCTGACTTTTGCTGTGAATATTCTTCTTTAATCGTTATTATGCTGCGTATTAGAAAAATTGTTTGGTGCGTCTCCTAAATGCAGCTGCGTGATTTTTATATTCCCTTTTTTCCTCTGAAGTGTTATATTTTTTGAGAAATGTTATGCTTTCTTCCAGGTTGAGTGTTAGCCTTCATTTCTGTGCTCGTGAAGTCTTTAATATGATGGGTGTTGTATACATATGTACGTTTGTACGTATAAAATTGCCAATTTATATGCGTATGGCCAGGTTGTTTAATTTTTAACCATATGTTTAGATGATAAATTGTTGAAATTGGGCCTTTTGTTCCAAGTAGTTAGTTTTTGACATTTTCCCTTATTTTTGTCTTATCTGTAAGTTTTTCTGGCTAATGTGATTTTGGAAATGGTTACTGGTAATTGGTGGTTAAGTGTTTCTTATCCTGTGGTTGTGCACCTTACGTTCTAGATTCTTTTAGTTTCCATTATAACTGTGGTTTACTTATCCTTTGCAGCTACTGCGGGAACAAATAAAGCTGCTTCTAGTAGCACTTCTTTAAACACAAGGAAGCTGGATGAGGAAACAGAGAACCTTGCTCGTGAGTTCATCTTCCTTTCAAATGACCTTGCAGATAATTATTTATGTTTTACAGTCTTCATATGGTAGTTCAACTTACGTAGAATGTTCTAATTCTTCTTATAACTCCCATTATAATTGTGCTTCTTGTGGCAACCCCACAAGTTGGCAACTATACTTTGTTTATGGGGATCTCATGGGTAAAGTCATGGAGCAGTTGAATGCCTCAAAACCTTTATCTTTAAGGCATTATATGATATTTACACTAGTTTTTCAGTTCATTTAATTTTGCCTTCTTTTCATCATGTGTAACAAGATTCCCAGCACTTGTTTTAGCTTACTTTAATGTTTGTCCATAGAATCATTTTCTGTTATTACGTATAGTTTAGACACGCCAAAAATTGTTTTGATGGATATATATATACATGTGTAAGGAGAATGGTTAGAGGAGGAATGAGAGCTTTAGTAGTGTATGAGTCATTGTTATGTGCTCTCAAGTCTCAACTGTTGCTGCTAATATCTAAAACTAAGGGAAATAGTGTTTAGCCTGTCAGTTTAGTGATCTTGTTGCACTAATCTACCTAAAAAATGTCTCTATGTTGGTGAGGAATGGAATGATATTCACGCTTCTTGTAAGAGGAAGTTGTAACAGCTTTTTATCAACTAGTTGATATGATATTACATTGATAAAAAATATCTTAATTCAATTATAAAGATCTTTTTTCATTAATTGGTATGATAAGCAAGAGCTTTCATATGTTGAGGACCTTATAATGATTTGAACAGATTAACTTGATAAACTAAAGTAGTAGATGAAATATTGAGGGAAAGATGTGAATAGATGAGTTTCATTGGTCACCAGGGCAGTAGTAGACTAGTGTTTGTGGATATCCGGCTATCTGTTACTTGGTTGTTACTACAATTAGAGGTAGGTGGTGTGTGTTTGGTTACAGCCCTACAGGAAATTATGTGGTTGTCAGTTTTAGATTAAGAAGAAAGTGCATAACACTATACACAATATGATGCTAGTTGAAAGGTTTAAAGTTAAGTATTTCAGTGCTATCTCATGGAAATAATGGAGCTTGGAATATGCATTGATATAATTACATGTTATTAGTGTTGGTCACATAATGGGGGGTAAACAATGTGCTTCTGAGTGTCTTCAGGAATATATTTATGATTTCCTTCTGAAAAAAAAAGCCCAAATGGTTAAATGTACTAGAAGTGATGATGTGTTTATGCTGTATAATCAGTCAGATTATTTGCTGCATTTTCTGTTTGACCCCCAGCACTACTTTCACCGTCTTACCTGCTCAGTCTAATTTTAATTGCTTTATCTTAGACGGTCAAGACCTCTGTATATCTGACCCTTTTCCATGTAAATATACAGATGAACGTGTACCAACTGAGCTGAAGAAAGCTATTATGCAAGCTCGGATGGATAAGAAGCTTACTCAATCACAGCTTGCTCAAGTACATTTCTCTCTCGCGCTCTCGCTCTCTCTCTTTTCCCTCTGTATTTTAGACCAACATATTGATGATCTGGATTTATATGTGCAGTTGATCAATGAGAAGCCCCAAGTGATCCAGGAGTACGAATGTGGAAAAGCCATACCAAATCAACAGATCATCACCAAACTGGAGAGAGCTCTTGGAGTGAAACTGCGCGGAAAGAAATAAACAAGAAAAAGCCTTTTTTAACAGAGGAGAAAAAGTATGGTGAGTCTGTGTGATGGTGCTTCTTTTTTAAGGTTTCAACTAGTATGTGAATCCCAGAATGTGTAGTTTGTTAATCTTCTTTCAAAGTCTAAAGTGAATGGTCGTTTGCTGGAACCTTTATTGTGTCCTGTAAGAATGCTCCTCTGTGTGATGATGACTTTGATCTCTCTGCTTAGAAATAAATAAATATCAACTTTGGCTCTCTCTAATGCATTCCTTTTTTGGGTTCACATGTCACGTTTTTGCAGAGCAATCACATCCTTCCTTTGATTTGTTTGTAGTCTCTGTTAATCTTTTACAGAATTGACCTCAGCACTAACAATAACCATCAGCAGCTTGTTAGTGGTAATAAAAGAAAAATTATAGTATCCAAATGGTGCCTTCAAATTTTGTTCTATTTCTTATATCTAAGAATAGTCATATGCCATATTTTTCAATAATTACGTACTACAAACATAACATAAAATTCACGTGGATAATTAGATAGCGATGATTTCTGTTGCCAGCAAGAGCCACTAAAATCTTGCATGGATTGGGAAAAAAAAATTGCACTCGTTTTGAAATGCCATAAGAATAACGTTAAAACATGGAACCTAGGAAAAAAAAAAAAAACCAGAAAACAAAAATCATAGCAGAAGGCAAATATGATAGCTCATCTAAATCAATTTATAATCGCATATATATTGGATCATAGGATAAAACGAAAATGTGGGAATCTGAGTTCACCGAAAGAGAAAGATATTCAATTTCCAGCTCTTTTTTCAGGTCAGTCGGTCTTGGATGATGAAAATAATACAAATTTGCGTATTTGGGATGACATGTGTACATATGAATGCATGCTAATAGGATTTGACTTCTTTTTCTTATTTCTACAATACAAATTTCTAGCAGAAAAAAAAAATGTATATAAATCACAAGCGGTTGAACAAATAATAGGACAGTAAACTAATTACCAAAAAAAAATAGGACAGTAAACTGTCCGTTATCAACACATAAAACTACTAATTATTTTATTAGTTTATCAAACCCTATGTATATATTATTTAATATTATAACTAAATTATATCACGTGAATTAGCAATATTTGATTTATATTTTTTATTTAAAAACAAATACAGATGGATCCTAACTCTCTTGATGAGCTCTCAATTTTTTTTTTTTTTAAGAAGTGATTTTGTCTATTTAAAATATCACACATATGACATCAGATCACAATGGAATATATGTATAATTTTATTATTAAAGCCAAATTATTTGATGGGACCGAAATATACATGTAATTTTACCATATAATTTTACTATTAAAGCTAAGTTATCTCATGCGACTGAAATATATATGTAATTTTACTAACTTTATCATTGAAGCCAAGCTATCGTGTTGATGAGCTCTCGATTAATCATTACTGGCAGGTATAAAAAGTTAGCATATCATACATCTAACATGAATTTTTCTTCTCTTTTTTTTTTTTTTTTTAAATAATAAATAAATTTGATGCGCTTTGTCAACTCTCCAAATACTCCACGAACCTAAGCATCACATCAATTTGCGTCGATATGTAATGATGCCTATCAATTATCACTACCAAGAAATAAAAAGTAAAATATAAAAAGCTAGCCAATCAATTAATTCCCATATGCCAAGCACTTCATTTTGGGGTGATGGTGATGGAATAATCCTTCTAATTAAAAGCCTAAAAGACAAAATAAAAAGATAAAGTCACACACTTATCTCAGGACCCACACAAAAAATAATAATAAAATAATAGTCACAGTCTTACAGACGCTTCGAACTTTGAAGGCCATTTCCATCTAAGCTCAGAAAACACAGTCAAAACTCAGGGTGAGGAAGGTCTTCATCGGACGGTGGAGCCAAAACCCAGTCACCAATTTCTTCATCCAGGACCAACCCTTTGTTCTTCTCTATCCACCACGAACCAGGCACCAAATACTCATCCTTTAGAAGCTCACATGACTTGTTCACCAACGCCAAGCTTCTCTTCACCTTCAACTCAAACTCTCCTTTTTCTCCGTTCCAACCCGCCACCACATGAAGTATTGCCTGCAAGTTGTGCCAGTCACTTGGGTTCTTCGAATCCTTCAAGCTCGGCGACTTCCTCGTGTCGATCACTAGCTCAATCCCCGTATCCACGTACCCAAACAGCCTCCCTGGATAATGGGTTATCAAATCGATCGTGTTCTTCACGTGAAGTACTTTCAGGTTCTTGTACTTCTCCAGCCTTTCGTCGAACGCCTTGTTTCCGACATTCGGAGACCCGAAAATGATAGCCGAAACTGGGATATCCGAAACGATGCCATTTTCGACCAGGTCGAATGCGCTCAAAACGGATAGACTCGCTCCCAGACTGTGTCCCGTCAACACTAGGCTTAACTTCTCGTCTCTGTATTTGTTCCTCAGCTCTTCGATTCGGAGTTGGAGTTGTTTCCTAACGCTTAGCTTGACGAACTGAGATCTCGGGTCGTCGGAAGTGTAAATTGTAAGCCAACCCCTCATGACTTTAGGCGACTCTCCGAGTTGAAGCATGTAGTTGCTGACTCAGCTTCTAGTTACAGCCAGCTGGTTTAGTTAGGACATGTAACTACTTCGTAGAAAAGCAGTGTAATCGAGGTGGGATCTAATGACAGAAACTTCTAGCTTCACAGTCAACCAAAATATTCTGTAATTTTAGCTTGGTATGAGCCATCAATGCATCATCTTCGGCTGGAAGTTCAATTCAACTTCACATTACCTATATGTGGACTCAGAACTATTGGCCAAAGAAAGGCCGTCTTTTGGAAGGTCGAGCTCGCGATCCTTGAAGATATTGAAATCGGAAGAGTCAAGATGAGTTCATCCAACGGTTGATGTCAATCACGTAAGATGTCATGAATCAACTAATTGGATGCACCCCGCCATCAATCGTGGCCTTATATGCCTCGCCATCCGAATTTTGCAACTTCAAATTGCATAACTCGTTCATGACCGAAGTGAAGAAGATTTGATCAACTCAATGGCGTCACCTTGTAGGTACAAATTAGTTCTATCGATCATGATTCGTGGGCTTCGGATCCTTTCTCTTCGGGATGGTCCCATTATCCAGACAATCGCGAATCAAACCGCAAATTTTGTCTCTAATTGACAAATTGTCCAAGAGGTCATAAAAGCAATGGTCATACTAGTTTTGGTTCAATAATAGTTTTCGACTGTAACTTTGGCATCTTGCACATTGCTATCATAGATTGACAAGAATTTTCAACCGGTTCCTTATCGAAATAGTCGCTTCCACCTGGTTTCTCCTCACATCATTCCCGGATATTCTCATGGCTCATTTCCAATCACTCTTCCACACACTCAGCTTTGTCCATTGACGAGCATGGGGATCCTTCATGGTACATTGTGCATCCTCTCATGACACATGATTGCGACAGTATGGAGGTCAAGATTCTGGAAATGGCTCCGCATGTTACCACTCGGCCATTAATTCTACATCGTGCTTTATGTCCCACAAATTACAAAGAATTTGCTTAGCGTAGCTAGATTAGTTACCGAATGCAATGTGTTGATTGAGTTTGTGAATGATCTTTGTAATGGACAAAGTTAATCCAGGAGTTCTTAGAGATGGCCTCTATCAACTTCCATCTTCTTCGTCATAAAGCTTTTCTATCATCTTTCAAGAGTGATAATTTGAGTTTTACGTGTCACTGTTGGTGTAATGTCAAGAATGTAGTTCAGCTTTTGGTCCTAGTTCTATAAGGTCCAATTGTTTAATGTTACTAATTTTGTTTCTCGATGGTTTTCTTAATTCAATAAACTTGTCATTAAAACTATGGCATAGCGATTAGGACATCCTTCCTTTCTCAATCGAGTCATTGATGTAATCTGTTCAATAAAATCGATTTGATTTCTTCTTGACTATTGGTAAATCGCATGCATTATTCGATTCACAGTACTCATCCCTTGACTTAATTCATTTCGAGGTACCATCCATAATCGTTATTACATCATCTTTATTGATGATTTTTCAGTATCCTCTTAAAACAAAGTCGAGGTTTCTTCTATATTTTCGCTTTTAAAGCCTACGTTGAGAAGTTAATACTACTATTAAGAAATTTCGCTATTGGATAATTTCAACTCTCAGATCCTCTTTTCCAAAAACATGGCATTGAACTTAGAGTGACATGCCCTTATACTTCAAACAAAATGAGACAATAGTAGAACTGGTCAAACAAGCTTCTATGCCAATTGTTTTGGCTAAGCCTTCAAACAAATTTTCTTATTAATAGGTTACCTTCCACAAAGTCTATATCATTCCACATTTGATTACTTTTGAAAGTATTCTATTGTGCTTGCTATCCTTATCTAAGACCATATAATCAAAAACTTGAAAATGCACCTTTATTGGCTATAGTCCTTTACATAAAGGTTTCAAATGTCTTGAGAAAATTTATAAATTTTTAATGAAACTGTGTTCCCTTTAGTTCACCTAATCATTCCTCTATCTTCACTCCATAATTTGTCACATTCACTACTCTTATTCCATTTTCTTCAATGACTCCATCTCACCTCCTAATAAATTCATAACATTGATTGATGTAACTAATTCTAGTCCTACTAGCATGCCCAGATCCTATCCTCCACCATCTACAACTCGAGTAATTACATAAGTATTCTCAAACCAACCCCAAATACATAGATTCACTTTCAACTAACTTCACATGAGTTTCATGCTCTTTGTCAAAATAAAACATGGCTTCTGATATAAAATTGCAAAGGGGTTTCATCAAAATCTGGATTGATTAAATGAAACTTTTAGTTAAGCCTGTTCTTTCATATGTCATAGTGGTTGGATTATCGACAATTGGATGTCAACAATGCCTTTTAAATGGTGACTATATGACTCAACCAAGGTTTCGGATTCTAAACATCCGTAATATGTGTGCAAATTGATCAAAGCTTTGTATGGACTCAAAAAATGGTTTGACAAGCTCAAACATACATTACTACAATGGGGTTTTCATGAATCAAGATATGCATCCTTATTTGTTTACTAAGGTCATGTAGATGATATTTTAGAAATGTGTTTGATTACTAAGGTGATTTCGATCTCAATACTTCATTTGCTCTTAAAGATCTTGGCGATTTACACTATTTTCTTGGGAAGCATGATGCAATATAGATATATATCGATATTTTAAAGAAGACTCATATGCTACATTGCAAGCCTTGTCCTACTGGCCAAAGCTATCATGTACATCGAACTCTTTGTCGATCATACTTTTCAGTTGGCGTTAATCTAAGTATGACAAGAATATTGCTTATATAGTGAGTGCTTAGTCAATACCTACATTGTCCTACTACTAAAAGCATGCAGAGTGCTTCGCTATCTCAAAGGCACCTTGGTGATCGCACCATTTAGGACCCAATCTTATTTCCGGAGCTAACGATGAATAGATCCCTGCGAAATTGCTTGGTTTTGTCATGAACTTCATATTGCTCAACATTCTAAACGATAATATTAGCATCTTTTCACAGGACTAAACACATAATTGATATACATTTTATCGAGATAAGGTTTTACAAGGATTGCTTGAACGGTATGTACCTACGAAGAACAAACAGCAGATATTATGACAAAGCCTCTGCCTTGCACTCGGTTTTCTTTTTGCTTGCCAAGCTCAATCTCAGCATATCCCCGTTTCGCTTGGGGAGAGTTGAAGCACATGTAGTTGCTGACTCAGCTTCTAGTTACAGCCAGCTGGTTTAGTTAGGACATGTAACAGATTACGTGTTAATACTTCATAAGTTGTGTTGGTTGGTTAGTTATTATATTAGTAGAAAAGCAGTGTAATCGAGGTGGGATCTAATGACAGAAACTTCTAGCTTCACAGTATCTCTCTCTTTTCTACTCTCTCTCTCTCCTTCACTTTGTCTTCAACCAAAATATTCTGTAATTTTAGCTCTCCGTCATCGTCGCTGCTGCTGCTACTACCGTCACCTCTGTTTTCGATGGCAATACTCCGGCGAAGAAGAGGCTTGGCCGATTCAAGGTCGGCTCCTAAAACGTTGACCCACTCGTAGTCCCGAGTCGTGCCCCGCCAAGCGACGTAGATTTCCCGCCGTCCGATGGCTCTGCTGACGTCATCGGTGGTGACGGCGATGTAGCCGATCCAGTTGGACTCGCGGTCCCAAGACTCGCGAGACCTGGAATGCAAAATCAAGGCCTCGGGGACGCTGACTTTGGCAGTGCCGTAGAGGAAGGAGTCGACCTGGTAATCGGAGCCGTTTTGGAGCATGACTTTTTGGAAGAACGACGACTTGCCGTATCGGCTGGAGCCGCAGAACCTGGAGTTCTGGTCGTTGTTGAAGGCGTCGTATGTGGCTTGGCAGAAGTCGCCGCAGCGGAGGATGAGTTTTCGGAGGTCAAGATTAAGTGGGTCCAGAAGGCCGTCCCAGTTTTTGCTGCCTAGCAGTTCTTCGTGTGTTGGTTCGGCTTCGCTGGTCGCCATTGGAGGAGCTTCCAAGGGAGACTGATCAAATAGACAAAAGGCTATTGAGCTGTGAGGGTGTGAGAGAGCGTAGTCAGATAAGCCTAGCTTGTGTCTAATTTATATATTTTATATTCTACGTGCCAAAAAATATGCAGCCACGTACAGTAAAATTAATTTATTATATTTTAGATTATTACAATAAATATGTTTTAAAAAAATTGAATAAAAAATTAGCAAATTATACACAACTATCTTTTCTACTTTACAGAGCAAGTAGTAACAGTGTAAAAAATTAATTAAAACTATAATAAATGATTTTTTTTGTAATAAATAAATGATATTATAGTGTACAAAGGGGTTATTTTGATTTGTTATACAGATATTATTTTTATGTCAAGAAATAGGTAAACCATAAAAAGAAAGAAAAAAAGCTAGTTGGAACCAATGTAGCATCTTTTTCTCTATTGGAATATTATATTGAATTTCAATAAATTACGGAAAAATTGTTCATTATATCATTTTTTTTAATAAAAAGGGACCTCATTTTTCATTAGTCCGTGGACCTGTGGCACCAGTTAATCATGAAAATTCAACTCAGTAATGACATTAAACATAATTATTTTCAACTCAATAATGACATTAAATATAATTCTTTCGTAGAGCTTGGATCTTTATGGTAAAATTGGATAAGATGCCTATAGTGGCTTAAACACTATCTAACGTATCTAACTTTTTTATAATTATTTAACACGTGTCTTATTTTTTTTATAAATAATAAAGAATCTCGATGTGGATCTCATCAGTCCAGAATTTTAATTAGTAGGTAGAAACTCTAGCTTTGGAACCTCAGGAGTTTTGATCCTCTCCACCGACGATTCAAGCCTTAGGATCCTCCACCGACGATTTAAGCAAGATACATTAACAAATACCGAACCACAACTCTGTGTGATGGAATGATCGATAAACCACAAGTGCTTTAACACGTGTCTTATGGTATTACAAATGGGGTCGGCATTATGGTATTACAAATGGGGTCGGCATTGTGAGTTTTTTCCTAGGAGAAGGTATCAAATATGCAGGGGGTGGTGGAATTTCTTCCGATCTATTATCTATTAGTGTATATATCATATTTATTAATCTTTTTATTAATTTATAATTTGAATCAAAGTCTTTTTTTTTTTAATTTCCATCCACATCCAAGCAATAAATTATATAAACGAGACTATTTTTATAGTGTGTCTTTTAAAAGTGGGATTTTTCTTTTGTTTTTCTTTTTCATTCACGTGGATATCTTTTATTTCATCTATTTTTTCCACATAGAGGTGTGGAATAGAAAGAATTTGATTGCTATATTGCATTTATATATAAAAATTGTGGTTTGAGTTTTAATTGTATTAAATACTACTGATTGATAGATTTGTTTTCCCTTTTCATTCACTTAAATATCTTTCATTTCATATATTTTTTCCACTCGGAGGTATGATCTAGTGGAAGGAAATTGATTGTTGTGAGAATTGTGATTTGAGCTTGTATTAAATACTGATTGATAGATTTTTTTTGGTAATGAGAAAATCTTAATTTATAATTTTTTGATGTGAGAATGATATTAGATAGTTTTCACCTATTATTAATATTATCATTTGTAAATTTTCACTTTTCAGTCATCCTCAAAATATAGTATTTTTTTCTTCAAAAAAGCTTGATATAATTATTATCATAAATGTTTGAATTTTCTAAAAGTCCATCTGATAACTTGTTTTTTTTTTTTTCTTACAGTTGTATATAATTCACTCAATTAAAAAATTAGTTAAAATTTATTAGAGTTTTTTTAATTTTATTATTTTACTATAAATGTAAAAAAAATATTAATTTTATTTTTTGTTTAGTGTTTTTATTTTATTTTTTATTTATACTCTAAATAGTTTGATAAACATCAATAAATTCTAACTGATCTTTAAATTAAATAAATTACAAATAATTCAAAAATAAAAATAAAAAACATAAAACAAACACACGGCTCTAAGAAAACAATAATAGGAGGGCATGTAATAAAATTACTGAAACCATATTATCATAATACAGTCTCAATATGATGTTCAAAAGCACAATTTCAAACCAGTTGAAAACTTTAAATGAAAACGACAGATACTAACAGCTATAATATGTGATTTGAAACCAATAATTTTTTCCTTCTTTCCACTTTTAATCAGTGAAATCTAACCTTTTTGCAATCTTTTTTTTTTTAAAATGCGAGTTTATTTATTTTTTAATGAGAGAAAAAAATTGTTCAAACATTTTCATTGGTTTAAACAAGCTACTTGGGCTTGTTTTGAACCCATATGCAACTTTCTGGGCTTGTACTGGATCCGGGTCGAAATAATAAAAGCCCAAATTTTGTGGGCCCAAATTGATCTTCATCCGTACAGTTTCAGCCGATTCCAATTCTGAAGTCACCCTTTTTCCCAAGCTCCGGACCTTCTCTCTCCCGTGTACATCAATTCGACAATCCACAACGGTGGTCTATCTCTTTGGCTGCAACCAGCTCAAATTGTGTCTCATTCTTAAGGTAATAATATGCAAACCCTAAAATTCGAATTTGAAGTGCGTAATTCCTTTTCAATTTAGGGGTATTACTGTATTAGTGATTGCTGCTTGGTTGCTGAGAAACTACAGGAAAGTTTCAGATATTCAAAGTTTTCCTAGTCCTTAAAAATTAAATTACTTACTAAACAGAAGAAAAGGATTGAATTCATTTGGTGTTACAGTGATAGCGTTGGAACGTAGATCATGAAATTTGTCCAAAAATGAATTGAATTCTATTGCTATTGTGGTTCCAAATCTCTGTTTCTGAAGGTATTCAATTGATTCTACCTTGTATTTTAGGGTTCTAAACGGCCTCCCAAGGACAAATTTAAACTGTCATCTTTGGTTTTACGTGACTTTCTCTTTTAGTTTGCAGCAGAACTTGTCGTCTGGGTTTTACTGATGTAGGAATGTTTGTAGTTCTTAGTTACCACTGGCCTATCAGCTCAGAGGAATTGGAGCTTCAAGTAGCTGTACATTGAGATTCTTGGCTCTTTTTCCGATCATTACTTACATTTATGATTGAAGACTGGTGGCTCCAAACATGGCTTTAGTTGATGTCACCAAGGCTTGTCTCGATTCCATTGGCCAAGTAAGTGAATTTATTACAATTGATGTGGCATTCTTACTATCATGGAATGTTAGTTCCTGTGATCGTTGGGTCTCAATTTTTCTAAAATAAGCCGACATGTTCATGTCTTTGAGACTTTGTGTTTTTTAACAAATCTAAGATTGTGTTGTATTCATTTCAACCTTATTTTATTTCTCCTTTTTCATTGTTTAGATATCAGAACATGTAGAAGGTTCCATTCTTTACCTGGATGCTGGATCTTCAGAGAGTTTCCAGTTTATGGGGGCATTTCCTGTGTTACTGAACCTTGGAGTGCGTGCCATTTGCAGCTTGGAAAACATGTCTCCTCTTGATGCGGTAAGTTATCCTTATTTAAGGTGTAGCATAATTCCATTTTTGTAACTTTATACAGGCATATTCACATTTTGTTTGGGATACTATACAATCTTGTTTAGTAGATCATTGTTGCGCATACGCCAACATGTATTTTTAATTAAAAGGACTTATTCTGTATCTACTTCTAATTTATAGTTGCTCAATCACTGTGAAAGCTGTTGATGAGAATTCCCTTTTGTTTGTTATTTTTAATGATCCCAATAATTCAGTCTAAGAAATGTTCTACCATCTAAGGTTTTAGTTCATGCTTACTGTCCAGCAACGCTGGAGGAACCAAATCAAATAAGGGAAAAAAAAACAGTTAATCAGGTTTATACTTTTAATATTAATAATCCATGAGATTGCCTTTTCCTCCACATGGGATAGTTATCCTTGTAGATACATATAGGCCACATTTAGTTTTAAACATCATTAATGATTTTATTTTCTATTTTGAATTTTTTCCTAGGTGGTGGATTGGAACTCAAGTTCAGAACCTGGAATGAAAATTGTGGTGATCACATCGCATCTGCTAAGTGATGCTCATCGATATGTATTACGTTGCCTGAGCACACATCGGGGTGTTCATCATTGTATCATATTTACATCTATCTCAGAGGTCATTTTTCATAATTAAAGCATTTGGCTGGTGCCTGTAATTTTCCTTATTTTCTTTTCATATTCGGTGATTTCACTTATTTAAACTTTAATTAGTAGTTGTATTTTCATTTCTTTTTTAAAATATATTGGTTAATCCTGTTATTTATTATGAATAAATAAGATTTCTTTTGTTTAGCATTGGCCATATGATAATGTCACCTTGCTTTTCTATGCTCAAGATATAATTTGTAAGTTGATCTGTTAAAAAGTTAGCCGATCTCCTTGCTGGAAGGATGTTTGGTGATAGGTATTCTTTTGTTTGTTCTATGTGAAATCCATTTGATCACTATGGACATGTGTGACTAAGAATTTAGGAGCACTAGTATTTTGACCTGGTACTGGAGTTATATGAACCGAAAATGAGTCATAGAAGTTGAAGATGATTATTGACTAAATTCCTTTAGTTTTTTATAGACTTTCTATTTGTTTGCTTCAGCTACCTTGCCATTGCCACTTTTTGGTTAGTTGCAAATGGTACCAAATTTATTAAATAGTAATGGGATGATATTTACTCTTTGAATGCATGTACGAGTCTATATTGTGCTTTTTACATTTTTTATGACATGTTCTAATAAAGTTTTAAAGTTTACATTCCGGATTCTAATGTAAGCTTCATCTGTGCTTTCTAATTCTTGAGTACAATAATACAGCATCAGTAGTTGAGAAGTTACCTTTGCTGTATCATGCTTGATCCATAGAGTGTGTTGCATTTCAATCTTAGCAGGTGGCACATTCTGCATATCCTGATTCACCTCTGGGACCAGATGCATTTCATGAATATGAATCCTTGCTAGTCCAAGATTATGAGGAGCTTGTTAAAAAAGGTGTAACAAAGTCTAAACAGCCAGAAAGCAGTAACTTAAAGGAGAATTTAATCTCTGAAGATGAAGGATGGTCAGAACTCACTTCCGTTGAGGACATTCATGTTGAAGCTAGTCCAAGTGGAAGAGGTTATTACAAAGATAATCTGATAGACCACACAGAAGATGTAGGGCAAAAATTGGTTGTTTCTGTACATCACTTCCCAATGATTTTATGTCCTTTTTCACCAAGAGTATTTGTTTTACCTTCAGAGGGATCAATTGCTGAAGCATACTTGTCAGTTGAACATGAGGATGCCTTTAGTCCTGGCTTGCCTCCCTTAAGTACTGGATTGCCTTCTGATGGTGATGATACTCCTCCTGGGGCAACCCTTACTGCACATTTTCTTTACCATCTCGCAGCCAAGGTAATAAGTACTATACATGCTTAATCTGATTACTTTCCCTCTAACCACATCTTGTGTTATGACTTTTCTTCTTTTTAGTTCGTACATATTTTGCATTAATAATTATCCGTAGAGGTTAGATTTCTTTTATTTTTGCCCCCTTAAGTTTGATGAATCCCAAGTTACTACTGAAGCTGAAATAATCAAAACTCTTGTATATGTTGAAAGTTTGTTAACCAATACTTTCCATATCTAGTAATCCTTTTAATGGTTGTATATGATTTTGTATAGAAAATATAATGTTTTCACTATGTGATAGAACTGCTGTATAGTATTATGGCTGGGGCATGTGTTAAAAAATAAATGAATAATGCTATTAAAAAGTGAGAAGCTTGTTTGTAACAACTACTAAGTTATAGACCATAGCAAGGCTGCAGGGGCAATATTGAAATTCTTCCTGCCACCCTCCACCCCAGCGTTTGTTTGTTGTGTTTTTTGTTCTGATTGCTCTGATTGTTTTCTTTACCTTGACATTGGATTCTTTATTAATCATATAGATGGACTTGAAGATGGAAATTTTTTCCCTTGGTGATCTTTCAAAAACTGTGGGAAAGATGTTTACAGACATGTCAAGCCTTTATGATGTAGGACGGCGTAAAAGATCAGCAGGACTTTTACTCATTGATCGCTCTCTCGATCTTCTAACTCCGTGCTGTCATGGGGATTCACTTGTTGATCGCATGTTTTCATCTTTGCCCCGTAGGCAAAGTTTAAAATCTCATACACACGTAAAAGGCTCACAAAGCGAGCTCAAGAAAGGCCCCTCTACCCTGCATCGCCGTCCTATTGATGTTCATATACCACTTGCTAAACTTGTAAATGAAGAAGATTGCAAAATGGATAACTTCCGGCTCTTTGAAAGCATCGAAGCTTTTCTCTGTGGGTGGGATCATAGCAACACTAGTTCTCAGATTGGAGATTTAATTAATCTCAGCAACAAAATTCATAATGAGAAGCCCATTCACTCTGAGATGGAGCTCCTAAGTGGCTCGTTTGTATCCACTGAAAATTTCCGTGGAACTCCATACTTAGAAGCTATATTAGACAGAAAAGCAAAAGATGGGACCATACTGCTAAAGAAGTGGCTCCAAGAAGCTATTCGACGGGAAAGTATAAATGTGAATGTGAAAACTCGTCCTGGTTTTGCTACGAAATCAGAGTTGCAATCTTTGATTAAAGCACTTGCTAAAAACCAATCATCATTGGTGAGAAACAAAGGAATTATTCAATTAGCAGCAGCTGCATTGGTTGCCCTTGATGAATCACATAGTGCAAGATGGGATGCGTTTACCAGTGCTGAGAGAATGTTGAGCATAAGTGCTGGAGACACAAGCCAGAGTCTTGCTGGCCAAATTGGTGATCTCGTTAATAAGAGTGCCTTAACAGGGTCCCATGGTCAGAAAAAAAGTAAAACAGAGGCCTCACAAGGCATACTATGTTTTCAAGATGCTCTCCTCCTTATGATTACAGGATATATATTGGCTGGTGAGAATTTCCCAACATCTGGATCTGATGGCCCTTTTTCTTGGCAAGAGGAGCAATTCTTGAAAGATTCTACAGTCGATGCTATTCTTGAAAATCCATCGATAGCAAAACTGAAGTTTCTTCATGGTCTAATGAACGAGCTTGAGGCCAACCTACAGAGGATCAAATCAGAGGAAAACAAAGAAGCATCTTCGGATGAATTGCAACTTGATGATTTTGACGATGATCAGTGGGGTAAATGGGGTGATGAAGATGCTGATGATAGTAACAATACTAGTAATAAAGACTTATACAGCGACATGCAGCTGAAGTTGGAGTTGCGTGATAGGGTTGATAGCCTTTTCAAATTCCTTCACAAGTTATCCAGTTTGAAGAGGAAGAATATACCACTGAGGGATTGGACAATGGCTTTGGAAACTGATTACAGTGGAGATACCTACGCAAGTAAAGGACTACTTTATAAACTTCTAACTAGGTTGTTGAGCAGGAAAGATGTTCCAGAGTTGGAGTACCATTCATCTACGGTGGGGCGACTTTTTAAAAGTGGGTTTGGGAGATTTGGCCTTGGGCAGGTATGTTAGAATTTTATGACTTTTTTTTTTCTGAAATCTTGCTTCGATAATCCAAATATGTAAAAGGACACTTTCTTAATCTTTCAGGCAAAACCAAATCTAGCTGATCAAAATGTCATTCTGGTATTTGTCATCGGAGGCATTAATGGTCTTGAGGTCTGAAATCTTTAACTCTGTGTGTGTGTCTCTTATATGCTTTTCTTCTGATTTCTTGCATTTGGTTCTTTGATTAAGAACATGGCTTTCATTAATACATCTTTTATGTGTATTAACTGTAAAAAGGTACGTGAAGCTCAGGAGGCATTATCTGATAGTGGAAGGCCTGATATAGAACTGATTCTGGGTGGAACAACTCTCCTGACTCCTGATGATATGCTTGACTTACTACTGGGAAATTCTAGTTTTATATCTAATCTGGATAAATGATGAAAGAAAATAGTGAATCCAAAATGCTTTTTTTTTTTTCTTTTTAGGGTTATTTGGCTGATATTTCAGGTGGTATTTATACGAACTGCAAGTCTTAAACTATTGGCTTTTACCACGGAAATGAGTCCGGCAAATTGTCTATGGGTCTCCCTCCGAGTGTTTCTTCTTAATTTTTTATAGAACTGTTCCAAGTTTTTGGAATACAGACATCGTGAACTATACAAATTTATATGAGTCTCTTTAAAGGGAGAAAACAAGGAATATAATATTATGTTTACAATTTAAAATAAACCATGGTAGACAAGCAATTAAGCAAGATAGTGCAATAGTAAAAGATTAAATAGATGGTGGAAAATTCAAGATAATTAGACTAATATAATAAAAATTTGGGTTTTTTCTTTTTTGGTTCTGGAAAATAAATAAAAAAGAAAATTGTGTTTAAGAATGATGAAATAAAATAAAAGTTAAATGAGGGGATAACAAAAATTTAAAATTTTTTAAAAACAATAATAATAAAAATAGACTTGCAAATTTGGGAATGTAAAATCTAAAATGGTAGAAAAGTGAAAGTGGAGCCCTGGTTTGCCTTAAACCTCTTAAACCCACATTCTCTTTCTCGTATTCATATGGTTTCAATGGCAGCCCTTAAGCTCCTAGTCTCCGGAGCTCGCCGCCATTGCCTCGCCCGACCTCACTCTCACCACCACGCTTCACCATTTCTAGGTTTTTACAGATCCCTTTGCTCATCGTCATCATCGCCATCCGAATCGGACCCAATCCCCCCTACGACTACTGAATCCCCCAGGGGACCTTCTGGGACCGTACCTATACAGCCAGTTTCGTACGCTCCCAAACCAAAAGACCAGTCCTCACCAGACCAAGACCCTGCTAAGGAATCGCCAACAACTCCATCACCACAGCAACCTCGAAGACCTCACGAGTCATTGAGACCGAGTTATGAAGCTCGACCCACTTGGACCCGCGAAGATATCCGCTACGTCAAGGACGCACCGTCCATCTCGCCCGTCTCGTACGCTTCTCGCGTTGCGCCTCTGCCGGAAGATAAGGCTCCGGCCGGAGGTGATTCGGCAGCGGGGGAAGGAGAAGGCGTGAGGGAGAGCGAGGCATTGGAGAAGGAGACGAAGCAAATTGATGCAGAGATTCGGATGAGGAGGAGGGTTTTCAAGGTAATCGAGGAGGACAAGATGGCAGCTCCTTTCCCGACTCTGATTAAGGTCGAGAAGAAGGAGCGGAAGCCTATTCTTGATTTGACGGAGGCAGTTCGCCAAGTCAAGGTCAGTGTAAACCGTCAATTCTTTTTGTTTTCTGAGAAAATTAGACCATTGTTGCTAATTTTGTGTTCTTGGTCTTCTAATTTTGTGAGTAATTGCAAAATGTCTAATTATTCTTTGTCATAGTTTTTTTTATTAATATGTTTCTTTCTATTTTAAACAGTTTCGTCATTGCTAATCTGCTTGTTTTTTTCTCGTTATTTTCAGGCTAGTGCCAAGTCCAATTTTGATGAGACTGTTGAAGCACATGTAAGATTGGGAATTAATCCAAAGAAAACGGTAATGTACCTATTTATCTAAGTAAAAGTTTCTCTTCATAAAAGTTTCAAGTTAAAAGGGTTGGGCTCTTGCAAAATTGTAATGTTTATAGGTTTGAACTATAGGCTTTAAGTCTTGATGCATTTATTGATTTTAACAATCTGGTCATTCAAGGTTTGGAAGGCAAGATAGTTCAAGTGGTATTGTGCTTATCTTAAAGAAATGTATATTTTGTACTCCAGAATGTGTATTCTGTATAATGGTTAATGTTCAAACCTTTATTGGTTCTTCATATTCATAATATCGATTGGACCGTAGTAGATGGTGTCGCATGCGCACTGTCATTTTAACCTTGTCTGTTGGGTCTATAGATTTATCTCTTTCTCATCTTACTGTTTTGTCTTCTTTTTTTTTTTTTGTGTGATGTTGTGCCTTTATTTATTTATGTCAGATGCATAATTTCAGTAATATAATTTTTTTGATGTATATGTATATGACACACATTTATATTATCTAAGATAGGACTGCTGTTTAGAAGATTCAATTATATGAACTCTTATTTAATTGGACTGCAGGGACAGGGAGTTCGTGGTAATATGACTCTTCCTCATGGTACTGGGAAGGTATTATCTAAACTTTTCCAAGATCATGTTGGTTAAATTTTAGTAATGATCACTGTACTAGGTATGTTGCCTGACCATTGTTGTTTTTTCAGGTCGTCAGAGTTGCCTTTTTTGCTGAAGGGGCACACGCAGATGAAGCCAGAGCAGCAGGAGCTGACATTGTTGGCGGTGTAGAACTTGTTGAGGAAATCGCTAGTAATCAGCCAAACTTATGTCTTTTATCTGCGTTATATGTCAGAGTGAAAATTTGTTAGATATTGCTGTGTATTGCTTCTTCAACCAATTTTAATATTTTAAGATGTTCTTGGAATCTGTTTTGTCAATTTCTCATCTTTTCAATTGAAGATTGTATTTTAATCAACACTAAAATATAATCTTGCATCTTCTCCAGGCAGTAAGAAGCTCAATGTTGACAAGTGTTTCGCTACAAATGAAATGATTCTGCGTATGGGGAAGGTTTTGAATTTAAATGGTGGTATTTTGGGATTGGCCAAATTTATTGTTCCTTCGTTGAATGCGAATGCCTGTTGTTTTGCAGATTTCAAGGATCCTTAGAGAACGTGGTCTGTGGCCCGACCGTAAAGTGAGTTTATTATCATCTTGTATCTTTGATTCCATTCATAGATATATTATTGTTCCATGAAGGAAGTCTTTTTCGTCGTATTAATATCTTGTATAGTTAGGTACAGTGACAAATGATGTTGCTGAAGCACTGAAGAAAGTAAGCCAAGGTCACATTGAATTTAAAATGGACAAAACAGCAAATGTCCATGTGGGACTTGGAAAGGTATCATTATCGTATTCCAGAACGTTATCTTTCATTTCATTAGCTATTTGTTTCCTGGGGACAAGATTTTGTACACCATCCATTTCATATTTCTTGTTTTTAAATAAATTTATTATTTTACAGGTGAGCTATGGGGAGGACAATCTACGAGAGAATATTGGCGCTTTTGTAAATGCTCTTTTGCTTGCAAAACCTGCAGGCTTAAAGAAGGGTAAGTAGTGCATTTTACTTTATGTTAGATTTTTATTTTGCGTGCGAATTTGGATGCAGGTGAGATTTATCAGAACTTTGAAATTTCTGTAATACCATTTTCTTTCACATATTATTTCTCATCTTTAGCTTTCTCTAGGGAGGTTTTGCAAGCTTTGGTACATCCGGATCACCTTTTGGTTTGGTTTTACTTTCAGTTTGTTGTAGCCAAAAGTTTACAGCCTCAAGTATAACCAATTTCTCTTATTGAATAATAATTTCAGTTAACATGTTTGAATGCTGTTACTTTATTATAACACTATAGAGGATACGAAAGTAAGAGGAATAGTTATTTCTTTTTGACACTCTCGGAAGTTAGATTGCTTGTCTGATTAAAATATTTGTTGGCAGTCAAGGATTTTCTTAAGAATGAATTTGGTGCATAGACTCAATATTGAGATAGCGTAGTCACTCTGTTTTTCATATTTATAAACTTCTATTTTTAATGTTGCAGCGTCCAAATATGCTGGTTATATTAGCTCCTTCCATATATGTAGCACGGTAAGCTTATTAACATTTTATTTCGCAGCTACTGTGTGCATTGCTGAACTTTTTCTTTTGGGGCGATCATAGATTCATCGACCAAAAGTGCATGTCATATTTTACATATAAATTTTATGAATTTAAAATGAAAAGTTGGCCGATTGGGTCAGTAGATAGTCGGATAAATATGGGAAAAAATTAATGTAATAGTTGGTTTATTTAGTATTCAATTGGTTGTTTACTTGCAGATGGGTCCTGGATTTTCTGTATCAGTACAGTCGCTATCAAAAGCTGCAGATCATTACAACAAAGTGTACCTTAAATGATTTTACCAGCTGACAAGAAATTTCAACTTGAGATTTTTTTTTTTTTTTTTTAAATTTTCTTTTCCCATGTGTCTCTCAGAGAGAAATTGCACTTCTGTAATAATAGTTGAATCAAGTGAAGGTATTTCTCCTTTTTTCTATATGCATTTTGAGTATGTTGGATTTCCAGTGCAGTCACTAAATTTGGGTTTTTGATTTTTTAATTGTAATGCATTTACAACTGTTGAAGTTATTTTTGGAGACAGTAAAATAGTTGCAGCAACTTTGAGACATTGGGAAGTGTACTCATTTTGTCTCATTTCATTCAGAGCAATAATGGTTTTTGGTGAAATTCTACTGCCAAAAACTATTTTTAAAAATATATATATACTTTGTTCCCCGTTTAGACCAATCAAATCTGACAAACGTGTACCCCTCTATTGGGAGTTTGCACTCCAAAAGCCCTTTTATTTCCTTTTATTCTTACATCCCACCTAAAGTAATTTTTTTTAAACATTTTTCAGTGGTACGTGGATGGTTTAGGTCTTGCTACAATTAGCAATTTTCGAGAAATAATGAATATTTATAAAGTTAAAGGTAGATAGAGACTGAAAAATATTTATGGTTATTTATTTATTTTTTAAGTGGGAGGAATAGGGATCTTTATATAGATATATGTGGGGTAAGCGTAGCAAATAAATACTTAAATCTTGTCACTTTTGTTCAATGCTTCCAAATTGAGAAAGAATCAAATTTATGATGTGAAAGAGGATCTTTTTTCCTTCCTATGCCTTCTGCTTCAAGCTTGCATAATATTTTAATTTCTATACATAATACTTATATAAATAGATAGTAATATTTCAATTAATTGTGTGTGTGTATATATATATATATATTTAAGAAATATAAAAAGAATTTTAAAAGACTATATAATGCAAAGGAGAAAATTATAAGAAAAATAAAATTTAATTGTAATTTTTTAAAGTAAAAATATACTTTTTTTGGTCTTTTGCACATTAAATTTGATAGCAACTGAGATATTTCTTCATTAGAGAATAAAATAAATAAATAAATAAAGAGGCAAAAAAACATAAATTCTCTAAATTACGTGTACTTAACTGCAAAATTCCGCCACTACTATGACTGTTCTCCGCGCCACAAAACGAGACAATACAAAATAAGAGAGAGACAGAGAGACTGTGTGCCTTCAAATTTTCTAAGCTTCAGAATCTGCTTCGCTCCTCTCATCTTCACTGATTTCTTCTACATCCAATTTTAGGGTTAGGGTTTTCATTTTTCTCTTTCAAATTAATTTTTTATGGTTTGTGAGTGAAGAAATGGAGGCAGAGGACGAGTATAGAAGGAAAGAGCGAGCGGCACTGGTGGCCATTGTGGTGCTGGCTTCAGTAGCCGTGGCTTCTTTGCTCGTTGCCTTCAGCTACTACTGCTACATTCGCAACAAGGTCTCCAAGAGCCTCAGAAACCACGCAAGTAAGCAAGCATTTTTACCCTCTTCGCTCTCTTTGGTAGCCAAGGAAATGCACGAGGAAATGCGAACTGAAAATAAGCCGCTTTTATTACTTCTGCTTGTGTTTGTTTGGCTGCTGAGAAAATGTATGGAACGAGTAGAACTGAAAGTCGAGAAAAAAGAAAAAAGAAGCAATATTTATAGTCTTCTATTTCTGTTTAAAGTTTTTGCAGAAAAAAATTAAAAAAAAAAAATTATAGCTTGCATTGTTTTTCAAGTTCAAAGTGCTTAAAAGAAAGTTTTGTCCCACTGCTGCTGCCTATGCAGATCCAAGGTTTTTTTGAAGCAGAAATTTGTTGAGCGTTGGATTTTCTAATCTTGTTACCTCTTTTTTAGTAACATCAAGGAACTTTCTTCTGAATTCTTCATAATTAATTTTTTTATTTTTTTATTTTTTTTAAGGAACCGTTGATGAAAACAGAGGTGGGTTTTCAAGTCCTCAGTTTGCTACCGAGAAAGGACTCCATGTTTTCACTTTCAAGCAGCTACATTCTGCAACTGGCGGTTTCAGCAAGTCAAATGTGGTTGGGCATGGTGGGTTTGGGCAAGTGTACCGAGGAGTTCTCAATGATGGTAGGAAAGTTGCAATCAAGTTGATGGATCAGGCTGGAAAGCAAGGAGAAGAGGAATTCAAAGTGGAGGTTTGATGATAATACTTGTTTACTTTGGCTTTATTTGATTCATGGGGAAAACTGAGGGGCAAAGAAAAATGGGTGAGGTTTATAGTTCTGCTATCTAGTCCTACAAGAAGCAAAGTCAGCTGTTGTGCATTGTTAAATCATTTCTCCATTATTTTCATCTAAGAACCAATTGAAGCTTTTATATCTTCTGTTTTATCTAAAATTTGGCGATTAGTGATTGGTTGATAATATGGCATTGTAGGTGGAATTGTTAAGTAGGTTGCATTCTCCATATTTGCTGGCATTGCTTGGGTATTGCTCAGATAATAATCACAAACTGTTGGTGTATGAGTTCATGGCAAATGGGGGTCTACAGGAACATTTATATTCTGTTAGTGGTAAGTAGAATATATGGTATAACTGGCATTGTTATTTCTGTGATTTGTAGTGGTTGTCCTGATCTCTATAATATCTTTTTTTTGAGCTTTTATTCTACAATTCATCCGAGTAAAGTAGTTTTCTGTTGAAGTTTCACTGTTGAGTTTAATGTCCAGGTTCTAGTGCTCTCACCATAAAGTTGAATTGGGAAACACGGTTAAGAATAGCTCTTGAAGCTGCAAAAGGTCTGGAATATCTCCATGAGCATGTCAATCCCCCTGTGATTCACAGAGATTTTAAGAGCAGTAACATTCTCCTGGACAAGAATTTCCATGCCAAAGTTTCTGATTTCGGACTGGCAAAGCTTGGATCTGATAAAGCTGGAGGACATGTTTCCACTCGAGTCTTGGGCACACAAGGATATGTTGCCCCTGAGTAAGAACCTGTAAAGTTTTAGCTGCTATAATAATATTTGCTCACACGAGTTTTACTTGTTTATATGTATTATGTGGTTTCAATATAACTTACTTATCAATTATATAGATAGGTTAGTTTTGGTTGAACTTATGGTTGGTTTGCAGGTATGCATTGACAGGGCATCTTACTACAAAATCAGATGTGTATAGCTATGGGGTTGTCCTTTTGGAGTTGTTAACGGGCAGAGTTCCAGTTGATATGAAGAGACCTCCTGGAGAAGGAGTTCTTGTTTCTTGGGTGGGTATTGTATACCTCGTATTAAGTTTTTGCCATAAATATATTAGCAGCTCTGCTTAATTGATCTGTCATCTCTCCCTTGACAATATATTTACTTCAATTTTTTAAACTACTTTTTTAATTCCCTCTGTATTCTTACGTTTTCTTTCACACACGTTTTTATTAAATTTGCACTACAGGCCTTGCCACAGCTTACGGACAGGGACCAGGTTGTACAGATCATGGATCCAGCACTGGAGGGTCAGTACTCAATGAAGGATGTTATTCAGGTGGCAGCAATTGCTGCAATGTGCGTACAACCAGAGGCAGATTACCGGCCACTTATGGCAGACGTCGTGCAGTCACTGGTTCCATTGGTGAAGAATCACAAGTCAATCTCAAGGGCAGTTAACTGTTCTAGTTTCCACGCTACAAGGTCACCTGCAACACATGATTCTGGTAAAGCTGGTGCAGTGTGAAACTCATTGAAGACTAGGATACTTGTATCCATATTTTTTCTTTAGATCACCTAGATTTCTATGCACTTCCAGAGCTCTTAGAATCATTTTGTAGTCTCTAGCCATCTTTAACTTATAAATGTCATCTTATTAAAGTTGAAGTGTCTTGAAACATTTATTCAACTTAACATGCTTTGTACTTAATCAAAGACACATGATTCAAACATCTTGAAGCCCAAGATTAGTTGTAACTTATGGTAATTCTCTTGTAATGTACCACATTAGTAACACAATAAACTAATATCGATTAGGCGTGTTAATTTTGACGACATCGTTACACTTCAAGTATGTGAGTCCAAACAGAATGAAAATTTTATTTGTTCGGCGATTAACGACGTAACTGCTTTTACTCAATACTTCTGACATGGTGTACAATGGTTGTAGTTAAGGATTAAGGATTCTTCGTAGTTTTATATGCGAGCGCACATGGGTGTCTGTGTTTCCCTCTTTGCCTCTTTGATATTGTGATAGCAATATGAGGTTGATAGAGATTGTAATTTACAGTTCTTCATGGTTACCTAGTGTTTTGTTGACATTTAAGTTTGTAGAAATTGCTGAAGTTCGGTGATTTGTTTTGGATTTTAGAATCAACAGATGAACCATATCATGTTCTAGCCAGTTTGATCTGAGTTGGGTTAAATTTTATTTTGCTGGAAAATTTCTCTTTTCTCAATTAAAAAAAAAAGGTCATCAAGTTGAATGTGGTTCCAGCTAGATCCAAATCCATTATAAGATGCATGTGAGCCCCATGAAAATGAATCCTACAATCCACACGCATGTCCTGTATTCCACGATCCAGCATTGCACCAAACTTGGAATTGGTAAACCTATCTTATCCACCATTTCTAAATGTAATTTTTGGTACCCTTCAATTGCTCATTTTTCAAGTTTGGTGTATGGAGCTCTTGCTGCTCATTTTTAGTGTAATTTTATTCAATGATAATGAATTTTTCAAAAAGAAAATGACAAATACAAGCCTTATGTCATTGAAGTATTTTAAATAAATGAAGTTACAGTTTTATCCTAATAAAAAAAAAAGGCAAAAAAAAAGGTTTGTTGGAAAGAGAGAGAGAGAGAGAGAGTCTACTAAGGCAATGGAATGTCGTTGGGACAAAAGTGGGGTCAACTCTTGGCGAAGATTAGTCAAACATCAACGACAGCCATACATTGCTTAAAAATACCACTTACACAGCTGATGGTTTTTGACTCCTGACCCAATCATTATCTCAGCCTTCTGTTCTTCTTCATAATTTATTTATTTACTTTTTTAAAAAAATTTACTTTATTCCATTTCTTCCAATAAATATTGGATAATCAACAAAAATGCTCATTAGAATAATATAAATTTTAAAAATATTTATTTTTTTTAATCATTATAAAATCTACTTAAACTATCCATTTTACCCTTATTACAGACATGTATAATTTCGAGATATTTAAGACCTGTAAAACAGCAGGTCGCACCTGTCAAACTGTGGATCCTAAATCTCATTTTTTTTATTTTTTTTACTTATTTTATCTATTCATATCTGCTTGTATAATTTTTATTTTAGTGACATATTTTTCTATAAAACTACATCAATTTGTGAGCATTTTGACTTTTGAATCAATTCATTTCGATTAATATTGAATGAGATATAATTTTTACAAAATATCAAGTTAGACCTACCATTTTGCATGTCCGTCATTTTCAAAAATCATATCTCTCAATTCTAATTACTGTCCTTTCATATCCTTTTAATTTTTATTTATTTAGTAACATATTTTTCTATAAAACTACATCAATTTGTGAGCATTTTGGCTTTTGAATCAAGTTATTTTGATTAGTATTGAATGAGATATGATTTTTACAAAATGACAGGTCGGACCTGCAAAAATGGCAGGTCCGACCTGCCATTTTGTAAAAATCATATCTCATTCAATACTAATTGAAATGACTTAATTGAAAAGCCAAAATGCTCACATATTGATGTAGTTTTATAGAAAAATATGCCACTAAATAAATAAAAATTATACAAGAATATGAAAAGAAAAAAGTAAAAAATAAGAAAAAATATGAGAGTTAGAAGACCTTGACCGCCATTTTGTCCGATATGCCATTTTGTAAAAATCATATTTCATTCAATACTAATCTAAATGACTTGATTCAAAAACCAAAATACTCACAAATTGATGTAGTTTTATAGAAAAATATGCTACAAAATAAATAAAAATTATACATGCAGATATGAATAGAAAAAATAGGTAAAAAAAAAAAAATTTAGGACCTACAGTTTGGTAGGTCGGACCTGCCAAACTGCAGGTTCTAACTCTCATCTTTTTCTTATTTTTTTTACATACTTTGTCATTTCATATCTACTTGTATAGTTTTTATTTTTTTAGTGGCATATTTTTTTATAAAACTACATTAATTTGTGAGTATTTTGGCTTTTGAATCAAGTTATTTCGATTAGTATTGAATGAGATATGATTTTTACAAAATGATAGGTCAGATTTACAAAATGGCAGGTCCGACCTGCCGTTTTATAAAAATCATCTCTCATTCAATACTAATCGAAATGACTTGATTCAAAAGCCAAAATGATCACAAATTGATGTAGTTTTATAGAAAAATACGGTACAAAATGAATAAAAATTATACAAGTAGATATAAATAAACAAAGTAGGTAAAAAAATAAAGAATTTGCATGTTCTGAAATATATATATTTCAGGACACTATAGATTTTTATTAAGGATAAAATAGGTATATTCTACCATTTTTGCAAAGATTAAGGATATGTGAGTATTTTTTTAATTTATATTATTTTAGTAGGTATTTTTGTCAATTACCCATAAATAGGAATTGGAATATTACTTGCCCTTAAGGTTTCGAATTTGAAGGAATATATTTCAAATTATTAAAAACCTAAATTCGAAGACGACAATAATACTATGACAATCTTCTAAGTATGTAATTAATTAATATGTTTTATTTTATTATTTTAAATTGTCTGTGTCTCATTTATCAAATCCATTAGGAAAAAAAAAAATGCCCAAAGTTAACTAAAGTGACACAAAAACAATAGGAAGCATTATCATGGTTTTTTTAGTTTTGGGGACAAAGCAGGAAAACAGATGCTAGGTTTGTGAGTAAATTGATATGAAACCCTAAAAGAATTTAAAGGCTAGTTACCAAAGTAGTACACTGATTATTTTTTGGGTGATATTTGTTCCATAAAATAAATAAATTAATGACCTAATTATTTGAGAATTTAGCTTAATCTTAAGTTGAGAGTAAAATATATTACAAATTTTATGACATAAAAATGTTGTAAAGTTTAACCAAATCTTTTCTACAAAATCATTATTTTGATTTATAGAGCATGGCCATATAGATTATTTATGCAATTCTCCAACTATAATTCTGCAATATATATAGATCGTATATGCCCATAAATTATAATATACAAAACACAAAAATACTTAGTTCCTTTGGGGATAATCTAAAGAGTAGAAGACAAGTACTTCATCAAAAGTCTTTGAAATAATTTATTTAATTAGGCAAATTATTACTTATTAGTAGTTCAAAGTAGGAGGTTTACGTATGTATCATTTGATTTTTTTTTTAAATGTTTTTTTTTAAAAAATATTAGATCGTAGGTGTCAACTGTCAAGTGGGTGATGATGAATATTTCAGCTGCTGAATTTGTTCAGTCAAAATATGCGAGAAAAATCAACAATTGGAAATTACCAAAATATAGTGCTTTTTAAATTTGTCATCTTGGAAGTGTCTGAAAAACTCGCATAATCAGAAAGCGACTCCAACCCACTTGGAGATTCTGTCTCCAAAATGACTAAATCCATATGTACCTACTAAATTGTAATATTCAACATAAATCAATTAATCCATTACAAAAAATCGTTTACTTAAATTGACACAAAAACAATAGGTTAGAAAAACTTTTAATGTAGAAATAGTGATTTAAAGTCTAAAATATATGATCAAATGAACAATTTCACAAATTTTTATTTGACCCCATTCTTATCATCATCTCATACTTATAGGTCTGGTGTTACTGAGTTGCTTAATTTCAAAAAGAAGAAAAATATAATATTTATTTAAATACTTTTAATAAATTTGATAAGGAAATGGATAGTAGTAAATTGATTTTATTTTTTTTAAAAATAAAAATATATATCCTCCATTATATATATATATATATATATATATATATATATATATATATATTTGTGTATGTACGTGGGAAATTCTAATTATATCATCTAGAAGGAAGTAGGAAATAACCAAGCACATATTTTCACGGATATAATTTTGAATGGGACGAATACAGACACATGTCAAGTGGGATATAATAATACGCACCGTCTTGACTCTTTATCAAACTCCTCTATTTTCTCTTTGGGAGGCGAAGAAAGACAAATTTAATTAATTAAGTAAAAATTGTCAACATTTTTTTTGCAATTTTCTATAATTAAGTAAAAATTGTCAACTTTGTTTTTTTTTTTTTTTTTGCAATTTTGTATTTTATCGGCAATTGAAAAAAGACTTTTTTTTTTTGGTAATAATTAAAAAAAAAAGACTTTGTCATATATATATTTGGAGCAACTTCCATTTCTCAAAGTCCAAAGTCATCCTAATTTTACAGCTTGTATTTATATGAAAAATAAAATTAAGCGTTCAAAAAAGTTTCTCAATTTTAGTTCATTTACTAAGGTGATATTATATGTGTTAATGATCTGTTGACTTTCATTTCAAGTTAGCTTATTCCCTATTAGGTTACACATAAATATGTTAACCAATCATGCTAATAATTCTTACTGCGTAAATGCACTTGGGGGTGTGGTCTAGCGGAAAGAAAGCTGACCGTTCCATCACACTCGCTTGCGAAAGTTGTGGTTCGAGTTTTGACAAGCTCCGTTATTCTTGAGAACTCGAACTTGCTTGAATCGTCGGTGGAGGAGATCTGTTGGGGGTTCCACTTCTATAGGATTGCAAAATTTGGAGTAGTCGGGCTCTACCCACTAAATGAATTGATGAGATCCACATCGAGACCTTTTTTTCATTCATAAAAAAAAAAAAAAATTCTTATTGCGTAAACACAAATATATATGATTTTGATACGAAAAATGTGTATGTTAGCAAAAGCATTTTTAAATGCAATTTCGATTGCATATAATCAATTTTATGTAAAAAAAAATAAAAAAGAAATTAAGATGTTGTAAGGGTGAGTGTGTACTTATTATAAAAGTGAGATTCATTATAATAATTATTAATTTGAAAATTAAATCTCTTGATCGAATATTAAAAGACGGAGTACGTTTGAAATATTAAATGAAATTTATCAAGACTTGAACTTCAATTACGTATATTATATTATATATATATATATATATATATATATATATATATATATAAATGAATTAATACTATATGATTTACTATATTTTCTGATAGCATAAATATTTGCATTTTTTTGTTGTTGGAAACAGTGATGTGAGAATATGTTATTTGTTAAATGCATATAAAATTAGGTGGGACCCAGTGCTATATGATCTGTTGGTATCCAAAACTCAGTAAATTAATTTAGTTTATATAATAATAATAATAATAATAATAATTATTATTATTATTATTATTATTTTATATATATATATATATTTATATGTAATGTGTCTTGTAATATATAAATTGGAAAATTGCCAAGAGAAAAAAACCATAATTCTGTGTACGTTAACACGAACAATCATTCATAAGAAGACTCTTAAATTTAAGTATCAAATGATGCATGCATGTGATGCAATCTTATATTATTTTTATTTTTATTTTTGAATACGAGGCTATAGGGTTTCAAACTCCAAAGCATTATCCAAGGAAATAGTGGCTTTGCATATGAGCTGTTTATACTGAGACAATCTTATAGTCTACTTGTTACATGGAAAACAGAGCACTAATATCATATAAAGATTGGAAAAGGTTAAAAATCCCAAATTTTAATGCCTGTTTAGTAATATTTTGGTTTTTATTTTCTTTTAAGTTGTATATACTTTATTTAGTTCAAAAACTAATAAAAATTTATTAGTTTTTTTTATCTTACTTTAAAATATTTTTTATTTGGTGTGTATTTTTTTTATATATATTTATATTGAGTGGCATAATTATCAATAATAAACTCTAATTAATATTTAAATTAAATAAATTATACTTTGAGAGAAAAATAAAAAAACTAAAACGTCACCAAAATGGGCAAGTAGATTTCCAAATACTTCCAAAACAGGTCCCCTAAAGTTGTCACTTTGCCAATTAAGTTTTTAGTTTTGAATCATTTTAAAAGTAAATTTATAAAAGCGAAGTACGTGTTTGTCAAATATTAGTTTGCAAGTTGGCCACATTTAATTATATTAAGTCTCAATCCCAAGCTATCAATAATCGGTTAGAGGATTTGAAAGACACAGGTCAGGTTCCGTTCATATTGAGAATTTTCGAAACACTGTTCCAACTAAGAGTTTTATTATCTATTTACATAATTTGTATGCATTGTTACATATATATATATATATATATATATATATATATATGGTTGTTGGAATACAAGTTTTACAGTGTGGAAAATTTCTCAATTTGAATCTTAAATAACTAAACACATGCATACAAACAAAAATTCTATACTTATTTTATCTCTAAATTAAATATAGAATGATTTCACATGCATTGCAAACTTTTTATTAGTTGATTTGATACCAATTTTTTAGCAAGAGATAAAGGAGTCGAAAGAAATAAGAAATATATAATTCAAATTGATCAAATGTATTCATATATTATTCCATCTGTTTTTAAAAATAAAATTTAGATTGTTAATAAGTGTATTTAATATGTATACTAAACTATGATAATCCTAGAGAAAATATCAATACTATCATCCTCTTTTCTCATCCTTACAAAACATTTATATAAGCCACCTACATAAGAAGTCCAACTTTCAAAGATTTTTTTGGAACATATTATAAAAGAAGTATCAAAAGATTTTTCTATATGGATAATATATAGTATAAGATTTTCTATTAATTAGCATGCAACCTAATATAATCCAAATAGATTATTTTTTATTATAAGGTACATTCATAGATGAAAATGTTAAAATTATCTATGAAATTTCGTGGAAATTTCAATATTTTTAAGGTGGAGAAATTATCTTTGACCGGAAATAAATTTATTTTATAATATATGTTGAAATTTTCGATATTTTTGTCAAAATTTTTATATTAATTCCTTCACAATTTACTTGACTAAAATTTTTATGGAAATTTCAATAAAATTTTTAAAAATATTTATTAATTTTTTTTATTAATTTTTAAAAATATTATGAATTTTTATAAAGAAAATAATATTTTTAATTATAAAAAAAATAAAATAATATGTTTTGAGATAATATTTTCTATAGTATAAATGTTACAAAAGTAAATGTTGAATAAATAAGTTTTAATAGTGCTGATTTTTTTAAAAAGTTAATGAGAGAATCAATTAAAATTTTTAGTGTTTCAGACCCTTTCAGGTGTACATATTTAGAATTTCAAACTAGTGATTATGGTTCAAGTGATGATATCAATAAATATTATGATAAAGTTAGAAGTGGTTATGAATAAGAGTCACTAATTCAAAGGAGATTATATGATAAAATTAGAAGTGGTTACGAATGAAAATCATCAATTCAAAAAAGATTGAATTCATTTACTAGTAAATAATATTAATTTTTAATAGGACTAATACAAACACATATCAAGTGGGATATAATAATACACACCGTCTTGACTCTTGATCAAACTCCTATTTTTTTCTCTGTGGGAGGCGAAGAAAGACAAATTTAATTAATTAAGTAAAAATTGTCAACTTTCTTTTATAGCAATTTTCTACTTTATCGGCAATTAGGAAAAGACTTTGTCATATATATTTGGAGTAACTTCCATTTCTCAAAGTCGAAGTCATCCTAATATTACAGCTTATATTTATATGAAAAATAAAAACAAAAATAAAATTAAGCATGCAAAGAAGCTTTCCAACTTAGTTTATGAGGTGACATTATATGTGTTAATGCTCTATTGATTTCCATTTAACGTTTAATTTATCCCCTAGGTTACACATAAATATGTTAACCAATCATGCCAATAATTCTTACTGCATAAACACACATATATATGATTTTGATATGAAAAATGCGTATATAAGCAAAAGCATTTTTAAATGCAATTTCGATTGGATGTAATCGATTTTAAGGAAAAAAAAAAAAAAACCTAGGACGCGTGCTGTATAGGGCTGGCAATTTAACCGGCCCGCCCCGCCGGTCCCGCCCGCCCGCCGGGTCCGCCCGCCCGCGGGTCCCGTCGGGTGGGGATTCCCGTTAACGGGTTGGCGGGGCGGGGAAAAATATTTGCCGGGGCCAGGGGCATAATATCCCGCCCGAACCCACCCGTATATATATATATTATATATTTTTAATATATATATTATAATTATATTAATATTTAATATATATATTATATTTATATTAATATTTAATTAAAAAATATATATAATTATATTTAAATTTAATATAATTATATATATATATTAATTTTATAATTAAAAAGAATAAGCGGGCGCGGGAATTGGGAATCCCCCCACCTTCCCATAACCGGGGATTAGGGCGGGGACAGGGTGGAAAAATCCCCGACGGGGCGGGGTATGGGGAGGGGCACCCCGGCCCCGCCCCGCCCCGTTGCCACCCCTAGTGCTGTAAGAGTGAGCGTGTGCGCTTATCATAAGCGTGAGTTTTATTATATAATAATTAATTCAAAAATTGAACTCTCTCCTCGCTCATAAGAAGACTCTTACCCTTTTTTCATTCACCAAAAAAAAAGAAAAAAAAAAAAGAAGGCTCTTTAATTTACATATCAAATGATGGATGCATGTGACACAATCCTATATTATTTTTATTTTTCCGAATATGAGGCTGCAGAGATTCAAACTCCGAAATACTATCAAAGAAAATAGTTGCTTTGCATATGAGCTGTCTATATTGAGACAACCTTATAGTCTACTTGTTACATGGAAAATAGAGCACTAATAGCATATGAAGATTAGAAGAGGTTAAAAATTCTAAATTTTAATGTCCCTTTCACAACATTTTGATTTTTATTCTCTTTTAAGTTGAATATAATTTATTTAGTTTAAAAATTAATTAAAATTTATTAGCATTTTTAATTTATTTTAATATTTTTTTTTAGTGTATATGTTTTTTTTCTCTCCATATTTATATTTAATCGAGTAATTTAACTAATAATAATAAATTCTAACTAATATTTAAATTATATACACCTAAAAAAATTAAAAATTGAAAACTAAAACATTACCAAATGGGCAGGTAGATTCCAAATCCTTCCCATCAAAGGTCCCTAAAGTTGTCACTTTGAGTTATTAGTTTTGAATCATTTTAAAAGTAAAGTATTAAAAGCGAAGTTCGTGTTTGTCAAAGATTAGTTTGCAAGTTGGCCACATTTAATTATATTTCAATCCCAAGTTATCAATAATCAGTTAGTGGATATGAAAGACACAGGTCAGGTTCCATTCATATTAAGAATTTTCGAAACACTGTTCCAACTAAGAGTTTTATTATCTATTTACATAATTTGTATGTATTGTTACATACATATATATATATATATATATATATATATATATGTATATTTTTATTTTATATGGTTGTTGGAATGCAAATTTTACAGTATGGAAAATTTCACAATTTGAATCTTAAATAACTAAACACATAAATACAAACAAAAATTCTAATAAGTACTCTTTTAACTTTGATAGCTTAGCATATGTATTTTTTAACAATATACTTTTTTATCTCTCTTTTTTTTTTTTGGTGAATAATATACTTATTTTATCTCTAAATTAAATATAGAATGATTTCACATGCATTGCAAACTTTTTATTAGTTGATTTGATCCCACTTTTTTAGAAAGAGATAAATGAGTGGAAAGAAAAAAGAAATATATAATTCAAATAGATCAAATGTATTCATATATTATTCCATCTGTTTTCAAAAGTAAAGTTTAAACTGTTAAAAATTGTGTTTAATATTTATGATAATCTTAGAGAGAATATCAACACTATCATCCTCTTTTCTCATCCTTACAAAACATTTATATAAGCCACCTACTTAAGAAGTCCAACTTTCAAAGATTTTTTTGGAACATATTATAAAAGAAGTATCAAAAGATTTTTATATATGGATAATATATATTATAAGATTTTTGATTAATTAGCACAAAACCTACTATAATCCAAATAAATTATTTTTTTATTATAAAGGTACAGCTAATAGCCCAAGTTTCAAATTTATTAAAAGAAAGAAAGAAAGAAAAAAAATTCACAATGCACATGCAACAAAACATAATGAAAGGAAATATATACATACATTATTCAATACCAACAAAACATAAAGAAAGGAAATATATATATGCATATATAATTCAAAATCAAAACAAAGTATAGACAGTACATCCCGCAGCAAAGACCACATACATATTGTATATATAATATTAGATTTGAAGTCATTGTAATCTTTCTATTAAAAAAAATACTGCTATTTAATTTATATTAAAATATAAGTGATGTGTTAAAATTTTTGTTGATTAAATATATATGTCAATTTTCAATTGATAAAAATTTAATATACCATTTAAGTTTTTAATTTAAATTGTGTCAAAAAATTTTATTCACGAATAAGAAAAAAGGAAAAAAAGAAGAAGAGTGATTTAACAAAGCAAATCTTGGCATCGTGAATCTCATTTGAGTGCTTTTTGCATGAGTGCTTTTAACTTTAAGCGCCATGATAGTCAACCATGCTTTTTCTTACATAAGCCTCGTTCACTTTTTGGTCTGCGGAAGAATATATATATATAATTATATAGCTGTTCGCCTCCAATACAAAACCCAGTAAACACCACTAGAAAACATACATAGTAGGCACCACTACAATTCCACATATGCAACCGCGTTTCTTAGGCAGCAAAGTTTGAATTTGACCCTCTCTCTCTCTCTCTCTCTCTATCCTCGCTCGTATGTTTGAGATTTATATGCATGGGATTACATAATACTCACAGCTACCTCTTCCTCTATATATACCACCAGCTCCTTCATACCGATCTCACACTCCAATAGTGCTTCTCTTTGAGTAGCTTTCATCAATTTAAAGCTTAAGTTAGCTCTTTTATATATAAACTAGAATGGCAGCTTCCATTAATACACACTTCTTCCTCATGATCACCCTCCCTGCAATACTTATAATACTTGTATTTTCAGGCTCTGCCACTGCGCAGCTCTCTTCTAACTTCTATGCAACCAGTTGCCCTAGACTTCCAACCATTGTGCTTAATGGAATGAGGCAAGCCGTTAGTAGTGACCGTCGCATGGGTGCCTCTATTCTTCGCTTGTTCTTCCATGATTGCTTCGTCAATGTATAATAAATATTTTTATGCTTTCAGTGTGCTTTGGAAGTTTTTGGATTAATGTTATTGTTTGTTATTATATTTGATTCGATAAGTATAGGTTTCTTTTTTATAATTATTATAAATATATCATGATTGTGTTGTGTAGGGTTGCGATGCATCGATATTGTTGGACGACACGGCGACCTTCACCGGCGAACAGAATGCGCTGCCTAACCGGAACTCGGTTCGGGGTTATGAAGTGATCGACACCATTAAAGCCAATGTTGAAGCGGCCTGCAATGCCACTGTGTCTTGTGCTGATATTTTAGCTCTTGCTGCTCGTGATGGAGTCAGCTTGGTAAGTTTTCTCTATGCATATATACACACACTTCTCTTATATATTACTAATACATCCAAACAACTTTACGTTTGCATGCATGTGGTAACTCTTTAATATATATATCTATATATTTACGTACCAAACTAATTCCTGTCCAAGCAAAAATTATATTTGACAGAATTTATTTTTCAAGAGTTTATACGTATGTATGTATGTATGTTTTGCTAACCGTTGTTCGGTGATGGACGATGATATTTCAACAAAATACAAGACTGATACTTTTCTGATGATTTATTGTGCTGATTCAGTTTTCTCATTTTTCATGTATATATATTCAAATTGAGTAGTTAATTGTTGATTTGGTTTATATATGGCGGTTCCCAATTACAACTTGATACATATCTATTATTTTATTTTATTATTATTTTTATATGTTATACTTCACACATATTTATCATTTATCTTATTATTTTTTTATATATTAAATAAAATATTTATTACTTAGTTTATTATATATATATATATATATTAAATAGTTGGCAAGTATCAAATTGTAATATAGAAATGAACAAATATCTGAATTCGGTGAAAATTAAGACAAATAATGTTTTATTAGTAAACCCATTTGCATGGTCATACTCATAACCGCCGCCAATAGATATACAAATTCAATAAAGATAATTAATTATTCAATGACAAACCATAAAATACTGTTCTAATTTCAATCTTAAATAAATATTTTCATTTTTCAAATTCCACGGAAAGCTTATATATAATATATATGTCTTCATCAAAAAACTTAAAAAAAAAAAAATCAATATAAAAAACCTTGATTGCAAAGTTGACTTTTTTTTTTTTTTTTTTGCATATGCCTCCAAACACTACTAAACCACCCAGAAAAGATTGTCTTTCTCATTCTAATTTAATAAAAAAAATCATTGTTACGTAGTCAAATTTACCACTCACATTTTCATAAATTATTTTGATTTTATTTATGTCAATAAATAATCTTTTTTTTTTTAAATTAACTTTTTCGTGTCATACATTTTTAGGTGGGAGGGCCAACATGGACAGTGCCACTAGGAAGGAGGGATGCAAGAACAGCCAGCCAAGCTCAAGCCAACCAACTTCCGTCGCCGTTCTCTGACCTCGCAACCCTCATCTCCAACTTCAATGACAAAGGCTTCACGCCCGCCGAGATGACGGCTCTCTCCGGCGGCCACACCATTGGTTTCGCGCAGTGTTCCTCCTTCCGCAACCGCATATACAACGCCACCAACATCGATCCGGCTTTCGCCACCACACGCAGAGCCACGTGCCCGGCTTCCGGCGGTGACTCGAACTTGGCTCCGTTCGATACGACTCAAAATACCTTCGACAACAACTACTACAGGGCACTCGTGGCTCGCCGTGGCCTTCTTCGTTCGGATCAGGAACTCTTCAATAATGGTTCGCAGGATGCTTTGGTCAGGACTTACAGCACAAACCCTGCTCGATTTAATACTGATTTTGCTGCTGCTATGGTGAAGATGAGCAATCTTAGTCCTCTCACCGGGACAAATGGTGAAATTAGAAGAAACTGTGGGGTGGTCAACTAAGTTTTTGCTACCTACTTAATCAATTTCAATGTTAACTATGAATAGCTGGACGAGATCTTTAATTAAGAAATGGACAAAATCTTGGTCCAAAAGTCCTGCAATTAAGTGTAACAAGGGTTTCTGATTGGTACGTGTTTCCTTCTGTTTTGAAAAATGAGAATAAAGTAGTTGTCTGAATCTGAAGAGATTTGGGCAAAAATTATCACACTTGTCTCCGAGTGTTGCCATTTTCACAGCATGTTTGAGTTTCATTTCTCATATATATGTCTCTATATACATACACGCACACATGAGATTTTTAGAATTTCACAAGGCCCTTGATCAGAATCCTAGATTCATGTTATTTAGCTGGAACAAATAGACGCTCACAAGTGCATGAATTCAGCGGTCCTCGGTTAAAACTTAAATAAAAAACAAAGTCATTCTAAGAGCATTTCCAACAGTACTCTTTATTTTAAAGATTATCTTTTATATAATAAAGAGTATTTTCATCAATATTGATGTATAAAGAATGGAAAATTTTATTTAATTTCAATAGAATTTTTATATTTTTTTTTTATTTTCAAGCATAATTATTAATGAGAAGAAAAATTATTTTTCCAAGAACCAATGAGATGTCAATAAAAATTATAATAATAATTTTTTTTAAAAAAAATCAATTAGTATAGTGCATTGAAACTTGTAATGTATTAATTACAATATGAGTAGAGAGTGAGATTTGGCTCTCAAATGTAGAAATTCTTTTATTTTATTTTTAAAGAATAAAGAGTTTGTTGGACTCTTATTTTATATGATGACTCTTTAAAATAAAAAATTTAAGATGTATAAAGAGCCATTTGGAGATGCTCTAATCTGACGTGAGATTATATATATATATATATTGAAAACCAAGCTAATTAATTTTGCCAAGTTTCTCATATATGATTTTTTTTTTTTTGTTAATTGAGAGACTCCAATACTACTGCTCAATAAGAACAAAAACTTATTAGTTTTATATATAAATATATATAGATTTTGTTTTCTTATCTTGATTATTAATTTATTATTTATGTTATTTGCAAAAAAAAATTTATATAAATGAGCATACCTTCAGCAAAAAACTCATCTTCTATCTCGTTGAGGAGCAGTAATTAACTACTTGTTGAGGAGTAGTAATTAGTTATAAAAGAGTTATTAATTAAATATTGTTATGGGGCAATCCTCACCGTCGGAGTCGGTACACATCCTAAGGTAAAAAAAAAAAAAGAAACAAAAAAATTAAAAGAAGTGAAAGACTCTGGGTTGTATCGAAACTCTATTCTTCCCAAAGTGTTACGGTTCTACAAGCACTCCCAATCACTGCTTCTCACTGATATACTTCACACTGAGGTTCTCGAAAATTTCTCACAGATTTTCTTGTTGGGTTTTCTCTTTTCTTTTGAACTCTTTCTCAGCAAACTTCTGGATGTGAAGTGGAAACCCAAAGCAATTTCGCTTTTTCCAATTTGCCTCGGTTTTTGAAAAGTATCAGGTAAATTTTCCTTACAGTTGAAATAATTGAATGCATGTGAATGTGCATGGTTGAAATCACTGAATGAGTGTGGATTATTTTGTTACTCTTTGCCTTGACTTCGTAGAGTTGTTGCAGGGGCTTTCTCTTGCATTGAATGAGCAGTGTCTTATTTTGGGAAACTTGATTTTTCTTATTTTTAAATATCTCTCTGTCTGCAATTCCTTAGTGCTCAAGTTTCTAAGCTTTAATGGCTGTAAAAATATTTGTATTGTGAGCAGTGAAATGTGAGAATGAAGTGTTATACGAGGAAATAGAAAGCTGTGAAAAGGGAAAGGGTGAGAAAGAGAGGGGACCGTTTGGGTTTGGGCTAGGCTGAGTGGGGGCTGGTGGGGGCTGAGCTAAGGTTGGGCGTGGGCTGGGAATATAGAAAAAAAAAATTTAATAGAAAAACAAAAACTACCCGGGCTATAGCCCGGGTAGCCCTTGCTGTAGGTTCATCCCTGCATACATAGTAAGCACCACTAATTCCACATATGCAACAGCGTTTCTTAGGCAGCAAAGTTTGAATTTGACACCCTCTCTCTCTCTCTCTCTTTCTTATCCTCACTCGTATGTTTGAGATTTATATGCATGGGATTACATAATACTCACAGCTACCTCTTCCTCTATATATACCACCAGCTCCTTCATACCGATCTCACACCCCAATAGTGCTTCTCTTTGAGTAGCTTTCATCAATTTAAAGCTTAAGTTAGCTCTTCTATATATAAACTAGAATGGCAGCTTCCATTAATACACACTTCTTCCTCATGATCACCCTCCCTGCAATACTTATAATACTTGTATTTTCAGGCTCTGCCACTGCGCAGCTCTCTTCTAACTTCTATGCAACCAGTTGCCCTAGACTTCCAACCATTGTGCTTAATGGAATGAGGCAAGCCGTTAGTAGTGACCGTCGCATGGGTGCCTCTATTCTTCGCTTGTTCTTCCATGATTGCTTCGTCAATGTATAATAAATATTTTTATGCTTTCAGTGTGCTTTGGAAGTTTTTGGATTAATGTTATTGTTTGTTATTATATTTGATTCGATAAGTATAGGTTTCTTTTTTATAATTATTATAAATATATCATGATTGTGTTGTGTAGGGTTGCGATGCATCGATATTGTTGGACGACACGGCGACCTTCACCGGCGAACAGAATGCGCTGCCTAACCGGAACTCGGTTCGGGGTTATGAAGTGATCGACACCATTAAAGCCAATGTTGAAGCGGCCTGCAATGCCACTGTGTCTTGTGCTGATATTTTAGCTCTTGCTGCTCGTGATGGAGTCAGCTTGGTAAGTTTTCTCTATGCATATACACACACACACTTCTCTTATAATTACTAATACATCCAAACATCTTTACGTTTGCATGCATGTGGTAACTCTTTAATATATATATATATATATATATATATATATCTATATATTTACGTACCAAACTAATTCCTGTCCAAGCAAAAATTATAATTTACAGAATTTATTTTTCAAGGGTTTATACATATGTATGGATGTATGTATGTTCTACTATCCGTTCTTCGGTGATGGATGATGAGATTTCAACAAAATATAAGACTGATAATTTTCTGATGATTTATTGTGCTGATTCAGTTTTCTCATTCTTCATGTATATATATTCAAATTGAGTAGTTAATTGTTGATTTGGTTTATATATGGTGGTTCTCCAATTATGAGTTGGCACATATCTATTATTTTCTTTTATTATTATTTTTATATGCTATACTTGACACATATTTATTATTTATCTTATTATTTTTTTTCACATATTCAATAAAATATTTATTACTTATTTTTTTTATATATATTAAATAGTTGGTAAGCATCAAATTGTAATTGAGAAATGAACAAATATCTGACTTCGGTGAAGATTAAGACAAAAAATGCTTTATTAGTAAACCCATTTGCATGGTCATATTCATAACCGCCGCCAATAGATATACAAATTCAATAAAGATAATTAATTATTCGATGACAAACCATAAAATACTGTTCTAATTTCAATCTTAAATAAATATTTTCATGTTCCAAATTCCACAGAAAGCTTATATACATGTCTTCACCAAAACACTTAAAAAAAAAAGAAAAAAAAAAGGGCGATATAAAAAACCTTGATTGCAAAGTTGACTTTAAAGCTTTCTTTTTTGTTGCATATGCCTCCAAACAGTGCTACACCACCCAAAAAAGATTGTTTTTTCTCATTCTAATTTTATCAAAAAAATCATTGTTACGTAGTCAAATTTATCACTCACATTTTCATAAATTATTTTGATTTAATATACGTCAATAAATAATCTTTTTTTTTTTTTAAAGTAACTTTTTCATCTCATACATTTTTAGGTGGGAGGGCCAACATGGACAGTGCCACTAGGAAGGAGGGATGCAAGAACAGCCAGCCAAGCTCAAGCCAACCAACTTCCGTCGCCGTTCTCCGACCTCGCAACCCTCATCTCCAACTTCAACGACAAAGGCTTCACGCCTGCCGAGATGACGGCTCTCTCCGGCGGCCACACCATTGGTTTCGCGCAGTGTTCCTCCTTCCGCAACCGCATATACAACGCCACCAACATCGATCCTGCTTTCGCCACCACACGCAGAGCCACGTGTCCGGCTTCCGGCGGTGACTCGAACTTGGCTCCGTTCGATAAGACGCAAAATACCTTCGACAACAAGTACTACAGGGCACTCGTGGCTCGCCGTGGCCTTCTTCGTTCGGATCAGGAGCTCTTCAATAATGGTTCGCAGGATGCTTTGGTCAGGACTTACAGCACAAACCCTGCTCGCTTTAATACTGATTTTGCTGCTGCTATGGTGAAGATGAGCAATCTTAGTCCTCTCACTGGGACAAATGGTGAAATTAGAAGAAACTGTGGGGTGGTCAACTAAGTTTTTGCTACCTACTTAATCAATTTCAAAGTTAACTATGAATAGCTGGACGAGATCTTTAATTAAGAAATGGACAAAATCTTGGTCCAAATATCCTGCAATAAGTGTAACAAGTGTTTCTGATTGGTACGTGTTTCCTTCTGTTTTAAAAAATGAGAATAAAGTAGTCTGAATCTGCAGAGATTTGGGCAAAATTTATCACACTTGTCTCCGAGTGTTACGCCATTTTCACAGCATGTTTGAGTTTCATTTCTTATATATGTGTGTGTGTATATATATGTGTATACACACACATGAGATTTTTAGAATTTCACAAGGCCTTAATCAGAATCCTAGATTCATGTTATTTAGCTGGAACAAATAGACGCTCAATGTACAAGTGCATGAATTCAGCGGTCCTCGTTTAAAACTTGAATATAAAACCAAGTCGTCCTAATCTGACGTGAGATTATATATATATATATATATATATATATATATATATATTGAAAACCAAGCTAATTAATTTTGCCAAGTTTCTCATATATGATTTTTTTTTTTCTTTCTAATTGAGAAACTCCAGTACTACTGCTCAATAAGAACAAAAACTTATTAGTTCTATATATAAATATATATAGATTTTGTTTGTCATTTTTTTTTTGTTCTTATCTTGATTATATAAATGGGTTCCTAGCCTACTTGACTTTTATTTTCCAACTGAAGTTGCAAGTTCATTACTTGACAAATTAATATGACTTAGAGATTGAATATAAGTGAACTCTAAATTAAAGCCAAAAATGAATTGCCATATTAAGTTGAAAAATTATTTATAACTATAGTTTTTATTGATTTAAATTTTCTCAAAAAACAAGTTTTTCCTTATTTTGGTAACCAAAAGCATTCAATAAGAAAACGTGCAATTAAGAGACCTCCAAAGGATGATTACAACCTCGTAGAGAGCTGGTCAAGAGACACTCGGTCCACAATAGCTTGAGGCCACAACACCTCTACAGAGAATTCATCCACAACTAAACTAAGATTATTACCAAGAGCATATTAAGCAACCAAATTAGCCAGCTCGTTGGACTGTGTCAATGGTTCCAAGCTAGTGACCAACTAGAATCAGACAATCTTCGACCAACCGACATAGTTTCAAAACGACAAAACCAGCAGCAAGGGTCACAAAAGCCAACACTTCCTTAACCACGTTCTGTGCATCTGAATCCCAGTAGACCTTCCTCTATGCGCTTCTCTCCATCGTCCATTCCTATGGTGGAAATATAATTTCGACTAGTTAAATGCATGGCATTTATATTTGAATGGATAAACACATGTTATTTAAGTAAGTGAATGTCTAGTTGAATGCATGACATTTATATTTGGATGGATAAACATATGTTATTTAAGTAAGTTTGCGTTGGATTTTTATACATACATATGAATCGTACTGTTGGTGGGTACCGCACCTTTTGACTAACATAAAAGGTAGGTGCAGCAGCCCATGTGACAAAGGAGGAAGAAGGGTTGGTTGAAGAAGAGCGGTTTCCAACGTTGAAGAAGAAGAAGGGCTCTCATAAATAGCCCCTCTCTTCAATTTGTTAACCATCAAAAAAAAAAAAAACACTTCCTTTTAGTGAGAGAAATTAGAGAGAGAAAAATATTATTGTGTGATTTATTTTTCTCTCATTTTATTTCTCAGGTTGTGGGTATATTGTCAAAATAGATTTGTAATTCCTCTTTGAAATTAGTGGAGTAGTTAGCGAAGAGGATGTAGGTATAATTTATAGAACCCGTAAATATGTTCTTTTCTTGAGTGTTATGTATTCAATTATAGGGGATCTTGTTCATACATACGATTATTTGGTATTCGATCTATTCGCGTATCTATTTTATATGGTACTATTCATTGTGTGATCGAATTTGAGTGGGAAATTACCGATTTCCCACAAGTGGTATATTAGAAGGTTAGATGGCATTCGTTTACTATTGAATCTGCTATGGTACCTAAGAAGCATCCTCCTCCTTAATCATTCATCATATATGAATCAAGGTTCCATTTCCAAAGGTTCTCTCTTTCTGAGTCTAGCATTGCCATTGAAGAAAAAGCAGATGGAGTTGATGAAAATGAATGGAAAAACATCACAGCTTATGTGGTACAATTCGTTCATGTGAAGTACATTCATGAAGGAGACTTACGCAACAAACTCTCTTTGGAGAACAAGTTTATGAAGAAGTCATATTTGAAAAAGTTGTTCTTTGAATATCATTCGGTACCATATAAACAACCACAGCTTTCAATCGATTGGTAGCTTGCAAAATTAGATGAAACTTTCAAAGATGAGGATTTAGCTTTGATGTTGTTGCCAGGATGAATTTGATCATTTAATTACCATATTACATGGCCAAGATAATGTGTCTTTAGAACTTTATATAGTTATGAAACTAGAAGAAGGATAAAAAGGAAAGCGAGGTTTGTAGAAGCTTTAGCGTTATGACAAGACTCGAAAGAAGGAAGCGGGGAAGATCAAGTGAGAGGAAGACACAGTAAAGATGAATGTGCCTTTTGTTAAGGTCATTGGAAGAAAGATTGTCCAAATTGCGAAAAGAGAAAAAGATGCATGTGTAGCGATAATGATGACTTTGGTTGGTTCATATTGGATTCCGAATGGCTTATGGATTCGGATGTACATTCCATATGTGTCCATGAGTGGTTAAGTCAAATTGAGCTTGATGGTGGAGTTGTTTATATAGGCGATGATAGTTAGTGTAAAATACATGGGATTGGTTGTCCGCTAAAATCATGATGGATCAGTGTTGTGGACATTGGTATATGCAATATGAAGAAGAATCTCATCTCTTTGGGAGCTTTGGAATGTATCATCCAAAATGAAACGATGGAATAATTTGTACTATTATCAAGGAAGTACAATTATTGGATGCAGAATAATCTTGGAGAATCTAAGTTATGGCATATCATCCGTGAAAAGTCCGAGGTTTGTTAAAGGTCCAGGAAGTTGGATTTTGTGAGCATTGTGTTATGGGAAGAAAACAAGAGTTGAATTTGTGCAATCTGAAAGGCATTTTGAATCACTCGGCACAAGACGTAAGCGTTATTTTGTTACTTTGTTGATGACTATCTTATGAAGATGAAAGATGAAGTTTGGGAATTTTTCTGATGGAAAAAGATGATTAAACCGCGGAAAAATCAAATCTCCATAAATGATTTATGAAAGTCTGTAGTGATAAAGGTATTGTGAGATTTCGAAATACACGAATGGGGTAGCATTGAATCGGACTCAGTGAAGGTCAGGTGTATGTTGTCATCTTTGGGTTTGATAATTTGAATTATCATCTTGTTAATCGATTACCATCTCTGGAATTGAAGGTAAAACATTTATGGGTATGGTAAACACTTAAAGATTATGATTCTTTACATGTATTTGGTTCATTGTATATTATCATGTAAGAGAGTCTAAGTTATCATGGGTATTTAAAGGGATATTTGTCGATGATAGAAAATAATCTTTAGTAGAGATGTTACATTTGATAGTATGCTATGTTAAAGAATGTTTAGAGACAAATGGAGCTTCAGTTATGTGGGTTGAAAAGACTATATATAGTTCTATTGGTATGGTACGCGAAAATACGGTTATGTGTAGATGATGGTGACTTATCGAAGCAGTGGAAGCATGGATGAAGAAATCGAAGAATAAGTAAGGTAAAAAGCGATTGGAAGTGGGTATTTCGAAGAAGAAGGATTTCTGACAAGAATAAGGTTAGAAAGCAAGATTGGTGGCTAAAGGCATTGACTATAATGAGGTATTTTCTCCGTTGTTAAACATTCCTCCATTAGAATTTTGTTGGCAGCTGATTGGAACTAGTTCAATTGGATGTGTTTCTACACGGTAACTTGGAAATCTATATGACTGATGGATTAAAGGTTCTTTGAAAAGAAGAATTGGAAAAATCAGTATGGATTGAAACGGATTTTATCGGTTTATGTTGACAAAGAAATCATGACCATTTTAGAAGAAGTTCTTTCATTTATCTCTTGTATGTTGATGATATGTTGATTGCATGAAGAGTTTGTGAGATTAATCTCATCGAGTTTGAGATGAAAGATTTTAAGAAGATTCTCGGTATGGAGATAAGTTAAATTGTCACAAAGACAATATTTTGCCGTTTTGGTATGGATCAAGTAACTTCCTCCTCATTTGAAAGTTATCTCCAAGAATGATGTGGAGCAGTATATGGAAAATGTTATATCTGAATGATTGGTATGTATGCTCATTTTTATAAGTAGGTATATACATGATCCATTGGGAATGAAATGGATTTCGCGGTATTTAATTAAGGCAAGTAGATGTCGGATTGATGTTTCGGGTTGATACTATTGGTGAGTATAGTTGGATATTGTGATTGACTATCAGTGATTTGGATAAGCGTCGATCTAATGTGTTTACATTGGTGAGTTGGAAGTCACTGCGGTTAGCTTTCAAATATAGATAAAGGAAGCAATTTTTACTTGAAGATTTGGGTGTTGTCAGTACATTCCTGGCAGGTATTCATTTAGCAAAGAACCAAGTTTATCATGGAAGAGCGAAAATCGACATTGTTATCATTTTGTTCTTGAAGAAGGTGAAATTCTACTTGAAAATTGATAACCTGATAAGGTGGTGACAACGATCAAGTTTAAACATTGTTTGACTTAATCAATATCTGAATTTGAATTGGGGAGATTCACTTTTATTCAAGGTGGAGATTTGTTGGTGGGTGGCACCTTTTGACTAACAAAAGGAGGAAGAAGGGTTGGTGGCGGCTTTCTTTGAAGAAGAGAGCGGTTTCCACACGCTGATGAAGAGAGGAAGGGGCTCTCTATAAATAGCCCTCTCTTCAATTTGTTAACCATCAAAAAAAACACTTCCTTTTAGTGAGAAATTGAGAGAAAAATATTATTGTGTGATTTATTTTCTCTCATTTGTATTCTCCGGTTGTGGGTATATTGTCAAAATACCATTTGTAATCCTCTTTGAAATTAGTGGAGTAGTTAGCAGTGCCCGAGGATGTAGGTATAATTTATACCGAACCTCGTAAATACCGGTGTTCTTTTCTTGAGTGTTATGTATTCAATTATCGTCGGGGGATACTGTTCATACATACAGTATTTGGTATTCGATACTATTCATGTATACAGTACTATTCACGTATATGGTACTATTCATTGTGTGATCGAATTTGAGTGGGAAATTACCCGATTTCCCCAACACGTACATATATATATTTATTAGTAAGAGTTTATGGATATGTCTACTAGATTAATAGTTAGTTCATGAGACATTAAAAATGGTACTATAAATTCATGGGACATTAAAAATGATATTATGAATAGATACGTGGTGTATGATTATGTTTTAAAATTTTTTTAAAAAAAATCAAAAACATTATCAAAGTACTATCAACTGTTTAATAACTTTTTTTAAAAAAACTCAAAAGTATTTTCAAAATACTATCAAACGTTATTAGGAGACTGCTTTCTTGTATAAATTATATATTGTGAGCTTCCTAAAAGTTCTACTATCTATTTAAGCATACATCTCCAATTTACCAATAATTTTTATTAATTGTGTTTAATATTTTATCCCTGATGTTATAAAAAAATTTAATATTTTCAAAGTATCTAATCCGTTAAAATCATACCACATAAATATAAATATTAATAAAATATTATATAATATAATTTCAGTGAAATAAAAATTGATACTTTTTGGGAGTACAGAATTTTTTTCCGATATTACCATCAATGTATCTAATATGCATTAAGGCCCATTCAAGTTTCTAACATACAGGCCTTCACTTCCGCTTCATAAGGGGAAGAGCAAGAGATAATCTTGGTCGTCAAATACACAAGCTTGCCTTTCTAATCCCCTAGCTACCACCGTAGCCAGAGCTGAACCATGCACGGCTCTCGTGAGCTCTCATAGCGCCAAGCGATCAGTAGAGGCTGAGCTCTCAGCATAATCCTCGTCCTTCTTCAGTAACCCAGAAAAGTCTTTCAACTGAGTGTTCAAAATGGCCCGTCGAGTTCTGCACTCACCCACGTCCTTCAGAAATATTCCCAAAACTAAAAGTTATTTTTGTCTTCATGCACAAACTAAAAGCTTCCAACACACAAATGCAGATTAATTAATTTAGTTTTAGTTTTAAAATAATTCTTCTTCCATTAGAAAAATTATTGAATTAATTTAAATTAATCTTTTTATAAAAGAATTATTATATTTGAACAACTTTAATATGAATTTTTTTTATAAATATTAATAAATTAATCGATTTTAATAAAGAATTATTAAATTAACCCATTTTGATTTAATATAAATTAATTTCCAAAATCAAAAACAGTTTTATAATTCATGACCAATATCTCTAATTTGCTATTTACATTCTCTTTATAAACAAACGAAAAAAACTCCCAATAGACAAATATAATTTTTCTTATTGTTTTAGAATAAATAAGCCAAAAAAAAATTAAGCAAATGAATCAGTTTTTTTTTTTCTTGATGAATCAGTTCAATGGCCCAGGGAAACCATTTTGATATTATAATGAATTTAATTTGGTGAACAAACTTATTTATATGCACACATACTTTGAAAGCCATTGGTTCAGTATGCAACATCGGGGCTCCCATTCCATGTGATGGTTGTCGCTCTGCTATCCTAACGACACCCCACAGCCACTTACCGCGTACTCAATCGCACATGATCATCGCCCCCAGAGTTCTTTCGGACAGGGATAATAAGAGAGATGTGCAGCAACTTGATTGGCCGGTGTAAACACTCTCCGCTAGTCCGCGCGTAAGTCTACTCTCGCTGTCCTTTTATCTATTTCCAACTGAGACACAGGAGAGAGAAAATAGATAGAGAGAGAAAATAGGGAAAAAAATTAGGAAGAGCAAGAGTAAGAGAGAGAAAGAGAAAGAGAAAGCGAGAGCGAGCCAGTCTCACATGGCCTCCATGTCCTTGGGGCCGCACCATCAACCACCACAGCCACAAACACAGCTACAGCCACATCAGGACAGCAATGAGCCTCTAAAGCACGGACCTCGCCGAACCTCCGAAATGGACACCGATAAGGTTCTCTCTTCCACACACACATTTCACCAGAGCAACTGCGAGCTTCGTTTATTCCTTTGTTTCTCTCTATATGTATGTTTGTCTGTGTGAGGCTACTTTTGTTGCTTAGATCGTCTTTGATCCAGCTTAGAACTTCAATTTCATGTTGAAATTGGAAGCGATCTAGATGTTTGTGTTGTTTTGAGGTCAGATTGAGCTTGCCGGAAGTTTTCTCCGACAGAATATACCGGCGAGATCTTACCGGCTAGGTTTTTTTAGTTGCTTTTGTTCTTTTAGCTTTTTCTTCAATTTTCTTGAATTTTGTGGTTGATTATATTTTTTAATTTATTTTTAAGTAAATGTGTGTGATTACATTCACTTATTTTTGTTTGTTATGTTTGTCTTTCTTTTTTTTAATTATGTTTTTTTCTGACTGAGATCTTGATCTTCAGGTTAAGTGTTTTTCTTAGTTCATTCCTCTCTGTTTCGGTGTCGATGTAATTTAGGAAAGAAAATAGACGCAACGAAAATGTGCGATTGCTTTGTTGTTACTTGAGGTACAATTATGGAATTTATAATAAAAAAAAGGTAAAATATATTGTTCTATCTAGACCTGAGCTAGATTCAGCTGAAGATCATGTTTCTTTTGGAATTCTTTAGTGAAATTCTGAGTTCTTCAACTTTCCTCTATTTTCATTAGCCAAATAGAGCGCTAGGGTTTGTTCATTTTTCACTCTCTCGTTGTTTTTGTTATTATTTTTCTCCTGAATTTGCTCATAGTTTCATTTTCACCTTGGATAACATTCTACTTTTGTAATGCTTGGTTTTTAAGATATTTCAGATACTTTTCTGCGAGTGACTTTTTATTATTTTGGTTGTTATTTCATCCATCATACGTTTCCTATTAGATCTTGATTCTTAACTTGGTTTTCTCTGAAATCGTGCTTGCCATCTTAGTATTTCTGTCTGTATTTGGAGCTTTGTACTTTGATTTCTCCTGGATTTCTTCTGTTTCTCAGTAATGTTTTAACTTTCTTGAACTTTATGGTTCTTTTTTTTACTTTCTCTTGGTGGATTGTTCATCAGAGTGTTATAGTTTGCTTGAGGAAGTTAATGTTCTTTTCTTTATTAATAGTCTCTTGTTTGCGATGCAAGTTTTGATGGCATGTGATGCTTTCTTGTGAGCTGTGGCTATCCTGTTTTGCTTTACCTTTTAATAACTTTTAAGATCTATGAAACTTTTGCCTTTCCTTAATCTGAGTCTGAATATCCATCTGTTTGTGGTAGTTATTTTCGAATTGAACCTTACATGTTATAATGTATAATCATATATTACAAATGCACTTTTATGCTTTCAATGAATTTTAACTTGAAATTGCAACTTGTTTATATTATTTTTTTTCTGTATGTGTCAACCTATTTATGCCAATTAAACCTCATGTGTATTGCTGTCTCACATTCTGAAGTAGACAAGGGGGCCAGAACACAGGAACCCAAGTTGGCAACTCCTCAAAGTTTCTATATTAGATATGAGAATTTCTTTTTATGGATTTACCATATGAATCATGCAGTAAATGCACATAATCAGACATAATTACATGTAGTAAATGAACTGAAAATTGAAGAATGATTGATCTTATAAGTGGTTTGAACATGAAAAAGATGCTATAAGTTTTTGTGGACGTTTTCTTATTTAATTAAGGCGGAATTTATTGCCATGGACTAATCATTTTTGCTACATCTCGTCTGAGGTGCTGCCTCAACAACTGTCCAACGTTCTTGTCATTAATAATTCATAGCAAGCATGTAACCAGAACTTATCTTAATCCTTTCGGTTGTCACAAATTGCAGGATATGTCTGCTGCTGTCATTGAGGGGAATGATGCAGTCACTGGCCACATCATTTCCACAACCATTGGTGGAAAAAATGGTGAACCAAAACGGGTTAGTATTGGAACTTTCAACCTTTTTTTTTTTTTTATCCTCTCCTACACCTTTTTTGTTAATACTGATCCTGTTCTTCATCATTCATGGATCAGTTCTCCTGAAAATTAATCAAGTGTAAACAAATTATTGTTTGGTATGTTTGTTGTTACCTTGTGGTTTTAAGAGTTGCTAAGGTGCTTCAGCAAGATTTTGGAAGGGCTAAATTGTTGAGGATAACTGGTTTCTTTGTTTCTTTTCTTTATTAAACCCCCCTATTTACGTCCTGAGATATTCTTTTGATGCTGGTTGCAGACGATCAGTTACATGGCAGAGCGTGTTGTAGGTACTGGATCATTTGGAATTGTTTTTCAGGTATAAATTTTCCACTCTTATTAAGAGGAAGTACTCTTGCTATGGTTTTATCTGAGTCTTTGACATGATACTATCAGGCAAAATGCTTGGAAACTGGAGAAACAGTGGCTATAAAGAAGGTCTTGCAGGATAGGAGATACAAAAATCGTGAGCTGCAGTTAATGCGCTTGATGGATCACCCAAATGTGGTTTCGCTGAAGCACTGTTTCTTCTCTACAACAAGTAGAGATGAACTTTTTCTGAATTTGGTTATGGAATATGTACCCGAGACTATGTACAGGGTTCTGAAACACTACAGCAGCATGAACCAGAGGATGCCACTCATTTATGTGAAACTTTATACTTATCAAGTATGAATTTTTTTGGTTAATAGTTTTGAGTTGTGTGAGTTAGTTGTATATCATGCTATTGTCTATTTGTTGCCCCTTTTTGTATTATTTGCACCTCATCTCCTTTTCTTATGTACCCTGATAATAAGTGAAATACTTTTCAGATCTTTAGGGGGCTGGCATATATCCATACTGTTCCTGGAGTTTGCCATAGGGATGTGAAGCCTCAAAACCTTTTGGTATGTTTTCGAACTTTATTCTTTTCTTTAATCACATGGACTGTGTGTCTCACCTATTTTATTTGTACTCTGCAGGTCGATCCTCTCACCCACCAAGTTAAACTTTGTGACTTTGGAAGTGCGAAAGTTCTGGTATGTTTTTGTTGTCATTTTTCACTTGTATCTTATTTGAAATTTGAAATTATTATAACAATGTTTATAATTAATTCCATGCAAAATAAATATCCAATTTTCAATATTTTTTTAGTCTGTATTTTATTTACATGGTGAGTTCATTTGCTAAGATGCTTTTAAATATCTTTAATTTCCAGCCACATTTATTTAATAAAACAATGGTGCATGGTTTCTATAGAACTCTGAAAACAAAAGTGGATGCAAGACATGAAATTCAATTGCTTCATGCTATTACAGTTGAGATGTTGCTAAATAAAGTTCAGTTTCATGATTTTGTTTTCCTCGTCTTTAGGTCAGGGGTGAAGCAAACATATCATACATATGTTCTCGTTATTATCGAGCTCCAGAACTCATATTTGGTGCGACAGAGTATTCAACATCAATTGATATTTGGTCAGCTGGCTGTGTCCTTGCGGAGCTCCTTCTAGGCCAGGTCAGTGACTTCTTTGGATTATATTCTCAATGGAGGCGTAAGTTATATTTTTCAGTATTGTTTACATTTCATAACTTTGCACTCTTTTACAGCCTCTGTTTCCTGGAGAGAATGCAGTGGACCAGCTTGTAGAGATTATTAAGGTGAAGATTTAGCATCTATGTTGAAGTTATATAGTCTGTGAATGTGGTAATGATGTGCTAATAGTTTTGGTGTCTCTCAGGTTCTTGGTACTCCAACTCGAGAGGAAATTCGATGCATGAATCCAAATTATACAGATTTTAGGTTCCCTCAGATTAAAGCTCATCCTTGGCACAAGGTATGTACTTAGATCATAACCTCTAACTATCAAACTAAGTTGCTTTATATAGGTGATTATTTTAGCAAGATGAAACAAAACTGTATGCATGCCGGATCTTGCAGGAAGATATGACAGCACAATATGCATGAAAACATGTACATAAAGTACTCATATATTGTCTTTATGCAATTACATACTTTTTTACTGTCTGTGTATTCTGGAAACTTATTTATACTTATCGTCTTTATGCAATTAGTTCCCATACAAAGTACACTGTCTGTTCCAGAACGTGTAGTCTTGTTCTTGTGTTTGTTCATTGTTACCTGTTAACTGTTGATGCGTTTATATAATGTTCCCTTAGGTTTTCCACAAGCGAATGCCACCAGAAGCAATTGATCTTGCTTCACGGCTTCTTCAATATTCGCCTAGTCTTCGCTGCACTGCGGTGAGTTTGACTTCTTTCTTCTTTCCATGGAGTTTTACCAATTTAGTTCAGAGATAAAACCTTCTTTTCACTGCAAAGATGAAAAATCATGTATTTGGACATAGATTTGGCTTGAGCTGTAACTCTGCTCCAAGAATTCAAAAAGTTATTATGTCAGCTGAACTAGTACACTTTCATGATATGCATGAAAACCAACTTACTGACTGGAACTCTTTTTCCTTTTTCTCAATTTACAGCTAGAAGCATGTGCACATCCTTTCTTTGACGAACTACGTGAGCCAAATGCTCGCCTTCCTAATAGTCGTCCTCTGCCGCCCCTATTCAACTTCAAACAGGAAGTGAGTTCATTTTTTCTTCTTTTTTTGTCCCTTACATATCAGCTGAGATATATTGAAATTCTTGCAGCCATGGCATGCATTTTGCCATGCTGCTTTAGGGGCACACCATAAACAATGCTCGCATATAAAATCAGACCAAATATGTAAAGCATTTCATTAATTTAGATGACATTTGGTTTACCATTGTCACCGTAAAGCGAAGCCCATAGCTTCTATATGCAAGCATTTATCAAGTGACGTTCAGCAGACCTATTTTCTATCAAAATATTAATTGAATAACATGCCCTTTATCTGCATACAAGCCTGGAGGATGTTTATGTCTGAACTCCCAACTTTCAGTAATGTAAGTCGGAAGGCTGACAACCTCCTTTCAAGTTTAAAGCGGTGTCGCATAACACAAATATATTGGAGAAACTCCTAACTTTCAGTAATATAATTTGGAAGGTTGACAACCTCCTTTCGAGTTTAAATTGGTGTTGAACAACACAAATATATTGGAGATTTGAGTTCTATTTTACACGCTGCTTACAGCCTTACCTATTGGTTCAACTGGAAATATGTTAAGAAAACCATTTTCTTGTGCCCTTATTATAATTTGTTCATTTTCTCCGAAATTTGTATTTGTTACAGTTATCTGGAGCATCAACAGAACTGATCAACAGGCTCATACCAGAACATGTCAGGCGGCAGCTTGGTCTCAGCTTCCCACAACCAGCAGGTACTTAAAAAACCATGATGTAAAGATATGAAGACAAGGAATGATTCTCTTTTTAGCTAAAGTGGATGAACGGAACGTGAAGCAAAAAAGGGGGCCTCTTTGTGTGGTCTTATATATATAACCAGAATTTGGCCTAAAAAGCAGCTGTTCTCTCCTCACCCTGCCCAAGATGTACACATATATATGTGCTGGCTGTTTCGGCTTAACCTGGAAAATTGGTGATTCTGTCTATTATGTCCTTTTAGTCTTTTTTTTTTTTTTTTTTACTATTATTATTATTATTATTTTTTATTAAAAAAAAAAATTATCTTCCTGCACCTGTATATTGTTTTGATCGTTTTAAGGATTCGAGAAAAAGCTAGAAGAGTATATGAAGATGATGTTTATTTATGTCTAGCCTAAGTTGGGGGGTTGGCAATAGCCTGCTGAAGCTCGACTCAAAATGGTAGTTCAGCGTGCCTTTTTTTTTTTCTCTCCTTCTCTTGATGTTGTTCTAATTAAAATGTTTGGCGAAACTATAAAGATTTTATGGTTGAAAAGTAAACGTGTCCTATCCCCTGTCTTCTTGGGCTCTTCCTTTCAATTATTTTGCCTCGTCTTGCGGTGGAACCTTTGAGCGTTTTTTATTCTTTTGGGGGACATCGATCAAAGATTTGAGTTGTTCTGTCATCTAAAAAGCCTACAAGAGCCAAATCCATAAAAATGTAACACATAAATCTGTGATGCTGCTAGTATTGTTGGTTCTTCTCGGTGGAATTTGAACTGCAAGATTAACTGTTCACTATTTTGAGCTTTGCGATCAGCTTAAATTTTATTTCTAATTTGTCTAAAAGACCCTCATTTCAATTCCAGCTAATAATTTCCATTGAATAAGAAATGAAATCATAGTTTAGGGTTTTTTTTTTTTTTGTAGAAATCATAGCATGGACATGGTTGGAGACACTGGCATCGGTAGAAATATCCAGTGTCCACCAAACATTCTGCAAGTTAAATTTAGAATTTAAAAGAAAAAAGAAGATAGAAAATGGGAACAATAATAATATCATCTATCCGAGCACTCAAATTACAGTTCCACTCAATGATCGCTCTTTGATGTATTTAAAATCTTATTCCTCAATAAATCTACTGGTTTCGACAAATATACCTCTCCAAGTTTGATGTATTACAGAACGCCACTAATTTTTCCAAAGTTGAGAATCATCTCCTCCTTCGGGCGCGATAACTTAAAAAATTGGAGGAAGTCTTGGTTATTATTTATTGCCTGCCTCTTTTATAAATTAATAAGAGGGGAAGAAAATAGCAAAAACCTGGCGTTGGCAAACGTTACATTGCCTATTTTGTGACTTCACGTATAGCATTTGCTAGGTATCCAACATTCCCAGTGGTAACACCCGCCATACTGTGTATATAGTTTGTATATGTCGGTGAAATTCAACTTCAAGCATATAAATACAGAGAGAGAGAGAGAGAGAGAGATTACCTAATGCGGCCATTGCGAGTCATATAAATGTGGAATTCATTAGTCAAGCGATCAACCTGTTCAGGTGTCAACCCACTATAGCAGAACATGCCAATCTAGTTGCAAAGGGTTAACATGATTGTCAATAAGATGAGCAAGAAAAAGAGAGAGATGCATATATGGAATGTGAGAATCTACCAATACCTGATTAGTTATGTGCTCCCATGATAAGGGCGAACCCAACTTTTCAAGGTTTTCCCGGAGAGCTGTTCTCATTCCAATGATGCGATCTGCCATGTCCTGAACATGAGAAGTTATTGAAGCTTGTTATTTTTCCAAAGAAAGTCGTATAGGATAAAAAATTAATGCTATTCTTATTCCCAAATTCTACAACATATATATTTACTCATGGTTTGTAGAATGTGCAGGTAGTGAGAATGTGTGATGATAACTTACATGTTTGGCAGGAGGGATGGGGAGGTGGGGGGAGAGGGATAGGTGAAAGGAGGGGTGGATTGTATTAATCCCTCATGTTGTTTGATATGATAGGGAGGAAACAAAGGATGAAGAATTTAAATATAACTAAAAATTGTTAGTTATCAAAGCTCTTCCTCCTACAATCCATCCAATATTGGAGGAATTGGGATGGATTCTCAATCTACTCACCCTCTCCCTCTGTTGATCCCTATTAACAAACAACCATCTTATGTTGCATCTCTCCATTGATCCCTCCCTCTCCCTCCTCCATTCATCCCTACTACCAAACATAGGCTTATGTCCATGTATGTGATGGAGTAAAAATTTCATTAAAAGGGAAAATTTTCTGGTGCAGCAAAAATTGCATACTTCTATAATTCCCTAAAAGCTTATGCTCTCGCATATATTGTAAGCCTATTAGCTTAAAGCACAAGAAATTTTCATGCTTTCTTAAAGTTCTGCCCAGAACCTCCATTTTAGCATGTATATGAAACATGTGAACCATAGAGCAGCCATCTCCATACTCAGTTTTTGCACACTTAAAGCATCACTATAACTTAAAAAAGTTGAAAAGAACAACTAAACCTACTCACAAAAAGGAGATTGAAAAATGAATACATTTAGAAATAAAGTGAGTTAAAGGTATTGATGAATTACCTTAACTTCCTTGAGCCACAATTTCTTCAAGTCTGGATCACCAAGGACAGTTGAGACTACGAGCGCTCCGTGAACAGGTGGGTTACTGTACATGGGTCTGGCAAGCTGCTGCAACTGACTTTTTACAGCAAGGGCTTGCTTTTCATCCTCACATAGCACGCTGAAAAAGATAAAGGACATTGTAGCATAAAACAGCATTTTAAGTTCATGCTTTCTGAGAGTCTTAGAGTACACTAAAAAGGAACTGAAGTTTACCGAGGGTCATAAGCTTCATTTTTTTTTTTTTTAACAAAATGAGATATTTGAAAGTAGGATGCAAATTTTAATAAAAAGGTCATAAAGTATTTAGAATCTAGTCTTTTTCAAGTTGAGAGTCTTAAGTTACAATCCATTCAAAAGGCATAAAGCTGATGGGAAGTCGATCTCACTTTACATGTCAAGCCGACACACGCTTTTGAGAGAACATTCTTGTTAATTGAAGTAACAAGTAATGAGAAGAGAGTGGGAAACTTTTCTCAAAGAGCAAAGCTACCCTTAAAAATCTGAAACTTTTAAATGGATCAGCAAAAGGTAACCATGTCAGATCTCCAATTTTCCCTAAATAATTCACCTTTGATTAATTCACCTTTGATTAAGTATTTCTATATAAACATCAAATGCAATGTGCAAATTGTACACAATGATGTCTCTATAAAAACTTGTTTAACTTCTATCCTACACCTTATGGTATGTAAAAAAATTAAAGTGTGTAGCCATTCATCAGAAGATTTGAAGTTCTAAAAAATGATTTTTTTTTCTCATTCAAGGAAACAGAAGATGAGATTTTCAGAAAATAGTTACAAAAAACACTGGATTTGATAACAGTTTCATAATTACCTAAGGCATCCTACTCTCTGGCCATAGAGTCCCATATTTTTTGCATATGATTGGGCAATTCCAATGTGATGGCCATCCTCAAGAAAAATCTTAATGGACTTTACATCTCTCTCTGGATCACCACTAGCAAAACCTTGATAAGCCATGTCAAAGAAGGCAAAATGATCCTTCACCTGAAATCAATCACAGAATCCAACATGTTGCAAAGGAAGTAGTGTAAAGTGAAAAGCATTGAGAAGGAAAAAAATAAAGTAAAAAGTATTTACCTTGAACTGGTATGATATCTCTCTCCACTGTTCCTCTGAAGGATCCACTCCCGTTGGGTTGTGAGCGCAAGCATGGAGCAGAAAGAATGAGCCGTTTGGAGCATTCTAGACAGGAAAATTTACAAACAATAATCAGATAATGAAACAGAGTATAGCCAAGAGACAATACATAAAGGGCAGAGAGTAACCAAAATGCATCTACAATGAAAATAATATGGCAGCGCAATCAATTCAAACAACCTACTTTTGAAATCTAAACCACGTACCTTAACATCATCCATCAATCCTGCAAAGTCTAAACCCTTGGACTCTGGATGATAGTAATGGAAAGTCCTTTGAGGAACCTGGGCATCTCTCCAGATGTTATGGTGGCTGTTGAAAATTCATGTAAGAAAAGAACCCATAAAATCAGAAATGACCCCACATTTTCCATTCCAAGTTTCCAACCATAGAAATGCAAAGAAGAGAGGGAGGGGCAGATTTGAGCATTAAAAAGAGAATTTGAAAGAATACTTACTTGGCCCATGTAGGCACTGGTATATAGATTTGAGAATCAGGACGAAAACGCTTCTGAAAGTCTGCAAAAAGGCGGCATGCACCAGTCCCGGAGAGAGATTGCACTGCAGCTATCCTTTTATCTTTGATGAAGTCAGAATTCTCCCCATAGGCCAGCTTCAATGTTTCTTCCACCATCTTAACACTCCCCCCCATAGGAAGGTACTCCCTGGTTAGAGTAAAAAAATTATGAAACAACGTATATCAGCTCAAAAATTTTTTTGCAAAAAATAAAAGTAAAGAGCAAATATATAGATTTTGTTTCAATATATGATCATTTATGGACTAACATAAAAATCAAATATTGTTTTTAACATCATTATTTAGCTGTGCTTTATGGTATGGATGTGTTGACATTTCTTTTTTTCTTCCTTTTTTTTTTTTTTCATTATAGTTAGTGAGATGGGAGGGGGTGAAGAAGGTTAGAGACAAATAATGGTGGTTAACACATTTAGTTTGCTCTAAAGCCATATTGACTCTGTTCAACAACAATGATAACTTAGATACAGTAGGAAGCCATGTTCAGCAACAGTATAGAGTAATGTTGGTGAACACAATTTTATTGAAAACAGTTCACATCTTTTGCTAAATTTCAAGGAGTTACTGATAATGAACTTGTGAGACTCTACCATTAACAAACTCATATTTTCAAATTCTGTATGATTTCTTATGCCCCTTCAATACTTCCCTTGAGGCATTGTATAATGGCAACTGCAGCCCTTAATTTGAAATAAATACCAATTATTACTCAAGATACATACCCCTCACTCCTAAAAATAATCAAAACTACGTGAATGAAAGAAATGATTTAAATGTTTTTTATGATACACAGTTGAACTATTTTTTGTTTACTACTTTTGCAAGTCTAAATCCAATTCTACAATCAAACACAACATTAGGAAATCAAATTGAAACTTGAGAACATAGAATTGATGCGAATGTGATGTGTAATCATTGACAATATAAACCTATCTGCTAACATTACTAATTTCTAAATAGTAATAAACTTCCCTGATTGCATATAACCTAACTTTAGGCATCAGACCAATGCAAATTCATAATTTCTGAAAAGCGAATGGAATAAAAGGCAAATAAACCAATCCATTTACAGACCGCAAAACAGGAAAAGAAGAAAAAAATCAGAGCGTCCATAAGATCATTATTCAAAAGCAGGCATCATGGAATATGGAAAAAGAATAAAAATGGTAGTGGGCAATCCAAAGGAAAACTTGAAAGACCACTGAAAATTTCCAAAATGGTTATAAGCACTTTTTATTTTTATTTATTTCACCATCACAAAAATAGAATTCATTGGACCTAAATCATGTCAAATTAAGTATGCGTTGATTGTCAAAACTTTGTACTTTAAGTCATACCTCAATTTGAACCTTAATTCTTATTTAATTTTTTTGTAATCAATGTTACCTAAACTATGACATACCCATAAAAAGCTCACATGAACACTATTTGCTTGAATTAGAACTTCTTTTAAAATAAAATTGATAAAAGGGAAGAAAAAAGGACAGTAAAGTAAATTTCTCTTTCTATTATAATCCATTTATTCCACGGAGGCCTGTCCATGCACGTTATCAACGTCAACATTACTTTATACACAATTTTTTTGAAGTAATATCATAAAGTAGCTATTAATTATTATACTATAGTTCAAGATATGTTGGGGGAAAAAGGAAATACTGTAGTTCAGGGTATTTTTGTAATTACAATAACGTATCAAATAAACTAGTCGGTGTTATGAAAATATGAACCACTTACATGTTTAAGCTTCCTGCAATCCTCCGTTCCGCTTCTCTAACGCATTCGAGGACAACAGGCTTTCCGTTATCATCACGGTAGGCACCCTTAGCGATTAGACAAATTACAAAAAGAAACATGAGACAAGTAAACAAAAGAAATAGCAAAATTAAAAGATGAGAGAGAATCAGAATCCAGAATATTAATTTGATCATCTGTACTCCTTTTACCAGGGAATTGAAATAAGCCAACCCAGAACAACTTTTTCTAAGCTAAGGATTTCATATTTATTTAGTTTACAGCAAAAGGAAAAAATCATGATATGTATTTAATTCTCTTTCCCCAAATGTCCCAAAAATGCAAAAGTGGACGATACAGAAGAATTATTTTAATTATTTAGGCGGCTAAGAAAAGTCAAGGTTGAATAAGAACCGGTAAATGCTTGAAGTATTTCCTAAATCAATTTAAATATCATCAGAATTCAGAAGAACTTATTAGTCCTCTACACACAGGAAAAGAAAAAGAAAAAAGAAATAATAATCCAAGCTTCAAACGTTTTTTATAATCAGCAGCCAAAACTTTGTATTTTATAACTAAAACAACAAAATAACAGTCGGAAGAGATGGTAATCGTAAGCGATTTTCATTTCTTTCCATTGCATCAATTTTCCAGGCAGCCAAACAAACGCCGGAAGCAAAAGAAAAAAAAAATCCAAAAACAAAAGAAATTATAGAAGAACTGGTTATTAGCAATGTGCGAACATCTGATCTCAAAACCAAAACGCAATAATTCTTAGAGCCTGAATGAAACTTTCACTTTAGCCGATTTGACACCTTCATTGTCCTTATTTTAATTCATAGTAGGAAAAAGCAAGTAATCTGTCCACCACTTCTCCGTTCATTTCCAATACTGTTCGTCTTTATTTTCTCAGCAATCAATCACATGATTAAGCCAAAAAAAGAATTCAAGGAAGTCAAAAAGGAATCGAACTCACAACTCCAACATTGACTTTATCGGGACTCGGATCGGCCAGAAAAGCTTCAGTAACGCCGAGAATCGGATCCTTCGGAGCAGGCTCAACGCTCCGCCACCACGAAGACATAGATCTCGCTCCGGAAACGGAGCTCCGATGAAGAACCTTGCTCATCATCACAGTCCTAAACGCCATGAAAACACACCGTTTCAGCGCTCTCTCCTTGTTTACAGAGCAAGACAGAGGATCAGTTACTCCGAGAGGGCGAAGAAGAAGAGCCAAGTAAGATTCGCCAGAGGACCTCCAAAATTTTGTTGGGAAATGGTGAACTTCGAGAAACAGAGGCCTTTTGTAGTAGCTGCAACGGCCTTGAAATGCGTGACGCTGTCGTAAATATTTATTTATTTATTTGCATTTTTTTTTCTTGGCTTCTCAGGAAGAAAAAAAGCAGCTGCGCCTAGTTGGCAGACCTTTGTCATCTCATATTACGAATTTGCCCCTTCGATCGCCTTGGTGTTTTTGTCTGATAGTGTGTATCTTTGGACGGAAGGAGCACGCAACCCTGGGGAAGAGCTTACGTGTCAGTTTTTAAATTGCTTATAGAAAAGTTTATCCTATTTAAGTTTGCTAAAAAGGGGTTTAGTTGAACCTTCTTTAGTTAAATCTATGACATAAAAAATGTGTCTCCGTACTCTCTGAAGTTTAACGGCATAGTTTACCCACTAAAAAAAAAGGATAAATTTTGACGGCTAAATTTGGAATCAGCGGTAGATGTCCTTTTTATTTGTAAATTACGGTTTTAGAATCCAGAAATATATATATATATATATATATATATATATTAAATGATCTACTTATGTAGTAACCAATGAAATTTACCAACTATTATAAAAAAAAAAAAAATGAAATTTACCAACTTTTCACCTTAAAAAAAAAAAAAATTTACCGACTCTTGGTTGCTAATAGCGTCTTAATTAGTATATATTCAGTTGTTGTGTTAAACAAACTAATAATTTTGGAGTTATTAATTACATATTGTTAGTATCAGTATATTGATTGGCTAATGGTAGAGGACATAGGGAGAGCCTGTATGATAATAATAATAATAATAATAATAATAATAATAATAATAATAATAATAATAATAATAATAATAATAATAATAATTGTTCGATAGTCAATTTAATTTTTTTATTTTTAAAACGTTTATGAATAATTTATGAGAATGGCATGTGATACAAAAATAATTGTTTGATACTCAAATTTAATATTTCATTTTAATTTTCTCTTTTTAATAAAATATGGTAACGGCATGGTATATAGTAATAACATCTGGCCTGCCCTGGTTGTAAGTATAGCCTTAGATCAAGAGCCAGCCCTGCCTTCAAGCTCTCGCGTCGTCCCCAAGTTACTTTCAGCTTCTTCTAACACTGTAATCCTGAAGTGATTTAAAAATGATTTTGTCGGTCATAATTACAACTTGTGGATTAAAACTGTAACATTTAAGAGAGAGTTTCTGTTGAGTTTCATAATATATAAATATACATATATATATATTTTCACAAGAAATGCTAATCATTCATGAATTCACGTGAACCTCAGTCATTGAACATAGATTAGCAAAAAGCACATTATTTTGTTGCCTCATTATCGTTTTCTGTTAACTTCTGATACTGGGAGTTATGACACAGGAGCCAAACTGACCCAAAGAACTAGGCCTTGGAGAGTATACTTTTGCGAGGCTATCTAGCATGATTGATAAAATTAGACTGTGCCACTAGCTTTTGGGAGAAATGGCTACGTCTTTCTATATCATCTCGTTAAGATCCAATATATATATATAAAGGAGCCTAAGTCGTTGACACTTTTCTAATCTGGGTGATTGTAGCATATTGTACATTTGTAGCATATTGTGCATTTGGTTTAATTTGTTTGTGATTTGTTTAAACTCCACCCAGAAGAATAAAATGTATTCTACTTGAAAGTGTCAGCAAACACACTTAAACCAAAGTCATGGAAATATTTATAGTATTGACATAGAAAAAACTATTTATCATCACATTTATTTGCTGGAAATTGGCTTTTCCAGTTGATAGATGCCTCCGCCCCCTTCTTGCATCAAGATGAGTTAATAGTCTGTTCTTAATTTCATTTGCTTTAGTAATACATTTGCAAGTACAAAAATGCAAAAACCTCCAATCACAAAGGGCCCGTTTGATAAGGTTTTTGATTTTTAGGTTTTTTCTGAGTTGTGTAATTTGCTTATTTTGAATAGTAGTTAATGTCACTTAGATTTGGTTAGTGTTGGTAAATCTTTTCATCGTACCAAAAAAAGAAAAGAAACGCTAAATGAAAAACAATTTGAAAATGGTTTTTAATTTTCTGTTTCTATTTCTCTTTTTTCTTCATATTTGTAGTTAATCGAGAGACCTAACTAAGAATAACAAACTCTAAATAATATTAACTAACCTTTGAACTAAGAAAATTACATAACTAAGAAAATTACATACAAATCAAGAGGAAAAGAAAACCACAAACAAAAATGTTATCAAACATACATAATAATGCAGATATCACTATGACCAATGTTTTGAAGGAACTAAAGAATTTTATTTTAATCAACCATCCAATTAGAGGTCTAACTATGATGAAAGCTCATAGCATTTGTCCTACTAAACCCCAATTTACTCGCTGTTTACCAACAATTGCCCAGTACAACTGCCTAGTTTCTATTTGTAAGATTTTAAAGAATGATTTAAGAAAAATGTAAAAAGAGCCACAAAAATAAAACAGTTCCTTCAGTTAATTTTCACATCGACTTTCTAATAAACAAAACCTATACTTAAATACCCAACACTCACCTGAAACCAGGCTGTAATAGACAATCATCTATAGTACAAAGTTTTAAGTGCCCAACTCCACATTCCATCACCCATCTCTCCTGCCAAAATAAAACAAAGATTATTATTAAAATTTCTTCAATATGACGAATCCAATTTCCAAAAAAAGGAAGGAAAAACAGGTCGTTTGCACGATCTTGGTAACTTTCCAAGAATATTAGATATACAATTTGAAATCAAAGAAAGTTATAACCATCTCTGACATATGAATAGATGCTCACCTTTGATCCCAACATCTTAAGCTGCAATGATTTAGAATCTTGTGTAGAAACGTTCATGAACGCATTGAGTCTTTTGTGAATAAGGCAATAGTTTGGAGGTAGTAGCTTCAGTCAATTAGCTGAACGCCACAATGCCGGATTAGCAATGCAGATGCAGTTCAACTTCAAAATAGTTAGGAACCTTCCATGAATCCAATTTCCACATCACAACCAATTATTAGTGATCTGTATCTTGGTGCAATAAGACGTTAACAAAACTACTAAAATTAACAACAGAATCCTTTACATGACCATGAACCCAATCTCAATGGATGTCTCTCTAAATTATTTATTTCATCTTTAAGACCTTCCAAGCATCTAGAAAACCATATCTAAATCATTAATGTACCATCTTAGCCAATCGAATTCTTGATTGAAGCTTCCTTGCATCATTTCTATACCCTGAATCACGAAGGCCATCAAGGACAGCCCGTTGTGTACACTTCAGTATTTTCATACCACTTCTAAAACAAGCCAACATGAGCTTGGAAGCATATCGAAACCTTCTTGCCTTGCAAAGATTGTGCACCAAGGAGGTATAGGTAATAGAATCCTTGATCTCCATCGATTCAAACAATTCAATTGCACGATCAATCTGACCATATCTACACAAGCCATCAATCAAGCAGTTGGAGGCTACCAAGTTTGAATGAAAGCCCATCCTACTTATTTGTCGTTGAGCCTCCACAATCTTACCGGCCTTGCACAATCCATTAATTATAATCATGTGTGTATACTGATCACATTCTAAACCTTCTTTCTCTATCTTGTCCAACAACCCAAAGGCAGCTTCAAAGTTGCCTTCTTTACAATATAGATTAATTAAAGTGTTATAAGACGCTATATCAAGCTCAATGCCATTTCTCATCATTTCCTCCATGAAGGCATTTGCATCATATATCCTACCTGTCTTAAGTAAAGCACTAATGGTCGTGCAATATGCAAAACCATCATATGTATATCCTTTGCTCCTCATTTGTGACATGATCTCAAGCCCTAGGTCATACTGCTTGGACCTAAAGCAGCATTTCATAACTGTATTATAGGTTATGGCATTTGGCTTATGGCCTGATTCCCCAAGATCCTTGAAAATTCTCTTCACTGCTCCTAACCTGCCTGACTTGCAAAGTCCATTGATAAGAATATTGTATGTCTCCAGGTGGGGAACAAATCTACAACGGTGTAAATACCTAAACAACATAAGGGCATTGTCAACGTAGCCATTTTTACAAAGACCATTAATCATGATGTTAAATGTCACTGGGGTAGGAGAAAAATTATGAAATATAATCTCGTGCAAAATCTTATTGGCTTCATCTGGTTTTCCTAACTTAAAGTAACAATGCATCAGAATATTATAGCTCCATATGTTTGGAGAAATACCTTCTCGATGCATATCTTCATACAGATCCAAGGATTTTGAAAATAGGTTCTTCTTGGTGGCCCCAGCTATCAAAGAATTGTAAGTAATAACATCTGGGTTTATCCCAGCCTCTCTCATTCTATGAATCACACAATAAGCTGCATCTAATCCAACAAACCGACAATAAGCATCAACTAAAGTATTGTAAGTTACCACATTTGGAAGTATCCCTAATCTTATACCATCAACAATAACGGCTTCAGCTTTCACCAATTGCTTGGCCTTGCAAAAAGATGCTACGCATATGTTCAACAATTTAGCTGACAAATTTCCACGCCTCATATACATCACCTACAATGGCTTCCCAAAAAATAAAAACCTGCAATGAGTACGTGTTAGATATATTCCATTTATTATCTGTAAACAAAAAAAAAAGAGAGAGAGAGAAAGAAAAAAGGTATAAGAACATTGCAACATGGCCATAAAACTCTTATTTGTAACCATAAAAAAACCAATAAGAACACTGCCATATGACAATAAAATAATAATGCTAAATTGCTAATCATGCTCCAAGTCTCATACAATAACTCTCCTCTAATATTCACCAAATTACAATGTGGTGCAGAGTATATCCGATTCCTTCTACAACTTATATGAAAAAAATAACAGAACAAGGCAGCTAACATGATTTAAATGTTTTACTTGTTCCCTACAATGAAATTTCTGGTCATTGATTTGTCCCCAAAATCTACATAAAATGTTTATTTGAAAGAGACCCAATTCAAAGTTGGTACCGACTTTTACGGAAAATGCAGCAGCTTGTAACAGAAAAAGAAAAAAAGGAAGAGAAACTTTAAACAATGGCATTGGGATAGAGTTCTTCACACTCAAAGAAAGCTAATTAATTTTGATACCCCTTATTCAGATGAACTAGCTGGTGGGACTAATTGAACGAATTTGCCAACAAGGTCAATAGCACAAGCCTTGAAATCAATTGCAACCCATTTATGCTAACAAAAATCATTGAAACTAAATAAATATTTACGAACTAAAAAGAATTCCCCCCCTCCCCGCCCCAAAGAAAATAAACTAAAAAGCTTCGAGGACATATATACCTTACGTAAACTCTTCTGCGTTTGCGCTGAATCCAGATAAATAGAGAGGAGAAAGAGTCTTTTTTGTTTCCTTTAATTTGGGTTTAGTGATTTTCTGATCTAAAAAACCATGAAAAAGGGATTTCTAGGCGTCTGTATTTCTGTATTCTTCTTACGGCAGCCATTGTGCCTTATGAGGGCATTTCGTCTTCTTCTTCCTCCCTCTAAGATTGCCATTGGAGGAACTGGGATTTAATGGTCATGACGATCCAGTGAGAAGAATCTCCTTCACAAAGCCAAAGAGTAAGTATTGAAAGCTTCAATTTCAGTAATGGTAGGTGGCTTGGGTTGAACCAGTGCTTCGTCTAAGCTCTTCGATCTTCTAAGAAATCTTTCCCCAACCAGCAAGAAAATAATAATAATAAAAATATATATATATTTTTTATATATTTTTGGTGAAAATTTGATGTCCAGACGAATGCTTTAAAACACTTTTACTGTTTTTTTTTTTAAACAATAAACAAAGTGGGAAAGGAAAAGGCAAAGTTAGACATATGTATATGCATATATATTAAAAAAAAATTAAAAGATAATTACTAAAAAGATAGAATTTATAATTTTTGTCATTTCAGTTACTATCTTTTAATTTCTTTTTTGGATTTTTCTATTTGTTTTAATAGCAATTAATTATAATTATACATAAGAATAGTTGGTAAATAAAACCCAAAAAATATAAAATCGAAAAACCTAATAATTATTTTGATATTAAAATGTAAAAACATAATAATTATTATACAGACATTCCCATTTCTTCATTAACACAGCGAATTCTTCATTTTCACATCGGTGTGAAAATTTTGTTTCAATAAACAATTAAAATTTTGGGGTAAAATAATTTAATTTGATTATTTTGTGAAGTATTTTATTGGTAAGATGGCCTTTTATATTATAAATCTTGAATCAGGCCCAATAAAAACATAGAGGCCACGCAATTGGATCAACCAATCCAGCCCAAAAAACCATAAAATTACTACTTTATTTTGGAGTCAGCACATCAGATCAACTATGAAAGACGTAATTACGAATCTTCAAGAGGTCATTATTGTCTTTCAAATTCACCTAAAAATGGCCCATCAAAACCCTAGTTCCATATCTTCGTCTCCATACTAGGATTTAGGGTTTCTTAAACTCGTATCGCCCTCATTCCAGTCTCCTCTCGCGGCTGCAACCCCAGAAACCCAAATGGTCTCTCTCTCTCTCTCGCTAGAGCCTATAGATTTTGTTGTTCATTTCACAGTGTTTGGATTTCTGATCAGTGTAAATCTCTTACTCTTTTCTTTCGGGTGTGAAAATGCAGGCTTCAGAAAAGAAGTTAGCGAACCCAATGAGGGAGATCAAGGTCCAGAAGCTGGTCCTCAACATCTCCGTCGGAGAGAGTGGAGATCGTCTCACCAGAGCCGCTAAGGTAACAATTTCAGATGCTACCAATCTGGCAAAAAATCCACTTATAGCTTATTTTTGCTAATTTTTCTGTTTGTCTATAGGTGTTGGAGCAGCTCAGTGGCCAACAACCGGTTTTCTCCAAGGGTAACCCCTTTTTTTTTTCCATCCTATTATGTTGTAAGGCTGCTTTGGGTCCTAGGTTTTCAGTTGTTGGACTGTTAAGTTTGTTTTGTGGGTGTTAAGAAAGCATATGCCTTACTCAAATTTGACTTAAACTATCATATGCTATTGAGTTTATTTTATTGAATACAGTAGGACATGGAAGCTTCATGTGTTAAATTTATTATTTTTTCTTTTGGTTTGTAATTTTGATTTGGTTGTTATGTTTTAATCCGCAATAGCAGTAAGTTTCTAAAGTTTCTCAATATTTGGAGTTAGTAAAAATATTGCAAAATGTGAGTTTTGTTTTGCTTGTGAAATGAAGATTTGCATGGCAAATAAATAGACTGTTTAACAGCCTGTCGAAAAAATTAGAGAAGCTCAGAAGTTTGCATTATTTAATAGAACTATGTGAGGTTTGTTGACTAAATTTGGTTGTTTCTCTTTTGCTGTGCCCTTGTTAGTTGAAGAATGTTTGTTGCTGACTGTTGTAATGTAGCACAATGCGTAGGTGTCTTTAAGTATGCTAGTCTTTGGGAATGTCGTGGTTAATGATTTTATGGCTTGGATTTGGTTTTTGATTCAAGAAATAGGAAGGATAAAAAGAGTTCAGTGTGGGATTGTTGCATAGTTATGCCTTGTTTCATTCAACTTAACTTGTTCATCTGCAAAATGCTGGTTTAATTGGAATTGTTTTCTTTCCCAAACACCTTCATTTATTGTATTCCTTATTCGCCTGTCTTTTCAATCCATAGCAAGGTACACTGTGCGGTCCTTTGGAATCCGGCGTAATGAGAAGATTGCATGCTATGTCACTGTGAGGGGTGAGAAAGCAATGCAGCTTTTGGAGAGTGGATTGAAGGTTAAGGAATATGAACTGCTAAGGAGGAACTTTAGTGATACCGGCTGCTTTGGCTTTGGTATTCAAGAGCACATTGATCTGGGAATTAAGTAAGCTAATTTCTGATTTCCTATGGATAATATATTTTGTATTTAACAGCTGATACTGTGCCATGATCAATCATAGTTGTATCATCTTATTAAGTTTGTTTCCTAGTAAATTGACCATGGTGGGTTTTTTAAATTTATATTCATTTGGTCTTGTCTAAAGTATTCTTGTTTACTGTTTTTATTTTTTGTTTTTACTTTTTAGGTATGATCCATCTACTGGCATTTATGGAATGGACTTCTATGTTGTCTTGGAGCGTCCTGGTTACAGAGTAGGCCGACGTCGCAGATGCAAGTCTCGTGTTGGGATCCAGCACCGTGTCACAAAGGAGGATGCCATGAAGTGGTTCCAGGTCAAATACGAGGGTGTGATCCTTAACAAGTCACAGAATATTACTGGTTAGGCGTCATGCCAGATTGTCCGGGAGCTAGTTTCTGGATTTTAAATCGATCTTCTGTGTTGCCTATTTTCAATTTTGAGTTCAGTTAACTGGAGTTTTGTTGTCAGTTTTTTGGTTTGAAATATAATTTTGAAGCAAGACAATGTTTTATTCAATAGTTACAGTGTTTAGACAGTTTCTTATGAGTTTAATTTGCCTTTCAAATCTTTAATTGCTAAGTTTCTTTGCATAAACCTGGCCTCATTTTTAGTAGCTTTATTGGCTTTAAGAAAGAAGAGGAAATTCAGATGTAAAGAGTTAGATGTGTTAATTTCATATAGAAAAGATTCAAAAATCTTTCTTGAGAGAGAAACTCAGGTATTTTAATGTGGATATTGTCGTCGTTTTAAACTAAATTTGACTCATGTTGACTAAGCTTTTCACTAAGCAACAGGATGAATTTTACAGGGAAAGTACATATGAATTTTGTCTGTAGCAAGCTAAGTGATATTACATGTGATAAAACTTAAATTACAATAGACAGCTTCTGCAATTCATTAAGCACAAAGCCACAGTACAATCATTTCTCTAAGAAGCCAAAAGAATAATTCATGGAATTATCAGCTTTTTGCCAGCATAAATGGTATTACCTGTAAGCCCATTAGCCTCTTTGATGGCCTCGATGGAAACCTAATATGTGTCACAAAGAAATAATTAAAATAAAATAAAATAAAAAATTATATTTGTATGTATTTATTTGATGATGAAATCCTTCATATTCTTTCCTACTTTTCCATCATAGATTATTTGTGATAAATTACTGACCAGAAACTAGCTTTCACTCCTAACCTATTATAGCAAAAGGCAAACATAGTTTCTTTTAGTATAAAATAGCATTCTAAGTTGAATTAATTTTTTTTTTTTTTTTTAAAAAGCATTCTTTAGTGGAAATTTTGAGAAAGAAAAAAAAAAATCGTTATAATTGATTTTCTGAAACAAAACAAAAATGAAAAGTTGAAGACAACAATTTCATCTTGTAGAATTGTACTCTCACACTTAAAACGCCAAGAGATTACTTAATCATGCAAATTCTGTATATAAACTATAAACAAATATATAAATATAAAAGGGAAATAATATGGAAAAATATTAAAAATATACCCCATATCTTCTAGACAGTCCCCATAGAGTATCACCCTTCACAATCTTTACTGTTCTTTGTGAGGATTCTGAGGCTTCAGGCAAGCTTTGATCAACGCAGCTAATTGGTTTCTGAAATAATATAAAAATACGAAGCATAAAGATAATGGTTTGGTTCTGGATATGAAGAAATTGAACATGAATTACACAAGCAATTTAGTCTATAGAATTGATATCAGAGGAACCGAAAGGGACAAAAGGTGGTCTAAAAATTCCAATATAATAAACCAGCTACAAAGACAAGTATCTGGGTCGATCCAAAAATCACATAAAAAAAAAATCCATAAAATAAATTGTATATTTAAAGCACGAAACGAGTTTATACAGATTAATCAATAATAACATGGAAAAAAAAAAATGAACTGCACGAGTAATTAGTTCATAGAATGCATCACTACAAAGATCACACGAAAACCAAACAAAATTAAGTAATGGGTTGCTCACAGAAATATTAAAACTTTAAGTTAAACCCAGAAAAATAAAACAGATTTTTATAAATTAATTAACTCGAACATGAAGAAAAATAACATTGAACTATGCAAGTAGTCAGTTTATACAATGTATAAAAGAAAATCGAAAAAGGACTTGTTCTGGGTCGCTCCAAAAATCAGACAAAACAAACAAGTGATGTGTCGCTTTACAGAAATATCAAAAAATTTATATTAAAAACCTGAAAAAAAAATGGTTTCTACTAATTAATCAGACTAATGATCAGTTTCAAGCACACACCTTGATGGTGAGTTCTTGAGGTTTGGGAGGGGGAAGCTGGGTTGGCATCTGTATCAGCTGAGTTGACTCACTGAGTGGCCGGGTTTCATTTCTGTTTCGGTTGAGAGGGTTGAGGGATTTTAGAATGCTCACGACAATGCCGGAGAAGACGATGACACCGGCGGCCTTGGCCACGGAGTTGTCCTTGGAGTTGGCGGCGCGTGGGTCTGACATCGCGGTTGTTGAGAGTGCAGATTGAGGACTTTCGATTGTGGGGGGTCTTTTTAGGGTTTAGACCACAGAGCGTTGTGTTAACGTTGAACGAAGCCGGAAATCAATGACTACCAGACCGCTTTTTCAGAACCTTCTGTCTGAATTACAGTCGAAGGGTCACGCGCCTCGTTTGACGCGCTTTTCAACTTTCACAATTTCGGTATTGGGCGGGTTCTCGGTTTCGGACTACCTTTGGGCGCCAAAAAAACAATCTATTTCTTTCTCTTTTTTTTTTTAATTTTTTATAAATTAGTTTAAATCATATGAATTTCTCCATCATATGATACTTTTTCGCATCTCTTTTTTTCTTTTTTAAGCAACATGAAAAATAATTGTGGAAAATTAATTTTTTATTATTATTTCAAATTATTAATAATAAGTAACAATTTGCTTCTATATGTTGATTTATGTTATCTACTATCCATACTTTCTTTTATTTTCATCAAAACTTTTTTTTTTTTTTCAAAATTCGTTGGGCTTGAAGCCCAAACCCAATAGGCCTAATCCAAACCCGTACGAAATTCTCTGTACTTTACGAAAACAATCAAACTTGACTAATTTAAATTTTATTAGGTCTAAAAAATGAAATTAAAAATTCGATAATTTATTTTATCTGTGTTAAAATATCAAGTATTATTATTATTTTTTTTCAATATTTTTATGCGCAAACAACACAAAATTGGGCAGCCAATCGTGGACTAGTGAACAAAAAAATAGCAGGAGGTTTACAAGCCGAAGGAACAAGTATCCACGTGGTGACACGTGCCACGCAACTGCTCCAGAACAAACTCAAGCCTCTCCCACGCTAGATTCATCGTTCAGGTTCTGAGGAATAAACATTTGGCTCTGAGTCTGCCATGTCAGCATCAGCGCCTTCCACGCCAAAATTTCTTCCGCCTTAAAATTTTGGAGAATGGGATTATCCCCCACAAAAAATCTTACTTGCTCTTTTCAATTTATCAGAGCTTCTCTTTCCTCTGTTGCATTTCATATATAGGATGCTTATATAACCCCCCAAAACAAAGCTTTGCTCAAAGTTCTTTCCAATGGCTATGTTACTGTCCCCTGTTTGTGCAGAAGCTCTCAATTTCCAAAACCCATTATTGAGTTCGTGCTCTAGAAGCCCGTGGTGGGTGATGGGTCGGACCAGCAGTGCTCTGTCTTTCATGGGTCATGGTGGTAGTATGCGAAGAAGTTGTGGCAGACTCAGGGTCGCGGCAAAGGATTCGACTTCGACGAATGCCGTTGCTGACGACTATTATGAGGTCTTGGGCCTGGTAATGATTTGAAATTTTGTTTGGGGTATGTTTGGTTGGTGAGAAAATGGACGACAAATAGACACAAATTTGTACTTAAATTCTTGAAAATACAAATATTCCACTTAGATAACTAGGCGTTATGGTTTCTACATGTGGCTTGGTTATATGTGAGTGCTGATTTAGGGGCACCAAATTTATCAATTTTTGGTACACAAGTAATAAGAAATTTGGCATGATCTGCATTTGATTACCAATGTAAACAATTTATCCGTGGATGATTCCCAAATGTGTATTGCAATTTGACATGAAGTTAATCTTCAGGGACAAATGCACTTTCGTAGTTGTGTAGCACTGTTACGTTTGTCGTTAGTTTCTCTTTCTTTACTTCTTGTGCAGCTCTTAATTTTTACGAAGTATGGCTGATCATTGTTTGGTCCATTACTAGCTTCCAGATGCCACACCGGACCAGATAAAGAAAGCATATTATAATTGCATGAAAGCTTGCCATCCAGACTTGAGTGGCGAAGATCCAGAGACCACAAATTTCTGCATGTTTATTAACGAGATCTATGAGGTGGGTTCTCATTTGAAATGGACTGCGTTAAGCTTGAATCAAGTGTGCTTTTTTGATACTTTTATTTGCTTTCACTAGAAATTAACTGTTGCATTGCAGGTGCTCAGTGACCCTGTGCAGCGCATGATTTATGATGAAATTCATGGGTATGCTTTAACTGCAATCAATCCTTTCCTAGATGACTCCAGCCCAAAAGATCATGTATTTGTTGATGAGTTTAGCTGCATAGGTATGTTTACCTTTTCTCGTCCTCGAATTTGAAACCTTATACTTCACCACTCTCAAAGGACATCAATGACAATAACCCTCTATGTGATTCAAACTTTTACTTATTGATTTATATATATGTGCGGTGTCTATGAGTAGACTAATACTTGAAGATGTTACTCTAAAATTAAATATGTTTTAGTGTTAGTTCTATCTAAAAGTTATGTTACTTGTGAATTATTTTAGCTTGATCTGCATAATTGGGTCCGATAACTTTAAAATGGTATTAGAGCCTATTTGTCTACTTGATCTTGTGTTCAAATCGAAGTGGAGCAACTACAACTACATAAGTCCTAGCAATCTTTGAGTACTTTAATGTTTTGATCTCTATATTTTCTTTTCTTTACAGGCTGCAAAAACTGTGCCAATGTGGCTTGTGATGTATTTGCAATTGAGGAAGACTTTGGAAGAGCTAGAGCATACAGCCAGTTTGGAAATCCAGAATTAGTTCAGCAAGCAATTGATAGTTGGTAGGTCCTTCTTCATGTGTAATGCTATTGAAGCCTTGTAAAGCGATTTTATTATCGAGTAGAATTAGAAACTATGTTAAACATTAAAAAAAAAAAAAAAAATTCAGATGTGATGGGTACAATAAACTAATTGGACTGGCTTTTTTCTTTCTCTTCAGTTTGTTACTTGTTATATCTTACTTTACAAGAATATTGGATAGATAAGAATGTTAAACATGTATTTGTAGGTTCACACAACCTATGTTTCTTACAAAGTGTTTCTTAGGGATTTGATAGACATAAGAGTGAATTCCATCTGGTAGACATAAGTTATATGAATGGTTTTTCTCAATTTAGTTCTATCCAAGGCTACATAATGTCTCTTTTTATGATCATGTTGTCATTCTGGTTTGTTTTAATCCTGAGCAACCATTTAAAAACTTAATGTTCCAGCTAAAGTGATTTTGCTCCTTTCTGACTAAAGCCTGTACTCCTGATAAATGGTCTACCAAGTAAACTTCATGCTCATACATGACAGAAATTTGAATGCTTGAGAAGATTTTTGGCACTTTGCAGTTTTCTCAAAGTCTGTTTGGGTACTTAGGGTGGCAGATGGGATATCATGAAGCAGAGATTTTGAAATAATTAGTCAGTGACTCTTTGTCATAACTGTCATATTTAGCATCCAGTCATCTAACTCTGATCATGGCCGACAAATCATTTTACAATGAGGATACTTTCCTTATTTCTATGTTTCTGTTATTCTTTCTATAACACATCTTTTCAACGACAAAGCTGATTATAAATCTTGGTGTCTGTGTTTTGGGAAATTTGTAGGTTACGTGGTTTTAACCAACTGACTAACATAATGTTCCTTCTTCCAGCCCAGTTGATTGCATCCATTGGACTTCTGCTGCACAACTATCCTTGCTTGAAGATGAAATGCGCAGGGTAGAAAGAGTAAATGTGAGTAAACAATAACTATAGCTATTATTTCTTTTTTCAAGTATATGTCAAAGAATTGTAATTGATATGATCTAACTTGTCAGCAATTATTTTCCCTTTCTTGTTGGTAACTGATGTGGATGTACTTACCTCTATCTTTGTCTTTATCTAAACCCTCTTAAATCAATTTCTTTTTATTCATTTATTTATTTTTTATTACATGGAGTTGCTTGATGATTTTGTATCACTTGAGTAAGTGTTTTATTTTTATTCAATCCGTTTTCTTTGTCCAATTCTTTTGAGGCATCTTTGCTTCATATTTCAAACTCTCCAATTATGTCCTAATTTTCCACTGTCAAGCAAAGGAGGAAAAGTAGCTCAGACTTACGAACTGAGATTTATATTGGAAGGTTAATAACCAAAATATCATTGTGACAATGGGTGCTAACTTTTGGGCATATTACTGTAATCCTTTTGGGCTTTGGCGGTGGAGGTATGTCTTATGCTTTTAAATAGTGACTATGGTTCTTGTTGGCTTAAAGATGGGAAATGTCCCGTCATTGGGAAAGTTGAAGGAAAATTATCTTCTATGGCTTGCACATTCTCTTTAACCAACAACTTTGGTTAAAATTAAACAGAATAATGAGCTTGGTTTGGTAACCTAAATGGATTTGACATTCTACTAATTGAATATTGTTGTTCACACTGTAAAAGCTTAAAAATGATCTGGTTCCTTGATTTAAAAATCAACTATTTTATTTGTATGCCTATGAGTATAGCTCCAAACACTAAGGAAATGGTTCGTAGGATACTCAAAATGTTATTACTTTTCTGTTGGAAAACTTGCTCCATTTATGGTATGTAATTTTTCCTTTGTTTATATTACATTGTATGGAAATAAAATATGCTTATATGCTGTATAAGATATGTATATTATTTCACTTGTCGTTTCAGTAGCTAAAAGGGGCTTTTTAAATGATGATCAGGTTGCACTGATGCTTGCCGGAATGGGCTCAGCATCAGATGTCTTCAAGATGGTAAGCATGTTACCTGACATATCTATACAATCATGAAAGCATTTTCCATTTGCAGTACATACATGTCCATGTTCTCTACATATATCACTTTTTACAATAATAGAAGATTTTGTTTCTGAACTAGTCGTTGTTGACTAGTTGCATTATGGAACAGCGGGATTAGATGATACTAGGAGATTCATGATTTATTGTGCTTCACAAAACAGCTTCTGAGAAGTTATAAGGCTGTTATGTGGTGAAAGAAACATGACCTGAATCATCTTTTTATAAGATTTTTCCAATGACAATAGTTTAAATGCTACTTAAATACTCTACATACCACTGGCTCACTTAATTCTATTGATTCACACATTAATTGCAGGCACGTTCACGATGGGAAAAGAGACAAGCAAAAGTCCTGGTAGGAACTTATATTACACTTTACATTGTCTTCTTTTACGTTGTCTTTGTCTTTTATCTTATCTGACTAATATGTTGTGTATTACAAAAAAAAAAAAATGAATTCAACACATATCAGTTGTATGAAACAAATTTACCCTTATATAGTAAATTAATAAGAACTTAAAACGATTTTGGCCTGATTATAAGTTTTCTTCTCTTCTTCTGGTAGAAAGTTTCCAGAAGTTGGCTAGTTTAGCTCACGGTTAATTTATCTGCATTTATGAACCTAAAGAATGTGAATTTCATTCTATTTCCATTTAGTTACTAGGTATGACAAAAATAGTATCCTGTATCTTCTGCAGCAACAAGCTAAAATAAGGATGATGAAGCAAAAAGGTGCTTATAACACTGAATCATACTGGGACAATCTTTGGGGCAAGCCCAAAGAGTACCAAAATTCAGGTAGGATTTTTCTTCTAAAATGTTTATAACAGATGCTGCACTACCTATAGATGCTCTATTTTTCTTATTGAGGTCATAGACTTGTAGTAACACATATGGTGTCTTTTACCACAGCCGATAGACGGCTCTATTTTTCTTATTGAGGTCATAGACTCGGTAACACATACGTTGTCTTTGACCTCTGTTGGTTTTACTCATTACTTTAGTTTTTTGGGCTTTTGTCTGAATGTTCGGGTACCTCTGCTTGACTGAATGTAAATTAAAGCTGAGATGTGATTTTTGCAGAGGAGGAAGTGAAAGAAAGAGCAAAAAGAGCTGCTGCAGCAGCACGAAGATGGAGGGAATACTCAAGGAGGGGTGCTGATAAGCCTCCCACCTTCAAACTTCCTGAAGCAGTCTCCAACAAGGAAAAGTGACCAGTAATAATCAAAACCCTTGATTATTTTTTTTCTCTCTCAAATGTGATTAGTCAAAATTATAGGTGTTATTGAAGAGGCTAATCAGCTCTATGCCTCTAGTAGTCATGAAAAGTTCATATTAATCTGGGATCTTATAATTATGTATATATGAAATCAGAATAATACTATATAAATGGTATAAAATTATTTATAGAAGTATCTATGTGATTATTACTAGAAAATTATATTTACAATAACTCGTCTGTGTTTATGATAGAGCTGTGGTAGTTATCAGAGAAAAAGTATCTGATGAGTCATATTTGGCATTGAATAATGAAAAAATGTGCTTTAAGAGATGGTATAGCTTCTCATCGCTAGATTTTGATATGACATGGCAACTGAGAAATGGGAATTTCTTTGAGTTATAGATCCTATTTAAAAACCCTCTTTCTCTATTATAAATTAGAGGAAAAAAAAAGAAAAAAAAAAAGAAAAAGAAAAGAAAGGTTCCTTTATTCCATTTGCTGTCTAAATCCTGATATGCTGATTTGAGATTAGAATATTGGAGATAATGATTGAAGGCAATTCAAAAAAACAAAAAAAAATGGTTCAATTCTATTTCATTCATAGATAATGTTTATTTATTTGGACAACTAGGATTGAATGTGATGGGAAATCTTGCATAAATTTGAGCATCAGCCTAATGGAACCTAATTTGTTCCGAGTCATTTTCTTTAATTGAAACATGTACTGGTTGAGTCATTTTCTTACAATGAATAATTTTCAACTTTTGGTAATTGGTTTATTTTTAGAATCCTAAAAATAAGTTGAATAGAAGTGGGTTATTTTCTTTGTAATGAGTATCCTGGCATAAGAAGCACCCTTTTGCTGCTTAGTCTCTCTTTTAATTACAGACTAGCAGATTGGTGAATTAAATTGCAGAAGTTTGTGGATATAAATAGCAAGATCATCAACTAATAAATTGAATATAGGTGACCAGAAGTTTGTGAATAATCTCTCTTTTTAATGATTACTGTTAATTAAATGTTTACAACTTTTAAATTTAGATCTACAATTCTACTTTGACAGATGCATTGAGAGATTTTTTTGAACTATAAGATACCAAAGTAAATTTTACTCTTGTTTTTTTTTTTTTTTTTGCATTATCATTTCTTCTGTTTGGAAATTGAGAGATTCTGTCAAAGATCTGCAAGATATAGCAATACTATATATTAATTTGGATTTATTGCAATAATATCCCTAAACTATGTACAAAATTATAAATTACACCATAAATTATGAAATTATTACTAATATCTCCTGAACTAAGGAATTAGCATTAATCCTCATGAAATTTAAAATCAGTTACAAATTGTTTCATGAGGACCATGATTCGTAAAAATAATATATTTTACCATAAACACATTATTATTATTATATTTAGTTGTTCAAAGAAAACATATATATATATATATACTTCTTTTTTTATAAAAATAAAATTAATTTATTTTTTCAATACTTATTCAGCCTTAAACATATATATATATATATATATATATATATATATATATAATCTGAACAATTAAAAGTATAATGTATTTATGATAATTCATAACTGTTTATAAAATTCAATAGCTATTAATATTAACTTTATATTTTATGAGAAAATTTATAATTTTATACATAGTCGATGCAAAAAATCTTATTAATTATTAGGTAGGTTACCTTCCAATCAAATAAGTCCAGGTTGATAAAGTCGTATACAACAGACAAGTTGGCATTTCTACCAAAAAAAAAAACAGACAAGTTGGCATTGCAAGAACGGCAGTTGATGAGTCTTATATGGTCAAAGTTGCTTCAAAATACAAATATTTTTATTTAATTAATAATATTTTTTTATTACTCAATTTGGCCAACTTGTACGTTGTAATTAGCTAAAGTTTGAGTCTAATTGACCGGCCTCCAACTCCAAAAATAATAATTGGACCCGGCTGAAAGAAAAAGGTTAAAATTGGAAAAATGCTTTTTCGTTAATTAATTATTAATCATTAATTTGAGCTGCAATATTAGACTCCATACCGTATCAGAATGTTTGGTGAGGAAGATTTCAACCAGTGATGTAGTTTTCGTCAAAGAAAAATTGTTGCGACCATTATTTATTATTACATTTTACTAAAATTCTGTCCATTGATTATTATTATTATTATTATTATTTGGCTACTAAATGGTTCATAGAATATTGAAACTCATAAATTCTAATACAATGGCAGTGACTCTCCCTTAGATAACATAACGTTTCTGTTTTTGGTTTTTAATCTTCAGTTTTTTTAAGTTTTAAAGGTGGTTAATGTTAGTTCTCTCATCCATTAATAAATAAAATAAAAAATAATTTTTACTTTTAATTTTACATTTATATTTAATTGAGATATCTAACTATCATATATTTAACCCTTGATATTAATTAAATTTTGAATTAAATAAATTATATATTAAAAAAATTAAAAAATATTGTCAAACGGGGTTTAGAAAATCAATTTTTGTGGGTTTTTTTTTTTTGTAAGAATTATTTTTTAGGTATTTTCTTTTATCGATAATGTTTAAAGTACAGTGAAATTATTTCATTCTCCACAAAGAAAAAAAAAAATAAAGTAAAAGAAGCATAATAAATGGGATGACCATCTATCTTATCTTAATTTTTCAGCAAATGCGATTCACGTTGGAGCGTGTACTGTTTTTGTTTTCTTTTCCGCCAAACAACCACCTTGCTTAACGTGGGAGCGTTCTCAAAGTGAAATAATTACAAGTGGGCCTTTTTATTATTATTATTATTATTAACTTTTGAAAGCTTGGAGCCGAATTTGCCCATGAAAGTACTAAGTGGTTCCTTTGAGGCTGGCTAATTAATACAATAAAAAATATATAAGAAAAAGCATTGAATTTTGAGTCTGTCAGTTCCATCTTTTTCTTTTCTTTTTTTAAATATCTTCTGGGTCCATCGGGTAATTTCAAATGAAACAATGGTTGATATATAGATAGGACATAATTGGAATTATTTTCCTTTCTTCTTCATGTGCTAACATTATTTCCACAGAAATATATAAGCAACAGAGTTTACACAAAATGAAACTTCACAAAGAAGAAAAAAATGTAAACTACAAAACAAAAACCAAACATATAAACAAAGCACGAAGACAGCAATTGGTTTCTTTCTTTATTTACATTTACAAATTTTAACCCAAGAAACCCACGAAAATTTAAACCGACCTAAACAAAGTTTTGAAATCAACAATCTAACTAAACTCGACCAAAAAAATGAAACATTGTAAAATTATATTGTTATCTTACGGTAGATGCAACTGAATGAGCCCAAAATCTAAGATGTTCTTTCATGTCAATTTTATTACCTAAAGCTGGAATTCTCCGATTCATCATCATCAATGGCTTCTCTTTCTTTTTTTGATAATCCAAAACATCCCAAGCCTCAGATAGATAAGGCCTAGAAACCTTCACGTTAGAACCATCATCATCAATCTTCTTCTTCTTCTTCACCTCCTCATCATCATTTTCTCTTTCCTGATTTTGATCATCTCCATCTTTTTTTCCAAGCCTTTGCAAACCAGGAATTATAGACACCAATTCTGAATCTTTATTGTCTTCCTCGGTGAAAACAAAACCCAGATCCATAAACCCTTTAAGCTCTTCAAATTCAAGGTCTGACAAGCTCTTACTCAATTTCTTTCTCCTTCTTTCGCTCTGTAATTTTCTCTTCGTTGACACCACCTCCTCTTCTTGATGATCAACCTCTTTCTTTTTCACTGCTCTTTCTTCTTCACCAAACTCTGTGACTTCTTTCCCAGAGAGGATTGTTTGCAATTGATGCTCCTTTGGATTAATGGCCAGGACTGAGTTTGGAGAAAAAGAACCAGATAAAGGGAAGCCTGATTCGGAGACCAAGAGCTGTTGGTCACTCAACGACCTCACATGGATGGTTGGCAAGCGAGAAAATTCCTCCGATTCTTGGATTTCTTCAGAGATTTTAGGACATGGGCTTGCTGTGATATCATCAGTTTGCTGGGGTTTTGAAGGAGATGATGATGATTTGGTGCTGAAAACTGCATGCTGAAACCAGTACGAATCAAAGAGGCTTAGAACTTCTTCAGCAGCCATGAATTTTCTTCAAGAACTGAGAAAGTTTTGGATAGGTAGGCTTTGTGGGTTTGACAAGTATGTAATAGAAGGTTATGGATAGGAGAGTATATATCTTGGTCGAATTTATATAATTGCCCTCGGTTAATGTCATTATTTGCTCATCCAGATATACACGTGGGCAATATTATAATAGTTCCACGTTTTTTTTATAAATATTTTATTAATTATTTGACTTACTCGGTTTAAATTTAATATAATAATTAACCCTTTATACTGGATAGAATACCAGCCTTAATTTTTTTTTTTTGGTAATAATACCAGCTTTAAATTAATTAATAGTTAATCATCTAAAAGGATGTTCAAACTTCTAATTTGCATGTGAAAAATGTTTAAAATATGCAATCATTTTCGCGTTATGGGACCGTTAAATTGTATGGTTTTCGTTTTGAAAAATACGCCTTTCTTGGATTAGAATAATTCAAATTTCAAATGAACTTTTTGATGATTAAGCTTATATAATTTTTTAAGATTGTTGAATATAAGTAGCACAATAGAACATACAATGATGACAATTGTATTTGATAATTAATTGGACATATGCAAGAAATATTATTTGGGATAATATATGATGAATTCGATGAAGTGTGTGATGCATTGTGAAAGCCGCTGGAATTTTATATATACATGATAAATGTGTTTTTTTTTTTTTTGGTAAAAATACATGATGAATGGTTTTTGTACCATAGTCATTATCATTTTATTTACATTCTGGTCATTAAAAAGAAAAAAGAAAAAGTGTCCCAGTGATCCTATTGTTATACATTTCAAAACAAAATCACATAGGATCTGGTCAGATTACATCTTCTAATGCCAGTTGATTATTTAATTTAACGTTAATATTACGTTTCTTTATTATTACATTTTCTCTTCTTCTTTTTTTCTTTTCTTTATCAATTTATTACGAACAAGTTGTTACTACTAGTGTCTTATATGAACATCACATCATATAATATATATATATATATTGTAATATTATTTTCAAAGAGTGATGTATACGTTTTATCTTTCAGTAAAGGCTTCAATTATATGAGAAATTTTTTTTTTTCTTTCTTCAAATTTGAATGCTACGTTTGAAAGATTCTGTAATATGGTCCACGTATACGTAGCTCAGTTCTTTTCAAAAGAATAAATAAATAAACAAAAAGCATAGTTTGGTGGAAATTGGTACTTCGAATATTCGGATGCTTATAGAAGCGAAGAAAAAACTCTAGTACTTCTGGAGTACCCACTGATTCAGTACTACCATCTTTGTCTTAATGACATGTGTAAAACAAATTCCACATAGACATTAATAATTAACTGACGTTTACTTTCCGTCTTCTCTTCGGTCTCTCGTCGGTCTCTCTCTCGAGCTCGTTCCAGGTTGTGCGTCGCACACCGCTCGACCCCCAGACCGTGTTATTCCGGCGTCGTTAGAGACGGACCAATGAAACAGCAATGGTGAAAAGCGAGTTGATGTTTACCAGTCCAAACCATGATGAATACTCTTTTAGTCTTTTGGGTACCCTTCAGATCTAATTAGAAAAACTGTTTATTTTTATTATGAATTTATATAACAAAATAAACCATCAAAAACTGAGAAAAAATAAAATAAAATAGAAAGGGAGAGAAGTTTGCTCAGCCATGAATATGGTGGTTGTGGATTTATGAGTTTCTCTGCTGCAATGGTAGAGAGAGAAGTTGATGACTGTTTGTTAACTTTCCTCTTTCTTATTTTATGATTGATATGTTTTTTTTTTTTGTTGCTTAAATGTGCGTTTGAAGTGATGAAAACGTGAAGGTGCTGTGTTCTTCTGGTGTTTGGTTCGTTTTTGGATTTGCGTTTTGTGTTTTGCAGGGTTTGAAGCTTCTGTGAAAGAGAGTTGAGAGAGAGAGAGCGACGAGAGACGGAAAGAAGAAGTCTGTTTGTCACTAATGTCTACGTGGATTCTATTTACACGTGTCATTACGATAAAACGGTAGTACTGAGTGAGTGGGTACTCGAGAAGTACTAGAGTTTTTTCCATAAAGGCACAGGAATCATACTTTTGAGGCATTTTCCAAAGACCCACGCGCGCGTGACATTGTACCTCTACTTTCATTACCTTAAATATCCCCACCACTTACATCATAATTGCAATTTACGAAACTCTGGGGATTTTGGGCCTATTGGGCCTAATGGGTATTGAAGGGTATAGTAAGAAAGAAAGCTCCAACAAAAATCATGTTCGTGCAAATCTCTTTATTATTCACATGAATTAGCATGAAATGTAAGTTTTATTTTCTAAACAAATAATAATAGAGTTTAAATTTAACAAAATATTAAAGAAATAATATTATTCGAGCATAACAATTTTCAGTTTCTACTTTTGTTAAACAGTTTTTTACTCATAATTCTTTTATTATCCAATACATGTAGCAATAATTACAGCGTAAAGGGGTTTTTATGCAAAAGAAGAATAATAAAAGTGAGTTTTTAATGTTTGCCCTGAGAAAAATAACATGCAAATGCAAATGCTTAGAAATTTAGATATTTGTCTTAATTTGGAAGTGACCATGAGTATATTTAACTTGTACATGATTTAAAGATGATCCATAATTAATAAGCTCGTGAATATTTTAATTGGTAGGTAGTAGGTATCCATTTATTATTTCTTTATTTTTTCTTCGCCTAGTGGAACACACCATGATCAATAATTATTAATGCCACTAAGCAAAATAAAATAAAATTTACGCATTTCTTCATCCACTTTTAATGCCCCCATATGAAATTGTCAACGCTATGAAGTATGAGCCTATTAAAAAAACTATAATACTCCTGTAAAATGAGAGATAAAAAACTATAATATTCCCGGAATATATACTTTTGAACTGTTAGAATGGCGCCGCATCAGTGTTTTAACTTTTTTAAAATCAATTAATGTGAAAATGTATCATTAGTTGGTATTAATGTGTGGGGACTATTTGTTTTAAGCCTCTCAGTTCATAGTCGGACTTCAATATAAAACCGCATTGAAAATATGAGAACGAAGATTGCAATCCACATTGAAAAGGAGTTATAATCTAACAAATATACGAACCTTGTCTTCATAGTTGGTGGTTAATCAAATAGCCGATACAACCAAATTGGACCTACACAATCTTGCTGCAATATCCAAAATTATCTTCTTTATAGATATATATATATATATATATATATATATATATATATATTTGTACTTGGACAAAGAAAAAAATAATTTATTTGTTACAAATTTTTTTTAAATAAAAAAAGTGTTTCAATATGGATATTATTAGTTCAGAATTTTATTAGTTGATAGAATTTTTTTACTACTTCAACTTTATAATCTTGTAGAAGTTTAAAGTAGTTGTTCAGCTCCCTAATAGATTCTCCTCCACCTGACCTATTTACCATTTACTTCAAAATTTATTTACTTTTCATAATTTTTTTGGTGAATTTTTTAAATTTGGTATAAATTGAAAAATTAATAAAAATGCCCACTTGGATAATATGAATTGAAAAAATGCTCATTTTTTTAATCCTTATAAAATATATTCAAACTGTCCATTTCATTCTAACCACAGATCTATAAAATTTGAACATGTAAAACGGCAGGTGGTTTTGTATGTCCTGAAGTACATTTATTTTAGAATATGCAAGAATATATATATTTTAGAACATGCAAAACTGCAAATTCGACATGTCGTTTTGGAAGTCCTGAAATATATATATTTTAGAACATGTAAATTTTTAGGTCCAACTTACAATTTCATAAATTATAAAATATATATTTTAGGATATGCCATTTTATATGTGCACATATATATTTTAGAACACACCGATTTCTATAGGTCAGACCTATAAAATGATCAGTTATCATTGTCAATTTATAAATTTTGTGTCTAAAATATAAAAATTAATTAAGAGACATTTTAAATTATTTATATATATTTTAAAAGAAATAAAATATAGTGAGTATTTTTTAAATTTATATTATTTTAATGAATATTTTTGTTAATTTCTCCTGTAGACATCCATATTTATTATATTCTATTACCAATAATAAATAGTATATCTTTTTTTTTATTACGTAGATGTTGTTTTGTAGCTAAGAGCTGAAAAAAGAAAAAGTTGCATAATTGCATCGGCAGGTGAAACACGTGATGAATTGAACATTTTATCTGTTCACACTTCACAATCATAATTGAAAAGAAAAAGGAAAAAAAAAGAACAAAAGAAAAGGAAAATCATATTCATGGACCCCTTTTTGGATCTTTTTGGGAAATGACTTTATTTAACAAGTATCACCAGTGCTCACTCACACCAAATTGAGGAGGGAGAAACTCTCTGCGGAGGGGATAGACCGCGTAAGAAAGATGATGTGGTACATCCGCCAACCAAGGAATGCCGGGTGGATTTTTAATATATATATTTGTAATAATTATTGAATACTACTCTTCATTATAATAATTATTACAAATAATAGATATAAGTACAGTTATAACAACAGGTTTTTTCTTTTATATCTTTAACCTATTAAAAACAGTCAAATTACTAGTAAAATTTCACAATTTGTGATTAAAAAAAAAGTATTATTCGTAATTAATATTTTTAAGTTGATATACTTGGAGGTATAGGTATGAAGCTAAGTGAGAGCAAAAACAAAATACTGAGACGTTGGGTAACCAAATGATAGTCTTACAGAAGGCTAAACACTATTTTAAAAGAGTAGGGCTATGAGCATTTACTTGTTTATAATGATTGAGAGATTGGTAACAGATAAATGAATTTAAAATAGGCCAGTAAAATACAACCACTTACACTTGGTTTATAAGTTGGTGCATGTGGTATTATTGATTTTTAAATAACTTTAGAAAATTATTTTTAAAATAAAATAAAAAAACTACTTATTTTTGGACGTGTTCATATGAATTATATAGCTCACGACCCCAATGAGGATTTCTTGGGCCTTTTTTATTTTTCACATGAAATACTCAGCTATATATGCAAATGGGTAAGGAAGAAAAGGCCATTTGTACATACACACAGCAAAGCACAGTTTTCTGTCTCACAATTAATGAATATGGATTAATTTAAAGAAAAAACCCAAATCTAAGTATTACTTACTGACAATGTATTTCTAACTAGAATTTTTTTTTTTTTTTTAAGTTTGACTCCAATTATTATTCTTTTTTGGTGAATGACACTAATTATTATTCTGTTTTGAATCATTACCTTATGATTAATTAATTTGAACTAATTATTATTGCCTGCACTGGAATTATATCAAGCATATATGTCATATGAATAATTATCAGTATATATATATATATATATGTCATATGAACATAGTAATATTATCATTATATAAATAAATAAATAAATATTTATTTATATAGTCCATCTCAAATCAGGAAAATTTTAGACTTTTAAAATCAGATTCTTAATCAACTATTTTGATTTATATCACATGAGTCGGATAAATGATAAGACCAACTCAAATATTTATATTAACTATTGTAATTATAAAATTCTTTGTCATGACACATATAAATATATATATTAGTTGCATGATTAGCTCATAACACTGATAAGATCAAATTACTAGTCAAATAAAATTAGTAATTGGCGTACATGCAGGTTGGAATGGGAGTTTAATTGTGTTCGTTAATTAGCACATATCAAATTAATGATACATATATATGTAGCCGGTATTTACCAATATATATATATATATGTGTGTGTGTGTGTGTGTAGCCGGTCCACTTGTCAATACATTTTTTCCTGGAAAACCAATTATTGTGTGTGTATATAATCAAGACTAGAAAATCACATTGTTTATTAGTTGTTTCAAAATGAACAGTGTCCATGGACCGTACACCTTTTCATAAGTTAATAGGCAAAAAGTCAACTTGAATTATTAATACCTACGTAACGTAATCAATAATAATACTGTTAGTTAAGGTCCCATATATTAAATCAAGCATTAGATGCATAAAAATTAATTAATTGGAGGACATCATGTAGGTTATAGTCTAACTGTTCATGAAGTGCACTTTTCACATCATCGTTGATACAGATTCGATAACATAAAAAACTTAGCCCATATAAGATTGAAAGAAAATTAAATTTTCTTTAATCATTTTGTAAGAAGACTGTTTTATCCATATGCTGTTATACTTCATAATCCATTATATATGTTTTTGTGCCAGCTGATATGGACGAAATTGAGAGGTAGCCAAATTTCAAAAGGGGGAGATTAAATTTTTTTAAAAATTATAATAAATTTGTGCGTTAATGCGCTCTGTTTAATCCGATAGCCGTGATGTCATTAGATTTTAATTTATTTTTTGATAATATCATTAGATTTTGATTCATATGGCTTTATTTTTGCCTTGTCATATTTCATTAGGCAAAACATATGAGAAATTAATCCAGTTATTTATTAAACCGTAAGAGGACATGGCAAACAACCTAAATGATTTTGATTCATATGGCTTTATTTTTGCCTTGTCATATTTCATTAGGCAAAATATATGAAAAATTGATTCAGTTATTTATTAAACCCTAAGAGGACATGGCAAACAACCTAGATGGGACATCGTTACATACACAACCAAAACTAAGAAATCTTTTGTACAGAAGTTTCATGTCAGATGAGGTCATCACTTACGTTGAGCTCACACTGCTTAAAAACATAAGGTCTTCTTTTGTTGCTGTTGAATGTCAATACGTGAGTTCATTGGTAATTATGACTTGTTTCAAAGCTGCACATTAAAAGAAGACGTTATTTAAAATGTATTACAACGTCGTAATCAAATCAGATTTACTTTATATATATACATATATATATATATATATGTATATACAGAAATATTATGTGCTAACATATGTTAAATTATATTCATATTATATTATTTTAGTATATATGAATAAAAATAAAAATAAAAATATATAATATTTATTACTTTTTTATTGAGCCCCATATAAATTAGCTGATTTTATCTTTGCTATTGTTCAATATATACTAAGCTAGAAGATATCGGCTCTGAATATGAATATATATATATAGGTTCCCATATATATATATATATTAAATGCATATGTAAAATATGAACGGTTGGATCAATCCAACATTTTTAATGAGTAAACAAATATTACTAATCAAAACCTAATAAGGGAAAAGCAAACCCTTAGAATCTCATAAGGATAAATTCAACAAACTACTGTTTTAAATTTAGGCTTCTGTTTAATCTAACATCTTGTATTTAAGTCCCCATTAGCTGTGATAATAACATAAATGATAGAACCGGTCCTGATCATAGACGGGGTAGGCTATTTACGGTCTAATGCTTCACTTTGGTGAAGCCCCCTAAAATGTTTTAAAATCTTAATATAGTACATATATATAATACATCTAAAATTTCAGTTTAGTTTTTAAAATTTTCAAATGACTAAAATTTGTTAATATCAAAATAATTATTATACATTTAAAAATATACTAAATATTTTCAAAAAAATAACAAAAAATTAAAAAACTCTACAGATGGGCTCTATAATATTTTCACCCATTAGAGTTCATAATATTTTTTTCTCTCTATATACTGTGTATATATATATCATATAATATAATTTTGTCGCCCATTCAAAAGTATATGTTGTCGTTCTTTTTTAAGAGTACCGTCTTCTTTTATTTATTTTTTCTTTTCTAAAAGAATTTTTTTTTTAGTTTGAAGGTCTTTTCTTTTCCTTTTTTTTTTTCCTTCCAAAAGAGGTCTTGTAGGGTTAAAGAAAAGTTTGCACATTCATTTTTGTCCAAAAAAAAAAAAGCTCTCTTTTATTTTATTCTAACTAGCGTCTGACACCTTATCATCCACTACATTTAGATGTGCATATTCTCAAAACTTATTATTAAAAGTGAACTTTTATATAACTTTAAATATTGTTATTTAATACAAATTATTTGTAGAAGGTCCCCACAAAAATTTGGCCTTAAGCCCTCAAAATCTCATGGCCGACCGAAAGGTTTGTTTCAAATAGTATTGGGATAACAAATAAAATTAATTAATTCACTACTTTTTGAATAATGACACAAAATTAATATTATTATTATTCTGTCATTTTTGAAAATCTTTCATCCAGATCCTTATCTGCTCCCTTACATGCTTAAATAATTTAAAGTACGTACATGGTAGTTTTTTTTTTCTTTGAGGTAAATTTATAGTACTTACAACTCTATTTTTTTTTTGGATAGAACTTACAACTCTATTTATAGAGCTAAAATTGATGAAGCACCTAAAAGTTGAGAAAAAACAAATTCAATGGAGAAGCTAAGGAGCTTTACACATCTAAACTTAGATTTAGTAGATGAAGAGAGTGCCAATGAGCTTCTTCATGCTCAAGCACACGTTTGGAACCATATATTCAGCTTCATAAACTCCTGGTCTCTCAAATGTGCTATTCAACTTGGCATACCTGATATCATCCACTCCCATGGCAAACCCATCAAGTTCTCTGAGCTCATATCTTCGTTACCACAACTCTACCAACCCAAAGCCCCTCATGTCTACCGCCTTATGCGGATCTTGGTCCATTCCGGCTTCTTTTCTGTCCAAAAAACCGGCGAATTTTGTGAAGAAAATGGTTATTCTCTCACCGATGCTTCAAAGCTCCTTCTCAAGGACAATCCCTTGAGTGTCACACCCTTGTTGATGGTTGTGCTGGATCCTATATTGACTCAACCATGGAACCATCTCAGTACTTGGTTCCAAAATAAGGATCCTACGCCCTTTGATACGGCTCATGGAATGACTTTTTTCGAGTATGGAGGCCATGACCCGAGACTTAACGACTTCTTCAACGAGGCCATGGCTAGCGATGCTCGGCTAGTCACCAAGGTGGTGTACTAAATTACTATTTAAATTGTCCTATATATTAAGCTTAAGCTAACGTGAAGTGAGTCCGATATCTAATACGTATATAAAACTGAATCAATGTACTTGTATTTGTATATATTTTTAATATATATGTTAAAACATGTAGGTGGTGATCGATGAGTGTAAGGGGGTGTTTGATGGAGTAGAGTCGTTGGTTGATGTTGGGGGAGGAACTGGAACTGTGGCCAAGGCCGTTGCAGGTACTTTTTCTGATATGGAATGCACTGTACTTGATCAACCACATGTTGTTGCTAGCTTGCAAGGAACCAACAATTTGAAGTTTGTTGGAGGGGACATGTTTGAGTCTATTCCTCCTGCTGATGCAATTTTACTCAAGGTACGTAGTAAAACTATATATTTTATCTAATTCTATCACGTATAAATTTTTAAGAAGAAAATCTTTTGTCCACTTACAATAAGTAGAGGGAAAACTAATTAGTAATCATTTTGTTGAGTTGTATTCAAAGATCATGTACAAATCTTGGGGAGCTTAGAGTTTAGAATCATATATCAAATGAAAGCAGTTGGATCCGTGCACTTGGACTAGACTTTCATTTATGCGGCCTAAGTGATAAAATTTACTTGAGGACCTGAGTATAACTATTTTTATTTTATAAATTTATTGGTATCTTTTGTTGTAGAATCCGCTAACATAAGCTTTTGAATTTTACAATCTACTATATATTATATTAGTGGATAGTTAGGCAGGCGTCAACACAAGGGACCTTGTCTAGTGAGTGTGGGTCCCTAATGCATGAGGATTATATCGGGTAGATTATAAAATCACACAACTAGTGTTCAAATGATGGACAAAATTAATAATATACATATACTAATATTTTCTTTTTTATTTATCATTTTTTTTTCTCTAGGCCCTATGCCGCTTATGATATATATGCTTTGCAAAGAGGATTAGAAACACATATATACTCATTGTTAATTAGTTTGTGTGCGTTTACAAGCACAGTGGATATTGCATGACTGGAATGATGAAGAATGCGTGAAGATACTGAAGAATTGCAAAGAGGCTATTACAAGCGGTGGAAAGAAGGGAAAGGTGATCATCATAGACATGATGATGGAGAACGAGAGAGGTGATGAGGAGGCAATTGAAACCCAACTCTTCTTTGATATGATGATGATGGTTTTGCTTACTGGAAAAGAAAGAAATGAGAAAGAATTGGCTAAGCTCTTCGCAAATGCTGGCTTCAGTAACTATAAGATTACTCCTATCCTCGGTTTAAGGTCTCTCATCGAAGTTTATCCTTAAATTAAATATTAAAATTACTGTCTCAAGGAGTAATTATTTAGCCAAAAGAAAATAAATGGAATTTGTCGATGAGTGATGTGTGCATGGACGATGAGTTGTACGTACTCTTTTATTAATCTGTATGTATCTGTGTGTATATGTAATCAAAGCCTATTCTAAGTAAGTCTTCTCCACTACGTTCTATATGTTAGTGGGCAAAGCATATACTTAGAATAATGTATATTACTTTTGTTTGATGTAATAATAAATGTTGTGTTTATTTATAATTAATTACTTACAAAATATTCAATTTGCACATGAAAAATAGAGTGAGAATGATACGTCAAATTACGAGTCAAATTACAACTCTCACTTCATAAATATTTCAGCGAGTTTATAAAAAGAAAAAAAAAAAAATAACATATTCAAATTAAGGTAATTTCTCAAGTTATTAAATTCTCATAGATAATTCCTTTTATGCTTTGTTTTTATGATAATTCTACATATTCCTTCTATCATATATAGAAATTTTACATATTCTTTTGAAACATATAAAAACCACTTTCATTACTATCTCAATTTTATCCTTCTCATTATTCCTTTAAATAATAATATCCTTTTAGGTTTTCCCCTATCTATTTTCTTTTGTTTTTTATTGAGTAACTTTTTGTCTGAATACGTTAGTAATTAATATACATATTTTAAAATTGTTGGTTTTAAATGTTACCTTAGTAAATAACATATATGCTCATCATGCAATTGCAAATAAAATCTTTGTATTAAATATGCCAACAACTTGTAAATAATAATAACTACATTTACGTGTATTTAGTTAATAATTATACAAAACAAATTATTATATTTTCTTCTTAATAGATCATGATCTATTTTTAGTCGAAATCACGAAACAATTTTATTAAGTTTTCTTAACATTGTTAAATGATGTATAGGGGGGTTTTATTACCAAAGAAGATATATAGGGGGGTTTTGTGTTAGTTTTTCAAAAGAACAGTGTCTCTAACTATAATTGTTTGAAAATGGAGGGGGTTTCTATAATTATCCCAAAACTTTATTCCTGCCATTTAGTTAGCGACACTATCCATGAATGTGTATAAAAATTATATTTTATGATACCAATTTCTCTATCAACCAAACATTATCATTCCACCTAGAGTGTAGCATAGGAAAAAAAAAGCTAGTCGTTTCTTCATATTTATTTACAAGAGTTATGGTTTGAGTTTTGGTAAGCTCCGTTATTATTTCAGATATACTCAGCCTTATTTGAAGCGTCATATAAAGGGATCTGTTAGAGGGCTGAGCCGGCTGCTATAGACTCTTACAGGATTGAAAGGTAGAGCAATAAGAATACTTTATCTACTAACAGAATATTAAATTGCTTTGAGCTACTATAGAATTGTAAAGCTGGAATAATAAAAAAACTCTATCCACTAATAAAATTCTAAACTAATGAAATTCACATTGAGACCCTTTTTCATTAAAAAAAAAAAAAACATTGTCATTCAATACCAATCTTAGTAAATAAATTAATATATTTGAAATTTTTGAACTTTAAATTAAAACACACATCTTGAAAGAATCCAAACGTAGGAAAACTCAAAACGTCACTCTAATCTCATCCAATCATTTGATGATTCCACAATTCCTTATCATAGACTCACCCATACACTATCTCACCCTTTTTTAGTCATAAACTACATTATATTTTAGTGCGTATTTGCTTGCACGTCCCTAATAAACTACACAGGTATCTATCTGTCAACATGACGGCCAATATTATACGCCTTCTTCTTCTCCCACTTGTCCTTCCCAATAATACCTCTTCGAACCAAACACTAACACTTTCTCACTTCTCATTTTCCGGCTAACCAAACACCCTGCTTGGCTCAAGAAGCTCCATATTTTATACATATGTGACAAAATTTAAACCCCTTTGGATTAATTACCCACGTGATCAAAACCTGTTCTCGATCAGTTAATCTTCATCATGTACGGTCGATTCCAGAGCAACCCATTTGTCACTGACCCAGAAGACCCTGAACCCGGTTCAGAGAATGGTACGGACTCACCCTCGTCGGGGGACGACACCAAGATTATCACCGAACCATCTCCCAAGAAAAGGTTTTTTTTTTAAAATTTTTTTTTTTGGGTATTTCTGGGTAGTTTTTCGTTATTTGTTTTTGGAATTTGACCGTTACGAGGTGGTTTATGTTGATATGTTGGTGTATGTAGTAAGAGGGGAGTACAGAAGAGGGTGGTGTCTGTGCCGATCGGTGACGTGGAGGGATTTAAGAGCAAAGGGGAGACATATCCACCGTCGGATTCGTGGGCCTGGAGGAAGTACGGCCAAAAGCCCATCAAAGGGTCTCCTTATCCCAGGCATGCTCTATTTGTGTCTCTTAATTCTCGTTATTGGTATTAATTTCGGCTTAATTATCATTTAATTCTTCCTATAACAATATAAACCGAGAAAATGTAACAAATTATAACAGATTATCCAAATTATGTTTTCTGCTAATGTGAGCCCTAGGCTTACTTCACTGTTTGGCTTGCCCGCCGTGAATGCATATTCCGGCAGGTACATATATATGATCTGGTTTTTACTTGGGGGAGGGCGTATTTTAGTCTGAAGGCGGCTTTACTAAAATGCGCTACTTGGTGTAGTAGTTGAGCCTCCAAAACGTGTCACGTTCCTGAAATGCCACGTGAATGTCACGCTCTAATGTCATGCCGCCAGTTTCCGATACAGTAACTAGTATCGCATCCAGTACCAAAAACATTACACTTTTCCTAGATCCTTTGCAAAAAGCAAAAGGAACCAAATAACTGTCCCGAAAAATGTAGAGCGTGAGAAGCACGCGAGATGGTGATGGAGATTGTAATACGGTAGCCTCGCGAGTTTGGATTCTTGATCCTAATCGAAATGATTTTTTTATTATTTTATTAATTTATAATTTTGGGGGAAAATTAATTTTTAATTTACAGGGGATATTATCGATGTAGTAGCTCGAAGGGGTGCCCGGCCAGAAAGCAAGTGGAGAGAAGCCGCGTGGACCCCACGACGCTTGTAATCACCTACGCCTGCGACCACAACCACCCTATGCCCACCAAATCACATCACTCCACGTCCTCCTCCTCATCCGCCGCCGCAGCCGCAGCCGCAGCCGCCGCCACGTCGGCAGCAATTCCCACCAAATTCGCACCCGAAGATGAGGAGCTCGCGGTCTTCGCGCCGAGCAAGCCCGAGCTGGAGCTCAGCGACGGATCGGCGGCACTGCTCGACCGACACCACCACTGGTTCGACGACGTCGCATCGACTGCCGTACTTGAGAGCCCGATTTGCGCGGGTAGCAGTGCTTGCGTGGACGCTGACGTGGCGGTTTTGTTCTCTGCAGGAGGTGAAGAGGAGGACGATGAGGAGTCTTTGTTCGCGGACCTCGGGGAGTTGCCGGAGTGCTCTTTGGTCTTCCGGCGGAGGATTGTGGAACCGGAGCGACAGAACCGGAGGTGTAGCTTGAGTGCGGTTCAGTGTGGCGGCAGTACAGGTTAAAGACCCTGGACATGCGTCGTAATCCTAATCAAATCAAGTGGTGCCGTCCCAAGGCATTAAGCCTAGGGGCCCCGACGAAAATTTCAAATACAGATTTTTTTGGGGTGTATTTAAATAAAAATGAATGTAAATTTATTTAAATAAATTTATTTTCTTTTGTAAAATTTATTCTATGATTTTCCATTAATTGAGTTATAAATAATTATTAATGTCAATAATTATCTTTAGTTGATTTTCTCTTGAAAAATAGTGCTCTAAATATTATTCAAATCTATTTGTTTTCTATATTTGCATCAATTCTTAATAATGAAAAAAAAAGGGGGCTAGAATCTCATCAATTCTTAATGTTTAGAACACATTACATGTTTATCAAATGGTAAAAATAAAGTAAAAATATTATTTATTGGCAACAAATATATTATTGAATATCATATTCGGGTGGTAATATGATTGGTAATCTCACTGATTGAAATTTGTCGTCTGCCTAAACTGCGCCACTGAAAGGTACAAAAATTTATTATTTTTTTGGGTAATAAAAAATGTTTGAAAATCATCAATAATTATAATCCGTTAAAAATATAATTTATTTACTATTTCGTTTGTAAATAAAAGCTAATACTATATTAACATATCATCTCTCCTTGGTGGAATTTTTTTATGTGTAGATTTATCGAATAAAAAATTCTTCATTTTATTTTTCTTATTTTTTATTTATTTCTGATTAAAAATATATTTTTCTTTTTTGTACCGTTTTGTCTTGTCTCTACGATGACGCGTACAATTTTATATTTAAAGAATAATATTAAAAAAAGGGTAAATTAAAATTTCCGTTTTAATTAAAAAATTCCCACTTGCACATCTGTGAAGGCCTGCATATACATATTTTTAATATTGTTTATTGGTAATTTTTCTATTCCACCTTGTAACTGGTGGTCGGCTTTGCAAGGCTCAAAGCTTTCCATTGGCAGAAATATTTTTGAGGAATCGCATAATAAGATCAACCTTCTATTTTTTTTCCCCAAGAAATAAGTAAACGAAAAGAAAAGAAATATATTAAGAATAAAATTTAATATACAACATCTCATAATAAGTTACAAGATTTTAGATATTTCTTGTTTGAAGTTCTTAACAAATACTTAATAATTCAAGATAATTTAAACATTTTATTATGTACATATATATATATATATTTATTTATTTATATACCTGTAAAATCATAGTCTTATAAACCTTCTTTTCATTTTCAGCTTAAAAAAAAAAAACCAATTAGTTCGTTGGTCAAAGATCATATTCTGAGGTAGATTTAGTAAACAAATATGAGCAGGTTACTTGGGGACGAAAGCCAAAAACACAATACCTTAAGCTTTCTGTTGGTGTCTGCCATGAATATAAACTTACAGTACCTGTGTCTGTCTTAATATGCAAAGTGATAGGCAATTTTCGCAAACAAATTTCATCCCACAAAACACTACCTTCTTATTCTACAGACAGAATTCCATTGTGTGTGAATCATTCATGTACAGAGAAACCAAAACCTACATGTCTGTATGAACCCACCTAGCCAAGTACCAAACCTAGCTTGAGCAGCATCCAATTCTCTTCAGAACAGATGAATCCTCCTTGACGTCTATGGTCTGTCCTTTGGCAGGTACGGCGGAAGCATTTCCGTTGTCACCAGCCTCAACTGCCCTCTTGCTCACAATACGATAAATCTGAGTTAAAGCTTCACTAAATGCACTTTCCACATTGGTTGCTTCCAGTGCAGAAGTTTCCATGAAGCAGAGTGACTCCCTCTCCGCAAAAGATTTCCCATCCTCAGTAGACACAGCCACAAGGTGGCGGAGATCTGATTTGTTGCCAATGAGCATCACTACGAGGTTAGGATCAGTGTGGTCCCTCAATTCCTTCAGCCACCTGCCCACATTCTCAAATGTTGAACGCCTTGTGACATCATACACTAGCAAAGCACCAACTGCTCCTCGGTAGTAGGCACTGGTAATTGCTCGGTACCTACATTAAAGGAAACCAGACAGCATCACAGCCTCCAACAAAAAACCCGCCAGAAAACTTGAAAGTTAGAAAAACAAATTTGAAACTTCGACAGCATCTACTGCATCATTGGATAACATTAAATTCCATTTGCATGGCACCGTAACAAGAATGCATGTGAAATGGTTAAACCCATCACCTTATCAAGAAGAAGAGTCAACAAACTAAAATGGTCAACCTGTTATGCAAGTCAAAACACAGAAAAGAGACTGAGGGAGAAGAATGGAGAAGCCTCATAACATGAGGTATCGGAATGGAAACAAGATAAATCCAATTCTTTATGCCTTCATAAAGCTGTAGATACCAGAGAAAAACAATACACAGATGATAAGTCATTAGAAAATTAAATTAAAAGATGCACAGGTATCCAATAGCTCCCTGAAAACTGTACATCTACGTACTCCTTGTTCATTTCCTCTGCATTTCTTGATAGCTAGAAGCCTTGAAGCACATTATTCTGGTAGCTTGTTAGTGGCATATTTTGTTAGTTTATTGGCAGTTAAATCATGTTTCATTCACTTAAGCTGTACAAGTTCATGTTAGGGCAGTGTGATTTAGCTGACAAGGTTATGATTTAGCTATACAAATCCTAGCCTGTGTGATTTAGCCACTGGCACAACAAATCATGGATCCAGCGTGCCAACTCAGAGTGGCGGGTATGATAGACTTTAATAGGAACCCTAGACTCGCATGCATATACTTTTATTTGCCCATTATGCACTTCCTGAAAATCAATCATTTGCAGAGAGCTAACCAAATTCTACATTAGATGAGACTTGCATCTGAAGCAGGAGAAAAAACTCCAGTACTCCCGGAGTACATACTCCCTTTCCATTAAAATGATGCCACGTCGGCAAGAAGGGGTACATGGCATCTTCATAGGAGGGGAGTATGTACTGCAGGAGTACTGGAGGTTTTTTTTTCCTAAAACAGGAATGTTGCATTACAGGAATTATTTAAGATGAGCCAGAAGCAAGTGCAACGGTCCATTAGACAAAGAAGTTCTTTCATTACAGGTCCAATTTTGGAACAGATATCTTCAATGATAACAAATGCAACAAACAGTGAAGTAGGAAATAAACATTTGTCACTACGTCAAACACCAAGCACAATTTCACACTCCAGCACATGCAGGTTTATTAAGTGCATATGATTAACAGAATGTACAAGAATCACAAATACTAATAGCACTAAAGTGTCCCGTTACACGTGAAAGCAAAGTTCAATAACCTATACCAAGGATCGTTTGAAAAAAGACCATTTAGTATTGTGGGTAATGTAACAAGTCTACCCCCTTAATTGGCAATATATCCTGCTTATCATAAAGCTAACACTAACTTTTCAAAGTAGGAACTTTTTATTTTTTATTAATTACATTTCTGTGCAGAATATACAGTTATGACCCAATGTTTTGTTCCTCAGTCACTTCAAACATTAACCTAAAAACTCAAATTTGCATGTCATATTTCAAAACAACTCAAAATTTGTACTTCCTCAGTCTCTTCAAACATTCTTCAAACATAACCTAAAAACTCAAATTTGAATGTCATAGTTCAAAACAACTCAAAATTTGTACCCAGAATAGATAACAAAAGTAATGTAAATATCTTACATGTTACAACCGATGAACAGCATATGAAATTAAGATCAAGCCAAATTCTTGACTAATATTTAAAAAGAAAACATTTCTGGGAACCTGTAATAATCTTTAGCACTCATAATAATTGTTATTTCTTTTAATTTTATAATATCAGCAACCTTCCTTGAGATTTACATTCAATATGCCTTTGTAAGAAGCTATATATCTTTCAGCATTTTACCAACTTACTTTCCCAACGATCTTAATATTGGTTAACATTTAACCAGAGGTAAATTAGCTTATGAATAAGACCATAATGAAAATTGTTGATATCACATAAAGAGAGGGCTAGTAGTACTTCAGAAACTGCAAATAGCCATGACTATTGCTTTTAACAAAGCAATGACCTGCTTGGTTACTATAGTTTTTTAAAAAAGATCTGGAATAAAATAAATATATATATATATGTAATAAATTCTGTGGAAAATAATATATTACTTTCGTTTTCTGAAAATAACTTTAAGAAACAATATTCTAGAACAACTAGATAATCCCAAAGAAAACCCTAGTTGTGCCAATTCTAAACACAACAAATTCAACACAAACTTTCAAATCCACAGGAATATGAGTTAATGATATAATAAACAGAAATTTTATGATAACTTGGAATCCTCCATATCCCAGTTGGGCACATTGGTTAACAATGGAGTTGATGAATAATAGATAGTGCAGATCAGATCAGTACTGCATGTCAAACAGAACGTGGAAACCACTAGATCAAGATTTGAGAATTAAATTTTTAGTTTTTAGTGATTAAAGAGAATAACAAAGAAATTACCTAAATTAACAGAAGAAACCTACATATTTATTCTTATATTTGGAACCCATCAAGCCAGGTCCTAGAAAGAATGGCACACTAACTTAAGCTGAAAACCTTGTCTTGATCCATACTACCAATGAACTAGATCAACTGTCCTTATACCAAATTTTACAGAGGTTTAAAATGCAACTTGCATTCTTCCAAAGTAATAATACCCCATAAACCTCAAAATGGGCAGCCTGTTCTGCAAAGTTGTGAAATGAATAGAAGCATTTTCCAGGGATGGAAGAACTTGCAGGGGAAAAAATTACAACATAAAGAATCTTACCAAAGTAAAAAAGGGTTACTTTCCAGACAAACTAGGGATTTCAGCAAGTGCTGACACTAAAAGTCAAATTTTTTACAATAATTAATTAAAATTTTGTTAAATTTTTTATAATAATTAATTAAAAAGTAAAATTTTATAACTAATTTTTTTCTTTAAAAAAAAATGTCCTAATGACCAAGCTAAAGAATACCAGCAATTAATTCTAGTATCAATTACTAGCAATAGAATAATGACCCTGGGTGCTTTCAGTCAAAATGACAAATGTTCAGCTCTAGCTGGCAACATGAAAACAATTCATTTCGGTGTTTATTCCAAAGTGTCATGCAAACATATAACTATATCCACCGACAATCCAATTGGAGAACCCTGTATATCACTGTAATATAATAAAAGAGAAATTTGGGATGCTTATAAACCCCTGTTATTAAAAGATTATACTCACTAGTGTTCATATTCAAATTTTAAAACCATGGTACATATCCGTTATCCATAGCATTATGTTAACACTCAACCCCTCTTTTCTGATCATAATGCTTTTCCCTTATGTGCTACCCAACAATTTTCTACACAGTTTCAAGTTTAACAATGTAACATTTAATGTGACAGGATCGAATCCTATAGTGCACATAGGTATTCGAGAAGATGCTCTCCCTTAAGTCAATATCATACTTCAAGCCTGTAGAAACTCTTATTTCCAATCCAACAAACTATAAGAGAAGCATAGCATGCAGTGGCACAGCACTTAACAGAACAAGCAAAGCTTTGCAAATCCATTTCATAACAGATGAAAAACAAAACCCATATTGTAAAAGCCAGAGACGAATTGTCTATACAACCTTATAAGTTACAACAAAACCTAATTCATGAATAGTCCTAAGAATTTGACTAGGAAGAATCAGCCTTATTACCCTGACAAATCCTCAATATTTCCACGCTTATTAAACGAAATCATATCATAGACTAAAGCACCCATAAAAAAGGACAAAGAACCATCCTTCCTCACAAACCCACCCAAACTTTGAAAAAACCCATTTCAAACTACATCAGAACTTTCTCAAAAGATCTAAACAGAAAAGACAAAAAAAAAAAAAGATCACCAAGCTTAAAGAACAAAAACCCATATGACGAAAACCAAAATTTTTTGAGAAATAAAGCAGAGAACCCACCTCTCTTGGCCAGCAGTGTCCCAAATCTGAGCCTTGATGACCTTCCCATCAATCTTCAAACTCTTAGTAGCAAATTCCACTCCTATAGTAGACTTAGACTCCAGATTAAACTCGTTCCTCGTAAACCTCGAAAGTAGGTTGGACTTACCCACACCAGAATCACCAATCAAAACCAGCTTGAACAAATAATCATACTCATCTTCAGCTTTGTATCCAGCCATATATAATTAAAAAAAACCCTTAAGTGCCCTTCTCGAGAAAGAGATCAAACGAAATGAAATAGTTTCCCTCGGAAAAATGCCCGAGATTAGCCAGAGTAAAGGGATATACTGCAGCGTTTTTGTTTCTTTATACCTTTATAGTTTATACTTGGTTTTTACGCTTATATATATATATATATAGATGTATTTTTACAAATTTCAGGAAGTTTCACTTTGTTAGGTTGGCAAGGTGTTTGAAATGGAAGGGTAAGGGACTGTCCAAACAACTTTATGTACAAATTACAAATTTACGTAGACAATAAAGCCACAAATTGCGGGGACATAGAATCTTGTATTTAAGAAGTACAGCAAACGGCAATTTTGTACTTAAATTTGTCACCTTTTCATTTCTTTTTTTGGTGTGAATATAACAGGAAGAATAAAACTTGTAATTTTTTACAATGGCAATATATAATTGGTTCATTTACAAACCCTAATAAATATTTGTACTCAACAGATCAATTGGAAAATAATCTTGACGAAATGTAAAAAATATTTTACATAGAAATGGACTAGCACGAATTTTAAGCATTGTAATTTCTTTTTTATAAGAAAACAATGCTATTTTTATATAGAGGACATTTATTTGCAATTTTTCTTAAGCTTATGTTCCATTTAGTGTTTAAATATCTTGAAATTTTCATAATTTAGTATATAGAAGATGTAATTGGCTATTCATATACTTCCATATATTTAAGAATGTAAAAATCATACATAAAAAATAAATAAATAATGTGATTATTTTTTAACGAAATTATGCATGAGAGACATGAAATGGGAAACACATATTATAGAAGAAATACGAAACACATCTTATGGAAGGTACGTGGCAATTTCTCGCTTTCCTCCCAACCTCCTTCCACGGGCTGATGAGAAAGGTTCCAATAATTGAATTCAAAACGCAACTTCATCCCAATAATTGAATTCAAACCGCAGCTTTAATTATAAACTAGTTGGACATTTGAAGAATGTGTATAAAGAGATGGTGCATGACTACCTTGATAAGAAAAAAAAAATGTTAATTATGATTGAGAAAATCCCTATTGAAAGATTTTGTATTTTATACTACAAAACCGTACCAACTCTTTTTTTCTTTTCTTTTTTAATATAAAAAAAAAGAAAAAGAAAAAAAAAGAGCCAACTAGAAGAGAAAGCTTGAGGCATAATGAGTGAGACAAGGTAAATTCCATTGTGAATGTAAGCTCTAGATGAGTACAAAGAGATACCGGTAAGAGTTACTCCACAATTCAAATGTGTTCAACTGGTTAAAAAGTTTTCAATTCTGAACTGAAGAGTTTATTTCCATACAAGTAGTGGACTAAGATAAGAAGCTTCCAAGGCCTTTCATTAAGGCATCAGTGTGTTCAGGCTTCCCCACTGAAACCCTCACATATCCCTTCAACTCTTTGTTGTTGTAGTGGCGGATCATCACCCCCATCTTCGCAAGATCCTCCTGTAAATTCAAACCAAAACGTTGAACAACTCACTAACAATAAAGTGAAGTATGCATGCTCATTTATCTGGGGGAAAGCCTGAAGTAGGTTCAGATTAAAGCCTTGTACTGGCTTAGCTAACTCGGTTGCTTAAAACAAAATCATTGTAGACCAAAATTTGAAAAAAGAGGATATGTATATCTAATTTTGCATGTAGGCATGCATTATGACTATCAGCAAGTTTGCATGTGCAAATCTGTAAGTAGATACGCACCTTCAGCTTCTTAGCATCCATTCCAGAAGTAACCTCACAGAGAATGAAATTAGAATAGCTTGGATAAGGATTGAGAAACGGCACGTCCTTGAGAAGGTTGTAAAGCCTCTCCCGTTCTTGTAGTAAAGCATCTTTTACATGCTGGTAGAGAGAGCAGCCCATATTAGCTATGGTTTTCAGCATAACAGATTTTAAATTTTTAATAAACCCCTTAAAGAAAAATATGTAATTTGTTTAAATATATAGTTAAGAAAAGAGTCGTATAATCTCTGAAAAGGAAACGACCTCTAGGTAGGTAGGATTCTGCAATGCTGCACAAGCAGCAACTTCAGCAGTAACAGATACATTATATGGCTGCTTTGCTCTCCATAGGTACTCAATCAGGCTCAACGGAAATGCTCCATATCCCACACGGAGTCCAGCTAAACCTGCAATAATTGTTCCAATTTAAGAACCTACCCTATTTCATAAAAGAGAAACAATGAAATCAAAACATTCTTGAAGAGATTAAACACAACTCAAATATCCAGGTGATTACATTACATCAATGCTAATCAAATATTTGCTTTAATTGATCTTTAGAAAGTTTTCACTGCTCTAAATGTAAGATCGTCAGGCTTAGATTGAAGATATTCATAAGATTGGATGAAACTACTTCAAATTGTCCCCATTCACTTGTAATCTAAAATTTAAATAATAATAATAATAATTATTAAAAAAAAAAAAAAGAAGAAGAAGAAGAAGAAGAAGAAAGAAAAGAAAAGAGAATACCAGCTCTTTTGCTGAATGTTCGAAGAACAATTAAATTCTCATGCCTCTTCACCCATTTCATCCTGGATTTGATTCCCGAAAACTCAATATATGCTTCATCCAGAACCACCAAGACGGGAAGCTCAAGGATTTTCAAAAGAATTTCATCATTAATTATACTGTCATAGATGCGTAGCATAGTCAGCATAATAATAGAATAAAACTATCATCTACAAAGCACGTCCAAGTCGAAGTCCAACAATTCATGCATTTTTTTCTCTTTGGGTAAATACAAGAATATGCAATGTTGGACAAAAGTCCAACATTTTGTATACAAAAGGAAACTAGTTTGCAGACAGTTAAGTCAACACACATCAAGCAACAACAGGCACGAGGAAATTACTGAAACACACCGTCACTTTTCTAATTCCTGTTGATTCTAACAAGAGCACTAGGAATTGAGGCATAAAAGCCTTGACCATTATGCACAGATATACGAAAAAAACTACAAAGAATTTGGCAAAAATCCACATAAATTGCAACAAGTGGCAAGTTTAGTTTCCCAAGAGAATGCTCCTTGCCAATTATGACATCATTGGTCCCCAAATCCCAGGACCCCGCTATGCAACCTAATATTTCTCACGATGCTCTTGTATAACCATGAACTCTAGAGCTTTGAGTGCAATACCAATACAGCATGCCAGATCGTATTGCAGTCTAAACCTCAAGCATTATTGTTAATGACTTCCATGAGCCAATAAAGGCAATCCTAATTACCTTTTGCTTGTTGTTAGAAGCTAAGACACAACATATTCATGTTCAAATCATGTTCAGTTTGCATTTAATCTTATCAAGAGATTACTTATGTAAGTCCTGAACTCTTGTTTGAGTACCAATACTGTGGTCAATCTCTAGACTAAAACTGTCCATTTTTTTTCCTCCTCTATTTTACAGTAGGTCAAGGAAACTATCTAATGAACTGCATTAGGCAGTTAATTACTGGGATGTCACAATTTCAGCTGAAATCAGGCATAAAAGGATAATTACATCAAAACATGACAAAAGAAACCGTTGGAATTACCTCCCATCTGGATTGTTAGGAGACGTTAGGAATATGCACTTGGGCTTTTCCCGTTCCACAGCATCTTTAATGAGTTCCACATTCAAGCCAAAATCTGAATTCCTTGGAACTGCAGAGTAACAGAAAAAATGAAACAGAATTTGCACATTATAATGATATCTATGAGCAACAGCTAACAAAATGCTTTTGAATAATTCCAAAAATGAAAGGAAATAACTAGAAATTGGATTGTCAAATTCCAAACAGAATCAGGAAGAATTGTGAAGGTTGTATTTACCTTTAACCACAAGTGCACCATTTACTGCAGCATCAAATTCATACATGGTGAAGGTTGGTGGGCAGTCTAAAATCTTGTCACCGGGATCAAGCACACATCTGCAGCCGTATGTTAATGAAGGAACAAAGACAACAAAAGTTTAGGAACTTTTAACTGTATTAATAGACAAAACATAGTGTATAGAAGTATAATCTGCAAACTATTAAACAATTCCATTCTAACCTCATAATTAAGTCTATGAGTTCATCTGCACCACACCCAGCGAGTATATAATCAGAGTCAAGGCCTGAATCCTTAGCAAGTGCAGCACGCAATCGACGGCTTTCAGGGTCAGGATAGATATAAGGGAATTTCAATGCCCCCAAAGCTTCAAAAACCTACAAACAATTTGAAACTACAATGAGGATACAAAGTGGTATCAAATGCTGAGACTGGTGCATGAAGTAAACGCAAATTGCTGTTTTACATAGAAGTTCTGAAAAAGCTAAACAAACACTTAATAAAATAAAAATAGTGGCCAAGAAAACTTTGGATCTATGGAGGACAAAATAGATTATAATGACATTGTAAGACTTGCCTCTGGAGGAGGACCATATGGGTTTTCATTTGCATCTAACTTGATGATATCCTCGGGCTTCCTTCCAAGTTGGGATGACAAAACCTGAAGCAAATTTACTTGGATATCAAATTAACAAAACATAACTAATTAGTTAAAATGGATAGTAAAGGTGCACATTAAGCGTAGTCAACTCAAAAATGAATCTTTATCGAACCAAAGTAATATATATATATATATCAAAAAGAATAAAAGGAAAAAATATATCAAGTAGATAGACAATGAACAAATCAGCAAAAAAGAAACATAATTTGCTGTCTAAAATTACTATATAGTAACCAATTCCTTAAAAAGAAGAGACTTTTAATTCAAGCTCACTAAAACCTTACTTACTTGAATCATCAATAAGGGACATTGTATCTATTTGATTAATTGACACGAAACATTAAACCAGTGGTGCATGAAAAGCCAATGACTTAGATGAAATCCGCATCAATAGTTCAACATAATTATAAACACAGAGTAAGCAAGTAACGGAGGTATTTGCAAATTGGTACTTGAGTTGTACTTGAATACCTCGAAAGGCAAAATGGGCTGATAAGGAGACAATTTCCTCAAATGGGTGCGAATGAAGGAGTCACCAGTCAACCGTGGTTGGTCGCTGCTTACTTGTTGCTCTGCAGGGACTGTAGGTGCCATGGCAACGACTCTCTTATTTCTTCCTTCAATTGCCCAGCTGGTTTTACGTCTATTACTGGAATTAATCAAACACAGAGATGGAGCGGTGTATATATCAATCACACCCATAAATATAAGAAAATAATTCAGTATTTTTTTTTCCAATAATCAATTTCACCAACAATGAAATGGGTACAAACCCAATGACTAAAAATGGTGAGAGAACAAAAATAGACAAAGAGAGACGAGTAAGGAGTGGGTGGATAGTTTTCAGAAGGAATATTCAGCGAAATAAAGGAGAGAGAACTTGGAATATAGAACTGGTAGAAAACCCCAAAACCCTACAAACGAAAACATAATGTTATTCAAGTGAGCTAGAAGGAGGTTTACCAAAAACAAAAAGAAAAAGTGAACATAGAAGAGGGAAAAAGTGATTTTTCTTCCATATTATTAGAATTAAAAAAAAAACAATTAACTTTAATTAGAAAACGTGGTGTTAGTTTTTTCATTTTAAAAATTCAAAAGATTTATATACGCAGAGATGTTTTACAAGTTTTTTAAAAAATATAGAACATAAAAAAACGAAAAAGTGATTTTTCTTTTATATTAGATTTTTAAAAAATAACTTACAATTAGAAAATTCGGTGCGTACTTTTTATATTAGTATTTTTGCATTTTATAAATTTAAATACATCTAAATTTTTTTAAATCCATAAAAATCTTTTAAAGTAACGATTAAACATAACCAGAGATGTTTTATGAAAAATATATTATAAAGCATTTGAAAAATATTTCAGGACAAGCAGGAATAAATTTATTATAAAATTTTAAAAATTATATATATATATATTTAAATATAAAAATTTAAAAATATAAAAGATTAAAATAAATAATATATATTAAAATATATTATATGTATACGGGGCGAGGATGGTGATTCCCAGCCTGCTCCGATTCCCCAGCCCCTGTTGTTCCTGTTAAATAGAAAATCCCCACCCCATTCAATGTAGGACCCAGCGGAACAGGGCGAGGCGGGTTATTTTGACATCCGTGCTATATTTTGAACTGTCGCTGAAACTTCTAGTCCAAGGAAAAACATTTTGTGGGGGTGGGTATGGAAAGCATCAGGAAGCACTTTTAAACCTCGTTCACAAATTGTTTGTGATATTGTCTATGTACGTCCTCAGGTTATAACTTAGAGCTTTGCCAAAACCCAAGCTTACTAAAGCTTAGCCAAAGGCCAAGAACATTGCCTTTTACAGAAATTGGTTGGAAAGCATACAATTCCATAACTTATAAACCTCTACTGCTTGTTGAAGCCAGTTTACTACGTCAGAATTCCCCACAAAAAACTTGGCATGCAATTTTTAATTACAAAAATTAATTGTAATAAAAAAATAATGAGAGATATTAAACAGAACATATTATAATCAGAAACATTGAACTGAAATTGGTGGGTGGAGACACTCAGATAGAGTATCTCTCCAAAAATAGGCGTATGCCGCTGTAAGGGGAGCGCACACGGTATTCTTTAGTAAAAGGCGAAAGAATAGCTCGCTCTGTGCGCACCACACGGCTCCGTGACTAGAACTGGGAGCTCAGCGGCTTATATATATACTGGACAGTGCTGCCTATGTTCCTTCTTTGGCGATGTGGGAGTTGCATAAATTTTGTTACTTCACTCTTCTCCACTCAAGCCATACCCCACATGATTTTCCTCTCCCATTCAATTGTCTACTCCATCAAATTAACAAGTTTGCTCGTCCAATCGAGAGAGTATCAAATTAATTTTATCCGCACTTATTTTTTTTCTTTTTATGTACCGAAATTTATTATAATTAAGGTTGTTAATACTAAACCTCTGTTTTTGTTTTTTATTCCTCCCTCCCCCCCCCCCCCTCCCAAAAAAACCCCAACTTGTAGTCCAAACTTCGAAAGAATATGAAGAGATTATAATATATATTAGCATCATGATCTAGCACTATTTACTTTTACCAGTTCCATGATGTAAATCAGTAGGTACTTTTAAACCTTCTACACACTCTGTTATGTAATTGTAATTTCAAAGTTGATATATCAAGAGTGAAACAAAATTTGCATGACTCTCAAGCTGTTAATATCCAGGAGTTATTCTTATATTTAGTTTCAAGGCTTGAACAAGAAGTTATGGGGGAGCCCTTTGAATGGTTCAGGGAAAAGCGTGAGAAATTGGGAGATATTCAAAGTGACTATTAGTTACCTTGAAAACATAAATAAGAAAATTTATACCATCCATTCAATGGAAATACTTGGATTAATTATCTTCAATACAACAAGTTTGTTATACCTCTTTGGCTCTGCTAGCTCTTCATCTGGGAGCAGAAAGAATAGAAGCTTGGGGTGCCACTGTAATATGGTCATTTGTGACAGAAGTGGAGACCAATGTATTAGAAAACTCATAGATAATGTTTGGGTCTACTTCCACAACTCCTTCCAAGACCTTCACAACTGTAGACATGGAAGGCCTACTTGCATAGTCATTTTGCAAACACCAAGCTGCAACTCTTATCATCCTCACCACTTCTTCCTTATTATTTTCCATTTCTTCATCTAAATCTTCCACTATGTCTATGAGTTGCTCTTCTTTGGCTTTCTTCTGCAACATTTTAAGAAGGTGGAAGCTGGACTCTGACCGCGAGGGATCCACATTTCTCCTTTTGCAAACAATCTCAAGAAGAACAATCCCAAAGCTGTATACATCAACTTTAACGGTGACTCTTAGTTGTTGCCACTCGGGTGCAAGATATCCGGGAGTTCCTCTCATGGTGGTTAGGACTTGGCTCTCGTTTCTGTCAATCAGCGTTGACAACCCAAAATCAGAGACTTTGGCATTGAAATATTCATCTAAGAGAATGTTGTGCGGTTTGATATCTAGATGTATAATCTTCTGTCGACAATCTTCATGAAGATAGGCTAACCCTTTGGCTACGTCAAGTACGATCTTCTTCCGAGTTTTCCAATCTAGACAACGTGTTTGGTCTCCGGAGAGAATCCAATTGTCTAGAGAGCCATTGATCATATACTCGTATACAAGAAGCCTGCATGATTTTTCTGCACAAAATCCAACCAACTTCACAAGATTAAAGTGGTGCAGGCTTCCAATTGTCTCAACTTCTGCTAAGAACTCCCTCATCCCTTGACTCATTTTATCCAACCGCTTCACTGCAATTCTCGTACCATCTGCTAGCACTCCTTTGAACACAGAGCCAAACCCTCCAGTGCCAAGCTTTTCCTTGAAATTCTCTGTTGCAACTTCTAAGTCATTGTACGAAAAGCACATTGGCATTCCAGGAACTTGCTTTATATCTTTTTCACCGTCCTCCAATTTCTTCTTCTTCTTCTTCAGCATCGCAAGGCATATGAGAACTATAACAATGATTATGAAACCAACGGCAATAGATATTGATACTATTGCTACCGATTTTTTTTGTCTTCTTCGAGGCGAAGTGGGTGGGAGAATCTTTGGTACATCCCCTCCCGATGGCAGAGGGCTTGGTGACAAATTTGGTTGATGTTGAAAAGGTGGAAGAAACTGTGGCGGCGGCAGCGGAGTGGTATTTGTTGGCGAAGGACTTGATGTTGCATTGATCGTTCCTCTGGTATAAGCATAAGCTGTGGCGGGTGTTGGCGAAGGACTTGATGTTGCAGTGATATAAGGTATGGTACTTGGTGGCGAAGGACTTGATGTTCCATTGGGATAAACTGTGGTAACTTTTTTTGTGGTAAGCATATCTTGTCCAGTGACTGTATTTGAAAGTATGAGAAATAAAACATAGAAATTAATAAAAAGCATAAAAAATAAGCAAGACATGATCTCTGGTAAAGTTTTCTTCCAACTCTCTGGTTGGAAAGTGAGAAAGAGGAGGAAAAATGGGTTGGGAAGGGGATGGTGGGTAGGGAGGGATAGGTGCTTAATTAATTTGAACAAAAAAATAAAATAAAATAAAATACAATTTTGCTTGACTAAAAGTCATGTTAGTGAGTAATTCAAGGCCAAACCGGATCTTGCTATCAGTATTTCGGTGCAATCACATAATCTTTACCATGTACCTTTTTTCATCTAAATGATCTAAATTTTTTGACACAAGGAAAAATAAAAATAAAAAGAAGAAAAAGGAAAGCAATCGTGTAGCTGTTTTCTTCATAATTTTCCAAAAATAGACCCCACCTTCTTAAATTCTCTATTATTTTCCCATCAGCTTTAGTTTATGACAGTTAACTCCCTTTTCAAACAATGATCCAGGACCACTAGAATTTTCTAATACTAAGTCTTTATGGTCAACAAAATGTAAACCACCCCATACTTCAAAAAAGGGAAAAAAATATTATATCACACTATTTGGTACTATAGCAGGCTAGCAGCAATCTAACTGCCTGAAAATGTTGAGGCTCTATATATATCTCATTGTTTGTATTCAGTAACATACAAATTCAAGTTTGTAATTTATTACAAACAATCTGAAAGTATTTTATAAAAACAAATGAAACTAAAGTAAGTTGACTTAATAGAGTCATTAAATCAGTTTATTGAAACTGAACTTAAGAACAAATTTCTGTTATAGGTTTTGGTTATTTGGAACCTCAACATTCTAACAAGCAAATGAAAGTAACAACTTCAGTAAACAGAACAGGGAACATCCACATACCTAGCTTTTCCAAGAGATTAGCGGGTTATGTAATTGATAAATTAGTACAAGCACAACCTTGATCTGGGTCTAATCCTTATACTCTTCTCAAAAACAAGAATTCAATAAAAGAAACTTCCAAGTGTTTCTGTTTATCTGTGGTCGACTGAAAATAATATAATATGATATCCATTAAAACCTGGTAACCATCTACTGCCATATTCTAACAGTATAATATAAGAAGCATTTTATTTTTGATTTATAACTTGGTTACATACATATAAAATCAAAATTCCTCTTTTCATTGCATTTCAGACAAATTACCACAACAATCAGGATCCTCTCATGGATCAAAGTGAAGCTATTTGGGAGCATCACATTTATTGACAACCCCATCAACATCTAGCTGCTAACTTTATACTTTGTTCAAGTGTTGTTTCTTTGTGAAATTATACAAACCAGAGTTCAGAGCATTTTGGAAATAAGTAAAATTTCAATATTGCATTGCAAAACTCAAAGGCAATGGAGGGTAAGAATTGCTTCAGTTAGAAGAAAAGGAAAATGGAGGAAGAGAAATGAACATATATTGGTAGATTGACATCAGGTTAAGCAGGAATTTGTTTGGTGACCTAGTGCAGTTGCTAGTTGTACTGTAAATAAAAGTATCATCCTAAGTATACTTATATGCCAAAGGAGCTGAATGGCCTCTTAAGTTGCATAGAATTGATTATGAATTCGACTCGGACAAAGTTGTTAAACTTGGTTTCAGACACCTTCTTTCACTTTTCTTTTCTATGTTTTCAGAGTTACTTTCATCAAGGAGAAGGAGAATAGAGAATTGTGGTGCTGCAAACAATTCTAAATGTACCACTCCAGGTGTTAAATTTGAAACCCAGAAGTTCCTCTGAGTTTATATTTTAGGCTCAAGGCTTTAACAGGAAGTATTATGAGAAACCCTTATGCTAGAGGTGAAATTTAAATCCTGACGTATTTAAAAATACTTTTATTTCACATTCCAATACTTTGCACTTCAAACCACAGAAAAGGAAATCAATATGATTGATCAAAAACTTATAAATAGCTTCTTTTTGTTCTTCTTTTCTTTTTCTACATATGCAACTGTAAAATAAAATAAAAAATAAAATAGTAAAAAAACGTTAAAAGACATACAAAATGCTTTCTTTTACTTTTACCTCTTCGGTTATGTTTTTCATCTTGGAGCTGAAAGAGTAGAAGCTTGTGCTGCTACTGTAATATGGTCATGTACTACTGAAGTGGAGGACATTGCATGAGAAAACATATAGATAATGTTTGAGTCCACTTCCATAACTCCTTCCAACACTTTCACTACTATAGACATGGGAGGCCTTATAGTATAGTCATTCTGCAAACACCAAGCCCCAACCCTTATCATTCTCTCCACTTCTTCCCTATTATTTTCCATCTCTTCATCCAAGTCTTCCACAATATCTATGAGCCGGTCCTCCTTGGCCTTCATCTGCAACAATTGAAGAAGGTGGAAGCTAGACTCTGACCGTGAGCTATCCACATTTCTCCTTTTACTAACAATTTCAAGAAGAACAACTCCGAAGCTATATACATCAACTTTTACAGTGACTTTTAATTGTCGCCACTCAGGAGCAAGGTATCCAGGAGTTCCTCTCAATGTTGTTAGAGCTTGGCTCTCATTTCTGTCAATCAGCGTCGACAATCCAAAATCAGATATTTTGGCATTGAAATATTCATCTAAGAGGATGTTATGCGGTTTGATATCAAGATGTATTATCTTCTGTCGACAATCTTCATGAAGATAAGCTAACCCTTTGGCTATGTCAAGTATAATCTTCTTTCGAGTTTGCCAACCTAGATTATGTTCTCGGTCTCTAGAGAAAATCCAATTGTCTAAAGAGCCATTACTCAAATATTCATATACAAGAAACCTGCATGATTTTTCTGCACAAAATCCAACCAATTTCACAAGATTAAAGTGGTGCAGGCTTCCAATTGTCTCAACTTCTGCTAAGAACTCCCTCTTCCCTGGACTCATTTTGTCCAACCGCTTCACTGCAATTCTTGTGCCATCTGTTAGCACTCCTTTGAACACAGATCCAAATCCTCCACTGCCAAGCGTTTCCTTGAAATTCTCTGTTGCCCCTTTCAAGTCTTCAAACGAAAAGCACATCAACATTCCAGGAACTTGCTTGATATCATCCTTCTCGTCCTCCAGTCCATTCTTCCTCAACATCACGAATGATATAAGAATTACAACAATGATGGTGATCCCAGCAGCTGTAGATCCTGATATTATTGCTACTAAATTTTTTCTATGCCCTGAAGGCAAAGGCGGAGGCCCTGGTAAAGGACTTGATGCTCCCTCAGAACTTGATACTTTAACAAATGTAGCTGACTTGAAACTATAATTATTTGTTGTATGCTCTTCTCCAATTGGAAGAATCTCAGATGACATATAGCAATCCCCATTTTCATGCATGAATACAATTACACTGCAAGAACAATTTTGCATACAAGCGTGTTTGCATCTGTTTACTGTTACACCTGGTTCAAGTGAAAAATTATCTGAATTATTATTGAGACTGGAGTGGCTAACATTCCTTACTTCCATGAGAGCATACTGATATGGATCAATCAGGCATTCTTGGGTAACCAAATCAACTGGAAAATTGGTGCGAGATCTATTTGAAGTATCATAGTGGTAAGTCCTTAAACGCCCATCCATATCAAGTTTCAGATACTCAATGTACTCAAGTTGATATGCCGCTGCTGCTTCAGATGTTCCCAAATTCACAAGAAATTCTTTTTGTTGATCCTCTTCATATTGTAGTCCAGATCGATTTCTTGAACTCTTATCCGAATTCAACTGATAGTACATTAGAGATCGACCATCACTAGTATTGACAAATGCAGAAAAATTAGCAGCAGATGTTAATGTGGCATAGAAAGGACCATCTCTCCACAAGGTTGAAAAGTAACTTGCGACCAGTTTCTGACCCTCATATAACCTCTGCCCAGTTAATAATGCATCTGTGGGGTGGTCAAAGGACTGCCAAATCATGGTACCTTCCTTGTCAAAGAGAACCAGATTTCCAGCTGCTGTAAGGTTCATTCCCTCCACAGACTTATTTGATATAGTTCCTGAATGCCAAACCACATCGCCATTCGAGTCTCGTAGTACTAATCCTTTATCTCTTGTTACCTGCACTGATGCATTCTCCCCTACAGGGTTGTCTAGATTTGCTGACCAAACTACACCATGACTGTCTTCTCCAACAGCAACAACCGAAAACAAATAGGCACTGCAGTTTCCAGCGCAGTAAAATCCACCATAGAAGCCAAAACTACGACTGTAATGTTGTATTACAAGGAACACCCTCATCTTCCACCCATCCATGATCACTGGATTGTTGTTGTACCATGTTGATGGAAGGCCTGAATCCAGGTAGTATATATAACTACCTCTTGTAAATGAAGAATTTCCAGCCATTGCAATTGGAGATTTCATAATGAATAAGCTACTGCATAAAATTACACAGAGAATATAAAAGAAGGAGGCCATGATCTTTGGTAAATTTACACTCTTCCAGTTCTCTATTTCTTCATCCTTGGTTGGGAGAGAGAAAGAGAGAGTAAAGCGTTAGGAAAGAGGTGATGAGGATTATTCAATCTACAACTTTGACCAATACAAAAAACAGTTTTCAGTAGCTTGATATGAAAGTAAAATAGCATCCACTTTAATGGTCTGTGAGACAAATCCTCACCTACCTCCTTGTGAATTTCCATCGAATGTCCCCAACAGCTTCACATCAACTGGACCATACGGTGGTAGAGCCGTGACGGTCAACCCCATCATCCAAAACGCGTAAAGAAAAAAAAAAAAAAAAAAGTGTCTTTTATTGGAGATCAAATAATGGTCACGTAACCCGCAGCATACGGAGGAAATTGAGCGAGCACCGAAAAGTAGCTTCTTTTTTTTTTTTTTTTAACGGAGGCTTTTGTCTACCCAAAATACGATACTTATTCAGGCCAACAGAATTTTATTATTCACGCCAAACTATTGTGCAGCATCAAAAAGTAGCTAGTATTGAGGTTCCACCATAAATATAGAAGAAAAATGAAAACTCAGACAAGCCAGCCACTTTCTTTTTTGTTAAAGAAGCACCAAAACAGCTCAATAGAGTTCTTCAAAGTTCAAAATAAAAACTTCAAAATTCAGGTTGTTTAATTATCAGCCAATAATATGTTTTATCACTGACAGAATCATTAAGCCTATACTTGAGCCCATATAACATTCCTAGGAAACAGTTTGGTTTCGACGTATTCTTAGATAAAGACATATAAAGAGTTCGATCATTTAACACGCACTAAATTTTTAATTACTTCAATTGTTGGCTCCTTTGGTAGCACATTGAGCTATTTTATTAAGTTCTATCTACTGCATTGAGTAAAATGATTTATGTTTCCATCCACGAATAGGTCTATTTCCCAGAAAAAAAAAACTATCAAACAAAAGAAAGAACTGTGATAGATATCAAAAAAACAATTCCCTAAGAATGGTATTTAACTATAACTTCTCTCCATTTTTTACCAGTAATCACCACAAGAACATCTTCCATTTTTGAAGTGGTGAAATCGACTAGAATCACGTACGACAATTTCTCTGTTTTTTATATCAGAAATGTACTTTATAGCAACATGACAATCGCTGCAAATCCGTAAGTTCTTCATCACCCTAATTGGTACACCCTCAGGAGTGTTCATCAAAGCAAAAGCAATTGCCAACTTCTCACTGTGGTGTGCCAACTCGTTTTCTTTCTCTTCCATGTCCATGTCATGTAGAACCAAACCGGTATCCGGCGCATAACCTCGTAACTTCATCTCCGCAGTTAGTTCTTTCAGATACAAATCAATCTCCAAACATTTTGGATGGGATTTGTCAGCCATGCAAAACTGGTGAATTTGGTTCTTTATTTCCAACCAGCTCACTCCTGGTTCCTTCTTAACATGCATATCTCTCATGCTTTTCCTCACGTTGGAAACTTCCTGCCAACTTTTAGCAGAAGCATGAATGTTTGAGAGTAGCACATAAGAAGCTGAATCATGTGGGTTAAGCCTAAGAACTTCTCCAGCAATCCGGCTCGCCATGTCTGTGTTCTTGTGGATTTTACAGGCAGATAACAATGTTTTCCATATGATTGCATCTGCTTTAACAGGCATTGATCTTATCATAGCCTCTGCTTCTTCCAGACAGCCAGAACGACCAAGTAGATCAACCACACACGTATAATGTTCTAGTCTAGGCTTCAGTCCGTACTTCTCTACCATCAAATCTAAAAACTTAATCCCTTTTTCCTTCAATCCGCAATGACTACAAGCATAAAGCAAACTTAAGAAAGTAACATCGTTCGCCTCTAAACCTCCTTGCTCCATCTGTTCAAATAGCTTGATAGCTTCCTCTCCTTTACCATGAAATCCATAAGCAGCAATCATGGAGCTCCATAATACAGCATCTCCATCTTCTATTTCCATGAAAGCTTTCATAGAGTCTTCCAGACACCCACATCTTGAATACATGCTAATTAATGAGCTAACCACACCAACTACAGAACTAGCCCCTGCTTTGATTATCTCAGCATGAATCTGCTGACCTTGTCCTAGTGTTGCCAATTCCGAACAAGAGCTGATTACACTCACAAATGTGATTTTATCAGGTTTGAACCCTGTATGTTTCATGATATTGTACTGATCTAGCACTACCTCTGAGAATCCATTCTGAGCTTTTCCTGATATAAGCGTATTCCATGCAACCACATTGCGAGTTGGCATCAATTTGATCACTTTTTCTCCTTCTTCCAAACTACCAGATTTCATATACATGTGAGCCAAGGAGCTCCCAACAATCAAATTAAATTCAAATCCACATTTCATAACATGAGCATGAACCTGCTTCCCCGCATGTAAAGATCTCAAACCTGCACATCCCCTTAGAACACTTCCCAAAGTGAACTCATCAGGCAAAAAACCTGATTCATGCATTTCAGAAAAGATATTCAAACCCTGTTTATTAAATTCAAACTGGGTCAAACCGGCAACCATTGCATTCCACGTCGCAACGTTTCTTTCGGACATTTCATCAAACACATCCTGGGCACTATCTAAATCACCACTTTGCACGAATCCATTAATCATAATGTTGCAAGACATTACGTTTCTCCGCGGCAAACGGCCAAACAATACAACAGAGGTTTTTAAATCTCCAGATTTGGTGTACATGTTCAGAAGGTGATTGGAAATAAACTTGTCTGATGAACACCCAGATGTAATTATTAAAGAATGGAGCTGTTTCCCCAATGAAAGTGACTTTCTGGGTATGCATGCTTGGAGCAGGTGAGAGAAAAGAAATGGGTCTGACCACAACTCAGAGGTGAACCACTCAATGGCTTCTTTTATTTGCCCTCTGGAACAAAGTCTGATAAATTCTTCTCCAGACTTAGAAACAAGTCTGGAGCTGTTTGAGACAAAGCGAACAGTTTGGACGTTTAGCTTGTCGAAAGGGAACAGAAGCTGTGGATGACCATGGAAAAACTTGCCCATACATCTGGTTTTTGCCTCGGTGAGCTTTGTAAAAGTAGGCAATCTGTGCAATGAGCCTGTATATATTTTCGTCGTCAGCTCCTCGCGTGCTAAAATTTACCAAAAATAAAAACAAATCTCTAATTCACAAAAAAAAATATATATATATATATATATATATATATATATAAATAGATGAATATATATATTATTCTGGTGAATAATTTAAAAGGAAATATAATGCTGTGAATTTGGTTGCTATGCATGACTACGTAGAGTTGTTTTTTTATAAAAAAAAAAAGATTTTAATGTGAATCTCATAAATTTGTAATTCTGTTAGTAAATACGACTTTAATACTATTTTAATTTTACAATCTAATAGAGTCTAAAGCAGTTAACCCACATCCTAACAGATCATTTTTAACTGGTGCATTAAGTAAAGCTGAGTACGGGATAATAACGGAGCTTATTAAGACTCGAACAACTTTTACAAACTAAGTGTGATGAAACGGTCAGCTTTCTTTCCTTAAATGATGGATGAGAGAGACATTTTTTCTTTCTTTTTAAATGTAAATATCTTTTAAGTAATTCTGACTAATCCAAAATTTTTTTTTATCTTTGTATTATTTGCTCAAATGACTTGAAATTTTGGTCCTACATTTCATCCCCTGGAGCATCGTTTATAAAATGTCATTTGGAGGCCTAGGCAAAACCATCTTGCTCAGTGGTTGAATGCATTGCAGCGTTCACTACCTACTGAAGGGCATGGTTAAAGCTTAAAGCTGAAATTTACAGAAAATGGTACACGAAAAGTTCCAACCTGACTGAGGAACAACCAAGTAAATCTGAAACAGAGCATCCCAGTCAGGCATGAAGGCTATGGAGGGAACATCAGCAGAGCAGATGGGCTAATTGGTGAGCATTTTCTCTACAGAAATACTAGTTTCCAATTTAAATTCCATGACTTCCTTTGGAGACTTGACAGAAATTACAACTCAGTTTTTGTGAGACTATCACTGATATTAGAAAATCTACATCACATAAAAAAATAATTACAAATTTTTTTTCATCAAGTCAGCAAGGAAAGTATTATCAAGTCTAGTCTGAGAAAATAGAAATGCCCAACTAGTAAAATTTTGATATCTCAGATTAGAATACTTTACACATGTTCAAAAATTACAATTTTTTTTTTTTTGTTCTTTTTATACATTTAACCAATTAAAGGTATATGATTTTAGTGTAAAATGACTGTATGACTAATTTATTTAAACAGTGACTGGTGCCGCGGGTACGGAAGATGGAACCCGATTTTCAACTGGAATTTCAACAAATTCTGAGAGAATTGCCCGGAATTCATCACCAGCCATAGTTTCCTTCTCCAGAAGGACTTCTACAATTTTGTCGATGGCCTCACGGTTGTTCCTAATGTGGCTCAATGCAATCTCATATGCTTCGTCTGATAATCTCTTGACAGCAGCATCGATGTCTTCAGCAAGCTTTTCAGACATTGAGTTCCTAGCCATCATTCTCATAATGACATCAGCACTCTGAGCTGATGAATCCATTAGTGACCACGGGCCAATCTCCGACATTCCAAATGTGGTTACCATCTGCAAACAAATCCGCATAATCCCTTGAGTTATAGATGCCAATGATCAAAGGGGATAATACCCTTAGAGCTATTGGTTACAAAAACAAGGTAGGAACCCAACATAAATTGCCAAGAAAGAAGAACGGAAAAGCAAAAACATTTTAACTAAGAATCACTTAATAAAGTTACAAGCACTTCGTTATCCAAAGAAACAAGAAAGAACTCAACCGTTATGCTTCATTCCATACCAAAATATAACTTAAAACTCTAGCCAGAAAGAGAAGAAAAAACAAAATATATGCATTTGACATTGCGAAGTTGCTTAGAGCAGACAATTGATACGGCGGAGTACCTGTTTGGCCAAACCAGTAATCTGTTGCAAGTCACCAGCTGCACCTGTTGTTACCTCAGGCTGACCAAAGATGACTTCCTCCGCAGCTCTGCCACCAAGTCCACCAACAATTCTGGCAAATAGTTGCTGCCTGGAGATCAGGGTAGGGTCATCTGCAGGAATGAACCAGGTAAGACCTCGTGCCTGACCTCGAGGGATTAGGGTCACTTTTTGAACAGCATCATGTCCTGGAGTCAAAGTCCTGTATTGAAAAAAAACGAAGTACTTTTAGGTTATGTGAACTTTCTCCTTTTTCTTAGAAGTATTCTGAGCTTCATAAGCATAAATACAACAAAGAAAATATGAGGAAACAGTTGCAAACAGCAAAACGAGTCATGACATGGAGAGCTTAAAATTGTTCTCCAGACCAAAATTCTAATAACTATGGTGAAAATAAGCACCATTATCAGTACTGAAACTCAGTTAGGCTTTTAGCAAAATAAATATTGACCGGACCCAAGTGAGATGATTATCTGCTGGATTAATTCTGATTGTTTAAATTTAATTTAATTCTAAACTGCAAACAGTTTGAACTCATACTGGCAGTATATTGAAGCAGTTAAAGATTTCAATCAAATATCACAACTATAACTAGTTACATTTATTTATTTTTTCTACATTCTGGCATGTTATTCAAATAATCAAAAGGAAATTTCATAATACTAAAACGAAACTTGCTTGAGGACCCTTTGGATTCTATTTTAAATATGGAATCAGGTAGAATTGGATGAGCAAAATGTATTGTTTTTGCATGGATGAGGCGTCTTAATTATATGACAGAAAACCTTATTTCAGAAAGGTGGAGATTTATGTTGGCTAAAAATTTTATGTTACTGTACTATGAAAACAAAAGCACTACCATGTGAAAAACTATACACTGAGAGAAAAAATAAATAAATAAAGAATGGTACAATCTCACTCACCCACAAATTGCATGCCCAACTTCATGATATGCCACCAGACTTTTGCTCTTCCCATCTGTCATTACTGTTCCTTCCATTCCAGCAACAATCCTATCAATTGAATCATCAATTTCTTTAGATGATATTGCAGTCTTCCCACGCCGACCAGCCAATATAGCAGCCTCATTGAGGAGGTTTGCAAGATCTGCTCCACTAAAACCTGGTGTTCTCATTGCTATAACTTCAAGAGAAACATCTCCATCAAACTTCTTATTGCTACCATGAACCTTTAAGATCTCCGTTCTTCCTCGTATATCCGGAACATCAACAGTCACCTGCATTAGAAATTAATATTGAGTAATTCCATATCTCGAATGTACATTATGCAATGTGAATTTATTGACACATATCTCTGTACCTGTCTATCAAACCTCCCAGGTCTCAACAAGGCAGAGTCTAAAATGTCTGCCCTGTTAGTTGCAGCAATGACAATGATACCAGTGTTACCTTCAAAACCATCCATTTCTGTCAAAAGCTGGTTAAGGGTCTGTTCTCTTTCATCATTTCCTCCACCAATTCCAGTTCCCCTTTGCCGTCCAACAGCATCAATTTCATCAACAAACACAATGCAAGGTGCATTCTCCTTGGCCTTCTTAAAAAGATCACGAACTCGAGATGCACCAACACCAACAAACATTTCTACAAACTCAGAGCCAGAGATGGAGAAGAACGGAACACCAGCTTCACCAGCAATTGCCTTGGCCAGCAAGGTCTTTCCAGTTCCTGGGGGACCAACAAGAAGAACTCCTTTAGGGATGCGAGCCCCAATTGCAGTGAACCTCTCAGGTTTCTTCAAAAACTCCACCACCTCCATAAAATCCTGCTTGGCTTCATCTACTCCAGCAACATCATCAAACGTTACACCAGTGTTTGGTTCCATCTGGAATTTGGCTTTAGATTGACCAAAGGCCAGAGGGAAGCCAGGCCCTCCAGGGCCACCCATTCCTCCAGATGAACGTCTTGAGAGCAGGAACAAGCCCCCAATTAGAATTAGTGGGAATGCCAGATTGCCAATCAAGTTGAATAACAGAGAGCCTGAGTCTTCTTGAGCATTATGTGCAGCAAAGTCAATGTTCTTCTCCCTGAACTTCTGGAGGAGCTCCTGGCTTAGCCCCGGAAGTTGCACACGAACTCGCTGCACCCGGTTTCCCAACTCAGGAGAGAGGGCCTCCACAATGGCTATAGTCCCATTCTCAAATAAATCCACCTTTTTTACCCTATCTTTGTCCAAATACTCCAAAAACCTAGAATAAGACATCCTTGAAGAGGAAACCCCTTGATCATCTGCTTTAGCATTCCCAGTTGCAATTAAAGATGGTCCACCAACTCCAACATTTCCAAGCAAAAACTTTAGAAAGCCTCTTCGTCCTTCATGTTGCCTATTTTCTAAAGATGCTTTTACAACAACTGCTTTTGTCACCTTACCCCACGATAGAAGATTTGATGAAGGGAGAAGATGCCTCCCATAGAAGCTCTTATTTAAAGCTGGTTTAGTACCATGAGTAGATAAACCATTCCCTACAAGGCATGCTGATGATAATGCCATCTGCAAGTACCAAAACAAAGGTAATGTAGAGTGAATGAATCCAAAAGCTAAAAGCATATGTTACATTATCAGTTAACAAACAATAAGAACCATTGGAAAATTAAACAAATAACAAGAAATACATCAGCTCAACATCTCAGAAACAATAATAGAGAAGATAAAGTAATGAACCAGCAGAGTTGCAAATAGGTGCTCAATCTCTCCAAGAAAGTCGACATAACTTTTTCAATGACAAGAAAACACAAATCGAAATTTCACTACCAGAATACAGTCCGAATTCAAAATCTAATCAGCAGAAAAAATGGAATTACTATTCCTTCGTCAATGTTGCGGAAAATATGATACACTCTAAAAAATGGAACAAAAATAAATAAATAAATAAGAAAGAGAATCAATAAGAACATTTCCAACTAGGCTAGCTCAATTGTATCAACACAGACATCAAATATGTTACAAATTTCAAAATACTCCCCTAATCATGTGTCATTCCACTGAACATACCTTCCCACATATAATTTGTTACTTCTACTTCATTCAAAAACCATAATCGACCTTCACTTAAAAACCCGTCAAAACCCTTAATGATTTTCACTTCTCGCAAGCAGTTATTAAAGAATTACACAAACTAATGGAATTTAGCCCAATTACACTCGCGCCCAGACACGTCCACACAAGAAACAAACTGAAATCAAAATCACTCCCAGCATAAGCAAAATGATACAGACCTTCACTTCCCAACTATTTATTTTTGCCAACCTGAAAATTGAAACTTTAAACTATGCAACACCACAATATACTCCAAAATAGACACCTACCCATTACAAAGAAGTAAGAAAAGAAGAACTACATACCTCGAAAGAAGATGCAGAGGTCAAGCAAGGAAGTGAAAGAAAAGTGGGAAAGCGGTTCCTGGCCTTTTTGGGCGCGGAGAGAAGGTGAGGAGGTTGGAGAAAGAATGATAGTGTAATATTTGGGGTGGATGTGGTTTTGGGATATCATACGTGTCTCCAAATTAGCGGTTTGTATTTGTCTGTTTGCACTTTTGCTTCAGATTTTTTGTGCGGTTTTGAAATTTTCATTTGTGGTCGGTCAGCAGACTTTTCAACTTGGTTTTAGATTGTTTATTTTCTTCTTTCTCGTAAGAGAGTAGCTGTTACTGCTTACTTGGTTATGGATCTCAAAAGGGCACGTCACACGCGTTACACGTGTGGCTACAAAAATGTTTAAAATTTTCATTTAACAAATTTTAATAAAAACTCTATTAGAAGGAAGAAAGAATACAAAACTTAAAGTCAAACTAGAAGAGAAAGAGAACCAAAATTCTATTTTGACCATAAAAATATATCCACATACTTGTAAAAAAAAAATCAGGCCCCATGACCTATATCAAGCCCAATGGACGGCCGCGTTTGTCAAGTCCAACCTAACAATCATCCCTATTAAGCCCAATAGATTAGAACCTTTGCGAAGCCCAAGAAACGATCACCTTTGTGAAGGCCATTGGACTGACACCTCATAGAGCCCAATGGACTGACACCTCATAGAGCCTAATGGCCGTATACCTCTATCAAGCCCAATGGACTAGAACCTTTATAATGGCCCCCATGGACTAACAACCTTTATCAAACCCAATGGACGAGTACCTCTATCGCCCACGTCATGGAAGTGTACGAATGTATTAACTCAGCTTAAGAGAGTAGGTCTTCCATACAACTAATTATAAGAGTACCTTCGTGCATTATTTATGTTTTCTTTTAAAATATATATATATATATATATATATATATATATAAATAATTTACTAATGACTTATTTGATAACATGATTACTTTTTATTTTTATTTTTTATTCTTTTTATTAATTTATATATAACTTAATTAATACGGAGATTTGTTAAAATTTATTAAATATTAATTAAACGATTTAATTAAATAAAAATATAAAATACAAAATAAAAATAATTTTAAAATATTATTATTTTTTATTTATATTTTTATATTTTTATTCAATTGAATAGTCTAATTAATATTTAATAAATTTTAACTAACTTTTAAACTAATTAAATTATAAATAATTTTAAAAAAAATAAATATAAAAATAAAAAATAATGGACCCTAAACAATGATCACACGTTAAAAATTGATTGTATACAATTAAATGTATTTTGTATGGGCCCACGGATAAATAAAGATTTTTTTTGGTGAAATTAAATGTGAACACATTATATGCAATCATGATAAAAAAAAAAATGATACGGCAGGTAAAGTCTGCCAAAGTGCAAGATGTCAAGGCCTAGGATTCAAGACCTTAAAAGTTAAAAACTCATAAGCCTGAGAAATTTGACTATAGTTGATATCCTACATAAGTATTGTGTGCAGCACAATGGTAAAATTGATTAATGCACGTGGCCAAATGAAAATAGAAGAATAAATATATATATATATATATATATATATGCATGAATTTCCTTTTTAACCCCTATCTAATAATGTGACAAGTAAGCGTCGCTAAGGATTACTTTAACAACCTAATATGAGATCACAAAAATATTTTATTGTATTAAGTAATGCTGTAAAATGTTTGCACCATTAAAAAAATATATGGAAAATTGAAAGCAATAATTTTTAACGCAATTATAACTACTGACCTAAATATCCCGTAATATTTATTCATTGATGATGATCATTTTTGTGACATTGAATAGAAGATAAAAGATTGTTGTACTAATAAAAACCTAAAAACGTTTATTTATTTACATCTCTTAGTCTTTTTTCTTATTGTTATTTTGGCCGTTAAATGTTCATGATATTTGCGATCGTACTGTTTACAAAGAGAATAATAGTAAAATAATAATGTTTTTGTTACGATAATACATATTTATTTACCTCTAACCAAACCGTAATATTATGTTAATAAAATATATATATATATACATAGATATATATATACATCATCTTGTGCATAGAAAAATAAAAAAGAAACAACAACCCAGTGAATAAAATCCACCGCCATGTATCTCCAAACTGTAAAGCAATAATGGTATCTCTTTATTCCATTTAAAACACAAGCCACTTTATTTATTTATAAATTTAACATAAATTTAAGCTTGCTTCTTTTTTTCACTTTTAAATGAATCCCCTATTTTATTTACACCCTCATCGTACATAAATTCCAGCGCCTAAAATGCCTAAAACTCAAAGAAAAGCAAGGTAACAATGAAACCACAATAAATAAAATTTGGTTATACCCATGTATAACACAAAAGAGAATCCAAATAGATTTAAGACAAATGGAATGTACTAGAAACAGAAGCTATTTAGTACTCCCAACTCCAGTTGGTTCATGGAGGACCCACTAGAAAGCAATTCACCAAGGTATATCAAACTGACAATGAAAAAAATATCTTCCAGATCAGACTAGATTAGGATTCAATCATTCAAGCCAAGACAAATGACAAATTTTTCAGAATAAATGAATAAATAACCTATAGCTAATTTTCAAATGAAAGTAGAATCCATAAATCACAAGAAATTAATCAAGCAACCATTTTCGTCCATGTTCATGCCTAGTTCTCTTGGCAAGCAAAGCTCGCTCATGTTATTCACAAAGATGGGCATTGTGATGTGGGTCCAAGTCCAAAGTCTACGCTCATAATTCATCACTAACTACACAGGTCGCTATGCCGTAGAGACCTACCAACTACACCTCCATTATGAATACATTATTGAGCATGCTATCCAACCAGCTTGTCTAGTGGTCCCTCTCAGGATTAATTATATAATCCACCCAACGTTTTTTCTGGGGTTCTCATTGTCATGATGACCCTCCAATTATTCTCCTTTTTTTTCCCAATGCTGCCAAAAGATAAAGGGTCCTCTATTTTATTTTCTTGTCTTTTATGAAAATTATTAACTCTGCATGGCAATGCTCATTTACAAATGGCTCAAAATATTTTTTTAGACTTCCCCACCACCAAAAGAAAGAAAGAAAGAAAAAAGAAGGGAAATATTTTCCCTTACTGAATATTCCTTGTGAATATGAAATATTCTACTCACATGCTTCAAATCTAGCTAATATTATATATATGTGTGTATATATATATATATATGATTGGTTCACTGTACCACTTTCTGGGTCATTGGGATACCCAAACTTCGTGAATTTTGTTGTGGGAAAAAACAAAGAGTATTGAATTTAACATTTTCTTTCGGTTTGGTTTCCAAAGAGGAAGACATAGATGCGTGTGATTGATATCAACACCAATCATTCTGTGTTTGATCAAAACCAGTACCAGTAGACCCAGAAGAGAAGAGAGTCATTGCCATGACATCTTCAATCCTGCACTAGAATCAATCAACAGCAATAAAAATAGTTTTATCATTATTAGTCCAATAAATAAATAAGAACAATCCAGTAAGAAGGACCATCTAAAAGGGAAGTGTAATTAATCACTAATAAAGAAAGAGAAAAATATAGCAATCCATCATCTTGTGCCAAGGAAAAGAAAAAATAATGAACAAACTACTACCAAGTGTCTCTATACCAATAACTTTGAGTGTTGAACAAACTCGAAAAAAAATAATAAACAAGCAATGGAAAAACAACATAAATCTAACACTTGAATGCTCTAGAATAGTAAAATACTACGACTCTGAGTAACTAGAAATGTGTCATGGTCATATAAAATTCAGAATCATTGGAAGTCTTACTCACCTTTCTTTCTCAAGTAAAAGAATTTCACCTTTTTTTTTTTTTCTGATAATCGAATGCCTCTTAGAAATTTAAAAGGGCCATTTGTAAGTGCACGCCTCTTGCAAATTCCAAAGGACCATATTCCACAGTTTCACATGTGATTCCTGAAATATGCCATATATATCCTTCTCAACCATAATATTAATTCATTATCCACATTGAAGGCAAAAGGAAAAGAAAAGGAACAAAGTAAACACAAGCAATATGTTATATCTCTTTTTCCACTTAAAAAACAAGCCTCTTTAGTATTCATTCATTATACAAAATTGAAGTAAAAGATTGGGCAAAGTAAACGTAGGCGACCAATATGTTATGTATCTCTTTGTTCCAATTAAAATACAAGCCTCTCTACTTTTTAGTTTCTGAAATTCAACAGATGTTTGAGTTTGATTCTTTATTTTATCTACATTTGAATTAACTCTTTATAACATCCACATAAGGAGTGAGTTTGGCTCTCCAATGTGAAAAACCAAGCTTACTCTTCATATTAAAACATCTCCAAGTCACTCAATATGTATCTCACATTGTTTATTATTAAGAGTTAACTTACAAAATTAAGTTCCAACACAGTACTTCTTATATTTAAAATTTAAAATAAAGAATATGTTTTTAAATTTTATAACTATCTCATTTAATATAATATAAATTTCTATGCACTTCTTTATTAATTATTTCTTTTAACTTTAAGATTTAAAATAAAAAAAAATGTGAAAATTATTAATACTTATGGAGAAAAGTAAAATAAAAAACAAATTCAAAGAGTTAAAAGTAAAAATACTCACTTTTTATTCTAAAAATTAATTAAATATAATAATAAAATTACTCTTTATTATTGAAAATATGCTCTTTAAAATGGAGAGCACCTTTTGGAGGGCTTTGGAGATGCTTTTTTTGGTAAAATGGGCTTTGGAGATGCTCTTAGAATGTTAAGAGATGCTTTAACTCCAAACATGTAAATGCAAGGTACTGATGAAACTAAAACAAATGCTTTCATTAAAATATAAAACCCAAAGTTGCAAACAGATTCAATGCAAGACAATGACAAATTCCAACAATAATATACACATTCTCCTTATCAAATTGAAATCAATGAAGAAATGGACGAGCATTCAATGTTCAAACCACATACTTGTCGCCAATTATTAAAAAAAAATCCAAATTTTGAAATCACATAACAATCCCTGAATTTCCTAACAATGACATGCAAATGAAAATCGATGATAGAGTGAACAAACAACCCATTCTTCTTACCCAAAAAAAAACAATAACTAAGAAATAAAAAAATTTGAAAAAAAAGAAAAAAGGTTTAGAGTAATACCGACGAGGTGCGACACCAAAGAAAATACAGAAAAAGATGGCGCAGAGAAAAGCTGTCATCGAAGAGACCATGTGCTCCGGGCGACCATTGCTGGTCACTTGGAATTCCATAGCTGGTTGCAGAAGACCATAGTTAGCGAGAGCGAGTGAAAAAAGAGATCGAAAACGAATATGCCGCTTCGTGGGAAGCAGAGCCAAACATGAATAAAATCAGAAATGAGTTACGGCATCGTCTGAGCAGAAATAGGAAATTAGTTCTTCATATTCACTCGCTTTTTTTTTCCTTTTTTCAGGAAATTTTAGTTCTTCATCGTATTTACTCGCTTATTTTTTCTTCCTCTTTTTTTTTTTTTTCCAAATGTTATCGAATTATTATTGTTATCATTATTTTCTCTTCAAATGTTATTGAATTATCTTGTCGAAAGTATACGCATCCATTTTTGTGAGATTCATCTGCGTTCGTTTTGGAATTTAGTATAATTTTTTAAATGGGGCCCACGCCTATGAGATTCATTTGGTGTTCATTTTGGACCTTAAAATAACGTGTCTGTCTGTGGGATTCATTTTGAACGTTGCAGATATAATTTTTAAAATTTCATTTCGGACCTGAGAATAATTTTCTAAATATGTATGTCCTTGCATATGCGATGTGACCTAACAGAAAGAAACCAACTTATTATATTTATTTAAAAACGTTATTATTTAAGTTGTATTCAATTTGATTCAGAGAGAATCTGTTAGGAGACCAAATCATCTATTTTAAACTTTTATAAATTTATAAAATTAAACTAGTAAAAAAATTATACTTATTAATAAAATTATAAACTGATAAGAACACATTCAAATTTTTTTTATTTGTTTAAAAATAAATCAATAAATGTGTATGTTCTCTTTTTGGTAATAAATGTATATGTCCTTGTGGGATTAATTTTGGGTCCTACATATATAATTTTTTAGATGAGCGGTCGATGTTTTAAATAAATGCCAAGTGTGACATGGGAGACAAAATGCCAAGGTTCGGATTGAAGATCTTCAGCGACACAACCCAAGTGAAGATCGGCGCTCCAAGGCTTGAGGAGCACCCCGCAAAAAGGGAAAGCCGTGGAGACGGCAGACTCGCCAAATCGGGCACGCCGTAAGGTTGACTACAGCAGATCGGAAGAATTTAAGTGGTTAAAATTTTTGTCTTTGATAACGTATTGAATATTTTCAAAATATTAAATCGATGTAAAAAATTATATTATATTATTGTCAAATGAATATGATAAATCTTAAACTTTGGGTTTATATATATATATATATATATATATACTTTTTACCAAAATATACATATAACACTGTGAGTTACTTTTAAAAAATAATAATCAATTAAATGTGTTCGCTTGTTACGTTCAATATAGTTTTGGAGAGAAAACTGTCTAAATACATTTTATTTTTTCCAGCACAAAATAATATATTTCAGTGTTGTGGCAGTGCTGTCATAATTAATATTTGATTGATGTTTTCATAAAATGATTGAAAAAGTTTAACGCATAGATGCTTTAAGGAGATCATTTTACCGTAGTATAATGCAAAGTTTACAGCCTTGGAAACAGCACAGAAGCAAATTATTGTGTCGTGAAAATTTTGAACATGTGTCTCTGATTTTGACAATATAATTCTTAAGATGGCATCTGTCACGCAAGAAATCTGTCCAAATAATTCAGACTCTTATTATAGTGCATATTCAGTCACATGCAGGGTCCAAGAATGGGCCAGACAAATAATACACAGACTACGATTATGGACAAGTCAACATCGACAAACGTTAATCTACATGTGTAAATACACACGTATACATATATATCAAACACAATAAATTAATCTGATAATAAAGTTAAATATGTATTTTACTGTTATATTGTCATATGAGTTTAATTAAATGTGTGATACTTTAAATAGGTTAAAGTCCCTTAAAAAAAAACATATACATATATATTATTTTTATTTTGATACGGTGTGTAATGATGCTGACATTTTTGGTGCATGGTTTTTATTATTATTCAAATTTTATTAACTTATCAACCACCACCACATTAGTTGGTATTTACAGTATTGTCCCCACAGAGCAGTCCTTAACGAAGGCTAATTAAATTTTTTGATAGTACACGTTTCATAAATTTGAAACAAAATGTTAGTGCGTTATACTCGTTAACAAAGAGTATCATTATTCATCACCTGCAGTATAATAAACATTGGACCTATATTAACATACATAATAGTTGGTAATTGATTTATATTTATATTGCTTTTTTTTTCTTTCTTTCTTTCTTTTTATACGGGACCCACCAGCGTATCACTAACCACAGTGACCACATTATTGGTATTCCATCAACGGTAATTAGCATTTTTCTTGAATATGCTTTAAAATGTTTAAAGTAGCAACAATTGTTAATGGACAAAATTGTCAAAATCTTACCCTACACATTTAGTCACATGCATAGCGGTACCACAACAATAATACAGGACAATTCAACATCAACAACAACAACAACGTGGGTATCATATATATATATATATATATATATATATATATATATTATTCAATTATAAAGATTTGGTATACATTTAGCCAACGAGCATTGCACACTTTGAGACTTAAGGTTGGAATCTTTTTATCTTTTTTGTTTGCTAATAAAATGTCGTTTTTTTGGTGGTAAATCTAATAAAATCCTGTTAGAAGATACCAAAAGCTACACCGCGTACAGACAGTATATAATTGCTTGTGGTCTTTATTTTTCTTTTGGTGAATAATTGCTCATGGTCTTTTGGGATCCCAAGACACCGGCCAAGTTATAATCTTTTTTTTTTTTTTTGGTGAAATCTAATACTATTTTGTCACGCCCTTTTATATGCGCAAAAAGCACTAATTAAAAGTAACTTTTTGAGATGTAAATTTGGTCATAAATTATATTTAAATGTTATTTGCAGCTGATGTTAGACTTTTCATCAATCTCATTCTTTATCTATTAATACGGTGCTTTGCATTATTGTACCGCATTGTATAAAACTAATTGTACTAGTGTTTTGTGTACAAAAGTCAAAGCTTGATTGATAATAACTGTTGTACAAAATAATTTTGTTACTTTTGATTAATTTCTACCTTATTCATTGGATAAATTATTAAGAGAGTGAAATTAAGAAAGAGCCATCAAAGTTGACGATACACCTTTTGTGCTGTTTATTTTCTATTGCACACGTTTGTCGTCAACATTTTATCCAAGCATTAAAAAAATATACACAAGGAATTAATAATTGTCTTCTAGGGACCTGCCTAGTGATTTTGCCACTTTTAATGATCATCCCAAGTTCAAATCCCTCAACCCTAATATTATAATACACATACATAACATATATATATATATATATAATGTAAGAAATTAATTAAGCATCCATTTATATATATAAATGTTCATGCCTAGTAAATTAATTAAAGCACCCCATGTGGCTATGCCTCGTCTTGGTAACCAAGTTTGTCCTGTTAATCAAATTAACTCTGTGCATGCACGTGATGCGGGGTTATATATATATGTAAAGGCTTTATTCGTACACTACATTATGGCAGCCTAATTTATTCACAATAAGTGCATGGCTCCAAAGAGTCAGTAAAAAACAAATATTTATATAATTAATCAATTCAATTATTATCCTACCATCTTCATAATGATATTGTTGGATTAATTTTATTCTTCCATCGAGGTAATTAATTAGCGGTAAATGAAGTAGTAAGTCATCGAAATTAGTTGATCATCTCATTAATTTTGTTCCCTAGGAAACAACACATACAACAGTACTCTTTTTTTTCTTTTAAATAAAAATATCATGTAGATTTTATCAATCTATAATTCTATTAAAAGTAAAATTCTATTAAAAGAAAGAACTACGTTTAATTGACCCATTTTTTATTAGGAGATAAAACCGTATTTTTATTTTATTCTTATAAACAGTAAAAGTTTAGAATAACTTGCCCACTCATATAATAGTTCTCCTACATATGAAATTTTAAATAAAATTAAGTACATCTGAGATAATAATAAAGTTTATTAACATTTAAAGTAAATTAATGTGATGAAATGACCAGCTTCATTTTTGTTAATTCACAAACTGGGATGCATATAACAGTACTCGTATATTGGTGTTTATTTCAAATCAACTGCATGTGGATACAAAATTTTCAACCCTTAAAATATTTGACACATGCATGTGAAAATAATAGTTTTTAATAATAATAAGTCAGTGATCTTTGTCCCGCCTTTACTGGGTTCATTAATTTCATATGTATGTACATTCCTTAATTTTGTTCCCTCTACGAGAAATTAACCAAGCATCAAATTCCATCCATGTTCATGCCCTTGTTCTCTTGGCAAACAAGCTTTGTCATGTTATTCAAATAATTAATGTGCATGTGGTGGAGGGTACAACCTCCCCCAGTCCTTATTTGCATTAGATGGCAACTTCCTTCACAGTACATTAATGTAGAATATATATATTTGATTGGAGGGTGCATTCAATTCAATTAAGATTTGAATTTTTTTTACTCTTATTAATTTTTATAGACTTTATAAAAGTATAAATGATTTTAAATGACTTTTATAGATTTTAAATAAATTTTTTTAAACTTTTTATTTTTACTTATCACATTATATTTCTCTTTTCAATTATAAGCATTTAATTATTATTTAAATGTCCTAAATGAAGTCCTATTACCCCTCTATGTTGGCTATATGAGCATATATATGCTTACTTGATTAAAGTGGAAAAAAAATAAAAAATAATTTTGATATATTAGTGATTAATATATTAACAAATAAATTATAATGATTACTATATTAATAAATAAATTAACGAAATATGAAAATAAAAATTTTCAATTAAAAAAGATGATGTTATAAAAAAAAAATTAATGGAAAAAAAAAAGAATGAGAAACAAAGTTAGATCGTAAACACCTCAAATGCCACATCACTTAGTAAATGTGTTTGTAAAATTTTTTGATGGTTGTAGCACTGGTGTTGTTTATATTTGAAGTTTTGATATTTCTATATATGATCCTTTACAGAGTATAGAAATGACATAATTTTATATACAAACAACATCAGTGCTACAAACACAAAAAAAATTTACAAACATTATTTATTATTAGTGATCAACTGATGGATATGAAAGTTTTTACAATTAATTTTATGCTGAAATGTACTTCACTCTCCACTGGATTCCAAAATTGAAGCATTATGCACTAGGTGTCCCCATTATTCTTGTTGGAACAAAGCTTGGTAATTTCCCTTGTCCTAGTGTGATTACTATTAACTCTGATTTAATATACTGTCTATGTGTTGTCATCTGTGGCAGGAGACTTTTAATAATTTATTTCCTTGGTTCTTTATTTGTTTACATTAGTGTTATCAGTACAGTCTTTTTTTTTTTGGTTTAGTATATAGAAAGTGTCCTGATTAAGTTTAATCACCAATGGTACTTTGTACAACATGCTTTTCTACACAAGTGCTAATCAATGTTGGTCTTTTTCTAGTTTTAACAAATTAAAAAGCATTCTTGGCAGTGCTGGTCAATTATGCGTTGTGATTGAAGTTCATTTTGTTATTCCTTTTGTTTATGGGCTCGAAAATTGAAGGGGAAACATATATTTTCTTCCCATTCTTTTTGTTTCCATTCAAATTCGACAGCTTATGTTACATTTTCTGTTCACTACCAAATTCTTTAGTATATGGATTTTATGAGCATGAGCCATAATTATTATCACTAATAAGAATAGTTCTTACAATTTTTTTTTGTCCTGATGAGCCAATCTTAGGGATGATAAGCAATTCTTTATTAACCATCTTGGTGCTGTATCAATCACTATGGCTCAGAATTCTAACCACTAATATTTGTTTTTTTTTTTTCTAACAAATCTATAAAAGTTTTTGGAGGAGGATGATAAATAAATTTTAACGTCGAATATATATACTCCTAATTCAAACGTCAATAAAAATTATTATTTTTTTTTAAAAAAGTAAAGTTTAAATTGAATATTTATAGACTTTATAAACTTTTAAAAAGTTATAATTAAAAATCTCAATACTTTTTAAAAGTTTATAAAAATATTGATTGAATACCCCATAACTTTAAAAATATTTTAAAAATTTTAACTAAATACATCTAAACTTTTTAAATTTATAAACATCTAAGTTTTGATTAAATACACTTCTTAATTAATTTATATGGTTAATTTTATTATTAATGACTGAAAAAATTTTGATTTTTAATTCTTAATTCCTTTATCGAGTCAATTATCATACAAACAAGCAGGTTAAAGTCAATATAAATTTAAAAAGTTTAGATGTATTTAATTAAAATTTTTAAAATATTTTTAAAGTTATGGAGTATTTAATCAAGATTTTTATAAACTTTTAAAATGTATTAAGATATTTAATTATAACTTTTAAAAATTATAAAATTTATAAATATTCAATCTAGATTTTGTTTTTTTTTACTCCATAATTTTAAAAATATTTTAAAAGTTTTAATTAAATACATTTAAACTTTTAAAATTTACAAAAAGTCTTTTAAAATTTTAATTAAATACACCTATTAATTAATTTAATGATTAATTTATTATTAATGACTAAAAAAATTTTGATTTTTAATTCTTAATTCCTTTATCGAGGTCAATTATCACACAAACAAGCCAGCTAAAGTAATAAAATTTGTATTTACCAAAAAAAAAAACAAATTTGTTTATACCAAATTTTTACTATCTATTCTTTAATTTATATTAATTCTTTTCCGGTAATTTACCGCCGGATAATGAATTTGGTACACCAATCCATTTAATCCACTGTAAAAAAGAAATCCACTTAGTTACTGACCTCGAAACAGTACATAACCATACCATATTCGGTATCGAATGTTGAATTCGATCATGTCTATGAGAATGATTTTAGACATCTCTTCGAAGTGACGGGATAGGAGGAGGATGGATTAAAAAATGTTTGTTGGATCTGCGCCTCACAAATTTTTTACCGAATCAAGTATTTTTTTACCGAATCAAGTATTTTTTTACCGCTAATTTTCTCTCTAAAAATTAATATAGAGAAATTGATCCCCGTCCATGCACTGTTTGTTCTATAGTAGCAATAATAGCCAGCTTGTCATATTAATTTGTTCGACAGTTTATGCGCACGTGGTGTGGGTACCACCCTCCAGACCCAACCATTCATCAACAACCACTTGTCCACCGACACTTGTATTTTGTCCGTATAAATTATTAAGCACGTGTTCTATTCCTGATCGCCACATCTCACTGGTACAGCTGTCCTTCAACCTCCGCATTCGTGATCCATATCATTTTTATAATATGTTGATAATGTTATAATCAAAGCGATAAAAAATAATTATCTGATTGAAATGATTGAAAGGAGACAAGGGAGGGGAAAGTAAAAGGAGATGGGGGAGGAGGAAATGAAAAAAGCGAGGGAATTAATTAAAAATTAATTATTTTTTTTATCGAGAAAATTTATTTTTTGATTTAGTCTAGTCAGTTTAAAATTTTATTAATAGATAAATTTTTTTTATTATTCTACATCCTTAATAGATTACTCTCCATTTGACGCATTAAAAAAAATTAAGTACACCTAAAAAAATAATAAAATTTATCAAGACTCGAACTATAACTCTCACAAATAAATATAATAGAACAATTAATTTATTTTCTATCATGCCACACCTCCATAATTAAAAATTAATTAGTTCCTTATTAAACATCACTTACATAATCTATTTAACAATAGGGAGATTGATTTTGAGATCACATGGTAGATTTCTCATCATCTCTTTCTATTTACTTTTCGCATCAAACAACCGTCATCTTATTAAATAATTACTATATCTTTAATTTTTTAATCATCTTTCTCAGTCAATCCCTCATTTTATTTCCTGACCTAAAGGTTAAAATTTATTATTGCGGTTAATTAGACTTATATATTAAATATAAATATGAAAGCAAAAAAAAAAAAAAAAAAAGCACAGGGTTTAAAATAATTTTTTTTGTTATAATAAAATAAAAAATTTAACCAATTTTAAATAATTTTTAAACTAAACAAATAACAAAAACGGAAAAATATTTTGCAAGGGGCACTAAATTTTCTATGACGCAGTATTATGAACAAAACTAGTGATATAAAAAAGTTTCAAAAATATACGATTTACATTGATATGTCAACCAATAATGTCTGAGAAACAAAGTTGTTACAACTGTATTCATTAGAAGTCGTTTTTTTTATTATTATTTTTTTAACACTCACATGTCACAACCGCCATTTTCAGCAGTTTTGTTTTTCTTCCCAATGCACCTAGAAGATAAGGGGTCCCTCCTCTGTCGCCATTTATGGACGTCACTAACTCCAGATAATAAATTAAATGGTTCAAAATATTCAGAAAATTCACAACGACCAAAAAAAATAATAGCAATTATTATATTATTAATAAATTTTTTAATTACCTCACAATGAATATTCCATGCGAAAATTCGCCTCACATGCTTCAAATCTTGGCGACTATATAATTGGCAGAGTCGAAGCAGTTTGAGCACAGCTGGGATATCTCCAACTGATGAGCCTGTGCTCCTTTTGCTCAAATTAAAGCTGCAGGGTGTCCTAATTTTGTGAATTTTGTTGTGGGAAAAATAAGAGTTTTCAGACTCTTTTTTTTTATTTAATCACTCTTTGATTTGGTTTGATAAATTAAAAATGGGTGTGAACGTTATCAACTCCAGTCCTTCTATGTGTTTGATCAAAACCACTAGCAGCAGTATGAGTAGCAATCACAGGGTCAGTTCCTTTGGCTGGTCAACAGCGAATGGAGGAAGAAAGAAGAGCATCGTCGCCATGACGTCCACGCTCCCTACGGTTCACTCCGTCGAGCCGCCGGTAACGGAACTTCCTCAGCAAGTTCGGTTGACCGGCGACGACTTCATTCGTCCTCACCTCAAGAAGTTGTCTCCTTACCAGGCCATTTTGCCTTTTGAGGTATAAATAATTTTTTTAATATGAACGCTGACGATTTTTTTCGGTTTGTTTTATTCGTTGTGACGCGGTGGATCGGTTAAATTTAAATACATATATATATATATATATATATATATATTTTAAGGATAATAATAAATATAAATGAATTAGTTATACAGTTCTATTATTTTTCGACATGAACGTTGACGGTTTTTTTTTGTGTTTGTTTTATTCAATGTGATGCGGTGGATTGGTTAGCCGTGCAGATCTTTCTGGTATTTGTGTGACCAGAAAAATGAAAGGGTTTTATGTGTATCACTTATGTATCCGTTAGCGTACGTCACCATCAAACAAACTGCTTTTTGATTAGGTTACCAAAAAAAAAAAATCCTGCTTATTTTATATATTCATTAATTTATTATTATTCAGTGTGAAGCGGTGGATCGGTTACCAAGTTGCAGATCTTTAAAAATAAAATATATATATTTATTATGTCAGCAAATATATATATAAAAGAGAACCTGATTATTCTAGTGCCGGTTTGGTAATTTTCTGTTTTTGATTTTTAGTGTTTTTTTTTTAAAAAAAATTGTATAATTTTTTTAATTTAAAAATTAGTTAATAATATTTTTTGGTTTATAATTATTAGTTAGACATCTTGATTCATTTTAAATATGAAAAAAAATTAAAAATTAAATTGAAAATTATTTTAAACTGTTTTTCATTTGATATTCATATATATTTTTTTCCTACAAATTATTTCAAATTCTAAAATAACCCTATGATTTCATTCCTGTACAAATGTACATACGCAATAAATTCAAAGGGTTGTTTCAAAATTTTAGACATATTAAATATGTTTGTTTAGTACATGACAAAAGATATGTTCCCTTGAGTGCAATTTTGACACTGACTTTGGTGATTATTCTCAAATTAATCATGCCTATGATCTCATAAATCCCCACTCTCCTATATTCCAGAAATGATCCAATAAGTATTTGGGATGTGATTTACGGAAAGAGATCGACTGTTACATCACACTCAATGAGAATTATAGTTCGAATCTATACGCATCTTTAAAAACCACATTAAAATGGTCTAATAATAACAAAACTATCCATGAGAAAGAGAAAGAGACAAAAAATATAAATATACAAAAATAACATTAATTATTTTTTTATACAAAAAATCTAGTTATCTATTCATTAGACCAGTTAAGTATTTTTTTTTTCCGGACAAGAGTCAGTTAACTATGCTTAATGTGAACATGGGTACTAATTATTTCACTAATTAAAAGAATTTTTTGTTAATTTAATAGTATTATATCCATGTTAATTTGCTACAGGTGTTGTCATCCCAACTTGGAATGAAGCCGGAGGACATCATCAAACTAGATGCCAATGAGAGTCCTTATGGTCCTCCTCCCGAGGTAACACATTTACATACATAGATACCTACCAACATACATATATATATATATATATATATATACATATTAGGTGCGGTCGTTTCGAATAAGTAAAATAGTTTTATAAAAAAAAAAGAGAATAAGTAAAATAGTTACACCTTTCAAGTTGACTCTTGATCATCTAAGGGCTGGTATTAAAGAAGAAAAAAAAAATTTGCACACTCAACACTTCCAAACATATATTTATATATAGAGTCGGTAAATTTCAGAACAGACACCTATATTTTTATTTTTCTGTAGAACTACAACTTAATTTGTTTTTAGAATTTGCACTATAGCCCCTCATATTTTATTTATGTTTCAATTTAGCCCCTTTTACAAAAAAAAAAATGACTGACACTTAAATTTGACTAATCTATTCAATAAAATGTATATTAATTAAAAAAAAAATTACTCCAACCTAAAAAGTGTGTTTGAAATTGTTATATTTTGTAAACGTTGAAGAGAAAAGTAAGGCCTGGCGTCCATTTTACTCCGACTCTCAAAATCTTTTACAGAAACTGAAACTAGCTAGCTAGTAGTATGGCTAGCTACCTCCTTGGATATGGAAGGTTATTTCTACATGCTCAATTTACAACTGGTATTTTATGATTATGAGTTTTATTTGTTTTTGGTATTTATATATGCCAATAAATTTATGGTTAAAAATATATATATTAAAAAAATAATTTAAAATTTTATATGTAATAAATAATAAGGGGTAAAACTTTTTTTTTAAAAGGTTGATTGACATTTGACTTGAATTGAAACAAAAATGAAATATAAAAAGAGTCGTAGTGTAATTTTCACAAACAGAATGATAATTATGCAAAAATATCAAAGTACAAGGGTTATAATGAAATTTACCCTATATAATATAGCAAGATTTGTTCGGTGCGGTTGCTTGGGACAGATTAAAAAGTCGTAACTTTCATTTTAACCGTTGGATCATCACAAGGTGCAGGGCTGGGATTTAAAGAAAATTATAAATAATAATAAAAAGAAAGGTTTAAAATCTCTCTCACCACCACTGGAAAATCCCATGTCACTGCATAGTGATACCTGTTAAAACCCAAATTCATCTCCCTCGCGGCCATGGCTACTGTACTTGGTGTTGATTTTGGTGTCTCTGAAATCATGGCTTCGAGTTATAATCTGGGGCTTCTGGGGGTCGTGGTTGTGATTCAATTTGTTCACAAGCTATGTCCTCTGTGTGTTGTTGTGTGGTTTATGAGTTCTCCCCCTTAAGCTTTAATGGCGTTCTTCAATTTTCTGGGAGTGATTTTTGGTCTTTAGAAGAAATCCCACAAGGTCGAAAAGGAGATTACCTGGTTTAAATTAGTTATTCACTTAGCTTCTTTTTTTTTTCTTTTTTTTTAATCAGAATTTAAATTCTATTTTCAAAAGCAGCATCATTTTTTGATTCTTACTTCTCGTTGCTCATTGTAGTTTTCCTGATTTTTTGTAGGTGTATGAAGCTTTGGGGCAGTTGAAATTCCCTTACGTCTATCCAGACCCTGAATGTCGTCGATTGCGTGAGTTACTTGCTGAGCAATCAGGCCTTGAATCTGAATATATTCTTGCTGGTTGTGGTGCTGACGAGCTCATTGATCTAATTATGCGGTTAGTATACAATTGTGTTTTATATTTGTATTATATTTATAATTTTCAAATATTTGTGCAAATTATAGGCTGTTAAAAGGTCCTAAACTTACTTGGTACATGTGCTTGTTCTTGGTTTATATATTTGATACAGATGTGTGCTTGAGCCTGGTGACAAAATGATAGTCTGCCCTCCAACCTTCACCATGTATGAATTTGATGCTGCAGTTAATGCTGCTCTGACCGTAAAAGGTATAAATAAATAATAATGTAAGAAATATTAGTAAATTAATTTTACTGATGACGTATATTAATGTGCAGTATGACATCCCATTTTTTTGTTCCTGATTGTTGCAATTTTTCATTTCATATTGGGAGCTATTTTCTTAAATCAGTTTTGTTGGATTTTGTTCTGTCACTCTGCAGTTCGGAGGAACTCAGATTTTAGTTTGAACACTGATCTCATTGAAGATGCCGTGAGAAGGGAAAAACCCAAATGCATATTCCTCACAACACCTAACAATCCTGATGGGAGGTAATACTATATTCCAAATTGTTATTTTGTGTTTAGTTTTATTACCTCTATAGATAACATTTTACAGTTAAGATCCTACTGCCTACCAAGTGACTAAAACCTTGTAAATTGAGGGTACTAAAATGTATTTAACTCTTCTTATTATGATTGCAATGATTCATTTAAAATCAAATGTGCTAAATTAGTAGATAAACACACATTTTTCATATCCCTCTCCACACATGATGCATCTTTCCTTCTGTTTTTCAACAAACTACTTCAATATGCGATGCACTGATTTGAGATTTTCCATTTCATTGTGCTGTAGATGGTGATTTTATTTCATTTACGTTATGCTTACATTTCTACTTACTCTATGTCAGTGTAATTGATGACGAAACTCTCTTGAAAATCCTTGAGCTTCCTGTGTTGGTGGTGCTGGATGAAGCATATATTGAGTTTTCGGGAACTGAATCTAGGATGCAATGGGTGAAGAACTACGAGAATTTAATTGTTCTTCGAACATTCAGCAAGAGAGCTGGTATTCTCAAAATTCTTTCTATTTATTTTTAAGTCAATTAGTGTTGGGAATTTAAATGTTGCAAGTTAGAATTCTGATCGGATTTTGTTACTATTGACGCCATTCGTAATTAATTACAAATGAAGTTTGGTATCTTTTTGAGTAATTATTTTATATCTTCAGATCATAATTTTCAAGTGATTTTTAGTCATTATGCCTTAAAGGGTAGAAAGAGTTATGCAGAAAAAAATTCAAAACCAAAAGAAATGAAAGTGAAAAACAGGATGATCCTTAGATAGAAAAACATAAGTGACTCTCTCTGAATTCCAATTGGAATACTAGTTCATTAATTCAAAAGGGGCTTATGGTTAATTAAAATTCTTCCAATCTTAACCACAACTCATTTAAGTTTTGTAAATATTAGGACAACCTAGAAACAAACACCTATTCTTAACCTGTTTGGTATTGTTTTTGGTTTTGATTTTTTCTCTTGAGTTGTGTGTAATTTGCATAGTTCAAGGTTAGTTAGAGTTTGCTATTGTTAGTTAGAGTTTGCAACTAATTATAAATGTGAAGGAAAAACAAAAATATAAGTGGTAAATTAAAAACCGTTTCAAATCGTTTTTCATTTGGTGACATTTATAGTAAGATGAAAAGACTAAGCAAGTCTAACTAACCTTTGAGCTAAGCAAATTAAAAAAAAACTAAATGCCAAAAACAAAAATGTTACCAAATCGGGCAACTAGTATTTTGCTCACTCTAATACAAACTAAGGACCTGTTTTCATAGTTTTCTACGGACACTATAGCATACTTTTGTACATATTCTAGCATTGTATATCCTTGGTCATGTATGTAAGACATTGAGAGAAATGAAATCTTTTATAAAATAAATAAATAAATAAATAAAAATCAGAATATAGCAAATATTTGGTTATACTCGTTGAACTCACCTGGATGTTCTCAGTGTTTTATATGTATAGATGGAAAATTGAAAGTATGATAAAATTGTTTAACTCTTGCTTGATTATTGTTTTTTATTTTTTTGCTACATATACTTTTAAAATTGAAATACTTTTCAAAATGGTTGGACTCTTAAATTGAAACGACTGCTGCAGGTTTAGCTGGACTCCGTGTGGGATATGGAGCATTTCCACAGAGCATTATTAAGTATTTTTGGAGAGCAAAGCAGCCATACAACGTATCTGTTGCTGCTGAAGTTGCTGCTTGTGCTGCACTGCAGAATCCTACCTATCTAGAGGTAATTTCCTTTTTCATAGATTCCATGACTCTTTTAACAATTTTGCATAGTGTGAGACCAGGGCCAGGCTTATTAACCTCTCTTCAGCTGATTGTAGCATACCTAAGCTAATATGAAGTGTTCTCTGTTTACCAGAACGTGAAAAATGCTCTGATACAAGAACGGGAGAGGCTTTACCACCTTCTCAAGAACGAAGTGCCATTTCTGAATCCATTTCCAAGCCGTTCTAATTTCATTCTCTGTGAAGTTACTGCTGGAAAGAATCCTAAGAAGATAAAGGTGCATATATACCCAGAATTACCCTCCCCGTTTTACTTTCCTATTTTGGAGCACTATCGAAAATTGACAATTTTTGGTTTGATTTCAGGAGGATCTTGGGAAAATGGGGTTGATGATCCGTCACTACGACAGCAAAGATTTGAGGAATTATGTCCGGTTTACGGTTGGGAAGCCTGAACACACTGATGTCATCATGAAATGCCTTCAACTCTTGTCTTAAGTAGTCCACAATCAGTATTTGGGGATAAATAAACTCGCTGTGAAGTCAGATTGAAATATTATTACCGTTTGAAGAAGGCTGCTTGGCATTGAAGTAACTGTTTGCATTATTAAGCTTGTAACTTTGCTGCTTTTTCTTGTTTGTTTTCCACATTTTGGATTGCCTAGAACTCGTGTATTATGTACTGCTTCAGAACTCTATTTGTCAATGGAATTTACCTTCCTGTATGAAACTGCTGGCTTCAGTCTTGTGCTTTTACTGCTTTTTTCTTATTTGTTGTCTACAATTAATATACATAGTTTTCAGAATCTAGTATGAAACAACAAAATCTTTCAATAGGACTCCATCATAACTAATAGGATTGGTTACTGTTCCACATACCTGATTTTGATTTCAATTGCTATTACAACTCAATTATTAGAAATTATCAACAAAAAAAAAAAAAAACTCAATTATTAGAAATGCTTTTAACTGTTAGTGTTGTATAATTTCATGGCCATTTTAAGAAATTAATATCACAAAGGTCATGAATAATAAAGTTTTCATCATTGAATTATGAAATAAATATTATTAGTTTTCTTTAAAAAAAGAAAAAAAGAAACTCAGAAGGAAATGTACAATACATTATCAACTCGCTCTCAAAAGCTTTTTTTTTTCTTTTTTTGCTTGTGAGTACGTATAAAACAAATTAATACTTTTTTATTATTGGGTTTTTTTTTAATGGAATGGTAACACTTAAAAAAGTCTAGATAGCAAAGACTTTACAGCAATTAATTATAAACTACAAAGAAGTTTATATTCTCTACAAAAATAGCAAAAGTGTACCGTAGGGATGCGTCGATAAAAATGATATGATTGTTATTTTTCTTTCAATATTTCACTAATCTTCAACAAATTGGACATATTCCCCAAAAAAAAAAAAAATTGATTGGATTTTTTTTTTTTTGGTAAAAAAAATTGATTGGATTTGTATGTAATAATTCAGCCCAAAAAATTGATTAGTTGTAAATGTATGTATGACAATGAGGTGGCTGGTCTACCAGGCAAAAAGGCAATCAGCATCTACAAGTAGTCTTTTTTGGGGTCCGCAAATAAATATTGGACCCCATGGTCTTTAAATTTTGAAAATGCACAATTATGAGAGTGGCACGTTCTAGCAGTATCAAGGACTAGAAATTCATTTTACCAAAAAAAGAAAAAGAAACAAAGGAAGAAGACTATAAGCTTCCAAACGTTCTCTTTTACATGTATGTCATAATGTGTTCACAAAGTAAATTAGTGATTTTAATATATAGTAGTATTTTGGCTTGAATATTTGGAATTTATACTGGTTCTTTTTATAAAAAAAATTAATTCAATAATTCAATTTTGACACCGAGTGACTATTTAGAAAATTGTTAAATAGGAGAATTTTATCTCCAAGTAAATATTTTGTTCTAGCTATATATATATATATATATATATATATATATATATATATTAAATAGGTAAATGACATCTGTCTTCCTCAATTATCATATTCTACTCGTTAATAATTTAACACTACAGCTAATCTTGACTATAGTGACAAAAATTTTGTCACTATAATTAGGTTTGTTGCTAAAGTTCATTTGTTACAAAATTAAAACTGGTTAGGTTGTGGCTGTAGATCCATCACAAAATGATCCTAGTCGCAAACCTTAAATGCTTGTGGCTGGAATTTTTAGTAACAAATTTTTTTGACACTATATATATAATTTTGTTTGACAAAATTTCATCTACAAAACTAAATTTTTTATCTGTCACAGGATTAAACAGTGTCAAAAAACTTTTGGCACTAAAATAGCAACAAATTACATTTAAGGTTTGTGGCTAATGCCCTGTTACGACCGAATGTATGTATAGTCACAATCTAACCGTTTTAATTTTGTCACAAACGAACTTGTCACAAAACCTAACTGTAAAGATACAATTTTTGTGTCTATATATGTAGTCAGATATGTTGTAATGTAGCATCTGGGGGTGTGGCATACCTATAAGAAAATCGATTGAGCCCTTATACTCGCTTACATGAGTTGCAGTTTGAATCTTAATTAATTTTCATCAAAATTTCAGGTGTACTCAACTTTATTAAATATCAGATGGAGTGAATTTGCTGCTCTAAACTCCTATAGGGTTGTAAAGTTGGAGCAGTAATAAAATCATATTTTTTAATAAAATTTTGAGTTGATAATCCCCACTTAGATCCTTTTTTAATTAAAATAAATATGTTGTAATGTAATTGTTTTCTTATTAAACCAATTGAATAATTCAATTTTGGACAAAATGGATTTGAATATTTTTTTACAAAATTAGATGGAAATTAAAGAGAGAATGCATGCAGTGCCTGCATGTGCATGGCCCTTCCTAGTCGGTAGTGAGTCATAATTCATAAGAGGTTGGTCTATTTGTGTTGTTAATATATATATATATATATATATATGTTGGTGCCCGTTGGCCACTTGCTCTCATTAACTTTGAACCTTCCCTCATTACTACTCCACAACAATTATAAAAGGTGCTCCAGACATACTGTATGCATCTCAGTTATATTTAAATATAAATAAAAAATATAACTTTGTCATTTTGTCATATGGACAACCATTGATGACGTGTAACCGATTCGACAATCATTTGCTATTGTACTCTCTCTATGATCTCCAGCGACGCAAAAGTTGACAAATCTTTATTGCAATTTTCATATTTAGCAAATGCATGTTTATTTATTAATTAACCTTTTTTTTTTTTTTTTTGCGGATCCAGAAATTTTGTTTTGTTAGAGAATGTATATATAAACGAGAAGAAAATAAATATTTCATATAATTAATAAAAAGTTAGGCATGATTATCATGTACTGAGGAAACAATTTGCTTATAAATAATGAACATATGTACTGGGCAATTCCTTAAATTAATTTCCAACACTAGTAGTAGAGCCGGGTAAAAGCTTTCTTCCTGCTTTATATTATCATGCGTGTGGTGCATGGTGTCTGCAAATTATTATTATTATTATGTTTTGGGGCTCAATTTGGTCAATTAATTATTAATCACTAGAAATACATGTTTTTTTTTTTTTTTGGATTTTATTTGTGAGATATGGGGTTTCACTCTCCAACGTGGAGGCCTTCAAAATTGACTAGGAATGAATGCGCATGTGAGGAAATTATTCAGTGTCCAGGCCCACTTAAATAATAATAATAATAATAATAATAATTTTTCTTGAAATTAATATTTAAATTAATGGTGCCAAAAATGCTGTGGTGGTTATGGGATTTTGTTCACTGAAAATTGTTAGGTTTATATTTTTTTTTTTTGATGAATAAAAAAGGGCCTCGATGTGGATCTCATCAGTCCAGGATTTTATTAGTTGGTAGAATCTCAGGTTGCAACCTGTAGGAGTAGAAGCTCCACAATAGATCCCTCCAGCGATTCAAAGTGAGACCTGAGGTAATAACGGGCACTAAGACTGAATCTACCATGGCGAGTGTGATGGACGGTCGAACTTCCTTCATTGGCACACCCCAGGTGTTTGTTAGGTTTATATTACTTCAATGAAGAATGGGATAGCGGTTGACCGAATCCATACAAATTATTGGCCTCAAATATTGGGAGGACGTTCAGTGCAAATATGGAAGATCTTAGGGCCTCCTTATAAAATTAGGCAGGCATGGAAGATAGCTGAATATATTAAATCGCTTAATTAATCATATACTTTTTTTGGTGAATTCATTAATCATATACTTTTTATCCTCTATTGTCATTGGACCATACACTAATAAAGAAATCAATAATTGCATACTGTGGAATGTGAAATGCCAAAAATCTCAGTTAGCCGCTGCTGTACTTTTCCACTTTCTAGATCTCCACAATTTGTTTTTTCATTTTTTTTTTATTTTTTTTTGTGTCCAACATGTTGCACGTTAAGTCGCCCTGTGCATTCATTAAACAAAAACTAATAAATTTATTCTTTCTTTAATTTTTTTTAGACAAAAAAATCTCTTCAAAAGATATAATTTATTTATTATTTTTATTGAAATCTGAATTAGCGTCATATTTATAATAATTTTTTCTCTATTTAATATTTTAATTAGTCAAGACTCGGATATAACTCTGTCTGACAAGCAATATGACCATTCAATTAATTTGCTTTTTATGTTACATTGATGAAAAGTGGCCCATATATGAAATTATATATATGGGTTGGTTCAAAACTTTTCATATATTTATATATTTTAATAGTCGATCTTTATTATTTTATTATTATTTTCCGACGTGGGAGATTTGTGATCGTTGCTTTCACTTCACAATTGTGCTGTCCACACTAAAACGATGTGATAATTGATTTAGTTTGAATAAAAAAAGAGGTCCATATCTCAAAATGAAGTTTTCAGTAAGTTTTAAATCCATAATTGTTTATGGTGCCCTCCACGTCCAACAATGAGGGAAAACCAGTGTGGCTTTCTACACTCTGCTGCCATGATTGAGCTTAGAGTCAATGGAAATGTTTACCTCATTTCCTCATTTGTTGACAAATCAGCCCTTGTATTTGATTTTCACACAGTTCCATATTCAGTTTCCAAAAGAAAAAGTAGAATAAAAAAGGAGCAGAAGAACTGTTAGGGTACACCCAAAAAAGAAAGAAAGGAAAAAACCTAAGCAAATTCCCGAATACTACGACAGTCGTACAAAAGTTTTGTCTCAAATATGAGGACCACACAAAACGACACCCTCAGGTAAAGCCAAAAGTATTTCTCTGTCTAGCAAATGTATTTTTCTTATATATTTAATTACTACTTCTTCATTGAAATCTGAGATGACAATGATATTACGTATTACACCATTGCCGACTGACTAAAATACAAATACAAATACAATTATTCATAAAAAAAAAATAATAATAATTAAGAGAATTGATTATTCATAATTAATACAAAGTCGTGATTGTGATTCGATTACGACTCCTATCTTAAAAAAACTCTTTCTATCCACAGAAAATAATAATAATAATAATGATAATATATAAATATATATCTAAAAGAACTCTTAATCACCTGATTTAATAAAGTGGTGATTCGATCGGACACATATCTAAAACGCTCTTACTCACCTAATTTAATAAGTTTTTGCATGTCTAATCACCTTGTGAGTCCGTACTAATGGATGTGAGGAGGGAGAGAGGGTAGGCCCACTGGACCCACGTAGGTGTGTCCGTGTTTGAACAATGAATCCATGCCATTATTACTACATGGGCTTTTTATTTTAATATTTATAAATTAGGTGAATTTTCCATCCACAATCCCAACCAGAAACAAGCAAATGTAGACATGAAGGTTGATTAATTAGGGCACTAATGTATGAAACTACAAAATTAGGTTTTTTTATTTTTATTTTTTGAAGCAGACAAAATTAGGTTTGAATAATGGTAATAATGTGGAACATGCGCATGATATTGTTTCGACGAAAAAAGAAAAAGAAAAGAAAACTAATTGATTAATTGCCAACGCAGCCAATCTTAATTTAGTTTGACGTATACAAATTAATTTTCATGAGATATATATGTGCGTAAATATGAAATTTAATTAAGCTTAAATATAGTTATAACTAAGATAAAAAAAAAATGGTAGTTATAATTAACCATCCTCAGTTACAATTAATAAAACTAGAAATACAAAAAAAAAAATTCAATTTTATATTCAGATTAATGCGTCACCATGTGTTAATGTGTTATTCGCTTTTAATAAATTTTATTTATTTATTTATTTTTATCAATCTGTATGATATCACGTCATAATTGAAAATACAAATAAGAAATATCGATCTTTATACATATAGCATTACTGTCTGTATGCAATGCTGAATAGCTTTAAAATATGAAAAAGCTCTCTCTATATATATGTATATATATTAAGTTTACATTATTATGTAACAATGTTTACTCAGGAGACGAAAAAGGAAAGGAAGATCGATATGCATCACGGATTCAAAGGTGCATTTCATTTTATTTTAAATTGATGTTCATAATTTGAACATTATTGAGAAATCTGAAAGTCCCTATAATCAATCGTAACGTTGATTGGAGTTGGCCGGGCATGTTATTCACTGTCTCGCCACAAGAGGAAATTTGTCCTCTCAAATCACTGTCCCATTTTGACAAATTAGTACTCATCTCCTATTATTGTTTAAAACGTTCAGGTGCGTGTGACCACCAATATTGCGTACCATATTAAATATTAATCCTACTCCCAACGCTGGTTATGCATGTAAGTTTCTCATTAGCCCAACTTTAATCAAGTTGTACCATATGCATCTTTAACTCTTCTTGTCTGAAAACACCGTTCAAACCATATTGAGTGTTCAACCTTCTTTTGGTCTCAGTTAAACACGTAATGATTGTACTACTTCCCTTTGTAAAATTATTCAACGGCATGAAAAAGACTAAAGTTTTTTATTTATTTATTTTTATTGCAGGTAGTACTATTTATCATTGTCGGCATCAATATTAATCAAATATATATATATAATGCACTGCAAATGACTGATTATCATGATTGAGAATAACACCACTGTGGAGAAGTATTAATATAACTAAAAAACTCCTTCTATTGTTGAAAAAAATATATTTATATCTATATTAATAGAAAAATATTAAATATGAGAATTATCAATTGAAAAATTAGTTCCGTTTTAATTTGACACTTAATAAAGATGAATATATTTAAAAAATTATATAGGACATATTAAAATTTAAATTCAACTTTTGTAAACAAATATAAAAATTTTAGATTTTTTTCTGAATAAAAAAAAATTTTAATACGAGAATTATCATTTCATAATATTTAGAGTAGTAAATTTATTTCTCTAATAGTTTATCTTTTTTCTGACGTTTAATAAGAGTGAGTATATCTGGTATTTTAATAAAAATTTATTAATATTCAAATTATATTTTTCGTAAATAAATATAAAAGTTCAATCGGTTTTTTTACCGTTAAACCACATCCTCAGGTATTGAAAATCTTATAGACTTGCGTACTGAAGAAGGTGAAGAAAATACTGAAAGTTTACATTGATAATTAATATATGATCCCATAATACAGATATGACTGGGACATGTTGTACACTTTGCATGTGGAATTGAATATATATATATATATATATATATATATATATGTATATATATAATGTCACTCCACGTTATGATGGTATGGATCTGAGGTATCTGACGGCGACCTCATGTCTCTAGGCTTTCCTTTGCGCTCTGTACATCTGTTCGAGCATAAACCATGACCGTAGGGGACGCATGCACCTTGTTGGCCTCACAATAATGAATTTATTATTACTGTGGAAGGTACACGTGGATCCAGCACACTATGTAGCAACTAGCACATCATCTTTGATAAGTCTTGGCGAGCAAATCAAATCTCAAAGTCACAACCAAGTTGATCTCTTTTCACAACTGCGCACCTTCGAAATCTACAGTATCATCTTCTCTGTTTGAACTTGTACATGAAACCACTTAAATAGTAATAACAGTTTAACTGACCCTAATTCATATGCAAAATGTGATAATTTAGGGCGTGCTTTTGTAATTTCAAAAAATACAAAAGCAATTATGCAAAACTCTTAATATATAGGGGGTGCTATTGCAATTATTCCTGTATATTCATTAGGGGATAACTAAATTGGTCTAAACATAGTAGATACATAGTAGTAAAGTGAAAAAAACCTATCAAACTTCAATTCATGTATCATAGCGGGTGTACTTTAAATGCTTGCACTATATGTAAATCAATACAAACAAAATGCTGGATTACAAGGTCATTGGGTAGATAATGCAATTTATTATTATATTAATAATAAATTGTTATTATTACTTGGATTTTGGCACTAAGTTTTGTCAATTATATATAAAGTTTCGATTACTTCTTAAATTACAAACTTGATACTAATATTCTTAAATTTTAAAAATAATTTTAAATTGTCCCTGATTTATAACTGAAATATATTTTTAGCTGTTTAAATGTATTTTTTTATGTCAAAAGCTATAATAAATAATAATAAGTGAAAAATAATTTAGTTTAAATTATTTATATAAAAAAAATATTTCTAAAATAAAAAAATATTATATTTAAGATAAAAATAAAATATATTTGAGTAGAGATAATTTTATAATTTTTTTTTAAATTTAAAATATTTATAATAATTTTAAAATTTATGAGATAATTTATAATTTTATACCAACGCAAGCAATAAAAAATCCTTAATGCTTTTCACTATGTGTCAAAGTCAATTGAGATTATAAGTTCCACTAACAGAAGGAAAAATGCAAAATGTGAATTGCATAAGAAAATCAAGAAAAAAGTTAGTACACGCTAGCATTTGGATTTAAACTAAGAAAAAATAGCAGTATTTGAGTACTGCTTTGATACAACTACGTACTAGAAAAGAGCCCAACCAATGAGCGCGGGCAAGACACAAAACTACAAACTAGGGGCAATTTTGATATTGACACAACACGCCTCTCTACTTCTATTTACCATGAAATTATTAGGCTTAAAATTAATTAAAGGTAGTTTTTTTGGTAAAATAATTAAAGGTGGTTCAAAGACGGTTCTCATGCACATCACCAGCTGCTTTAGCTACAATTTGTTTGTTTTGTTTTTTCCCTAATTATTATATTTGTGTCCTTATTATAAATACGAGTGATCTCTCTTCTCGCTCTCACCCTTCTTTCTAGTGGCATCTCTGAAACCTCTAGCTCTCTCTCTCATGGCGGCCAACCTGAAAGAAGAATTTTCTTTTAGTAGCTTGCCACTTTTGTTTGATGAGAAGCTTCAGAGTTTTGGATGCAAACTAGAGGAGGTAGAGTCTAGTTTTGTTCATGCCACTACAAGCACCACCTCATTCTTCAAAACCTGTTTCAATGGTTTAAATGCTTTGTCAGGTTCGACTTCTTCTATACCCAATTCTTTTTTTTTTATTATTATCTAGGAAAGAAATCTCCATTATATATAATGACTTTAGTTTTTAAGTGGAATTACTAATTACGTTTATGGGTTATAATTATTTTTTAATTTTTCAGGGGTTGGAATTCTCTCAGTCCCATATGCAGTGGCATCAGGAGGATGGCTAAGCTTGACACTACTTTTGACCATCGCCATTGTAGTCTTCTACACAGGAATTTTGGTTCAAAGATGCATGGAATTCGATTCAGATATCAGAAGCTACCCAGACATAGGAAAGAGAGCGTTTGGAAACAAAGGAAGAACGGTTTTGTCCATTATCATGTTGATGGACTTGTACTTGTGCGCCATAGTGTTCCTTATCCTAGAGGGGGATAACTTATACAACCTGTTTCCAAACAATGGATTACAGATATCAGGGATAGCAGTAGACGGAAAGCAATGCTTTGTTGTAATAGTTGGAATTGTAATTTTGCCTTCGCTTTGGTTGGACAACCTTAGCCTCCTCTCTTATGTCTCTGCCAGTGGGGTTTTAGCCTCTGCTATTATCTTGGTTTCGATTTTGTGGACCGGTGCATTTGAGGGCGTCGGATTTCATCATGAAGGGAAATTACTAAATTTGCCGGGGATCCCAACGGCCGTGAGCTTGTTTGCATTTTGTTACAGTGCTCATCCAGTGATTCCTACACTCTACAATTCAATTGAAAATAAACGTCAATTCTCCAACGTAAGTGCAAGTGCCTGTTTGGTAACGTTTTTTATTTTCGGATTTGTTTCCATTTGGTAAATTTTTTTTTTAAAATTTTTTACAAATATTATTCAGGTCTTGATTGTATGCTTCACTGTATGCACGCTTGGGTACATAGCAATGGCAATTTTTGGGTATTTGATGTTTGGTCCGAGTGTTGAATCACAGATCACATTGAACCTACCAGTTGGGAAACTCAGCGCAAGAATAGCAATCTACACCACACTGGTCACCCCGATTGCCAAATACCCATTGGCTGTGGCACCGATCGTTGAGGCTGCCAGGAAGCATTGTCCGAGCCACGTGAGCAAGAGACTGTTTGGGTTCATGGTTGGCACAGCTTTGTTAGTAAGCACTGTCATAGTGGCCCTGGCTTTGCCTTTCCTAGCAGACCTAATGTCATTGGTTGGTGCATTTTTGGGGATTGCAGCGGCAATTATAGTGCCATGTGTGTGCTACTTGAAGATCTGTAGGGATCAGATTTATAGATGGGAAATGGTGGTCGTTGGCTGTGTTATACTGTTTGGTTTTGTGGTTCTCGTTTTTGGTACTTATACGTCTGTTAAAGAAATGGTAGGAAAATTCTGAATGTAATATTATGCCTTGTCAATAGCTCTGTTTTTTTTTAATTTGTTTATTTGTTTTTTCTTAGTGTAAATTTCATCAATTGGAATAAAATCTCTCACTTTCCAATTTAACATTTTGTATGTTTTTTTTATTCTTTTTATTTTGGTGAATTTTATCACACCCTTTGATGGTGTACCAAAGTTGCTCTTTGCCTCGGTGGAAATTTGTTGGCAACTTTTCGTAGCATTGATCAGGTGAGTTCCCTCAATAGTGTGCCACAGGCGGCTTCTGATGACGACGCATTGTTAATTTGTCATATGCCGCCAGCTGTTGGTATGGAGTGGTGTGTCAGATGGGTGACTAGAAACGCTGTCTGACTCTGACAATTTCAGACAATGAATTAGACAACAAATTTCAGCAGCCTTCCAGTAGGTGTGGACCAATGTTATAATTGTGTAAGAATCTTTTGGATTCCAAAAATTTGACTTCAAAGTAGTAAGCTCGAAGACCTAATTTTAACCTTTGGTTTATCATCTGTTCCCTACAATTATAGAGTGGCATAATTCACATGCTTGTCCTGTCCACTTTTCTACTACCCAATTCCAAATTAACATGTTAATTTATTTATTTTTATTTAAACAATATGTTAAATTTTAATCAGATGCCTGTCAATCGTGTCCACTTTTCTACTACCCAATCCCAAATTAAAAAGCATATAGGGTGTGATTTAGTGGAAAAAATATAGACCGTTCTATTATATTTGTTTATAATAATTATAATTTAAATTTTAATAAATTCTGTTATTATTTTAAATATATTTAGTTTTATTTAAATTATTAGTATAGATTTATTAAGAGACTGAATCAGTTATTTTAAATTTTATAGAATTATAAAATTAAAATAGTAAAAGAAATTTATCCATTAATAAAATTATAAATTAATAAGATCTATATGAAATATTTTATAAAAAAAAAATTCAAATTAAAAATTTTATTTATTTATTTTTATTTAAATATACTTTTAAAGTTTCTGTACTATTTAGAATGATATAATGTATTATCACATATTACATCATTCTTATTGGAGTGCATGTGTTAGGAGCATCAGAAGTTTTTTTCAAGGTGAGTGAGACCCACTATTTAAATAAATAAAAAATATATTTAATTTTATTATTATTTTAGTACTATCTATTCTAATAAATATATTAAATTTTAATATTAATATTTTAATATTGATGATATGTTAGAAATTTAAAATTAAAAACACTATTATAATATTTTCTAGTGATGCTCTTGTATGTATAAGAGTAAACATGAGGACAAAAATAAGAATTAATTACAATCACCATCATTTGTGAAGAATCCAAGGCAAATAATTTTACGGCTTCTACTATTTTATCCCCAAGCGAAAGCATTGAGTAGGTTGCAGAGGGGTAGGCTGGTCCGTGAGAGTTGACTTGTTTGGGCATAATTGTCTCTGTGTTTTTTCGAAATTTCATTTTTACATGTAAATTGAATGTTTGAAACCGTGACAGCTTCAACCAACGATTTGATTAACTGTGATACATATGGAAAATATGACAATTTAAACATGAAATTAAAAATAATAATAATAATAATAATAATTGTTGTGTTTGAAAAGTGCCACATTAGGTGAGGCAAAAAAGAAAATGTAAGGGGTAATTTTTGTGAAGGCACAGAGGCAGTTTGTTGAAAAGCAAAAATCAATCACAATCTTCATTATTAATGCCATTAATGTTTTACTCTCCATGATTGCAATTGAATATGGTTTGGGACATGATGGGGTAATATTTTATGTAGTGAAAATTACACTGATACCTCATATATTCTGTGAGTTTTGCAATATTGTGTGTGTATTTTTTTAATAAAAAAAAACTATAAAATGTACATTTACAATTTTGGTTATGTCACTCCTTTAGTACACAAGTTTTTAAAATTTTTACATGTAAATTCAATGCATGAAACTGTTAATAATAATAATAATAGTAATTTAATTTACTGTTATTTATATGAAAATATAACCGTTTACATTTCAAAAAACTGTGTTAGAACATAAAGGGGGTGAATGTTAATACAAAATAAAATGAAAAAGAGTAAATTTCTATAATATTGAAAATACAAAAACACTAAAAAACGCGCAAAACAAAGAGTGGACTCGTGTAATTATCTGTCACAATTAATTTACTTTTTTGAAATGAGTAAATGATTACACGGTTTTACCCATAAAGTTAAAATATCTAAGTTCAAGAAGTGCAATAGTTGCCTCGTCAGCTAGGTGACCGCTTTTAATGTGTTTGCTGGAAAAAAAGAAAACAACAAAGTGACAAAAAAATAATAATAATAACATTAGTGTTGGAAAAGTAACATATGATAACTGCTCTAATATTAATTATATATAACGAGTGATAATATAGATATAATTAATAAATTTATATAAAATTTAATAAAAATAAATTTAAAAATTAATAAATAATATAAATTTATTTATTTTTATGTGATTAAATATTTTTATATATAATTATATATATGTGTGTGATTTTTTTGGACAAAATATATGTGTGTGATTTGCAAAGCGAAAACAGCTAATATTGGCGGGCCCCAACAACCCCCAAACAGTGTCTTTTTCAAAAGCAGCTTTCACTCAGAGTCTCACAGACGCATGGGTAATTTCAGCTTTTTATGGGTTCAGCTGTGGGCTTTATAATCCACGTCATATATTTTTGTTGCTTATATAGAATCCACATCACGTGTATTTATTGATTATTTATTGAGCTTGCTAAATTTTTTTTGTTATATATATTTTTAATTAATAAATAATTATATATAATTTTTAATCAATGAATACTGATAAACTTATTATACATAATAAATAAGAACATAACTAGAAGATTGTATTACAATATAAAGTATATTGAACAATTTTACTTTTAATCTTATGCCATCAGAAAAATGACAATAATTGAACATATATATTTTGAGCTAAATCATTGAAAAAGGCAAAAGAAAAAGAAAAAAGCAAACAATTAAATGAGTGTTCCGGCATGGAGATGAAGCTAAAGCGTCACTTTCTAATATTACTTAGGCCCACCTTACGTAAAACCTCTTGCATATTGTAGCAGCCTCTCAATTTCCTATATGGCTAGCAGACCTTACCTAAAACCTCTTGCATATTGTAGCAGCCTCTCAATTTCCTATATGGCTAGCAGACCATGCTTATTAAAAGAAGATATGCCGATTGATATTTTATTTTTTTATTTTATTAGATTATTAATTGCAATCTGTGTAGGGTTTCAAAAATAAAAGCTTCCGCCCTTATTTGATAGAAGGTATTAATAGAGGGGTTAAAAGAGGGGAGGAAGTGATGGAGGAATTTAAGAAATGGTGATTGTTTGGTAGGAGGGATTGATGGAGGGTGGATTTGAAGAAGGATAACAAATCCATCAAAAACACTCCTTTCAATATTAGAAAGATGGAAGGAGGGAGGATTTTTATAACTAACTAATAAATTTTTAATTACATTCTAATCTTTTATATTTTTTTTTCTTCACATCATATTAAACAACATAAAAGGATTTATATAATTTACTCACTCCTTCAACCCCTCCCTCTCCTCACCCCACTCCATCATTCTCTCTCCCTCACTCCTTCAACCTCTCCATCATTCTCCCCTCCTTCATACCAAACAGAGCCTCAAAATTGATTCATGGGCTCTCAGGATCATCAATTGGTTTTTACATACTAATGCTCAGACTACTATATTAATTATAAAAAAAAAAGAAAAAAAATGCCCACATATTTAATATTGATTTCTTGAAAATTTCTTATGTGAAAGTTGGAAATAAATTAAGCAATTTTTGAAACCATATATCTTATTTGTTTAATTTCTCAAAAAAAAAAAAAAGGAAAAAGAAAGGGTCTTAAACAACATGAATTCTAAATTAATCTGTAAAAAAGGAAGAAGGAAAACAGCCCATCCATATATATGTGTGTGTGTTGGTGTTTGATAGATGAAAAGCTCTTAATTTGTTTGGTACAAACTTGATTAATTTAAAGGTTCTAATCTGTCTTGTCATTATCATTATTTTTATTTATCAACTTCCTCATTAGCTCATCAAATAGGTCACCCTCCCTCCATCTTTATATAAAGAAATTTCCACTGCCTTCTATAAATATACAGTAACCAACTCCTTGCATGACCAATATTATTATGAGAACAGCAAGTGAAGTTCAGTTTTGTAGCTGGTTGTATGATTGATATCTATTTATTCTCAGATACCAACTTTTTCATAAATAATACTCAACTTTTCATTGAATTATATATAAATTAAAATATTATTAGTTTTTGTTATAAAAAAAATTAATAATGTGAGAGAACTCAGATGGAAAATGAGCTGAACAATACTAATTCATCAGTCTTATTAAGCCTTTTTTTTTTTTTGTTGGGGGCGGCGGTGGGGGACCTTTCATTCCTAAAAAATAGTTTTATAAAAACAACAAAAATGTAGGATGTAGACGCTTTGATGAGGATTATATGATTGTTATTTTTTTCTTCAATATTTACAAATCTTCAACTAATTGAACGCTAATTAATAAAACTAGTTGGTCTACCAGGAAAAGACCTATCGCTTTCTTCTTATTATTTTTTCCCCACTTAAATTGATTTTATGCTACTCGCTAGAATATCTGTCACCGAGTGACTTTGGACTGGGCTTCTAACATGGCTGCTGCAGCTGATTGGCCGCAGGCTCTTTGGGATGTGGATACCCAACAAGTGGTGGATGCGGTCCCAGGGATGTTTGAACCTCCTCTCTTTTGGGTGTTTGCATGCAAGTTTTATTTATAATTTTTTTATAAAAAATACATGTTTAATTCTTAAGAAACGACTACATATTTATATATGGTCTCAAGATTATCTTTTTTTTTTTGGAGTAAATGACACTTTGTTTTGATCCTAAATTATCATACATTTTGCACTTGTATTTTTTTTCAGAAAAAAAAATGATATGTATTCAACAAGTGTTTTCCTTTTTTAAAAATGAGTTCAGTAATTCAATTTTTTCTAAATAAATTGAATTATTTTGTTTTAACACAAAATTAGATAGATATGAATGTGGGGAGGAGAATGTCAGCAATGGATGATGCATGAGCATGATCCTAGTCAGGACAGTGACAGTTGATAAAGATGGGTCTATTTGTTTGTCGCTGTTATGTTGGCGGCTTATTTCTTTATCGTGTATTTGCTACGCAACAAATATGCTGCAAAATAGGCATTTATTGACCACTCCCGTAGTTTTGTATGTCAATCACATTTAAATATATATATATATATATATATATGTATATATATTTAGAAAAGACAACTTCTATATTTTATCATATCGACAATCATTGAATGCAGACTGTGTCTACCCCATATTCATCTCCAGCTACGCAAAAGTTGAAAAATCTTTCTACTTATTTTATTATTTGCTCGCTAAGCGAATGCATGTTTCTTTATTAATCTGACTTTCTTTTTTTTTATTCATGAAAAAAAACCTTTAATTTTCTTTTTCTTTTTTTTTGAATAAAAAGAAATTAATTCAACCTCAAGCTTCAATTCCAGATTTTCAAGAGAATGTAATTGGATAGGATTTATGAACCAATTTGCACGAACTTAACCAAACAGAGACGATGAAATGTTGAATTTCTTCTCATCTAAGCTGCACAATGAACAAACAGAGATTAGACAGCCAAATCGTGGAGGACAGTGACTACCGGTTTGACTCTTCGATGCTTTAAGTTAGAATTTATTCGTGAAAAGAGAGTAGAATTTTAAAAGAAAAATATAAGAAAGAAGAAATTACTGAAAAAATTAGCTAGAGAGAGAAGGCCCTCTTTCGTTTTCTCACTGCCTCCAAATCATTCGGATTTTCCTCCTTCAACCTCACCACACGGCATGATCAATGATGTACTTCTTTTTCTCTCCTTGCAGTTAGTTATCAATAATCATTGTAAGTAATATATATATATAGTGAAGTATATATCTCATTTCAATGGGGAAAAATCAGCGGGTGGCTCCCTGAACAGCAAAGACTAAGGTGTTTCCCTGGTGAAATTAAGATAATCATCATATCATTTAATCATAAACCAATTCATTTCATAAATAATTTTAGTGTAGGGGAATTTATCCCCAACATATGTAATCATAATTAAAGAAAAGTTAGGCGCGTGGACCCCCATCTCATGATTTGTTAGAGCAAGTGATTATCATGATTTTATGGTCATAGACTCACCGGATGCAATTTTCTTATAATTAAATAATTAACAGTAGGCAATTATACTTCAATTAAAATAGAGCCGAGTAAAAGTTTGCTTCCTGCTTTATTGATATATATATATATACGTGTTAATACAATTAGATATATTAGATAATTTAGATTTTCATATTACTAGTTGTTAATTATAATACAATATTATTTTTCTCTCTTGTTTAGTTTTAATTTTAATCTTGGTGGCGAATGATTTAAAACTTAAAAAATAATTTTTGTTGAAAAACAATTAACCACGCAAATTAAGCATGTTTCTGTTTTATTTGTCAATGTGTCTGGAGCATGGTGTCCAGCTAGCTGCCACATTAATTAATTCATATATATATCAGATTAATTTTGACTAGGATCTACCTAAGCTAGATATATATGACAAAAATCAATGTCAATCTCCCCCACAAAACGACAATATCATGATCATCATCCCCAGTTGCATGATTTCAATTTATTTTAAATTTATGTTGTTCCTAATTTAAAATTATTCACTGTTTTAACTGAGGGAAAAAAAAAATATTTATCAAAGGGTATTACTATCATTCTCCGCTAAATTTTTTTTTTAAAAAAATATAATATTTCATGTCATGCAAAAGGCTAAAGTTTTTTATTTATTTATTTTTTTGCAGGTTTATACTATTTTTCATGGCCATTATCAATATTAATCATATATATTATATAGTACATAAGGAAATAATGCACTGCAAATTACTGATGATCTGGATCGAGAATAACAGTACTACCGAGAATTATTAATTTAATTAATAAACTCGTTTTTTTATTGGAATAATTATGATATATATATATATATGTATGACGAACGTGTAGCACAGTACTTTGCATGTGGAATTAATATTTATCCTACAAGATCTGGAAATTAATTGACAATTCCCACCATTGTCCATTAATTTTGATCATTCAGGTCCACCAATACACTGCGCAGTAATGGAATTGAATCAATGCATATACATACATACATACATACACATATATATATATATATATATATGTGCATGTATAAAATATGTCACTCCGCGTTATGATGATATGGATGTCAGATTAATTTTTTTGGTAAATTAGAAAGATTATAATTATAAGGTCCCCGATCTAAAAAAATTTCAAAATGAAACAGATCGACTACATTCTTTCTGTCTTTTTTTTCCTTTTATGTTTAACACGTGTAATTTTTATTTTAATATATATTAATTTATAAAAATTATTATTTTTAATACATCTTATACATTAATTTTTAAGTGGAATTAATCATGACCTGTTAAATAAAGAATGAAAATAATATATGATTATACCAAAAAAAAAAAAAAAGAAAATAATATATGCTGATATGACGACGCATTGTACATCTTGTCCGAGGATAAACCATGAATTCCCTTGTCATACGTTAGTTTATTATTATTATATATTTTCTTGTAGAGGTGACGGCACACGTGGATCCAGCACGCTATAGATAGCTACTGGTACATCAACTTTATCACCTTCTTTGTCTGAGCTTATATATATATATATATATGTATGTATGTATATATATATATATGTATGTATGTATATATGAAAGTGAAACTACGTAATGTGAATAATACTGGACCGTAATTCATATGAAAACATGACAATTTAGACTTAGTGGCCGTGTAATATTCGTTTTCAATTTTGGTATTTTAAGTTTCCTTCTTTAAATTTGTGCGTAATTCAAATATATAAGTTAATGTACGGTAGAGTTGGTTTTATATATATATTCTCATTTTATATAAATGTGAAGGAATTAAAGGGAAAAAAAAATAGATATACCGAAATAAAAATAATTTGGAATTGTTTTGAATTGTTGATTCATTTTTCCATTTTAAATCCAACTAACAATTACATTGCATTAATATTAACCAAAAAAAAAATAACGTTATTAGTTGGGCTCTTTGATGTGAATTTTCTAAGAAATAGCTTATAAAATAGGATAATATTGAAACTAATATTATAATTTCATGAAAGGGGGTGCTTTTGTAATTTTCTTTAAAAAAATACAAAAGCAGTTATGCAAAACTATATGAGAGTAATTAGACTATGATATTAATGCCAATTTAGAAGTGGACTCATCTATAAGTATATAATTAAGCCAATTCAGTGAGCATTAAGTAGTTTCAAAACTCCTCTCGTTCTGTCTTAAGTAGTAGTTGTTATATGTAGGTCTGTTAAGCAATAGACAAAAATTGCATAATAAACACTCCTGGTCACGTGTAGACAAGCAAATGAAAAATAAAAATAAGTTGAACATTAAACGTCAAGACCTTATCAGAGTAATTAGACTATGATATTGACATGTATTTAGAAGTGGGCTATCATCTATGAGTATTAAGACAATTCAATTCAGTAGTTTTAAGTCTCTTCTCACATGTACGTAAGCAGGCACCACCTATAATAATAGAGGATCTAAATTGGACTAAAAAACACAGTAGATATTTTATATAGTTGATAGAATTTAATATTTATAGTATACAATATATATAAAACATTAATTCTTGGATTCTATACTTTAAATGCTTTTTTGCTGAAGGATGATGGGTGTTACTTTAAATGTGGACAATATCACCCCAAAATAAATCAATATAAAAAAATAATTCTAGATTAATACAAGGCGGTGGTTGAGGAAAAAATTCTAATACATTCGGACTACTGGCCCATTTAGAAGTCCTTTAATATCCACTCAAGCAAAAACTCATACCCAGAAAAAAAAAAAATATATATATATATATATATATATATATATATATATATATATATCCATTCGGACCATCCCTTTAATTTCTCAAAATAAATAAAATTCATTTGAAAAAAAAAATCCGTTAATTTTTATTTATTATAACAGGAGAGAGGGCTGGATAGAAGTCGAAGAGAGTGGTTAGGGAGACAAAAGAGAAAAGGGATTAAAGAAGTAACCAAATGTGGATTAAATAATCTATAAGTAGGAGTGAGCTCACCCTTCTTGCTCTCACCTTTCTTCTTTCTAGTTTCATCTCTGAAACCTCTCTCTCTCTTTCATGGAGGCCAACCTGAAAGATGAATTATGTTTGAGTAGGTTGCCACTTTTGGTTGATGATAAGCTTCAGGTTTTAGAATGTAAAGTAGACGAAGTAGATAAGTCAACTAATACTCATGCCACTACAACCACCTCCTCATTCTTCAAAACCTGTTTCAATGGTTTAAATGCTATGTCAGGTTCTACTTCTATATACATATATACCCAATTCTTAATTAAGTTTCATTTTGATTTTGGTATCTAATTAAGAAATAATCCCACTATATAAATTGAAGTTTAATTGTTTTAATAATTTGATGACCTTATTAAGAAAGTTATGAACCAAAAATGGTAATCATCAGATTTGTTTCATTTAATTGATATTGTTAATGAAAGTTATATGCATAGTTTCCTAGTTCTTTAAATTAAGCTTTTTGATTCTTTAAGCTTTTCCTAGTCTATTTTTGCTTTGAGTGTGTGAAATATTCTTATTTTCTCCAAGAATAATTTAAAAGGCCATACTAATTATTATTTTCTTCTTTCAGTTTATGTTTTTGGGTCTAAAATTTTTCAGGGGTTGGAATACTATCAGTCCCATATGCAGTGGCATCAGGAGGATGGTTAAGCTTGACACTACTTTTCACCATCGCCATTGTAGTCTTCTACACGGGGACTTTGGTTCAAAGATGCATGGAATTCGATTCAGATATTAGAAGCTACCCTGACATAGGAAAGAGAGCGTTTGGGAATAAAGGAAGAATAGTGCTGTCCATTATCATGTTGATGGACTTGTACTCGTGCGCAGTAGTGTTCCTTATCCTTGAGGGGGATAACTTATACAACCTGTTTCCAAACAAAGGATTACATATAACAGGGATAGCAATGGACGGAAAGCAATGCCTTGTTATAATAGTTGGACTTGTAATTTTGCCTTCCCTTTGGTTGGGCAACCTTAGCCTACTCTCTTATGTCTCTGCTAGTGGAGTTTTAGCCTCTGCTATCATCTTGGTTTCAATTTTGTGGACGGGTGCTTTTGAGGGCGTTGGCTTTCATCAAAAGGGGAAATTACTAAATTGGTCCGGAATCCCAACAACTGTTAGCTTGTTTGCATTTTGTTACGGTGCTCATCCAGTGATTCCAACACTATACAATTCCATCGAAAACAAACATCAATTCACCAACGTAAGTGCTCGAATGGCAACGTGTATGGTTTTTGGGTTTTTTTTAACCCTTTTGTTAGTACCCGTATAGTAACGCTTATATGTTTTTGTTACAAATACATTATGCAGGTCTTGATTCTGTGCTTCACTGTATGCACACTTGGGTACATAACAATGGCAATTTTTGGGTACTTAATGTTTGGTTCTAGTGTCGAGTCACAGATCACATTGAACCTACCAGTTGGGAAACTCAGTTCAAGAATAGCAATTTACACCACTCTGGTTGCTCCAATTGCCAAATACCCAATGGCTGTAACACCAATTGTTGATGCTGCCATGAATTATTGTCCGAGCCACGTCAGCAAGAGGCTGTTTGGCATCCTAGTCAGCACAGCGTTGCTAATCGGCAGTATCACAGTGGCCTTGGTTTTGCCTTTCTTAGCAGACCTAATGTCATTGGTTGGTGCATTTTTGGGGATCGCAGCTTCAATTATTGTGCCGTGTGTATGCTACTTGAAGATCTGTGGTGATCAGATCTATAGATGTGAAATGGTGGCTGTGGGTTGTGTAATATTGTTTGGTTTTGTGGTTCTTGTTTTTGGTACTTACACATCTATTACAGAAGTGGTAGGAGAATTCTAAATGTATTATGTCTTGTCAATTGCTCTATCTTCTTTATTAATTTGTTTTTATAGTGTAAATTTGCATCAATTGGAATAAGATCTCTTTTTTTAAATGTAATCTTTTATGTTTTATCCCATGTTTACATGATAATGCCACTTGATAAGACAGTACTAGTTGCCCCGTTTCTTATATATATATATATATATTGCAGCTACTGCATCACTATTAGCTGAAGATTATATATAATAAATTAATAAAAAATTGAGACATCCACGGTGTATAACCGTTAATAACATTGCCACGCTGGAAGAGTATTTATGTAGGCGGGTTTTGATGACGAAGCAATCGCTGTGATCCTTAAATTGTCATATCCCGCCAGCTGTAGCCCATGAAGCAGATTGTCGGATGGCTGCCCGAAACACTGACAGACTGCTGCATGATTTTAGTCGGGCAGTAGATTTGAGGGACTTGAAGTAGTTTTGGACCCTAGTTTTAATAATTGTGTCGGGTCCTATTGGATTCAAATCTGAAAGAAAGTTGAAAGTAAGTGACTCCAAAGCTTGAATCAACCGGTTACTTTATATATTTTACCAAAAAAAACCGGTTACTTTATATATTGTGGAGTCCTTTTTTTTGATAATGATATATTGTGGAGTCCTTGTTCATGTAATATGGTATAAAAATTATGACAAACATAAGAATCAATCACAATCACCAATATTACGTGAGAAGCCAGATGCCACTAGTTTTGCTGCTTTTACACTTTTACCCTGACACTCTGCTTATTAACTAAAAAACAGTTTTACACACACATACATATATATATATATATATATATATATATATATCATACCCGAATATGTTTCGGGATATTTGCAAAATTATCTTTGTATTTTTAAAAAAAATTACATTTTTTTACATGTAAATTATCAAACAGTGAAAACATCAGTAGCGATTTGATTTGTTGTAATTCATATGAAAAATATGTAACAGTGATCGTTGTAAGTTAGTTAGGCATCTCACTTTAAAAACCTCAACGACGAAAATTGGGAATTAAGGAAATAAAAGAGTAAGCCTTCAATTATTTAATCAAATATGGCATTATTAGGTTTTTCCACTTTGATTAATCATATTATGAACCAAATTATTGAGAAAAAAAGAAAAGACCAACTTATTGAATATTCCAGCACAGATGAATTTAAAGCACCACTTTCTGGTCATATTACATCGGGCCTCCTTACCTAGAACCCCTTGCAGTTGTTAAAAGCATATAGCAGATTGAATTGCCCTCTGTTTTTCTATAGCTAAGCTGACCATGCTTCTTAAAAGTAAATATGTTAATCTATATTTAGTACACATTATTTAGTTTATTTGATTATTAATTGCTGTCTGTGTAGGGTTTCATAAATAGAAGCTTTAAACTTGATCAATGGGATCTCATAATCAATTGGTCCCTTTGGCTCATACAAGAAATCACATACTAATGCTTTCCACTTGGAACTTTTGTTGAAAAAATGACTAAAATCTATTCAACTTTGACAACTCAAGCAACTATCAACTTCAAACAGTCAACAATAACAACTCCAATAAAGTTCAAATTATCTTCTTAATTCGGTGCAGTATAATTTGAATTTGTAAAACTTGAATTCACATTATGTAAATGCTTATATAAGGGCATGAGATCTCTATATAATTGTAAGGTGAGCAAAAGAAGTTAGAGTCTTATTTGTAAACTCTCTGTAAACTTCTCTCTGAATACAATGACTGTCTCCCGTGAACGTAGATAAATTGCCGAACCATATAAATTTTATATATATTTTTTTATTATTTATGCTTTGTCTTTTAATTTTGGGCAGTTAGAACAACAATTTTTATAGTTACTTATGCTTTCCATAACATCCTTCAAAGGAAATTAATGTTCATGATTCAAAACCAGTACATTGTAACATGCCAAAAGAAATCATTCAAAACAAAGCACCTTAAGGTGCTGACTCATACACTACAAGAATTTGAATCTTTCTCACATGCATAATTAAAGACATTCCATGTGAACATTGATTTACAAAGCCAAACATAAAACCTTCATCAGAAAAAACTAAAACTAACCTCATTTGAAGTTTAATTTGGAACCCATTAATTAGGAAAAAACTCAAGAATTTTTGTTTTTTATGTCTTTGTTTAAAAGCAAGTTGTAGAAGAAAGAATAAAGAATATGTAAATGATAAGAAAACATATGCTGTAGCTACTAGCTTTTACTTTCCAATGATGTACTGTAAGAATTCCCTTTTCTCCTTCATCCATAAGTCCAAGATATGAGTAATTATCAAGACCATTTTCTTAACACAAGAAATAAAATTACAGGAAAGAACTTTTGGGTCTTATGGCAGTTGCAACAATGTAAAAAATGTAGGCCAATCATAGTATAGATAATTACGTAGGTCCTGATCGAAGAGATTAGGGGTGTGCAGGTTAACTATGTAACCGTGGAAACCGATCATCAATCTGCGTGGAACCGATGTTTTTTATGATTGCTTGTCAATTGGTCGGTTAAATGAAAACTTAATTGGTTTTGATAATAAATTTTCATTAATAATCAAAACTAGCCAAGTAATAAATTTAATATATTTTTATTTATACTTTTTAAAATTTTATAATTTATATAAATAATAAAATATTAAATTTTAATAAAATAAATAAAGTTTAAATTTAAATAAAACTTACAGACAGTGTTTTAATTGTGTAAAGCTCGATCCTCCTCTTTGTCTCACGCTCTCACCCTTTTCTTTGCATCTTGATCGAGTATCGCCGTCACCGTCACCCATCATCATAGTCTACTGTCCCCATCATTTATTTTGCAATCGCCAGCCTCTCCATTATCATCTGTTGCAGACTCTCTGTCACTCTTATTCTCACTGTTACTCTCACCCACTCACCCTCTTTTAAGATTAGCTACTCTAATGTCTTTTTTTCCTTTTTATTTATGTAAATTTAATTAATTAATGAAATTTTCTATAAATTTAGTTAATTTATTAAATTGGGCTAATTTTAGATTTTTTTTCCGTGAAAAAATAATTTGATTCAGTTATTCTGTACTGGAAAATGTCATTTTTTATACAATTAAAGTATTACATAATTACTTTATCGAAGCATATACATATATATATATATACACTTCAACACATTGAAATTATATATACTGTAGATTAGATTGACATGTAAGAAATTGAACTTCAAAGTCTTTATCAATTCACAGCTTCACGCACGCAAATGCCCATTTTTAGTTAGTTTTTATTGAGAAAGACAACATCATTTCGATTATGTGGCCAAATGACATCCATGAAACATAGGTTCAATAATATCTTTTTTAACCTCAACCTGTATAGAGTGAAAGGTTATGACAAGAGTTAGCGATAGCTTTTAGAGAAGAAACACACACAGTGATAGCCTTGGGACTTCAATTTTGAAATTTAACACCTTCATATATTATTTGAAAAAAAAAAAAACCAATTTGCTACAAATTTAGAACCTCCATCCTCTCCCCAATAATCTTACACCTCATCAAACTCCCAATTGAATTGACCAACATTTTAGCATCTTCCCACCTATTCCCATCAGCCAACTTCTTATACAAGTAGCTCTCAAATGTCATTCGCTGCACGTATTCATCCCCACACAACTCAACTAGAGCCTCCCGCGCTGAATTACTACCATAAAATACGTTTTGCAGCAAATCCAAAAACCGAAACATGTTCACATACATCGCATCCCACTCCTTCAAGTACTCCCTCCTCAGATCACGCTCGCCTATCATCCTGTCCCCTCCATCAGACGCTCTTACTATCGCTTCGCCGCACATCCTCCCTGATTTCGCGGCAAAATAAATCCCTTCCCCAGAACATTTGGTAACGTAACCAGCAGCATCACCAACGAGCGCCACGCGTCCTCGAACCCGTAAGGGACGCGGGTGCTCGGGTATCGGATGGGCCTCCACCTTGATCACTTTTCCACCGTCGATCTTAGACTTGACCCTCTCTCTGATCCCCCTTTGGTATTCTTTAATTTCTCTCTTGGAACGCACCGTACCTGTACCGACTGCCACGTGGTCGCACTTGGGGAAAACCCAGGCGTAAAAATCGGGCGACACGTCGTTTCCCAGGTACATCTCAGCTAGATTCTCGTAGTATTCCATTTTCTCGTCCGGCAATCTGATCCTCTCTTGAAAAGCGATAGCGCAGTTGTAACTCCCGGCTCCGATCGACTTAGCGACTCGGCTGTTCGCGCCGTCCGCGCCGACCACGACGTCCACGGCTAGTTCGCGCCGCGAGTTGTTGGATACGTAGTGCACGACGTACGGCGCGCCAGGAGAGGTGGGGACCTTGAGATCGGTGACGAGGCCGGAGACGACGTCGGCGCCATACGATTGAGCTCGTGATCGGAGGAAGGAGTCGAGGACTTCGCGGCGGAGCATGGCGATGAACTCGTTGGGACGGAGGGTCTTGCCGAAATCGACGGCGAGGTTCGAGGGAGAAAAGATCTTCATGCGGATGACGTGGCGGTCGATGAGGTGATGAGGTATTTGGAACTCGTCGAGCATGCAGAGTGGGATGGCTCCGCCGCAGGGCTTGGCATGGGAAGGGCTTCGCTCGAACAGGAAGGTCTCGACGCCGCCGGAAGCTAGGGCTTCGGCGGCAGAGGATCCCGCCGGACCACCGCCGATCACGGCGGCGCGGAGCTTCCGACCATGGAGTGGTGGGTTGGGTGAATACGAAGCTACGATGGTTTTGGTGGGGAGAGGAAGTGAGAAGAGGGCAAGGGCCGCCATTGCCAAGGTTTGGGGAGCTTAGGCTAGGTTTAAGGGGAGCTTAAAGTTGGGATTAAATGTGTTGCCAACTAATGAGATCAAAACATGTGTACCATTTTCTCATATTTAAACTATTTCCTTTGGGTTCTGGCTTTTAAAATCCACTCCGCTGCATTTGTATCTCTGGGCATTAGTTGGGTTAATTTCTCCCAATTTAATTGCTGAAATAAACACACCTGCCTATGCAAACGATCATATTTTGGGTTCGAATCTTCTACTCTTTTTTTTAAAAAAGGAGGTCAAGTTTATCATTAAATTTCTTTCTAGTTATAGTAAATTTGTGATCAATATTCTTAATGTCTTGCACGTATCTCCATGAAGATTTCAGACACAAAATACTTCACTTCGATATCATGCCTGAAAACATTCTATTGGACCAAGATTTTAATGGGAAAGTTTCTGACTTTGGCTGGTCTAAGGTAATTGATCGCGACCAGAGTCAAGTTGTGACAACCATGAGAGGCAAGCCGGGCTATTTGGCTCCAGAGTGGTTAAGCTCGATAATTACAGAGAGAAAGTAGATGTGTATAGCTTTGGAATTGTGATGATGGAAATGTTGTGTGGTCGCAGAAACACTGATCGCTCTCAACCTGAAGAAGCAATGCATTTACTCCGTCTGTTTAAGAAAAAAATACGAGTTGAACCAAATTTCGGGCCTGATTGATAAATGTTGTGAGGATCGATATGCAAGCAAATGAAGCACAAGTTGTAAAAATGATGAAGGTGCCGCATGGTGTTTGCAAAGTGATTTTGCAAATAGGCCTTCCATGTCAATGGTTGTTAAGGTCTTTGACGGGGCTAGTGATATTGAATATAAACTGGGTCTGGACTACAACTTCTCCAATGCACCATTACCAGACAGAGAAGCCAACTTTTTGAGTGTCAATGCTTCTTTAGTGTTGCCACCACTTCTATCAGCAGCTAGGTAATTATTTCTTTACTATTTCACTTTGCAGTGCCGGATATACTGCTTAAAATTTGAAGTCTTGGTCACTTTTATATATATATTGCACTTCTGTGTATGTAGTTTTATTATACAGGGTAAGTTTGGTTTGAGATTCACAAAGAAAGATGGTTAAGAATGAAAGATGTTAGGGATTTCAAATTTTATTCCAAATGATATGACAAAGTTTCATGTCAAAAAAAAACCGAAAATTTTACAAGTCAGCTTAATTAAAAGAAATGACTGAGAAATTGGATTTGTGTGGCTTACAATTTCAGTTTGTAATAAAATGTATTGGTATATTATTTGGATTTAGTAATTTACAGGGATATATGTGCTTAGTACAATTTTCTCCTCTTCCAATCAATAAAAGCAACTTGCAATAATCAACTGAATATTTATTAGTTCCACTTAAGGACCACATAATTGGATAATTAACTTGATTTCCATTATAAATTATCGTTTGCATATTGAACGCGTGGAATGGTCATATATATATATATATATATATATATATATATATTATCATTTAGTTAACGTATTTGACAATTTGAGATGTAGACGTTGCCGTGAATGTGGCATGGCCGATTTGGGCCAATGTTCACTTACTTTATTTAGTACCATATAGTCTATTGCCTTGCATTATATAATATATATATATATATATATATTTCATTTCACAAAAAGTGGTCAAAGTCACATTACCAAAATAATATATGAAAGCGCACACCTAATGTACATATATGGGACTATTAATTTACCATATATATATATATATATATATATATATATATGGGACTATTACCTTGTTCTAGTGTGTTTTATGTTGAACCAAAACAGCGTTCTTCACTTCCTATGCTTTAAAACTGCGTAAACAAAAGCGACCATATTTGGCTAGCAACTACAGCTGGTTGGCAAAATTGTTAGGGCAATTAAAACCCCTATATATAAGTAACTCTGATCAATGCTTAGGCTCATGGTTGTTAATGGGTGGCTTGCGCCGACCCATTCCCTTGTAATCTTTATGCATCAGATTTACTATCTCTTTCGCTGCCTCCATAAGACTTCTTGTTTCATCTTTCTCACTAATTTCTTCATCAACTTTGTTGTAACTACTCTCTATGTTTGGCTCTGCCTTGGAAGAATAATCTTCAATATGAGTGTACATCTTGGTCTTGGTGTTTTTAGGAATTCCAAAGCTTTCAGTTTTCAATGTCTGGATTGGCTGCTCCAACATAGTGCTAGTGTCCTGTGAGTATAAAATGTGTAATTCATGCGTGTAATTCTTCAAACTGGCTAGAGTAGGATTGCCATGACCATATAAACTGTATAAGCTAGGGACTACATATAATACATATACGCATATAAGCTTGTGTGTTGTAAGAAATATACGTATAGATGAGTAGAAGTGTGTGTGTTATGTGAGAGAGAGACAGAGACCTGATCAGCATTCGACATTGCTGGAGATGTTCCAAGAGTTTCAGTTGAAGCTTTGCTATGATCCTTTCCTGCAAACCATACCAAAAAAATGTATCTTTAAAAGTGAACCATCTTATGTAACGTTTTCGTACTCTCACCACCATCATCTGAAAATCAAGCTTCAAAACTATATATTAAATCAATGTAAACTCATGCAAAGCTGTATAATAAACTATATCTGGCTCCTTAAGCAATATTATAATATCAATAAAAGCAAGAAAATATATTCATATATATAAATCGTTCAAATACATAGAAAGTACATGCCATATTAATTACATATTTTTTTAGGACTAGCTAGGCTAAGAACTACTTATAACTAGGCACACAAATATTGGATATTTGAAGAGTAGTTTATACATAAATGCTTTTCACTCAGTTATGTTTAGGAGGGTGGCGTTTAGGACCATGATAATCAGCACTAAAGGCTACAAAACGACTGGCTATTACTAGTTTTGTAGGAGGAGTAGTACTAATATTACTTTTATCATCATCTCCAAGTTTACATTTCATCACACTTAAATCTCCCTTCCCTTCAAAACCATCATCACCATTAGTTGCACCTGAAATCTTAGATGAGGTAGTAGCAGTTCCTCCTTCAATGAAATATTCTTTTCTCAAGTAGTCTTCTTGGTTCCTCATCGTTTTCCTTCCTCCAAATCCTTCTATCTTTTTGCTCACACTAGTTGTAATTCCATCAACAATTTCCTGTATGTTTAAAAAACCGTATACAAAATTTTCAGGACCATATAAATGATGCTAATCACTGTATATATACAAAACAATCATCGAATCACAAATTAAGCTTACCTTCTGTTCTGAGGCTACATCTTTTCCGGTCACCGCAACAACTGACAAATGATTAAGGGTACGATTAAAAATCATGTAAATCTGGTTCATTTTCAATTGAAAAAAAAAAAAGAAGAAGGAAAATCGTGTATATATGTAGGTTAATTACCTTGATCAGCAAAGAGAAACCCTAGTAGAATTATGCTTGTGAACCTTATGAACAGCATCTTTCTGTGATTGTCCTTGCTTGCTTGTTCTGTGGGAACAGTGTATGCTATGTAGCTCTGGCTAGCTCTACCTCAGTTTGTGTTTCAACAGCAAAAAGGATGGGAGAGATTTGGAGAGAATAATATGTGGGTTTTATAGATTGTTCAAACTCAAGTCAAACCTAGGGTTTGGACACAACACCTATATTGCATAAAATAATTAATGCTTTACTGGGTATAGTACAGAACTTAGTAGAACTCAAAGTTAATTAAAAGATTTAAAATTAGTAATAAACTATTTAAGAAAAGACAAATGGGATATATAGAGAACAGTACTGACTCTTCATTAATTTCAAAATGTTTGAATATTAATGTGGTTTATTTTATTTTTATTTTTATATAAAGGTGAAATTAATGAAGGTTTAATTAGAGACCTGGTGTAAAAGTAAATTAAGGGTGGTTCTGAACTTTATGTTTGCTGCCATGCATGCAACGAAGGGTGTGGTTCATTAATATTATATATGTTGCTCCATCGATGACTCACTAATTAACCTCACTAATTTATTATTATTAACTTTCAATATATATTTCTTGTTGTATTTTCTAGAATGGAAAAGAAAAAGGACCCCACAAACCCCTTATCATGAAGTCTGTAAGAGGCTTTAATTTTTCTCAAATATTCCTAGTGGCATTTTTAAATTAGTCCTCCTAGAATAGGTAGCCAAAGCCTAAGCTAGGGATGGCTTATATTCTATAAAAGTGTATTTGTACAAAAGAGGCTATGAAATTAAAAAATTAGAATGAATGTAGGTCTTTGGCACATTTGGCCAATTTAACAGATATGGTGGTTTTAGTTTCCGATACTACTAATGGAAACTATCAAGCTTTCAACACCTTAAACTATATAGAATTAAAATTGATTTCAGATATTAGCTGTAAAACTTCAACTTAATTGATAAATTAACCAACCAAAACACCTTATGGTAATTGTGAAATTATTAGAAAAATATATTAGGGTCAAAAGTCAGAGATTCGGTCCTCAAAAACTTCAATAAATATGACAAGTTAGGTATAAAGAATGAGATAAATACTGCACAGCTTGCATTTCTTCTGATGCCCTGTCAGGATTTTCAATGTCCAAATTTTTATTATTTTTTTCTTTTATTCCCAGCTGATGCTGGAATCTTTATTTTATTTTTCCCCATAAACATCCACCTAGCTAGCTACTAGCTACTGCATGCTATAGGTATATGAAGGACGTACATACATAGCTGGTCTCAAATTTTGTCTCACGAAGCTGCTAAAGTTTTGTGTGAATTTATGTTCCACGTTGTGTCCCGTTTGGTTAAATATTAGCTAATAAGCCTATTATATATATATATATATGATCAATAAAAATATGTGATATGGACTATGAAATGTCGAATAATAGCACTCATTTTTCATCTGAAATTTAATCAGCCATATGCATGTTGTTGATTGATTATTAGACTAATTAATTAAAGAATGCATTAATTTACACAACAATTAGTAGCTAGTGAAACTACTAATTTAAATATATTATAAAAAAAAAAAAGAAATACTCATTTTAATTATAATAATATTAGTCTATAGCTAATAGGTAGGCAGAGAGATGGGCAGAGTTTCCGAAGGAAGAGCGTGAGCAGCAAGCAGCATCAAATTAAGAGCCTGCAGAACATTGACTAGTGATTACACATGGAACTACTAAAAAAAATATTTCACCTTTTAACAAAAAATTAAACAATTATACAATATATAAATATATATATATAGGTTTTAATTAGTGTATAGGGGTGTTTTAGAACACGAGGGCGTGACCTCCAACTTTGAGCCAGTGGTTTCACCTTGAGAACAGTGTGTCGTGTCACTAAGTCGGTTCAACATCTACTATCCCCGCCTACATACAAGTTCACCACCTTCTACGTAACTGAGACATAGAATTTTACACAAAATAGACCTAAACCATATTATAAGTTGCATGGAATTCTTAATCGGTGACAAATATCATAATGATTTCGAAAAAGTGTTCCTTTCCAATTCATGTATCTTTCTCCTTTTCTTTCAATTACAGTCAGCAATAACATTACCGTCCATTTATATATATATATATATATATATAGTCATTACATAGAAAAATTATAATGGATAACAACAAAGATTTTATTAAAAAAAATTCTCCATGTCACGTTTAGGAAGATCACAATAATAATTAGCAAAGAGCTTCATGAAGAGAAGTGTGGCTCCTTTTACCAATGCCCTTTGTTCTTAATTAATATATTTGGAATTTACAGTTATCCAAATGCCATTAATCTAAGCACTGATGTAGGATAAGGACATAGGGAGTGTTATAATTCCGATTGAACCAAAAACCAGAAGGAAATAAATAAGTGGATATGATAGCTACTGTCATTTGCTGATGATCATGAAAATCGTCAATTTTATAAGACCATGTACGGCATGCAATGTAGGCCTTTGAGGCTTAGCAGTTACAAAGTTTGTATGTATATACACTATTGTTTAGCTTTTGGAGGGTCTGTAGGACTTTTTGACAGTTCAATTTTCGAAGAAATGAAAATCTGTTTGGCTTTTAAGGACAATGTCACATGCTTTTGTATGCCAACACACACAAACACCAACTTGAGCATCGATCATGTTCATTATAATGTGATTAATTTAGAAGCAAAGCATGCTCAGTTCTGAATATACAATTTTTCCAAGAGATCTATATTTGAGAACCCAAGAAAGCAAAAAGATTCCCCTTTTCCTTTTTCTTTTTTTAATTTACATGTGTCCTAAAGTATTCCTTGGCAAAAATTAATCCTCCTATCTTCTTACTATTTATTTATGTAAACTACATGATAATGGGTTGTGAATCAATTTAAAAGGTGAGTAAAATACTAAGTTATAAGTTTAGTCACAATCAATCTCCTCCCCTCCCACTAGTACCTTAAAATAAATAAATGAAATGAAATAAAATAAACGTTTAGAAGCATGCATACGCTAAAGTTAAGATAAGGTTAATTCAAATAAATCAGAGAGTTTCATAATCCTTCTTTCGTGTAATGTGAGTGTATACAGTTTTATGAAGAGTGTATATACAAATATACCATGACAGTTATTACCAGCTTAGATATGGGCCTGGTTTCAAAGTGCAATGCCTGACCCGATCCAGCATCATTTAGGCCAATTTCTAGATGAAGCTAAGCAAAAACGCACGCCGAAGTCCACACAAGAAAAAAATAACAAATATAAATATAAATATTTTTATGAGATAATATTTTTAAAATGGAATGGAAAAAAGGAGGTTCAGTCCCACAAGGAACCTTTTTTTTTTTTTTTAATGAGACAACATTTAGCACAAAAAAAGGCTCAAATCAAAGGAGCCTTACAATAGAAAGCCTCCAGCCAACACATCAGTTTGGAGCTGAAGCTTAAAAAACCAAGGCATAAAGCCAGTACCAAGATTAAAAGCATGAAAAACAGTGGAATTTAAAAGAGCGTGTTTAGCAAGCATAAGCAACTTGGACGCAGTTAGTAGTAGAATACAATATTTGGCTGGTGATAAACCCAATTCCAGGGCTACTTAGTGTCGAGTTTGGGAAAAGAACCCTCTCTGGCACCATAAATATAGCTTAAGAATATAAATAAATAAATAATAAAAAGGAGTGAAAGTTTCAAATGCATAATAGAATTTAGTAACATAATTTCAATTAAACTGGGATCAATATCATATAAACAGATCATTACTAATAGTGTCATTTTATGAGCACAGAATTATAGCAAAAACTTTTCAAATAGTATACAAGATTTGGAAAAAGAAAAAAGGAAAAAAATAAATAAATGCCTGCTTACAGTTCTTCCCCAGCCAATTTACATTCTTAAACAAACCCACCCCTCATCTCAAACTACAACCTTGATCTATCTTCTTGCATCAAAAAAACCCTGGCACAAGGTGATAACCCTAGTTGCAAGGTATTAAATCCCGCAGACAAAAATGGTTAACTGGGATGCACCACATGTTGCAGATCCACAATGAGAAGGAATTTGAATCATTAGATCAGTAAATCCAGTTTGAAGAAAACCTCACATGTCAATATGTAGGAGTTGGGGAAGGAGGGATTAAGAAAAATTAAAATGCCTAATCAAAGTGAAATTCCCCCAAAATTATGTGACCATGCTAAATAAAAGTTGACAGGGCAAGCAAAATTTTCTGATTTAGTAGATGGAAGCATCAAATCTTGGCTCATAGAAACAGACCTGGCTATTATATGACTGAAGAGCACATCCAGCAATCCAGGACCACCCCTTCTTATCCACATCATATAGCACGCCCTTCCCTTGGTTCCAAGATGTAAAGCAGATTAAATTATCTTGTCCAAAGCACTCAAATCTCTCAGCTGATAACCTTAACAGTGCTCGAAAATACTTTGGTGGCATTCTACTAATCTCCACCCACAAAATTTTCGAATGATCCAACTCCCAAATTCTCATACTCTGAAGAGTACTGTAGAGCCCAATCCTTCCAACTAGAAACAGACGTTTCTGTGTTCCAGCAACCAAATACCCATCCAATAGAGACCGTGGGAACTTAGCTGGAATGTGTTCCCAACAGCCAGCGTCCAGCCGGTACATCATCATGCCGAGCGGCGAAAGGGTTTCCAAATACAATTTGGAGTCACAATACGCCATTTTTGAGGAGCAGAGATTAACTGCAGGCATTATCTGGTGAACTGACCAACTATTGAGCTTCGAATCATATACTTCAGTGGGCAATGACTTATCACCATAAATATCACTGGTGGCTATAACTTTAAATGACCGATCTTTCCGATCAACAACCATGATCAGCTGCCTTTGCTGATTAAAATGCATATTTGGCAATGTTCTCCAAGTTTGTGTGAGGGGATTACAAACTAAGGTTTTGAAAGTCAGTCCATCAAGCCCAGAAAAGCAAACTAGCCCACCTGAAGAACCAACCAACCAGAATGCCCATTGTGGCAAAAATGTGAATGGAATTCTATACCATGTCTTTAAGGGCAAGCTGAAAACAGAACATTGTGGAGTCTGGGAGTTTTTCCAAAACGTGAGAAGACAAGGCCCATGAGACGGTACTTGTGAATGGAATTTAAGAAAACTACTATCCTGAAGAATTGAATTCCAACGTTTACAAACACAACGGAGCCGAAATATCATAAATGGTGGAACTCTGGCTAAGATCTCATTCAACAAATCCTCCGGCAACATTGCCCAGATATTATCTTCCATTTGAACATCAGGGTGCACAGCTTTACCAAATGTTGCAACAGTTTCCTCATCTAGTCCCCGTGGTTTTGTCTTAATCACCTTTTGTCTCGAAGGGCTAGTGTTCCTTGATCCAACACGACCTAAGGGACTCGTATTTCTCGACCCGCCACTTCTAACAGGTGACACTTGCTTCACATATCTATCATCCTCAAGAGAACTCTCGGTTTTCGCTGATTTTGAACTAGATACTCCAGACCCAGATTCAGAAGATTCCCCACTATCATCCATGGCGATCAAATTTCTAAAACCCTGATCAACCCAATAGTATTCTCAGGCCAAGTACCAATTTGCTAGTTCCAATTCATGTCTCTCCCTCCAAAGGCCCAAACAATCAAAGATATTTAGTCCAAATACTAATTCCCAGCAAAGAATCATTGAACAGAACCAGCATTACAGTTCATATAAAAAATACCCAATTCCTAACTCAGATCCAAGTTTGACAAATCTTATCAATTGCTTTCATGCTACAGATAAAAATCCAAACTTTATTCTATTTTTCCAACGACGAATCAATTAAAAGCTACAGAAGTAGAGCTTTCATGGTTGAAGATTACCTTGAATCAAGAACCTTCTGCAAATTACGTGATGAAGGAAAGCCTGCGAGGGCATGGAGAAGTAGAAGTATGGCATAGAAATGTGGGAAAACCTAGCTTAAAAGACTCTCTCTATTCCAAAATTTGGGTTTGATTTATTTTGTCACTATTTGTCAAAAATATAAACAATGGAACAAATTTCAGTAAAGTTCTTGTGTAGCTCTTATCTGCTGCAAGGTCTTTTACACGAGGTTGGTACAGACCAATCAGGGACAGCCATGTAAGCAATAGAACCAGTCCAAGTCAATGATTGATTTTCTCTCTCAGCTGATAATACGATTTCTTTGTGCGACAAGTTTTAGTACCGATGCTTGCTAATCACAATCTAATTTTTCTAATTAGACACTGTAATACAGGAACCAACTGCCAATTAGATTAGTGATTGAAAATTAAGGACTAATAATAATAGGAGCGTGAAAATCTGAAAAAACATATAGTAGATTCTGAATTTTGTTTGAAATATAAAAATAAATTATTTGCCTGCTTTTTTGTTAATATTTATATTTTCTTCTTAGAATTGGGCTCCACTGATTATTTATTTTTTTGGGTTGGTAATTGGGCTCCACTAATATCTTGGTAGCTGCTTTCCTTTAATGTAAAAGAATCTACAGATCCAACGCATTTGTTCTTATTTGCTGGGTCCTCCAATTTTAAACCCCTTTTGATTATTTTAATCTAATAACAACAACAACAGGAAAGGTGAGAGTGCTAAGTTGCATTCTTATATAAACGTTTGATTGTTTCATATATATATATATATATATATATATATATATATATATATATATATATATATACATACACTAGATGCGGTCTAAAGGAGACAAATCAAATATTTACCAAAACAAAAAAGGAGACGAATCAAATACTATTTTTATGTAATGAGCATATAATATAAAGCAGTAAAATTGATAGGATGGTATTAGACTATTAGTTGAGACATGGAAAAGCTAAAGACCAAATGATTACCAAGCATTAAGATTAACAATGTCATACCAAGACATGTAAACTATGAAAACTTTGCTAATGCTAAAAAAATGGTTGTCTCCTTGGGTTATTTATATTATTGCCAAATCAAGCATTGATCAGCTGAATGACCTTCAGGTGTGAAATGGGCTTAATTAACAATGAATATGTTCTTTTCAGTATTGCATTATTATAATTCCTCATTCTCAATCAAATGTGAAATTATGAAAATAGAATTTATATAAACTTGCAACCAAAGTGTGGTTGGTGTTAGCTTCTTTTTTTTTTTTTGGTTTATATAGTTCGTGTTAGCTTGGGAAAGAAGAAGTAACTAATGCTGATGGTGAACAAGCTTACTGTGAAATCCCTTAAAAACCTGGAGGGACTTTACTTGCATTTGAAGAAAACAAATCCCACTAAAAAGTACAAATTAAAAATAAATATAACTTGTAGGAACAAAAAGCAGTTTTGCTACTTTGCTGAATTGAAGCTCAGTGCTAAGTCTTTTTACATTGTTTAAAGGGCATGAAAGAGGATTTAAGTTTCCATTGGTGAAGCTCATGGAAAAAATGAACAAAATATGAATCCAAAAATTAAAGTGCCATGGCAATAATGTCTAAAGCAAATTGTGAACTAAAAGAGAGCTAGGGACAAGCCCAGAAGCAAACATAGTATTTCTCTTGCAGGCCCATTTTTTCCCCAACCCAGTACCACACTAAGTTTTGAGTGTTTTGAAGAGACAAATATAAGTTTTCTTGGATTATTCTACATACCAATAGAATTTGAAGAATCTTTATAGAAAGCATAAATATTAGAGGATTAATTAAATCCTCTAATATTATTGGAGATAAGGCCATTGGTTAATTGAATCCATTATTATCCAAGATGAATAACATTAGTAGGCAACACTATATTAACTTTCTGTTAGTAATGTCATTGTCTTTGTTCCCATTTATATGGATTTTCTTTATGAATTAACACAAACTTATGGAACCCAAATGAATGTGTGCTCCATATGTGAGAGACAATCATACCCATTACCTATTACTTGTCTAATTTTATTGCTGATTTAAGGATGGCTATTTAAACTATGATAAGATTCATAAATATATATATATATATATATATATATATATATATTCATAATTAAACTAGGTTGGCCACCAACCTGGTCCGTTGGCCCAGCCAGCTACTATATCTGTGTATATATCACAGTGAACTTGCAATTAGTACATCAACTAAGCACAAAACACAGGGCCTCTTTTATGGTTGTGATACATAAAAAAGTGGTTCACAAATTTATTTATTTTTTTTATAAAAAAAGCACTAAATTTAAGTTCAATAACAAGTTAATGATCTTAATCATAGCACAATGATATTTCACAAAGCTTGTGTTGGAACTTGGAAGGGTATGAAGACAAAATAACCTTTTATTATTATTATTATTATCTTCTTCTTTTTCATTTTTCTTTTTTCCTCTGTCCAGTCCAAGTCACCAAAAGAAAAAATTGAAGGCATTTGGTATAAAAGATAGCTCTGGAAAGCTAACGACTAGGATAGGATAGAAAAACTATAATAATTTCCATGTTGTGTCTTGGTGATGGGGGGCCCTTTTTATTGAAATGATATTCTTAAAAGCCTTCACTAAATGTCAAATGTAATAGAGGCAATCAATTGCAATAATTTTGGGGATAGTGTTCCTGTTCTATTACCCAGCACCTGTCCCCAATCCACTCCTCAATTTTCCAAATTGTCCAAACCTCAAACCCCACTTTCTATGACTCTTGTGGGTGGATCCATGTGTTAGGGTTTGAATCACACCACAATTTGTAAGAAAATTTGATAATTAAAAAGAAAAGAAAATTTGATAATTAAAAAGAAAAAATTATGAAAAAGAAAAAATAAAAAATCCTAAGCACTGTTTAACTTTTATGGCTTTGAAATTCGTCACCAGAAAAAAAGAAAAAAAGAAAAAAAAAGGTAGATAATCATTGGAGGTTATATGTATGCCTATCATGCATGCTTTTTCTAATGTTTGGGTGGGTGTCACTTGACTATTAAAAGCAAAATGATATCGATGTGTTACTAGAATTTTTATGAGTTGCATAAAAACTTCATTTATGGTTTAATTTCCTTTTGCTTTCTCAAAGATTTAAGTGGACTATTTAAAGATGAAATTTAATTCCAATTGCAATTTATATATATATATATATATATATGTATATGTATATCATTTCAACCTTTGTTTTTTTTCTTCAAGTACGCAAGTTAGACATAAATAAAACTATATATTAAGGTATTCTTATATATATATCATTATAGTTACTCTAATTGGTCATTGTTGCTCATTGTTATTATCTTAATTACTAGATCAAATAAGTTGTAAATATTAATCATAGGATATTTGTTGCTCTTAATTGGCTAAGAAGAGAACCTGTATCAATTGTTATTTTCTCTGTCATATTATCCATCTTTTAATTAAAATTTCACATATCATCTAAATATAAAAAAATAAATTACAATATTAAATTCTAACTCCAAAGATAAAAAATGAGATATAATATAGATTGTTAAGAAGATGAGACTGAAATCACTAACAATGTGGGGGGGTAGCATTGCCCTATAAAACAAGAATCTCCATCATAATTAAATGGAATTGAATTTAATCTATATGCTCTATTAAAGTAAGTAATTTCAACGCAAATGTATTTAAACTTTCAAAATGGCCCAGAATTAATTTATTTCCTAAATAATTGAGAATTAATTACCAATGTACGATAATGGTACACATTCAATAAATGGATGTTCAACTACGAACTGTACCATACAAATACATATTGATTACACAAAATCAAAATTTTATTTTATTTTTTATTTTCGATAAAATGTGACAAAATAGAAGCAATTTGAAAATAGCTTGTATTAATAATGAGGCAAGATCACAAGCATTAAAAATTTGAATGAACAGTGTAATACTAATTTGTTTAATTAAAATTTAAAATAGATTTAAATAAGTTAAATTATAGCGACGGACCACTCGTATGTATGTTACAGACAGCCATCTCCAGCCTTTTTTAACCGTTAGCGACGTCCAAAACGAGAAGCCAAACGCCGTCGTAAAATAATCATTAAAAAAAAAAAATACAAAAAAAAAAAATAAAAAAAACAAAAAACAAAAGAAGTGTTACGTTCTGACACGAAATTTAAGCTGGCACCGTAATGGAGAAACCCACATTTTAGTGGGCCCACACCGTTGTTGCCCTGGAAGGACACGTGTCCTTGTTAACCTATCCTACATCGCAATCAGGGAATCGCCGCTCAAACACTACAACTTTAATCATTTCACACGTGTTGGCTCCTTTTCCACGCCGGAAATTCCTCCACTCGTGCTCTCTCTCTCTCTCTCTCTAAGCCCTCCTCAGAAGTCACGGTCTCAATGAAACCTGAAGCTAGAAAATCCGAACCCTAGGAGATCAACGTTTCTCTCACTTTCTCACGGGCCAAACACCTCCTCAAGCACCTGAATTCAAAGTTTTTATTTTTTATTTCATAAAAGTGATATATCTAAGACGGTTTTATCTTGTGAATTATATCGGTTGGGTTTGAAAATTTAAGAATTTTGGTCATGGCCGAATTGATTTGAACTAAATTGTTGGGAAATTTTTGTTATTTTGGGGATATTTTGGACATGGGAGCTGTGACGTCATCAATGGCGGCGAAGTTCGCCTTCTTCCCGCCACACCCGCCTTCGTATGGACTGGAGGTGGTGGAGGGGAGCGGGAAGCTGAGGTTGACCTGTGTACCAGACAGAGAGAACGTCGACGTTTTGAAGCTCTCAACTAAGAGAGGGAACAAGGTCGTTGCCGTATACATTAAGAACCCTTCGGCCTCGCTCACTCTTCTGTACTCGCATGGCAACGCTGCTGATCTGGGTCAGATGTACGAGTTGTTCTGCGAACTCAGCCTTCACCTCCGAGTCAACTTGTTGGGGTCAGTTTTATGTTTCTACAGTATAGATCAATGTGTTTCTATGTATGTGAAAAGGTCTTGAGATTTATGTTTTTTCCTTTTCTTTTGTAGTTATGATTATTCGGGGTACGGACAATCTTCAGGGAAGGTATGGGATATGAATTCATATTTTGTTTTGATGCTAAGCGAATGAAACTGAATTAGTGGGTGAAAATTATAAAATGGAAAATTTGAACTTTATTAATTTACTTCCCAGTTTAGTTTCTGGGCTGTGGTTACATTTTATCTTAAGTTATTCTAGTTTGTATTTTTATGCATCTCTTTGGAACAATCAAAATTTCTATAGGCATCGAAGTAATCTGAACCTCATTAATCTGATTTGACATGAGTTTCAACCTAATGGAATCTAGAAGATGCCGTTCACTGTTAATGGAAACGAGAACTATAAAACGGAGTTTGAGATTTCTAACTCATACATATATTCTCTCTTTTTTGAGGACAGCCAAGTGAGCAGAACACATATGCAGACATAGAAGCTGCTTATAGATGCCTGGTGGAGAAGTATGGCACAAAGGAGGAGGATGTTATCTTATATGGGCAATCAGTTGGTAGTGGACCTACTCTAGATCTGGCCACTCGGTTGCCAAGATTGAGGGCTGTGGTTCTCCACAGTCCCATCTTGTCTGGACTACGAGTCATGTATCCGGTGAAGCGAACATACTGGTTTGACATTTACAAGGTTTTCTTCTTTAATTGCTTAATTGTAGTTTTTTTTCTTTATTCTTCTTCTTCTTTTTATTTATTTATTTATTTTTTAATATATATATGGAATGCTTGGAAGATTGGACGACATATTAATGATGTTTTTATTGTGTATGGTGCAGAACATTGATAAGATATCATTCGTCAAAAGTCCAGTTTTAGTGATTCATGTGAGTATTCTTTAACTTAGTTTGAAGCTTCTGAAATGTTTGTGAATCTAAAATACATGCTGGTGCGGTAGTTTGATGATAAAACATGGTGTTAGTGGTAATATTATCTGTCTCCAAGACATGACAGATGCCAATTTGGCACCTGAATTCTGGGTTTTTTTTTAGCATTTCTGGGGGAAAAGTCTGTACCTTAAGGAATTAGTTTATCACATCTTACATCTAACAAGAGAAGGATTCAAAATTTTCATCTTTCAATTGGACGTTTATAGTACATGGGGATGGCTGTATCTGTGTACCTTGCTGAAACGTACTAGATAGAATTTAAAACTTTGTCGTAACTGCAGTGGTTTAAATGTATCAATATCACCTTTTGTCCAGCACCCAGCCTATGGGCCAATCACATTTATGTAAATAGTATCTTGAGAACTTGGAATTTTGTTACGACTTGTGGTTCGTAAAATATATATAGTGGGAGTTGTTTAGGATAAGACAACTTGTTGAGATCGTTCTCTGCCTTAAAGGTTTAATATGTTTTCCATTAGCGACACGTCTCCTAAATTCCTCATACACTTGTCACTGAGATAACCAATCTATGCTTTGGATATTATTTTAACATCTTTGAAGTTGCTTTTCAAATGGTAACAGTAGGATGACATAGTGTTGCTTCCAAAATATAAATTTAAGCATCTTCAATGGCTGGCTCATCTTTCTCAGGCAACCATTTATTGTTCACTCTTGCATTCTATGGATGATACTTTGGTTTTCCATAATGTTTAAGTGGAAGACAGTTTGTGGAAATGTATAGATTTCTGGAATTTTAAGTGGATGTGGGCCCTATACACAATTTATGTCTAATGTACTTGCACGTGTATCTTGACATCTATTTTTGGGCCTTTTTAAAAGATAAAAGTGGTTATGCATAAAAGGAAATGACTCAACACCATAATTGACAGTTTCCTGCTTTCATATTAACTTGTTAGATTGCCTATCCTCTTAAATTAAGATTCGACTTTACAGCGTATTATTTTGAACTATGGTTCATGCCATATGTGAATGTGTTTCAGAAGTATACTTAAACTGCGGAGCTGTTTTGCTATGTTTGCTTTGTTGCCTGCAGGGAACAGCTGATGATGTTGTGGATTGGTCTCATGGCAAGCAACTTTGGGATCTTTGTAAAGAGAAGTATGAACCATTATGGGTTAAAGGAGGGAATCATTGTGACTTGGAGCTTTACCCACAGTACATAAAGCATCTCAAGAAGTTCATATCAGCTATTGAGAAATCTCTATATCCGAGGAGTGGACCTCTGCCAATTACAGAGCAACATGAAAATCCCCGTAACAGCACAGATTTCAGAGAAAAAGCTAGGTCCAGCACAGATCACAGAGAGAAATCTAGACCCAGTATTGACCATAGAGAAAAAGCTAGGCTAAGCACAGACCGAAGAGATAAGTCAAGAATCAGCACCGATAAGAGAGAAAGATCAAGTAAGAGTTTTGATCGACCAGAGAGAGTGGGCAACAACACCATGGACCAGCCGGAAAAAGCAAGGAACAGCATTGACCGGTAAGCTATTTACTTAGACTAAACCATGAGCCTTTTTCTATTTATGATTTGTTTTTTTCCTTTGTGAATCATAATCTTAGAATCCTGATATGTATTTGGTTTACAAATTTGATTTTACTCAGAATTGAATTCTAATTTTGTGGTGGCAGCTTTGGGGACATGGTTAGATCAGTTAGATTGTGCAATATTGATTGTTTCAAGCCAGCAACCACTGTTTGAAGAAGAAAATAGATGGTTTCACAGATGTTTGTATTATGGTTCTGGGAGTTGTTTTGGATGTAGGAAAAATTCCCATTTGCCTCTTATATTGATAAAAAGGAAATAGGAAATCGTTTTATCCATGCTTATTTATATGTATCTCAATTTATTCTGTTTCCAAAGTTAATAAATTTTAATCCTACTCTCTCTCTCTCTTATGGGTATGTGCTTGCTTGTGTTTTATATATTTTGGCATTGCCAATTGGCTAATAGTTACTCCTCATCTGCAGCAGAGTGTAATGGCTTTGGAATATACAAAGAGAGTGCATGGAAGACTTTAACATTTGTACAAACAGGAACAAAGACATCAAAGGAAAGAAAAGCAACCATTTTATTGATAATATCCCACATATATATATATATAATTTAATCTATTGTAATTTATAACACTTATAAATTTCACCATAAACACATTGTTTAAAATTTAATCAGTAAATGTGATAATTAATAATTGAACATAGAGTAATGAAAAAATGTATTTTTTCCCTCCTATATCATGTTTGGTTGTATGTAAAGGTGGAGGAAAAAGTAACCACAACGTCCGGCTAATTGACCTTGTGTCAGCTGCCAGTGGTCCTCCGCCGGCAATGGCTGTTGGTTATAGTGGAGAGAGAAGCAAATGAAAGAAAATTTAAAATAAAAAAATGGATTATTTTTTTGGTAATTTAGCTCCGAATCAAGCTCCTTTGGTAGTGCAACTGGAACCTCCAATCAAATAAAACATGTTTAGAAGTATAAGTCCGAAGTTAAAAAAAATAAAAATGAAAGTACAAGTCCAAGCTGTAAAGCCCATGTCTAATCTAGGCGAAGCCGAAGACCCAAAACTTTCCAAAACTCAAGCCCAAGATCGAAGCCAACCCAAGCTCGAACCAAAGAACGAGCCCAAAGCCCAAGACGGAAGACCTCATTTAATGAGAAAAATATCAGGGTGCCTAATCACCTGATTGGTCCAAAATGATTTTTAATTGCATATTCATCCCCAAAATTATTCAAAATTATAGAAACGCCCCGTTTCGCCAGTTGGGGAGGCAAAACCAAAATTCCTGAGACTAGGCTGAGCAAGTGACTGTCAGTCAGGGAGAACAGAAGTCCCAAGGCAAAGGTTTAAGGTTTAAGAAGGGTTTAAGTAAAGGCGGTTTCATTCCTAGACACTCTCTCGGTCTGTCTCTTTCTTCTTCACGTCCACCTCCAGTGTCTTTCTATGAATTCCATTGATTCTGCAAGTTCGTTCCTTGAACCATTTGCTCCGATCCCGCCACAGTCTCTTCTAAATCAGCAATTAATTGCCTCAAGAAATTCGACTGTAATTTGATGTCCAGCAGCAAAACCCCATTAATCTCTGGTAAATTCAGCAAGGGAATTGATCATTACCCCACATTTACAAAACCCTCAATCATCCCCAAAAACCCATCAACTATATCCACTCTAATGTGGAGAAACTTTGCCAAGCAAGCCTTTGCTAGAAACCTGAGGTTTCGCTCCGATTCTCACTGTTTCTCGCCTGCTTTTAGTTTTCCCGGAAAGACACAGCACTCAAGTTTCCAAGAGAAGTTCAAGTTCAGGCCTTTTGGGCTGAATTCTTGCTCATGTTGCGGTGTTTCGGAAATGGGTTTTCGCCGAAGTGGTGAAATTTCTATGTATCATGAAGATTCGGTGGGAAAACTTGGTTTTGGGTGTGTGAGGAATATGTCTGGGCGTATTGGATTTGGTCCCAAAGGGTATGCAAGCGTGGCTGAGGCTGTTTCTTCCACAGATGTTGAGGAAGATGTCTCGGGTGATGAAGAAATTCTAGAGTTGTTGCAAGAGATGGGCAAACAGGAAAAGATACAAATCGGACACATGCGTCGAAGGCACCAGAAGATGGTGAGAGGAATGGGGGAAGGGAGGTATCAGTTTCTTAGAAGAAGGCAGGTAAAAATTGAGACTGAGGCATGGGAACAGGCCTTGAAGGAGTACAACGAGCTTTTGACTGACATGTGCGAGCAGAAGCTAGCACCGAATTTGCCATATATTAAGTCGTTGTTCCTTGGTTGGTTTGAGCCTCTGCGCAATGCAATTGACAAGGAGCAAGAACTCTGCCGTCAGGGGAAGAACAAGACTGCATACGCTCCCTATTTTGATCAATTACCAGCTGAAATGATGGCAGTTATAACAATGCATAAATTGATGGGGTTGTTGATGACAGGAGGTGATCATGGCGTTGCCAGGGTTGTTCAGGCTGCTTGCATCATCGGTGATGCCATTGAGCAGGAGGTTTGAAATTTCTTCATTTCTTCTTGTCGTTCAAAATCGTTTTGAAGAATTTAATTTTTTTTTTTCAATTGTAAATGTGCGATCATTCCTTTTTTTTTTTTTAATCCCATGTGCAGTCAGCCGGATAACAGCATTCCGTTTTTCTTTATCTTTTCTGAAATTCAGCTGCTTTATACTTCTATTGTAGCACTTTCACCTTTTTAGACTTGTCAATATGATTACCTTTTGATTTAATTGAACCATGTCTTTTGTCTTGTTTGAAAGCTTGTTAAGTTTAAGCTTAAAGGGCATTTTCTGCAATTTAACAAATTTTTGTCCCTCATTCAAACATGGGAGGCATGTTCCTTTTGTTTTCATTGTTTCTGAATATACACAGAATACAAGATTAGGCACTCTTTTGTCACTCTACACACTGCAGGTTAATCCTACCCTTCTTTCTCTTTTGTCTATGATGAGTGCTAATATATTATTACTTCTTCAATGTATCAGATTAGAATACAGAGGTTCTTGGAAAAAACAAAAAAGAAAAAATTTAATAAAGAAAAGGAAGCTGAAGAAAATCCTGCTACTGTAATCAAGGAACAGGAGTTAAAGAAAATGGTCACTGATCTGATGAAAAAACAAAAATTGCGAGCGGTGAGACAAATAGTGAAGAAACACGATAATTTAAAATCCTGGAGCCAGGATGCCAAGGCTAAGGTTTGCATGGTTTGATTGCTGGTTGAAAAGTTATTTGTTTCCTGTTTATATGCTTTTTAAAGGATTCTCTTCCTAATGTACTTCTCAGGTTGGGAGTCGTTTGATTGAATTATTGACTCAAACAGCTTACATACAGCCTCCTGCTGATCAGTTAGCAGATGGTCCACCTGATATACGACCCGCATTTTTACACACATTTAGGACTGTTGTGAAAGATGCAAAGTAAGGTTTACATATATGTCTTAATGGTATATTTGTATAAGGTTTACATATATGTCTTGATGGTAGATTTGTATCTCCCCTAATCATCTTGAATAGCTTTTGAACTCTTCCTTTAACAGGAAGACTGGCAGAAAGTATGGTGTCATTGAATGTGATCCCCTAGTTCTTAAAGGGCTTGATAGAACTGTAAGTGAATCATATAATTTTTTGCCCTTTCTCTTATCTGGAGACATTTAAATTATGGTGTTCTTGTTTTCAGTTAGCTTTCTTTATGTTTTATTCCGTAGGTAATGTTGGTGAGGGCATTAGCTAAGTTAGTTATGTATAGGGTGTCTCATTCCTTCTTTCCTGACGACTTATGAAATTCTTGGAGCTTTTCCCTATTATTGGACTAATAATTATCATTTGTTTAAACAGGCAAGGCACATGGTGATTCCTTACATGCCTATGTTGGTACCCCCAGTCAAATGGACAGGGTACGATAATTTAAACTTTGCGTTGCAATTGTGGTTGCTATAACTTATCAAATTTAATGCTTTATCTTATTGGGTGGATGGGTTATGTTGCATGGAAGTTATTTTACATTTTTAGCTATATAAACTTCTTTTCTTTTTTTTTTTTTGGTAAGATCATCTAGTAAAACATTTATGTAAAACAAACATGCAGTAGTATTAAGGTAAATTTAGGTTCCTAAACCAGCAATGGGAGAGGAAATTTTTCTCTGTATGGGTATGTCAGTGTATGAACTATAAAATGGGAATAGGGATTTGAAATCACAGGAAATATGGCATTTAACTCTCTATTCCATTTGTGATTTTGAAGACCAACATGATAAAAATTGAAAATGGTCTTTTAAGGGCTTCAACTGCTGTTAAACAGGTTTACAGATTTGCGTTGTTCTGGTTTTCTATTCAGTGTTTATTATGGCCAAGTATTATTTTTTATTTAAAATCAGTTCGATTATTTTTTGCAGTTATGATAAAGGAGGGCACATATTCTTACCATCCCATGTCATGCGCACTCATGGAGCTAGACAGCAGCGTGAAGCTGTTAAAAGGGCTCCAAGAAATCAACTAGAACCAGTTTTTGAGGTTTGAAAATATGATAGCTGTTGTATGATTTTCTTCTTCTGAGATTAAACAATATGAAGATTGGATTCTGTGTTCTTACTGGCTAGGCTCTGGATACTCTTGGGAATACCAAATGGAGGGTTAATAAGAGGATTCTTAGTATTGTAGATAGAATATGGGCCAGTGGTGGCCGTCTTGCTGATTTGGTGGATCGCAATGATGTGAGTTACTTTATGTCTGTTACCACTTTTAGTGCGCTAGTCATATTGAGCAACCTCTTTTATTGTTCTGGTCATATTGAATTTGCATTGTTTAACAAGATTTCGAGGCCTCTGTATCACTTACAAACTATTGTATTCAGCCGTGTTCTGTTTGAGGTTATTTGATTCATTGGATGTGATTTGAAACTATTCTTATTTAACTTTGCAGGTTCCTCTACCAGACAAGCCAGAGACTGAAGATGAAACACTGCTTAAGAAATGGAAATGGAAAGTTAAGTCTGTCAAGAAAGAGAATAGGGAGAGACATTCACAGCGGTGTGACACAGAACTTAAACTTGCGGTAAGAACTATTCACCTTCTTGTTAAGAGAAAAGCAGCAGTATGTAAAAAAGAATTAGTAGAAACTCTTTTATTGGAGAGCAGGTAGCACGGAAAATGAAGGACGAAGAAAGTTTCTACTATCCACACAACCTTGATTTTCGAGGTCGTGCATACCCTATGCATCCATACTTAAATCATCTTGGTTCAGATCTATGCCGGGGTATTTTGGAGTTCGCAGAAGGACGCCCCCTTGGAAAGTCAGGCTTGCGCTGGCTGAAAATACACTTGGCTAATCTATATGGCGGTGGTGTGGACAAATTATCTCTTGAAGGTCGGATAGCATTTACTGAGAATCATTTGGATGAAATATTTGATTCCGCAGACAGTCCACTGGAAGGGAAGCGTTGGTGGTTGAATGCAGAAGATCCGTTTCAGTTCTTAGCTGTTTGCATTAACCTCACTGAAGCTTTGAGAAGTTCTTCTCCTGAAACATTTATTTCACATATCCCTGTACATCAGGTACTTTGATAGTTGCAATAAATAAGTCTTCTTCTCATTAGCCTCCTTATCTTTGGTATCTCCGTTAGTCAGCTATTTAGGATATGCCAAGGTAGGTGATCTAGGTTAGTAAGTGTTATATTGCAACTGCTGTATTAGTTCTGAGTATTAGTTTGCCTTTGTTTGTTCTAAATATTAATAATTTGTGGTTATAGATTTACAGTTGAAGGAATTCTTAGGATTCTTGGACGTAGAATTTATCTTTATGATAGAGTTTCAATTCTGTGGGAAAAGAAAATAAAGGAACAAAGGATCAAAACCAGCCATTTCTACCAAGCTAGAAGACGTCTAGCATACAGAGTTCATGTATTTTCTGCATAAACCTTTTGTTTATTGTGTGCTCATGCATGTATATTTTTTCTTGACCTTTTTATGTCTGAACGCTTGAACAAACTTATTTGTCATTGTCTTCACCTTCTCTTCTATTGTATAAACAAACATAATTGTAATTTTGCATGAGTTCATTTGTATTATCTGAGTATAATACTGGTTGTGTTGTTTATGAAGTCTACAAAACATCTATCATATGATTACTATGTTTCATCAATTGTGAACGTGAATTTTGAAATGTGAATCTTGCATGTGCTTGCTTGTTTCGTTACTCATGAAACGTGATATTTTGTAGTATATGATGTTTAAATTCCTTTTCTCATTTTCCTATGTTATCTAGGATGGCTCTTGCAATGGTTTACAACACTATGCTGCCCTTGGAAGGGACAAGGTAATGAATTTCTTCTTTTTATTGCTAAAATTGAGAGCAGGAATTAAGTTGAGAGAACTTTAAGCTAACCTTTCAGATGTTTCCGTGCCTTTTTCTCGTTTAAATGTCTCCATTTAGTTGGGAGCAGCTTCTGTTAATTTGGTTGCTGGAGAGAAACCTGCAGATGTTTACTCGGGAATAGCTGTTAGGTAAGCTGTTTATAACTAAGTAACAAGGTATACAGTAGGTATTGGGTACGAAAGCTCTTCAATTTCAAATATAAAGTATTTCTGATTCTGCAATATCCATCTCATTTTTTTAGAAGCTGCATGAGTAAATAATTTAATAATAATAATGACAAACTTTGATTGCAGGGTGCTTGAAATTATGAAAAGGGATGCAAAGATAGACCCTACTGTTTTTCCTGATGCATTGCGTGCAAAAGTATTGATTAATCAGGTTCTGGAAGAACTTATCTTTCATCCCAATGGCCATTATACTTGAATGAATATTTCAGATAATTTAATTGCCGGATGGCTAGCTGCTTGTCATGTAACTGAAAGCTGAGTGTGTTGTCTGGACATCATAGGTGGATAGGAAATTGGTGAAGCAGACAGTTATGACATCAGTATATGGTGTCACTTATATTGGAGCCCGGGATCAAATTAAGAGAAGGTTGAAGGAACGCAGTGCCATTGCAGATGATGCGGAGCTCTTTGGTTGTGCCTGTTATGCTGCAAAGGTAGGGGAATGATGATTCATCTTTTCAGTGCCTCACTGGTATACTATTTCAAATCAGAAATGCCTTTTCTCATGCGGGACTGCAGAGCATGTCTGTATCCTTTGGATGAAGATTTATTGACTCTATGATTGCATTATATGGGCAGATCACTTTAACTGCTTTAGGGGAGATGTTTCAAGCTGCACGCAGCATCATGAGCTGGCTTGGTGATTGTGCAAAAGTTTGTACCAAGTTCCTCGTATTTTTTTTTTTTTTTTGCAATATTGATTAATCTTGTTTAGTTATGTGGTTGCTTATGAATATGTGAATCTTGAATGAACAGATAATTGCTTCTGAAAATCAGCCTGTGCGGTGGACAACTCCACTAGGACTTCCAGTTGTGCAACCTTACCGTAAATTTGGAAGGCATATTGTGAGTATTCAAACTTTGCTGAATGACAAGGATCACCAATATTATTATGACATCCATAAAGTCAAAAGGTTGTTTCAGCTTATTAAGCTTCTCTTTTGTTGTTTGACTGCAGATCAAAACTTCCCTTCAAGTTTTGACACTACAGCGAGAAACAGAAACAGTATGTGCTTAAAATTTGTTGATATTCTGTTTTACTTTTTGTATCCATGATGTTCATGCATCAGACTTTAATGTGACACATCTAGTGTTTCTTTCTGCATGTATTAATTTTATTTTATTTTATTTTTGAAAAAAACTGTAATTTTCATCCTAATTGTGGCTTTAATTTTAAGGAAGCCCATTCCTTCGCTGTCCTTTATTATTTTCAAAAAAAAAATATCCAGCTGTAACCTGTCTAACTACCATTTATGAGCCTAGTTTGGAACTTAAAAAGGAGGTCAGGAAATTCTTTCTGAACCTTTTAATGTGGAATACGACAGCACCTTGGAGCCCTTTCACAGGTGTAGAAAAATACGTGGACTAAGATTATTGTGCATTGGAAGCATGTCACTAAACATAGGATGATCTTTTTCTTCTTGGCTAAAGGCTAAGCAAAGATAACAAACACAGACCACAAAAAGAGTGGTTTTTCTGAGTTTTAACTTATGTGGTTAATTGACATAATAATGCCAGAAAAGAAGAAAAATTGCCAATAGACTGTTAAAAGTAATGACTGTCTGGGTCTCAAAAGAGATATTCTTTGCATGTTTTGTAGGTCTTGGTCAAGAGGCAGAGGACAGCTTTCCCACCGAATTTTGTTCACTCCCTTGATGGTTCTCATATGATGATGACTGCAATTGCCTGCAAAAGGGCAGGCTTAAACTTCGCAGGTTTTTTCATGCGGCCCATCTTTTTTGCTGCCTTTTTGTTTATTTTTCCTTTTTGGTCTCACTTCTAATTACACCATGTACTGGCATATTATATAGGAGTTCATGATTCATACTGGACGCATGCTTGTGATGTGGATGAAATGAACAGGATACTTAGAGAAAAGTTTGTTGAGCTGTACGAGACTCCAGTACTGGAGAATGTACAGTATTTTCTCCTCCGAAATGCTCATTTTGAGTTGTATAGGAAATTTATGTTTATGCCATCTTGAAGAATCAAGTCTAGAATCTTTGATCTAATCCATCCTTTGTTCTCTGGTCAGTTATTGAAGAGCTTCCAGCAATCTTTTCCAAAGTTGACTTTTCCTCCGTTGCCTGAACGAGGTGACTTTGATTTAAAGGAAGTCTTAAAGTCACCTTATTTCTTTAATTGATCTAGCACTGCCTCCCCATGCCAGTGTTTGCTTCCATCTCCAGGAGTTCAATCTCCTTCCATGCACAAGCACATCAAGGATAAGGAGCGTAAAGGACAGCCCTGGTAGAGACTTTGCTGTATATATGTGTGTGTGTATCTACAAAGATGACGTTCAGCCTTGAGAAAGTTGTTCACTTCATTCAGCTTTGAACTCAGGCTATACCCTTGTATAGCCAAGATGTGCGTAAGAAATACTCTGAATGTTGCATGCATGCCATTTCGAGTAGAAGCTTCGTCTAAAGATGATAAATCAGAGGCTTGCATTGAGAAGTTGAGAGAGTTGGAATATGCAATGCTTAACCTAGAGTTCGTCTGTATTTCATTCTATAGATTCTTGGCGAAGGAGGGAAAGCTTAGCCGCTGATTTAGTGATAATCTTATTGGGATGAGAGTGCTGCTAGCTGATCATGATGGTGATAAACTTGTTGAGTGCTACCAGCAGGCCATAATACAAGGTTCTTGCAGCAAATCTTAACACACATTGCAAGTAACCATATAGGCAACTAAGGCCTATGCCCCAAAGTTAATTTCTAATTTGTATATATATTTTGCGTATTTTATTAATGAGTATGTATTTATAAAATTATTCTATGATTATCTTTCATCATTTTTTAAAAAAGGCTAGCTCTTAAATAAATATGTATTTTATTTTATTTTTCTTGGTATCAAAATTTACGTTCTTTAATTTAATTAGTGTGTAAAACACATACAACTAGCATTAATTTGAGTATTTGACAATGTTTAAGTAGCTGCGTTTCAATGTAAAAAAAAGTTAAATAAAAAACCAAAATAATAATCTCAAAGGACTCAAATTTTCGAAATTCATGCTATAAAAGAAATTATAATAAAATATTTTGAAAACGAAAGGGCAATATATTTTTAAAAAGTTTCATGCATGAACCTAAGTACTTAATGACTTCATGAAGACATGATTAAATATTTAACTTCGTTTTCTCGAGTTGTAAAGATTAATGTATTAAACTTTACTTCATTAAGTAAATAAGTACACATATTCAATTTTAAGAATTTAAAACTATCAATAAAATTAATCAAATAACTATTCATTTTTCAAAAATTAGAAATTACTATATAACTAATTTAAGTACACTATACATGTTTATCAAATAGAAGAAATTACAGTGACTTGTTGCTATCCACAAGCATTTCAATAGGTAGCAGCATAACCTTCAAAACTGTCACTTGTTGCTTGAATATGGATTAGTAGCCAAAACGATCATTCAACGACGTTCGTCCATCACCAGATTGTCCTGCATGAAGTGAATTCACAAAATTAAAGGAAATACAAAAATTAAATAACGTAGAACTGTGAAATTCTTCTTGACATGTGGGACTGAAGTAGCTAACCTTGAGGTGGCACCCATGTTTCATAATCTGAATTAGCCTCGAGAAAAGAAGGTTTCTCGGGACCAAGTACACGTTTAGGCTTCTTCTCCTTGCTCAATTCATGCCCATTTAAAACATCAACGCCCTCAGTATTGTTATCTTCATCCAACGCACGATACCCCTTTTTATGTTTTAACAGTAGTGACACAGCATCCTCTGCCATGAATCCAGATGCAGTAGACGAAGATGTTGACTCTTGATAAGCATCAATGTCATTACCTTCAAATTCGTGAACTTGCTTCCGCTTCCTTATAATCAAGCCAGGGGTAGCATTTTCAATATCAGATTCCATTTTAATACGTGTGCCATCACTGCTGGCCAAAATCTTCTTTCTGTCCTTATAGTCCACAAATTCATCAGAGCCATGGGCATCTGAAGTTGCTACTTGTTGATTACTCTCCTCTTTTTCTCTCTTCTCTACAGCCCCAAGCCATTGTGGCTTTGCAACAACATATACAGGTACAGAAGTTTTGCCCTCAGCTGTATCAAGTGTGTTTTCACCAGCTTCTGGCTTATTGCTTAATTTCACAGTTGTGTCTATAGATCCCTCTTTCTGCATAAAGCCATTTTCTGGTTTCTCAGTCTCACTATTCTCCTTTGGTTCAACGGGAGGTTGCTTCTTGATGGTAGTGGGAATTTCAGATTTGCTAGGTTTAGTCTCTCTTAGTCTCAATTCCTTTTCCTTAGCAGCTTCACCTACTTGGTCAGCAATCTTCAAACTCCTTTTCTTTGTAGCTTCACCCGTTGGGTCAGCAATCTTCAAAAGGTAGAGTATTCTATCCAGTTCAGATTGCAGAGCTGAGATTTCCTTCTCAAGTTGCCGAGTTTTATCAAGCACTGGCAACAAAGCAAACAAATCACCAGGCAAGATAGGATTTTATACTATGTGGCTGTAATTTTTACCTTGATAGATCATAAAAATCAAGCATAATATCATATCAAAACTCTTTTTATGATAGAGGATACCCACCTAGTTGAGATGACAGCCCAGACATGTAAGCGTCAAGTTCATCTCCCATTTTAGTTTCCTCTGTAGTTTCAGATGTCATTTTATTCTTCTCGTCCAAAAGCAACTCTTTCTTGTCTTCAATCTCTTTCATGATGTCATCTTTCTTATCAAGAAGGGTGTCAGCAGTTTCAATTGATTGATTTTCACCCGCCTTTTTACTAGAAGATTTCTTCTTTGTCCGGTCATAAAATTCATCATCATCACTGAACAATGATAAATAATTATAAGTAAGAATGAAGCTAATTGGCATACTAATTACTCATTTGAGAAAACCATAAAATTATCGTTTTAACAAACTGAGAATTGAGAATAAATCTTTGTAGTAGCATATCAATCAACAGCTAAACATAAGAATATGATTAACTTGCAAAAGGAAAGAGGAAGAAAACAAAACATCTGAAAATTTACATTTGGATTTCATTACAAAATAGGTACCTCGATAATTCTTCATCATCTTCGGTTGCTCCTTTCTTCTTACCACGAGATTGCTTCCCACTGCGTGCACCAATACTTTCTCGGATACTCTCATTCAGTGTCTCCTCCAAATTCTCAAGTTCTTCCACGATCTATTATTGAAAAGAAGCAAAGAAATGAACTTCAAATAAAATTAAAAAAGTCATCATAAATTCAGGAAACTTAAGCTATTAATTCTCAACAACCAGAGTGTAAAGGAAAAGCAAGGACCACCACATTGACCTAATTAACTCTTACCTGTGTTATCCTTTGTTCGTTTCGAGCAATCTGGGTTTGTTGCCCTTGTGTCAAGCCACCCTGGGATATGTCTTTAACACGAATAGCATCTATTTCTTTCTTCATGTGAGCAATCTACAACCAGAAAACAAGTTTATCAGTTTACAAAATATATATATATATATATATATATATATATGGAAATTACCCCCATGAAGTTCAAAAAGTCCTAAAAGAAGATTTCACTCCTTTTGGGCTTTATTTCCCAGTAAATGAAAAATAAATCAAATTCATCAGAGAAGAGCATGTCAATGCTGTTAGAGAAGACCAGGAATTCTTATATGCATTACTATGATCAATAATGCTGCCAACAAATGATGTAAAAGAAACTATACAATATGACATGAATAATGCAGGCATGCCCAACTACTTACTGGACAGCAGTATGTAAAATACTGCTGCTTCCCTAGGAAGCAACTCTCACTTATATGCCAACCAAGTAGACTTGCCAAACCCAAGAAAACAAGATAGAGATATAACAAAATTAATATTAAGACTAACAATTCAAGCAGTCTATGAGTGGAAAGTGTGTGGGGGGAAGGAGAGCATTTACAGGTTAAATACATATCGCGGATATGAAACAATTGGAAACAAATTGATCTAGCATACAAGGGATACTATAGTAATATAACACATTCATATCAACAGAAAGCAAGTAAGAAAAATCCAACCACTTGCCTTTTCCATTCTTTTAATTACTTTTTCACGGGTTTTTTCCTGCTTCTCTGTTAGTTGTCCTCTGTAAGTTTGCCAAGTTACTTCATCGATATCATCCTAAAAATCCAAAACCTTTTTGATCAGCATGTTATCAAACTGGAATTAAATTTCATATAAATAAGAAGAAGCATGAATAATAAGGTAATTCAAGAAAAGCTTGTATCCAATCAGATCCTACTGGGAAGTGGCTATAAAGCTGTACAAACCTCAGCTTCTTCAATAGCATCCTCTCCCATGCCCCATGAAATACCCTCAGCAAGAGATGCTTCCCGCCTCGCTCGTTGAAGGGAAGCTTCCCGATCCTGAATCTCTTCATACATCTTAGTTTTTCTTATAGTTTTCAAGTCTTTTTCCTACAATACAGAACAAAATGATTGTAACTATATGACAAGCTGTAAACTATTATGCACCAATCACGATAAGAAAATATAACTAACCAACCAACACAGCAGATTACATACCAGAGAAACAAAATCACTTAACCATGCCTTTCATAATTTTTCACAAGTAAAGAATTAAACCTTACCGGTGGCATCAACTCAGATGGTCCTTGGAAAATGTACAAACGTGATGAACTGTATAAACAAAACGTAAAGGAATAATCAGAAATATTATAACTAAATCCAACAATAAACATACAAGAAACTTGAGACATCTACAACTAATACTTATATTCCTTTTCCAAAAACTTCCAAAAAAGCTGTATTGTAGACCTAACACTAAAATAATAGAGGAAAAACAAAACCAGAGTAACATTTTATCTAAGTCATTGCACATGTGGCCAAAACCAGCAACAATAGGAAGGCATCATAGAAAGATATGACATACAGTAAGCATGGAAAATGATAAAAATGGCAACAAGATTGCCAGCTTTACTACCAATAGAGCAATGGAATAAAACATTTCAACACTTTATTGCATTATAAATTTACCCACAAGAAGGTCAAGGGACTCATTGGCCTGGTAATGCATCACATCATTTTTATCTCTCGAGCTAACTTTGGCAATATTAAGAAATAAAACACAAATGTGAATTAGTGTAGGAACATATAAAAAGATAAACCTAATCTGTCTATTTGTACACATTTGTTTAACAGCCTTAACTCACTCCTAAGGTCCCAAGATCCTCATTTTCTCTTCAGAAATACCTAGTACACAGCAGTACAGTGATCATCCTATCTCTTAATTTCTCAAAGTGACAAGTTAATCAGAGAATATGACCCTAATGTAACATAATATTTATTGATTACTCTTTAATCAAAATTTTACTTTTCAGTAAAAAGGTAAAATAATTACACAACCTGATTGATCAACACTCACCTGAGGGTACATCAACTATGAACCTAAGCCTATTTTATTAGGCTCAAATCATCCCACACTCATATTTTGTCAATTTTTTTAGACAGGAGCTAGGTTACAACCAAATATTGAAGACTGAGCAAAGCATACTTAACTTGCTGACCAAAAACTTTGGAGACATCATAGATATACAACTCATTATATGCATACACGAAAGACGAAGCCTCAACAGTGGTCATAAGGCATTCAGTTCAATAGTCAATATTGTTTTCAACAGACACCTTTAAAATACAATCCACAAATGTGGACTTCTAGATATTTACTTATCTAAAACTACAGTTGGACTTCGGTAAATAATTTTTGTGGATGTTCATAGATCCTTTAGTTTCTCTAATACTAACACTGTTAAATGGATCCTTTAAGAATACCTATCTATTATAGATTATATTTCCTACAATATATTGAATAATTTACATTCCCTTTTATCTTTTAATCCTGCCCAGAGGTCAAAATTTTTTAATAGGCTACATGTCTATTTAGTTGGAGGTACATTAGCTCAAAAACCACCAACTTTAAGTGGAAAATGATCTAGCGTTTTAATTTGAAATGATTAGTCTTCAGTTATCAAGGAATAGCTATTGAATCTTGATCAAATGGTTGTGAATACATATACTACACAGTCATTGGATTAAACATATCAGTAAAAAAAGTCTGTCAACTGATATGAAGTAGACCATCATGAGTTCGTTAAAAATATACACCTCCATAATTACATTCAGCCAAGTACCTATTCCTCATGGTCTACAAGATGCCTAAGGGTAGCATTTATAGCGTATAAGACAAGGAAACATAAGGAACGACATAAGAGATAAATTGAAATTTTATATTATATGCAAAGACAAATAATCAATAACAAAGATACTCACTGCCCAAAGCGAATGACATCACCAACATGTAAGTCCACATAGACTTTTTTCTTCACCTGATTACAAGGCAAGGGAAAATGGTAAGGTAAATGGTCTCACATTTACAATTTTTAGGAAAAGAAACAGTAAAAATGCATATTACGTTAATGCATGTGTTTTAATTTAAACTAAGATGTTCTCCCCAAAAAAAATACTATGCCAGTTAAAGTCCATTGAAGGTATCATAAGCTCAATAATAACAAAAACTAAAGGGATTTGCCTAACCCCATGCCATGTTAATTATACATCTCTCTAACAGAATACTAGAATGAAAGTACTGTGAGCAGTTGTAAGATTTACAGCATTCTTCCTGACTGGTTATCGAAAAAGAACAAATAAACATGTGTGACTACCTAGAACTAGTAACTTCCACTTTACCTAAAAAAACACTAATAACTTCCATTTTCTAGCTGAAAAGAAGTTATGGAGAAGCGGGAAATTGAACGTGTTTGACTTCGTACAGCTAGCAACTTCCATATTTTACCCATAAGTTTCCATTTTCTAGTAAAAAAGAAGATTATTGAGAAGTATATTGCTTAAAAGTATCAAACATACTATGATCTAAAGACTTTACCCCTTGAAAATGAATAAATTTTTATTGAGAAAAATGGGCTCAATGATTATATGAAATATCAACTACACAAAATATAAAACTAGTGTCTAAAAACTAGAAAAGCCTAAAACTTAATAAGGGGATAGGATGATCCAAGTTAGTGGCTGAACCATGAGCCATAAGAAAGAAATCTTTTAAAATATGCAGCTTTCCAAGAAAGAAAAATTTTCAGGAAGCACAGACTGTGTTTATAGATAGCTGTCTCCAAACCCTTAAAACATTTTAACAAGCTAAACCCCCTTGAATTCCTGCCCACCCATGTTCAGCATCCAATCAACTCAAGCACATATTATATGTGACGTAAGAAACACCAAGGATCTGAAAGCCACTTGCAGATTTTCTTTTTGTTAAGAAATATGACTAAAAGAATAAACCATCAACAGACTCCCAATTGACTGAAAAAATAAGCTACGAATTGACTTTCACTTGATCTGCAGATATAAAATTAACTAAAGGAAATTCCAGCCTCTTAATAAAATTGTTGATGGTAGAACATTTTCCTACAGCTGCAATCTGAGCCAAAAGTACACTTGGAAGTTTTAGAATAACCATGATTATAAAACCCTATTACTTTATGTAACTTTAAAAATATATGATAGATAAAACACATGTAAGAAACATATTCTACATTCTTCAGAGAAGTGGTAAACACATATCTAAACGACAGCATCACAAACACATTTTCAATAACTTTAATTAGTCGACCTTTATGATTTAAATTGAAATAACTGGACAATAACAAATATAATGTGTTGCAAGGAATGCCAATAACGCAGGAAAAAAGAAGAAGTTGCACAGTAATACCTGATTCTTGTTGATGAAAGTACCATGCGTACTGCCAAGGTCATAAATATAGGCATCTCCGCTTCTTTTGAACTGGAGAACTGGCAAAGAGGAGACGAAGTTAACCTCATAGCTCTATGAAAAATAACAAAGAAATCAAAATAAAAATAGTATCTAGTATAGTATTGTATCGGGGTTCTCACATGCATGCCAAGGAAGATACCTCACTTATAGTTCCTAACAAAATGACAAATGCTCAATTTTCAAATAGCCATCATAAGGAAATCGCAAATTTGGCAGTTGCCTGACATTATTACTATGCTTTCCTGTCGGAACCCTATCACGCACACTCAAAATCACCAAGCTACCTTGGAGTTGAAATTGTTAAATAGTAAAATGTAACATACAATATACAATATCAAACCAGTGGACCAGGAAGAAGCTAACTACCAGCGTGAAAGCGAGAAATAGTCGGGTGGTCGAGTGCAAAATCACAGAGGTCCACACGCCCAAACATGTAAGCCCCTTTCGCATATCTGAATGACAAAATCAAACCCACAATGCAATTCAATCAAATACTACACCCAATAAAGAAAAAAAATTGTGTATTGCAAACCAAAGGGCTTACACATCCAACTGATCAATAATAGAGCCGTCCTTGAGGACCTCAAGAGAGAACTGGTGGGAAGGTGCTCCACTCCAAGGAGGGATGGTGTACGGAACGACAATGCCCTGAGATTGGCGTACGGCCTCCTTGGTAGTGGCACTAGATTCAGCTGGTCCCACGCCGGCATCAGAGTCGGTGGAACTCCACTGGAGTTGTTCCTCGGCAGCGGAGTCATCTGATTGTGGCGGGTCGGTGTCTGAAAGACTCTGACTGTTCGAAGGAGGAGGAGAAGGAGGAGGCATGGGGGTCTTAAATGTTATTACTGAAGAAGATGAAGAGGGAGGTTCGCCGTCGTCGTCTAGGGTTTGGGGTAAGGGATCTGTGGGAGGTTTAGGGATTCTAGGAGGTGGTGGTGCTGGAGGATCCATTTCGGCAGTCATTGCAAACACACGCACACAACGACGCACAGAGAGAGGGAGAGTCGGAGAGTGAGTGAGTTTGCCAAACGCGGCACAAGGCTTATCAAACACACCACCGCGTATCAGTGGCGGCAGATTGACACCGGACTTGGCTCCTCTCTTGGTTAACTTGAGGCTGTTATTAGTCAAAACGTCACCGTATCTGGTTTTGTATGAAATTTTGATGGGTTAGAAACGGATATAAAAGTTCGGATTTGGTATAGATCCAAGCCCTTAAGTCGAAGATTTTGTGTACATAAATTAAAACATAATTGTGGAAAGAATAATAAAAAAATTAGTATATTATTTATTATAAATCTAAAAAAAAAAATTGTATATTTGTAATTTTTTTTTACCGATACCAATTATAAGTTAATATCTCATAAAAAAAAATTATGTTTAATATTTAGAGGGTGAAAAATATATAATTTTTTTATTTAAATAATGCAACTCTAGTAAAAACTTGATTTAAAATTATGTATTTAAGTATTTGTAAAACTTTTTTTGATAAAAGTATTTGTAAAACTTACATGTGGATCTTGCTTCCAAACCCGGATCCAGACCCAAATCAATGTTCAAGTTCAACTACCTATCCGAGTCACCGTTTACGTTAACGGTCAACCCAACACTGTTTCTTTCATCTTCGCTAACCCAACACTGCTCTCTAATCTGAGACTGTAATGGAATAATTACGACCCCATTAATTACTACTTGGGGTTCATTGCTTCTTTCTTTTTCTTTTTTTTCCTTTTTGTCTTTTACTACCTTCTTCCCTTTGAAGACGAAATTGCTTTCTTATGTTGTGCGCACTTTCGAGCTTTTGATGATATAATCCGCGAAATTTTCTCATAAGGGTACAATTTTTCCCCTACGTATATCAGTAAGGGTTTCATATAATGTGGGGTTACTTCCATTTTCTTTGAATATTTCATAAAATACGAGATGGGTATTCTGGTATTTGTGTTTTCCGATTAATTTCAGCTTTTTGCGGTCCTTCTGCTGATGTATTCGAGTATCTTCGTCTGGGTCTTTCATAAATTTATTAGATAACTTGTTGCCGGAAGAATTTTGCTTCATTGTAGAGGAACAAATTTCAGTTGTTGTTCTTACCAATAGAAGTGAATGAAAATGTGGTTAAACTGCAATATTTGTACTGAACTTTGTTTAGCTTCCAGTTATGAAATGGATAGGCTAAATCATTATTTTTTAAGGACATAAGGTTTCTTTGTATATATACATGTCAAAAGCAACGTATTTCACATTTTTATGGTTTGCAAACATGTTAGGAACTTGAGGAAATTTAAGTGACTGTTTTCATATTTCAAGGGTTTTTTTATGTTGAGTTAAGGTTGAGTATATGCATAAGAGGGAAGATAACTATTCTAGCTGGAATTTAGAGCTTTCATGTTCTTGGTGGACTATTGTATTTACATGCTTGAATGTCTTTAGTTATGAACAATGAACAGTAATTTTTCTTTAACCAGATTAGAGTAATCATGTTGTGATAAGCGTTTATTCATGTGCTAAGTGTCTTTGGTTTGAGAAGTTCGCAGAACCCTGTATCATATATGTGTAGTAGCCTAATAGGATGTGCTAAACTTTAATGGGAACGTAACGAGATACATATTTGTGGGTGATAAGGGTGGACCACCTTGGTTAGTATATTTTTCTTCTGGAAATTGTTTAGTTAGTTGGTATGTTATTAATACCCTTCTTGCTTTATTTACCAAAAAAAAAATACCATTCTTGCTTTCAAAAACCCTCCAGTTTTGATATTGAGAGAAGAAATTGTATTTTGATTTTTTCATAATTGAATGTCTCGCTCTGCACTCATGTGTTAGTAGCGTTTTATGCTATGGCTTGTTTTCTGTACTGTGTTCTTCTTCTACTTCCTTTTTTCATTTTTTTTAAGCATTTATATGCGTTTCTTGTGCATATGCATATTAAATTTTGCATTGGAAATTTCATTTGATACTATACTGAGATTACTAAATGGTTGGTTTATATGATGAGGAAGTTTCTGAAAGTTAGGTTGATTCACTAGGTGTGTATCACACAATTTAGAGTTCGGTGGTAAAAAATTCAAAGCATTTTGTAAAAATATGTATTCAGGGGTCAAGAAATTGAACACTTTCTTACTAAAAAGAAAGAGCAACCAAGATCTTGAAGTGAGATGGAGGGTTGGATTATTCAATGGAATGTATAGTGTATTCAGGAGGTTGTTGTTTATGGTTGTATTCTTGTTCAGCCTTCTTGACAAGTTGGGCTATTAGTGGTTTGGTTTAGATGTCATTTACTAACGGAGTATGAAAACTGTGTTCTTTCTATAGTTAGCTTGACTTGGATATCATAGCTCAGGTTTGCTGCAATAATTAATCATCTATTAAAAAACCCTTCCCCAAGGACCTAACCTCTAGTATTATCCTTATAAATTATTTGCTTGCCTAAGAATTTATTATGTGTTGGTTTATCTGGTTGAGATGAGTCAAAATATCTTATTTATACTTACAATCACTTGTATATGACCCTTCCACGTTTATTTTCATTGTGAATCTGTTATGCATATGTATGAGCATATCTAAACTTTTTTTTTTTCCTTTCTTTTGTTATATGTTCAATTTATTTATTTCCATTGGAGAATATCTCTTCTTCTTCTTCTTCTTCTTCTTCTTCTTCTTTTTTTTTTTTTTTTTATCTTTATATATTTTTTTTGCTATTCAGGGTCCAGTTCTTGTGGAGAAATTCTGAGGACCTCAATTTCTATTATGATTTCATCAAATGGGTTTACTTGCACACACCAATTGTATAACCCAATTAGTTGTGTGCATAAATTTCACTTCCAGCATCATCGTCTGCATTTACATGTTAATTCAGCCTTAAGTACTGGTAAAAGTCATTGTATTCTGCATTACCTTGACATGGTTTCCATGAGGTTACCAACGGTTCCACGGTTAAGTTTGAGATTCACAAAAATGGAGAATTCACTAATTGTTGCAAACGTGGTTGCTACTGTTGAATCTGGGATATATTGTGAAGAAGAAGAAAAAGATGAATTGAGTCAGAGAGAGAGAGAGGGATTTGAAAGTCCTATTATTGAACAGGAAATGCCTCCTTGGGGAAATTTGGGTATCTGTGAGGACTCAGGTTCTGAACCTGATGGTGTTATGTATCCTCAGTCTGTTCCTAAAGAGAAGGTTATATTAAATGTAAATAATGTTCATTTTTTGGAGGAAAGAAATGAAGAGATGTTATCAAAGCGGATTTTGGTTCTTAGTAGAACAAACAAGGTCAGAAGTGCATTGGAATTGCTTAGGTCCATGGAATTATTAGGTCTGTACCCAAACTTACATGCTTGCAATTCACTCTTATCTTGTCTTTTGAGGAGTGGGCTACTTGATGATGGCCTAAGAGTGTTTGAGTTTATGAAGGCAAAGAAGATAACCTCAGGGCATACGTGTAGCTTAATACTTAAAGCAGTTGCAAATGCGAAAGGCTGTGATACTGCTCTTCAAATGTTTATGGCAATGGAAGGGGATTGCAATGTTAAGAATGACTTTGATACAATTGTTTATAACACAATGATATCAGTTTGTGGTAAAGTGAACAATTGGCTTGAAGCTCTGAGGTTATGGAGATGTATGAAGGCAAATGGCCATGATGGAACACAAATTACTTACTGCCTGTTAATTAGCAGTTTTGTTCGTTCTGGTCAGAACGAACTAGCTCTTGATGCTTTCAATGAGATGGTTGAAAACAAATTTGAACTGGACAATGACACGATGCAAGCTGTAATTGGAGCATGCATAAAGGAGGGGAAATGGAACTTGGCTTTAAGCATCTTTCAAAGAATGTTGAGTAGTGGGCTCAAGCCAAATGCAATTGTATGCAATGCACTTATTAATTCACTTGGAAAAGCTGGGGAAGATACACTAGCATTCAAGGTCTATGAGACGATGAAATCTTTGGGCCATTCACCTGATGCATACACATGGAATGCTTTACTTAGTGCACTCTATCGGGCAAGTCGATATGATGATGCTCTTCATCTATTAGAAAGCATAAAGAGAGATCACGAATCTCAGTTGAATTTTCACTTGTACAATGTTGCTTTAATGTCTTGCTCCAAGCTTGGGTTATGGGATAGGGCTGTGCAGCTTTTGTGGGAAATGGAAGCTTCTGGAATGTCAATCTCAGCTGCATCATATAATCATGTTATCAGTGCTTGTGAGATGGCAAGGAAGCCATGTATTGCATTGCAAGTGCATGAACACATGGTTCACCAAAAGTGCACCCCAGACACATTTACGTATCTGTCTTTATTAAGAGTTTGCATCTGGGGTTCTCTTTGGGATGAAGTGGAGGAAATCCTTAATGTAAGTGTCGTATTTACCCACTTCTGTTGGCAGTTTTCCCTTCCCGTTTATCTCATCTGGTTTTTTGCATTTGATACCAAAACGTTTTGACTCAGAAAGTATCATGAAATGAATTTTTTCTATTGAAATTCCAGAATACCATATTTGATTTGCAATTTTTCTTCGGCATTTGTATTCGTTTACCATTACCTCTTCCGCAAATACTGATCTTTGAAGACATTATTTAGGCTCTTAATGACGGCCTTCTTGTTATGTTTATTTGATTTGCAGCACGCTGAACCAGATGTGTCCTTCTATAATGCTGCCATTCAGGGATTGTGCTTACGGGGCAGGATCGATTCAGCAAAGAAGCTTTACACGAAAATGCGCAAGAACAGTCTCCAACCGGATGGAAAAACGAGAGCTTTGATGCTTCAGAACTTAAGAAAGGATTCAAGTAAATACAGGCATAGGCGGCCTTCTCAACAGAGAAAGAGGAAAAAAGTTGTCTTCTAGTCACCGTATCTAACATAGAAGAAAGAAAACTGACAAATGGATATCAAGTTTTACCTACATTGACCATTGGATGATACCTACAAGTTTGGAAGTACATAATGTTTATACCAAACGAATTGCTTAAAATAGTTGGATGTATATAGCTTAACAATTTGATTATTTATGAATTTATGAGTCATGTCTTTTTCTTTTATCAGATTGTACAGTCACGCTTTTTGACCAAGCTTCTCTCATTATGCCAACAGTTATAGTATGCATCATTCTAAATGGCTATACCGCCGATTCAACATTTACTTATTTGTTCATTTCCTAAGATCTAATTATGGAACTGCAAGATGGTATATAGCAGAGTAATTAAAAACCAGGAGAACCAACTTGTTTTAACATGTAACTAACAATAAATTCACAGCCCCAGAAGGTGATTAATTGGTGATTGGTTATAAAAATTCTTTATTTATCTGATTATACTTTTCTTTATAATTTCTTTCAACCAAAGTACCAAACTATGAAAATTAATATCCAAACATGACCTTTGATTTTGAGCAAAGAATGGAAAAAAAAAAAAAAGAGGTACATGTTCTTGGGGATGTAAGGGTACAGAGCACAATAGCTTATACATTTACATTCTATCAACATTAACCATCAGTGAGCCAAACGTAAAACCTGTATTGAACTGAATCTCCCTCTTTTGGGATCCATAAAACACAAATATCATCCAAGTGTATATCCTAGTTATTGAATAATCCTTTAGCAAATTTAACCAAACCAAGCCTCTCTCTCATGCCAACAATGAGTACGCATCACTGTAAATGGCTACCACATTTGAGAATACAGCAATAATAATCATGAACACAGACACAATCTTGTCCTTTCTTGTTGCTATACCATGAGTGTCCCTACAAAAGGAAACAGAAAGATGAAATGCGATAGACAATTTTAAGCAATCAATGAAACAACAATGCTACTTTTTACATGGAGATTATACTAAGCTTATCTCTTGCCAAACAGAAGTTGAGAAAGGAGATGGACTCACTTGAGAGTAATGGAAGCAGGAAAGATAAATGCAATTAGAACTCCTACAGTTGCTCCGGTGAATTCGAAAGCAACCCATATACTTGGTATGAATACTGCACCTAAAAGAGAAATAACAACAAGTCCTATGCTGACCAACGCAAACCTTATGTTATCTGAAGCTAAAGGTCGAGCTGAAGGAAAAAGGAGGCCGTCCAAGTTAAGGCGTAGTGGAAAAAATGCAATGGGATACACAAGTATAATATGGCCTGCATAGCTGAGACGAACGGTGTCATTGAAAAGAGAGCTGTATTGGATGCCAAGGTCCGAATCAAAATTCGAGAGCAAGTCAGAGAGTGTTGAGTCACCAAAGAGGAGGAACCCAAACAAGCCTGTCATTACATACACAGTGGCACATAATGCAACTGACGACTGTACAATTGCCCGCATCTGAGAAGAATCTTCAAGCTCATTTTCTATAGGGTGAACTGCATGACAAAGACCAGGTCTTTACTCAATGAGCAATGAGACTCGTGGTGTATATAAGCAGATGATCAGTTTGCTTAATACTTACCATTGTAGTGGCAAACATAAGCAAAAACAACAACAGGGACTGCTGTAAAGAGATTAAAAAAGGATGTCCAATTGGTAATGCTAGGAAACCACTTTGGCCTCTCTATGCTTCCCATTATTAATTTGTATATAGTGATTCCAATGACAACAAGAAGGAAAATAACTGCCAGAGTAATTGATATAGCAGATGTGAACCACAGAGAATCTACAAACAAAATTGAGGTGGAAGTGTTGTTATTAAAGGATTCATTCATGACTAACCAAGTAAAAGATAGAACGGTGCCTAGCAGATGAGCATAAAGCAGAACAAGGTAGTCATTGGTGAATAAAAAGGGAAGAGATGCTAACCGATATGTTTGAAGCAGATCAACGGAATGAATATAACAACAGTTAGGACAATAAGAACAAAGGCACGTCCAGTCCACCATTGTTCTCCGAACCATTCTTCCAAAACACCAGAATGGTGAACCCCGCTTGATGTTGATCCAGACAGCACATCCTCTGATCACCCAAGAATAAATTATATGTTAGAATTTTATTAGCCAAGTGACTTTAGAATGGCTATAACTTGAAACTAGATGCAAATACCATTTGGCCAATAACAAAAAAAATGACACAAGGTATGTACATGAAACCGAAACGCAAGAAGGGGAAGTCATAGAGATTACACCGATTATAATCATGTACACAACAAGGCAGCCAATATTGTTGACAATAACACTGATCTGAAGCAAAATCTTCCCAGTGGTTCCAAAAGCATCCCCCATGAGATCACTGTAAGAAAATGCTGAACAGGGCTTGCTAAATCTCAAAAGCATCTCAATCGCTGTCTCAGTCAAGAAAGCAGCGATTATAATCAAAGCAACCCCCGGAACAAGCCCCAACACGTCCAAGGTCGCAGGCAGGCTCATAATGCCTGAACCAATAACGGTGCACGACAAATTGAATACAGAACCATGGAAGGAAGCTACCCTAGGCCTACTAAACACAGTTTCAGATTCTTCATCTTCTTCTGTAGGCAGCAAAGGGATCCCAACACCAACTGGGTGTTCTTGTTCTTTCTTTTCTGACATGTTTTCAAACTCAAGTAGTCATACTCTAAACGTTAACTACTTAATACTCAAAAACTGAGATACACAATACTTTGAAGTTTATCACTTTCTGAGCCAAGTGAGCAGGAATAAAACCAGATTTCTTCCTCTGAACTCCCTCAAGAATGACCTAATGGACCGGCTACAGTGCAAATTCTGATAAAAAAAAAATCTTGCTTTTGAGTGTTGGGTTCAAACTTGGTTTTTCACCTTCCAGGAGTCATAAACTCTAAAAACAATAGCAGTGGTTTATGGAATCCAGGCATAAAATTTCAATTTTGGAAATGAAAAACAGCAAAAAATGTGCGCTCAAAACTTGCAATCCAAACAAAATTTACAGCCCTTGGAACTAGAACAATGAAGGAAAACTCCCTTGAACTTGGTCAACCCATTTCTGAACTAGAAAGAACCCCGAAATAACTTTTAGTTTTCACAAACAAAACAAATTAAGCAGAAAGCTCAAACCACATTCCAAAATCTATAAAACCAACCAAAATAGACAAACATAGGGGGTGCTACTAATGTAATTAAAACGCGTAGTTGTAAAAGCATCACAGAAAAATTCTAAACTGCACTAAAAGCCCAAAGTTTCAGGTTCAGCGGTCAGTCAGAGAGATATAAATTCACTTACCCACTTGACCAAATAGTGTCCTTGCATGGCTGCCAATATTAGTGGTTGGCTATAGATGTCTCTGTCACCCATGTGAGGTTTCTTCTCCAGCACTGGATCAGGCACGAGTGTGTGGGTACGATTGTGGGGAGACAGCAGCAGCAATTACGTATGTAAAAGCTTTGTAATAAAGAATCTGACTGTGATATGCTTTTTTGGTAAAATCTGACAGTACTAAGAGACTTATAAATATAGTTGAACAAAATGAAAGGATTTTTCATTTTCAAATTCCTTAACAATTTTGAACAAAAGCTAGCTTCTAATCTTTTTTTTTTTTTTAATGAATACAAGCTAGCTTCTAATCGTTAAGTAATCCCAAGAAAAATTCATTATATACTTTATATTTTATTATATACTGCCTTATGCGGCAAGCATGTCACCAGTGTTTACAAACTAAAAGGATAGAATTTCACACTTGGGTATACCCTAGTAGAAAGGCAGCCGACCGTTCCATCATATTCGTTTATGAGAATTATAGTTTAAATTTTAGCAAATTTTATTATTATTTTAGGTGTACTCAGTCTTATCTAATGTGTCAGGTGGAGGGGATCTACTAGGGGTGTGAAACTCCGAAAAGTTTATAAAATTAGAGCAAAAAGATCTTATTTACTAAAATTATGAATTGATGAGATCTATAAAACCCTTTTTTTATTCATAAAAAAATAAAAAAATTTTTTTTCTAATTTCTACCACTAGAAAAAAAAAATCCCCAAGAAAATTGTCAAAGCAAAAATCCCAAGAAAATTTGACGTGGGAAAATTAAATGGATACTAATATTTATTATATATAATGCTCCATGTGGCATGGGAGACTGTATAATAGCCCAATGGTGGCGTCCAGTCAAGCAAATCACAAGGATTCAGTTCTGTCACGATTCGCGGGTTACGTATTTACTCGAACCGTAACTTTCTCGGGTCCAATTAAGGTACCGTTTAAAAACAAAGAAAATATAAATAAAGTTTCATAATTTTGCTCAACGATCTAATTCGCGGAACCAGAAGCTCCAATATTGCACCCTCTAATTCGAAGGTTAATCACTTCCCAAAAAGGCAAACTGGCCGATTCTGGGTTGGCTTTCACTTTTTGCTGATTGGTTTCTGTCAATTCTAGGGTTTGCAATTTTGTGAAAGACGAATGCTGGCTGAAGGGTCGAAGCTGAGGAGGTAGGGAAGGAAGGATTGGTTAGCAAGAAGGATTAAAAAATGAAGGCTGGAAGCGCCGCGAAGCTGATTGTGGACGCCCTGCTTCAGCGTTTCCTTCCCCTCGCACGACGACGTATCGAGACCGCTCAAGCACAGGTGTTTTTTTTTTGGGTTTACGTCATTGTCTGTATGCTTGTACGGTTCTGGCTTAGCTGAGAATGCGTTTGCTGTCTGTCGTTGATGAAGTCCTTTTGTTTCAATTGCTTGGCATTTTGGGTTCATTCATTAAGCTAGTATTTTTTAGGAACATGAATAGGGTGAACTTCCAATTCACCAAGTTTGATCTTAGCAAAAGTTTGGAATGCAATTATATGCCCATGTTTTGGTTTAAGAAATTTTGTGCATTTATTCAGAGTGGTTAGTTATTGTGTCTTGCACACTTCGTTTTTCCCCTGTTTTTGTTTTGTGTTCAAGTACTCTTTGGTAGCATGTGGAATGGTAGATAAAAGTACAAGTTTTAGGATGTGGGTTTTTCAAGTAGTAATTTTCAAGCTTTATAAGCGTTTTTCTTTATTTAGTCACAATTAAATGGCATACTGGTTATTTATTGGTTCGGCTAGAATATGAATGATATGATTTCAATCTGAATGGCCATTGAGTACTGACTTCAGCAAATATTACCTGTATATGTTGCTAATGTTTTACACCACGCAAAATCAGACCTTAGTCTTGGTTGTATTTCTCATGGATAAAATTCATCTAATATATTCTATATTTTTCTTGACATTACACCGACAATATACAGGATGGACAGTACCTTCGACCATCAGATCCTGCCTATGAGCAAGTACTTGATTCCTTAGCTATGATTGCGCGACATACACCAGTACCTCTTTTAGAAGCTCTTTTAAGATGGAGAGAGAGGTGTGTTGCTTCACATTATCTTGTCCATCAAAATTGTTTTCTTTTCTAGCAGCTATTTTTACATGATTGCCTCTCAGATTCACCTCTAATATATGCCTAGAACATAAAGTAATGTAGTTACCTGTTTGTTTGAGAACCCCGTTAGGATATTGTGAATGTCTTCACATTTTAATTCTCTTTGTCATCAAGTTCACCACTCATCATCCACGTGTGTGTGTGTGTGTGTGTGTTTTTTTTCTTTTCTTTTTTCCTACTACAACTGAAGTAAGAACAATATGGGAGAAGGCTTACTAAGGCTTACTAAATATTGGAAACATTTTCAACTTTTTTTTAGTCATAGTTATCACTTAAGATCATTGTATTAGATCTCAATTTAGTTTCTTCTAGTTGAAGCATTTCATTAGTTTAGAAACTGCTTTATGTTAAATTCCTTCCTCTATTTCTCCATCAAGCCTGCTTGTACCCTAAAGAAAATGTATTCACTTAACTTCGGAAACGCAAGACTTTAAGATTGAAGGCGTAGTGTTTATGTCAAGACGCATTGCTTGTAACTGTTATGAAGAAATAGTGGAGCTTACTTTTTTTTTTTTTTTGGAAGTTTTATTACACTTATTAAACTTCATTGAACCTTTTATGGAAATTCTTTTATTCTTATAGGGTAATTTTTTCAAATATACCTGTTCTTGTTGTTCTTTTCTGTAGCTATGTAATGTCAAAATCAAATCTTCATTCTGATTGAGTTATTAATAGCTTTTTCTATTTTTGAAATTTACTTATTCTTTTGTGCGAATTTTTTGTTTCAGTGAATCCCCAAAAGGTGCTAATGATGCATCTACATTTCAAAGGAAGGTTTGTACCTAGATAAGTAGTTTACATGCAAACCTTACTCCTCTTAGAAGATGCAGTAATTCTTTGTTGCATATGATGCATGCCAAGGAAAATTTGTAAATATAGTAACTAAAAAGTATTAAAATTTCATGATTCATTTATTAGTTTCGTTTCATATCTTAATATGGAGATTTTTTTTTCAAGTAACTCTATTAGAGAGGCCTAAAATAACTCATCTGCCATGTTCTATACTTAAAATAATAAAAACATCCTGAGTGGGGAAATATTAATCTATATTTTTATGGACAAGAACTGTAAAGAGGGCCTATGGATGAATATTAATGTCGTCCTTAAAGAAGGAACGTCTTACAGTGAAGGCACAACCCATCAATTTTCTGATGAGATGGTGGATACTACTTTCTAAGTTAATATAATAAAAAGATTCTGTAGCTATACACTGTCCAAATTATAAAGATAAAAGTGGTCAAAGAGGGTTAAAAAAGAAGTTAGACCATGCACAAGAAGTCACTATCTTTAGAAAAAACAGTCAATGTCTTGATTCAGAAGTATATGTAGTCTTTTTAGGTCAGTAAGATTAATTTGGATGGCTAACATAATATTTAGTTGTGGATATATGTATTTTTTTTCATGTGTATGATATAAGAAGCATTTTTTATTAATTACGAACATAACAAGATGATTGCATGGACCACAGCTTGCAGTGGAGTGTATTTTTTGCTCAGCATGCATTCGCTTTGTGGAGTGCTGTCCACAGGAGGGACTTACTGGTTAGGTCATTACACTGTCATGTTAGTTTTCCATTTGATGTTATATATATATATATATATATATATATATATAAATTATAGGTGTGTATATGTGTACATATATTCTTCATTTGAATGAAATGGCTTGTCTTTATTGCAGAAAAGCTCTGGTCTGGGCTTGAAAATTTTGTATTTGACTGGCTAATCAATGCTGACAGGTAATGTTTCTCTAAGTTGTTTATGGACTTTCAACACTCGTGGAAAGTTTAATCTTGTAGTTTGTTTATGATTCATGATGTAATAGTTTTCATACTAAATACCAAAATGAATTAATTACCTGCTTGGTAAAGCTCAGATTTTCCCCAGGATGGTATGCATTGTACTATGTTGAACTTCACATACATTATCATATGATGTATTAGCTTTCATTCTAATGTCAGTGCAAGATTTACAGTCCTTGAGTTGTGTAGCTTTGGCTTTTCTTATGAAAGTTGATTCCTCCACTGAGCAAAAATTCTCATGCAACTGGTATCTTGTATCCTTCATTAGGTGGGATACTTTGCTTCCTTTTATCTGGTATAAAAATTTGTATCTTTCCTCAAAACCCACTGTTCCGCTGTTCCATTGTTTGCATCTGTTGTTTACTTTTGGAAAAGGATGTTGGTAGGTGCCAGTACTGGGAATTCTTCTTCCGTGTTGCATTTTGGATAATATCTTGATTCTTTGTAATTGAGTTATCTGAATGCTTTTATCAGAAATTGAAAACAAAATTGAATAACTTCTCTCCAAATTTAATAGCTAATTTCCATGTGAAAGAAAAGAAAGAAGAGAGCAAGATAAAAGATTGATTGTTCTACTGGTTTATTTTTTGTTTTAGTGGGAAAGTTTTGGCATAAAATATTGTCAAAGAAAACAACTTATTTAATGCGTTTTAAGCTAAATCGCTACTTCTGCAGGAATTTGTCCATTACTTGGGTCAAAGCTTTATTTGACACTAGAAAAACATGCCTCAAAACTTGATGGATTTATTTATCATAGAAAAGCTTTCAGTTTCTCATTTGCTTCACATGAACTCAGCATTCTCCCATTGCAGGGTTGTTAGCCAGGTGGAATATCCATCATTGGTTGATCTGAGAGGGCTCCTTTTGGATTTAGTTGCTCAACTCTTAGGTGCCTTATCTCGCATCAGGTAACTAATCATTTCCCAGTTGATGCTATAATTTGGTTCAAAGAATTTGAGAATTATAGAAGTAATTTTGGAAGATTTAGTTTTGAGTTTAATGCTATTGAATATCCTCTCTTTGTGATATTTGCATTTTCTGTTTGTGGTGGAATGGATCATGTCTCTATCAATTTGAGGCAAACATGATATTAGTTGTTGTTCTGCCTTCTGTCCTCTAATTGTGATGCATACATCAAGGAAAACTTAATGTCCTTCGTTAATTTGTTTGAATCTAACTGATATCTTCATCATCCTCTACTGCTCCACTCTGTTCAAACTGTCTTCGTTGATTCCTTGTTAATTTTAATTACTACAGCTATTCCTATAGTCACTGACATAAACAATTGAATATACCCTAAGTGCCTTCATTTGATGGAAAGTCAATGTCTTAATGTAAGCCCACCTTGCCAGTAAGCCATGTTGCTAAAAAATATTAAAAACAAAATGAATGAAAAGAGTTCCCATCTTGCAGAGACACACACACATACATATGTTTTGTATATCAATTTGCTGTGATCAGCTTATTTGCTGTCATCGTGTTAAAAGATTTGGGTATTACGTTGTACATATAATTAATTACCTTCAATGATTTTTCTGTTGCCTTTCTGGTCCTGATATGGGCAGTGGCATTGGTAAATACATTTTGTGTTATTTAATCTTTTGTGTGATGTGGAATTTGTGTTATGCTGAGCAGAAATTATAAGCTAATAAGAGTATCTCCAAGAGGCTCTATATCCTACCCATATTCTCTATTTTAAAGAGTGAAAGGTTAGAAAATGAGCTTAAGCAAGTTCGTTATTTCATAAAATGAAATAAAATGTGGAGTTTAACCCTCCAAGTGCCCTTATAAATATTCTCTACTTTATAATAAATGCCCTTTCATTTGATATTACACAATTTCCAACTACCACTTTCTTTTTAATTGGCAATACTATTCATAAGATTATTTTTAACTTTCTATACAAAAGGAAAATGAGTCAAGTAATAATTGTTTATTGAAAATATAAAATAAAGAATATGATAGAGAGTTTATTGGACTTATCCAACAAATTTGACTCTCTACTTATAAAGATGCTCTCCCATTTTGAGAAAATGCTCTTTATTTTAAAGAGCATTGTGATGGTATATGATACTGTTGACAATGTGAATGTTAGTTACAAGCTTATCTGTCAAACATCTACCCCTAAGTAATGACAAGACTATGTTGATGAATATTTATGATTAGAGAATGTGATACTGGCTCCTGTATAAACATTTGATTTTGTATGTCTAGACCAATAAATTGTACTTTGTGCTCTTTTGGCAGGTTTAGTTCTGTGACAGAGCGGTTTTTCATGGAACTCAATACTCGTAGGATTGATACTAGTGTTGCTCGAAGTGAGACACTTAGTATTATTAATGGAATGCGCTACTTGAAATTAGGGGTAAGTGTGAAATTATATTCTTCTTCAGAAGAATGGCATGAGAACATCTTATAACAATAATGTATTGTCAGGTGAAAACTGAGGGTGGACTGAATGCATCTGCCTCCTTTGTGGCAAAAGCAAACCCTCTTAACCGCGCCCCACACAAACGCAAAAGTGAGCTTTACCATGCATTATGCAATATGCTTTCAAACATTTTAGCACCATTGGCAGATGGTGGAAAAAACCAGTGGCCACCTTCAGGTGTAGAACCTGCACTTACCCTCTGGTATGAAGCTGTTGGAAGAATAAGAGGACAGCTTATGCATTGGATGGATAAACAGAGCAAGCATATTGCTGTATGTTTGATCCTAGATCAGCTATCTAGCTATCTTTCTTTTGTTGTCTTATGGTTTGAGATGTGAAAAATGCTATATGTACCAGCTTCATCTGTGATAGAAAATTTTCCTTATAAAACATAGTGATACTATTGCTTGAACAAGTTCAAACAAAGAAATATGTATTTACTTAATATTTTTTGCCAGTGTCAAGTTTCTTGCCCTTTTGTTTTCTAACTTCTTAATGAAATGCTTATTTAACTGATAAGAAGCCGTGGTTTTCTTGCTGAATATCTCATTATTTCCCTCTTCTCTTGCCTTGAACTTATTCTTGGAAAAAAAAATTATTATTTTCTTAGCTCCAGATGCTATTCGTATTTGGCTAAAATGCAGTTATTTGTAAAGGATTGTTATCCTTTCCAAATGTAATGGTTGTAATTTGTCCAAGAGAGTTGGTATTTGTTTCTTTTCTATTGAAACGTTTTAACGCTGTTTCTCTCTTTTTCCCTTTAAAATTTTAAAGCAGCTAATGTCTTCATATTTATCTTTTGATGTTGTTAACTAGGGTATGAAGTCTGCATTAAATTACACTGTGCGTTCTACCCACCCTACAATTGCATATTTATAGTTGCTCACTTGAATTGTTCTTTGTGATAGGTTGGTTATCCTTTAGTGACTCTTCTTCTCTGTCTTGGTGATCCTCAAATATTCCACAACAACTTGAGCCCTCACATGGAGCAACTCTACAAACTTCTTAGAGTAAGTTCCAGAAATAAATTTGTGTAGGAAACAAGAAAACATTTAAATGGTTAATTGGTTGTTTTCTCCCAGGTCCAATCATCTTTTGTTATGTTGAGGGGTAGGAGCCATAGCCTTATGGTCTTCCATTTTAGGTGCTAAGTTTATGACATGATGTGGTTTAATCGTTCAGGACAAGACCCATCGTTTTATGGCCTTGGACTGTCTTCATCGTGTTTTGAGGTTTTACTTGAGTGTCCATGCAGCAAACCAGGCTCCAAATCGTATATGGGACTACTTAGACAGTGTAACCTCACAACTCTTAACAATACTGCGGAAAGGAATGCTTACACAGGATGTCCAACATGATAAACTGGTGGAGTTCTGTGTGACCATAGCAGAACATAACCTTGATTTTGCCATGAACCATATGTTATTGGAACTGCTGAAGCAAGATAGTACTAGTGAAGCAAAAGTGATCGGTCTCCGTGCTTTGCTTGCAATTGTCATGTCACCCTCAAGCCAGCATGTTGGCTTGGAAATATTCAAAGGTATCTGCATTTTTAGTCATAGGTCCTGAGTATTTAATATGTGGCTCTGTTTTAGTTATCTGAACTTTTTACTAATCCCCGTCTAATATCTTTTGCATTAGCAGGTCATGACATTGGCCATTACATTCCAAAAGTGAAGGCTGCAATTGAGTCAATTTTGAGGTCCTGTAATAGAACCTATAGTCAGGCTCTGCTAACTTCTTCAAGGACCACTATAGGTATCTTCTAAGTTATGCCAAAAGGACCAAGTTAAAAACTAAATATAGTGGTGAAGGAAATCATGACTTGTATAATTTAGAGTCTAATTATTTTTTCTTCTCAGTTAATCTGCTGAAACATCCTATGGTTTAAACCTCTTCATAGTCTCTTTAGGAATCTGCCGTGTATGTGTATCCACCATCTTGAGGATTATTTAGCACTTTGCCATCATGTTGATTTCAAGCACATCAGCTGCAAAACTGGTTGACAGTTGCAAGTTGCTGAGGTTTTCGAATCTCAGAAAGTATTGTGATACTTTTTTAAATAAAAAAATAGAAAAAATAAATTAAAGCACACCAGTATTTACAAGTCAGATGCATTCTAATAAATTTGTTTTAGGTTCACTTTCTACGTCTAAGTGAGTCAGATTGGCAAGAGTTCTTCTTTTATCCCCTTATTTTTGCATCCTTTTGTTTTGGTGTGTGTATGTGTTTGGGTGGGGGTGGGGATGGGTGTTGCCCAGCTAATAAGTTCATGAGTTGGTTTGTGGTTTCTACCTTTGTATATTGTTTATAATGTTTCATGTCTGTCAACTTCATCTACTAAGATACTCAAGTTGTCCATTGAAGTCGTGATTTCTTGCATTTTTCCATTGATGCTGCCATAGGACATCCTAACTGAATTGCATGCTTTTCTAGATGCTGTAACCAAGGAAAAGTCTCAAGGTTATCTATTTCGGTCTGTGCTAAAATGTATACCATATCTAATAGAAGAGGTTGGACGAAGTGATAAAATCACTGAGATAATACCCCAACATGGCATAAGTATTGATCCTGGTGTTCGTGAGGAAGCAGTGCAAGTACTTAACCGGATTGTAAGATATCTTCCCCACCGTCGCTTTGCAGTTATGAAAGGGATGGCCAACTTCGTTCTGCGACTACCTGATGAATTCCCTCTTCTCATTCAAACATCTCTCGGGCGCCTGTTGGAACTCATGCGCTTTTGGAGAGCTTGTCTAATTGATGACATGCTGGAATATGATGCTCAAGATGCAAAGCGTGTGGGGCAGGGAAATGAGGGATTCAAGAAACCTTCTTTCCGTCAATCAGGAGAAGTGATTGAGTTTCGTGCATCGGAGATAGATGCTGTTGGTCTTATCTTCCTGAGTTCTGTGGATAGCCAAATTAGACATACTGCACTGGAATTACTGCGCTGTGTTCGTGCCTTAAGGAATGATATAAGAGACCTTACAATACGTCAGCAATCAGATTATAACTTAAAATATGAAGCTGAACCCATATTTATGATTGATGTCTTGGAAGAGCATGGGGTAGGATACTATTTGATCTTTGGTTATTTTCCATTTTTCTTTGTTTCAGAAAAGCAAAACCTATTTGATATGCAGCATTTTCTTATTGCATCTCAAACATGAATTTAAAATTTACAGGATGATATTGTTCAGAGCTGCTACTGGGATTCTGGGCGTCCATTTGATATGAGACGGGAATCTGATGCAATCCCTTCTGATGTAACACTTCATTCTATGATGTTTGAGAGCCCTGATAAGAACAGGTGGGCTCGATGTCTCAGTGAGTTTGTCAAATATGCCGCTGAACTTTGTCCAAGCTCTGTTCAGGATGCAAAGTAAGTATATTTTTATAAGAAGCCTATTCATTTTTACATAGTTTACACTGTATCCACGTATTTCTATCTTACAACTGTTTGGTTTGAGCTTTTAGATTCTAGGAGTGGGTTAACTAGGAAAAGTAGTTCTTAATGAGTGTATAAGCTGCATTTCTGTCAAATCTTATAGGTTTCTTTCACATGTTTTGGGGTGTATTGAGCTTTTATACTTTATCGGGCATCCTAGGATTTTACACCAGTAGAATGATGTTTAAGGTAACATGGTTGTTTTTTGTTTTTGTTTTCAGTTTTTTCCTCGAGTTATGTGTAATTTGGTTAGTTTAAAGGTTAGTTGGAGTTTGTTAAATGTTTAATTAGACTACTCAATTGAGTAAAAATGTAAAAACGCAAACAGAAAATGAAAACACTTACACAAACAGAAAATGAAAACACTTTTAAAGTGTTTTCATTTTCTCTCTGTGTTTTTACATTTTTACTCAATTGAGTAGTCTAACAAACTCCAACAAACTTCTAAACTAACCAAATTACACATAACTCAAGAGGAAAAAACTAAAAACAAAAAACAACCATGTTATCAAACAAGCCCTAACTTAACATGGTATCATAGAGGTCTTTGGCTTGATTTTGTTCATGATTCTTGGGGATGCATTTTTCTGTTTTTTCTTTGTAAGACCTGTATATGGTCCAAAGTTACTGGATAGACATACAGAAGAAGGAGAGTTTTGTTCTTATTAAGTTATATGTACTTTGGCTCATTTATTGGATAAATTGGTAATTTTATAATGAGGAAGAAAGAAACTTGCAAACTATTAGCATGTAAACTATTTATCTTGAGAGGAAAGCTTTTGTTTTAAGTTATTAGTTGGGTAGGAAGCTTGAGTCCTCTCTCATTTAGATTGCTCTTGTTTTTCTTGCTGCCTTCAATCACACACTTTCTAGTGATTATTGACAAGCAGATAAATTAAGATTTCCAAATTGGGATTTCTGGACCTAGTCACTGTAACAGAATTTTATTTCAGGATAGAGGTTATGCAACGTCTAGCTCATATCACTCCCGTTGAGTTGGGTGGGAAAGCTCATCAATCACAAGATGCAGACAACAAACTGGACCAGTGGCTTATGTATGCTATGTTCATATGTTCATGTCCACCTCCTGGTAGAGAAGCTGGTGGCTTAGCAGCATCCAAAGATCTTTACCATCTTATTTTTACCTCACTAAAATCCGGATCAGAAACACACATAGTAAGTACTTGTTAAAGCATAGTTCCATTCTCAGTATGTTCTGATATATATAATCTTGTGTTAAGATGATAAATTATCAGAGTACTGTATTTCAAATCAAGAATAATCGTTATGATGGTGAATGAAGGTTCTATCACATGTTGCTTCTGATGAGTAGCTGACCGGATTGATGATGTGAATATTTATATTTGTTTTATCCTTTCAAATGATGGCTATGTGAATCAAGGAAAATTGAGTATTAGAATTGCTTGATAGTCTTCTCCATTTGTGCCAACTTAACTCACCTTGCTGTTTGCAATGAAGTGCTGAGATTGATGGTGAATTCACTGGTGGAACGGGAGAATACTTTGTGTATTGTGAAATCTAAGCCATTCTTTTGCTTCCAATTGACATTTCGTTGTCATCAATCCAATCAAATATCATGTATTTTCTCTGATGGTAATGGAAAATGGAGGGTGAGCTTCAAGGCAGAGACTTTTTCTTGGAATCTTTCCTGTGGTTGGCTTGTTCCCTATGAGTTTGCCAAACCATGCATATCTTCTGTAACCTTATCTTTTTAACTTTAAGTTCTACTGAAATCCCTTATGGAAAGATTTGTACTTCTACTCCCCATTTTGGAAAGTAATCTGGGAGGGGGAATAATGGAGGGTGAGCTTCAAGGTAGACTTTTTTTGGAAGCTTTCCTGTGGTTGGCTTGTTCCACATGAGCTTCCCAAACCACGCATATCTTCTGTAACCTTATCTTTTTCACTTTCAGTTCTACTGAAATTCCTTACAGCAAGATTTGTACTTTCTTCTACTCCCCATTTTTTTGAGTGAATCTTCTACTCCCCATTTTGGAAAGTAATCTGGGAGGGCAAATATTCCATGAATATCTCTATGCCTGCTGTATAATATGTGGACTGATAAAAATTGGAGGAAGTATGTGGTCATCATATTTTGAGTATTTTCAGGATTGTAAAGGGGGAGGAGACCTAGCAGTTGATTCTAAAAACCATATTAGTGAAATCCATGATGTTATATCTACTATCTGGTTTGAGGTGGTTTGAAATATGTTTACACTCTAGTTATATAACTCAATCTTTTGTATTTGATTATTTAATGTTTTCTTGTTTTATTTTGCTAGTTAAATTACATGTTTTCCATTGTAATTTTAGCATGCAGCAACCATGGCACTTGGCCACTCACATCTGGAAGCATGTGAAATCATGTTTAGCGAGCTTACCTCTTTTATGGATGAGGTTTCCCTAGAGACGGAGGGAAAGCCAAAGTGGAAGGTATTATTCTTCATGGTTAAAATGCCTAAAATGTTACATGAAGTGTGCATGATTGATTTCAGCAAAAATATCGAACAAATTGCATGATTAGACTAATCTTACAGATACATATATTAGGGTGCAATATGAGGGCTTTTGTAAGGGGGAAGTGAGTTGATGAAGAAATTTACCAGGGGTTGAAATATTCTTTATTGCTTAAACAAATTACTTAACTGCTTTATTTTATAAATAAATACTGGATTTCAAACTGATGTAACTAACTTACAGAATGTGTCTCACTTCTGTGGACGCAGAGTCAGAAATCACGCCGTGAGGAGGAGTTGCGGATTCACATTTCAAATATATATCGAACTGTTGCTGAAAATATCTGGCCTGGCATGCTGGCCCATAAGCCAGTTTTCCGCCTCCATTATTTAAAATTCATTGATGACACAACTAAACAAATACTACAAGCACCTGCTGAGAGCTTTCAAGATACGCAGCCTCTCCGTTATGCACTTGCTTCTGTTCTGAGATCACTGGCTCCTGAATTTGTTGAGTCAAAATCAGAAAAATTTGATGTTAGAACTAGAAAGCGACTGTTTGATCTTCTTCTCTCCTGGTGTGATGAGACAGGCAGTACATGGGGTCAGGATGGTGTTAGTGATTACAGACGTGAAGTAGATCGATACAAATCTTCTCAACATGCCCGCTCGAAAGATTCTGTAGACAAACTATCTTTTGATAAAGAACTGAATGAACAAGTTGAGGCAATCCAGTGGGCCTCCATGAATGCCATGGCTTCACTCTTATATGGGCCTTGCTTTGATGACAATGCAAGGAAAATGAGTGGTCGGGTCATATCATGGATCAATAGTTTGTTCATTGAGCCTGCACCCAGGGCTCCATATGGTTATTCACCAGATCCAAGAACTCCATCTTATTCCAAGTACACAGGAGAAGGTGGTCGTGGAGCTGCAGGTCGTGATAGGCATAGGGGTGGCCATCACCGTGTTTCTTTGGCAAAAATGGCTCTAAAGAATCTTCTACTCACAAATTTGGACCTGTTTCCTGCTTGTATTGATCAGGTAATCCAACCTTTTTGGTCATTGTGTTTGTTATATATATATGTATATACATATATATATATATATATAAAACAAGGACACTTATAAATCAAGAAAATTTTGCACATTGGATGTGACAAGTTATATACATATATATATATATATATATATATAACAAGGACACTTATAAATCAAGAGAATTTTGCACATTGGATGTGACAAGTTATTTTATCCTTGAAGTGATTAGTCCATAGCACAAAAGAATAGGAATCAAGAAAGTAAGGGGATGGTGCATAAAGGCCCTTAAACCTTCAAAGGTTTAACAATTAGCCAAACCTATGAAACGCAGGAAGGAGTCATCTCAGGTTAAGTCCAGACATAACTCAATTCACAGGGTCAGGAAATTTATGTGCATGCGCCATGGGGGATTAAAATTAACTGAGGTGAAAAAGGGTTAGGTTACACTTAATTGGGTCAAACAGAGAAGTGGTAAAACAGTCTTTCAACAAAGATAAAAAGGGCCGCTAAGAAAATAATAGTCATTCTAGTTCATTATGCCTCTGCTTTTGAAGGAAAACACCTTTACTTGTTTTCAATATATCAAGCCAGCTCTTAAGTCATTTTACATATGCATACTAATTTGTGGAAAATCCCTCATCTCCCTTGTTATTGATTGGGCCTGTAAATGATGATCCTTTTATTGTTTTCTCATTAACATATGTAACAGCATCAATTTGAATGGAACTAACCTTATATTGTTCATATTATGAACAGTGAGAATAATGACATAGTTATCTTAACAAAAGGCCTACATAGTCGCAGAACTCGTTCCATAAGAAATGTGTCGTTGAAAATTTTACATTACAACATCATTCAACCTCTTAAGCATATGGATAGTTGGCAGTCATTACTAGATCTGTCATCTTTTAAATCTATATTTGAGAAAACCTTAACTTTGCCTTCTTCATTCAGCGTTGATGATCAAATGATTTAAATATAAAAGTTCCTCTTGGAAGTTTCTTGGTAAAATGGCTTGATGAAGAAAGTAAAGTCGTCTTCAAATTTTCTGGTTTGAAACATTTCTTTCAATCTTTCAGGCATCGATTAGTCTCTTTGCAATTAGACTAGTTAGTTAGGTAGAAAGTGTTGCCTCTGTTCTCTGCAAGTTTTAATTTGTGGTTGAGGTTAGATAATTTGATCTATCTTGGGACTAATTACCCTTAAATATTTTTTTCAGTGCTACTACTCTGATGCTGCTATAGCTGATGGATATTTCAGTGTGTTGGCTGAGGTCTACATGCGCCAAGAGATCCCAAAATGTGAAATCCAGAGACTCTTGAGCCTGATTCTCTATAAGGTGGTAGATCCAACAAGACAGATCCGTGATGATGCCCTTCAGATGCTGGAGACACTTTCTGTACGTGAATGGGCAGAGGATGGCATTGAGGGCACAGGAAGCTATCGGGCTGCTGTTGTTGGTAACCTTCCTGATTCCTACCAACAATTTCAGTACAAGCTCTCATGCAAACTTGCTAAAGATCACCCTGAGTTGAGCCAGCTCCTCTGCGAGGAGATTATGCAGAGGCAACTTGATGCTGTTGATATAATTGCACAACATCAGGTCTTAACATGCATGGCTCCATGGATTGAAAATCTTAATTTCTGGAAACTCAAGGACTCGGGTTGGAGTGAAAGATTATTAAAAAGCCTTTATTATGTGACATGGAGGCATGGAGACCAGTTCCCTGATGAAATTGAGAAGCTCTGGAGCACAATTGCTAGCAAACCCAGGAACATTAGTCCTGTTTTAGATTTCTTGATCACAAAAGGCATTGAAGATTGTGATTCGAACGCATCTGCAGAAATAAGTGGTGCATTTGCTACATATTTTTCGGTAGCAAAGCGGGTAAGCTTATATTTAGCAAGGATATGTCCTCAGCGCACAATTGATCACCTGGTTTATCAATTGGCTCAGCGCATGCTGGAGGATAGCATAGAGCCAGTTGGACCAACTGCAAATAAGGGCGATGCAGGTGGAAATTTTGTCTTGGAATTCTCTCAGGGGCCTGCAGTGCCCCAAATTGCTTCTGCTGTGGATAGCCAGCCACACATGTCACCATTACTTGTTCGGGGTTCTCTTGATGGTCCACTACGGAATGCCAGTGGGAGCCTCAGCTGGAGAACTGCGGGTGTCACAGGCCGAAGTGTATCAGGCCCTTTAAGTCCAATGCCTCCTGAGTTGAACATTGTTCCTGTAAATCCAGGGAGGTCTGGCCAGCTGCTTCCAGCATTGGTAAACATGTCAGGGCCATTGATGGGTGTTAGAAGTTCAACAGGAAGTTTGCGGAGCCGGCATGTTTCTAGGGACAGTGGAGACTATCTTATTGACACTCCAAACTCTGGTGAAGACGGGTTGCACTCTGGGGTTGCTATGCATGCTGTTAATGCTAAAGAATTGCAGTCAGCATTGCAGGGTCATCAGCTGCACTCATTAACTCATGCAGATATAGCCCTGATACTACTTGCAGAAATTGCATATGAGAATGATGAAGATTTTCGAGAACACTTGCCTTTGCTGTTTCATGTTACATTTGTTTCAATGGATAGTTCTGAAGACATTGTGCTAGAGCACTGCCAGCATTTGCTCGTCAATCTGCTATACTCACTTGCAGGCCGGCACTTGGAGCTTTATGAGGTGGAAAACAGTGATGGAGAGAACAAACAGCAGGTAGTGAGCCTGATAAAGTATGTCCAATCAAAGCGAGGAAGCATGATGTGGGAGAATGAGGACCCCACAGTTGTCAAAACAGAACTTCCAAGTGCAGCACTTTTGTCCGCGCTGGTTCAGAGCATGGTGGATGCTATCTTCTTCCAAGGAGATCTTCGTGAGACTTGGGGAGTTGAAGCACTCAAGTGGGCTATGGAGTGCACATCAAGACACCTTGCTTGTCGCTCACATCAGATTTACCGAGCATTGAGGCCTAGTGTCACTAGTGACACATGTGTCTCACTCCTCCGATGCCTTCATAGATGCCTAGGTAACCCAGTACCATCAGTTTTAGGTTTCATAATGGAAATCTTGATGACACTACAAGTGATGGTGGAAAATATGGAACCAGAAAAGGTTATACTTTACCCCCAACTCTTTTGGGGATGTGTGGCTATGATGCACACAGATTTTGTACATGTTTACTGCCATGTGCTTGAGCTCTTTTCACGTGTGATTGACCGTTTGTCATTCCGGGACAGAACAACAGAAAATGTGCTTCTTTCTAGTATGCCCCGAGATGAGCTTGATACAGGTGATCTTGGGGACTTCCAACGGTTGGAATCTAGGAGTGGCTATGAGCTTCCACCATCTGAGGGGCACCTGCCAACATTTGAAGGAGTACAGCCACTTGTACTTAAAGGACTTATGTCAACTGTTAGTCATGGTGTTTCTATTGAGGTCCTCTCCAGGATCACTGTGCATTCATGTGACTCTATATTTGGAGATGTAGAGACAAGACTCTTGATGCACATCACAGGCTTGCTTCCCTGGCTATGCTTGCAGCTTAGCAAGGATCCAGTGTTGGGGCCTGCTTCACCACTTCAACAGCAGTACCAAAAAGCATGCTCTGTTGCAAGTAACATCTCAGTTTGGTGTCGAGCAAAATCATTGGATGAATTAGCTACTGTTTTTATGCTTTACTCTCGCAGCGAGATTAAAAGTATTGATAACCTACTTGCTTGTGTTTCGCCTCTATTATGCAATGAGTGGTTCCCAAAGCACTCAGCGCTGGCATTTGGACACTTGTTACGGCTACTAGAGAAAGGGCCTGTTGAGTATCAGCGTGTAATACTGCTCATGCTCAAGGCGTTACTCCAGCACACTCCCATGGATGCTGCTCAAAGTCCTCACATGTACGCAATTGTCTCTCAGTTGGTGGAAAGCACTTTGTGTTGGGAGGCTTTGAGTGTGTTGGAAGCCCTTCTGCAGAGCTGTAGTTCATTAACCAGTTCTCATCCTCATGAGCCTGGATCATTTGAGAATGGGATTGGTGGGGGTGAGGAGAAGATACTTGTGCCTCAGACCTCATTCAAGGCTCGCAGTGGGCCTCTACAATATGGTATGGGATCAGGGTTTGGGACAGGTTCCACACCTGGGCAGGTTAGCTCAACTGATACAGGATTGCCACCTAGAGAAGTGGCTCTGCAGAACACACGTCTTATCCTTGGACGTGTGCTCGATAGCTGTGCACTAGGGAGGAGGAGGGATTATAGAAGATTGGTGCCTTTTGTGACCTGTATCGGTAACCCATAACTTGCGTAATGCCTATTTGTGGTCTGTATCTTGTACTATAAAGCATAGGTGAAAAGTTTTGGTGCTGAATTTGTATATAGGTAGTGTTTTTGTTGTAGTTAATAGTCTAGCTTATTGTATAGTTCCTGCATTCTGTTGTACTTGCACATGTCATGTATCACTTATTTTTGTCAATTGTAATCGATTTGGCTTCTCTCAACGTGTAGCCATTGTTGTTTTCCATTTATCATCAGTTTTCTATGTAACTTAATTTTGTTTAGTTGATAGACTCCAATTATCTGCTAACTATCTGCTAGATACTACACATTCTTGCATTCCACTTGAAAATTATAGCTACTTTTTTCTCAGTGCACTGATTAGGAGACCAAATTAATGTGTTTTTGGCAAACCTGATTTGTTAGCCTTCAATCCTTGAGCCAGCGAGACATCCCCAGTTGGTCCCAACCTTAAACAACTGCTACGAATATGTTTTTTGTTATTGATATTTAAGTTCTGGTTAATAGAAAATCAAGAATAATTCTTTTGAATTGGAATTTCACTTCTTCAATGCATTACTGTTCACTCAATTTATCACTCTTCCCAATTGTAACTTGCCACGACAATGAGACTTAAATTAATTTACCAAACATATAATTTAAAATAAGACGAGGTTTGAGTAGGCTCTAGGCCCTGTTCTGGAATTGAAGTTACACCTTGTGCATAATCAAGAAGGGAAAACAACAAAACAGCCACCAGAAAATATAAACTAGGATTGCTAATGCCTCCTATGGAACCCTAACACAAAACATTACAACAACACACAAGTGAAGGAGGGCCGCGACCCGAATATGCAGTTCAATCACAGCTCCTTACAGTTGTCGAAAGCAACCCTTTTACATTGGAGCAGAAGAGTGTTCCTTTTATTACACTCATTGAACCATCTTATGGAACACCGATTTTCTAACACAACATCATTCTTTCTAATGACGTCTTCACTGAAATCATGACCAGACCTTGTAGCATCTCTTTGTACATGGCAAGTGACTCGAGAGTGTTTACTCACGCGGTGATGCATTTTTCTTAAACAAGGCATAGGCGTCGCTATAGATGGCCACCAGGTTTGAGAACACAGCAAGAACAATCATAAAGACGCACAAAATCTTGTCCTTCTTTGTTGCAATATTGTGCCGGTCCCTGAATCACCAAAAAAAAATTAAAAAAGAGAATTGATTCCAAAAATGATTGTAGTCTATTTGGTGAATCAGCAGAACCCAGTCAACAACATTGTCAGGAAAATCAGTACCTAGAAGGGTCATTTATGCCTTCCAGGATCACAAGTCTCAGAAAATAACCCAAAACTCATAGTTAAGTATTGCGGAGTCAAGCGCTCACCTTAGAGTAATGGCGGCCGGGAAAATGAATCCGAGGCAGACTGCAGCAGTTGCTCCAGTGAATTGGAAAGCATCCCAGATACTTGGTATGAAGTTTGCTCCCAAGAAGATAAGTGAAATAAGCACAATAGTGATCAAGGCAAATCTCTTATTGTCCTGAACCAAAGGTCTTGAAGAAGAAAAGAGAAGACCGTCCATGTTGATCCTCAATGGGAAGAAGACGACTGGAAATACGAGCATGAGATGGGCAGCATAGCTAACACGAACAGCATCATTAAGAATGTTACTGTACGGGATGCCAAGATTGGTGTCAAAGTTGGCAAGCACATCATCAAGAGTTCCATCACCAAATAGAAGGAACCCGAAAATGCTTGTCATTATGTATACAGATGAGCACAAACCAAGTGAGGTACGCACAACTGATCTTATCTGCGTAGAGTCTTCAAGTTCATTGTCAATGCTGTGAACTGCAGATGAACTTAGGAAGATCAGTGCTCAATTATGTACATCCAATTTTAAAAAATGCAATAAAACATATGAAATATCAACAACCTGGGGCATATTCCTACTAGAAAAATATAAGATTCAAGTCTTCAGTCACAAGTCTACAACCAATTAAGGATTAGGTTAGGAAGGGGAAGGCAAACCCAATAAAGGAAAAAACAGAATATATCAGATGTCTGGAACCAACCATCATTTTCAGTTCTGTATTTTTCCATAACATTGCAAATTTCGAGTGTAACTTCATAAGTCACATTGTCCAAATAATGCCCCTAATCACCAAAATGTCCTAGGTAAGGTCATCGCAGATGTAAGGAACTTTTGAACAAATTTTTTATAAATCTGACCATCTAAGATAGCAGTTTAGAATTGAAAAAATCAGCTTTTAAATGATCATCAGATATGAGTCTGGAAACTTGTGGCCAAAACCACACAAAAAAGACAATCAAATTCAGTTAAGACCATTCAAATTTGGCCTGCTACCCATTGACAATCAAGTAGGTTATACTTTTATCATTGTGTCTACTACTAACGAATTTAACCCAAAAAAAAGGAAGCAAGCAAGCAAACCACATATATGGAGTTTACAAACCAATGTTCATCAACATAAATTTGCCATCTACTGAAAAAAGAAAGGACGGCTTGTAGGCTAACGAATGCTATGTAAGTAAATAGTTAGCGTACCATTGTAGTGGCAGATGTATGCAGTGACCAGAACAGGGACTACAGTGAAGAGGTTTAAAACTGACGACAAATTGGTTACATCAGGAAGCATTCTGGGCATCATAACACCACCACTAAACAACTTGACAACTGAAATTCCAATAGTAATAACAAGAAATACAACTGCAAGTCCAACTGACAAGGCCGATGTGTATCTCAATGAATCTGCAAACAGAAAATAGAACTCAATATCCCCAAAATATGCTTGTCAAAATAGAAGAAATAAATAAAAAAGACTTCCACATAATCAGATGAAATATGGTGGCTATAAAGTCAGAATAATTTATAACATACTTTATAACTTTTTCTGACATATACAAAATCCAATGCTCACCATGATCGTTGAAAGGGATTAAGATTTGCTCAAATACAATGAAAACTAGAAAATGAAAGACCAAATCACAACTTTCCCTGCGGAAAGGCATTAAAAATTATAATAGATACATGAAAACAAGAAGCTAGGAAAGTTAAGAGCAAGAGAATAATAAGAAAATAAGCTAAATGTCCAAAAGCACAATTATATCACCACAACCTTACTACAATACAACAATTATTTCCCTCTTGCCTGTTAGTTTCTTTGTTTGCTGACCAGTTTGCTGGTTGCTTGTAACCCTTTGGGGTTTTTTTTGTGCTCTAATGCAGTTTTTGTTTTACCAAAAAATACAACAATTATTTCCAAGTAAATATAATAAGCGAGTAACCAAGCTGTATTAATTATGTTTCATAATAAAGTTGTATCAGATGTCAAACTAGATGAGATGAAGCCATCCAGTAGCAATATTTTATGTCATGGCTACATCTGGCAAAATGTTTCTCATGAGATGGAAATTTAAGAATGGAATGAAGCACTTCACGTGTAAGTGTATAATATGATCAAAGAATTCTTTAAAATCAAGGGATGAGACAAACCAATTCGCTTAAAGCAGGCCAATGGGGCGAATACCGCAAGCGTTGTCACAAGAAGAACAATAAAACGTCCGTTCCACCACTGTTCTCCAAACCATCCTTCCAGTATACCTGCGTGGTGAATTCCACTAGAAGATGTTCCAGAAAGTACATCGCCTTCAAATCAGCATAAAACATGGTTAGCAAATAGTAGATCTCACTTAGTATAGACCAATGAAAACGTTCATTTGAGCAGATACCAAACCAACAAACTTTTAACAAAGAATGGTTACTAATGAAATCCGTCTAAAAGTTAAATTCTTACCAATAATAATCATGTACACAACCAGTACTCCAACGTTGTTGATTAGAACACATAATTGCAACAAAATTTTTCCAATTTTTCCGAAGGCATCCCCCATGAGGCCTCCATAAGAAAGGGATTTCCCTGCCCTGCTGAACCTAAGCAACAATTCAATTGAAGCCTCTGTCAAGAAAGCCATAAAGATGATCATGGCAACCCCAAGACCAAGACCCAGCACTTTCATGGTGGCAGGCAAAGCCATGATCCCAGCACCAACAATGGTGGTAGATAAATTGAACACTGCCCCAGAAAAGGAAGCGCCATTAAATTCACTAAATTCATCATCTCCATGACTTTTAGGCAACAAGGGTGCTTTCTCATCAACCACTGCTTTGCCCCTTCTTGATTTCTTCTCCTTCTTTGGTGCAATATCTCCAATCGTCATCCTTATACCTCAAGAATTCTCCAACAAATGTTTGTTGAAATTTATGGAAATTCTCTGAAGCTAACCCAACCACCAATTTGTATTTAATTCAAAAAGTAACTGTGTGAACAAAGCTCAAGGTTAGATTCCAAACTATACAACAATAAAATAAAATATAAATAATTTCTAACCTGTCAAAAAAAGCTTATCGAGGTTGTGCCCTTTTTTTTATGGGACATAAGACACTGCACTAAACAGCCAATTCCCAGAATTCCAAATTTTCGCTGACAATGAGAGATGTGAATCTTTTTGCAAATGATATCAACTTAATTCTATAATGAATCAAAAGACTACAAGTTGGGTGTGAACAAAGGGAAAACGAGAAGAAAAATGAAAAACCCAAATGGCGTAAATTCAGAAAACTAAAAAGCACCAAAGCCAAAACCAAGCTAATTAACAGAGATGAATCGGCTACAATCCAAGAGAAAGAAACCCAGAAACAAAGCGACCAAAATGAAGCTTAAAAATCTAAGACTTGGCGAGAGATCCAGTCATCGGAAAGCAAAGAAACGTAATTGAGTTATTGAGGTCCAGCTTTTATTTATAGCAGAAGAAGAAGAAAAAAAAAATAATCAGAAGAAAGAGAAGGACACACGCAAATACACAAGTTGGTGTATTTTACAATTATGAGGGTAGAGACAAAAGACCCTGTATCATACAAAAAAAAAAATTATTTTTCTCCGAAAATTACCATAGGCTGCTGAGTCCGGGACTGTGAAATTTGGTAGTCAATCAGAATTCACAAACAAAGACGACCATTCACGTCTACATCAGAAAAAATAAAAAGGTAGCTTTCGCCTGATCTAGGGATGAAAAACCAAAATACCCAAAATTATAGGTGGAAAAAATCTAGGAAAACAAAAACACGTCCAATAAGAAGAAAATGGAAGATCCAGCTGAGGTTTTTTCTTTTTAGATAAATCACCAGCTAAAGCTTACAATAATTGAAGACTTTCCAAATAAGAGTTAAAATCTATGGTACTTAATTCAACTTCCATACCAACAAATGGTTCCGCAATATCTCATCTTTATTTCCAAAATGGTTCCTTATCATCAAATCATCCATGCAAACAGAGATTCGACATGCACGTAGCAGGTTTTGTAGTAAATGGCTTGGTTTTTCCTACTTTTTAATCAAAATGGTATGCTTGTTGTTCTTGTTTCAACTTTAAAGTATCAAACTTTCTTCTTCTCTGTAGTGTATGCAGCTCCGAAATTGACGTGGGTGGGGTTTTTTTTGTATGAACATAAAAGGGTTCTATTCAATTATTTGAACATTGAAGTTTCAATTTTTATTTTTTATTTTTAAAAAATGTAGGAAATTAAGTAGCTCCTCCACCAACGTTGCACGTACCATGAAAATCATAGCTGGCATGTAAATCTCCACGTTCTGAAAAGGCTGGAAGCTGAATTTTATTATCTTCCCAAATCTCAAATAAAATTATGTGATACCGACCCTCAAAATACGGAATTATTATTATTATTATTATTTGAAAAAAATATGATATTATCCACATGGTCCACATCATATCCCATACTGTCATGTTTTCTTAAGCTTATAAAGTAAGAAAAAAAAAAAAGAAACTGTTGGAAAGTTTCTGTGGACTTTCTCCATACCCAAAAAATGTTCAACCAAATCGACTTTAAACACAATAATAGCCAAAGATACATAAAAATTATTATTATTATTATTATTATTATTATTATTATTATTATTATAATAGACAGATCGAAAAACCTATACAATGTAATTTTCTCATGCAATCGTGTTCTTCGTGCTCGCAGATAATTTTTATAAGTTAAAGCCTCGTGCGGTTGCAAAATAAATAACAAATAATAGGAGTAAAGAAAAAGAAGAGAAATAAGGAGGAAATAATTTTTTCGTATTATTATAATTATTTATCCGTTAACTTTTTTCTTATATAGATAAAGGTTATAATTATTTAATAATATACCTATAATAAATTTTATATTTTATTATTAGATGGTTATTATCATTTTGCCTACGTTGTTACGTTCTAAGGTTTGCGTGACTAATTCTAATTATATTGTACAGCTTTCCCGTTCAAAGCTAAAATTATTATAATAAATTTCAAACAACATTCAAAGATACAACTTGTGATGAAAAATAAGTTATGCATATGTATCCTAAGAAAAGTAAAAAGTTGAAGATGACGAAAACTGTCATAACATCACTGTGTGCATTTCTATTATTATTATTTGAAAACAATCACCATGTGATTTATGAGTAAAATCAATGCCTTTTGATATTAAATGGCTGCCTATTTATTGCCTACCAGATAAGAGACATTGAATTTATTGGAGACACTTTTTTTTTTTTTCTCCTGAATTGGTTGAGGCCATTTGACATTGGACTAAAAGCTGCTAGCTGTTTCATATGGTATACATTATACAGCTTAGCTTATAGCATAAAAAGTTAGATTTTATTTCTTTGTCACTTAGCCTATAAATAATAACAATAATAATAATGAAAAAATAATGATGCAAAAGGCCCACCAAGCCCATCACGTTTCTGGTTCATCAACGTTTTCTATTTCATGTGTTTGGCACGTATATACATTTCTATGAATATAAATTAAAAAATAATATAACATAGTTGACCTACTTATAAGTTTTTTCAATTACTATTTTCTCCAAATTGTATACCATTTTCCAAAACAGCAAGTGATACTGAAGGGTGGATGGGCTTCATAGTTGTTTTTTTTTTCCCTTCATTTTATATATTATGAATAATTGAGGATTTCATATTGTGGGTGTTTCAATTTCGTTTTCATTTCATATGTAAATGAAAGGACTGCAACTTTTGGCATCATCCATGAAATCAAGACCTACCCAACAAAAAAATACTCACAAAAATCTCAGAAAAACTCTTGCATTGTGGCCCAACCAAAGCTGTTATAAAATGTTTAGGCTCTCATTAACCCGCTGGTCAATTATTACTTACCACCTCAATCATAAAGTAATCAACAGTAAAACAATACAATTAAAATAACAGATTAATATAATATTTACAATAAACATGAGGCTGTGGTTGCAACACCTGTGAAAATTGGTGACGCAGAGAGTTCCAAGAATCAATCCCAAGTTAACTCATTGGTCAGTTTCCAATTTTTATTTTAATTATTTGTATTGTTTTTTTGCTCTGTTTCATTAGGTGATCTGTGATTTTTTAAGAAGATTCAAAGATTAACAATAATATTGTTAATTTTTTTAACTAATTAATTGATCAAGTGGACAAAGGAATCAGCATCACAAATTTTATTTTATTTTTTCCATAAAACTTTTAAAACATGAATGATGGGTTGTGACTCTGAATGGGTGTGGGCCCCCGACCCCAACAGCCCTTCAAGAGTTGGAGATTGACGAACAACGATCAACCCCATTGGCACTCGGTTCACTCCAACTCTTGGTGACGCAGAGATTAGATTTGACATTTGATTTTTTATTATAATCTTGGTTTTTTATTTTATTTTAAAAGACAACTCTTTAATGTTATTTTTTTTTTGGTAAAATTCAGTTGGGAACACTTGTATTAAGGATATGATGACATCTGTCACTCGAATTTTGTGTTTGTTGATTTTTAACATCAATTTTTTTTTTTTTTCATGAACTGATGTACTCCTCAGGCTATGAAAAATCCATTTCATTGTTATGCAGCGTGTATGATTAATTTTTTCAAATTCATTAAAAAAAATTGACATGATTGGATTAAAGTGATAGAAATATTGCAGGTAGTTTTGGGAGTAAGTGAGAAATAAGCGGGGTATAAAATTACATTAACCCTAAATAAAATGAGTATTACTACAAAATAGTTTTGAATAGTATTACTACAAGATGGTTTTAAATAAATATGTACAGAGCTGATATGGTTACGTAGCTTAGTATATACTAAATTATAATAGAAATACGATCGGCCAATTCAAAAAAAATAATAGATCTTATATATTTTAAAAAAATTTATACTAATAGGTGACTAGAATTTAATATATATGAGCTAACTAATCTATAATAACATTTATATATGTATATATATATATATATATATATATATATATATATATATATATATATATTTAATGTAGCAGAGTCAGAGTCAGGGTATCCGAGTAAGCTTGGCATCCTCACTAATTGTGAATTGGGTTTGGGTAGGAATAGATGGTGGAGTATGTAATTCCATGTGCATTACATTTGTCAATGTCTATAATGATTAAGCTCCGACATTGGCGTTTTTATTTTGATATTTTACGATGAAAACTAGTTGGGGACCCGAGTAGCTTTTACACAACTCCAACTCAACAAACACTAGAAACCAAAAACCTTTCTGTCACAGCAACTTGGCGTTCTAAAAATCATAGCAAACGAAAATAAAACGAAAAATACAAAACTTTTTTTTTTTTCTTTTTCTTTCGTTTGTTTTTTGTGATCTTAATAAGATTAACATTGAATTTTTGGGATCAAGAAAATGACATGAATTTACATGCTAATGCCTAGTTTTGATAGGATTATACCCATTTTATTTTGTAATACTTTTTGTATGCTTAGAAATTTAAGGTTAAAGGTGCTTTGATAAATTGAAGTAAAATAAAATTATAGGTTTAAAAATAAAACAATATGGTGGTCTTTGTTAAGGTTGGATGAACCCTTGCTAGGGTTAATGTTTCCTAATTGAATGGTATTTGCACGTTTGATTCTCAAGGCTAGTATTTTGATTACAATAAATTATAATATAAACGTGGGAAAAAAAAAGAAACAAAAATAGGAAGGAAGATAAAGTATATTGTTTATTATAAATTTAAAAATTACGTATGTTTGGATTTTATTTTATTTTAGTTTTTTAATCCAAACCAATTATTAGCTTAGTATTTAATTGAGTAAATTCTTCTAAAAAAATTAAATAAAGCAATTGTATTGATGAATTTATTAGAGAAGTATTAGATAATTAATACGGATTGGACTGTGGATCTAATCCCAAACTCAAATAACTGAAATAATCATAATAAATTATTAAATAAATAACTATTAATTGAAAATTTTAAGTGATAAAATTCTAATATGCTTATCATTTTACGCCGAGTTTAGTTATTAAATTAAGAGACTTGCCATAAAATGGTGAGCAAATATATACATTGAGAAATATGTACTCGCCATCACTTTTACTTTTCTTTTCTTTTGGCTACTAAGATGTTTCAATTTTCTAAGTGTTTCTTGCCTGCCCATTGATTCAATAACAGTTCCAAAGGTTCACCTATTCGGAAATCTCCAAATTTACTTATATTTTCAACTCTCCGAAGTATTTCGTCATTTATTACACCCTTTTTTGTCTCTGAATGCCTAGGTATCCACCGTAAGCCTTTCCTCACGCCCTTAACTTCTTAACTTTAAGACTGCACCATCCTCTAAGATGCTACTAAATCTAAATAGGAGGATTTTATTAATGTTCAAGGATAATGATAAATCATAACGGATAGATAAGGAAGATAATTAACATATTTTTATAAATAAGAATAGTTTAGAAAAGTGTGGCTATTGTTACTATATCGTAGAGGTAAAGATGAGCTGGGTTATTTAGTTTAGAAGTTAATTGAAGCTTGATAAATATTAGTCAAACTACTCAATTGAATAAAAATATAAAAAAAAATAAAAAATACATATAGAAAATGAAAACCCTTTTAAAATATTTTTACTTTTTATTTGTATTTTTATATTTTACTCAATCAAATAGTATAACTGATACTTAATAAATTTTAATTAATCTTTAAACTAACTAAATTATATATAATTCAAAAACAAAATTAAAATTAAAAAATAACCCATCATATCGAACCTTAATTTTTAATAATGGGCTTAGCCAAAAAAACCCTATTTCTATATGCATATTTTTCACCGACCCAAATCCACCGCTTACGTTTAACGGTTCAATCCAACATTGTACCTTTGATCTTCGTTAACCCAACACTGTCTCTAATCTTAGATTGTAGTGGAATAATTGCGTCCCAGTGTTATTCTCTCCCTGGTTAATTACTTCGAGTTCGTAGTAGCTTCTACTATCTGCTTCACCTGGAGACGGAAGAAATTTCTTCCTTAATCTTATGCTTTCGACTTTTTGATTATATAACCTGCGAAATTTCTCAATAAGGTACAAATTTTCTTCTTTTTTTACTCGTTTATGTCAGCCTGAATTGCTTATAATGTGGGTTGCATTTTTTAGGAATATTTCGTTGTATGTGTTATGGAATACGAGATGGGTATTCTAGAGTTTTTGTTTTCCGATTAACTTTTGGTTCTTAGTGTCCTTTCGCTGATATATTGGAATACTTTCGTCCGGGTCTTTCATAATTTTACAGATAATTTGTTGCTAAGAGTTTTGCTTCATCATGGAGGAAGAAATTTTCAGTTTTTTAGTTTAATTAATAGAAATGAATGAAAAATGTGGTTAAGCTACTGTTTTTGTATTGGCTGTTATCCCCATGGAGTTTCTTTTTATGGGTTATATTTATTTATTTATTTTAAGAACAGGGTATTTCACACTTTTATGATTTGTAATCATGTTAAGAACTAGAGGAAATTTAGGTGGCTGTTTCCCATAATACAAGGGCTTCCCTAATTTTGTGAGTAAGATTGAGAATGCATAGGGAAAACGACTATTCTAGTTGGAATTTAGAGCTTTCGAATTCGTAGTAGATTATTATATTTACATTCTTCAATGTCTTTGTATACGATCAATGGACATCAGTTTTCGTTTAAACAGGCTAGATTAATCACATCTATGAGCATTTATTTATCTACTAAGTGTCTTTGATTTGAGAAGTTTGCAGAACCCTATTTCAAATGTAGGATGGAAAACAGAACTAGATAGATATATGTGGGCTAAAATCCTATTTTGGGTTTTGCTGAGTTACTTTCCTATTAATTTTCTTGTAAATTTTTGTTAGGCATCTATCAACTATTTCCACAACCAGAATGGACACTTAGAAAGGGTAGTGAATGTGTTAACTTAATCCTGCACTGTCTTTTGTGGTGGAAGTCTTACAATTTTTTAAAGTGGGTCTTGGGATAACAAACATTTGTGTTGTATTTAATCTAGAAGTGGCAGTATTATATTTATCTTTCATAATATTATTTTTTTCCTCTTGAATTCCTCTCTGTTGTGAATTATAATTGATTTAATTCTTTCTCTCTCATAGTTTCAAAATTGAGGATTCAAGATCAGAAGAAAAAGTGGAACATGGAAAGGGAATCTAGTGCTGTTCATGAAGCAAGTTTTTCTATTGATCATGTTGACATGGGTGGCCCAGAGGCAGATTTGAATAAAGCTGACTTTGACAAAAGGTTTTCATCCAATGGAGAGGTTGTTGGAGAATTACGAAATGTTCGCGAGGTTCTAACGCGACTGGAGTTAAATTTAGCACGTTCTTCTGAGAAGTTAGTTAACTTAAATGTTCTTATGATGCATGTAGCAACAAGGGAAAATGACTTTGAGACCTTTGCTTCTGAGAAGGATCATACATCAGTTGATTCTGCCGAGAAGGCTTTGGAATTTGACCTTTTATCTGGAATTCTAGACTCAGAGGAGAGCGAACTGGATAAATTCCTGGCTGTACTTCAGATGGAGGTTATCCAAGCTCGTGAACTGGTATCTTCATGCACACACTTGGGAGAAATTTCCAGAGAAATCGAAGAAAAGCTGCGTGATTCTGAACAAGCTTTGAAGCAGTCACAAGATCAGGTTTCTGAAATTAGGATTCAATCTACAAAGTTACGGAGGACATTATCTTGTGTCAATGGAGAGGAAAATTGTAAGCTGGATGCTATGTTGAGTAAATTGTTATTGTTATGCTTGTTCTTAATTTATCATCATGATTATTTTTTTCTTGACATTGTTCCTGTGGGAATTTGTAGTGATGGTCAGTTATATACACATGTTTTGCCAACTTCCTTCTGCCACCACTCCAAAAAAAGTATAGGAAAAAATGAACAAAGGGAAACCACTGTCATGCTTCTGAATTTGAGATCTAAGATGAAGTTAAGCATTTTGAAACTTTGAAAGTAGTTAAAAGGCCTCCTGCCCCATCCCCTTCCTTGCTCTCTCTCTCTCTCTTTGATATACTGCTGGAGTGTATGCTTTTAGTTGGTGACTGAAACTCTCTGATGTTTCAAATAATGATTCCATTCCATTTTTTTTTCCTGTCCTTTTTTTTTTTAGGGTTAAGTTTTGCAATGTTGTACAGTTAAAAGTGTCTATTTATCTTGGTTCCTTAATTCTAATGTATTCACTTTGATAGGGAATAGTGAGAAAGGGATGGGCTTTTTAGAAGATGATCAGTTTTTGAATGTGAATGCAAAGATAAACATGCAAACTGCTGAACAGCAAAGACATATTCTGAGGATGCTGGAAAAATCTTTGGCAAGAGAAATGGATCTTGAAAAGAAGGTGACTGAATCAAGACAAATTGAGGAAGAGATGAGACTAAGGCTTCACTCTTATGAACAAGAAGTATACTGCATGGAGGATGAAGTGACAGATGTTTGGGAAAGGTGGCTTGAGGCAGATAATGCTTCTGAGGTTCTGATGGGACTTTCAAAAGAATTGCTGGGTCGACTGCAGATTCTCCAGCTTAATTTGAATGGTTTAGTTCAAAGAGAAGCTGACCTAAGATCAAAGCTTGAAGTTTCCATGCAAGAACTGAAAGAGAAAGAAACTTCTTTGAACAAGCTTGAAAACAGTGGTGCTGAACTTGATGACTTCCTTCTTGCACAGACTGACAACTTAAAGGCCAGCTTGAGGGAAGCTGAAGATAAATTGATTCTTTCTAGTTCAGAGGCCTTTACTTTGAGGGAAAAATTAAATTCCCTTGAGAAGCAGCTTAAGGAATCTGAATTTCAGCTGCTAAATGCAAAGGTTTCTTCAGATGGAAGTCAGGAGCAATATAATGTTCTACTTACTAAAATAAGTGGAATGGAAAATGTTATTACAGATTTAAAAGAACAAATATTTGAAGCTGAAAGTAGAGCTGAGAGCACAGAGGTCAAATGCAAATTATTAGCAGAGACTAATATGGAACTTAATGAAGAGGTGATTCTTCTTAGGAGCAGTGATAATGCATCTGAGAAGGTGGATTCCCTTGAGAGACAGCTGAGAGAATCTGATATCAAGCTACAGCATGCAATTGCATCTGCTGAAGCTGGTGAGGAGAAGCAAAAGATGTTGTATTCTACAGTTAATGATATGGAGAATGTGATTAAAAATATGAAGCTGAAGGTTTCAAAAGCTGAAAGCCTGGCTGACAGTGCAGAGGAGAAGTGTATCATATTATCTGAATCTAATGCAGAGCTAAGCGAGGAACTTGGTTTTTTGAGGGGTAGACTAGAATGCTTGGAGGCTACTTTGAAACAAGCTGATGAGACAAAGAGGGCTACTGCAAAGGACATTTCTATCCAGACCAAGGCAATTACGAATTTGGTCATGCAACTAGCTTTTGAAAGAGAGCGCCTCCATAAGCAGGTATTGGCCTATCACATAAATAACTCCTTTTTTTTTTTTTTTTAAGTGCAAATTTTTTCTTCAAGTCTCTTCTGTCATTTGATACATCCCCAACATTAGTATTTTTTTGAAACAAGAAGCAAATTTATATTTTCGAAGATTCAACAAATTAGCAAAATAGTTGTTTGAACTTAAAATATTCGACATTTTGATGAGCGATTACGTTTCACAAATAATCTCATCTCAGCACACAGCAGAGCAGAAACCTTGAACATTATTTGGATTTCATTATACGGATCTTGGGGTATGCCTTTTTATGTTTATAAATAGATGCATACGTGCTAGTGCTCACAATTGCAAGGCATTCATGCTAATGCATTCATTTGCATGACTATTTACATCAGCATTCTTAATAGTTCATGTGTCCATTTGCATGTTTGTATTAATATATGTATGTTTACACTGGCTGATAGAGTAGGTAATAAAGAATGGAAATAGGTCTTTGATCCAAACCCTACCAAGCCAAAAGAAAAAAAGAAGAAAAATGCATGTAGTTAAGACAACATTGTTTTTGTTTTTGGACAGTGATAATTGAAATATAGTTAGGAAAAATAATCTCTTATTGGTTTGTGTGATATTAAAATTTCATCCATCATTTTTGTGGTAACATTAAAAAGTTAGTCTCTCCTCAATTGAACTACTCAACATTTGAAGTACCATTTTTGAAATCTGTTTAGTAATTTGAAGGATTGAATCTAAGAAGAAAAAAGATTTTATCATACTATGTTACAAATGTAAACATAGTCCTATGTTGTCTTGTAAATTACTGTTTCATTAATAGAGGATAAATTTCTTTTATATAATTGCATTAGGATTTGGATTTCTTCTTTTCTACCAATATAAATTTTGTTTCAGAACATTTGAAAGGCACCTATAGATGAACATGGAGATGTTTGGTTATAGAAAGTCAAAATCAATACATGGGCATGGGTAAACGTGTTTTCCAGGTGATGTGAGATGTTTATTGTGTGTTATTTGCAGATTTCTTCATTAGTAATGGAAAATAAATTTTTGATAATGAAGTTACAACATACCAACAGCCATCCCTCTGTAGTTGTGGGCGATGATGATACAGGAAATAATAATGAATCTATATTCTCAAAGAATGATTTGGCTGCTGCTACATGCACAAACAAGGAAGAAGTTACAGAGTTGTCTGCTGCAGGTTCTGAGGTAGGTTTAACAATTTGAGTGGCATATTCAGTGATTGGTGACTGTTAAACTTAATTATTTAATTTGTGAAATCCAAGTTTATTTATGAGGATTATGCGTTTTGAGCATGTTGGAAGAAGGCCTTCTGTTTTCGGGTCATCTTCAGTCTGCAGCCTGCCTTGGTGTTTTCATATCCAATTTATTTATTTTTCCCTTTTTGAAAGGTAGTGGATTTACCACTGGGTGTTCCCTTAGGGATGTCATCTTGACAACTTACCTGATTGGCCAGTTTAAAGGTAGTAAATTTTTTTTAGTCAAGATAATTACCTGGGTGTGATATAGTTTGTTAGTATCAGTAACTAGTTTCCTCTTCTAATAAGTAATTTTCATTGGACCAGAAGGCTCGGCCCAGTGGTAATGCTGAGGTCCACTGCCATTTTGGTTTGACCAGGTGTATGGTACTACTGATAGACAGTGGCCCCCTATCAAAAAAAAAAAAAAAAAGTAATTTTCATTAAGTTTTGAATGGTAACAATAAAATCTAGTCAAAGAATAATGACATGATTGATACTTGAAGTCAGTGGCATCATGGACACATGACATATAATTTGGTTAACTAATTTGGATGTAATTAGCCTAGGTGAGATTTCCACGTAATAGATTTGAATTTGTTATAGTTGGATCCACTTTCTAGGAGCTTAAGCTTTTGGGGTTATAATTGTTAATTGGTATCAGAGTTAAAGTTGTCTGTCCGGTCTCATTTTGAAATCCTGATCATATGTCGCCTCTAGTAATTTATCGTTCTATACATATAAGATCTGCCTTATGTATGGTTACTGGACGTGCCTATGGGTAAGGGACCTTAAGTGGGCGTTGTTTTGGTTTGATTAGCATAGATTGTGACCACTTTTTTAATAGCTTAAGCTTTTGATATTGTTGGTAACTTCATTAAGAAAATTTTGAAATAACATCATTAAATATATAATTTCTAGTCTTTAGACTTGTTGCTAAAATAAAGCAACACTAAGCCCTTTTATTTCTGTTTTCTGTCCTTTCTGAGTTTATTTCTTTTGACTTGGAATTGAACACTATTCTACAATTTGCCTCCGTATTTGTATGTTATCAGATGGATAGGACTCGGAACAATGTATCTATTGGTGAGACTGAGATTGGACCTGTAGATACTACACCGGAGCTTGAGACCGTGAGGAGAATAGACGCAGGACTCTTGAACTTTAAGCATGTTTTCATGGCAATGCTCATTTTACTTATTTCAGCTGCAGTTTATTTGTTTCAACAGAAAAAATGCCAATTCTGATTGGGCTGCCACAGTTTTGATTACAATATATCATCGAAAAGCTGTTATATGATATTTAAATGTTAACAGTAGTAATCCTTAGAGGGAGGAATTTTTGCCTGACCGAAGAAGATATTTTACTCAAAATCCTTCAGAAAAGAGAGAACTTTAGAGATAAGTGTATTACTGACAGTGATAGGTAACAATTTTCGAAAGCAGTTTTTAATGTAATTTCGTTGCGAATTCAATGCTGTTCACCTTCTCTGATCATTTTCATTATTTAATGAATGTTTTCAAATTGAATTTCTTTATGCTTGTTCATGCATGTTAAGCAAATTAATTCTTTCCTATATTGAGACACCATTATGTATGATGAGTTTGATGGAGAGGTATGCATTTTAACATCATATTGGTCAGATTGTCAGCATCAGAGATCCAAAAGTTGCATTCTTTGCCCCATCACAAATCAAATTTACCACTTAAACACCATGTTAAAATAGTTCATATTTTGGGAAATTCTCAAGGGTAATTTGAATAAATACCAACCCCACTAATAAAAATTGTAAAAATAGACATGCTCATAATTTTTTTAAAAAATATCCACTATTACTGAAAGTACCATTTGTTAGTTAATATCCAAAATTGCACATATGTTGTTCTCATTTCTTATTTTTTCATATACTTTTTCCTTTCTTTTCTACTTTTTATAATTTTTATTTATTTTATGACATATTGTAAAATCAGGTCAATGAGCATTTTAATTTTTGGATAAGTCATTTTAATAAGTACTGAATGAGATATAATTTTATTGATTTGTCCGAGATTTTATTTGCAATTATATCTTATTCCTTATTTTTTTTACTTACTTTTTTTTCTTTATTCCCTACTCTAGGTTTTTATTTATTTTGTGATATATTTTTATATAAAACTAGATTATTTTAATTTTTAAATAAAGTCATTTAAATAAGTATTGAATAAGATATAAATTTTATAAATTCATTATTTTTTTAAAAAAAAATTACTCATTTTGGACAAGGACCACTCACCTATTTTCGGCGAGTAAAATCTTGAAAAAATAATGAAATTGTAAAAATCTATTTCTTTCAATATTTATCAAAATGTCTTAATTTAAAAATCAAAATATTCACAAGGTGATGTAATTTTTTTTTAAAAAAATATGCTGTAAATAAATAGAAAATTATACGAGTATGGAAGAATGGAAAAAGAAGGTGAAAAATATGAAAGAAAATGAGTTAGGGCTTACTTTAATGACAAGGGATATTCCGGATATTATTAAGGTTTGGTGGGTATTTTTTTTAAAAAATACGAGCGCATGTCTATTTTTACGATTTCAACTAGTGAGGTGGACATTTGTCCAAATTACCCAATTCTCAAATTCAATCTCCATATTTCTGAGAAACAGTTTAAACTATTGTACTACACATCTGAGTAAAATATGAACAAGCTGAAGTTTTTTGTGCAAACTGTTAAAATTTTGCCTAGTCGTTCCTATTTGTTCACATCTTATTCCAATTCATTCCCTTTTCTCAAATTATTGAAAAAGGGTAACATGTCGTTCATAATGGTTGTAAAACTAGACGATATTATGTATGAGAGTTCTGAGTTCTTCTTCCTGATCTTGTTCTTCCACAACTATATCAAAATGAATAAATGGTACATACCCACCAAGCTTCATCTCATCAATTAGCACATGGAGCGTCTCATATATCTCTGTGAATCTTGGATGAGCCTTGTCCGCAACAAAAAATGCATGTACCTTATCTTTAACCTCAATCCAGCTACAACCTGGCTCCTTCTTCAATTTATTACAACTCATTGTTTTCCTTACCTTGGACATCTCATTCCACATTCCAGAGTCGGCGTAAATATTTGATAGAAGAACATAGGCAGCAGAGTCTTGAGGGTCCAATTCCAAAATACGATTGGTTGCTCTCTCTGCCACTTCTACATCCCCATGGACCTTACTAAGGCTAAGCAGAGTTTTCCATACAACGGCATCAGCTTCATAAGGCATTTCTTCAATAATCCTTAAAGCCTCCCTAACTTGGCCTGACCTCCCTATAATATCCACCAAACATGAGTAATGCTCCAACTTAGGGTGTAAACCATAGTCGTTTTGCATTGAGTTGAAGTAGTTTAACCCTTTTTCAACATGCCCAATATGTGCACAAGCTTGGAGGACTGAAACAAAAGTTGAATGATTTGGTTTTACATTCTCAAGCTGCATATTCTCAAAAACTTTTAGTGCATCTTCTCCAAGACCATGGTGGGCGTAGCCGCAAATCATGGTGTTCCATGTCACCGTATCTTGTTTTGGTGCTTTCTCAAATATTAACTGAGAGTCTTGCATGTTACCGCACTTTGAGTACATATCAACAAGAGTGCTGGATATATACACATCTGATTGCAGTTCTTGCTTGATGATTTGAGCATGGATTTGCATCCCAAGTCCCACAGTAGTCAAATTAGCACAAGTATCAAGAACTGTTGCATAGGTGAAATTATCAGGCTTGACTCCCGTCTCTAACATTCGAGAGAAAAATCTCTGTGCATTCTGGGTTTGCTTTTGCTGTGAGAATCCAGAAATAATTGCATTCCACGAAACCATTGTTTGTTCTTCTGTTTTATCATGGATCTTTTCTGCCTCTTCCATCATTCCACACTTGCAGTACATATCAACTAGGGCTCCTCCAACAAACAAGTCCATGGCTATTGCAGATTTGATAATTCTACCATGGATCTCCCTCCCATGGTCTAAAGCTTGCTGACTTGCACAAGCTTTTAAAACACTGCCAAAGGTGAACTCGTCAGGTTCGATACCTGAATGGAGCATGGAAACAAAATGTTGAAGCGTTTCTTCTTGATTTTCGTTCTGTTCATGAGCTGCAATGATTGCATTCCAAGACACATCATCTCTTATCATCATCTCTTCAAACACATGAGAAGCTTCAATCAGATCTCCACATTTACCATACATGTCCAAAATGGCATTTGCCACGCATGTGTTAGACATTAAATTACTCTTAACCGCTAATGCATGAAGTTGAAGCCCCTCCAAATGCCCTTTGATCACTGCACAAGCACCAAGTGCACCAGATAAAGATATTTCATCAAAACCAAGGCCAGAATTATGCAACAGCTGAAATAACTGCAAAGCTTCAAACCCTTGCCCACTTTGAGCATAGCCAATGATAATGGCATTATAAGATTGCAAACTGCGGTTTGACATTCTGTTGAATAGCTTTCTAGCATCAGATATGCTTTCACTTTTTGCATACATGTCCAAAATTGCAGTTCCTACTATGATATCAGAACCAAAGACTGCCTTTATGGCGTGGCCATGCAACTGACTCCCTAACTTATAAGTTGATAACCCAGCACAGGACCTGAAAACGCTAGCATAAGTAGATTGACTCACCTCTATCCCTGCTCTCTGCATTTTCCTGAACATTTCTAAACCCTTGATGAAATGATCATTTTGAACACAACCTGCAATCACTGCGCTCCAAGAAACCGAATTTTTTTCAGGCAATTCATGAAAAACCTGAAGAGAATAATCTAATCTCTTACACTTTGCATACAAATCTAATAAAGCACTTCCTGTCACCACATCAATATTAAAACCCATCTTTACTGCAAGACTGTGGATTTGAATTCCCAAACCAAACTCCTCCATTACTGAACAAACTTTCAGAACTATAGCAAATGTGGTACGATCAAATGCCACACCCATACTCCCCATGTACAAATAAACATCAATGGACTTCTGATGCTCACCATTCTGCAAGTACCCTGAAATTAAAGAATTCCAAGAAACCACATCTCTCACGGGCATTATGTCGAAAAGTGACTGTGCAACTTCCATGTTGCCACACCCAGCATAACCAAAAATTACAGTATTCCAGGAGACTACATCTCTTTGATGCATTCCCTCGAAAACATTACAAGCATACTCCAAACTGCAACACTTTACATACATTTGCATCAAACAATTGGTAACAAAGACGGTGGGCTCAAACCCAGATACAATCATCCGCGCATGAGCTTGTTTGCCCGGAATCAGCGCTCCTCCACTGGAGCACTGTTGGAAAATGTGGGAAAAGGTTTTGAAACTCTTTGTGGGTGTAGTTTGTTCCTGCGCCGAAGCAGAGAAGAGCCTCGAAGACATAGAGGAAAGCTTTACTAACCAATGGTGAGAGATGTGATGATGACCCATCAGCATCAGTGCTCATTGTTTGGCGGGGAATTTCGACCGTTGGCACCCGAAACAGAATTACAAAGAAGGAAGAAGCGGACAGTTCCGAAGCTTCGCTACCATGGGGCAGGCCAACCAAACGCGGCCTAAGACTAAGAATGATCCAAACGACAACGTTTGGGTAAGAAGAGTGATATTGAGCCTTAGCATAGGGCCTGCCCCGGACAATTCATCACACCTAGAGGAAAAAAAAAAATTGAGCTTATTTATTTATTTATTTGAAATATGAGCATATCAATTTCTTCTGTTGACTAATCCAAAAATAAATAAATAAAAATGCCCAAGTCATCTTAGACATCTACAATTTATTACCTTTTCTATTTTACCAGAAAGAAAATTCAATTGAGGTTTATTCTTTCTTTTTTTTTTTTTAATCAATTGAGGTTTATTTTCAACGTTAAATCTTGTACTTTATTTATAATAGTACTTTGATTTCTAAATTATTTTTTAAGCACTTTTATTATTAAATTTCAATTATAGTTGTATAGTTGTTCTTTAATTTATTTTCTATCATATTTCAGACAGTTTTAAATTGTGTATTTTACGCAATGCATAATGCGATTTCAAAGGCAATGAAGTTATTTCGTTATTAATTTTTATTTTATTTAATATAGAAAATATTTTTTATAAATTAATATAAAATGGTTTAATATAAAATCATTTCTCTATTAATATTTTTCCTATATATTTAATTTCAGTTTATAATAAATAAAATAAAAGAAAGATTTCAAATACTTTTTAAAATTGCATCACACGTCTTAGCCGTCTAAAATTTGACAGAAAACAAATTAAGGTCTAACAGTCAATTATAGTTAAAATTCAAGGACAAAAGTATCAAAGAAAAAAAAAATCAAAAACTAATAATGCAAATAAACCTTCAATTTATAGTGTTCTTCATTTGTCCAATATTTCAGAGTTTATATATTTATATATATATATATATATATATAACAGTATAAAATTATTTTTAAATAGTAAAAATATATTGTATTTATGAGTAAGAGATTAATTTGTAATTATTTATAAAGCTAAAAGGTATTGATTCCAATATATAATTTAAATGATAATTTATAATTATTTTTAAAATTCTTTAATACTATATTAATTTAAAATTTTAAAAATAATTTATAATTATTTTTTTAAATTTATAAAATATTGGTGCCGATTTTGAAATTTATAATTATTTATAACTGTTTATAAATATTTTTAAAATATTAGTACCGATTTTATAGTTCATAATAATTTATAACCTCGTGTATAATTTAAAAATGTTGTTGTAAACAATCCGTTTTCATTTGTCCAATATTTCAGAGTTTTTATCTTTTATTTTTTAATATATATATATATATATATATATATATAAAATACAATAAAAACACACAAATTGTATTGTAGTAATATTGATACCAGGTTAAAAGTAGTAAATAATGTTAAAAAGGATTGAAATTTTTATTAACGATTTTTAGGTGCAATTTAATGGAAAGGGTCCAAAATTTTTTAAAAAATTTCAAAACTTCAACGTCAAGTAGATGAAAAAAATGTCTTGTTGATTAACAAAACAAATTGGAATATAAAAAAAAAGAGAGAGTAAATTTTGAGAGCAAAATCCAAACTACAAACTACAAATCAGACAGGAAATTCCCGAGAAATTCCACACGAAGCTTGAAGCTTGAAGCTTGAAACCATATGGCGAACGTTTCGTCCTCTCAGCGCCTTCATGACCCAGATCCCCAAACCCTAGATCACCTCGCCCACATGTGGTACCCAGATTGCAACCCTTTTGCCTTTCCTTCCACCTCATTCATTCGCTCCCCAATGTCCCTCGTCGACGACGTTGGTCCTGGAAGCTGCGATTCCGATTGGTTCTCAGACACCGATTCTAATTCCGATCGCGACGTTAGCTGCTTCGTCACTGATCTTTTCGACCGACGATCATCGGAGCAACCATCCAACTGTTGCTCTGATGGTGATTGGGGAACTGGGGGTTTTGAAGACGGAGACGAAATCGGGCTTGTTTTCGGGTTTGATTCGGATAGGCAGGTTTCTGTGCTTGAAATTGGTGAGCATTCGGGTCTACATGGGGTTGAAGATTCGCGCTCCGATGGGCTTCGGATTGTTGGGTTTGATTCGGAATCAGAATCTGATGATGGGGATGTTGAGGTTCTAGGTATCGATTCTGGGAATAGTAATGGTAATAGGAATAGTGACTATTCGGTCAGCGATTGGAACAGCCATGTGAGGTGGGATAGTATTTGTTTGGAGGATCAGAGGTCTCTGTACGAAGATTTTGAATGGGAAGAAGTGGAAGAAGGTAGGAACAACGAGAGAGAAAACCCAAGGACTGCGTTCGATGGAGATGAAGTTGAGGAACTATCTGTAGCATCTGGATTCTCCACCATTGTAGGAGAGCCACTAGAAGAAGAAGAAGCTCTTCGAAACCATGAGTGGCAAATCCTATTGGCAATCAATAATTTAGCACTGAATGCGAGTTTAGAACGCGGTAGTGATGCCGATACCGCCGCTGATTATTCCTATTTCGCTGTTCAAGATGACATGTACACGGTAGAATTTGATACTTTTTTCGGGCAATTCATAGAAAGCGAAAATGCCCTGAAGGGTAGTCCTCCAGCTGCAAAAAATGTCGTAGAGAATCTTCCTCTTGTTAAGCTAACAATGGAGGAATTGCAGAAAGAAGACAATGTGGTTGTTTGTGCTGTTTGTAAGGAGAAAATTTTGGTTGATGAGGAGGTGAAGAAGCTACCTTGTTGTCACTATTACCATGGGGATTGCATTGTGCCATGGTTGAGCATTCGAAATACTTGCCCAGTTTGCAGGTATGAATTGCCTACTGATGATCCAGTTTATGAGCGTAGGAAGAGTGAAAGAGCCGCTTCTGCTGGCATGTCTAGGGTCACATCAAATTTTGAATTTTTTATTTAAATTTATGAATGTTTTATGTATATATTTGATGGAGCATGTAAATAAGAGTGTTGTTAATGTATAGCAGTACTCTTGTAGTACTCCTGTCCCTTGCAATTACAGTTTGGTTTGAAAAGTTCATTCATTGTTTCTCTATTTTTATGTGAACGAGACTTATTTCATCAGTTTAAACCAATTGTGAATGCTAAATGGTAATAAGGTAGTCGGTTAATGAACTTAAAAAAGAATTGTGGTTTCTTATAATCATGTCAAATATAGTGTAAGATTGATGAAATTCTCCTTGTGTGGTGATCCTTAAATGACACGCTTGCTACAACAATGAGAAGAAATTTGTCAACAACACAACTTTGTTGCACACAGAAGAAGACTGAATTGGTTTAGAATAATGTTTTGCTGATATGATTAACACAACACAATAATTGGGTTTATCTATATGAAGAAAGTCCAGCTTTTGATCGCCTTTGAGTTCTGTTGCCAAGGTGGTATGGTGTCACCTACCCATCAATGATTGGAATGGTTTTGATTTGGTAGTGAAACAGTTTATCATCTCCATATGAAAGAAATCAAGCTTTTGATTACCTTTGAGTTTTGTTCCCAAAGTGTTGTGATGTCAATGGTTATGATTTGGGAGTGAAAAAGTTTATCATTTGCATTTACTTGATGAAGCAAATTGGTTGAAACTCTGAATGGAAAAAGGAAATGTAATCAGACTCCCAAAAGCATTTTGGAGTGCAAATAGCAATCCTCAAAACTACTAAAGTGAAAAATAGTTGGAATTAAACCGAGTGCATTGGCCAGAGGTTTTACCAACTCCCTTGGAAAAAGAAATGGAGAAAGAATGCACAAGTGAGCAAGCTAAAAAGTTGTGGGGCTAATGTTCTTTCCTAGAAGAAAAATGGGATGTGGGAAGAAAAATAGTTGGAATTAAACCGAGTGCATTGGCCAGAGGTTTTACCAACTCCCTTGGAAAAAGAAATGGAGAAAGAATGAACAAGTGAGCAAGCTAAAAGTTTTTGTGGGGCTAGTGTTCTTGCCTAGAAGAAAAATGGGATGTGGGGTTCAGCCTTTTGATCCATCTCGATGTTTTGGTATTCAGATCCCCAATTTCTCCAAAAGGCCCAAAACTTTACACCACACATGAAAGTGGTAGATGCAAAATACCAAACAATACATTTTCTATATTAATCATTTTTCTAGCTACTCAATGAAGAACCAAATTTTGATAATCTCATCTACTACTAGAAATAGCGCTGAGCGCTCACCTTGTCTTGCCCATGTTATAATTTAACAAATAACTCAAGCGTAGGAGACAGTTACTATTATTATGTTAGATGAGAAAAGAAAAGGAAAAATAAGCGAAAAATTAGAGTCCTTCACTTTCAGCAAAATGTGAGACTGAATTTTATTTCATATTATCTACTGATGAACTCAGGAAAAAAAAAACTGAGGAAATGTGCTTATGTTTTTCAACAGTTCTGACCAAAAAATAAATTAAAAACTAAAAACACCCATATTATGCCATTAAACTTATTAATCTTTAGTCAGCATTAATCATTATTTTTATATATACATTGTTCCAACTTTAGTTTCGAATGGATCAAATTTTATTTATTTGTTTAGTTTTTATAAGAGTTCGTGGATATTTTTTTTTAATTTTAATTATTAATAACAGTATTTTTATCAATTTTCCTTTATTTATTTCACTGGGCCTCATCCAAAAGGAAGTACATATTGCCTGGAGATATTCGTTTGCTCCTTTGCCAAACATGCACTCTATATTTTTTTAACTATATATATGCCCTCATGATGACACTAACAATTAGAAATTGTACTTTGCTAATCAATGATCTCTCTCTCTCTCTCTCTCTCTCACTCACTAATTAACATTTGCAGTAGGTGGAACTAAAAGTGGGATTAGTGTATGCACCTTTACAGAGATCTCTATTTTCTTGTTGTCTCTATTCTCTCTGCCCATTACCATATTTTTTTATGGGAAATAAATATTCTTACTTAATAAGTTTGCAGGTATTATTTTATGAGTTATAATCTAAAGATTAATGGGAGTCATTTTGCAACATCATATTTATATGTATATCAAAATCAAAAGCTGAAACCTCAATGGCAATATCTTACATATTTTAGGAACATTAAAATTATGCTCTCTGTTTGAGATATTGTGCTCCAAATCAGATTGTTGGATCCTTGAGAGCCAACTAAAAGAAAATTTAATTGTAATTTGATCCAAACCCACCTTTCTGATTCGTTTTAGCTATTAGCTATATATAAATTGAGCTTACATCATCAAGGAATTGAAGAAAAAAACAAAAAACAAAAACAAAAATAGAAACGCAAAAGAAACAAATTTGTCATTTTCAGTAATGGGGTGAGAGCTCTATATGTATCTATGGCTCTCATAGAGTCCACAGAGACAATTATAAGAAAAGGCACTCAGTTCCTCTAGAGACTTTTATTTTGGATGTGGCCCTTGGGAGTGCCTTTGGTTCACTATTTCTTCAAATTTACATACACACACCCCCTTCTGGTTCAGATATTTTATTTATTTATTTTTAAGGAGTGGGGGCTTTTGAATTATTACTTCAATCATTTTGGATTTGAAAATGATGGCAATGGGATGTAATTAATTTGCAGTGCAGCCCCTTTGGCTTTGTATACATATTTTTACTTTTTACATTTTCTTGTTTTGTTATGGAGAATGCTTATATAAATTCTTGGTCATCATTTTAGTCCAAACCTGTTTTTTGCTAAAACCCAGCAAGGTTATAGTGCTTGATTGCTTTCTTTCTCCATTCTTAATGCTCAATCATAGATGTGATCTTCCAAAAGACCTAATTAAAGATTTTGCAGAATTATGGGTAACCCGAGAATTGCGTACAAGATCCAATTTCTACTAAGAATGTGGAACATATTTTCCACGGAAAAACAAAAGCAGAAACCCACTTTGGCTTTTTCCTCACAAAAAAAAAAAAGAAGAAAAAAGAAGAAGATACAAACCAATCTCATCCTCTCTATTCTCCAAGATTCTTCCATCATTGTTTGTGTTCCAAGAAAGATTCTTTAACAGATCAACAATTTGGTGATCAGATATATATGGCAAGTTGATCATGTTTTGGTGTTGGAGGATATAAGGGAAAGAAACAAAAAATTAAAAGTAAAGAGAGAAGCAGAAAATGGGACAGTGAAACATATGCACGAGACAAGCAACAAGTAGTGGAAGGGTGTCTCTACTTGAGGGTACAATATCATAACCATATACATACACTACTACATAGCTAGGCGTTAGGGTTATTTTCGCTTTGATTGTTTTAGAAAGCTTTGTCTTGTAATGTAGTTGTGATTATCTAGTATAGGGTGAGGGTTAGTACATATTATATATGGTCCTTATTTTGAGTACTCCTACTCTTATGCCTCAGGCTATTTCATATATACACTACTACATAGCTAGGCGTTAGGGTTATTTTCGCGTTGATGGTTTTAGAAAGCTTTGTCTTGTAATGTAGTTGTGATTATATAGTATAGGGTGAGGGTTAGTACATATTATATATGGTCCTTATTTTGAGTACTCCTACTCTTATGCTTGAGGCTATTTCAATAATTTTTGTGTCCCATATTCCACCCATTTAGTTTCATTCACCATAATCACCATCATAGTACCACACACCACTTTGTATGTGCATGGTTACTCCAAGATTGTTTTATATTATCAAGTACATTGGCCTTGATAGTCGATGCCATTAGCCATACTATTAATAACTCCAATAATTAGATTTAACATACACACTCACACACACCTTGTCATGTGCTCGAGACGACCCTTTATTTATAGTATATACCAGTCACGGACTTAATTGACAAAGAAAACCATAAGAACAAGAAGATGAAATGAAATATTACTACAAAAGCATCATTAACCTTATAATTATAATTGTATAGTAGAATTATAATTCTCATAATCTAGAGCTAAAGTAATGAAATAATAAGGTTCATTATTAGGATTGCAGACTGCTTTAACCCTACCTAGCTCATCTGATATGGTCTTAAAACGATAGGATTTTGCTTAACTATTAGCTTATACATATAGCGAACAAGCTGTATGAGATAAAGTTGTTTTGTCAGATTGTGAATAATTCTAGGCAAAGAAATCCTTAGAAAATCACTGAGGCTATCAAAACTCTATCATGCTGTTTTATCTCATGCAGAGAAAAATCATGTCATTCAGAGAGAGCAAATGGGAGTGTTTGTTCAAATTTTCCCACCACCTTTGTTGTTTAGTTCTACGAAACTTGATGAGAAAAGAAAATATAAGAAAATTTGCATGATTTGAGAGGTTGATGAAGACTCAGCTGGCTAACCTCAAGGCATGGTTGTTATGGTGGGCTCCTATGTATATCAGAAAATGCATGCTCGTATCATGGAGGAGAAGAAAAAAATTCAAAAGGGTCTCCAAAACATTTTGCACCCTTTAGGGTTTTAGCCTCTAGCTAGGCCAAACACACCCTAGAATATAGCCACTAAAACCAATGAAAACTTACCCACCAAAATTGCACAACCTATTGATTTACCATGTTAATTTGTTTCTACTCATAAAACACTTCAACCTCATTGGTCTTAGCACCTAGATTTACCATTCAAATGATTAGGCCAAAACTAATCAAAGAAAGCAAACATTGCATAATCATCAATGATATCGAACGAACATTATAAAAATAAGAGACTAAACACAATCGTCATGTAAGTGTGATATCACTTCGCAATTGGATACTTGGCGAAGATTGAACTATTTGTTTTTTTAATCTAAATTATTAGTAGCAGCAAACAACACTAATAATAACAATACGATCGAAGGGTTTAGTGTGAACCGCCTGATTAAAACTGAGAAGAAAACAAAATAGATTTCGCTTAAAATAACACCCTCCCCAGACACCTTTATTATCCACATTGTTAGTGCACCAAGAACTTATATTGTAAGTACGCAAGCAAATGTAGCTAAATGTGTGACTCACTCTTACTCAAATATGCACCACTCAACATTATTATATAATTGCATTTGTACATGGCACCAAGATCATATCCTTTATTAATTAATAAAATAATATTAGAGGTGCCATTTGAACTCCCCATTAAAGAGTCGCATATATACATCCTCACGACGATTTTTTTTTTTTTAATCATACATTAATTGTCATAAACGATTCGATTACAAATTCTTTGTGCGTTGATAAATAAATGTACATGCATATGATATTGCTTTTTAAGATATTAAATTCTTAACAATTTTGACAATCATCTGTTTTTTTCCCTTAAATATTTTCCTATACTACCTAATTGAATTCACTTTTGTCGGATGAGAACATACTTTTTACTTTGAAGAAAAATATAGAATAAAAAATTATTTTCTTCTTTAGTTTTTTCCAATAAAATATCATGGTATGTTTTTAGCAATCAAATTCAATGAATCAAATAGAACAATCAAAACAGTGATACAATCATCTAAATGGGTTCTAAAATCACATATTAAAGTATAATCTATTTTTTAATTTTTTTTTGTAAGGTAATGCCCCTTGAACTATCACCAAAGTAGTATATTGCCCTCTAAATTCTTATTTTGGCATCATAACCATATAAAATTTCAATTCAGTGTAGAAAGAACCCCGATAGTCAAATCTGTTAATTTTTTTAACATTTTTTCAAGGGTAAAGTTGGATTCTACAAAAATTCATGTATTCTTCCTTTCTTAATACAATAATAAGGTTCTTGAGATAAAATCCTATTTACTTTAGGATATTAAATGACAGTGAACGGTTGTTTTCACTGACACTTTAAATGCTTCTGAAGCACATTGATTCTGCATTTCGTACAAAATTTAAGTTGACAGCTAAAATTTTTAAGACAAATAAATCGTTTAGAAGCTAACCCCTGTTAGGATAAAGAAAAGTAGTTTCTTTAACATTTTTTGGTGTAGAGGTTCTCTATGTAGATGTAGTGTGCGCGGTGATTAAAGTCTTCATCCAATATGCAACCCATTTTCATTCCAATTTTTCATGTTCTAAGGTGTCATATAATAATTTTCATTATAAAAGCTTATTTTTTCACTTTAATAAAGTGGTTTAGTACTAAGTTTATGTTTATCTACAATGCCTAAATGGTCATAGTATCCATTTCTAAATTTCTCTATAATATTCTTTATTAATGCATTAAAAGAGAAAGAAGATATGGATTTATTTAAAATCTAATTTTACCCTTGAAGATACGATAAAAAAAAATTAGCAGAATTAATGACAGTGGCTCTTCTATACTGAATTGAAATTTCAGTGGGTTACAGTGCCAACATCAAAATTTAAAGTCATTATACTATTTTGATGATAATTCAGGGAATATTGCCATTAGAAATCCTTTTTTAAAGTCCAAGAAAAATAAACTTTGAAAGATTTAAGTATAATTTATAGAACAATAAATGTGCAAATAAATCTTCATATGTATAATAAAAAATAATATAATGATCAAGTTATTACCTAATCAAAAGTGGAACACATAAACATAAATGACAAATGATGAGATGAGAGAGAGTGCATCTATTCATGAGTTTATCCTCTATTAACCAATCTGTTAAGATCGTCTCATGACCTCATTATTGTAAAAAAAAAAGAGTGGGAAAAGAGAGAGAATGATTTGCCTTTTGAAGGAGAAGGTACCAATTAGCTAAAACATTCATGTGTTTTGGGATCAAAATGTGTCAAAGTGCACCAATTAAATTTCATGTTCGTCAATTAAATTGTGACTATATGGTACTTAAATTAACACAAATAAAAAGCACAATGTAATCATTTATGTGGCTATTAGTGAATCATATCCCATTATAGCTTTGTAACTTCATTTTCTATTTCTCTTTGGAGAAGAACTATCAAAACCTAGGACACACATGTTAGACTGTTGGCCTTATTGGATGAAACCCTCATGCCCAAGTTAGGCACCCTATCATTATTAACCAAAAACTAAATAAATTAAATAATATAAAATTGTAAAATTGGAAAGGTTACCTTAGTGGGGTGCACGTTATACCAATAGAAAACACCAAAAGGGAAAGAAACATGTAATGTAAACCCCCATGATGGGTTTGGGAACCTAAAAAAGCCCTTCACCATAAATAAGAGAACCCTACCTTATAAAACAATACATACGATCAGCTGTAAAATCTTATTCACCGGTGCCCAAATATCCTACACAATCAAACAAAATTGAAATTGATTCCACTACATAATTAAATGTATTAATTACATATAATAACTCTTTTTTAAAAATACGACACGCCGTTAGTGCATAATAGCATATATGGGCATTGCAGAGTATGAGATCCGAGCTCTCTCTCTCAATATATATATATATATATATATATATATATATATATGTATCTGTATCTGTATATTTATAGAAAGAGAAGGAGATGCAAAGCTTTTGGTTGAGCTGACAGGCTGAGCAATGGGGAGAGGGGGTTGTGCACCAAGCACCCAGGCGCGCTTGTTAGCAAGGGTCCCACAGGTGACATCTATCATGCGCTTCCGTTTTTATCGTCTGCCTACCCCCCTCTCTCTCCCATTTTAATTATATTTATATTTTATTTAATTTTGGAAGTGTGTGGCACAGAAAAAAGAGGCAAGTAGTTAAATCAAGTACCCTTCCGTGCACAACCTCGACCGTTTTTTTAGGGCAGTGTACCACTTTGGAACACCACTTTTACTAAAATGCCCTTGGTTTGTACTTGGATTGCAGTGACTTGCATCAAACGTATGGGTATTTTGGTAAAATGATGAAAGATATGGTGAATAAATTTTGATGGAGTAGATAAGATATGCAAGTTGGGTGAGGGGGAGATTGCAGAGCCTTTTGGTTTTTGTCATCGCTTTCACAGTTTTGAGTAGGAAGGTTTTTTGGGTCTCTTTATTTTACAATAAATAAATAAATTTATTATTCTATTTTCAGAAACAAAATGTGTTTTTATTTTTTCAACATTCCAATACCCATAATGAATTTGTTTTTGATACATAAAAAATGGTTTCTAGAGTAGAGAATACGACAGAGAAAACTCAAATCGAAAATCTCTTGTTAATGGGCTGAACCTCTTTTTTTTCCCATCAAAACATGAGAAGAACAATAGCCATCATAAATTGAAAATAAGTAAAGATGCCATGATATTGAATTAGAGTTGTCCAATAAAAACAGTCCAATAGTAAAATATCATTTTCCTCTCTTTCACCTCTAATATACCAAATATATATATATATGTTGAATTAGGGTGTCAAGCACAGACCATACCAGTCATAAGAGACCAATAGAGATTAGAATTAAAAGATAGTAATAATACAAAAAGATAAATACATAGCCTAAGATCATTGAGAGGATAACATTCATGTAACTCTAGCTTGGATAAAAAATACCCATAGTTAGATGAATAAATAGTCTAAGATCATTCAAAGGATAGCAGCCATGTTACTCAAGATGGATATAAATGTGACCGATTTGCATAGTGTTGTTTTAGGATAAGGTTTTAAGAGGAACTTAGAAAGAACTATGTATCTAAAAATTCCCCCCCCCCCTCCTTTCTTTAGGGCTATGCTTGTATTCCCCCATGTATTTTTCAATATGAAAGGCTGTGGAGATTAATTCTTTGATGGATTCTAATGGCATTGATATGTGGTTAAAGATCAATTACTAGGAATGAATTTTCTTGGAAATCATTGCTTAGTAGTTTGTCAAACAAACCCATGTTGTAGAATGAGTTGTTCACTGCCAAAACTAGGTATTTTTACTGAAATAAGAATTTGGCAAATAAGTATATAATGGGGTTTCCTAATTCTTATTTCTAATAAAAAAAAATTAAATTAGTGTTAATGTCTTAATTATTTATATATGTATTTAAGTTTCCTAGTGGAACAAACAAGACAAACATTGACCGGCCAAATGTACATTTTATCTATACAATGTACATTTAAAGTACAATTGGACAGAAAGACATACTGATCTATCTACATTTTTTTTCAACTGCTCATCCACCTTTATACTCTCAATCCCCACAATAAATAATAAAAAATAAAATAAAATCAAAGAAAGTCAGAGAAAGAGAGATATTAGGGAACAAAGGAAGAACAGTCACAAGACAAGAAAAGAAAGAAGAGTCTAAATCTGTCCTAATGACATTGTTGACTTCTTCAGGCCACTCAAAACCTGATATGAGTCCCCTCACCCCAACCCGACCCTCAGAGTGTAGGGAAAGAGGATTTGCTTCAAACATTATTTTTTGCTCCTGATTCTTCCATTTACAAAGCCTTTTCAAATTAGTGGAAGCATTGCACTTCAAACTACTTTGAATGCATTTCCCACCACCATAAACAAGAAAGTTTACACCACTCAATCACACTGAAGTTGGCAAATTCAGATTGATCAGAAAACTGGGTTTCCATTGAAGCCAACCAAACCCCATTTGAGCACACACAGTTTTACTAGTAGATGCACAATACCAAATGCTTAGTGATGGGCAGAGAAACAGGATCAGAGACAAAAATTCTTTCACCGTGCTTGCTAAATGTTTTTTTGAAGGTGGCACACAGAAACTTGGCCTCTTTGCTAATCAAAATGTATAAAAAGCTTGGACCACAAGGAAGCACCACCAGAAAAGAAAATTTTTTTATTTACCTTTCTGGAGTAGTGTTTTTATGTCCAAACCAATTCATGGATTCAATAAATATTTTTATACTTCTGACATATCTGTGAAAGTTGGCATCTGAGACACATATTTTATATGACTATGATGTTATGACTTTCGGGCAAAAAACTCTCTCCTTAGAAACGACAAAAAAATTTTGGGTTATTTTCTGTAATTTGCATACTTTTTGCTTCAATACGCAAGTAATAATTTTGTCACTATATCTATTGTGACAGCTCCAGTTCCTTTAAAATATAAAGATTTGTCTCGAAAATGGCTGTGGAAATAAGAAAAGTTGTGGTGTAAAATTTTATGCACTAAGCAAATTGTCCCTCTTATTTGCTAAAGGAACTTTTCTCAAAAACAGATCACAGTATTCATGGTAATTTAGAAAATACAGGCCTTCCTAGTCTTAAGTGGCAAGATCTTATTGGTACAATGAAAAGGGTCCCAAAGGGTTAGTTTTTGTTGATAATCGGAAATAATTAAGGTCAAGTACTGTGAATTATTATATTGTGAAGGGTCTCTAATTGAAGTGGTTGATGAGTCATTAACTCCTTAAACAATATTAACCCTGTGGAAAAATAAAAAAGGAGGTTAGCCTTTTTTGTTCCTCTTTTTTCCGCCTTTGCATTTCCATACATCACAGAGGTCCTATTGGCCAGGGAGTATCCAAGTGGAAAAAACCATCCAAATGGACTTGACAATGGCACACCAAAATTTTAAGATTGACTTTCTTGAAACCCCATTTTTTTCTCCCACTGTTCACTTTTGCCTAAACATTTCCTAATTAAAATAATTATACCCCCCACAATATCAAATTTCTCTCTTTCTCTCTCTCTCTCTCTCTGATGTAAGCTCGATTTGATATGGAAAAATGATTATCCACAAACTCAACTTGTAATCCTTATGTGCATATATATATATATATATATATATATATATAACATCACCATCACATGCATGCGTGCATTCATATAACCATTGCATATGGATCATGTAGAGCGTGAATGCACAGAGAAAAGCTTTTCATATAAAGAATTTGATGCCATAGAAAAACTTACATAGGCATGATCTGCATGATATTCGAATGGTCTGAAGGCTAAAGCACTTGCTCACTACTGTTGCTGAGAATTGGCTAATAGTGGGGCCAAATCAAGCTTTTTCCATCCTATAAAAAGCCTCTTCTCCTCGTGCTTCTCTCCCTCTTCTAAAACAAACATAATTAACTTCTCCTTCCCCACTAAAGACCTTGAAAAACTTTTGAATCAAAAAGGATTCAAAAAACCATGCAGCCTAATGAGGTCACAGGGCTCCATTTCCTTGTTCCTTCAAATTCATCTCCATATCCATCTCATTTTACCATGACCACCCAGAACAACACATCGGCGGTTCAACTTAACCGATTCTCTAATCTGTTGTATAACTATCAAATCCCATCTCAACTTCAAGATGTCAATCCACAGTCGACGTGTTTCAGCAATAACTCGACTTCTGATGAAGCTGATGAGCAACAACTAAGCCTCATTAACGAGAGGAAACAAAGAAGGATGATATCTAATAGAGAGTCTGCGCGGAGATCACGTATGCGGAAGCAGAAGCATCTGGATGAGCTGTGGTCACAGGTGGTTTGGCTCCGTAATGAGAATCACCAGCTTATAGATAAACTGAACCATGTTTCAGAGTGCCATGACCGGGTCGTTCAAGAAAATGTTCAGCTGAAAGAGGAAGCTTCAGAACTTCGTCAAATGCTCACTGACATGCAACTCAATAGCCCTTATCATAGCTTGAGAGACCTGGAGGATGTGCCTTGTAACACAGCTTATCTGAGAGCTGAGTCTTCAAACCAGTCCATCACAACTTCTATGGATTTGCTAGGTTAAGATGGAGGAAACCTTTTTGTTTCTCCATTTTTCCGCCTATGAGTCTGGTGTGTATGTCTTACAACCAACCAGACCTTTGCCTTGCCTTTACGCTGTATGAGATTCCAAGAAAATTGGTAATAACATGTTTTTTGAGCATTTTTGTTTGAATCTTTGCTCAATCAAAAGATGCAAAACTTTTTAGATTATTCTGTACTTAAATAAGATTCCTACATCAAAAGAGCCTTAACTCTACTCCCTGCATGAATTCAAGAGGACTTGGTAAATCAAATATATAAATAATATATGGCACTGCCAGTTGAAAACTTAATAACGAATTGATCATGATCTTATCTTTTCGAATATATCATCTTGTAAACCTTCATCGTCCCCAGAATACTTGATCAGTAAAACAGATATTTGGCAAGATTGTTTAAATTTTTTTTGAGAAAATTGGTTGTAATTATATCAGGTGTACTAGAAACAGAGGGAAGTATGAGTGGCAATGCCAATGGTGGAGCAGAGTTGGACATGATGACACAGAAATAAAGGTGGAAGTGAGTGGATGATAGTTCCTGATACAAAAACAACCATAAAAAGAAAAAATCTAGGAAAGCCTTTCACTAATTCTCGAGTATTTGTTCATAGCTTTTGAGAGTTCTCTTGACTGAATATAATTGGACACATTTTTATTTTTATTTTTTTGTTACTTATTATGTGGTTTGGAAAGGGTCCAGCAGAGCACTCTCTTGGCTACTTCTCAAAAATTGTAGCACCCTATTCCTACAAATGCCTTTGGCTATTTCTGTTTCAGTGTTTCTTTCTTCACTCCAATTTTTCCTATATCACATTTTGTGTTTGATCACATTGGAGACTTCAGATACAGACAAGATTTAGCAGACCTATGATTTACAGTATTCCTAGCCAAGGGAGCTGAATTTTGTTTGTTCTTATATCAAAGGGAGAAAAGATGATAATATCTACCTACCATAACCACTAAGTTGGTTCAAAACCAAGAACTGGACGAAAGATGAACCAAGGCTCAGATCCGTCTAAAAGTTTTCATAAAGAAAAAGTGGTGGGGAAAGCTCTTGCAGACAACTTAAATCTCAAAGGCCAAAGATGATGTTCCAGAACTCTTTCCTTACTTCTAGATACACTAAAGATAAGATATGGAGATTCAGTCTAACTGTGCAGCCACTAAAAATGGGGGAAAAAGATCATAATCTTCAAATACTTTCGACCTCATACACTATTTCATTCAACATTTAGTCCAACCAGAACTAACCACCTTAGGTTTAGGAGTGGCGCAGGGTGTCAAACTATTTGTTTTTGAAGGGAATTAGTTGTTTTATCTTCCTAAAGTAACTTGAAGATAACAAACCTAGTATTGATTAGGTTTTAAGCTCATGGTTTTACCACACTATTTTTCTAATATCGGTTCAATATAGTATGTGAAAATATGACATGCTAACCCCAAACACTAATGCCTTATAGATAATTCCCCACACCAAAGAAATATTTACTTATGCCTACTTCAATAGAAACAGTGTACACTCTACAAAGTCTTATGGTTATCCACAATATCTCTCATTCTCCTAAACCACCTCTAAAGTTTTTCAAAATATATAATGCAGGAACTCTTATACTTCATAACCATTCTACACCTGAAAGCTATCTATCCATTGACTCAAACTCAAGAGACACCTTGTGAAAAGTGTCTTATTTATTTGTTGCAGCTTCCATTCCCCAAATGAAGATACCATAGGTTCCAAACTGATAAGAAGTATTTGAATTTTGAATTACTCTCATAATACCATGAACCTTTGGCATTCGCAACTTCATTTGCCATCATAAGAGGGTCATGAAAAAAAACATATGCTTTGAGGACACTTTGACAATCATTGTTCCCGACTTCTATTTAATAATACTCATCCTGCAGATAGTGTGTGTCCAAACCAACTGGAGATCCAGAGAGCGTAATTTCATTGCGGAACAACCTCAGTAATAACATATTATGAAACATTGCTTATTATTAGTTTTACGAATGAATCATTGCTTAGTTTTAGTTTAACAAGGTATTTTATTTTTCGGACTTTTATATTTGTCTTAGTACATATTGTTCTGATTAGAGGAAGTCCAGCCTCATCTTTTAGGGTTACTTTTCATCATTCTATATAGGTCCAACAATTAATATTTGCTAGGCTTGGGCATCTGATTGGCAATATACAGTTATGAAACCACCCACTTGTGCACCAGTTTCTCTATAGATAACTAGAAAGTATGTGATCACTCATGTCAATGGTATAAATGTTTAAGCATATTGGATTAAAGTATAGTTTCCAAAAATTAAGATTGAAACGAGTATGTATCAACATCTTATGCATATTGATTGTGCACAATAACTGGAAAGAAGATGTGCATAATCATATTTAGTACTTGGTGAAAGCTTTGCTTTATATAGAACGTGTGTCATGCATTCTATTAAACAATTTTCAGGAATATAAAACTAAATGCATTTTTCTCAAGGTAAAAGCAACTTACTTCAACCCCATGCATAAGCCAGTAAGTGAACATTCCAAAATTGAATATTTTTTAAGGCTTCTTAAGCAAGTAAATTATAGTACTCAAAGTTAGTGATACACTTGCTGTGAGATCATTTTCCTCCAGGGTTAACAAGGATGGGCTTCATAGGCAATAAGTTTATGGCATTTCAGTTTTCTAACTACACAGACAAGTCCTAATCAAAAGGGGTAAAGCTTCTGGTAACAATTAGAATATATGACAAAATTCCATCATCAATGGTCAACAAGATCAAACTAATAAAATAAAATTACAAGGCACTGATTTGCATCAGTTGCATTATACATCTCTTTGACTCAAACAACAAATTATCTTACATTACAGTCGCAGTTTTTGAAGGCTTTCCAGGTCCTTGGTGCTCGAACATGCGCCTCAATTACTACCATACCCTCCACCTCTATACTATCAATGATCCTACATTTAAGTTTTCTTCTAATCTGAAAACCTTAGTTTGGTTGGAAATGATCTAAGAAAGTTAAAAAAAGAAAACCCAGGTCATCTAAACATAGTTCAGCAAGTGGAATTGGATTCAAACAAGCTGAATCCATTCATTGCCACCTAATGTACGTACTGTGACATTTGCATCTTCTACTATTCCATTGCAATAAAAGCAAGCCTATATTGTACTTCCTACAAGTCTGAATCAATTTGTTTTTAATGTTATCAGAACCAAGTTTTCGCATTCTAATAATATAAACAAAACCCAGCGAAGAGTTTCTTATTTCAAGAATATAAGAGAGGTAAATTTAGTTGATTCTTTTTTATTGTAAATTTTGATCACAAATTCACAATCATCAACACCCTTCTAGATATGTTACTATGCTTGCAGAGGAAACAGATGGGTAAAAGAAAATTTGTACGGATTTCAACATTCTAACTATAAAAAAGAAAAAAAAAATTCTTGCTCTAGAGCCTCAGAAACCAATTAACATGAGAATTTGGAAGAGAACCCATCAATTAAAAGGAAAAGCAAAGTTGTAAACAGCAGCAGAAAGGGCATTAAAGAAAGGAGATTTTCATACCTCTTTGGCCTGTGAGGATTGTCAATGCTAAACCACAACTCTTGAGCTGTGAATTTTTCTTAAGAGTTTTTGCAAGAAATAACTACGAAAGGCTCAAACTTCAACGTATGCTTCAGATACACCTCCTGCCCACGTGGCTAAAACAACACACAATGACGTATATATTAATATTAATGTGTTTGTATTTATTAATATTTATTAGTGAGAAAAATTTTAATTACAAATATGAAAATTTTTGCCAGAGAAATATTTTGCGAGTAGATGCTGAGCGTATCATTCAGCTTCATGTGTTTTTGTATTTCTCCGTATTATCATTAATCATATTCCGAACCATGCATTAATACCAGTGAAAGGATATATAATTATATAAATGAGGATCTATATTTATGTTAATCTGCTAGCTAGTCTGAATTTTATAGAAAAATAAAATGCAAAACATAATAATTATGGATTATCTTATACTTAATAATTAATATATATATATATATACACACACAGAAACTACAAAAATAATACACATTGACCAGCTAATATATGTTAGCGTATAATAATATATGTCACATTTATATAATATTCACGTAGATTTCCATGAAAAATAATATATATAATAATATATTTCACATACATTGAACAGCGAACAGTCAAAGTACAATTTACAAATTCACGAAAAAAAAATAAAATACTAAAGAGAGTGGTTTACTAGGTGTCAGTGGCTGAAGAACACATCATGTCACATCATGTTAATTAGATATAGTTGTTGGAATTATTGCATATTATTTTTTATAAAAAAAATTCAATTTAACAAAATATGTTGTGAGATTATACAGTACAAAACTATAATTTAATAATGGTAAAGTGTACCCAAAAAAATTCATCAAGAAAAAAAGTGAACCCAGAAAAAGTACACATGGTATAAACCTAAACGGATCAATATAAGTTTCAGATCATTAAAATTTTAATTGTTGACGTATTATTCGTTAGTAGACTTTAATTGAGATCATTTATTTCTATAGAAAATGAAAGGATTAAAATTCATAATAATATTACCAAATGATGTGACGTAATATAATTGGATAATTAAGGGGCAAGGAAATAAAGGGATCAAAAACGGTAGGGAAAGAGTGAAGAAGCAGTGATACTGACCATCCATCCTGCTCAATTTACTTCATATATATATATATATATATATATATATATATATATATATAAATTTCAACTTGGAAAAATAAAATTTTGATAATGAAATACAGAATCAGCATATTTCACACCAAATTATAATTTGGGTAGTTCTAACTTCTAATGAGCAATCTTTAGCCACAAACACCCACAGATTTTAATTATTTACTACATAAATATAGATTTATCAGCTATTACCCAAATGAAAATCCAAAAAAGAAAGATTAAAATTAGTAAAAATTCACTAGTAATTTATGGAAACACATAAATTAGCTGATGACATTGTGCGAGAGCAATTGAACTGTGAGTGAGTACACCCGCAGCTTGGCCCAATGGTAAAAACCAATAAGGGTGTGCTTCTACCAATCTGGGTTTAATCAGATCGGGACGTTCAATCTGAATAAACCAGCTGGCAATTATTAAAAAAAAAAATTGAACTGTGAGTGAGTCACCCTGTCAACAAATATATGAACAGCTGAAAAGGCAAAAGAATTAGTATGAATAAATAAGATTATCGTCTATTAACTATAAACACTTCAAAGCCTTGCGACTATCTTCACGCTTCTATGTTCTTACCAAGTCACCAAAACGTGCTGTGCATGTAAATTGATAAAAATTATTACAGATTAGAGAAAGTGAATTTTTACAATGTTTTGCATTAATTTTTTAAAAGATTGGATTAGTTTATAAATGTAATCTCTTCTTCTTCTTTTTCTTTTTCTTTTTAAGTCTTATTATGGCCTCAGATTTACCATAAACATGGCTGGAAAAAAAAGTTTAGAGAAACTCACATTCAAACAAAATAAAACTGGATTATGGGCGTTGTGCTTTTCCTCCGGCATAGATTCTTTCACGACCAATGTGTAGTCCAACGCAACCCAAAACCATACCTTTCACCCTTTGATTTTGGGAAATAGTTTGGATTTTCGTCAACAATTAATGCATCGAATAATCTGCCACAGGACCACAAGAGTTTGTATATACCCCCAGAGTCACATAGGTCAGATGCTGAAAAATTGAAAGTAATAAACTATAGGATGCTTTGTTGGTGGACTCCAAATTATATCTCATAAATTAAAAGACGAGAAAAAATCTTCGGATGAGGTACATTGTGCCTGTAAAATTAATTTTTTTTTGGTAAATAAAAAAGACTTTAATATGAGAATCATAATTTTATAAATTAGTTAAAAAATAGAATTATTTATTATTATATTTGTATAATTATGTAAAAGTCCAAAATAGCTTATTAATTATCTCACATTTAATAAAGTTAAATACATCTGAGATACTATACGAAGAATATTAAAATTTGAATTTTAAGTTCAATAATAGTTTTATCGGCTTTATTCCCTCAAATGCACTTATAAAAATCAATTTTAAAAAATTGGTTTTTGCCTCTTATGCTCTCATTTTTTCGGAAATCTAAACTTTCTATTCAATAATGCTCAAATGAACTTAAAAACACAAAAACAATGTAAGAGATTGAGCACAAGAAAAAAAAAAAAAAAACTAGATATAATGCTCTCAAAAGAATATAATTTGTGAAAAGGCAGAGATCCATTTATAGTGTAAGATGGACGCTCAATTAGCCAATTGAATATAATTAATCAAATTTGATAACAAAAAAAAATAGTATAATCCAAGAGTAATTGGTTGGCTAATTTGAATGAGAAATTATTGATTACCTAATTAAAGATAACAGCCATAACAATTATAACCTTGCTAAATATGGTTTTGAATTTTTTTTTTAAAACACCGATTATATTTAGAAGTTTCCCATCATGCCCAAAAAAAAGTAAGTAAAAATAATTTATTGATTATATAAAGAAATAATCAAGTCAGTAATTAATTAATTTCAATTTTTTTTTTGGTAATTACTACATTAAAACACATAGCATTTTGAGTGATATAATAATATTACAAGGCATTTTGTGAAATCCACCTCAAAGAGACTTGACTTTTAAGATGGATAACGTGGATGTATACAAATTGACTAAATTACATCATTTTGTTTTGTTGTTCTCCAGCTCCGATCACTCATACACCGCACTTCAATTCTATAATTCATAAACTATATATTATTATATATATGTTTATAAATACAACAAAAAAAAAAAAAGTGTCAACAGCGACGCGGAGTAAGATCCACGCTGATTTCGTCCACACTAGCCCATCTCAGATCTAACCCAAGTTCCTCGTAGCTTTTGTAGCTTCTGTCACTTGATTTCACTTTCAAAAGGACACTGTTTTTATCTTAGATTTTTGGATATAGAGCATTAATTGTGATTGAAGCTAATCAGCGAGGTCGTTGCTCGCTCCAATGGCGGTCGCCGTTCGTGGAAGCCGAGGCGGAGGAGGAGGTTTAGGCCTAGGTGGTTTGAGTCTTCGGAGCTTCTTCTCCTACCGGATCTTCGTCTCCGCTATGTTCTCCCTTCTCTTCATTGCTACGCTCTCTGTCCTTCTCACCACCAATCCGACCACTCCGCACCACGACTCTGTAAGTCCTCTTTTTAATCCTATTCCTTTTGTTTTGTTTCTTTCTTCTTCTTCTTTCTTTTTTTTTTTTTTTAATTAAGCTGGACCCAGATGAAAATTTGACATATGGATCATAACCCACATAGATATTTGAACGTTATAACAAAACCCATATCATAATTTTCATTGTTAAACGAAATCGGCATGACAAAGTAGCTGTTTGGATACAGGCACTTCCGACCAGTGGAAATGCATATGTGCATAGAACATTTCTGGCTTTGAAATCTGACCCGCTAAAAACCCGATTAGATTTGATATATAAGCAAGCTAGTGATCACGTAACGCTGGTGAATGCGTATGCTGCTTATGCAAGGAAGCTTAAGCTTGAGATATCTAAGCAGTTGAGGTTGTTCGATGATTTGGCTAAGAATTTCTCGGATCTTCAGTTGAAACCGGGTTACCGGACGTCCTTGTTTGAATCAGATGGTCCTGTTGATGAGGATGTTTTAAGGCAGTTTGAGAAGGAAGTGAAAGATAAGGTGAAGATTGCGCGGTTAATGATTGGGGAGTCGAAGGAGAATTATGATAATCAGCTGAAGATCCAAAAGTTGAAAGATACAATTTTTGCTGTCAATGAGTTGCTTGTAAAAGCAAAGAAGAATGGTGCATTGGCGAGCTTGATTGCTGCGAAATCGATACCAAAAAGTTTGCATTGTTTGGCTATGAGGCTAGTGGAAGAAAGAATTTCGCATCCGGAGAAGTATTGGGAGGAAGAGCCGAAGCCAGAGTTTGAGGACCCAAGTTTGTATCATTACGCTATTTTTTCAGACAATGTGCTTGCAGTATCTGTAGTGGTGAGATCTGTGGTGAAGAACGCTGTGGAACCATGGAAACATGTTTTCCATGTGGTCACGGATAGGATGAATATTGCAGCAATGAAGGTTTGGTTCAGGATGAGGCCAGTGGAAGGTGGTGCTCATATTGAGCTGAAGGCAGTGGAAGAATATACTTTCTTGAATTCATCTTATGTTCCGGTATTGCGGCAACTTGAGTTAGCAAAGCTGCAGAAGGTTTACTTTGACAATCAAGCTGAGAACGCAACCAAGGATATCAACATGAAACATAGGAACCCAAAATACATGTCGATGTTGAATCACCTTCGATTTTATTTGCCAGAGATGTATCCCAAACTGCACAAAATTCTGTTCTTGGATGATGATGTTGTTGTTCAGAAAGACTTAACAGGGCTGTGGAGGGTTGATTTGGATGGAAAGGTAAATGGAGCTGTTGAAACATGCTTTGGTTCATTCCATCGGTATGCCCAATATTTGAATTTCTCACACCATCTAATCAGGGAAAGGTTCAACCCCAAGGCTTGTGCTTGGGCTTTTGGGATGAATATATTCGATCTTGATGCTTGGAGGCGTGAGAAAAGCACAGAGCAATACCATTACTGGCAGAGCTTGGTAAGCATATTAAAATGTTTTCCTTTACTTGAAAACCAAATAAAGGAAGGATATTAAAGTGTTTTGAGTTTGCAACTGTGATATGTAATAATGTTCTTATTTCATGAATTTGTGATCAGAATAATGACCTGACGTTGTGGAACCTGGGAACTCTACCTCCTGGTCTGATCACCTTCTACTCAACAACAAAGTCATTGGACAAATCTTGGCATGTACTTGGTCTTGGCTACAATCCCAGTATCAGCATGGATGAAATCAACAATGCTGCGGTCATTCATTACAACGGAAACATGAAACCTTGGCTCGACATTGCCTTGAACCAGTACAAGAATCTCTGGACTAAATACGTGGACAATGATATGGAATTCGTTCAGATGTGCAATTTTGGCTTATAGACATACTACATTCCACTGTTTTGCATCAATCAGGTAGTAGTGCAGAAAACAAAGTTCTCAGCAACTGTGTTCATGATGTGGTAAGTATTTCTCACTCACACGTTTTGGACCCTTCCACTAGCCGAAAACCTCAGAGCAAAGCTCAGTGATATATTCTTTTTGGTGGAAATGGAGTCCGGTAATTCTTCAATTCAATGTATTCTCAGTTGTTTTTATCTCAATTATGGATTGTAAACAACTGAGATTTGGTAATGTACAATGACAGTTGAATTATTTGTTCAAGCTCTTTTTCGAATAGTTTTTACTAATTTGACTTTGTGATAGACTTAATTTATAACCGATTTAACTACTTCTATACTAATATTTTCATTTCCAATAACAGTTCTTTCATTTTGCTTCCATACTTTTCCAAATTAATGTGATAAGAGTCTCATTATTGCACAAAGAGAGAAACAAAAATGGAATTTTGGTGGAGTAGTTATAGTGGCAATAAGAGCTTGAGTAGAATGCAGTAATTCAGAAATGAAAGTCATTTTCAGGCTGCAGCTTTCATTAGTTAAAGACTAGTGCTAGTGCTTTCTTTAAGCAATTTGATCATTAGGTGAGTTCTCAAAGTTTGAACTGAGCATATATAAAAATAATAATAATTGAAACCAAATTGCTTGATTCTCTTAATATAATTTAAATTATTTCATTGACCCAATTGACGACCATTAGGTCTAAAAAGGATGCATCTTCACAGTTTTCCAACAACTTATACCTCAAAAAGAAAAGCTGATCCTTTTTTTTTTTCTTCCTTTTCTGGTAAATGGCCACAATTTGACATGCCAAGAGACTGGTTTTTAAGCACTTAGATTGCTCTTCTTTTTATTTTTATTTTAATAAAACAAGTGCCTTCAAAATTTTCTTGCCAAACATATTTTAATACATTTTTTTTTCTTTTTTTTTACAAAAAAAGCACGCTCTTTTTAGTGCTTTCAAAATTTTCTTCCTAAGTATATTTAATCTTCTTCTTTTTTAATCCAAACGAGCCATGATCGTCACTAACTGGTATTGTGCTGATGCATGTGAACGAATTTACTACTTTTTCGTATTAAATTTTTAAAATAAAAAATGAATTAATAATCAATTACCAAGTCGCTCTCGTAACTAATGGAACCACCTACTACGCATATTCGTCGACGGCTTGTCCACCTACCAAAACAGCGGCCAACCTTGACCCGCTTTTTATACTTCCCAAAAGTATTCGTGACAGTTGAGCAACATCGTTCTTGAAATCTACTTATCCTTCTTGCATTTTTTCAACCCAGATCTTTGATTTCCTTGATTTTGCTTCAATTTTGGTTAGAAGCTCAATTCTACTTGGTCGATCGGAGAGGGCAACTTTCAGGTTAAATTTGGATGCTTTTTTTCTTTATGGGTTCTTACTGTTACTATATTGTCATGATGTTGCTAAGTGGTAAACGGAAATTAAAGCATTGAATTTGGATTCTTGAAATAAGGTTTAAACTTTTATGTTTGCAAAGTTTCTGTTTGTTTTTCTTTGGGCACACGAGATTATTGTTTTTTGGGGTCTGGGACTTGATTTGCTGACACAGGTTTGCTTTGTTATTTATTGTTCGTATAAAGGGACCTTTTTGCTTTTGAATTTTTTTATCGGTTTCTATCTGGGTGTTTGTATTTGTGCATGACATTACCGCCAAATCTGGTTTTGGTTCAATATGTACTCTTTGTGATGTTACGAATATGCTGGATTCATGTTTTTGTTTTTTTAACCGCCGCGTATTTAGACTGATGTGTTTGAGACATGCAAGATCTTGGGCATGTTGAATCAATTACTTGTTTGATCTTCCTTGTTTTGGTAAATATTTCTTGTTTGATCCTGAAAGTCAGATATTTTCAAATTTTTTTTATCTAGTATAATTGTGGAGTTAAACAAGGAAGTGGACTTTTTTATTATAGGATCATATCTGTTTTCTAAATTTTTATTTTAATTGAAGTCCGAGATGGGATCATGCTCTTAATTTACCACCTCTCCTGACTTAACAAATCTGTTAATGCATGGATTTTTTTATTGTGGAAATTAGAGTACTTGTGATCAATGAATAGTAGAAAAACTCCCATATTGATTTATTGTATAACATTGTAATAGGTTTTTATCTTAAAAAAGTTGCAATGAGTAAGTTTAATTATCCTGATAAGTTCTAATTGTAGGGTTTTCGATCGCTTCTGTTTCAGTATATGAATTTGGTCTCGATAACAATTACAAATGTTGTGCAGGGAGAAAGATGGCTGCACCAAATCCTACAAGAATAGGCCTTGCTGGTTTGGCTGTCATGGGTCAAAATTTGGCCCTCAACATTGCAGAAAAAGGATTTCCAATTTCTGTGTATAATAGAACTACCTCCAAAGTTGATGAGACTGTTGAACGAGCTAAACATGAAGGTAGCCTTCCTGTATTTGGCTTCCATGATCCTGAATCGTTTGTTAATTCAATTCAGAAACCTAGGGTCATTATCATACTTGTCAAGGCTGGGGCACCTGTTGACCAAACCATAAAGACTCTCTCTACGTACATGGAGAAAGGGGACTGTATAATTGATGGTGGTAATGAGTGGTATGAAAACACTGAGAGGAGGGAGAAAGCTGTGGCTGAATCAGGTCTTCTTTACCTTGGAATGGGAGTTTCAGGTGGTGAAGAGGGTGCTCGAAATGGGCCCTCTTTGATGCCTGGTGGATCCTTTGAGGCTTACAAGTACATTGAAGACATTCTTCTTAAGGTGGCAGCACAAGTTCCGGATAGTGGCCCCTGTGTGACTTACATTGGTAAAGGAGGGTCTGGTAACTTTGTTAAGATGGTTCACAATGGGATTGAATATGGTGATATGCAGCTGATAGCAGAGGCTTATGATGTGCTCAAATCAGTTGGAAAGTTGTCGAATGAGGAACTGCAAAGTGTTTTCTCAGAATGGAACAAGGGGGAGCTTCTGAGCTTCTTGATTGAGATCACAGCAGATATTTTTGGAATCAAGAATGATAAGGGTGACGGATTTTTGGTTGATAAAGTTCTGGACAAAACTGGTATGAAGGGTACTGGTAAATGGACAGTACAACAAGCTGCTGAACTGTCAGTTGCGGCTCCTACAATTGCATCTTCTTTGGATGCAAGGTTCCTTAGTGGCTTAAAGGAGGAAAGAGTTGAAGCTGCCAAAGTCTTCAAATCTGGTGGTTTTGGTGATGTCTTGGGTGACAAGAAGGTTGACAAGGCCAAGTTGATTGATGATGTGAGGCAAGCTCTTTATGCATCCAAGATATGTAGTTATGCACAAGGGATGAATCTGATCCGAGCAAAGAGTATTGAGAAGGGATGGGGCTTAAAGTTGGGGGAATTAGCTAGGATTTGGAAGGGAGGTTGCATAATTCGAGCCATTTTTCTGGACAGAATCAAGAAGGCATATGATAGAAATCCTGACCTTGCAAACCTTCTTGTGGACGTAGAGTTTGCAAAAGAGATCATTGACCGGCAGTCTGCCTGGCGAAGAGTTGTATGCCTTGCTATCAACTCAGGTATTAGCACCCCCGGTATGTCCTCCAGTCTTGCTTATTTCGACACTTACAGAAGGGCAAGATTGCCAGCTAATCTGGTTCAAGCTCAACGAGATTACTTTGGTGCCCATACATATGAAAGAACTGATGTAGAGGGATCTTTCCACACTGAGTGGTTCAAGATGGCTAAACAGTCAAAGAACTAAGTCTATTTTCGTGGTGTTCTCCTTAAATCAGGACTCTCCTTTCCTGTAATAATATCTGCACCGGACTTGACACTTCGCAGATCTTTCACCAATTCTATTTGGTGAAAATTTTTAGTGAATAAATATATAGATTGTTCCCCAATTGTTAAAAGAGTTTACCTTTGTTTTGCTTCTTGTGGTTGTGCTCTGGCCTTTCTACTGCTTTCATTCTGCCATTTACTTTAGGTTTATTTTGATTCAGGTCGGCACCCCATCTTATGGTTTTGGAAGAACTCTGTTATTTTGGTGTTGGGTTGTGGTACTTGTACAATGGAATTATTTCAACATGAAAATCATAACGAAATATCTCTTCTTTTAGTTATTGTGCTGTCCTGTACGTGTTTTTCATCAATTTTTGTTTTTGGGACCTAATTATTGTGTCCTTGTTGCTAAAGCACCATCATTTGGTGTGTTAATGTGTGAGGTTCTGGGATTGTCACTCAATAATCAATTTTTTGGCCAGAGTATTGTAATCAAATATACCAAAGCATGAAAAATGCGTACTAGGGTCTAGGAGGCTAATTGTAGTGTGCCTGTCAATGCTTCAATTGTCTCAACCATGTCTTCAGGATCAGTTCTTGTGAGATTGTCAAACCTCAAGCTTCACATGTAGTGCGATTTTTTGTTTGTTCAGTTTTATTTTTCTTCTGGAAGTATACCTATTATTCTTCTATTTGTCATATACTGAGAACCGTATTTAAGCCTAGGTAATAGTGAGCCATACATCATTTAGAAAATGCTAAAAAGAGAATAAAGCCATTACTGAATATAAGACAAACCCCCTAAACTATGGGCTATCCATCTGTACGGTCGCCTTAAACTACCTTCCCTACATGCAGAGAACCTAGATCAGTCTTGATATTAAGATTTTAAAATAATTGAGGTCAATTTCTGAAGCTCTTTATGTGCAATTTGTCTACCATAAAAGCATGCTAATACCTTTCATTTTGTTTATTCTTCTGTTCATATTATGTGGAAGATTCTGATATATATATAAATTTTTTTTCTAATTTATTATTTATGTGATGGAATTAAAAATGACAATGATTTTGAACATGCATGTGGGTACACTGTATGCTTGTTTTATACTTGGGAAGTACAATCAAATACGTTTATTTGCCTCGCTGTTTCCTTTGCATACCTTCATTGCAGCTTCTGGAAATACAAGTCACTATAAAATGTTCTGTTTTGTTCACTCACTTTCTTTTTATTAAAATTTTTAAAAGTCTTTTTGTTGCTCCTCATAGTTGGCATTTGTCTTTCTATGCTGATGTTTCTTCTTTACAGCACAACATACACCCTGTTGGTTTAATATATTGGTGGGATGCTTATAATGGAGGATTATTATTTTTCTCAAATCTTATAATGCAAATCTGCATATGAAACTACCATGTTTCTGAGTTATCAATGAAACTTCTCCAAGCATTTGTAGAACACCCATATGTATAATCTTTTTGGGTTACTGTGAAGCTTACAAACTTTGAGACTTCATCCTAGGTTAACCAAATCTAAAGCGTTGGATTTGGCCACCAGGGTATCTATCTAGGGACATGTATGTTCCAAATTTACTTGGACCGAACTTTATCCCATGCAAGAGCTATCCTACTTTCAAAGCAGGATGGCAGTACTTAATTCACTGATGCAGTGTTAAAATGAACAAAAGCAAATTGTATAGCTTTCATTGCTGATATGTTGCTCATGTTTTTTTCTTTTCTATATTTGCTAAAAACATGGGCTATTTTGATTGTTCAGAGGATGTGAGAAGATTTGGAAAAAGAAACAACCAAGGTTACAAATAAAGGAATGAACATTGAAGCTTCAACATTGCTATGAAGAAGAAAAGAAGAAAAAGAACTGAAGTAAATATGTTTTCATTATGAACTTCCATCAATTTTTAATATGTCCGGTTCGCTGTACTGTTTGTCAAATATCAACAGCTAACGAGGACCTGACATTTTGATCATTTTTTTTTGTTGTTCTTTTCGCCATTTTTCTTCTCTTTTTTGTTTGTGTTCTTGTTCACAGACTGCTTCTTATCCTGCTGTTTAGAACGAGAACCGGCATGACTTTCGCGTACTTGGTAATGATGATGATGACTAGGACCAGACGAAGCATCAGAAGCCATTGAATCATCGCTGCCAACATCTTCAGCATCAGCGTCATGATGATAGGTAAGGCGCTTCTTGTTCTTATCATGATCGTCATAACTACTGCATTCAGCATCATCTTCTTCCATTGGTGAGGCTATGTACATCGTCCACCCGGATTCACTGCTGCTACACTCTTCTGTTCCCATAAGGTGTTTTGAGAGAGAGAAACAGAGACAGAGACAGAGAAGCACGGAGAATAAAACTGAGACAGTACCTATGCTTATGTAAGAACACTAATTTAACATAGAGGATTGGATACTACCATGACTTGAAAATGTCTTAAACAATGAGATGTAGATGAGCATCATGCCTATAAATAGCAAGAAGCTTCGCTTGCAGTAAATATATATATATATATATAAACGTAACAAAGAATCTGAAATGTTAAACAAATGGAGTGGTTGTTCCTTTGCATAAAAAGAATACAAATACAAAATTGTTTTTACTTTGACATTGTCAACTTAAAATTAATATAATATTTATGAATGGATTTTTGTGGAGGATTCAGAAATGAGCTTATTTTTCTTTCAGTCTGTTTTATTTTTACTGCGGTCTATTTATATTTACACACACAAATCTGTGTCTTTGTCACTACAATAACATACGCCATGCCATCCTATTCCTGAAACTGGAAGAACATGAGTCCCCCATGTCCTCAAGTATGTAAGAACATGGCCTCCTCAGCATTTCCTAATTCATTTTTTTGTTCTTTTTCTTTCTTTTTTCCATGGGCTCGAACTCTGTGTGTTGTCAGCTAATTTCTTAGACAAAAAGTGCAGAGAAATCCAAAAAGGGTATTGAGCATTTGGGCTTGTTGATCCCAAAATGGTCGGGGCTAGCTAAGCTATCTTCGTGATTCCATTATCCTTTTATGCTGTCATTTTTCTTTTATTTTGCTCGCTGTTTTTTTTTTTTTTTTTGTCCATCTAATCAGAAAGCTGGCCAGTGTCATTTTGCTGTTTGAGTTTAGAACATTAATTAATCTTATTGTTCATACAAAGTTGGAAAACAAAAAGAAAAATAAATAAATAAAAACTTAATTTGATACAGCCAATCATTGTTGGACATGTCCTACATCCAGCACTTTCAAACTGATCTGGTAAATTTAGGGTATAAATGTTTTGAGGAGCTTGGGTGTCCATAAACTTCAGTTTTATTAAATTTTAAATGATTATTAGCAATGCCAAATTTTGTTTTAGGCTTAGGCTGTGTTTGGTGCTCGAAAACTATTAAGGGAAAGACAAAACATCTTGAAGCGTGCTTCTACTATTTGATTACAATAAATTATAAAGAAAAACATTTTTATTAAACTTTAAAATTTGAATAAAAAGTATACACATTCTTTAATATATACATATATATATTTATTAGAGCCGGGAAACACATTTTTAATAATATTAAATTCAACAATGTTAAGGTCATCATTTTGTTCATAGGGTAAATGATTAAATTACATTTAAGATTTATTATCCCTATTAGAGTTTATTATTTTGTTAATTAATAAGTATTGTTACGTCATTATTAATTGGTAAATAAATTGGTGACATTAGCAGCACTCAACATGCCAAAGTGTCACGTTTCATGCGTGCTACAGTGAGTACATTTGTGTTTGTTTTGGGTAAAAAAAAATGAGTTCATGTGGTAGGTGTATGGAATTAAGTATTATACAATTGAGTCTTAAATAATTCTATTATTTATAGTCTCTCCCCCCATGTGATATTTTCTAATTCTCACTTGTTTGTAGCCATTTATAATTAAATGATTTTATATTTTTGTAGAGAGAAAATTGAAAACATAATAATTTGAGAGGATAAAGTTATAATTAATCCCTCTGTAAAATGACACTATTGAACTCTTCACTATTATTGCCTTTGTTAATTTCCAGTAATATGTATAATTTTTTGCACAATATTTTTTTTAAAAAATTATAAATAGGAAAAAAATAACAAAAAGGTTTTTTTTTTTATTTAAATGTAATTGCTAATAAAATCTAATAAGTTGTTTTCCACAAAACATGTATTTCTATATTTGACCAGTCAAAATGAGAAAATCTCCGGCCGCTAATCATTTTGGAGATTGCGTCTTCACTGCTTTTTGTCGACCGCACTGAGCTTTACTGCTATCCTTGCTCTGCTCATTTCCACAATTTTTTTTACTACAACTTTCACAATCTTTTTTATTTTTTTCTTACTTTTTCTCTTTTACCACAACTTTCACCTTGGTTTTTTTTTTAGTGAATTTTACCAGAATTTTCATATTTTTTGGAAAAAATAAAGAAAAAGCTTTTTAGGGAGTCATTGGTGCTGGAATTTATTAGGAACTGGACCTATTGCTACAAGGTGTTTGTAATATTTTAAGAGTTTCAAATAGTAGACCTATACTCCAAATAATAATAATAATCTCACAAAAATAAATACTCTAGATAATAAATTCACTCTCTTAATCATTTCTCATTCATCAAAAATTAATAAATTGAATACATATGAAATACAAACGGAATTGTTAAAACTCAAATCTACAACTTCAGACCTGTAAAATGTTAAAAAAAAAAATGATTGCTTTCTTCTACCGAGCCACACACTTTAAGTAGTCATAGTTTTTTTTGATAATTCAATTTTCACAGTTGCACAAAAGTATATTTAAACTTTACATATTATATATATATATGTCATGGAAATAAACCTTACCTAAATTTATAGTCCACTAGTGGAAGATTTGTTGCAGTCTGGCCCACAAAAGAAAAGTACATGATCTTGTCTATCACTTAATTCCCCCACTAGACTCTTTCTCCGACCTTAAAATAAAATAATTTGCATTTACACAAATGCCCATTATATATATATATATATATATATATATATATATATATATATATTCTTCTTCAAATCATTTACAGTTTTGTTTTTGAGATTCCCCACCTTGACTTGGTGTTGTGACTCGTGAGTTGTGAGAATTACTTGTACCACGTTTTTACTGATAATTGTTACGAATCTTTTAATTAGGTAAAGTGAATTTGACATTCAACTCAGGAATCAGACTATAAATTTGTAATTATGGCATATGTACTAGTTGAATTGTTTTTCAACGCCACATGGTTAAATCACTTGTATGCAATATTAGTATCATCCTATAACATCATGTATCATTCAATAAGAGGAATTATGTGCACCGAATTGATTACCAAACGATGTGGTCAGCTGCAAAATTATTTGACAAATCACAGTAATAAATGAGTCATTAAATAAAAATTAAGAAAAGACTACCACATTATTTTTTTTGTCTAAATCAGTTCATGTAAGTAACCCAATTAGGAGAGGCAAATGATATTTTAGGTAATATAAATTTTTAGATTAAATTTATTTTGCTATTTTCAATTTATAATTGAGACTTTCTTATATATTTAGAACAATAATTTGAAATTAACAAGATAAAAGAAGAAAAAAACCAAGTACATGGTAGTTTTTAAGAATTTGACAGACATTAATCTTTTAACATTTATTTTCGAAAATAGATTTTTAATATAACACTTATTATATAGTCAACTTCATTTTAATACATGTCAAATTCTTAAAATATAACTGTACATTTCTATCTCGATGTGGTTTTATCTAATAGAAACAAATAATTATTAGCTGAAATTTATTGTTGTTAGTCATTTTTTATAATTTAACTTTCTAGGTTAAATTTATTTTGCTATTTTCAATTTATTAATTGAGACTTTCTTATATATTTAGAACAAAGACTTGAAATTAAAAAGATATAGAACAAAGGAATTAGGTATACTTTCAATTTATTAACTGAGATTTTCTTATATATTCAGAACAAAGATTTGAAATTAAAGAGATAAAGAACAAAAGAATTAGGTATACATTTGATAGACATTTTGTATTGTATTTAGTTTCAATATAGCGTTTGATGCAGTACATGGAACTAGGTTAAAATTGTCAGAGTACCAATTTAATACAAGATTAATTGTACTATTCTGATCCCCTCAAACTCATAGATCTCAATTGAACTATGCTCTCACACACGCATACATAATATGTATATATATATATATATATATATATATATATATATATATTATAAGTTGATAACTAGTCAACTATTTAGTTTGGAACTGAATCAAACATAAAATAATACTAATATTTATCCAATACAAACCAATTATGTCTGAGTACTAATTATAATAATATATAGTCATGCGCATCAAACATGACTTAATAGTACACTTTTGAAAATAAATTTTTTATATAAAAATCATTATACAATCAATTTTATTTTAGCATGTATCAAATTTTTAAAGTAAAATTATATATTTCTATCTCGCTCCAATACTATTTAATTTTTCCTCGCATAAACAAATAAGTGTTAGGTGAAATTTATTATTGTTAGTCAATTTGTATAATTTGACTATCTTGCTTTCCTCTTTAGATTCAAATTGAGCTTTTATTCACATGAAGAGCAGCGATATAAAAATTATTATGCAATTCAATCTAACTATTATTTACAATCATATATAATTCTGCGCACCAAATATGATCTAATAATTCACTTTTAAAAATAAATTTCTAATATAAAAATTATTGTACGGTTAGTTTTATTTTAACACGTCAAATTTAATATAAAAATCATTGAATATATAATTTTATTTTAACACGTGTTAAATTTACTATAAAAATTATTGTACAATGAATTTTATTTTAATATGTGTTAAACTTTTAAAGTAGAATTATATATTTCTATATTTTTTCTCGTATAAACAAATAAATATTAGGTGAAATTTATTATTGTCAGTCAATTTGTATAATTTGACTTTTTTTTTTTTTATCTCTTTATATTCAAGTGGAGCTTTTATTCACACAAAGAGCAGGCAACATAAACATGATAAAATTTATAATCACAAATTCCAATTGCTTTCTCTTTTCTAAATTTATAGCCAACAAAAAATGAAAAAGGAAACAGATTGATGTACATATCTACACGCTTCCATCAAGATAACAAAATATGAAAATATATATATATATATATATATATATATATATATATATATATTATAAAATGGATAAAATTCCGTGCATGAAGATAAACATAAAAACAATTGATTTTTGACTTCGTATTTTGTGGAAAGGATAAAGCAAATGGATAAAAAGTAAAAAGTAGTAGTAGAAGTGAAAATACAAATAAAATTTGGGTGTGTGATTGGGTTCCAGCTATTGATAGAGATGGTTTTTACTTTTTTGACATCATAAACACATACATGGGACCCCACCGCACCCCACCTTGTTGTTTGTCTCCTTTTGCGGGGCCAATCCATCTCATTCACAGACCTCAGCGTGCTTCACAACACCAACCATGGAGTCCGTTGCATTCTAAGTCAAGTGGACTCCATCGCTGCTTTTTTTTTAATTGTTGTTTTATCCAATTCTTCATCTAATCATCTCTCTCTATATATGTATCAACAGGGATTAGCCCAAGTTTGGGCCAACTTAAAATTTAAGCTAAGTTGATTGAAGCCCAGTTTTGGGCTGGGTTTGAAATGAGCCCAATCAGTTCAGATCTAAACAAAGCATGCTTGTGAGCTAATTTGATCAACATTGGACAATGAACGCAGTTTTATAGCCTGAATTTTGATTGTGCCTTGCTTTGCCATGAGAGGTCTTGAATATGCATTTGGGACATGAAAATCAGAGAAAATATCGTAGGAATCTTTGGCACTGGTATGGTTTAGATCAAAGGAGTTCAGACGCTCAAGTTATATCGGAATATATGGAGGAAATTGAACAAAGCATTTACAAGATAAAAGAGGCCTACCTAAGCGTCAGCTTCTTTAGAGTTTTGTATGGAGATGGTGGAGGCACGTGAGGTGTTAGATGCTCCTTGAATTATCTTCCACACCTAGCCAGAGGGACGTTACAGAGTTGAGCAGTTGAGTGAGAGGAGATGGTCTCTGTCTCTGGTCAAGCCTCGCATAAGAATGTTGCCTCTTTGCAGGTGTTGGGAGCTTGTCCGACTACAATGAGGTGCATTTCTTATCCAGATGAACTGGTTTGTCATAAGTAGAATTGGGCTGTTGTGCGTCTGTGCTGCCTAATCGTGCGCTTGACGTATGAGCTTCCTAATATGGGCTTGGCCACTCAAATGTCCGGGTTTGTAAACCTGTGGCCTACCTACTTGGATATATACAAGTGAATGTGCAACTAAATCGCCCTTATAACAAACACTTATAACAAACATGTCCTTGTGAGGGACATCAAATTCACTCTCTCTACTTCGTCTAGCAAGTATAAAATAAAGATAAGTAAATAAAAAGAAAAAGGCAAACGCAAAAGCAAAACTAACATTTTCACAAATGAGCTTTCATAATTTCAATTGACGCACCTGTTTGTTTGAAGATAAAGACCTCAAAGTCACATAGATGTCCCCCATTACCAACAGTGCCCATAAACATCTTTTCATGTATAGAGTCCATAAAACAGTCATTACCCATGATTCTTTTTCATTTGCAAGCCGCCGCGTCCACGATTGGTCCACTAAAACTATATTCTAAAAACAAATATTAACTTCATTATATATATAATGAAGGAATTAGAGGGGTATAGAATATTAAAGCAGGTTCCTAGAAATTAAGAATAAAGGACAGCTGATTAGATTGGCAACAAAAGGGTAATTGATATGCCCCAGATGCCCTGTAGTCCAATGACACATTATTCCAGTTAGTAGATCACTTATTTTATTTTATTTATTTATTTTTTTGGTTTAAAGATTATCCGGATGACTTGGATGTGGGACTTAAGCATAGACCTTGCGGCCAAGGATCATTGACTACAAACCTCTCACTTTCACATATTGGTTCTTTCCCTTTCCACTTAAATACAATGCTTTGCTTATAAGGTTTTATATATCATCCTTTACACCCCTTCACTTTTCTCCTTTTTTCTGTCCAAATACATAAATACAGTGAAGGGTCTCAATTCAATAGGAAATGGGTATTGATGGTAGGACTTAACCTTAATATATATATATATATATATATATATATATATATAATACTGTTGCTATTTTGGCTGATGATAAGAACTAGAAGAAAAAAAAAAAAACTTTTATAATAATATTTACTTCTTGTCAGAGAACAAACATTCAAATTTACAAAATGTGCATTTAGCTAGTTACAAGCTAATGTTGCCTGTTGTGGGTGAATGGAATGTTTAATTAATTACAACCAAATATTTTCACAAGGTACTACATATGCTTGGTTAAAGTTTACAACTTTGTTATATATAATACAATAAATAAAAATATTAGTCAGATTTAAGGTAAGAGAATTACTAGCTAGATTAACTATGTCTGGAAAACTAATTATATATGTAAACGAGATTATAATACTTAGCTGGATTCATACAAATATTGCACTACTATACTCTTCAATATTTTACACATTCCCGACGATATTAAAAGCAGAGTAATTACTAGCTGATCATTTTCTAGCTGCCAAAATTTTTCTCATCAGGCTGTACTATCAGGAAGCCTTATATATATATATATATATATATATATATATTAGTCAAGATTAATTGTATATAAATTAATCTTGAATAGTATTAAACTTGCTCATCGGTTCCACGGCCACAGGCACTGCAAACAGAATTAGTGGTAGCAGCTGGTGTTGCTAAGTAGGTGGGTTTGTCATCTCCGGCCATTATGACAACGACCTTCGGATCCGAATCAAGCACAGTGTTGGTGGGTTTCGGTGGGTTTTCTTCATCATCATCACCACCTTCACCTGACGATGACGATGATGTTGCACTACGTTTGCTGTAGGAGCAGACGAGGATGAACAATGCCACGGTGATGAGCAAGAGCATGATACCTAAGCCGCCGAAGAGGTACGGCAACGGAGACCTCCATACCTGGATTTTGGTGGTGGTGGTGGTGGTGCTTGAAGGGCTCATTTCTTTGTTTCTTTTCTTTGTGTTTTGCAATGAAGTCTGAGGTTTGGTGGGTCATGAATTTATAGTGGGAAATAACTTAGAAACTCACTGTATATTTGAATGACTGTAATGCCCTTTTGGGTTGTTTAAGAGGAAGATTTTCTTTTCTTTTTTTTTGGTAAATAGGAAGATTCTTTTGTATGGCTTTGCATATGCCTAAACATTTCATCATGACAGAAGTGACTTGGTAATACTTAAAGTGGAGACTTCTAAAATATAGAAGATGGTGTAATTTTGGTCCTCTGGTATTAAAAGTGCTTACTGTATACACACTTTTTGATATTATCTAATTAAGTTATTAAGCGTGTCTGAATTGAAATCAAGAAAATGACGATCTGTCAACTCTAAAGGGTAACTCAACTGGTCAGATCTTGAGTTTGCTCTCATAAGGTCATTAGTTCGAATTCATATATAACTGCAAGATATTTATCTTTTATGAATTTTTGAGTTTGTTCCCTAAAATTATTAATTCCACTCCTTTTAATGTCAAATTGTAAAAGGTTTATCTTTAATAAATTTTTTAATCCTGCATAAATAGTTTGTCTTTGATTGAATTAGAGATGAGATTAGTTAAGATACACACGAGCTGGCCCGAGCATCCCCTGACTGCTAAATCCGAAAACAAAAGATGACGATCTATGTCTTGGCTATAATTGATTCAAGATTAGTTTAGGTTAACTAGGTTTATTTATTTATTTATTTATTTTTATTATTTTTTTCTCTCTCTCTTGGTACTTGATTAGACATGGATATATATAGTATAGAAAGTGGACTCTATGCAATTGCAAGCAGAGAAAAAACAGACAATATTTGAGCTAGAATGACATGTAAATTTTATTATTAAAAATGTATGTATATAAAAGTAAATATAAACACAAAATTATATGGAAAATATCAAAACGCCAACTAAGCATAGATGATGTCAAGCGAACACAGAAGGCATTTCTAAAGCGTCTTCCTTGAGAGAGTTTCATATATAATACCTTTTACTATATATTCTGCTCCATGACACATGAAGGTCCATATCAGAAAGTGTCTTTATTATATTTATTATCCCAATTTTGCCCATTGTATATAAAACATAATTACATCAGTTTGGCATCATATACTATTTATAAGCCTAACAGCAAATTAATGAGATATAGCCCTTATTAATTAAGTCATTAAAATTTGACCAAGCTAGAGGTAGATTGAAGGCAGTTTCGGAGTCGCTTAATTTTCACAATTTATATCCTAATATTTATCTTATAATTTCATAGTTGCAGTTGAAGGTTGTTTGTTTCCACAGTCGACTCTAGTGAAGGAAGGTTTGGAGAAGAGTGAAGTCGCTACTTTTCTTGTTACATTTTTTTACAAAGTTTGGATTTTCAGGAATGAAATACATTACAAGGGTAATTTTAAAGTGGAGAAAGCAGTGAGGGATTTTACTTTGGCAGTGGAGGAGTTCAAAGGAAAAAAAGCTGATATTGGGGAAGGGAGTTCAAGCAACGATTCAAGAAGCAGAACGTGGAAACCCCCAAGCCAAAAATGGTTAAAAATCAATGTAGATGCAGCTTTTAAATTTAATAAAACAGCTGGACCTTCTATTGTTCGTAATGCAGTGGGAAAGGTGATCTTTGTGTCCTCAAAAGTTTTGGAAAGGGGCTGCAATTCGGCATATGAAGAGGAAGCTTTTGCTTTGGATTAGGCAACGGATTACGCTGATAGATATGGTTGGAAAAGGATTGTTTTTGAAATGGATGAAAAAATGGTGGTGGAAGATGTGTTAGCTGAATCTGAAGCAAATAGTTGGATCATGTTTGAAAGGCTGTCTGCAATAAGGAGAAGGCTCTCGAAAGCTTATTGGAAGATTGAATGGTCTCCGAAAGAGTCGAATAGAGTTTCAGATAGTGTAGCAAAGTTTTCTCTTTCTAATGATGTTTCCTTTTCTGTTGATGAGTTCTCAATAGGAGAACTTCCATCTTTTGTTTTGGATGGAATTGTAAAAGAGCAGCTGTCTGGTGCTGTGTAATCCTCCTTTCTTGGAGGCATTTTGTGCTTTCTTCGTTTGTTCGTTGAATGCAGTACTATTTTATACCAAAAAAAAAAAAATAGTTGTCACCCACGTTCTTTTCATGTTTCTTTCTGAAATATCAGCAGCTATAGCCTATATATATATATATATATATATATATATACATATATATAATGTCAAGGACCAAACTATATGGTAGGTAAAATAACCTCTGATTATATATGATATAAACCTCAAAAAAGAGAGAAAAAATGACAAAACAATGTGTGTAAAACTTAGTGCTATATCGGTGGATTTCGGTCGATGGTTTGGTACGTCTAATAACATATGATACATATGTGAAAATTATATATTATATAGATATTATATATAGGCTCTCTCAGTGGTGGTGGTGCTAAATAATAACACGTATAGTAGTGGCACTAAAAATGTTGGGGTCCTTGGAGAGGATGAAATTAAAGCAATTTCGAGGATCAATTGTTCTACATACATCAAGGTTTGAAACGTACAAACTCACATATATGAAATATTAGTTTTTAAAGAAAAAAAAACAAAACTTTCCCACTTCAACTTCTCTAGTGGCAGACATAGTTTGCGCATAAATATTTTAGAGTAAGAGATATGCTATCTTAATTAGCTCCAATCTATATATATATATATATATATATATATATATATATATATATATATAATATGTATGTAGAATAGCTATAGTTTCACAAAAAAAGAAAAGAAAAGAAAAAGAGTTAAGTATACCAAATTAATATATATGTGCATGTAATGCATTACGTAAGCTCATGAATTTCATTAATGTTGTAAAGAATATATTGAGTTAGAATAATTGTGGTTAGTTCAAAGCCACCATATTCATTTAAAAATAAAAAATAAAAATCGAAATGGGGTTTGACATATCATAAACGCCGAAAAAACATAAACTCCCCACCATACCAAACGCTGTCAAAAGCTCTACAAAATAAATATGGTGGGAAGCTTCCAGCCCCATGATCTTAAACTACAAAAGAAAATCTTTTTGACAAAATGAAAAAGTAATTAAAATTGTAGTCAAATTAGCACTTCAATTGGCTCAAACGCGACTACTCGAAAACGCAGAGAGAATATATACTCATAATTCTATGTTCTAAAAAGTTAATGTAGAAAAAATAATGATGAGGTCCACACATAGAATTTTATTTTTATTTTTCTTATTATAGGACGCAAATGGTTTTGGCATTTGGAATGTATATATGTCGGGAGCTGGTGAAAAAGCTTAATTTTTTTTCCAGATTAAAGTTTTTTTGACACAATATGTATTAAAAATATAAATAGTGTGTTAAAATTTTTATTGATTGAAAATCAAAGCATACAATATTTTTAACTAATAAAAATTTGATATGTCATTTATGTTAAATTTTTAACACAAATTATGTCAAATAGATGTACTATTTGTTTATGTGCAAGCGGAAAGACACGTAGGTCACTAAACAAAAAATTAAACTGGAATTTGAGTTTTTTAATTAACTTAAATTAGTGGACAATTTTTTATTTGAATTACAAATTAGTGTGCATGAGCAGGGAATTAAATAAATTAATTTAATTTATAGGTGACACACAATGACTAACAATGTCGTTATATATATATATGGGGTGGGGCAGGGGTTATATGGTGCATTAGCTATATACACACCGCTTTTTAATTGTAATAATAATTATTAAGAAAAGAATGATTATATTTTTTAATAGTACTTAATTTCTTAATTATTTAAATCATCCAAAACTACAAGTTTTAATTCCAAATTATGCAACTTCTTCAAGAAATGAACTGCCAAAAATGGATATTTCACATGTTATTAAGCGGAGTGAAATTCATTAATATCTTGTTCTGAATTCATTAACTGCAATCACAATTGATTCTTTAGCAATTCACAAATGCCCCCGAACCTTTACTTTTTATTTCAATTAACCACCTAAACCTTTTTTTAAGCAACTTTGCAATCACAGGTTAAATTTCATCAACTTTGCAATCTCTTGGACTATATAATGATGATGAGGGCCTTGACCAAATAATCACAGTTAATAATAAATAAAATATTTTATTTTTAAACGGTATATATATATATATATGATGATGAGGGCCTTGACCAAATAATCACAGTTAATAATAAATAAAATATTTTATTTTTAAACGGCATATATATATATATATATATATATATTTTTTTTTTTATCTCTAATGTTAGAATGTAAGGAGCGACTTTATATCATTCATATATATATATATATATATATATAGCTGTTAGGTGTATGTGGGACATGTTTAGTAGCAAAAGATGGCCTCATACATATGACATATATAACCATTTACTGAATACAAATCGTACGGCGCCACCAATTACACCACCCCGTGCCACTAGAGATAGAGACATAATATGGTCATGATCAGCTTGTTGCTGTGAAATATTTGAATGAGAACTCAACAAAAATGTGAATAAAAACTCAAAAAAAAAAAAAAAAAACATGAGTTATTCAAAGAAAAGCTTTGTGGGGGCATCATGATGATGATGATGATATGTTTCCCACTGACTAAAAGAAGATGATGTGGAAAACCACAACCTCTTGGACTAATTTTGTTGCCAAATCTTAGAAAATCAACCTCCTTTTTGTAATCCTATTACAATAATAAGTCCATTTTATACTAACACCAACACCATTCATATTTGTCAAAGTCTCCCACTAACAAACAGTACGTAGTGCCCGGGGCATATACATTTTCGAGACGCCACGTTTAGGTATACCTAATCCAAACGTATCCATAGATCGATCCCCGTTGTCAAGTACTTTTAGTTAGCTGATGTCCAAGCATTTGAACATCGTTAATAATATTGTTTTATTTATTTACTTATTTATTATTATTTTAATGCAAAGCACTCTAGCTAACACTAAATCAACAATCGTATCACATAGTGATAAAATAGCACTTTAATTTGTTCCAGATGTGTCAAATTAGAAAAGGGTTTTACTTGTTTCAGCATGTAAGTTATTGACAAGAGCTAACATACAAGGTATTCAGAGAGAGATATTGAGAGTGGTACACAAAAATAAAACTACAAAGTGTGTAAGATATTGCGGGGAATTAATTAGTTAAATGCATGGTTAACTTAAACCAAAACACGCTAAATTGTAAATAGTAAAATATTCATATTCGGTTGATTTGACCTAAAGAATGCGTGGAAGACGACATTCAATTAAAATTGCAATTTATTTATTCACAGTCTAATTTGTGGCAGTGGAAGACTCAAAGTTGTCCTACTTTACCAGTTTTATTTGTTGTTTTCGACTAAAAATATTTAATGGACATTAATCATCGACCACTTTACTCTTTCCCTTTTCACATCTTTGTTTCAATTTTTGAAGACATATATACTTGCAAGCAATCTCGGTCTGTTTATATACAACTTTTTGCATGCATATATATAAAAGTTATGTCCATTACTTTAAGTAGAAGCAATAAAAATGCTATTGCATTTACAAGCAATTTTCCTATTTTTATGTAATCATCAATTTGATGATTACATAAAAATAGGAAAATTGCTTGTAAATGCAATAGCATTTTTATTGCTTCTACTTAAAGTAATGGACATAACATTTTTTATGCTTCGCCATCCATATATGGGGTTTTCTCAGTTTTAACACTTCAAGTCAGAACCTTTTATTGCGTGGATAGGGAAACAAAAAAAATTAAAAAAACAAATGCCAGTCCATGACACGTTAATGGGGTGCACTTAAAGGGGTACGTACTTGAAGTATACGTACATTCTAATTTATAATCAACAACTATTACAAGTGTATCTACCAAAAATAAAGCAAATATTACAAGTGTTACAAAAATAAAAACTAAAGAAAAACTGATAAACCATATTACAAAAAGGGAAAAATTATAACAAAATAAGAATAACTATAATTAAAGGCCAAAGAGAAGGAACTACACAATGCCAAATACGATTTCTATAATTATAATAATACGTATGTAATGTGATCATGAGAGTTCTGGTGGTTGGATATGGCGAGTTGCCTCGGAAGAGATGGGGTTAGCCAAATGTGTAGGGTTGGCTTGGCCAGCCAAAATGACAACAATCTTTGGCTCAGAATCATCCACACCCACATCATCAACTTGCTTGCCTGCTGGGTTTTGTTGACGACGATGATGACCAGAAGCATTAGAGGCAGGGTTGGAGTAAGATTGCCTGTAAGAGCAAGCAAGAATTGTCAATGCCACAGCTATGAATCCCATCATGAGAGCTAGACCTCCAAACAGGTATGGAATGGGAGTGTTCCAGTTTCGGAATCCGGGGTCCGCCACCCTGGTGGTGGTGGTGGTGGAGCTGTAATTTGGATGCCACATTTTTTTTTTCTCCTCTCTATAGAACTTAATTTTCTTGGTTGGCCAAAATGCAATGGAATTATTAGGTTTTGGTGGATGTATATCATATAGTTTTGTATTTATAAAGGCTAGCTATAGGTGGCTCCAAATTAATAAGTTAAAGATTGTGTAAGTTTGGATGAGAACAACTAAGAAGTTTGCTTGAGAAAATTACGATTGTGGTCCTTTGGTTTCTAAAAGTAATAGTCTTTGCTTCTATTTTGGTGATGCTCTCTTGGGCTTCAAAGTTTTCCTCAGTCACCTATTTCCTTTTATATCCACATTATAAGTTTAACAGCTTAATTTATTTTTATTTTTTATCTATGTTTGGATAAATTGTTAAATTCTAATTTGGAGGCAAATCTTAGAAATTTTTATTACTGCCCCCTTTAATTTTCATCTCAAATTTTTAATATACAAATAATTCCAAATGAATATATTTATGGGTATTGTGGCATTAAAAGAGACTCATGAATATTTCAGAAAATAATGAAAACCCTTTTAAAATGGTCATGATCGTAGTTTTTGTATACTATGGTGGTCTGGGTCTATTAGACTTGGTTGAGTTTCTTTGTGGAGGGCTTGAAATTTTTAGCCCGTATCGTCTTCTTTATTGAATATTAAGAATAGTACAATTGGGTTTTTCTGTAAATTTACTAAATTTGAATGTTTCATGTTAAATTGATGAAGCAACCAACAAGAAAAAAAGAAGAAGAACAAATGAATATGAACTTTGTTCTTGTCGCAATAATATTATTAGGGCCCACCAAGCTCATCCTCACAGTTTAAGTATTAATTCTCTCTAATTGTTCAACTTTTTCTTTGATCAAGTACGGTTTAATAAAAATGAGTGGTGGTAAGAAAACGAAAAAAGAAAAAAAAGGTATTTGATTTCTTATTTCACAAGCAATAATTAATAATACGAACAAAATTAATTAAATTAATATTACGACTGGTTTTTGTTTGGTTTTCCTACGCAATACGACAAAGGTCGGAGAGAAAAAGTGCTAATTAATTAGAATATTATATTAATTGGTAGAAGATTGTAAAGCTCGTCATCTGGATAGATATCAAATTAACCTACAAAAATGACGGCTCAATTTCACTCAAAGTTTAATTAATTAAAGCAAAACCCTGAATTAAATACTATTATATTAGCATGCGTCAAAGACACCTAACTTAGCAACATTAAAGTTTCAAAAACGACCACAAAAAATAAAAAATTAGCATTATTGAAAATAATTTGTAACATATATAATATAAATATATATGGATTAGACTGAACGAGGATTAAAAAAAAGAAGGTTTGTGGGGTTTGGCAATTAGAAATTAGAGCAAAAGTGGAGGTGGGTGGTAATGGTGGAGTGGTCACGCATTTTGGTCATGAGAGGGTTAAAAATATAGAGTGGTCACGCATTTTTGCCAACAGAGAGTTAAAAATATAGGTCTTTGATTTAAGGGTCTAATCAAACTCCAAATAATATTTTATTACTGATGATCCTTTGTCGACCAAAATTAATATTAATCATGTCGCTCATATATGTATAAAGAGGATTAGTTGTTTTTTCACTCCGGGTTTGGGCCACTCTATGGCATGGTATGGTATTGTAAGGATTGAAGATTCTCAAATAAAATGATTAGGTTGCTGTGGGAAACTAATCTTCAATCAATTACTAATATATATTTTAAAATAATAAAATAAAATTTGAGATGAAAAAGAAGGGGGAAACTTTATTTGGGTTTTATTAGCAATTTAATTAAGAAGAGTCTGCATTGTAATATTTTTACTGACCAACCCCTAGAATATTCCCATTTTGGGCCGAATTGACCTATTTTTCAGTTGAGTAAGCATGGTAGGTTTTGGATCATTGCCAATTCTTAGATCTATGTTCTAAGCCTTTTGAGCCCAAGCCCAATCACGACTAACATAATGTATTTTCTCCAATATCACAATTACTAGGTCTCAAAGTGGCTTAAATTGCTATCACTAGGGTGTACACATAGGTTGAAATATGACCATTTTATCTAAACGATCCAATGTTTGTTGGTTTTTGGATTTTACTATTCAATTTAAATTGATTGGGGTTACAAATCCAATCCAAATCAATTAATATTAATCGGTTTGGATTGGTTGTTTCAATTGGTTTTGGATTGGATCAGCCATTGACCAATACAATCAATATTAAAACAACAAAACATTTTGAAAAAACCACCAATAATACATATAGACCTTGTATTTTTTGCTAACATACATGTAATAGATTGAATCGGTTCAATTTGGTTGTTTCTAAACACCAAAACTGAACTAATCCAAATGGATTTTAAAATTTCAATCTAATCCAATGCAATTCTATTGGATTCATCCAATAAAATTAGATTGGCTTGGTTACATTTTATACACCCTAGGTATCACTAATAAATGAGGTTACAGAATCACAACTCATTAATGTAGATTAATTTTAACCTTGTACATACATGTCCTCAACATGCATCAAAATGCAAATTAAGCAAGAAATGTACAATATTCTAGTTAGTATGTAAATTTTATATTTAATTTGTTAGTTTCTATATCCTTGTAGCATAGTCAGAATGAAATTAAAGCTATTACTATGATGTTGATGAACATGTGGCTGAGATCAAGTGCAAGTGCAGGAGTAGAAATCTTTGCTCTTATATATATATATATATATATATATATATATATATGCTTAATCAACCAGATATGCAATGAGCTCTCTCAGAAATTGATACTCAGTGGGTGCTGTATAGTTCTCTTATAAAAAATGCAGAAGGTAGGAAAGCTTGGCTATGCTTGTGTGTGTGTGAGAGAGAGAGAGAGATTATATATGAGCTTTTGGGGCATTTGGTTTGGACAAAAAGCTTTTACAAAAGCCTTTGGCATCCTTTCCTTAACTTGGTTCATATGTAATTCCTCACGTGGTTCTCTTTCTGTATTGCAAAGTGAAAAAGTGCACTCGTCTTTTCTTACAGATCACTACTCTTTGAGTTAGACACACGCACTTTGCTTCTCTTTTTGAGATTTTGTGATGCAGTGGCTCTCTGTGTTTATCTTACCTTTTATTTTGTTTGTCTTGGTCCTATAACGATGTGGTCCTTTGCTGTCTAACTATTGTTTTAAGTTCAGTTTGTTGAGTTAGTTTTGCTTAAGTGTCTTATTGTTGGCTGGCGTGGCATAATGGTTTGGCACCCGGTACAGGTGCTCGTCATTGTTGCCTAGAGCAGTTGAGTTTTCATATCCATTTTCCAGATTTGTATGAGGGTTTTTCTCTGGTTTTCTTCTTTGTTAATTTGGGGTTTGAACCCAGTTAATTTAATTCCTAAACCATTTTGCTTCCCTTTTCCATCTCAAACCTATAACTATAAAAAAGTTCATTGTTATTATATGTAACATGCTGATGAATTGTAGTAGTCTTATGTTGTTTGTATGAAAAATTTCGACAACTAGACCTCAAATTAAGAAACTGAACTAGAAAGAGAGACTAGTGAATTAAAGTGTGTGCTAGTGTTACAAATTTTGACATGGCATGTCTTGATGAGAGAGTGGAATCTGAGATTTCTTTATATTCATCAACAACTAATCTTCAGTCCAAAAAAGAAACTTTAATTCGAAGCTACTCGGTCCACCGATCAGTAGATCCGTTTTCCATGATAGCTAAGAAGACTACTTGAGGTTTTGAAGCTTTTCACGTCCATATCCATCAGCATTATTGCATTAACAAAATTATACCAAGCTAAATCCATTATGGTAATTTATCCTACGATAATGTTATAATCAAAAGCTGCAACATTAATTGATGTATACATGCAAGCCAAAGAATGTAAATGCTATTCAATCTGCATTTTCAAAAGCAATACACTCGTAATAACGAGGATTTGGATTGATGATAAGTGATAACTTTCCAAGAAAGTTCGGTTCACTGTGCTGTTAAAAAGAGCAAACAAGACTAGCCAATTTGGTGGTGGATAGAGAGGGACATGTTAAACGAATGAATGCCGCAAAGGCCAATTTTTAAAGAGGAAATCTGGTTCTCTACTAAAAGCTCCACACTGCAAGATACCACTAGTGACGAGCCTAAAGACTCTTCAGCGATCGGTTTCCCAGTTTTGCATGTGGCTGAACTTTATTCTCTGTCACTTGCGTATCTTTTGAAAAGGGCGATAAAGTGCAGTGTGTATCTATGAAAACTACTTGCTCTGGAACAGACTCTTCAGTTTGCAGGTTCCTCTCTTTTATGGTTTTTACATGGTCCCAAAAGTTCACATAAGTGCTGAGTATAAAAAAATGTAAGCCCGCAAATTGTGAATGACAATGTTACATATAGGATCTATTTTTATTAGGTGATATAAATTTATAGCTTCTGGTTAAGGATCAAGTTTCTTTTGATTGGTTATTGGGACCATTTATATAGGTTTTCTTTGAAGATTATCTGAGAAGTAAAATGAGTGAAGGAAAAACCGTTTCAACATATTACTGAAGGGCAATATACCAACTGATGCTCAACATATTACTGAAGAGCAATTGATACTTTGAGGGTCCCAAAGGATCAGCTTTGGCAGCTTGGCAATGTTCGGTTCAACATACATACTTGTGTGATATTTCAGTGAGCAAACCCAAGGGTATCGAGCTTTAGAATAATTAACCTCCAGAAATTCCTTCCAATTTCTGTGGTGGAATTTTTTTTTTTTCTTTTTCTTTAACGTATCTTACTTTGATAGAAAGTGTAAGAGTGCAATCTGAATTTCAGAAATACCACTACCCTTGGTTTATCTCGTTCATTAAGTAGAGTGCTTTAAGTATGTTTCACATTTTCATATGGTTTCTCTCTTTCCTTTTGCATCTGGGTTTAGCCCAAAATTGACACCAAATAAGAGAGGAGAATATTGTATCGGTAGGAGTACTTGTGGGAGACCACTTGATGATTCGTAGTAAGCAAAAATTGTAAAACAATTTCCTCGAAGGTTGCCAAGCACACTTGTAAGATATTCCATTAGCAGCTATTTGATGGCCAGATCCTCATACATATTAAGGGTTAGTTACCTCTTAGCAAGAATTGAATCTCAAGGAGCTCAATATTTTTTGACGTTGTACTTTCAATGTCAAATGAAATATAAAGAATATGGAATGTAAATTACTGTAACTATATGATGACATTTTCCCATGAGGGTTTTGGTGCACCTGAAGAGCGTATCCACACGGAGTGGAACTTATGACGATGAAAAGACACTTGTCCTTAATTATCAAGCATAGCCTTCTTCTATATTTGAATTCACTAATTCATAAATGCTCTTTTATAGTCCTTCCTATTGTTTCTCATAAACAAATTGACCAGTACAAAATTCTATGGATGTGTATGATTTAGGGAATTATATATATAGCTTTGAACTTTATTCTTCGGACAATGCAATATCTTTCTTCTTTTTTTTTTCTTTGATTTTATGGAAGAGTAAGAGTGACAAATAAAGCAAAGATTCCGATTCTGCTGAGTGAAGATCGAAATTGAAAAAGGTAGCTGGTTGACACGGAAAAGGTGCATCATTTTACTCTCTCTTTGTTTTTTGTGAACCTTTTCGTGTGTTTTTTCTGTGAAAGTAGGTAAGGTGCTTCTATTTCTCTCTCTCTTCTTCTTGATAAACTCAACCTCGTTTTCTCATCTGTACCAATTTCTGCAAGTGCTTGACTCAAATTTTACATGAATTACAGGTCAGCAAAAATGGAAAAGCTTTTGCATCCATAATCATATTCATCCTTCTCAATCTGTTCAAGGACAATATGAACCAGACTAAAGCAGAGAAAAACATATATATGTTTCTTTTCTTTTTACCTGGGTACGTAAAGAATTTAATAATGATTTCATATCACTGGTGGAATGGTATCAATCATAGTCTACTTGTGTTTGCGTGTGTGTGTTTGTGTGACTAAGTCTGTGTACCTTTGGCTTGGCAGCCTCACTTTGAGTGGAGGAAAAGGCTCAGATACTTGACAATTGGCATTGCAGATATGGATATTTCAAGGTCCCTGAAGGATCAGTGAGGACCTGGAGACTTTAAAGTGCAAAAAGGTCTATGGGGCTCACAGCTGATATTCATAGAGCACAATACGTGTCTAGCATCAGTAGCAAAGCTCACTCCTATTTTCTCTTTTTCTCTACCTTTTCTTACTCACAAAAGTTTGCACTTTATTCGCCTACTTGGCATTGAATAATGCATACCAATATTGCAGTGTGTTTTTCTTCCTGAGAACTGTGCATTTGAACTCTAACTTATATATATATGTATATATCCATCTTTCTGCACTAGGCCCACATCATCATTATTCTAGAGTTGGTCATATTCCTGATTTGGAAGTGTTTGGATCAGCTTGGATGGCTGAGATAGGGCTAATAACTTCCAAATATTTCTGGAAAGCAGCTTCCTAAGGAATGGATATGCAAGTGAAACAGAAGGAGGAAGTGACTGAGCGAGTGAGGTGTTATATTCTTTCTTACAGTGTTCAAAAAGCACATAGAAACAACAAAAAATGACAACCACAACTATGTGTAACATACCAGTGCCACACAATAGTAGGTGAATATGCCACTAGCAAAAAAGCAGCACTGAATTTTATTTATTTATTTATTAGCATCTAGAAATATTCTGAAGGATCTCGAAGAATAATGTTCAAACTGTTCAATTTTAAAAGTTAGTTCAGTACACCAATAGAATATGCTGAAGGTTCAATTTAGCTTTAAAAATCTCATATGCACCAGGACTCGTATAATTGTAGGTTGTGGAACTTCTCACAAAAGCCGAGCAGAGCTTGAAGAATTACAACACAAGAATGGTATCCCTCTAAAAATAAGTTACAGCTGCAAAGGATTAATTTTTTTTTTTTCCAATTTAATTGTACATATGCATTTACAAATGGCAAAGAGTTCGCATAAAAGGAAAAATAGACAATATCGAAAAATTATCAAATTGGGAAAGATATGGTATTAGTGGTAGAGCTACAGTAAATAACTAAAAAACTAGTAGAACTCCCTCATCTTCTTGTGCTGTGTCACTGGGGTTTAAAATGATGGAACAATGCCATATCCAGTTTCTGCCATTAATGTTGTAGAAAACATTTGGTCGACTTCAACTTCCATGTCTGTTCTTTTCGCAAACCTGCCCTTGATTCTCGGTCTGGTCTCTGCATAAGCCTTCCTCGAGGCATACCTGATTGTCTTCTCGAACTTTCTCGTCTTCTTTTTCTCTCTGTATCTTAGGACCCTGGCCTCCCTATCCATTGGAGTGAGTTGTGGTGGAATTTGAATAGGAGTTCCAGAGAAGAGGTCAATTGTCCCTTTTGGAGGTCTTGGGTGTGATACTGATATATCACTCATAGTCGAGTCTGGTACAACACCAACATCAATCGACGAAACAGAGACCTAATCACATGATCAATGAAAAACACCATTTGATTACTGAGAGTAAGTTGACAAAACTCAACACATATTTCTCATTTTAGTTCGAATGATTCAGAATAGTCACAGACGACGAACACGAAATGACACTAACATAAAGATTGTAAATCTCTAGGACCAGCAAAAGTAATTAAGTCTTGAATAAAACTAGTTTCTTCATCAGTCTTAAATAAAAGCACTTGACTTTCCCTAATCTAAAGCAGCAAAGTTTCCAATACAGTGTGTGATGGTTATGTATGTGTAAGATGAAGACACCTATCTTATATGACTAGGCGAAAAAAGGTTAAAGGGAAAAAGAAAAGCTTTTGATACATGGATATAGCTGGATTCCATGCTTAAAAAGGAGAAAGGTAAGAAAAAAAGATGAAAAGAAAGCTGATAAAGTGCACAGAAAATATCAATAAGATAACTCTCAGATTTTAACATATGCACAAAAAGTCTATGTGGTAATACATGGAACTTCATGGGTTCTAAACAACCATGTTATAACTGGTACAAAGGGATAACCTCAAAAGTTAAGGAAGCTTCATTTGCCTAGATTCCTAACCAAAACCACAACTTCGAAAGAATGAAGAAAGCCTAGACCTTCATTTATGGACTCCTACAATTAGTAAGAATTGAAATTCAACAGAGCGCCCTCTTCAAGCATGTTCATGAGCTGAAGTTGGAGTTTTTCAAAATATCCATTAAACTAAACCAGCAACATCATAACCAGTATATCAATTACAAGTAAATGACCCTGATGAGCATTTGTGAAGCCAGAGTGAATAAAAACTTCCCAATGACCATGTCAGCGTAGTAACTTATGCAGAGCCATATATCAGAATCCAAAACAAACCAAAAATAGCTCTATGTAATGAATTAAAATTGCCACTAATTCAGATGTAAAAACATATAGAAACTTACACTGTGACATGTAGAACCATTGTAACTGTACGCAGCCTTCGAAGACTGATCGTAGTCCAAACCCAATTGATAGCTCCGCTGTTGCTGCTGCTGATGACGTTGTTGCATCTGGGATTTACCTTCTCCACTCTGAACCGGCACAATACTATCACCTCCTCCATAGTTAATCTTCTGCGGAACTCCGTAATGTTGCTGCTGCTGTTGTTGCTGATTGTACTGCTCAGTACCGAACTGGTTCTCACCGCAAGAATTATACTCCACCAGGTCCAAATACTCATCCACTTCCCCAGCAAACAAAAACCCATTACTCTGGTTGTTGCTGTTCTTCACCGGATTCAACAACAACCACGACGCCGCTTCATCTTCGTCCTCTTCGTCAATCGTCTGATCGTCTCCCTCCTCGGCTAAAAACGCATCTTCGGTATCACCACCTCCCATCAACGTCGTCCCACCTGGTTCAGTCGCCGAAGGTCCGTACAGGCACCCGGAGATAGGAAGAATCGGCACGCGGTGGTGCCGGCGAGCCAGAGGGTTCGCCGAGTGGATGTCGGTGTCGCAGGCCGTGCACAGCGAGGCCGCGTCGGCTTTGCAGAGGAAAGCCGCCGGAGCTCTCTCGCAGGCCTCGCAGACCCAGACCCGTTCGTGCCGGGAAGCCACACGGTTGGCGGCGTGGATTCGTGCGTCGCATCCGGTGCAGAGGTACGCCGAGTCGGCGCGGCAGTACACCGTGCACGCCGCGGAGCGGCACGTGTCGCACACACGTGCCCAGCCGTTGGTTCCGGCTCCGGAGACGTCATCGTTGCCGGCGTTAGTCTCTTCCTTCAACATTTCTCTCTGTCTCTCTCTCTCTCTCTCTCTCTGAGTCTCAGAAGCTTGAGTTTTGAAGTTTTTCTGAGTGTGGAAATGTGGAGGGAGGGTCTTACTGTAGTAGTGTAAGAGAGGAGAGAGGAGTGTGGGTAGAGAATCCAAGGAGTGACACATGTCTTAAAATTAGTGGCAGAGAAAAGTTGTTACGTTATCTTTGTGGTTGGCTATGTTTTTGGGGGTTCAGTCAGAGGTTCCACCCTCGGGGAAAAAACTCTGCTGCTCCTGGACTACTGACTTGCTCTGTACCATCGCTATTGACTAACCACCACATGGACAACCCGTCCGCATCAATATCGCTGTCGTACAGAGTTGCACAGTACTCCAGGTGTACTAGAGTCTTTTCCCACCCTTAGGTCCCATCGTGGGTCCTACAGTTGGGTCCCACCCTCTTGCCGCTTGGCCCTTTTGGAATCGAACTGGCAGCTGTGGGGCTGACGAAGCTCGGCGAGTGACGTACTCTGACGCACTCCATGTTGGGCCCCACAGTGTGTTTTTTTAAGATTCGATGCCCCTCGTGAAACTTGGCGATGCGGTTCGTGGGAGTCAGAAATGTTCAGACAGTTCTTCTTGCTGCTTCCAAATTAAGCTCGTGTTTAATTTGAATTTTATAAACACTTTTTATATAGTATCTGATGATTTGACAGTGAATTAAACAATTTCAATTAAATATTAAAAAAACGTCACACAATGTTTTTCTTAAAAAGTATATATCAATGCAATGCTTTTTTTTCTTTTTTATGTTGTGAATATCATTTAACAATTCAAATGTAAACTTAGGAAAATGACACAAACCAGTGTGTATATACAATATACATGATGGCCTATATTTATATTAAGGTGACCATAAATACCTTATTTATATCCATGTGTTTGGCTAGTCTAGTAATGTGTCATTATCTGGTTGACCACTCCCATCTTTTTTTATTCAAAAGAAAAAAAATATATGTAATAACTATGTATATTATAATTCTAATTATGAACTTTACATATTAGAATTAATCTTTGAACTTACAGTATAAAATTAATATTTTAACGTGCTAAATTTAAGGAAATAAAAAATAAAGGATAATTAAAAAGTGTCATAGTTCAATGGCCACGTGGAGGTACTTAATTCTCTCCACGTCAGCAGGGTATGTAGTGACGCTGACAAACATCCTAAATTACAGCAGCCAATAGCATAACGCCACATGGGAACCAAACAACCATATGTGGAAGCACCTCCACCACAAATTAGCTGAAAGCAAGGAGATTGACATGATCCCCTCATGTATAAATGGGTTGTTTACATGTGGGCCCAATCACAAAGGTATTGCATACATATCTATATATCTTTAGGCGATCCACGTGGCATACGTAAATATACTTGGTCGAAAAGCTTCCTTCCTAATCAGTAAGATGGAGTTACATGTGGGTTCACTTACTATGGAAGTGTATGTATATATATATATATATATATATGCATAGGGGATCGACGTGGCATACATAAATATACATGGTCGAAAAGCTTCTTCCCTAATCAGTAAGATGGAGTTACATGTGGGTCCAATTACTAAGGAAGTGTGTATATATATATCTATACATATATGTATAGGTGATCGACGTGGCATACATAATATACATGGTGGAAAAGCTTCTTCCTAGAGATTAGCTTGTGACATAATTACAGAAAGCGATGCCAAATTCAACTTTATTTTCGGTCACGAATGCTCTTTAATAACCGAGTGTTTTTTAATAGAAAAATAGAAGAGATAGGTTAAAATATTTTAATTAATATTTTATATTTTCTCTCTTATAAACGCTAATAAAATTGCCTGTGAATTTCTATCAAAAAAAAAAAAAAATTGCCAGTGAATTCGCTAAATATGCTGTGTCTCCAAGTGGATTTTGTACCTGCGCTGTCTGGTTGGTTCCTTTTCTCCAAGGTCGACGCCATGTGTCCGAGTTTGAGTTTACAGTAAAGTAGTTTATATATTTACCATATTAAATAATCACGAAATTGCAAAACTATTGCACATATATATATATATATATGTATACTGCAAAACTATTGCAATATAGTGATGAAATTGCAAAACTATTGCATATATATATATATATATATATATATATATATATATATATAGTGTACGTATATATAGCATTCTCTCTGTGTTTCTGCATCCCACATGTTTGTCATTTTTGTATGTACATATACACACGTAAGTACGTATATGTGAGCTGTTATAAAGCAAAAATTGTCTGCATGTAAGTGTCGATTTTGGAGAGAGAGGCAGAGCAGTGAGGGGATAAGATGGAGGAGTCACATTGATGTGGACGTTGGGCTATAATTTTGCATGGTTCTCAATATTACATGGCCGCAGGACTCCATATAATATATATGAAATTAATAAGATTAGAATATCACGTCTGCTTGCCAGAAGAATTAAATTACAAAAACCAATATTTTGAGGGCTATGAAAATATTGTACTCCAAACAAACTTACCAAAACTAAAACACACGGCGGCTCCGCTAGCCGATCATAAACTACTGTAGGTAGCTAGAGTTAATGAGCACTATACATATATATTACATGCATGCATGGTTTAATTGAGTATATACAGTACTTATAGAAAATGAGTAAAATTATTAATTACCCTTGTCTTAATTCCACATTTAAGTATTTGTATAAGAAAAAAAAAACAATTCATATGGTAAACCCTAATTAATTTTTAGACACGAAAAAATTCTATGCTATTCTATTTAAGAGGGAATGAAAAAATACAATAAAAAATCTGATCGAATTCAGAATCTCAAAACGTAAATTCAAATATCAATTTTTATTGAGTCAAACCACATATTATAAACCCTAGTTTGTATGCGGCTTTTAATTAAATATTGGGCATTGAAGGGCATGTAATAGAAGCGTTTATGATTTCAAAATTCATCAATTTTTTTTATTTAATCAAAACTGACCAAACTTTTGTATTTGTAAAATGTTTTCATAATTAGACTAAGATTTTGAGTTTAGGCAAGTCTTGCTAGTTGAAGCATTTTCTTTCTACACTTTAGAATTTGATCATATATAGCAGTACACCCTATTACAACCCACTATAAAGATGTTCCTAAAGGAACAAGACCTAATGGGCATAAATATTCTGTCCCCTATAAAAATTAGATTTTGGGAAAACACTCCAAAAGTTTTTTTATAGTTGGATTTTAAAAGCCCATAATCAAAATTATGAGTATTTTCCAAATACATAAAAAAATAATATAAAATTTTATACACTAAATAAAATTGTATACTCTTAAAAAAAAAAAAAAAATCTATATATGCATTGACATGCAACTGGGCAATGGACTTAATGACTCTGTTTTGGGTTTGTTTAGATCTGATGGGCCGGATTCAATTTTGTTTGGTAGGGAAGAGCTGTGAAGGGATTGTGCAACAAAAGGTAAATAATATATGTAATAAAGCAGTGTAATTAACAGAAATGGAAAGCAAGCCCCAGTCGAGAAGAATATAAACAGCAAAATTTCATCTGAAATTTACAAATACAAAATGACAAGTTAAAAACATAGTGATTCTTGCCTCCAAGAAATAGCGTCGAGGGAAAGCCAATAAATTATTCGTTGTCAATTCCACAGAAGATTTTAATTTGACGGGAACCTTTGCAGCAGTCGTAGGCGATTTAAGAAGGTTATTCTCCACAAAATTATAAGGAATTTGGAACGTGTTGTTTAATAAAAGGGATTGATAAAGAAAGTAAATTTAAAATAAATTATAAATTTATTAAAAATATTATATTTAATATTAAATATATTAGATAAAAAAATTTATTTATAATTAATTAATAAATTTTTAATTATGTTTTAATTATTTATATTTTTTGTTTTTTATTGTACCTCGAATAATATGGATGATTAAATATAATATAATTTATCTTGTCCTTTTATCAATTTGTCGTCCTTTAATACTCCATCCTTCCTCCTTTTTTTGTTGTTAATGTTTCAAACATAGACTAAATGCCCCAACGTTCGGCTGGAACGCTACGGCGTCGTTAAAGTCACTTTTTTTTTTTTTTTTTTATATATAATTATTATAGGCAATTTGAAGGGGGCATTAATTCTTAGTTTTTAGTAACTTTTGAACGCTGGTGCAATGAGCAATTGAGCACTACTCTCATTTGGAATATTTTTTGGGACATATACAATAAATTCATTTTGGAAAAATTTATTAGAATTTCATTTATATATTTTAGATACCTTCAAGAAAACAAAAAAAAAAAAATGGCGTTGAAAAATAAAAGTGATCGCATTTGATATATCGGCTATATTCATGATACGGCAATGTAAAGTCCGTCCACTTTATATTTTTATTGTTTTTTTTTTTTTAAAAAAAAAGAATTATATATATTTCTTACTTGTCCGATAAAGAATTATAATAAATGTTGTAGATTCCAATTTGGAATTCAAATAAATCCTTCAGTTCATTTTGTCAAAAGAGAAATGAAAAAAGAAAAAAAAATCCTTTAGAATAATGTGCAAAACAATAAATTATTATAATAAAATCCCAATAGCTTGCAGAGGGCTGCAAAGTGCACAGCAAACCCACCCCATCGTTCATACCTTGTCACCTCCACCATCAGCGTTCATCACCGATTCCCAGGTATTTTTCTTCTTCTTTTAAGTTCTGGGTTTTGCTTGTTTTTAGCAATTAGGGTTTGGTGTTGTGAAATTTAATGCTAAACGAATATTCTTATTCATAATTTGTGCAGAAAAGAGATTTTGCCGTAAATCATCTGGGTGTTTTGTTTGTCCGCTTTGAATTGTTGATGACGGACCTTTGCAATGAGATTGCAAATTTTATGATCTTTTTAACTGATTTGAGGTTGGATTGATTTAGTCGTAAATACATTGAAGCATTTTTTTAAATTTTTTTTTTTTTTAAATAAAAGGATTTCTACAGTTTTTTGTTATGTGGGTTCTGCCAAATATTACATAATTTTTGTAGTAAAATAACACCCCTATACACCAGTCAATATTGCACTTATGAAGTTCAACGGAGCAATGGCCAAGATAAATAAAACTCAGAAAACCGAAACTCAACCTTAAACTTATATGAACATGTGCCGGCATAAGTCAACAAAAGATCAAAGAATATTAGCAGAATGAGTCTCCCAGTTGTTTTTCCCAGAAACATTACCAAAAATGAAAATAAGACTTGCTTCTCCTGATTCAGACTTTAAGTTGCAGGAAACAATCTTTACTGACTGCCTTCTTATTTGAGTATTTATAACCCCAAATGCAAATGTTGATATGCTACATGATGTAGCCAAGTGGCAGCAGCCTTTAAAAGTATTTCAAAGGATAGCAAGACCTGATTCTAAAGCCCAAACTTTGATTTGGCATGATCTGGGTGATATTAGGTTTACTTGGGATCTTATGTGGTCCAAAGGAGTAGTCAAAGAGTCATAATTTATCTTTATATTAATGATTTTAATTACATGTCTAGGAACTTGGGGTAATTAATTTTTATGGTTTTAATTACTTGTCTAGGAACTTGGGGTATGAAATAGAAAAGGCAGAGAATATCATCATAGAGAAATCAATTATCTTATGGTTTTGTGTGTTGCAAACCAAACCTCACCTAGGTGTGATGCCTAAGGTTCCTAGTTGTGATTCCTAGAACTTTGCTAGTGTGATGCTAGTAGTCTATCTCTGAAATCTTTCAAATCCTATCTGTTTTCATCATTAAATTTCCATTTCCAAATCTGTCATGCATCACTACATGTACATGAAATCCCAATTGAAACAACATTACTCCTCGTAATGTTAAGCCATGTCAATCATTTAAGTCGATAATTTGAAGCCAACCTTTACAGTTTTCTAATCGATGTGTGAATTAAACTTAATTGCAGTTCTATATAACTGAGTATATATTTAGTTTGGAGCTGGTTCTGTTTTGAGATCATTGAAGCTTGCACTTGTGGTCGTTTAACTTGAACACTGAAGATAAAATTTGATCACAATGGAAAAGCAAGTGAACTTGGATAGGATTAGCAATCTGCCTTGGGATGTATTAGACAGCATCCTAGTGCACATGCCACTTAAAGAAGCTGTGAGGACTAGTGTTTTATCCAGTAAGTGGAGATACAAGTGGACTGGCCTCTCACAGTTTATTATTGATGACAAATGCTTCACCAATACTATATTGGACAAAGTGGCCAGATGGAAAGAAATTATGAAAATTATTCATCTAGTTCAACTGAATCATGGTGGTCCATTAGAGAAGTTTACCCTAGCTGCTTATTGCCACCCAGATCATGCGGATTTAGATCAATGGATTTATTTTCTGGCTCAGAAGGGCATTAAGGAGTTGATTCTGCAGGAGTTTGATTCAGTTAAGCGTTTTAAGTTGCCTTCTTGTCTTTTCTCTTGTTCACAACTGAAACGTTTGGAGCTCTCTGATTGCAGCATTAAGCTGTCATGTGAATTTAGAGGATTTAACAATCTTGCAATTCTCCAGCTCACTCAGGTTTACATTGACAGTGACACTCTAGAAAGCTTAATTCTCAAATGTCCTGTTCTAGAGAGATTGACATTGTCACTTCTAGATAATCAAGCTGCTTTTAAGATCCACAACCCAAATCTTAAGTATCTGAAAATAGATTCCGACTTTCTAGATATTTGTCTTGAGAATAGTCCATCTCTAGATGTCGTTGACATTCGTTTAAGGCATGATAAGCATCAACCTCGACGCTTTGATCTTGGACAACCTTGCAATGTAGCCAGAGTTCTGAGTTGTTTGCCAGGTGTGAAGAGACTTACTCTGTGCTGTGAGTTTCTTCAGGTAGTTCGTTCCCTTATTCTTTACTTTGTTATTTGATTTTGTCTTCTACTGCATTTCTCTCTGAAGCTGTGAGTATGTACAGATTTTAATTGCATTTCTTCTTGTTTCTAGTTTCTGGCTAATAGGAATATACCAGAAAGACATCGTTCCCTGCTTGACCATCTTTCGGTTCTTGACCTGAGGGAAGTAAGATTTCGTCATTTGAAGGAAGTGATGACAGCTCTCTGCATTCTCAGAAGTGCTCCAAACTTAGAGGAACTATTTGTCTCGGTGAGTTGGTTTGACAAAATTAGTGTTTGCATTATATGTCTCTAAGTTACCATAATATTAACATTCATCTTTGATTTTCTTAGGTTTATGACCAGACGAGTGATTTTTCAAGACCTGTGATAGATTTTCTAAGAGCACAATACATGTTAGACCTGTACTTGAGCCATCTTAGAGTAGTGAAGATAAGGGGTGTCAGCGGGGTTGAAAGTCCTGAATGGGAGTTCATCAAGTTTATACTTGCTCATTCCCCTGTTCTTGAGACAGTCACCACTGTCCGTTACAGAGGTGAAAGGGTTCCTCAGTCACTCTTTCAGCAAGTCGAGCGAGCTTCAAAACATGTGAAACTTATAAGTTTAACCTTATAAAGCGATGCCCTTTATCTGCATTCCTCTTTTCTTTTCTTTCCTTTTCTTCTTCATTTTTTTTTTATTTTTTTTTCAGTTACATTATGATCAATCCTAGAGGTTCAAAATGGCATCATCTTTATTCTGGAATGTAAATATTAATAATGGTAGCTTCTTATATATTTGTAAATTTATTTGTCTACTTTGATGAAGCTTCTCTGAACAGCATAATATAGGATTAATGGAAATTGGTTACTTTTTTCTCTATTAACTTTTCCAGGGTTTAGTTTCAAATACCATACAAACCATGATGAGTTTCTAAGGAAGATCTCTTCTTAAGTTGTGGGTATCTAATGTTACTGAAACATAGGTTTGGAGGTCACCCAATTTATAGTGGTACACAACTTTTTATCCATGTATAAAATGTTTTGACTTAATGGGTCAGTCAAGTTAATTTGGGGTGAGTTCTTAATTTTCAAGTAATATTCATTGGTGTCCAAATCCATTATAGATCAAAATACCAAATGCATAAAATAGTTTGTGATATTATACTGATTGTTCAGGTCATCTCAGTTTTGTTTGCTGTGACGGTGCTGTTGTAATTGGTTCCAAGTAGTAAAGTTGCAATAAGTTTGTGAGTAGACTATTACAAGAAGCTGGGTTGGGTGTTTTCCTATATCTCGTGGTTATCTGATGGTGTAAAAACCAATAGGTTTTGGTACAATTAACTTGGCCCAAGTAGTGTGGAATTGTAAAGTGTTATCTTTGCCATGGGTAATTTGGATTGAATGGAATAACAGAATCTTTTAAGACAGAGTTGTGAGCAGTGAAGATCTTTTTGAGAAAGCTAAATATGGTTTCCTTGTGGGCTTCTTCTGACAAAACTTTCAAAAAATTTCCATTTTCTTTAATTGGCAAGGTGTTGTAGGCTTTCCGAGTGTTTCATAGTTATAAATTTCTCTGTTGTTTAATTATGTTTTATAGTTTTGTTGCATGAGATTTACTCATCCTCTATTTTATACCTTGGATTGATTTCCTATTAATTGAAGTATGTTTCTTATCAATGAAAAAAAAAAATTAAGCAAATTATACGTAATTCAAAATAAAAATAGAAGAACAAAAAGACATTTCAAATTGTAGAATCATGCTCATAAAACTTGGTGAACAAACAAAAACTTTAAATAAAAGAGATTCAATGTTTAATTGAACCTCCACCACAAATAGATACGTTAGATCTTCAAAATAATAATAACAATAATAATAATCATTATAAAAACCAATCTCTACCCTACCCAAATATGAAACACTTCCAAACCATCAAATACACACCAACCAATTATTAATTTCATAATGTTATTAAGTTATAACCAAAAGTAGATTCAAAATAAATTTAAAATATCATATTTAGATGCATACATATTTTATACATGAAGGAACCCTTTCTTTGAGATGCCGAATGGCATGATCTCTGGCCATTGCTTCCTTCTTTATGGTTTCAATATGCTTTGGTTGTCTCCATGGGTGTTCCATACGATATAGAAAAGGATTTATAATGATTTTCTCCAGTGAAACTCCAAAAGTCTCAATCAAGGAGATAACAAGTTCATCGTCACATCTACGACCTGCGTAGCCAATTATTTCCACCTCCTTGAGGAAATTATGAGGGCATTTTGCAGGTTTCATTAACTTGCTTAATTTATCCGTCTGCTCATCATAGTATATAGATAACTGCATCATATAAAAAAAAAAAAAAACACATTTTTATCAGGTTCAAAGATAGAAGATCAAGTAAAGCAAACCAGTCCCTCTCCCATGTCAAGTTCAAATGCAGACACAGAAGATCAAATGAAGCACAAAATAAATTTGAACTCCACATGACTACGTTACATGAACTCGGGTGCGGGTGCATCATACATAGAAAGTGGGGACAGGGACTCGGCTATGAAGAGTCCAAATTTTATGTACGGAAGCATGGTATATTATCTAAATATGTAATGATATGTAAAGTTATAATTTCAAAAACTTGAACTAAACATTCCCATAACAACCAAATATTACTTTTAAATTATAATGAGAATGAAAAAAAAAAATAGGTGAAAAGACAAGGTTTAAGTCGAATGCCATTTAGGATTAAGTCTTCTTCATGCTCTGCAACTTTCCCACTTGCAGGCCTGATGACAACCCAAACATGTCTCATTTAAAGATTTCTTTAGCCCTATTCCATTCAAATAACAAGCGGTCTCTATTAGTTTCAAAGCATGATCAATTCCAATTCCAATTATTATTCAAAATCCATCCTCCATCAAGTTCTGAATGACAAAATCGAAACAAAATTTGCACTGCCTAGGAAATTCTGCAAAGAAAATCCAACATACAGTATAGGCTCTAATAATATTTAACAAAGAGATGTTATTGTCAAAACCATGAATATAGAAATTATAGGCTATAGCAATAAAAGAAAAATTCACACTAGACTAACACAAAATCAAAAGCAATGCTTTTTTTTTTTTAATAATAAAATCAAAAGCAATGCAGGAAGCAAAACAAAGAGAAGAAAAAAAATATATATAATAAGAATGTTAATAAACTTGAACAAACTTTGAAACATAAGAAATCTACCAAGTATATATGAATACACACCTTCAACACGAGTCTCTGCAAGTAAGGAGACGCCTTTATGAAAGTAATGAGCCAAAGAAGATTAAAATTATCATATCGATCAATCTTCAATATAAGCTGCTTTAGATTTGTTAACAGAGGAAGCACACGATTCTCCAAATAGGGCTGGAAACCAAATTTCAAAAGAAGAAAAAAAAATTAAAACTTATAAAAGAACAAGAAAATAAAGCATCATAATTTCTTATACTAACCTGATAAGCAATATTTAGATGGAGAATCCGTAGCTGAGAAATACAACATGAAAGCACGGTGCAGCAAAGACCTAAATAGTCAATCCCCCTCCCAGAACATAATGGGCTTGATATGTAAACGTCAACAAGCATAGGTACATTCCTAATTACCAACTTCACCATTGGCTCCACTTCAAAACAACTACAATGAAATGAGACAAGTTGTTTAGCATCACAGATTTCAATGCTTTTAATCCTTTTACAGTGATTCAACTCTATGTGTTTCAATGCAAGTGATGGTCCAACAACCCTCAAATTGACCAAACTCGATGACCCATGCACTGTTAATCTCTCAAGGAGTGTGCATTTAGACAACAAGTAGTCTATAACTTCTCCAGTCACCCCCACAGATTTCAAATTAAGCACTTTGAGAGACTTAAAGTCTTTCTCTTTCTCAAAGATTTGCTGACTAAGAATGTAGCAGGGTGAAACTACTCGAAGTGCACCGAATTGTAACAACTCCAATTCAAGAACTTGAACTCTGTTTTTGATGGCAAACATAATCCAACTATCAATGGTAGAGGCAAAGGTATCATCAAGATCGAAGTAAACCCGAAACCGATGGATGTCACCCACGTGTTGATTAATCACACAATTAACCCAATCGATGTAACTGGATCTCTTGGAGTCCAGTTGATCAGAATAAGTATTATGCTCCGCATAATAAGTATAATTAGACTTAGCCGTAGTCATCATGCGGCACAGAGTTTCGTCTCCATCGAAGTTGAGATTGGTCATTGACTTCCAGAGGTCCCGCCATCGCCGGGAAAGCACACCTGTAACTGCCGCATCCTTCAGCGGTAACAGAGACAATATCCTTACCAGAATTTCCTCAGGCAATTTACTTATTTTATCTTCTGGGTGATACACTCTTCTGCAATATTCCTACGGAAACATAAAAATTAAATTTTTAGTCGAAACATATATAAATAGATCGGCGGAACTGCAACATGCAATTGAAATTTCCGACGGTCTCTTACCTTGAGCCGTGCTAATTGATATCGACGCAGCCTTCCATTTTTGTTCTTCATAGTTTTTGATGATGTCTTCTTCTTCATACTCACAATCAACAACTATTGCTTTTTCTTCTTCTTCTTTTTTTTTCTTCCTTAGAATCTAGTTCTAATCTTAAAACTCTCAAACTAGGATGTTCTATGCTTCTTTTTTTTTTTTTTAGGGTTTCTAAAACTCCCAAACCAGGCACGTGAGGTGTGGCAGATTGAGCACTCACGCTCGGGTATTGATCAGCTCGTCAAGATTTTAAATTTACTGTCTTATTTTATTAAATATTAAATGAAAGGAGAATTGTAAGGTAGTAAATTCGTCATCGCAGACTCTTACAGAGAATATCAATTGAAAGAGAAATTATTAAATAGTAAATTTGTTATTGCAGATTCTTATAAAGTTATAGAGTAATAAAATTCTATTCCTAATAAAATTATAATTTGATATTTTCTTATTCATATATAAAAAAAAAAAAAAAAAACACTCCCAAATCATAATGTTCGTTTTGTTTTGTTTTTGAGGGGGCTGACCTGATAAATTAGTTCTAATGTCAGATCTCTGAGACTATAATGAGTTAGGGTTTCTATAGGCTGGGTCAGGCGACCTTCAAATCAATCGTTCGATCACATCTACGATTGACAATTTTTATTTTTTTTTCTGAAAAAAAATAAATCATTCCGCCAACTATTACATTTTAGGTATTATGTAGGTTTGGTCTTTATATTTTTAATTTAAATAATTAAAATTTTTAATAAAATTAATAAGTTTTTTTATTAAAATTTTTTCATATGAAAGTTGAAATAAATATTTAGGTATAATTTTATTATTATTATTTTTATAAAATTATCCTAAACTGTTTGTCTTCTTAATTAAAAAATAATAATAAAAAATTTTATCTGAATATTTATTTAAAATCTATTTTGACATAATCTATCAAATTTATCATAAAATTTTAATATAATAATTTATTTAATTTTATTAAAAAAATATAAAAATTATAATTATTTAAATTAAATATATAAAAATTATATTGACGTAACATTTAAAATATAAAAATGATATACGTAATTAATCTATTTTTTTATTCCATAAAAAACGAAAGGGGTAATAATAAATTATTTTGTGGGGCTTTTGGCAATGGCCCAAGTGGCTTTGCCCTGCAATGGGCCGGCTCCGCTTGAATCCTAATAAGAGATGGGAAAAAATTCTAATAATTTTGAAGTATGCGCTCTTATAACATAGAGATGATATCGGTATTTATGTTAATATGACATTATTTTTTTGATGTAAGAGTATATATTCTAAGAGCATTTTAGTTTTTCTTTAGAAATGTCAAAACTCCACTCAACCCGTTAATAGGATTCAGTAATAATTTTTATAGATTTGGATCTCCATTATTAGATTGCATTGCTAATGAATCAACCTATTAAAACCTAATAGTTTAATGGATTAGTAACGGGTAAATCTGAAAAAACTCATTAAAAGCTCCGTTAATAAGGGATTGTTTTATAATTTATTAAAAAATAAATATAATTTATTATTATATATGTTTAAAAAAGTGTAAAAATACATATTATATATAACTATTAACATATGTATATTATTTTCTTTATGTGATTACTTTATTGCTAATTTTTTTATTTTTTAAGTATTTAATGATATTGAAATGAGACATGGTGGTGGTGTATAAGGAAATGAATGTTGAAATATTATTCTTTTGTTGCAATTCTGTAAACATTATTATTTTAATTATATGTTGTATGAATTTATAATATTTTTTTTTTAATTATATGTTGTAATGTAAGGTTTAATTTTTTTTATTTGATTAGTTGTTGTATGTTTAATTTATTAATTTTATGTTAATTTTGTTATGATTTTGTTTTAACTTTGTGATATTTTTTATAAATTATATTTAATTTTTCTACCATTGGATAATTAAAAAAGATATTAAAATCGGCCAATTTATTTAACGGAATAACGGCTTAGATAATAGGTTATACGAAAATTTAACGGATGAAATTAGATTTATATATTTCAACACGAAAATTTAATAGGTTAAATTCAGATAAAAAAAGTTTGACACAAATATAAAAGCAAACGATACAAAAATGACACGACACATTATTATCTCTAATATCATTGTTACGAGGCATATAAATGAAAAAGGCTGCTGGCCTCGTACATTTAAAAATGGATACACATTTACATGTCCTCATAATATCTCTACCAACATTAAAAGCAATCCATTGATCATTTTTCAGTAAGTTTATTTTTTTTTTCTTTTTAACAATAAATTGCTTCTGAAATATATATTATTATGTAAATACATATAACATGATACCAACTACTACGCATGTGTTATAAAAAGACCAAAATACTACTTATGATGTGATTTCTTAACAAAAATCAACGAAAAAAGAACCGAAGTGTAAATATGAGTCAGATAAAGTAATTCAATGTTTAATTAAACTCTAAATCATGCTCATAAAAATGGTGCACGAACAAAAATTTTACAATAAAGTAATTCAATGTTTAATTAAACATCCACAGCACAAAGATATGCTAGACCTTCTAGAAAAAGAATGATCAATGATCAAACAATCTCAAGTCCAATATCAAACACTTTCAAATCATAAAATACGCACTAACAAAGGGAAAAAAAAAATGTTGCATTCTCTGATGACTAACTTCATAATGTTATTCAATTATAACCAAAATTGCAATCAAAATAAATTTAAAATATCATATTCAGATGCACACATTTTTTAGACATGAAGGAACCTTGTGTTTGAGATGCTGCATAGCATGATCTCTGGCCATTTCTTCCTTTCTTATGGTTTCAATACCCTTTAATCGGTCGTCGCCATGGGTGCTCCTGATGGTATTCAAAAGGATTTATAATGATTTTCTCAAGTGAAACTGCAAAAGTCTCAATCAAGGAGATAATAAGTTCATCATCACATCCGCGACCTGAGTAGCCCTATTATTTCCACCTACTTGAGGAAATTACGAGGGCATTTTGCAGGTTTCTTTAACTTGCAAAATTCCTTCTTGGGTTTGTTTCTTTTTGGTGAAAAAGGACTTATGCATTAAAGCACCTTCTTGGGTTTGTTTCGTTTTGGATCAGGTACTACTACAACTTCTCACTTTGAGTCTCTCACTTCTAAATTGCGGTTAGTGTCTGATTAGGGTTTGATAGCAAGAGCGGGTGGACGGAAAAAACATAAAATTAGAACTTAATTTTTTGCTTTGAAATAAGAAGTTAATTAGCAACATATAATTGAGACCTTATATATATATATATATATATATATATATATATAACTGCATGCGTACTATATAGACGTGAATCTAACCTTTAATATTGGGAGTCTCTTAGTGGACGATTCAGGTGGTAACTCTGTCTTTCATTAATTCTAATTAAATCGAAGTTTCTTAAGCCAAATCATGGATTAGATTCATAACATGTACCCTAAAAAAATTTCTTGCTCATATTAATTAGAATCATGGGTTAGATTCTAATCACTGGCTAGTGGACTCCCTTGTAAGTTTGTTCGCTCTCTCTCAAAATCGAACCCTCTGTGAAATTATTGTTTTTGGAATTGGGTTTATCTTGTTCGACAATGGCTAATTCGTGTGCAAACTGATCATAGCTTTCTGATTGATGGACGAATCTACATCATGGGCTACTCGGGCAGCCCAATTGTTTTTTAAGCAATCTTTTCATATAGCCCAATTGATATAACCCACCCAATTTTCAGTCCATCTCGTATATTCTAGCTATTTTAGCCCAAATCATAAACCCACCTCACCTATTAGAAATATATCAACCCAAATCATAAGATAATTTTAAACCCTTATTTTAAAGTCCAAATCATTAAAAAATTTAGCAGCCCTTATTTGTTGGGTTTTTTTTTTTTTTGGCTATACGACCAATAGAATCTACTTGAATTTTTTTATCAATTTATCTTATAATTATTATTTTAATCAGTTTTTAATTAAAAAGTTGAATATACCTTTAAAAATTTAAAGGTTTTCTTATCTTTTTTTCTTCGTATTGGTCGTCTTCTCCATTTTTTTGGTCGCTGTCTTCTCATTTTTTTCTACAATCTCTTCTACAATTCTTTTTTTTCTTCCGGGTCTCTTTCTGCAACTCTTTTCGGTATTATTCTTTTTTCTTATTCTTCATCTTCTTGTTCGTCTTTTTTTTTTTCTCTTGTTCTTCATCTTCTTTTTCCTCTCGTTCATCTTTTTTTTTCACATTTATATAATTAATTCATTAGAAATTCATCATTGATGAAAAATTCGTCGCTAATAAAGAAATTTGTAGTTGATAAATAAGAAATTCGTTGCTGAAGAAGGAATTCGTCACTGACCAACTTTAACGACGAATTTCATCACTAGACTTTGTCGCTAATGAAGTGAACTTTAGCGATAAATTTTATCGCTGACGAAGTGAACTTTAATGATGAATTTCATTGTTGACAAAGTGAATTCTAGTGAGGAAGTGAAAGTTAGCAACAACAAATATTTAACGACTAATTCCGCTATATCGTCGACGAAGTGAACTTTAGCAACGAATTTCATCACTGACAATGTGACTTTTAATGACGAATTTATCATTGATTTTTTTTTAAAAAAACTTTATTATAAATTTTAATTTTTATAGATTCTTTAATATCCATTAAAGGTTATCATGATTTTTTTTTATCTCAATCTATTTTTTTTTCCATATAACTATCTAAAAATTTCAAATATATAGCTTAAATTTTTTTTTTACAAATTATAAAAAAATGGGCTAAAAAAATAATTAATCATCTAAGGGTGCTATTATAATTTTGAGATAAAATAATTATTTTTTAAAAAAATAATTTAAAAAAATTCGAATGACATTGGACCTGGATATGACCTCAAAAAACTAAGGGTGACAATTTAACGATACGAAGTTAGTGGGTTTAGATTTATTACAAATGAATTTGGGTTATAAATAGGTTGACCCATTTAATACGATTATTAAACGGGTCATTTTCGGGTCAACCAGCTTAACTTAAAATTGATATATTTAACACGATTATTAAATGAGTCATTTTTGGATTATAAATGTGTTGATCCGAAAAAATGACTCATTTAACACGATTAATTGAACGTGTCATTTTTGGGTCAACCTATTTAATTCGAAATTGACCCATTTAAATTAAATATTTTAAAACTTGAAATATTTATAATTAATTATAAATTTATAATCATAATCACATAATATTTATATTATAATTTTATAATATAAATAAAATATAAATACACAATTATATTTGTGTAACATGCACAATTATATACAAATAAAAATGTGTGTATGTCACATACAAATATATCACAATTACAAATGTGTGTATGTCATATATATAATATTATCTTATTTTATATGTAATAAATATATCACAATTATATACAAATATGTATATATTACATACAAATATGTATATGTCACATATAAAATATTATCATATTTTATATGTAACAAACACATATTGTTACAAATATATCACAATTATATACAAATATATATATGTTACATATAAATGTACCACAATTACAAATATGTGTATATTATATACATAATATTATTATATTTTGTGTGTAATAAACACATATTGTTACAAATATGTCACAATTATATACAAATAATCAAATATGTCACAATTACAAATATGTGTATATTATATACATAATATTATCTTATTTATTATGTCACAAATATATTACAATTATAAATATGTATATGTCACATACATATAATGTATATTGATTTAATTTAATGTAACTCGTGTATATATATTGATTTCTCTTTTCAATTTTCCCCATCAAGCCTTATATTTTTCTTTCCCTTTCTCTTTTCCCCATTGGCACCAATCTCTCATTCATTCTCATGTTCTCTTATTCCAAGCTCCATCTTTTTCTTCATTTCCTTTCTCTTTTCAATTTTCCCCATCAATCCCCTTCTTCTTCTTCCTTCCCTTTCTCTTTTCCCTATTGACACCAACCTCTCATTCTCATGCTCTCCCATTCCAAGCCCCATTTTCTGTATGTGCACTGTTCTCTCATTTCAAATTAAGCTAAATTTTGACTGGGTAAGGCCTTACAGCCATCAATTTTAATTTTTTGTAATTTTTTTTATCTAATTAGATTTTTTGTTTAATTTGATGAAATGTGTTAGAGACTCTCTGTTATAATTTGTAATTGTAATTATCTTTATAAAATTTTAATTATTTTTTTAGATATGTGGCTGATTGTGTTAAGGTTGATGATTTTTGACATGATTAATAAACGGGTTAACACGAACACGATATGCCAACATGAATTACTACCCCTACTTGTAACTAACTCATCAATAGTAAACGGATTACACGAGTTGACGCGATTAATAAATAGGTAGGTTTAAAGTTGAAGGATTTTGACACGATTAATAAATGAGTTGGGTTAGAGTTAAGAGTTTTTGATACGATTAATAAACAGGTTAACACAAATATGACATAACAACACGAATTGCCACCCTTACAAAAAAACCCTTATTTGTTTCTTTCCAACCCCTCTTTCCATCATGAAATCTATGTCGCCCTCAGCTCCTCTTGCATTCTTCTTTCTTCGACTTCAATATTCAACCAAGCTCCCCATCCCAGCGTTTGGACTTTCAAAATATTAATTCTATTTATATATTATATTGCCGATTAGTTGAAATAGATTTGGCCAAACAGTTTTACTTGATTAGTATTTAGTAGATTTATTCATTTGTTATTGACACCTCCAGTTTCTACATCAACAACGGAATCAGCCTTCGATATACGAGAATTATTTATAGGCACGCACATATATATAATTTCCTTAATTTATTGGCTTATAGATTATGCATCTATATATATTCCGAGTTATACTACATGCCCTGAGTTCGACCACGGTAAAATATTGTGTACCCAAATTCAACCGCGGTCGAACAATGCATACCCTGAAGTTGACCAAAAATGTTAAAATATATAAATAAATATATATACATGGCCAAAGCCCAAACGTACTAACTGACAGAATCTAATTCGGTTTCGGTGGGATCAGTTTTTAGGCTCACTTTGAAATATGCTAGTGGAATTGAATTGAAATGCATGATTTTGTGGGGAAAGTTTTGTGATCCATGATGCGGTATAGGGCGAGATCTTCATCTTAATGATTGCTCCGAGTCGCTTATTTGTATTTGTGTTATGGTGTGTAAGTGTTTTATTTGCAAATCTTTTTGCGTCACTTTAATGGGAGCCCTAACATAGCCCTAGAATTTCAAACACAGCTCCTTGGTTACTGTGCTATTGTTGTATATGTGAGCGCGTCGATTGTACCATTTAAGCTTAGGTGAGTGAGAGGGCATCCTATATCCAAGTCTTCTGTAGCTACTTTCAGAGACTGGATGCCCTTCAGTAATTACCAATTCTCCCTCTCGAACTCAATTTTTATGTACATATTTGCTTTTGGTTTTGTTTGTTAATATATATATATATATATATGTATATATATGTATATATATATATATATATGTATATATATATATTGACCACTCTTATTGCTTTTAGTCTAATTTTTTCTCTGTTTTTTTTTAGAACTTTGGTGTATGTGGCTTCTGCAATTGGGGGTTATAATCTGCTACAACTTATAAGATGTTCAGTCTCTGCAGCTGTTGGGTTTGAAGGAAACTGGGAAGGGTCGTACTTATAACTTGCTTGGGTCTGTTTTGTTTTGGATCAGGTACTACTACATCTTCTCACCTTGAGTCTCTCACTTGTAAATTGTGGTTAGTGTCTGACTAGGGTTTGATAGCAAGAGTGGGTGGACTGAAAAAATATAAAATTAGAAGTTAATTTTTTGCTTTGCAATAAGAAGTTAATTAGCAACATATAATTGAGACCTTATATATGTATATATATATATATATATTTATAACTGCATGCGTACTATATAGACGTGGATCTAACCTTTAATGTTGGGAGTCTCTTAGTGGACGATTCAGATGGTAACTCTGTCTTTCATTAATTCTAATTAAATCGAAGTTTCTTAAGCCAAATCATGGATTAGATTCATAACATGTACCTTAAAAAAATTTCTTGCTCATATTAATTAGAATCATGGGTTAGATTCTAATCAACTTTGGTTAGTGGACTCCCTTGTAAGTTTTGAAATTGTTATTTTTGGACTTGGGTTTTATCTTGTTCAACAATGGCTGATTCGTGTGCAAACTGATCAAGCTTTATGATTGATGGACGAATCTACATCATGGGCTATCCCCGGCAGCCCAATTATTTTTTAAAAAAAAGCTTTTTGTATAGGCTAATTGATAATAACCAACCCAATTTGCAGCCCATCTCATGTAATCATAAACCAATATATCAGCCCAAATCATTAAAAATTTTAGCAGCCCTTATTTGTTTCTTTCCAACCCCTCTTTCTACCGTGAAATCTATGTCGCCCTCAGCTCCTCTCGCGTTCTTCTTCTCCGACTCCGGTATTCAACCAGGCTCCCCATCCCAGCGTCCGGACTTTCAGAATATTAATTCTATTTTTATATTATATCACCGATTAGATGAGACAGGTTTGGCCGAAGATTTTTACTTGATTAGTATTTAGTAGATTAATTCCTTTGTTATTGACATCTCTGGTTTCTACATCAACAACGGAACCAGCCTTCGATATACGAGAATTATTTATAGGCACGCACATATATATAATTTCCTTAATTTATTGGCTTATAGATTATGCGTGTGTATATATATATATACCATTTGTTCTGCATTCTTCACTGCATTTGCATTATCATCTTAGCAACTAAACATCGTGTCAATTGAAAAAAAAAAAAAAAAGGGATAATGGAAGGGGAATAATTTAGTTTTGGCAAAAAAAATTACAATTTACAATAATATCAGTGTCACTGCCATCCACTCGTAAAAAGACATCCACTTGTAAAAATTGTGCTTCTTCTTTCTCAACTTTCTTCTTTTTCTATAATCCTTTTTCTTCTCTTTTTCCTCCATATTCTTCCCGGTCTCAGCCATCCACTTGTAAAAAATTTAGCATTCCATGTGTTTCTTCTTTCTCAACTTTCTTCTTTTTCTATAATCCCTTTTCTTCTCCTTTTCCTCCTATGATATTCTTCCCGGATCTCAGGCTTTAATTCTTTGCCGCCAGCAGCGACAGCCACCTCCAATACATCCTCAGTAGAATCAGTATGCTTAGTTACTGAATTAGTCATGTTCTTCTTCCACATCTTTTTTCTTCCTCTCTTTCTCTAACTTTTTCTTCTTTCTCTTTTTCTCCCTGTTCAATTGTGTTTGAGTCTTGGGTTTAACAAACTCAGCAGCAGCAGCAACTACCTCATCCTCATCCTTGGGTTAGCAAAACGAGCACGGACTTTCTCTGCTGAAGGACCATCTATTTGTAAGTCATAATAATTCACCCAAGCACCAGCTTCATCATCGGCGCATTGCCAAAGCAGACTTTTCATTTCCAACCATGGTATTTCTTCAAATTGTGGAGATAGTATTTGATGAAATACCGTAGCTGGAAAGGAAAAGTCCGTTTTGGCAATGGTGTCGATGATGAAGCTTGTGCTTGGGTGAAGCATTGTGGCTTATAAATAGATGGTCCTTCAGCAGAGGAAATCCGTGCTCGTTTTGGTCAATCCAAGAATGAGGATGAGGTAGTTGCTGCTGCTGCTGAGATTGTTAAACCCAAGACTCAGACACAATTGGACTGGAGAAAAAGAGAATGGAGAAAAAGTTGAAGAAAGAGTGGAAGAAGAACATGACTAATTCAGTAACTAAGCATACTGATTCCACTGAGGATGTACTGGAGGTCGCTGTTGCCGCTCGCGGCAAAGAATTTAAGCCTGAGACCCGGGAAGAATATCATAGGAGGAAAGAATATCATTGGAGGAAAAGGGATTATAGAAAAAGAAAGAAATTGAGAAAGAAAAAGCACATGTAAATGGCAGTGACAAAATTTTTCACATCCACTCTGATATCATTGTATTTCTGTGCTAAAACTAAACCATTCTCCCTTCCGTTAGCCCATTTTTTCTCCCTTCCGTTAGCCCATTTTTTCTTTTCCAATTGACATGATACATTCTATGTAGTTGCTGCTTTCAGTTTTTTAGATTTGACATAAGCACTTGTAAATTTCAATTACAAAGTACGTACATAGTAGATTCAACTCTTATCTTTAAAAAGTTTATATAGTGTTTTTTGTCTTTTCTTTGAAGGTGCTTGGTATAGTTATTGTAGTAGAATGTTGCATTTTGTTTCCTTTTGCAATATGATATTTTCTGTTAGTCATATTTCAAATTTTATTTATTTCATTTAATTTCAAACTTTTATGGTTCCTTATGCTGTCAGCCAAAATTTGACTGCTTTGTTGTAAGCTTAGGGTGTAAAATGAAATTTGATTGGATATGAGGCCCATAGGAAGAGACTCAGATAGGTTCAGAAAATGAGAGAATATATAATATATTTATATATTGATTTGCCTTTTGTTTCAGTAAAATATCAGTGACGAAAATCAATATAATAGAGGATAAGAAATTAGGGTTAGTAATTTACAAATCCCTAAACTACACGCTTATTTACCTGTCTAAATCTGTGCCTAGCTGGGTCTCATTGTGAAAGATATGCTGTTGGATAATTTCGGGTAAAGCTGATGAGTGTGATCTGTACAAGTTAACAATAACAATGATTAATTTGGCGGTGGGGGCTCCGGTTGGCCTCCTTGTTTGCCTGTATAGAAAATTCCCGCCAAGCTTATATGTAGCTGTGAATGACCAACAAGGATTCAATGAAAACCACCCTGGAACAACTAGAATTGAACCTTGTAAATCCAAACCAAACTGCTAATGCCCATGCCTTTAAACGTCAAACATTTTTACTCTAATTTTATTGTTTTTTAATCTTTTAACCATTAATTTTATTTTATCATATCTTTTAAATGTCAATAACCATGACAAATCTCTTGCCAACCCACTAATCAAACAAAGATTTTGGTTGGGAATTCATTTTTGTTATTGGTTTTTCCTCTTCAATTATGTATACTCAATTTGCTTAATTCAAAGATTAATTAGAATTTGTTATTGTTAGTTAGACCTCAATTACCTCTAAATGGCATGTAAAATTAATTTTTAACTCTAAACATGGGAAAATGAAAAACAAAATAGCAAATTGATTTTTATTTTTTTCCTAACCATTTGGTATTTTCAACTCAGCCTCTTATAATAGACTCGAAGCTTAGCATCTCCTGGTACCACTCTCTCATCTTATGGTACCACTCTCTCATCTTAATCCATTATTTTGTTGAGAACTCAAGCAAAAAAATACCAATTTATAGTAAATCCCAAGCCTAGCGTCTCCCAACACTCCGATCATCTTAATCCATTCTTTCGTTAAGGGTCTGCAACTTATTCCGGCCCTCTATTTATATATCGATCACTCGGGCCCCACACTAAAAAATATGCTGGATTGAACATAAACACTGCGGCTATGTATACAGAATGAAATTGAAGGCATAGACAGAGATTATAACCAAAAACACAATAAAAATAAATTTAGAATATCATATTTAGATGCATAAATAACTTATACTTGAAGGAACCTTTTTTTTGAGATGCTGCATAGCATGATCTCTGGCCATTTCCTCCATCTTTATGGTTTCAATATCCTTTGGATGTCTCCATGGGTGTTCCGCACGATACAGAAAAGGATTTATAATGATTTTCTCCAGTGAAACTCCAAAAGTCTCAATCAAGGAGATAACAAGTTCATCGTCACATCTATGACCAGAATAGCCTATTATTTCCACCTCCTTGAGGAAACTATGAGGCCATTTTGCAGGTTTCATTAACTTACATAATTCATTCGTCCCCTCATCGAAGAATAAGTTTATCTGCATTAAAAATATATATATACATAAAAAGAGAAAAAAAAAACACACACACTCTTTTATCAGGTTCAAAAAGAGAAGATCAAATAGAGCACACCAGTCCCTCTCCCTTGTTGAATAAATTAACAGAAGATCAAATGAGGCACAAAATAAGGAAAAGACTGAAAGTTAAATGTGAACTCTACATGACTATGTTACATGAACTCGGGTGCGTGCAGGTGCATACTTAGAAAGTGGGGACGGGGACTCGGCTATGAAGTGTCCAAATTTTACATATGGAAGCATGGTATATTATCTAAATATGTAATGATATGTAAAATTAAAATTTCAAGACATAAAATTTGAACTAAACATCACCATAACCACCAAATATTTACATCAAAAAAATAATTCCAATTATAATGATCAATTACAATTCCAATTATTATTCAACATCAATCCCCTATCGAGTCCTGAATGACAAGATCATATGAAGCACCAAAAATCATGAACAGCTATCTAGGAAATTCTGAAAAGAAAAATCCAATGTACAGTATAGGTTCTAACAATATTTAACACAAAGTTGTGTTAATATCAAAACCATGACCATAACAATTATAAGCTATAACAATAAAAGAAAACTTCACACTATCTAGCAATTCTAGGCTAACACAAAATCGAAAGCACTGCTGAAAGCGAAAACAAAAAACCAATATAACAAGAATGAATTTGAAACATAAGAAATCTACCATGTATAAATGAATACACAATGAATTTGAAACATAAGAAATCTACCAAGTATAAACGAATACACACCTTCAACACAAGTCTCTGCAGGTAAGGAGATGCCTTTAAGAAAGGAATGAACCAGAGAAGATTGAAATCATCATATCGATCAATCGTCAATATAAGCTGCTTTAGATTTGGTAACAGAGGTAATACACGATTCTCCAAATAGGTCTGGAAACCAAATTTCAAAAGGAGAGAAAAAAAAAATTACACTTACGAAAGAACAAGAAAATAAAGCAACATCATAATTTCTTGTACCAACCTGATAAGCAATATCTAGATGGAGAATCTGTAGCTGAGAAATACAACATGAAAGCATGGTGAAGGAAAGACCTAATTCGTCAATCCCCCTCGAAGAACATACTGGGCTTGATATGTATACGTCAACAAGCAGAGGTACATTCCTAATTACCAACTTTACCAATGGCTCCTCTTCATAACAAAAACGAAATCCACAACGAAATGAGACAAGTTCTTTAGCATCACAGATTTCAATGCTTTGAAGCTCTTCACAAGAATGCAACTCCAAGTGTTTCAATGCAAGTGACGGTCCAGCAACCCTCAAATTGACCAAACTTGATGACCCATGCACTGTTAATCTCTCAAGGAGTGTGCATTTAGACAACAAGTACTCTAAGACTTCTCCAGTCACCTCTACAGATTTCAAATTAAGCACTTTGAGAGACTTAAACCAGCCAACATAACGAAGACAGTCTTTCTCAAAGAGCTGCTTACGAAGAATGTAGCAGGGTGAACCTACTCGAAGTGCACCGTATTCTAACAACTCCAATTCAAGAACTTCAACTCTGTGTTTTATGGCAAACATAATCCAACCATCAATGGTAGAGGTAAAGGCATCATCAAGATCGAAGTAAACCAGAAATCGATGGATGTCACCCACGTGTTGATTAATCACACAATTAACCCAATTGATGTAACTGGATCTCTTGGAGTCCAGTTGATCAGAATAAGTATTATGCTCTTCAAAATAAGTATAATTAGTCTTAGCCGTAGTCAACATGCGCCTCAGAGTTGCGTCTCCATCGAAGTTGAGATTGGTCATTGACTTCCAGAGGTCCCGCCATCGCCGGGAAAGCACGCCTGTAACTGCCGCATCCTTCAGCGGTAGCAGAGACAGTATCCGTATCAGAATTTCATCAGGCAATTCACTAATTTTATCTTCTGGGTAATAAACCCCTCTGCAGTATTCCTACGGAAACATAAAAATAAAATTTTTAGACCAAAAAAAAAAATATATATACATATATAAATAGATCGGAGGTCTCTTACCTTGATCCGTGCTAATTGACATCGACGCAGCCTTCTATTTTTTTTGTTTATAGTTTTTGATGATTTCTTCTTCTTCATATTCATGATCAACAGCTAGTTCTATTTTTTTCCTTGTTAGGGGTTGAGAACTAGTTCTAATCTTAAAACTCTCTCTCAAACCAGGATGTTCTGTGTGTGTGTGTGTGGTTTTTTTTCTCTTCGTTTGAGGGGTTGACAAACCAGTTCTGATGTTAGAACTGATCAGTCAGGGCTTCGATTGGGAGTACAGGCGGCCTTTCAAGTTTGGATACGCAATTATAGTTATCAAAATATCTCAGCCGTTGGATCACATCTACGATTGAAATTTTTCATCTATTTCTCTTCTGAGTGTTAATTACACTCTGCACTGTAAACTATCACAACATTTGAACTCTGCTCGCATAAACTTTTAATTTGATTAATTTATTTATGAATTATTTAATTTAATTCAATTTACACCAATTGATAACGTCCCTTTGAATAATGGACATGCGTGTTACATGATTCAATTAAGAGGGCATTTATTGAAAAAAAAAATTAAATCTTAAAGTGCAGGGTGTAAAATTGTAAAAATTTAGGAGATAAAGTATAAAAATTAATATTTATATAATAAAGTACGCATTTACAAGAGTAAGTTGACCAAATATAGCACCTGGGAGTGTGGTCTAATAGAAAAAAAATTAACTGTTCTATCACATTCACTTACGAGAGTTGTGATTCGAGTTTTTGTAAGCCCCAGGTAGAGAGGGATCTATTAAGGGTTTGGACAAGCTGTTCTAAACTCCGAAAAAATTACAAAGCTGTGGCAAGCTCCAGGTGGAGGGGATCTATTAAAGGTGTGAGCCAACTGTTTTAGACTCCGAAAAAGTTGTAAAACTAGAGCAGTAAGAAAATTTTATCCACTAATAGAATTTTAAACTGATGAGATCCACATTGTGATTTTTTTCTTGTTTCCAAAAAAGAAAAAAGTCGACCAAATATAAATAAATATAATTATAATAAATATAAAAAAGTAATTGACACATGATCATTTCATATATATCTAACATGGGTGTATTCAATTAAAACTTTTAAATACTTTTACAAATTTAAAAAGTTTATATGTATTCAATTAAGACTTTTAAAATATTTTTAAAATTACGAAGTATTCAATTAAGATTTTTATAAACTTTTAAAAAGTTTTAGAAAGTATTGAGGTATTTAATTATAACTTTTTAAAAGTTTATAAAGTCTACAGATATTCAATCTATACTTTACTTTTTTAAAATAATGACTTTTAAAAATTTTTAAGTGAGGATTATATATATTTGACGTTAAAATTTATTTCTCATACACCCTATAAACTTTCATAGACTTTTTAGAAAAAAAAAAATCAAAGACTAGGGTTCATCTCTACCTCATATCTCTTTTTCTTTATCTTTTTCTTTTGCAAACTGATTATGAATCCACTATCTTCACACAAAAAAAAAATTATTTAATCATTATAATTTATTTGTTACTATATTAATTATTATTATATCAGAGTTATTTTTTTTCCTCATTTTCATCGAATAAGCATGTTTATGCTCATATAATCAACATAGATGAGTAATAGAGCATCATTTAGAACATTTAAAAAATAATTGAATATTTTTAATTGAAAAAAGAGAGATATATGAAGTATTTATAAACGTGATAAGTAAAAATAAAAAGTTTTAAAAAATTTATTCAAAGTCTATAAAAGTCATTAAAATTTTTTTTATAAAAATCACTCAAAATCATTCATACTTTTATAAAGTCTACAAAAATTAATAAAAATCAACAAAAATTTATCATTAAAAAAAATCTATTAAGTTTTTTAAAAGTCTTAATTGAATACACCCCTAAAATTTTTCAAGTTTGGATACACATATATAGTTATCAAAATATCTCTCAGCCGTTGGATCACATCTACGATTGAAATTTTGTCCTCCTCTTCCTCCGGATGATACACCCTTGTGCAATACTCCTACAGAAACATAAAGATTCAATTTTTATATAATATTATGTGTGTATATCGGAGGAACTGCAACATGCAATTGAAATTTCATACCGCCTCTTACCTTGATCCGTGCAAATTGAGAACTGCGCAGACTTCTATTTTTGTTGTTCATAGTTTTAGGTGATTTCTTCTTCTTCATATTCATGATCGACAGCTAGTTCTAGGGTTTTTTTTTTTTTTCTCCTTCCTCTTTGGGGTTGAGAAAACTAGTTCTAATCATAAAACTCTCAAACCAGTTCGAATGTCAGAACACCCAGACCGCGATGACCAAGGATTTCGGTTGGAGGAGAAAGGTGGCCTTCGACATTTCATACACATACGTTTTAACCGAAATGGCTCTCAACCGTTGGATCACATCCACAATTGAAAATTTTCAATTTTTTTTTTCTAAAACAGAAAAAAATATCATTTATTTTCTTTTTGCCAAATTTCTCTCAACTTACTTTAGGTCCCCTCCAACAAGACTGCGAACTTATTTGACGTTAAATGAACTTATCATATGTTTCATTATGTATACCAAGTCTATTTCTTTATGGGCATGAGAGATTTGAACTCAAATTATTTTTAGAGAAAACAATGGTATTTTACCATTAATTTGCCCTGTCCAAGACAAATATTATACAGAGTCTTTTAAGTGATGTTTATGTGATAAATTCTAAATCACACTTCATTAAGATTTTAATAAACAAGAAGTTTTTTTTTTTACACTAATATTTCTTAAATTTTATCCATTTTATACTTTACCACTAAACTCTTTTTTGTCATTTGATGTTTTAGCTATGCATTTGTCCTTTTCAATTATAATTTAACAATACTTTATTTGATTTTTTTTTTTTATGTGTTAAATTTTAAGTCAGAGAAAAAAACTTTAGAAATCTTATCTCTCTCCCTTTCTCTTTCATTTGTTCAGAAACAGAAGCGCTCGAGCAAATAACAAGACAAGGACACACTCTTCTCGTTATGTATAGTTATACATATAATTATTTATTATATATATATATATATTTGGGCTTTCGTATTCTTTTGAAAATAGTAAGAATTGTGACTCAAAATTACTCAGATTTCCAATGTATGAAAGTAATAGAAAAAAAATAAAATTGTAAAAGAAGAAATCGACTCCAATTTTTTATTTTTATTTATTTAAAAAAAAGGAAAAGGAAAAGAAAATAAATATTTTAAAGACAAAATTTAGACTATCCAATCATTTTTTTTCTTTGAAAAGTATTTTAAGAATAGTTGGCCAAATATCTCTTATTTTCTAAAAACTATTATTTTTCCTTTTTTAAAAAAAAAAAAAGAAAAGATTTTAGAAAGCTTAAAAAAAAAATTGGTCAAACAGGTCCAAATATTCTGTTCGCAAACCAGTTTAAAGTAATTGTTTTGATTTAAAAAATTGCATGCCACTAAATTACGTTTGGATCCTGAGAAAATGAAGGAAAAGAACAAACATGAACACCATTATAGTATATAATCAATCTGAAAATGTCAGTTACACAAATAAGAATCTGTACAATTGGAATACAAGCACAAAAAACCTTGGGTGCTCTGATATACTGCAAATATACAACCAAAAAAAAAAAACTCTTCCAATAATCATTTAACTTAATAGCTTCTTCAACTATTGTTTTGTTCCTATGAAATAGACATGCTCAATTTTTGGTTTAAAAAACTTTATTTTTTTTTTCTTTTAAAGAAAAACAAAATCACCTAGGACCCGAAAGCTCCATAGCTTGGACTAGTAATGAAGAATCATCAGTGAGATCGGAGTACCTATCTGATGATGAAAACTCATGGGTTTTGCATTTGGTTGATTCAACTCTTTGAGAGGCTTCCCATCTTTCCACAAGCCCATCACCTTCAAGCATTCTTACCACTTCAGACATTTTGGGTCTGTGTCCTGGAAGATATTGAGTGCACAACAGTGCCACTTGAACCATTTCCTCCAATTCAACCCTGTCATAGTTGTTTTTGAGGTCCTTGTCTACTAAAATCTCAAGCTTCTTCTCCTGATGAATCTTCTTTACCTTTGGAATTGCATACAGCAAGAAAGATGTTTATAAGAAACTTTTACTATCTAGCCCAAGCTGTGAAATTTAGTGTCGAAAGGAAAAGTATGTAATTACCCAATCAAGCATTGCTCCTTTCTGGTTAGCTGCCTTGCCAAATTCCAGTGCTCTCTGGCCTGTGATGAGTTCAAGCAGTAGGATTCCGAATCCAAAAACATCTGTTTTCTCGGATGACTGGCCTGTAGAGAGATACTCGGGGGCTATATGCCCCACGGTGCCTCTTACAGCTGTGGTGACATGTGAATCTTGGTGATCCAAAAGCTTTGCCAATCCAAAATCTCCCACCACAGCCTCACAGTAGTCATCTAGCAGTATATTTGCAGCCTTCACATCCCTGTGAATGATTTTCGGGTCACATTGTTCGTGAAGGTATAACAGTCCTCTTCCAGCTCCTAAGGCAATCCTCTTCCTGGTGCTCCAGTCCAAGACTGGTTTTCCTGTTACACATCAATTTAGAGTCCCAATCAGCTATACTATAATTGACTGGAATTCTGTGTAAATACTTTATAATTTTGAAAGTCCTTGTTTCTTTTACCTTTGAGACGGGTAGCAACGCTACCATTGGACATATATGGGTAAACCAGAAGCCTTTCACTGGATGTTATGCAAAACCCATATAGTCTGAGAAGGTTTCTGTGCACTGCCAGGCTGATCATCTCAACCTCAGTCTGGAATTGTTTCTCTCCTCCAAGTGCACTGCCATCTTTCAGTCTCTTCACTGCTACAACACTGCCATCATGTAGAGTTCCTTTGTACACATTTCCAAAACCACCTTTTCCTAGTATGTTCTTGCTGCTGAAGTTGTTTGTTGCAATCTGAAGTTCTCTGAACTCGAATCTCGACAGATTTCCGAGGGAAATTTCCCCGTGATGCCTGTCTGAAATTTCCATAATAATCGCATTAACTTTTGGGAATGACCACTTTGTTTCGAATACAGCAACGTGATTGTTGTTTGAATGGAGGGGGATATCATTGATAACAAACCTTTGACATCAAAGAATTTTTTTTTATTGCGCCTATGCCTCCACCATAAGACGAAGCCAAATCCAAGTGCAATCAGACACAGGCAACCAAGGCTTGAACCAAAGGCAAGGGCTATGTTGTGGACTTTAGGCTTGCCAGAAGGTTGAGTAGCTTGAGAAGAAAAGAAACCGATGTCACAATCAATAGTAGATTAAACAATTATAGAACTCAACATCGTGGAGAGCTTTATGAAGAAGTCAATGGAAAGTAGATTGAATTCAAATTCCATACATTGTGAACTATTCAAGTTCATGGACATTGGCATCAGTGTCATCCCGAAGCAGTCAGCTTCGGATCCTGTGGGACAGATCAAAGGATTTCCAACAACGCTGAAAGGGAAAGGTGAAACGGGTGACAAAGTTAGGTATCCAATTCTCTATGTAGAGGACGACCAAAACAAAAAAATTAAAAATTCTCTGTTTAGAGAGAGAGAAAGTAGAGAATTACTTGAATGTTTTAGCAGGAAATCTAGGTACAGGGCCGCTCAGATTATTGTAGGACAGGTCACTGAAATCCACAAGATTACAGAATGATAAGTAACATACTTCAGAATCACATTTTAGTAAGAAATATAAATCACAAACATAGAAATGGCCAAAGATGATTACAGATAGGCTAGCTGAGGCATGTTAGCCAACGAAGCTGGAATTACTCCGGAGAAACTGTTGTTGTTAAGCCTCCTAAACCAAGTTGGAATATAGTCCATACCAGATTTAGAATAAAAAAAAAATAGTATTAAAAAATGAAGTAGAGAGTTCAAGCACTGGTTTAATAATGCTTACATGTATTGGAGGCTTCTAAGGTGACCTAAACTAGCAGGAACTTCACCGGTGAATAAATTATTAGATAGATCAAGCGTATGAAGCTTTGAGAGCCTTCCAACCTCTGGAGGGACTGGTCCTGTAATGTTATTATTCTGAAGAAGCCTGTCAAAGTAGTTTATAAACATCAATAACTTTCATAAAAACCTTAAAAAGAAAAATTCAAGAAGCAAGGGCACTTAAAACTTTCTGTGACCCCTTACACAATTTGAAGATTTGTTAAATTGCCTATGCTTGGTGGAAGAGTGCCAGATAAATTTTGGCTAGGAATCCCTCTGCAACAAAGACAATTTCAGTCTCCTCAAAATGCTTTCACTTAAGATCATAAGGAATTACAGTAAGAAGACTCACAGGCCAATGACCAGACTTTCAGCAGAACAAGTGACCATAGTCCAGCTACAAGGGTCAACAGAAGTCCCATCCCAATTATCAAGCACACCATGAGGATCCACCAGAGATTCCTTTATACCCATTAAAGCTTGCACTGAGATAAAGATAAACCCAAATGAGAATTCTCAGTTTTACACACCTTTTCTGCAAATTTATGAAGGACAAAAAACATTATATTCAAGTTTTTACCTTCAAAGTTTACTCCTTTGGGATTAAGAAACCCATTTGCAGAAGTCCAAAACCAGAGAAATGCCCAAAAATAGAGAGCAGCTTCTGTTCCTCTCATTCCCAAATGAATATAGAAACTCACCAAGTAACAGAGACACCAAAGGCTGAAGCTTTGAAGGACAACCAAAAGGAAAGTGGGTTTTAATTTGTTTTCTAAGTTAGCTTCAGATCAGCACCCACCCACCTCTTAACTTTCCATGCTAGAATCCCATTAACCAAAAATCTTGTGTCAGACGAAGAAAAAAAAAACAATCAGTTCTTTGAGTATATAGGTGAACTAGCCAGCATGCCTTGTCACTGAGTCAGGAGCTGTGGAAGAAAATAATATATAATAGTATCTCAAAGAGAACAAAACTAATCAAATCTAGGTAGAATTTAACCAAAAAAAAGGAAAATGGAAAAAGAAAACAGGGAGAATTTAGGAAATTCTCTGTAGTCTAATTTGCCTATAAACCTATGTGTGAGATTTCTGTTTCCATTCCAACATTTTTAAAAGCAAAAAAGGCATTTTAAAGCATGAGGATAGGGAAAGTAACTTATAAATCTATTAAATGAGAAATCATCAATTATAATAAACATATTCATAATAAGGAACCCAAGCTGTTCATAGGCTCTACTAACTTGTGGGTCATGCATTATTGCCTAGACAACCAAAATTGAAAAATAAAATGATCAGTACAGTGTATGTGTATGTGTGGGAACAGGGAAAAATGCTTTGCTTGGGACTGTGGGGAATCCAACATTCCCTGGGCTTGGCCATCCAGTAAAAGTTCACAAAAAACATCATCTTTATCTTTTAAGGAATTGAGAATGTGACAATCTCGAGGTGCTGAGGGAAAAAAAAAAAAAACATGGGGCTCGAGATTGATGATGAGGATTTGGTCACCCACTACTTAGTTTTTCATGACCCATCAAGGATCTTGGTTGGAAATACTTATGTTGTTCATTATATGCTTCATATTATATTGTATATAATATACATAAAATAGGTTTAAAAAACTATAAAAATGGGTGTTTTTTTGGCTGGAAATGTTTGGGTTTTGCTTTTATAGATTCCGTAAACCCACTATCAGCTAACAGTCACACATGCTTGCTCTCCTCCTTCAGCAGACACTCATTCCCCAAAAATTGTTCAAAAAGAGAAGCACTTTTAAAAGCAAAAGCTGCCAGCTCTCCTCTTTTCTCTAGGTCACCTTTTCTTTTCTTTTTCTTTTTCCTTTTTTTTTTTCTTTTCTGTCTAAATTTGTATGAGGAACTGAGAAATATCATCTCCAGCTTCAATCCAAGCGCGTATAACAAGTTCTCAAGGTTATATTTGGCAAAAAGAGAGAGACAATAACGTTATCATGTTACATGTTTTTGAATGCATGCGTTTCATTTGTTGTCTATGTTCTGGTTCTACAACCTCAACATGGTCATCAATCATAGTCTAGCACATTTTTGTTTTGCATGTTAGTCTTGCTCATTCATCGGCATCATAACATGTTCGATGAAATAGAAATCGAATTCCCGATATTCATAGAGCTTAATCTAACTCTTATCTTGTTGAGTTACCCCTAATTTAAAAGTTTAAGAAAAAAAAAAAAAGAAGAACACCTCAATTATCGTACGTCAAGCTAACACAATACCAAACAATGTGTTAAGCTCTTTGTAATTCAAGTTGTGTCAAACCAGGTCTAAGGTAAATGTGCATCCAAACAACATTTTTGATTACGGGACAAGTTAGTACCCCATGCAACCAAATTTAGCCACTTATTATAGTGTTGAGCAAATTACAAAACTTAAAATGGACCAGACACAAGCAAAGAACAAGAGTATTTTAATACTGGAAAATGACAAAACTGTCCAGGGTTTAAGGCAGCTAGACAAATATTTGTCCCTTTCTTCAGTCTTCACATCACTTCCCAACCTTTCACCCCAAAAGGAAAAATACAAAAGGCATTCCCACTATTTGTTAGATTCTCTCTCACTGCTCAGGACCATAACCTTGAGATTTTTTTAAAATACTTCAACCAAAATTCAAGGGTAAGTTTTTAACCCACAATTTGTCTGCATTGCATGTCTATTTTGACAATGATAGAGTGCCAAAGCAGCCTTGTTTCTAGAACAGGACAAGCCAAAGAAAACTTGGCAGGTGACACAGAGCTGTGATATGTGGCTCTCCCTGATTGGCTTGACTGGCATCGTTTCTGATTGATGACATTACCCAAACAGCCAGTAAAGGATTCAAGAAAAAAATAATAATAATAATAATAAAGAAGAAGAGTTCATTTGTCTAACTTCAACCGGTTTATGTATAAATACTTCTACTTCTTTTTTTCTTTTCTTTTTCTTTTGTACTAAAAAATCTTAGAGAGAGAGAGAGAGAGAGGGAGAGAGTATACCTGATTTGAATTAAAGATCTACCCCTCATATGAAAAATGTTTTAGGGATGTACTTGGATATAATGGGACATGCATAGAGCATAATTGTTGTGTAACTTAAGACTAGGACCTATATGTAGCATTTGAAAGATGATGGTTGTATCTGTGTTAAATGGGGTAGGGTCCCTCTTTAAGGACAACTTTAGTGCTTTTTCTTTATACAGAAACCAATCAGACCATAGTCGGTAACCTGTCTTATCGCAAGGCAAACTTTTTTTTTTTTTCTTTTTTGTTTATCAAAATAAAAAATGCAAACTTATTTTTCTTTTTTTAGGTTTGGCTTGCTTATACAATCAGCAAAAGCCACATTTAAAAAAAGAAAAAGAAAAAATAGTCCTAGAAAAATGCATTATTAGCTTTAGAAACCCATTTTGAAAATTAATTAGTTTTGCAGAACTATCATTTGAAATTTATATATATTATCCACAGAACAGTCTATTTTGAGTGTGTTGAAAACAACATTTATGGGTTTGTCTGTCTAATTTATATTCTTCCCTTTTGAAATTAGGCATGAACCTAGGATGTTCTCTTATAAGCTACTTTAATGAGTGCATTGCAACCAAATTTTTTAAATACCATTTTATTTGTACCTTGTGGAGCATAATGATGAAAGACAATGGCTCATATGGTGAGAGGGTAGTGAACTTTCAAGCAACTTCTTTTGACTTCACCATGGGTTGTATAAATTTTCTTTTGTGTAGTAATATTTTTAATTATATTTTCTAATATTTTTCTTGTTCGTTTGAGATTTTAGTCGATTTACTTTATAGAGAGAAATGGGATTCATTGTGTTTCAGTAGTCTTAATTATTAAACATATAAAAAAGAGAACTGCAAATGCTAGACGGAGAGAAATGACAAAAAAAAGAAAAATAGTTTTCTTATATAGTTTAAAGAAAATTAGGATTAAAAAAAAAAGGTTAAAAGAAAAAAAAAACTAAAACAAACAGAAATATATAGAATTGATTCACATTGTGTGGTTGGTGGGTTAAAAACCAGTTCAGTACAGTCAAAGCAAATAGGATGAGCCAAATGAGTAGGAAATAATTGTTTGTTGTTGCTTCTACTATTTATTGAGGTTTTGAGTGGAGAAGAAAACAGCCTTATACTTGCACTTTTACTTCCTCTGAACACAATAAGTACATACCCACATGAATTTTCATCGTCAATGCTATTGAATATTAGACATGTAAGAGAAACCATCCCAAGTTTCAGAAAACTTAGACCCCATCTTGTCCCCATTATATATGTATCACTACCCACCTCTGCAAATCTTTCCTCCTCCACTCAAAATAATTTGCATTACCATATAATCACTACCCACCTCTGTAGGTATTTCCTCCTCCACTCAAAATAATTTGCATAAACATATATATGTGTGTGTGCGCACGCCTTTCTTTTTCTCTTTTTTCCCTCTACTTTCTTATGGGGTTGGTTTTTCTATGATTCTCAAAGAGCAGGCTAATTCAACAAATTAAAGATTGGTGCTAAAACAAGCTAAACATTGCACGGTTCGCATGCCATGGAATCTGATATATAGTTGATGATGTTGATTATGTTCATCTGATTGTGTATGACAAATGGTTCTAATTAAATATTGATATGTTTAGTGACATTACCAATTTTCGCAAACAGCTTAATAATCGTTTATTGTGCATATTTTTCTTCATAATAATAGTAGCAGTCAAGTGGTAAAGGGTATCAAAGGTGCTTCTTTTTTTTCTTTTTTTTTTTTGAAGGATAATGGGCATCTTTTGTGCGGCCATAATTTCTGACCCTATTGCTCCTCCTAAGGACTTACATATGATTGAATTACTCAGAAGTTTTTCTATTCTTTTTTTTTTTTTTTTTTATGATGGTCATGAGAAGGAGGTTAATGCATATTTTAAGAGTGTTTATCAAATACACCATCAGCCTTATATTTACTCTATTTGTTTAAATAAGTAGAAGAGGCTGATTTACTGCCTTTTTTTCTTTTCTTTCTTGTAACTAATGATTCATAAAAAAGAAAAAAGAAATACCCAAATTAAAAAGTAAATTGAAGAAACAAAAGAATTGTGTGTCCCTATTTGTGAAGAGGGTCATTGACTAGAAAGTGAAAAATGGTGAACATTGTCCATAGGATGAAAGACAGTAATGGGTAGCAGAATAGTTGAGAGAAAGCTAGTCTTGGGGGAACATTGTGTCCCATCTTTGTTGCACTTTGTTATTGATTGGTGATGCTTTAACATCTCCAAACACTCTCTCTCCCAAGATCACTTTATCCACAGACAATAATTTGGTCCTTTAGCCCATGCGTTCCCCTTTTAACTTTTGGTGTAAAACTGTTCAAACGTAATAACCACATTCTTTTCATGCTCTGTTTGGCATCTCTCTCTCTGCCACTCCATTAAAAGTGAAGGATCTGAATCATGAGGTCAAAGTTTTTTCTTTCTTTCACCCCCCTTCCCCCCTCCCCTTCCCGGATAACATTTCTGGAGCTCTACAGTGTTAAACGGGCAATTGGGTACGATGGTTTTATTGATTATGTTCAATAAATTGACACTTTTGTACCCTTTCTAAAAAATACAAAATGGGGTAGCAATAAAGCAAGAAATTTGCATAGAGAAGAAGTAATTAACTTTAATCCTATCATCTAAGAAGTGCTAATCAATGTTTTAAATACCTTAAAGTCAAAAACAATTTTAAGAACATGACCAAACAAGGGCTTAAACTTTACACATTCAGTTGGTAAACCATGACATACAACTTGTGCTACCAAGTCCAATGCTTTTGACAGAACCAAAACAATGGATGACAAATCATTAGCATTTTCGGCATGTCATCGACACCGGAGGTGAAGAATTGATCATCATCTACACCATAATTTAAGGCCAAAAAAAGTTACAATGCGGGGTTGATTCAATTTTTGGTCCCCCCACAGGTGCATATAGATGAGAGCTAATTGTAAAAAAAAGAGATATGCACATGGGGAAGTTACAAATCATCATGCTGATGATGCCAATTTGTCACACTGTCTGTAAGTGCATTGCTTGTCCTTGTTTTCTTGCCTAAATTCCCATGAAAATCTAAAAAATTCACAAAGGAGTTTTGAAAGATGTCTTACCCTAACAGAAACCTCCAAGAGGAAGAAAATTTTTTTATCTTACTATTTTCTTTTTCTAAGAGAAAATTTCAGCGTGTACTCGAATATACCGTGAAGAATGACACAAATCCTTGTCCATATAGGCTTTGTTCAGTCACACTCATCACGTTTTGCTTCTTGTTTAGTCTCATTCTAGCCGTTTGGCAAAGTCTGTCTTCACCTGGAGAAAAAAAAAAATTCTCTTTGCACTTTAATTTGTTACTACTAAAAACCATCAACTTGGCTATGAAAATGGCGAAAATAATAAGTAACAAAACTAAGAATCAAATTCTGCAGTAAAACTATACAAAAATTCATTGATGGTGTGGATTTACCACATTGTACGCAATAATAATAATAATAAAAGGAATCGAATTGTTGTCCTGCTAGCCAACTGACTTCACAATGACCACTAAGTTCATGAACATTCAAGATTTAGATGTGTGTGAGCTGCTTATAAGAATGTTTAAGATGAACTTAGCAAGCTATTGAGCTGAGTTTTACCAGTGTTTTCTCAGAGAAGAAAATTTGTGGCTAAAAGAATAAATAGCTAAAATTGCACACATTGTTGCTTCTATTATTAACAAAAACTTATTCTTTGATTCCTTTTGTGGTTGTTGTATGACTGAAGTTTTAAAAAATATCACACGGCTTTCGCAAGCTTCCATTTTTTTTATTTTTTTTTCAGTCAAAGGTTTTGGAATTTCTTATCATCAAATTTCACCATCTTGTGGATGGTCCACATGGACATATATGTTGCTTGATAAATGTAACATCAATTTAAGAATATAAGTTTACTATTTTAAAGAATCTCCAATGCATAAAAAATAAAAATAAAAAATAAAAAATTGAAAAATAAAAACCCATCACAAATTCAGAAAAACCCATTTTTCACATGTCAAAGAAAGCTTTGGTAACTTTTTTCGTTTTAATTTTTAATTTTTTTCTCTTAAATTGTGTAAAATTTAATTAGTTTAAAAATTAATTAGAGTTGATTAATTTTCTTCTCGTACTATAAATGTGAATAAAAATATAAAAAAATTACAAATAACAAATGAAAAACCATTATAAACTGTTTATCATTTGTTATTTATATTCTTTTTTTCCTTTACATTTATTTACCAAACGGGCACTAAGTTTTATTTAAGTTAGATTTTGAAAATTCCAGATAATTTTACTGTAAAACATTATATTCGCAGCAGTGAAACTGAAAGTTAAATGCAATTGTGATCCATAAAAAATTGTCAGAAAAGACGAGCCCATGTTTGGAATTGTCCGATTGTATTTTAAAATTGATCTCTAATTGCCTAAAAGACTGGTTTCCCTCCCCTTTTTTTTCCAAAGCTATGGGCTTGGAGAGCTATTTAAAAACTCTACTTGCAACATACAAGAAGACAAAAACATTCTGGCAAACTAGTCCGAAGCTCTATCAGGTAATCAATGAACTCAAAAATAAATCACAGGTTAAACAAATTTGCAAACCCATGGAACCAGTGGCTAAAATACATACATTGAACTAGGTGAACAAGCATCAAATCAACCCAAACAGAAAACATTGGAGATGCATTGCTTGACCATTTTGAAGATATATACAATCAAAATTGGAATATGAAAGACATTATTATAAGTCAGGTGGGAGATTATGACCAGAAATTAAGCGAAACAATCTTCAACAGAGAATAAGAATTTCCAATTTAAAGCTAATTGCTTGTCAATTGAAACTTCAAGAAACCTAGCCTAATCGACACAAGTAATTAGAGTAACGAAATTGTAACCCAATAAGGTCCCAAACCTGGAATGGATTGGATTTATATTATCCCATCAACAATCTAATCATTTGGCAATCACAAGAAAAAGATAAATGCAAAACTTCAATATCTTGAACTTTATTTGCCTGAAGATAGTTGATAATGCACCAATGGGGTCAATGAAATTTGATTGAGAAACAGAGACAATTTTCATACCAAAATTTCTGAACATGCGCCTTTCTACACTAGCCTTGAGAATACAATAACAGGAAAAAAAAAAATACACTGACAAAGCCTAAGCAGCCGCTGTAGTTTTAGCAGCACCTTCTACAGGCTTCATGGAATAGAAGAGATTCAAAACATCAGCATGGTTACGGATGTATCTAGGGCATTTAGAAAGGCAATCTTGAGCTTCAGAATGCCTTCCAGCTTTGAAATAGGCTTCAAAGACACGAAGAACCACAGAGGTAGACGGAAACCTATGCGAAGTCATTGCTCTCAGAAAAGCTACAGCATCGTCACCTGTTCCAGACTTAGCAACATACTCAATGATTGGATCCACAGAAGGAGGAAATCCATCATTTTTCATCAATCCCAAAATATTCAAAGCATATTCAAATCCACCCTGGACCAATAGCTTACTTATTAAAACTTTGTATGTACTATGCCATGGGTGTAACTGTTTCTCATTAACCAAATCATGAAGAAGCCTGTAAGCATTCATTGCTTTGTTCTTTCTGCAAAACGCAGTTACTACCAAATCAAAAGCATAACCAGCAGAGTTGGCACCCTCTCTGTCAACCATCTTTCGTAAACAATCAGAAGCCTTATCAAGATCCCCAGCTACACATAGTCCCTCAATCAGTGAAGCCCATGTCTTGCAATTACGCCCAAAAACTTCCCTATTATCCACAATCTCAATTGCTTCATCCTTTTTGCCAGCGCTACTGAGCTGGAATGCAATTTTGCTCTGCAAATTATCACTTACGACATACCCACCTTCCTCCATTGCTTTCAAAACCTTACTGCACTCTCGATGTCTACCAACACTATTTAAAGACTTAAGAACTGCATCAAGCATAGAATTAGTTAACCCATTACCACTTTCAGTAAGAATTCTCACAACTTTAGTGAATAGACCCATATCAAGCTGCTTACCCACAACTATTTTCTTCAAAAGAAAGGTACAACAATGTATAGAAGGTTTATTTGTACCAGCCATCGCGTATTCATACAAGTCCACAGCTTCCTTCATCATTTTCCTCTTACAGAACCGTCCTAGAACCTTAGCATAAACCTCCACCTCCATTTCATATCTACTACTCTTAATTTCATCAACTACTTTCCAAAATCTATCAATGCAATCTTCCCTCCCCAGAACTTGTGCCATAGCATTATAAGTACGCTGATCATGCTTAAACAGCCCATTTTCCTCCAGCCATCGAAAAAATATCAGTGCTTTCATTGGCTCTGTACCTAGATTTTCCAACATCATTTTCACCAAATCACTTGAAAAAGTAACATTCAAATCTTGTAATTGCTTCTCAACATTTTCTCCCCACACCTCATTTCTAACAATCTTACACATCCTAGAACCAATCTTCTCCGCTGAATTGTCGATGGATCCCGAAGCAAAGACCAGTCTCAACTTCTCAACATCACCATCCAGACCTTCCTTCTCAAATTTCTCTATAACCCTATCACGCACGCCCTTAGATACACCATACCCCTTTTTCTTCATCACATCAACCAAACCCCAGAACTCCTGCAAAAGCCCATTAACACCCAGAATACCCAACATCAAGTTATACGACTTCGAGCTCAATTTCTCACTGTCAGTCTCCAATACCCAATCAAGAAACCTCCTAGCAACGTCGGGATTGTTATCGAGCTTCCCTAAAACACTTAATATCAACTCGTGGCTGATCAAAATATTATTTAAGTCCAAATCTTTCCTAATATCATCCACATCCCTTGGTTTTGAGAAAATATCAGCTATAATCCCTTGATCGGAATCCTTAAGTTCAAGAGCTGTTTCAGATGAGAAACACCGAGAAATGGAGGGACTTCTGGGGTTTAAGGTGCTTGAGGACAGAGAACCGAAACTCGGTAGTGAAGGTGAAACATTGCCGTGAATAGAGTGAGTATGGAGGAGTGATGTGAGAAAGCGTAGCGATTCAAAATTGGATTGAGATTGTACCTGAGAATGCAAGGGGTGCAGAGGAAGACGAGCCCAAGAGCGGCAGCGAGCTCGGTGAAGAAGCAGATGCCATGGTTGTCTCATTGCTAGGGTTGGGGACGCAGAGAATTAAGAGAGAGAGAGAGGGTTTAGAGGAGATTTGGGTTTTGGGTCAAGTATAGTCAAGTGAATAATAAATAAACAATTTACCAAAAAAGAATAATAAATAAACCTTTTATCATTAACTTATTTTTCCACTTTTCAAATCAAATAACTATAAAATTCTATTTCAAGTGGAAAAAAAAAACTAAAATAATTTATTAATATCTTATCGTAATATGATTAAAATGTGGCTTAAGATTTATCAGGAAGACAAATATTTTTCTCATATAAAAGCCATTAATATTTTCTCTCGTAAAATTCTGTACTTAATGCTATTTTTGCAAGTCATTTAGGTATTCTGAATCATGTAGTTTAGAAATAAATGGGGAGTGAAACTATTTATTAGTATGAAAAACAATTAACCCATTTTCATACAGTTTATAACCAAATGATTGGATTTTTTACATTCAAAATTCTTCACCATCATTATTATTGTTAACTATTTGGTATTAGATGATTATTTTTTATTATTAAAATATGATAATGGCTAATAAACATTACCTATTTTCATCATTAATTAAAAACTACGTGGATGAGAATTTCCTGTTTTTATTTTTTGTTTTCTTTCTCTTGGTAGATTGTATCAATACGTCAAAGAGTTATTTTGGATTTTTTTTTCCACTCAATTTTCTTTCAAGGGTTTCAGAAAAGGTGTTAAATCATACCATTATTGGTTTAATTTTAGGTCCTTGAGAATGCTTATAATGTTTTGATATATATATATATATATTGCTGAAAATAAACTTGCATTAAGTAAAACAAAAATGCACAAAAAGCCCTGGAAGTGATTACACAGCATCAGCAAACTGCTCAAGGGAGAGGCTATCAGTTAAAACTTTGGGAGGTCCCAACAAAAATTTCATCATGCAAGACATTACATGAATTTGATAAAGAAAATTTGACACATATATGAGTTATACATTTACTCTCTGCAGTTACACTTCAAGCCTCCAATCTGTATGTGAAAATCTACTTCTTAAAGTTCAAAACATCATTCAAGCAATCTCATCTAAAAGGTACAGAGGCATCAACGATCTCTTTGACCATTTGGCTAGTATCTATCAATCACCCAGTATACATTCTTCCATCCATAAACAACGGCATGAGCTGAAAGCCCATTCCTAGGCCTTAAAGTGATTGAATATAAATAATGTGATTCCATAATGTAATTATCTTACTGATCACAATATAAATTATCATCCTAAAAATTGAGTGAAAAAAATGACCAGTTGGGAATGGCCAATCCCAACCTAATTACAGAATCAATAACTAGAGATGGGTTTTAACCAAATTTGGCAAAAATGTCAATTACAACCTACTCATATGGAAGAGTTTCTGCCTTAGAAATTGGCTAAATATATATATATATATATATATATATATTGCATTCAAGTCAGGTCACTTTTGTTATGTGTCCTTGAGGCTTGAAGTGAATTTGGCTTAAGCAAATCACATTTTTAGGGAACTTTTATCATTTTTGTAAATTTCCCAAGATCCCAATTGCCCAAATGTAGTCATGGAAATTCCATTTGGACAGACTTTTTACTAGACTACTAAAAATTTAATTACCAACAGAGAGATTATTTAAAAAAAAAAAAAAACAACAAAAACCATAAATATGATTCTAACTTTTAATGAACCAATAATAATGAGAGAGAGAAGAACTACATCAGACAGTCCTCTTCTTCTTCTTCTTCTTCTTCCAAACAAACATTAACAACGCTCCTAATTCAGTAGGAGGAGCACAAAAGAAACAAAAAAGAGAAAAAAATGGACAAAACCCACATCAGCTTAGGTCTCCATTGGAGAATCTGAGCTTTCTTCTTTGTTGAAATGGAAAAGAAAAGAAAAAAAATATTGAAAAAAACGAAGACCTAAAAATTAAGAACAAGAACGCCTAAGTGAAGCTTTAGGTAGAGGTGGTGTTGTCCAAAATATTCATGAGCTTTCATTTCATGCCAGTTGCATCCTTCACAGCATCAGCAGCTCCCTGTGCCTTAGCCTTCATCTGCTGACCAGCCTACACAACATTCACAACCAAAATATCAAACTTATTAGCGACTACATACATACACATATATAGTTGTATGGAAATTGAAGTAACTAAAAGGTGGAACCTCCTGGACTGATTCCTTGGCAGATTGAGCAGCATCGCCAGCCTTGTCCATCATGTTGCCGGCCTTTTCCTGAGCTCGGCCCTTGGCCTCCCCAGCATGGTAGCTCATCTTCTGAGAGTTGTCTGCCATTTTTGTTTCTTCGGATATTGAAAAAGCACACCACAAAAACTGTTTTTCTTTGAACGATTTGAAAAAGCTTATAACTTTGGCGATGAAACTCTCTGCGATGGGGTAGATTTATAGTGTTCAAAACCCAACAGTGTGCTTGACACGTGTAAAGTCCTATGTGGAAGGCAGCTTGAAACGTGTCAGCATGCTATTGTTTGGTGTCCACGTGTCGACATGTTTTTGGAAGTTATGAGAATTGGGGCCGTTTGACTAGGACTAGGAGGGTAGTGCACGTTGGATAAAAGATCTGAATGGCCAGTGGTGGTTGCTCTTTTGAGGGTTTTGACGGATTCATTGGCCTAAGAAAAAAAAATGGTGAAAAAAGATTAGTGCTTTAATTTTTTTGGGTCAAAATTGGTAACCATTTAATTGATATCCTCATGTATTACTATTGTTTTGGACATAATATAAACTGTAGCAAGCTTATTCATTACTTTTGTAATTATATCTACAATTAAAAAATGAGCTGGTACATGACTCTTTCATTTATTTTCCTTTTCCGATTAATTTTTTTCTTTTATTATTGTAAATAAGGTTCTCACGTACAAAACTTTATTGAGTCCTATGAAATATGGAAGAGTCAAATCCAAAAGTAAAGAAACTTGTGACAAACCTTTACAACTAGTACTTTTCACTGAAAGTTTAAATAAAATTGATAACATTTATACATGCTTAAATGTAAATTGCTGTTTATCATGCTTAACTCTCATCCAGTTTCACTGAAAGTATGAAACTTCTACAAGATCATACGGTGAATGCTCGAGCTTTACATGTCAAAAACGGTGAGCTACCACGTTGTCGATTTTGAGACTGCTTGATCAACATTGCAGCATCTTGAATGCACCACAGAATCTACTCAGAATGAATTATTCACTTCCTTAATATCACATCCAAATCTAAGAAGCTGACCATACATAGCGCACCAATCCCACATCTTGTGAGCTAAAAATGGCTTACTCAGAATGAAACCAAGATGGCCTTTATGATCTACCAGTTACCTGTCTGTAACATTGCAATTAAGCCCCGAGTCTGCCATGATATTAAGGTTGCACATAAATGCTTGATAAGGAGAGATTTGAATTTAGAATTTCCTTCATTGAGTCAAGAGGTTGTACACAACTTGACATTTAACAGATAAACTACAACTTTCGGAACATTGGACTTGTGCAACAAGCGACAGGTATTCAGAAATTTGATTGGGAAGTTCACCTTGAGGCCCCTCGAGGGAAGGAGACCATTGATTCTGCAACGTCGTCCATCTTCTTTCATGTCTGTTGCATTTCATTGATAATACTTTTCGACATTAGGCCCCTCTCCACCATATGATCCCAAAAGACTCGTAAGATACCACAATCACTGGCATAAGAAGCATTAAAACATTTATATATCTTTTGTGTTACCAACAACCTCCTCTTATACATTTCATCTAACCACACTGTAGCAACACTGGATTTCCCTGCTTTGATGTAAGCATAAGCCAGACTAGTGTATATGACACTGTCTCCTGACAAATTGTTCCCTTGCATAAGAGTGAAAAGTTTTTCAGCACAATCTAACCTTTCTAATTTACATAACCTTCTTATTAGTGCCCTGTACAGGGACACCTCAACACCGAGACCTCGTTTCACAAATTCATCTGGGAGTCGTATTACTGCGTCCTCATTATCTTGGTTGCAATAACCATCTACAATCCATGAATAAGAGCAATAACTAGGGGAAAATCCAGAGTCAAGCATGTAAAATAAAAACTCTTTGGCACTGTCCATCTCCTGCACCTTACAGAATCCATGAATCAGTGCCTTGTATGTGAACTGGTCCAGTTTCAGTCCAGCCTCAAGCATCTTTTTCTTCACCTTCAATGCGGATCCCATATCTCCTATCTTGCAATAAGCATTAATCAATGTGTTACATGTAACATTGTCAGGTTCAACTTGCCTTTCACTCATCTCATTCAAGATTTTATTTGCATCCCTTATCCTGCCTTCTTCACACAACTTGCGGAGAATTGAGTTATAGGTTACAACTCCAAGGTACAAGCCTTTGGCCTCCATCACCTTGCGCAGTCTCAAAGCTTCTTCAAGGTCATTTTCTCTGCAATATCCGTCTATTAAAGTAGTGTATGTGACATGATTAGGAGTGGCACCTTTAATTTCTCGGAAAAGCCTTACGGCTTCTTTCATCCTACCTTCTCTACAAAATCCATATATAAGGGAATTATAAGTTATAATATCAGGATTCACTCCTGATCTTTCCATTCTATCCTGAACAGATAGAGCTTCATAGTGCATACCCTTTTTGCAATACAATGAGATTAATGTATTATATGTGAAAAGATCAGGAAAAACAGATCTCAATTCCATCTCACTAACTAAACCTTCAGCCTTCTCTGCATCCCCAGATTTGCTACAAGCATGAACCAACACATTGTATATGTGAATATTAGGAACAATCCCAAGTTTAACCATTTTCTTGTAAACTTTCCAAACCGCATCAGTCAACCTATCCTTAACCAAAGAATTCAAAAGAACAGTACAAGCATGCAAATGAGGCTTAAATCCACGTACCCTCATGTGCTCAAAAACCTGAATTGCATCCTGGGTCATCTTCAAATTCGAGTAAGATATCAAAAGCCAGCTCAGAACCTGTGAATTTGCGTCCACATCATCGTGGGTACTGACCAGAACGTTCAAAACCGACGGCGAAGACAAGAAATCCTTATGGGCAATTTTTTCAAGCAACTCTTGCGCAGGTCTGAAATGCCTGTGCTTAACTAGTATGTAAATCATGGTCCAAGAACATTCTAAGGAGTGTTTGTAATGGGAGTTAGGTATCGATTCCACCCATTTGAAGAAATCCCAAGAAAGAGAAGCATAGCCATAGAGCGAGAGCTGCAAAAGTACCTGGTGAATGGCCGTTGAATTGAGACCAAAACCAGTCTTGGGATTGAACAGCTTGTTCCACTGTCCCTTGATTACAATGCCACATACACTTTGGGTGAATTGGGTCTCACCAATCATAGAAACCACGCCAGCCATGCAGTGGAAGAGAAATAAGCTACAACAACTATATAGGAGCTTGGGTTTGCTCAGCAGCTAAAACAAGTACCGGAGCAACGAAGCGGGAGTTGGTACTCCGGGAGTACCAGAGTTTTTTTCGAAGGGAAGGGAGGGTGCGGTGGTGCATGTGTTTTGGAAGTCAAACTTCAGTTTGACTTTATGCAATGTTTTTATCTTCTTTTTTTTTACCAATTTAACCGGTTGCCCCTCACATCTATTCCTATTGTTTCCGAACCGTTGGATCAAATCAACGGCTACTACCAATCCAAACCAGTATCGTTACCGGTTCAGCGCTCTAGCATCGGGGCACGACCCTCTCTTCTTTTTCTGTAGCGCCCCATTCATTAAGTAGACCAGCAATCACTGCCTAAGCTGCTTCCCTGTTTATCAATACCTAGGGTCCATAGAAGTGCACAGAGAGAAGGAGATGGGAGACAAGGACTTGCAGAAGAAGAAGAAAAAGACGGAGAACAAGAAGTTTCCCATGAGAAATATGGAGCGTGTCGAAAAGGGTTTGTCTTTTTGTTGCTTTTCTCTGTTTTCTGTTCTTTTTAGTTTTGTTTTTAAGATTGTAACTTCGTAGTAGTTGATATATTTATTTAAATTCATGGGAATGGTTTCTGGGTTTCTCTGCTAAAAAAAAAAGCCTCTCTTTTTTTTTTCTTTTTTCTTTTTTTTCCTTTTTTTTTCAAGGTTTCAGTTTTCTCAGTCACAGCTTATATTTGGATTTTGTCAATGTGGAAAGAAAGGTTGGTATAGACATTCACCAATTATAGAAAAACAAAGGGTGGTTATAACAATTAGGAATGCTTGCATTCTGCATTTTGATTTATGTATAGAAGTTTGTTTATTGGCTCCCGTTTTCTTCAACAATGGTTTTTGCAAAGGAAAAAATCCAGTATGCTTTTAGAACTGTTATTTTAGAGTTGGGTCAGAGCTAAGTTTTGAGCCTTTATGTGCATGGACAGATGCAATGGTGAAATGAGTTGAGTTATATTGCTATCTTGGTACATGCAGTTGCAGAGATTAGTTGTTATATAGTTTATTTCGATGGAGCCATGTAGCATGCAACATATTAAGTGAGAAAATGGATGATAAGAGAAAAACTTAATGCTACTTATTTTTGTTCAGTGTCAAAATTATATCTATTGTAATTGTTTGCACCCAAACCGAAGCTATGTTATCCTCTATTGCAACAAATTTTTTTACAGCGTCATAGAATGAAAGACTGGAGATGAGAAAAGGATTGTTGAGTGGCTAGAGCAGGCGAGACAAGAGTTAATAGTTTCGGACTCCTCACTTGAACAGTTGTACAGTTTAGTTTTCCATCATGTACCTGACCGAACTCATAGAAATCATGCTAGTTGACAACCTTATGTTTTCTTCATTCATCTTTATCAGTCTGAAATATAATTTTTTCGATAAGGATAAATCTATGAAACATCAATCTGTATTTGTTTATCCAACTCATTATTTCAGTCACCCATTAGAGGTATATGTGATTTATAGATTAGTAAGTGACATTTTATGTCCTGTAAGTTACTATGTATATGTGTAGTCGCATCTCATCAACAACACTAGATAGAACTACTCAGTAATTGGTTGAAATCTTTATAATGCACTTATGGCATGATTTTTTTAGAAACATTTATGCTTCAAATGGGAGAGATTTACAAGGTATTCTGGATTCTTTTTGCTCTTTTATAATGTTCAATGAAATTTTTTGTTATATCCTGTAATTTTAGTTCTTTTTTCCTTTATCTTTTTTCCAGGTAGAAAGTCAAATACAGACATGGAAACTATAAAGGACCAACCTAGAGAGAAGACAAAAAGAAAAAGGGGGAGGGAAAAGAATGTTGACGTTGACAAAGTTGTTCAGATAAGTACTGAAGGTAGTAAGGGCTTTTGACTTGTTAAGTCGTTGGTTGTATGACTAGGTTTTGCTAATCTTCCGTTATTTATGTCTGCTTGCATTTGCTCTTTCAGCTGATACTTCAATAAAAACAATCAAAAAAGAGAAAGTGACAAAATCACCCAGGAAAAAGAAATTCATGAGTGTGGAAAATAGCAATTCTTTGGTTGGCCAGGCTGATCGGCTTGATACTGAGATCGGGAATGGTTTTTCCAAACAAAATGGTGTGTGTATATATATATTATATATATATATATATATATATATATATATATATACATATATAGTTTTGTAATTTCTAACATATTTGTAAATACTATATTCCTGTAAATGACCCTTATTATATGTTATCTTTTGATTGGGTCCTGGTGTTTTGAAATATCTGTGTTTTGGTGATACTTGTGCACTTATTGTACTTTATATGGGTTGGTTCTGGAGGATGATTGAAATTTTCAATCACATTGTTCTTATTTAAATAGATTTACATATATATGCTTCCTGATGTCACTAATCTTTATCTTCTTGATCAAGTTGTAAAAAAAATGGTTCAATGTTATCAAGCATCAGGTATATAATTCTATCATGCCATTCAGATTGGTAAAATCTTACTTTTCATTAACCAGTGAAGTCACCACCAGAAATCTAGTTTTTCATTGGATGGCAGTATCGCAGAACAGAGCCTGTATGAACTTAAGAGAGATTATGTATTCTGAACTGATGATCCTTGTTTGACCTAAGCAAAGTGTCATCTGATAACATTATTTGCAGTTGTACTTTAGAACCATCTATTCATCAGCATTGATTTTCTTACAGGTGAGTTGAAGAAAGCTTGGAAAAAGAGAAGGAAGGTACAGAATTCAACAAAGGAAGACATGAAGTTGCTGGAGAAAAGAGGAGAAGCTGATTGGAACCAGGTTTCTCATGTATCTTCAGCAGATGAGGACTGCTTGGAAGGTATGATTGCTGAGTTTGGAGCATTCTCTATGCTCATTCGTGGAGAATCCAGTTCTGCAAATAAACAAAATTCTTCATGTAGGTAAGTTGAAGAGAGATAAGAGAAAGAAAAGGAGGGAACATCATTCATCAAAAGAGGCTGAGAAGTCACAGAAAGAGGAAGGAGGAGCTGATAAGGGTGACGTCTATCTTATCTCTTCAGGGGATGAGGACAGCTCAAAAGGAATGAAAAGTATGAATTACTCAGATATAAAATACTTATAAAACTTCACGAACTCTGAGGGTAGAAAAACACTTTAAGTAATATAGATGGATAAGAAGCATGAATTTATTAGAGATAGAAAGAAGAAAAGGAAAAAAGAAAACTAGATCACATGGAATGCAGCTAAATCTAGTAGTGTGTTCATGCTTGCACTTTGTTCTAGTGGTTTAAATCGTTTGCTAGATAGTGTAGCTTAGAAGAGACCTTCCTTGAGTGGTTTTTGTGAAACCTGTATCACCATTATTATTCCTAGTTCTATTTATCTCTATGCAGTTTACTATCATCTTCTTCTATGAAGTCAACGTTTGTCATTTTAATTTTCTGTATGGGGATTAATTTAAGGTCATATATTTTCTTTCGACTTTACATATTGATGGGCATGCAGCATGCTAGTATTAATTTTAAGCCTATGTTTTCCTTTACCTTTACCTTTACATATATTATTCCTAGTGTTTGTGTTATTTACTAAGAGTTTTATAAACTACAGAATGGGTTACAGAATACCATCAAAGTAGACAAGGGATCGAGATACTGCAGCAAACGATAGATGAGTTTTTAACTGCTCATGAAGAAAAATTGGAAAAGGTAACATTCCTCTCCCTCACTACAATCCTTAAATATTCACCTCAATTTCACTCCCAGCATTATAGCACGTATATGCACACAAATCCACTGGCTAGTCAAGCAAGGTTCACTTGTTCCATAAACTAGAACATATTTTCTTGTCCGCAATTTCAGTTATTAGTTCCTATGGAAAAACTGGATGGGCTTTAAAGTTTAATGTGTGCTGATCTATATACCGATTTATCTGCATTGGCCTTTCAATTTAGGTTTACATTTTTGTCTTCCTAGTGGAAATATAGTACATACTTCAGTATTTTACTTATGTCCACCTCAGCAGGATTTGCTCATTTGTTGAGCCTTGACCTTGTGTTGGTTATATATAACAAATGTACCCAAGTTCAAGGCCTAAATAAGTGTGTGTGTGTGTGTGTGTGCGCGTGCGCGCGCGCTATTAAATGTTTTCATCCTGAGTACGAATTGTCTCATTCTTCCTTCTTTGGCATATGCAGGAAAAAGAAGAAAGAGAAGCCCAAGCTGCAGAAGGGGGATGGATTGTTGTTACACATCATAAAGGAAGGAAAAAGACTACCGACGAAAATGGAGTTACTGTAGGCTCTGTTGCCCAGGCTGTTGTGGAGGACAATATGGCCAAAAAGAAGCAGAAAGAAGTTGGCCTAAATTTCTACCGGTTCCAAAGAAAGGAAGCCCAGAGGAATGGTATGAATGAGTCTATTATATATAAGCATATCAATGTGCTTTTGAAAATTGAATATGAAACTTTAGGAAAAAAAATGTATCTGTTTATTGTTCTTGTTTTATATGATCATTTTTGCATCCAAAGTTTGCTTTGGATTTTTTTCTTTTGCTCCATTAAATATTAGTTACGGAGACTTTGAGTTATGATAAGTAATAGCTGTTGCAAATACTGGAATAGATCTAACTTTTAACTTATTTTCTTTGCAGAGATTATGATGCTGCAAAGCAAATTTGAGCAGGACAAAAAGCGTATACAACAGGTCCGAGCTGCTAGGAAGTTTCGTCCATACTGATTGTTGCATACATTGAATTGAACCAGGGAGTCTAAAGGAGTTTTGTAGTTTATGCCATTAAGCCTACTTTGCCTAGGGCTCCCCACTAAAACAAGGGCCCAAACAATTTTTATCTTAAATGTTATGAAATTTTTTTTTTGTCCAAATTTTTATTTATTTCACAGCAACCAAGTAATTTTTTTGGTTAGATGAAATTTAAAATTTATATGTTCTTATATTTAGTCATTTATTTTGTAATGATCTTTAATCAATTTCCAATTGGATATTTTAATCTATAATAAATTTTATAATCTAATAACAAGACTAATAACATTCTTAAGGACCTTGTATTATTCTGTTTTAAAGAACTCAAGTAAGGGATTCAGATAAATTTCACTTTTTTTTTTTTTAAGAAAGTTAAGATTCACTTTTTTAAAATTAAGTTCCCATTAATAATGGGTTGTAACCAGTAGTATTTTCGAAATATTTAAGGCCTTGATTGTTTTTTATTTTTATTTTTAATTTTTTTTATTAAATTATGTGTAATTATTATTGAATATTAATTAAATTATTCAATTGAATAAAAATATAAAAACACAAATAAAAAATAAAAACACTTCTAATTAATATTAAAAACTCTAATAATCTTTAAACTAATTAAATTATACATAATTAAAAAGAAAAAAATAACTATATTATCATTCAAACTATGAAAAAGATAGGCAGCTTCTTTCTCCATTTCTTCCTTGGCATTTACCAGCCTTCTTTTTTTTTTTTTTGGGTAAATTCCAAACTTTGGTCACATTTTTCCTTTTTCTTTTTTTAGTAAACTCCAGCCTTTTTTCTAATTGGTCACATTTTGCAACTTCGATTGCTTCCTGGTCCAAATTAATAGCTACTTTTTATATAATAATAATTAAGCCAAAACACGTGCATGGCATGCACAGCAAAATGAAAGCTAAAGACGGAACTTTCAGGAGTTCAGCAACGGTCCTACAATCACCACCAAGATATCAAACAACTTTGAACATGCAGACAGATCGGCTGCTATTCCCCAAAAAAAAAAAAAATTTTGGTTGCTTTTGTCATCTTTAATCTTTATGAAAGAGATCAGATTCCCCAAAAAAAAACAATTCCATTTTATATTAATATAAAAAGATGTCTGTCAAAGTAAACCCTGAGAGAACCATAGACTAAATATAACATTCACATACTCCAGCAGCAAAACAAGAACATACTAAAATCAAATCCAAAAGAATAATAAAACAAAATACATAAACATTTATTTAGAACTGGTTCAAAAATTCCAACCGGAAGAAATCAACAGCTGATAATGAAATCCATCTAAATATGGAAATTAAACCCTAGTAATACTAAAAACAGACTAACGGAGTAGAAGCAATAAGCAAATCTACTCTCTTATTCTAAAGTAAAAACAAGGAAAGAAAATCATAACCCCAAAGAGAAAACATTTTATATCATTCAAATGCTAGAATATGACAAACAGAGAACTATTTCTCTTCGACTTCCTCGTCCTTCTCGTCCTCACTCCAGCAGCATTTCAGAATCGACCTGGGAGATACGGCCTCCCCACCCCTCACAAAGCTGTAGTAGATTTGGGTTCCACCCATTCCGAGCACATCATAGCTCCTTTCTCCGCAACTGTAACCCTTCAAGTCCAGAGGGAACTTGGATCCAATTTCTTCGCCAACAACAGAACTATGCAGAGCCACAGAGAACTCGCTAGGTTGGAAGCAGACCAACACCCTATCAATCAGCTTGCTCAGATTAACATCTTTGAAATCATATCCCATTGCTTCAAAGCTTGCATAGCTAAAACCATCTTCTGGTGTCACATGGATAGTAGAGATTGAATCGCCTTCAATAGAATTCATTGAGTAACCGCAAGGTTCGAACTCAAAATCACATATATCAGATTGAGGAAGGATTTTCCTGATTCCAGAATTCTCAGTCATCCCAGCAGCAGAACTTGCGTCAGATTTGTAAAAGACAGAAGCACTTTTTCTATCCAGACCGGTCATGCACATCTCAAGAGTATAAACTGGACCAGACTGCTGCGCTCCCCAAACCAAGTTTGCCAATTCCGCGGAAGCAGAGTATACATGCCATTTCTGTGACTTATCAGGGCTTCCCATCATATATGCTTTGCTAGCCAAACCTAGCTTGCCAAAATAGCTATCAAGCACAGCTACTTCTTCTGAGAAACTGCGGTGGGGATAAGACTGAGCACCAGGAAATATAAAGCTCCCACGAGTATACCTCACTGACCGCACAGCAAGGGAAAGAGTATTAGCCAACTTAAGGATGGCAGGGATTGAGAGAAGCAACTTAGTGGTTCCACAAGTTTTGATAATGACTTTGTAGGGGTACACAAAGAGGCTAGATTCTGACAGGACATAAGAATCAACATAATCATTTGACAGTGAAGAAACAATGGTACACTCAGCAGGTTTCAGAATTTCATCCAATTGATCTTTGGAAAGAGATCGGAGACCCATGCCCCCAGGGTCAGCAAAGATTCCTGGCTCGAAGAATGATACCTCGAGCCTCTTCTCAAAGCCTTCAAATCCAATTGCAGAGGTTGGCAATGCCATATTGAATTAAATGAAAAGAAAGATGCCTCAACAGTAAAGGAAAAGAGGAAAGACCAAGACAGTAGTACACAGCTAGTTAGAGAACGAGAGAACGAGAGAAGTAAAAGAAAAACAGACTCAGAGCGCAAATGCAGAATTAAAAACACTAAGGGGTTATGTCGCAACTGGGCGGGACTCAGGATGGCTTGCGGGCGCACTGCAGAAACAAAACCAATGATTAGATAATGAACCCTTATACATATGAAATGATAGCAATTTGGAACATCAATTAACAAGCAATAACAACTTACGTTGGAGTATGCAGCAGATCTGAACTTCTTGATTCCACCGTGAGGCCTAAGGTCTTCAATGCTGTAACCGAGGGGAGCTTCGTAGAACAATGATTTACTACTACTACTACTACTACTAGACTTCTTCTTACCACCTTTAGACTCCATTAGCTCATTCAATCTCAACTGCCAAAACCAAAACAGAAATGTAATCAATCAAACTTGCAAAGTAGCAGACTAAAATACTTGCAGGACCATAAATGAAACAGCAATTATATCATAACAAGCGTATTCCAAATGCGTTTTATCCTTCTTGTTTCATAGTTAAGAAAATAAATTAATTAACATACTCTCTTCAGGAAAGATGAATTTAAATACTTATCATTTAGCCAAATCTCTATTTTTAACCATCTTTGACAAAACAAAAGACTAGTATTTAAAAGATCAACAAAAAAAAAAATTCCATAAGAGTTGACGCAAAATCCCAACTTGGTTTGAAAGAAAAAAATATATATATGCACGTTAAAAGGAGAAAAAAAGAAAAAAAAAACAAAAAGCAGGCATCATTGTAAAAGGGTTATTGATTTTCCAAATCATGACAGGGGACACGCATAAACCATTGTTAGTCTGCATGAAAAATCAAATAACAGACAGACAAAATACCTAAATCAAAAGTAAACAAAAAAATAGATAAACAAATTTCAAAAAGAATCAATAAAAGATCATCTATATATATATTGAAAAAAAAAATTGTAAGGCGGAGTTCTTTCGGTGATTAAGGTAGGAGATGAAGCTAATCAAACCACACATCGACGACAATATCAAAAACAAATACCCAACACAAAAAGAAAATCCAATCTCAACCACGGAAAAAATGAAATCTCGAGAAAATCCAAATCGAAAAGGACAAAAAAACACGCAACTTCAACACAAACACAGGCATAGATAACATCAAAACGAAGCAAAGAAATCAAACAAAACCCCAGAATAACAAAGCGGTGGAGATTTTGGATACTCACAAATTTCACAGTTATAATCAAATCCGCAAGCTCCCCCGGAACAACCCTTCTGTTGAACTTTCAAAACAAGTCAAATCCTTTTATAAACAACAACGATTTACAAATCTGTGGCGAAGAAAATGAAACTCAGATTTTGTGAGCCGTTCGAAACGGAAAAGAAAAACAAACCCTAGCAAGCGTTTTGGGAGGCGCCAAGGAAAAGAGACGTGAGGGACAAAAATCACAAGCGCTTGTTTTCTTTTTCTATGTAAAATTCTTCGCGAGGCTTTTGCCAAGGCGATTGGTGGGACTTTATATAGTGGGTTTCTTGGCTGTAGCCAAATGCATGCTGAGAGATTGCCACGCATTTCTGTACTTAATTACGGCGTTGCCCTTTTCCATAAAAGTAGAAACTTCCAGCCCATCACCACTGAATTTCTGTCCAAAATGACCGCGTTGCCCTCTCGGTGAATTTTTGACCGTTCCCGGCTACGAAATTAAGCTGGCCTAACACGTGTTGGGATATGATTCGTCCTACAAATAGTCAAACAAAAGTCCTTGGAACTGAATCGGAATCGTGGCATCTGGCTCTGTTTTTCTTAAAAGAAGATAAAATAGTGTCGGGTGCATTGGATCAGAGCGAAACGAGGGCAGAGATCAGAATCACGTGCGATGGTAAAGCCGTGGAGAATCTTTTCTCTGTGTGGTGATTAATAGCCGACTGTTTTGATGATAAGAACGTGTGGTTGAGATTTAATGAGGAGAGGGACCATGGCGACCGCACGTACCGACAGGTACAGTGTGGGCTGGCCTTTTTTGTCTTTTTGGGCATTGGGGCTTAGCTTTCCACGCCTGCCTTGCATGGCATTTTCGTGGGGCCCACGGCCGTAAATAATACGATGCCACCCGACCTGCCAACCTTCCGTATTGATTCCGTTAATCACTCAAAACGTGAATTACTGACTCCATCAAACGTGTTGATTTCGTGACCACCTTACGATCTGCTAAAGCAAAAGCTTTGTTGGGTCCCACAATTTCAAATTAGTTTTGGAAAATTAGGGCGAATATCACACAGATCCTCTTCCTAATTATACTTTTTTACTGTAATTTTTTTAAAAAATTTTAAAAACTAATCAATCGTTAATTATACTATTAAACAAAATAAATAGCATACCATGTGTTAATTTTCTATCCGAGCTTTATATATTTTTTAATTAAATTTATATAAATAAAAATATGCGTTCAAAAATAATATTATATTTTGACTGTTAAATTTAAGAGTAATTAATTAATAGATAGTGAGCTTTTAAATTTTTAAAAAATTATAATAAAAAAGTGAAATTGTTGCAAACGGGATTTAAATGATAGTTGGTCAAAAATATATATTTATTATTACCCTTTAACGGTTAAATTTAACATATAATGAGTTTTTAATAATTTTTTAAAAAAATAATTACGAGTAAATATATTTTCACCAAATTCCATTGGTCCCAGGGGATTTTTCTTGAAAAATTATTATTATTTTTAGATATTGGTCTCAATTAGGTATGTAATTGAGTAATAATGGAGCCAAAATTGCCTACCAAAAATTAAACAATTGTGGGTGAGCCGAAAAGAATAAAAAACAGCATGTCCATCACACAATTAAACATTGGGTTGGGATTGGATTCTCCTATTGCCATATTAGGGTTAAAAGCCAGCCACAAATCCATATCATTTTTTTTTTTTTTTTTTTTGGTGAATACAAATCCATATCATTTTGACACAACAAAAGTAAAGATATGTAACCAAAAAGATTCTTTCTTCCAGATTATGATAATGATGATGATGATGATGTGTAAAGGACTCAGATTCAGATTTTGATGTCTGCCTACCTTTTTAAGCTCAACCAAAAAAAGAAAAAAAGAAAAGAAAAGAGGACAAATATTGATGAACATTCATGAATTCAATCATATTATATTTAGCAAAATGTGTATGTATATGTCATTTCATTTTGTTTTCACTACTTTATTTATTTTTATTAATAATAATAAAATGATTGGTAATGTAGAAAAATAGGCATCCATGTGTTTTAACTATTTTCTTTTATCCAATGAATGCGACTTGATTGGTGTCAAATTGTGGAACTTGTAATGTAGACATTTTTTTTTTTTTGATGAATGTAATGTAGACATTGATGCTGCACCATTAACACAAACAAAAACAATACAAAATATATATATATATATATTGTATGGATAAGGACTCCAATGACAACTTACAAAACTACAATTATATAAATCTTTATTCATGGCCTACTTGCCATGTTTTACATCTGTGTTTTTTGATCGAACCCCACCACATCCGTATGTCTGTCATAAATTTCATAGACTTTATTTTATTTATTTTTTTTGGATAAAATTACATTAACACTAATAACACAGTACACACTCACTTTATTTTAATATTTTCTGACACCCCTTTTATTTTAAAAAAATTACACCTACACTATTTTATTTTTAATTTTGTTGCACTGACATCCCTTTTGTTAGTCAACTTTAACTTCTGTGTTAGGCAACTTATAGTTTATTTTTTATTAATTCTTAAAGGCGTATTGGTTTTTTGAACGCATGAAAGTTATTATTATTATTTTTAAACACCATTTGGTATAACGATATTAAAAATAGAGGGGTTTTAGTATAATTTTGCAAAATAGAAAGGCTTTTTTTTTAAAAAAAAAATGTTAAAATAAAGAGGGTGTTCTTTGATGCTTTCTACTTTATTGTCAAAAAAAAAAAAAAACACGACCCTTTAGAATTGTGCTGAAGTTTTGCTTTCATCATTTAATTTTAAAGAGTGAATTTTATTCTAAAAAAATTCTGTCTTGTCATTAAAAAAAATGAAATTTTATTTTGAATAAATTCCTTTAAGTACTTTATAAACTCTTCAAAACAAAATGATGCAGATGGTGCGTAAGAATGTTATTTATGAAGTTTAAAATAATTTATTGCAGAATAAAATTTAAGACAGGTTAAAATATCCAATTGAAAATTGATCAAAGATCACTGCAAATTGCAAAATAAATGATTATAAAACTTTATATATTGTCAAACAAAAGGTCACTTGTGATACACAATAAATAAAAAGATGTGACAAAACACAGAAAAAAGAACATGTTGTGCATTTAAAATAAAATTTGTTTTGGGCCCTACGCAAAGGCCTTAATGGGCTTGGCTGCCTGAAGCATGTTGAAATTTCCAAGACCACATTGAAAAAAAGAGTAAGAATTGAGCAAAGCAGAGGCTGACATTGATATGATTTTGTGTAACATTACATTGAGTCTGATGACAAAAAGAACGCAAAAAAATTGGTGTAATCATATTAATGTGACTGAGTTTCTACCCTGAGATGGGAGAGCCTTCACTAAGACTGTTTTGACTTCCCCGAAAATTCAGCAGAACGACTAAGATTTGCATTCTTCTTTTGGTACTCCAGCTTCACCTCCTCTAAACGCTTGGATACCTGCTAGTTAACCAAAACCATGATGCATGGATGACAATACACCAGAGCATTAGCATTTCAATCATTAGGGTAACAATATCAATTTGGGGAAACCCTACTACGAGCAAGTGCAAAGCGAACATTAAATGATTCTACCCTTTGCCCAGCTTTGTCTGTTCCATAAAACTCAATACTCCCAGTGTTCATATAAGGAGGTCAGTAACCTTAATTATAGAAGGTAAATAAACCTAGTTTTTGTTTTATAATAGTACCCTCACTCTTGCAAGGAAAAGCATCTAAGTTTTAATATATGAGAGAGGAACCTTGATTGAGTAAGCCATCGGTAGTAATATATCAGGATCCATTGCATCCTCTGGGAAGTTGCGCAACGCATGTATGAGTTTCTCAAAGGGTAATTTTATCTGTTAATCATTTATAAAGGGTGAGGATTGAGTTCTTTGAGTCTGAAGCAGACAAAGAGTCCTGATAGCTTACCAAGTCATCATGGCAAAACTTTAATAGGGCCAAACCAACTTTGAATACAATTCCAACTCCCTGCCAAAATGTATATATCAGTGTCAATTCAGTCCGGAGTTCTAAACCAAAAATAACAACTTCATAGAAGTGAGATGTTGTATTACACAATACTAACCTCATAGAGAAAGACATCCCAAATTCGAAGAGCCAAATGAAATGGGAAAGAGTATGAGAAAACAGTTATGAACCACTGACTTGCATACATGCTAGGATTTATCATTTCTTGAGCAAAATGCTCCCCCATCTTTGGCAAGTAGTCCTTCACCAAGTGATCAAACTGAAAAAGGTATTGCTGTACCAGGGGCAACCCCACCTAATCCAGAAGTACAAACCAACAACTATCAGTAATAATGAAAATATTTTTCTTCATAGTCAAAAATAATATGAAGCTTTGAAATAATAGCATGAACAAAATAGACAAACCAAAATTAGATGTAGGTATGAAAGACATTAAATTACATTTTCGGAAAGCTTTAAAGTTCCCAGGATATTGAAGTAGGAAAAGTTCTACTTGTCTAGTCGACGTAAGCTCAAGTTTTAAGGTTGACCATGAAAATCAATTTAATAGTGTTTACCAAACTCTCGATCCACCACAAAAGAGATTAAAAAAAGGCTACCAGATATAATCCTTCCATAGGCGCATGGACAGCCCCTTTAAGTAGTGCAACCAATAACCAGAATGCATCCTCTTCACTCATATACAGAAGCAAAAGACCAGCTAGAAAACCCATTCCCTGCATTTTGAACAAATTGAATTTATTTAGTATCCGACTTAACTAAGTAGAAGAGTGAAAATATGAAGAATGACAAACCTGTACATATCCAACATCTCTGTCATAGACAGAGTATGCCTTTAAAACATTATAGAGAGACCTCTGCCCAGGCCCATGTCTCTGCTGGAAGAAAACATGGGAAGGAAAGGTACGAGAAATATCTCGAATTATATCCAGCTCTGAAGCTGATGTCTCATATATCACCAATTGCTGCAACAAACATACGGTTTCATTAGCCCCATAGTATGCGCTTGTATTTACCCAAAGAAGTGCGTCAAATTATAAGGCAAAGTATCATCATGAATCAAGGAAGAGCACTGTAATTATTATTGTCCAGCATTCCTATTCAGAAATTGTACAACCCAGGCCACACAATCAACAGTTACAGCAATCATATGGACTTTGCCCTTATTTTTAGATCACTCAAAAACTCAAATTCAACCTCCTTAGAGTTAAAAAGCCTCAGCTTCCAAAAAGCAATGGTATGCCAAATGAAGATAAAAACAAAATTGCAAAATTACTGAAGCACAATTCACAGCTTAAACCAACAAGAATTCAATTTGTGTGTGTTAACTTATAATTTCAAATAAGAAGGTTGGATACCTATTAATCAGTTACAAAGAAGATATAGACAATTGATTCAAATTTACCCATCATGGAAAATAATAATCATGACATGCCATATATATCAAAGACTCACCAAAAGTATAATGCCCTATCAAGTTTTTATTACACAAATAAGCAAAATGGATACCTCGTATACTCCAGGGTTCATCAGCAAAAGGTCCCGACTTCCAGAGATCAACTGCCATACAAGACCCCGTAAACAATCAGGAATCCCTTTCCTTATGCGCCTTTTAACGACGTTAGGTTTTCTTCTGACATAATGCTTCCAATCACTGCCTCCTACCCCGATCATCTTCCTCCATTTTCTAACCCGCCTTTCATCCCTGCAAAAAAATTTTAGTGATCATTATTTGACACTTGATGCCATGAGGGTAATATTAGTTAACAGATATATCATATTCATTCAAGCTGAATGACTTGAGTATAATTCAACTAAAGGAAAATCATACCTTTCAAATTCTTGCGCAGATCTGCTCTTCGTTAAACCTTCAGGTGAGTTATTTACCTCCTGCTTTACAAACCCAAATCTGTCCAACGGCCTTGGAGCAGGACTTGGACCAGGTTCATAATCATCTATTTGTTTCTTTTCCATTTAACTATCTGAAAAAGTTACTTGCATGCCGGCAGGCAATTTCCACTACTATAACTTCCCTATCCTTAACATGGTGAGAGGCTTATCTAATATTGATCAAATACCAAGAAGAACCAGGAACATCATTATCTACAGGAGCACGAGGTTAAAAAAATATCAGAGTCCAAGCACATAGGGGGATAACTTCTAATAGTTATTGAATTTGAAGGCACCACAACTCCATAGTCTATTTTGCCAATTCCAATATCTAATCAAATGACACAGTCGGCTATTGTAAACAGCCACCTAGCCGTCTTTTGAACCAAATACCAAACAACAACAACTATAGACAACAAGAAAGGAAGCATATTCCAAGGAATTCGAAGCATAATCCATAAAGATAATGCTCAATCAATGCTACTACAAGACAAGAAGGAGAATGCAATCCACTGAAGACACAATGTAAATTTGTTCCAAACATGTCATGGACATATAAACAAAACACTTCCTTTGCAAACTTACCAGTCTAATAACAAGAACATCAACTGCAACAATATGACCAAAAAATGCTTTCAAAAAAATTCACATGGGCATATAAAAGAAATTCAATCATAATGAGCAGAAAATTAATACCCACATCTCGTCATGCATAAAAAACCCATAAATTTCTCAACTTCATGAAATAAACGAAAATTTGACATGGGATCTATAGATGTAAATAGACAAGAAGACCAACCTGGGTTAGGAGAATTCTAGTCGGGTTTTGATGGGTTTATCTTCCTTTGGTGTATTATATGATTTAACAATGTCCAATCATCATTTTGTCCAATAAATTTCACACAGAAATAAGATCAAAGAATGGTAGTTTGTGTTTCTTCCGAACCAAACAGAAGCTTACGCGTGTTGGAAAATGGCAATGGTGTAGTGAAACATCAGTTTGATGAAATATGGTATTTTATTTAATCTTTTAATTGCATTGAAGTCGAGCTAATTTTCGCGGAAGCAGTGTCTCAAAGCAGACACGGCGCCGTTTCCATATTCTCGGGAACAATTTTCTTTTTATGAATATTTTTGGGAACAATTTGGTAAACAGCCCTTAATATTATTTTTTAAGTTACAAATATTGCAGTCTAAAATAATTGTGTAATTAAGAAAAAAATGTTTAAGGGTTAAATTGGGACTTGGGTGAAAATTCACACACACACGCATATATATATATATATATATATATATATATAACTCAATTAATAGGTAAAAACATATTATGTACCACTCAATCATCAGCTCGGAAAAAACTCTGCTACTCCCGAATACATGCTCCTATATTATTGAAATGATATCGTATAAATATAAATATTTATAAAGTATTACATTATACCATTTCAACAGTACATACTCCGAAAGTACTATAATTTTTTTCCAGGAGCTCCCACCATCTATTTTAATATACTAAATTATAATATTGTCAAGATTATGCTTCCAGAATCCAAAGGCCTTAGATCATTGTAATTTGTACGCAAATTAGTATTCTTCGAAAATTGAACTCACTAAATGGGCGTTGAGTAAAATTATCAGAATATGATTATGCACATTTCCTTAGCAATTAGCATAAATATCCATGGTTATAAGCAACACATATCATGTTTCAACTTTGACAATGCATTTAAAATAAAACTTGTGACGGTTCATAATTTCAACAATTTTTTTTTTAAAAAATTCACATATACAATATATATATATATATATATATATGTATATGTTCTTCATAGATTTTACACATTAATCTTCCAAAGTTTTGGGGGCCACAGGAGCAAAGTACCGAGATTTTCCCACCCAAAGCTAAAAGTCTTTTATCAATGACTGCCAAAACCATATCTTTATCTTCCTCGTCCAAGCTTCAAACGAACCCAACCTGAGAAAACTTTCTTATTAGTTTCAATTCCGGCTTCACACTCTGATTACACCAGGTAAGTATACCCTAAAGGGCTATTCACTTTCATCCATTTATATAGTTTTTATTGGCTAAATGGTGTATATTCAGTTAAGTGGGCAGTGCTAGATTTTGTTGATAGATAGCAATAGTTTTTTTGGTAAATGATAGATAGCAATAGTTGTAGAGGAGAAATGGCTTGCTTTTCTGTTGTTTGCAGTAATGGGTACTTGAATACCCGAGACAAGTTGGGGTTTTTTGGTACAAAAACCATGTCTTTAGGGAGATATGGAGGTTTCTGTTGTAGTTCATTTCCCTTTCCTTCTACGGGACTCTATAGAATTGGTTTGCTCCGGAAGGGCAAGTTTAGGGGATTAGTTCATGAAAAAAGTGGGCTTTCCTCATTGGGATTTTATAGCTGTTGTAAATCACAAAGCGGGTTGTCTTATAATGATGGGATTAAACCATTGAGGAGTGGAAATAACGGAGACAGACCTGCCTATACTGGGAAAATAAAGAACAGTAAAGTGAGAAGGAGATTATCACTAAGATTACGTCCGAGGTTGCGGTTGATGACTACAAAATTGAAAAGGGTTTCGATTAAGTCAGTGTTAAATGATGTTGGGGCGTTTGTGAGGAAGAATATAAGAAGAGTGACTCTTTCTGCTGCCATTTCTGTCGCATTGGGGTTTTGTTATCTGTTTTTGAAAGTGACAGCATTGCCATCTCCAAAAATAGTTCCATATTCAGATTTGATAATGAGCCTTCAAAGTGGGTCTGTTACAAAGGTTTTGATCGAAGAAGGTTCTCGTCGTATATATTATAATACAAACATGCAGGGTGTTGGAAATGTTCAAATGTCTGATAAAGAATCACCGGCAGTAAGTGTTCCATTTGAAAATGAGATCTACAAGGCTGCAGGTGATGGCTCACAATCCCTTCAACCACGAAATGTGAATGTATTAAAGAAGTTTTCAATAAACCGAGTTTCTAGTTCTACCCCTGTTTGGCAATATTCCACAAGGAAGATAGATCATGACGAAAAGTTTCTTCTCAGTCTGATGAGAGAGAAGGGAACTACATATACTTCAGCCCCTCAATCTTTTGTGATGTCATTGAGAAGTACTTTGATAACGGTTATAACTCTGTGGATTCCTTTGATTCCTTTGATGTGGCTTCTCCATCGTCAACTTTCTGCTGCTAATAGCCCAGCAAAAAAGCGGCGATCTGATAATGAGATAGTTGTATTTGACGATGTTGAAGGTGTTGATGCTGCTAAGGGCGAGCTCATGGAGGTAAACATTTCTTGTCTGAAAGCTACATCTAATATATGAAATCGTTTGCCTGAGTTTTTATATTATATAAAGTTTCATTTATTTGTTGGTTAAGCTGAATGTGATTTATTTAATTGTTGTTACATTTCAGCTTGTTTGGAAAAATAGCTTACTTAACAAAAAGTAGAACAGACTTGGCATAAGCTCTTAATCATGATTTGAAATCACTATAAAATTACAAGTAAGGCATATGAACCCAAAATGAAATTAAAGCCAAAATTTCCACCTACGTATTGCTGTTGAAGGTCTCTGGTCTTGGATGATACTGTCTTTTTGTATGTAGTATCAAAATGGAATCATTGAATGTATCTCTCAAATTCTTCTCCATTCATCTTAGTGACTCGGTTTTTGTTTATAGATAGTGTCATGCCTGCAAGGAGCTATAAACTATCAAAAATTAGGAGCAAAGCTACCCAGAGGTGTGTTGCTGGTGGGTCCTCCTGGAACAGGGAAAACATTACTGGCCCGTGCAGTGGCTGGAGAAGCAGGTGTGCCATTTTTCACTGTTTCTGCCAGTGAATTTGTGGAGATGTTTGTTGGACGAGGGGCAGCTCGGATCAGAGACCTTTTCAATGTTGCAAGGAAATGTGCACCTTCTATTTTATTCATTGATGAACTTGATGCTGTTGGAGGAAAGCGTGGTAGAAGTTTCAATGATGAACGTGACCAAACACTGAATCAGGTAATCTAACCTTAAATCTTTGTTAGTATTATTTGTATTGTTATATTAAAAATCCACCATGTCTTTTTGCTCCTCTGAGAATCTTTTCAAACTATCTGTAATATGATCTTTTCTCAGCATTTTACATTATCATAGAATTTCTATGTTTTGCCAGTACTTCTGAATTTGTTTAGAGTTGTTCAAGTTAGAATATACTTTTCCTTTCTTCTTTCTGCTGTTGAGAAACATTTATCACTCTGAATCTATTTTCTAATGTTTGGTCATGTATTGTACCTTTGATATATACTTCCACTAAAGTTTGGATAGTTGGATTCTTTAATTCACAATCGTAAGTTTAACTTTGTAATCTGTTCTAGGAATCACACGCTTTAAATTTACTTTTCGAACTGTTTATGCCTTGGCAGTTGCTGACAGAAATGGATGGCTTTGAGTCGGACATGAAAGTGGTCATCATTGCAGCAACTAATCGGCCAGAAGCGTTGGATCCAGCTCTTTGTCGGCCAGGTCGCTTCTCAAGAAAAGTACTTGTTGGAGAACCAGATGAAGAAGGAAGGAGAAAGATCTTGGCTGTACATTTGAGAGGAGTTCCCCTAGAGGAAGACGTGCATCTTATCTGTGATCTGGTTGCGTCTCTAACTCCAGGTTTTGTAGGTGCTGATCTTGCAAATATTGTCAATGAGGCTGCTTTACTTGCCGCTCGCAGAGGTAAGTCAAAGTACATTAGACGTTAAAGTCCCACCCCATTTTATTTCCACCGAAAACTGTGTTATAATATTGCTTCTTGGCAAATAATAGCCTTAACCTTTAAAATGTGATCATGGTTTTAGTTTGTTCTGCCAAATGTTGACATATTCTCTGAGTAATCTTTGCCAAGGCTCCCATTTTCATTTTCTTCTTTGTATTTTCATAATTTTCTTAATTCCTTCTACTATACTAAGTAATTTTTACTTTTGGGACATTCAGGTGGTGACACAGTGAAGAGAGAAGATGTAATGGAAGCAATTGAAAGAGCAAAGTTTGGCATCAATGATAAGCAGTTTAGGACGACTACAATAAGCAAGGAGCTTGGGAAACTATTTCCATGGATGCCGTCTCTGATAAGAAAGAATGAAGCTGGACAGGAAGGATTGCAAGGGCCACTAGGATATCAGACTCTAAGCTGAAAAGTATGTAAATTACTGCTCTTTGTTGTAATTTATCTAGTATAATATAATACACTTTTGTTCCACTGATTTCTGATTGAGCAAAAATTTTGATCCCTTTTGATACATGAAAATAGTTGTACATCAATTCCCATGAAAAATCCAGAATTGGCATCTAAATTCTGAAGAGTTTTTTTAAATTAAAAAATCTTAGAAAGCCAATACAATTTCCAAGGTTTTTTCTTGGAGACTTATTATTATGTGCATCCCATGGAAAGCAAAAAAGACATAAATCTTATGTTGTTAAACATGGTCGCTGATAGATCCCAGAGGTCTTCTGTTTACCTTTTTATCCTATTAATTTTCGATTTGAATATGCTAAAAAATTTTTTAGTAATAGCAGGAAGAATGTCTCTTTCGGAAGTTGTTCAACAAGAGGGTTTTGTTTTTTTGGCAAAACCCACTTTACTAACGCGCAGATGAAAATAAATTATTTAATTGTAATTACGATGTAAATATGATACAAATTAACTAGTGCCATATTTGAAAATAGAAATCCCTATTACAGCGTCATTCTTTCCTTCCTTAGAGATGTTAAGATGGTGAAAAGGTGTAAGGGTTTTCTAAACTTAAATCTAACAAATTTATTTCTCATATGCAGTTTTGGATTTGATTTTATGCACTTGGATAATATTCTGATTGTGTATAATTCTGTGGCCTAATGCCAAAATAGATATTCAAGATTGGCTTACTTAAATGCCAGATAAGTCACAGCCTGGTGTAGAATTTGGCTTTCAATTGGTTATATTTGTGTTATAAAGTGCTCTAATCTAGGAACCCGTAGATAAGTATTTGCATGCAAATCATGTCATATAATCGGATCCTAGATTCCCATTAAATAGAACCACACAAATTTTAGTGGGAAACATCTTTTGCTCTCATTTTCATCTTCCATCTATATTAATTATATTTTATCCTTAATGTTTGCCAGTAAATAACTTATCTTTTTGTAGGAGATATAGCATGCTCAAGTTGTGGAATCCATTTCAATGAAAATGGCCAATCGAAATGGAATCTTAGTTGACTGTCCTTTTCCATTGAAAGAGGTTGAATCCCCTTGCAAAAGGAAATTGTTTTCCATGTTGGAATTCAATACCCCTTTTGTCGGCAACTAGATAGCACTAGATATGATTTCGACACCCATTAAAATGCCATTCAGTAATAGTCATTAAGCTTTTTCTGGATATTCTCTACCATAAAAGCTTCTGGTATATCCATGAGCATATCCTGAATTTTGGGTTTGATACAATTAGATGTTAGCAAGTGAACAGCCTCACTTTCAGGTCAATTAGTGACCTTCTTTGTAAACCAGAAAATAGTTACATGGTGCTCACAAATTGTAACACCAAGGCCAGGTTCAGAGTGGGAGATACATTAGGTTTATAGACCACCAAGATTGAAGCACATCACTATCCCATGTCACTAAATTGGGAACCACAGTTTAGTTCATGTAAACACATTTTGCCCTCTTTATCTTTTCATTTTGTTTTCTTTTCAGTCACATTACATTATATCCAATGATTCACTTTGCTTTGTAATAAATCATGCACATGAGTCACCAAACACCAAGTGGTACAGTGAATGAAGCATATAGATGTTTTTGTTTGTGATTAAAGGCAGCTTTTTTATTTTTTATTTTATTTTGTGAGGTGAGGATTTATATCCCATCTGGTCACTTTGGATATAATATAATATGATATCTCTTGCATTGTTGGGAAAAGGTTTGAATAATTTAGTATGTTTCTTTTCAATATTATAATATAAAACTTTTTTCTTAATACTTTAGCTTTTCCTTCATTTTCTTGTTCTAGAAATTTCCTATTGTCTTGGGATCCAAATAAGTTATATACGGATTTTCTTCCACATCAACCAAGCGTCGGTGCTTATCCTTATTCTCTAAACCACATATAATTTAATAAATGTAAGACAAAACTCTATTATTCTCATATGGGTTTTCAAGTGAATGCCCATACGTACATACATACATACATATAAATTATGAACACAGAATAAGTTCCTGCAGTTCATTAATAACTGAGAACTCACAATACAAATTCAACCTATATGTACAAAGTTATTGACCTAGTGTTTTTCCTAGATCAGGATAGCTGCTTTCAGTCTCCTCTTCAACTCTTTCCTGTAGGCAAGCAAATAACGGGACAATCAAAATCAAGATAATGTTATATAAAAGCTATTTTGTTGCGTACTTATACACATTTTTGTGATGAATTATTCATCCACAGTAATTGAAATTAATTGACTTACCACATGAGTTCTCTGTCAAGGGTTGAACTAGATAACATCCCTCTATTCTCTTCAGCTCTCCTTAAGAGGTAAGGCATTACCATATCTACAGGTCCAAATGGCATATACTTGCTTACTTGAAACCCTGCATTGCTCAGACCAAAAGAAAGCGAGTCTGCCATTCCATACAGCTGAGCAAATTCAAGCTTGTGGTTTAGCTTCCCAATCCCGAAGTCATGTGCTTTTGCCGCTGCCATTTTCCCTTTAATCAACGACATTTTTGTAAAACAAGTTAAACAGAGAAACCCATTAAGCAATTCAACGTTTTCTACGAAACCCAGCTGTTATTTGTTTATTTTATTTTATTTTTTGAATTTTTACCTGAGTCAACATTATGGGTTGCAAGAACCACTGCGCTAGAGTCACCATTGGCGACCCTTTCGATCATGAAAGAAGCACAGTCGTTGTAGCTAGAATGCGTATCCTGAATGGTGTTGTGAACGGGAGATTCGTAGCCTAAAGAAGAAGCCAACTCCCTTTCAGTAGACATATAAGCTCCTCTCACCAATTTGAACCCCATTGGAACTCCCATTTTGTCTGCTGCTTTTTTTACTAACAACAGTCTCTCTTTTGCATCTTTCAAGTAAGCCTGAAGTGTTCCATACACAATTGGGTTGTCATCTTTATTGTACATGATTGCAGAAGAGTATGTCAAATAATCAACCGCCGGTTGTATTGATGTGTGCTCTGCATCAACCATTAAAGGAAGATTAGCTTCTAAGCAATTCTGGGTTAGTTTCTGTATTCTCTCGTGGCTTAGTTGGAGATCACGTTCTTCTTCTGGAGTCAATGGTTCTGGCTCTGTGTGTGTGTGATACGTAGGGCTTGAATCGGAGAAAATAGGGAAGGTCTTGAGCTTCCATGGAAGACTGAAAGATGGGTCTTTGTGTTGCCATCTTAGCAAGTCACTAACCCGCTCTAATAACCTCATGGGACAAAGTGCAGTGATTTTGGCAACTATGTAGCTCACCTATTAAAAAAAGCCAAGAATTGTCAAAAAAAAAAAAACATCTTTCTTTCTTTGAATGTGTGTTAAAATATATATAATTCAATTCTAATTCACATTCTACACATAATAAAAGCTCAAGTTTAACTTTGAAAATAGTAATCCCATAAATAATAAAAGCTCAAGTTTTAACTTTGAAAATAATAGGAGAATAATAAAAGTTCAACTTATGAGAATAGTAGTATGGGAAATGTGGCTTATCCATTATCCAATTTTTCATTTCATAAAAGTCAGACGGCTGCTATTTGAATTTCCAAAGTGGAGAGCTAGTTCGTCACAAAGTGAGCAAATTGCTCGACACTTTCCTCTGCTGAAAAGTTCACAGCTTTTAAGAAAGCAAACAATCCATCCAACTTGTCAGGACTAAACCATGCGTACGTACACGTGTGCGGCTGACCCTTTGCGAACCACATCCAAGCTGCAGTACGGAGTACCGCACGTCACTGTGAATGCCACGTCACATCAAGGGGGACCCCACCAAGGCATGAAGATGCCAGTTGGACCTCAACAATTTCATATAATAATAAAAATAAACAAGTAGATTCTCCGCCGTCTAAGTTAAAGCTTTTCATTCGCCGTAAAAAATAAATAAATAAAATTAAATAAGCTTTTGCTCTGTTCTCACATGCTCAGAGTATACGTTGCATAGCATTTTAAACTTGAGAAAATTTCAGAGAAAATTAAATAAAACAATTTAATTTGGAAAATGGAATTTAATTTGATCAACGACTTACGGAAGAAGGTGGAAGAGACTTGGCGGATTCAACGGTGCGAAGAAACTCCGTCAGGTTCCGATCACAAGCCTCGCTGTCGTCTACAAGCTCCAAAGCGTAATCCAGCATCGCTCTAAGCCCAGCTTCCCTGAGCCTCAACACCGACTTACCCACTTCCGCGGCGTCCTCTCCGGCGCAGAAGTGGTCGTAAAACGTGCGCTTAATCACCGCCAACACTACGTCTTTCACAGCCTCCACCTCCAACAGCCTCGATTTCATCATCCACAAGCCCAAGTCCACCATGGGATCGGCAGCTGCCATTCGAAGGTTCGCCGACGCCCTCAAGAGCTTCGACGTCGAAACAGATGCGAACAGTCTCTCGGGGTCGTCGAGGTCAACAACGCCACACCCGGCACCGGAGGTTCTGATGGTGGCGGTGGCGGTGGTATTCCCGACGACGGTGGGTGCCAAGTTAAAAGAAGAGACGGCGGAGAAGGCGGTGGCGGTGGAGGAGGAGGAAGAAGAAGAAGAAGAAGAGCAGAGAGGTCTGGCTGTCACGTGTCGGAGGGTTTTCAGGAGCTTAGCCCGCACAACGAGGCTGGCCATCAACGGTGTGGAAGCAAATACCCCAATGGCTCTGCTCCAAACGTGTTTGTTTCTTCCAGTTTGTTGGAGGAAGGCAGAGGTGGGGTTATATAAAAGATTTCGGCACTTTTACAGGGTGTAAATTGTAATTTCGCAATTCAAAAAAAAAAATTATTCAGATTATTAACTAGAAGGATCATTGGCCGGCTTTAGTAAGCTGAGTAAATTTGACTTGGGCTTCAGATAGCTGGCGCCAAGTTGGCGTTTTAGGTGGATCGCGATGCAGGAGATTCCGTGCCCCCATTTGTTACTGCTGGCACAAATTGCAAGCGTCAGTGGATCTTCGGTTTCTTCTAAACGTCGTGGTCATCTGACACGTGGCTTTACAATCTGATCGTGCGGATGGGATTGTCAGTTGGTGATTAGGCTTGACGTGGATGTGAATCAGATGACCGTGAGAGATGGAGTTCACGCGCTTAATGCGGACGCCACGTTGGTTTGGCTGCCATATATTAAATTTGGTAAGGGTAGGTGGCTCCACTGAATCTTTATCTGGATTCCATTTGCTTACGTCATAAAACGGTAAATTTATTGTATTTATTTAATAGCTTTTACTCATAAATGTTTTTTCTTCGAATTTATTTATTTGTTTTAAATAATATTCTCTGTTTTTTTTTCTTTTTCTTTTTTTAAACTTTCTTATTTTAATCAAAGTCATATAAATATGTACGTAATCTCTTACATCAAATTAGAATCAACTGTAAATAATTTCGATGATATCTAGACCAAGATAGTAAAAATTTCATGTACCATTTTTATTTATGAATTTCCTTGTTGCTTTTCTCTATAAATGTACAATATTTTTAAATGTCAAAATCATTTCATCTATTAATTTCCTTTGTTGCTTAGTTATATGAAAAATATTTAGAATTTTAAAATTTGGAATCTTAAATCCATTTCAAAATATGTAACATTCCTTATAGAATTGTCACATTACTAATAATTAGTAGTTTAATTTTAATTCATTTTATTACATGATAATTTTTTTATTGATTTGGTATCCAATTTGAGATCCTAGCATCCTTTTTAAATTTATGGACTATAAAAAAAGTAACTTTCTTTTAATATATATTTTTCTAATTTAATTAACATCACCTTTAAGCTCTTAGTATGCTATTTTTTTTTTTTCAAATGATTATGCTAATGACTATTAGGCCCTCTTATATTCTAATTATACAACATAATATACTATTAAAAAATAATAACATTCCTACTACTTTATTATTAGTTTTTTTTGTTTTTGTTTTTTTTTGTGACAAATACTAATTAATTACTTGATTATGTTTTTCTAACATCTTAGAAAGGATTAATCAACTTTGGGCAACATTTTGAGCTAAATCAACTTGTTAATTTTTTTGAAACAACCTAAGTCAGTCACAATTTTCCTTTTTTTTTTTTAATTCCTTCAAATTAGCTAAAAGTCAAGAAATAAGAGGTACTTCTCTCTTAAAAAAAGAAAAAGTATTAATTCTCTTTGTGGAAATTTAAAACCAAGTTTTTATTACAATAATAATGTCAGACAACTTTATCACCCAATCAAAGCCCATATATATATTATTGGATAAAAGAAGAAGAAGATGAAAACTTCTACATTTGTGATAACCTTTTTCCTATGCGTAACGGTACTTGTAGTCTTGTACCAATTAATTAGCTCTTTAGCAAAGATTAGAAGAAAAAACCAAATTTAGCTGATACACATAATTAAATAACAACTCTATTAATTATTATTATTATTATTTTATAAATAAAATAGAGCTTTGATGCGATCACATCGATTTAAAATTTTATTAGTACATCTTTAATAAATTTTTATCTATTCGACACACCAAGTAAAAGTACATCTAAAACAATTATAAAATTTATTATTTTTTAATATTTCTGCATGGGACCGAATTAAATAATTAATTGTTATAAACAGTAAAACAAAATTCCAAAACATAGTATTATTTATGCTACTTCATCAACAAAAACTATCAAATAATAGTATTATTACTAATTTGCAATCCCCTTTCTGGGGATTTTTATGTATCTTGTTTTACTCTTGCAGAGGTTTTTCTTAACGCAAGGTTATTTCTTACCAAAAGAACAATTTAAATATTAAAATTTTATAATAATTAATTAAAAATATATTTTAGCCATAAGATGTTGAACTCGTCCAACTTAAACCCTCCGAATTCGCAACCAACTTTGAGATTAATTAGATGACACATTCCCTGGCTTTACGCACGTACCCAATTGCTGTATGTATAGTAAGAATAAAAGTTATATAAATCTCTCTCACACACATAACATAGTGAATTAATTTCAGACTAAAAATTTGCATTGTAAAAAGAAAAAAGAAAAAAAAAAGTGTTGAGCCAGCTGTTTAAATACTGAACTATCCATAATTGCCCTGAGAGAAAGAAAGAGATTGAAAAATGAACCAATTCATCAACAGCTGCGGTACTACTACCAGTAATAATACTAGTATTAAGCAAGCTATGGATGCCTGCAAAGGAGACCAATCACCCCAGGCGGGTCTTCTTTATGACATGTATATATATATATATATATATATTCTTAAATATATGGATACAAACTTCAATATTTACCTTATTTTATTTGATTTTATTTGTTGATTATTGATATATATATATTCTTATATATGTGGATACAAACTTCAATATTTATCTTATTTTATTTGATTTTATTTATTGATTATTGATGCTGATGATCAATTATTATGACCATACAGGAAAATCCCATCAGTTTGATATTGGACAAGCAGGCAAGCATTGTTGCTCAATCTGCCAAAGAATGCCCTGAGGTTTTTCCACAATTCTTTTTCCTAATTATATATATATATGTGTGTGTGTGATCTTGATGTTGTTAACCTACTTTTAATTGCAGGGTGGCCAACAGCAAATGAAGGCTAAGCCACAAGAGGCTGATGATGCTGCCAAGATTACAGTCGGAGCTAACAAATACTGATTCCCAACCCCCATGTCCTTGCTCATCTCCTAGTTCTGATCTTCTTCTTCTTATTTTTTTTTCCCTGATACTGCCTGTTATCTTGATATTAAAGATCAGCTGGTTGGCAATCAATAATTCGATCGATTTCACAATTTTTAATTTTTTTTTCGTTAATTTATTATATGCTGGTCGATTTGAAATTTCTTAATCACAAATAATATGGAAATAATCATTTTGCAATTACGATATGACATCAATTATAATTACTTCAGAATACATATCACAACAAATTTTTCCGTCCAAGTATATGGCCAGTAATTTTACGTATATATTGATCAAAAAAAATAATTTTACGTATCCACTGTCTAATGTATTTATATATATATATATATATATATATATATATATATTGCATATTTATTGTTGAGAAGGATGATAATGATGATTCTTTGGACGTGCTTTTCTAACAATATATATATTTTTTCAATTGTACTTTTTATTTGTAGTATTTTAATTAAAAATACTCTTCAATAATAAAAGCTATCTTGGGTTGGCAAACTATAAAAACTACAGTAAAAATATACAGTAGTGCTTAATTATTTAATTAAAAAGTATTTTTAATTGTGATAAATTATCAAAATAATTAAATAAAAAATTAAAAAATAAATCTAATTAAGCAAGTGGTGAAATTAAAAAAATTAAATAGATTTATTTTGAATATGTAATGAAAAAAAAAGGACCTAAATGGGTACTTCTCCGAAAAGGCAAATGAATGATTACAATTATACAGAAAACAACACATTAAATGTGATACATACCATAAATAGATCATAGACATTTAACTACGTGCCATTAAACTCTTTTTTTTTTTATGTTTACATCGTAAAATAAAAGAAAAACATATACATATGGTATACATAATATGTATATGTGTAATTACCTTGGCATAGACACTTAAGCCAATACCAATTGGCGCTGAGGGTCTTCCATCAGTGTGAATTTGATCAGATCTGATTGTGAATATATCAGTTGCCTCCCTCTAACCATAAAGTGTGACTATTTAATATGAGTAACATGGCATGCTTTAATTTGCTATAAACACGTGCAACCTCCTAATCAATAAGTACATGCCATATTATTTGTGTTTATAAACACGTGTAATCTCCTAATTAATAAATACATACTGTATTATTTGTGTTTTAATATAAGTGTGTGAATAATTTTATTCTACCAACTTTTTATTATTATAGGTTAAAAAAATATAGGTCCAAATAGAAGAAGAATTTTTATAATAGCAATTGGGGGTACGACGCAGTAGAAAAAAATCAAAGGAACTTTCACAGTTATTTGTAGAAATAGAATTGTAATTCAAATTTTAATAAATCATATTTAATGCTTTAAATATATTAAGCCTTATAATATCATATTGAGTGCCCGAACAAATAGTTAACGATACAAAAAAAAACAGTTCATATTACTGTATATATATACATATATATTATTTAATAAATGTGAATATTATCTTTATGATATCTATTTATTTCCCTTACCAAACGGAGATATCTTATAATGTTTAATATGTATAAAAAATTACACATATGGATGTGGTCTAGCGGTAAAAATGCCGATCAAAAGTTGCAGTTTAAGTTTTAACAATCTTCGTTAAAATTTTAAATATATTTAGCTTGTTGTGTCTTAATAAACCCCTGTTAAGATTCTAAATAGAAAAAAAATTATTAAGGGAGTGTGTTTACTATTTTATATTTCAATTAAAATTTAGCAGTAATAAACTATATTTTCAAATAAAATTCTAAATTGATGGTGTTCGACCGTTTATATTTATAAAAAAATACATAAAAAAAATCTATTAACCAATAATAATAATAATAATAATAAAGCTTAAATAATCCACCACCATTAATTGAAAATACAGGGTTTAGTGTATTTTTTTTGGTAGTTAGGGTTTAGTGTATTTTTATTTGGTCATGTTATGTTATCTGTTTGTTTTAATTTGCCTTATTATCTTTATTTTCTCAACTGCAGTGGAAAGATAAAGTGACAAAATGCTTATTCCTCTGTGATTTCCATAATCGAAATCTCAAGCTTAAGAATATCACTTTTGCTCATAACTCTCTCACAGACACTCTCTCTTTAGCACGCCTGACTGTAAGCTTTCTCTGAACTCTGTAATAAGCATGGTGCAATTTTAACGGATTTTCTTTTGATTTGCATGTAACGACTTTTTTTTTTTCTCTTATTTTATTGATTGATGATAAAAAGCCTTAGATTCATCAGAAAATGGGAATGTAAATATTGTCTACTTGGATTTTATGATCTTCGGTCTCTATTTTGATTTCTTCAAATTCTGGTTGTTCTCTATTTGTTTTTGTTTCAATTGAGAAATGCCCTTTTAGAATTTCGGCCTGAGTCTGAGGAAATCAGCTGCTTTTTATTGTAAGGTTAGGAGCTTTCTCTTTTTGTATCCGTAAATTTACCAACGGGAAGTTAGGGACCAATATCAAGATTTTTCTTTCTTACTTTTGTAAATTTTTCAGGGTTTCATAATTTTCCATTCAGTTTAAATATCAGAGCGAAAAGTTTAGCGAATTCGTCATTTATGCTAAAATGGCCGATTGTACATTTTGTTGCCCTCGAAGTTTTATGTTATTGTTATTATTATTTTTCTTATTGGGAGAATATTCTGTCCTGATAAATTTACTTACTTTTGAAGCTGTTTGCAGGATTTGGATAGTCCGATGTCTACTCTAAAACGAGTTAAAAATATAGTTCGTCTATGTAGCATTCCATCTCTAAAAATCCCAGAAAGTTCCTTGTAAATTTTTAAAGCTTTGCTTTGTTGAAGAAAGGAGGAAAGTTGTATTTAGCTTATTTACTCCTATGGGTAATCCACAGAACCTCAAGAGAAGAGTAGCATTTGTGCTTATTGATGGGTTGGGTGATGTGTCAATACCAAAGCTTGGGTTCAAGACTCCACTTCAAGCGGCCAAACTGCCTAATTTGGATGCTATTGCATCTGCAGGAGTTAACGGTTTGATGGACCCTGTTGAAGTAGGTTTGGCTTGTGGAAGTGATACAGCTCACCTTTCTCTGATGGGTTATAACCCGAGAGTATATTACCGGGGCAGAGGTGCATTTGAGTCTATGGGTGCTGGATTAGCAATGTCACCAGGTGACATTGCATTTAAGGTAGGTTATGTTTATGAATTACTGTTTTCTTAGTCCGTCTTTTCATGGTAAATGGTTCCTCATTTGAATCAGGATGTGATCCTGGATAAGCAATTCAGTATGTTGCCATAATTCATATTTTACACATGGTATGTTATATTTTGCATTCTGTCCTACTGTGCATTAGCTGGCATCCTTGCTGAAAGTGAAAGTTTTGTTCCTATTATGGTAATTGATGTCTTAACTTTCGTATTATACTTCTTGTGGAAGACCTACTGTTTTTGTATTTTGGCTTTGTTGGCTGTTCCACATGAAGACTCATTCCTGATTTGATTTGTAGTCTAATTTTGCAACCTTGGATGAGAAAACTGGAATAGTCATCAGTAGGAGGGCTGACAGGCACTTTGAAGAAGAGGGGCCCATACTCTGTGCTGCACTTGATGGAATGAAGATTCCATCTTTTCCTCAGTATGAAGTCAGAGTGAGGTGCAAAATTTACTAACTCTGTAACTTTACTTTTACTTGATGTGTTCTTATACCTTCCTTTCATATGGGTGGTTTGAGGCTTCTATCAACACATCCTGCTTTGTGCGTAAAACTTGATCACATGTGAGATTTTGTGTTGTTTAAAAACTTTAATAACTTTAAAGTTCCACATGTTTCTAAGCAAAGGTGAATAAATTTAATGTGAATTGCCTTACTACCTCTACTGTATGTAGTTTTACTCTCATCACAGGTATTAAGTGTGTATGTGTCCACCATTCTGGAGCAAGGTCAATTAACAGATATGATTGCTTGGCTATTATGCTTAAGGCTTGTAATTTTGATGATATGATGGAAGTAAAACTGACTTGGAATGATTTCCAACAGGTATGCAACAGAACATAGATGTGGAGTGGTTGTAAAAGGACCAAAATTAAGTGGAAATATATCAGGAACAGACCCATTGAAGGACAACCGCCTACTTTTGAAAGCTGAAGCTCTAGATGATACTGAAGAAGCAAGGCACACAGCTGAAGTTGTCAATGAGTTATCCAAGGAAATTTCACGGATTCTGATTTCCCATCCACTAAATGCAAAGCGTGCTTCAGAAGGGAAGAACATAGCTAACGTTGTCCTTCTACGAGGTTGCGGTATTCGAATTGAGGTATGTTGCCTCATTCCTTACTTGATGTAGGAAGTGTTTAGCATATGATGTTGCTACATTTAAGTGGTTGATATTTGTTTCACTGCTATTAAATGTGGGGTGGTTTATCAGCCACTGGGTACAAGAACGGTCCTTCTTTTGAAACTTTTAACTCTGTTCATACATTTACCTAGTCATTCTTATTCTTGTATTCTGTATTCAAAATCCTATATTTTAACTATGTTCCAAAGTAATGAAAATAATTTGGCCATTTAGTTTTCATGGGTTGTAAGTGTCGCTATTTGTTCACAATTAGGATGAGGGGGTGAAATTCTTAAAGTACTTGTATTGAGATGAAACAGAAGCAGAGCAGCTAATGAACATTAGGGGTAAGAGAAATACTTTTATTAGTGAGGCAGACTATTCTTTAACTTTCTGACATCTGGTCTATCATGTGAATAACTAGACAGTTCTCTTACTAGGATGCTTGCTTTTGATTGAATACATAAGGCCTTAGAAATCTTCAACCAACTAGGATAGCCTTGAGACAATTTAATTGTTGGTCTTACAAGATATTATCAACGGTTTCGTTATGTTTAGTAATCTATGTGTGTTATCTTTCTCTTTCTTTCTCTATGGAGCTATAAACGTCAGACGTCCTGGTTGAACCTAAAAGGCTCAACTACAAGGTCACTAGATAGGTATTATGTGTACTTACATTCAGAAGACTTTGGGAAAATTATACACTTATACATTCATATATATTAATTCTAATTGTATGTTGCAGGTTCCTCCATTTCAGAAGAAACATGGTTTGAGGCCATGCATGGTAGCCCCCACAAAGATTATTGCTGGCCTGGGATTATCTCTTGGCATTGATATCCTAGAAGCTCCTGGAGCAACCGGAGACTATCGAACACTTTTAACTTCCAAAGCAACTGCAATAGCCAAGGCACTCTCAGCTCCTATGCAGTCTTCCCCAAATGTTTTTGTACCAGGGGAGGATGAACATAAACCAGGCCATTCAGATGGGTATGATTTTGGGTTTCTTCACATAAAGGTAATAATCTTCTAAGTTTTTTTTTCCCCTTTATTTTTCTAGTGTTTTAAATGCAACTTCCATGGCTTTTCATCAATTAGCCTTCTAACCTAAAGGCATGTGGATAGCCTTCTGAACTAAAGGCATGTGGATATATTTACTATGATGAAATTTTGGATCCATGTTGTTAATATTGAGTGTCGCTATGTGGGGGGAATAGATTTGAGGCTTAACCCATATACATCTCACATGCATTGAAACAGAACAAGTTTGTATGATTATTGGTGCCTGATCATCGAACCCACCATAGAGGGACTATTGGAAAATATATCATTGGTAAATGCTCCTGGACTACATCAAACTGAAGATCTCTTGTAGAGTTTTGCAAAAACTAAAATAATATGGTTTTTTCTCATGAAAACAATTTGACTATGTGCACCAGAGGAGTTTCTTATGTTGAAGGTTTATTTTGTAGTGGTGAATGAACTTCTTTGCATTTGATATTGCAGGCAATAGATGATGCAGGACATGATAAGGCAAGCATTTTCAAAGTCAAAGGATTAGAGGCTGTAGATCGAGCTATAGGGCAGCTGGCAAGGTTCCTCTGGGAGGCTGAAACAACTGGGAATTTCCAGTACTTTTTATGTGTCACTGGAGACCATTCTACGCCAGTTGAATATGGAGACCACAGCTTTGAGCCCGTTCCATTTTCAATATGTCGTTTGAAAGACTTTGTGGGCGTTGTGGGTGTGGAATCTGTATTGGCAACTTCTGTTGATCCATTCCCTCTTCCAACTGTTAAGGCAGGTGAAGACCTGATGGGCGATGATGTGGAGAAGGAACAGGAAAAGAGAAAGAAACAACATCAAGCTTTCAGTGGCGATTCAGTTTGTGAATTCAATGAGCTAGCTGCTGCAAGAGGATGTCTTGGGCGTTTCCCTGGCGGGGAGATGATGGGAGTTATAAAGACATTTCTTAAACTGGATGCATAAGCTGCTTGTGTCTGGAATTCCCAATAGCTGTGCTGAATGACGTTTGTTGAACAAAAATTTTCCAGAGTTTCTTTTAGGCTTCTTTGGAGAAAATTATACAATTTGTATACAATTTAAAATAAAGCCAAAGGTTTCCTTTTCCTTTGATCCCAATGTTTTTGATCTCTTGCTACATTGACCTGATATTTAACACAATTATCCGGAAGGAACTGATTGTTTGACTAGAATAAATTTCATTGCCTACTTCTTGACCTTTGTTTCACATGATGTTTTAAAGGGCTTCATTTATTTATTTATTTCACCATATCTAGGTCTCATCTTTTTCCATAACATATCATGTACAGTTTAGTAGACTACTTGATCATCCATGGCAGTTTTTTCTTCGATAACAATGGATGGAATTGGATGCTTCTGCAAGTAACATTTAAGATCACTGCCTGATTCACTACCTGAATCTCCATGGAAATTTCTCCGAACCTTGCTGATGTACATCCTTATCTTAAACAAAAGTGAAATTGTAAAACGAGGCACAAAGGGAAGTGGAGAGCAAAAGTAAGTAGTGTTTGCTTTTTCTTTATACCTTTTAATCTTGCTTTTCTTTGTTTCTTTATTAAATAAATGTATGCTCGGACTGAATTTTCTCGTTGCGCTCATTTGCCTATCAAAGTGTATGAACTCCACTTTCCTTTTCTTAATTCACAAGGAATATTCTAGCTATTAACCGCAAATCCAGAAAGATCTTAGTCCACAAGTAATCAAGCTATTAATACCTTTCAATCCAAGGGGCCTAGACGGAGACACAAAACATAGAGAGAGATGTATGTGACTAGGCCTCTATCCATGTACAGGAAATCTCCTAGCACCCTTTCAATAGAACCACCCGATGCATCATATTCAGGCTATCTAGTACTCACAGATGAAGAAGCAGACTCACAGGACACTCTCTGCTGGGCAAGTTGTGGCCTATGCAAGCGTAAGAGAGTAAAGAAACTACCATTTCCTCAGGATCAGATTCTCAGGGTTATTTATACGTCGGAGTATAATGAAACATATGCTACAAAGGTTTGGTTCCTCCCAGTTCCAGGCAAGCCTCTCTCTTCCAACTGCTACTTTGTTATCAGAGCAAAAGGCAGACACAAAGGGTACATATAGATCTTCTACTTGGCAGTGTTTTCTCTTTGGTTTCTTTTTCCCTACAAAGTCAATATTCTAGCTTGCTAAAAAATCTTGCAGGAAAGCGTACACAAGTTCAAGAGAGGGAGATATCATAACGTGTTGCTTTAGAGACATCTTGAGGGACAAAAAGCCAAAGGCTTTGAATCTCAGAAACGTATACCAACAATTCAAGATTCATCGTCATCAAGGTGGTGGCTTCTTTGCCAAGTCTGTAGCTCCAGACGGTGTTCCTCCTAAGTTCCTAAGAAGAAAAGGATGGAAAGTACGTTGTTCAACTTCATATAGATCACGATTAGGTGAAGCTTTAGGCACCGATACCTCTCGTCGAGCTCAGCTTCCGGAGTCGAATTTTCACATCTTCAATGTCCGATCGCCTTCTGTTGCGGTTGGGAGATGGTATTGCCCGTTTGGGTTTGTGATAGAGAGAGGAGGAGTGAAGCGCCAAATGGGGAAGACGATTCTGTATTCAATGACTCTGGAGCAATGGTGGGAAGAGATATATTCATGCAGGAATGTAAACAATCGAGAAAGCAATGTTGTGACTGTGAACGAAGAGCTGCAGAGAGAAGTGGCTTTGGTACGTGGGATTGAAGCTGTGAAGGATGACAGAAGAGGGCGTGGTGGGTTTACTTGGTTCAAAGTCTACAACCCAAATGGGAGGAGAGGAGTGGTAAGTGTCGGTCTGAGTTTTGCAATTATGGAGAATATGAAATGGGTGTTGGAAGAAGGAGGGTGGGTTAGCGGGGAGGAGAGGGATGTGAAGGTGGAGAGAGTAGAAGAGTTCAGAGGTGAAAATGTGTGGAGTAGATTTGGTTGCTATGTGTTGGTGGAGAGCTTTGTGTTGAGAAGAATGGATGGAAGTTTGGTTTTGAAATGTTCCTACAGACACACCCACAGAATCCTGTGCAAATGGGAATGAGGAAGATGTATAATTGTATATATGTAAATGTGTCTTTGTTGATATACCATTTCATGACTCACTAAAAATTTCATGGTTTTTTTTTTTATGAATTAAAAACGGTCTCAATACAAAAATTATCAATTTAGAAATCATAGATAAAATCTTTTATTGAGTGACCCTCTTGCCCAAAACCAACCTTTACTCCATCATCCAACGCTTCAAGCCTCGGAGTCCGACTTTGGATCATTATTTCATTATTTGACCCACTTCACCCGTTTCTATCCAACACCGACTATTCGTGACCGTTTGACGCTGTCAGATCATCAACATGTTGAAGTGGCAGGTGGTGCCTCTTGGACCAACCTTGTTTTTAACTTACCTCAAAAACTTGTGGACCATCTTCCGTTTATTGCCATTACAAAGTTCTTTCAGCCAAGAAACATGGCCAGCCACTTTTTTTGCTCTGTGACAAGTCCACTTCTACCATCACCTTTATCAAACACCCACACCAAAGGTAAAGCTTTTCCGGCCCTTTAATTTGTTACCTTTTATTTCATTTTTTTATTATTATTATTATTATTATTATTATTATTATTATTTTTCTCTGATTTAGGCTTCAGCTGCTTTTTTTTTTTTTTTTTAAGTCAGTTTAACTGACATTAGTTCCGTTTCTCTCTTCTTCTTCATCACTGAATTGTGCTTATTTACATACGTATATGCTTTAGATTTATGAATCCAGTCGTGAAGTGGAAAATACAGAAATTTTTTACTGTGTAAAAATTGGTGGCAAAGCCGAAATGAGACTAAAAATTTGATTTTCAACTGTGCTTTCCGAAGGATCAGATCTACCACGGAAAGCTAAAAATTGGTATGTTAAGCATGCCACTATATTAAAAATTCAATATAAAGTTAAAAATGTGATTGAATTTAATATAAATACATCACTGACATAGATTTTTTTAACTGCTCCTCTAACTCAGTGATTAACACCATATAAATTGCTCCTCCAAGTCAGTAATTAGCATCATCATCAATTTATATAAATTCATACTATTAGATTTTTCAGACTATTATTAGATTTACACATATCTATACCGTTGGATCTTCCATACTATCCTCATATTTACACTAATATCTCCTCCACTGCTTCTCCAACTTAGTAATTAGCACCACTGTCAATTTACACAGATCTATACTATCAGATCTTTCAGATTATTCTCAGATTTATATAGATTTATACCATCAAATCTTTCAGACTATCTTCATATTTATATAGATCTATACCATCAGATTTTTTAGACTATTATTAGATTTATACCGTTATATCTTTCAGACTATTCTCAAAATAATATAGCAGCGTGTGAACACTCTAAACCCAGTATAGAAACCTCCACACCAAATGATCCAGGTGGCTAACTGTCATCTTAAGATATGTATTTCAAACCGAACATTGTTGGTCATAATAATTCAAATGGATAAAAAAACGGATATGACAGGCCTCCACACCAGATGATCCAAGTGTGAGCCCTTATTGCACGTTAGCACAAGCCCAACACTTTCTTCTGGCATGTAGCAAATATTAAGCCGATGATCTTTGTAACTTGTTTATAGTTGGACGTTTTGAACCCCAAGTGGATCATGTTAGTATGTCGAAGACCCACATAAAAACTGAAAAGAAAAAATGTTTTAAGCTGGTAATGCTTTAGTCATCTCCGAATTCTTGTGAACGAAATTTGAAATGGAATTATACTCTCTGATATGTTTAAAATACAAGGTGAATGCCATCTGTGCTAAGAAATCCCTCCTTTTCTTTTGCTCCTGATAAAAACAGTTGGTCTGCGTTAAGATGGAAGCTCAGCTATTTAGATCTCCATTCTTACCTTCAATATTTTGCACAGTAGAATGCTAAAATTTAAAATTTAAATACAGATTCTATGTAGACAAAAATAACATATTAGATAGTATTTAATTATTCATTATTAATTATAGAGATATAATTAATTATAAATAATAGACACATATAAAAATTCTTAATTTGAAATAAGATTGATATGACTTTCTTGTGTTGCAGGCGCAATAAAATTTGCTAGGTCTGAAGGGTTGATACCGGCACCAGAAGGAAACCACGCCATCGCTGCCACGATCAGGGAAGCTCTGAAATGCAGAGACCGGAGAAGCAAAGGTTATTCTAACTGCACTGTGTGGACATGGCCTGAGGTCATGTCATTTTCGGAGGAGAAGATACAAGCCGATATTCCTCAAGTGGTGGCCTGAGGTCTTACCAACGAGTACAAATTGTTGGAGTATGTTTCAAGTTGATCATATTATGATAAAAAATGTGGGTAATCTGGAACAAGGAAGCTCAAGAAAGAATAAAAAGTCAGTGGATGCTGAGATAGACGAGGGAAACAAATGCAGGGTAGATTTACATGCATGTTGGAAAATAGTAGTTCATCATCAAGGTCTGAACTTGAGGGTTTGCTTATCAGGATGGTTATGAGCTTATTTTAGTTGTTAATATAGTTTACATATAGATACTTCTCCTTAACAATGATTAGAAGAAATGGTTTACAGAGTTCTCAATTCAAAAATTATCAATTTAGAAATCATTTAGGAGATAAAATCTTTTATTGAATTTGGACTTCAAATTTTAATTCTTGAGCAAACAAATGACTATTAAAATGAGTGACCCTCTTGCCCAAAACCAGTGTTCTAAAAGGTATCGTTTAGGCGTGATTAGGCATAAGACATTTAAAAAACATTTCACATTAGAGTAATGTTTAATAAAAGACGGTCAATATTGTATTGACCGTATGCGCGCTTACGTTCAAAAAGGTGAGAACTTTTTTGTTAAAATTTTTTAAAATAATTAAATTTTTTAAAAATAATTTAAATAAATAATTCATAAAAATAAAAAATATAAAAAATTAGTATTAAAAAATAAAAACTGTTTTTTAAGATAATTTTTTAAAAAATAATAATAATAATAAAATATAATATATAATAAAAAATTAAATAAAAATTAATTAAAAAATAGTAATACTTAAATTATATATTAATTTAGATATTATTAAATAATTATAAATTTATAATATATATAATTTAAAATTAATTTTTATTAAAATTTTAAAAAAAAAATATGAAATTTTTATAAATATATATAATTATGTACTTACTAATTTATATTTATTATATATGTATTTAAATTAATGATATAAATTTTAACATTTAAAATAGAAATTATTTTATTTATTTAATAGTTTTATAATAATTAATATAACATATGATAACAAAACGCTTGTTAATGTTTCAATGTTCAGGGTTCGCGGTCTGACCTCGCTGGAACACTGCCCAAAACCAACCTTAAACCTCGGAGTCTGAATTTGGATCATTATTTCATTATTGGACACAAGTAATAAATGCTCCAACCATTTCTATCCAACACCTACTATTCGTCAACGTTTGACACTGTCAGATCATCAATATGTTGAAGTGGCAGGTGGGGCCTCTTGGACCAACCTTATTTTTTTACCTTCCTCAAAAACTTGTTTGACCATCTTCCGCTTATTGCCATTGCAAAGTTCTTTGGGCTCCCCAAGATCAAAGTGAGAAGTGGGAACACACTAAGCTTAAGCTAGAGACCAAACCCTACTACAGTAATTCTGAATCTCTTTCAGTGCTAGGAGCCTCCAAGAAACATGACCAGCCACTGTTTTTGGTCTGCAACAAGTCCACTTCCATCATCACCTTTATCAAACACCCACACCAAAGGTGAAGCTTTTCCGGCCCTTTAATTCGTTACCTTTTATTTCGTTGTATATTTTTTTTGTCCAAGTGTTTTGATGCAAACCCAAGTTTTATTTAGTTTCATTTTACTGATTGAGGTGCATTGCTTTTCATTCTTTTTTTTCAAATCAGTTTAACTGACATTAGTTCTGTTTCTCTCTTCTTCTTCATCTCTGAATTGTGCTTATTTACACACTTAGGTTTATGAATTCAGTCGTGAAGTGGAAAATATTGAAATTTTTTACTGTGTAAAAATTGGTGGCAAAGCCAAAATGAGACTAAAAATTTGATTTTTGAGCTGTGGTTTTTTTTGGCATATAGCAAATATTAAGCCGATGATCTTTGTAACTTGTTTATTGTTGGATGTTTTGAACCCCAAGTGGATCATGTTACTATGTCGAAGACCCACATAAAAACTGAAGAGAAAAAATGTTTTAAGCTGGTAATGCTTTAGTCATCACCATGTTCTTGTGAACGAAATTTAAAATGGAATTATACTCTCTGATATGTTTAAAATACAAGGTGAATGCCATCTGTGCTAAGAAATCCCTCTTTTTCTTTTGCTCCTGATAAAAACAGTTGGTCTGCGTTAAGATGGAAGCTCAGCTATTTAGATCTCCATTTTTACCTTCAATATTTTGCATAGTAGAATGTTAAAATTAAAATACAGGTTCATGTAGGTTTCTATATGAATTTAACCATTTAGTGCAGGTTTTGGTCCGCCTTGAAATTATTCTTTATGCAATGGAAAGTTTAATGTTGAGGAACTAGAGAATTCGAAAACAAATGTAGTCAAAATTGAAAGTCTGAAACCATGTGTCGAAGGGCTCTGAATCGATTCCGCTTATAGGACATAGAAACACACCTTATGATCACACATTTTTTATCTTTACTTTGACATTTTTCCCTATTTCAGGAACAAAGCAATTTGATGATAATGTTAGCTAACTTTATAAATCTTTGGCTAATTGTAACCTGACCTACAAAATCTTGTGAAAATTTAGCCAAGTCAAGCTTGCTTGTCTGGAACAACCCCGTCATTTATGTTTTGTAAAGGCCTATTGAAGCATGAAAGGCTAGTCTTTTGGTAAGTTTTCCTTATAAAATGGCAGAGAGCTACTCTTAGTTCTAAGCTCTATTTATTGCACCGGCTTCCTAATGATAACACTAGCAATTGATGAATTATAAGCTTCCTGTTCTGCTCCAACCATGATTTTTGAAAACAGAGTCTATTATCAAACTTTAGTAACTTCATCTAACGTAATTGAGCTTTGGCTCAGGCATTAAGATTGACTGTTTGACTGTTTGAGGTAAATCTTATGTATATCTGGTGAAAACATTACAACATCTTTCTGACACTCATTATCTGCTTTCCAAAAGAATATACACTTAATCATATGGTATGAACTGCTGAGCCTGGCTTTTCAGTTGTCTAAGTTTCTGTTAAACTATTAGTAATATCATGATATTGCTTTTTTATTTTATCTTTTAACAATTTGTATGCCATCAGTTGAGGAGAAGTGGCGAGGATATTTTCCACTAAAGAGAAAGCCATTGCATCTGAGACTTTCAAATGCCGGTAGAGCCAGAGCAGCACTTAACGCAGATTCAAAAGCTATTGAAATTCCCCGTAGATGGTACAATCTAATAGCAGACCTTCCTGTGAAACCTCCTCCACCATTGCATCCTAAGACTTTTGAGCCTATAAAACCTGAAGATTTGTCTCCTCTCTTTCCTGATGAGTTAATTAAGCAGGAGGCAAGCAGTGAGAGATTCATAGATATTCCAGATGAGGTTATCGATGTCTACAAGCTTTGGCGGCCAACCCCTCTTATCAGGTATTTAGAGCTAATTTACTTGAATGCTATTCTTGAGAATTTTCTTTCTGTTCCATGGTGGAAGCTTCTAATACTCTCCAGTAAAATTTAGAGCCAAGAGGTTGGAGAAGCTTCTGGATACACCTGCCCGCATTTACTACAAGTATGAAGGTGTCAGCCCAGCTGGATCACACAAGCCCAACACTGCAGTTCCACAAGTCTGGTACAATGCAAAGGAAGGTGTCAAGAATGTTGTCACTGAAACTGGTGCTGGCCAATGGGGTTGTGCATTGGCCTTTGCATGTAGCTTATTCGATCTTGGGTGTGAGGTAAGAAGAACTCAAGATCCTTACAAATAGCTACCCATATTTGACAAGAAAAAGTTAAAAGAAAATCAGGTTAATAAGTAAAGATAATGTCAGGTTTTAAAAATTTTCATTAAACTCTTGCTACTTTGTAATCCTAGTGAGTAAAGAGCCTTGAGACTTATCTTATTTTATTGTAGGTATGGCAAGTTCGTGCGTCTTTCGATCAAAAGCCATATCGAAGATTAATGATGCAAACTTGGGGAGCAAAAGTACACCCATCTCCATCTACCGTTACTGGAGCAGGTAGGGATATCCTTCAAATGGATCCATCAAGCCCAGGGAGTTTAGGAATTGCTATTTCAGAAGCTGTAGAAGTTGCGGCTATGAATCTTGATACCAAGTACTGTTTAGGAAGTGTTCTCAATCATGTTTTGCTCCATCAGACTGTTATAGGCGAGGAATGCATAAAACAAATGGAGGCATTTGGCGAAACCCCGGACCTTATCATAGGATGTACAGGTGGAGGGTCCAATTTTGCAGGGCTTAGTTTTCCATTCATCCGAGAGAAACTCCATGGGAGAATAAACCCTGTTATTAGAGCAGTTGAACCTGCAGCATGTCCTTCATTGACAAAAGGTATGTATGCATATGACTACGGTGACACAGCAGGGTTGACTCCACTTATGAAGATGCATACGCTTGGACATGACTTCATTCCCGATCCAATTCATGCAGGTAATGTCTATTGGTATCTGTTAATTTTCTGCTTCTTCATCTCTTCTTCTTCAACATTGAAGTATCTTTGCTTACACTACAGGAGGATTGCGTTATCATGGTATGGCACCATTGATATCACATGTTTATGAACAAGGTTTTATGGAAGCAATTGCAATTCCCCAGATTGAGTGCTTTCAAGGTAATTAAATCAGTTCCTGGATTGCAACCATTATTACCATCTTAGCTACTTTAGCGCGGGAGTCAACTTGTGTAATTTGGAATAAGATTGATATGACTTTCTTGTGTTGCAGGCGCAATAAAATTTGCTAGGTCTGAGGGGTTGATACCGGCACCAGAACCAACCCACGCCATCGCTGCCACAATCAGGGAAGCCCTGAAATGCAGAGAGACCGGAGAAGCAAAGGTTATTCTAACTGCACTGTGTGGACATGGCCATTTTGACTTGCCAGCTTACGAGAAGTATTTACAAGGAAATATGGTTGACTTGTCATTTTCGGAGGAGAAGATACAAGGATCACTGGCCAATATTCCTCAAGTGGCAGCCTGAGGTCTTACCAATGAGCACAAATGGTTCCATTTTTGATCTTGCTCCCGCTTACATGGAGTGTGTTTCAAGTTGATCATATTATGATGGAAAAAAGTGGGTAAAGCTCAAGAAAGAATAAAAAGTCAGTAGGTACTAAGAAAGACAAGGGAAACAAATGCAGGGTAGATTTACATGCATGTTGGGAAATAGTAGTTCATCATCAAGCTTTGAACTCGAGGGTTTGCTTATCAGGATGGTTATGAGTCTATTTTAGTTGTTAATGTAGTTTACATATAGATACTTCTCCTTAACAAGGATTAGAAGAAATGGTTTACAGAAATAACTTGGTTTTAATTTTGTTTTGGATACCTCATAAAGCAAAGGTAGTGAGCTTTGCTAGAAGCTAATGAACTTTGTAGATTTGCAAATTCCAAGAGAATTAGAACGAGTATGGATGTTTTGGTATGAATATTTATTTGGAAATAAATAATGGTTGAGTTTTATAGTTGTCAGAAAAATGATAATCTTTTTCATTTTAGTTTTGATAAAGAACAGTCCGAACATTATTGAAAATTTGAAACCGTTATTCTTATTGCTTTCTAAATTTAAAATTTTCTAATCCCCTTTATTTTTTCATTTTTATTTGTATTTTCTTAAATCTTAATCCCAGTTCCCATGACTTCCAGAGAAACAATAAAAGCCTCAGCGAAATTATTTTCATTCTAATTATCAAAACAGAAAAATTGAAAAAGGCAAAAAAAAAGAAGAAAAAGAATAAAAAAAAAGTGAGAAATGAGCAAAACGACAGCATATGGAGCCGCCGTTTTACTTCTTTTTACCTTTTTTACCTTTTTTTTTTTTTTTTTTTTGGAGAAATCTATAATAATATTATTATCGAGAGGGTTTTAATCTGTTAGAAAAATAGTAAAAATAGCCTTCTTCTCTCCTCTCTCTCTCTCTCTCTCTATCTGACTGACTGGCTCTCTCTGCGACTCACCGTTTGTCACTGCATCATTCTTCGACGTTCTCTGCTTCGATCTCACTTCAGGTAAGCCACAACGACGCCGTCATGGATTTTCCTTAGTTTCTTCTGGAAACCCTATTACTAAGTTTTTGCTGCAAATAACGTACAAACTCTAAGCTTTTGCGCCTGTTCTTCCAACTTTTCATTTATTTTATTTTTATTGTAAAAATATTTTCATTTTTGCTGCTTAATTCGAATTTATCGTTCTACTCATGCAATTTCATGTGCGTGCCTCTATTCTATTTATTTATTTATTTATTGTTTATTCATGTGTATGCTATCCATTAATTTGTGATTCTGTGGTATTATTTTGTTGATGGTGATTAGTTAGGTGTTGAAATGCCGTTTAGTTCTATTGGACTTGAATGCATTAACAAGTAAAGGTTATTGCAAGAACTAATTCTCGATGAGTTTTCTGCTTGGGTAATGGTATTGAGGATAGCGAATATGAATTCTAATGTAGGTCGGGATTTAGATAGAAAGTGAGTGGGTATTTGGCTGTGAAATTGTCCTTCAGCTTGAAATTTACATAATGGGGATTTTTAGAATTAGTTGTTTCTGCAAATTTTGAAATTTATCTAGCTTTTTACACTGATTCAACATTTTTTTTTTCGTTTTTAGGTTTTGTTTTTACATTAAATTTTGTAAAAAAGAACTATTTTTGTTTCATGTAGATAATTGCGATTGGTTTCTTGATTTCTTGACAATTTGTTGAATTTGATGCTTCTTCCAGCCAAAATTATGATAATTTAGTCTATGTTCTTATTATGTATGTTTGGTAGTTCAGGATACAATTGGATACTTAAAATGGGAAGCAAAGGTCGAATCCCTCCTCCTCATCTACGGCGTCCTCTTCCAGGGCCTGGTATAGTGCATCCCGACCCATTTGGTCAAGGAATACACCCTATGCCAGGTGCATTTCCTCATTTCGAAATGCTGCCTCCTCCAGAAGTTATGGAACAGAAGCTTGCTGTACAACATGTGGAGATGCAGAGACTTGCAACAGAGAACCAGAGGCTTGCTGCCACCCATGGAACTTTGAGACAAGAACTGGCTGCTGCTCAGCATGAGTTGCAAATATTACATGCTCAGATAGCAGCTGTAAAGTCTGAGAGAGAACAACAGATCGGGAGCCTAGTGGATAAGATTGCCAAGATGGAAGCCGAACTGAAAGCAGCTGAGCCTGTTAAGTTAGAGCTGCAGCAGGCACGCACAGAGGCCCAGAACTTGGTTGTAGCAAGGCAGGAACTTCTTACGAAAATGCAACAATTGTCCCAGGATCTTCAGAGAGCACACACAGATGTACAGCAGATTCCTGCTTTGATGACAGAACTTGAGAGCCTAAGACAGGAATATCAGCATTGCAGGTTTGTGTCATGCTATTGTTTTGAACTATAGTTTGGACTGTACAAGTGTTAAAACTTTGACTGGTTGATATAGCAGTTAAGCAATGCATTTCAATTTTATTTTTATTTCTTATTTGAATTGGATGGCCATTAAAATGGAGATTAATTTAGATCCTGTTACTCAATGTTTGTCTTTCATCTTTTCATCCTTTAACTAATTATAAAAGCCCCAACACTTGTGCTTAGAAACTGAGGATTTAATTATAAGCTTTTCTTTTTCTTTTTCCCCCCCACATATTTATGTCAAATATATGTGATTTGAATTTTAACTGATTTGGTTTTAAATTTCGAAAAGGCCACAAATGTCTATATTTTGATTATGCAGGCTTACTTATGATTATGAAAAGAAATTGTACAATGACCACCTTGAGTCACTTCAACTGATGGAGAAGAACTATATGACCATGGCAAGGGAAGTCGAAAAGCTACGGGCAGAGTTAGTGAATACTTCTAATGTTGATAGAAGAACTGGTATACCTATATTTACCTTTTTTTTGTCTCAGTCTTAGCTCTGTCTTCCTTGATTTTCTATGATATCGTGGATGGCTCATTAGGGGCAATCAATGCAGGTGGGCCTTATGGTGGCACTCCTGGAAACAATGAGAATGAGGCTTCTGGACATCCTGTAGGACAAAATGCTTATGAAGATGGATATAATATTCCACAGGTTTGCAATATTCCATCTTTTTGGTTGCAATATAAGTATACTATGCTCTACGTTATTCATGTTAGTGTGAAGGGAATAGAGGAATATGGAAATCGAACACGATGAAGTTGTTTATTTTAATATGCTGCTTTCACTTTCTATCTAATGTTTGGTTCTTGGTACAATAACATCTTGTTAAATTGGAAGCCCTTGAAACATATCATAATTAATTGATATTGAACAACTAAACATGATCCTACCTATCCCACCTTGAAATGAAGATGTCCAATATTGTGAAATTGAAAATGAAAGATAAGAGCAATGACTATTAGTTTTTATTTTTGTGCGATTGACTATGGTTTGCATGTGGTCATGTTGAAGAGCAACTTTTTTGAATGGTTAATAATTGTTTGAATATCACATGCCGTTGGACATCAATTCATTCTTGAACTACTTGACATGATTGTGCTAATAGATGTTCAACCTCCTAAAATTGCTATAATTTTGGTTGAATTTTAAGGCTTCTGAAGCAGCAAGGATTTGTATTTTAGGTCACCTTCATAAACTTATTGTATATAATATGACTTACTGTTAGTGTAGAACTTCCTCTTTATTTGAACATTTTGGTTGGACTTGGACCTACATACATATACTAGGGTTTCTAATTTCTGAATCCTCACGGCAATATATCATGTAATTCGATTGTTTGAAAATATGTCGGTTTTCACATGAAGTTACCATCTCAAAATGGCTGCTTAGGTTAACAGAAATGTTGAGCGTATCTTTCGTTTCGTTTCTTATGTTTTTAAGTTTTAAGATAGAAGACAGCATTTTCATCAATGCTTTGAAAATGAAACATTTTTTCTCTTATCTTTTCTTTTGGTCATGAGAAATGAGATTAATATGCTTGCTACTTTCTGCATTTTGTATTATAGGGGCGTGGCCCTATCCCTGCGGTTAGTGGTGGTGCTGGTGCTACTGCTGCTGCTGGTGGGACTCCTACTTATGCTGGAGTTCAATCTGGGCCTGCTCCTCCGAGAACTGGTTATGATGCACACAGGGGGCCTAGTTATGATGCATCAGTGGGCCCTGTTTATGATGCACAAAGGGGACACAGTTATGATGTACAAAGAGGGTCAGGTTATGATACACAGAGAGGATCTGGTTATGATGCGCAGAGAGGACCTGGTTTTGATGCGCAGAGAGGACCTGGTTTTGATGCCCAGAGAGGACCCAACTATGATGCACAAAGAGGAGCCATTTACGATGCACAGAGGCCTGGATATGATTTACAAAGAGGACCAGGTTATGAAGTGCAAAGGGGACCTAGCTATGATGCATCGAGGGGTGGTGGTTATGATGCTCAGTCCAGAGGTGTTTCCGGGCCTCATGGCAACGTGGCACCTAATAACAATGTTCCTTATGGGTCTGCAACGCCCCCTGCGCGAGGTGGTGGTGGATATGAGGCTCCACCTCGCAGTGGAAACCCTGTCCGGAGATGAGCTCACATTTTGTAACAGACAGTAGTGTATTTTGATAGGAAATTTGGAAATAATCATAATCTTACTTCTTGTATTTCCAATCTGTTTGCTATCCCTCATTAAGCTCTCTCGGCTTGTGCTTCTTGTCTCCTTGCTATGTGTATGGTTGGGAAAATTTAACAGGTAGTCAGCTATCACTAATCAGATATATTTGAGAAAATCTATATGGGGAATTATTTGAAATAGAAATTATATTGTTGGTTTTAGATAATATAGATCATGAGGTGGCTTATTGAAGTGCATGGATAAGTTTTTAAAATCATTCTGTTTACTATGGGAGTTGAACTCCAAAATTTTAAATAAGAAAATATGTTTTTATAAACTTTTATTCAAAGTTCAAACTATTAATCTTTCCTATATCCAAAAATAATTTAATCACATATATTGTATAAAATTTCGTACCAGGGTAGTGGGAGAAATAAATTGAATTAGATTAATTGATTTAATAATTCAAGTTTTGGATTGCAAATCCTGTTATTTTATCAAATAGTTTCGGATCATTACCATTTTGGTTGTTTTTTAAAAAATTGAAGAATTATTCACGCAAAATAATTTTCTCTGATGTATATTTTTTTAAAATTTTAATGGGCCAACCTTAATTTAATTTTAGAGCATTGTAATATGCATTCCTAAGAATTTCGCGGAACCTCATTTTCTTTATACACCCCATTGAAATGGGTGAATGTATGGAGAAATTGTAGTGTAAATAGCAATTTTGTAATGTTTATTTGAGTAAACCATTAATTCTTTATGAGCCCTGAGCCCACATTGCTGTCAACAAAATTCAAAATTTTAGGTTTTCCCGGCAGTTTCTCCTCCATGGAAGAGCAATGCTCCTCGCCTAGCTACCTCCAGCCTCACGGTGAAAATTACTCTCTCTCTCTCTCTCTCTCACTTCCTAATTTTATCAGAGAACGAGTGTAGGTGCTGATCTGTGATACAAACCATTGATTTTATTGTAATGTTTTCTTCGAAATCCTGCGCACATTCTTTCTCTGCAGAGTCTAGAGGTTGCGGAATTCGAGGCATGAAGTCTGTGGTCGCAACAGTCAGTGGGTACCATGGATCGGAGCGGTTCGATCTCATCAAGCTTATCACTCAGACCGGTGCGAGTTTTGTTGGTACAATGTCAAGGTCAATTACTCACTTGGTGGGTTTTTCATCTTCGGCCTTTTAATTATCTGTAACCCGCTTTTTGTTTTCTAAGAAAATCTCAAAAAATAAAAGATAAAAGTAAAAAGAAAAAAGGGATTTATTTTACAGTTTGAATACAATTTTTTCTAGTTGATTAAGTAATATAGTTTTGAATTTGGGGAATAGGTATGCTGGAAATTTGAAGGAAAAAAATACGATCTTGCTATGAAGTTCAAGACCATCATTGTAAATCATCGATGGGTGGAGGAATGCATTAAGCAAGGAAAGCGTGTTCCAGAGCATCCTTATGTTTCAAAATGGTAAAAAATTTATGCTGGTTTTGTCTCAAGTTTCATCTTTTCTTAAAGATTTAATCTTGTGCTTCCAGTTTTTATAGATTGAATTCCTTTCTTCGAAGCTTCTACAATGCTCAAATTGGATTTCCCAGAAACATTGATGATGCCTTCTTTCCTATTGAATTATGTCACTATGTATGTTGTCTGATAATAGCAGTTAAAAATACATTGCAAATATGTTCAATGAAATTGTTACAACTGAAAGTAATTTCCTTTTGCAGTTTCATCTGTGCCCTTCACGCCAATCAATATATTAATATTTGACAATATTTCAAGAAAGTTTACTATGATTTTAAGTATGCAGAAAAAGTTAGTTCAAAACAAGGATTGGATAGAATTGTATTGTCTTTATGCATGATCTTGAAACTTCATTTCTTATAGAAAGCTCTGAGTTTCTTACTGGGATATGCATACCTATGTTTCACGTTGATACGTATCTTTGAGAGTTGCCATATCCATAAGATCTGTTTTCGGTTACAAGAAACTGTGGTTTGTTGTAAACTTAAAAGGATACAGAGAAGTTTTATTGTACTAAAATTTTAGATGACGGAACTTAGAGGTTTAATAAGCCATGAAATGCTTAAATACCTTGTAAGTTTTATTTGTCTTTCTTGTGCACACTCCTTGATCTACAATTTTTGTTGGAAATAAGTTTTCTATTAGGAAATTGAAGTTTTGATTCTTTGCAGTGGACAAGAAATAGGACCTTTATTGGAAGTTCCACGTGTCCCAAAAGTGGGTGTCTCAAGTAAGAATAAAAAAGTGCTTTCTGACAGATCAAGTGATTATGATGGCTCTGAAAGACAAAGTGGCAATACTTGGATTGGAACTTCCAGCCAATCTGTTTGGACTCGTTCTTGTTTGCTGAATGAGGTAGCTGAATTAATATGTACAGCCTTTGGATTTGCTTGGTTTTGCTTTACATTGCGAATTCAACTCACAAAGGTCATTTTAGCTAGCACTTCAAGACACACAAGTTACTCAGTCTCCTGATTTCTCTGATGTGTATTCCTATGCCAGATTAATTTTTCTTTCCTCATTATGTGAGAAATAATTTTTTCCATGCACTTCTTTTGTAGAACTTGTTTCCTGACATCAAACAAGTTGGCAACTCTTCTTGTAAGTCGAAAGAGAAAATTGTTAGAAAGACTTCAAAGCGAAAACAGCAGTCAAGTAGCAGGCGCTGTTTCCAGGAACCTCCATTGTCTGGATTACTTAGAATCAAGGTAATAGATTTAATCGTATTTTATTTGCCTTTGCTTCATTTTTGTAGAAACCTTGTAGCTTTTACTCAAGGGTTCACAAGCTGTTGTTGGGATGGAGCATTCTATTTCCGACCTCAAGTCATTATCAGTAGTCAACTGTATATTCTTGGATGGCAGTAGCATCATCTTCATCTTCCTTGATTTTTGTTTGCTTTAATTGATTTTATTATCTCTCTCTTTTTTCAATATAATCTTTATTTATGTTCTTTCCTTTTTCCTCAAAGAATTTCTCCATACATCTTTTGTGGTTGGGTTGCATCCAATGTGCATCCTTCTCAATTCTATTATTCTAATTAAACAAAAAGAGTCGTTAAAACACTTTGCATTCTTTAAGCTTTTAAGGTGATATTGCGGAATAAGTTGAAATCTATCTTTTAGTTGGGGTATAACGTAATAGTCGTGAATCTAAGAATGGAATCAGTAATAAATTGGGATGATGTATTATATCCTACAAGTATAGATATTAGGTTCTTATTTATTTGAACAAGACAATTTAACACTTGCTGCCAATTACTAGAGTTTGCAAGCTGCCAATACATCAAGGGGGATGATAATGAATAAGAGAAGGCCAAAAGAAGTTTGGCATTTGAGATAGCATCCAAGGACAGGTTGATTTATGATTAACTGAACAGTAACATTTTGTTTTTGATAAATGAAATTACATCATTTTTCCTAAATGCATACACTTTATTTTAAATTCCTATTTATGTTTTATGGTTTGTCACTATTTTCCTTTCATCATTTGTCACCCTATTAGTCTTGTTGCCTTGCTTTTGCTTTATTATTATTATTTATTAACTCTTTAGCGACCAAAGGTCATATAAATTTTTGACAGTATTTATTTATTTATTTTTTTTCTTCTTTTAAAAAGCATGAAGAGTCAAGTTCTCAGTCTTCCATGGACTTGGTGCGAGATAAAAGAAATAATTCCAATGATAATGTAAGGGCTAAGCCTGAAACTTCGCGTAAAGGAAGGAGGCTCGTTAGGAAGAATAGGGGCGGGGATACTTTGCAGTTGGTTCACTCAGACTCGGATCAAGATTTCTGTGGGATCAGAGTTCACAACCCTAGTTTTGATGATGTCATAGTTTTATCTGATGATTTAGATGGAATACGGAATAATAATAGATTGGTAAGTGGAAGAACATCTGATGAGGAGTTTTATAACCAAAGTGGAACTATAAATGAAGCTCTTGAAGATGCTGAAGTTCGTAACCATAATGATCTGTCTGCGTCAATGGATCCAAATGTGTGGTATGATGATGCTTCACAAGCCCTAAGGGATAGTTCACAAGATGAATGTTGCAATGCTGAGAACTCAAAAGAGGAAATTAAAAGTGGGGTTGAGACTGAAAGTGATACCAAATTTCCTTCAACAAATTTATCATGTGTTATATGTTGGACAGATTTCTGCTCAACCAGAGGAATTTTGCCATGCGGCCATCGATTCTGTTATTCATGCATTCAGAACTGGGCTGATACTATGGTAGACGTTTTATTGTCGTCCTGTTTTTGGTTTTCTTTCAACTTAAAAGCTTTATTTAGCATTCTCATCTTCTGTATGTGAGTCATTATCTGCATTGAACATTCTGATCTGAGTATTTCCAATTCCTTTACTGTTCTTCGAAGAGTAAACACAAATTTTAGACCTTTCCTATTTTTATGCTTGTGAATATTTGACTTTGGTTGATTTCTTTGAGTTTCTCCTAATGCTATCAACATGTGGAAACTTTAGGACTATTAGTCTGAACTGGACTATGGTAACTCAACTCTTATTCTACGTATTCGATGGAATTTTTATTTCCAATTACTCATAGGGTATAACCTGTGGCTTATAAGGCTAAAAGACTGAGTTATAGGAAGAATAGGTGTCTTAAGGTGAGAATAAACCATATCTTTTTTCCCTGTGAAAGTACATACATAAGCTACTACATGGTTCTATATTTTTCTTGACTACCATGTGAAAATGCAAGAGTTAAATAGTGGAAACTTAACGACAAGTTCTGTGCCTTATGTTTTCAACTTTTGGAGCTTTAGTGTTGTTGGAGTTGGACTATGATATTCTTCAATGTACTGCTATGTTTTTCTAATTTCAAACACTCAGTGTTTAGTGATCGTGCATGCAGGCTTCAAAAAGAAAAATATCAACATGCCCTTTATGCAAAGCGAGTTTTGTGGGCATTACAAAGGTTGAGGATGCAGCCACAAGTGATCAGAAAATATATTCTCAGACCATACCATGTGGCCCATCAACAAAGGATATGTTCATTCTTACTGATCAGGAAATAAACAATACTAGTGCTCAGGTAAAATCTAAGCTTATAGAAGTAATCCTCTTGGTGTTAATGATACCAACTCTGTTGGGAAAAAAGAAATTGAAACATTTTACCTCTGTCATGTGAAACAATTGGATGCTGATGGTGGTTGTGGATTGTTGGGAGAAAGAGTTGGCTTAATTCATGGCTGCTAATTCTTCATTTTAGTACATAGAACATATTTAAGGTTTTAGTGTGACATACTTGATGTCTTCTGCAATGCCTATTTCTTACTAAACCTGATTTGAAGTGTGCTAGGCCTAGACTTCATGCATTGCCAAAGAAGTGTAAGTGTGTGATACTAGTAGTAAGATGCTCATTTAAAGGTTTTCATCTTCTCATTGATGAAGTTCTGGAAGTTTTAATTGTTCTCGTTTGAATTTTGCTCTCGGATATGATAAACTTTTTCTGTGGCTAGCCCCTTTTTAATTTTGTTCCACGGATCTTTTGGTGGTTAAACAGTATTCATCAGCACCCGTTTGTAGTGCATGCCGTTTCCAGGAACCCTGTCTGGATATGCTCATCAGCTGTCATCTCTGCCAATTTCAGTGCATCCATTACTACTGTCTGGACCCTCCTCTGTTACCATGGACATGCATTCACTGCAAGGATTTGCGAATGGTTTACTTTCGCAACCGTTGATGATGCTTCTCTGTACTTTGACTCTTGAGCATCTTGATGAATATACCATTTCATGATTAGTTATATATGTTAAGCTGATTTCTTTTAAAATGTGCATAGCTTAAGAATCGGAATATAGTAGTAAGGTGGTGTTTTATTGCTAAAAGTGGCTTTCTTCCGGGGATTCTTTTCCATCATATCATGTGGACAACCTTAGCCTAAAATGTGAAGTGGGTATGAATTCGGAGTGGAGGTAGGTTTTCTTTTTTTCTTTTTTCTTTTTTTATTTTTTTATATAAATGAAAATAATATATAAAAAAGGGAAAACCGTTTTAAACCCCAAAACCATGTTCACCATTAAAGCTATATCTTCATTTTCATGTGCAAACAATTGCCAGATCAGGAACTTCTCTGGTTTCCTTTGTCTTTTTATCCTCAGCCTTATGTATCTCATATATTAATTTATGTATGTATTAGAGCTATCTAAGCTACATGTATAGACAAATTCTATTCCATTTTTATATTCTTACGCTTTTTTCTTTGACTTGTTCAATTAGGTCATGAACTCGTATAAAAATGAATGAAATTAGTACTCTTTCTATCTGGTACAAAAACTTTATAGTGCAATTTTATAGATTCTTCTGATATATTAGAATTTATATTTTTATGAATCTCTCTCTCTATATATATATATATATGGAATTGTGCTCACAAACCATATAATTATTGGCTTTAATCATTCCTTATTATATACTCAATAATAAATATGGCATTCCCTAAATTACTCACTAACTACAAATTTAAAAGCATGTAATTAAGTTGAGTTTTTTTTTTTCAAATAGTATATTAGATCAATTAATCACATGCGTATTAGGGAATTGCTTCTGAACAGAGTTTTATATATGTAGACACATACATGTCTATCAGATTCTACATATTAAAGTTGAAATCAAGTGTCAAATTAACTTCGCTTAATTTGAGCAAATATTTTCAAGAAGAATTTACCAAACTGAAAAAGGATATTCGAAGTAGAATTAATTAAAAAAAAAATATATATATATATATATATATTCTTTATCAAAGTTTAACAAGTACAATTTTTTTAGATGCTTTAATATTTAGACACAAAAAAAAACTACCTGATCTGATATTGAATGAACATACACCATATGTTGTCGATATGATTATTCAAGGTCCTCCTGTATGTGTTCCATAGAAATACAGAAATGAAAAAAAAAAACGAAAAAAGAAAAATAGAAAACCCTCAATATACATTTACGCGTAGTACAGTACTGAATATAATTTTTTTGGTGAAACAGTACTGAATATAATGTATATATATATATAGATATATAATATCAAAAAGAGTAAGTTTTGGTAGTGGTTGAATCTGCAAACTCGAGGGTCTTCTCTATGAGCTTTCTGGCTTTCCTGCTTCTAATTTCAACTCTCATACTCTCACTCTTTTCGATCTTATTGTAATCCTTCTTCATCTTCAATGTCGACCTTATTTTTGATTTCAAGTTCATCACCAGCCTATCCAATCCCATCATCACCATCTATATCTTTTTATATGTATATAGACCCTGCATCACCTACAAATTAAGCTGAGAAAGTAATAATAATAATAATAATAATAATAATTATATAACACATCTCACAGAGAAAGAAAATAATATATGTATGGACTATTAGTATATATGTATAGATGAAGATGGAAAATATGTAAGGGAATCTAATTAGTACCTGAGGAAATAGAAGACTTGATAGTGTGAGAGAGGTGGGTTTTGGCTGAAAACAAAGTGTGTGGAGCGAGTTCTATTAATACTAGTTACTTGCTAGTGAAATGTTAATCCAAAGAGCTAGAAT